>CM077649.1:39437500-42007500 GCA_039707465.1 Rhabdophis nuchalis | reverse complement strand
AGAGACCCTAGGAATAAGGCTGCTGCAAGCTTAACAACTGCCAGCCACTCTCCCTGGGAGTTAGACTTCACTTCCCCAAATTGGCATCTCCAGTTTTGGGAAATGTGCATTTAAGCTGGCAGTGGTAAGGACAAAAGGGGGGAGAGGGACATAAGTCACAGCAACTTTGAGTTTGAGTCACTTGATAGGTTAGGTAGGTAGGCAGGTAAATAGAGTAAATGATTAGAGGAAAGATGATAGATAGATCAGGGGTCTCCAACCTTTGCAACTTTAAGTCTGAAGGACTTCAGCTCCCAGAATTCTCCAGCCAGCAAAGCTGGCTGGAGAATTCTGGGAACTGAAGTCCTTCAGACTTAAAGTTGCAAAGGTTGGAGACCCCTGAGATAGATGATGATAGATTAGATGATAGATATGTAGACAGATGGACAGACACCCAGACAGACCTACATAGTTTTATGAGGGAAAATTGAAAAGTGTTAAACCGTCTTTCTCCAACAAAGCCTGCTAAATTTAAGTTCTGAAAAACAATGTGGGATGCCTTTCTGCCAATGGACTAACCACAGTTTCTAAAGAACTACAGCATTTCAAGTGAAGCTTTGCAACTGAAGGTTGCAACGGAACCAGAAATAATAAGTCCAACTTTCGGATGCGTTTGGAAGCAAAGAATTTCAGAAATCCAGATATATTTTCAAAATTGTACAGAGTTTTCAAATAGAATTACTCTGATATTTAAAAATGTTAAGTGAATATATTATACATGCATTCTGAATTAGGAACACTGCATTACTGTTCAATAGTTTTTTGCTAATAACACCCTGATAAATCAACTTAAATAATTATTTAAGATCCCAGATGCTTACTTTGCTGCTTTGAAAAATTAACATGGCCAATGCTCCAACTTACATTAATATGTTTTCACAGAATAAACAAGTTATTCTCTACTAGACTATGTTTTATTCCTGAAACTCCATTGAAGTTAGAGATGGGTTTCTGCTACAATACAAAGCTTTGCCTTTTTGAACCATCACACAGTGAAAACACTGTTATATTTTTTGCATCTCTGAATCTTTCTAAGCACTTTATCATTCAGGCAGTAATAACGCATACTGTATTAGTAAAAACCTGCACAAAATCCATACATTCAGAAAAGCAATATATAATATCATTCCTATTTAACCAAACCAATATACATAAGCCATATTACAGACAATTACACATATTTTGAAAAGATATGTATTAAAGTCAATATACACCAGGGGTGTCAAACTCGCAGTGTCACAGCGGTGTCCTGTGACGTATTGTGACTTTTCCGCCTTTCACTAAACCAGGCATGGGTGTGGCCAGCATGTGATGCATCTGACCCGCAGGCCACATGTTTGACAGCCCTACTATATACCAAAAAGAAATAAACTAAAATGAACAAATTGAAGGAAAAAAAGCTGCAAAAAATGTCAGGTTGTGAACACAAGATCGATTCAAATTGATTTCAATTGTACATGTCAGGATATATTACGATTAGTGCATCCTTAAGAATGGTAACAATGGACTGTCAGATGAAAAATGTGAAAATAGAATGAGAGCTCTTTAACCTGCTGCTGCTCAATTTATTGTATTCATAAATGAAAACAGTTGAACTGAACATGTTACACACTCTCAAATTGCAGACTGTGAAGCCATGAAAAAAAAAATTCCATTATGCAAGATAAGGGAGAGTCTGGAGACAGTAACTTCCTCTTTGTGTGGTTTGTGTAGCTGAATTGCCAAAGAGAACTAGACAGAAAACCTTCACAAGTCAAGCTGTCAGCATGGACCAAGACATGGTTGGATACATTGTTCTTCTGGTGATTGTCACCCTCCTAAGTGTCATCCAAAATGGTAAGGCTGAAGATTGTATACAAAAAGAAGAATTGCATACAAAACCAAGAAAGAAAGATGTATTTTGCTTTGGGTGGGTGGATTGATGTGTTTTCATGGACTTATTTTTGAATGCCTTCATGCCTGTTGATATTATTTGAAAATTTCCAGCTATTTGCTTTTCTTTTTCTTCAGGGTTGAGGGTTCATGGGTTAAACTCAGCAGTTTTAATATTATGCTTTTATGTATTTAATGTGGATTAATAGTATGCACTTTCAACTAAAATTGAGTTGAGAAAAAGTTGTGGAAAAGTTGGATGTGGCAAATTTCAAACTGGACTAGAAATATATTATCCAGCACTATATTTGCATGCTGGACTTGGCATTGACTTGGCCTTAATTCCTCAGCTCTCAAATATATGATTGGCATCAGAGGGGTTTCATGAACAGTTCTGGCCCTTCCTTTCTTTCTTCCTTCCTTCCGTTAAATTCCCTTCCTTTTTAATGATCCATCATTTTCTTTCAATAAGCCCATTCCTTTGTTGTTGTTAAAACTAACAACAACCCCTATGTATGTTTTCTCTTTACAACTATTTTAGTTTCTTGTGAATTATGATCGTTTTTATATATTTCTTGAAGTTTGCTACTTATTTTGAGCAACATTTTTTCAGAGGGAAAAAGGATATGTATTTCTTTCTAACAACAGCTATAACTATAACAACCACCTGCCTTGTACTGATTAAGGCTTGCTGATTCATAAAGTGAAGTATTGGCTAATACTTCACTCTCTACAGTAATGGGAAAAGTTCAACAGGTGTTTAGAGTGGAAATGCCAGGAATTAATTCTAGAATTTTTGCATGTAAAACATGGAATCTACCACTCAGTTACAAGTCTTCCATTACATTTCCTTGTTCTCTGCTAGGCCGGATGAGATGATAAAAATGTCTGGGGAAGGTGAGGAAGACGAAGGGGAATGAGAAGAGGAAGAAGGGTTAGGCCATTTCCTCACTAGTCATGTACGGCATCTTTTTGAATCATGCAACCATCCTTATGCTGAAATATTAGACATGTATATGCCCTAGCTAGTAGAATAATGCTCTCTTTTTAAGTCTTTAATTTCAGAACACAGAGGTTCATGCAAGCTTAATATTCAACTCAAATGGTTTGAAAATTCCAGATAAAGAGCTGAACACATACACTCACAAAAAGATGGAGTATAGAAAGAACCCCACTGCAGGTGTATTGAAACAATTTATGTGTATTTATGAGTACCGGAACAGAACCATACTGTACATTCCATTTTGTTTTAAATGGATTGGAAGTAACTTTACTAGCAGCCTTCTATCTTCTCTCTTTAGGTTCAACTCCTTGAAATAGTGGCATGAGATCAGTGAAAAAGTAACTGGACACAATAATTGGCAACTAATCATGATGCAAATATGTCCTGGCATCATTTTTGTTAAGTTCAATGGCATTGCTTTCATCAAGTCCTCAGCCCATGAATGGGCACTTAGCTATAGTACTAGTTTTGGAATAGTGCTTTCCCCCTTATTCCAAATACATCCAAAGCCAACCTTGGTTGTATAAAATCTCATAGGCTCTATCAACCAACGCCAGGAAACAAAGGCAACCTTGGTTGTATAAAATCTCATAGGCTCTATCAACCAACGCCAGGAAACAAAGGCAATAGAAGCAGAATAAGATCAGCACATTACATACTAGTAGAATTTCCAGCTGATTCAAGAACCAGTGGAGGAGACATCAGCTCAGCTATGGGAAAAGACAGCTAAGGAGGGTCTTTCTAGGGCAATGTTTTCTAGTGCTAGATTGGAACCATTTACCTGACATTTTTTTCTTAAAACTTATTGAAGAATCACATTCTTTTACAGGCCAGTATAATATGTTCCCAAATCATTTAATAAGAACAGAAAGAAAATGAAAGTGAGGGGTCCTTGGTGTTCTCTCAGCTTGGTTGTTTTCTTGCAGATGTTTCATTACCCAGACTAGGTAACACTGAAGGTAGCAACATCAGTGCTAGTAGAGATATTACCTAGTTTGGGTGAGGAAACATCTGCAAGAAAACAGCCAAGCTCAGAGAGCACCAAGGACCCCTTGTTTCAATCCTGAGCTACAAATATTCTTTAAAAAAAAAAAAAAGTATATAGAAATGAAATTTAAAGCAGAGAAGAGAGATACTAGTCAATTCAATCTTTTATTATGGTCACAAACCAGAATAAACATTAAAACATTAAAATAAAATAAAACAGAATAGAAGACATAACAGTGTATTGCAATTAATAGTGGAATCATCAAAGGGTGACCAATGTGCTAGAATTAGAGTCCTCCTAAAATTTAGAGACTGTTATATAATATACCGTATTTTTCGGACTATAAGACGCACCAAGATTTCAAAGAGGTACACAAGAAAAAAAAGTTTTTTCCCTCCCTGGCCCCCAGCAGCACTCTGCAGGCCTCCCAAGCCCTCTCTGTGTCCCATTTTTCACAAAACCGGCATATGCAGAGGGTTTAGGAGGCTTGAAGAATGCTCCTGGGGGCTGGGGAGAGCAAAAACGGCACTCCTGGAGGGTTGGGGAGGCCAAAAACAGGCCTATTTTCCACAAAAATGGGACATGCAGACGGTTTGGGGGGGGCTGCAAAGTGCTCCTGGGGGCAGGGGAGGGCAAAAACCCTGTAAAAAAAAGGGAGGGCGTTTTTCACCTCCCAAACCCCTCACACATCACATTTTTGCTCTCCCCAGCCCTCCCCATGCCCTGCAGAGAGCTCTTTGCAGGCCTCCCAAACCCTCTGCGCGCCTTGTTTTTGCGAGAAACAAGCCTGTTTTTGACAAAAACGGGACGCACAGGGCGGGGTTTCCAGAGGCCAAAAATGGCTGTATTCAGTGTAAAAGACGCATCAACATTTCTACCCTCGTTTAAGAGGGGGGGGTGTGTTTCTTATAGTCTGAAAAGTATGGTAAATATCTTGCTGGTTTGTGAAGGGAGGTCTGACTGTTAAAGAAAACATTCTTGAGTAGAGCAGATGGATCCTGTTGGACTTCCTGATTTTTAATACATTGGCTAAGTGCACTAAGGCCACGCTCAGAGCCCATCAATAGGAACTCCTCCCTGCAGAAGCTGGTATGTTGGATTTTCAGTGAAATAGTCCTAATCCATATTGACATATAATTATCCTCCATAAGAAGAGGGCTGAAACTTGTGGGAAAGAACAGTAATTTCAGCCAGCATGCTATAATGCAAATCCATGCATGCATCTGTTTCAACTTTGTACAATCTGCCTCTCTTCTTACTATTGGGGTTAGAAACGTAGGGTGCTATAGCCCTTAGAAATTTGGATTGCACTCTTCTTTTTCCTGTTAATTTTTTTAATGTTTTTTTCTCATTATCCTCTCACTTTTTCCTATGCCTCCTTCCTGCAATGTTCAAAACTAACCCGGATTTTAAATGGATAAAATATGGAAAATTATTTCCAGCATTGAAAGAGAGTTTGGGTGTGGAAAGAATTAAGTTCCATCATGATAGTGCTTCTCCTGAAATGTGCTCCAAAGCTGCCTTTAATTTTTTTTAAAAAAAATTAGAATCCAGGCTTCATAGATATGTGCAAATAAAGTCCAGATGAGCTCAGAAGTATTATCTGCAGGCAGCAGTAGCTGAATTTTCTGTTACCTTAAGGGTATGTCAATGCACAGGGTGGGTGGCACATAACTCCACCACTGCTCTGGTTTTGTGAATCAATCTGAACTGGATGTAGAGATATGAGTGCAAAGCATAGACAAAGGAAGTACAACATTTGGGAACGTAGTTGAGGTTTCTTTTAAGGAAGTTGTGATGCAACTGCATAGATGGACTTTGGTTGTTTAGGGGGATTAAAAAAGAAGATTGGCCTTTCAGATAATTGCATTAAAGTGCTCCCACCGGGCCTAAAAAGCATGTCTAACACCAACTATGCTGTCCCCATAGTTATCCTTCTTGTGTGACAGAAATTAGGCCTGCTTTCCTTTTCCTGGGGCAAAGTCATAGAAAGGAACTTGGGATTCCTCTGGTACCATTTTCTCACCCATCATCCCATTTAAAATGTGATGATCCTGGTTTAGAAGCATTAAGCCACTTGCTTAAGGAGGGGATGAAGTAGAAGGGGGCTTTTTCCAAATTCATGCTCAGGATGACTCTTCCTCCATACCAGTGGTGGGATTCAAAATTTTTTACTACTGGTTCTATAGGCGTGGCTTTGTTGGCATGGTGTGGCTTTCTGGACGTGGCAGGGGAAGGATACTGCAAAATCCGCCTTCCCTCCCAACCCCACTAACCTGCTTTCCAGCTCCATTCTTCTCCAAAAGAAGATCATCTGAGAGGCTGGGAGGCAGCGGGGGCAGGGCCAGCCTATTTGCCAGTTCTCCGTACTACTAAAAATTTCCTCTCAGTACCGGCTGAATATCACCTCTGCTCCATACCTAGGATCATGCAATCGGGGTGTTTCTGAGTATGGATTTATCATTTTAGCACAATAGAAGCCTATGTTCAAAAATAGCCTGGATTACAGGTCACATATGCAGACTAGAATGTGGAGTGAAGTAAAATAAGATGTTAAAAACTAACCCAACTAATATTAAGCAAAGATCAAAAAAGCAAGCGATCAAAGAAAAAGCAAAAAGTGCAAGAAAAGAGCAGTCATGTTTTGACCTCATGACCAGCAATGTTCTGAAATATCGGAGAAACACCCATTTAGATAGTAATAGTGATTGTGATTCATCAAAGCATAATAACAACAGTAATGACAAATGGCATCTTAGTATGTCAAAATTGGAACAGTGTTGAACATACAACAATCCCCTCCCACACACACATAGTGCTTTGATATTGATCACAGTGATCATTTTAGAATTCATCTTTGATGGAGGCCTTGAAGATCCAAATCTCTGGAAAAGATTGTAAGGCTGAGAAAGTTGGAAGGAAAGAAAAGATGTTGACCAGCATGGACACAGTGGTGATGGGTGCACCACCGCAGGTCTGAAAGACTAGGTCAGCAATAGATTGTCAGGGAGAAAATGTGGTCTCTAGCAGTGGTGGGTTCCGGCTCCCGTCGCAACCTGTATGCTGCGCATGGGGCCGGGTGTCCTCGTCAGGCACACGTGCTGCGCATGCATGTGTATACCACTGCCCTGTGACACCCAGCTGCTCGGCAGTTGTGCAGGTGCCACACGCTGTGTGTGCATGTGCAATTAGCCCAGTTGCTTTAAAAACAAGTAAGGAACGCAGGCAGGTGGGTGAACCAAACGAGCCACCATACCGGTACGGTGGCCACTGCTCCTGTCTACTACCGGTATGGCCGTACTGGTCCATATCACCTGGAACCCACCACTGGTCGCTAGGAATAAAAAATGATCTAATGGCACATAATCAATGAAGTAAGGAAGCAAAAAATTAAAGAACTACCATGCCAAACTCTGTTGGCAGAAGCAATAGCAAAGCACTTAATGATGGCAGAAATAAAAACATACCTCTGGCAAACCTGGTTCTCTTTCCTAGTTTAAATTCACTTTCTGGGTGGCACAGGATTAGTGCCCTCTCTTTGAATACTGGACTAATATTTTTTAAGTCCATCTTTATATGGCGCCCCAATTAGACTGACAATACCAGTAGGGTATTACAAGGGCAGGTGCTTCCAAAGAAGCCAAGGGTGCAACCTATCCTATAGCCCCCAGCTAAAATGGCCCTGAAAGGCAGATTCTAGCCATGGGAAGGGAACAGGTATGCTATTCTGAGGTGGATAGATTCAATCCCATCGCTGCACCAGCAACCATGTCATAAATAAAGCATGCTAAACATGGCAAGAGAAGAGGGACAGAGCTAAGGGTGATTTTAAGCTGCCTCAGCTCTTTGTGCTGGGGATGACACAAAGACTATTTGATGCAGACATGAAGTGGCCCCTTGGGGCATTGCCATGCATCAGTTAAGGGGAAGTGACAAAATTCCTTAGTAATCATTGCTTTTTCTTAATAGAGCAAATTAGTATCTCTCTTCCTTCCTTCTTCTGTTCAGTATTGTTCTTTGCATACAGATGGATATATAATTGTGAGCTAGCAGCTTGACAGCAGCGCTTTTCAAACTTCCCTATCTGCAGAAATGTCAGCTTGGAAACATATCAATATAGGTAGCCCTTGACTTACGACCACAGTTGAGCCCAAAATTTCAGATGCTAAGCAAGACGTTAAGTGAATTCTGTCCCCTTTTACGTATTAAGTGAATGAATTGAGCAAGTCAGTTCATTCCATTTTTCATTGTTTTGAACTTTCCCATGTTCAAGCTTCTTAGATTCCACATTCACATTGTAATTCCGTCTTACAACCTTTGGGTTTTATTTTTCTGCATGGTAACCTGGACAACTAGATATTTCAAAGGCTTTACTCTACCCACTCCATAAACACCATTTGTTTCTAAGTGAGCTTCAGTCCTTTTTTGTTCCTTGTTAAGTGCTATCCAACCCAGTAGGTCTATTGTCCAGCACTATATTACCAATAGTTTTTATATTTTCTATCCATGTGATTTTCTTGATAAAGTACAGGAGTGATTTACCACTACCTTCTCCTACACAGTATGAAATTATGCCTTTGCCATTGTCCCTAAAATTATAATCTGCTTCCAGCACCTTCCTATATCGCTGTTGCCCATTATAATGCTTGTTTGCTTTAGCGGGGCAGCTGGGATGACCTTCACACCTTGAATGACCTTGCTGGGATTATATATTCTTGCAATATACTCCTCCAATAAACACCTCACCACTACACAATGAGGTGGCACAGCAGGACTTTGAGGGGATGGGAAGAAGGCTTTTAATAGGTTGGGTAATTTATTATATCTAACCATACTATTTTGAATTTTAAAAAAACATATCTGTTGCAATGCAATATTTCTGTTTCATACTGACGTTTTGCTAGCTAGCTATTATATTGTCAAAGAAACATTTTCCCGTATTTCAACAGATTACTGTTTTAATAGAAAAACTAATAATTTTAACTGCATGCTTGATACAAATGTTTCACATTGCTGGTTTTGATATTATAATTATATTCAAGTATCTTAGTAACTTTGGTATTCTACATCAAGAAAAAGCAAAACCTACAATAAAAATTTATTGTGCATTTTTTAAAAAAAACTCAGCCTTTTTTGCAAGCAAAGTCGAACAAGAGAGCAAAAGCAACCCAAGCAAAATGAATCAGAAGTGCTGTGCATCTGCTTTTGACCGTGTCTTTACTGCCAAGTGAGTACTCCTTCTCATATTAATGTTCAAAGAGAGAAAAATTTCCAGGTGCTTTATTTACTCTTAAGTGTTGCAGATGTGGCTACAAGAATGGCAAAATCTAAAGAAATATTCTGGAACTCAAATCTGCTAAGGCTGCTAAATATACCTGCTACAGAAGTGGCTTCCTTGAGAATTACTTGGAGCCAAGCTATACAGGATTTTGATTTTAAACAAAATTTATTTATTTATTTATTTGATTTGATTTGATTTGTAGACCGCACCAATCTCCGTCGAGACGGACTCTGGGCGGTGCACAGGCAATTAAAACAACAATAAATAGATAGCAACACATTACAAAAATTAAAAAGAGATTAAATTACAAACCTGTGCTAAAATTCCCAATAAAAACCTATCAAACCATTTTTCTAATGTAACTGAAGCTCTATCGTACCAAGACCTAAGTTCTAAGCTAGTCCAGCTAGTCTAGCTTAGAACTTGCTAAAATTGCTATCAACCTCATCAGTCCTAGAAGGCTGGCCTTCAATTATGAAGCTATTTCTTGGTTGAGTCAATGGAGATAACAGGTTATCTCACATATATTTTATATATATTTATATTTATTATATATTTAGCCATTTCAACAAGTTTTATCAAGAAGCTAAAGCCAGATTGTCAAACTTTCTAGAACCTTAGAAGAGAAGGCACTACCCTTATCCCTGGGTCAGATGCTCCTTACAGAGTCTGAAATTTATTTTGATTTTGATTTTAATTTTTTGATTTTATTGAATTTATACCCCGCCCTTCTCCAAACGGACCCAGGGAAGCGCACAGGAATATTAAAAAACATACAAACATATAAAACTTTTTTTTTTTAAACTTATTCGACTAAAACCTGTGCTAAAACCAAATTAAAATCCCCATTTTAAAACTATCTATGAGTCAGAATTGGAGGCTACGCTAGGCCGGCTAGTTGGAATAGGTGTGTCTTCAGACACTTGCGGAAGAGGCAAAGGTCGGAGATGGTACGGAGTTCAGGGGGTAAGTCGTTCCAAAGGGCTGGTCCCGCCACAGAGAAGGCTCTCCCCCTGGGTGTCGCCAGTCAGCATTGTCTGGCCGACGGCACCCTGATAAGACCCTCTCTGTGGGAGCGTATCGGTCTGAGGGATGTATGGGGCAGGAGGCGGTCTCGCATATAACTAGGCCCCGAGCCATGGAGCGCTTTAAAGATGGTCGTTAGAACCTTGATGGTTAAAAACTTAATGTGTCCTTCTATTATTAAATTTGTGTACCATATGACTCTCAACAAATCTTTGGTTGTTTTTTTTTGCTTTGCCTCCTAACAAACACACCATATTCTGTTTGTTAAATTTGAGAATAAATTTACTTTCAAATATTTCAGTTGAAATTTCACTTTGAAATATGTAGGTATGCGCACACACACAAACATACACACGCACACATACCATACACACACTATACACGTATATTTCATCAAAAGCATAGTTTTAATACGTTTCCCTAACATATTGCATTTTTTACATTATTTCCTTAATATATACTTTTTCGGAGTATAAGACGCACTTTTTTCCTCTAAAAAGAGGCTGAAAATCTGGGTGCATCTTATACACCGAATACAGCATTATTTTCTTCCTGAAGCCCCCCCCCCTTCACCAAAATGGCCGTGCATAGCCTTGTGGAGGCTTTCAGAGAGCTCCTGGGGGCTGAGGAGGGCAGAAATGAGCAAAAAGCAGCCCGTTTTTTGCCCCCCCCGCCCCGCCCCCAGGAGCTCTTTGAAAGCTTCCATAAGGCTCATTTTTGCCTCCCCCGGAGCACTCTGCAAGCCCCCCTTCCCCCAAGCTATTCATGCCTTTTATTTGGAAAAAAAAGGGGCCCATTTTTTGGGGGGGGGAAACGGGCCGTTTTGGAGAGGTTTACAGAGTACAAAAACATTTTTTTTTCCCTTTCGGAAGGCTGTTTAGTTAGAGTGGTTGATGAGAATTACATTGGTCAAGTGCTGTGCCAGCAGAAACAAAGTTTTAGGTGCTATAGGTTGTCAGGGATTTCCTTCTCCAGCACATGAATAAATACACCTAGAAACCTACCTACCTACTCTCCCCCCCCCTCACCTATCCGCTGTATTTCTCTCTATATATATATTTCTCTCTATTTCTCTCTCTCTATCCCTCTACCTACCTACCTATCTACACTCTTTCTCTCCCTCTCTATCCCTCTACCCACCTACCTCCTTTTTTTAAAAAAATGCCTCTTCAAAACCTGGGTGTGTCTTATACTCTGGTGTGTCTTATACTCTGAAAAATACGGTACATATTTGATATTTCTAGTTTTTAAATTCATGTACCAGTAACTACTGGCTGTTTCATTGCAAAATACAGACAAACGTAAATCATGAAAACAAGAAATTGGATAAATGCAAACTAAACAAATCTCGTAGGCTTTCTTAGCAATGGTCACACAGTGTGCTATATAAAGTAGAGCACTGAGTGAGACTTACGTTAAACAAAACTTTGTGTAAATATTATTTATGGTGAACAGTTTTATTTAAGATACTTAATAGATTAAGTGCTAAGACAGGATTTATTTTCATTTATACACTACTTGTTAACTACTTTTAAAAATTTTCATGAGTATGAATCAGTGGCGAAATACATTTTTTTTACTACCAGTTCTGTGGGCGTGGCGTGGTGGGTGTGGCAGGGGAAGGATACTGCAAAATCTCCATTCCAGGGGAAGGATACTGCAAAATCTCCATTCCCACCCCACTTTGGGGCCAGCCAGAGGTGGCATTTGCTGGTTCTCCAAACTACTCAAAATTTCCACTACCGGTTCCCAAACTACTCAAAATTTCTGCTACCAGTTCTCCAGAACCTGTCAGAACCTGCTGGATTTCACCCCTGATATGGATACATTCTCTTAATCTCAGTAGAATGTGCCCTCATTCTTTCTCTTCCTAATTTTTCTTTAGCCAAAATTGCAGAGATGGGTATCCTACCTTCCTTGCTGTCCTTTGGTGTGCTGGTCTGCTGTGTAGCCAAGGTAGGTAATCAAGGCACTCTTCAGCTGCTTCATCCTGCTCTTCAGTCTGAATAGCTCTCAGAATTTTGCACTATCACGGACCTTCCCCTCTTTCGCCGTTCACTTAAAACCTATCTCTTTCAGCAAGCTGGTCTTGCATAACAGTTTTGACTCTCTCAATATAACATCTGCCAAATATGTATAAGGATATTAGACTTTAGGGAATTTTAGCTTAGGTGGGTTGTATTTTAAATGTTTTTAAATTTTAGTACAGGTTTAATTTAATTCATTTTTAACTTTGTATATATTGTATGTTTTATATGGTTTTTTTAATTTTTCCTGTACACCACCCCGAGTCCCTTTGGGAAGAGGGGGCGGTTTATAAATCGAATAAATTTGAATTTGAATTTAGAAACGGACCCCAACTGGTTGTTTTGTAATAAAATATAACAAAAGGAAAAAAATGGGTTGAAAAGGGAAAGGGAAATAATAGATACTAATTCTTATCATCACATGACCCTTATATTAAAATGTATTCCCTGAATCCCTTTTATTGTTGCTGATAATAACAGAGTTGGAAGAGACCTTGGAGGTCTTCTAGTGCAATCTATTGCTCAAGCAGGAAGGTTTGTACCATTTCAGACAAAAAGTTGTCCGATCTCTTCTTAAAAACATCCACCCACAGCTTCTGAAGACAAGTCTTTCCATTGATTAAGAACAAAATAATAATACTAAATTTTCCTTTTGAAAGATACTTGCTAGAGAATTCAAGAAAAGTAAGTCAGGTAGCTTCATTTAAAAGCTATGGGAAGAGATCTAATAATATACATATCATTCTTCGTATCATACACATAGAGAGATATTTTATAGCACGATGTTGGCATGAATGTAGGCCAACAATCTTTTTCTTGGCAGATCTATTATGCCTTTAATTACACTATACCAAGGAAATTTTGGCAGATAAAACATGGAAAGTTTCATTCAAATGATAGTTAATTCTGACGAAAATGACTACTACTCCAGATTCAAATATACGATGATACAAATATATTATGCTTTGGAGAATAAGTCAACCCCTTCTTCTCGATGACAGCTCCTCAATTATCGGAAGACAGCTATCATATCACCCATACACCTTATTTTTGTTAGGCTAAACATTCCTAGTTTCCTCAGCCGTTTATCATATTGTTTAACTTCCAGAGTCCTTATCATCTTTGTTGCTCCTGTTCTATTCCTCAGCATCTTTTTTGTATCATGGTGACTAGAATTGGATGCAGTATTGCAAATGTGGCCTCACTAGTGCAGCATAAAGTGGTACTATAACTTCCCGTGATCTTGATGCTATCCCTCTGTTGATGCAGCCTAGGACTACATTGGCTTTTTTTGGCAACTGCAAACACACTTAAGTATAAGTGGGGGTCAGTTAGAACACCTAGAATTCAGGAGTGGCAAACAGGCAAACTGTGGGCCAGATGTGCCACATGCAGGCCATGTCCACTCCTGGCTGCAGATATATAGGGAAAATATCGCAAAATGTCACATGACAGCAGCAGCGAGTTTGATACCCTTGACCAGATCCTTCAAACTCCCAAAGCGGGACACCGTCAACGGGGGGGCACGCTCCGGTGCAGCACGCACCTGCGCAGAGGTGCGCTGTCAGCCCATCATGCCGGTGTGATGGGCTGAGCTAAAAGCAGCCGCCTCGTGCTGCCTTCCCCCTTTCCGCCCGAGCCAGTGGCTCTCAGCACCGCTGGGCCGGGCCGCCACCGCTGCCTTTAAAGAGGGCCCTGTGGGGCCGGGTGGGAGCACGCCACCGCCCCGACGCCCTCTGCGCAGGCGCGTGCCGCGCCGGAGCGTGCACCCCCCTTCTCGGCCCCGATGCGTTCCCCGCCCGAGCCGGCGCTCTCAGCTATTGCGCCTGCTGCCTGCCCGCAAAAAGCGGGACATTTTGAAGAGGCGGCGGGGTGCGGGACATCTGCTGGTGAACTGGGTCTGTCCCGCCAGAAGCGGAACATCTGGTCACCTTAGTGATGGCGAACCTTTTTAGGCTTGCATGCCATAAGGGGGGGAGCACAGGAGGGGTCATGTGTGGGTGTGCCGCACCCATAATGCAATGCGCGACCCCCAGTGCGCATGTGCGCACTACAGACCCCCCCCCATTTTTACATGCTCTTTTCGCCCTCCCCAGGCTCCAGAGGTTTTATAGGAGCCTGGGGAGGGTGAAAAGAGCCTCCCCTGCCCTCCCCAAAGACCCTCCGGAGGCTTCAGCAACCTTCAGGAGGCTTCCCTGAAGCCTCCAGACCACTCAAAATGATGCTGCAAGCAATCGGACATCACTTCCAGTTTCAGCAGCGCGTCATTTTGAGTGCTCCAGAGGTTTCCCAGGCCCTCCGGAGGCCCTCTGGAGGCTTCAGCAACCCACTCAAAATGACGCGCTGCCGAAACCAGAAGTGACCTCCAATTGCCTGCAGTGTCATTTTGAGCGCTCCAGAGGCTTCAGGAAAGTTCATGAAGTCTCTGGAGGGCCTCTGGGGGGGGCGGGGGGGCTCTTTTCACCCTCCCCAGGCTCTTATAAAGCCTTTGGAGCCTGGGGAGGAGGAAAAAAGCATGAAAAAAGGGCAAATTCAGTTAACAGGGCATCGCCTTGTGTGCCCTGACAAATGGCTCCACGTGCTGCCTGTGGCACGCGTGCTATAGGTTCGCCATCACTGGCCTGTTCTGTACCTAAATATTTATTTTTCCTGCCTCCGTGCAGGATCGTACTTCTCTCACTACTGAATTGCATCGTTGGCTAGGGTCCAATGTTCAAGCCTGTCAAGACCCTTCTGAATCTTGAGTCTAAATTCCAAAATGCTAGCAGTTTCCCCCAGCTTGGTGTGATTTGCCTTTGAAACTGCAGTTTGATACTTCAAACATTTACTAAAATGTTTTCACTAAACAGCAATCTCCTGTTAACCATGGTTCATGGTTTAGCAGAATACATGAAACCAACCAGCTGTGGCAATGAAATATCCTCGGCATCTGCAGAAGGATGTGTGATATCATGTGCATTATGACATCATTGTGGCTTCTACCAGATGCTTATGTAAACCATAGCATATGTGACTTATAATGATGTGTGAAGCTAGCCCATTTAAAATCAGGTTCCTCCTTTCTTTATTTCAGTTCCGGCTGCCTTCGCTGGGTTGATGTATTTGTTTGTGAGACAAAAATACTTTGTTGGATACATGGGAGAAAGGACCCAGAGGTAAATCCATCATTTTTCCCCCCCAGAACTGTCAGATGAGCATTTATGAGCATTTATTTCTCCCTTCCGCCAGTGCTACAATTACTAATCCCATGTTCTGTAATTCTAACTTGCCTTTCCCCAGATGTTTTAAACTATATCTCTCATAATCAGCTGGAATTGCAAATTGTAGTGCAAAACATCTGGGGGGAAACTAAGCCAGGAAAGATTGTGTTAGATTTGCCCTCTCAAGCTAATTCTGCCTGACAAATAAAAGGTGAAAAGGCTGCAATTCTAAATAGGATTGGGGGATTGCCAGGCAGAGGAGGAAATGAACAGAATAAAGGAAATAGATCTGCCTTCTTTTGTTCTCTGCAGCACTTTGTGGTTTAAACCCATATGCAAACAACATTCATATATTCATTCATTTTATTAAGTTTATTTGCCGCCCATCTTGCAGTTCTTGGCAACTCTGAGCGTCTTATGTGCATAAGTTATATATATGCATCTGTATGTCACATATAGTTATATATGCATGAGTTACTGCATATATAAACTGACAATTTATAGCACATCCAGGTGAACAGCTTTCTCCTTCACAAACTCTCCAACATTGTTCCTCACTATTCAGACAATTCCATACCCTTTCTGAGATAAGGATGCCAAAAATAAATTGGAACTAGGCTAAGATCAGTAACTTATTTCTAATGGTGTTAGAAATGTGCATGGTGGTTATTGGGTTTCTTACAAAGGCAGAATGGGGGAACAGAAGGGATGATTATATCCTGAAACCAAGTCTTAACTCAAAATCACTTAACACATCTTAAGTATTTAAGATCCTGAGTGTGAACTTCTGCAGAGTACATATGAAGAACATAATGTTAGATTACAAGGAAGTTGGATTCAAAACATAATCTAGACCACCACAAAACGTTTATCAACTTTCTTTGGGACTAGAACGTATTTTTCATCCAGTTTGCCTTTTCCAATGTCAAGCACCACAGGTTTCATTGCCACTGCAGTGTTTTATATACAACCTATAACCAGTGATGGGATCCTACCGGTTTAACAACCGGTTCAGTGATCACTTGCACCTAAGCCTGATGTGTGTTGTGCCCACACAATTTTGAGAAAGAGTACCTTCCACATTACTGCTGGGAAGGAAAACAGCTGAGGCACAGCAATTCGCTCTGCCGTACTGAGAAGATATAGGTGAGATAAGCGCAGGGGCGGGCAGGCAGGCGGGCCCATTTCATCATCGGAGCGAACTGGTTCACTCCCAGCTGATGGTCAGAGCTACCAGTTCGCCCGAAGCGGTAGAATACCACCCCTGCTTATAACAGTAAGCACAGGGGTTGTGGGATAATCAGCTAAAGCTATATTTTTGCAACTTTTAAAAGTTTTTTAAAAAAAATCTTTAACAAGTACAATCTTTAATGAGAGGCTATTATATTAGCAGGAGGGGTGGTGTTGGAATGTTCAGCCTCCTATTGGGTGATGGTGAGTGCTCTTATAAAAACATGTGTTTTAATAAAACTGTTTTCACAGTTTTACTGTATTCCAGTGATGATTTTTTTTAAATGAAAAAAAAAATCACAGTGCCAAAATCATCAATCAGTCATGTTAAGCAGACATACAGTAATCCCTCGTTTTTCGCGGTTAATGGGGACCGGAACCTTCCGCAAAAACTGAAAACCCGCGAAGTAGGATTCGCAATACACTATACTTGAGTTGGTGGACATCGTTTAAAGCAAGCACTAGGGGGCGCTTGCCTCCTACCAATGCATTTTTTTTCTATTCTGTATTTTTGAAAAACCCGCAATGCACTGAAGCCGCGAAACATGAAGCCGCGAAAAACGAGGGATCACTGTAAATTAAAAGGCATATTAAATCAATCCCTATATATTTTTAAAGATAGTGTATCAACACTATCTGGAACGACTTACCCCCTGAACTCCGCACCATCTCCGACCTCCGCCTCTTCCGCAAGTGTCTGAAGACACACCTATTTCATCTAGCCGGCCTAGCGTAACCTCCATACTGACTATTAGATAGTTTTTAAACTTGGGATTTTAATTCGGTTTTTAGCGCAGGGTTTATTTATTAGAATAAGTATTTTAAATTTTATATATTTTATATATTTTGTATGTATTTTAACATCCCTGTGCGCCGCCCTGGGTCCTAACAAGGAGAAGGGTGGGGTATAAATTTAATAAAATAAATAAATAAATAAATAAATTATGTGCTAATTTCATAGCTCTGTTGTAGCTATGTGGGTTCATGCAAAAGCATACTCCCAAAATGTCTAATCTATACTGCATTCAAATGGATCTTGCTTTGATAACAGATGGAGACATTTTGGTATTTCCTAATGAACTAATAACATTCTTCCATTCTCGTTTAAGCACTCCTGGTTACATCTTTGGAAAACGCGTCATCTTTTTTCTGTTCCTGATGTCTGTTGCTGGAGTCTGCAATTATTACTTGGGTGTCCTTTTTGGAAGTGACTTTCAAATGTATATAAAAACTGTAAGCAATACTATCTCTCCACTATTGCTCATCCCTTAAATCCTTGTAGAATTGAAGGTGAGATAGCACAGAAGAGATGTCTGTACTTAGCCAATCAATATTTGGAGAAAAAAGGTTGAAATGGATGCATAAATCTCCCCTTAGATTGCCATAAATCTAATGCTCCAAGACTCTTGTGGTTTTGATTTAATACAGCTTTTTTCATCCTACAAGAAAATGATTTATTGTACCCAACCAGAAGATTTGTGGTAGGAGAAGAATAATTTCCTGCAAGTTATAGAACTCACCATGGGTTTAGTCCCTTTTCTATTCTTTTTGGTTTATTTACTTCCATTTTAATATAAGATAAAAAGTAATAAATGTCTGATTTTGCATCAAAATGTCCACTGATTTTATATATCTATCACTGTCAATCAAATTCAGGTTGTTCTTCAGAGTGTAGATTCAATTGCATGGTAGTTATCCTCAGCCCAGAGTTTAATTTTCTAATAAAATGGAAAAAATATCTGTTTAGCTGGATTGTTTTGTATCATATTGGCATTTAAAATAAAGTTGTTCACAGTGATGAAATCAGTTTTTTAGTATGTATAGTATGTTCTTATGTATTTCTCAAAACATAGTACCAGATGTAATATTGTACACATACACACAAAAGAGGCAAATCACTGACACTGATATTGCTTTTCAAATGCCCTACTGTAGTGTTGGCTAACCTTTTCCAGGCTGAGTGCCCAAAGTGCGCACGTGGACGCGTAAATAAACGTGCGTGCGTGCAAACCACCAAAATGCAATGCACAGCCTCGCAGGCACCCCACCCCCACATGCAGCCCCACGCATCTGCATGTGGACACTTGCACGTGCCCCAACCCCTGTGCATACATGGCAGATACCTGAAGATCAGCTGGCAGGTGGGAGGCGCACACGCATGCAGAGCTGAACTGGGGCACCCCGCATGTGGAGCTGAACTGGAGCGATGGCTCACGTGCCCACAGAGAGGGCACTGCGTGCCACCTCTGGCACGCATGCCATAGGTTCACCATCACGGCCCTACTATATACTTTGAGATAAGCCGATGCCATTATGTTTTCCACTATACAAGCTGTTCTCATATTTGCATGCCTTGCAGAATATGCCTTTTGTATTTGCCTTTTCAAATGTGGTGTGTGTATAAAACAATGAGAGTTGCAGGAGGAATCCACAAAATGTCAGCTGCAAAATAAATTACATTTTCCCCAAGATTCTGTGATTTTGTTTTTTGTTTTAATTTGAAGCAAGCAAGATTTGCATCAATTTGCAATACAGAAGACTTTCCCCTAGGGATGGTTAAATGAGCAGCCACGCTTCTTTCGAGAAGTTGAGATTTTTAAATTTTTGTTTACCATAACAGAACTGGCGAGAAAGTAGGAGGTTGTAATGAGCAACAGCGATGCTATTTTGCAGGAGAGTGAATGCAGTCTTCTGTTGAGCAGTTACTCTTCATGACCTTTGATTTAAGTGAAGGGTAGCTGCTGCCTTCTCTAGTAAGCATCACAGCTGCAGGCAGATTTCATTTCATCCTAAGAACCAGACAAGAAAGAATACTTTGGAATTGCAGATTTAAAAAATCTAATTGTTGTGCTAATGAGACACTGGCATGAATGAGCAAAGCAAATTATGACATCCCCTGTGCTGAGAGATGCACAAACATCAGCACAATACATCAGTGGCTATAACACAATTAATTCTGCCTCATGTCAGATGGCCTTTAAAGGTCACCGTGGCGATCTGAAGGCCTCTATTAGTGGGAAGATTATGAAGCACCACAAGGAGGCCAAAATCTCAAATACATTTCAGGACTTGTGCAATTCTGGGTTATTCAAAACCGTTACAATCTGGATTAAGGCCATGAAAACTGTACTTTTTTCTTTCAACACATATTTTTATTTAGTTGTTGTTTTAAGAAATGTTTTAAGTACAGTATCTTTAACAATTCAAACTTCAACCCAGCTATCATATCAATTTTTCCCCAACAGGATTTATTTTGTGCAACAAGCAGACAAAATCTGGAAAAGGGAGGTGTTATATTAACCAATAGTTTGAGTCCATTTTAATTAGATGTAAATTAAATTGAATTTGGCTTTTAATTTTGTCCACTTCTTTGTCCAGGTCTCCCTGTTTTGAAGCACAATCCCTGATGTGCTACTTGGAAACCAAGTGTGATCCTCAGTCTCCTGTTCCTCTAAGTCACGGGTGTCAAACTCGCCCCCTCACGTTGCCATCACGTAACGTTTCGGAATGTATTTCCCATCCACGTCAAGTTTAAGCTGTGTGAACTTCAACTCCCAGAATTCCCTAGTGAGCATGCCAGCTGAGAAATTCTGGGTGTTGAAGTCCACACAGCTTAAAAGTTGGGGTAGCTATGGTAACAATCTTCAACTAACTCTGAAGTTGTCAGGTAGAAGATGGAGTGATTGTTGTTCTCTGTTGCTCCAAGGATGGGGCCAAAACCAAATCAAAGGTTTACTACCTGACTAAATGAGTTATCAGCCAGAGGAAGAGGCTGCAACATGAAGTGGTTAGTTCTCCTTCATAGGAGGTCTTCAAGACAGATTGATAGTGATGCTGTCAATACTGTGATTCAGTGTTTCTCAACCTTGGCAACTTCAACTTCCAGAAAAGCGGGTTGGGGAATTCTGGGAATTGGAGTTCACATATTGAAAGTTGCCAAGATTAAGAAATACTGATCTGATCAATCCTTCATTGAGGGAAGAGTGAGCAAAACACCTCCTAAGCTCCCACCCAACCCTACACTTTTCTGATTGGCCACTTTTCTGTCCTCAAGCATTTATGTTTTTGTTGTAAAGCCAGAAGCTTTATATTTGAAAATTTTAAATATTTATCATCCTTTAACATCCTTCTCATTTGAGTCAACTCTTCAGATTCTTCAGATTCCCTTCTTGTAAATGTCAGTTCAGGTATTGTATTTGCCTGCCATTTTCCCAGTAAATCTGCAAACATGTTTTATATTCCTTAGCACCTCTATCAATTCTAATAATCCAAGCACTTTACAGTTGATAATGTAAAGCAGTGGTGGGTTCCAGATCCCGGTTGGAATGGGCCCGGCAGCGTCCACATGGATGCACACACACATGTGCAGTTCACGCATCTTACTGTCCAGCGACGCCTCCATGATGCTCCAGCTGCTCGGCGGAGCATCGCGCAGGCGCTGTACCCACCATGCGCATGCGCGGAAGCACCAAAGGCATTAAAGACAGGAAAGGAGCGTGGGTGGGCTGGACCCTCCAGAACACCGTACCAAAACACTAACCAGTGCTCCAGGCAGGCTCCGGTACGCCCGTACCAGGGCATACCGCCTGCAACCTACCACTGATGTGAAGATACGTTATATGTAGGTATGCACATAGTGGTGATGAATTCCAGCAACGTGCTCCTCAGATTTTCACCTTTCTTCCATCATTGTCTACCCTGATTGCTCTTGATGAGGTGTGTGTCTTCTCGTTCTTTCTTTCAGCAAGCTTTCTGTTCTGTGATAGAAAATTCCTTGCATCTAACAGCTTCTCTGAGTGGGTCCATAAATCACATTGGCTTTCTTTCAGTGTGGAAAAGGTTGTGCTATCTTTCTCTAGCTACAGCAAGGGTGTCCAACCTAGGCAACTTTCAGACTTGTGGACTTCAACTCTCAAAATTCTCCAGTCACATGGCCGGCTGGGGAAATTGAAGTCCATCCATAGGACTAGAAGTTGCCAAGATTGGATACACCTGATCTGCAAGATACATTCTAGTTAAACTTCTATTATTTTTGGTTTGAAAACTCCAATATGTCCTAGACACATATGTGCTCAGACTTGAATCTTTAGTTTGCTTCTGCTATCTAAAAAACCCTTTGCAAATACTGCCTGGGAATAACTCAGACCCCAACATATTTTACCAGTTAGAAAGTGCCATCTAGAGGATGTCTTTGACATAGTAATTTCCAGACAGAAATTTAATCTGAATGTTCATCTGTATGCCACATTCAAATGTTAATCTACTAAATGGATCTCACCTAGCTCTAGT
Organism: Rhabdophis nuchalis; assembly: GCA_039707465.1. Classification (NCBI taxonomy): domain Eukaryota; kingdom Metazoa; phylum Chordata; class Lepidosauria; order Squamata; family Natricidae; genus Rhabdophis; species Rhabdophis nuchalis. The sequence goes on along the minus strand of CM077649.1, from coordinate 41,985,545 downwards.
TCACAGAAGAAAACCCCCAAGTATTTCAATAGCAAGAGTCACATTTTGCCACTAGAGGGAAAATAAGCAGCAGCAAATCTAGTAGTAGGGTTTTGTTTTGTTTTTTCATACAGTCTGATTGTTTTCAACTTCAAGAAGGAACTTTACTATATTCACACAGAATCAACACTCAGTGGTCAGCATTCTTTTACATGGTCATCAATTAAAAATATTTCTCTTCTCTCCCATTTTTCTATTAAATCTATACACATGCATTGATTATTGATTTTTTTATTTTTTAAATTTATACCCCGCCGTTCTCCTTGTTAGGACTCAGGGCGGCGCACAGGCATTATTAAAAACCATTACAAAACAATATATACTATTAAAAAAATATTAAATTAAATTAAAACCCATGCTAAAAAACCCTTTAAAACCCTAAAAAATTAAAATTTATAAATAAAGTCAGAAACGGGGGGCTACGCTAGGCCGGCTTGTTGGAATAGGTATGTCTTAAGACGTTGGCGGAAGAGGCGGAGGTCCGAGGTAGTGCGAAGGTCGGGGGTAGGTCGTTCCAGAGGGCCGGGCCCGCCACAGAGAAGGCCCTTCCCCTGGTTGTCGCCAACCGGCATTGCCCGGCTGACGGTACCCGGAGAAGGCCCTCTCTGTGGGAGCGGATCGGACAAAGGGATGTATGGGGCAGATGTGTGGGGCAGATGCATTGATGCATTGTGTGTATTAAAAAACACAAAAAAATTGAGCATGCAAGAGAGGCACAACAAAACTCATCCCAATCACATTATACCCTGGATTATTATATGAACTATCATTATATGGGTTTGTTGCTCATCTGCCAAAAAAGGTCAGGGTTTTTTTAATTAGAAAAACGTTTGATTTTATCAGTTTGCATCTGATAAAACTGCAATTTAATTCCGCATTCCAACTGAGTGTATCATTGATGTGAAATGGCAAATTTGACTTCTTTGATCAGAGAAAAGACAACATGTTTATTGCTGACTAGAAAACCCTTATGGACTTTTTGCATAAAACACAAAATAAGGAACTTAGGATGTGAAGTTTTGATGGTTATAAAGACAGGATAAATTACAGAAAGAAGAGAGTTATCTTGTAAATACAAGAAAGAGGTACATTTATTCTTGTATTTATAACGGTTGCAAAAAAACATCAGAAATTATTAGTTCTATTAATGTTCCATGGATATTTTTTTAAATTTCCCAGTCCAGTTTCAGACCTTGGAATAAGTTAGTGTAGTCTTAATTTGGACTTGATTTGAACCAAGTATTAACTAAGCTTAACTCCCTTTTGCTTCTGAGCTTAGCCAATGATGAATAGAATTTAATTTGATCCAGTTAAGCATCCTTCATATTCTTTCACCCCAATTCTATTTCCAGTTTGCTCATTGCTCTCACAAATACAGACAGCAAAGTACATTTTCATAAAACCTCTAAAATAATTTTCCTTCTTCCGCTTTTTCATTTAATTGCCAGCAGTAGCTTTAACCAGCAGATGGTAGTACTAACAAAATTTCTCTCCATTTAAAATGTGAAATATCCAGGCTGGGTGATTTATTTTCAAAAGCTACACAAGGGTAACAAGAACTAACCACAGTAAACAGTACAAGAGGGGGGAAATTTTCACACAGAGAAAGATAGGCTAGAGATAGAGTTTAGGTATAAGTGCAAACCAAGTACAAAGGCTGTATTTACTGTTGTAAGATGCCCAGAGTTGCCTTGTGGTGAGATGGATGGCAAACCAATTTAATAAATAAAAATAAACTACTAATACAGGTAGTCCTCAGCTTACAACCATTTGTGATCATTTGAAGTCACAACGGCAGTGAAAAAAATGACTTACGACTGTTTTTCACACCATTTTTCAACATCCCCATGATCACGGCACCAAAATTCAGATGCTTAGCAACTAGTATGTATTTATAATGCCTGCAATGTCCCAGAGTCATGTGATCACCTTTTGTGGCCTTCTGACAAGCAAAGTCAATGGGAAGCTATATTCATTTAATACCTCCTGGTCATTGTATAAGGTTGTGCTGCCTCATCTGTGGTCACGTGACCGTATATTGGACACCTGAGAGATGGACACCTTTACAACCAATTGTGGCATTCCCCAGTCATGTGACCATGATTGGTGATGGTTTTTTTCTGGTTTCTGGCAAATCATATCCATCCAATAAAGAGGTTTGCTTCTGCTGCTGAGATTAAGGACAGATCCAGATTGGAATAGGTTTCCAGATCCCCTGTTTCTACCCTGAATCTGCAAGCTGAATCTGTTTGGTCTGAAAAGTCAAAGAACCAGACTAAAAGGGTGAAAGTAAAATGTATTTTGCTAGCACAAAAAAAAATAGTATTCTAAAAGAGAGGACAAAAGATGTACAAACGTAGTACAGTGAAGAAATGTAATCATTCAAAAGTTAGCACATTACTGATGCTGACTTCATACTTTTAGCAATCTAAGAACCCCTGATTGCATGCTCTATAGCACATTCATCAAGCCTTTCTTAACCCATCCCTTGGGTTTCTTCCTTATCGCTTTTATTCAGAACATCCTTTCACATTCTTCCCTATTATGGCATCCCTGACCTTTCTCAACTCACTTTTCTCATGAGCAATTCGCATCTACTCACTACCAGGGTCAAGCATGGCAGCTGTTTTGGTTTCTTATTCCATATATCCCTGACAGTCACCCCATTCTATCTAGTGATAGAAATTCCCCACTGAATTTCATGCTAGCTACATTATAAGAAGGTTATTCACTATGGCATCAGCTAAAAGTATTATTTTGGAAGGTACACTGCTAAATATCAGGTATGGAAACCTACTAAGAACTGGGAAGGCAGATTGTTGACTTCATTCCCTCCCATTAGGATATTGGTAGAAATAGCATAGGATAGAAAGATGGTTGGTTTGATAGAGCAAAATAGAGACATTGCTTATTTCTAAATAACTTTGTGTGTATTCATAAGACTATTTCATCAAGCACTGCTTTTTGAATTTAGCAGGGATCCCCAATTCTATAGATTGGGGGACTAACATTGACCTGGTCACTTATAACCAATTTTGTTTTTTACCCAAATAAAAACATACATGCTTTTCCATGTCTCCTTTCCAGTTTTTCTTTTCAGAAATGCACGGTCCTTAGGTTTGTAAATTCTTAAAGAAATCTAAAGAGCCAAGAATATTCCACAAAAGAGAAATAAACGTGTACTACTAAATTTTATTATGCAAACTATAATAGCTGTTTTCAGAACCGCCTGCGATCTTCTCACTTATTTCTCATATATTTGATCCACATTCCAATAAACTGAGGACATTTGGCAAATAGTCTAAGAGAACTAGATTATTACAACTATTTTTAGGCTACAATAGTGTAAAAGAAAAATTAGCAATTTTATATCATGACATCACCATTCATACAAAAGAAATTGTGGACAGGAAGCAAAGAATCCTTTAGTAAGATTTGTTCCTAAGGTCAACTAAGATTTGTATGCTAAACAGGTTACACCAACTTTTACTCTTTTGTAGTACTCTTTTGTACTCCATTAATATTTAATGTTATCTTAAACTTGGCTAAATCAGAATCAAAAACTGGAAAAGCAAGGCCTATTACTTGGTTAAGCATTCCTAAATCCTAGTTGTATGAACTTCCTAATTGCCAAATCACCATTCCCAACATCTTATGTAGAAAATATGCAGAAGACCAGACAGAAAGAAAATTTTGAACTTAAAAAGAACGCCTTCAAAACTTTTACCAGCTTATTTTTGAATCCCATAAAGAGGCATTGCCTGTGTCACAGCTGTTCTGTGTGCAGATCCTCTTTTATCCCCATAAAGAGGCATCATTCTTGCTGAGACCCTTTCCTTGATTTGTCTTTTATGTTGCTATTTTAACAATCTCAATTATGTTGTCTTCCATGCTTTCAAACTCAAATAGATCTATGTCAGGTAAAAGGTGTTTTTTTAAAGCTCCTGATTTCCGTCAAACCGTTTAACTTTTATAATGCTCAAAAATTCATAGCTTTGTTTTGCCAGTATTGACATCAAGCTGACTGATCTCAGTAGATATTTGGATCTTCTTTATTTTTTTGAGGACACAAAACATTGTCTCTTTCCCAATCCTCTGGTCTTGTACTTTATCTCAAAGATCTTAGAAAGGGATTTGAGATGTCCTTCACAATCTCCTTCAAAACTCATAAATGTAATCCATCTGATTCTGAAGGCTTATATTTGTTATAAGTCTGGTAATCAACTACTCCTTAAATATATCTACTTATGTGCCTTGTGGCAACTGTTCTGCTTAGAAACACTGGAACAAAGGTCCTGGTTAGGGAAAAGCAAAGCAGTGAGAGAGTGTCTAGTTGCCTGCCCTCTTCTTGTCCTCTCTTGTTATTCTATCATCTCCTACTAGTTGGTCCACCCAATCCTTCTTTTCTTCTGTTTCTTCTCTAGAGTCTAAGTAGGAACCACATGCCAATTTGGCTACCTCCCATTCCTCTCTGCAGCAAAACCTTTTGGCTGATTCTGCAAAGCAGAGCTATTTCTTGGCCTGTTCCAGAAACAGCTTGTTTGAAAATGAAGCAAAACTTATGTAATGTTAACATGGCAGTATTCCCTGAGATAATAGTCACATGGCTTAAATTAAAGACAACTGAAGTCATCCACCTACTATTCTTGTCTGTTCTCTATATGCATTGCTTCCTGTTGTAACTGACTGAGCATAACTACTTTATTGTCTTAATAGAAATAGGATAAGATAGGACAGGATAGGATTCTTTATTGGCCAGGTGTGATTGGACACACAAGGAATTTGACTTGGTGCATATGCTCTTTAGTGTACATAAAAGAAAAGATACATTCATCAAGAATCATAAGGTACAACACTTCATGATAGTCATAGGGTACAAATAAGCAATCAAATCATACTAGGAAACAATCAATATAAATCGTAAGGATACAAGCAACAAAGTTACAGTCATACAGTCATAGGTGGGAGATGGGTGATAGGAATGATGAGATTAATAGTAGTGCACTTAGTAAATAGTTCAACAGTATGCAGATTCTATAGTGCAGATTCTATAGCTCATGCAAATAAAAACCTTAACATCAAGGTTGGTCTCTGAATGTCACAGAGAATTTTCTGAATGGTGGGCCCCAATTTAGCCCTAAATTGGTATCCAGCCGGAGCCATGCCTTTAATGCTCATCTGTACTTTATGATCCACTTATTTTTTCTCTGACTATCCCTTGCTCATTGGAAAAACTGGTGACCTAACCATGTAGAGCAGGGGTCCCCAACCCCCGGGCCGCGGACCGGTGCCGGTCCGTGGCTGGATGGGAGCCGGGCCGCAGGGCTAGAGAGGAGGAGGAGGGGGCAGCCCCCTGAGCACAGCGCGCGGGAGAACGCAGGCGCAGCTGTTCGCGCCGTTGGAGTGTGGCTCTTCCTCCTCCCTCGTCGACGGAGGGATTCCTGGACGCCGCTGGACTGGCCACCGATTCCCTCCCCTGCTGGCATGCTGGCCACTCATTTTCTTCCAGGGACTGCGGAGGCTCCACGGGCTGGGGAGGGAACTGGCGGGTTGCTCCGGCGGCGCACAGGCGTCCCTCCGTCGACGAGGGTGGAGGAAGAGCCCCCACCATCCTCCTGCGTTCTCCCACGTGCTCTGCCCAATGGGCTGCCCCCTCCTCCCTCCTCCTCCTCTCCAGCCTGGCTCCTATCCAGCCACGAGCCTGACCGAGCGAACAAGTGACCAAGCGTGGCAGGCGGGATGAGGAGGCTGGGGGGGGGGGGGACGATGACGACGACAGACACACATAGACAGAGAGAGGGAGGGAGGGAGAGAAAGATAGACAGAGACACAGGAGTGATTGAATGAATGCAAGACAGACAGACACGCACACGCCCACACACAGAGTGACAGAAATGGGCGGATGAAGGAGAGAGACAGAGAAAGAGAGAAAGAAAGAAAAAAGTGGGAGAGAAAGAGACAGAAAGGAAAGAAAGACAGAAAAAGATACAGAAAGAGAGGGAAAGAGAAAAAGAAAGAGAGAAATAGAGAGAAAGGGAAAGAGAGAAAGAAAGAAATAGCGAGAGAGAAAAAGAGAGATAGAGACAAAGAAAGAGAAAGAAAGAGAGAGAGAGAAAGAAACAAAGAACTTATGACCACAGTTGAGGCCAAAAGTTTGGTTGCTAACCAAGATCATTGTTCAGTGAGTTTCATATTTTCCAAGTTGGCCACGCCCACCCAGTCACATGACTGCTGAGCCCCTCAGCCGGTCCGCAGAATTTTCTTTAAAATGAAACCGGTCCTGGTGAAAAAAAGGCTGGGGACCCCTGATGTAGAGAACCTCAGGGTTGAGAGAGAGAGAGATTTCACATATTGCTACGAGGGTTAGCAAAACAAGAGCTTTGCAAAAGAGGCAAATATTTCCCCCTCTGTGCTGAACAAGTGGAACAAAACAAAGTTTTGCTACCCTGGATTGCCTACCTAAAGCTGCCTCATCTGAAAATAGGGAGCTGTAATCAGAGGTGGTATTCAACTGATTCGGACCAGTTTATCCAAGCCAGTAGCGGAAATTGCGAGTCGGCCTGCCCACCTGCCCCGGCTCTATGCCATCCTATTTAGGCACGTTTTTGAGGCCAGGCACGTGCACAGAAGGCACACGCACAAGCAAAGCACAGGTCCAGGCCAGGTGCACGCTGGTCGAACCAGTGGTAACAAAATTTTAACCCACCGCTGTCTGTAAGCTTAACTTTTTCTGAAAAATATCAGTAAGCAGAGCTCCTTAACACTTCTTTGGATTGTTTCCTGCCTAAATTGATCTAATACCGATCAATTTAGGCTGGTGGAGTTCTTGACCACAGAGAACCACCCTCTCCCAAACTCCAGTCTCTGTTGCAAATCTGCATTTACAGCTATTCTGTTTGCACAGCAGTCAAAATGCTTGTTAATTAGATCAGTTGCCAAGGTATGTTATGCTATGTTCTGGCATCAACCCTGGGGTATCACAAAGTAGCAACTTGGAAATACCCAATGAAGTATTTTTTTTTGCTGCTGCTTCCTGCAGAGAAGAAACCTAATGTCTTTCTTCTATATAGATCCACCCTGAATTCCCGCTCATAAAGGGTGAAAGACTACAGTGGTGAAATTCAATTTTTTTTACTACTGGTTTTGTGGGCGTGGCTTGGTGGACATGGCAGGGGAAGGATACTGCAAAATCCCTATTCCCTTCCCACTCCTGGGGAAAGGATATTGCAAAATATCCATTCTTACTCTACTCTGGGGCCAGTCAAAGGTGGCATTTGCCTGTTCTCCGAACTACTCAAAATTTCCGCTACTGGTTCTCCAGAACCTGTCAGAACCTGCTGAATTTCACCCGGGTCAACCCCAGGACCAGATTTAGTGTCTTACTGTTGCTTGGAGAGAATGTATCCCTCCTCCCGTACAAGTGGAAAGTCATGCCTGAACACAGCCTTTACCTGTCCAGTAAATGTGGAATTTGTTTTTCATATACAGCAACATACCTTAAGGTGGTTGACTTAATTATGGGTTTCTCCATCATGACTCGCCTTGTCTTCAAAGAAGGAACTAGTAGCAGTGGCGATCTGGCTCTAAGTTAAGCACTCAGTATCTATGAGTGTTTCTTGAGTATGAGGTGCAGAATGGCAGTTTAGTCTTTGCTGCCTGGGTGGGCATTTTTTTGTAGAAAATTTTAACCGAGAATTGGATTGCCAACTTTAAAAAATGCTGCAACAGAACATTTCCTTGTATTAGCAGGAAGATTCTGTTTCTCAATCTTAGCTGCTTTAAGATGTAGGGACTTCAAGAGTTCCCCAGCCAAGCAATTTTTAAAGTTGCCGAGATTGAGAAACACTGAAATAAATCTTATCTTTTGTACTTCAAGTTCTATGATTCTAGACTGGATTCACGTGTTCTGCCAAGCAATGGAGCTGGGAGGGTTTGTTTTAAAGGCTAAATTGATTTTACAACTTAAGTTTCATCCACAGTCCTGTCCTCTAGGACAGGGGTCTGCAAAGTTGACTCTTTTAAGACTGGTGGACTTCAACTCCCAGAGTTCCCCAGCCAGCAACTGGGGAGTTGAAGTCCACCAGTCTTAAAAGAGCCAACTTTGCAGACCCCTGGTCTAGGATTATTCAACAAATATTATTATTCCACTTCAAAAAAACAAAGTGGGATCATTGTCCAGCTTCATAATTCCAATTTTTCCAATGTGGTTTGTTTTATTTATTTTGCCTTGTTTTGTGGTTGGTAAATTAGAGTTGATGGCCCAAGTTAGTGTGACAAACCTAATATTTCTTTTTAAATGTTGCCTTCCTATCTGAAAGGATTTCACAAAAGATGGCTGCAGAATATTCAGGCCTGTAGAAAAAGAAAATAACAGAAACAAGAGACAGCAGAATAAAAACAAGACATTCTAAAACATAAAAGAGCTTTCCCCCCCCTATTTTCTTTGCGATGTTGAAAGTGTGTGAGTCATTTTTGAAGAGAAAAAATATTACCCTGATGACTAATTCCTGTGCAGCTGAGAAGGGATTGAGTAAAATCAAGCTATTATTCTTTCCAACTAGCCTCACCTCCTGCTTTGACAAAGCTGATTTAGAGAACTTGTGAGCAGTTTCTCAATCCCTGTGGTTAACTATTCAGTTACAGATAAACTAACTTCTATGCCAATATATTCTCTGACTCCACTTTGGTCAAAAGCCACAAGCAAGGATTTGCTTGGTATGTCTCCTTTTAATAAAAGATCCCCAAATAGGTTAAACCAACATGCACTCCAAAAGACTCACCCTTCGGAAGAATTTCTGTGGTGGAAACTCTCTTTATTGTTGTCTTAAACTCTTCTCCATAAAAAAAAAATGTTCTGAAACTCTTTCATGAAATTGACAAACAAAAGCAGATGGAATCAAATAGGTTGGAGCATGCCAGACTTTATGTTGAATTATAGAAAAGCTGTTTAGAATACTCATAATAGTGTTTGGTTGGAGGCTGCATTTGCTTAGCACAGGGGTCAGCAACCAGTGGCTCAAGAGCCACATGTGGCTCTTTCATCTCTCTGCTGCGGCTGCCTATCACCGGTCAGCTCCAGAATTGATAAGGCTTTGGGTCAGGTCAGGCAGAGAAAAAAGGGTACCATGCTAGGAGGAGGTGGGGGAAGCAGACTTCCGGTCTGCTCAAGAATTGAATTGGGGGTCTTCCGTTTAGGACCTTTGTGGCTCTTTCAGTGTTTAAGGTTGCTGACCCCTGGCTTAGCATATCAGCTTAGCTGGTTTAGAGTCTCAGTAAAATGTCAAACTGATCATTCACACTTCCGATTTAGAATACCACTAGGGATAGGCAAACAAAATGGTGAGCTACCCCTCATGCATTGCCAAAAAAGAGAAAATGCATGGAATGATTTGGATGTGTTCAAGTATAATATACTGTATACCAGATGTGCTCTAAAGAAATGACACAGCTGGTGTCAAACACACTGCACACTGGACCATAAAGTGATTTGTTTAACCACATAGTGTGAGGGAAGCTCTTCTGGTTTTTAAACCAGGGCTTAGAATGCAATGTGAAGCCTGCCAGTTGTTGCTTTGAAAACATGCTTATAAAAAATATGACTTGGTGAATAGGTAATCCAGTCTTTATTTAAAATGCAATTCAATACAGTATATCCGACTATAATTGGGAAAACCAGAATTAGAGCCTGCTTGGGGGGATTCTTTTAATGAACTACAAGTCAATGGATAGAAATATTTAGAAGTAGATAGACTTTCAAACAGAACTTTCAAAGAACAGTTCGTCTTTTAAAAATCCTCCAAATAGAGTATTGCCTTTTCTGTGTAATTCATTGGCACAATCCCAAAGGTGCTTTTCTCAGGAGGCAACTGGACTTTCTTGTTTTTTCTTTTGAAGATGTTTCGCTTCTCATCCAAGCTGAAGCTTCTTCAGCATTGATTAGATGGTGGGAAATGGAAAGATTTATATTCCTTGCAGACAGCTGTCATTTGCCTCCTTTTAGAGCCGTGATGGCGAGCCTATGGCACGCAGTACCCTCTCTGATGGCATGCGAGACATTGCCCCAGTTCAGGTCCGATGCGCATGCGCGCACGTTTCCCGCCGGCCAGCTGGCCTTCGGGTCTCTGCTGTGCATGCGTGGGGGGCAATACATGGGGGGTTGCGCTAATGCGTGGGAACATGTACAGGAGAGTCATGCACGCATGAGTAGGATCCTATGTGCATTCACAGGACACAGGCGGGGGGCATGGGCTCATGCGGGGGGCGCATGCTGTGGTGTTTTGGGCACACACCTGGGGGCACATGTGAATGGGTTTTGCACTCATGCACGGAGGCCACATGCGCATGCACTGGGGAGAGGGGGTATGCATGGGGGCATGCATTGCATTTTAGCATGTTTGCAGCATGTTTGTGCTTTGGGCACTTGGTCCGGATCAGGTTAGCCATCACTGTTTTACAGAGTCCTTGAGGCCACTTGGGGGTTTATCCAGGGTCACCTGAGTAGTGCAAATGGGTGTGGCGGCTCCTTGGTTGCAGGATGCTTTCTTCCCTCTGTCTCTTCACTGTTGAAGGCAGGTGCAAGCTGTTGGGGTTGAGTCAAACTGAAGTGCAAATGGTTCCTCTAGCCTGAAATTTTTCTGGAGATCCATTCATGCTCCCATACAATTCGAAGGTGTCCATCAAAAGTGTATAGCTAAAAGTCTGTGGAGATTCTCAGTCATCCAGGTCATAGTTGTCCCAAAAGATTCCCCACCATCCAGTCAGAGTTGAAGAAGCTTCTTAGATGAGAAGCAAAATGTCTTCAAAAGAAAAACAAGAATGTCCAGTTGCCTCTTGAAAGAGCACATTTGGGGCAACCATGACCTGGATGATTGAGAATCAGCTCGCCATTTGCATTAAGCATCTGTCATATGGAGTTTCCCATTTTATTTTGAACATATCTATTATCCCTTTGATTATTCTTAGCATCCTTTGCTAACCTTTTTTTCTTTTTCTTTTCCTGAGATCAGCTTTACAGTTTCTGACTTTTTTTACTCTGCTTGTATGACTGAATATTTTTTGCAGTTCAAACAGAACAACTATATTTGGATAGACAACTTAGGCATTGTGGTTTATTCAACAAATAAGAGTTGAAAAGCATCATGGCTCAGTCTCATAAATGACCACAATTATGGTTTGCTTGTAACAATGCTGGATGATAGATAAACAAGACAGAACCATTTAATGATGCTTAAGAGCCAGTTTGATATGGTGGTTAAAGCATCAGACTAGAAACTTGAAGACCAGGAGTTCTAATCCCACCTTTGGCACAAAACTAGCTAGGTGGGCCTATCACTTTCTCTCAACCCTAAGAAAGAGGCAATGACAAACGGCTTATGAAAAAACTTGCTAAGAAAACTGCAGGAACTTGTCCAGGCAACTTCTGAGAATCAGACACAATGGAACAGGAGAAGAAACAAAGATGGTATACCATTATCCTTTAACAGCACCATCCTCTATCCAACCTTTCTCTTCCCCATGCTAAAATGTAGGGCTGTAGCACATACTGATTCCAGATGAATTACACTGTTCAGAAGAACAGCGCTTTATACTGCTTTCCTAATTAAAATAGCACAATTGTATTTTAAAAGCATGGATGTATCTTATTAAAAAAACACATTGATCTAGGATTTCATGGGTAATTACAAACTGTAGCTCTGCAATACTTTATCTCAAATGAAAATGTTTATCCCATCCCTCAAATGGGATGTCCTATTCTATCCCATCACACATATTTGATTTGCAGAATTTGTTCATATTTGAGTATGTTTCATCCATCAAGAGAAGACAATCAAAAGGAGAACCGTTCAACTATAAAATCACAAGTTACATAAAATCTGAGGCATGTGTTTCTTTTTAAAAAAGCACGCAATGCTTTATTGCCATTCAAATAAACATTCATTTAATTTTCCAGTCTATTATGACTGAAATTTAGCTGAGATCACCCAAAAACATTTCCTGTTTTTCCTGTGTGTAATTTTGCAATAGAATTTATAGGAATTGTTTAAAGCAAATCTGCTAGCTCTGTAATAAGCACACATGTTGACAAATCAAATTTCTCGCAAAGTTTGGTTTATGTTTATTCTATTTTTATTCCTCCCTTAGTCTGAGAAGTTCAAGCCAGAACACATGGTTCTCCTTTTATTCCCAAAAGAAACCTTTAATAATCTTTAAATCAGACGATAGCTTTGTGGCTAATAAAGGAACTGAACCCGAGTCTCCTTCCAACACTCCACTGGGCTGAAAAGTGCTTTGAGGCCCAAAAGTGAAAAATTAGCATCTCTCTGCAATTTAAATTAAACCTATCTTTTCCCAGGATTGCACAGATTTTTCAAAAGGCATTCTAAGGAAGAAAACCCCGCTTTAAAGTAATGCAGACAAATGCTATGTCTGGACCGCTTTGTGTCCCCAAAGTATTTTTTTCACATGTTTTCACTAAACTCAGATATAGACTGCATGTCTCAGTATATTGTTTTCTCATTAAAAATGTTTTCTCAGTAAAAAAATAGATTAAGAAAAGAAAGGCTTTCTCAGAAGATGAACAGGACTAATTACCATATTTTTTGGACTATAAAACGCACTGGAGTATAAGACGCACCATGATTTTGAAGAGGTAATTTTTTTGTAAACTTGTTGCACTCTGCAGGCCTTCCAAACCCTCTGCACGCCTCTTTTTATTTTGAAAAAAAGAGGGGGGGGGGGCGCATGCAGAGCTTTGGGAGGCTTGTAGAATGCTCCTGGGAGCTGGAGGGCCAAAAACGGCCCATTTGTTGCTTATTTTTGCCCTCCCTACCCCCCAGGAGCATTTTGCAAACCTCCCAAACCCTCTGCACGTCCATTTTTGCAAAGGGAATGGGGTTTTAGTAGGCCAAAAATGCTGTATTCAATGTATATGAGGCACCCAGATTTTCACCCTCTTTGGGGGGGGGGGAAGATGCGTCTTATACTCTGAAAAATACAATAATTACTGAACAGTTCTTTAGAAATTCACCATCTTGAGTACACATTAGGAAGTTGAAGTATAAAGTGATATGTGGGAAGGCAAATGTATAAATATTAATGATTAGCTGTTAACCCGGCGTTACCCAGGTATTTGTTTATCCCAATCCTGTATTAGACATTCACAAATGTCTGGACCAAACATAATTTCTAATGTTGGATTTTCCCCCTTACCAGAGGGAGCCCACTTGTGAAGTAGTTAAGCCGTTACCATGGCAACTCCACTGTGCTGTACAGTAGAAGCCATTTTAAGGCAGTACAGTAGAAGCCATTTTAAAGCACAACAGGCTGTATATTAACAGAACACAGAACCCAAGGAATGTTAGAGGTGTCTTATCTCCACAGTATTTGTTTCCAGAGAGTAAGTAATCTGTGTACCAAGTTTGGTTGAAATTGCTTGAGGTGTTCCAGAGTTATGCTGGCGCGTGCGCCCGCACACACACACACACTTAGATAGAGTAGAGTAGAGTAGAGTATGGCCCACGCTGACGTGGAAGAAAGTCTTCATTTCGATAAACATTATTTAACACCACATCCCATTTCTTTCCTGTTAGTATTGCTTCAAGGTTTGCACCAGCCCTTATGTAACATGGCCAATGACAAAATACTATGGCAGTTGTAAATTAATGCATATGGAGGTTTCCTACAGTTGCTCTATTGGCCATTGTTGTGTGCAAGTTAATATGAAAAGCCAAGGGTGACTCTGCTGTGCATTTCAGACCCAGGACAGTGAGCTATTTGGTAATACAAACCACATGCCACTGGAATCCCTTAGTCTTGCAATGAGAGTGATCCATGCATTCCATTCAGATCCCCTAATCCTAAAGAAAACAACGAATAGCTCATGGCTTTACTCATAGCATCCATCCCTTTCTTGACTTCCATACATCAAATGGAAGCCATGCATTCTGAAGAAAATGACCCTGTATATGCATAGTTTGCTTACATGTTTCTTGATCTTCTTGTTTATATATACATATCCAAGGTCTCCTACTCTAAATTCTCCTCTCCAGCAACCTATAAATCTAAAGAAGTTTTGATGCATCAGGAATGGAAGAAAAGGGCTAGCATTGGGTGGGGTGTTCTTCACTATATGCTCTGCGTACACTGGCATTGTATTTTCAGAACTGAATGAAGTCATCAGTTTCCATTTAACATTCCCTGGATATCATGACAGAACTTACCTCTTTCCTGAGAACTTGTGTAAGCTGCTGCTGCTGCTGCTTTATAACTTCCCATTTCACAGTCAAATATCAGCATCAAAATCGCTTGTGCAGGTTGTCCTCTACTTATGACCCCAACTGGATCCAAAATTTCCATTGCTGAGCAACACCGTTGTTGAGTTTGGGCTCATTTTACATTTCTTGCCACGGTTGTTAAGTGAATCAGTGCAGTTGTTAAATTAGTTACCCAGCTGGTTAAGTGAATCTGGCTTCCTCATTGACTTTGCTTGTCCAAGTGATCACATGACCCCAGGACCCTGCAACAGTCATAAATAACTGCCAGTTGTCAAGCATCCAAATTTTGACCACATGACTGGGATACTGTAACAATTATACGTGTGGAAACTAGTTATAAGTCACTTTTTTCAGTACTGTCATAACTTTAAATAGTCCCTAAATCAATGTATACTGTATTTTTCAGAGTATAAGACGCACCAAGTTTTGAAGAGGTAAATTTAAAAAAAAAAGTTTTTGCACTCTGCACACTTTCCAAAAACGCCCTGCTTTAAAAAAAAAAAAAGAGTATGAATAGCCTTTAGGAGGCTTGTAAAGTTTTCCTGGGGGGTGAGGGCCCCAAAAGCAAGCAAAAAAGGCCCGTTTTTCACAAAAATAGGCCCTTTTTTGGTCAAAAAAGGGCATGCATAGCCTTTAGGCTTATAAAGTGCTTCTGGGGGCTGGGGGAGGGGGAATTGAGCAAAAATAGCCCTTGTTTGTTCATTTCTGCCCTCCCCAGCCCCCAGGAGCACTCTGCAAGGCTCCTAAAGGCTATGCACAGCCATTATGGTGAAGGGGACGGGGTTCGGTAGGGAAAAAATACTGCATTCAGTATATAACACGCCCCCAGATTTTCACCCTCTTTTCTGAGAGAAAAAGGTGCATCTTATACTTCAAAAAATATTCACTTTCATTCGATGGAAGTGAAGTTGCTGGTAAATTCAATGATCAACATTTATCTCAAAGGTGCATTTCTTTTTCTTCAAAAGGCAACTGGACTATTTTTTCCTTGAAGAAAAAGAAGAAAACGTTTCGCTTCTCATTCAAGGAGTTTCATCAGTTCTGATGGGGGGGAGTGATGGAAAGACTCCACAAGGCATCAAGATTTATCCTTTTTCCACTTCTCTTTCCGTTCTCTCACTTTCCCTCTGTATCAAAGAGGTTGTCAGAAAGGACCAGACGGATGGAAATTAGGTTATACATTGCATGTTGCCCGGTCCTTGAAGTCTGCAAGCTACTTCTTAAAGTTCATCATGCATATCCATCATTTCATGGGTGGAGTTTGTGCCTAACATTTTTTTGGAATAGCATCAACCAGCCTGAGCCAAATCATTCCTCATGGGTCAAATAATGCCTGGTTGTAGAACCCAGCTGCTAATGGATAAAAAATTCCACTGAGCTTAAAAGCAGCTCAAAACCCCAAAGGAAATAATTCCATCAGACAGTACAGTAACCAATATTGTACAAAGAAAGGATTATTTTCTGATTAAACTGGGTGTACATCGCAAATTTAAAAAAAGTCCTTGGTGCTCTCTGAGCTTGTTTTCTTGCAGACTTACATTGCTCAAACGAGGCAACATCATTTGGAAAATAGGTTTATATTTAGTAAATATAAATTGCGTTTTTAAATAAGATTAGTTTACACAGCACGCCTGCAACATCATGTAATGGTTGACAACGGGTACAGAAAATAGTGTGCAACCAAGAGCAACACTGTAGACTGGGCTCTATCAGATATCAAACTGACAACCATCAATTTATTTATTTTTCTTTATTTTTCACATTTCTGAACTGCCCATCTCCCTCAAAGAGGATAGCTTTCTCCCAACAAATCGCCATCAACAAAACATTTTTCATGTTTTCTCCAAACATCCTGTTTTACCTTCCTGTAATAATCAAGTTTGCCAGCACAAGGTTTGATTTTCGTTGCTCAATACTGCCAGCAGGCACAGGAGGATAATGATGGGGCACCGTTAACAGCGCCGCCCCCCTTCAATTGACTGCATAGCTAAAGTAGTTAAGACTTTTTAAAATAGCTGCGCCCTCAGCTACATATTCTGCAACCACGTGATAGGATCCTTGGCGCATAACAATACAGGAATGCAGGGCTTTCCAACCTGAAGGAGAATTCCACGCTGAAACGAGTCTCTTAAATGCAAAAAAACCCACAACCTCCCCCCCCCCCCACCTTTCAGGTGGTTGCCAAATGCACCTTTAGAAAAGGGGAGAGCCGGTCTACACAGCGGATTTATCATTCTTTAGCACAACTTCACAAGATTTTCTTGCAACCGTTTAACACGTGATTAGAGTTGAGTAGGAGCCCGTTTCCCCTTTTTACTTAAAATACCCCGTTCTCAAGTTTTTGTAACTTCCTAGCCTAGGCTATTGCCCTTTAAACATCCTGGTCCGGCTAGCGAAAGGAAAGAAGCGCGTAGGGTGTGTGTATATATATATATATATATATATATATATATAGGTGTGATTGCACGTGTGAACGAGCCAGTCTCCTTCGCGAATACGCGTAGTAAGGCTACAAAACCGCCCCCGCCAAGGGTGCGAGAAGCAGGGGCAAGTCTTGAGGGGTGGGGGAGAAGAAGCCAGCCTTTTGAAAGCTACGCCGCCATCCGCCCCCTCGCCAGTCCGGCGGACTTTTCTGCCCCGCAGCTGCGTTTTTCCGCGAGGCTGCGCAGGCTGACAAATTGAGGGCGAGCAGTCAAAGCGCTTTGCTTCTCCGCCCTTACTCCCCGGCGGTTCAGAGGCGGAGCTATCATAGTGCCTTTTTTTTTTTTTTAATTTCTACCCCGACAACCGGCAGCCAATTTCTAAGCAGCGCTTTCGGTCTTGGCGCGCAAGCTGTTGATTCTCCCTCACCCCTTCCTCCCGCATCTTTTTCTCTCTCTCTCTCTCTCTCTCCCCCCGCTGCTCCCTGCGTGGAATTGCCATGGCTGTCTGGAGCGGCTCCGGTTCCGTGCCGGCAACCTTGGTCAGGCCCAGCTTGACCTCCGTCTCTTCGGGAGAGCTGCAGAGCCTTCGGACGTGCAACTGCGAGATGGCGGTGCTACCGCTGCGGCAGCTGCTCTCCCTACAGCCAGACTCCTTTCTACTGCAAGGGGACACTCTGGCGGTGCTGAGTCCGCTCGACCGCCGGCCCGGAGGCGGCTTCACGGTGATAAGCGACGGGTTTTTCCAGCTGGATGGCCGGCAGCAGTGCAGGCTCACCGGCTACTTCAAGAGGTAAGCAGCCGCTTTCCTAATTTTCCTTCCCCGCGCTCCTCTTGATGCCGGAGTTGCCTTCTTTAAAACACCTCTAGTGCGGGGACAGGAATCTCATCCTACAGGTGGCGGGAAAAGTGGGTCTGCCACTTACGTTTTTTTATTTATTTTGGAAACAAAATCTACCTGCTGCACGGCTACCTGCCGGGTATTTAGCAAATGGTATTTGTAACTAAAAGGTAATCCCATAAAACGGCTCCTTATTTGAGGGCCTATACCACAACGTCTTAATCACGATCTATACACTGAATTGGTATTATGGTATCTCTCATTTGCAGGTTATGAAATGTTAGGGCGGGTGAGTAGGTTACTGTTGCTTGCCTTGGAAAGATGGAGAGAGATTTTATTAGGGAAAGTGGGCTTGGAGGAGAGAAGCTGGTGTAGCCTTTTCCTTCTCAAAAACGAATGCCCTGCATTAAATTTAATGGCAAAAAGAATGCCCCCTAACCACATTCGTAAACTAGGTGCCAACCTGAGTAGAGGAACAGGATGTAATGTGAGACTAGACAATATACAGTATTGCAAAAAGCAATAGCCATTTCCTGGTTAATAAACATTGTGCATAGGATTGGATAAGGTTGCCAGTGGATGCTCATTAATTGTAGGACACCCCACATTCTGCAGTTCGTTTTAAAAACTAAAAGCAATCCAATAGTAAATTGGAGCATTCTGAGGGACCCTGACCCTTCTCTGACAGAGTACTTGTTTACCATGACTTGTATCAGGCTTGCAATTCACCATGTTGAAAAGACCTGATAGCAAAGAACAAGGATCCAGTAGATCTGTGGCCTCCTGTGGGGCTCATGCCCCACAGGAGGGCAATTTGATTTTTAATGGGGGTAATTTGAACCTTGTTTAAACCAAGTAAATGGCCCTTTGGGCTTTAGTAAAGTTCAGCTTTTTTGAGTAAAGTAAGCATTATATGGGGGAGGGGGGGAGGCATCAGGATTCTAGAGATGCTTAGGTGGGGCATGGCCAAAAAAAGGTTGGGAACCAGTGCAGTAGTTAGAGGAAATATCAGCTGTGAATATAGCACTAATCTCCTATTACAATACAGTAATTCTCCTCTTTTTGTGTGTTGGATCAATCAAGACTGACACTGAGATAGAAATGGATTAATTTTCCAAAGAAGGACTTTTGTGAGTGTGCTTAAAGACTACTAGTCCCACCTGAACTAGTTCTTAATCTTATCTGTGTCATGCATACCACTCATTCACAATTTAGTAGAATGATTGCTCCAGGGTCTGCTTTGAAGAGAGCAATCAAAGAGTAGACCTGAACAGGAGGAGGCCTTGATAAAAAGGTCTTGTCTCATCTAGATAGTGTAGCCTGGGGACATGGCTACCAAAGTGTGGTGGGTTGAATGGGACAGACTGGATGAGTGAGTAGATGGGAATTCCAGTTGCTGAGAGAAAAAATTCAATACAAGAGGTTACCAGAGATGGTAATTGCTCAATGTGGTTCTCCAAGGTTGGCTAGATTTTAATGGAACATTGTGGAATCTATTTGTTAGTATGAAATGAACTGTACTAATTAAACTCTGCTTTTATTAATAAATTTAACTCCCCTTCCAACAGTAACAAGTGGGTAGTCACCAAAGCAATGAGGCCTTCTTATTATTGTATAGCTTCCTCTAGAACATTCTAAAAATTTCTGCCTAGGGGATTTATATGTAAACCAAGTAGTCTAGACTCTAGGGCTTCTTTGTTAATTAATCCTGATTTGACAGAATTGTGCAATAGGTTATTCTCGGGTACTTTTTTCTTTGTTGTCTGATAAGGCTCATAAAAACTTGGACTTTCAAAGGTAAGTAAACAGATGTGACTTTTCCTCTGCTTTTATGAAGGTATCTCTGTAAAGTACATTATTATGGCACATATCTTACGTGGAACTTGCTGTAGTAGAGGAAAGTTACCTTTTTATTGAAGCAAATGAGTCATTGGTTCTCGTCCAACAGTACCAAGAGGTGACACCTTTCAGCTTATTCTTGGCATAACACCTACCAGTTAGCTGGAAGAATTCTTTCTTCACAAGGCAATGTAATTTAATACCGTTATTAACAATCCAACACCAACAGACATTAAACGTAATGTTTAAAATTTAAAATGCATTTAAAATTATATGAAAATCAAACAGTCAAAATTGTAAAAGAGGCACTTATTTTCTATAAGTTAAACCAGAAACTTCACCACCTCTTGAGTGTCACTCAATACAAGTAAACACTTGTATAGAACATGAGATAGGAATTCAACCTCTATCGGAACAAAATCATAGAAATGTAATTTTCTAATAGGAAGTTGAATAAGATAGTTTGGCTCTATATGGGGAGAAAAAGCACTGGATGTGTCTGAAATGTTGCCTAAAGAGAGTTTGTATTGCAAAATAGCTGAAGGGATTCATCTTTTAGAAGTGAGAAAAAAAGAAATGCTATAACATAAGCCCTAAAGTTAATTTGGTATTTGTTTTTTGACTGAAGAAAACTTACTTTTTGATGATCTTATGCAAGTACAGTATGTAAGTTGCAATCTTGTGTGATATCACGCACATGTTGTCATTTGCTTCCCTGTAGAGACCTATGAGATGAAGTCATTATGAACAAGGCCCTGTTATGGGAGCATTTTGTTGGACTCTTAACATTGTAGGCTGTTATACAGGCTTAAGTATTCCAGAAGTTTAAAAAGGTACAATAGGTGCTTGTTGGCCTGACCATAATAATAAACCAAAAAGAGGTGCAGTTTATGAAGTAAACTAGGTAACAGGCTATAAGCATATGCTTATATAAATGCAAACAAGGAAGGAAAGGAAGTCATAAACATAAAACAATGATTAAAAACATTTCTCAGCTTTTGTCACTAATGGCTTTTCTTAGTTCTGGAAATTGGAGCTTGCAAATGATGATCTCAATTTTCCATTACTTTTTCCTTTTAGAAAGTTGTACCATCTTAACTTGTTCCTCACATTTTATGCACTGCAAATGAATCATTTTCAATGGATAACCAGCATGTCTGGGTTAGCTGACTCATGGATGCTTGTTATTGCTTCTAGCTCTCTTCCAACTTTTCTTAGATCTAGCTGGCAGTATATTGTTCCATCAAACCCATTAGCCCTGGTAGGAAAATGAAACATTCAGTTTTGCTGCCATATGCTTATAAAAGAACTAACTAAACAATAGAATTTTCCATAACTGAACTGTTTCTGGAGAGGAGAAAAAATATACTGTACTGTTGTCAGCCATTACATGGACAATGTCAGTAAATCTAGATGAATGCATGCTGTAGTATGCAATTAATAAATAACAGTACATTTGGTTGTTTGAACAAACAAAACTACTTGGCTAGTCCACAGAACTATCCACAATTGCTGCCTCAGTAAGATCAGGATCTCTTGGTTAAAATATACCTAATTAATTAAGAGGTTTTTGAAGTTATGTATTGAGAGCTATTCACATTTAATTTTTCTGCTTCGTTGGCCTAGACATGGCATGTTATACTGATTATTTGAATCTTTTTAAACTGAAAACTAAGCAGGGATAAGGAATGCTGATTTTTCTGCGTTATCTTGACTATAAATTTTAAGAGTATCCATGGATCTGAGCCATAGTTTATATAAAAAGGAATAGCATCAGTCTATTAAAATTGAACCACGGGTTTTTAATTTTACACTAATCCGAAATAAAGTTTTTCTTTTAAGATGAAGCATTTTTATTTCATTCAGGTACTTTTATCCAGTTCACAAACAAATATTATTCAACCAATTATTTATGTAAAACGCTCAGAAAGTTAAGCAACTGCAGGGGTCATTAATTGAACAGAGCCAAACACCTGCCTGCCAAAAGGAGATCAGACAGCTCCCTTCCACCTAAACTGTGTTGGAGAAATGAACGTCAGATCTTCAGGTTGCAAGCTTCATTTCTCCAGCACAGTGCAGAAGTTACTGTTCCCTCTGTGCATGGAAGGAAACTCCTATGACGGGCTGCAGATATTCAGCTTGGATTCTAACGATCTGAGCTTGATTTCTGTTTCCCCACCCCACCCCAATGGAGGGGAGGATAAATCATTCATCGTGCAGTAGCAACTGTTTGCAACCTGCCCTGCCGGCTTTCCCATTGACTTTCTGAGGAAGCCAGCAGAGAAGATTGCACATGGGAATCGCGTGAGGCAAACAACCAGCTCATAATCACATGACTGTGATGGGCGCGAACAACATTTTACAAGAGCCGGAAGTGTACAACGGTAAGCTGTCGTAATTTCAAACAGTCATTAAACAAGCATTTATAAGTCAAGGGTTACCAGTATACAGAATTAGGCCAACAGCTCTGCTGTTTTTCTGCTAACATGCCCTTAGAAGCTTGGAAATAGTTGTTGCTAATAAGTTTAGTATAAGAATGGAAAACCTATGTCTCTTCAGATATTGTTGAACTTTGGCTCCCAGCACCCTTGAACATTAGGAAATCCAGGACTGATAAAGTTGTAAGTTAACAGTATTCCCTCCCTTGTTTTGAGACTAGTGCCATCTGAACCTTAGTTGCATGCATCTTGCCTTTGACTAATCAAATGATAAATGATCTTCAGCTGTTAAACCTTTACGCCTACATTCTCCAGATAGGTGCGAACAGAATCCGTGTACATCCTGTTTTGATATATTAAGGTATAAATTATCCAAATTGGCATTTCCAAGCCACCCTGGTTGGAGTGCAGGAGAGACTGTGATGTCCTATGGTCATATTTCACATTAAGTTATCAGGTTGATTTTCACTAGAACTATTCAGTGTATAAGAGTTTTATTCCAAAAAAGTGCTTTGGAGCACATCAAAGTGCAGACAAATCCTTAAAGCTACTCTTTTTCTGGGATCATGCAGTTGTCATTACGATCCTAGGAAAACGGTAGTTGTTTTAAGTATTAGCAGGTAGGTGCTAAATTTGCATCCCAATGTGTTTCAAAGCACTTATTCGAGTGAATTTGAAGCTTTGCATAGATCATCTGTTTGTATAATAGTGAGTCTGCATTGCTACCATTTCCTCTTTTTCCAGTTATTTTTTTGGAGAAAGAGGAAGATTTGTGGTCAGGACTAACGTCATCTCAGTTGTGATCAAAATGCTGCTTTTCTTAGTTGTCCTGCCACTGTCCAAAAATTATATTTTCCATTTTTTTTGCTCCTCCTGTAATTTTAACACATTTATTAACTCCTTTTCCTACAAAGGATGGGCCATACAATCTATGATGGGACAGACTGTGAGATTTGAAAGAAACTAAATGAATGCTCTATCGGCTTTTAGAGTTCCTTCAAGAACTTATCTTGAGTTCGTACAACATTGCATTCTTAAATTCTACATTTCACCAATGGCTGAAATTGAATATTTGCACTTTCTTTTCTTGAACAGGCATGTAGAGTTGAATAGCCATCATGATTACAAAAACTACAGAGAGACTATATTGGGTCGGCCATTGGTGTTTATCATTAACGTCAGAACAAAATATAATTCTTCAAAAGGTATGTACCATAATGCTATTGTAAAATATACAGACTGACCGCCTTGCTTATAAAAAGATAATTGGATCCTTTAAAATAACATGATTGAATTTGAATTAAAAAGCAACTTGTGATGTCTCTATGAAACTGATAATATTAGATTGCAAGGGTATGAAATACTTAATTTTATAACAACATGGCTCTTGCTGTAATAGAATTATGTTTTAAAATGCTAACTTCCCAAGGAGCATGTTGAAAATGCTTCAACATACCTTGGATTCTTACATATGGTTAAGTAGGTTGCTTTTCTGTTAGAGATTCTAAGTAGAACAATAGCACTTTCAACTGAATCCAAGTCTTTCCCCAGCCAGCTGCAAGAAAATGGATAGTCTGTATAACTTTCAGCGACTGAGCTTGTTATATCAACAAAGGTGCTATTCATAATACTTCCTAAAGTGAAACAGGATGATAGTCATTGCATCTTAGAAAGTCAGAGGACAAGAATTCTGTTCAGTATTTAACTCTAGATCTGACAATATGTAGCATAAAAGCAATAAAGTATAAAATAGACTTTAAGAATTCTCTGATATGGCTTATTTGTTTTGAAATTTTATTATTTTGACTCCTCAGATTAAAACCATTTATAGTAGAAGGCAATAAAACAATTTAGCTGACCAAGAATTTTGAAACATCACCAATAGACCTGTTAATAATTAAAACAGAAAAAAAAACCCTAGCGGTTTTATTTTTACTTATATTCCACATTCTTGTTTTAATAACTATACTAATATTAATTGTAAAGATATTTACAATTAATAACCCTTTAGTATAATTATAATTAAACAGTAATTATAGTGTTATAGAAAGCTTTCATATATTTCCAGTGCAACAGACCTGATTTTCATCAGGATGCACCCCAAACAAGAGGCAGATTGATTAATCCTAAACAGTCCAGATGCAATGTCATGATGTGATTTGCCTCATTTACTTTATGGCATTATTACACAAATCACAATGATTTTCATATGTATTATGTAGTTAAGAGTAATGGACCTCCCCTCCCCCTAGGAATCTGTTAAAAATGGTTTCACTGTAATAAAACCACACATTTTTGAAAAGTCGTACAATGAAGGCTATCCTGCTCAAATGCACAGTTGCCCAATTAAAAGCTTTGGAGAACTGAAGTGTCTTAAGCTGACTTGGGACCGGCATAATTGTATAGGAGGGAATTCAAACATCATACCATATTTTTCAGAGTATAAGATGCACGAAGATTTTGAAGAAGCAAAATAAAAAAAAGTTTTTGCACTCTGCACACTTCCCAAAAACTGGCCGTTTTTCACCAAAACGCACCCCCCCCTTTAAAAAAAAAAAAGGGCATGAATAGTCTTTAGAAGGCTTGTAGAATGCTCCTGAGGGGGTGGGGGGCAAAAATGAGCAAAAAACAGCCCATTTTTCGCAAAAGCAGGCCTGTCTTTTTGTCAAAAAAAAAGGGCATACATAACCTTTTAGGAGGCTTCTAGAGTGCTCCGGGGGGGGGGGGGGGATTGAGCAAAACGGCCCATTTTCCGTTCATTTCTCCCCTCCGCAGCCCCAGGAGCACTCTGGAAAGCCTGCTAAAGTCTATGCATGACCATTTTGGTGAAGGGGCGGGGTTTTGAGAGGCCAAAAATGCTGTATTCAGTGTATAAGACACACCTAGATTTTCAGCCTCTTTTTTGAGGGGAAAAGGTGAGTCTTATACTCCGAAAAATACAGTACTTCCCTGCACTGTATTACGTTTTTTCTAAACAACACCAAGATAAGAAAATATTTTAGAAAGCAATAAGGAAGTCTGGAGAAGATTGAGTTCTTCTTTGTAAGAATGCGTTCTTAGGAATGTATAGGTTCGGAAAAGATATAAAACAAAATGCTTGTTTTGTAATGAATAGAAGCACCTAGGGGCAAAATTGTATGATGTATAAGTAAGAAAATATTTGAGATCTGCAAATGATTATTATTATTGTTTACATTACCAATGTCAAATCCCATTAGAAAAAACATACGCTTTGCTTGTGAATACTCGACACCCGAAGATGAGAAGGCAAATTGAGAACAGCATGAATAATATAATATCATCCGTGTTTGGGGAAAGCTATAAGCTACAGGTAAGTTGAGCAGATTTTTTTGTTCAGCATAAGCTTGCTATCTTCAAGTTGGCATTTTGGATGACTTTTAAGAACATTGCTCTTGAATAAAGTAGAAAGGCAAAGTCTTTCTCCTGTGGGAACAACCATAAATCCACCCAAAGTGAATGTGAATTCAAGTTTTCTAATGTTTTGCTATGTGGCAGCTCAGGCCTAGTATTCAATAATTACTAAAACCATCGTGTTCCTGGAGCTGGGGCTCAAACTTGCTCCAAAAACAGCTTTTAATTAAGCTGTAGGATTCTTTGGGATAGAACATATCCACATGTATGTTGCTATATGCATAAAATTCAGTGGATAGCAATATTTCTGATGATCTGTGTAGGGATACTGTGCTTTACTTCCCTTCTCCCCCATTTTGTAAAATACAGTATAAAAAAACAGGTATTATTGTATGGTACTTTCTGGTGACCATTTTAAATAATGATAACAGACAAATTGCATGTCTACAATGTTTCCTGCAACTGGGGTCTTGCCTTTAATTCTAGTGTCACCTCTATACTGCTAAGTCCTCCCAACATTCTGGAAGATTATATAATATTTGACAATATTATAGAGAAGAAGGGGAAGAAGCAAAACAGTCCAAGAATGAGTTGGGGCATTATAATATCCATAAGGCCTGTTATTTAAAATCAGATTTCAAGCTGAAAATGCAGACAAATTAGTTATCTGTTCATATTACTGATATCAGATTTTATCTACCAATCTGGAACAAAAATGTAAAAGCCAATTTTCATTTCTAAAGATGGAAAGGCTAGTTGAATCTCAAATGTTTAAGGTACTGGGATTTAATACCACTATGGTCATCCCTACTAAATACCTGTTTGTTTGTTTGTTTGTTTGTTTGTTTGTTTGTTTGTTTGTTTATATACCTGAACAATTGGGGGGGGTGTCACTTAAGTTTTTGGAGAATGAGAGATACTATGACATAGAAACTATGTCATGGATAGATATGCCTGGAATTTTGCAAGCTCTTAGAAGTTTCAGAAGCACGGTTGTTTCTTAGAAGTTAAGTTAAATGTAGAGTTGCAATTTTAATGCATTATTTCAAAATGGGAGGAAAGCATGAAGTTGGTTTTCAGAAATGATAGCTGTAAGGGGCTACAACGGGAAGGCTGCATCCATTCATGGAGCCAACCAATCAGTAACAATCATTTTTCTTTTCTCTGTACAGTTTAACCTCCAAGATGTTGTAAAGAAGTTTTTTCCTTCCGAAGCCTATCTGGTTAATGAAGAAAGTTTAAGTTTCTCCTATGAGTTCAAAACTGATGCCTTATTCGATTTCTTTTATTGGTTTGGGATCAGCAAGAGAACTGTTTCAATGAATGGGAAAGTTCTTAATTTATCAAGTACCAATCCAGAGAAGAAAGAAATTATAACTAGGTTTCTGGATAAAATGAGTGAACCAAATTTGCGTTCAAACAGCTTTTCAGACAGGAAGTTCAGCATTATCTCTAGAGGTGAGTTGGTAATATATTATGACATTTTAAATATTACATTCTTCATAGGTAGAACAGCTTTATTCTGTGATTAGGTTCAGTACACATTGCTGTAAGGCATTGTTGAAATAAAGGACTCTTTCTGCAATATGCTAAAACATAAGCTGAGTTTACAAACCACTAGGTTTACACACTTTTTTCAGTTTTTAAAAATTAAATGCGTTCACTTCAGCCAGCGAACTGGAATATCTGGAAATTATGAGTGTTTTGGATCAATTATGGGTTTTGGTCAGGATGAGGAAGTTTACTATTTCTTTAGGCATTTCATATGTATTTTTATTATCTTGCAGTTTCAATAGATGATGTATTTAATGGCAACTTGACATCACAATCAACTTGGATGGAGTCTCCTTTCTGGACAGTTTCAGGGTCCCAGAAGTCTGGAGACAGATCAAGTATCGAAGTCTGATTTTCTTAACATCGAGAAAGATATATTGAAAAAAGAAGGAAGATAACCACATTGGGATTATCTTATTGCAGAATGCAAGGAATTTCTGCCTTTGGTTGCAAATAATAGGATGTATCTGCATTCTATGTTGCTTTCATTGATTTCAGGGCAAGACTCCTGATTGCTAAAGTGTTATTTACAGACCTGGTTCTACATTTAACATTAAAGGCTATTGAAGCCTAGAGTTTTTGGTATTGCAGTTATCCGTATAGCTAGAATGATTTTAAATCCTGGATTATTTCATCAGTTTCTAAATAACTGCCAGGTTTTCAGAATCATGGAAAAATACATTATTTTTGTGATTGCTACAACATTTATCATACCCTGGCAAGTTGTTAATTCCAAACAGCTTTGAATTGTAAGTAGCTATGACAGATAGTACTATGAACTGTTCGGGTTTTTTGTTAAAATGGATGGTGCTATAAACTGGCAGAAGAAATACTCAAATCCATGTCTTTTGATCCAGAAGTCAACTGCTATCAGAATTTGGCTGTATTCTGGCTTGGAAAACATTGCTGTGTGGCCTTTCACTCATTGGGCATTATTTTCACCAGGGTTGTGCAGCGCTTTAGATTTAATCCAAAAGGAAAATTTGGGATACTCAACTGAACATCTGTCCAATTCTTTAAATCTTTTCCAGGATTATGTGGCTGCAATTTTTTGTGCTCTCCTAGGAAAAGACAGACTGCTTTAAATAGCAGCAGACAGATGCTACATTATGCACTCCATATTTCGTTGTAATTGAATCCAAAGAAGTGTGCATGCATTTATTTGTACATCTCAAATACAGAATAAGCATTCTTTACAGATACTACTGGAATATGTAAACATAACACATAGAGGTGCTTTGAATCAGAGCTTATTATGTTAGAAGGTTATAGAAAATGTCAGTGTTATGTACTCCACAGTAAATGGGAGGTGCAAGAGCTGAATGGTGATAATTTGAGGAGTCACCTTGGGGCTACCTGATGAATATTTTACTTTTTCTTTATGACATAGCATTAAAACACTGTTTTGATAGATGAAGCATAATTTTTGTATCATGACAAACTGACCTTGTTAAATTTGAATTGCATGGTATATTTTGGGCTTATGGCAGCCTTTCTCACTGATGTCTTTTAGAGCTTCAGCTTCTAAACTTCCCACTGAATGGCCTTCTGTCTGTAGGCCCACTCAATGTGGAGAGTGCCAGCAGGTTTAAAGAATGACTGGAATGGATATGCCATAAAAAGTATCTTTTTTTTTCTTAGTATGCTTTTTTTATTATCAAGTTAAATGTCTACATCTTAAGAAATGCAATATTCAGTCTCTTTATATTGAAGAGACCTCATGTATAAACAATTGCCTAATCAGTGCCTTCTATATTACATCGTTTTACAATAAACAGAGGTTATATCGATCTCTTTTTCTTTTTTCAAGTTAACGTTCCATGTTGCACAATGTCAAAATCACAGTTCATCTATAAACATTAGACCAGATTACACAGCAGGAATTTGAATAAGGGTTGGAAGTAAGTAGGAGGGGAAATGCAACTCTAAAAAGCACTGAATATGTAAAATCCTGAGGTATAAAATAGCTGAAATTAGCCCTAAAACTAGAGGAGGCACAACTAACTCTTAGATAGCTAAGAGTTATCTAATTTGAAAATGGAGAATAATATTGAGAGACTAAAAATTAGAATTAAAAGGTTGAAGAAGAGGAAGCTTTATAAACATGATTTGAATTTGCAAACCTCTATTTATGTGAAACCCAAGGAAACTTAATGGCTTTTTAGGTAAGAAAGGTTACTAAGAGAAAGCTGAAATTTCCTGCAATTTATAAATACAGGTAGTCCTCATTTAAAGACTGGTCACTTAACTCTTCAAAGTTACAAAAAAAAACCATATAGGTGATTGCAGGATTCTGTGGTCATATGACTCTGATTTATTATGTTTTTTTGCCTGTTTCCAACTTTTCTAGCCCATGATAGTACTTGGTTTGCTTAATCACCACAAGCAAAAATAGTTAAATTGGGTCTGATCATCTGGGTGGAGCTCCATTATGGTCCTAAGTCAAGAATTATATGTATTACAATACATTTATTTAAAAGGAAATTAATAGCTGTAAACTACCATTGTAACAGGGCTGTGCAAAATTCACTTGATTGGGCATGCAGTGTTCCATACATCTTTGCAACTTCCCACTCTTCCAGCAGGAACATCAAACCTCCCTCCAGTCACACATTTCTGGAGGCAGTTGAGGAGTTCCCAGAAGTAAATCCTGCAATCTGGAAGCAGTTCAATGACATGTAATTCTGGACAAAACCAATGCTGCATCTGGGATACTTCAAACTGATCCCAGCTCGGAGGGTTTATTTCTGGAAATGATACACCACCCGAGAAGAGCATGATCTGGTGAGGGAATGGAACCTTCCGGATTCTCCAGAATGTCCTCATCCCAGATTAGGACATTTTAAATCCAGTAATATATTAAAAAAGCAAATTTAAGAGAAACCCTCTAGAAATGGAAATAAGAAGGAATTATGAACACAAAAATATTGTGCAATGCATTTTCCCTAACCATAGCGAAAACCAATCATGGATATTTCTCCTATAATAAATACACTTTTTGACAGGAGGAGTGTCTGATAGATGTCAGATTAGAAAAGAGTAGGGCCAGAACCATAGTAAGGACAGCAATAGTAATAATAATGCCGGTAATAATGTTGTCTACATAAGAAGGTATGCCGTTTACAAACTGTTTTGTCTCGCATGCAAATACCAACCACTCAGAAACCCCTCCCACACCCTAGATAACCCTCCTTCCAGAAGAAACAAGAAAAAAAGGAAAAATCAGGATGAAGATAAGAGCAAAGAGTAACTGCAGTGGAAAGCAAAGAAAATAGAAAACTGGACAGAGATGAGAATAACTAAAAAGGAAAGGAAATTAAATAATGTTTTCAAAAGGACAAAATTCATCAAACACAAAAGTTCCTCACAGAAAACAAGAACAGTTAACATCCAGACCAACCTTCAAAATTCAAGCTTTGTAGCATAAGTCTATTGCCGCTTACACTTCAGTTCTTCCTTTGTTTTGAACATCTACTGTCCCCAACAATTTGCCACATTTACAGGAAGAATTAACATTCCTATTAGCAAACTAGGGAATCCCTTGATATTTTTAACATGCATTATAAAAAGGAAGGGCACCATGCAGATAGTTGTGCCATATACTGTACTATACCTGTTCACTGTTTCAGCCCAGAAACATTGTTTCAATGGTACTCCATTCCATGTTAGTGTGCTGTTTTTTTCTTCTAAACACATGTTCTAGCTACTAAGTATGCTGTCTTTCTTGGGGTTTTCTATGTATTTTTATTTATTTCAGCTAGTTTTGAGGTTTCTTTAAGCATAGTTAACTCTTTATTTCTCAGTGACCTTATTGGGGCTAATAAAAAAAGTTTTTCTAAATTTATTATTAGGAAGAATTCTGATTAATGCATCTTTCCCCCACGCCACATTATATCAATTTTCCATTGTGGATTTCTAGTGACTCCTATTTAAAAGTGCCCTGGCTAAGAAAAATCTAAGACTGGGCAACCAGCCAACATCTGGTAATTCCCACAAGTAAAATCTTGAAAGAGTGAACTCGTATAGTAAATCTGAAAACAATTTGGCAGGATAAAAAGTTTGTATGAATGTTAATAGTTTTGAATTCAGCTCAACGGATCTTGCAACTAGACAGCTATGCTGCCTGACCTTTCTAGCATATGAATAACTGAAAAAAGATTTTAATTATAACTTCATTTTCTAATGGAGCTTGTGTTCTTAGTTTTTTTAAAATCTATTTTTAGTTAAAACCTAACTACATCATAGGCCATTTTAAGGGTTCCAGACAGAGATGGACACAAAGGACCTCCACTTAAAAGGCCTTGAAATAAAACAACAAATTGTGACTGATGGTTACTCATAGTATAAATTGGGGCTCTATCATCACACTAGAGGTAATTTGCACCAGAGAATTTCTATGTGCTTCTTAGTATCTGCCACCTCTCTCAAGGTAGGCTGAGTGTGTATACATCCTCACATAGCACTATCCTTAGGACAATATCTCAAAGCAATTTACAAATAAGCTGGACAATAAAATCATAACTTAAAAAAACCCCAACTTATCCATGTAAAATAAGAGACATGGGGATTAAAAAAATATAGCATCCAACACATAGGAGGCTTGAATGTAGGTTAATGTGGGTATCTACAAATGTTAAAATTCAAAGGAGAAGTAAGTCTGGAGATTCTCATTCATTCAAGTCACAGCTGTCTTGGTGCTTTTTCAAAAGGCAACTGGACACTTTTTTTTCTTGAGGAAGAAGAAATTTTGCTTCTTATCCAAGAAGCTTCATGGGTTCTCTCATCCCACCCCTAGCATCTTGCCAGAACCAATGAAGCTTCTTGGAGGAGGCCAAAACATCTTCCTCCAAAGCAGTGCTTCTCAATTATTTTCTGTCATGCCCCCCCTAGGAAGAAGAAAACATTTCGCGCCCCCCGCGCGACTGTAAATAGTATCATTTGTCTATAAAATTGTTATAAGTACACCTCTGCATAACACTGTATCCTTATTAACGTATAAGAGAATAAAAAAAGAAAGAAATGTGGATCAATTTACAACAAATAATAGCTTTATTAACTGTAGCAGAAAAGATTTAAAGTGCATTAGAAATTTTTAAAAAATTAAATCCTTTGCCGAGGTCAAACGCGCCCCCCTTTACGGAGCCTCGCGCCCCCCCCTGGGGGGCCCGCCCCACTATTTGAGAAGCACTGCTCCAAAGGAAAAAAAAATCCAGTTGCCTTTTGAAAGAGCACCTTTGAGATTCAGGAACTTTCCAGCCCTTTCAGGTGGCCTGCCTATGACAACCACAAGATGGCAGTCTAGATTGGATGCCGACAGGAAACAGGAAAAGGAACATGCACCATTATCCTCTGCATTTTACAGACCATGTCTTTCTCTAAAAACTAGAATGGTTCTGTAAATGCTGGTGGCTGTCATAGCTAGAGAAGCTAGTGACTACACAGCCATCCTATAAAAAGGGCAGGACCCTGCTTTGCCTGCTCACTAAAAACTTTGCTTTGATATAGCAGAATCCCCCCCCTCCCAAAAAAAAAAGCCTGCACAAATAAGTCTATTGCAGAGCTGATGATCATAGCTTTAAACAGAGCGTACACATTTGGGGTTTTAAACAACATTCATAATTAGGAGCTTGATGGGTTGATTAAGTCAAAATATTCCTTTCTTTGAGGGAGATGGATGGTTTAAAAATATGAAATATAAATAACGTGTGTAGGACATGATGGGAAACCTTCATCTTTATTATTCCCCAATGCCACTACTAAATTTCATGATATACTTGAAAGGGAACGTCAAATGATACGTGTAATGACTGAAAGTGGAGAATAAACACTTGTGACCATATATTTCATCCAATGTGAAGATTTGAAAGTGTCTATGAAGCTCCCCCCTAACGTGATCCATTTGTATCTTCTGATGCATTTGATGAAGAAAGGGGCAGCTCAGGAAAGCTTGTACCTTGTAATAAAATTTGTTGATTGAAAAAAAATAAGATTCCTGGTTTTTTTGTACCACAGACCAACAGCATCTCCCACATTTTTATCTTCAATCATAAGTCAAAAGCACATATATTAAATTCATTTCCATAAAGGCTTGCATAAAGAGATGTCTTTGTAAGTTCAAGTTAATTCATTGCTGTTTCCATACTTCCCCAAAACCTTTAATCAGAAACATCATTTTTAAATGAACTTTTCTATTACTATGTTTGCATGCCAAGAAAATCTGCATTACTTATTTTCCCCCTCACATAATAAGGATCTTCCTTTTAAAAAGGTGACAACCTTAGCTTGCTTACCATAGTATTACTGTATTAGATTCAATGAAGGGCTAAACTTATAATTATTGTTTTCTTAGAGAATGAGGGATTTTGGCAGAGCCTTCCATGTGACCCACTGGCTTCTATTCTAAATTCCTTCACTTCACTCACCACCTAAAGGCTCAAATTCCAGAAAAGTCAGCATGTTCTTCTTTTAAAGTATCATTGAACAATTACGAAAGAAAGAAAGAAAGAAAGAACACAGTGGAATCTCACATAACCAAGGCATTGCAAACTTAAAACATTCTCCATATAAAGTGCTACTCCTTGCCCCTTTCCACAGTTAAATAATCCCTTTTTCCCAGACAATACAGTTCTATTTTAAGATGCCACAAGAGTCTTTGTACTTTTATCAGATTGCTCAGACTAGGCCAGATTATGTTTGGCTACTTTTGTTGTGGGATCTATATAAAGATAAGCTCCACGGAGAGTTTTATCTGATCATAAGAAAAGGACAATTGATAACTACTACCCATCCCTTGTTTTGGTCCTTGGGGGGGTCAAGCCTCTGACTATCCACTACTATTTCTGACTATGTGGCTGAAAACCTGGAAGCAGAGTTTTGTGCCACTTTCACTAGACAGTGAAAACTAGAGCATAACATTGAAATTGGAAAAATGCCAGCACATATCTGAGCTATAAAAATCCACACTCTCTAGAAGGAAAGAAATGCAGAAGACTCCTTGAAGCCATGCAATGATTAACCTGATACTGCAGCTTATAAATAGCAGCTGTTCATCACAGATAAGGGGGTTGGGGAGGGACCCAACCACGTTTGAGGGGTGCCCCCTTTACTGCCTTTCGCCCCCCAATTTTAAAGGAGATCCTTTGTCACTAATAGGCTGCCAATCTTTCAAGATCCATGCATTAGTGTCTATTATTTCTTTCAGCATACATCCCATTCCTTTGTTTTTTATTTCCCCCCATCTTCTCTGGAGTCAGCCTGGAACTACCCAAACGTCAGGTAGGGAGTACACACGACAAGGGAAGATCATCCCCTTGGTTCTTAGTTGGAATCCAGGAACCCAGTCGTCTTGGTTTAAACAACATGCTGGCCTAAAATGCACAACCCAATTTTGCTTTGCCTCAACCATCCCCATCGCGGGCAATCCCCGGCGCCTTGGCCAAGCTGGCGGGAGAAAGGTGCAGCCTGCTCGCTCCCTGGGTCACAATCGCAAAACTGGTGCCTGGGCAACAGGCAGGCCTGGACGCAGGCAGGCAGGCAGCGGCGTTTATTGCGTCTCTAGCTTTGCCAGCGGCTTGGTGACAGGACAAGCTCCCCTTTCCATCTCCATTCCCAATTCTTCTCTGCTCCAGAGCTATCGCATTGCGATCGGAGAGCCAAGAAGAGGCTGAGTTGGATTAGCCCACCCGCATGCAGTTGCCGGAGCGCGACAAGAGCGCTCTCCTTCCCCCGATTAATGGGGCCACCCCAGCACCTCCCGCGTCCCTCCCAGGCGCACCGCCATGGAGACCCAGGTCCGCGCGCACGGCGCCGCCGCCGCCTGCTGGTGAGAATCCCACTCTGGCCGGTTTGGAGGGAGGGAAGAAACGGGGCCTGCGGGAATTCGAGCGCCTCTATCTGGAATGGGTCTGCGCCTTGCGGAGCTGGAAGGCGCGCCCTTAAACTCTTGAGACAGGAAACATTGGGAGGACCACGAAGGCCGGAGGCCAGGGTGGGAATGGAACGGACTGAAATGAGGCCAAGCCTCCCCCCCCCCCAAATCCCCCACAATTTTTGTTTACCTTCTGCCTGGGTATAGTCTTTTGTAACATAGTTTAACAAGTTGGAAGGGATCTTATAGGTCATCTAGTCCACCCGCCCTCAAGCAGGAGACCCTATACCATTTCTGACAAATGGTCGTCCAATCGCTTCTTGAAAGTCTCAAGTGATGAAGCTCCCACAACTTCCGAGGGCAAGCTGTTCCATTGGTTGATTGTTCTCACTGTCAGAAAGTTCCTCCTTATTTCTAGGTTGAATCTCCTTGGTCAGTTTCTATCCATTATTCCTTGTCTGGCCTTCAGGTGCTTTGGAAAATAGCTTGATTTTCTCCTCTTTGTGGCAGCCCTTCAAGTATTGGAAGACTGCTATCACGGCTCCCCTAGTCCTGCTCTTCACTAGACTAGCCATATCCAGTTCCTATACTTGGATTTTACAACAGCGACAAAACTAAATCCACAATCTTCCAATGTTTAGATACTCGCGGCCTCTGCCCAATCTCTCAGGGCAGCATTTCTCCAACTTGGCAATTTCAAAATTCCCCAAATTCTGGAAGATGGTCGTTCACCCATCTTAAAATTGTCAAGTTGGAGAAATGCTGCCCCAATTAAAGCAAACTGATGCCACTCAACTGTTTGTTTCACTACATGTTGTGTCACAATAAGGCTGGGGTATTCGGGGTTATTATGCTGCTTCCATCAAGCTAATTGGGGTTTCATTCAATAAATCATGGTTAAAGCAAGGCCCAGAACAATGTGTGACCACCTCTCAGTGTGGTTATACAATAGTGTTCGATTTGCAACCACAATTGAGCCCCAAATTTCTGTTGCTGAGCGAGATAGTTGTTAAGTGAACTTTGTCTACTTTTGCAACCCTTCTTGCCACAGTTGTTAATTAAATCATTGCAGTTGTTAAATTAGTAACGGTTGTAAAGTACATCTGGCTTTCCCATTGACTTTGCGCCAGAAGTAGCAAAAGGGGGTCACATGACCCCAGGACACTGCAACTCTCATAAATATGAACCAGTTGCCAAGGATCCACATTTTGATCGTATGTCTGGGGATGTTGCAAATGTAAAAAATGATCATAAGTCACTTTTTTCAGTGCCATTGTAACTTTGAACAGTCACTAAACAAATGATTGTAAGTTCACTACCTGTAGTGCAGGGGTGTCAAATTCACACCCCGTGGGCCGGATGAATCACACACTGGTCACACCCACTCCCAAGCTAGCGAAGGGGGAAAAGTTGTGATATGTCAAAAAGACAATGTATCATCACGAGTTTGACACCCCTGCTGTACTGTAACAGGCAAGAACTAGTTCAGTGTTGCCCAGCTCACCTGTGAAGCTCCCCAGGTGTCTTTGGGGCTATTGTTCCACAGAGATGCCTGATAGGGAATGCCTCTCTATATGCTCTTTTGAAAGGAAAGATGGAATAGATTCTTCAGTGATTTAAAACAGATATTTTAGGTGTTATTCAAAACAGCAAGAAAAATCTGCATATTGCTGTCCACAATTGAAGAAGAAACCCAGAAGCCTTTTAGCAGAAGATCCTTTTAAAACTAAAAAGCTCAGGAAATGGGATTTTTGAGTTCAGTACAGTGGTTGTACAGTATGGATTACAGTTGAGTACAGTACAGTGGTTGTATTTATTGCATTATATTTTGAAGGAGCAGCTACCCTGTTTCTCTGAAAATAAGACCTCCCCGGATAATAAGCCCAGTCAGGCTTTTGAGGGCATGCACTAAAATAAGCCCTCCCCCCCAAAATAAGCCTTCCCCCAAAATATTCCAACACAGCAGCAACCATGAGGTGACCACGCTTGCCGCCTCCTGCATCTCAAAAATAAGCATTCCCAAAAATAAGGCCAAGCGCTTATTTTGAGGGTCAAAAGAAAATAAGACTCTATCTTATTTTCAGGGAAACATGAATTATTGGTCCCTGAATAATTATGGTAGATTCAAAAACCAGGCTTGTTTTTGTCTTAGAACTCAGGCTTACTAAGACACAAAAAACTTGCTCTATTGGACTGACTGGATTCATACATAGGACTAATCCAATAGTATTTATCATAACTTTTCCAACCATTTGTCCTTCAGAACCATGCTAAGTAGTGGGTGGGGCCAAGAAAAAATATAATTTCCTCTAATTCTATATAAAATTAAGAATGATTACAGTAATATGATTGCTCCTCTGTGAAAATTTAATAATTTTCTCCTTGTGTCACATGAACACATACAATTTTATAAGAATTGTTAAGGGTCTTTGGGCACTATTTTCAAGGCTTTGAGGATTCCGATGTAAGCTCTGTGAATTCAGATTGTGCGCCTTTGTATAGAGCTACAATGTGATTTGTTGCATTTAACTTAAATTATTGGGAGAATGCACCTAGGCATTTGGAGTGTTGATGGTTTTGAATATAATTATGTTCTAAGCAAGCGTGGCTTCACAAAGAATGGCATAGTGCAATATTTGAACCAAAATATATTTTCTCACAGTAGAGTTGGGATAGTCAACTATAAGGCCTGCATTTTAACAAGAACCTCTGGGCCCAAGTAATGCTTACAATGGAGCAAAGGTGTAAAATCTACATTTGCCTTGTGTTTGTCTTTGGCCTGAAGTGCCAGGCAAGTGCAAGGGAGGAGAATAAGCAAAACAGAACAAAAAGAGCATATTCTAAATGGGGATCATAAGAGTGTTCTGGAATTGGAGAGGTTACTGGTTTAAGGAAGTTTGGTCATTGCAATTCCATTGGAAGATCCCAGGTTAGAGAAGGAAAACTTAGCAGTCTACCTGTTACAACAACAACAGCAACAATTTATTACAGTCTTAGACCAGAGACCAGAACAACTAAAAACATTCAGTATATATACACTTAAAATTCTAGTATAAAATAATAAATAACACCTAAGATCTGTAATAAAATCCAGTGTCAATTCTACATGGCCTGACTATATGATAGTTGCAATCCCTAAACTGTGTGGCCCGTTGTAGGTTCGACGCTAAAAGGGAAATGACTAAGCAGTTCAAAGGTTTCACCACAATTGTTATATAACATCACTATGGTGGAGAAGACACATGTTTGCGATGAATAGAGTGCTAGCTCTACCTGTTTTAGATTACCCTTACAAAAGCAAGAGTAATACGTGGCACTTTAAAGAGGAACACTTTTATTGTGACCTCCTATGAGCCATTTTCATAGCTTTTTCCTACCCCCCTCCATTTCTTGATACAGTTGGGGAAATAAAGTTAGGCATGAAAATCAGCTGGGTGATTTTGGGCCATTCTCTCTCAGTCCATAATGTCAAGCTCTGACAACAAGCCAGTCAGTCAATTTCTGATGCAGCCGATGGGTCAATACTCAATTGATACCAGTGGTGAAATTCATTTTTTTTTACTACCGGTTTTGTGGGTGTGGCTTAGTGGACGTGGCAGGGGAAGGATACTGCAAATTTCCCACCCCACTCCAGGAGAAGGCTACTGCAAAATCCCCATTCCCACCCCACTCTGGAGCTAGCCAGAGGTGGTATTTGCCAGTTCTCTGAACTATTCAAAATTTCCACTATTGGTTCTCCAGAACCTGCTGGATTTCACCCCTGATTGATACTCCCCAAAAGTGGACACTGCATTTTTGAAAACATGCTAGAAAGAAATATATATATGAATGAATGAATGAGTTTTTCTCTCACTTTGATGAAGAGAAGAAAGCCTCTGTGATACCGTTACTTTAAAACAAGTCAGGCAAGAAGCCTGAATGTTGTGTGGTAAAGGTTCCATAATTGCCAGTTGACTATGAGAAACAGAAAAAGAAATGCAGAAAAAAGATTTTCTTCAATTCGCTAAATTGTAAGTGGTGGTGTTTTTTTAGAGGTGATAGACATGTTCTTACTGTTGTAAGAAGTTGTTGAATTATTATTTGTAGTATGATGAAAGTAAATAGTACCTTTGGATGGGAGAGAAATGAACTGAATGAAAACAATAACATGGAGACGGCATTATTTTTGTCTATCAGAGACCTGAACCAGATTCTCCATCCAATCTACCATTTACTTTTATAAGTAATTCCCATCGATGATGCCAAGACACTTTCAAAAGATCTGTTGCCTAACCATCATTTTGTTCATTCTTGGTTAGTAAGACGAGAAACCTTAGGGAGTATGTAAAATGTCTAGCACTTAACACATACTGTTTTTAGTAGGTAGACTAAAGTGGGATCCTTATGAAACGACAATGAAACATGATTTTGTCTTTAAAACTACAACAGACCCTGAAGCAGATTGGTAAGAATATACTAATTTAACTGATTTAAACTTTTTAATCGTATTTGGTTTATTGACTTCTCTTGAAAAATTCTCATGTTCTTTTATTAATCTGTTTCTTAAAACTTTTGTGTTTTGTTTTTCTGGTGGCATATGATGCATATATGGAAAAGGAGACTAGCTTTAAGCTTGGTTATGTTTTATGTGCTGGAGACTATTTAGATTGAGAACAGTTTTGCTTCCTTTTATTTTATCTATATTTTACCACAAACTAGTGTGTCATTGCAATTTTCTCCCATCTTAAGCTTTTAAAGTAGGTTAAACTAATATTTTCAGAATGCAACTGACACATCCCTCATGTGTTTTTTTTAAGTGGGTTTAAGCCACATCTCTTCTGAAGAAAAATATGACACATAAATTCCTACTCTAACCGGTTCTGAGCAGTATCAGATTGCCATGCTCATTTTTTGCCAAAGATTACCCTCTCACATCTGCTGTTTGTCATGATAAAAATAGTTTATTTCAACCAAAAGTCCACATGAAATGTAATTCCTCACACACACACCCCGTAAATTCAGGTTATTTTTCTGAAGCATACTTTCAATCAGAATTATTTTTCTGGAATAGAGGCAGCTAGTTTAAGTATGTAAATTACAGTATAGGTAAAGGTAAATGTTCCCCTTGCACATACGTGCTAGTCATTCCCAACTCTAGGGGACAGTGCTATCAGATGATGTCTCTGTGGTCATGTGGCTGGAATGACTAAACACCGAAGGCACACAGAACGCTGTCGCCTTCCCACCAAAGATGGTTCCTATTTTTCTACTTGCATTTTTACATGCATTCAAACTGCTAGATTGGGGGAAGTTGGGTCAAGTAACGGGAGCTCGCTCCATTACGCAAAATTAGGGATTCGAACCACCGAACTGCCAGCCTTTCTGATCAACAAGCTCAGCATCTTAGCCAATGAGCCACTGTGTCCCTTTGCATGTATGGAGGGAATATAAAAAACGCACAATACCCTTCTAGATTTTTTTATGACTCAGATATTATTGGAATTGAAGTCCTTACTTCTTAGTGGAACGTATTTTGTTTAGGGTTGACAATTTTTTAGTCAGGAATCTTGATTCCATACCTCCTCTTAAGGCAGAAACATCCTCAGTTTATGAATTTTTCCATGATACACATTTCCAGAGTCTGGACCCTCTTATTTTTATGTAATATGCCATTGCAAATAGCATTAGCTAGATTTTTAACATTAAGCCCAAATAGCTTTTGAGTACCGTGAATTGGTATTAAATATCTATAGTATTTTCATATTTATTGCAAATATGTACAGGTATAAGAAATATTGTAATATGTCATACAAACTTTACAGTATATTCACAGGCGTACCAATTTCCCAAGTGGTGAAAAGTCCAAAATATGGACCTCTTGAATTTATTTCTTTTGGGAAAGAGAGATATTTATACATATAAATAGAGCATAAATAAATCAAGTAGGATAACCACTCCTAAATTAGTTTTCTAGAAGATATATATTTTACAAAAATATGCTTTTAGCCTTCAACTAATTCTCTGCCTGTTTGAAGATTTTGTTGCTACAATATATATCAGGTGTTATTGATAGAAAGCCAGAAAGACAGGCAGAAGGCTATTTTATTGCTAAATTTTTGACCTCATAGATAAGATGTCCTTGTATCTTAATGGCTATTCACACCCCAGAGAACCTGCTTCAATAAATTATCTGTTACCAAGTAGAAACCATAGAATAAATATACTACTGTACTGACCATTCTCTGCCTTTAAGAAATTCACAAGACAAAATCCATTGTTGCAATATGTTTTCCTATTAAAACTCTGTGTCAACAGAATTACAATTTTTTAATTTTAAGGCTGGCTACAAAAAAATTAAACGCACAGCTGTATTTATGTATAGATCACTAAACCAAGATTTTCTACTCTAGCGTTTGCTAAACAAGACCAGTTCAACACAATGCTGAACTAGATGGAAACAGCCTGTATGGTGGCTTAGCATTATATACAGTCCAAATATTATATATCCTTTGATTGCAGATCTTATGATCTATACGTGATATGGTTCTGCTATAGAAGAGAAAAGGAAAGAATGGTTCACCAGTAGGCCTACCCTGCCAATCTCATGTTTTCCTGAAAAATGTATCAAAAGACCTCTGAATGGGCCAGAGGTTCATTTAGTCTAGCGCTATGTTCCACCCAACTCCACCTTTTGCACTGTATAAATCATGGGTGTCAAACTCACAGTCATATTGGCATCACATGACATTTTGTGACATTTATTCCCTTGCGGAGCTGGGATGGGCGTGGCCTACATGTGATGCATCCAGCCCACAGGCTGCCAGTTTGACATCCCTGGTATAAATAGTTCCTTTTATCAGTCTTGAATATTATTGCAATTAGTTTCATGGGTCTGTCCATGTTCTAACAGCTCCTCCTTTTTACTGCATATAATGTTATAGACTACAGCTTCCTTACTTGAGTTAATCCCAAATTAAAAAGCCCCAGTTATTGTCATCCTTTCCTAGTCTGTATTCAATAATTCCCACAGAATTTGATTCCCAGTTGATGTCAGGGTTGTTGTGCTGGTGTTATATTCCCTGGATCATGGACATCTGGTTTGCCAATATTTCATCCTTTAGCCCAGCTGCCCATGGCTGTGGGAAGTCCCAGCATACCAGCAGAGTTAGATTGGGGAATGCTAATAAAGACAATAACAAACTAGATAAATTTAGGGTATCATTCAGTTCAAGCCAATTTCTTATGGGGCTGTTTATTTAACAAGAGCTCATATGATATATAGATACACTTTATTGAAAAGAGACATCGAGTAGAATTAGAGATAGCTGCAGGTCCAGGTAGTTCAGAGACAATAGGTGTGTGATTGCCTTGTCATTGCCATTGTCTTGTTTCTTGCAGTGCCAGAGCTGGGACAGGACACGTCATTCCCTTTCAAGTAGATGAACCAACTGCAAAAAGCATCTACAGAGATGAATTCTGCTGGAAGCCATATTCCAAGGCAGAGCCTATAACCAATGGATTTGCGTCAGTAAAGGACAGGAACAATCCTCAGCCTGGAGAAGTAGGGGCCAAGTTCTTGTTATTTCAAGAATGTGTCATACTGATGCTTCAGATTTTAATTTTTGATGATTTTGGATATATAAGAACTTGGTTTTGAAATCATTATTCAAAAATGATATTGTGGGAAAGGAAAGGCTTAGTTATAAGAAATGCTTACCGTATTTTTTGAATTATAAGATGCACCGGAGTATAAGATGCACCAAGATTTTGAAGAGGCACTCTTCAGACCTCCCAAAAACAGCATGTGTTTTGTAAAAACAGGCCTGGTTTTCGTCAAAAAAAGGGCATGAATAACCTTTAGGAGGCTTGTAGAGTGCTCCTGGGTTCTGGGGGGGGGGGACAAAAACAAGCAAAAAAACAGCCCATTTTTCACTCATTTTGCCCTCCCCAGCTCCCAGGAGCACTCTGGAAGCCTCCTAAAAGCTATGCACGGCCATTTTGGTGAAGGGGGCAGGGTTTCGGGAGGCCAAAAATGCTGTATTTAGATTTTCACCCTCTTTTTTGAGGGAAAAAGGTGCGTCTTATACTCCAAAAAATATGATAATAGGGTTGTGAAAAGTATTTGAAATGTCAAAACATCTTTCTTTGAATTGTTAAAACAGCTGGATCTGCTTGCTAGCCAGGCTTCAAAGACTCTTGTTTTCTGCACTTAAATTTGCACCTGCAGACAATATTTCCACTGAACTGAAAAGTGCCAGTAGAGTGAAGTGGCTGTATACACACATCCAGCCACACCTAGAGATGTGAACAATGCGCAAAGCAGCATTGTGAGCCTTGTAAAGGATGCAGCTGTTTTAATAGCGTGCTCCACTCTTGCTGTTATTCGGACTATCACAGACCTTCCCCTCTTTCGCCGCTCACTTAAGACTTATCTGTTCCATCAAGCCGGCCTAGTAAATGAGTAAATGTATTTTAGAATTTTAATTGGGATTTTTAGCACAGGCTTTTAGTTTAATTTATTCTTAATTCTTTTGT
This sequence comes from Rhabdophis nuchalis, assembly GCA_039707465.1. Taxonomy (NCBI): domain Eukaryota; kingdom Metazoa; phylum Chordata; class Lepidosauria; order Squamata; family Natricidae; genus Rhabdophis; species Rhabdophis nuchalis. The sequence continues at coordinate 41,942,388 of CM077649.1, read as the reverse complement.
ATTTATTGTTATTTATCGATTTTAATTTCCTGTGCACCGCCCTGAGTCCATTTCGATGGAGAAGGGCAGTTCTATAAATCTAAATAAATAAATAAATAAACAAACAAACAAACAAACAAACAAATAAATAAATAAATGCTTTGCATAGAGTGTATTTCTATTACTTTGCATTGCCTGAACTTTGCATCCAAATTTATATGTATGTGTTTATCACTGAGTTTTATGGCGTCTAATGATATTTCCACCAATTATAAAGCCTTCAGTCCCGATTAGGATTACACTCGGGTAGGGGGGGATTAAAAACCTTTCTCCAGTCAAACCTTACTGCTTTTAAAGGAAAAAAAATATGCACAGAGTCAGCTAAGTACTTAGCATCATTTATGGCAGGGGTTCCCAAACTTAGCAACTTGAAGACTTGTGGACTTCAACTCCCAGAATTCTCCAGCCAGCTCTGCTGGCTGGAGAATTCTGGGAGTTGAAGTCCACAAGTCTTCAAGTTGCCAAGTTTGGGAACCCCTGATTTATGGCAAGTCTAATAACAACCATTTGAAGTTTTGGTCATGCTGAACAAAAAGATTTATGACCACCACCACCCCTCCACAAAGTGATATATTTGTAACCTTCCCTGCTGGTTCCCCTAGAAAATCAATGAGGAAGCTCAGGGAAGGTCACTGGGTTAAGCCTCCCACCCCAGCCTTTCTTCACTTGCACCCACTTCATTCCCCTTTCCTTGCACACACCCGTGCCCTCTTTCCACAGCCTCCCTCTACTTGCATACACATATCCCTGCACTCCACATCCTCTTTCCATGACCTCACTGCAATTGTACATGCTGCACCGTCTTTCCTTGGTCTCCCTCAATTGCACACATGCATACATGGACCCCACATGGACTTCCTGTGATCTCACACGTGCACATGCTCCATGCTGTCTCCTGGCCTGTCTGCGATCACACACATCCCACGCACTCTTTCCCTGGCTTTCCTATGATTACAAACATGCATTCAACCTGTACCAGAGGTGTTATTCAGCCAGTTCTCTCTGGTTTGAGTGAACCAGTAGCGGTGGGTGCGGGAGGCTCCGCCCACCTGCCCCAATGTAATGTGTGAGCACTGCGCATGCACAGAAAGTGGTGCACATGTACAAACGTGGCACGCGTGCTCACATTTGCGAACCGGTAGGGAAGGTAAGTGAATTCCACTGCTGCCCTCTACCCTTTTTCCTGTGATTGCACATATCTTGCATGATCTCTCCATGGCCCCTCTGAGATTGCATGCACACTGTGCCCGCTTTCCTTGGCCTCCCTGCAGTTGCACACATTCGCACACATAACCCACATCCCCTTTCCATATCCTCCCTGCAATTGCATGTACGCGGATTTCATTTCCTGGTGTTTCTGAGCTCACATCACACTAAGCATCCTTTTTTCTGACATATGTGGCCTGTTCTAGGCCTCCCCCCCTTGCTCCCACAGTCCTTCCTGGGCAATTGCTCCACTTTCTGCTTAATGATCCACATGTCTTGGATTATGACAGCAATTGGGACAGCCTGCATTGCCATTGTTGTGTGATGTAGTCGCATGACATCATACTTCACAGCCACATTGCTTAGCAAAGGCTAATCCAGTTCCAACTGCTGGTGTACCTCAAGGATTATCTATAATGCTGAATATGTACCCATGCAATGGTTCACTAATTATTTTGCTGGAGTACAAAATTGTATTCGTGGTTTCACGGTATACAGGTATATATGAAGTATGAAAATTTCCCCAAAGGAGAGAGGGACAGTTGTAGAGTTTAAGTAGGGCAGAAAATAAGCTAGGAAAGCTTTTTAGAAACAAGATTATCTGCCTAATTTTTTTTTTAAGTGGCCTGAAATTGCTATTCCAATAGAGAGGTGCTCAATTTATGATGATGATGTTATCCATTCAGTCACGTCCAACTCCTGGCAATCTGGTGGGCCAGGTGTCTCCACGGCTTCCAATCATGCATTGCTTCTTTGAGTTGCTCTATGCTGGTATCAGTTTTGATGGTGTCCATCCACCATCATTCTTTGGCGGCTTTTTTTACTATTACTGATAAGCATTTAAAACAAGCAGTTCAGAGCTATGGAAAATATACATAATATTTATTATCACCAGCATCTTTTACAAAGATCACAAAAAAATTAAACTGCTTTAAAAAGACATAATTGAAAGCACATTTGGATGGATTCTCTTTTTAAAAAGTTTTTGTTCTTCATCATTTTCTTCTTCCCATTTTTTAGCGTTTCCTGATATGGCAACTGCCTCGTGAAGAAGCAGCATTACCTACAGATAGCTTTTCACCCTGGACAAAACCTTTCAATAAACAAGATTTGGAGGAGGTGCTAAAGAAGCAGTACAAAACAGTATACACGAGAGATTATTTAGGAATGCAACCAGGTGAACGTTGTGGCTTTCCTTCCTTCTCTTGAAATATGAAATGAAGTGCACATGAAAAGTTTTGACTCAAAGCTGAAAACATCCCCAGAATACATTCTGATTATAAAAAGAGATTATAAAAAGAGGAGATTATAAAAAGTAACCACACATAGAACCCCAACCTTGGATAACATGGCAAATAAAGTTCTTTGGACAAAGTCGTGCATTGAACGTTTATATGGTGAATTTGTGGTGAACTACATGTGGGGTATTTGGTAAGGTACCAGTGTTGGGTTCCTACCAGTTTGGACCAGTTCGCCCAAACCGTTAGCTCTGACTACAAGCCGAGAGCGAATTGGTTCTCTGTTTCTGTGAAAGTGAGGCCACCGGGTTATACTGACCTTTATTTCTGCTTCCAAAGCCCAGCTGATCAGTGGCGGCAGATTGAATTGCCACTCTTCAGCTGTTTTCCTTGCTCCTTTCCTTGTTTGCAATGCGGAAGTTCAATTTTTGCTAAACTGTGCGTGCGCGCAAAGCACGGATGAAGCAAACCAGTTGTTCAGCCTGTAGGAACCTACCCCTTTAAGGTACCATAATTCAATTTGAGCCCTGGTGAGATTAATAGAATTTACTCTCAAGTGCATTTAAGACTGCAATCAAAATAATTTTCTAATTGCTTTTCATTTAATACCCCTTCCCTTTTTCTTTCACAATAATTCTTTTTTTATGTGTTATTTAATCTTTTCAGGTTCTCCAAGGGATGATGATATTCCCCCTCCAGATTGGAAAACATTAATCCCAAAGCCACCAGATACTGAAGTCAGGCGCCATTATCAGCCACAAATCCGTGCACCTGAATTAATGGATTTCACTTGGAAATATGGGTGTAATGCAAAACGTAAAATTCCCATCAAAGGTGCTGGTAAGCAGTGTTTTTCTGCAGCTGAACTATAGAGTTCCATAAATTAACCATGCAGGTGACTTTTCTGCCATGGTTAGATTTTTCTTTCCAGCTTCCAATGATCACAAATGTGGTGGACAATGAACTTCACTAGAATAGACAAGATGTTTTAGGCCAATGTTCAGCATCTATAACCTAGATAGTTTTGCATTAAATTCCATGGGCTCTGCATGAGCCATTTTGTCCCTTATTGTAATAAAAAGGAGAGAAACGAGGTTGCATTCAGATTTGTTACCAAATTTCAGAGGAATAAGTGCTGTGGAGAGAGGCATATGTGCATATGTGCTCCAGCTCTGAGCTAAATAATGCTAGTCACCATCGTGGTGCAAGTATCCCTACTCTCCTGGCAGAAGATCACCAGTCCACCATGTTGCTGTTCATGCTTCCAGGCATCTTCTCCTTGGGTTACTCTAAGAGTATCAATTTTAAGGAATCTAAAGTAGCACTCTGCTCAGTTTCTCAGTGGACAAGTGCAGTTTAGATTTCCACATATTCAAGGCCTATAATTGTAAGAGAACAGAGAGTGTATGGGCAACAACATGCCACTTCTTATGAAGGAGGAAAGAGTTTAAAAAGTAGACAATACTCAGTTTTGTTGAATTCTAGTTTGACATGTTACTGCTTTGCCTGCACAGTGCCTTCAATGACAATTGCTCAGATCTGGAATCATGAACATAGCAAACACCTGTCAACCTATCAGAAGGATTTTGGAAACGATTATCTTGATATCCTATCAGTTCTGAATTCTGTAGATCCAGAAGAAATTAAAGAATATGTGGAAAGAGCTCCTAAGCCAGGTAGGTGTGTATGTGTGTGTGTGAGTTGTATAGGACTTCATAATGTTGCATTTGATAAGACTTCGTGATTCTTCTTTCTATCTACATAGTAGTATAACCTTTATTGTCATTGTACATCATGTATTTAGTGAAATTGGTTTTAGCCTCACTGGTGCAATTTATGACACAAAATATAAACAACATAAATAGTATAAAGAATAATCCCTATGCAAGTAATTAGGTGGGGGGGAAAGAAAGAAAAAGAAAAACTGGTCATAGATTTCCACGTGTGTGTGGAGTGATTGTGGTTGTGTTTAAGAGCCTGACAGCCTTATCCTCCCTGCGGGTATAGACTAGTTTTTGCCTAGGGACTTCGCTGTGACACCAGGAGTTCAAAACCGCAGTGTCTATGCATGCAGCCACCTTGGATTCTTGTAAACGTACATGGTAAGTTTTTTATGTGTTCCATTTGCAAAGTTTTTTTCAAGACCTGGATCTGTTTCCTACCTAAATAAACCTGAAACATACAAAGTAGGAGTTAAGGGTCTTTTAATATGGCAGACACCATGACCCAACAAATGAATGTTAAGAGTGTTAGAAAAGGTAATGTATTTATATTAAAAGCTGTTCACTATTTTCATATAAAGTGATGTGAGGCATCAGAATTAAGATTTTGAAAGCTGTTGGTTTAAAAAAAATGTTTGGGTTTTGCAGAAGTCACATGCGTTGTTTGGGGATGGTTTAACCATCTTCAAGCACAAAATTATTAACTCCTAGTATACTTGAGCAACGGCTTCTAATTATTTATACTAATTCATCTCCAAGACCTTAGAGATCTTTTGGGGAAATGAAAAACAATATTAGCATCTGAGTCAGTAGTATCATCTGACCTTAGAGGAGACCTTGATAGCCAACTGAACAGATAGAGAGAAGCAGAAGTGGAAAGCAGATCCTGTTTGGAAGTATGGATGTCTGCATGCCTGACAATGAGAAGCCCTTTGGTGTATATGAGAAAAAGAGTATTAATACGAGGTATTACTGTATTATAGCTCTCGACTAGACCTTATTGGGATGCGGTGGCTCAGTGGCTAAGACACTGAACTTGTCGATCAGAAAGTTCGGCAGTTCAAATTCCTAGCGCCGCATAATAGAGTAAGCTCCCATTACTTGTCCCAGCTTCTGCCAATGTAGCAGTTCAAAAGCATGTAAAAATGCAAGTAGAAAAATAGGGACCACCTTTAGTGGGAAGGTAACAGCGTTCCATTTAGTCATTCCGGCCACATGATTTCGGACAGCACTGGCTCTTTGGCTTTGAAGTGGAGATGAGTACCGCCCCCTAGAGTCGGGAATGACTAGCACATATGTGCAAGGGGAACTTTTACCTTTAGATCTTATTGAGACTTAAAGCTTTTAGATTATTACAGAAATTTGGGTAGCTAGTGTGTGTTGGGGTAGAGCAGGGAATAATGGGCAATGTAGTGAATGTGGGAATACAGTTTTATAATTTTAACCCTTTCCTACTTCGGGTTAAATGAAAACTGCCAAACTGAAATAATTTACTTTTAATAGAAACCTCACATTGTGACAAATGCCATGATTTGAGGAATATTTTTTTATATATACCACAACAAGAAAAAAATGTTAATCCCTTCCTAGTCATTAATTCTTGTCAAAGCTTCCTTGGTAATTTGCATTTAAAAAAAGATTAATATGTATTACATACAGAGAGTTATTTTAGTGTGACATCTAGGCAAATCTTGTTGACAACCAATCCATACTCTGAATTATAAATAATTAATGGCATATAGTTTGCCTGACTCTTCAGATGTAAGCGATAACCTTCTTTCCATTTTTCTCCAGAAAAAATAATCCTTCAGAATTTCCTTGATAGAGTCAGTGGAGACAAAATATTACAAAGATCTTCCTCATCAAAGAAGGCAGATGAAAATCCAATCAGATGCGTCTGATACTTTTCAGAAGAAAATTCATCAAAATGGAAAGGTGGCTGTTTCAAAATGAAATATCCTTATGATCTGTCTTAATAGTAAACCATTTGAAGACTATATTTACTTTTCTATATACTTGAGAATTTCTTTACAAATCTTAAAAGACTGCAATGGTACTAATACAGTAGTTCCCTAGCGCTGACAATATAGTGTGAATTGAAGCAGTGTTCAATTATTATTACTTAAGATGTGGTATGCTTGATATATTACAGATCAAAACTCTTAATCCATTCCAGTTGCACTGGAGATTGTTTTTCATCCTGCTGTAAGATTACATTAATTAATTATATTAATTACACACCTTTGTTTGACTTGTTGAAATTTTGAGAAATTTTTAAATAAAGAAGATTTTACACACACACACACAAACACACACACATGTATTTTTGCTTAAATGTACTGACACAATGATCAAACATTTTAATTGGACTCTAACCTTACAAATGTAATAAATGGATGAGTTTTAATTGACAAATAGCTTCTTTTTTTCTTTGCAACCTGATTCCTTCCAATTTTGTTAGGGTTGCACCCCCTAGAACAGTGATGGCTAACCTTTTTTGGCTCTCGTGCCAAAAGCGGGGGGAGCGCAGGGGGGTCGTGCATGGGTATGCCACACCCATAATGCTATATGTGTGACTCCCTGCTTTTGGCGTGCTTTTTTCACCCTCCCCAGGCTCCAGAGGCTTTCTAGGAGACTGGGGAGGGTGAAAACAGCCTTCCCTCCCCACCTCCAGAGGCTTCAGGAGCTTCCCTGAAGCCTCTAGAGGGCAAAAAACAGCCTCAAAAGAAGGCCTAAATCAGCTGGCCAGCACACACATGCATGCTAGTGCTGACTGGGCAATGCCTCGCCTGCCCTAAGAAATGGTTCCGCGTGCCACCTGTGGCACCCGTGCCATAGGTTTGCCATCACTGCCCTAGAATACTCAGCCAAAATACTGATACCAAAACTGTTAAAATCCCCAAAAGACAAAATTAAACAATTGCATTTGCACAGGTAAAATACATAGGCACAATTAAATAATTACATTTGCACAAGTAAAAGTAGGAGGTATCATCTTAAAAGAACCATCTCAGAGTATGAAAAAACTGAATGTTTTTGTCATTGCAAAACTATTTTTATCTGGCATTAGGTATTTACATATTTTCTGTGAACATTTCTCTGGTTAAACGTTAACTTTTGGTCACTAAACATTCCATTTTAATTAATCAACAATAGTTGCAAGATTTTCATTCTTCAATGAACTTCTTTATTTCTTTGAAGCCATATTTTTACATATTAATTATGCTCACTGCTTTATAAATTAATCTGGTCAGAAACCAAAAAAAACCCAAAGCAACCTCATTGGAAAATAATTATGTTGTATATGTTTATTTTATATTATTTTTAATCAATTCAGCACTCATCTACATTGAAAACCATAAATACATCCAAGGTCATGGAACGAAGTTAGAGGGAGAAGTTAAGGCTCACAATCACTTGCACACTTATTTGGAAGTAAGTCTGCTATTAGAACTCTAAGACCCTTGACATTATGATAGCATATATAATATTCCTGCTGTGCTTCATAACAGCCTAATCAAAACATATGCAAATTAGAATGTTTATGAAAACACTTATTTCCAGATACAGCTGAGGATGGGGATGGGGATAGGGAAGGATAAAAATATAATGCTCTGCTCTTTAGTGAAATCAAATAAAAGTGCACGGAATTAAATACAAGGACAAAGTTAATGCAGCTGCTTTGCTGCAATGCAAGAGGGACAACACCCAGTTATTTTAATACATCTATGAAAGCTGCTTTGGTGCAATATGCTACCTTCAAATGTTTTACATAGCTCTAGAATTAGTGCAATCCTAGCATACTATAACCCAGGCCTGTCAAACTGGGGCTCATGGATCGGATGCATCACATGCAGGCCACACCCACCCCAGCTCTGCAAAGGCAAAAAACTTCATGATACATCACGATACATCACGTAACGTGATTGAGTTTGACACCTGTGATATAACCTGCCTGATTTTGGCATCAGATTATGAGAACCAGATGGGTTGATTTGCAAACTAGTTTATGATTTAATGTTTTGTGTAGATGCGGTTTGACAATCCTAGATTAGGGTTATGTGTGGACCCAGCCAGTGGTAAATTATCAAGGCATCTGACACAGGTACATAGGTTGTGGTGTTTATGTGATTACAACACCATGTATCACAAACATTGGGATATTTTCAGAGCAAATGCCTTTCAGCTCAACTGTTGATTACATTTTTCACTGCAATTCTTACACAGATTTACTAAACAAGTTAAACATGTACAAGGATCCTAAAGTGATTATGCCTGTTCTCTTACATTTCTGAAATATTTTGTCTAGAAGTGTTTTATGAATCATTTTGGAATTTCTCTACATATTTTTGTTTAATCAGAAATACAGGAAACAATACTTGAGAAAAGTGGGAAAGGTTTCACAGTCACATTCCTATGTCTTGTGTAACCCAACAGAAAAAAAGGACATTCTGGAATCATTTAGAGCTATTTTCATATTTGTGTTCCAGTTAAAACAGGGGTCCCCAACCTTTGCAACTTTAAGTCTGAAGGACTTCAGCTCCCAGACTTCTCCAGCCAGCAAAGCTGGCTGGAAAAGTCTGGGAGCTGAAGTCCTTCAGACTTAAAGTTGCAAAGGTTGGGGACTCCTGAGTTAAAAGATTCTGAGCTCACCAGACAATTTCTGAACATGTGTTTTGTATAAATGAGCATCTGATTTGTAGCTTTTTTTTCACAAGTATTTTTTTTTTCATTGGCATAAAAATTATTTTCCCCCTTCATTGGAGGGAGAGATGTCCCAAAAGTCATGATGGAAGCTACAGATATTGACTGAAGTCCTGCCACTTTTTACATAGGGCTGAGCTTTGATTGTACCCGCGTGGCCACCAAGGTTATAATATTTTTGACCCCTCATGGGAACACCCCTTTTTTCAACTCACTTTTTTGGTGACACTGTTTAAGTAATACAAACCTGTCAGATCTAATCAGACAGGCAGAAACCATCAGAGAGAGGTGATCCCACGAGTATCCAGTCCTCAGATTGTGAAGGCGTTTATAAATGACCATCAGCTCCTTTAATTGCACTCAGAAACACACCGGTAATCCTTTCAGTTTGTGAACTAGCATCGTTACATCAGGATTCTGAGACATGTCCATTGGTTCACTGTTGCATTCAGGACCACTTGTGCAGACCATGTCTAAAGTTCAACCCCTGCCAACTTTAACTAACACAGGGATGTGCAGCACACACAGCAAACTCTTGCACATCTGGATCAAAAGACCATTTGATCCCTACTGAATGCAGTGGGAGATCTGCGGAAAAATGCCAAAAGTAGTATGAATATATTGTACCGGACTATTTGCTGTAGTTCTTGAAATTTGTCATAACTTTGAGAAACATGTGTTGTGAAATACATGAACCCCATGGACAATGTTCCTCCAGGCCTTCCTGTCCCCTATTGTCCCCCAGAGTCCATTTAAATTCATGCCTACTGCTTCATTGACTCCATCCAGCCACCTCATTCTCTGTTGTCCCATTCTTCTTTTACCCCCAGTCTTTCCCAGCATTAGGCTCTTCTCCAGTGAGTCCTTTCTTCTCATTAGGTGTCCAAAGCATTTAACTCCACCAGTAGTTAGGACTATTCCCAGACACCTCCTGGGGATTTAAGGGAGGTGCAAAGATTGCAGTAACCTGAGCATTGCAGACAGACCTAACAGCAGCTTCCAGGCTCCTGAATAAAAGTAAGCACAAGCTGTTGCCTTATGAACGAAAAACAAATCCAAGATTTCAGCCACTGGAATTAGGAAGACAACTATTCCAATTCCATAATGCCTCTGAGGAAAAAAGTGCGACCAAGTTCTGCTTCTGGGAAGTTAGAGACCTCCACACTGACCAGGTAAGGGGCAATAATGTAAAGGAAGATGTTACGCCTCTACAGATTAAACAGAAATACATTGCTGCCTTAATTTATTTTTTCTTCCTTTGAGCACTAAACAAGATTTAGTTGCAGCTGCCAAAGGCAAGTCGTGTTTGGAAAGCTTGTGTAGTTGTCAAGGAGCCCAAGCTGTTTGGAGTTCAGTGTTTGTTTTTCTCCTTGTGTAAGAATTGTAATTGTCTATGCTTGGCATTGTGGCTTCTTCACTTAGCAATGATTCCTTCTCAATTCTATCTTGTCAGGAGTTCAGCATGCACAGTTGACCCGTGGATTTAGTTTCAGTGAAAAGAATGAACATTTCTTAGATAGGATGGCCCGCTAGTTCTTTTCTTTTTTTTAGAAGATGCAGTACATTATAATCACCTTCAATCCCCTGAGGACTTTCTGATGGCATAATCTAAGGCTTACTCTCACAGGAGAAATTTAAGAATAAAGCTACTATGTTTCTGCCAAAAAAAAGCATGTTCGATTTCTGGCATGCTAGTGATTAAATTCACAGAGCAGAGGGAATATTTTAAATAACATTTAACATAACTTTTGCAGGATTCCTGCTAAGAGTGCACATCTCAGCAAAAGCACTTTTTGTAAGGAAGGAAAATCTTGTTCCCGTGCATATTTTATGTCAATCAGGAATTGCATTCTGACTCAGGAATCACCTTAACCCTTTAAAGAGGTGAGCTGCCACTCACCATTGATCTATCACAATTTTCTAGGATAAGGAAAAAAAAACAATTATTCAGTCATGCAATCTTATCCAGAGGTGGGCTGCAAATACTTTAACGACAGGTTCGCCGAAAATGTGAGCGCCTGCTTCACGCCTTCCTCACTTACGCGCAAGACCTAAAATAAGGCTTTTTTGATGGGGACAGCTTCCTGCACACCGGTTAGGTCAGCCAAGGGTAGTAGAGCGGGAGAGGCGCACAAATCAGCTTGGCTGCAGGGTGGGGTGGGCAAGCCAGAAAGTGAGATATCTTGGACCAGATAGCATTGGGACGGATGGGCAGGGCCAACCAGTGCTCAGAACTACTGGTTCAGGCAAACCACTCCAAATGGCAGCAGCCCACCACTGATCTTATTCATTGACAACTTGCAATACGTGCAACATACTACTATAGCAATAGCACTTAGACTGATGTGCCACTTCATAGTGCTTTATAGCACTCTCTAAGTGTTTTACAGAGTTAGCATGTTGCCCCCAACCATCAGGGTTCTCATTTTACCAACCTCGGAAGAATGGAAAGCTAAGTCAACCCTGAGCCAGTGAGGATCAAACTCCTGACAGTGAGTAGTGAGTTAGCCTGCAGTACTGCATTCTAGTCACTGCACCACCACTAAACTGCTATCTAACAGATTAACAGAGTTGGAAGGGGCCTTGCAGGTCATCTAGTCCAACCCCCTGCCCAAGCAGGAGACCCTACATTTGCCTCTACCTAGGATTGAACTCACAACCACCTGCTTGTGAGGCAAGAGCTCCACCTCTAGGCCACAGCAGCAGGATAATTTTATTTAGTCATTCATTCTTTACTTGAAAAATCTCAGGGTCTCACTAAATTATTCAGAAAATGGGCTTATTTAATAGTTACCTTTAAATACTGTGAACTTCACCATTTCATTGATGGAGAAGTTCATTAATTTTCTAAAACTCTATTAATTAACATAAGGGCTAAGTGAATATCCCCTGATCTTTGAGTTATCATCTGCCTTTCCAAAAGGGTAAGCATTTCTCCTTCAAAAAACACCTTGTTATGAAATGTGATGTTACTAATACAATATTTTGTAGAATTTGGCATTTTGGTGTATACATCTTAAGAATTGGGCCCAGACAATATGCTTAGTCCCAAGGTTACATTAGATTTCCTCTGCTCTTTTGTATATAAATAAATTACACAATCCTCTTTTCACAGAATTGCACATCCTGTCCAATAAGCTATTCTCAGCCAGAAATGTTCAACAACCAATAGAAAACAATATATGTAGCTTATATCACACTCAACTCTATATCATGCTCAATTATGTTAAGTCCAAATATCCAATGGAGATCATTGGATGATTTTGAGCCAGGCCTGACAAAGTTGCTTTGATATGGATAAAATGAGACAATTACCTTCCCATCCTCAGCCCATCCCAGTTAAGTATCTGCAAGAATAAACAAAACTATATAGAATGATTATGTCACATATATGTGAATCATACCTTAGGGTTTCATATTGTCTTTTAAAATTATTTCTATATGGTCTGGTCTATTGTATTTTCTGAGATATTTGAATAATTAATCTCCAGTAGGGAAATACCACAGAGATATTTTAGCAAAGATCATGTCTTGAGCTTTCCAATTAGCTTAAGTGTAACCAAGCAACATTGAAGAGTAAACAAAACATGAGAACAGTGTTTAAAACTATCACTCACCACAAGGCTGTAGTGTATGTTTATTTTCAGTTTGGCTTTCAGCCAGGTAACTGGCTGGTGCATTTAAAAAGGTTCATCTAAGGCAGGGGTGGCAAACCCGCGGCCTGTGGGCCAGATGTGTCAAATGCTGGCCCTGCCCCGGCCAGTTTAGCAAAGGGGAAAAAGTCCTGATACATCACATGATGCCACTGTGACGATGTGAATTTGACACTCTGATCTAAGGCAAGGTTGTCAAACTGAAGACCCAGGGGCCAGATCCAGCTTGGGGGGTGCTTATATCTGGCCTGCGGAGCCACTCTGGAAACAGCAGAGGACCAGCCCATGGTGCCTCTGCCAATGGAAACGGAGCTCGGGAGGGCCGTGGGTGGCCCTCACGAGCTCAGTTTTCGCTGGCAGAGGGTTGCAGGAGGCTGTTACAGCTGAAAATGGAGCTTGGGAGCCTGTTTTCATTGGCAGAGCACTCAGGCCACCACAGGCACCCCCAACACGAGTGACGTCAAGCTGGCCACGTCCGGAAAGTTACTCCTCTATTCAGTAGAGTGATAAGGTCAAGATAAATAGCATAAGTTTAGGACAGAAGGTACACATGCATCGAGATCAGTACAATAAATATATATTTTATAAAGAAAAAGTAATACAAAGTGCAGAAGCGAGTAAGTAGTATAATACTGGACGATAAAGAATAATGTGGAATTTATATAAAGCAGGAGAAAAGTGGATCATGGCATTATGTCTCCTCACCATTTTGTATGCATGAAAATTACTATTATTAAATTATTTAAAATACAACAATTATTAAACTATAGCCCTAAGTAACTATGTAATAAAATAGTGTCTTATTATAAATTCTAAACATATTCAAAAATTAGAATAGAATAGAATAGAATAGAATAGAATAGAACAGAATAGAATAGAATAGAATAACAGAGTTGGAAGAGACCTTGGAGGTCTTCTAGTCACCCTGCTCAGGCAGGAAACAGTATATCATTTCAGACAAATAGTTGTCCAATCTCTTCTTAAAACATCTAGAGTTGGAGAATTCACAACCTTTGGAGGCAAATTGCTCCACTGATTAATTGTTCTAATTGTCAGGAAATTTCTTGTTAGTTCTAGGTTGCTTCTCTCCTTGATTAGTTTCCATCCATTGCTTCTTGTTCTGCCCTCAGGTGCTTTGAAGAATAGCTTGACTTCTTCTTTTTTTGTAGCAACCTTTGAGATATCGGAACACTGGTATCATGTCACCCCTAGCCCTTCTTTTCATTAAAAGAAATATATGATTAATTCAATGTTATTTTACTTAAACCACCATCATTCTATTCCTGGTTGTGATCATGTCTGGAAACTTAATAGTTAGAACGCCACTTAAAGATCAAGTATGACCCTTGACACACACAAAAATCATTTCTGTTTACCATGCTACCCTGCATATACCCTGCATTGTGCCCTTGCAAGCTGAAGATCTTTTAGCATATGAGCAGAAGAAGACTCCAGCATCCGACAAAAACCATTACAGAATTGATAAATCCCTTGTCTCTGATCTAAATGCACAGGTTTCTGAAGGAGATTTCATGATAATCCTGCAACAAAAGAGAGCAAGAGCTTTGAAGTACCATAAAAACTAAGAAACATATAACTGCTTTGTTATTTTGACTTAGAATGAAAGAATGATAAGAGTTGAAAAAGAGAGTTTAGGTTATCAAGTCCAAACCCTATCAAGCAGGTTTAAGTGATTGGAGAGTTTGTGGGCAGATGCACTTCAGTTGGGATGGGATGGGGAAGACAGCAGAAGAAATTGGACGAGCCATTTCAAGAAAAGGAAATACTCATGGCTTTGCAGGTATATTCCTCAGATAGAATTGGCTCACTTGAATCAATCTCAGGTTAGATTGTTAAGAGTACACACATTTAATCATCATGCTGTGCTCTGCAAGATCAGGGACATGGATCCTAAAAGGACATGTGGTGGTATTGTCCGTCTATGGAGTATACCATCTGCAGAACATTCACCTCATTCCTCCTGTTGAAACTCAGGTAGTCAGCCAAACTGGAGCACTTTTGTAAATCTGTTAGTGCATAATCAAATAGTTTTGGGATGCTGTGTTGGCTTTTAGGTTATGGATTTAATTTGATTTTTCTGAGTATTCTTGAAAACCACTGAGAATCCATACAGACAGAGGTAGCATTCAGCCGGTGTGGACCGGTTCAGGTGAACCAATGGTGGCAATCTGTGGGTGGCACCCCTACACCATCCTATTTAGCCACTTTTTTGAAGCTGTGCGCATGTGTACAAGCCATGCACATGAGCAAAGCATGTACACAGAAGGCTGCACACATGCACAGAAGGCGCACTTGCTTACGAAGTGAACGTGCACCCGGACAGTGAACCGGTGGTAAACTTCTGTGAAACCCACTTCTGCATACAGATAAGTGATTTCCAAAACTGTATAGCATATAAATAAGGGGTAGTCAACCTTTTTATACCTACCATCCACTTTTGTATCTCTGTTAGTAGTAAAATTTTCTAACCATCCACCGGTTCCACAGTAATGGTGATTTATAAAGTAGGGAAGTCAATTAAATTAAAAAAAAGGAAAATGCTTCAGTATCGGACAAAACCCCTACCGCCCACCATGAAAGCTGGAACGCCCACTAGTGGGTGGTAGGGACCAGGTTGAGTATCACTGATATAAATAGATAGACAGAAACTTAGATGTTGCTGACATAGAAAGTGTCTGTAAGGAAGCCCCTTTCTTCCTTCTTCTTCCTCTTTCTTTCTTGCTTTGTTATCTACAGCTTTAGTCCAAATTTGAGAAAGTCACTTCAACTTTTAACACCTCAGGCATCTTTATTTGTTAGTAGAATAATTGTAATTTATGGATTAAAAAAAAAAAACCTGTCTCATTGTGTCGAAGAGAATTAACTCCAACCCCAGTCTGGAACTTTACTTCTTTTGTTACTATTGTTCCCGAAGCTGCTTAATAATGAATGAAGAATAATGCCATTTCCCACATGGTCACCTTCTGTTCTGTTTTTGTGCTTGGACAGCATTCTGAATGAGCTAACAGAACCGACATTGACAAAGGACTCTCTGTTTGGAAGGGCGCAGACTTCATTTGCGGGCCCCAGATTGCAAACGGCCTCTCCAGTTTCTATTGGCAGCCTCTCAGAAGACCAAAAGAATATTCCCAGACCTCCAGAATGGCTGGTGAGGGAATTGCTGAAACGGCAGCAAAGGAGTCACTCCATTGGCCTCATGGAAAACATCTCAGAGAGCGAAAATATTCATCACCGTGCCGATTCCTCCAAAAGCCAATGGAAAGGCAAAGTATATAACACATTCTCTTTGTTGGCTTTCGTAAGGCTTCTCCAGAGTTAGCTATGAAGAGTTATATAAAAGCTTATTCAAATGTCCTTTGTACAGAAAGCATCTGCTTAGGAGTTGCTTAGAAGTCAGGCAAAAACTGACATATTTTAGGTCATGCTATACATTTTTATCAGGTTATTTAGGACAGTAGCACACATCTCTGTCTCCATGGAGATGCCACAGAATTGGCACTGCAGTCTGTTCAAAACCAACCGCTAAAATACGAAGCAAAGATATGGGGACCCATATCTATTTTTCTACTTTATAATATTATGAGTTTGGGGGTGGGACAGAGACACTGGACCTACCATTCAAGGGTATGAAATACGTTTTGTTGCCTACGGTATGTTGCTCTGGCAAGTGCTAATATGAACATATCCAGACAAAGGCATGTAAATAAAACTGTTATATTGAAGGGAAAATTAATTCACTCTCTGCTAAAACATTTTATCATATTCTACCTTCTTTTCGGATAAATTCAACATTAATTGGGCTTTTTGGTTTTCTAAAACATCTGAAACCTTAGCTCAGAGGGGCAGAGTTGAACATTTGGGGGTTTATTTATTAAGGTTTTGCATTTATATACTCTTTTCTATACAGTATATAAATTCTATTATATACTGTTACTTCTATTTTGTTACTTGCCTTCTAAGAGTGTATACAGATGCTGTGAGAGGGGACTAAACACATTTGTGGCAGATATTAGATATTGACTCGAGACATCAAACTAGAAACTTCTCTCTGAAATTTAGTTGTGTGCCATATAATGCTTGCATTAACCCATCCTGCTCTTTGTCTTGGCAAGATTGAACAGCAGATTACACTTGATCAGCTGCAGAAACTATACACAGCCTTTCAGGTACAGTCATCCTATTAAATGATTGGTGTCAAAGTATATAATGGTATTTGCGTGGAAATTTTTGATGCTGCAGTTGCAACGTATCTGGGAGGATCTAAGTCAGGGGTCCCCAACCTTTGCAACTTTAAGTCTGAAGGACTTCAGCTCCCAGAATTCTCCAGCCAGCTTTGCCAGGTTGGGGGCCCCTGATCTAAGTTGAGAAGGTTCATAGATGTTATCCCATTGGCAAACATAGATTAAAGGAATGTATTGATTAAAAATATTTATCTAATATAAAATATGCATGCTTTGGGATTGATTTCATTTTAATGTAAGGTGATCATGAAAGAAAGAAAGCATTCATTCTTGAAAAGTTACAAGAAAGTAACTTTCTTGTTACAAGAAAGTAACATAATCCTTTCAGTATGTGATTGACTATACTGGCAAGTGTTTTCTCGGCATAATAGGATGAATGATGATTAAGAATTGCTATTTTATTGTTTTAATATTTGCTACAGATGGAGCATACATTACGTAGGTTAATTGGGATTGTTTGTAAGTTTATAAATTGCCAAGGATTTCTATTTTTAATTATGTGATGCTTGGGGATGCTGCAACGGTCATAAGTGTGAAAAATGGTCATAAGTCACTTTTTTCAGCACCGTTGTAACTTTGAATGGTCACTGAATGAACTGCTGTAAGTTAAGGACTGCCGGTATTCTCTTTGGATGTCATATAAATTTAATAAATAATTATAAATTATTACTTAAAATTGAACTGCACAAGGTGTGGAGTCTAAGACCTAACTAATTTAATAACTTTTGCTTTCTGACTTGCTCAAATATCCTAGAGTGCATTTGTGAGAACTCTTTGATCTATAGCTGGATCAAATCTCAAAAGGACTTGAGCTGCTCAAGAAAGCCCAGCTGGGTAACACAGGGAAAATAAAATGAGAGTGGAGAAAAATGGCTTTTCCCCTCCTTTTCTACAAAATAGGCTGAATATGTTCAAACAAATTTAGGACACCTTTTCCTCCAGTCACCTCCCAACTTTTTCCACTGCTCTCAGCTGAGATTTATTGCTGCCCATCTTATTACAGTGACTCAGTATAACATGACTGAATGAGTTCCTCTTCGTGAAAAATGTTCTGGAGTTAATACGTCAATTTCTGTTGAAACTGTAGAAAGAATGCAGAAAAGAGCAGCAAATATGTCTATGGAGATTCTCAGTCATCTAGGTCCATGATGGCATGCATGCCAGAATTGGCACTCAGAGCTTTATCTGCTGGCACACGCACCCTCACCCCATGCCAGATGTCCGTGGCATTTCTTTTGTGAGCTTCTGCTTCCCTGTAAATGACAAAACAGAAGCTCACAAAAGAAAAAGATCTTACCTCTTGCCACGCTGCTGATGTTGAGATGCCCCGCCTTCTGCCAGCCAGCTGGTTTTTGGGTCTCTGCTGTGCATGCCCGCATGTCCATGTATGTCTGCACATTCACACATGTCCCTGCATGTGCGCATTCATGTACACACGCACCTTTTGATTTGGGCATGTGTGTGCACAGAGTTGGCACTTGGTGTCTAAAACATTTGCCATCACTGATCTAGGTCATGGTTCTCCCAAAGAGGCAACTGGGCTTTCTGGATTTTCTTTGAAGAGGATCAAAGAGGCTCCCTATGTCAAAACTGAACAGCCCTCTCTCAACAGAGAGGGCGGGATACGACATCTCCACCCCCATTTGCACCACTCAGGTGATGCTGATGACACAGATAAACCTCCAGGCGGCCTCAACGACTCGCTAAAAAGAATGCAAATGACCTGTTGTCTGCAAAGAGTATAAATCCTTCCATTCCCCACCATCCAGTCAGAGCTGAAGAAACTTAATTTAATTAATTTAATTTATTCGATTTATAAACCGCCCCCTCTCCCCGAAGGGACTCGGGGCGGTGTACAGGAAAAATTTAAAAACCATATATAAAACATACAATATATACAAAGTTAAAAATGAATTAAATTAAACCTGTACTAAAATTTAAGAACATTAAAATACAACCCACCTATACTAAAATTCCCTAAAGTCTAATATCCATATACGTATTTGGCAGATGTTATATTAAGGGAGTCAAAACTGTTACGCAAGACCAGCTTGCTGAAAGAGATAGGTTTTAAGTGAACGGCGAAAGAGGGGAAGGTCCGTGATAGTGCGAAGTTCGGGGGGTAGGTCGTTCCAGAGGGCCGGCCCTGCCACAGAGAAGGCCCTACCCCTGGGCACCGCTAGCCGGCACTGACCGGCAGTTGGTACCCTCAGTAGGCCCTCTCTGTGGGAGCGTATTGGACGCAGGGAGGTATGTGGCAGGAGACGGTCCCGCATGTAGCTAGGCCCCGAGCCATGGAGCGATGGAACTTCTTGGATGAGAAGTGAAACATCTTCAAAGAAAAATCAGAAAGTCCATTTGCCTCTTGAAAAAGCACCTTTGGGAGCAGCAAGGATAATTAGGGGAATGGAGACTAAAACATAAAAAGAAAAGTTGCAGGGATTGAGGTATGTCTAGCTTAATGAAAAGAAAACTAGGGGTGATATGATAACAGTGTTAAGTATCTAAGAAGCTGCCACAAAGAAGAGGGGTTCAATCTATATTCCAAAGCACCTGACAGCAAGACAAGAACAGTGAATGGAAACTTATCAAGGAGAGAAAGAACCTAACAATAAGGAGAAATTTCCTAACAGTGAGAACAATCAATTGAACAACCTGCCTCTAGAAGTTGTGAGTGCTCCAACACTGGAGGTTTTCAAAAAGATATTGGACAACCAGTTGTCTGAAATGTTATAGTGTCTCCTGCTTGAGCAGGGGTTGGACTAGAAGACTCCAAGTTCCCTTCCAATCTGTTATTTTGTTATTAAAATATGTAATACTACAAAAAACCAGAGCAAAATATAATATAACCATTAATCCATCTCTAGAGTCTTCCTCTCTGCTTTGGCATTAGCTGTAAAGGGGGCAGCCCATTACCCGTCACAGGCCTGGGAAAAATGTTCCATTTACTTACTGTAGGCCTCTACAGCTAGGTGGAAAGAAGGCCCAGGTGAGAGAGTGTCTTTTTACCCAGGACCAGAAACAATAAAAATCACAAGAGTTGTTCTCATCAGGTGGCATGATTTATTGAGTGAGCTGTTGAGGCAGGTAAGAATATCAACAGAGATAGAAACAAAAATATGTAAGTTTGGTAGAGAAACAGCAGAGTCATCTTACTATAGTGAAAGTGGTTCAGAATCCCTCTTGAATTCCTGGGGACTGCTGTATCTGTATCAGGCCTCAGCCCAAAGACGACATAGTGAATCCAGTTCTTTATTTGCTTATATCTAACAGACAGAATCTTGCCACACTAAAGCTATAAACTTCTAACAGAATTGATATATCCTGGGACAGGGGTCTGCAAAGTTGGCTCTTTTAAGACGGGTGGACTTCAACTCCCAAAATTCCCCAGCCAGCTATGCTGGCTGGGGAATTCTGGGAGTTGAAGTCCACCCGTCTTAAAAGAGCCAACTTTGCAGACCCCTGTCCTGGGAGATTCTAAGGCATGGCTACCTTGAATCTTTTCCTTCCTCCCCCATCTAGTTCAGAACTACACAGACTCTTCTCTTGATGCTTTGTTTGAAATGTGCGGCTTTCTCCATGGGGAGCCGTACTGCTATGCCAACATTCCCCCACTCCTTCTTCAGCTGCACATTTCTTCACAGTATCTGATTTCTGATGAAGAAAATATTGACATTATGGCACTTTAGTTTAATGTTTAACATTTCTCTCATGTTTGAATTATTCAAAAAGAAAGAAAGAAAGAAAGAAAGAAAGAAAGAAAGAAAGAAAGAAAGAAAGAAAGAAAGAAAGAAAGAAAGAAAGAAAGAAAGAAACTATGATTTGAAAACGTAAAAGTTAATATTTTGTCCTGTCTACTGCTCTATGCTAATGCTTAATAAAGTTTTGCTGCTTTATTTGCCTCCAGGCATTGGAAACAAGAGGACATAAATCTGTGGATGTAGAAAGCTTCAAGCACTTATTAAAGACATGTGTGGGATCACATAATGCAGTAAGCAAGTAGTTTGACATTACTTGGAATACTTTAACATGTAGCAAAAGTTATAAAAGAGGGAATGGGGATGGGAAATTATATGCCTTCCTTCTTGCCCTATTTTTAGGGGCTGAATTAAATTGGGGGGAATGGAACAATGAGCTCCAACAAAAGTGTCTTGTGAAATGTCAATGCTTTGTTAATGTAAAGATCTTTTGTGCATTTTCCCCCCCTTTATAGACTGATGAAGAAGTGGAAAAGCTGTTCATGAAAATAGATTATTTGGCAACTGGCAACATTCAGTGGGTACATATATATTTTGCTTAATGGAAAAGTAGATGAGTTGTAGTCAAGCATTTGGATGCAACAAAACAAGGAATCATTTTAAAAAAAATGTGTATTAGCAGAAGTATCTTTGATTGTGAGAGCATTAGAAAAGTGTTAAACAAATAAACACAAAATGGCAAATGTTTCTCATTTGGACCACAAGTAGCTTCAACACTTGATTGAAAATGTTGGAAATAAATGGCCTTACAATATATGTGGAGGTACTGAAATTAGTACTTATATAGCACCATGTTCCATAATATAGTTATCAGCATTCCAAATAGCATCCAAAAGTAAATCAGAGTGCAAGGCAAAGTATTGGTCAATGTTCCAATTTATTAAGAGAGACATGTTGGCACATCTGGAAAAACCCGAATCTGAAAGCTTCCCGGTTTTCCCCACCCAGTTGAAAGTTCAAGATCTTGCCCCCACACCCACAAGTCCATCACGTGGTCCAATCTCCCACTGCCTTGCTGGCAGTTCCACCATCCAGTTCTGGTCATGTGTAGAGGTGCAGAGACAAAGGATGACCTTAGCTTTCTAGAAGGAATTTTGTTTTGGCTACATAACATCTAACTCCGTACAATCCCCCTTTCTATTTTCCCACAATAGAAAATGCATAGTAGAATAATAGAAAGTGTGGAGGCCAAAGATCCAAGAGGAATATGGCTGTAGGCTTGACAATAGTAACATTATTAATAAAGGAGAATATTTGTAGCTCGGGGTTGAAATAAGGGATCCATGGTGTTCTCAGAGCCTGCTTGTTTTCTTGCAAATGTTTCATAACTAGGTAACATCATCAGCGCTAGACCTGATGTTGTTAGGGTAATGAAACGTCTGCAAGAAAATAAGCAAGCCCATAGAGCACCAAGGAACCCACATAGTAACATTACTTGTCAAATATTCCATGTCCTTTACTTCATATGTTTGTAGGAAGAAACAAATACATTTGACAATGTTCCCTTAGGGCCGTGATGGCAAACTTATGGCACGGGTGCCACAGGTGGCACGCGGAACCTTATCTGCTGGTACCCGAGCCATGAGCTCCAGCGTAGATGTGCGTGCCAGCCAGTTGATTTTCAGCCTTCCAGAGGGCCAGGGGAGGCTGTTTTCGCCCTCTCCAGTCTTCAGGAAAGCCTCCGGAGCCTGGGGAGGGCAAAAACACCCACCAGAAGTTCATTTCTGGAGGCTTTGCTGGAGTCTGAGCAGGGTGAAAATGGCTTCCCCCAGCCCCCTGGAGGAAATACCAAACTCATCTTGGAAGCGACCAGTGTGGCATGTTTGGGGGAGGGGGAGTGTGTGTGAGGTTGTGCGCACATGTGCATGTGGGGGGGCTCTTTGAATTATGAGTGCTGGCACGCACATGCACTATTACGCATGTGCCCTCACATTTTTGGCACCCAACAACGAAAAGGTTCGCCATCACTGCCTTAGGGCTAAGCCTATTGGATACTGAAGGATTCTGTTCTGAATAACCATGCATGCCACTTGCATGAATAGACACCAGGATAATGACGCTCTCTTTTTCTCGATGCAGCATGATTTCTGCACATTCTTGCAGATAGAATATGCTGAACTGGACAGCTCATTTACACGCTTGAAAGAGGTCACCTTTTCACTTCCTGCTACCATGCAAGAGATTCCGCACGGAGAGCCTGTGCTGCGCATTTGCTCCCTGGTGGATAGCACATTAATAACAGCACAAGAAGATGGGCAAATTTCTTTCTGGTCCCCAGAATTCAAGCTCAAACGAAGCAAGATGGTGTTTGTATGTCATGTGTTTTTATTTTGCAGTATTTAGGGATATAGTTCTATTTGCTTCCATTTGTATTGTGTTCCATCTCGATGATGTTGCATTTTAAAAGATCTTCCTGTTTAAGTAGAATCCCCTGTTGTTCAAATCTACCTCTCTTCATACAGCCTTTTCCAGTATGACCTTCCAGATGTTTGCTGGTGCTGAAGGAAATCACATTGCATTACATCTGATATTCACTGGATTAGGAAGGACTATTTTCTCATCTCTTCAATATTTTTTAAGAATTGGTCATTGATCAACAAATAGAACAAGAGAAGCACAATTATTTAGGATTAAAAAAAAGAAAAATATTGTTCTAAGATATTTAAAAAAGCATTAGAAGAAATGTTATGGTGTATTGTGCAAAGTACAATGACCAAATTCTTTAAAAAATATTGATTGATTAATGAGCCAGCTCTGCACCAGAAGAAGCAGGGAGTATGGATCAGACGTAAGTCTTAACATGAGGGAGAGAAATGTATCCTAAAGATGGTGCTGAACAACTATTCTCAAGGTCCATCAAAATTGCCTATGGTAACTGAACAGCTGGGAATTGTAGTTCAGCAATATTTTCATTCCAATAGCACTCTTTAGACAATCCAAATAAATCTCTTTTCCTATATTAGTGTACTGGCAAGAATTTCTTCTTAAAGCTATTTCCCTTGTTATTCTCTCTGTACAGTCATGTCCTTTCTGCTTTTTCCTGTAGCCAAGTAATTTTTTAAAATTTATTTTGATTTTGAAAGAAGAGTTGCCTAATTAATGATTTAGACATGCCAGCTGAATTTTAGCTGTTTCTCCCTTTTGTAGGAGAAAATCCAGAGAAAATCTAAGTGGCTGATGGATTTTACTGTCATGACACCCTACAATAAACTCATTCTGGGAACTGGGTGAGTATCTCACATATATACACCCACTAACATGATCGGTCATTTCCTTTTATTGCAGGACATTGGGAGAAACATTTACTGGACACAGTAATGGCTACAGGATATGGTAAAAAATTTCAAGATGGATACAGGCTGTGAGCAAAGCTTATACCATTTATGTTTTTAATGTCAGTCAGTGGATGCTGCAACAGGAAAGGAAAATGAAGAAAAAATAGCAATGCATGAGTAAACAGAATATTGCCAGCTGGAGGAGATTCCTCTTGAGATGGATGTTGTTGGGTGGGGCTAGAATTTCAGCCAAGGAAACCAACAACCACAACTCTTTTGAGTATAGAACAGGGCTGTCAAACTGGCAGCCTACGGCCTGGATGCATAACACGTTGGCCACACCCATGCCCGATTTAGCAAAGTCCTGATACATCCTGTGACAGCACTGTGATGACATGAGTTTGACACCCCTGGTATAGTGTTGGAAGAAATCGCTACCTGGGTTCAGTTCCAAGTGGGGGAAAAGACACTGGATTCATGGAAGTTGCTTGGAAAGGTTTATTGATAATGGAGAGGAGCACGTGGTTTGAGGTTTCACGTAGAAAAGGGAAGAGATGCTGAGAGTGCCCTGGTTTTATGTCCTCTCTGGACTTTTGAATTTAGGCTTGGATTCTGATTGGTTGTCAGACTCCCATAGGGCCATGCAGGGGCAAATCTGTAAGCTGTCCTGAATCCCAAGCTTGGTTGAGCTGTTGCTGGGTGATGATGTAATGAAAGGGCTTTGGGATTCCTAAAATGGCTCTACCTGAATGAGATAGATCTTTGTTATGTATAATACTGGCCCAGGCCTTAATGGCCCACTGACCAAAGTTGGAGGGATGAGTTTCTGCCTCCCTTTTAGGGGAAATATTCTGCCCTTTTAATATTTCCTAAAATAATTCATTTTTCTAGGAGAGGGGTTGGTGCTAACTTCCTACAATAGAACATTACAACCCATATAGGCAGCAAAACAGCATAGACACACTTTGGGTATGCATTACAACCTGTTCGTGAAGGCAACATTTGGGTGGCATGATTTGTCCTCTTTGGGACAAGGACGAAACAGGCAAAACAGCTATGTGGATGTGACTTGTGGTCCATTTCATAAATGGATGCAACTGTTGCTGCTGTTAAAGGAAATGCTGCTATCTAGGCTTTGCAGTCCCCCCTCATTAACCCAGACAAAGAAGAAGAGATGAAATTGACAAGTTTCGTCAGTTTCCATTTCTCTTAGAAAGGGACAAGGCATCCTTCCTTTCTTTTATTTACAAATGGGGTGGTGAAGGATTCTTGTTGCTGCAGAAATTTTTCCTCTTTTCCCCACGTAGTATTTTTAGAGTTAGCAGAAGCCTGAAAAATATGAAAAGTATGATATCTGCAACAGAGTGGTCAATTCCTGGAATGCACTACCTGTGGTTTCTTCCCCAAACCTCCATAATTTTAACCTTAGGCTGTCTACTGTCGACTGCACCCCATTCCTAAGAGGTTTTTAAGGGGCGTGCATAAGCGCACCAATGTGCCTACCATGTCTGTCCTAATGTTTCTTTTTATTTGTATCCATTTCATGTATCCAAATCATGTGTATATCATCCACATGTATATATTATCATATACATGTTATCTAATACATGCTTGATGAAATAAATAAATAAACAATTATGGATCATTTCCCAACTTTTCCTGAATGCATAGAGTAGGAGTAGTGATACAATTAATAGTTTAACTAAATGAAATAATTACTTTTATAATTATAGAAGTCTTCTATTTCTATATAAGGAAATATCAGATAGTGTGCAATCCAGAATAAGAGGATACAGTTACAACCTTAAATCAAAATAAAACAAACTATACAATGTCTTAGGTTCGTGTCTATTTAATCCCCCTTTAAAGCTGAATTCTGGAACTTTGGAAGAAGGTGGAATCAAATATTCACAACATCCATAATTTTGCAAAACTCATGTCATCTCTTACACAAAAACCACTTACATTTTCCTCATAGCAGAACTGCTATGAGGAGCATGTGGAAAGAGCCACAACTCCAACAAAAGTACAATATGTGCCTCCTAACATCATTACATGAATGATTAATAATGTATTATTAATATCGTGGCCTCTGATGCAAATGCATAAATTGCATCATTTGCATGATTATAGGATGACACAAATGTCAGAATATCATCCATCTGAACATAAATAGAACCATACAGTATGTTCAATTATATAATCACAAATATCTAATGACATTACAACATTGGTTTTATTTTCAATCCATTTTGAAATTAACCCTAACTAATCCTTGTCTACAGCTATTGTTTATCACAGTTTGTCTTACTAGTGGGAAAAGTATGCCTATTAAGTCTGTGATTATAACTTCTGATCATATTTTAATTTGTGATAGGGATCGTGAACTTCAGTTTTATGAAAGCTCCAACTTTGAACCCTACCTTCAGATTAGTGGTTTGGAAGCTATACCTTTGAATCTAGATTACTGGTAAGCCAATACAGATCCCTATCACGTACCATTTATCATCACACAATGATTCTATATTATTATATATGTCATGATCTATTATTATGCTCTGTTTTGGCATTTGGTACTTTTAGTTGTAGAAGCTCAGTGGTGCGATACATTTCTCTGGCTATGATTCTTTCTTTTGCTTTCCTTGAGTTGGTCAGCAGCCATCAGAAGACATACTTTTAATTTTCCCATAATGTCCCAAAACGTTGCTGAATTAATTGTTGGGGTACATAGGAGGCTTCAAGGGTCATGAAGGTTGGGGAAACAGATTTCCTGTGGCTATGCTGGCATTCAGGCCACACTAACTAGCATTGGTTGAAATGATAGTTCATGTTGTGGCCCACCAGTGGCCAGCAGAGCTAGCAGCAGATTCGGACAGTATGAAGGTTGTGGAGGAACATGGGCCAGTCCTAGAGTCGGGGGAAGGCTCTAACGAGTGCTCTGCATCGGAGGCAGAGATGGGGCCAGGGCAGAGGTGGGTTTCAAAAATTTTTAGAACTTCTTCTGTAGGTATGACCTACTTTGTGGGAGTGGCTTGTGACCTAGTGGGAGTGGCTTTGTAGTCATGTGACTTGGTGGGCGTGATCAACTTGTAAAATGTGGTGAAACTCACTTAACAACGCTCTTGCTTAGCAACCAAAATGTTGGCTCAGAAACTCTGGCATTTGAAGCACGCAAGTCTTACAGCTGTCAAGTTACAAGGCCCTTGCACCCCTAACCCTTTAAAAAAAAAAACCAGGGGTGTTCAAACTTGACAGCTTTAAGACTTGTGGACTTCAACTCCCAGAATCCCTCCTCTCGCTCTTCATCTTGATGATGTGTGGATGGGCGGGGAGAGGGAGCTGGAACTGGTTCTAAACAGCACTGTAGATTTGTGGAACCTCTTCTATAGAATGGGTTAGAACTGGCAGGAACCCACCCATGGGCCAGGACCGTATGTCAGTTATCAGCTGCCTTCAGAGTCAGAAATCAGTGAGGCAGACGAACAGCTGGAACCTGTTCCCAGTGTGCACATGTGCAGAGTTGCCAGATGAAGGGAACAGCTAAGGAACAAGGGTCGACTTGGGAGTAAGGCCACAGGTGGACAGTGAATGCCCCCCCCCAATAGGGAATAAAAGAGAAGCGAAAGGGAAGGGTGTTTGCAGGAGACAGTTTATTCCTGCATTCTTGCCAAGTATTGTGGCTCTGAAAGATATCGGCCTAGTCACTCTCCAAGACTAATAAAGGTCGGTAATTGTGAACTATCTTGAAAGACTATGGGAAGGAAAGATTTAGCTTGAGAGAAATTCACTGTAAATTAAATAAAAAGGGTTTATTGGGACGAGGACTTGGCTTTGTGCTGCTGGGGATACCTAGGTCAGAACAGTTCAGCAGTATCCAGAGAGCCACAGGTCCTGCACTTTTGAGATAAAGATAATGGTTATGGCATTAACTATCTGTTGATAATTAGGCTTCAGATAATTATAGGAACCGGTAAGCATGAGAACCTTTATAACAGGCCAGGACCGTAGAGGGTTAAAATGCCAATATACCAAAAGTCCTGTTCAAAATCTCTGGGCATGATTATGCACATTTTTTAGAAAATGATTCAGAGGACATCCTGTGAATTTTTCATGAGCATAACAGCTCCCTGCTGGTTATAAAATCAACCTATCCTTTCTTAGATTTCTTGCTCAAACTGGGGGGAAAAGATAGTGGTTACTTTAAGAATTGTTTTAATGAGGCCGTTTTAAAAGCATTTTTGAAACTTATACAGAAGCCTGAAGAAAAGTAGGTCACTTTAATAAGTAGAAGGGGGGGTGCTATCCTTTCATGGGGTTCAAAGCACCCCTTCTGAATCATTTTCAAAGCACGTTAGCCTTACTCTGTTGTTCTGAGAGAGAACTGTACAATGTTGGCTCATTCTCATTCATCTCTGACTTTCTCCGTTGACAGGAACTTATGCAGCCAAGGAATTTGGTTCAGCTCAACACAGTTTAACGTGATTTGCAGAACTGAAAGTCTTGATTGCACATTGCTACCCTTTGTGCAAAGCGTAGTCAGATGAAACTGATTACAATTTGTTTACAGATCTTCTGATGTACAGATGTCATAAGCATCAGGGCGCATATCTGCATTCCAGGCTCCTCTCTATGCCTGGATGTTTTTAAGGGTTTGAAGAATGCCACATTGTTTAGGTTTCATTGATACACTTGCAGGATTCAGATTTCAGATAACAGAGTTGGAAGGGACTTGCAGATCATCTAGTCCAACCCCCTGTCCAAGCAGGAGACCCTACATCTGCCTCTAGCTAGGATTGAACTCACAACCTCCTGATTGGGAGATGAAAGTGCCACCTCTAGGCCACAGCATTTCCTTGAAAACATGTATGAAATTAATTTATGTAGGAGAAGAAATTCTTCATTTTCTCCTATACTTCATTTTCAGCTACACAGATCATGATGAATGTATGATTCTTTATGGTGATGACCAGGTATGTATTCTAAAAACACTTGCTCAGAGAAAACAAAACAAACAGAAGTGTGATATTTACTTCTAAAGGTATAATCACAGAATTATGTAGAGTGTGAGGAGAGACGTTAAATTAGATCCAAGGTGCTGCTCATTGCATGAATATAAATGAAAGAATCCTGAACAAATGGTAGACCACCTTTGATAGAAAGCTTTTTCTAACTTTCAGGAGATTCTTCCTCTTCCTGTAATTTAAATACATTATTCTGCATTCTAAAAAAAGAACAGGTTTTTACTTTCTTCAGGCATTTGAAAAAGAGTATCATGCAATATCTTTGCTGAGTTGGTTTTTATTTTATTCTTACAGTTAAATATACCCAACTTCCTCAATCTCTTTTCATATAGCTTAGTTTTTATTTCCATTTTTATTACCCTTCTCTGAACACTGCTCCAAGTTCCCTGAAATGTGAGGCCCAGAACTGAATACAGTATTAAAGGTCGAGGGTCTGACCAAAGCAGAATATAATGAACTGATTACTTCTTGTGATTTGAAAATTATATCTCAGTAAATGCAACCATTAACTGAATAACCCACAAGTTATACAAGTAGTCTTTGAGATATTCATAATGAAGCCTGCCTATCATGGTCATAACATGGTTGTAAATTGGGTTAGTCATGTAGCCAACCCAATTTGACAATCTTTTTTATAGCGGTCATTAAGTGAACTAATGGTTTGCTACAGATGCAGTTTTGTTAAAAACCAGAACTTAATGCTGGTTTTTGGCAAAATTGTTGTAAAATATTATCATGTGACCGTGGGATGCTCCAAACAGCCATAAATGTGGCTCAGTTGTTGAGCGCCAGAAGTACAGTCATGTGACCATGGAGTGGGGGGGAGGTGACAGTTAGAAAGTTGAATCCCCAGTTGAAAGTACTCCCCAGTGTAGAACCATTGGAAATTCAGATGGTCTCTAAGCGACTGATCATAAATTGAGTACTACCTGTATTTGGAAGGAAGCCTTCCTCCTTATAGTGTTCTGACCTTGAGTTGTTAGAGTTTTTATTGGATCGGGACGCCCTTCGCACAGTCACTCATGCTCTCGTGACATCCCGACTGGACTATTGCAACTCTCTCTACATGGGGCTGCCCCTGAGGTGCACCCGGAGGCTTCAGCTAGTCCAGAATGCAGCCGCGCGGGCAATTATGGGGACCGCAAGGTCTACCCATGTAACACCGCTCCTGCGCGAGCTGCACTGGCTGCCTGTCGTCTTCCGGGTGCGCTTCAAGGTGCTAGTCATCATCTTCAAAGCGCTCCATGGCTCGGGACCTAGCTATCTGCAGGATCGGATCCTGCCTCATACGTCCTCACGGCCGATTCGCTCCCACAGAGAGGGGCTTCTCCGGGTGCCGTCCACTAGACTGTGTCAGCGGGCGACACCCAGGGGAAGGGCGCTCTCTGTGGCGGGCCCGGCCCTCTGGAACGACCTTCCCCCCGACATTAGGACAACTACGGACCTCCGCTCCTTCCGTCTTAAATTGAAAACTTACTTTTTCCGTCTGGCCGGCCTGGGATAGCCTCCTTGCCTTGGGATTTTATAGAATAGGTTTTAGTTTAATCGGGATTTTAGCACAGGGTTTATTTAATTGGTTTTTAAATTTTGTTGTTTATTTATTGTTGTTGTTATTTATTGTTTTTATGCTACCTGTGCACCGCCCCGAGTCCCCGTGGGGAGAGGGGGCGGTATAGAAATAATAAATTATTATTATTATTATTATTATTTTAAATCGCTTTCAAAACTTTGAATTACAAAATGCCTCACGTCCTAAAGATGCATAATTGTGGCCTTTCAATTTGCTTTCAGCACCTGACTAGAATCTTATAACTTATATTTTTGTAATCTATAAGATAACATGAATATGTCTTTGTATTATCCTTTTCCCCCCCTTGCTTTGTTGTAGGGATGTGTCAATATCTTGCAGCTACATTCTGTGGGTGAGACCCTGAGGTAAGTGCTTACAAAAGTCCAAATATCAATTGAGGTAATCAATTGAGGCATTCAGTTGTCAATTTGTAATTCCTGCCTGGTAGAGATATAGCTTCAATTCTTTCAGATGAAATGATATAATTATCTTTTCTTGATGTCATTCAGGACATGGAAGAAGCTGCCCAAAGCAGAAAATCTCCCTAATATAAGGCTTGAGAGTGCTATACTTTCTCCAAATGTCACTTACATCCGTTGGAAAGTTCATGGAGACTGGGTGACTCAGGTAAAAGCAGAAGGGCCTTCCACCTTCTGATCTTGAGAGATCATGGAGTTCTATTCAGGTTTTTTTTGATACATTCAAGTCATGTTTAAGCTTCTTTCAGAAATCCAAAAACACTCATATTTTTTTCCAGAAAGGCAGGAAGAGTTCATTGTTGAGAAAGTTAAACTTTCACTCTGTGTCTCATGATCCTTTTGGAGAATTGATGGGTGTATTTTTCCAGGATTTTGTAATGATTAGACAACTATGTTCTTTTTCTGTGTAAGTTAAGAAAATAAAATTAAACAATAATAATATTCTCATCTCATCAGTATTTGGTTGAGTATTATTCTTTTCTCTGTCTTTTTAGCTGAATTACTATGATTCTATTAAGGCAATAATTTCTGCATCAAGCCATGAGCCTACAGCCTTAGTAATAGGTAATTATATAATTCCTTATATGTTGTTTGTAATGTCTCCCCTTAAAATTACTTCATGGATGATTATATGCCATCAACTTGGTGTTGTCTCTTAGTAACCATATAAATAGATTTTATCCATAAAGATCTATCCTAAAGATTTCTCCATAAACATCTGATCTTTCAAGTCTTCCAATAGTGCATCCATCATTACTGTTACCAAGTCAGTATATCTTCCTGCTGTTCAGCATCTTCTTCTCTTTCCTATCACTTTCCCAGCATTAGAACCAGAGGTGGGCTGCCCTCGATACAGCCCGATTGGGCAAACAGGTAGTAGTGGCGGCGGGAGGCTCCGCCCACCTGCCCAGGTGCTTCTGTGCATGTGCAGAAGCATTGCGAGTGTGCCTGAACTGGTAGTAAAAAAAATTGGCAACTGATTAGAACCTTCTCTAGAGAGAGTGGTCTTTGAGTAATGGGTCTAAAATAGGATAATTTGAGCTTTCCATTGTAAGATGGAAAAGGTATAGTAGATTAAGCTTTCAGTCTTAGCTAGTACATTGAGACATACTTCCAGTTTTCTTTGTTTAATTAATTTATTTGTATCCTGCCTTTATTTTTACAACTAACACAACTAACGCATCCAACACATCTTCATCCTCCTATTTTCCCCTTAACAACCCTGTGGGATGAGTTAGGCTAAGAGAGAGTGGCTGACCCAAGGTCACCCAGCTGGTTTTCATTTCTAAGGCAGGACTAGAACTCATGGTCTCCTGGTTTCATAGCTTGGTGCCTTAACCATTAGATCAAACTATCTATCATACTTTTTAAGAAAATCAATGAATATTCCCTCTGTATAAGAATGTTGGAGTCTAAATTCTGTGTAGGGATCTTTTACTAAACTCTCATATCCGGCTAAACAGGTTGCATTGTGGGAGCTACCAATGTTGAGCAACAAATGAGAGAAATAAAAGAAAATAAGAAAGATTCAAAGATGAAGAAAGCACAGGAAATGCTAGGAACTCCCTCCCAGAGAGCTGAAGGGGATCAGATTATTTTTCGGGTTCATAAAGGAGTCAAAACATTTGCACTTAGTAAAAAGAATAATGCCATAGTAACCGGCGGAATGGATCGAATTATTCGAATATGGAATCCATACATGCCTGGGTAAGATATTGCAACTATTCTTCTACTGTTCCATTATGGTTCTTAGCCAGTCATTTTAAATGCATATCATGCTATTTTTATTTAGGATATGTATGCATGAATTAGTATGATTTGTAAAGAAAAAGTATGATTTGTAAAGAAAAGATGAATTCATAATTCACAGTTAGCTTAATACCCTTTTAAGAGATCCTTACTATAGTTAGGGAAGGAGGGGATAATATTTTTCTTGTCATTATCAATAATATAAA
The DNA here is from genome assembly GCA_039707465.1 of Rhabdophis nuchalis. Classification (NCBI taxonomy): domain Eukaryota; kingdom Metazoa; phylum Chordata; class Lepidosauria; order Squamata; family Natricidae; genus Rhabdophis; species Rhabdophis nuchalis. The sequence continues at coordinate 41,909,507 of CM077649.1, read as the reverse complement.
TAAATCTAAGGGTTTTTAAATTTATTTATTCATTATTGTTTAGATTTTCATTAGATTTCTAAAGAAGCCAGTGGCGAAACAGGATTTGTTGCAGGCAACAAATTCACCTCTCCGTGACCTTTTCCATTCTCGCTCATGACACTGTCCTACTAAGAATTTATTAGCTTCATTTCCCCCTCCCTTGACTGTGGAAAATAGAAAGATATGCCACTATCATCCAACACTGGTTTGTCTTTTGGGACCATTGAAATATAACTGCCCCTTCATGAAATCTTTAAAAGGATTTCCTTAAGGCAGTTTTCCTAGTAATACATTTGACAGACCTCTTGGTCCTTGAAGAGTGATTGTTTTACATTTTTCCAACCATCACGCAAATTAATAATATTTTTGAAGGTACAATTAAAAACTGAGTCAGGTGAAATTATTTTTGTTGTATATATTTGAAAATCTACCATGTTTCCCTGGAAATATGACCTATTCTGAAAGTAAGCCCTTGCTTGATTTTTACATGTGCGCCCACTATAAGCCCTACCACCAAAATAAGCCCTAGTGAAGACCCCACCCTCTCTGGGGTGCATGGGGTGGGAAGGACACATGGATAAAAATTAAGCTGGGGTGGGGATGGGGGTGGAGGAGCTGCCCTACTTACCAGGCCTCGCACAACCTGACACCTGCCTCACCTTGAAGGCCCACTTCTGTGGCCGCTTGCTGCCACTCACATGTATGCCCCCCTCAACTTCCGTTTCGCCATCAGAGACCTTCTGGAAATGCCTCTGCAGCCAAGAAATGGGCTCTGGATTGACGCGTGCGATTCAGAGCTCTGTTATCAGCTGCAGAGGGATTTCTGGAAGGCCTCTAATGGCAAAACGGAAGCCAGGGAGCACCACACCCATCAATCTGGAGCCTGTTTCTCAGAGGCTGCAAGCAAGCAGTGGCAGGGCTGTTGGTGCTGCTGTCATGAGGTGAGTCAGTAATTAGACATTCCCCCCAAAATAAGACCTGGTGCCTTTTTTGGTGCCCCCCCCAAATAATAATAAGACCAGGTCTTATTTTCAGAGAAACACAGGTATGTCCATGTATAGCCATGATTTTCCAGCTAGTTGCCAGGAGTCAAGAATGACTTGAAATACCAAATAAATAAACTATCATTATTACTGGCTCATTGTACTACTACATTGAACTCATTGTTCATTATGTGTTTCTAATTGGCAAAGATTTAATGTTCTCACTGAATTTTAGAAGACCCACAGGCATGCTCAAAAGTCACATGGCCCCCATTTTCTATGTCTACGTATCTGAGGAGGATAAAATATTTTCCATATCAACAGACAACACAGTTAAGGTATGTCTTTTTCATATTTCAAGTTATATTTCCTTTACGCTATATATTTTTCTTTAATATAACACAATTTTTTCCTTGCAGATATGGGATATGGAGGATCAGACTTGCTTATTCACTGCTTGTTCAAAAAACAGTGGCATTAAAGGAGAGATTACTACCTGCCATTATATATCAGGGACTCGATCACTCTGTGTTGCCACAGATACATTGGCCATTCTTCACCCAAGATTACGGTAAAGTACAAAGCAACATAATCAGAGCTCCTGATGTTTAGACAGATTCAAGAATTGCATTTATGGAAAACCCAAAATGCAAGAAATTGCTGAAAAAATTATTTAAATAGTGTGATTATTATGTTGGGACACTCCAAGAGAATACTTGAAATGTTGCGGCATTTATTAGGATCACACTCTTAAGCAAAATATTATAAGGATGTAACATTTTGTAAAATCTACGGTAGATGAATATTTATTTTCAAATAATTACTAATATGATTTTTGGATTAGCTTGTTGGAATCTTTAAAACTTATAGCGTCTTTGCTGATTAATGCTAGGGAAAGTATTACTGTAGTTCTCCCAATATACAAGTATTGACTGAAATAGAAGTACTTTCCAATATTTATCAGCCTTCCAATGAACTACAAAGCATGATATAAAATCCTGAGACACAGCCATTTTCATTACCACAGCATTATAGTGTTACTTTCCCTTTTGGGATAAGTATTAAGTAAATTTCCAATATTGTATTGCAATGTTGAGTCAGCTTAAAGGAACTGACATTCATAAGCTTTAATTAACATATGTTCACATATTAAACTAATACATATCAGGATGGTTAGGAACCACAGAGGAAAAGTATTACCCAAATAGGCACTTTTGGGAGTACCAAATTGTTTATCTAAGGCAGTTTTATGTTTAGATGCAGGAGTGGCATTAATTAAACCTGAAGTTTAATTAGTTTAAGTTCAGTTACTAATTTTTACTTCAAAAGACTTTGTTTAAAGATTTCATTTCCTTTATAATTGCAGATTCATTCAGAGAAAAACATGATTTCAGTTCAATTCTACTGAATGAAGAATTAGCTTCAATTAATGAAGCTAAATTACAATGTCTAAAAGATTACACATTCAAATATGTGTCATTATAATCTTAAATCAAATATAATTAAAAATACAATCAGTAGAATTAAAGCAAGTCAAAACGAAGACTTCAGTAATATGATATAATTCATTCAGGTCTGATGAATGCTGGTTGGCCAAATATTAGCCAACAAACTATATAAATGTTGTTTTAGGGTTCTGTTTGTAGCTTATGTCAGAATAAAGCATATGATGTAAGAGAATATTATCGGTCAGCTTGCCCTCCTCTGTTTCACACAGAGATAAATTTGGGGAGCTGAAGTATTATTCTATTCATTCTGTAAAATTGCCAGTGGGAATGAATTGAAAGGGATATTGGTGGATGCCCAGTGATATCTGGAATGAGTCAGTTTAGGTAATCTGCAATTAAATTTTTAGGTGTTCAATTCACTACTCTTGTAACACCTACAGTTTTTAAAAGCCAGAAAATAATAACAGTTCTGGAAAAAAATCACAATATAATACTTTCTTGTGATAACCTGTATTTATGTGTACATCTGTATGTATCACAAGTGACTAATGAAAGTAACCTTAGCCAAGCAAAGAGAATAGTGTGTTATCTAAAGATATTATATAAAGAATACTACACATTGGAAAAAAACAGGGGTACAATGGCTTAGTTCAAAATGCTGAGTTTGTCAACTAGAAAGATAACAGTCTGGCTTTGAGACTTGAGTGCCATGCAACTCCCGTTCCTTGCTCCAACTCCTGCCTTGCTAAGTAGTTCGAAAACATGAACATGTGAGTAGATTAATAGGTACCACATCAGGGGGAGTGTAATAGCATTCCGTATGCATTGACATATAATCATGCTGGCCACATGATTATGGAAATTGTCTTTGGACAATGCTGGCTCCCTTGGCTAAGAAATGGAGATGAGCACCATCTCCTAAAGTCAGACACAACTGGACAGAGGAAACCTTTATATTTATGTTTGGTTCCTGAAATTTAAAAAAAACAACCTAATTATATTATTTAATATTTCTTAAATATAGGAAAGTTTTAATGTGTCCTATTTTCATCAGCAGTTTTAGAAGATTGATGTAGAAGGCAAGACAGGGACATATATTTATTCTGGTGAATATACAAGGATGCAGATTTCACTTCCTGCTATTTCATTAATTTTATAGAGACATAAAGTTTATCTTGCCACTAAGACTGAAGACTAGAATAGACTAGACTAGACTGGACTGGACTGGACTGGACTGGACTGGACTGGACTGGACTGGACTGGACTGGAATAGAATAGAATAGAATAGAATAGAATAGAATAGAATAGAATAGAATTCTTTATTGGCCAAATGTGATTGGATACACAAGGATTTTGTCTTTTGTACGTAAGTTCCCAGTGTACACGTATACAACAACTTTATTTAGAGATATTAAATTCAACAAAACATACTTATTAAGATTAGTATATTAATAAATTTGTTTGGACAGTAATTTAAGAAACAAATGATCAAAAATTGGGCTTTGGAGGATAGATTCATTTTTGAATAATTGGACTGCTCTTGATTTGTACAGGTTTAATATACTGTAGTGGTAGCTTTTCCTTTTAATTATAGAATAGTGCATTTATGTATATTTTAATAATTAAGCATTAGCAGCAAGACAAATAACTTTTTAAATTTATTGATAATTTGATTCTGTTGTTGTCTCTAAAATAGATCAGCTCCAGATCTTTATATAGTAACTTCCCATAAAAAACCAGTTTTGTGCTGCAAATTCAACAAAGTGTTCAGGCATGTTGTGAGCTGCTCTGAAGATTCTGTAAGTGAAATGATAATAATAACATTCTCTTCAGTTTTGCACCTAGTTATATAATCAATCTATTTACAATCTATTTACATCTATTCAGCATTCTGAGTTTCTTTGTTTTAGATATGAAGTGATTCGAGATTGAGCCTTCTCCAAATTCCTTGGCAAAAGTCATGGTAAAAATTGCTTTAAAAAAAGATTTTACATATTAATGGAGTATGCAGTTATCTCTAGTTAGTCTTAGTGTCTCTAGATGCCTTTCAGGATCAGAAACAAATGCTTCTAAACAAATGCTCTCCAATTAAGGAAGGAGACATACTGTTTCCTTTTCTGCCTTTTGGCTCATCACCAGACACCATCTAGACAGAAAGCCATGAGTTCCGTTGTGTAATTATTATTTTTTTATATGTATGTATATATATATATTCTTCTTCCTCCTCCTCCTCCTTTGTCATCAATAAGGTTTACTCTCAGATAAGCTAAATACATTAGGCTGCTGTTTAAAACCAAGCAATTTAAAGATAACCTAAAACTAAGGAGGAATTTCCTAACAGTAAGAACAATTAACCAATATAATGGCTTGCCTTCAGAAATTGTGGGTGCTTTTAAGAAAAGACTGGAAAACCATTTGTCTGAAATGGTAAAGGGTCACCTGCCTGAGCAGGGGTTTGGACTACCAAAGTCCCTTCCTCCTATTCCTATTCCTATTCCTATTGTATTCTTTCTTTGTTTTACAGTGCAAACTTCTGCCTATCTATTCTTATTGAAGCCAATAAAACTTAATCATCAATAAATTAGGCTCAGATTACAGGTGACAACTTTGTCTCAACAAACTTATTTGTTTACTAAATTTGTTTGTCTCTCATCTTGCTGCAAGGCAACTCTTGTAACCAATATATTTTAAAAACTGTTCTGTGTACTTTAATTTCTGAACAAAGTTTCTATAATGTCTGCTACATTTCTTTGGCTACATTCTAAAACAGGAAGAAAACAAATTTGTGTTGTAAGTGAGGGAGAGGAATGCCTGATAAAACCAAGGGATCAAATAGAAACCACAGGCCATGAGCTGTAATGCTTATAAACACAAATAATATTACTCTAGGGAAGTATGGCTGCTTTATGTGCAGAAGGTATCACTTCCAATATCTACCACCTCCCAGCTAGGAAATAAGACTTCTCTGGAACCCTGGAGAGTCAGTGATGTTAACCACACTGGCCTAATAGACCATCAATACTGTGACTTGTATAAGGCAACTATACATGTTTTTACATACATTTGACCTTGGTTGTTGCCAAAGAAAAAGGATCTGTTTGCTGAGCTGTGCTGGCTTCCAACATAATTCAGAAGAAAGTCATGTGTAAGCAGAAATATCCTGTCTCTCTGCTCTTCATTAAAGAAACTCGACTTCTTGAGTCCTATAAGATGATAATTCAATCAATGGGACGTGGAGCCTGCTAACCCTGTCAGATTGTGTGGGGTGGAAAGAGAAGGTGAGGGATAGGCTGTTCTTAGATGACCAGACCCTATGCCCGTGATGGCGAACCTATGGCCCACGTGCCATCACCCCAGGTCAGATCTCCGTGGAGTTTCTTTTGTGAACTTCTGTTTCCCTGCAAACAATAAAACAGAAGCTCATGAAAGAAAGATCTTACCTCTTGCCACATTGTCAGTGTTGGGATCCGCTGTCTCCCACCGGCCAGCTGGTTTCCAAGTCTCTGCTGCACATGCACGCATATCCGTGCATGTGCATATGTGTGCATGCATGCACACATGTTGGAATATGTGCGTGTTTGTGCATGCACACACCTTTCAGTTTGGACATGCGTGCGCATGCAGTTTGGACACTCGGTGTCTAAAAGGTTCACCATCCCTGCCCTATGCCATGAGGGGTTTTATAGGTGACCACAACCGGCACTTTGAAGTGCATCCAAAAATCTTTTGGCAGAGCAGCTTGTAGAATAGATTTCTCTGTAAGATAATTGTTTTAGGATTATGGCAGTAGTGTTTTGACATATGTCCCTTTTTTTCTTCTTTTAAGGTGGTTAAGGTATGGGATTTCGAAAGCGGGAAGCCTGTATTTGAATTTGGCAATGCTCATGGGGATTCTGCAATTACATGCCTCACATTTGATTTTAGTGGAAGAAGGTACCGTACATTTGGAGAGTTTCCGGGCGTGAGAAGGGCTGTGAGATTTTTTTACACATTACTAAATATATAATTAGGCATTGCAATCATGTTTCAGACTCATTACTGGAGGAAAAGATGGCTACTTGAAAATATGGAATTATAATAATGGACAGTGTCTTCACACTTTGAAAAAGGGTAAGCAGAACATTGATTGCAATATCTAAACATTCACTTCAAGAAGGGGGGGGGGAAATAATGACAAGTCCAGCATTATGTTTTTCTTCTGTACAGAAGACCGATATGATGAAGTGCGTGACTGTGCTTATGCAGAGATCAACAAAAATGAGTAAGTTATCCACATTTGTCATAACGTGTGACATTTTAGTGTGGGAAAGGCTAATGAAAACAATGTGGGGGGTGGGGTTGTGGGGCTGATTCATATAAACAGGCCTCTTCTTGAAAAAATAAGTTTCAATCCATCAAAATTATCAGATGACATAAGAAAGATCTCATGCATTTCCCTCATGTTAGGGATCAGAGGTGGTATTCAGCCAGTTCTCTCCGGTTTGGGAGAACCGGTAGCGGCGCCTGCGGGAAGCTCCACCTATCCGCCCCAACATAATGCATGAGCACTGCGCATGCCCAGAAGATGGTGCTTGTGAGCAGGTGAGGCTCACATTTACAATAGGGTAGGGAGGGTAAGTGAATCCCACCTCTGTTAGAGATCTCTCTGGGTCTTCAGGTTCAGAAACTGAAGAGCTTGACCTGCCTAAACCCCAGCCTGCACCAGAGCAATTAAAAGAAAAGAGCACACCTGAAGAGACACAGGTGCCTACTAGCAGATATCCAGTGTCTGGGTTCTGGAAGGTTATGAGCCGATCGTGCTCTAGGTTCAACAGAAACAATCAAAAGAAAACCAAGCTATTTATTTGATAGAAAGAAAGCTGTTTTTTTAAATTTCAGTTGTCAGGGATTAAACCTTTAGACTTTAGCATACAATCTTATCTCTGCTACTGAGCTATGGAGATCCCCTTAATTGTTGAAGTATTTTATTGCTTTCAAGGATATAAAGTAGTGCTGGACAGGGGAATAAGTAGCTTGGCTTGCTCTTGTCTTCAGCAGTTATGGAGAAATAAGTGTTTAAAACTTAATGGCATGAAGGTCCTGTTAAAAGAATTCAATGGCCATTCAGAAACTGATACATATTGAAGACAGAGTTACAGAATTAAGAAGAATGCCTGATTGTTAAAACTTGGGAGGAAATCTAATACATGAAACCTCTTACAATAATGAAGAATGAATGAAAATTTTGAAAGTGTATTGCTCAAAATACAAATTCCATTCTGCAGCGTGACAACTATAGTCTAAACTGGATAAAATCCTTTTCAGCTCAGCTGAAAGTGAATGAACTGCTTGAAAAATTAGGAACAACTGAAGATTACACCTATATTTAAAAATGAATAATAGATAATTCAACTCACTGATGGTTTAATAGCATAATTTATATAAGCGGGATAGTGGAATATAACTGGCCCTAGCAGCTAGACTATTAACCGCTGCTGCATAGCAGAAAGACTATAATAATTCAAATTTTGGTAAACATTCATTGCTTTTGCAGGTATATCATAGGCGTGGGATGGGACAGAAGAATAAATGTGTTTTATGTAAGTAACAAATTTCTATACAAAAAATGGTATTGTTGAAATTGTTGTGTCAAAGTACTCTCGTACATAAATAATGGCCTTGTACTGAGAACACTTTCCATTTTAGTATAGGAACTGGTTCTATTGGCCCATGATTTTAAGTGGCCAAAATTGCATTACTTATTTAATTATGGTCCCCAAAAACTGGTTCTGCTTTCACTGTAGCACCTCTACACTGCCAGTAGCAAATTTCAAGACTAGATCAGCAAGAAAATCCGAGAATTCTTTTAGCTACTACCTGAATCTATGGACAAATACCACTAATTAGTCCACATGCAGCAATGAGAAGGCCCTTTCACAAGTGGAAGCACTCTATTCCACTTTGTACACAACATTTAACCAGATGGATGGGGGTGGGGGTGTCAAAATTTGAGCTTGATTCCTAGTGATTATAAGAGGCATTATCAATGGGGTTTTCTTCGCAGCAGTATGTTACGCTTTCTTTTGGATTCTTTCTATGTTAACAATCACAATGGTATGTTATATGAAATGTGGCTTCCAACCCAGTAAAGATTCAAGAGTCTATTGATAATCAGGTGTAAACGTCCCCTTTATCAGCAGAGGGATAAAGGAAACCTATGAGAAAGAAAAACAGAAAGCTTCCATTATAATACATCTAAATATAACTTGTTTCTAAATTGAAAAGACTCACTTTAAATCAGGTAGTTGCTGAACAGCCTGACAATTCCATGCAAACAGATTTCAAATTCTTTTAAAGTCTGTTAGCTGTTATCAGGGCCCTGTTAATGGCAAGTTAATCACAGCTTAAGTGAACAGAAGGGTATTTAACAGATTTAACAGATTAACAGAGTTGGAAGGGACTTTGCAGGTCATCTAGTCCAACCCTCTGCCCAAGCAGGAGACCATACATCTGCCTCTACCTAGAATTGAACTCACAACCTCCTGATTGGGAGGTGAGAGCTCTACCCCTAGGCCACAGTTACAGTCTTACAGAGGATGTAAGGATGGAGTTACATTCAACAGATGGGGTTCTGAAGCATGAGAAGATGAAAGTCAAGACTTCTCTCTGTATGTGGAGGAACAAGAAACAAGGATTGCAATAGGACTAGGCATACATTCTAGATTGGTTTCTTACACCCAGAGACTGTTCTGTTATGGCTACTCCTCTAAAACTATAATAAAGGTTTACTTGTAGCCATGTTTGTCCAAGTCTCTGGGGCTTTGTAGCTAATTTGTAATTGTGCTTTGAATGACTGACACACTTTAAATTCAGTTTAATGTCAGAACTGGATAACTGTTTAGGAAAAATGTAAAATAGAATGGTAGAATTGTAAGACTACAATGGGAGGATGGATTACAATACAAGTGTCAAGGGAAACCACAATCTACTCATAGGAACAAATGTTGGTAACTTATTGAATGCACAACTCAGATGAGAAATAGGCAAGTCAAATTTGGGTAATTGTAAGAGAATAATAGAATTAAAGCTAATTTTTATTTTTGTATATGTTGGAGATTATAAATGATTATCTTAGATATAATTTTATTTGGTTATTTTCTGTTATAGGATTTCACAGATGATTCCTATCATATTAAGAAACCTCAGCCCCACTGGCAGGATGACATAGTAAGAAATGTTTGACATATGCTATATAAGCAGTTTGGGATAAGCAGTTTGATTACATTTGGAGAATTGGACAATGTAGGAGTGAAGATAAATCTCTGATCCATCTTTGTGGATTGGCACTGCTGGATAAACTTAAAATACCTACTTTGTATTTTCCCTAGGAATGCATCACATGAGCTAGCTCAGATAAATTCACAAACCACCTTTCTACCTAAACAAACAACAAAGCATAAATAAATCAGCGAGAGGGAGAGAGGGTGGACTGATGCATTATTCTGGCGAATCAGATGAGGCCTACAACAAGTTTCATTTCATTTCATTTATTTAATTTATATACCGCCCTTCTCTCTCTCGGGACTCAGGGCGGTGAACAGCCACAATAAAAAGAAGAAATACAAAAGTTAAAATAGAAGATTAATAAATATTAAATAGTTTGGCCTCTTAATTATAACACCCAATACTAAAAACCCAATTAAAAGACAATGACAGGCTGGCTGCACAAAATAGATGTGTCTTCAGGGCCCGATGGAAGAGACATAGATCTGTGATTGTGTGTAATTCAGGGGGGAGGTCATTCCAGAGGGCGGGAGCTGCCACAGAGAAGGCTCTCCCCCTGGGGGTCGCCAGCCGACATTGATGGCCGACGGCACCCTGAGGAGGCCCTCTCTGTGGGAGCGGACTGGTCGGTGGGAGGTATTTGGCAGCAGGAGGCGGTCTTGCATGTAACCAGGTCCCTTGCCATGGAGCGCTTTAAAGGTGGTCACTAGAATCTTGAAGCACACCTGGAAGGCCACAGGCAGCCAGTGCAGCTCATGCAGGAGAGATGTCACATGGGAGCGTCTAGATGCTCCCAAAATCCCCCACGCGGCCGCATTCTGAACTAACTGGAGCCTCCGGGTGCATCTCAAGGGAAACCCCATGTAGAGAGCATTACAGTAGTCCAGGCAGGAGTTGAAACTTTCCACCTCCAAATAAATGATCTGTAAATCCTGGAAATACCACATGACCAATTTTTCTTCTTGACTCATCAGATATGGAAAATCAGATATGGAAAATCAGATGTTACTCCATATTTTTCTGATGAGTTTCATTAGAATAAATTAGTCACATGGGATTTTCTTGTGCCCAGTGTGACTGAGGCCATCCGTAGGTAAATGAACATGGCAGTATCCAAAAATATAGGCTTATTTTTTTCATAAAAGTCAGCCTATTAACTTTATTTTATAAAGTAGATTTATTTCCAAGTTATATGTAGTGGCCATAAGCAATTCATGAGAGCTTATTATACTTACAGATTTATACGGAATTGTGTAATTTCATGTACCTGTTGGTTTGCATATTGTGTAAAATACAATCCAAACCAAAACACAAAAAACTTGAATCAGTTTTGTTTACTTTTTTCTTACTTTTTTCTGACCTTTTTTTTCTTATCCAGAACTGGGGCCACAAAGAAGATATTCTCTGTGTTGCTCAGTGTCCCCCTAATCTTCTTGCAACATCCAGTTATGATGGTGAAATTATTGTTTGGAATATGGTCTCAGGTCACATAGACCATAGATTCTACATTCCAATGACCACAGCTGCCTCTGTTCCTTCTCAGAGTAAGTTCACTAATTAAAAAAAAGACTGTAGAATATAATTCTCACATTGCCATGAATAATTCTTTATGAATCATTGCATATGGAATTGCACAGAAATGGAAAATATGAGGGAAATTTACACTTGAAACCTAGCCCATATTGAGTAGCCTTGGGATAGTTAAAACAACTCAATGTTTTACCACACTAGGAATAGTTCAGCCAGCCCATTCATTTTGTTGATGTTATTTTAATATATACGTCACCTCCTGATTTCCAGATGGGTGGGCAGGAAATGATCTTTATTTGGCATAAGTCCTTAAACTGTTTAATTAATGTATCTCAGTCATTTGTTCAACACAACTCTTTTAACTAACATTATTTATCCAGATTTCTGCTGGAACTTAGTCTACAGCTCAGATCTTTGAAATAAGAAGCTTAAAATGAGATCTCTATCCATTTATTTCATTCAGATGTGGTTTTATCTGTTGTAGTAAGATCTTAGGGCATGGCTTACACAATTAAGGAGGATAGTTCACATTCACAAGCAAAAGACAAAAATAAAACCGCAGGCAATAGATCAGGGTGGGGGAGGCTAAAACGTAGCAGAGTAAAGTAACAAACCTTTCTGAAAAGTTTGATCCCAAAAAAGTTTCTTCCAAATGTACAATTTAGATAAAATTAAATTAAGTGTATTTGTAGCAGATATATACATTTACAGTTGTAGTCTTAAATGGTACATAACATTCCCAGAGCAGAGGGCCTCTTATTTCTTATGCTAAAATGTAACCATAGAAATTAAAATTTAACTTTAATAATATGGATATTTGACTATATTCACATATTGTGTCAAGTCTTGGTTAATTTAATTATGACTTAATTGGTAAACTATAAATGTCTGGATGCAAAGCCAAGCCAAACAAATGTCATAATAATATATTAGGATGAATGCAGTTGGGCTATGCCTTTTGTACAGTGTACTGAAAAACTCACATTTCCTTACAGTGATTATATGTTTTTTCTTCCCCACCAGTTGGTGTGACACGGATCGTTTTTCTAAAGTCTCGTGCTGTGAAATTCGATTCAACTACTGCATCTCTGGTTTCCAATGGACCACAAGGTAGAATTAATGGATAATTAACAAAACAGCCATAGCAATAACTTAATTGATGACCCCAATTTGGAGATAAATTCTATTTCAATTAATTTTGCTTATGTTTTTACAGACTAGATAAGGAAATTATACTTTGGTGTCAGGAACCTTGTTTCCAGTTGTCACAGCATCATCAATCATGCTAAAAACATCCAAAGATAAAGTAATGAGATTAGAAGTCGTAGCAGGAGTCCTAACAATCTTAAGCTTTATATAGTCAAGTCTACACTCACTGCAGTTTTGTAAATTTGCCTTCAGGTCATTCAGTTAAAGTTAGTACAAAAGTATGCTTGTTTAAATGTTACCAAATATTTCATCTTGTTTCTTTATGGTTCTCTCCCCCTCACCCACTCTCCAGGTTATCTGCATTTCTGGAGCCTGTTTTCAGAGGATCCACTCACAGCAAGTTTCCAACCAGTAAGTTTGATTGGTAAAATTAAGGGCCATAAAAGTTAGAAAGAAAACCAGTGTGCTGTAGAGATTAAAGCTAGAAACTGGGAGACTCCGAGTTCTAGATTAGCTGATCTTGGGCCAGTCACTTTCTCTTAGCCCTAGGAAGAAGGCAATGCCAACCCCTTTCCAAAAACCTTTTCCAAAAACTGCTGGGACTTATTCATACAGCTGCCAGGAGTCAAGGCTGACTTGAAGGCAATCATCATAATATACTAAATCCAGTTTAAATATCTAGCTGATTGTGTGATGAATTATAAACAGATCTTCAGCATGAATACTGGTAAATTTGCAGTTTCACTGATTGGAATTTAAGATCATCATCACATGAAGTACTCATCCTGTTAAATCTTTATGAACGCAAGATTTTACATTGCCTTGTGGTATAAACGGGAGACAATGTTATTGGAGTTGCTTAAGGAATTCAGTCTCCCTGAAATTTAATGTGAGCAGATAGCTGATGATAAATTTCTGGACTAACATGCAAATCAGAATCTCATTCTTTGGGATTTTTACCTCTCCTTATACTGTATAGTCATGCAGTCATGCAGTTTTCAAAATAGTGCATAATGTTACAGTGTACCACTGTATACGCCAGTCTAGGGGGAAATCCCTGATCAGCAGCATTGCTATGACTGCAGATGATTCGTATATGTATGCAGCTGATGAAGATGGCTACGTTTATGTCCATGACATCCAAAATTATGCCCTTCAGGATACAAAAGAAGAAACACCAAAATGTACGTGTATATTACAGCTTTGTATCTCGAACTGGAAGAATGGTTTTTTTTAAATTAACCTAGAGTGCATTATTTTAAAAAGTTGAATTGGTCCAGATATCACTCACAAAGTGAGTGATACCGTATGGTTTAATTTTATAAACAGGCACTATTCTTCAACATGACTGGTGAAATAATCACTTAAAATGTAAAATCAAGAACTGTTTTTTATTATATTTCTATATGCAGGGAATACTCCTATTCAATGATTGCAGTAGACAAGAAACAATAGAGAAAATGTTATATTTATAAAAGCTGTAAGAGGCAAGTTTGGATGGAGTATTTAAGTCATTATTCTGTAATCTTTCTTTTAAAGACCTGGTCTACATATTACACTTGGTCTGCAGACCACGTTCCTATAATCATTACTCAAGATTGTAGTTTCTTAATAAGACATATATGTTGTTCAAATCATGTTTTGTGTAAATTATGGATGTTCCCATAGAAAAGCGACCTAGTCTTCTTTGTTTTAGCAGATAAAGATACTCGTACCTGTATTTTGAGGGATATGATTTTGCAATCTTCCTAAAAGCTAAAACGCAGGAAAAATGAGTCCTTGTTATGGAATTATTTTTATCTCCTCTCCAAACTTGACGTAAACTTTGCATGGTAGGTGTTTATGTGGGCAAGGGAAAGTGAGTGCTATATATAGACTGGAAGAATATTGGAGGCCACAAAATTTCCATTGATTTTTTTTTTCCTGTTTTGAATGCTAGTGAGTATATGCTATGGAAATTTTAACAGGAGTAGAATTAGGTGCTCCAAAATTACATTCCCCCTATAACCTCATTCTCCAATCCTGGACTCAGATATTTTCAGAGACTACAGTCCTAAAGTCTCACGTATTATATGTTTAAATATAAGACCTTAATATATATGCTGTAGTGTTTTTATTAATAAAATTCTGAACAGTCCATGAATAAACTGATATTTTTCTTTCTCGTTGCTTCAGATGTGAACCATTGGCGAGCTCATTTAGGTCTGGTTCTAACGTAAGTATGATCTTAACCATTACAAAAGAATAACTTGTGCTTATATAGTAGCTCTGATTATTTTCTTTCAATCCACAGGTTAGAAGTTATAGATGAAGATAATATCCTTTTATCCTGTTCTATTGATTGTACAATTCGTTTGTGGAGTCTGAATGGAGAGTACATTGGTAAATCAATACGTTTGTAAAACATGAGCATAATTCGATACCTTAAATGTTAATAAAAATTTAGAAGAAAGGAAATTGGATAGTTGTAGTAACAGAGTTGGCTTAAATATATATCTTTCTGTTTATCGTTATAATGCAATGGAAAACCATGACACAATTTTATTGCCTGACTTTATGGCACTTTAAATAAATCATCAAGTGAGGTTTTATCAGATAAATGAGAATGATTTACATTGCAATATGAGATAAGCTATCATTTAGTATAACTTAAGATGTAGTGGATGGCAGGGTTCCAAGTAACAGCCCATATGAAATCAAAACTCCAAGGCAGGGTTCCTCAACGTATAGATTTATTAGGCATTGGCACAGCTGGTGAAAACCCGAATCTGAAGTTCCCCGCCCAGTTCAAAATCCAAAGTTCTAATTCCCCACCCTCTATCACACACAGCCATCACATGCCTCAATCAGGTCTCTCTCTCTCCATCCCAGATGCCTCTCATCCATGTCCCTCCAGGTGCTGGTGAGAGTGTGCTTGGTTCCCAGAAGGAAGAAAGTTATTTTGGCTACATATTCCCCCAGCTATCTCTACTCCCCCCTCCCTTTCCCACAGTGCCATCCAGCCTCTCTGTGGCAACCCTGAAGATGCTCAAAGATGGCTCCAGGGTTGACAGGCACAGGTGGGTTCCTACTGGTTCAGACCGGTTTGGCCAAGTAGGCCGTAGGAGCCACCATCTTGTTTTTGGCTTCTGCGTATGCGCAGAAGCAATTTTTTAGTACTGTGCATCCGCACGTAGCGTGCATCAAGTGAGCGAGCACACAAAGCGTGTCCCTGAGCGAACTGGCAGTAGCAGCAGCCGGAACCCACCTGTTGACAGGGGAGGGTTGTTGTTTTTTGCAGCAGCACAATAACACTGCTGCTTCTTCTTCTTCTTCTTTTTTTTACATGTACACAGCAGTCTGTACTTTTTAATCATCCTCCCTTTCTTCCTTTGTATAATCTTTTTGGAGAAGGAAAGAGGAAGGAAAGAAAGAGAAAAGTCTAAAGCATATAAAAATAAAAATTTAGATACTATCGTGTTGCAACTATTTTGTTAGTGTGATGAATTATTTGATTTTGAATCCAGTGAACTATCTGCTGTTTTCTATTTATTTTTTTATCAGTGGACATAATATAATGGACTTAATGCAGGTTCAGTTCTACAAATACATCATTGCTCACAATAAAGCAAGTTAATCAGTTGGCTTCAGTCCTATTAATATCAATGAGAACTACATGCAATTAGCCTTGAATTTTTGCTATGTGAAAAGGGAAATCCTTCTGCAAGAAAAAGTTTCTTTCTACGGAAGACCACATCTTGTTTAGAGCTACCAGTTTGGGTTACAAAACTCTGCTCATTAAGGATAGCAAAGAGTTACAGTTCTCTGTATCTGTTTGCTGCCATCTAATGGTCATTTGGATTTTAGCAATCCAGCTATAGTAGTGCTAACATTATTCAGTTTCATGTTATCACTTTTATATCTTTCATGCATATTTTCACTGTAATCCTCTACGCCAGGGGTCTCCAACCTTTGCAACTTTAAGTCTGAAGGACTTCAGCTGCCAGACTTCTCCAGCCAGCTATGCTGGCTGGAGAATTCTGGGAGCTGAAGTCCTTCAGACTTAAAGTTGCAAAGGTTGGAGACCCCTGCTCTACGCCTTTTCAACCCTAAATTCCACTGATTTAAGGTTCTAAAGTGTGCTACCATGTGAGTAGACTGACATGAATCCCAGGAGCACTATTACTTCAACTCTAATAGACTCCACTTTGAAGGAAATATCTATGCACAGTATATTTCTATACGCACTGATGATGTTGCTTAGTCGGGTAATGAGACATCTGCAAGTAAGCGACCAAGCTCAGAGATTCCATAATTAAACTCTGAGGTTCATATATTCTCTTCTATTGAATTATATGTGCCCATCAGGTTTGCACATTAACAAAAGCAGGAATTCAGTGGCCTCAGGGCAATAATAGTTATGCCTGTACTGAATATAATTGGCAGCATCCAATCGACACCTAGGTTTTACTAGGCTCACACAATTTATTTCATTGTTTTATATGGCTTATTGACTAAACAAATAGCTGGATTTGTATATTACAAACAATAGTTAGGTTCACAAAACATATTAAGCCAAAACCATGCAACTGTAAGAGCTTTGTGAATGTAATCATTGCCATGCTTAGACTAAACCATGGGAAATAAAGCTATTGCTTTTAATGCATCAATTCTGAGCATAATTGAGTTCACATTCAGCTTTGTGTTAAAAATGGTCTGGTAATATAAGCTTTGTTCCCTTGGTCTGTAATGAAAGAGTGGACTATCAGATATGAATTATATGTTAGCAGTTTTTCTAGCCCCTTTTTTTCTGTTTGAGCAATATATAAAATGTTATGTTATAATATCATTATGTAATAATATGTTTGATCTTCTTCAAAGCTATTTTCACAGAATGATCCTCCTTTAATAAGTCTGTTTGGGAGTTTCTGTCACTGCTTTGCCCTGGGCTTAGCTATACATCATTCTCTAGGAATGCAAAAGTAGATTCTCGAGTTAACATTAAAAATGAAGCTAAGTTTTAGTTTTGCAGATGTGAAAGCTCTTACAATGGTAAAGAAATTCTTATAATGGTAAAGTATCTGCAAATCTAACTGTATTTATATATTATTTCTATACTAGTTCCCTTTTTATCCTGTATCTTTCTCCCACTAATGGATAATTAACTTTTTTGGGGGTCCGTTTCTCAGCATTGAACTTTGAAGGCACCTCTACCCTCTGTTTTACTAAGTCTTGTCTGGTCTCAGATTCTTCATATTTGCTAGTTTCAGCATTGCATTATATTTCCTTCTTCCCTTCATAGGAACCTTTGGCCAGGAAGAACCTTGGGAAATTTTTAACACATCCTCCTGGAAACATCCCATGGTCCCTTATGAGATTTTGATAGATCCACAGAGTATGCCCATACATCCTATGCTGGAAGACACTTCCTCTGACATGCCGATCATCAGTCAAGATGAGAATAAAAATCCTTCCAAGGTTTCATTATATTAACTATAAGCTTACACAGACTATGCTTTGGTGCAGCTTGCAGGAAAAATTTAAACTATACTGGGATATAGTATGGTCAGTGTGGGCAGACTTCCTGTCACAGAATAACCAGGTCAATTTGTGATTTATTTGGTTCTTAAATTCACTCCTTTGTATCTTTCCTAACACTATGCCTGTTACTCTAGTGTCTACTTTACTCTCACAGAGCTGGGATACCAGCATTACTCCCTCAATATGAAGCTTAATTATTAGGAAGACCCTAGAGAATTTTATTATAAGGCTTAGTTTCAAGTTCAACTTCAAATTTCAATTTCTAGTAAATACAGTGCACATTGAAAGAAACCACTCTGGGAATAATAGCAGCGTTTCTTCTAGTTCTTAATAAAACAAATGATTAGCAAAGTTATAGGTTGCAAATCATGCTTGAAACCAATAAAAGCACTCACAATCATACAGACCCTGAATCATCTACATATAGTCCTTGACTTATAACAATTCATTAGGTGACAATTTAACACTGCTGAAAAAAAGTGACTTATGACCATTTTTCATGCAGCCATTGCACCATTCTCATAGTCACATGATCAAAATTCAGACACCTGGCAACTGGTTCATATTTATGACGGTTGCAGTGTCCTGGGGTCATGCGATCAACTTTTGTGACCAGGCAAGCAAAATCAACGGGGAAGCCAGATTCACTTAACAATTGTGTTACTAAACAATCACAGTGATTCACTTAACTGTGGCAAGATAGGTCATAAAATGGGGCAGAATTGACTTAATTGTCTCACTTAGCAACAGAAATGTTGGGGTTAATTGTGGTCATAATTTGAGGGTTATCTATATAGTCAACAGGTGTTAAATGTAATCTTTCACCAGCATATGAGAAATAATACACAAATTCTCCTGTGAGGGCAAGAAAGTAATCCTGATAACAAGATACCATGTGTATCCTGCTGAAACAACTAACTATCCATATTTTTGTAGCAGCTATGTATATAAATAGAACCTAGGGCTGTGATGGCGAACCTACGTGGAACCAGTTATTAGGGCATGCAAGGCGTTGTCTGTCAGCCCCAGCGCGCATGTATGCGTTGGCCAGTTGATTTAGGCCTTCTTTTGAGGTTGTTTTTCACCCTCTGGAGGCTTCAGGGAAGCTCCTGAAGCCTCTGGAGGTGGGTAGGAAGCTGTTTTCACCCTCCCCAAGCTCCTAGAAAGCCTCTGGAGCTTGGGAAGGGTGAAAAAAGCGCTCCAAAAGCAGGGGGTTGTGCACATAGCAATATGGGTGTGGCACGCCCACGCGCTGTCCACGCTTTTGGCACACGAGCCAAAAAAGGTTAGCCACCACTGACCTAGGGAATCAGTATTATTATATAGCAATTAGAAAATGAGAATGTTTCCTATCCTTCTTTTAGTCTTTTGCCATCTGACATAATTTGCTGAAGTGTTTCAAGAGTTCTGTAATGCACATTATGATGGCAGCAATTGTGATTTTGGTGACAATGCTAACATTACTTGTCTTTATACTTTCATCAGAAGGCTACTTGTAACCCACACTCATCACA
This sequence comes from Rhabdophis nuchalis, assembly GCA_039707465.1. NCBI lineage: Eukaryota > Metazoa > Chordata > Lepidosauria > Squamata > Natricidae > Rhabdophis > Rhabdophis nuchalis. The sequence goes on along the minus strand of CM077649.1, from coordinate 41,890,079 downwards.
AATTACTGTTACGGATGAGGATATTGAAGAAGAAATTAACAAGAAGCTTTACTCACAAGCTTCAAGCAGGAGGTAAGAAGTTGAGGTTGGCAAATGAACTGATGCATTTTCAGAGTGTTGTTTTTCTATCTCCAATTTCTTTCTCTTTTTTTAGGATGAAGTATGAGAGATCCAAGCTTTCAAATAGATGGATTAAACACATGGGACCAAGCATTTATCATGCCATCGACTATTATGAAATTGACAATTTCCCAGGAAACTGTGAGAAACCTGATCTGTCTGTTCTTGGAGTAGACATATTCAGGGCTAATTATCAAGGAGCAACAGAGCAGTAATATACTAAAACACTTCAGTAACTTGTTAATCTCATAACTGACACACAATTCATAGAGAATGTTTCCTTCCTGCCTTCCTTACAGATTTAGCCTTGTAAAGTGGGAAAAAACAAAATGAGATTTCTTCCAACAACCAGTTCTCTGAACTGCTTAGAAAGTTAACAACTGGTTCTCCCGAATAGGTGTGAACTGGCTGAATCCCACCACTGGCCTCAGACTAATGTATTAGAACATGCAGGGAGAAATGGTATGCCACATTTCTGAAAAGACATCATGTTATGTGTGCAGAATCTAGGAAATCCTGTTTTTGTTGTAGCACTGGCCGAACAGTCTCCTGATGGGAGATCAGGTTAAGCCTCTCCTTGCTGGCTTTCCCAAAAATGTTAAAAATCGTATTTTGGATATCGGTTTATTAAATTTACATTGAATGTTATCGGGTTCTTGATTTTTGTTTTATTTTTGTATCCTTTTTTTAATGGTCTTGTGTCAGAAACTTATTGTGGTTATTGAGATTGGTTTTAACCTGACCTTGGAAGTTTTAATCGTTGTTTTCTATATATTGTAAGCTACCAAGAGACACTTGGATTTTGACAGGGTAAGGCTTTTTAAAATAACTACCCAAATGTGATACAAATAAAGAAATAAAAAATATTGTGATTATCTGGATGTTTGAAGATTACCTTCACAACTCCTAATGTGGCATTGGCTTCTTGTTCCATTAGCTTTTATCAATGAAATGTTACATGGAAATATTCTGAATCACACAGTCGAAATTATCATCTGAATTATTCACAAAATGGGGAACTCAACTTTAGTTTTGGTTTATTGCTTTACTTCACTTTTCATTTTCAACTGGTTTTTTTTTGCATTGTTGCTTATTGTGCAATACTCAAACACATTCACCACTATTCTATTCTCCTGGTTCAAACTCCAGTCCTTACCTATGTACTCAGCTTTATTCTTAATTCTTTTTTCCTCAAATTACCACAGTAAAATACTTAACGGACCATTAATATTTTGGATTTAGTAGACCAAATGTATGTGCTACTGCAGATAGATACAATCCTATTCCCAATTTATCATATATAAAATGTATAAAATGTCACGTGCAAAATCCCAAATTTAAGATCACTGCTTTAAGGGACACCTTTTCCCCACCTGCTCATTAAAGCAAAGGTATTGTGTTTTGTCACTATCACCACAAATTTTTAATCCAATTCTTTATTAATAACCTGCTCACACTATTTACCAATTCTAGCACGTTCTGCTGCATTTTCATAAGGGTTCTTTTGAAAGCTTTTTACCTTTCAAAAATTCCCAGTTTGTTTCTAAGTTTTTCATTTTAGCTGAAATGAAGCTACCAACATCTGCTTACATTTTTGGGGGGTCTGCCATTTACTATGGTTGAGGATTAGCAAATTTATTCAAGAACAGTTGTTCATGATGACAGTTCACTCTTGAAGAGTATCTCTTTGTTTTGGTCAATTCATAAGAATAGAGTTTTTCTTTTCTCGCTGCCCTCAAATCTGGCAATACTGCTAGTTTGACCTGGCTATGCCTGTTTCAGCACAGCATAAACATAGAGTGGGAAAACAGGATGAAGACTACCTATGATCCATAGGGATTCATATCAATCTTATCAGGAACCTTTTCTACCCTGATAGGAGAATCAAAGGATCACATTTGAGAATCTGTCTCTATATAAAAGTGAAATACTACTCACGCATCATCATCTTCTAGAACTGTAAAGCCTACAAACTTGAAATTTGGCACGTATGTTCCTCTTGGCTTCTAGGTGCTCGCTAAGGAAGGACTTTTCGAAATGACCATCAGATCATCAGTATTACTTATACAGCATTATATTAACATGTGTCGATGCTAAGGAATTAGTTGTTCTACTCCCCACCTGAAATGAACTCTGTTCCAACTGCCAGTTGCCCTATATGAATGTAGCCAGTACATGATTCATCCAGCTCGTGGGCTGGCCCGATCATGTGGTTTCGTAGCGAAGCACGGGTATCCAGCTAGTTGGATCATAAGAACAGAATGGGTGCTGATTGTATACTTCCCCTCTCACTATGTAGCAAACTCTCAATGTGAAGCTAAGGACAGTCCTGTTGGAGTGTTGGATAGTCCAGAAATTGAGACCAAAGCTTGAGCTGGAGTTTGTTGCATGTCTATTGATGGAATCAGTTTAGCAAACAAATACTCAATTTTGATTGAATTTTAAGTGAGACTTTTAAAAATATTATGTCCTACTAACTGTTGGCTTCCAAGACAAAAGTAAGAAACTGAGTAGGACAAACAAACAAAGTCAATGTTTTAAGAATCGTAACCATTTTCATGAACTTTATTAAAGCTCACTAAAGGCATCACAGGAACCAACAACAAAACTCATGTATTATACCTTCATCTGGTTTTCCACACACGAAAGTGAAATGTAAGCAATTGTGCATGCTGCTTCACATACTTGTCCTCATCTTCTAGCAAATGTTTCTGACAATGATAGAAATAAAAATTTTTAAAGCTTGGCTTTCATGTTGTTTTTGACCGAATGCCTTTTCAATGGAAGAAACATAACAAAATTGGAGACAAAAAGAAAAACTACCTTGGCATCTACAAAAGGTCTAAGTGCACTCATTTCAAAGGAGCAGTGCCTTTTGCAACAATTTCAAGACACTGTAGCCTTAATTGATACAAAGGGTTAAATTCCTGCACAGAAGATTTTAGTCAGTGTTCACAATTCCACAGGAATCTGAAAGTTACCAAGGCAATTTCCCTTTTAAAATTATCATGATTTCAACTTCTAGCTTGTCAATATATTCATTCCCCACATAATACAACAGAATTCCAAAATATAAATAACTCCCCAAACATATCTTCCCTAATATCACATAATACATTTTACCACAATGAAATTCCTCACTGAAATGCAATAGGCTAGTCTAAGTCCATGCTAACTGGGCTTTCATTCATGTGGCAATCGCCATTCTGTTGTGTGGTCTCAATGTTTTTGATTTCTTCTTCTAATTCTTCAGTTTTGTTGATCAAAGATGTATCTGGTGGCTCTTCCTGTTTAGGAGAATCTATTTGTGGCTTTGGTTGGTAAACAATGGGGTCACATAAACTGTGTATTTCCTACAATAGAGAAACATTACAAGAGTGACACAATGCAACTCCCAGTGAGAGTCCAAAAAGCAAACATTTTTCTTTCATTTAGGCTGGAGTTAGATGTGATGACTGAAAGTAAAGCTAAAATTATTTTGCAGTATTAAGTACCATATTTTTTCTGGAGTATAAGACGCACTGGAGTATAAGACGCACCAAGATTTTGAAGAGGCAATTAAAAAAAAAGTATTTACACTCTGCAGCCCATTTTATTTTAAAAAATCACATGAATAGCCTTTAGGAGGCTTGTAGAGTGCTCCCGTGGGGGGGAGGGGAGAAGGAAATGAGCAAAAAACAGCCCGCTTTTCGCTCATTTCTGCCCTTCCCAACCTCAGGAGCACTCTAAAGCCTCCTAAAGGCTATGCACTGCCATTTTGGCGAAGAGGGCAGGGTTACGGGAGGCAAAAAATACTGTATTCAGTATATAAGACGCACCCCGATTTTCAGCCTCCTTTTTGAGGAAAAAGGTGTGTTTTATACTCCGAAAAATACGGTATGTTTACTAAGAAATGCAGGAGCCTTACTGATACTCAATAATTGAAGAAATTACAATACATACTTGTAGACATTAAATAAACAAATAATAATACCAGACATCACTTATTTTTATCTTGCTCAATTTCCCCAACTCATTTTGGCATAGTCATATAAGAAATAAGGAGAGACAGTGGAACTATTTAATTTTATGCTAATATCATTACATTTGTTATGTTCTGTCCTTTTTTTATTCAGACCAGATTTAAATTAGATGTGACCAGAAAAATGAAACGTAAGAAACATATGTGATTACAAGGAAGTTATCTTTTTCTTTGGCATGTAGAGCTGCATCATAATTAAAACTTACCCTCAGTTTTCTTCTGATTTCATTTACATGCACAGCAGGATCTTGATCAAGATTTTGTTTAGCTTGGATGTTTATAATGTTGTTTAGCCATTCTGTTGTGTCATTGATACACTTCTCAACTTTATTCATTTCACTTTCGTCAATATGAATATATTTCTCATCCTGAAAAAAAAAAATGCAGTATGTTAGTTATTGCTATAAGCATTTTCTCCAAGGCTATTTCAAGCTTTAAGTATCAGAACTAATATTCTAGTTCACCAATTAAGGGCTATTTAATTTGTCAATAATATTTATTTACTAAACTAATGCCTATAGCTCCCCAACTCACATACAGTAACTCCAGGCTATCCCCCATCATACCCCATAGCAATAACAGAATCAGACAATTAGATCAGCTCTGAGGCTCCCAAACCCACTGACAAGACCATGTCTTCAAGGCATTCAGAAAAATATGGTGGGCACCTACCTTATCCCTGAAAGAATGATGTTCCAATGGCAGGAACCTTTTTTGAGATCATATCAAATGTACTTCCCTGACAGTTGGGACCTGCAATAGTCTTGCCTTCTGTTCTATTGGGCCAGGTATTCAGGAGAGATCAGTGGTGGGTTTCCATTTTTTTTACTACCGTTTGGCTTGTGTGCGCGTGGCGCTTCTGCTCATGTGCAGAAACATCCGGGTGGGTAAGCGTAGCCTCCCGCCACCGCCACTACCAGTTCGCCCAATCCAGGCCGAACCGGCAGAAACCCAGCTCTGGGAGAGATGGTCCATCAAATAACCAGGTCACAAGCCATTTAGAGTTTTTAGAGGTGATAACCAGTACCTTGAATTGTACCCAGAAACAAATTGGCAACCAGTGCAGCTTTCACTATGTGGCTACTTCATTTTGAGCCAACTGAAGCAAACATCATGGAAGGTAAGCAATCACTAAATTGTTGAGATTTTTTTTAGGACTGTAGCTTACTGAATCATTAGAATGTTATACTTTAGATTAGGGGTCTCCAACCCCTGGGCCAGGAAACAGACTGTGCAAGCGGTGGGCGAGTATGTGCGCACACATAGATCCATCTGTGCGAGTGGCAGGTGTTCATGCTTGTTCCTGTGCGAATTCCCTTGTCCCACTCACACAGAACCAGCCAGTCCTAACCCTAACCCATACCCTTCTCTCCAAACCTCCGAACATGTTTTTTCCCCTTAGCATCCCTTAGTTGCGTCCTCCCAGTGGTATTTAGAACTGTTTTTGTTTATATTTCTCATTATCCATATAGTTGTGTGAACACTTGTTTTTGCTTGTTTTTGCTTATAATCTGCATCAAATTTATGTTAGTGAAGTTGAAATCTTGATGAGCTAAAAGTTATATGAAAAAATTGATACAATTTATTTATTTTTTGAGTGAAGAGGAAACAATTTTTCTCAGTGCAAGAAACATGAACAGGCTCTTTTAAAGCCATACCAGAAGATGTAATTGTATGCAAACTTCATAAATCTGATTTCTAATGTAAACCTTTCTGGTTTGGTGGACCAGCAAAAGTGTGTGTGTGTGTGTGTGTGTGTGTGTGTGTGTGTGTGTGTGTGTGTGTGTGTGTGAGGGTCTGCGGAGAGGATGGTTCTGTTGTATTTGATTCAAGAAAATGGGTGAGCGATGTGAGAAGTACATTCTCACATAATCAAAAATAGATACCAGATCAACCCATTGGCAAATAATGGGCAAGTGAAAATCATTTCCTGCTCTTAATAGAATGGAAAACAATCCTACTTGACTCACAACATCCTTCTGGAATTTGTCTTGGACAAACCTGCAACAACCAAAAGTTCCAGGTTCAGTTTAGCTGAATGGTGAACTAATTAGCAGTTCAGCCTCATTATTAAATCCATTTTCTATTTTGTGTCTACATATTGGAAAAGCCCCAGTGTCTTGCACCAGAATGATAATCATGGTATTTCAGGATAATCCTCTAAAATCTGGGATTTCTTACAATTTATTGTTTTGGTAGCAGTGGAGTCTATATAACCGTAAGTTGTAAAAAAATTATCAATGGTTAAGTAATGCCATGCATCACTGATCAGAATATATTTTACAAAGAGATTTCAGATCACTTCACAGTTCAGGTGTGTATTATAACTACAATTACGTACTTTGTTCTTATATTCCTCTGTAATCCCAGCATATATGCGAAGCTTATGCCCCAGTTCCTCTAGCAGCTTTGGCCGCTCTTCTGCTTCTTGATATCTGATTTCAATGGGAGTCCCAAATTTCTAAAAGAGATCGGAACAGGAACAGGTCATTTCAGCAATCAATAGCACTTTTAAAATCGCAAGATATAAAATGAAAGTTAGCTATACCTTTAACTCAGTCAATTTGTCCATGTAGACTTGTTTAGCTTGGTCTTCTCCTTCTTCATATAGCCAATCTTCTATTTCTGACAGCAGCATAGAAAAAGTCTGGCGATCCTAAACAAGAATTAATAACAAGTTTATTTTTTATCATCACTACCCACCAGCTAATGGTTGGATTAGTTGCATTCATAATACAAAATTGCTCTTAATCATATAAAAAATAATAATCACAATCAATACATTTTAGGAAGAAAACGAGTAAACAAGCAGAAAGATGGTACATACGCTGAATAAAAGTGAACAATTGAATCTTAAATGCAAATATAAGAATTTGCCACTGAAAGATATGATGATAAAAATTAAAGCCAATGCAAATGTTTTTAAATGAGGATTAAATGAACTACCCTTTTTCAATCTGATACTTTATTGTATGTTGCACTTCTACCCAGAGAAGCCAGCACAAAATGATTGTACTATCAATGAGTGGTTATATTTAATTTTTGCAATGTAACTAGCCTAAACTGGCTTTCTGGATGAAATATTTTAAATAAATAATTTAAAATAAATAAAACAACTACCTGCTCACACACAAATTTTTCATAGGGTCCAGACAGCTTGTCTCTAAAATCATAAACATATTCTTCAACTGCATTCTTTGCATCATTTCTTTCCTTCTCCAATTTGTCCTGCATTATCATCTTGCCCTGTTTACAAAAAAACAGTAATCAGAACAGGCTTAAGAGCGTAATTGCCTCTTCAATTAAATCTCTTCAAAGGCTTTATTTACAACTCAGTGAATGATTTGCAAAACGCATTCTGTGTTGTAAAGCTGTGATTTTCATTTAAATACTAACTTTGATAGATAATAATGCAGTAAACAGCTTTCTATCGCACATAAGGAATTTAATTAAAAGGAATTTAATAACAAGAGCACCTAAAAACATGCACAGAAAGATTGACCAGGATTACAGCATCAAGTGTCAACTGCACCTACTGTGGACTTTTGAGCATTTATAGAATATTTTTTGGACAATATACACTGAGAGGTAAAATTTGGCAATTAACTAAATGTAAGCTGTAAAGGCTGAACATTCATTGGACTCCATGCCCCTCCTCTTCATGGAACGGATTCAACTAAGTCAACTGCCACTTATGGAGAGGCAAGAAATTAAACTATACACTTGGTCTACAATACCTAATCAGTCAGGTTTCTTGATTGCATAGTAATTTCCCATGGTGTCAGGGTCAACAACCCCTGTAAAACTGTATCAACAACAATTATATCTAATAAATATGGAAATGAACCCATCAGTGATATAAAAATCAACATACTCTCATATTCAACAGTTTTAACTCATCAGTGAAATGTTCATTTTCAATTATTTTTTCAGCTACTAATTAGCCTCAATACATTTCCTAGAAGATCCTGATTACAGATACTCAATACATATCCTGAAGATGAAACTCAACTATTTGGCCACCTAAAGAGAAGGAAGGACTCACTGGAGAAGAGCCTAATGCTGGAAATATTGAGGGCAAAAGAAGGAGGGGCCGACAGAGAATGAGGTGGCTGGATGGAAGCAGTCGGCATGAGCTTAAATGGACTCCAGAGGATGGTAGAGGACAGGGAAGGCCTGGAGGAACATTGTCCATAGAATCGCAATGGGTCAAACAGGACTTTGCAACTAACAACACTACATTTCCTAGAACCAAAGTTGCAACTAAAAAGGAAAAAAACAGAATATAGATGCTGACGATTATTTAACATACCTCTGTTTCAATGTACATATTCAGCAGGTCCTTCCCAAGCTGCCATACTAAATTAGCTTCAATAGGCAACTCAACATTTTTCACTTTTATTTTGGGTTTCTTAGCATTTGGAGGTTGATCACTTTTCATTTCATTTCCCTAGAGTGAACAATATAATACCACAATTACATCAGGGCCTAAAGGGAAAAAAAACCTGTATAACAGAATCCAGTTTGTCCCAGTACTGTACTTTTCTCTTGGGTGCAATTTCAACATTGCACCTCCTTGAGATCTAGCTAATGCAGATTTGCCAGAGCACCGATAGATTATCATTTATATGAGATTACTTTTATGTATGCTTATATTTCCCCTTCAACGGAACACATTTAAAAGACACTCACTTTTTCACCACTGGGGATTTTATTTTCTTCAGAGGGAACCTCAGGAGAAGGGGGAGGCTGTGATGTTTGCTGACCATCTGTTTGTACCTGCGACTGAGGTCCAGCCTCAGTGTTGTCTTGCTGGATATTCTTCTGAAATAGGAGCCCAGGCACAAAATGTAACAACAAAAAGCCATTAAGGAACCAAAATACACTTAACATTTGATACCTCTGAAATACAAGATAGAGGATTTCTGCACATCATAAAATAGATGCAAATCTCTCTCTCTCTCTCTCTTTTCAGGGTTCCTAGATAAATGAATCACTAATACTGAGCAAATTATATAATCTATCACAATCTCTAACTCTCCTCTTGATGCTGCAGAATGATCTCTCTTCCCAGATTTGAGCTGGAAATGCTTTCTTTTAATGAATAAACTATCTAATACCCAGGCACTTTTGAATTATTCCAAGACAAGGTGCAGAAAAATTTGTCACTCCGTATCAATCAGCAACTCTACCAAATGTCATTTCCCCCCATTACCTGTTAAGTGAGACTCGTAGCTGAAGGGATTTAGCACTTTGAACTCATGACATATAGAACCCATAGTCCAGCTCTGGGGAGTTTGCTAGATAATCTTGTGCTCTCAGATATTGTGGATTAAAATTTCAAAATCCCTTACCGAGGAAAATAAAAATAAATTACAGTCTATAATAATTGTACTGCTCCAATAGTTGCTCCCTGTTGATAGTTTGCAAACATTTGTTTGGCTAAACTAAAACAAAGCACATTTAGGTTTAAACTCAATTTTAAACAGTTTCTTGCATTTGGTACTTTCATCCATCCCTGGTTTAGAATTTGAAAGAATTCAAGAAGCAACCACTGTTCCCACTGGCCCACCCTTAACGCATTTTAATTATTATGTTTTGAAATGCTACCATTGCTAATTTTAATGAAGAATATTCTAAATTTTCTATATGAGGAGACCAACTTACATTACAGTTCTCAGGTTTTTGACTCTGAGGTTCTATTTCAGCCTCAGTATTGGGACTTTCAGTTTCTTCTATTTTCATCTGCTCCACCATTGATGCAGTAGAGATACTAAAAATGCCATGGCTATTGATGCGAACTTTAACTTTGACTTTAGTTTTTTCTCCATCATTCTGAGCTGCAATGTTCTGGATAATGTATTTTCCTGAATACAAGAAAACAATCACAAATATGGAAGAAAAGGTTAGATTTCAAAAAAACATGAAGTTGTGTAGTTTCCTATAGCAAGTTGGTTTTTTTAGGAGATAGGAAATCCACCCAACCCCCATGATTTGTTATATAATCTTATTAATTTAGTGATGTATGTTGCAAAGTGGCAGATTACCAATACATATTTTGTACTCGTAGAGAGAATGTTCCAAATGAATTTCTGTTCTGATCATGAATGCTAAGATATGCTAATCACAAATATGCTAAGTAACAATGATGGAATTCACAACAGATGGAAATTTATAATACTGTTACTATGTCTATTAGCAGCAAATCAATTTTCTCCCAAGCATACTGGCATATAATTCTATGGGGGGGAAAACTATTTTCATTTTATAAAAAGGGCCTGTAGCTTCAAAAGTTTATCAGACAGCACTTGACTGTCTTATTTCTTTTAAATACTCCATTTCTACATAGATCTCTTTAAGCAGCATCAGTGACTAGAGAAACCGCATACGGCACAATGGTTTTCACTTATATTATTACAATTTTTGGGGACCTTTTATAAATACTCATGTTACAAATAAAAATTATTTGTTGTTCAGAATTCACTTAGTTACATAAACAAAACAGTAAAATAAACACAGGTAGTGCTCGACTTACAACTATTTATTTAGTGATCGTTCAAAGGTACAATGGCACTGAAAAAAGTGACTTATGACTGTTTTTCAAACTTACAACCATTGAGCATTTCCATGGTCACACGATCAAATTTATGATGGTTGCAGTACCTGTATTGTCTATGAACGTAGTTAAAGTCCTTTTGCTACGGAAGTTATTTTGGTTGCTGTTAATTTATTCAGCTATTATGCCAAGGCTATGAAAATGTCATGATTGAGGAACAGATCATTCCTGGAAACTCCAGAATGTTCTGCTTCATTCTCTGGCCTTTGCCGTTTAAAGACGATCTGCAGATTCTGGAAGTAAAGCAATCTGAACATGACAAACTACTTTCAGATCAGGGTATTTTCTCTCACAGACAAATCACCCCTGGTGTGGCACGGTTCCAGAGTGGGGACACAATGTTCTATTCCTGAATTGCCAAATGTTGCAAATATCCCTCCTATATCCAATAATATTTAAAAGGTCTAGAGATTCTTATATACACAAGCACTTACCTATCTTTTTTTCAGGGTAGGGGACATTACTGAGATCAGAATAAAATGCCTGGAGTTCAAATGGTCCTTTTCTGTAAAATGTCAAGACTTTGGAAAAAGGAGCTGCATGATGCCTGCTGAAAACTTCATGAATCCTAGTTAAATTAAGGAGGGAAAGGATTTGGATGTAGGTATGTGAAAATAGTCTTATTGTATCATTATTGCTTGCCAGATCCTAACTGCTTCGTTATTGATTTATTCATGAGTTCTATACGAATGCCCATTTTAATCAAATAGCATGCATACTAAATAAAAAATACAAAAGCGAATACATACAATGTTTTATCCTCAATCTCCCTTTAGGCTCTGGGATGGCACTTAGCTGTATTGTGCCCAGGGCTTTAAAAGTGTGGCTGCGTGGGTGGGTTTGAGAGGGGCACCTTCAAATTGTTGGGTTTTTTTACTCCTTCCTACAGCCTGTATTAGTCTCTACCTTGTACACTGACTAGATATAGTGAGAGAATAATCTAACATTTCAATTCTTGTGCATAAACACACTATTTCAGTATAACTCTTTTTCCCAATTGTTAATAATTTTGAAAGCATTTGCTATTAGGAGGTTCTATTAGCAAGGTCAGATCAACCCTGACTGCTCTTTAGAAGGCCAGATCCTGCATTCTTTGGCTACCTAATGAGAAGGAAGGACTCACTGGAGAAGAGCCTAATGCTGGGAAAGATTGAGGGCAAAAGAAGGAAGGGCCGACAGAGAATGACGTGGCTGGATGGAGTCACCGAAGCAGTATGCATGAGTTTAAATAGACTCCAGAGGATGTTAGAGGACAGGTAGGCTGGAGGAATGTTATTCATGGGGTCGTGATGGGGTCAGACATGACTTCACAACTAATAACAACTATCAAGCAGGAACCAAATAGGCAGCTAATAAAGCATGTTTGCATAGTTCCCACTCATTTCAAGAGCTCTTGCAATGAGAAATCCTTTTTGTAAATAAATATTCCACAAAGTCCAATGCAAATGAGCTGAAGCCTCAGGCAATAAGATAATTAAGATCTGAACCTGGCAATGTAGTCACACCTGCCAATTTATTGTCATATGAAAGATTTCGTATAATTGCAACATACAACTGACAAATTTATATTGTCTAAAAGGCTGAATATTAAAATCAATGTCACAGATGGCAAATGAGTTCGAATACATTTTGAAAGGTATGTGAACAAACGCGAGAAGACCTGCCCCAGTTCACATATCACTATTGCAACTGCTATTTAGTTGTATTATTACAAGTCTTGCTGGTATAGGTGGCTCTATGAATTGAATTGAATGAATGAAATTGTTACAAAAACTATGACAGGAGATCAAGAGATTTCTGAATTTGTCCTCACCTCAACTGACTACCACTGAACTGGGATCACTAACTACTCAATAATATTCTGTTATTTATGACTTAATTTCTTGGCTGACTCTTCTGTAAGGATTCAGTCAAATGTGATAGCTTCAATTTAAGAGGCAGTGTTTACGTTACAGGGCTGTTGCAGAGAAACATGACATTTGATGTTATGACTCACCCATCCCCATCTTCAGTCTCTGTACTCCACATCAATGATATTGGGAACGTAACTGCGTCTGTGATGGAGATTTCTCTAACTTTAAAAGCTGGCGACAGAATTGCACACTGGAAAATGAAAATGCAATACAAGGCATTTTGTTATTGCAATACAAGGCATTTTGTTATTGCTTTTCCAAGAAGTCAGATTAAAATAATTTTTACATATTTGAAAAAAAGTGTTCTGCCTAACCCATTCAAAGTCTAATCTCACAGATTTATAAAAGAGAATATTTTTAATTTCAATAGTTTCAACAGAGTAATAAGTTATATTTTCTCCAATAAATACTACTACGTAATTTTTCTTTATTTAACCTTAAATAAACCAGAGCAAAATTTTCCAGATACTGTAATTTTCGGATTATAAGATGCACCAAGACTTTGAAGAGATAAATTTTTAAAAAATGTTTTTGCCCTCCCTGGCCACTAGGAGCATTCTGCATGCCTCCCAAACCCTCTGCACACACCCTTTTTTGTGAAAAATGGGACATGCAGAGAGTTTGGGAGGCCTGCAAAGTGCTCCTGGGGACCGAGGAGGGCAAAAATGCAATGCGTGGGGGGTTTGGGAGGCAAAAAACGGGTCCGTTTTTTTCACAAAAACAGGGCACGCAGGGGTTTGGGAGGCCTGTAGGGTGCTCCTGGCGACTGGGGAGGGCAAAAATAAGCAAAAAACAGCCTGTTTTTCACAAAGACAGGCCCATTATTCACAAAAAACGGGGCATGCAGAGAGTTTGGAAGGCCTGAAGAGAGCTCCTGGGGGCTGGTTAGGATAAAACTGAGCAAAAAGGGGCCCATTTTTTGCTCAGTTTTGCCCTCCCCAGCTCCCAGGAGCACTTTGCAGGCGTCCCAAACCCTCTGTGGATCCATTTTGGGTGGGTTTTGGGAGGCCAAAAATGCTGTATTCAGTGTATAAGACATACCCAGATTTTCACCCTCTTTGGGGGGGGGGGGGGTGTTGCCTCTTATACTCTGAAAAATACAGTAGTCCCATTAGCCTAAAACTGCAATTATGAAAGGTTTTTGCACAATCTTAAAGAAAGAATGGTTTAAAATTGAGTAAGATTATATGGATCCACAAACTTTTAAATTGGTATCTGAAATCCAGTTTAAGGGAGGAACTAATAGCCTTAATAGGGTTTTATGTGTCAAAAGATTCTGGCTTGTTTTTCTGCTTATTATTGAATTAAAACTATTTTAGGAAAGAAAAACCCAGAAGTGGTTCTTGAGAACATGTTTTTACACCAACATCCCCTATAGAAAGGGGAATTTTTCCTACTGAAATCCAGGTATATCTTTATCAAGTTCCCTATTTTTAACGAGATAAACGATTACATACTTTATGAGGCACCACTGTGTTAGTCATGCCTAATTATAATTTCTTCCAAAATCTGTTCTTTTAAAAACCAACTACTTCATGAAAATAAATCAGTTTTCTTATTGCTTCAGCCTGACTTTAAACAAACCATTTTTCCATGGAGACTTTTTCCACAAAAGTCAATTGTTCAGTATCCTAACAAGGTCCATAAATACCTAGTGGTATTTAAGTACAAACAAGCAATGGTAATAAGGTTAACTTAATCCTTGTTCTTATAATTTGCTTTCTGCTTAATTTGCATGCAAAAAAGCCATAAAAAGATTTGGTTGAATTTGGGAAGGGAACTAAACATATTTATCCACCCAGCCTTACTTCTGATTTCCAAATTGATTTCCTGGAAATACCTGCAAAGCACAGCCTCTTGCAACAGCTTCATCTGCATTCAGGGTTGTACTGACATCTTTGCCGAAAAACTTCCCTATCTTCTCTTTAACAGCTGGCATACGTGTGGCTCCACCCACAATTTCAACAGCATTCACATCCTCTACTTTGAATTGGATTTGCTCCATCAAGGAACGAAGGGGAATCTCTATTCTTTGCAGGAGATCACCACATAGTTCTTCAAATTGGGATCTAAAATAAAAACATATAAATAGGTATGAAAAATGTGACAAATTTTCTGACTTAGGAATGGGCCATTCCAACTTTCAAAAGAGCCACTTAAGTATTCCAGAACTAGTCCAACTTGACCCTGAACCATGTTCTAAAATGAGACTAAACCATTTCTGAAAACTGAGTAGCAATGGCCATTTATTCACTAAGTCTATTACTATTAATCTTCTCATCGTTCCTATCACCCATCTCCTCCCACCTATGACTGTATGATGTAACTGTTGCTTGTATCCTTACGATTTATATGGTTTTTTTCCTAGTATGATTTGATTGCTTATTTGTACCCTATGACTATCATTGTTAAGGTATTAAGAATAATATATTCTAAAACACCTGTTAGGAAGACTAAGGAAATTGCTAGCTTTCTCATTTGTGTTTTGAATGTAGATTACCTGGCATGTTTATATAAACTATAGTCAACAACACATGTGAACAAAGGGATGAGTAGTAAGTTTCTGAACGGCTGGATCAAAGCAAAACCTGAAAAGTAGTGAATAATAATAAAGTCCTCTGCAGCAATAACAAACAATAAGATGCCTATATACAAGACAGTGTTCTAAAAACAACGTTTATCTACATCAACATTAGTTTTTTTATAAATTTGATGAGCTTCTTGAGTACAAAGGGAAGTAAAAAGTAACAGGGTCTCTATGGATTCAGCATGACAGCAACATCTTCCCAACTGTAATTTATATATGAGGTAGCCTCTATATTTTTGAACTGAACAAAAATTTATAAGTAAGAGAAAGAAGGTTCTATTGCATTCAGTGTTCTTCTGGTTGGCCGTTGGGGGGGGGACGGGACACAGAATAGCTAGATTGCAGCCTGAACCAGCAAAATGATAAAAAAAAATACTCTAGCCATATTCATCTCTTACCTATTCATCTTTGAAGAGATATCTGTATCATTCATAAAACATTCAATATTAAGTGGAATATCTGTGCTGTTAGAGCTCATTAACTTTTTCAGCTTCTCACATTCTTGATATAAACGAAGGAGGGCTCGTATTTTTGTTTTGGGGTCTAGTTTGTATTTGGATTTTATTTCCGCACAGAAGTAATCCACTAGTTTTTCATCAAAGTCTTTTCCTCCCAAAAAGGGATCAAAAGCTGTGCCAAGAACCTAATTTAAAGAAAAAGAATAGAATGTGAATTACTGTTATCATCCATACTGTTATCATCTGTTATCATTCATGTATCAAACATTTTCAGTACAGATGTTAAGCCAAATAGATGATCCTACCACGTAACATTCTTTAAGAATAATGTCAATGCTTAAGTTTGGATTTATTCATGTTTTCAAGGCATGGCAAACAGCATAGCCAGGAATCAGAGTTTCCACCCATCCAATAAAGTTACCGTATTTTTTGGAGTATAAGACGCACCCAGGTTTTGAAGAGGCAATTTTTTTTTTAAAAAAGTAGGTAGGTAGATAGAGGGATAGAGAGGGAGAGAAAGAGAGAGAAATACAGTAGTTAGGTAGGGAGAGAGAGAGTAGTTAAGTAGGTAGGTAAAGGGATAGAGAGAGAGAGAAATACAGTAGATAGATAGGGAGAGAGTGTGTGTAGTTAGGTAGGTAGGTAGGTAGATAAAGGGAGAGAGAGAGAGAAATGCAGTAGAGAGGGAGGGAGAGAGAGTGTGTAGATAGGTAGGTAGGTAGGTAGGTAGGTAGATAGGTAGAGGGATAGAGAAAAATAGAGATAAATACAGTAGATAGGTAGGGAGAGAGAGAAGGTAGGTAGGTATATAGGTAGATATAGGGGGAGAGAGAGAGAGAGAAATACAGTAGGTAGGTAGGTAGATGTTTCCAGGTGTATTTATCCATGTGCTGGAGAAGGAAATCACTATGGCACCTAAAACTTTGTTTCTGCTGGCACAGCACTTGATCAATGTAATTCT
Organism: Rhabdophis nuchalis; assembly: GCA_039707465.1. Classification (NCBI taxonomy): domain Eukaryota; kingdom Metazoa; phylum Chordata; class Lepidosauria; order Squamata; family Natricidae; genus Rhabdophis; species Rhabdophis nuchalis. The sequence goes on along the minus strand of CM077649.1, from coordinate 41,873,403 downwards.
CATCAATCCCTCTAACTCGGGGGTTCCCAAACTTGGCAACTTTAAGACTTGTGGACTTCAATTCCCAGAATTCTCCAGCCAGCTATATCCACAAGCTATGCACTCTGCAAACCTACCCAAAACAACCCGTTTTTCATGAAAATGGGCCCATTTTTTTTTCAAATAAAAGGCATGAATAGTCTTGGGGGGGCTTGCAGAGTGCTCCGGGGGGGGGGGGCAAAAATGAGCAAAAACAGTCTGTTTTTCGCGAAAACGGGCCATTTTTATGTCAAAACAAATGCATGCATAGCCTTATGGAGGCTTATAGAGTGCTGCTGGGGGGGGGGGGCAAAACCAGCCCATTTTAGGCTCATTTCTGCCCTCCCCAGCCCCCAGGAGCTCTCTGGAAGCCTCTATAAGGCTATGCACAGCCGTTTTGGTGAAGGGGGCGGGGTTTCAGGAGGCAAAAAATGCTGTATTCGATGTATAAGACACACCCAGATTTTCAGCCTCTTTTTAGAGGAAAAAAGGTGCGTCTTATACTCCGAAAAGTACAGTATGTATTTCTCTAACACAGACTATAAAGAAACCTGAAAGATAGTAATTCCAATGTAACATTTTGCAAGTATGCATTTTTTTTTCCACTTCCATTTTCTTACTCTAGAATACATAGACACATTTTACCTTTTAAAGTCATTTTCACTTCATCAGATGTTTTTCTTCATTTTTCTGTTTGCTGCCCGCTATTTACTGTCTCTTCTATGTGCAAGAAATAGCCTAGGAGAATATATTGCACTTCCTCCACTTTTATTTTGATATTTATCTATTATATTTATGTTCTACCTTTTGTCTTGAGAGCTGAAGGCAGGATATAGTGGAATATTCTCTAATGATTTCCTAATTTTAAAAAAACTGTGAGGAAAATGAGGCTGAAAAGGAATAGCTGGCCAAAAGTCACCCAAAGATCCCTGTGGCTGAATGAAACTTCAAGCTACATTTCTACAGATCTAATCCAACACGTTTACAAGTGGTCCTTCATTGGACCATTCATAAAACTGGACCATATAAAGCCAACCTTGCACTTCTTTTATAAACTGAGTTTACCTTGAGTTTTCCCTTGTTAAAAGCGCAGGCTGATACTTGAAATGCTGAATGGCCCATATCTATGAACACCACTATTCGTGGCTTTTCTTCTGCAACTGGAAGGTCCTGCTTATAAATTCCATAGTTCAGGGCCACTGTAAAACAAAAAGAAATAAGAAATAATTCAGAAATAATTAACTTGCATGTTCCCAGTAAAATGCTAGTGAGGGATGATGCAGCTGTAGTCTAACACAGGGGTTACCAACCTTTCAGGCCTCAGAAACCACTAAATTCATAATTTTAAATCCTGTGGATCACTAATATGAATTAGTGATGGGATGGGTCTTTCAGGCACTTAGCTTGGCCGCCAGTTAGCGGAGAGAAGCATCTGGGGTCAACCCTAGGTTTGCTGTCCATTGCAGCTAGGAATCTTAAATACGGCCAAGAATGAATGTTTGTCTTGTAGCCAGCCCGGGCGCTAGATTGGCCCCCAGCAAACTCTGTCTTTCGAGGAGCCCAGCCAAAGCTTTGCATACCGCTCACTGAAGTGCCTGGACTACCAGGGAGGGAGGGAGGGAAGGGCTGGAGGTACTAAACAGGCAGCCAAGCTAAGTGCCTGGAGGACCCCATCCAATCAGCAAATGGGAGTAATTGCTTCAGCGGGCCATATCCAGCCCTGGGGCCGTAGTTTTAGGATCCCTGACAGTGCAATATAAAAAAAATGCAAAAATGCAAAGATTTTTCTGTGGACCACCAAAATTTTCTCTCAGCCCACCAGTGGTCCACAGATGACCAGTTGTTGACTGCTGATCTAACATATCTGAAGAACATCAGGCTGAGCAGTGCTGTGTTATTTACAGCCAGAACTAGAATATCAATTACATTAGCATAGGAGAAAAACATGGAGAATTTGAATGTCTTTTTTTTATTATTATTATTTTTTTATTTTTATAAACATTATAACAAAAATAACATATACAATACAATATTTCACCCAGTGCTATACAATGGAAAGGAAGGTTTGGTTCTTCAAAAATAGGTATCTTCAAATGTCTTTAAGTCCTCCAAAATCCGCGTTCTCTGGGTACAGGTGTCGAAGCATCCAAAGTCCCAAGTGCATAGTCCACAAATGGCTTCCAAGTCTTCCAAAAAACATCCTTTTTATAAACACCCTCTCTAAATTTAATTTCACATGTCATTTTATCATTTAAGGCTAATTTCCACATTTCACAATACCACTCTTCTATTTTAATATTCGTCTCCACTTTCCAATATCTTGCTATTATAATTCTACCCATTATAATCATAATTCTAATCAATTCTTTCTCATACTGTGTTAATTCTAATTCCTTAATTATCAATAATAATATAGTTTCCAATCTCAATGTTATTCTTTTCTTCATTATTTCAAATATCGTTTCCTCCAATTTCTGCCAAAACTTTTTAACTTTATCACATTTATACCACATATGTTCGTACGTTCCCAATTCCATATTACACCTCCAACATTTATTACTTGTTTTTTTATCCATCAATGATAACCTCAATGGAGTCAAATACCATTTCCAAACCACCTTAAAGTTATGCTCTTTAATCCTTATGGATAAAATCCTCATGATTCGACTCTTCCAATTCACCTTCCAATCCACGTCTGATATTTTAATCTTAAATTCATCTTCCCAGTTCATCTTCATTGCCATTTGTGGTTTCTCGTTAAAATTTATAATCTTATATATCTTACTAACGAGTCCCTTTAACCCAATTTCGTCCTTAATAATTTGAGATACTAAATTTTCAAATTCAGTTTCGTTTCTACCTATTTTACATATTCCCCTTACATTCATAGTCCATTTTTCTATCTGTATTTTTTCAAACCAATTTAACCCCAATTTTTCCATTATTTCTTTTCTACTACTTTCATTTCCTAAAGCTTTTAACCAATCTATTATACTTTCTATATTTTCCTCTTCCAATACTTTTTCACGGTTTCTGTTGGTTTTAATCGGCCAATTTCCAATTGTCTTTCCCAAAAAGGTTATATCTGGGATTAATATTTTAACAAATTTCAAATTTCACCCTTTATATTCATTCTATTTAAACCTTCGGATTTTTGATGAGTTTCTTGCAAAAATAGTATGTCTGGTCGGTCTCTTTTAATTTTGAGCTCCAACCTCCTCCTCTTGATTTGATTCCCTGTTCCCTTCACGTTCCATGTCATTATTTTTATAAACCGCATTTAAACTGTAATTTTCTTAATCTTAACCACTCTTCTTCCTTTCCGTGCTCCAATCCCTCCACCAAACAAAAAAAAACAAAGACAAACATAAAACACAACAACAACAAATAACAATTAAACTTCATCCCCCACATCCTCATTCGAGTTGCGCCTCTATATAAAGAGTGTGTGGGGGGGGGGGGGGACATGCCCATGATCGGGTCATTTCTTTCGGGTTGTTCTTATATTCCACTTTCAAAAAAGGAAGATAACGCTGGCTTATCCCCGCACTCAGCTTCCTGCTTTCTTTTAAGATCCTCCTCCTTGGCTGACACTCTCTTGGTTTCCTCACGTGTTTTCTTGTGTTCGGACATTGCCGGAGAGATTTCTTTCCGTTTTAAACTTTTAGGATCTTGACCACCAACTGCTCCTTTTTCCTCCAATGTTGGAGATTGGGGGCGTGGCGAATGATCGAGTAGTGTGAGGACGTTCCTCCATTTCGTAGGGGTTTTTTTTCAACAAAATGTGGATTAAAAGTGGTTAAAATGCACCGTTAGAAGCCGAAATTGTTTACAACGGGTTTGAAAAGGCGGAGGAGTGCGCAGACTGATTTTTAGACTGATAGGTCAAACCGGACTGCTTGAATTTCAAAGTTTCGTTTCTTCGTGGCAAGGCAGAGGTTTGACCGAAAGCGGCCGAGGTAGGAGGCAGTTTGCCTTTTGTTTCGACAAGCACCGTGATTTGCATGTTTCTTTTACTTGCTACGAGGCATAAACACAGGCTTAAAAGTGCACCTCCCTTGAGGTGCACTCGAAAGCTACAGCTAGTCCAAAACGCAGCCGCGCGGGTGATTATGGGAGCCACTAGATGCTCCCACATAACACCGATCCTGCGCGAGCTGCATTGGCTTCCTGTGGCCTTTCGAGTGCGCTTCAAGGTTTTGACAACTATCTTTAAAGCGCTCCATGGCTCGGGGCCTAGTTATATGCGAGACCGCCTCCTGCCCCATACATCCCTTAGACCGATACGCTCCCACAGAGAGGGCCTCCTCAGGGTGCCGTCGGCCGGACAATGTCGACTGGCGACACCCAGGGGGAGAGCCTTCTCTGTGGCGGGGCCAGCCCTCTGGAATGACCTACCCCCTGAATTACGTACCATCACCGACCTCCGCCTCTTCCGCCAATGTCTTAAGACATATTTCTTTCAACAAGCCGGCCTAGCCTAACCTCCCATGGGGACTTTTAGATAGTTTTAAACTGGGTTTTTGAAATTTGGTTTTAGCGCAGGATAGGTTTATTTAATAGTTTTTTAAAATTATATTTATTGTATTTTGTATGTTTTAAATTTCCTGTGCGCCGCCCTGGGTCCTTTGTGGAGAAGGGCGGGATATAAATTTAAATAAATAAATAAATAAATAAATAATTAAAAGTTAAGTAAACAGCGGAAGATTAGCTGAGGCATGTGGATTGCAAGTCTTTTGAACTTTTGAACTTTTAAAGTGGATTGTTTATGCTGAATGTAGCGAGTGAGCTTCTTGGCAACGCCTAAAAAGATAGAGACACTGTATCTTATGAACTGTGGATTATAGCCTTTTTACTTTTGTTTTGGCTTCTTTGGTGCATTAAATGCCGTCTCAGCTTTATTTTACTTGGGTTTTTGCTCTTTTTCTTCAATAAAGACCCTCTTGGCAAAGAGGTTTATCTTTTTTTTTAAAAAAAGAGACTATTAATTCGACAAGATGACTCAACAGCCTTCTGAACTCGAACGAATCATCGGGGCATTAAATACAATTGGGGAAAAACTAACTGTTGTAACTGACCGTTTGGATAACATGACATTGGAAATTCAAAAAACCAAAGAAGAAATCAGCGAGATGAATATTAATTTTGCAAAGCAGAACGTGGAGATTAATTTTATGAAGGATGAAATTAAACAGATCCATATACATGAGGCACAGACTGATCGTAAGTTCGAAGGGATCTCTTTTAAAAATCAACAACAAGATAGGAGAATTAGTCTTTTGGAAGAAGATGCAAGAAAATATAATGTTGTTATTCGTGGAATTTTGGAGGACAGGGTGGATAATTTGAAGCAAAGAATGTTAAAATGGCTGAATGAACTTGATGCATCAATTGTATATACGGCAGCAGACCTAGTAAGTGTTTTCAGAGTTGGTTATAAGGGACAAAGTGGAGCTAACAGAAATGTTTTAGTGAGATTTGCAAACCTCGGAGAAAACTAGAAGTTATGGGAAAAATAAGGGACTTGGGAGGACCCCCAAAATTTGAGGGGAAGGAAATTCAAGTTTTTCCAGATATATCTAGAGAAGAAAGAGCATGGAGATTCTTTTTAAAACCAATTACAAAAGTCTTGAGAGACAATGATATTAAGTATAATTGGAGACCATTACAACAGTTGAAGTTTTTTTACAAGGGGAGAATGCAAACTATTACTTCGGAAACGGATGCAATAAGATTAATACGGGAGCTCGGGCTGATTGAGAAAGATGAGGATTTAACAGAAATTAAAGACCATATGTTTAAGATGGGTGGAATACAAGTGGAATCTCCAGAATTTGAATGTCTTGACTTGGAAATGTGCACAACCAATCTTGATCCTGCAGTACAAGTATTACATAGCTGTGGCAACTCATCTTTGCTAGTCGGCAGACAGCTGCATTTTGTACCAATTGCAGCTCTTGAATGGTCTTCAAGGACAGTCCCAGTAAAGTACAGTGACTATGTTAATTTGGCATACCAATAGAAACTAAACTGAACAAGTGGAGGGCTTCAAATATTGAGATGCTTTACAGGTAGTCCTTAACTTACAGTAGTTCATTTAGTGACCGTTCAAGGTTACAACAGCACTGAAAAAAGTGCCTGATGACCATTTTTCATAGCACCTTTGTAGCATCCCCATGATCATGTGATCAGAATTCAGATGCTTGGCAACTGGTTCATGCTTACGACCATTGCTGTGTCCCAAGGTCATGTGATCCCCTTTTGGAACCTTCTGACAAGCAAAGTCAATGGGGAAGCCAGATTTACATAACAACTGGGTTGCTAACTTATCAGCTACAGTGATTTACTTAACAACTGTGATAAGAAAGGTCGTAAGAGGGGGCAAAACTCACTTAACAAATGTTTTACTTAACAACAGACATTTTGGGCTCAATTGTGGCTGTAAGTCGAGGACTAGCTGTATTCCCATCCACTAAACGTGGAATTCAACTTCTTGGTTTTTATCTATAAAAGCCTCTTTAGTTTGGTTCCCAGGTAACTTCTGTACCACCTTCATGTGAAAACAACTCATCCACTACATGTTCCCAGACAAAATTTGTAAACAGTTCCACATTACCAAGAGATTAAGGGGGCTGGAGCAGCAGATTGTCTCTTTCTTGTGGCTCCATATCACCAAAACAGATCAATGCCCTCCATAAAGGATTTCTGAAAACTAATAATTCTCATAAGTCCAAGCTCCAGACTGACACCAAATGAAAATGCCACCCGTGAGGTAACAAACTGGGTCCTTGATCACCGTGGCGTTCCCAACACCCGTTACCTGCACTCCGCCCCTCCGTGCTGTGGCAAGCCCGGGACGCAGCTTTACAATAATGTTGAATAATCCTGTAAGGGATTATTATTCTATCATTTTCTTGGTTTCAACATTGCTTTATTAGTGAAAACTATTAAGTCCACATGTAGATTATGCTAGAAATAAATGTGAAATGATCTTAAATTACTCACCTGCTGTCATATCATTCATTAGTCTGAGGCAATTTAGCCCCACAACCTGAGCTGCATCAAGCAGTGATCTTCTTTCAGCATCAGTAAAAAATGATGGCACCTGAAGAAAGCAATTACATCCATGTAAACCAGATATCCATGAGGGAAATGTTGTGTTTTAAAACTCAATTCCTCTGAAATAAAAGTCACATGATTTTAACTAGATATGAAGTCCTCCACAAGTAGATTCACTTCTCGTGAATGAAATAATTTCCCTTTAGGAACCTACTAAACAATGCTTAAAATAGAAATTAAAATGAATGATATTTTTCATTTTATATATTATTTGTCATTGTTTTCTTCCTAGGGCTGGTCCCAAGATCACACAAGTAGTTTCATGTCCAAGGCGGGGCTAGAACTCCTGGTTTCTAACCTAATGCATTAATTACTACACCAACCTAGTTCTTTTATAGCAAAACTATTATATAGAATGCGACTACCCAATAGCAAATCATTTGCTGAATAGCTGAAAAAAAATTGGTCCCTATAAACAAACCGCATGTTACAAAATGAGTTTGATCATCTTTAAAAGTATTCACTATCTGATTTAAGTCTTTGTAACTTGGACAGGTACTCAACATGCAATTTTTGATATTGTGAAAACCTGCTGGGCAACTTTGGATCAGTAACTGTCTTCAGCCCAACTCACCCAACAAGTTGGTTGTTGCGTGGAAAACAGAAGGAAGGATATTAGGAATATTGGCTGCCTTGAGCTATTTCTAAAGTAATAAAGGTGAGATAATAAATGAATAAATACATTGAAAACCTTAGATATTACTTTTCAGCAGGATGGTGGTGGTGGTGATTTTGCACATGCAACCTGGCTCCCGCAATGATGTTTCACACGCTCGCCCACCACTGCCATACAGTTCTACTTTGCCTCCAGATTCAAGATATATTCAAAATCACTTAACGTTGTTTGAGAAACTATTAGACAAACAAAAAATTCAACTGAACTTTAAATTTACCGGATTTTTCAGAGTATAAGACGCACCGGAGTATAAGACGCACCAAGATTTTGAAGAGGCACTTAAAAAAATTTTTTTTTTGCATTCTGCAGACCTCGCAAAAACGGGCCTGTTGTTGTTTTTCTCCAAAAAAGGGCATGCATAGCCTTTAGGAGGCTTATAGTGCTCCTGGGAGGGCAAAACTGAGTAAAAAACAGACGGTTTTTCACTCATTTCTGCCCTCCCCAGCCCCCAGGAGCACTTTATAAGCCTCCTAAAAGCTATGCACGGCCATTTTGGTGAAGGGGGTGGGGTTTTAGGAGGCAAAAAATGCTGTATTCAGTGTATTCGATGCACCTAGATTTTCAACCTCTTTTTTGAGAGAAAAAGGTGTGTATTATACTCCGAAAAATACAGTAGTCACTTTACTTACTGAAATAACACAATCTGTTACAGGTTTTTTGAGGTTATTTTCAGCTGTCTCCTTCAGCTTAGTCAGCAGCATAGCTGTTATCTGCTCCACACTAAATAAATGTTCTTCATCCATATATGTCACCTGGAGAAATAAGAGGGAAGTAAGCTATGTAGCATTTCAAACACCCTCACTGTTGCTTTTTAGATATTGAATTTCCAACACTCCTCCCAAACCTTGTTTTGAAATAGAAAGTCAATGCTACTTTTGTTTCATTTCCATAACCTTTTCACAACTGGTTTTAGTTTTTGCTCAGGAAATTGTAAATATATTACTGACATTTTTACCTTTATTCCAACACTCCCATTTTTCATTGGAACTACATAGTAGCTCAAATGCTCCTTTTCCTTCTGAATAAAACGATCATTATATGCACGACCATGGAACCTCTTGAAATTATATACTGTGTTGTCAGCATGTGTAATTAGCTGTAAAAGAAGACAGTAGTATCAGTGATTTTTTAAAAAATCACACATAATTTTCCATTGCTAATTAAAAATATAATAGTAAATTTATGGATGAAAGGAGAGAAGAAATATTTCTAATTTCTTGCCCTAATTATTATTTTTTATATACTGAAGCAAATGTGATCGGATCAAACTGCTGTTATACATACATCCCTCAGACCAATACGCTCCCACAGAGAGGGCCTCCTCAGGGTGCCGTCGGCCGGACAATGCCGACTGGCGACACCCAGGGGGAGAGCCTTCTCTGTGGCAGGTCCAGCCCTTTGGAACGACTTACCCCCTGAACTTCGCACCATCTCTGACCTCCACCTCTTCCGCAAGTGTCTTAAGACACATTTGTTCCATCTAGCCGGCCTAGCGTAGCCCCCTATACTGACTTTTAGATAGTTTTTAAATTTGGGGATTTTAATCTGGTTTTAGCACAGGTTCTATTGAATTAGTTTTTTAAATTTTATATGATGTTTGTATGTATTTTAATTTTCCTGTGCGCCGCCCTGGGTCCGTTTGGAGAAGGGCGGGGTATAAATTGAATAAATATAAATATAATATAATATATGCTACCTCATAGGAATTGTCCAGCTATTCACTTACATTTAGAGAAGTGTCATGGGGACCAACTGGGCCACTATTTTCATTTTGAACTCACCAATATCAAATGCCCTGTCTGCACATGCATGTGCTTTGGGTAAAAAAAGTGCCTAAATGGGATAGCAGAGAGCTGGGGTTGGTGGGCGGAACCACCTGCAATTTCCACTACCGGTTCAGGTAAACCGGTCCGAACTGGCAGAATACCACCTCTGATGCCAAAACACACACACATACACATACACCCCTTGTGTGTTATGGTTCGGTTCTTGATCATGACTAAACATCTAGTGCCCTTCATATGAAGGCAGGGTACTGGAAATATAACATATTTGGAAGACATATTAAAAATGACTATTCTGATTATATGAAATCTTGGATTTATGATTTAGTTCTTGGATTCAGACAGTACAGCAGAACCATTTATTTTGTGTTTTACTCCAAAAATATCACTATGATGTATTTATTAATCATACCTTTGTGTAATTTGTATATCAAAGATATAAATACCATTTACCTTGGTCTTTTCAGAATGCAACTTACCTGATTTTTAGCTGACACTCCAATTGCCCTGTTTTTGGACCCAAATGACACTACAGAACTGAAAAGTTGATATAAAAACAACATCACTGGAAAGTTTATTTATAAGACATACAAACGTGTAAAAACACCTAGTCATTATACTTAGTATTTCCTTGAAAATTCTGAAGAATTTACGAATAAGCCAACAGTGCAGATATCTTAACAAGAACAATTGCTAACATTAGAGTTATTCTATGCAGATATTTACATTTCATGTGTTAAAATTACTGAAGAATCTTAACATTAATGCAGTTAGAAACAAATATGAATCTGATAACACTTTACAATTTAAACTGTTTTAAGGGTTAGAATTCTCTACATTTGACCATTATTTAGAGCAGGGGTGTCAAACTGGCGGCCTGTGGGCCAGATGCGTCAAGCGCAGGCCATGCCTAGCCCAGCTCTGTGAAGGGGGAAAACATCACAAAAATCACATGACAACATGAGGCTACAAGTTTGACACCCCTGATTTAGAGAAACAAGGAAGGATTTGTGGGCAACCCTCAACTAATTGATTTTTTTTTTTTAAAGCTTAAATCAAAAGATAGCTGTGTTCCATGTATACAAACAGTCCACGATTACAGCCATGATTACAGAAAGCACAATTTGGGAATGAAATTTGAGTTGAGTTTGCCTCCTTCATAAGTGTTTATTCTTGTGCAGCACTGATAATCAATTAAATGAAGATTACACAGCATAGTTTTAAAAAGAGTAGTTCTTCTCCAGGCCCAATCATAAATTTTGAGGACTCCTACAAGCTTCCCAAAGCCAAGTGGGTCCTTTATAGCCTGGAACAAGTTATATACCTCTATTTATACTCTGGAATCAAGAAGAAGAAAGATATCTATGACTCCAATAAACTATGGTTATTGGGCTAACTGTTAGGGTTAAGATTAGAATATCTGAATAATCATATTAAAGTTAAAAACTAACAATGGGGAATCATATCACTGAGATCAGAATTATAAAGCATGTTAATTACATACTGAAATTCTGCATGCAAGGAAAGCAGCTTGCATATCATAAATCCTCTAAGAAGTCATTACATACCTATTTCTTTGAATTAGCAGTGTCCAATCACCCCCTTTACAAACTATGACACCCCTTTTCATCTTCTTTATAAATATTATGTATTCTACTCTAAAATACAATGCATTAAATCCATAATATTAGATTTTATAGTATTAAATACCTAATAGAGGATCATGACTTTGATTTTAATTTAATTCTTGCAGGAATACACCTCAACAATCTCTGAATATGCAAAGAAGTGGACATCCCAATATCATGGATATGTCAGTCTGACAACACCACCACCCCGAAGATCCTCTAATACCTTGGGCAAAGAAAAATCTAACCTTTCAGGGTTTTCCTGTCTTTTACTTCCTATCTTAATCTAGTAGTGGAAAACTCCAGAAGCTTTCAGATTCTAGTTGAGGTTTGCCTAATCCTACAGTATCATGCCTCCTCAGAAAGCAGCAAGCTCCGCCTTCCACCTCCCTCTTCACCCTCCACTCCCACCTCCTTCAGAACATCACAAGTGGAAGCAGCTCATTATCCAGGGAATATGCCTAGGCAACAAATTGTGAAAAGGTACTGCAGCAGCATCCCACTCGTTAGCTAACACCAAAAAGAAAAGGCCAAAAATCAAAATACCCCCGTCATCCTACCTACCATAACAGATCCGCCAGTCATATAGCACCTCTACTTGCTGCTATTTTGGGAGGGTGGAATGGGTTGGGTTTTTTTTTTTGTTCATTTCATTTTTCTCGCATGAACTACATAGAAAGGGTGTAATAAGGCTACACTGATGAGGTGTAAAAGAGCCCCAGCGGGGGAATCCATAGGCTTGAAAGACGGTTGCAGCCATTACTCCGATCTTTTCTTAAAGAGGGGAAATGGCCTTCTGCCTCACGGTAAAAAGACAAGGGAGGAGGATGCTCGTAGGCACAACCACCCCAGTGAAATCTCTACGGCTTTACAAAGGGGATACCAACTTGCAAAAGCATCCTTACAATAAGAACTTTGAACAAAAAGGGGATAAGGGATCTTAAAATGTGGGGCTGGGAGACATATTGATTAAGCAGTAAAACCAAAATAACCCCCTACCCTCATTATAAAAAGGGAGTGCTACTAGTCTAGCCAGGTTCAATTCTTTGTGAATAAATAAATAAATTGGACACACAAATTCCTTGGTCAATAAAGAATGCCATTCTATTCTATCCTATCCCATCCCCATTCCATTCCATTCCATTCTTATTCCTATTCTATTTCCTATTCCCATTCTATCCTATCCTGTTCCTATTCTATTTTATATTCCTATTTTATTCTATTCTATTTCCTATTCCCATTCCCATGCTATCCTATTCTATTTCCATCTATTCTATTCTATTCTATTCTATTCTATTCTATTCTACATAACCTCGAATGCCAGCCGCAGGACCCGGGATGAATCTGCAGCGTTAAACCCCATAAATACGTTTATTTCCACGTTTCTGGGTTGACAGGCCCTGTTATTGAGAACGGACTGCCTCCCCCTCCCCTTTTCCTGGCAATTCGCCACCCCCACCCCCCACCCACCCCTCGCAGCCCACCCTCCGCATCAAACTCTCAGCTGCCGGCTACGTACGGGGTGCATCGGTCGCTGAACTCGTTGGCCACGGTCTCTATCCCGCCTGCCCTCGCCACCGCGATGTAGCAGCTCTGCGAGCCTAGATCGAAGCCCACCACAGCCATGACTGGGCAGCTCTACCGGCCGCTCCTGGGAGGAAACACCCGCTCGCTCTGCCTTCTGCTCCCAAGTCAGTCCGAGAGACGCGGGAGGGGGGGGAGGAGGGAGAGGATCCGCTGCGGGAAGATGCCACGCTCACGCGCCCCACCCGCGCGCGGAACTCGCCACCTCCAGCGAAGGGGGGGGGGGGGGGGAAGACTTCCCGATGACAATAGGCAGAAGTTTCCAGAATCTGCGGCGGCTACTCGCCGGCTCCACGTGCGGCTTCCGCTTCCGCCTTCTCGGGTATTCTCGAACTCTCCCGGCCAATGGCAACGCCCGGAATAGGGTGACGCTCCTGTTGCCAGGACGACCTCGGACGCCGAGCGTCTCTTCATCTCTCCCGCTTGACGCAGGTGAGAGGCGTGCTTGGCGGGAGGTCCTGCGAGGGCATGCGCGGATTTTGCTCGCGGGAAGAAGTGAAAGTGATGGGGGGGGGGCGGTTTGCTGATACTCGTAGGAAAAAGTTACCTGTGTGATAAAGCGACTTTTGAGTGGAATTTCGGTTAATAGGTTGCTTGCCATTTCTTGGCTTTCATTTTTCAAAAATATTTAAATTCATTTCGATAACATTTTGCTCCGTAGGACTGGTGGAGTCTGTCACGGTCTCTAAGTTCACTGTTGAATTTTTTTTAAAAAATATTTTTATTAAACAGTTATTTTTAAAAAAGACAATTTTATTTTTTTGCAATTTCCTTCTGTACATTTCCACCTGGGTATACAACCATTATAAATACACGTCTCCCCTCTTACTTCAGTTTCTCTTTATCTATACATGATACTATTATATACATCCCTTAATTTACAATCCTTCATTATGTACCGTTCCATTTATACATGTTTGTTCACCTCTACCTATACATCGCTATTTTCTAACTCCTGGGTATTCTTCATTTAGTTTTTCCTTAAGCTTTACACCTGTCCTCTAGCCATTTGTATCACTCATTCCATACCATATATTCTGTTTTCTTCTTTTATTTCTTTATGTAAGTTTGTCCATCTCTGGACACTCTAAGACTTTCATTATAACATTTCCTGATGGATATTTTTGTATGCTACTTTTGTGTCATTATGGAGAAAAAATAGCTTTTTCCAGTGTGGTGATGGTAAATGGGTAGTTAACACACACGTTATGTAAAACAAAATAAATTGCATTTCGCAAAATATGCCATTGTCATCAAACTTAAGACCACAACAGGCTGTAAAGCTATTTGCAGTGGATGGGTTGCAATCAGTCTTGCTATTTCTTTTTCTTTTTGCTGACCTGTTTGAGCCAGAATGTGGCAAAGGTTGTTGATGTCACACTGGCCATCTTCTATGCATAATGGAAGATTTGCTGAAATCCCTATAGGTCAAAATTTCTGTTTCTCCTGCACTGAAACTATTGAAACCACTGTGTATATGTTGCTCTAATGCCCTTACTATTAAAGAGTTATCAAATTCTCTAGTCTTTTCTGCTATCATGCGATCTAGATGAGGGGTCACCAACCTTTCGGACCTAAAATTCATAATTTTAAATTCTGTGGACCACTAATATGAATTTTTTAAAAAGATAAATAGTATTTAGTGCAATATAAAAATGCAAATAATTTTTCTGCGGACCACCAAAATTTTCTCATGAACCACTGGTTGGTGACTGCTGATCTAGATCAAAATAAAAGCCTGCTTGTGGGTTTTCTTTAGTTTGACAGTCGTCACATGCACATTGGGGCTAGGATGACTGGAGTTCCCATCAACAGAGGGTGATAAATTGTGAATTCTTGATTACCTATTAAGGATTATATAGTGATTTTAATTATAATTGCTTACCCTGCTTATGTATGTTTTAGTTTATTGGAAGCTGCTTGTAGGGTTGAAGTTAGGCTCTGATATAAAATTTCCAAATAAATACATCTTTGTACCTATACTTCCTTCGTATGTTATCTCCTGCTCAAGTTACAAGTTTTGAATCCTTGACCAAATTCTATCATTTCCTGTACATCAGTCAATTTACATAATGGATGCTTAAGCAATCCAACAACAGGATAGAAAAGTAGGAAAATCAAATTTCTAATTCAAAAATACATTTGAGAGTGTCTAACAAAAACATGTCTGCACCTATCATTTCTATAACTTAGTATGTTTTAGTATTTCATAGAACATGTCCATTGACCTTTTTGAAAACAGTGCTTAAAGTATTATAAACCATAAAGACTATTCTTGCAGAAAAGACTGTCCACCTATCTTTTTGAAGTTTGATAACAAAGGGCAAGTATACTTGCAAAAGTTGCATCAAAAAAGCAGAAAGTGCCCTCAATAGCATTTTAATTTTTAAAAAATATATATTGTTTTACATCAAATAATGCTACAATGTTTCTTAAATGTTAGTAAATGAGTAGACTTTAGAAAATTTGTGCAAATTACATTCAAATCTTATTTTTTTTAAAATAGCATTGTTTTAGAGACTTGATTGGAACAGAATTTTGCAACAGTTTTAAGTCAAATTGGATGGTTTATTTTTACATATCATTTCTTCAGTGTTAGTATTTTTAATATACATTGTAAACTCATAGTAGGTTCATATTAAAAAGTCCTACAGTGATTATAGCAAAAGTTATAGTATGTTGCCAGGGGCTACATACATGAGGCTATAGTTCTAGTACTTAAATTTATAGTAGTCTTAATGACACAATGTTGTACAGTTTTATTTAACAAATTTTAAAACTGCCCATCTTCACAGAGGCTGTGAATATCATTTTTCCTTTGCAAATTGTGACTTTTAAATTTTGTTTTATAGATTCTTCAAGGAGCTCAGGGTGCAAAAGTGTACATATAGTTATCCATTTCCTCCAATTGTTATTTTGATTGTGATTTTATTACAAATATAAAACTACCTAGAAGGTTTTATGGCTGGCAGGAATGTATATTTCCTACTCAGTGTGTTTCTCAATTTCTGCAACTTCTAAGACCTGGAAACTTTAATGTCTAGAATTCCGCACCAAGAATTATGTAAATTGAAGTCCACAAGTCTTAAAATTTGCCAAGTTTAAGGAACATTTCTCTAAATCCTCCATAGCACTGACATTCATGTATTCTATATATGGTATTTGAAAGAAATGAGTATCATTGCATAAATAATGGAAGAGAAGAATTGCACTAATTTATTCTTTCACTATTTCATAGGGAGTTGAAAGCTATTTCAACTCATCTTACTGTATTTATTTTTTAAGACCTACTTCGAAGTAATATATTCAAATCTTTAGCTTAAGCAGTCTCTTCATTATGCTGACATTTTGGAAACACATGTATCTTTTTCTCTATTAACTTCAAGCATTTCCATATAAATAAGACTATCATTTCTGAAAACAATGCCTTCTAGAAAAAACACACCTCAGAATCAAGTATTTTAGAATTTTCTATCAATAAGGAGAGTTAGAGTTTAATTGACATTTAATTAACATAATTCTAATTAGAGATCGTAATCAACCCTTCCCCAATTGTGATCTTTTAAAAAGCAGAACTTATTCTGCAAGTTATTTCATATGATTTTAATAAAATGGAGACTTGCTGTGATAAGTAGCATAGCATTAACATAAAGGCACACAAAATCCTTAAGCCTAATTAGAATACTAGGGGGAGCTCTTGCCACACAGAAAATATTAGCATTATTCACTTTTTGCTGAGATTCAACAGTATTAAAATTATTGGTGATGGTCATTATTTCCTCAGAACTTTAGATAATCAGGTTTGGTCCCTGGGAGGAGTGACAATGCCTCCTAAGTAATAAGTAATAGCACCTGTTTTTAGCCTAAAGGCATAAGATATTTTAATGAATACCACTGAACATGTATACAGCCTTTCTTTGCTATTATATAACTGCTGCAAGTGCTCAGATATCTTTCTTTTTCAGCCTTAAGGAATTTTATATAATGACATAGGTAATCTGAAGTATAATGTTATGGCATGTTTTATTGCTATACAGTTATCTGCAAGGTTTGAGAGGACTTGGGGCAAAACAGCCTTTAAAATATCATCTTATGCACCAGCAGGCTACTTCAAGCTGGTGTGTTGCTTTACCTCCCTCATATTTCACTACTGACAGCCCCCTCTTCTTCCACTGATCTTTCAATCATGCTGCTACCTTTTGCTTCCTTATCATATTTTTTTCAAGGCTTGCACTTGAGCCCGCATGCATGCGAGTGTAACATCCACCGTGTGCGCATGCACGCACAACTAGCACCCCCCCCACCCACTTTTGGCACACCTTTTCCACCCTCCCAAGGCTCCAGAGACTTTCTAGGAGCCTGAGGAGGGTGAAAACAGCCTCCCCCACCCCCCAGAGGCCCTCCGGTAGCTTCAGGAGGCTTCAGGGAAGAGAAACTTTGGTGGTCTGCAGAAAAGGCTCCCTCTGGAGCCTTCAGATGGCTTCTCTGAAGAGCGAAAAACGGCCCTAAGGGCAAACCAGAAGTCACTATTCCTGAACTTCTGTTTTGCACGTTGGGTGGTTTTTTGCCCTTCAGAAGCTTCACGCATGCCATAGGTTCGCCATCATGGGATTATAGCATGTCAAGCTCACCTGTCTTCCAGAGTTTGCTCAAATTCAGGGTCATTGATATAATGAACATGAATTTGGGCAAACTCCAAGAGACAGTGAAGTTCTGGGGAGCCTGGCATGCTATGGTCCATGGGATCACAAAGAATCAGACGCGATTTAGCGACTGAACAACAACAGCATGTGTATTATGAGGTACTCCAGACAAGAAGCATGACTAGCTCTATCCTTATTGTAAAGTCACATTAACAGAATCTTACAAGTGTGAAAATACCCGTCATCCCTTATGTTTACTTTCCTGGAAAATAGGGAGCATTCCTTCTGAGGTGCTTTCTCCCTCCTCCTTTGAAGTTAAAATTCAGTTATCAGATTGTTGTCTAGGTGAAGGGTCACCAATCTTTCGGACCTCAGGGACCACTACATTCATAATTTTAATTCTTACAGACCACTAATATGATCTGCCTAATGACCGTCTAGATAGGTGTGGCTAGGTGGTCATGTGACTGGGTGGGCATGGCCAACTTGATGTCACTCATGTCAAGGGGCACCTTGCCATTATCCCTGGAGGCTCACTGGGCTGAGATGGTCTGCCAACTCCAGGCCATGTTGCAGTCCCACGGGAACAAGGCCCTCTGGCTCTTCATCACCAGCAGTGCTTCCCTCCAGCCTTCACCCAAAGCTCCACACCAGGAGGTTGAAGCATACCCCAAGTTGGAATTTCTGCTCCACTCCGATCCACACAAAAAGAAGCCAAAGGGGAAACTCTCTGTAGTGTTCATTGCATGTATCTAGCCCAGGGACCGTAGTTTGAGGACCCCTGATTTAGTGCAATATAAAAAATAATTTTTCTGTGGACCACCAAAATTTTATTTATTTATTTATTTATTAGTCAAATTTATATAACCGCACCCTCTCCCCGAGGGGACCCGGGGCGGTGCACAGGAAGTTAAAACAAACAGTATAAAATATAAATAGTTAATATCGAATTAAATAGGTTATCCCTGTGCTAAAATTTAAAAAGTTAAAACATAATCCATTTAAAAACCCAATTAAAACAATTTATAATACAGACTGAAGGCTAGGTGAATAACTTAGGCCAAACCTAAGTTATTTTCTCACAGTGGTCCGCAGACCACCAGTTGATGACCACTGATCTAGCCTGTGGATTTTCATCGTTTCCCAAGGTCATTCTCACATACCATTACAGTGTATTATCTAGTTCTTCTGTAAATAGGTAGCAAAAGT
The DNA here is from genome assembly GCA_039707465.1 of Rhabdophis nuchalis. Lineage (NCBI taxonomy): Eukaryota > Metazoa > Chordata > Lepidosauria > Squamata > Natricidae > Rhabdophis > Rhabdophis nuchalis. The sequence goes on along the minus strand of CM077649.1, from coordinate 41,854,742 downwards.
GGAAAGAAGTGCTAAAAAGCAGAATTTTGGGAACCTGAAATTTCTTAGACTTTCTCAACCTTTTTACCCTGGAGGAACCCAGCCAGCATTCCATGGTGCACAAAGGGTTCCAAGGAATCCCAGCTGAGAAAACCACTTAAATGCTGCTAAAATTGGAGATTACAGAGGCAGAAAAACAACTGCATAAAGCAAGAAATGTAATAGAGTAGAGTGCAGAAAGTTATATATACTTGGAGGCAAAGCAACATAAGTTGGAGGAATTTGATAAGAGTTGCTCTTAGTAGTAGCTCTTTCCTTTGTAGGCTGGATCCATGTCTCATTTGTCTGTTTGGGCTGGATTTGGGAGGCAATTAATACTTCTTTTGGAGGGGGGTGGCCATGGTACCTTGCCACTTGAAGGGACTCACCCTGGATCTGACTTGTTTAAATTTAAAACAATATTAAAGTTTGTTTTTTTTAATTAAAAAAATCACTATCTTCACTTCAAACTCTGCTTTTGAATTTTAGCCCTTCTGTAGGAATTCTATCTTTATTTAAGAAGCAAAGACAAAGTTTTTTCAGAAGAATTTTAGGCCATTGCTGTTAATGGGCACAGTGTTTGGTTTGAGTTTTATTGTTTTAAAATAAATATAAACCATCAGGAGTCTTGCTGGAATGTGGTAGTTGGTCAGAATGGTTAAACAAATGTGTAAATCACTAATCCATTGAACATTGTTTACAAATAACCATATGCTAAATCCAAACCAAGCAAAGCACATTCTACCTTAGATATTAACCTAGTGTCAAAGATCTTAGAAAAGAAGGTGAGGGAAGGAACTAAGGAACAGTTACCGTATTTTTTGGAGTATAAGACACAATGGAGTATAAAACGCAAGGTTTTGAAGAAGAAAATTAAAAAAAAAGGTTTTGCACTCTGCAAACCTCCCCAAACCGGCCCATTTTTCACGAAAAAGGGCCCTCCCCCCCCCCAAAAGGGCATGAATAGCCCAAAGGAGGCTTGTAGAGTGCTTCTGGTGGTGGTGGGGGGGAACGAGCAAAAAATGGCCTATTTTCCCCAAAAACGGGCCCGTTTTTTGTCAAAAAAGGAGCATGGATAGCCTTTAGGAAGCTTATAGAGTGCTGGTGGGGGCTGGTGGGGCAAAAAACAGGCCGTTTTTTGCTCATTTTTGTCCTCCCCAGCCCCCAGGAGCACTCGGAAAGCCACCTAAAAGCTATGCACAGCTATTTTGGTGAAGGGGCGGGATTTCGGGAGACAAAAAATGCTGCATTCAGTGTATAAGATGCATCCAGATTTTCAGCCTCTTTTTTGAGGGAAAAAGGTGCGTCTTATACTTTGAAAAATGCGTGTACTCAACTATTTTAAAAGATAACTAAAAATTATTTTTTCCCAAATATCTGTTTGATCTACCACTCAATTGCACATACATATAGTTGAAGCACCACTCAGCTGCATATACATATAAGTGAAACAAATATTGCACAGGGTACCCATGAAATGAAATAATTAACAAGTAATTGAGAGCTTTATATTTCCAAGCAGTGCAAAATTCTAGATAAACAAAAGAAATAGAAAAAAAATTATGAAATAAAATGGGATTGGTTCAGAGATGGGTTCCTACTGATTCGGATTGGTTGGGTCGAACTAGTAGTGGTTTGGGGGCATGGGTTGCTGGAACTGGCAGCGACCCAGGCCTGCCACGTCCCCAAACCAGTTCTCATATCGTAGCGCCATCTTGATTTTTGGATCTGCACATCTGCAGAACAATTTTCATTGAACAAATGTATTTTTTTCCTTTTTTTAATGTTTTGCACATACACACCTATTTTTGTGCAAATGCGCATGTGCCTGAACATGCTGTTACTTTGCACTCACCGAACTGGGAATAATGCCAGCAACAACCCACCCCTGGATTGGTTGTGAAAATGCAGACAAGGCACTTCAATAAAACAGGGCTGTGATTGGGAAAGGACTATGAGAAACAGTCTGGAATTCTAGGTTAATCAAGACAGAGCTAAAACCTTGAATATGGTAGGAGTCCAGACAGAACAACTGATGCCCAGATCTAACTTTCATTAGAGTCTTCAGAATGAGCTGAAAGGTATTGATGGGATTGTGATGAAGCAGAACAACAGGATCAATGCTGTTATTTCACTGTGTTAAAGGCAGCTAACTAAATCAGGGCTGGTTCCTTTTCTGGAATTGAATCTGTAGGGCAATACAGTAAAAATATAAGACACAAATTATATCTGGATGATCTAGAATCTTTGAACCCATTAATTGCTGCAAACTTTCATAGATGAGTCTTCAAACATTATAGCACCTACCTTGCAAAAGCCATAGTCTGGCTTTAAAAAAACTGATCCATTTTGGTCAGAGCCAAGTCTGGTAAATCACTTGCTTGATTCCAAACCTAATTTCAATGCAAACTGGACTCTGATGTATCCTTGGTGTCACCAGGAATAGAACAGAGCCTAATTCTAATTCTAAGGGGGTTTCCTCACTTGAGACTTTCAAGATGAAATTGGACTGCCATTTGTCAGAAATGGTATAGGGTCTGCTGCTTGAGCGGGAAGGGTGGGGGGTTGGACTAGATGACCTATATAAAGTCCCTTCCAACTCTGTTCCTGTTAAATCTTTGCTAACCAACTTTCTAATGTCTCTTTCTCTCCCCCACGCCTCCCCTCTCCCTTTCCTACCTATCTGTTTGCTGTGTTCCTTACTTCCAGTTTATCATCTCATCTATCTCCTTGTTATAATGAGAGGGCATAGAAAAGAAGAAACAATTTCTTAGCATTGCTGGAAATTTGTATTCCCCGATGGCCTTGGCTCTCATTTGCAAATTGGTGCTGCAGATTAGGCATTTGTGAGGGGTAGAATACATTTCTGTTGCTCTTCCCTCGCCTCCTGCATAGGTTGCAAGGACAGTGGGGGTGGGGATGACAGAAAGAAGGAAGTGATTCTGGAGGCAGGAGAGAGATGAAGAACCTGTTGGTTCTCCAATCAAAAACACAGAGCCAGAGATGAATCTTGGAACATGCTTCATATTTAAAATGAGAAGGTTATCTTCATTTGCATCCCAAAAGCAGAGAAAATGAGCATTTGTGGTGTTATTACATTGTTAACTGAATGTGGAAACATAACAATTGGTTTTTAAAATATTTAGATTAGCCAGCTAATGTGATTTTTGTCTGAATGTTCTGCTTACTTGTATTAACTTTAATTTTAACAACATAACATGATTTCCAGCTGAACACATTTATGAAAGCTACCCCATATCTGCAATCTTTTTTTCCTTGTATTTCATTATCCTGACAGCTAGAAAAAAAATATTTAAAAAATATCTCCATTGCCATTTTCTTGCAGTTGCTGTGTGCAGGCACTGTAGCAGTTTGGTGCCCAGATATATGTTTTTGTCCTTGCAGGTTAAGATCAGTCATAGACTGCCAGGGCTGCGCTCTGCAGAAAGACCTTCATGTTCCAAAGTAATATATTGTCATTATCTCTTTCAGGCAGAATTAACGCTGAAGGTTCTTGAAGCATGAGAGACAGCCTGATTGTTGCAGAAAGAAAGCACGGTGGTATTTTATGCTCAGAGTATCTATGTGTTTGGCAGAAAAGAAAGTCGACTTCTGTTGCACCAGTTTACTTGGGGGAACATGAATTTTAGATAAATCCTGTGGCTATTCTCTAACTGTGTAATGCATTATTGATTTAAAAATAGGGGCATGGGCTATCAGCCATCTGTCAGCCACTATTTATGTCGTAATTATAATTTAGGTAACAAACCTTTGGGCAAAACAGTTAGAAGTCTATTAAAATCTACTCAAGCAGAAAATGCAGTTTTCCTGCTTATAAAAGGTAGTCTTCTTTGAAAATAGTTTGACTCCTGGGCACTTCATGGATGCATCTATGTAGTTTTTGTCATGTAATATGGATATGGTCTGCCGTTCCCTGTGCCTGGCATGACTTTTAACTTCCCTGTTTAGCCTGCAGTCTGCAGGTTTCCTGATTTTCTATCCAGGTACTAAGCAAGACAGTAGGTTTTTGAGATTCTGTTTGTAAAAACAGTGCAAGTATAAAAAGGATTCTATTGAGTATAACCAGGCAAAACAAAGGTGTATTTTGCACAAGAAGCCAATATATTATTTTATTTAAAAAATAAATTTAAAACTTTATATTTTAAACTAATGTATTAATATTAATAATGAGCCATGGTGGCACAGTTGTTAGAGTGCAGTACTGGAGGCTACTTCTGCTGCCTGCCGGCTGCCTGCCTGCAATTTGGCAGTTCAAATCTCACCAGGTTCAAGGTTGAGTCAGCCTTCCATCCTTCCAAGGTGGATAAAATGAGGACACAAATTGTTGGGGGGCAATATGCTGATTCTATAAACCGCTTAGAAAGGGCTGTAAAGCGGTATATACCGTATTTTTCAGAGTATAAGACGCACCTTTTTTCCTCTAAAAAGAGGCTGAAAATATGGGTGCGTCTTATACATCAAATACAGCAATTTTTGCCTCCTGAATCCCCACCCCTTCACCAAAATGGCCATGCGCATACCCTTATGGAGGCCTCCAGAGAGCTCCTGGGGACTGGGGAGGGCAGAAATGTGCAAAAAACAGGGCGTTTTTGCCTCCCCCCCCAGCCCCCGCAGCACTCCATAAGTCTTCATAGGGCTATACATGCTATTTTTTGATCAAAAAACAGGCCGTTTTTCCTCGTTTTGGGCCCTCCACCCCCCAGAAGCACTCTGCAAGCCCCCCCCCCCCCAAGGCTATTCATGCCTTTTATTTGAAAAAAACCGGACCCATTTTTACGAAAAACGGGCCGTTTTGGGGAGGTTTGCACAGTGCAAAGAGGGTTTTTTCCCCCTTTTGGAAAGCTGTTTAGTTAGAGTGATTGATGAGAATTACGTTGGTCAAGTACTGTGCCTGCAGAAACAAAGATTTGTTCCAAAAGTAGTCAGTAATTTCCTTCTCCAGCACATGGGTAAATACACCAGGAAACATCTACCTACCTACCTACTCTCTCTCTATCCCTATCTACTCTATTTCTCTCTCTCTCTCTATTTCTCTATTTTTCTCTCTCTATCCCTCTACCTACTTACCCATCTACACACACTCTCTCCCTACCTCCCTACTATATTTCTCTCTCCCCCCTCTATCTACCTATCTACCTACTCTCTCTCCCCCTACCTATCTACTGTATTTCTCTCTCTCTCTATCCCTCTCTATCCCTCTACCCACTTATCTATCTACACACACTCTCTCCCTACTTACCTACCTACTGTATTTCTCTCTCTCTCCCTCCCTTTATCTACCACCTAACTACACACTCTCCCTCCCTCCCTCCCTACTGTATTTCTCTCTCTCCCCCCCACCTAGTTGCCTACCTACCTAATTACTCTATCTCTCTCCCCCTACCTACCTACTGTATTTCTCTCTCTTTCTCTCCCTCTCTATCCCTCTATCTACCTACCTACTTTTTAAAAAAAATTGCCTCTTCAAAACCTGGGTGCGTCTTATACTCCAGTGCATCTTATACTCCAAAAAATACGGTTAATCAGATGAGATAAGATTGGATTTAGGTTGGGTTGGCACTAGACTTCAGAATATCTCTGGGTAATAATAATAACAATAACAATAACAAGTTTATAATAATGATTGGAGCCCTTGGAGCAATACCTAGGGGACTGCCTCACTATGTGGAGGTTCTAGGTTTGCCGGACTTGAGCATTGTGACTCTACAAAGGGCCACCCTGCTTGGAACATCTTATATCCTCCGACGTTACCTTGACAGTTTTTAGGTCTTTGGTTAGGACTCGAGCTGTTAAGCTACCAACCAGCCCCAAAGGCTGTGAATCTCACCAAAGATTAACCACACAATAATGATAATAATAATAATATACAAGGAATTGCCCTGTTACCAAATATCTTAACTACCCAGCCTATCATTACTACCACCAAAGTAGTAGTAATCCCCCACCTTCCAGATACCAAGTTAACCCCAGGTTAAAAAAAAAAAGGAAGCTATTTCAGCCACTGCTGCATTACATACTGATTAAAAAAACACCCAACTTAGATTATCCCCATTAGGTGATGATGCAGTTTTTGGCTCCAGCAATTTTTTTGCTTGTGGATGCCATATGGTACTCATTCTCATAGTTAGCTATATAGGACAGCTGACGAGAATCATTGGCCTTCAAACTTGAACAGATCTGTTGGATGCAAGGAAGGACAGTAAAACTATCCCATTCGTTCCAGGAATCCAATATAGATAACTGAGTTCCCTGTGGCAGGAAGTGAGCAATCTGTTCCTAGAAGGCCAGCCACACATGATAATTATTTGGCTGCAAGCAAAGTGGGCAGAATACGTGTGACATAACTGGTCCCACTTTTTGCTGCCAAAAGTTCCATGTGGTTTGTGGCTTGCAGGTTTTCCATTTTAATTTGAGAATTAAAATTAAAATTTTAATTTCCTTTTAATTCAATTTTTAAAAGATAGAAATACCACTGGAGACAACTTCTCAGCAGAAGTTTAGAGCCTGCAGACTACAGAGCTTGAGTCTAGTTGTTATGAGTCCTATGTTCTTCCCACGTCCTCTGCCCACCCCAGCAGTAAATAATCAGCAGCAATTTTTTTTTGAAAAAAACAAAATTGCTGGGAATGAGAAAAAAGGAATTTGCAAGAACAGAAAGGGCAACATAAGAGGTACAATATATGCAGTTCATCCCGGGATGGGTCCCCCCAATCGCATGACTGCTAAAATAATGTTCTATTTATCTGTTTTGGCAGTATAATGCAGAGATGGCGTGGCACTTACAAAAATTAAGTGATTTCCTTTATTTGCAAACAGGCAAAACAAATGTAATTAAGTAAATTTGCCAAATCTGCTTTTAGCCTCCTTGTGTTTCACGGCCAACTTGTAAGCTCAACTACTTAACGTACATTAGCCATACGTACCTCTAATTGATTTGTAGATGATACAATGGGGACAGGGTCAAAACTGACTAAGAAAAATGCCTGTGCTTATATCCTGGAAACAGTTCTGATCATCCATTGTTCTGTGCCATTGTGATGCTTGTTAATGTATTCCTAAAGTATTCCTTTTGTAACAAGTATTATAATAGAGAGGCATAGATCAAGGATTTTAGGATTTAAATGTAAATTACTCTAAACTTATATTTTAATGACAAAAATAGACAATCTTTAAGATGAAAACAGTAGTAGATACAAAAACAAACTTTTGGCCCATTATGGATATCCTATCTGATATCCATAATGACTGGGAATCTTAGGAGTTGCAGGCCTGATACAACTTACCATATTTTTCAGAGTATAAGACGCACCGGAATATAAGATGCACCAAGATTTTGAAAAGGCAAATTAAAAAAAAATGTTTTTGCACTCTGCAGACCTCCCCCCAAAATAGACCTTTATAAAAAAAAGGGGGGGGGGCATGCATAGCCTTTAGGAGGCTTATAGAGTGCTCCAGGGGGCTGCCTCCCCATTTTTCGCTCATTTTTGCCTTCCCCAGCAGCACTCTGGAAGCCTCCTAAAGGCTGTGCACAGCCATTTTTGCGAAGGGGGGATGGTTCGGGAGGCCAAAAATGCTGTATTTAGTGTATAAGATGCACCCAGTTTTTCACCCTCTTTTTTGAGGGAAAAAGGTGTGTCTTATAGTTCAAAAAATACGGTAAGTGATCAAATTTGGATAGGCTAGCCCAGTGGTCGGCAAACCGTGGCTCGCGAGCCACGAGCGGCTCTTTGGCCCATTGGGTGCGGCTCTTCCTCTCTCCTTCCCCCCCCTCCGGAGGCAGCGGAGGGTCCGGCATGTCGGTTGGGGGGGCTCTGGCTGCCTCCCCCTGGAGCAAGCGAGTGAGCCAACGGGCGGGGGGAATGCCCGGGGCTGTGGCTGCGCCGGAGCCGTCGGGGGGGGGGGAAGGAGAGAGGAAGAGCCGCACCTGAGGGGCCAAAGAGGGACCTGGTGGAAACGTGGCCGGCTATTCTGCCCGATGCGCTCGGACGGCGGGAGCTGCCTGTCGCAGGGCTCGGGGCCAGCAGCAGCAACAGCCGCCTGCAGAGAGCGCGGAGCCATGCTTTCCAGGGCTGGCCGCCGCGTGCGGCTGGGACGGAAGTGGGCATGCGGCGCCCAGACAGCCTCCGCGGTGCTTGGATGGCCGCGGCCTCGGGTTCTCCCCCTGCCCGCTCACTGCGTGAAAACCCGTGCCGGGCTTTCCACTGCTTGGAGGGGGGGGGAGGGAGAGAGGGAGGGGGAGACTGACATACAGAGAGAGAGAGAGGGGGAGGGAGGAAGAGACAAACAGAGAGACACAGAGAGAGAGGGAGGGAGAGAGGGAATCAGAGAGAGGGAGAGACACACACACACACACACAGAATGACAGATGGGTGGAGGGAGGAGAGACAGATAAAGAGAGAGATAGACAGAGACAAAAAGAGAAAGAAAGAAAAATAGAAAGAAAAAGAAAGTGGTAGAGAGAGAGAGAGAGAGAAAGAGAAAGAATTTTGGTTGCTAAGCAGGACTGTCATTAAGTAAGTTTCACCACATTTTCCAAGTTGGCCATGCCCACCCGATCACATGACCGCTGAGCCACTCCCACAAAACAGGCCACTCCTTTTGGCTCTCAAAAGAAATTTCAATCGTGGTACTGTTGATATTTGGCTCTCTTGACTAAGAAGTTTGCCCACCACTGGGCTAGCCTACTCTCTGCAACAACTTCTTTCCTAGCTCTTTTCGATCTATTTTTGAAAATACATGAAAGTAAACTGCAGAATATCTTTATTTAAAGAGTTTAAAAATTAGCAAATAAGTACTATCATTAAGCAAATAGTTTAATTTTTTTAAGTTTCTGGGCCAGCCTGAAATTTAAAAAATAGGCCACTGTTTTAAGAGCTTCATTAGATTGTCAAGGAGAGCTGCATTAGAGCTGTCATGGGGAAAAACTGTGTGGTCTAGAAAACCTGACTCTGACTTGATGGTAGATAAATTAATGGTAATTATTTATCAGGATCTCTTTTTTATGTCTAAACAGAAGTCTGAAAGAAAGTGAGCTGGTTCAATGAATGTTGGAGAAATACGACAGTCAGGTGAGTTCTAAAACATTATTTTTAAAATATACATCAACAAGAGCTGTGGTGGCGCAGTGGTTAGAATGCAGTATTGCCGGCTAATGCTGCCGACTGCCAGCAGTTCAATTCTCACTGGCTCAAGCTTGACTCAGCCTTCCATCCTTCGGTAAAATGAGGACCCAGATTGTTGGGGGCAACATGCTAACTCTGTAAACCGCTTAGAGGGGGGCTATAAAGCATTATGAAGTGCTATATAAGTGTAACTGCTATTGCTATTGCTGATACCAAACATTTGAATGGTGGGTTATCCTTGAATGAAACTGCCTAATAGATCTACTACTTGGTATATCATGTTCAATACTTGAAGCAAGTCCTACATGTCTTTACTTTGCCTTTTGAATCCTTACTGTTTAGGTGTTCCTTGGACTGTTTAGGTGTTCAGGCAAATTATTTAACTCTTAATATCTTCTGGTTTTGAGTATTTCATTTTAGAATTAGGCTATATAACTACTATTTTGCTTCTCCTAATCTCTGACTTAGAATGGGACATTAGTTATGTATAATTGAATGTGGTTACAGCCTAGTTCCCAAACTTTGTTGATTCACAGCAACCTTAATGTCTCAGTATTTTTTTCACAATGCTCTAGTGGATCTCAAGATGTAAACCATGATTCTCCGGCATGCTGCAGTGAAGTCGCTAACATCCTCATTCATTAACTAGTAAAATATCCTGTGGTGTGTCTGTGAGTTTGCTGCAGTGACCTGGAGCACCATCGTTACAGTTTGGGCACCATGAGTCTAATGAATAATTGAGCATCCTGGAAGATTTACTGTTCCCTGTATTAAAGAGGACATGTTGCATTCAGTTGAATAGGGCAACACTTTCTTTACATTATTTTTATTCACCATAGAAAATTTGTGGAAGGGGATACATGCATTGAGTAGTTTTGGCACTCTTGAATATGGACTTCTGGATGTTATCATCTCTGTTTTTCTCAAACTTGACTTTTTTGTTGCAGCATTTGTCTGCTGCTATGTATTCTAGAGAGGTATTTTGTATTCTTTGTTCTATTTTCAAAGAAGGCACGTGAATCAGTTACAAATGGAAATGTCTGCAATATAATATATAGCTACATAATAGCAGTTACACATTTATTGCTAGTTTCTAAATGTTTATGACAGCATTTCACATAGGCAATGCCTTCAGAATTCAAAATAAAAATGCAACATGCTGCTTCCTAAATTATCCAAGATTAATGGCCCTGTACAACAAGTCACTCATAAGAAAGGCATTGCTCAGCTAGTAATTGGTTAGGATGGGATGTCTGAACCACAAAACTAGGAAGTATTTCGTATTATCCCATTTTGTATACTACTGAATTGAGAAATGTATATTTCCAAACAAAGGTTTATATGTTCAAGTAAGTTAATTATTGTACTTTTGTATTATTGCCAAGCATGTCACATGCTATTGGCCTTGTTGGATAAAGCAGATAGGAATCATGACCAGATGAGCTAATTCCACTTTATTGTAAGGAGGAGCTGCAGTTCTATCCCCCATGTCCTTTATAGCCAAAAGACTAGGAAAGGTCTTTTCTAAGCCTCCCACTATTCAGCTATACGTTTGACTGTATCATATCTGATTGTTCCCTTGGCAATGCACATTCACCTAGTCTCCCAAGGTCTTCCCATTACACATGCCATTCCAAACATAGCTTAATTTTTTTGATTATTCATTTGACTTCAAAAAGCCTGGACTAGAGAATTAATCTATACAAATAGCTACATTATATATAGTTTCCATTAAGAGAAACATGTTCAGTAATTCTGTAGTTGGGTGAAGGGCAATGTCAAATTACCACATTCAGGAGAACATTCAGTATATTTTAAAAATGATATTTCAGTATTGTTCTAGTATAAATTTTTATCACCAATGTAATTAATAATGACCTTTAGTTTTCTCAAAATGGACAAGCAAAATAATGGATTGGGTGTAGCATGCCATTCTGTCATTATGAGATGCAGTTTCATATAGTGATTAAAGGCATTGTATTAGAACTGGAGTGACTATGAGTTCTAGTCCTGCCTTAGTCACGAAGCCAGCTGGTTGACTTTGGGCCAATCATCTCAGCCCTAAAAGGAAGACAATGGCAAATTACTTCCAAAAATGTCAAGACAACTGCGGGGATTAGTCCAGATAGTTGCCATATACTAGTCATTGTGTTTGCATACAGATAGTCATCACTTAGCAACAGGTGGGACTAATAAGTGCCATGTTTGTTAAGCGAAATATCTTATGACTGCAATTTATAATTTTACATCTGAATTCTCAATTAACTCTGCAAGTTGCAAGTGTTTGGGAAGCATTCAAATGACAATCATTTGACCACTGGATGTTGCAACTGTAGTAAATGGGAGGATTGGTTTGCAAAACTGCTTCTTTTATACTGTTGTAACTACAAAATGAGGCGGTTTGTAAGCAAACACTACTTGTACAAACTTTCTGAAATTAATTATTTCCCAACTCCCAACTGCACACTTAAAGTGTGAAGGTACGTATAATCTTACCTTCACCTAAATCAGTGCAGCTTAAGAGTCTAATCCTTAATGTAATTACTTAAAGAATCCTGTTTCGTCAGTGCATCTGCTTGAAAAATTGAAATCTTAGACTGCAAAAAATTGTATTTGCCTGGGTCCTGTCTCTGAGATTGCCTTTGATGCTTAATTTTATTTTAAGCATTACAAAAGATTGATTAAGTGTCATCAACTCATTTTCAACTCCTAGTGATTACATGTGAGATAGATTTTCTCCATATTGATCTTTCCCCTAACCTGTTCTTTCAAGTTTCCCAATAGTGCATTCATTGCCACTATAACTGAGGCCATCCACCTTGCTGTTGATTATCTTCTTTTTCTCTTTCCTAGCAATATAATTTTTTCCAGAGCTAAATTTTCATATAAAATATCCAAAATAGGATAATCTGAAACTATTTTGAGTATTCATTATTAAAACAATACAATACAGTACAGTATAGTACAATAGTCAGTATGTATGTATTTATGTATGTATGTATATAGAAATGCACACATCATTAATATTTGCTTTAAATGCTATTAATCTTATAAAATTTATACTGATCATATCCTTATAGACTATTTGTATTGATATTTATCGTATAATTTTTCTGTACGTAAATTAATTCATTTGTCAATCTTAAACCAATGAAAAATCTTTTTGTTGCATGTAAATTGATCCTCAAGAAATCACATGCAGTCTCTTCAAGAGACTTCATATACTAAAACCCTGAATGTTTTAGTAAATGGCCTTAAACCCCGCAAAATTTAGAACACAAGGCATATCTACTTAGTAATAAGGGCCCGTGCTTCTTTTTTGTTATTGTTTGCTTAGTGTTAAAATTTTATGTCCAAAATCTTTTTGAATTCCACAAACATAATTAGTGAAAAATCTTATTATCATTATGGCATGGGTACATAATTATGCAGGGGTACCTATCAACCTTTAATTAATAAACCTAACCTATTTGGAGGGGGGAAAGTGCCAGACAGCTGCAAGAAATTGACTTAATTGATTGGTGCCCGAAACTACGGTAATTGGCCACTTTTTGGCAGGAGCAAAAAAGAAACAAGAGCTGAAACAAATGTGACTGAATTGAATTCAGTGAGATATGCTTCCAAATACCGCATTTATATATTAGATTAAATTTGTAGAATGCAATAGGGGCATATGGCTGTATTCTGTTTTTTTCTCCCAGATGAGTATGTATACATTACAGCCCTAATTTTATTTCAGATAGATCAGCATTTCTAATGCATTTTCTAATGCGTTGCTTTAAAGGGCATCACATTCTTTACTTTTGTTAACCTTTCTGAAATGCCCTTACTGAAGTGTCATGGTTCAGTTCAGTTGATAATGTTAAATATAATTGTTTTCTCTTAAATTTTCTGAACGCTTGGTGATGTTATAATAGAGCTCACAGATAATCTTCTCTAGAGTGATAACATTTAACCTGTTCCTTGTTTCCCTTTAAGTTAGAGATAAGAAACCTGAAGCCCACTTCTGTGCCTTGCTTGTGTTTAAAAAGCCCATATAATGTTTTAATTAGAAAAAAATGTTCAATGTCCAGGCACTTATGATCATCCCACCATCTACCTACATCATGTGATCACAATTTGGGCATTTGACAACCAGTTCACATTTACAACCATTTGCAGTGTTCTGCAGTCATGCGACTGTGATTTGCGACCTTCCCAGCCAATTTCTGACAAAAAGTCAATTGAGAAAGCTGTATTCACTTAATGTCCATGTGGTTTGCTTAATGACTGTAGTAAAAAATTGGGCCTGGTCATGCGATTGCTTGCTTTATGACCTCCTTGATTTATGATGGAAATTTTAGTCTCAGCTGCTGTTGAGAACTATCTATATTGAAATGTTTTCTTACAATACTACTTAATCATATCAAACACTCAGATAGTTAGGCTCACACTTTAGCCATATATTAGCTTTCCAGTCTGAAATTCCTATTACCCTCTTGCGCATTCTGCACACGTCCAGACTTACCATCCCATTTGCCCAAATCTTCTGCTCTAACACTGAAAACAAAGCAGAATCTGTGGGTGAGTGATGTTCACACTCTATATACTTGCCAGGATACAACTGTAACTGACAGGTTAACTGCTTTGTGAAGCCATAGTGCCTGCAAAGAGCTGACAGCGAAGCATAATGTGGTCTCCCTAGCCAATAGGTAAGTACAAAGATGGCTCAATCAGTTAATGTTTATCTGATGGCCAGCTTGGAATCCCTCATTCTTCCTCTGCCAGTTTCTCAACAAAAGTAACTATTTAAAAACAAAAAATCAGGTGTTGTTATTTATTAAATATATTTATACAGCTGCCCAACTTGCACATGGTGACATTTCATAGAGGCAATCTGCCAAGCCCTTTTGGTACTGATTTCACTCACAGGAATAGGATGGTGAGAGGTGAGTTACTGGACATTAAAATCATCCAGTAGTGAAATCCCGTTGTTTTGTAGTGCAATTGTGTGTGCAATTGTGTGTGCAATTGTTTCAGCCTCAACCAAAAATCGAGGCTGCAGCAGTGCAGGATAGCAGAGAGATCGCCAACTTACCTGTTGCTTAGTTAGATTATTTCAAAGGTTGCTTGACTCTAACCGCTAAGAGGTGCTGTGTCAGCTCTTTTGCTTTATACATTTAAAATCAATCCGTGGGCCTCAGGGACCCTAGTTCGGAAAAGAGAAAGTGCATTACCAAGAAGACCAAAAGAAAGCTATATCCCCACCAGATGTATATACCACAATACTCAACCTCACCCTGTATATTGAGCTGAAGTAGAGGCACAACTGAATTAGAGAGAGGGGGAATGTTGCGCCCTAGCCTGCAGCGGACAGTGCTGTGGACACTGTTGCACTGTCCACTGCAGGCTAGGGCGCAACAGTGCATAATTATAACCTGCAACCCTAATGCAAGCTATAGAGTGAACAGCTTGCCTCCAGAAGTTGCGGATGCCCCAACACTGGAAGTCTTTAAGAAGACTTTGGATAGCCATTTGTCTGAAATGGTATAGGGTTTCCTGCCTAGGCAGGGGGTTGGACTAGATGATCTCCAAGGTCCCTTCCAACTCTGCTATTGTATTGTAAGTCTTATCTGTGCGGCTAAGGATTCCAGCGCTTGAAAAGGGGAAAAACGCAACCACGAGGAGAGGGTTAGATACCACGAAGCCCCGCCGGTGAAGGAAGGCGGGTTTGGAGCGGTGTGTGAAAAGCTAGTTCCGAAGGTTGCGGACGACCCTCCCCCCCCCGTTCCCCCCATTTCTCCGCGCCGACCAGCGAATGACCATTTCTCTCACTAGGTGGCGCCGCCACCCCCAACACGGCTCTCTTTATTTTCTTTCCACAGAGCTTGCCCGGCACCGAGACCATCCCGAAGCCGCTGGAAATCGGCTCCCGCTGCAGCAAGACGCGGAGGCCAGCGCAAGGCTTAGCGCTTCCCCTTCCCCAAACCCCCCCCCCCCCGCGGAACTGCGAAGTCGAGAGGAAAGAGACGCTGTTGCTACCACCGAAATGCAACGCGGGGAAGAGCGCGGTTGGCTCGGGACTCGCTCCTGCTCGGCGCCTTTTTTCCTCTTCTCGTGCTGCGCCTGGGGTGAGTGAGTTGCTGAGTTGCGCGCGGGTGGCCCGAGCAGAAGCAACTGCTGTCGCCGCCTCTTTCCCTCTTCGGGGCGGGAAAGGAAAAGGCGGCGGCGGCGGCAGCAATTGCCGCACGAGAGCGGCTTTCCTACCGCTAGTCCTGCTCGGTCCGCTTTCTTTCTCCCCCCACCCCCCCCTCGCCCGTGAGGGGAAGCTGATGCGGCGGGAGCTTTCACCCCCCTCCTTGAAGTTTGTTCGCGGGATAGGCTGCTGCTGCTGCTGGCGGAGAAGCGAGAGAAGTCACTTGCCCTTCGGCCCCTCGGCGTTGGTCTGGGCGGCCGCTGTTTCCTGTCCCTCTTCGGTTTAGCGTTGCAGCCTGTCCGGCAGGGGAAAAACTCCGGAGTCCAGACCCCCCCCCCTCCAACCCTTGTTTTTCCTGAGGTTGAGAGCCGGGTGGGGTGGGGAGAAGTAACGCCGGAAACGAGTTGAAAACTCCGGAGAGGCAGTGCGCTTTTAAGCTCTCTCCAAGCGCTTTCCCCCCTACTCCGCAATAGCAATTGCACTTATAGACCTATATACCGCTTCACTGTGCTTTACAGCCCTCCCTAAGCGGTTTACAGAGCCAGCCCATTTCCCCCCCCCCCCCCCCCAACAATCTGGGTCCTTAAACCAGAAAGCGGGCATGGCGTCAAATTTGCCGCCCCCGCTGGGTGACCCTTTATGCCACCGATGCGACGGTGGGAAGCACGCTGGCCTTCTGTAGGGTGTGTAGGATATGTTAAAAGGCAAGGAAGGGTGGATTCCCCAGGTTTTTGTGTCTCCCATCAGATCACTCAGGCGGGAAACGTCTCAGTCATTCTCCCTAATAATTGGGGCAAAGGCAAGTTTTGATAAATGGCTAGCAAGGCAGATTTAGCCGTCTATTATAATTTATTGCTATCGGAGCTCTTCCTCTGTTTTTGTGCCAAAGAAGCAGCCTACAAACACCCGCCCTGCCTCTCTGAGCTGCCACAGAGGCTGCTGCTTCTCTGAGGCAGGGCAAGGGGTATGGTGATCTTCCTGCAAGTGTACCATAACCTTACTGCAAGATCTCTTTTCCTGTTCAGATAGGTTTCTGCGGGTCGAAAAGCAGGGATGGGATATAGTTGGAAAAGCAGAGTGACTGAGCAAGTGGTGCATGAAGTTTAAATATGACAAAGGAAGGAGAAATAGGCGTCTGAGTCACCTTGGCAGAACTGGCTTGGAATTTACACACTGATTATGTATTGAATGTAAAGAAAAAAGCAAATCAGTTTCAGATATGTGGGAAAACAAACACACTATGTTCCCACAACTACATGCATGAGCCATGTGATCCAGTAGCCAAGATTGATAATTTTTCAATGCTTATGTCTTGGTTATGAACCCAGAATAAATGCCATGACTAGTTAATATTCCCCTTTATTTGAGACATGGTTTTTCACTAGTTTAAATTTCTGGTTAAAAATGGCAGCTGCTGTAAATTTGGGCAACACAATTAACTGCAGAAAAGCCACTGGGGAGCTTTGTGAGATGGCTACAAAAAGCTGATCGACATATCCACCTTGATGAGTTGGAGTTGTTTAATGTTCCTCTCTTGTCATAGTATAGCTATACTGTTAAAGGATTTAAGAGCTTCAGCATCTATAATGACATGAGGAAGATGCTCTGAAACTAGCAAAATATATTTGAATACTACCGTATTTACTGTACAGTAAATACTGCCCTATATTGTTAGAAATATGGTAGAAAAACTTATTTTAATATTTATTTGCATGTCTCAGGTTCAACTGATTCCTGGCAGTTGATAGATGGCATTTTAAAACTAGCTTTTTTCTTATTGAATGTTGAAAAGGGCTTATCATTTATCTTTCTGTCTTTTAGTAATCATTTCCTACCAGGGTTTGCACACTGAAATTCTGTTAAGAGTAAAAATGGAGAAACTAGAAATGCATTAGCATAAAGTGTTATTAGGTTAGTGGATAAAATTGGCTTGTTGGATCTCTTCTTTTGATTTTCACTTCTATTTCTGATATCTAGTGGCACAGATGACATATATATATATATATAAAGCCAAGAAAGCTAAATTGCAGTATAAATATAAGAAGAGCTTCCCTTCATCCTGATGTTCTACAGCACCTACAAACACAGTATGTTCCCACTAGGAACAGACATTTCAGTACTTACAGTAGAGAAACAGTACTTACCCTATGCAGTGAAATCTATAACCAACTAAGATTATAAATCTGATAAAATCGATGTTATATCACAGAGCTATCAATGAAAGATAAATAAAAGAAACCACCCAACACATGTTGATTTCAAAGAAGACTAAAACATCTCCCAGGAATGAACAAAAATGAAAGATAGCCCTTAAAGTGTGTGTGTGCGTATGTGTGTTTTTTCACGAGCTTTAATGGTGGTGATATTCTAATTGCTATTCAAAAATTAAAATATAATGCCTGTAGGCCTACAAAACAATACATAAGGGAAAGTAATGAAGATAAAAAAGGAAATGAATATATTTAGTTCCAAGTTACATAATCTCACATATCATTTGGCATACAGAGGGGAAAAAGCAGTTTCTGAGATCTGTCACTGCCTTTTACGTACCTATTTGTCAATTACAGAATAAAACCTAAGAGGAAGCCCAATAAACTTCTGTGATTCATTTTAATAGTCCTCTTTCATTTGTAGGAAAGCTTTGGTTCGAACATAAGCTTGTACTATTCATAGAGGAAGGGAGGCTGTTGATTCTCCATTTCCCCTGAAGATGCTGCCTGCTGAAAATGTGCTACTGGCAGCAATAGGGACCTTTCAGATCAGCAAGAAAGATAGTGTTGAGAGGCAGGAGGAGAAATTGATGAAAATCCTCTCTTTGTTACAAGAAGCCTCTGCTAGTTCACATGGAAAACTAACAGTGCAGGCACTGTTAAAATCATACCATCGAAATGTTAGCAATTGCAAATGTTATCTGGAAACATATATCATTGTTTCTTCTTTTTCTCATGTTTGGCTTATCTTATTTAATGTAGCCAAATAAGACCACCCATTCATTGAAAGGCCTAGAGAACTCAAGATTTAAATAAATGTTCAAAAAATCTGCAATCCCATGTTCGCACTTATCTCTGCCAAAATCCCAAGAAACCCAAGGGAGTTACTTCTGAATAATACATAAGCCAACACTCTTAGTTAAATAATTAAATCATTTTCTCTGGAACTTTCAGTTGTAGAAATCTAAAAGTAAGCTTGTATGACTGCTGGGCCGAAGCTTCATCCCTATTATTCATTAAGTGACGATCTGGGAATATGTTTTATTTAGGAAGCATTCACTTTTGACACCTAACTGTATTGCATAATTTACCAAACCAATGGAGAAAAGGATTGGAGAAGAGGAAATAAAAATATGATGCACATTTACATGCAAAAGGGAATTTGCACATGATACCCGTATAGAATCAACTTTGGGGCATGAAGCAGTGGAGCAGTAAGTAAACAAATGAGAAAGAGAAGTACTGACTCAATGTAAAAAGGAAGTGCCCTGTGTATGTTTGGCAGTGTAAACATGATTAAAATGAATTTTATATTCCCATCAGTGTTAGTGAGTCTCCTTGAACTCAACAAGTCTAATTTGCATAGGACTGCATTATGAAACACATGTAAGATTTATTTACAGGTTTTTTTTCATAGAGTTAAGATTATAAATAAAAATGGTTTTGACAGAATATTTGTAGCTCGGGGATGAACTGTGGGGTCCTTGGTGCTCTGAACTTGGTTGTTTTCTTGCAGATGTTTCATTACTCAACTACCCTGTTTCCCTGAAAATAAGACCTCCCCGAATAATAAGCACAATTGGATTTTTGAGCGCATGCACTAAAATAAGCCCTCCCCTGAAAATAAGCTGTCCCGAAAATATTGCAACACAGCAGCAGTCATGAGGTATCCACACCCGCCACCTCCTGCACCTCAAAAATAATAAGACCTTCCTGAAAAAAAGGCCAAGCACTTATTTCTGGGGTCAAAAGACCCTCTCTTATTTTCAGGGGAACATGGTAAGTAACATTGTTAGTACTAGAAGGGACTGGGGATAGCTTCCTTTTTTGTATACTAGTGCATCAGCCCCCCAACCTTTTGAGCATCAGGACCAGTTTCATGGAGAGGTTTTTCCACAGATTTAAGAGGGTGTGGTTTCACATGCTGCCTGCATCCCACCAATGGGGCTTTGCTTGTTTGCAGGGCCCATGCCACGGCCCAGTGCCGGACGAGGGGTTAGGAATTCTTATACTAGTGGTTTGCTCTGTCACTGTTGTTGGGAAAGTTTTGTTAATTTAAAAATGGGTTATCTGTTTTAATTGTGGATGGATTTAAGGCATTTAAAGTATTCAAATGTAAGTAGATGTCATTTGAAAGAATATGGATGTTTCCTACTTGATTCCATAAGTTGATTGCTGTTTTCTTATCTAAATATTTTTTCTACATGGCATTTATCGCCATAATCTGCATTACTCCTGGAGGTGTACAATAAAGCCCATTAGGACAGATGGTGTAATCTCATTATCTCCTAAATGCTCTCCAACAAAGTAATTTTTATTAGCTAATAATATTTTTTATTATCCAGTCATAATCTAAATAAAATTAATAATGCAATAAATGTCCTTACTTAAGTTTGCTAATAGGCTGAGTAAAGAAAGCCAGGCTGAAATTAAATTTGGACAGTATTGCGGGTCAATGGGAGATAGCACTTGGGAATTCACATTCAACATGTTGTGAAAACGATTACATTCCTCCTGAAAGAAAGAGCTGACCCACAGTTTAAGATGTCGTTGCTGGACTGAAAGATAGTAGTTTCATAGAATGCATTTGCTCTGTAGTCTTTTATTGCTCTCAGATGCAGAAAACAAGGAATACAAAAACGGACATAATTTTTCTTACAATACAAATAAAAACATGAACATTAAACTTTGAACATCCAAAATAATACTGGCCAACCTTTCCAGAATGTAAATAGAAAGCCACTTCATCGGCACAGATTCACAAACAGGGGTGTTCAAGACTGCAAACTAGAGGTAGTAACTTTCCTTCATTAAAAAAATAATAATTCTTTTGCTAACCTCTTGCTCAGTTAATCTATGTTTGCCTTTGTGAGTTAATGGGGAAATACAAGGCACAACTGGATGAAAAAGAAGAGTAAAACAGCAGGAAAAGTGGAAGAAGTAAACATCAAAGGAAAAACTGACCTGGTGTGGTGGCCTGGTAGTTCGTAAATGAGGGAGATGCTGAAAGCAGCATAGGAGAAAAGTTCAATTCTTGCCAGCACACAGTTGGCACTAGTGAGCCCTCAAAGCTGCAGCTGTCATGGTGGAGCCATTCGGCAGAATATCAGTGGGGAGAGGAAAGCCTCAGCAGAGTTGTGTAGGGTTAGAATGTCATCAACTGTCATCTGTTTCTTCCAAGAAATACAAGCCTATGGAACTGGTGATTGATGTGGTTGCTTGACTAGGTCAACAGAAGAGGTGGTCAGAGAAAACTGGCAGCAAGAAAAAAAAAAAGGAAGATCAGAAGAGAACCTGAAAGGGCACAGGCTCTGTGCAACATTTGGCAGTTGTTTCATCTGTCCCCTGTTGTAATTCACCTGTGTAGGCTTGTGGCTTGTGCAAGAATGGTGGCAATATAAAATACAATACAATAGCAGAGTTGGAAGGGATCTTGGAGGTCTTCTAGTCCAACCCCCTACATAGGCAGGAAACCCTATACTGTTTTAGACAAATGGCTATCCAGCATCTTTTTAAAGACTTCCAGGGATGGAGCATTCACAACTTCTGGAGGCAAGCTGTTCCACTGATTAATTGTTCTAACTGTCAGGAAATTTCTCCTCAGTTCTAAGTTGCTTCTCTCCTTGATTATTTTCCAGCCATTGCTTCTTGTTCTGCCCTCAGGTGCTTTGGAGAATAGTTTGACTCCCTCTTCTTTGGGTGTCAAACTATTTGCAATATAATTGCAATTTGTGTGAGATGGGTGGCCATATAAGACAATTGTGAGATGGGAGGGGGGAGAGAGAGAGAGAGAGAGAGAGAGAGACAATATTCACCCATCTCTCTAACTTCCAGAACAGCATTGATTGAAGTGCATCGAACAGGAAGATTTAACCAAGGGAAGATGGTCCCAAAAGTAATCTGATCCAAATCATGCGACACTTGAATTGCACTTCAAAGAAAAAGGAAATATCATATGCAGCACCTAAATCAGTGGTTTAATCATCTCAAAGCATTTATCAATTGTGCTGCTACTTTCTGTCGAAATAGGTTAAACAGTTTCCTTCTTAGCAGATTAACTTTAAAAGATTTCAGACTTAAAATTGTTAATTCCCAAAAAATGCATTATCCAAAAAGAATCAATAGTTTATTGTACAATACTCTTAAGCAACAGGCTCACTGGTAAGTTACCAATATATGTACAAAGTTATCATTGCTGAGAAAGATAACCACCATAACAACTAGTAATAACATTATTTCGCACAATACACCCACACTTGACAGGTATAACACCTATAAAATCCTGCTGCAAGTCTTTTAATGACTGCATTCAACTGCTTCTTATAGAGCATGTTACTTTAGAAATTGAATGCACATTTGATATTCATGCAGTACAGTATTATTTGCCTTTGTGTATTTAGGTAAACTATTAAATAGATTGTCAAACATGAAGATGGTATCAAATTATTCAGGATAATGGATCTTAGTGCTGTTGTATGGCAAACATGTTTTCAAATAATGCCAGATAATGTTAGTTTTGTTTATCTTATGACGTGTAGGCCTTTAACTGTAAACGTTTGGGAAGCATATTAGTGGTGCTTCTACGGCTGTACTGATTGTGCCCAGATTCTGATTGTGGCTGTTTCTTAGGCTTGTTATCCTGGCATTTTTTCAGGAAAAAATGTACTGTGAACAATTTCAGTCTCTGAAGAAGTCCTCTTTAATAAACAAAAATGTTAAGCTTAACTGAAGGGTTAAGGTAATGTAGGTATGAAATGCATATTATTTAGAAAAGTGAAGTGCTGGATAACAAAGATTTGTGTGTTTATATAAGGCTGTATAGGTTTGGTTTTGACTTGGAACTACCTAAATTGGCTTCAGATTAGATCAATATTTTTTTTATTCCAGGAAGAATGGGAATAATGTTTTCACACTACAGCAACTACACACTACTAATTTCAAACATAATTATCTCATGCTTGAGACTAATGTCTATAGCAATAATAATAATAATAATAATAAATCTTGAATTTATTGACCGCTCCATCTCCCTGGGGGGACTCGGAGCGGTGTTCAGGGCAAATAAAACCATAAAAACAACACACATACAATAAAAACGAATTAAATACATCCCTGCACTAAAATCCCAGTTAAAACTACTAAAATTCCTAACTAAAATTAACAGTCCTATAGACGGGAGACTACCCTAGGCCGGCCAAGCAGAACAGATGTGTTTTTAGTTTAAGACGGAAGGAGCGGAGGTCCGTGGTTGTTCTAATGTCGGGGGGAAGGTCGTTCCAGAGGGCTGGGCCCGCCACAGAGAGAGCCCTTCCCCTGGGCGTCGCCCGCTGACAAAGTCTAGTGGACGGCACCCGGAGAAGCCCCTCTCTGTGGGAGCGAATCGGCCGTGAGGATGTATGAGGCAGGACTGTTACAGGCATTCTACACATTTAAGAGATATTATCTAAATTGCTTTTTAACATCTATGTGAACATTTGAGAGGAGGCTAACTTGTTCTCCTTTTTTCCAGCTTTAATTCTACATGTTGCTGCTGAAAATGGAAAAGATTGGATTGAACTTCTGTCAGAGGTATTAAATTTCTTGTCCAAAGATAGCAAGAAACTTTGAAAAGACTTACCTGTAAAATATGTCAAGTTTTGATATACCAGTAAATAGGTTTGCTTGAAATGCAAATAAGTTTTTCACAGCTCTGATTGTGAACAGCCTTGTAATCCCATCTGATTTGATACCCATCATGCTTACTGTCGGGTGGGACTGAAAAATGTTAGCAAATGGTTCTCTGCCCAGCTGCTGGGTGGGCGTGGCCATGGCCTACTCAGTGTAGGCACCATGGCAGGGGCGGCATTTTTGCCATACCCAGGCTCCGGATGCTTTCCCTGAGCCTCCAGGAGGGTGAAAATGGCCTCCCCCGGGCTCCGGAGGGCGGAAACGGGCCCATTTCCAGACTTCCGGGAGGCCTGTTTTTCGCCCTCCCAGAGCCTCCATGTGGGCCCTGCACTTACCAGGCATGATGAACATGGAGTCGCATGGAGACTCCTGGGAGGGTGGGGTGGAGTGGAAGGGGTCAGCTGGTCTTTGCAACATCCAGTTCACTTGAACTGGTGTGAACTGACTGAATCTCACCCCTCTTACTGTCCATCAGAGTTTAGCAGCTTATAAATTCAAAATTAAAGAATACTGTTTATTTATGGTTCAATGTCCAGGTAATCTTGTATTTACAACCGTAATTGAGCCTAGAATGACTGTCATAAATTGAGTGACTGTTTATAGTGGGCATTCATGTGACTGCACCCAATTTTATACATTTATTTATTTTCTCGATTTGTGTTTTTGCTGGAAACTTGAAAAAAGTGCCAAAAATCTCAGTCACGTAACAGTGGAACACTTGCAAATGGCCATAAATGCAAGCCGGTTGCCAACACCCTAAATGGATGGCTCTAATTTATTATATTAGAGATGCTAATTATTTTGAAAGCTTACTTTTTGCCCCCCCCAAATGTCTCCTGCTACACAAACCATCTTTTAAAAGTCTATAAAAACAAACTGCCAAAATGAGTATTAGCAATAACCAATTTGATATGCACAATAGATCCTGATTCATTTTTTTAAAGATGTAAAATGTCTCTCTAAAGGAATTCTGCAGAAGGTGTCATAAAAGCACATAAAATGATATAAACAAGGCTTTTCTACATTACATTTGTAAAAATCATTACCTGACTGCAGGGGCACTGGGACGGGTGAAATTTGGAGGACTGGTTGTCAGTCCTACCTGGGGTGAAATCCAGCAGGTTCTGACAGGTTCTGGAGAATCAGTAGCAGAAATTTTGAGTAGCTCGGAGAACCGTCAAATGCCACCTCTGGCTGGCCCCAGTGGGGCGGGAATGGAGATTTTGCAGTATCATTCCCCTGGAATGGGGTGGGAATGGAGATTTTGCAGTATCCTTCCCCTGGAATGGGGTGGGAATGGAGATTTTGCAGTATCCTTCCCCTGCCATGCCCACCAAGCCACGCCCACAGAACCGGTAGTAAAAAATGTGATTTTCATCACTGAGTCCCACTCATTCAGCATAAGTTTGAACAGTCACTGAACGAGTGGTTGTGGGTGAGGGCCACCTGTAAAGTGTTCATATTTCAAAACAAACTCTTCCCCAACAGCAAGCAAAATGTAATAACTGCAAATGCAATCAGCTTGTATAAACAATATCTAGGAACCCCTTTTTACTTTCTGCATGAACATTTCTGGTACTTATTTTTGAAAGAAGCTCCATGAAATAATGCTATGTAAATTTACATTAAGCATTTTTTAATACTCCTATGTGCACTGCATTAATGCGGAAAGTGGAGACTCTATAAAGCTGCTGTCGATAATCTTTTGGTACCCAAGCATCATACTGAATTTGGGAAATTTTGAGAGTTTTTTTTAATGGTGATGTGTATGCTTTAATTTTTTAGTGTTATTTTCCTCCATATTTAAGTCTCAAAATGTCAGGAAAGTTTCCTATGTCAAAAGGAGAACAGTCAGTAGTTATACCCAGAGGATGCCCTGAATGCTATAAAAGAGACCTTGAGAGCTGTAGACTGCTAATGTCTGATGGAAGGGAGAGAAAGAAAAAGCAAAGTGATTACAGGGCTGCAGGAGAAATTCAGTAAAGTTAGATCAAAGTGAGCAAGGATTTGGAATAGGTTAAAGAGGTTACATGTTTCAGGTTGTTGAGAAATACTTAAACAAATAATTGTGCCTATTTATGATGCTGCCCTATTTCATTGGTTAGGAAAAGCTTCCTCTTGAGTAGTGAGATTGCTACATGATGTATAGGCGATTTCAGCAAATATCTGCTGTCAGTTGCTTAGTCACTACTGAATAATAGTCAAGATATTTTTAGAACTTGGTTTCCAGGGTGATGCTATGGTGAACTTTTTGCTCCAAAGCACAGTGCTGTACATAACGCACTGTCTCTGTACATAACGCTGAATTATTAGATTTTATTTTGGCCTTTTCGGCTGTATTTAGATTATAATATAATTTGGATTTGAGCTTTCCTGGGATGTATGTTCTCATCAATATTTGGCCATATAGACTTATTTGAAAAAGTAGTTTCTTTTATTTATCTACCGTATTTTTTGGAGTATAAGACGCACCTTTTCCCCTCAAAAACAAGGGTGAAAATCTGTGTGCATCTTATACACTGAATACAGCATGTTTTGCCTCCCAAAACTCCACCCTCTTTGCAAAAATGTCCATGCATAGCCTTTAGGAAGGCTTCCAGGGTGCTGCTGATGACTGGGAGGGCATAAATGAGCAGAAAATGGGCCGTTTTGGGGGCCCCCAGCCTCCAGGAGCACTCTATAAGCCTCCTAAAGGCTATGAATGCCTTTTCCCCCCCCAAAAAACGGGCCCGGTTTCCCAAAAAATGCGCCATTTTTGGGAGGTCTGTAGAGTGCAAAAATATTTTTTTAAATTTGTCTCTTCAAAATCTTGGTGCATCTTATACTCCGGTGCGTCTTATACTCTGAAAAATATGGTATATAAATTCCGGTCGATTATAAGAAACAGAAATTTAAAATGGCAAATTTGATCACAAGAGCTAATTTTTTATGCTACAATTTCTAATAAAGTGGTATAAAATAATGTTCTGCCAGAGGCCTGTTTAATAAACCTATTTAAACTAGGGATATTGTAGTGTGGTAACTAAGAATGTGAACAGGGAATTAAAGACTTAGCTACCAATGCATTTGGCAGCTTTAGGCAAGGTCTATTTGCTGTTATATGAAAATAATATGATTAGCCTAACTTTTGCTGGGCTTTTGTAAGAATTACTAAGTTGGTAAGTGTAAGGCTCATTAGATACTTGAAACTTGTAATATAAATGGTGCTGATACATTAACTTTTTGTTAAAAGTTGTGAATATTTTTGACCACTTGTAACTGTTTTTAAAGGGTTGGGTTTTTTCCTGTTCAATTGCATTTTTAATATAGTTCCTGATTTCTTAATACAGATGCCAGGAAAAAATGAGCATTCAACCCAAATAAGCAAAGGTAAGTCAACCTATTTGATATTAACCTTTATAGTAAGTCTAACCGTCAGGATGAATAATATGTGTTGCATTCATTGCCACATTATGCCTTCCTAGACTTTAATCCTGGTAACTGCTACCATACTATTGTGATTGGATCACAAATTTACATTATTTAATTTATCCTACAAGAACAACTTGTAAGAACATTTGTCTGAAATGGTATAGGGTTTCCTGCCTAGGCAGGGGGTTGGATTAGAAGACCTCCAAGGTCCATTCCAACTCTGCTATTGTATCGTAACATAAGAAGACTCCATATTAGATCAGACCAAGTGTATGCTTTATGCAACTGTTTTCCCTCAGGCACCAGCCAGATACTCTTAAGAAGTCTTACTTGTATAATGGAAACATAGCAACCACACTTTTGTTCCTGTTCTACTCAAGTTGATATTAACTGCAAGCTATTCTGGGAGGCTATAAAGTCCAGAATAACAAATGCCCTCTGCTCTATTAAGTTTTCTTTTCAGTAAAAATATGTTGATTTAACTAGGACAGATTGCCCATCTAGCCTAATGCTATCTATTCCAAGAGTAAGAAATATGATATCTACTTATATTGCAGTTATTTGCCATCAACTAATGGGAGCTGAAGTCCAAAATATTGGAGTTGGGGTGGGACTTGTAGTAAGTCTTCAGGGATATGGACAGAGTTCTTCCTTCTGCCACTGCCATCTGATTAATTTTAGTGAAGATCCATGGGGATTATGCATTGACTGCTGAGTTATGGACTCTTCCTCTTTCCTCTTCTGTTTCTGATTAAGTACTTCTGATAAAAGATGTTCCTATACTCCATCTTGGCAAGGTTATATTAGTCTTTGCATTAGACTTTTATCTGCTCAATACCATTGTTTCCATTGATTATGTTTATAAATGGTTTGAAACAAGATGGTAAGAAATGATGTTATTGCAAAAAGCTTTAGGAGCTGAAGACTAAACAACATGATGATAGTGCATCTCCATATTCATGGAATATGAATCCTACGTGTCAGTGAGTGATGAACAGGGACACACGTTTTTAGTCTTTCAGTAAGTGTTATCAAATTAGTATAGTTTGTGACTTTTGTGTGCATTTGCGCTTGGCTACTCTGACTTGACTTCAGGCATCGTTGTAATTGTTTAGGCACAGAAAAATGGGGATTAGAAAGAAGTTATGCATCTGAATACTGTAGAACTGGTACAGTCTATATTCCTGAGACTGAATTATTAATGTGAACATTAATATAAACTTTCTCTTATTTGCTGACTTTTGATAAATGATTTAGTCTTCTATTTTTATATTGTGAACTGCTTTGTATATTTCAAAATGTGGTACAGTATAAATACAGTAAAGTTAACTTTTGTATAGGTCTGACCAGAGGAGACCTTGATACAAAGAAATGGACTGGAAGGAATGGTCATACCAAGAGCAGTTAAAACCACAGCCTAGATTAGCAGAGATGGTTCCTGATGTGATTGTCTTAGAGCAAACACAAACATTGTTTTTCCCCTTCATTATTTTGATGAAAGATTGGATATTTTTAAGAGAAGGTTGCAGGCAGAATTGGAGAAGCAAAGTGCCTGAAAATCTTTCTGGGCAGCAATGAAGCTTTAAATGTCTCATTGATTAATGTGAAAGCTGTTTTAAAACATTGATATGAATATTAATCAGCTTTGTTTAGGAGTAAGAGCCACTTTTTCTTGATCTTAGTAATAGTTGAAACAAGGGCCTAGGTCTGTGATGGCAAACCTATGGCACGTGTCTCATCCTCCCGGTTGGTGGCACGTAGCCGTTGGTTGCAAGCGGTCGGGTGCCACAACCCCTGCAGGCTAGGTGGTCAGGGAGTACAGAGCCAGGGCCTGCGGCTGATGTTCTGCAATGCCAGGTCCGTTGTCAACAAAGCCCCCCTCATTAGTGACCTTGTGTCAGAGGGGGAGCCGGACCTGGCTGGAATTGCGGAGACCTGGTTGGGCCACGAGGGAGGACTCCCCCTCGTTGAAATGTGCCCACCAGGCTACCGCGCTTTTCATCAGCCCCGGGCCCTAGGCAGGGGCGGTGGGGTAGCGGTCATTGTTAAGGAAGGTCTTGAGCCGAGAGAGACCATTGTGCCACAGACCACCGGCTGTGAGTCCCTTTGCGTGAAGTGGGGCCTAGGGAGGCAGTTGGGCTTGCTGGTTGTATACCTGGCTCCCCGCTATGTAGCAGCAGCCCTGCCCGAGCTCCTGGAGGTGATCGCTACGGTGGCAGTGGAGACCCCCAGACTTGTAGTCATGGGGGACTTTAATCTGCCATCATTGGGCGAATCATCCGAGGCAGCTCGGGAGTTCATGGCTTCCATGACGGCCATGGACCTGACCCAACTAATTCAGGGCCCCACTCACGAGGGTGGACATACGCCGGACCTCATCTTCGTCTCAGGCCAATGGAAGAGTGATCTGGGTATAGGGGATATAGTCATCACGCCCTTGTCATGGTCAGATCACTCACTTCTCCAGCTCGACTTTCCGACTGCTGCTCCCCTCCGCGGGGAGGCAGAACCGGAGTCATCAATCTGGTTCCGCCCCAGGCGCCTGATGGACCCGGATGGGTTCCAGACGGCGCTTGGGCCATTTCCTGTACCCTTGACCCGTGCCCCGATGGAGGACCTCACAGCCGCATGGAATAGTGCGGCCGTGGGAGCCTTGGATCGGGTCGCGCCCTTGCGGCCTCTCTTGCGGCAGCGAACCACCCTGGCTCCTTGGTTTACCGAGGAGCTGCGGGTGATGAAACGCCGCAAGAGATGCCTAGAGAGAAGATGGAGGTATACCCGATCTGAATCTGACCGGACACAGGTAAGAGCCCATTTACGGACTTACATTGTGGCGCTGAGAGTGGCCAAACGCCATCATTGTGCTACTCTCATAGCATCCGCAGAAAACCGCCCTGCCGCCCTGTTTAGGGTGACCCGCTCCCTACTTCAACAGAGGGTGCGGGAAGCCCCGCTACAGGGTAGAGCAGAGGAATTTGTGATTTTTCTGCAGGAGAAAACAGCTCAGATACAGAACGAGCTAGCCCCCATTGATGGCCCAGTGGGATGACACGAGGCAGATCTTGTTTGGGAGGAGTTTGACTCTGTTACTTCCGAAGATATGGACAGGTTACGTGGGCGACTGCGAGCCACCACATGTTCATTGGACCCGTGTCCCTCCTGGCTTGTACTGGCATCCTGGGAGGTGACACGAGGCTGGCTCC
The DNA here is from genome assembly GCA_039707465.1 of Rhabdophis nuchalis. Taxonomy (NCBI): domain Eukaryota; kingdom Metazoa; phylum Chordata; class Lepidosauria; order Squamata; family Natricidae; genus Rhabdophis; species Rhabdophis nuchalis. The sequence goes on along the minus strand of CM077649.1, from coordinate 41,824,915 downwards.
AAGAGGTTGTCAACGCATCCTTAAGTGCCTGCTTCCCTAAAAGAAGCGATGGTGAGGCCCCTCCTTAAGAAGCCCTCTTTGGATCCAGCTCTTTTAAACAACTATCGTCCAGTCTCCAACCTTCCCTTTCTGGCGAAGGTTGTCGAGAGTGTGGTGGCACAACAGTTTCCCCATCACCTGGAGGAAGTTGACTATCTAGATCCGCGCCAGTCCGGCTTTCGGCCCGGGCATAGCACCGAGACGGCATTGGTCGCGTTGGTCGATGATCTCTGGAGGGCCAGAGATGGGGGTTGTTCCTCCATCCTGGTCCTATTAGACCTCTCGGCGGCTTTCGATACCATCGACCATGGTATCCTATTGCATCGGCTGGGGGGGTTGGGGGTGGGAGGCACCGTTTTATGGTGGTTCTCCTCCTACCTCTCTGGCCGATCACAATTTGTGTTGGCAGGGGGGCAGAGGTCGACCTCGAGACCCCTCACATGTGTGGTGCCTCAGGGGTCGGTCCTCTCGCCCCTCCTGTTTAACACATATATGAAGCCGCTGGGTGAGATCATCCGTGGTTTTGGGGTAGAGTACCATCTATACGCTGATGACACTCAGTTGTATATATCTACCCCAAACCACCCCAACGATGCCGTAGCGGTGATGTGCCAGTGCCTGGAAGCCGTGCGGATCTGGATGGGAAGTAACGGACTCAGGCTCAACCCGACCAAGACCGAGTGGCTGTGGCTTCCGGCTGCCCGATTCAACCAGCTCACTCCATCACTGGCCATAGGGGGCGAACATCTTGCCCCTGTGGATGGGGCGCGCAATTTGGGTGTCCTCCTGGATGCCCGGCTGTCCATGGAAGATCAGGTGACAGCCGTGGCCAGGAGGGTGTTTTACCAGGTTCGCCTGGTTCGCCAATTGCGCCCCCTATTGGATCGGGACGCCCTTCGCACAGTCACTCACGCGCTCGTGACATCCCGACTGGACTATTGTAACTCTCTCTACATGGGGCTTCCCTTGAGGTGCACCCGGAGACTTCAGCTAGTCCAGAACGCAGCCGCGCGAGCAATTATGGGAACCGTCAGGTCTACCCATGTAACACCGCTCTTGCGCGAGCTGCACTGGCTACCTGTCGTCTTCCGGGTGCGCTTCAAGGTGTTAATTATCATCTTTAAAGCGCTTCATGGCTCGGGACCTAGCTATCTGCGGGATCGGATCCTGCCTCATACATCCTCACGGCCGATTCGCTCCCACAGAGAGGGGCTTCTCCGGGTGCCGTCCACTAGACTTTGTCAGCGGGCGACGCCCAGGGGAAGGGCGCTCTCTGTGGCGGGCCCTGCCCTCTGGAATGACCTTCCCCCCGATATTAGGACGACCACGGACCTCCGCTCCTTCCGTCTTAAATTAAAAACTCATCTTTTCTGTCTGGCCGGCCTGGGATAGTCTCTCTGTCTCTGGGGTTTTATTGGGTAGTTTTTAGTATAGTTTAGTTTTAATGGGGAATTTTAGCGCAGGTTAGGTTTAATTTGTTTTTCAGAAATGTCTGTATATTTTTATTGTTTTTATTCTACCTGTGCACCGCCCCGAGTCCCTATGGGGAGAGGGAGCGGTTTACAAATATTAAATTATTATTATTATTATTATTATTATTATTATTATTATTATTATTATTATTATTATTATTATTATTATTATTATTATTATTATTATTATTATTATCTGCCAGCACATGAGCCATCAGCTCCAACGCATAGGCGCAAGCCAGCCAGAGGGCTGGGGGAGGCCGTTTTCGCCCTCTCTAGGCTTAAGGAAAGCCTCCGGGGAATGGGGAGGGCAAAAAAACGTGCCTAGAGGGCCTATCGGAAGTTTGGAAATGATACATTTCTGGCTTCCAGAGGGCCTCTGGTGAGCTGGGGGTAGGCCATTTTCCCCCTCTCCAAGCTCCAGAGGCTTTCCTGGAGCCTGGGGAGGGTGAAAACAGCCCCCTGAAAGGAAATACCAAGCTCAGCTTGGAGGCGAGCAGTGCAGCACACGTGGGGAGTGTGGGCAGGTTTGTGTGCACATGCGCATGTGTGGGCGCCCTTCACATTAAGGGTGCTGGCATGTGTGTGTGTACTATCGCATGTGCACGCTCACATTTTTGGCACCCAAAAACAAAAAGGTTAGCCATCACTGGCGTAGGTGTCAGTTATGGCCTGGGAAATGAATTGGCGGATTAGATGAATAATTTCTTTGAGCTGTCTTTGGACCATTGAGACATTCGTCATGCTTGGATCAAAATGTAGAATGCCATAATTAGCACAGATGGTTTAATATAATTGTATCTACAGTATAGCAGTATTGACATTAAGTCCCTCTCTAAGGAAGATGGATGGTTAGATAGATAGATAGTTAGATAGATAGACAGACAGACAGACAGACTGACTGACTGACTGACTTTGGAGCGGCCTATTGGTGCATTATACAACTGTTTAGGTAGAAGAAATCAGTACCTTTTAATCATTATACATATAATTATCTTCCAAATCTGATGATTAACTGGTAGTTGAAACAAGTGAAGAAATCATTAAAATTCCAATAGATTCTATTATATATATATTAAGGAAATCATCATTCTTTTAACTACCATGGTGTGAATTATTTTTGTCCTTGTGAGACAAGTTTAGATTGTTTTTTACAGGGGCATAATGCATCTGAGAAAATAAGTAGCGTTTAAAATGATTTACTCTGAATGAAATAGTAAGTTACTTTAGGTTCAATGCACAAATATTTTAAAAATCCAATTTGCCATACAAATTCATGTAAAGTTACATGAATATTTTTATTGTATCTAATTTTCAACAGTGTGGTTTGTGACTTGGATTTTCAGTGGTTATAAGGTTCTGGCACTATTCTTTTATTTAAATATAAAACTTTTTTCTTGCTTTTTTCAGCCAGTTTATTAGAATTCAGGAGATGCTCATGTATGCGTACATTACTTGAAAACCCAAGGTGTTTTTCAGTGGGCTATTTATAATAATACTGAATTCACTTAACTATTGTTGATGTCATTTATTTATATATTTCTATTTACAGAGCTAAGGGAAATAGTATTTGTCATCCAGAGTCAGAAGAATTCTTATCATTTGAAAAAAGCAAATGATCTTAAACAAAGTATTTTAAAACAGGCTACCTCTTTGGGAAAGGTACGTATTATGCTAAATATATTTATCTTTCTCCTTCTTTTACATTTGAAATTTGAATAATTCCAGGATACGTTTTTCATTTAAAGCTAAAAAGATTCACCTGTACAATTGTATAACAGTTGACTTCTAAGCTTCAGTTGATATATTCTTTAGTTATTTTTAACGTGATGCTTATGCTGTTTGTTTTTTCCTTCGTTTTGCATAAATTTTTTCTCCTCATTTAGGCACATCATGCTAAAATGCATAGCTGGGTTTTGTTTAATAATTGATCATAACAAGGTCCTAACTTATTAATATGTATTTCTTACATGTTGGTTTTTATTGACAAAATAGAAGCTACGTTCTTAATTTAAAGTCAAATAGAACTTTATTTGCATTGTTGCCTTTTAAATAAAATCAAGGCTATTTGGGGTTCATGGGAGTTAGAGGAGCTAATTGCAAGTTAACAAGGTTATCTCTGTCACGGTAATTAATTGATTATAGGTAGTCCTTGCTTAGCAATCCAATTGGACTGGCAACTTAGTCAGTAAGTGCCAATCACTAAGCAGAAAATCACACAATCACAACAGGATTAGAACCTTACTTCCCCTTTGGTTGTTAAGTCACTAAGTGAAACATCATTTGATCATGGCTTATGATTTTACTTCTGCCTTCTCTGTTAACTTTGCTTGCTTGTCACAGCTAGTTGTAAACACACAAATGGTGATCACATGACCACAGGATGCTGCAATGTTTGTAAACATACGCTAGTTGAAAAGCACATGAATGGTCATGAACACTGCAGCCGTGATAAATATGGGGATTGGTCACAAAGCTATTTTGTTTACACTGTTTTAACTTAGAACAGTCCTTAAACAAGGCAGTCTATAAGCAAGGACTCCCTGTAAAATCCTCTGGCAGGCTCGAGTTACTGCCTGAAACTGATGAGACTTTAATCAGTTCCAAACTGAATGCTTTTGTTCTAAATGTTGGCATTGAAACAAAGTTACTTTTTCATAATTATCCTAATAGCAAAAGGTTGCTATCGGCAGAAATTGCTATCTCTAACTATTTATCAATAGACATATTTTGAAACTATAAGCAAGAAGATGAATGATAACTAACAGCAGTTTCAGTTCCATTAGCACGAGAAGGACAATTAATATTGCAACCAAAGGAAATTATCCCTGCTTGTGTAATTTTTTTTTTAAAAAAAATACAATTCATGAAAAGTCAGGAAAATGGTAACATATCTGATATGATTTCCATATATTGTGTTTCTATTTTCTATCTGCCTGATAGAAAATGATGCATTTCTTGTTTCTGTCTGGATGTTTGTTGTTTCTATCTGCTTTGTTATTGGATTGTTAATTTTCCTGCACTCTTTGTTACTGCACCATCCTTGCATTTGTTGACTACAATATATTTTCACAAAGTAATCAATAAACAGTAATAAAACACAATGAAATATTTTTCTATTATTATTATTTAGAATTATTAAGTGTACTGTTATAAATAGTATATCTAAGAAGAAGAAAGAAATAGGCTGCATTATTGTTTTTCTGAAAAGAACCGCTATATTGAAGAAAGACATTTTTTATTTACATGAAAAATAATGATGAATAAAACATATCAAAATTAGGTTAGGTTATTACTATCACATTGTAGCTTCATATAGAATTGTTATATTCTCCGAGGTCCATTCCATATGGGCATTTTCCTATGCCATCTCTCTTCCATGCACGTTAAGTAAATTAAAGAATTTTGTTCCTGACACGAGAAGAATTGGAATTGAATCGAATAACATATGTTTTATATATATAAGATTGTAGCTTCATTCCCTGAAATTAAAAATAATCAGTAGATGATGGAAATTCGCATTGCCTAAAAGCTCTTAATTAAAATATAGACTATGTTTCCATATTCTTTCATCCATGTATATTCTTTTACTAGTGGGTGGGTGGAGAATAAACCTACATGTCATCTATTATGTAGTAATTATAATGTGTGATACTGAGAAAAACATATAGGTGGGAAGTGGATGACCATTTTGGCCTAGAGTAATTTAATGTTAACATTAGGCAATGAACTGAACTGAAGCCTTTGTAATATACTGTTCTGTGGTTGGTCATGTAGTACATATTTATTTTAGCTCATATTTATTTTATATATAGATTATATGTTATAATGCAGCTTGATGGCCCAGCTGGAAGGGAGGGGGGAACCAGGCTGTGCGAGTGGTTGGCTGGCATGCACGTGTGTCCTTGTGCAACTAAATGCAAGAAGTGGGCCTATGCACATGCAGCATGCCCCTCAACTGCAAGTTGAGCTATGTACACATGCGTGTGCATGCGGCCCACCACTCATGTGACTTGAGCTATGCATGTGCACCAGTCTGACTCTTACATGGCCCAGTTCCGAATAGGCCATGGTCTGGTAGTGTGCTGCAGTGCAGGGACTGGGGACCCCTGCTGTAATGTATTTGGAGAACAACAAGTAAGAATACTGTGAAAAATAATAATGAATTCTAGCTAAATGCAGACTAGTATTTCTTCATCAATACCAGAAAAGATGGATGGGACAAGGGGCAGAGAAGGGCACAAGACCACAATGTTTGTCCATAATGCATCATAAAACATGGTTTATGGTATCATAGATAAATTTTAAAACATGATCTGCAGCATCATTTTTTTTATTACATTTGCATGCAAGTTCTTTTGGTACATGAATTTGTGTTACTATTGAAGCCTGAGTCACATTCTGGTTGATTCTTTAACTCAGATTAGTTTGATGAGCAAATGACAGTTAGCTAAGAGGACACATCTCCATTTTGTGCACCAATAACAACCTCTCTTATAAGCCACAATTGGTCCAGATTAGAATGGTTATAGGGCAGAGGTGGTATTCTACTGGTTCAGACCAGTTCTCCTGAACCAGTAGCTCTGACTTTAAGCCAAGACTGAATCCGTTCTCTATTTCTGTGAAAGTGGACCCAGCCGCCTACCCCAGCATTATACAAACCTTTATTTCTGCTTCTGAAGCCCAGCTGATGAGGGGCGACAGATGCTGATCCCCAGCTGTTTTCCTTGCTTCTTTCCTTGTTTTCAATGTGGAAGTTCAATTTTCTCTTAACTGTGTATGCGCGCAAAGCGCACGCTCAGCAAACTGGTAGTAAAGCCGGTCGGATCCCACCCCTGTTATAGGGGTCACAGGAACGTATCAATTTGTTCATTTCATCTCACTATTTTGATAGCTGCACTGGTTTCCTGTTAGCTTTGGGTTTAGTTCAAGGTGCTAGTTGTCACCTTTAGAGTTTTACATGACTGGAGGTCTTGGTATCTTTTGGACTTCGTATCTTCTAATACAATTTGGAAGTGCAGGCTCTCTTCTAATTTCTACTGTTAGGGAATGTCATTATCAAAACTCAAAGAAGAAATCCTTTTCAATTGTTGTCTTTTCTGTGAAATAGCATCCTGGAAATGTGCATTTTCTGGCCAATATTGATTTCGGAAGATCATTAAAATGTGCCAATTTCTGAAGGCCTTTGAGTCGGGACTTTTTACTGTTGTACCCTGTTATTGTGAGGTATTTGTCTAGTGTAATTATATTTGAAATATTATTTGTGTTTGATTTTCATATTATAATTGTGTTATTTTTTTAAAAAATCATAATCTTTTTAATACAACAATACTTAACTGTAAGGAAGAAAGAAAACGTTAAAAGTTCAAATTAAAAATTTAAACAAAGAGAAAAAAAGGGAAAATCTATCTTTATCTTATACTAGACATTGGCGGACAGTAAGGTTTACCAATGAATTTACTACTATAACATGAACAACAGAAGATATTATAAGGTATCACAAAATTTCTGCAATACTGCAGTACACATATTGTACCATTTTTTATTAGTAGAGAATCTTGCCTTTTCCAGAACTGATAAATCATACATCCCCAGTAATCATAACTGATCATCTCAGATGTATTACTTTTCCATTTTCTCAGTATAATTATTTTTGCCCACATCCCTCATCGCAAAAACTGCAATTCTTAAGTCAAATTCCAAAGATATATGCATTAATATCTTTTAAGATTTAAGCATCAATTTCCTTATATACATTAAAGTTGTATTCCCCCCAAAATACCAAATGATCACATGCCCATAACATACTGTATGGGTCAGTGAGTCCTTAATTTACACCTCCAGCATAAGACATCTGGTGTCCATCCTTTCAGGTGCATTATTTGTGGATGCCAGTACACCCTGAGTACAATTTTTCCTATATTAGCAGTGTACCTCTAAATTTTAACTTTTTAAGTATTTGAAGCCATTGATGCAACTTTATCAAAAAATCCAGGACTTTACTCAATGTTGGTAATATCCCATAAATATCCACTTTTAAAATATTATTGACCTTTTGATAGAGGTATGCTACAGATTTTATTTTTGTCATGGATTTCAAATAAGAAAGCAATTTAGGTGCCTTTGATGGAGCCAGAGCATCTGGTCCATATTGAAAGTATAATGGAATATTAGAGCATGATTAAGCTGAACATAACTCCAATGTTGTGTATTGTGAAGATGAAATAGGAATTGAAGTCAGGAAAAAACCTTAAAATAGTGATTACACAGTAGTTGATTTAAAGTAATGATCCTAGATTCTACCCAAGCTTTCCAATAAGCCAATGAATTTTACCACAATAGAATTTTTTCACAGTAGAACTTTTTCACGGAGTGAACTATTCATAAATCATGTTATCAAAACTCAATTTACCTCGCAACATGGCCCAAAGATTTCTTGCCATTGATATTCCTGGAAAGAAAACAGCTTTTTTTCTAATGTTTTTTCCCCCAAGATCACTAAGAAAATAGACCACATAATCTTCAACTTCTCTGATAAAGAATAATATTCCATTATATTTTCATTCTACCAACAGGTGGCTGATAAAATATTAGACCAATGGCATTTTTGCAAATGAGATAAATTAAAACCACCTTCCTGAAATGATCAAATTGTTGACAACTCTAAGAAAAAAGGTTGAGATCAGTATTTTTCAAACTTGGCAACTTTAAGATGAGCAGACTTCAAGTCCCTGAATTCTCCAGATAGCAGGACTGAAGAATTCTGAGAGTTGAAGATATTGAAGGCAACATCTTAAAATTGCCCAAGTTTGAATAACACTGGCTTAGATATATGGCTTCCTAGAATGAAATATAAACAGCTATGTAGATACATCTCAAAATAACGAGATACCTTCTGCAAGTAGGATAAACAGCTGTTCAGCTGAGAGCTTTTAATGGTTAAATGACTGTCATTACGAAGTACCAACATAGACATAATTCTTGTAATTTAAGAGATATAAGTGTTATGCTGCAAAATTCCAGGAATCTATTTGGAGTATGGTAACTTTTTATTGCTTTTTACAACTCATACCGATGTAAATTGTTGATGGTGTAACTGCTTGCAGTTAAGCTGCCATCCTTTTTTATTAGTCTTGAAAAGGATTGTAATTTGGCATTTGTGCAAAATTAGAAATATTATGATCTTGAAAAATAGCAAATTCTACAGTATCTAAAATTGATTTTTCAGTTTGAATATCTAGAGATGATTTTATTCATTACAATCTGTTCTGTATACTGCATCTCTTCTGACAGATCCTCCAAATCTACCCTTATAAAAATGTTTGATAGATTTCTTTTATATCCCTATTTATAACTCTCTGTTGCATTAAAAAAGGACATTCACAAAATATATATGTAATGATGAAGTAAACTCTAGCTAATTGCTTGACACAAAATTGTTTTTAAAAAGTATGAATAAAAGCTGCAGAGAAATGTATAAAAATGTGCACATTTTTCTTCAGCCTTCCCCTGCTTTTCGGGGGAGGAGGGAAGGAGCAAACTCATAAATCACTAGAGAAATTGGCTGGAATAAACTTATAAAAATGATGAATGGGGTGGATATAAAATTGATAAGTCAGACATTTGCAATATACTCTCATAGTTGATTCTTGTATAGCCATGAACGTGAAAGGGAAGAACAAGAAAAAACTGTCCTTTATTTAAAATCTGCTCAGTCAGTTATCTGCATGTTCTCTATCATGAAAATATAAAATAAGCAGTAAAGATATTTTTTACTAAATGTAATAATATACCAGATACAATTTTGAAAATAGCACTTCGTTTTAAAAATAATCATGGTCTCGGGAATGTATATATGCATGGATATACATATAGTTAGGCTCACAAAATAACTTTTATATTATTAGCTTTTATACTATTGCCAAAGAATATACTCTACTCAAAAATAGGTATCAAAAATCAATATGTTGATTTTTTAAAAACAAAATAAAACATTGTATTTAAAATATGATTCACACTCTCAATCTCAGGTCAGAATGTAACTCCTAGGCTGACTATTGCAACTGCCCAGTGTCTTTTAGTGCCAATCAATATATTCAAATTGCATTAATCAAACCTGGAGATGCATCTGATACTAAAAAAATATGCATGTCTTAGGTAGGTAGGGTTGCCTGCAGGTAGGTTTTTTTAAGCTAAATAAACGTTCTAATGCATTTGTAGTGGGATTGGGATGTATACTCCTAATAATACCTGCTCATTCAGTTTTTGCAAAACAATAAAAATACAAAGGTATTGTTCTTTTCAGATATATGATAAAATGTCTTTCACTTAATTTTTATTGTTTTTGAGCCTTTTATTTCCAGGTTCACTCAGTGTTCAAAAACAGCATTTTGCCTGTGCATTCCATTGTATATTAAAAGAATAATCAAGTTTAAGGAATTTAATAAAGGTAGAATTGCAGCTCAGTTGCTTTTCACAGATCTCAGAAATGCTGAGGCATATCCTTTGGGATTAGCAGCTGAAACACGCTTGTACAACTTTTATACCTGATATTTGCATTTCATTTCAGGATTCTGTGCATACTCTGCAGAGGTGGGTTGCTACCAGGTCAGTAGTGGAAATTGCGACTGGGTCGTCGAACCGATAGGGACAGCAGGCTTGCCACGCCCCTGAACCAGTTCCCTGGTTACCCATGATGTTGCCACCATGTTTTTTAGTCATTTTATAATGTTCTGCGCATGCCCAGAACAATTTATAGGCAATTGTGCATGTGCAAGCAACACGTGAGTGAAGTGGACCGGCAGTAATGCTGGTAGCAACCCACCTCTGATCAACGCCAGTATTCTAAATATCAGTGGATCAAAATGTAACATTTATAAGAATAAGGTTCCTATATGAATCTACTTGCTTGAATAACTAATCTTATTACCTATTACTACTCCTTAGAAAATACTCTTATGTTTAAAATAATTTTGATATTTATGAATAGGAATGTTTAATTTATGGAAAACATGAAACAAAGTATTCCATTTTTAACTCTGTTAAAGGTGTTCATTGTGGTTCATGAAATGTGTTTTCTTAAAAGGAAATGCCTACCATTCTGCTTACTCATCAGATGGACAGACATGAAGGGACATGGACTATTTTACCATTAATGCATGAGTAAGTGTAAAAACAAGGTATGACATTGTGAACTACAGGCTCTTGGAGTTGGAAGGGATTATTTAGGCTGTTAATTTTCATCCCACTACTGAGTTCATGAATCAGTCTCCATTTGAAAACATCCAGCAAAGGAAAGTTCTCTCCTTTGATAATTGGTTCCATGTCAGACTTGCTATCAAATTTTTTTTTAGAAACTGCCTTATAAAAAGAGCATTAGTCTGTGCCCTGCATCTATGTTGATAAAAAACAGATCTTGGCTTTTCATGTGTCAATTTTTCAGACACTCAGAGTCCCTTTTCAGTTTTTTTTCCCTCAGGGGTGAATATGCCTGCTTCTCTCAGTCTCTGCTGGTAAGACTTAATTCCAGAACTTTGATCGTCCTTGCAGATCTTCTTTTCATGTTCTATAATATTTCTGCATCTTTTTCAAATGTGTTGCCCAATAATGAATATAGCTCTGAAAGTGCAGCTTGACCAGTGCAGAAGAGAACAGAATTGTTTCTTCTGGTAATGTCAAACTTTGTTTCCTGTTAATGTAAATTATACTTCCACTCTATTGACTTTGCCTTTTCCACTTGCAATTAACTACAATCATACCTGACCCTAGTTTAATGAAAGCTATCAGTGAGCAATCTTTGTACAGTCTTTGTCAGTGAGCATTCTTTCAAGCCAACTGTGGCTCCTTACAATCCCACCTTTATAGAATGTTACAAGATACTTTATCAAAAGCTTTGCTGCAAGTGAAATTATATTATATTCATATCATTCCCATGATTTACTAAACTAAAGAAATTACCAAATTGAAAAAGGAAATAATATTAGAGTGATTACTTCCATATATACTTCTGGCAAGTAATAAATGGTGTTTTGAGGTGTTTACAAATGGTCCCTTTGTCATCTGCTCTATAATTTCCTCGGGTATCTATTATTCTCTTTCAACCTTAGAAAAAGACAGGAAACAGTTTACCTCCTCTAGCAATCTGGTTCTTTCCACTTTCTCAAAGATAATGGATAGAAATTTCTTCAGTCACCTAAGATGTAGTCCATTAGGCTCCGGAGATTTAAACACATTCAGAGTCAGTTGTTCTATGCCTTATTTTCTGTCAGTTTTCAGGTAAATCCTGCCCTTCAGTCAACTCTTTACAGTCTCCTATAGAATGCACTTCAGAGGACACTGAACCAAAATAGTAGTTACGCTTGTTCTTTGCTATACCTTTTACCATTTTCACTCTGAACAGTTGAAACACTATTCCATTAAAATATAGAATGTAACTGAAAAGGCCCTAAATGGTCTTATTATCCTTCATTAATCTCATTCTTTTTTATCTGTATATGCTTTTTTGTGATGATTTCCCACCTCCTATGTATATATATATTTATTTCCAGATCCTTATTAAGTTTTTGTGTAGCTTCTTCTAGTGTAGTTTCTCTTTATCCTCATTGAAATTATTTTCGGTAGTACTTTTGGTATTTCATTTTTAAATACTCTTACCAATCATGAATTTATTTTCCCATTTGCATCTTCTAATATCTCAACTTATTGATCATTACTCTGAATTTATTAAAATCCACTTCTTGAAGACTAAGATACATGTTTCCTTACATTTAGTTTTAGTTTCCCTTAATGTCCAGAATTCTTCCAATGTTCTTACTATTTTCAATTCATCAACTAAATCTCTCCTATTTGGTAGGATCAAGTCAAGAATAGCAGATCCCATTATACCTTTCTTCACCTTTTGAGGGAAAAAGCAATGAGCAAGACAGCTCCTACATTTCCTGGAAGAACCATCCCTGGCAGTGTTTCTCAGTGGATGTCAGGTAATACTAAGTTCTAAATTCTAAGAAATTCTAAAATCTCTTGGTTCTCTGAAAGATCAGCAGTTTGGTTTAGAGTACATCATCAACTTTTTTCTTGGTTTTGTGATTGGCAGGAGACATCAGCAACATTTGTTGTTATTATTTCTCGGCTTATTTTGGTCTACATTCTTTAAGTAAGGCCAAGTTCATTCCCTTGGATCTCTGTGTAGTATTTTCAATATTTAGTGGAATTTTGCCTCCTTTTCTATAAATTCTGTTCATTTTGAACAAGCTGCATTCATGGGTTCCTGTGCTCTAATCATGAAAATCATCCCAGTGTTGTCAGTTATACCACACCTATTAAATCATATCTACTAAGCTTATCTTGTTTATCAGTCATAGCCTGAGCATTAGAATATAGAAAATGAAGAACATACACTTTGTAAGAAAATGTTATCTTTGAGTTTTCATTGAGTCGTTGAACACAATAAGTTTAATAATTATTTATTTCTACGGTATACAGAATATTAAGGAACATTAAGTTCTTTGACTACATATATCCTCAATTACCTTAAAGTTGTCCTAATTAGACATGCTTGCGTCAAAAGGTATTCTAAAGATATATACCTATATATACATATATACATATACATATATACGTGTGTATATATATGTATATGTATATGTTTTGTATATGTATATGTATATATAGCTCAGCTCATAAAACTAACACATATGTATATGTATGTATGTAGTAAACTTCTGGTCTATAGTACATAAGTTGAAACAAAATGGAATGCTGGAAATGCTGTAGAAATTTTAAGGAACTCTAGCTAAATGTAAGTTGTTTATTTCATCAGTGGACACACAGAAAGTTGGTATTCCGTTACACTATAGAATAATAGGCTTCCCCTTTTTAATAACCTTCTGTGAACTATGAAGGTTTTGGCAGCTTCTCCATCATTTGCCTAATCCATGCTCCCAGACATTAGCACACAAGTCATTCAATCAGACAGGTCCTATAATAACCAATTATTATGACTTTCTTATCCTTTTACTGATAGCAACTCTGCTTTTCAGGGCTGTCGCCCTCCAGAGATTGAGAGGCTGTTTCTTCTGTAGGACACTCAAAGGCATAATTGTAGTCCTTTGCTGTTGAATATCTCCAATAACTCTTGTTTCTCATTACTCTCTCATTCATGCTGTTCTTTCAGTTCTTATTGTAACGTTCAGTTTTATAGGTTAAAAACTAAAGTCCACCTTTCTGTGTGATAACTCTTCAGATATTTGAAAACTACTGTCATATTTCTCGTGAGTCATATTTTGGGAGCTAACCATATCCAGATCCTTTGACACTTTCTCATAGGACTTCATTTTCAGATTCCCTTCCCACATCCTCTGGGAGCGGGAGTCCTCTGAACTCGCTCCAATTGTTGTCTTTTTTAAACTGGTGTTCAGAACTGGACAAAATACTCCAAATGGGGATGGAGGAAAGTAAAAGGAAACACTTACTTCTAATGATCTGGGCTTTTTGCTTCTGTTAATGCATCCAAAATAACATTTGCCTTTTTAGCAGTTGCATCACATTATTGGGTCACATTTCATTTTTGTTCAATAAAGTCACAAAGATCTATTATCTATTTTTGCCCCGCAACCTATATTTTGCCTTATATTTTTCTTATTCAGGTGCAGACATTTCTCTCTGTTGAATCCCATTCTATTCAATTTTGCTGAGCCCGCAAACACATTTAGATCCTCTCAAATCTTTCCTGTTTCATCTAAACTGGTGGGCCACCCCTTGAAGATTTGTATCATCTGCAGATCTTATAAATTTCCCTCATCCAACAAGGTTGATCAGTTCACTCCATGGAAACTGACTGGCTGCCTTATATAGCTTTTACTATCTCTTCTTATTTACAAGGAAATACTGTTATCACTTGGACAACAGTTAGCAATGCAATTCCTGTGTGGGAAATGGCATTTGGCCTGTTCAGATACATATGTTAAACAATCAATATAATTTTTCCTAAACTAGGTGAAAATAACATCAGCAGTAGAAATATGTTTTCTTTACAATGAGTTTATATATCCAAGTATAATTTGGACAAAGCAGTAATCTTTTTAACATCCATGAAGCTACTGAAATGAACTTTTCTGAAGAGCATTGGTGAATTCTTCATTATTGCCATTTTACTCTATTTCACTTTGAATTGTTTATATTTATTTATTACTATTATTTCATTTGACCTTGATGATTAATTTTATGTATTTATCAATGCCACTTTTATATTTTGTCCTTGCATTTATGTAAATTTCACTACTTTAAATTACTTACTTTTACCATAGATATTTTAACATTGCAGACAGCGGTAGTCCTTTTTTTACTGTCACCAAGACTCAATATTGATTTGGTTTTTAATAAATAATATTATGTCCACAATAGAGCAAGATTATCAATATAAATATTTCCTAATATCAGCAAAATAATTGAATCACAGAATTCTTTCTAAACCATGTTTACAATAAATAAAACACTTTTTTTCTTTCAGGTTTTCTGTTTCATACAGCAAAAACTCCTCATGGATTTTTTTCTGTGAAGAGGATACAAAAATACAGATTTTAAAACTAGTGAAAACACTTAGAAGATATGACAAATCTAAGGTGATATATTTTAAAAATGATTTCTTATTGTTTGACTCAAAAATGTACTACAATGTGAAAAAGAATCAAAAACTGAATTAATTTGCACTTTGATAAAGCTATGACTATAATAGATGAGAAAGAACAATTTTCTTCTTATTTAATATGTCTAAGACCAGTGTAATTAATGATAATAAATTATATACTGACAGTTGCATTATATTACAATTACAGTTTTATATCAATATTGTAAGAATTAAATCTCAATTATCAAGATCTATTCAGTATAAAAGATTAAAATTATTATTGCATATAATTTTTTTTAAAGTGTTTAGAAAGAGCTGAAATATAGAAAGTTACAAGTTATTTTACATCTACTAGTAAAAAATAGTATAAGACATTCTAAAATAATAATTATATATCAACCACATACTGATAGGAATAATTTTAAGAACACTAGTTAAACATCTCACCTTAGTTCATTTACTATTAAGAAGAAACCGAGATGTTGGAAAATCTTGCATACATGTGTGAAAGTATTATTTCTGGGTGGTTTTTTATCTGTGGCTAAAATTACATTTGGTCATGGAAATATTCTTCCATAAAGTTAACACATATTAATTAGCAGTGTAGTTCACACTTATTCTTATAGTGTTACTTAGTTTGCAAGTAGCTGAAGGCTAGGAATATGCATAGCATAGTAAACATATTTCATTTAGAACAGGGGTGTCAAACTGGTGGCCCACAGGCTGGATGCATCACGCAAAGGCCATGCCCACCCCAGCTCCGCAACGGGGAAAAACATCACAAAACATCACGTGACGGCAACATGATACTGCGAGTTTGACACTTGTGATTTAGAACAAATGGGCCCTAAACCCAATACAAGTGGAAGAAACACACAATAGAATTTGTGTCTGTTACTCTAAGTCAGGGGTCAGCAACCTGTGACTTTGGAGCTGCGTGTGGCTCTTTTATCCCGTTGCGACGACTCCCTGTCACCAGTCAGCTCCACAATCGATAGGGCTTTTGATTAGGACAGATAGAGGAAAAAGAATGCTGCACTAGGAGACTCTATTGTGGGGGAACTGGACTTCTGGTCAGCTCCAGAATTAAATGGGGGGCTTCCGGTTACAACCTTTGTGGCTCTTTGAGTGTTTAAGGTTGCCGACTCCTGCTCTAAATTGAGATTTTCTGTTCTCATAAAGAATATTGTTGAGTGAAATTAGTTTTTCTTGGGGGGAGGGGGATAATGCAATAAGCATTCAGAGAATGTATTTAAAGAAGGAGAAAAGTACTATCTTGAAAAATTCAGCAATTGGATTGAGGAAAATCTTTTAACAGATTTTTATTCTTACCTGATTTTTTTTGTTCCTATTTTTCCCCTATCCCAAACAGGTATTTTGGGGTGATTTGGTGGGTGGGGTGAGTGGTTTGTTGTTGTTGTTTAAATCTTTGACTAGCTTTCTGTAAATTAGATAGCAGTTAGCATATACTGTATTTCTTCCCTACTCTTACAGCATGATCTGACACATATAAGCTGTTAAGATTATCCTTTGTTTTGGGTTTAGAGTGATGTTGGAACCATCTGTTTTTCCACAAACAAGTCCATGTGACTTGTTCATCAAAACATACTTTTTTAAAAATAGATTTGATATTATGTATGAATATATCAAGTAAGCAAAGATTTATTTGTTATCTTGGTTAAAAGTTAGTTTTGTCTGCCAGCCAATTTTGCCTCTGCAAACCTAGACTTTAATTTTGCTGAAATGCCACCACTAATAGAATCTCCAATCAACATAACGAATGGTGAAAGATGCAGTGAACTGTGGTTCCTCCATATCTGGAAGGTCACAAGTTTCCAAACCTTCACAATTGGTTTACATGTTTAAGTTTGATAGATGAAACATTAGTATGATTTATTATACAATTAAGGATGCCTTTACTCTCTGTGTGTTCGTTCACTCGAATAAGTGTATAGAGAAAAATACAGTCTTATAAGGTTCTGTGGACCATATAATAGATCTTCAGGATCTTAGTGAAGTTAAATTCACTAAGTACATTCAATAATATTTCTGTTCTCCCGCAGGAATTTTTTTTAGGCAAAGCATTACATGATGATGAATCTACAATTATCCATCATTATGCCTTTGCAGAAAACCCTACAGTTTTCAAATTTCCAGATTTTGCTGCTGGCTGGGCACTTAGTATTCCACTTATAAAAAAGTAAGATTGCACGATGTAATTTATTATAAATTGTTTTACTGAATAGTTGGGTGTTCTTGAAATGCTTTGGAGAAGTGATGCTGTTAAACATTAAAAGTCTTTCCATCTTGGTGTGTATGTATATAAAATGTACTGAAAATCTCTAATCACATATCAGCTTTTATCTCATTTAAAACATTTAAAATCCAGTTTCATGTACCATATAAGTGACTATTCCACAAATATGTGGTGTGTGTGTGTATACATTTGTGATATGTTTTGTGCTTATATATATTTGTGACACACATACATACATACATACATACATACATACATACATACATACATATATATATCTTACTATTTTACATCTTTTATAAGTTTATCAGGAACGGATAAATTTAAACAATGAACTGGTAAAATTGTGTAATAGGTATTACATGACTTGCACAGCAGAACTGTCAGCGCTTTGACCCTGTGGCCTAATTTAGCAGAAAGCTGAAAGAGCATAAAAGTGAAATGATAGGATCAATACCCTGCTCCATTGGATTAGAAAAGAAAACAGAGAAATGTAGCTTAGCTTTTGTTCTTCATACAAAAAAGTGAAGGAAAAAGCAATGTTAAATAAAAATGTTGCCTCTTCACGATTGACCCATCGTTTATTTATGATTTCCTTTAACTTGGGTTACAATAAAATGGAACGTTAGACATAGGATGGAACCCAGAGATGATGGGTGGAATCATACAGTCAGACCTGCCTCTCTTCTGCTAAGTATCATGGTTTGGTAGACGTCTTTCCTATTGGCTGGTGATGTGCTAAAGAGAAAGAGAAGGCAGCAAAGCTGAAACAATCAGTATTTTAGGTTTTAGAGCAGGGTTATTGTAGTTTAATCTGATTTTAGATATTTATATTGTTTTATGTTTGTATGTTTTATAATCCCCTGTGCACTGCCACGAGTTCCTTCGGGGAGAGGGAGCGGTATACAAATAAAATTTCATTCATTCATTCATTCATCATCAAATTACTTAAGTTACTATTATACATTGCCCATGCCTAATGAGGAGAAAACTATTTGGCATGACTCAGAACAAAGTCAATAGAGGCAAGTTAAGATTAGGCAGCGGAAACAGAACATTTCATGCTAGTGTAGTTTTATGTGAATCAATGAAAAATGGCTACACTTCAACTCAGCTTTGGAAAATGGTCCAAAGAGAATTAGAGACTGATGTTACCGCAATATTGACATGATCACCGCTTGTAAATGTTGAAAAACAGAAAAATAGACATTTTTGGACTTTACAATATGGTAGCACAGGTTGAAGTTAAATTCAGAATTTCTATAGTAGTGTTCCTCCAATGCCCAACTATAAATCAACATAGCAAGATTCCTATACTCATGTTACAGTCTATCTCCAATAGAAGCATTCTGTCAGGCAACCAGAGGCATCTCCATATCAAATCCCAGGATTATAGCTGGATTGATAACCAGGTCTGTTTCGGTACAAAATCCAGGATGGAAGATGATCCAAATAATCTGATACATAATAAAATGCAAAGCAACTGAAGTGAAGAATTTAACACTCTAATTTAATCAAACACTCTAATAAGAAATGCTCACAGATAAATAAAACATATAGAATAGAATGTATTTATTCAAATTTATATGGCTGCCCATCTCACAGACAAGTGATTCTGGGTATTAAACAGAGTTATAACACAATATATGCAACATTATTATTATTATTAAAAAATCTCTAAAACTATAAAAAGTACAAAGTTAAAAGAGAAAAAATATTGGATGAAGAATGCATATCAGATATTAAACTAATAGATTTATAATTTAATATAAAATACAAATTCTATAAAATGAAATGTATAAATATATGTTCATATTAAATTGCATATTACCAATTTTAGTTAATATATTACTATTTTAACAACAGGAGGCAAAAGAACTATTGCAAAAGAGACACCTCAGGTCAGGGATTTGGGGAATAGAGAAGGAGCAACCCTGCTTTAATTTTATTAGACATAAACTAAGCAGGACAATTGCTTAGACAGGTTTTCAAGATTTGGTTACACGCTACTTAGCAATAACAGTCTTTCCAGAAGCCCAGGTGGTCCATGTCTGCACGCCTTACAGATTTGAAAGATTAAATATTTGCAGTGAAATACACAAATTTGAGCTTTTTAATAAAGTGTGTTTCATATTCTCCAACTCTGGAGCTTTGGCCCTTGTGATTATTTGGGAAAATTGTTCTCATATGTTTTTCTGGTTAACCTGCTTGCAGATTATCTTCAGTTATGTTGGGACTGCAACTCTCAAAATTCCTAGTGGGTATGATGAAATGGGAATTCTAGTCGTTGAAGTCCAAGAATTAAATAGTGCCAGGTTGGAAAGGTTGACTTACACAGCAAAAGTATTTACCAGAGGTTTTGAATATTCCCTACCTATCTGAAAAGGGAATATTATTAACAACTAAGAATCTTAGGTCCTGAATTTCTTATGGCTTAAACACATTTTTCAATTTAGTTGACAACACTGCTTTTCAGAAAGACAAAGTATCTCTGCCATCATATAATCTGCTATTTTTTAATGGCAAGAATCAAAAACTCAGATGGCCAGCTGTGTGTGTGTATGTCTCTGTATGTGTGTGTGAGCAGTGATGGGTGGCCAATTTTCTTTAGTACCGGTTTGGGCGCACTCCTGCGCGACCAGGCAGGTAGGCCAGGCAGGTGGATGGAGCCTCCTGCCACCACTACTGCCGGTTTGCCTGATCTGAGCCAAACAGGGAGAACCCACCTGTGTGTGTGTGTGTGCTTGAGAGAGAGAAAGAGAGTGTACACACTGCCTTTGAGTCAGTGTTGACACTTGGCAACTGCCTATACCAATCCCTGTTGTTTCCTTGGCAGGATTATTTGCCATTGCCTCTTTGCTAAGGATGACAGAGAGTGACTGGTCCAAGGTCACCTAGCTGGCTTTGTAGAACTCATAGGCTCCTGGCTTGTAGCCTGATCTTATAACCACGACAACAAACTGGCTGTGTTGGTTAGCTGTATTGCCCATATATTAAAGCTGAAGATAGTTCACCAAGGATGGTTCATCTTGGTAGCTACTTTGGCTGCCCTAAGGGCATAGAAATAGAAGTTCTCCACTATTACTGGAACATAGTAGGCATTATCTATATTCTAAGTATTGTATTCTGTGTTTCATGAATTACGGTTCTTTTTTTTTAGGTTTTGAAAAAGTTTTATTGGGTTTTACAATTTTTTACAAATAGGGTAAGGGTATGGTGTGAAAAAAATATTGTGAGAACCCGGTTCTTTTTTTTTAACCATGGTCACATTCTATCAAATAGTCATTGATATTTCATCAGTTTTACATTTGGAAATTATACACTATATACTATCATTTAAGGTAGGGTTACAGAATTACTATGTAATGGTTGGTAACTTCATTTAAAAAGTTGGATGTTTTTCCACATATCAGTATTATGTTTTTATTGCTTAGGCTTGCAAGGAGACTGAAGAATGAACCTTTAAAGTCAGATTTTACCATAGATTTAAAACATGAGGTAAGCCTTTTCTGATTCATTTGAAAAATATTCATATAATCAGGTTCCAATCAATACAAAGAAGTTATATTAGTATTTTTGTTCATTATGTACAATAATAAAATTCAGATAACAAAGTATCAGTAATCTCACCTCTGGTAGCAGTCCTATGTAGCCAAAAATCACATTATTGTAAGAGAATAGCTGATTTTTTTTACTTGGAGACCCACACATCTTTGCTGTAGTATAAATTGGTTTATTGATCCGTGCTAGAGGCAAAAGCAAGTCTAAAAGTAGGTGAGGTTTACAACTCCTCTTTATAGAATTTTGTATTAAAAATACATTAGCTAAGAATAATTGCAAGTAACAAGTAAAGGGATTATGAATACTGTGTATTCGTAGTTCCTGTCCTCTGCAGGATGCCATTCAGTAACTCTTATCGACATACTGCTTTATTCATGAGTTTTTCAAAGGTGAAGCCATGTCATATCATCTGCAAGAAGACAAATGAATGACTATAATTGACAACTCACTGCTGCAGGTGAGAAACTAACAAGATCCGTGGACTCATGAAGTGTGCTGTCTGCTAGGAGCACAGATTATTGATGGGACAGAACAACTTTCAATTATCTCTCCCTGCTTATCCATGTGGGGACAAATGATATTGCCAGGAGTATCTAAAATATCTAATGAGGAAAAAAGATCAAGCACCAGGAGCCTAAGGTGGTATTCACATCAATCTCTCAAGTTTACGCAAAAAGGAAGGGAAAGAAAAGAAGAATGCCTTTGATGAACAGTTTATCAATTGGTTTAGATACTGGAGATATAGTTTTAAGAACTAGGATTGTGCAGAAATATGGGTTTGAAGAGCAAAGAATGAATTGGTATATAAACGGATATACAGTACATGTTGCTCCTATCAGGAGAGCTATAAGTAGTTGCACCTTTTCCCAGGATTGAATGGCTGCTCATGCATGTAATAAATCACATTTTGCCCTTTGAATGTGGCATAACATGATAAAAGTCTAACAAAACTGCATTTGCTCAAACCGTGATGAGCTTCAACAGGAAGGCTTTAGTTGGAATCCAAAATAATTTGTGCAGTGCAGAAAGAAAATGGGAGTGTTAATGTAATGGAGGCACTGTTAAAGAACTCAACCTTAAAATTAAAAAAAGCAAAAAAAAAATGCATGATCTTCATTGTCTATTGTTTTCAACCTATAAGAAATAAAAAGATGGGTTTGAAATGTTAGTACAGGAAGATGTATCTGATTTAGTAAAAGTACGAAAAGCCCAGTGGGATGTCTCTGAGGATTATATTTCAGCAGTTGAAGGATATAATTTGTTCTAAAGGAACAGAAGCAAATGAAAGGGAGGAGGAGATGAACTAAATATTAAAAGTATTCACACCTGCTCAGAAATTCAAGGAAATGAACCTGTCAAGAACATCTAATTAAAACAAGTAAAAGAATGTTTAAAAATTACATTGTTGTTTATGTCTGCTATTACCTACCCAGGCAAAAAGACAATATGAATTTAACTTTCCACAAGCAAACTTAGATCTTTCAAACAGGTTTCAAGTAGTGATGCCAAGAAAAATTAATTACTGACATATAATTGTGAGGCAAACTCTGCCAAGCATACTTATTTCAGGAAATTCCCAGCTTTTCTTTCGGCATTCTCTTTCTAAGAGTAGTATAAGAGATAAAGTGTAGTTTTCTTGATATGACATCTACCCTGGGAGGAAGGAGGGATCAAATGTGGAGCTAGCCTGGAGTCATTGTGCAACAAAAGGGCTAAGGCTCCCACTCCATCCCCAAGTTCCTTGGAGCCTTATCTAATTGTTCCCAGGAACAGGCTGTCAGACTGGGGAGATTTCTGTAGTATAGGCAGAATACAATAAAGTAGTTAGCTCAGACTCTGCACTTATGAGTCTGGTTGTTTGTTTGCAGGAATACTGGACAAAAGTGATTGCATAAGGCTAAATGTCTTTATTTTAAAAGAATTAAAGGCTGAGAGTAATTGAAGACTTATCTTGGACCAGTAAAGTGGATTTTAACAAATTCAGAGCAATGATAAGTAGAATACCATGGCAGAAGATGGAGAAAGGAAGCCATGATCATGTAATTGCTAATAGTTCCAATGAAGTGAAAAATACAAGACATGTTGCTGCATAAAATATCCATGAGGATTTAGAGGAAAAAGTCTCTGTATATGCCAGATCATGAAGTGAATTGTAGAAGTGATTCCAGAAAAAACTGCTAACAATGAAAGATTCTTTTAATAAGATTTTTATAAGAGTTAGCATATCCAGATGCTAACAGATGACAAAGCACTACTTTGTCAGTTTTCTCTAAAGAGAGGATATATAGTCAAGCAGTTGTGAAGATGGAAATAAAGATGTGGGATTTATTATTTGACTGTCATGAAACATGGTTACAATGTATTTTCTTAGTTTAAATGAGTTTAAATTTTCAGGGCCAAATTACTTGATCCGAAGATTATCCGAATGATTTATGTCTATGAGAAAACCTGAAGAGATGAAGTTCCAGATGCTTGAAGAGGGCAAATGTTACTTCTGTCTTGGAGAATAATGGGAAAACAGGATCCAGGAAACTACAAATAATCTACTATAAACAAACACTGAATCTGACAGTGATACTTGGGAAGTTTATAGAACAAATTATGTAGTGATTCATTTTAAGCACCTTGAAAAATATGGTAATTACCAGGAAACTGTATTTTTCAGAAACAGTTGCCCAACCAACTTTTTTGATTAGACAATTTGTTTAGCAGGTTGCAGGAACACTATAAAGATAACTACTTTAATTTCAGTAAAACATTTGACAAAAACCCTGTGAAATTCCAAATAACAAAGTTAAGGATGTTCTGAATACATGAGAATTTACTAAGTAAATTCTACTAAGTCTACAGGGTCAGAAATTGGATTCCAAGAATAGTGATTTGCTACAAAAACAGCAAATTTAGACATATTGAACCAGTCTAATAAAAAAAACCCAATAATTTCATTATCTTCTGTATTTGCCAAACCTTACCTTGTTCACAGTTATACACATCATACAATGCAATGCAATGCAATGCAATGCAATGCAATGCAATGCAATGCAATGCAATGCAATGCAATGCAATGCAATACAATACAATACAATACAATACAATACAATACCAGAGTTGGAAGGGACCTTGGAGGTCTTCTAGCCTAGGCAGGAGCCCTATGCCATTTCAGACAAATGGTTATCCAACATCTTCTTAAAGACTTGCAGTGTTGGGGCATTCACAACTTCTGGAGGCAAGGTGTTCCACTGATTAATTGTTCTAACTGTCAGGAAATTTCTCCTCAGTTCTAAGTTGCTTCTCTCCTTGATTAGTTTCCACCCATTGCTTCTTGTTCTACCCTCAAGTGCCTTGGTGAATAGTTTGATAGCCTCTTCTTTGTGGCAACCCCTGAGATATTGGAACACTGCTATCATGTCTTCTCTGGTCCTTCTTTTCATTAAACTAGACATACCTAGTTCCTGTAACCGTTCTTCATATGTTTTAGTCTCCAGTCCTCTAATCATCTTGGTTGCTCTTCTCTGCACTCTTTTCAGAGTCTCCACATCTTTTCTATATCTTGGCGACCAAAACTGAGTGCAGTATTCCAATTGTGGCCTTACCAAGGCATTATAAAGTGGTATTAACACTTCTCGTGATCTTGATTCTATCCCTCTGTTTATGTAGCCTAGAACTGTGTTGTTTTTTTTGGCAGCTGCTGCACACTGCAGGCTCATATTTAGATGGTTGTCCACTAGGACTCCAAGATCCCTCTCACAGTTACTACTATTGAGCAAGGTACCACCTATATTGTACCTGTGCATTTGGTTTTTCTTGCCTAAATGTAGAACCTTACTTTTTTCACCATTGAATTTCATTTTGTTAGACAGTGCCCAATGTTCAAGTTTGTCAAGATCCTTCTGTATCTTAAGCCTATCTTCTCATAGCTTAAGAAGATTCAGACAAACTGAAATAAGTTCATGGAAGGGCAACGAGGATGGTCTGTGTTCTATAATGAATGATTGAAAGAATTACGCATGGTCAGACTTTTTATTAAAAGACAGAAGGATGATACAAAATTTTCAAATATTTGAAGGAATGTGATCTAGAAGAAAGCCAAGATCTGTTCTCCTTCATTTCAGATAACGGGATAAGGAATAATGGATTTAAATTATATGAAGAGAGATTCCACCTGAATACTAGGCAAAAATTCACATTAAATCTACAGTGAATGAATTTCCAGAAAGATGGTAGTCTTTATAAAACTACAAATTTTCAGGCAGATAGTCGGTAGCCCTATGATGTGAATGATTTAGGTTTGATTCTTTATTTTTTATTATTATTATTTATTTGATTTATAGACCGCTCCCTTTCCCCGCAGGGACTCGGGGCGGTGCACAGGACTTAAAAACATATATAAATACAACAATGACAATATTTAAAATTAAATTAAATAATTTATCCTGTGCTAAAATTCTTAAAATTTTAAAACCTTTAAACCCCTTAAAACTATTCCCTACTTTCCCTATTAAAACAATCTCAATTTATACTACAGGTTACAATCGGATTCTTTAGGCCAAGCCGGCCTGATGAAAGAAGAAAGTTTTTAACTTTTGGCGGAAGGAGCGGACTTTGCTTCTGTTGAGCAAAGTCATAGCCTCAAAATCCCTGTCATTTTATGATTCTTTGATTTCCCTCAGAAACTTCCTCAAAAATTCAACCTGATCCACTTCAGCATAGAAAGGTTCAGGGTTCAGCAATGGTTATTCCAATGTCAGCAGTCTCTACAACTGCCTCTTATGCATTTATAATTCCATCCTGAAGGGAAGGAGGCAATCTTTGTAAATAAGGAATGTTTCCAAAAAACAGCCTATCACCATTTAGATCTTTCTTTTTCTTATACATCCTATTTTTTATCTTTAACAATGTAGAGATTATAGAAGTTTGTGAGAGCCATTGACAATTCTTTTCCCCCCCAAAAAAACCAAGCTGAATTTATTCATGAGATATATGTTCAAACATTACTAACTGTTCTTCCTTTTATTGTGGCACTTTATGGTAATAATAGCGTTATTAAAGTAAAAAGAATTGTGATTCACTCTGACTCAATACAAAGCATTGAAAAGTATTTGATGCCTCAAGTCATATTTTTCTTGATTTCCTCATTTATGTTCAGTGCTGTCTGGCCTTGGATAGAATATAATTATTTTTAGTATTTTAATTACAATCCACATTGTTATTATATTCATATTTTTTCCTGGCACATGCTGACTGTATTATGGCTTCAAAATTATTCTTTTCAAAGCCTTTTTTTAAAGAAGTGTTTCTGAAAATAATCTGAAATGGCAAGTGCCTACTGCATTATAACCTAATCCAATTCTTTACCAATGTCAAGTTGCATTTGAATCGTTAATTATTTTCTAAAATGCTGCATGTTTTAAATTACATTAAGAAATAGTAAATCATTCCACTTTCAGTATAAACATGATTTTAAAGTAAGTCTCTTACTTTTATTGTTTGATTGTTTGCCAAATGCATTTGAATGTTAAAAGTAGCTGCAGAGAAACAAACACAACTCTGCCCTTTGTAACCCTCCCTGCCATCTGTTCTTGTCAGTCCTGACTAAACTTATTTTTAATTTGTGTCGTCGTCTTCTCCACTTGGGAATAAACAATATTCATTGAGCGTATGTGCTGTTTTATGAGGTAACTTAGTAATACATGTGGTAAAATTAGTAAAAGGGCAAATTTGCAAATAAAGGAATGAGATGCAGACTCCCTAGTTTGAAAAAAACTCCCTTCCTTCCTTCCTTCCTTCCTTCCTTCCTTCCTTCCTTCCTTCCTTCCCTCGTTTCTCCACCCATCTTACATATGTGACTCTGGATGGCCTTCAAGATTAAAACTAAATAATAGCAGGGGGGGAAATAAGCATGCAAACATTACAACAAATAAAACCATACCATATAGTCAACCAGAAAACACAGTTAATTCATGTATAATATAACTATTTTAGATTATATAGTATATTGTATATATTTCTGGAAGACCAGCAAGGTGGGGGCCAGTCTGACCTCTATGTGGAAATGATGTTTCATAGGGCAAGGAAGCAATCGGTGCTCAGTCGTCTTGATTTGCTCTTACTCTAAGCTTGGTTCTCCTCAACCCTCCTAGTTTTCCCTTTCCATATCTCAGAGAAACAAAAAATTGTGACTTTTGTCAGGGAAAAAGGTCCAAAGAAAATATTGTTTCTGGGCATGTTCAAAAGCAACATCTAAGGAACATGTCATACATTGTTTCTTCTCGTTCCAAATTGAGTCTGAGAAGATTATAAATGTTATATTCCCATCTGCATTTTAGTCACTCCTTGCTGATGTCTCTTGTGAGGAACATAAGAACTTGTCTTATTACCATTCGGACCATTGCTCTATCTATCATATTGCAGTGTCTAAAGCAGTGCTTTTCAAACTTGGTAATTTTTCAATTGTGTGGACTTCAACTCCCATAATTCCCCAGTCACCATGTTGCCAAATTTGGAAAATGATGTTCTAGAACGACTAGAATGGCTCGTCTAACAGGATATTTCCAGACCTTATTGGAAATGCTAGGAGTTGTCTGCAGGATTATGTGCTAGAACTTTTCATCTTTGTGATGGAAATGTATAATTTTCCTTTGGTTGATTTTTATTTTAATTGAGAAGAAAATGGCACCTTTTTCTGCTTTGCATTTTTTTAGTTTTCTTAGAAAATTTCTAGGGAATATCAAGGGTTTATATAACATTTCTTGGAAAGTTGATAAATAACTTTAAGTGTAATTGTCTCTCTGATAATGTCTATAGATAATGAATTTCTACTTATATATGTGATTACATTTTGAAAGATTGCATTATATATCTGGGAGAAAGGGAATGGACCACAACTCACACCGGTGCCTGAATTCTGTACAAAAGACTTCAACTCTCCTAATGGTGTTACCTGTGCCACTACATTCACCAACTTCCTCCCACAATGTGTAAGTACTTCCTGATTGCTTCTCCCGATAGAGAATATAGAGAAAGTATTCTATCCCATATGTATCTTCTTAGATCTTTCCAAATGGAGAACTTTGCAGGTATAAACAATGTGATAAAATTGAAGGAAAAAGAAATGAAGAAATAGAAATATGTCTATTTATACTGAAATTTGTCACTGGTTATGTGCAAATAGAGGGCATGACCAACTTTTTACTCTTCTGTAAAAGTAAAGGGACCTTAGTTTTATAGACGTAAAAGGGGCATTTGCATAGACTTTCCACACTTCAGGATAAATCTGTTTTTAGCATTCAACTTGCAACTTTTATCCATGCAGCAATTGTGGCTTAACTAAATAGGTAATGTTACCACTTCCTTTTGCTCATGCCTGAAGCTAGTAAAATGGGTGCTTTTCACTGCCTTTTCAGCATATATCTTTCTATCTCTCTCTCTCTCTCTCTTTGTCTTTCTCTATCCCTTTCTCTCTCTCTCAATTATTGGCTTTGGTACGAAGACAATGCCTGATAACAAAGGTAACTTTTCAGAAAACATAATTAAATTGGGAGTGGGAAACATTACCAATCTGTTTTTTATAGTCCGTTTCATCATCATTTCCTGATTTCCCTTGTAATCGTGCAAGAAAATCTTATTTGATTTATTTTTTCAATCTATTCCAAAGTTGACATTTGCTTTAAGGAGAGTCATTTTCCCAAATAGGCTAGAAAACTGCAGAATTTGTTTTCTTAGATTCTCAGTACTTTTCCTCACATATACAAATAGATTGGGGGGGGTTTCCCCCTCAAGACATTTGAAAGGTCTCCTTGATTTGCTATATCTAAATGCCATTTCATGCAAAGAAGGAGAAAAAGCAGTTTGAAATCTGCACTGTTTGTTAATACCGCAACTGCAAATGTGTCTTCTGTATTAAGAAGATCTCTGGTGTGTCTTTTATAATCCTAGCATTTTGAGTTAAATAATAATAAAGCAGACTTAGAGCCAGATCCTATATATGCTCACCTACAATGTCATCTACTCCTGTTTTGCATGGAGAAAGAAGAAAAGCGACATTGCACTGTAGAAAATAGTTCTTTAAGTTGAAATTGAGAAGGGGGGGGGGTCACTTCCAAGACATCACCTATCTTAGGCCTTTGTTTATTGGTGTATTTAGGTCAGTTTTTTATTCCTGGTATTTGCCTGGTCTAGTCCTTGCAGTTTTCTTGCAAGGATTTTCCCTTCTACCCAAGGCTGAGAGAGTGACTCACACAGGGTCACCCAGCTGGCTTTCTACTGAATGTGGGACTAGAATTCACAGTTTCTGGGTTTCTAGCCTGATATTTTAACCACTGCATCAAATTGACTCGCCTCGGGTTTAACATCTCCCATTGTACTGAACCACATTTTTTGTTCGCAAATTCAGAAAAGAATGGTTATTGCTGATTTTACCTAGGTTGTTTGGCAACATGCTGATTCTGTAAACCATCTAGAGAGGGCTATAAAGCACTATGAAGCGGTATACTGTATATGTGCAAGTACTATTGCTATCTTAAAATGGGAAAAAGTAGAATTGGGAAACAACAGACAGGCAATCCATTTTCTTTAACCCTCATCTATAATCCCTTTGTCATGATTTGCTACATAGGGGTAATATTTCTGGGATCTGCAATATGGCAATAGCAATGCTGTCATATAGCTGAAAGAATTATAAAATCATTTATGTAAAACATTTAGAATGTTCAAAGCTGGTATTATAATAATCACCAGTGATCTTAGATATTTTTCTTTCAATCTGTTTTTCAATTGCTTCCGATTCTTGGTGATTCAGTGATCATCACTGTACAGGACTAAGGGTCACTGCTTCTTTGTGTTCTTGTAAGGTCATACTTGTGTTGTGTAACCACCTTATTGTCAGTTGGCTTCTTTTCCAGTGCTTTTGATTTGTCCAAACAGTAGAATCTTTTCCGATGACTCTTGCTGTTGCATTATGTGTCCAGAAATATTTAATGGTTAGGCACGTTATTAACGCTTGCTTTTAGCAGCCTGGTTTCACTTCATCTAATTCTGAGTGATTTGTTCTTATTCCAGTCCAAATTATTGCAATTTTCTCCAGCGCTACAACTCAAATGAATCATTTCCTTTGTTAAGCCTTTCCAGCGGCCATCTATAATAACTAATAGCAACAACTTTGACAACATGTAACTTGGATGTCAATGGCAAGTGTTTACATTTTGGTATGTCGTACAGGCTTGTGATAGTCTTTCACCAAATTGTAGTTACCTCCTGTTTCATGGCTAAAGTGACTAATCTTGTGAATTTTTCAGCTTGGGAAGAAAGGCTCTTCCTTTTCTTGTACATTATAGTAGTTCAACTTTTTCTCTCTGATTTACAGAGAAGTAAAGGCTGCCATTATCTATTGACATACTGTAATTTCAGGCATAGTAGGAGAACTGTG
This sequence comes from Rhabdophis nuchalis, assembly GCA_039707465.1. NCBI lineage: Eukaryota > Metazoa > Chordata > Lepidosauria > Squamata > Natricidae > Rhabdophis > Rhabdophis nuchalis. The sequence goes on along the minus strand of CM077649.1, from coordinate 41,794,538 downwards.
ATTAAGGAATTTGATTAAAAAGCATCTGATGAAGTAAGCGGCAGTTCAAGAAAGCTTTTAAATAAAATGCACTAGTCAGAAAAAGTACTATCAGATCCCAGAATTTCTGACATAATTTCAGTTCTTGTTAATATTGAAAAGCAGTCAGATAGGCATTTCCCCTTTCTTCATCTTCAACAAAGGATTCCATTAGTCTATCCTGCTTCTACCATCATAATGTATATAATGAACATATCTGAAGTAACTATTGCTCAAAACCAGAGGTGGGTTCCTACTGATTCGGACCAGTTCGGCTGAGTAAGTAGTAATTCGGCCGCCCACGTACCCGAACTGGTTCTATCGGCAGCGCCTACAGCACCACCATCTTGATTTTTTGCTTTGCGCATGCGCAGAAGCAATTTTTTGACTACTGTGTGCACGCATGCATGCCCGAAGCACATCCCTGAGTGAACTGGCAGTAAAAGAAGCCGGAATCCACCCCTACTCCAAACAATTTTACAGTAATTCCAAATATTACTACTTCTTTTCCTGCATTGCTCACGATATATTCTGCATCTAAGTTAAAGAAAATGACAATAGATAATCCTGATGCACTTTGTGTCGAAGTTGAATCACTTAGTTCCCCCCTATTCCCTTCTGTTATTTTTGGTTATCAAACAAATTCTTCAAAAGACAGATGAGATGTTTTTAAGAGATACCCACAACTTGTGTGGCCTACATAGTCAAAACAAAATTAGACATTTGTAGAATTCCCTTGCCTTTTCCATTATTCATTAGATGCCGGTAAAATGGTCCCGAGGCCTCCTGCCCCGTCTAAACCAAGCTGGTACATCAGGCAGTTCTCTTTCCATGGGCTGTTGAAGTTGGATTGCAAAATTCTGGACACCGTTTTATTTGTGTGTGAGATTGCCAACTGCAATTACTTGGTAGTCTGAGCTTTCTTCACTTATTTTGCAAACTTCTTAACTTTCATTTGAGCTTTCACAACAAAGGCATACAGGTAGCCTTTGCTTATTGATCGTTCATTCAGCAATCATTCAAAGTTACGGCAATGCTGAAAAAATAACTTTACAGACCATTTACAATCTTTTCAGCATCTCTCAGTCAGTGATCACCTTTATCGTCTGTAGCGTTGTCTTGTGCTTGACCTGTGTTTTTCTCTCCCCACTCTTTGCAGGGCAGATTTATTGAAGAGAAAGGGTTTGCAAGAAAATAAGCTGTTTGCTCTTCTACACATTAGGAGCAATGTGATTGCATTGACAGCAAGAAAGGGTCAAGCAAAGGAGAGGCTGCCTGCAGAAATTGCTTGCTGTTTTTTAATCCATCTCCTCTCACATAGAGGAGAGATTAGAGAGAAATTGACTGCAAGAAACTACTATAAACTGTATGCATAGCATGAGTTTGGCTCCAGCCCCAGGCCACAATGCAATCACATGGCTTTTGGTGTGTATAAGACAGTAAGCAGGCAGTGGAGCATTCCAAAGGGAAAGGGGGTGAATGGTTAGTGAATGGAGCCATCGATCTGGTTTCGCCCCAGGCGCCTTATGGACCCGGATGGGTTCCAGACGGCGCTTGGGCCACTTCCTGTACCCCTGACCCGCGCCCCGATGGAGGACCTCGTGGCCGCATGGAACACTGCGACCACGGGGGCCTTGGATCGGGTCGCGCCCTTGCGGCCTCTCTTGCGGCGGCGAGTCGCCCCGGCTCCTTGGTTTACCGAGGAGCTGAGGGGGATGAAACGCCACAAGAGATGCCTAGAGAGAAGATGGAGGTCTACCCGTTCTGAATCTGACCGGACACAAGTAAGAGCCCAGTTACGGACTTACATTGTGGCGCTGAGAGTGGCCAAACGTCATCATTGTGCCACTCTCATAGCATCCGCAGAAAACTGCCCTGCTGCCCTGTTTAGGGTGACCCGTTCCCTCCTTCAACAGAGGGTGCGGGAAGCCCCGCTACAGGGCAGAGCAGAGGAATTTGTGACTTTTCTGCAGGAGAAAATCGCTCAGATACAGAACGAGCTAGCCCCCATTGATGGCCCAGTGGGATGCCACGAGACAGATCTTGTTTGGGAGGAGTTTGACTCCGTTACTTCCGAGGATATGGACAGGTTACGTGGGCGACTGCGAGCCACCACATGTTTATTGGACCCGTGTCCCTCCTGGCTTGTACTGGCATCCTGGGAGGTGACACGAGGCTGGCTCCAAGAGGTTGTCAACGCATCCTTAAGTGAGGGTTCCTTGCCTGCTTCCCTAAAAGAGGCTATGGTGAGGCCCCTCCTTAAGAAGCCCTCTTTGGACCCAGCTTTATAAACAACTATCGTCCAGTCTCCAACCTTCCCTTTTTGGCGAAGGTTGTTGAGAGTGTGGTGGCACAACAGTTTCCCCGTCACCTGGAGGAAGTTGATTATCTAGACCCGCGCCAATCCGGCTTCCGGCCCGGGCATAGCACTGAGACGGCATTGGTCGCGTTGGTTGATGATCTCTGGAGGGCCAGAGATGGGGGTTGTTCCTCCATCCTGGTCCTATTAGACCTCTCGGCGGCTTTTGATACCATCGACCATGGTATCCTATTGCATCGGCTGGGGGGGTTGGGGGTGGGAGGCACCGTTTTACGGTGGTTCTCCTCCTACCTCTCTGGCCGATCGCAATTTGTGTTGGCAGGAGAGCAGAGGTCGACCTCGAGACCCCTCACATGTGGGGTGCCTCAGGGGTCGGTCCTCTCGCCTCTCCTGTTCAACACATATATGAAGCCGCTGGGTGAGATCATCCGTGGTTTTGGGGTAGAGTACCACCTGTACGCTGATGATACACAGCTGTACATTTCTACCCCAAACCACCCCAACGATGCCGTAGCAGTGATGTGCCAGTGCCTGGAAGCCGTGCGGATCTGGATGGGAAGTAACGGACTCAGGCTCAACCCGACCAAGACCGAGTGGCTGTGGTTTCCGGCTGCCCGATTCAACCAGCTCACTCCATCGCTGGCCATACGGGGCGAACATCTTGCCCCTGTGGATGGGGCGTGCAACTTGGGTGTCCTCCTGGATGCCCGGCTGTCCATGGAAGATCAAGTGACAGCCGTGGCCAGGAGGGCGTTTTACCAGGTTCGCCTGGTTCGCCAGTTGCGAACCAGGATCGGGACGCCCTTCGCACAGTCACTCATGCTCTCGTGACATCGCGACTGGACTATTGTAACTCTCTCTACATGGGGCTTCCCTTGAGGTGCACCCGGAGACTTCAGATGGTTCAGAATGCAGCCGCGCGGGCAATCTTGGGTACCTCCAGATTTGCCCACATAACTCCACTTCTGCGCGAGTTGCACTGGCTGCCTGTCGTCTTCCGGGTGCGCTTCAAGGTATTAGTCATCATTTTTAAAGCGCTCCATGGCTCGGGACCTAGCTATCTGCGGGATCGGATCCTGCCTCATACATCCTCACGGCCGATTCGCTCCCACAGAGAAGGACTTCTCCGGGTGCCGTCCACTAGACTCTGTCAGCGGGCGACGCCCAGGGGAAGGGCTCTCTCTGTGGCGGGCCCAGCCCTCTGGAACGACCTTCCCCCCGACATCAGAACAACCACGGACTTCCGCTCCTTCCGTCTGAAATTAAAAACTCATTTTTTCCGTTTGGCCGGCCTTGGGTAGCCTCTCTCTACAGGGTCTAGCTGTTTTAATTGGGTATTTTAGCATTTTAAGGGGATTTTAGCACAGGCCCAGATTTAATTTGTTCTTAATTATATTTGTATATTTATTGTATTGTGGTTTTAGTTTTCCCTGTGCACCGCTCCGAGTCCCTACGGGGAGAGGAGCGGTCTATAAATTAAATTATTCTATTCTATTCTTTATTCTAGTATGCAACCATTGGCAAACTACCGGATATACTGGCTAGTCTTGTCTCTCTCCAGCCAGAAAGCACAGTCATACTCACATGATTTCCCCCTTACTAACCGCTTCGCTTAGCAGCAGCAGTCACAGATCCCAGGATTGTTAAATGAGGACTGTCTGTATTCCTTTGAAAATGGCGTGTTAGCTTTTTGATATTGAAAGTGCATTCATTCTTAAGCTTAACTTTAATATTAAAATTTAAGGAAGATATGATTGTTCAGTTAATACACATTTATTCTACTCTCCTTCCAATTTGGTTTTCTACGTTTATGGTTTTATCAAATGTCTGATAATTCCCTCTTATGAATGACTTGCCATTTTGGCTGATACTTCTAGAAACAGGAATTTTTATCATCTTCGGGAGAGGGAGGGAGGGAGGGAGAGGGAGAGAACGCCAAATAACAAGACGTATGCTGTTGTTTCCGATATGTTGCATGAAGACGAAAAAAGCATTTGACCATTTATGGCAATAAAAATATAGCTCTTGTTGCAAATACGTTTGTGTATGTATTTGTATATGTTTATAAATATTTGACTTGATTACAGGAGAAAGGTTGAAAAAAAAGTCCTAGCAGAATCCTAAGAAAATATGATCTAGCCAAAATTAGTGAGATATACAGCCTGCTTAACTCCCTCATATTAAAATCAACGGGATTCTAGTATAGTATTCATTCACTACTGTAGTTATATTGTTCCTTTTTCCTATTTATCACTAGTCATGACTGCAATCTGAATTTCTATTATAGTTTAAGTGGCAGGCAACATTTGATAATTTAAATTGTTTACATTTTCAGATATAGAATACAGATATAGTATTTTTAAAAATATTGTGTGGAGAATGGAACTGTGTTCTTCCATAGTTCTTTTCTTAAAAATGAATTGATAATTATCAATCTAAATTTAAAAATACATAAATTGAAAAATATATGGAGATGGTATTTTATTTGTAGGGTGATCCTGTGAAGAAAACGGATATCTTTATTGCTGTAAAAACGTGCCGGAAATTTCATGGAGACAGAAGTAAGTTCTGGAGTTAAGAATATATTTTCATTTTTTCCTGAAGCTGTTTTTATTAATTTATATAACATCTTGAAAATATAGCTAGCCTTTTCTTTTAGCATATTTCCTTTTTGAACTTTTCACATATTGTAGAAAATCACCTGAGAAAATTAGTCAGAAAAGAGGTGAGGAAGGAAATTGAAATTTGCATTGAATGTACAAATCCACAGTTTTTAAAATAAAACATATCTGGTGCTTTTAGTTTCTCAAGAAAAGATGGGATATAAATCTAACAAATCAATGGAATATTTATTAAATATGAGAAATTTATTTATTTATTTATTTATTTATTTATTGAACTTACCGTATTTTTTGGAATATAAGATGCACCTTTTTTTTCCTCTAAAAAGAGGCTGAAAATCTGGGTGCGTCTTATATATTGAATACAGCATTTTTTGCCTCCTGAAAACCTGCCCCTTCACCAAAATGGACATGCGCATAGCATACCCTTATGGAGGCTTCCAGAGGGCTCCTGGGGGCTGGGGAGGGCAGAAGTTAGCAAAAAACAGGGCGTTTCCCCCCCCCCCCAGCCCCCAGCAGCACTCTATAAGCCTCCATAAGGCTATGCATGCTATTTTTTGACCAAAAAATAGCCTGTTTTCATGAAAAAGGGCCATTTTTCCTCATTTTGCCCCCCCAGGAGCACTCTGCAACCCCCCCCCCAAGGCTATTCATGCCTTTTATTTGAAAAAAAACGCCCATTTTCGCGAAAAACGGGCTGTTTGGGGGAGGTTTGCACAGTGCAAAAAAGGGGTTTTTTCCCTTTCAGAAAGCTGTTTACTTAAAGTGATTGATGAGAATTACGTTGGTCAAGTAATATGCCTGCAGAAACAAAGATTTGTTCCAAAGGTTGTCAGTGATTTCCTTCTCCAGCACATGGATAAATACACCTCGAAACATCTACCTCCCTCCCTCCCTCCCTCCCTCCTCTCTCTCTCTCTCTCCCTACCTATCTACTGTATTTCTCTCTCTATTTCTCCCTCTATTTTTCTCTCTCTATCCCTCTACCTACCTACCTACCTATCTACACTCTCTCTCTCCCTCCCTACCTACCTACTGTATTTCTCTCTCTCCCCCCTCTATCTACCTATCTACCTACTCTCTCTCTCCCCCTACCTATCTACTGTATTTCTCTCTATTTCTCTCTCTCTATCCCTCTACCTACTTATCTATCTACACACACTCTCTCCCTACTTACCTACCTACTGTATTTCTCTCTCTCTCTCTCTCTCTCCCTATCCCTCCCTATCCCTTTATCTACCTACCTACCTACCTAACTACACACTCTGTCTCCCTACCTACCTACTGTATTTCTCTCTCTTTCTCTCCCTCTCTATCCCTCTATCTACCTACCTACTTAAAAAAAATTGCCTCTTCAAAACCTAGGTGGGTCTTTTACTCTGGTGCGTCTTATACTCCAAAAAATACGGTATTTTCCACCCATCACTATCAGATGACTTTGGGCAGCTTACAATCTATTGGAGAGTTTTCTCCTTTTTTTTAGGTGCTTTAGATACATAAGATACATAGCGTATTCCTAATAATGAAAATCATGAATTGACCCACATTTCACTCAAATAATTTTTGTAATCATGTGATTCTTATTGACATTCTGATGAAAGGCAATAGCAGCCTATCTCTAATGATGGTTGATAGAAGAATTTATTAACCAGTAACACTGTGTTTTGGTTGAAATATGTTTTAATGTATATATGGAAATGAATAAAACCTTTGCATATAATCCCAAAGGTGCTTTTCAAAAGGCAGCTGGACTTTCTTAGTTTTTTCCTTCAAAATGTTTCATTTCTCATCCAAAAAGCTTCTTTACTTCAGATCTGAAGAAGCTTCTTGGATGAGAAGTGAAACATTTTCAAGAAAAAACAAATGAAGTCCAATTGCCTTTTGAAAAACACCTTTGCAATAACTGTGACATGAATCTCCATAGACATCTTTGCCTACAGTATTACGTTTTATAAATATATACATCAATGGTGGGTTCTAGGCAGTACACCCCAGTAGATACATACTGGTGACTGATGGAAGCAGCAGCCACTGTACCCAAATGGTGCTTTGGAGGGCCCGCCCGTCCTCGTTCCTTACCTGTATTTGAAGGAAACGGGCCACCTGCGCATGCATCTGCAGCGTATGGCGCCTGCGGGACGCTCCGGTGACCAGCTGAAGCGTTACAGGCAGTGGGTACGCATGGATGCGCAGCACGTGTGCCCATGGTGCACGCCCGGTGTACCGGTTGCAACAGGAGCTGAAACCCACTACCGATATAGATGTTATCTAAATATTAAATATTTAATTTTAACCAGAGTTTTATTGAACTAAAGATTTTGGCCCACATGAAGCATCCGTGGCTGTTTCTTTCTCTTCTAATCACAGCTCTTTGAAGCATGAAGAGTTTTCCTTTTATCATAACTGTCCTCTATTTTTTGCATCCCTTCTATGTCAAACAGTGACTAGTTTGGTAGGCTGTATTGTAAATTAATCTAATGTCCTTGTTTGAAGGAAATTGCCTTCAGCATTTCTCTCTCTCTTCAAATCACAACAAAGATGTATTGATCCTATTGTCTCTGTAAACTGTTCTATCAGTGTGATAGATGATAAATGAGCTTCAGACATTACTTTTATTTGTTGATAGTCTTTGTAGGGTGATGAGAGAATTTATTTTCTTGGTACTCAACTATTTTACTTATCACTTGCTTTAATTATAGCAAAGTCAATTTTTTTCAGACTATACTTTCTGAGAATATTTCTTAAGGCTCTCTTTAATTTTCTGTGGTTCCCTCGTACTACTACTACAAAGCTACAAAGCTATGCTAGATCAAGAGCATTAAGGAGGACACAGAATGGTGACCAGAATATTACTAACTGCTGCAGCCACTTAGGAAGAGCAAAAATGTTATGCTGTTGCAAATATCTAATGCTAATTTCTGCAATTTTGCAATTTGAAAAAAGGTTCTAGTGAAATGAATTCAGATACCGTTTCATATATTACTGCTGCTTTTTAAACTCCTTATCTCTTTCTGAAAAAATCTACCCACAGTTTTATGCTCTTTGCATACCTCACAACCAGGGGTGAAATTCAGCAGGTTCAGCCAGGTTCTAGAGAACTGGTAGCAGAAATTTTGAGTAGTTTGGAGAACCAGCAAATACCACCTCTGGCTGGCCCTTGAGTGCCACCAAACCATGCCCACAGAACCGGTAGTAAAAAAAATAGAATTTCACCACTGCTCACAACCTTTCCCTTTTCCTTCATGTATTCTCACCACTGCTTTACATCCATCACATGCAGCAACCAATCCTCAGTTGCATAATCATGCACACTATTCCATAATTTGATTTTATTTATTGTATGATATGCTTTCTCCAGATCGGTGACGTGTGCCAGAGGTGGCACACAGAGCTCTCAGCTGGCACATGCGCCATCGCTCCAGGGCAGATCTCCATGGCATTTCTTTTGTGAGCTTCTGTTTCCTTGCAAATGATGAAGAAGTTCACAAAAGAAAAAGGTCTTACGTCTTGCCGGCTGCTGGTATTGGGATGCCCCATCTCCCACTGGTGAACTAGTCTTCGGGTCCCTGCTGTGCAGGAATATATTCATTCATGTCTGTGTATGCACACATGTCAATGCATGTGTGTGCGTGTTTGCACATCTTTCAGTTTGGGCATGCTCACGTGCCCAATTTGGGCACTCGGTGTCTAAAAGGTTAGCTATCACTGCAACTAGATCAACACACAATCAATTTTTAAAAATAATTTTTGAAAAGCAAAAATATGGCATACACATTCCCTGGCCTGACGTAAGAGCTTGTTGAATTTCCCACTTCATGAGCAATCACATCCATGTTTTGATATTTCTACAGCCACCAGCATTTTCATAGTATTTATGCCTTCCTTTTCATCCTTTTTTCCCCTTTGATGCGAACATTTAAAGCGTTAATTTCACACTGTTCTGTGCAAACAAGGATTTCTAATCTCAGGATTACTTTGCAAGTCAATATACTGTAGCTGCTGTATCCCACCAACTAGGAGAGCAGTTTCAAACTCATTTTCATTTCGGTGCTGCATAAGAACAACTTCATTAGCCAAAGTACTGCAAACACATAAGCTATCTAAGACTAGGATACCATCTAAAAGGATATACTAAATTGAACTTGGCATGAAGACATGGCAATGTATTCTAAATGAGTATTATTATTATTTCCAAATGGTCATTTTGCTTCTCCTACCTGCATCATCTTCTTCTTTTTTTTAAATTCAGTACCTATTGTGAAGCAAACCTGGGAAGGCGAAGCCACTTTCATGGAATACTACAGTGATTATGCAGAAAGTTCAATACCTACTGTTGACATAGGAGTACCAAATACCGAAAGAGGTGGGTTTTAATATGATATTTCTTTCAGGAGCTGTAACAACTATTCCACATGAATGTCTGTAACAATGAAATGTTTAAGTTAAGTTTAGTTTATTGTCATTGCACCTCATACAACAAAATTAAATGCCATCTTCAGTGTACATCATACATTAGAACTTTTAAAAAAACCCACAACCTTCACGTTCTACACAATTGATTTGAAAACCTCTGCCACTGCATTCATATATTAATATAATTATGTATGTTATTAATATAATTATTAATATGCAATATAATACAATAGCAGAGTTGGAAGGGACCTTGGAGGTCTTCTAATCCAACCCCCTGCCTTAGGCAGGAAAGCCTATACCGTTTCAGACAATATTATTGCTAATATGACTACAAGTTCCAGCCTGAAAAGTGATACTTAAGATGCAAATAGTGCCTTAGTTCCTCTACCTTCTGTCATGTGGGATTTTGCTGAGCAAGAATGGTCAAATATTGGAGCACACACACACACCACCCATAGACTACATGTTTGTCTACATTACAGCAAGAAAAGACAATTATATTGAAGCTTCCACATTACTTTTCATTTATGTTTCTGCTTCGGGGCCAGCATAGGCATTGTCATGAGGTTAAAATGTTCAGCCTGTTTTTGAGAGTTTGGACGCTGGGCGCGGTTGCTTAAAAAGAAAAGAGCTTTACTCTAATTGCACCAAACAAACAAAAACACTGTCCCAAGTCAGCATTTTTATGGTTGAATTACAGCAGAATGATCTGTGCTGCAGAGTAGATGGCCAAGGATTACCCTCTTTTTAAATTGCTGTATTAAGGGGCAGCCGACCCAGCAGATTCTGTCTCCATATTCTAGTCTTGTTTAGATGTTCTAATTAATTGTTAGTAAGATGATTGACCCATACTGTAACAGGACATACCTTATTTGGATATATATCCAAATAACATCCATGTATGTATTTTAATATTCCTGTGCACCGCCCTGGGTCCGTTTGGAGAAGGGCGGGGTATAAATTTAATAAAATAAAAAAATAAATAAAATAAATATCCTAAGTTTTACTTAATATCTACTTCCCAGTTGTTGTTTTTCTTTTGTTACTTTCTAGGTCATTGTGGAAAGACTTTTGCCATTTTGGAAAGATTTTTAAATCATAGTCCTGCTAAAATGCCTTGGTTAGTCATTGTGGATGATGATACCTTGATCAGGTAAGAATTTCAGAATCAAATTAAATTGAATTATACTAGTGTCTGTTGTTATTATTATTGCTATTACTTGCAAGGTTGTAGACTCCAAATGAAATGTGAAACATGGCGATTCATGATGCAATGAAATTTTGGGAGGATCAGACAACAAATCCAAACAGAACAAATTACAAGTGTCTCCCAAATGTTAAATTTGTTACTGAATATTTGAGCACGTTGTGGCATAAAATTGAATTCGTGTCTAGAAAGATGACAATTTTGAAATATTGCTCTAGCATTGGGATTTATGAGAATATAAGGGGGAAAATATATAAATAATATGGCATTGGTTGCCATTTTATTGGGCATTGGCTGCCCAAACCAAGGAGCTCACTCAGGTAGTATAGAATGGAGGATTATGATGTCCAAGCCAACAATATTTCTCTTCTGTCTTGGCCATGCACTAAGCATTCAGCATGTCTGAGCCCATCACTGGAATTGGGGATCTGGCAGCTGCTGTTCTTCACTGAATGGCTATTTCCTTCTGTATGCAGTTTAATCTCCTTGCCACATCATGCTCTGTTTCCACAGGGGGTGGGGGGAGGATTGACATACCATAGTTGATTATCAACTATGGCTCATCTTTGGATCACACAGGCTGACAAGTATGAATGTTTACTTGTCACCAAAGGGCTTCAGGAGATTTTTAAGAGATTGAACAGCGATTTATCTGAAATGGTATAGAGTAACCTACCTGAATAGGGGGTGGCCTACAAAAAGACCTCCTTCCATCTCTGTTATTCTGTTATCAGGAAGTACGTTACCAGGCTCCGACATAGTCAAAGTCCAGTTTCCAGGGCTCTTTTTGGAAGGGTGGAGGTGAGGGGGAATGGATTGAACCTGGTACGCATATTACTTTGCTTAAGAAATTTATTGCAAAAACAGGATTCTCCATTAGCCCAACAGGAAAACACATTTTAATATCATATTTCATTTTTCACTAGAAAGGAATACAATTTTCAAGGGAACTAAATCTTTATGAAGGGACGATGCATGACAAATTTTACTAAAAATGATGAAGGAGGTTTCAAGCCATGTTCCTTTAAAATCTGACCGTTACTATTTGTGCACAGAATGCAATGAAGTCTTTTATGCTAAGAGGCCATATGATGGGGAGAAAGCATGCCAGATTTCAAACAGATGGGTTAAGGGAGATTATGCAGAGGAAGAAGTGTTCATAAGGAATGATGGTGTTTATTTCTGGATACAGTAGAGGTGCTTTATAGTTTTGACAGTATAGCTGGCTGGTCTTTATCTTAAAATAACTAAGTTTTTAGGAGAGGTCAAATAGCTCCCAAAGCATTTTCACACAACTATATAAAAAAAAAGACTGGGTGACAGTGAAAGGCTACAAATGATAGAGCTCTTTTTCAATCCCAAAGATTTTTCCAGCTCCCACAGTTCTGTGATTGCAGCAACCAAAGGTGGCCATTGTGATTTAATCACCCACTTACCGTATCTTCCCTCCATCACCTGCACTGTCATTATGTCTTATCTAAGTAATAGAAACATCTTGTCCTTTTGGCATACCTGCTCATCAGCTTTTCTAAGGTATCAGCAGCCTGGTGAAACTAATCAAGACTATTCATGTAAGCCCAGAACAGATGTCTATTCAGATCTATTTACTGGTTAACAAAAGAAACACCTGTTCCAAATTACCCTACTCCAGCTTGTCCTCTGAACTTTGACCAAATCTAATGTACAACTCTAGTAAGTATGCGAGTACTTTTGGAAGTTGGGTTCAAGTAGATTTGTTTTTGTTTTTTACAAAAGCAGATTTTTAAAACATTTTTATCCTTTTATCCCAAACGTTTCCAAATATTTGGAGGTTTTCCTGAACAGTCTTAACTTTGGTACTGGAGCCTGATGGGCAAAGTCAACGACTCCTATATTTTTTTTAATCAAATTGCTTTTGAATGGATGCTGTTTATTTTGATTCTGGCAAACTGTCTTGAAAAACATTAGCAAGAACCAGGTTTGTAGTTTCCTCAGATGTCCTGATTGTGAGGTTCTTGGGACTTTCTGAGCTTGGTTGTTTCCTTGCAGAAATGTCATTTACCAATTAGGTAATACCATCAGTACAGAGGTGATATTCAGCAGGTTCTGACCAGTTCTGGAGAACCGGTAGCGGAAATTTTGAGTAGTTTGGAGAATCGATAAATACGACCTCTGACTGACACCGCCCCCATCTATATCTGCCTCCTGAGTCCCAGCTGATTGGGAGGGAATGGAGATTTTGCACTAACCTTCCCTTGCCATGCCCTCCAAGCCCTGCAATGCCCATCAAGCCACACCCGAAGAACCAGTAGTAAAAAAAATTAATCCTACCACTGCATTAATTCAGAACTACAAATATTCTCTTCCCTTGGTAATGTTTGTTTGTTTGTTTTATTTGTTTTGTTTTATTTGATTTATATCCCGCCCTTCTCCAAAAGGACCCAGGGCGGCGCACAGGAATTTAAAATAACATACAAAATAATACAAAAATACTAAAATTTAAAAAACCTATTAAATACCAAGTCCTGCGCTAAAACCAATTAAAATACCCAATTAAAACTATCTATACTAGTCACAGCGGAGGCTATGTTAGGCCGGCTTGATGAAAGAGGTGTGTTTTTAAACACTGGCGGAAGAGGCGAAGGTCAGTGATGGTACGGAGTTCCGGGGGCAGGTCGTTCCACAGGGCGGGGCCCGCTACAGAGAAGACCCTTCCCCTGGGTGTCGCCAGTCGGCATTGTCCGGCCGACGGCACCCTGAGAAGGCCCTCTCTGTGGGAGCGTATCGGTCTAAGGGATGTATGGGGCAGGAGACGGTCTCACATATAACTAGGTCCCGAACCATGAAGCGCTTTGAAGATGGTCGTCCTGATTATAGTATTAAAAATTAAAATCATGCAACATGAAGAATTTAAAACATGACATGTATGATTTAAAATTATATTTTCCAATTAATGCAACAAGAAAAAAATAATCTCTATTTCCTATGTTCTTACATGCTAAAGTAACCAAATAGTGTAATGAATTTAAAACTCCATTATTTTGTTAAATTGAAGACTCTGTGCTGCATCCAACAATTGTATCTTATACAAAAAATAAGCATGAGAAATGAGAAATTTATCGGAAAGTATGCCTAATTTTCCGTGAAATTCTACAGTGGCTATAGATGTAAAATGTAATTCATTTTCAGTACTAAGAATTATTTTTATATAGTGTACACAATATTATTTATTTGTTTTGTGTGTGTGTGTGTGTGTGTGTGTGTGTGTGTGTGTGTATCCTGCCCATCTCACTATTTAAAGCAGGGATGTCCAAACTTGGGAACTTTAAGACTTGTGGACTTCAACTCCCAGAATTCCCCAGCCAGCATGCAGAAGTTTGGACATCCCTGATCTAAAGCAAATATGGAAATCCCAGCATCATAAAATCATCACGTAATGTGATTATATTCTTTTGAATAACTACATTTGGAAAAGTACTAAGGAGCAATTCTTGCATTGGGAACATAGGAAAGAGTGTACGCATAGCATTTTTGGCAACAAAAGAGGTCATACGATGTGAAAAGTTCTCACTTTCAGATTTCAGGTTGTTGGGGTTTTTTTTTGAGCTAGTGATGACAGTGGCATGCTTCTCAACAATCTTTTCCAGCATCCAGGTCTTGAAGCAATAGTCTAATATTTACTGATGTGTAAATGAATTAACTGATGCCAAACAGAACATCAGAAGAAATCCATTTAGGCGTGCTTTTTTTGGTATTTGAAATATACAGCTTTTGCTGATCTATGATAGCTTATATTTTATGTTCCATATTGGCAACAGAATTACTGGAAAGTTAATCACACAGCCAGCACTTCTGCAGAAGTAATTAAAATGTCACTGTTTGATGCCAAATATCCTTATGTACATCACACTTGAATATAAATGTAATTATATCATATAAATTCACCCAGACCTCTTTTCTGTATAATTTAAAGGCTAGTCTATATTACTAGAGCAGAGTGATTAAATTAAAAATAAACTATACCCACTTGGTATTTATCTGGGTACATATATTATATCTATTGAAAAATGCAATATAGTATATATTTCCAAAATTAATATCCCACCAATTTACAAAGGCTCCAAAAATAAGTAATAATTCAAACCGATAATTAAAAATTTCATATTTGACATCAAATGCTAAAATCAAAGATCAATGTTAAAAATGACCTTATGCAACAAGATATTCAGCCCCCAAAGACCATGGGGAACAGCAATGCATTTGCCACTCTCCAAATCACAAGCAATATGAATTTTTGGCAACAGCCCAAAATTTAAAAAGGTCTGCTTCTGTGTCTGTGGAGCTTCTCAGCCATCCAGGTCATAATTGTCTCAAAGATGCTTTTTCAAATGGCAACTGGGCCGGGGTTTTTTTTTCCTAGAGGAAGAAGAAAAAGTTTCATTTCTCATCCAAGAAGCTTCATCACTTCTGATGTGTGTGGTGTGTGTGTGTGTAAGGATAGGTACTGACAATTGAACCTGGATGGTGGGAAGATGGAAGGATAGATTCTGACC
This sequence comes from Rhabdophis nuchalis, assembly GCA_039707465.1. Taxonomy (NCBI): domain Eukaryota; kingdom Metazoa; phylum Chordata; class Lepidosauria; order Squamata; family Natricidae; genus Rhabdophis; species Rhabdophis nuchalis. The sequence continues at coordinate 41,779,427 of CM077649.1, read as the reverse complement.
AGATGATGGGGAAGGGTGTGGAGGATGGAAAGATTATATTCCTTTGCAGTCATCTGGTCCTTAGCACTCTCTCTGAAAGCCCATGAGGCTACTTGGGGGTTTATCTTTGCCTTCAGGGTCACCTGAATCAGAGTGTGATTGGTTGTAGTATCTTCTTGGAGCTGCTGCAGGAGCTGCGTTGTAGGCTGGAGATAGGTGGTGTCTTATCCCCCTCCCCCTCTGTTGAGGAGGCTCAATTTGTTGTTGTTTTTAGTTGCAAAGTCATATCAGACCCAACGTAGCCCATTGGACAACATTCCTCCTGGCCTTCCAGTTCTCTACCATCCTCTGAAGTCCATTTAAGATCACACCTACTGCTTCGGTGACTCCATCCAGCCACCTCAATGTCTGTCGTTCCATTCTTCTTTTGCCCTCAATCTTTCCCAGCATTAGGCTTTCCTCCAGTGAGTCCTTCCTTCTCATTAGGTGGCCAAAGTATTTGAGTTTCATCTTCAGGATCTGGCCTTCTAAAGAGCAGTCAGGGTGGATCTCCTCTATGACTGACAGGTTTGATTGCCTTTCAGTCAAGGGATTCGTAGGAGTCTTCTCCAGCACCATCAAAGGCCTCGATTCTTTGGCACTCAGCCTTTCTTATGGTCCAATTTACCTTTTTTCAAACCAGTGATCCTCTCTATCCAAAATGTGGATTTTGTTGTCTTCAGAAGAATGACCTTTGTCTTTTAAATGTAGATAGACCACTGAATCTTGTCCTGCAAGGTTTGATATCCTGTGCTGTGTCATGCCCTTGTGAAGCCATTCTGTGTCTGTTTTTGTGTAGTTGTGCACAGGCACTTACTTGTAGCTTCCCTATCCAAGTGGGTGAAACAAGATAGGCAGATTCCTTTTCAAAGGAGACAGTCCAATAGAAAATCTGGTACTAAATAATATACAACTTTATTTTATTTATTTATTAATCAAATTTATATAGATATCCATTTTTAAAGGAGATTCTGGGCAGAGCACAATAAATAAAACAACCAATATAAAACATAAACATCTTTAAAGAAAAATCACAGTAGTAAATAAAAGCAAAGATTCTAACCATGGGCGAAATGACCCCCTTTATAAATTAATATCAGCACCTTGAAACTTGAATGGAACTTAGAAACAAAAATATTGAAATGTTCCTAAAATGTCAATATGATTCATGGCATTTTGTAGCAACTATAGTGTCCAGGTTGTTTTCATAGACAGCCCTGGGTGGTATTCATCACAATAGTGAGATAATAAAACCAGGAGTAACTGTCACTAAAGCCTTCTGCTCTAAGAAGTGCTGTATTTGGCAGACCAGCCAAAACTGGCTGGTGATTCCAACTGTTGCTCCACAAGAATACATGTTCAGGAGGAATCTGGAGTCCATGGGCTGCCTCTCAGGAGGAGACTGTCCACATCCAGAAGTGAATGAGGGCTGCCAGCAAAACCAAAGATTACTGAGAAATGCCATATGGGAAGCTCCCTAATTTTCTGAGTATATTGGTGATCAGTGCTGAAAAATCTTTATTCTGTAATTAGATAACCAACATTTGGATGTAGACCTCTGTGAAAGGGGAAAATCAGAGGTGGGTTGCTGCTGGTTCGGACCGCTTTGGCCGAACACTATACCTATTTTTATGGCAAAAAGCAAATTGCACACACGTGCACAGTGTGCGGCGCCTGTGCGAGCCCCGGCAATCAGCTGGTTGTCGCAGGGGTGGTGGATTGCACACGTGAACGGAACGCACATGCACGAACAGCAAACCGGTAGTGAAGGTAAATTCAACCACCACTGGGGCAAATATTGAAATGTGTATCATGAATTTATCATGGGAATATTACAATTCAAGTACTTGTGTCAGGTGACTACATAAGGGTTATGATCATGAAATCATCGAAACAGATCTTTATTACAATCACAGATGAGCACACATCATCAACATCATCATAATTTTCTGCAGGCATCAACCATGAATTTTGTCATTTTTCCCAGTGGGGGTGTAATTGTAGAAATAAGTTAAATGATTCAGCCTGGTACAAGAGTTTATAAAAATAACTTTTGCTTTAGGAATCGTAAAATTAGGAGGGAACAAGATTATAAACCTTTATATTGAAGAAAAGATCCAAAGAGTATGACAGAAAAACTTATTCTTTTTATAGTAAGATTTGATGATTATATAGATTTTTGGGAAGCAAAGACGGTTTTTTAAAAAAAAAAGTAACTACTGAAAATGTTTTAAATATTCAAGAGACATTCTCTTAAATATTCCGTTTCAGCAATGTATATGTGCTTGCTTAAGCTGATAGCTTCAGGGTTTGGGATTTTTTTAAAAGTATGATAATTAAATATATTAGATGATATTTCACTATGTGGTTTTTGTTCTAGCATCTCTAGGCTCCAGAAATTACTCAGTTGTTATGACTCAAGTGAGCCAGTGGTTCTCGGGGAACGCTATGGCTATGGTTTGGGATCAGGAGGCTATAGTTACATTACTGGTGGAGGAGGGTAAGTCATTTAAATTATTCAAAGGAGTAAAGATACATAAAAGCAATAGCTTAGTTTTCAGTAGCTTTCATGATGGATAGATTTCTTCTCGTATCAGGCTCTGCCACCATGAATGAGATTTTTATACTCCTGTTGTCATAGAATTTTTACAAGAATATAAAATATAAAAGTGTCCTAAGTTTGTAAATTGCAATATGGTAACTTACCGTAGAATTTCAATAGATAAATAGCAAAAAGAAATTCAAAGCACCGTGAGTACAGTTTGAGATCATTTCTGATTTATCAAAGCGGTATATTTGAAGGGCCTCTTCCCTGAAAGACTAGGAGACTGTAGCTGTGGAATGCTTTCTGTGAAAGGTATGTGGGGGTGAGGCTATTGCATGATTTTTCTAAAATATCCATGACTTAGTCCAAATAAGAAAGTTGACAGATAATTAAAAATACTGGCTTAATGTCAGTGACCTACAGATAATAAAACAAAAGTTACTGGCTTCTTTTTTTAACCTTGTTGTATTGTGAAAGATATTGGGGGGGAGGGGGGGTTCAGTTGAGTTGTATTTGGAAGTGGTATATGATTAAGCATCTAATTTGTCAATAATCCTAAAACAGATTTTACTGTCAATAACAACTAAAAATATCCATTAGTTTATATTGATATGTTGAGACACATGAAAGAACATAGAGGCGTGATGGTGAACCTATGGCATGCGTGCCACAGGTGGCACGCGGAGCCATATTTGCTGGCATACCAGCTGTCAGCTCTGGCATGCCAGCTAGCTGATTTTTTTGCCTTCTCCGGGCTTCAATAAAGCCTCTGGAGCCTGGGGAGGGGTTGTGCGCAGATGCGTGGGAGAATCATGTGCACATGTATTTTTGGACAGGGAGGGTTGAATTGGTGTGGGCACGCGTGCGTGTGCAATAGTGCATGCACACACAACTTTGGCACGCCGTAAGAAAAAGGCTCGCCATCACTGACAGAGCATTATGATTTCATTAGGAGATCAGAGCAGTAGTAATCTGTTTACAATGCCTGCTATGAACGCATAATTGCTGTTAGTAAGTAAAACTTTTTATTCAATAATAATGCTTATCTTCTTGATTGTTAATTCTTTTTGGATTTGCCTTTAAAGGATGGTCTTCAATAGAGAAGCAATCCAAAAACTGTTTGCGAGTAAATGCCGGTGCTACAGCAATGATGCCCCTGATGATATGGTAATTGGAATGTGTTTCAGTGGTTTAGGAATTCCAGTTACACACACCCCTCTCTTCCATCAGGTGAGTGTTGTTACATGTAACTAAGTTTCTCGTGGTTAATATTAGTTCAATTTCCTTAAAACGTAATTAAAATGATACAACAGCTGGGAAATATGTTACAAAAACACTCCTGCTTTTCCCTAGAGTCTTTACTTCTTAGAACTGAGAATGCAAGGGCATTTCAAAACTATAAGTGGAAGGCTGGGACTTTGGCAATGAAGTACAGAACACACATTATTAATAGGATAGTAAAAGATTCCTTTTTTTGATCTGCGCAAATAAAATCCTTCCGAATAATAAAGTGGAAACAGGTGAACATACAACGAATATCCCAGTGCTTCAAATCATGCTTATTTTCATAAATATTATCAATATTTATCAATACTTGGATTTGGTACAAATTCCAACTAGAGTATCATCTCACAACACAGCTGTCAAAACATTGCAAGATGTGTTTATATCATTTAATAAAAATTCAGGAGAGATTAAATATTTCCTTGTAGTTTTAACCACAGATTTTGTGGTCTTCAATTTCCACATATAGCTTACACAATTTTCTTCCCTAAGTCATGTTTTATCATTGTTCAAACGAATGTAATTTCCAAAATATAATGTCTAACTTTTTAACATATGCTGATTATCACCAAATTTATCTAGAACCTTTTTGTAATGGTAATGTGAAAGCAATAGAAAATGCTAAGAAGGGGGATTATATGAAAAACGGACTCCTAAAGTTTCAGTGAAACATGAATATCATTTAAAATTAATACTCAAGTAACTAGTATAACTTCTGAAAAATTAGTTGAAACATGAGGAAGTGATCATATGATTATATTGATATCAGAAGTATTTACTGGCTGGGGCAACTTTTTCTGTTTCAAACAAAGATTTATTTATTTAAAATATTTTTATTTTTATATTCTGCTTTGTTAAATATACAAACTATCTTATCTATATAATCTATATAAATAAAAATGTAACAAGAGTTTGTTGAAAACCACTAATCTCCTAAAGTACTGCACCGATCGCTTCCAAATTTTCACACAAAGTTCCTTTCAAGTACGGCACCAATGATATATATAGAATGTGTAGATGTCACACCTGTGCCAGGTACACGCAACGGAAATGTAAAAAATTGTTAAAAAGGTAGGTAGATGGATACAGAGAGAGGAGTGGGCCACAGGTATAAAAATACTTTGTCCATAAGTATATAATTAATGTCCTGGAATGATCATATTACTGTAACTGTTGTCTAAACAATTCAGATTAAGGAATTAAAACATTGTGACCTCTTAAACTTTTATTCCAATTGGTTCTCTAATTATGCAGCAAGTAAAACAACTTATTATGCCAAAATGCTTAACTTCAAATAAAGAAATGCTTTGGTGCTATCCAAATCACCTAGTTTTTCATCTATCCAGCCTTCTGTAACAATATAGCCTCAAGGAAGCATAAATACCCACAGTAATTTTAACATTCTGCAGAGTCATAAGGCAAAATGTATGGATCTTAATATGAAAGAAGAATAAAAATTGATTAAATACTAAATTAAAATATAAAACAAATCAGGCAGAGGAAATTCTATAATCCTAGGTCACAACCATCCATTTTGCATATTGATGTTTGATTACCAGCACTTTTAATTTTCAGGGACACTAACATAATTTTTTTTTCATATGGTATTTGACTTTGAAAAAAGAAGTTCCCAGAGATGCCACACACTGAATTGCAAAATAATTTCATTATAAAATAAATATGAAAGTTTAAGGACAGAGCATAAATAACATGTGCTAGTTTGGAAATTAAGAAGACAGATTCTCATCATTTTTCCAGTGCAAGCACAATTCTTAAAGTATTTGCCCATCCATTTATTTATTCTCATTTCTTGGGATTTAGTTTAACATTTAAATTTCAAATGGAGAAAGCAAAACATGAGAAAGCAAAATGTATCTTCAAGTTACCTTCTTATATAAGTAGCTGATCAAAACTGATACATTCTTGCATTCTTTAAAAATTCTCTTTGTTCTGGAAGCAAAAGGCAACTGTCATGTATAAGCTTGTTTGCTTCTGTTTAAATATTTCACTATTGTTGTACATTGTTACATTATGAGAAAGTTAAAAAAACAAATGCTATTGTAATTCTGAGAATGTATTCATGAATCAGCCAGATCCTTAATAGACTTTCCATATTCCCAAGATCTCAGGATATTTATTTGGTATAAAGTACAGTGTATTTTATGGACTATCCAGTACCACAGTTTTCATGGCAGACAGATTGTAGAATGTAGAGGAAAAATAGCATTTTATATCCTTATACATCATCTAAACAAGATGATAATATTCTTAAGTGCATAATTTAAATCCATACTTTTATAAGGAGAACTAATAAAATGCTCATTTTTAAATTTATATTGCTTCAAAGACCAAAAGCTATGCTCTTCCCTTAATTTCATTATCTTACTTTCTCAGGTCTAAACTACCTTTCTCTTAAATATTTTGAACTTACTGGAAAAAATACACTTAGCTTTTTCTATTTTCTTTCAGAGTGTAATCTTTTGTTGACAGTAGAACAATTTGCTTTATCTATTATTGGTTATCAGATAATGGGATTTAGTAATGCTTCTCCTAAAAAGAATAAATGCAGCTTTGTTTACCATATATGCAGCAGTTACATTAGCTATTTGCAGCCATTCACATTGTATATGCAAAGTTTCATTGGAATAATAATAGCCCTGTCTCACTGCCATATTAGATTCATCTTGTCAAAAAGACCTACATTTGCAAAGGTCAGCGTGAACAGATTTTCTACAAAGACACCGTACATTCCTGCTGTGTTTATCATGTCATCCACTTCACGGGGCTGCATCTGATTTAAGAATACATAATCGTTGCTTCTTTTTTATAATTGAAGACAATATTTTATAAGAATGCAACTCATTCTTTCTCTTACTTCAATTCTAGGCTCGCCCAATGGATTACCCGAAGGACTTTCTATCCCATCAAGTTCCAATATCATTTCATAAACACTGGAATGTTGATCCAGTGAAGATTTATTTCACATGGTTGGCTCCAGATGTACAAGATTTGGAATATGGAAGCAAACATGTCAGAGAGGATTTATAAACTGTGAAAGTAATTAAATATTGTTATGGTCTTAATATTTAGAATGTAGATAACATTTTATTGCTCTATTTATAATTATTTGTTGCCCATATTGTACAAGACAATATGGGCACAATCCAGTACCACTTTTTGGCACAGTACTGCTTTCTTCCTTTTGGACCACTATAATTTATATCCCATAATTAGAACCACTGCTGAGGGATATAGTGTCTGTGCACAAGACATTTAACCTCCCCACTGCCACATTGTTCATTACTTTGTGTAGATACTAATGAAGGATAGCTTGGAAACCAGTTTATATTAAATCTTGTGAGTGTACACTGCACAGGATCCACAGTTTTTACTAGACCATGCACTGAATACTGCTTTAAATCAAATGGATGCAAACTTTTATTTCTGCACTTATTCCTTCTTTTTATTGGCCTTAAAGTTTTAAAATTAATGCTTCTATCCTAGCATTTTGTAATCATTACCTCCTAGAAGATGATAAGATCTTTTGCCAATCCATCAACAAGTTTTTCTTTGTCCTCTCTAATTCTTTTGCTTCCCAAAGAAAAGGATCCATTCTGAAGGAAAAAAACCAAAACACAATACCACTTCTACATTCACATTTTATCTCATGTAATCCTTTTGCAATTATTTAAAATAGGAACAGCAGAATAGGATAAAATGTTTGCCCAGAATCCGAGTAAAAAGTATTGCCCTCATTTTGTTTCTCCATCTAGCAAGGTTTCACGGCTGTGTGACAATAACACGGCATTGCATTCCCCATAAGAACTTTAATTGCTTGGAATCAATTCAAGAAGCAGCAGTTACTGGCAAGGATTGCACATGCTTCAAAAATGGTTAGGAAGAAATGTTTCACCTTCACAGCAGCTCGGCATTTTTTATTTTTTGATACTCATTAAAACAGCTCCTTTTTTCAAGCTTCTGTGGAAGCCTCCGTCTGCTTTAAGAGCTTTTGTGTTGTGCTTGCCCCAAACTTCCAAAGCACTTCTGTTGAATCATTTTGTAAATGTACACAGCTCTACTGTTTCCTCATTTCCCCCCTCCCTTGCCTTCTAACAGCATTGAAATAGTAATGGAACGAACAAACTGAATGCGGTGAATCAAAAGGTAAATTAGGATCATTTTGTGAAACATCTAATCTACCATCATCTCAGACTTCTTAAAAAAAACATACAAGCAAAATTTATTGTAGCCTTAATTTTAAAAAATGTATTCGGTACACTATCCTATCTTAACTTTTCTAATACCATAACATTTTTCCATCAAAGGCAGTTAAAGATATACACCAATCTTGCTTGCTATATTGTAACCAGAAAAAAATTATTAAAGCAGTATTGTTGTTTTTTAATAGCACAAAGCATTGTGGTCCAAAGCACTGTCATTCTTATGGCCAATTTGGAAAAATAATTATTTAACCAAAATCAGTAAAGCAGTATACGCTTACTATGAATGTAGCCTGGATTTTTTTTTTAAGTGTACTCAGTGGTCCTACTCAAGATGGCTTTAATTGAAGTGTTTGAATTAAAGGAGTCACCGTCTTCTATAGTTTCTGTATTTCCTTCTCTCAGTGCCTTAAACAATGGATACATCTGCTGATTCAGATCTGCTATGCTTTTTGTACTGAATGGGATGGATTATTATTTATGTTGGCCGTGTGAAATAAAACAAAATGGTTTAAAATATAATAATATATTGTAGTGTCACTTTTTGTCAACAGAGCAGGAGCTGAGAATTCAAGAAGACCCCCAAATTGCTAGGAGGAGTGCTACCCCATTCATAACTGAAGGTCAAAGGTCAGAAAATCCAGGTGGCCTAAAATCAATAGCTACTCAGTCTTCTCAGGAATAAACTGAAGTCCATTCTTCCCCAGACTCACACAATCTCCAGGGAAAGAATCATGAAACAAGCACTTGGTTTGACACAGAACAGAACACCATTGGGAAGATGCTCCTAACACTCACATGATGAATGATTGTGACCAAGCAAACTGAATAAATAAGAAGAAAAATCTGCTCTCCTGTAAAACCATATGCCATGCCCTTATCCACCCTTCATTTTTGGCATGTTTGTTTATGGCTTCTTTCCCTCCTCCTCTCAATTATTGACACTGGAACATCTGTTCCTTCCAGTCGTCTTGCTGCCAAAAAAAACAGGACTTTAACTCACAAAGTTCCACCATCAATATGCAGATGACACCCAGCTTTATATCACTACCCCAGGCCCTTTAAGTGATGCTGTGGACATCCTATGCCAATGTCTGGAAGCTGTTGGAACTGGATGGGCCAAGCAGGCTCAGAATCAATGTCTGTACAGGTTCTCAATTATCCAGGTCATGGTTATCCCAAGGATGCTTTTCCAAAAGGCAACTGGACTTTCTTCCTTGGATGAGAAGTAGAAAAACCAAGAAAATCCAGTTGCCTTTTGAATAAGCACGTTTGGGACTCTGACTCAACCCTACCAAAAAAAGAGTGAGTGGCTGTGGATATTTGGATCTTCCACAAAGTTCTTTTATCTTTGATTCTGGATGGGGTTACACTACCCCAAAAAGACCCAGTGTGCAATTGGTGGATCCTCCTGAACTCGTGGCTCCTGCTCAAAGAGCAGGAAAGAGCAGGTGGCAGCCATTGTGCACCTTTGACTGCTGTGCCAATTGTGCCATTCCTGGACTGGGAGGTGGTGCTCACAGTAACTTGTGTCTTTGTAGCTGCTCATTTAGATTACTGCAAAATGCTTTACATGAGGCTGTTCCTGAAGTGCAATAGCAGAACGAGCCCATATCACAAGAATACGAATCTGCTCACCATTTACAACACAGTGAACTTGACAATCAAGCACAATGAACTTGACAATCTTTAAAACTTTCTCTATGGTACCCACTAAGCAAGAAAAAGAACCTTTTGAATGGTTTGATTTTAAGGTCATAAAAATATACTTACTAAGAACTTAGCAATTAAAGAGTTCTTGCAAATAACAGCATTGATCTTAGCAATACTTTTAATTGTGTGTGTGTGTGTGCATAGATACACATACATACACACAACCAAACTATTAAGCATAGAAGCCACCAAAATACATTCCAATATCAACAGCAAATTGGGTGCTTTAGATGTTAAAGCATCTCAAAATTTGACAACTTCAATATGTATAGATTTCAACTCCTAGAATTCTCTAGCCAGAGAGAACATGATTATGAAATCAAGAGAAGTTTTAAATGAATACTGCCATTTAAAAAATTTTCACTATCTAAATTTCTCTTTTTGTAACTTAGTTTAAAACATGTTTGACAATATGCTGTTCTACAGTAATAATTAACTTAATGATAATGTTCAAGATTGCCAAACAAAGGCTATTATTCTATGGTTGTGTCATGTAAGCTGATTCACTCAAAAAAATCAATCATACAAAGAGTGATGACTGGAAAAAGAAGGGATCGCCCTAGTATTCTTTGGCTGGATATTATAAAGGATGACACTGGGATGACCATAGCATAGAGTATTTGTAGGAGGTGCTGCGAGACAGCGAGGTGTGGAGAATGTTGTCCCTAGAATGGCCAAAAATTGTACATGACTGTGGCTGGCAACAATAATAATGTTAAAATTAAAATTAGGATTATTCTAAGACATACATTTCTTATATGAGTAAGGATCAAAATCATGCTTTCATGCTAACTTCTTACACTGTGTCTGCAACCTCCTATTTGGATTGATGTAACATGCTGTACATGGAGTTGCCCTTGAAGAGCATTCAGAAGCTGTAATGCAGAGCACAACAGCATGGGCAGTTTTCAACATCTCTCGCTATGACCATATAATACTTTTGCTCCATAAGCTACATAGGTTCCCCAGGGGGCAGGGGCTGAGGCTGGTTGTCACCTGTAAATCTCTGTACATAACACAGGACCAGGCTTTATTAATAGAACCTTCCTTTCTTCCACTGCTCCCCTCATCCTTCCAGAGCTACTACAATGGGCAAGTTGCAGGTCCACTTTTGTAAGGAAGGCCACACTTGGAATACTGCATCCAGTTTTGGTTGTAACAATGTAGAATAAAATGTTGAGACTCTAGAAAGAGTACAAAGAGCCACAAAGATGATTAGGGCACTGGAGGCTAAAACGTATAAGGAACGATTGCAGGAACTGGGTATGTCTAGTCCCGTGATGGCAAGCCTGTGGCACGCGTGCCAGAGGTGGCATGCAGAGCCCTCTGTGGGCATGCATGCTGGCCAGTTGGTATTCAGACATGCCGAAGCGCTGGAAACCTGGCCGGTGCAGCTGGTCTTCAGGTTTCCGGCGCGTGCATGTGCGCTGGCCAGCTGGTGTTCGTGTGCGATAGAACGCCGGAAACCCGCACCAGCAAGCTGGTTTCTGGCACTCTGGTGCATGCACATGCACAAACATTCTGGTTTGGGCACTCGGTGTCAAAAAGGTTCGCCATCACTGGTCTAGTTTAATGAAAGAAGGACTAGGGGTGACATGATAGCAGTTTCCAATATCTCAGGGGCTGCCCCAAAAAAGAGGGAGTCAAGCTATTCTCCAAAGCACCTGAGGATAGGACAAGAAGCAATGGGTAGAAACTAATCAAGGAGACAAGTAACCTAGAACTTAAGAAGACATTTCTTGACAGAACAATTAACCAGTGGAACAACTTGCCTCCAGAAGTTGTGAATTCTTCAACACTGGAAGTTATTAAGAAGATGTTGAATAGCCATTTGTCGAAGTGATATAGGGTTTCCTGCCCTAGCAGGGGGTTGGATTAGAAAACCTCCAAGGTCCCTTCCAACTTTGTTATTCTATTCTATTCTATTTTGTAAACAATTTTATCTTGTTGAGCCTAGAAGTTGTGTCCTCTACAGCAGCCCCTGCTTTATGGAACAGCATCTCGTAGAGAGGTCCTGACCCTGTTAGCTTTTTGTAAGGTTCTGACAACCTAGCTGTTTTCTGATGGATTCAGAACCAATCATACCAGGTTTCATCCCAAATGTCTGTCTGCCTCCGCAGAGTTTATTACTTTTTATACAGTTTTAACAAGCAAAGCAAAGATCATATAGCAACAGCACCATTATTGGTGTATTCTCCTTGTCAATCTCTAAGAACATCCCAGACAGGGTAGAGTCTCACATATCTTGGTAGTTCCTGGTGGTGCCTGGTGCTGTTAATTAGGTGAGCTCATAGGCACCTGAGGTAAACAGTTACTGAGTCATGGCAGTGTGCTGCACATGCCTCTACATAACCTTTCCTCTATCCCTACAGCTTCCCCAGGCATTTGAGCCAGAGTCTCTGCTCTTGATTTCATTATATAATTTCACAGTTGTAAAGTATCATTTACCACAAGACATCATGCAGTATTTTTTAATTATTGGGATTTTAATCTATAGAAAATGCACTATAAGATCTCAATAAACTCAGTTTTAATAAAAATGAATGAAGCGGTTCCCAATTTCTCCTCCACAAATCTGGGGGGAAATCAGAAAATAAGCGGCATGAAATTGTACGTGTATTTTCACCCTCTAAATGCATAATTCTGCTCTAAACAAATATTCATGTCAACAGGCAGTTGCCAGTCCTAGCATAATCCCAACCAATTTAATCATGAATTTTCTTGAACGTTGGAGTATTTTTCCTTTTGGGGTTTCAAAAATGAAAGGATCTTTGCAAAAGTTCCGCAATGTAGCATATTGTTGTTCAGGATTTATGCTTTGGCTCTGTCAAGAATTAAGGCTTGGATTGCAAATGGAAATCAACTTTTGAGATGCAAGGTAACGCTTGCTGCAAATCACTTGATTTCTCAGCCAGCAGCAGGGCATCGTCTGCATATAAAAATACACATAGATTCATGTCCCCAGCCAACATACCTTTTCACCCCAAGCATTCCTGCTAAATTTATCTGTAAAGAAATGTAGACAATTAGAGGCACTATACAGCTTGTCCCTGCATAGTATTAAAAAAATTGCTAGCACATAATTTATTCTCATGCATGCTTTACTTCTGTCATATACTGTTCTTATTACATTCAGCCACTAACTGTGACACCCTATTCATAGAAAGCATTTCTTAATTCAAACGAGTCCCTTCTGGGAGAGAGAGCGGGTTATAAATTAAATTATTATTATTATTATTATTCATTTTTTCATGTTTAATCAGTGAACTTATGAGAAAACATCTTTCTTATATTCATACATTTCTTAATGACTTGTTGAAGAACAAAAATATGATCGCATACTTTACTAAGAAACATATTGCACATCCCAGATTTTGCTTAATGTTTTCTTTTGCGTACTTTCAATCAAATTTAGAATGTCCCTTATTTCATTGAAATGTTGGTTCAAATAGCCATGGCATTTCTGAAATTCGAATGATACCACAGACATATTCAGGGCAGGGGTGAAATGCTACCAGTTTGGGCCTGTTCGCCCAAACCAGTAGTAAAAAATGCTATTGGTTCACAGAACAGGTAGTAAAAATACTAAAAAAAGTTTTTAAAAATCTGACATTTGCATGTTGCACAGCCAAAAACAAAGGGCAGGTGGGGGTGTCCGTTTCTGCTCCCAGCAGGCTTCCTGAAGCCTGCTAGGCCAAACCAGGGAGGAAGGGGTGCTGAGAAAGAAAGAAGGAAAGAAAGAGAGAAAGAAAGAGAAAGAATGGCAGGGAAGGAGAGAGGGAAAAAGGAGAGGAAGGAGGACTACAAACCTGGAACTAGAAGCAGCTTCAGAGGATAATCCAGGGCTGGAAGGGACCTGGAAGTCATCTAGTCCAACCTTGCTCCAGTAGGACATTGTTAAAGTGAGTTTCTGCCCTTTGATCCCCCAGTAACGTGACTGCATAGCCACATGACCCTACAAACCCATGCCCACCAAGCCACGCCCACAGAACCGGTAGTAAAAAAATTGTAGATTTCACCACTGCTTCAGGGCATGTCAACAGTATCAAGGTAATGGGATGCAACCAGATCAATTGAAGCCCCACCCCTTTTTTTACATCATTGCAATGCATATAAGGCATGTATATGGCTGTAGCCCCTCCATTTATACAATGGTTTTTAGCTGAAAAGGGCTTTCAGCCGCCCTGGGTCCTTTTGGAGAAGGGTGGGATATAAATTGAATAAATAATGTTAATGCTGGGATTTGGTTGCCCATTGCCCCGACTATTTTGATGAATGAATGCATGACAAAACTACAGGTAGTCGTTGCCTGACGACCATAATTGAGTCCCACATTTCTGTTGCTAACTGAAACATTTGTTAAGTGAATTGTCCCCCATTTAACGAACGTTCTTGCCACAGTTGTTAAGTGAATCACTGCAGTTGTTAAGTTAGTAACACGGTTGTTAAGTGAATCTGGCTTCCCCATTGATATTACTTGTCAGACGATCTCAAAAGGAGATTACATGATCCCAGGACACTCTGACCTTCATATATATGAGTAAGTTGCCAAGCATCTGAATTTTGATCACATGACTTTGGAAATGCTATAAGAGTCGTAAGTGTGAAAAACGTTCATGAGTCCCTTTTCTCAGTGCTATTGTAACATTGACCTGTCACTAAGTGAACTGTTGTAAGTCGAGGACTATTTCTATATCATTTTAATTACCCTAATATTACAGTGCAGAAGAAAGTGGATGAATTTAAAGGCAGTTTGTGCTACAGGCATACCTTTAAAAACAATGTGAATTGTCCTAGAACAGGGATCCCCAACCCACGGCCCACGGCCATGGCCCATGGCCCACTACCAGGCCGTGGCCTATTCAGAATTGGTTTGCACAAGTGGGCGGCTGTAGGCCACACACATATGTATGCAGTTCAACTTGTGGAAGCAGTGGGCCCTTGCGCAAGTTGATCTGTGCTCGTGCGGCCCTGTTCCCCTCCCCCCCTTCCCACCCGGGCCACCAAGCCACAAAGATTGGGAACTGCTGGTCTAAAATATTATGAGAGATTTTTGTCAGTCTGCTACAACTGTGGTTTACCAGATCTACCTTTCTACTTTTTTTGAAGACTGGGACCATATTACCTCTCATCTAGACATTTAGCATTTCTTCTGGTCTTCAGGATTTCTTAAATATAGATTTTGCTGATGCCACTAGCTAATTCCTTCACTATCCTAGAATGTTGATCCTAGACATAAGAAAAAGTATTCCCTGAGATGTTTTTTATCAGTCTCATGCTTCAGTCCTGCTCTTTTATTTTATTCTTCCCATTTCCTGGTGGGACAGATACTTTTGATGGAAAAGACAGAATCTAAATACTGGCTGCTTGCTCTTTATTAGCATTTTGCCTCCTTCACAGAGCAGCTTGTACACTAATGCCTTTCTTTTTATTTTGAACATGTCTTTAAAAAAAACCTCTAATTGGTATTCTTACCATCCTTCACCAACCTCAGCTCATTCCAAGCTTTCATTTTCTGATATCAGGTTTAGAGTTCCAGGCTATCTGTCTATACTCTGTTTACGAGCTGACCCACATTCCATTTTCTACTTGCATCTTTTTTATATTTTCAGAACATTACTAAACTTTTTCTGTAGTCACAAGCACATTTCTTCTCTCTCTCTCCCTTTCCCTCCCTCTCTCCCTCGCTCCTTCTCTCCCTCATTAGAATTGTTTGTCAATGTCATTTTACATTTCTTTGTCTAGGAATTCCCAGCCACCATCAATACCTTTTCAATTTGTCTTCTTCTGCTGTAGGATTCTATTGACAATTGGTGCGAATGTATCAAAATCTGCTTTAACAAATTCAGGCTACTTAGCTACATTTGGAGTTAATTTCCCTTAAATTCACCTTGCTTTTAAAATTCCATAAAAGATTGTTTTCATGTTGATGATGACCTGTCTGTAAAAGTTCTTTCTTTGAGACTTTTTAAGTTCATATTTTCCAAATTTGTGCTCCTCATAAATGTTTATGATGCTTCTGTTACTAGTCAATTGTTTAGCATTTTAAAGCTAATTATGAGACCTTATGGGCCAAAAGAGCAGCCTGTGTGTGTCTTCCCTTAAGCCAGCCATTATAATAACTTTATATAGTTGATTGATGTTTGAATTTTCTTGGTATTTTCTTTTTTCCATATCCTTTTTCCCATTTGTGTTGTAAACCTAGAGGCAGGAACTATCTTATTTTTTACTGATCTTATATAAACAACTCTGAAAGCCCTTTTCAGCTAAAAACCATTGTATAAATGGAGGGGCTACAGCCATGCATGCAAAAAACAACAACTCCACAACAACTAACAACAAATCAAATTTTAGTAATGTATGCACATATGGACATGCACAGAAAGTGAAAAGATATTACGCTATACATCATTTTTGAAGCTTGGAAATGATTGTTAGCAATAGCAAGTGGAACTAAAAGGCTACATTGGCCTATGGGAGACAAAGGATGTGTTTGGTTGCAAAAAAACGAGCTTTGAAAAGTAAAGTTTCAGATAGCACTTGGTGCCTACAAAATACTGTGAGTAAGAATAACGTGTTCATAATGATCATAACAAACAGATGCCAAAGGAAACTATAGTATAGGAATCTCAATTACAGGGTGTCCTGGCTGGGAATTCTTTGAGTTGTTAACCTCAAGATATCTGAAGGACACCATGTTGTAGAAGGCTTTTCCAAATGTTAGAATTGTCCTCACCAGATGGGGTTTTCCACTGAGTTCAAGAGACACCCCTTTATGTATCAACCCCTTAGCATATCTACAGAGCTGCCCTATATCTATTGAAAAGAACAAGAGCCGTAAGAGATCATTTGATAGAATGTTGCCTACAGATATATTCCACAATATATTAATGCTCTTTGGTTCAAATAATTTTAGTAAACTTAGATCGATTTTTCATCGTGATAGACCTCTTCTGATTTATGTCTTTCTCCCCACTATCATCCCCTTTTAAGGGCCTTCCTATTTTATTCATTTCATAAAAACAATGCCATAAATTCAGTCAAGAAAAGGATGTTAGCCATCTTAAGAACTGGAAACGTAGAGGCAAACCTGTAAGTCTTCGTGTGTATGTGTGTGTGTGTGTGTGTGTGTCAGTGGTGGGTTACAGCTGGTACGTCCCTCGGTACGGCCATACTGGTGCCTGGTGGGAGCAGCAGGTATCGTTCCAGTATAGTGCTGTGGAGGGCCCGCCTGCCCGCCTGCTCTCCTTATTGGTATTTGACCCTACCAGGCCATTTGCACATGCACACACAGCATACGGCGCACATGCGTGCGGTGGATGCCTGGCCCCGTTACAGCATACCGGTTGCGATGGGATCCGGAACCCACCACTGGTGTGTGTGTGTGTGTGTGTTGTTGTTGTTGTTGGAGGGCCAGTGTATTTCACATTATATATGGAAACAAGGGGCAACAACTGATAAAAAATGCCTGGAATCGCAAACTCCATAACTTAAACTCTAATGTCAAAATGAACATTCAAAAGGATAGGATTTGCAGAGTGACATTATTGTACATATGTCTCATCATTTTTTCATCACCATGGTTACTTGTAGACACCTATGTAATATTTAATATTGGGAAGAGAGAACCAAATTAAGAGGTGTGCAAAAGAATCCAGAAAGCTCCATTTAAGTGATCACCTACAGCTAACAAATGCCATACAGCTGTTTAATTCTATAGTTAAGCTTAAATACTCTGGGGTATATCACAATGAAATCTGTGGGGGAAAACATAAGTTAATGCTACTTTCTCTTCAAGATTTTAGATCAAAATTAGTTTTAATAATTGGCAGCTAGGATTCTTTTCAAAACATTTTGCAACAATAAATTCAGTCAATTGATACAGTACTTAGTGATTTTTATTACAATATTTATAAACCATCTTTTCACTACTGCACTCAAGGTAATTTAAAATTTACAATTACAATAAATAATATAATAGACATGACATAAGTGGGGTAGGGAGCATGGGACAAATGAACAAATTCAAATAAGTTCTCTTCACAACGTAAGATTAAAATCTGACATCATTTTTTTTATAAACCTGCTTGTCCGATATGTTTATATCAATTCTGATTTTCGAGAATGAAATTAACTCTCCTTTAAAAATCCTCATATAGCCTCAACAACTCGAGAAAATGTAAAATAAGTAATTTATTATTTAAAATAAGCAATTATGAATGCAATCCAAGATAACATGACTATTTGGAATAGCTACACAAGGCCCTCTTTATCTACACACTTTCTTTACGTCTATGACGATTTCAAAATTAAATCACCACTTTTGTATCTTACTGCAATAAGAATCATAACAAAAAACAAAACCATAATGAGAGCGTAAATATCTTTTCCCTCTTTGACAATGGGCCTGATCATATACTGATTTTTATTGTGCATGGAAGACTAATGAGCATCCCTGGTAGGAAAACATATTACTTACAATTAGGTAGGAGCAGAGAAAGATCAATCCTCTAAAATATGAACGAGACATCCCGACATAACAGCAAGCGGAAGAACAGTTAACATGGAATTTGGCGAGTCACATGCATTTTTCTAGGTCCATTTTTGTGGCCCTTAGGACTTGCAATATTGTGTCTTCAAAATTCAGCAGAAAAAGATTTTGGTGATGCTATTTTTCTGTTTGTAAATAAAATCAGCAATAGTATAGATACACGAGCTCCTTTCCCAAGACTGAAAATTTGAGCATTTTTCCATCGTTTCATTTTCATGTTTACTCAGCACTTAGCATTTAAAACATACGATCGTTAAAATATAGACCTGCAAACATAGCAAATACATTTTAAAAAAGTAGTGAGTATATACTATTGCAGTAATACCTCTAAGTTTTTGAGAACATGCATACTGGAAAGACCCTTTGACCAACCCCAGTTTGGTGTATTATTGCCAATATAGGATATATTGGATATCTGACCACAGGAAAGGAACTCTGGATTAATATAGGCAACCCATGGAATTCTAGATGTTACTGAATAACTCCCAGAATCCCTCATAATTCATTATGTTTTCTAAGAATGTTGGAAACTGCAGTTCCACAAGCATCTGGAGTGCTACAGATTACCCATCATGACCTACATATCAAAAGTATTATATGAGCAGTGTACTCTTAGTTATGTGTTTCTATTAATGCATATGTCCTTCTCCATTCATGCATTCAAGCTGTCCATTTGAAAATGGCCGTGCAGCTGCATTTATAGCATCATATCCATGTTTCTAAGGTTTGGAGACCTGAGACCTGTTAAATTTATTCTGATTTATTACTACTGTGCAAAACTGGATCAACTCAAATCCCTCTTACATTTTATTTGACTTTTCCATTGATTGATTCCCCTCCCCCCCCCCACACACACAAAATGTAGGACTGTTATTGGATGTTAACTCTAACATCCTACAATCTTAAGAATTCACACAGGGAAAAAACCCACCACCACCACTATTTTCATTATGCCTTTCTCTCAGATAAGTATGCTTAGAATCTCAAACTTAGTGGGCCATTGATTTGCATAAGAAATAAGGAGGAATAGTTAATTAATCAGAAGCAGACTGACATGTGCAAGAGCCATTAAAGGGATTTATAAAGCTGATTGATCTGCTATGAAATCTGATCACCTTGGAAACCATTGATGTGGATCTGAAGCTGAAAAGAAAGTGATTCCTTCTGGTTGATGCCTTGATGAAGGATGGATGGGTGAGAAAATGCATATCTCGACACATCTATAAGCAGCATGGAATGGGTATAATGGAGTCATGATAAGATTAGACTGACCTCACCTTGCCCTTGTTTATTTTCAAAGAACAAGATTTGTCACTCATTCCTAAAAAAAACTTCTCTCTCCTTGGGGGTGGGAGAGGTGGATAAATACTGATTATAGGAGGAGAAATATTATAAGGATTGGCTACAAAAGTATTCAGTCTGATGATGTGATTTAAATTTCTAATATGGTTGTATAATATAACAGTGCAAACAAAAATAATAGTTACAATGTTCTGTTGATTTTAAGTCATTGAATTGTGTTTGTCTTGCCAACACAAATCAGATGGAAATCATTCAATTTTAACTACACATAATGCATATTTTCAACTATTATTTTTATGTTTGGGGAGATTGTCTATTAGAAGGATGTCTGTCAGACAAACAACACACCTAATAGAATCCAAAGCTCCTATCTTAAAGAGAATGTAACCCATTTATCTAACCCATGCTGGGGAAACGAACCCATCCCAATGCTCTCATTTAACCTTTGAAAGCTCTGAATACTACAAGACAGGGTTGTCAAACTCGATTTCATTGAGGGCTGCATCAGGGTTGTGTTTTACTTCGAGAGGGGTGGGGGGGCGGGGGGGGGGGAGTGGCCACTCAACGTCACTCGTGTCAGGGTGCCTGTGGTAGCCAGAGCGCTCTGCCAGCAAAAACAGACTCCCAAGTGCCGTTTTTGGCTGCAATGACCTCCTGCAACCCTCTGCCAGTGAAAACAGAGCTCGGGAGGTCCACATGCTCTCTGTTTTCACTGGCAGAGGGTTGCAGGAATGTTGCAGGAATAGTTAATCACGCAGGAATGTTGATGGATGTTGTTTAACAAAATAGGGGAGAATTTTAGCAAACTTTAGATTGTTTTAGATTGTTATTGAAGAATTACTAGTTAATAAACAATAAGTCATAATAAGAGCAATGAAATAATAGATGACATATGCATATGTGTATGTATGCATGCATGCATGAATGTATGTATGTACGTAGGTATGTAAGTATGGGAATGAGTGTATGTTTATGAGGTTGGATATAAATGGTAAAAGATTTTTAGTTAACTATTAATGGATATTGTTTAATAAAAAGGAGGGGGGGGCTAGAAACAACATAAATTGATCTTTATGTAGAATACGTTTCCAGGGTGAAATACCAGGGGAGACTTTTTGGAATAGACAATGAATGCCATTATGTGCTTATGTTTAAGTAAGACTTGTCTAAATATGGAATGTTAGAGGAGAATTTTGGTATAATGATATTAAGATATACAATGAACTTTTTGATTTAAAATCTATAAGTTGAGATTACTTATGAGTAATGATGCTTCTAGAAACGCACAAGAGGTATGTGTAACCAGTCGACATGCTTTCCACAGGATACAATGTAGAATGATAGTTTTTCCTTTTTATATTTTTGTTTTATTAAAAAAATAAAAAAATATTTTTAAAAAAACAGTGTTGAAAAAGTAACTTTACACCCCATCCTTGCATTTACAACTTTGTGAGTCTGCAAAACAAAGAAAGTAAAATTGTAAGCACATTTGCAGTTTCACTTAGCAATCACTTCATTTAGCGGCTGAGTTGCCAGTCTCCATTATGATTATTAAACCAAAACTAACTGTATGTGAATGTGCAAATAGCATTTTATGCAGGATTTTCAAATGAAAGATGGCCATCCCTAGATATAATAAAATCTGATATTCAAAAAGCTGGGTATAGTTTTGGAAATTGTTCCACATTTGCTTGCATTCAGGACATGATTTTTCCCCAGTAATGACTGACATGTGGAGTATGAAGATAGCAGCAACTATAAGTTTTTGCTTATTTTTCTGCAAAGTGACCTCCTTACTTAAAATCATGAAGAACAAAGTAATGTTGATGTTACTCACTAGAGGGAATGAAAGAAATCGCTAGCTTTCATGTGACAGATATTTAGAAATGGAGCATAACGGAACATGTCAGAATGCATGAATAAGATACAAAATCTTTATATATGTTTTTCCTCTCTGAAGTCTTTCTTTTGACATTCCAGTGTAATATATTGGGGCCTCCCACAACATCCATTCCACAGAACAAAAACTGTTTATTGAACTGGATTATGTTTTCTGGAAGCTCAAAAATGAATCTAGAATTCATAACCAGTTTGTACAATTTGTTAAAGAATATTTGAAGGGAATAGCAAATGTGATAATCAAATAATCACATGGCATCCAACAGTTATAAATAACAGTTGGTGGGATAACAGAGATGTAAAATAGGTATCAGTCCCTGAGAAATATGCTGCATTCAGTTCAGTGAGAGAAAGAGCATTCAAAGAAATAGCCAGGAAGCAGGGAATTTCAAAAAAGAGTACAGAGAGAGTTCAGCCACAAATGAAGCAAGCAGAGCAATAAAAATGGAAATGATACACACCATAAGAGTTCTTCCCAAAGCAAGAATGTCAGGCTTCTCCCCAAGCGAACATGGAACATTGCACAAGTACAGCTTGATTTGGGAATAGAGAACAAAGGAAGAGAAGATTCCATGTATTGAAAAGAAGGCAGAAAAGGGATTTCTGGCTTGAGCAGGAAGAGGGAAAGAATAGACTTTCTTCACAGGGTTGCCCAGTATTAACCTGCATTGCTGGGTTGGTTATGATGGGAAGTGACTTAGCTTTTTTTTTTCATATAAAGTGAGAGGGAGGGAGGGAGGGAGGAGAGACAAATGGCTATCCAGCAACTTATTAAAGACTTGCAGTGTTGGGGCATTCACAACTTCTGGAGGCAAGCTGTTCCACTGATTAATTCTCCCCAGTTCTAAGTTTCTTCTCTCCTTGATTAGTTTCCACCCATTGCTTCTTATTCTGCCCTCAGGTGCCTTGGAGAATAGTTTGACTCCATCTTCTTTGTGGCAACCCCTGAGATATTGCAACACTGCTATCATGTTTCCCCTAGTCCTTCTTTTTATTAAACTAGACATACCCAGTTCCTGCAACCATTCTACATATTTTAGTCTCCAGTCCCCTAATACATATGAAGAACGGTTGCAGGAACTGGGTATGTCTAGTTTAATAAAAAGAAGGACTAGGGGAAACATGATAGCAGTGTTCCAATATATCAGGGGTTGAGGGAGTCAAGCTATGTGAGAGAGAGAGAGGGAGGGAGGGAGGGAGGGAGGGAGGGAGGGAGGGAGAGATAGAGAGAGAGAGAGATTGGTTGAACATAATTTTTTGTTTTGCATTGGCTCAATGGACAGGTGAGGGCTGTTTTTATTCTTTTTTAAGGAATTTTTAAAAAAGGAATAGGTTCATGTTCTTGATGGCAAATTGTGCTATGTACTGATTACATAGCAATAGCAATAGCACTTAGACTTATATACTGCTTCCAGTGTTTTACAGCCCTCTCTAAGCAGTTTACAGATTCAGCATATTGCCCTCAACAATCTGGGCCTTCATTTTACCCACCTCGGAAGGGTGGAAGGCTGAGTCAACCTTGAGCCTGGCGAGATTCAATCTGCCAAACTGCTGGCAGCCAGTGATCAGCAGAAGTAGCCTGCAGTACTGAACTCTAAACCACTGTGCAACCCTCAAAAGGATTTGTGATTTCGTCGTATTGTCTGGCCAAGTTCCAAAAGTAACAATGCAAATCGGTAAAGGAGATTTTCAACCTTTAGCAGTCACAATTTTGCTTGGGAAGGTCAATCTCAGGCTGTTTTAATATATTTTTGCCTATTCTTGAGGAAATTAGTGAGCAAAGTGAAACATGGAAGGAGGGGTGTCCACAGGGATGGTCCTAAAAGTGAAGATGACAGCCATGGTTGATCAAGGCATGTGAAATGGAGCTTCAATCACACCATTGGACTGCCATTTTTACTTTTTTAGATCCCATCCTACAGACATCTCAGCATGTCAAGGTACTCTGAAAGCATTTCCCTTTCAAGTGAGAATACCTTTGCAAGTCATTCGCTGTCATTTTCCTTCTCAAACTCAAGCATGCCAGCTTTTACAGTAAGAATGAAATACTTTGCGCAACCAGCATTTGGGGTTTAATGGCCCAACTGGAGTATTGAAAATGCACAACAATAAGCCAATTACGAATACAATTTAGGGAGCAGAGTGGAAAATCAGATAACACCCATAATGGTACCACTCCATAAACACCAGATATACTTTACTTTTAGTGGTAAAGTTATTTATATTCTTTACTATTCTAATTTACATTAGAATTACAGGGGTGAGCTGCTGGGGGTTTTCACGGGTTCGTGTGATCCTCTAGGTAAGATTCTGCCCAGTTTGGCAAACCCCCAAATGTCACCCCTGTCTGGCCATGCCCACCCTCCTCTCCCACCCACCCCACCCCTCCCAGGAGTCTCGTTCATTTATTTATTTTATTTTTATTTTATTAAATTTATACCCCGCCCTTCTCCTTGTTAGGACCCAGGGTTCATCATGCCAGGGCCTGTTTCCAGCCTGCGGAAGGCATCTGGAGACCGGGGGAAGTAGTTTTCACCCTCCCAGAGGATAAAGGAAAGCCTCCGGAGCCTGGGAAGGGTGAAACACCCCCCCTCCGTGGTACAGGAGGCTTACTAGGTCACGCCCACCATGGCCACGCCCACCCAGCAACAGGGCAGCAAACCCATTGCTGCAATTTTTGAAATCCACCCCTGCATGCAGCCTACAAAAAAACTGTAAAAGCAGAAAGTAACATTTTTAATTTCCAAAGTAGCCTGCAAATAACAATTAAAAATTAAGGCAAACAAAGTAATGTTGACATAGCACAACCGGAAGGCCCTCTTATGCCACCAATCCGGCAACAGAATGTTGGTATTCATACATTTACTTCTAGACAATTTTAAATAGTGTTATACATTTTATTGTCTCTTAGCGCATGTATCAATTCCGTCTCTATGCACTCCCCCTCCCATATATATATTATTGGACGGATCATTGAAACTTTCTCCAAACTTCAGACCTCCAGACAGTTGAAATGAAATCCTAAGAATTATTGTCACAACAGGACATCGCATTTTGGAAAGCAATCATTGCACATTATAAAATTCTAACATTCCAAACAGATGGCAATATGAAACACCATGGAATTTGGCAACAACTGCCCATTCCAGATTTCAACAGAACCCATACGGAAGGAACACATCATCAAAGCAATGTATACATCAAATTAGATAGGTTATTGATTGATCCAAGTCACATAATGAGCTCCTATCTCATCTATCCTACAGAAACTAGCAGTGATAAAACTTGTTTTAGGTTGCACATATATTTTATTTCTACATTTATTTTATTTCCCTCTGTCACTGAGACCTCTGTCAACTAAACCATGTTGGATTTTTAAAAAAATTTCATACATCACTAATTCTGACAGCATTATTATGCTGCACAGGAGAAACAAAAGGCATCAAGATTTCTTTTTCCCAACCATTCCATTAAATTCTTGATCAGATGGTCGCAGTTTACATTATTTTATTACTGGTCTGTTTTGGTTTGGTTTTGCTCAGCAAAGCATAAACAAATGCATACTTTCTGTAAATGGTGCAAAAAAAAAAAGAGTAGCTGTCTAATTACTCTTGGCATAATATATTAAGAATATCTTTCAAGTATGTTGACCCATTGAACACAAGAGCTAGCAAAAGTAAGCATTTGGTCTCTGTGGGCCTATAAAGGCACGGGCCCAATTAAAAAAATGACTAGAATAGTGAAGTCACATATAATTGACCACAAATGTCCTTGTTTTGTTCTCATTACCCCAAGTACTATTGATTACTGTTATGTAGATGCAGGACGCATGGAGAGTGAGGGGGGGAGGGGGGGAGGTTATTTGGCATTCCATTCACTTGATATGAATATAAAAATGACGGCAAATATTAGCGCACAGGTGGGGTAGCATTCAGAAAATCCCTTGTAGCAGCAACAGTGTTCATTAGCTTTTACAATTCTCAGGCATCTTCAGGCAAATTCTGGCCCTAAAAATGTTTATTAATTCAAATACTTGCTAAGAGGTCAACTTAGCGATTAACTTGAAGTATGTTCCTCCCCTCCTCAGCCTAATATAATTTTACCAAACCAGACTAAATATGTCATGTATTTTCTAAATACAGTCTATAAGATTTTCTTTCTGGATTATTAACATTAGCATCACGTTTAATGGACATGGCCCTTGCTTTCTAAGACCCAAAGTAAAAATAAACACATTAAAGCTGAAAAGTATTATAAGTATATTGAAAAATAAACACTTGTTTCCAGTTGCTTTTTATTTTAAATTGGATGGATTTTAGGGATTTTAGATCCATAAAAATGTTGAGCTCTCCCCTTTGCTGAATATTTCAGTAGTTGCTGGGAAGCTATCAGCCAGAGTTGCTATAACTACATCCTTCGTTGAACTATTTCATTAATATACAACTTTAGATCCTCAAAATACAATATATAGGTAGCCCTCGATAGTTTATTTAGTGACCGTTACAACAGTTCATTTGGTGACTGTTCAAAGTTACAACGGAACTGAAAAAAGTGGTTTATGACCATTTTTCACACTTATGACCGTGGCAGCATCCCCATGGTCATGTGACCAAAATTGAGACCACTTGGCGACTGATTCATATTTATGATGGTTGCAGGATCCCAATAGCACATGATCCCCTTTTGCGACCATAAACTCACTTAACAAATGTCTCATTGGGTAACGTAAATTTTGGACTCATTTGGGGTCATAAGTCGAGGATTACCTGTATTAAACTTCAATAATACCAACGGTTATGCTGATCAAAGGAGTCAGTCTATTGCAGCTGCAAAGAGCTGTACTGTCTTAAAACAAAGTTATTTTCAAAATATTTTCCAATGTCAAATTAAGCCTATTCAAGCCCAATGAAGCCAGTACTGATAAGCCTTTTCAATTTTGTATTGGGTTAAGACTTTTTGTTTTAGAACTGCCTATATAGCAGGGATGTCCAAACTTGGGAACTTTAAAACTTGTGGACTTCAACTCCCAGAATTCCTCAGCCAGCTATGCTTTAAGACTTGTGGACTTCAACTCCCAGAATTCCTCAGCCAGCTATGCTGGCTGGGGAATTCTGGGAGTTGAAGTCCACAAGTCTTAAAGTTCCCAAGTTTGGACATCCCTGGCCTATAGCGTGTGAATCAGCATATGCTCTTCGGGCTGCAGACCATGGGTTACCAATCCCCAGATTAGCATATTTACATCTATACCTAATGCCACTTGTTATAAAAATTGTTTGAGGAACAAAGTCTTGGTGTGCATGGGTTGATGGAATTTAGAAGTGAACTCACAGAATGAAAAATCAGCTTTCACAAGCCGGAAGCCATTTATGCTCCAGCAGGAGTAGTTCTGAAAATGACAAGTAGTAACTTTTCCCCCCAACATTGCTATCTGTGTTACATTTCATGGTCTATTTCGCAGCACATAATTTCCACACAATTGCCCATCAAATTACAAATCAGTCTCTCCCACTCAGTCTCAGAACCTGAGCTCTGTTTAGTACAACGCAAACTGATGAGGGAAGCACTGCATTTTTAGACTATCTTTTCTGTTGTTTCAAGCAGCAAAGGATACAACGGTAAGGTATTTAATTTATATTTCTCAGAGCCAGCCTTAGCAGTGTGCAAATCGAGCTTTCTAATAATAGATGAATCAACACATAAGTCAAATTGATTTTTTTTTTCTTGGAAGCCAGTTTGGGGCAATGATTAAGGTACCAAGCTGGAAACAGGAGGCTGTTGTAAGCTCTATTCTGCACCACAGAGGAAACAATTTGGTGGATATAAATGAAGTAACTAATATGGATACTCTCTACCTATCATTATTGGCTCATTGATTGGCAGATGGATCAATGTTGTACTTGGAGCTGGTCTTCTCTTTTTTTCTTATATCCAAGCAGATAATATTGAGTTTGAGCTTTACCACAGAATTTCAATTCCCAGTGGTGGGCTTCAAATAATTTTACGACCGGTTCTCTGCCCTAATGACCAGCTGGGTCAGTGGGTCAGTGGTCATGTGACCGTGTGGGCATGACCAGCTCAACATCACGCAGGTCGATGGGTGCTTCTGCTTAGCTGTTACAATGTAATAAGGGTTAACCAGAGAGGCAGTTTCTGTAAGGAGGGCAATAAAAATTAGGCTAGAAACGACACCAGAATGTTTCCTTCCTTCCTTCCTTCCTTACAGCAGGGGTCCCCAACCCCTGGGCCGTGGACCGGTGCCGGTCCGTGGCTGGGTAGGAACCGGGCCGCAGGGCCGGAGAGGAGGAGGAGGGAGGAGGGGGCAGCCCCCTGGGCAGAGCGCGCGAGAGAACGCAGGCGGGGCTGTTCGCGCGGTTGGAGTGCACCTCTTCTTCCACCCTTGTCGACGGTGGGACTCCTGGGGGGGCAGGGAGAAAGGGACTCCGCAGCAGTCCTCCCTACCGGCCGCGGATTCCCTTCCTCCCTGCCCCCCCAGAGCTTCCCCAACCAGCATGCCACCCACTCGTCTTCTCCAGGGGCTGCGGAGGTTCCTCCCCCCCACCCTCCCCACAGAGCCTTCTCAGCTCCTGGAAGGAGCCTGATCGAGTGTACGAGCGACCAAGCGCAGCGGTGGCCGCCTGGGCGGGGCAGGCTAAGGCAAGTGAACGAGTCGAGCCGGGCTGAGGAGACTCCGCAGTGGGGGGGGGGGAACGGGACGACGACAGACCGACAGAGAGAGGCATAGACATGGGGAGGGAGAGGCAGAGAGATGGGGAGGGAGGGAATCAGAGAGAGTGACACACACACACACACACACACACACAAACAGAGGGAGGGAGAGAAAGATAGACAGAGACACAGAATGAGTGATTAAGTGCCTGAATGCGAGACAGGCAGTCACACACACACACACAGAGTGACAGAGATGGGCGGACGAAGGAGAGAGAGACAGAAAGAAAAAGAGAGAAAGAGAAAGAAAGAAAAAGAAAGTGGGAGAGAGAGAAAGAAAGACAGAGAAAAAGAGAAAGAAAGAGACAAAGGAAAGAAAGAGAGAGAAAAAGAAAGAGAGAGAGGGAAAGAAAGAAACAGAAAGAGAGAGAGAGAAAGAGAGGGAGAGAGAAAGAGGGAAAGAAAGAAAGAGAAAGAGAGAAAGAAATAAAGAGAGAAAGAGGGAAAGAAAGAAAAAATGAGAGAGAAAGAAAGAGAGAGAAAGAGGAAAAGAAAGAGAAAGAGAGAAAGAGAAAGAAAGAGAGAAAGAGAAAGAAATAAAGAGAGAGAGAGAAAGTGAAAGAAAGAGGGAAGGAAAGAAAGAGACAGAGAAAGAAAGAGAGAGAGAGAAAGAGAGAAAGAAAGACAGAAGGAAAGAAAGAAAAAGAGAGAGAGAGAGAGAACTTATGACCACAATTGAGCCCAAAAGTTTGGTTGCTAACCAAGACCATTGTTAAGTGAGTTTCACATTTTCCAAATTGGCCACGCCCACCCAGTCACATGACTGCTGAGCCACTCAGCTGGTCCGCAGAGTTTTCTTTAAAATGAAACCGGTCCCTGGTGCAAAAAAGGTTGGGGACCCCTGCCTTACAGGATTGGCCTGTAAAGTGGAAAAAACAAAATGAGATTTCTTCCAACAATGGGTTCTCCGAACTGCTTAGAAAGTTAACAACCGGTTCTCCCGAATAGGTGCGAACTGGCTAAATCCTACCACTGCCACAAATCCTGTTGAAAATTTCTTCCCCTGCATGCTATTATTATTAGTTAATGATATGAGTGATTCACTTAGCACCTTCACATTTGGTTTTGCCCTCAGGATCTTTTGCAGGGACAGCTCTGGGAAGACAAAGTCTCTGCCAGACGCTCCTGCAGGGTTCCCCTCCCCCAATTAACATTGTGGAATTACCTAAATTTAATAATTAGAGGGTCTGAGAGAATATGAAACCTCACT
This sequence comes from Rhabdophis nuchalis, assembly GCA_039707465.1. Taxonomy (NCBI): domain Eukaryota; kingdom Metazoa; phylum Chordata; class Lepidosauria; order Squamata; family Natricidae; genus Rhabdophis; species Rhabdophis nuchalis. The sequence continues at coordinate 41,749,959 of CM077649.1, read as the reverse complement.
CTTATTCAATTATGTATGATTCTTTCCAGCGTGAAAGATATTTAAAACTCAATAAATGTGGATATTTATATTTTTCAGGTTCATCTATTGGAGTCGTTATAGAGCAGTTCTGGAGTACGGTAGCAGAAATTTTGAGTAGTTCAGAGAACTGGTAAATACTACCTCTGACTGGCCCCGCCCCCATCTATTCTCTGCCTCCCAAGTCCCAGCTGATCTGGAGGAAATGGGGATTTTACAGTATCCTTCCCCTGGAGTGGGGAGGGAACGCCCACCAAACCATGCCCACCAAGCCACGCCCACAGATGTGGTAGTAAAAAAATGTAAATCCCACCACTGGTGCAAACAACCAAATCCACACATGCTAGCTACTTTATTGTACTCTGCTTATAATACAAGATTCTCCCCAACCTGTTTGCCCTCCTTTGGGAACAGTTAGATAAAGTTCCAATGGAGCTGGGGGTTGGGAGGTCAGTTCAAAATCTCTTCCGGCTGTGCAAATTAATTCAAGATTAACTTCCGGCTTGATCCCTCTTTCGTGCCTAGTTGGGCATTTACCAACATTATAAAGAAATAGTAAAAACAAGAACTTTAGTAAAAAGAAGGACTAGGGGAGACATGATAGCAGTGTTCCAATATCTCAAGGGTTGCACAAAGAAGAGGGAGTCAAACTATTCTCCAAGGCACCTGAGGATAGAACAAGAAGAAATGGGTGGAAACTAATCAAGGAGAGAAGCAACTTAGAACTGAGGAGAAATTTCCTGACAGTTAGAACAATTAATCAGTGGAGCAGCTTGCCTGCAGAAGTTGTGAATGCTCCAACACTGGAAGTCATTAAGAAAATGTTGGATAGCCATTTGTCTGAAATGGTATAGGGCTTCCTGCCTAGGCAGGGTGTTGGACTAGATGACCTCCAAGGTCCCTTCCAACTCTGCTATTGTATTATTGTATTGTAACAGTTCTAAACAAAGTGTACATATTAAAATGTGTATGTATGCGTTTATTTCCTTATGAAAAGTGATTTATATTTTTCTCCTTCACAAAGAGATATTTCAGAATTTCTTTGCATAATGTTTCCAAGCTTTCCCTTTTGTTGTAATATCTTTTTTCCCCTTCATGTCAGGAGTGTCAAACTTAATGGCCTAGATGTGGCCCGTGGCTGTTCTTAGATCTGGCCGGCGGAGCTGCCCTGGAAACAGCAAAAGACTGGACCATGTGCCTCTGCCAGCAAAAGCAGAGCTCAGCCCATGCACAGTCCTCCCGAGGAGCTCCATTTTCACTGAGGGTTACAGGAAGCCGTCACAGCTGAAAACAGAGCTTAGGAGGCAATTTTTGCTGATAGAACTCTCGGGCCACCACAGTTGGCCCTGACACAAGTGATGTCGAGTTTGCCATGCCCACCTTGGTTCCCCCCCCCCCCAAGGTCAAACACAACCCTGAATGCGGCCCTCAATGAAATTGAGTTTGACACCTCTGCTTTAGGCAATCACTCTCGGTCCAGCCCAACTCACAGGAAGCGTAGATATACATTTAACAAAGAACTAATAAATAAGTAAATCAGCCTTCTCTCAACATACATCCAGCCCATTTCCTTGCAAGTTTCTTTGGCATCAATTCATCTCAGAACATAAACCCAGAGTGACAGCAATCTGGAAATGGGGGTGGGGAAATAACACTGTGTCTCCCAGTGGCCTCCTCCAAGGCTCACACACATTCATTTCAATAGAAACCATCAGGAACTGGCAAGCACAACCCTACTCTCAAACTGTAGGGGGTTGTCAGTGCCAGTCCACATTTATCATCGTTACTGTTTTTTCTAGGAGTTTTAGTTGTAGGGACACTGAGTTTCAGCATTCATATTTATTTTGTGCTATGAGAATCACTCATTGGGTAGAAAATTGGTTGGATTTATCATTTCCCGCAGATTGATATTCACCATGGCCATATCTGGCACACGTGTGAAGATTTCTATATGCATCTTTCTTTGTGCACAAAAGTTCAAAAGAAGTCACAATTCCTCCGGCGTTGGTGAGACTGATCTTTTCCCCTTCTCATTTGTAATTTGCACACTGAAAAGAATCAGGGAGGGAACTGCTCCATCATTCGGATGCTACAGGACACCAGAGCTGCTAGCTTCAGGCAGCAGTTCAGTTTCTTGTGCAGTTTGGCTTTGGCACAGCTGTGTTCTGAAAGGAAACACAGCATGTGGTTTTAATGAGACTTTTGCCAGCTAACAAACACACGTATGTTTCCGTAGCTTTTAATTCCATTTTTCCATGAAGCCTAACATCTATTAAGCTCTAATTCTCCTCTGCAAACCATTAGCCTGTATGTGTGTTTTTAACTCAAGCTTGGCAGGCTTTCATAAAGCACCGTGCCTAAGGCCTTGCTGCCATTTGCGGACAAAAAGCACTTTGGACTTCAATTCATTGCTAAAATTATGAACCGTCAAGCTGTGGCAACAGATGTGGATGTTGCATAGTTGAGTGAACAATTAATTGACAACTATTTCAGCAGGGCTGATTCTCTGCCAAACTATTGGTGGTGATTGAGAGAATTTAATGTCAACTTTGGGGCTTGTTCTTTTCTCTTTATAGAACCATAAACCTGGAAGGGCCATTGAATCTTACTTTCTGCCCAGTGCAGGAATCCTATGTAACATATCCCTGATTGGTGTTATTAGAAAGAGCATAAGGAATAGCCTTGAAGGACAGAAGGAAGAAATGCTACAGTTTGGCAACTGTCAGATAAGAGCGACTTGAGCTCCTTGCAAAAAAATAATATTTCAGACAGTCCCCTTCACACAAAAGATCAAGTGAGGGAGGGGGAAGCACATTCAGAGTTGCAAGATTCTGTTACTATAGCCGTTAAGATTTATATATTATTGGGGTCTTAGTCTTATAGGGCTGAAAGCTATCTATCTTCTACTCAAACTGCTCTTATCATTAGGAAGTTTCATCGATGTTCCTATACTTAGATCATTATTCTACATACTGCATTCTATGATGAACGAAAAAGGGTCAAGACATTTTTCTGTATGGAAATCCCTGAGTTACATGCTATCAGTTACATGCTATCCCATACATGCTATCAGTTACATGCTATCCCTCAGTTACATGCTATCCCACCTCCTATTAGGTTAACTTTTCTGGAGGCTAAACATATCTACAGTAATTTTCTCTGATTTCCCAAGAGACGAACATATTTGCCTTTTCTACTTGACCCGGTTTGTCTGAATTTTTCTAAAACTGTAGCGGACGGCAATCGCAGGGGTTCTGACCAATGCAATCCACAGGGGGAACGGCTCCTTTACATGATTTGGAATCTATAACTCTATTGATGCAATCTAAAATGATATTTGCCTTTCTGCAATCACATAACTGTGCTGGTTCATACTCAACATGTGATTAATATAATTTGTATCCCGCATTCTACACCCATGGATTCCCCCCCCCCCCCCCCATTTGGATATGAGAAGATGATGACAGAGAAGAAGTTTGTTAGGACCAGATTGGATTCAGCTCTGGAACACAGAAGAACTACAAATAACTATACCCTTCAGCTTAAATTTATGTTAAATAATTCACAATAGGCACACTTTGAATTTATCTCTGATAAATTCCCTTCAGTTATTTTCAGCCACTTCTGTAACCTATTTTAAAATTTGATTTCTCTAGAATTTGAGCAGGAAAGCAGATTAGCAATCAAATAAAGGACTTAATTTCATGAACTGCATACTCCTTAATATCTTTTTCCAGTTTGGTGAGAAACAGTTGAGGATATTTTAATTTAGGTTTCAAGCCAGCTGTGAATGCATCTAATAAATACATCATTCAAATCAAACAATTTAGAGTATCATGCTACACTCTATCAAACATTTTACTGAAATCAACATATGTTGTTTCCACTGCATTCCCTGAATCTATTAGGGAGAATTCAAAAAAATGAAATAGATTTATTTGACAAAACGACCTTTACACAATTAATGACAACTAGTAATCACTGCATTTCTTTCAAAGTATTTATTTTATTTTATTTTATTAAATTTATACCCCGCCCTTCTCCTTGTTAGGACCCAGGGCGGCGCACAGGCATTATATAAAACCATAAATACAATATACATCAATTAAAAATATATTAAATTAATTCACCCGTGCTAAAACCCGTTATTAAAACCGTAACCAAATTATAATTTATATTTAAAAGTCAGACGCGGGGGGCTATCCTAGGCCGGCTTGTTGCAATAAGTACGTCTTAAGACGTTGGCGGAAGAGGCGGAGGTCCGAGGTAGTGCGAAGGTCGGGGGGTAGGTCGTTCCAGAGGGCCGGGCCCGCCACAGAGAAGGCTCTTCCCCTGGGTGTCGCCAGCCGGCATTGCCCGGCCAACGGCACCCGGAGTAGGCCCGCTCTGTGGGAGCGGACCGGACGAAGGGATGTATGGGGCAGGAGGCGGTCTCGTATATAGCTAGGCCCCGAGCCATGGAGCGATTTAAAGATGGTGGTCAACACCTTGAAGCGCACTCGAAAGGCCACAGGCAGCCAGTGCAGCTCGCGCAGGAGAGGTGTTACGTGGGCTTGCCTTGAGGCACCCATAACCACCCGCGCGGCCGCATTCTGCACTAACTGCAGCTTTCGAGTGCACCTCAAGGGGAGCCCCATGTAGAGAGCGTTACAGTAATCCAGCCGAGTACCTAAAAGGCTGGTCATCTTATGGTATTAATTCTGGATTGAGTGGTCTAGATTTCCATTTCTTCTCTCCCCCACTCCTTTATTGAAAACAGGTTCAATATATTTCTACTGAAATTTTAATAAGTTTGTGTAACTTTATGTTAACAGATCCTCTGTAACTGACTTTAAGAATGCCTGGACCTGAGATAATTGATTTTTCAAACATGATATATAGGGAGAAAGAAGGTATTTGCAAAGTTTTAATGGAGCATTATAGGCTTAGCCAGGCACTCTCCGAGAATTGGACATGATTGGAATGAAGTAAAAAATGGGCTTATATTATCTACAGTGCACTTAGTGGATTATAGATATTTCTTAACATGCATATAATAAGTTTTTGTTAATGGCAGGATAGCAATGAAGGATAAAATCAAGAACCATAGAATATAGACTGATAGCCCATAAACCTGTAAACATAGAAAAATAGAATATAGGATAAGAAAGGATAAAAAATAGAAACAAGAGCTTTAAACCAGGGGTCCCCAACCTTTGCAACTTTAAGTCTGAAGGACTTCAGCTCCCAGACTTCTCCAGCCAGCAAAGCTGGCTGGAGAAGTCTGGGAGCTGAAGTCCTTCAGACTTAAAGTTGCAAAGGTTGGGGACCCCTGCTTAAACCATGAGAGTTGCTAAAATGGAAAGAAAGATTTTTTTTAATTTTTGTAATCAAATCCCATTCAAATGGCATTGGTTGTCTCTTAACTTGTTCTGTCGCTGTCCCTGAATCAGACCTGTACTGAAGTTACAGACTAGTTTTCCACTTTTTTACACAGTAGTGTTTTTAGTCTGTAGGGTACTAAACTGTTCAAGGAAATTCCCATATAAGCCTACCTGCTCTTTGTTCTTAGATATGTCCTGTTAGTTATGCCATAGCCTGCTGTTAATAATGTTACTATGTTATGGCTTCTGGCTTTATTTTAATGCTAACAACATAAAAAAAGAAGGGCCATCAGCAATTGAAAGCTTCTTTTTCTTTGATCATTCCAGATGCCCTATTATTTAATTATTGTTGAGTAAGAGCAAAATAGTCAATTTTACCATTTTTATTATTTTTGATGTAGCTTTGATTATGTTTATTAATGAGAATATATTCAAATATTTGCACATAAAATTAAAATGATGCCTTTAGGTGAATGTACAATAAACAAATGCTTGGAGCAGAAATTGTGCACTTTTCAGAATTTTCTGAAGCATTTCAAATAAATAAATAAATAAATAAATAAATAAATAAATTTAATTTGTTGACCGCTCCCTCTCCCCGAAGGGACTCAAAATGTATTTGTTATGGATTTATATATGAAAAGTATAGTTTCAAAAATTGTATAAAAAGTGTCCAGTGAGTAAGAAAAATGGGCATGAAAAGTGTGTGTGTGTTTGTGTGTGTGTGTCTGTAAGAGAGAGAGGGGGGGGGAGAGAGAGAGATTATAATTTACAGACAGATGCAGAAATGAGCTAATGCAAGCATGCAGTACCTATTCTCCTGTATTCAGCAGAGGTTATTTCTGAGTTATCTGAGGTATAAGATTACACTCTTAATGTTTAAGAAAATCGAACTTAATTTCAGTTTCAGATTTCAAAACAATATGCATTTTTGCCTACATCCCTTCCATAGCAATTGTTAGGAGGTATTGAGTAATGAAGCTTCTGAAATGCCCAGAAGTGCCTGTATGAGTAAAAAAATATAATGGTGCTTTAGGAGAAAGTCTCAGCCAAGGGAATTACTGAACCTGGTAGATGAGTAGGAGAAATTGAAACATATATTTTTGAAGGCTAAATAATATATTGCACAGTATGCATATTTGCAAAATGAATGCTTTTATGGGGTAATATCCCTTTTATAATGGTAGATTATCGACTGATTAAAGCAAAGATCTGCGCTTGTTTTTATTCTTCTTATGCGTTGTATATATTAATGCTAATATTCCGTATTCTTTTGCTTGTATAAAATCTGCTGGAACACTGCAGATTGTTCCACCCTTTTTTCCCCCCAATACCAACTTGATCCTCTGCATCATTTCAAATAATTACAGAATTGGCCCAAATACAATAATGATAGGCATTAAATATGCTGACACAAATACGATTAGTACCAATACAATGTTGCATTGTTGCAAGATTTCCCCTTTTCCATTGTTCTCCTTCCGTTCTCTTTTATTTCTCTTCTTTTCCATTTTCCTTCCCAAAGTGCTCTGTGCTTATTGAGTGAGTTTAGTCAGTAAGGTATTAAAAGATTTCCCCCTTTCTCCCCCTTCTGAGTTGCTTAAGGCTTCCCTTTCTTCTCCGTGGCTCATTTTGGCAAGAACAAACAATTACCATTCATTTTCTTTTCTTTTCTTTTTCTGTTGTTCTGTGCAGTTTTCTTGTAGCAAGAACATTTATTTAGTTGATGTAGCTGTGCTAGTGGAGCAAGAAATAATTAAGAATTCGGTAGGTTGGCATAGGGTTTTCTCGCAATAATATTGTTAGACAGCTCTCTGACCCACAACCAGCAAGACAGATTGATACACATCTCATCTGTTAAACCCTGATGTTTTCAAATTGTTACCCAAACATATCATAAATCCTACATCTCCATCTGGCATCTAGGTTTATAATAAACTCCTCTAAGGACTGCTATGTTAGAGTCTCAATTAAATTGATTTTCCCCCCTACCCTTATATTATATAGCTCATACAAGCGAGAGAACAATGTTTGCCTGGTACTAAAAACTAAAAAAAAAGATCTGAAAGACCTAGGAGGAACAAGAAATGCATTCTGCATAATTTTACTTGGCAAAAATGTATTACTTTAAATTCTAAGCAACAGTGAATGTTTCGCAGTAATAAATATCTGAACGTTTTTCGTCCAGCATTTGAGCGGAGAGTAGGAATAAATAAAGGCCTGTAAACAGTGGGTTCCCCCTGGAGGAACTATATTGGGACCAACTCTTATTTATTTATTTATTTATTGGATATTTAATATACAATCAAAAAGGAAAATAGGGAGGTGGGTGGTGAAATAAGACCAAAGGTAAAGAATACATGAGATTTACAAGCCTAGCTAGACTGAGTAGATGTATTCAAGGGGACTTTAATTAAATTCTAACCTAATAAAGTGTCCTAAACCAAGAATTTCAGCTGATTTTTAAGATCAAGTTAATATGCTACAATTATCAACAGTGATTAATATCATACAGTATATAAATCAAATAAATTGTGATAACTGCTGTTTAATCTAAGAGTTATCCTTATTCAGCGCATCATATCCGAATGAACTATTACAATGAGCCATGGTAGCGCAGTGGGTGGAACGCAGTATTGCAGGCTGACTCTGTCCACAGCCAGGAGTTCGATTCTGATCAGCTCAAGGTTGACTCAGACTTCCATTCTTCCGAGGTCGGTAAAATGAGGACTCAGATTGTTGGGGGAAATGCATTGACTCTGTTGGGGGCATTATGCTGACTCTTCAAACTGCTTAGAGCACTGTTTCTCAACCTTGTCAACTTGAAGATGTCTGGACTTCAACTCCCAGAATTCGCTGGCTGGGGAATTCTGGGAGTTGAAGTCCAGACATCATCAAGTTGACACGGTTGAGAAACACTGGCTTAGAGAGTACTGTAAAGCACTATGGGGTGCTATTGCTATTGCTATTTTCAGGGGGCTGCCCTTGAAGATTGAAAGATTTATAAATGTAATAAATTACTATTATTATTATTATTATTATTATTATTATTATTATTATTATTATTATTATTATTATTATTATTATTATTATTATTATTAAAGCAACAGCTGGTGCAGAATGCAGCAGTGTGGGCAGTTATTTGCGCTCCACAATCAGAGCATTTGTTACTGGTTACAGAACAAAATAAGATTATATATAATTTCCAGAGTGATAGTGAAGTAGCAGCAGAAGCAGAAAGAGGCTTAAGACACATTAACCTGTATATAGAAAAAGACTCCCCGCCCCCATTTTTTTAGGTATAATAAAATGCATAACTACATTGGATGAATTAAATACCTTTGACAAATAACACATTTATTATGATATAAGCTTTTGTTTCAGAAAAGAAATGAATTCCAGTTGTCAAAAAACATCTAGGTGATTAATTATTTGGGTTTTTAGGGATTTTAGTATTTTAGTATTTTAGGTTTTAGCGCAGGGTCACTATAGTTTAATTTGTTTTTAGGTATTTATATTGCTGTATGTTTTATATTCCCTGTGCACCGTCCCGAGTCCCTTTGGGGAGAGGGAGCAGTATATAAATAAAAGTTTGATTGATTGAACCAATGTCTTTGTCTTTAAGGTGCCAACAACATTTTCTGTTGCCTCATCTAAAGCATTTAAAATGTCCACAACTTTTAATTGCTTTATCTGGATACCCCATGCACATTCCTGTAAGGTAAACTGATACTGTTATTACTTCCACGTTTGACAGATGGGTTAAGGCCAAAAGGAACAATGGCTTACCCATAGCAATATACTGAATTTGTGGCAGATAAATGAATCCAGGATTTCTTGGTTCATTCTGCTAGCTACCCTGTCACATTTGCTCTTAAAGTAAGATGAATGTCAATGTCTTAATAGAGGACATGTCTGGATGCCTTTTGAAACCCATCTTTCATGTTACTTATTACTGACTTATTAATAAAAACCAATTTTGATTTGCTTTTCTATCATCATGAGATTACAGCATGATTAGACAATATTTGTTGAAGGTTTTTCCCTCCAGGTTTCTAAGGTTTTCGCTGAGCATACTTCATACGTGAAAGATTCTAGGTACGTAAGTAAAAACTGTAGCGAGCATAGCACTTTGATGGAGTAGCTGTCAACGTTTGCTTGACAGTTAGCCCTCTGGAGATTGTCTTAGCATTTAGAATAAAGGTGTGCCCTTTTATGAGATGTAGCACATGACCTTGACACTCTGCATGTAAAATGCATGATTCCAAAATCCACATTAACGTAATAATTTTTTCAACCCAGCTTAATAATCCAATGATAAGTACATTTGCTATTTTTAGATAGCATCACTATTGTTTGCCTTTGAACTGGCTTTTGTTCTGATATGGCTTTTGGATATTTCTGGATTTAGCCAGCTGGCTATTTTGTATGCAGATGACTGACCTTATTATGGGTTAAATTCACACTTGAATTTATAATATTGATGGAAAAAATTCTTTAGCTTTCAAACATGTTATCTTTGGCATTTCACAAAGCTATCTTGTCTTCCGAAATAAGTACCGGGAGTTCTCAATTTACAATCATTCATTTAGTGACAGTTCTAAGTTACAACAGTACTGGAAAAAGTGACTTATGAGTGGTTTTTACACTTATGACCATCATAGCATCCCCATGTCACGTGATCAAAATTCGGGTGCTTGAAAACAGGCATGTATTTATGACAGTTATACTTCCTGGGGTCACATGATCACTAGTTGTAATCTTCCCAGCCATCTTCCAACAAGCAAGGTCAATGGGAGAAGCCACATTTGCTTAATGGCTGCCTGGTTCATTTCATGGCTGCAATGATTCACATAACAACTATGGTAAAAAGGTCATAAGTGAGGGCATAACTCACTTAATAACTGCCTAGCTTAGCAAAGGAGACTTTGAGCTCAGTTGTGGCTTTAAGTTCAGGACTATTTGTATACTTTTTTGCTATATTACCGTAATGGAGGAAATACATTTCAAAGATTATGGCTTGGGAGATACATATATTTTCCATGAGTATATAGTTGTTTAGATGAAAGTTTATGGTAAACTGGGTTAGATATGTTGGATAAATATGTCACTTCCACAAACTTCAGTAGCTAATTTCTTTTAAAGGATAGTTGTTGTTGTTGTTGTTGTTAACTGTGAAGTCATGTCCGACCCATGGACAATGTTCCTCCAGGCCTTCCTGTCTTCTACCATCCTCTGGAGTCCATTTAAGCTCACACCTAATGCTTCAGTGACTCCATCCAGCCACCTCATTCTCTATCATCCCTCTGTCTAACCCTTCTGGCTCCACAGACAGCAGTAGGGGTGGGGGGGGGGCGGAGAGGATGGTTTCACATGTGCCCACCACTTGCACAAATGGAGCTTTGGGTGTTTACTCACTGCTTGCATGGACCAATTGCCAATGGGCGGAAGGCCAACGCCAGATCTAAAGACCAGGCATTGGGGACACTTGCTCTAGGGCAGGGGTGTCAAACTCAGGGCCCAGGGGCCGGTTCCGGTCACGGGGTGTTTAGATCTGGCCTCCGGGGCCGCCCTGGAAACAGCAAAGGACTGGCCCACAGTGCCTCTGCCAGCCATAACAGAGCTCGGGAGGGTCACGTGTGGACCTCCCAAGCTCTGTTTTTGTGGACAGAGGGTTGCAGGAGGCCATCACAGCTGGAAATGGAGCTCAGGAGCCTGTTTTCACTGGCAGAACGCTCGGGCCACCATAGGTGCCCTCGACATGAGTGACGTCAAGTTGGCCATGTCCACCCTGGCCACACTACAAATTAACCAATTCTCATCCAAACATGTTACACTTCAATTGAATGGAAAACCCACAAGTTAGCACACCCAACCCAAAATAAGATACAGAGAAACATAGGAATGCAGCAGTTTAACAACGTATAGTATCTAGATTCAGGAGGGGAGAGGAGATAAGCAAATGTCCATAGCAGAACTGAAAATCTCCCATAGAAGCACATCAATTCTTTTTAATGAACTCAATGTTTTTGCACTTTTGGGGGGTTGGAGCTGCCTAGGTCACCAGAGCAGATTCTTTGCTTATAAAGATTATTGCTTTTCTAATTAAATTTAGACCTTATTTTAAACTGCAGATTTATATGCAGATTTTACACAAATGTGTGTTGACTTTTCTCCTGACACGATCACTGTTTTAAATAAATTTTATTGGAAGTTTTATTCAGCTGGGATTCATCGACTACATCGTACCATAGTTCCAAAGGCTTTAAGTTGTGCTAGTGAAGGGGTGTGAAACTCAACCATGGGCTGCATCTAGCCAGCAGGATGCCTAGATCTGGCCCATGGAGCCACCCTGGAAATAGCAAAGAACCAGCCCACGATGCCTCTGACAGTGAAAACAGACCTCTGGAGGGCTATGCATGACCCCCTAACCTCCGTTTTTGGCTGCAACTGTCTCCTACAACCCTCTGCCAATGAAACCAGAGAGGTCATACACAATCCTGATGCGGCCCTCAATGAAATTGAGTTTGACATACTTGTGCTAGAGTATCTGAACTGCAAAAATCGGAAGACCACAAGATGGTAGCAAATAGTTACAGTTTTATGAAACTCTTTGCTGCCATAGAGTAGAAATCTGATTTTCCCCCCAGCCCAGATGTGTTAATCACATTCTGGAATTGTAATCAGTATTCTGAAAACATCAGGTTGTAGAAGGTTGGTGTACAGGCTGTAGCCAAAATTACATTGAAACACTCATTTAAAATACTGTTTGTTCTATAACAAAACACTTTGAACATGTGACATGATTGTGTTTAATTAGAAATGAAGGGCTTATTTTATAGTTTTTTTAAATTGACTGAAGATATTTCAGTGAACGACGTCTGTCATAAAGTCTGTTTGCCATATGAGCATTTTACAAAATATTTACATCAAACCTTTCAGTCAATATGATGCAAAATCTAATATTACTGATAGAGCGTGTCTGTAATAATATAAGCTGGCTTTTGGTTCAAATTATAGAGCATACTCAGGTACTATAGTTTGTAAAGTATGATTTATAACTTATTTTATATTACAATCAGTTATGGGTTATTCAATGAAGCACAGTTTATAACTTAGTGTATTATGTGAGTCAGTCAACTATGCTTCAGCCCAAAACATGATTAAACAAATTATAATGTAGCAAATGTTTGAAGCCAACCATGGGAACAATGATGAAAGCTCTGCCATACACAATAATCTGGAGGGGAAATTCTACTAACAATTTATGTTATATTCCAGGGTAATTGGTTTGTTTGTGAGCCTAAAAAAGCATGAAATTGGTTGTTAGCTAACTAATGGATGTAGATTGCTCTTAAGAAGGATGGGGTACCAACAGAAAGGAATATACTGTATGTAGCTCAGGGTCAAACTATGGCGTCCTTCATCCTCCATGAGCTGGCTTTTTATTTGCAAATGTTTCATTACCCAACTAGGTAACATCATCTGTGCAAGTAAATTTGAGGTTTCCTCCTTAATTATATACAGAAGCTACGGATGGGGTAACTTAACATATATTGCAAGAGGTCAATGAATATTTAATAATAATATCATTAATGATATTTTTATGCATGCATCAATCTTTCCTCATGCTCATGTCTGTAATTCAGGAACGTTACCTTACAGATGTTTCACCAAATACTTACACAAACAGGGATGAAATTTAGTATTGTGCTGTTTATCTCAGATATGCTAATCTGAGGGAAACTAGAATATATATCATGATAAAAGACATAGTAGTCCAACACCCCAAATTATCAGTAATATTAGCTATCTTAGAAAGCGATCTAATAAATAAGTGGCTGTACTTAGTGTATTTTCGTGCTCGAATATTTTCTTGGGCTCCAGTGAAAAATATTGAACCACTCTCCTTTTCTAGCATTTATGTGCTTATTTATAACATCATCATAATACAAAAAAAAAACGTTTTATAGCAACCTGATTTATTCAAGGTTACAGTAATTATTTACGTGTAATGCTGCATAAATATCTTATCTCTTTAGGATGGTCTTCTACAAGTCTGTTAATGTGGCTGATGTAATTTGAATAAAAGAAATTACTCATTTGGACCTTTGGTGATTAGCAGACATTCAATTTCCTGTTTCCGTAAACAGATGTGCTCTTATAACACTTACATAACAGAAATTGCAAAATTCCAATTTTGCAATAGCAAACTTATTTACAGGAAAGGCCAGAGCTCAATGATAGGACTACACCTTGTGAAGAATTTTAGTTTTTGGCACCTCCAAATAAGTGAATCCAGGAAGCTACAGCTAGTCAGAGTAGACAATATTAGTCTGATTTCTGATTGACAGGTCCTACCACTGTCAATCAAATGTTATTGTAATATCAGTCTTCTTCCACTAAGAAAAAAGGAACAATGAGAAAGTGAAAAGCAGAAAATGAAACCTCAGTACAATTTTATGAATGCAGCTTCATTTATCTTCGTAAGCTGCCCAGAGTTACTGAGAGTGAGCTGGGTGGAGACATAATTTTTGTTAAATAAATACATATGAATTTGTTGAAATGACAAATTCAAATATGAATTTGAAAAAAATAGAAAACTCTTAGTGTCTGACCTTGTACTGAATTATTTGTGGTTGATGACTATACTATATGTTCAAATACCCTGTTTCCCTGAAAATAAGACCTCCCCTGATAATAAGCCCAATTGGGCTTATGAGCGCATGCACTAAATAAGCCCTTCCCCAAAAATAAGCCCTCCTTGAAAATATTGCAACACAGCAGCAGCCATGAGGTGACCACGCTCGCCACCTCCTGCTTATCTCTTTAGGTGATAAGCAACTGCACCTCAAAAATAATAAGACCTCTCTAAAAATAAGGCCAAGCACTTATTTTGGGGGGTCAAAAGAAAATAAGAACCTGTCTTATTTTTGGGGAAACACGGTACTAATCCAAGGATTTTCTTTTCTCACACACAGAAGCATCCACCTCTGAATAATGTGGTTGTTAACATCCATTCAGATTTTTTTTTAAAAATCATTTAATTGCATGTTGCTTTTATAGAATGTCAAAGAAATGTAAAACATTACAAGATATTTACTTGGTGTTCTCTCCTTTTTTTTAGTTGCTTAGAAAATATGATAGGCTATTTAAAAACAACAAAGCTGGTTATTTTTATAAGAGTATAAAAAGAATGATCTTATTTTTACATAATGAATGTTAAAATATCTTTGAAAGGATCCATGGCCTACTGAAATGGAAATGCAGAAAGTATTGTGTGGCCCAAAGAAGTCAGGGAACATTGAGTACAAAGTAATTGATACTATAACTAAATCCAAGCATGATTTTTGTGGATATGAATTTTATTTTAACAGCATTAAATAACTTTATGACATAGTTAGGAGGGCTTTCAGGCTGAGCTCGCCATCTGCTAAGTGCAATTAATTGGCATGAACATTTTCATTCTACCAACATCACTTCCTCCCTCCTTAAATGTATGCAGTTTTTTAAACTAACCTTTGAGATTTTAATTTTGTCCATTGTAGCCTGTCTGGGCTCAAAAATCCAATGTCCAAAGAGCAGAGGAAAAATATATATACGTGTTTTCTTGCTACCTGATGGTTATACCCAGCTCAGGCAGGGTAGCGTTACATATTTATAACAGATGTTTTTTTTGATTATGTTATGCATGTGCTGGAAAGGAACTATACATAGTTAATTTATAATGCTGTGTGAATGCATTTTGTGAATGTCCACAGTCCCTAATGATACCTAGATATTTACAGTGTTTTCTTATGCAGTTTAACTCAGGAGGATATACTTCCAAATAAATAAGCATAGTACTGCTGTCATTAAATGGAATTTAAAAATTACGGTACTTAGGCCAGAGGTCCCCAACCCCCAGGCCGTGGCCTACTATGGTAAGAGGCTACCCCCGGCCTAGGGTAGCCTCTTACCATAGTATTATAGGGTTTCGGGTTTTAGTGATTGGTTTTGGGGAATTTTAGCGCAGGGTCTTATTGTTTAATGTGTTTTTAACTGTTTTGTATATCTATGTATATTTATTGTTTTAATTTCCCTGTGCACCGCTCCGAGTCCCCTTGGGGAGATGGAGCGGTCTAGAAATTAAATATATTATTTTTATATTATTAAGATTGTGGCCATTTCAGAACTAGGCTATGTGAGTGGCTGATCAGCAAACAGGCGCACGCAACGTGTCTTGCACAAGTGGCAGACTAACACATACATGCACAGCTCAACTTGCACAAGCAGCGGGCCAGTGCATATGCACACAGCTTGACTTGCAAGGGCTGGTTCCCCTCTCTCCTGCTATCCCCACTGGACTGCCAAGCCATAAATGTTGGGGACCACTTGACTGTATAATCCTAAATCATATCATATGGAAGTATAGCTGAACATGAATGCAATGGGACATATTTCAGAGTAGACTATACTGTAAGGAGGCAGGGGGACATGACTGAGACATGAAAATTTTATAATTCATTTAAAAATGCACAGGGGCAATAGCGTCCCACTTCCTTATAACACTAGAATTCGACTTCCGGTTCCGGCTTCCAGCGGCGACGGGCGAGCCTAGAGCTTGCTCGCCGCTTTGTTTCTTTTCCTGCCCCCCACGGGGCGAGACGCCCCTTCTTGGGGGTCTCCCGTAAAGCCGGCTTGCCTGGGTTGCTCTCCCCCCACGGCAGCGGGAAAGCGACCCTTGTCTTCGGCTTAGGTGGAGGAGGACATGCTGCGGGGGGTTTCCCCTTCGCCAACGGTGGACGGCATCGCTTCGTGAACATGGAGAGAGCTGGCCGTTCGAATCAGAAGGCTCCCCGGGGCTTTGGCTGCGAGGTGGAGAGTGAGTGATTTTAAACATTTTTTTGCTGTCAGCCTGGGCTGAAAGAACTTGGAGGGGGGTGTTTGCTTGTTGAACCCCCCCTTGGACTTAAAGCGGCGCTTGGAAATGGCTCCTCGTTGCGAGGAAGCGGATATCCTTAACCCGGACTGTTTTGAAACAAGGGAAAGTGATCTGCGGCTTGTCTTTTAACAATGTATCTAGGTCTGGCTGGCTTGAAACAATTTTTCTTTTACCACTGTCCCCTTCTGGCTCTGAGCTTGGGTGGTGGAAGATGGCTCCCCTTTGTTCCTGAATGACTATCTTACTTATGGAAAATTACCAGCATCTTTTTGTGATTTGGACTTCCTCTTGCTATTAATGAAGAATTTTTTTTTTTGGGATTAAGTGATTCCTTTTCTGGAGTGCCTTCGCTATTATACTTATCGATTTGGAAAAGTGTTTCTCTTCTGGTTCCTGAACTTTTTACAACCCTTTCATTTCCTGATTTGCCTCAACGGCCCCACCCAAAAAACGCTATTTTAGTGGCACTGACTTTAACAGCTAACCATGGCACAAAAATTGGAACTGGCAGGTTTAGAACAAAGGATGGCTTCTCTGGAATCTGTGATACAAACTTTGGTGCAAGAAATCAAGGCCCAGAGAGAAGAAAATAGTAACTTTAAGAAGGAACTTCTGGAAACACGGAAGCAAGTGCAGGAGAACACACAGAAGACTGAAGAGTTGGAAGGGGGGCTGGCGGGGGCAAAGGGAGAGTTTAAAAAGGTTACCAGAGAGGTTGTAGAATTAACTGGGCATGTGTCTAGGATTGATTTTGAAAGGATGACATATTTTTTAAGATTTCAGAACATTTCTGAGGAACCTGGTGAATGTCTCCCTGAACTCATGAGCACAATTTTAGCAGATTATTTACATAAACACTAGAATTCTACATTATCTGATGAAACAGAGGCTTTAAATAGATTATAACATGTATTTTAGGAAAAAACATCATAACACATGTAATTAATTTGGAGGATTTTCTATCAAACACACAGTGCTCTGATTGATTTAAATGTCTGGAATTAGACAAATTCATAAATACCCCTCTGTTGTGATATATACATAGCGATGGAAGAACCAGGATCAGGGAAAGTGAGGAGGCTTTGGAAAGAATCAACACTGTCTTCATCGTTTATGAGCTTCAAAGGAACTTTTCAGTAGCCAGTTTGGAGATGCTGGATTAGATGACATTTGGACAGTAACTTATGATTAATGCATCTTTGTTTATTGACTAAAGACTCAGCAGTGGAATATCCATCACCATCGAGTTCTGTTCCCTATTCAGCATTTGGCTGATAATAATTTCTTAACATTCTACTCTGTAGAAACATAACCTTTTCACAGCAAAGCAATTTAGGGAAGCTTATAGCACCAAGCCAATGAAGAAAGATTATGGCATACAACTCTCAGCATTTCTAAAAGGAGAGAGTGTGCCAGGCAAATATCAAAGGGGGAAACAGACTGTTTTATTACATATCTCTGAAAGATATATTTCATATATCATGCAGGATGTTTTACAGTAAAGTACAGTTCATAGAATTACATCTCATACAATACCAAGATTCCTTCCAACTCTGATGTTCTATGTCCATGATGGTGAACCTATGGCATGCGTGCCACAGAGGGCATTCAAAGCCCTCTCTGCAGGCATGCGAGCAGTTGCCCCAGCTCAACTCCACTGCGCATGTGCATGTGCATGTGCATGTGCCTCCTGCCGGCCATCTGATTTTCAGGTCTCTGCTGTGTATGTGCAGGAGGCGGGGTACAAGCGGGAGATGTGCATGAATGTGCGGGGTGCAGTAGGGGTATCCCCGCAACCATTTTTGCTCCCAAAAGGCTGCAGGGTGGCCTACTGGCCCAAAACAGAATGCAGGAGGCATGCGACATGCTCCCTCCCGTGGCCCATTTTTGCTCCCAGGAGGCTGCAGGGAGGCCTACTAGGCTCAAAATGGGGCACAGGGGGTCGCATGCACATGCACAGGGGAGCATGGGGGTTTACTTGCATATGCACAGAGGGAAGGTGTGCATGGGGAGGCCGCATGTGTAGGTTAGGGGTGCGGGTGCAGGTTAGGGTTAGGGATAGGGATAGGTGCATGTTTTCAGCACACAACAACAAAAATGTTAGCCATCACAGTTCTATTGTGTTATATTTACTAATTTTCATCTTCTGGCTTATTAAACTTTAGTTAATAATAGAGGGCTCAGAATGTACAATCCTCCTTTCCCATATCTGAAGAACTGAAATAACTGGGTATTAGTATCAAGTCATCTTCTCAGATGTTTCATGTCTAAAGGCATACAATAAAATCATATAAACCTGTGTGGAAATATTGACTTCTACAAGTCTACTGCTCTCAAGCCAATACTACCAGGTATTTGGCTAATTCAAGATTTTATCCACAATAGAATTCACTAATTTGCTGGTTTTTCTTGCAATTGATTTGAACACAGATTTAGATAGAAGGTTAGATGCTTCAACGTTTGAAGGTTGGACCCAGCTTGTTAAGAAAGTGAGCTATTTGTGAACTTCTGGTAAATATTTGCTTGCAGGTAAAATAGACAGAGTATATGTGCTTCTCTTTGTTCTGCAACCTCAATCGCATGTTAGGAAAGCTACCTATCCATACAAGGGGAGATTTCATATATATCAATTGGATGGTTGGCAAATGGTTTGAAATCTCTCTTGGGCCTCTTGGGCCATTCTGGGTAACATATAGCTCACTACAAAATCCTACAAATTCCACTTTGATCACAAAGAGAAGGGGAAAAAATACAGTTAACTGACATCAGGCACAAAGTCAGATGACTAATGAACTAGACTTAGAAATATATTTATTTACAACACACTGTACCAACTTAATTGCAGTTGACACTATGAAGTCTACATGGAAGTATGTACCTAATAATATCGATATTCTAAAACATAACGATACTCCTTGTATACCATACTTATAAATAATGCCATTAGTACATCCATCAGCGTTCCTTTGGGTGGTGTAGTTTTTAAATAATGGGATCCCCAGGGGCTACAGGTACCACCAGGTTTTTATAAGCTTTCAGAATACCAAAAGGGAAAAATCTGTTTTTGCCTCCAGGAAAAAGCTGTTTCATAGGAACGGAGCTCCCCTCCCCCTCCCCAAAAATGTCTGCTTCTGAATCTCCTCTTGACATACTTCAATAGGCATTCTTTGTTTCTATCATTTGGCAGATTCTACCTGGAATAGACAATCTCAAAAATAAAGACATTCCAACTGTTCTAGGGCTTTGTATGTAACAAGCAATATCTTTAATTGCACTCAGCAACTAACAGAAAATCCATTCAGTTCCCAAAGCAGTGGTCTCAAGACAGTCATGTATAGGGCCAACAGGCATACAAACAACCATACTTTGTGCCAGCTGACATCTCCAGGTAGCTGTAAAGAGCAAATTAATGTGAAGCAAATCACAATAATCTATCAAGAGATGATAAGGTCATGAGTGGCTATCGTCAGGCCTATATTTCAGAAAAGGCTTCAATTGTAACTCCCACTGAAGATGAACAAGGCTTTCCTGGCCGTGCTCCTCAACCGAAGAGCTGGAACTCCAGAATTGCAAATTTTCTGTTTCAGGGGAAGCCCAACCCCATCCAGACCAGAGGTGGTATTCAGCATATTCTGGCCAGCTCTGGAGAAGTGGTAGTTGAAATTTTGAATTGGTAAATACTACCTCTGGCTGGTCCTGCCCCCCATCTATTCTTTGCTTCCTGGGTCCCAGCTGATCAGGAGGAAATGGGGATTTTGCTGTAACCTTCCCCTGGAGTGGAGAGGGAATGGAGATTTTACAGACCCACCCAGACTCTTTTTTTCAATCATTTTTTTTAATACATATCAGACATATCCCGACTCAATGTTGATAAAATCCTGGAGTTGGTGGGTTTTGAAGTATGGTAATAGCCCCTCTATCTCACTTGGGCTGAGTGCTCTTGCTGCTCCCCATCCAGATGGGACATTCTGGGGGCATTGAGAATTTCCATTATATCTCTTACTTGCCCAGGGTAGAGATATCTAACTGGTTATTATCTACTTATTGATACTTTGTCCCAGATGTATCCCTGAGACTTCATGTTAAATAAAATGCAAGAGATACAAGTCCCAGATTATCCTGTACCAGAGTGCTTAAGGGCTCAACATCTCCTGATACAATTGTCCCTCATTTTCTACCGAAATCACTCTAGATATCTCTTTACTAATTTCATCTCTTGGAGTGTCTTAATACAACTGGCTGGTGGGCAAGGAAAGGCTGCACTGGAAGAGTCCTTTAAAGCAACCTTGTCACTTCTATATTCCATGAGTTTGCCTCCTGGAATATAGAGATGACAAGGCTGCTTTAAAGGCCTTGTCATGGTCATGGGGTAGCCCCTCTGGGTTAGTGGCTCCAGTCCATCCGGTAATCTGTCGTTGACAAAGGAGAACTGGAAATGATCGGCATCAGCAGACCACAATTCATCTGCTCTTATGTAGACAACTTATAGGTAGGTCCCTGTGAGTCAGATTTGACACCTGGCAACTGCATTGACTAGTCCCTTGGCAAGGTTTTTCAGAAGTGGCTTGCCGTTCCTTCCTTCCTAGAGCCGAAAGGGAATGATTGGCTCAGGGCCACCCAGCTGACTTTGTGCCCAAGGTGGGACTAGAACTAGTGATCTCTTGGTTTCTAATCTGATGCCTTAAGCACTGTACCAATCTGGTTCTCAATATGGGAGCCTTTATATAGTAATCATATAAGCCTCAAAGGTGACTTACAAGGATAATTATTTGAACATTCCTGTTCAGTCCCCTTAGTTACATGCTAGAGCCATGAAGGACAAACTCTGTCCTTGTCTTAACTAGAACTTTTCCTTCCATAATGAATCCTACATTAAAGAAATGTCACATATTTTCTATATTTTGTCTAAACCAGTATTTTTGGCAAAGAAAAAGAGTTTTCTTGGAAACTCAAATTTGGACATTTTTTCTTTGCTAGCTTGTTTATGCTAGCTTCTGTTTTTCTAAGAGAAAAAGTATTGTTTATGCATTATGCATAGACGCTTGAGTAGACATATTGACATATGAGAAAAAAGGGTGATTCTTCTCAATTTAGTGTTGGCCCTACTCACCTCTGCCTCATATTTTCGGGGGGGGGGGGAATTCCATAGGTAAGGGCTGAAAAAGCTTCCCAACCCTAGAAAATAGAAGGTGGGAGTTTGACTCCTCCAGAATAAATCATTATTATCATAGCCATAATCATTATTATCATAATTGTCTATGGACAGCATATAAATAATAATTACTATTACTTAAATTTATTTGCCACTTATCTCGCTCTGGGGCTCTAGGTGGCTTGTAACAATAAAATGGAAGAAATGAAAAGAGTATGAACAGAAGAAAGATAGAATAATAAAACAAAAAATGAAAAAGAACACAAGAATTCATCAACATGATTACTAAGAAAGATGGACGGGGTAGAGAGCAGGGAACGGGTGGGGGGGGGAGAATATAATATAATATAAATAAAGGGCAACAGGGCTACACTCGTTCTTTGGATGCTAAATAATGTTGGAAAGTCAGATGACTAGGTATCATTTCTATGTGTACAAATAAAGGAGGCTCTTTGGAGGCTTGAATTCAGGAAAGAGCACATATGAGATATTGGACTAAAACGATATAATAGTAAATAAGGAAGGATGCAGAGAAGCTGTAGATGGCTGGCAGAGTTCATGTGATACATACAAAGTAGATTCAAATCTGAATTATAGTCCTAAACTAGGAAGGATGACAGCTGTATATGCCTAGGATATCTGAATCATCTGAAATAAAAGTGTGTTGCACAGACCAACAGTCTGACTTTGGGGGGGGGGGCGATGATGACCCATGTGTATCTGGTCTTCACCATAAACTTATCTGATCAATTCATAGGTATTTTGATAGGTTATGTCAATTCATCATAGAGTGAATGGGCTCATAAATCATGCTAAACTATGGTTTGCTTGCCTGTCATATTTTGTAACTAAGCTAAAATCAGCTGGGGTCATATACTGTATAACACAAAGTGTATTAAAGAATCACTCCACATAAAATCCTAACCAAAAATGCCATAGAGCTTTGTGAAATAAAAGCTCCATATTATGGGCTAGATTGATCTCTAAACCCAGTTAAGCATATTTGTTTAGCCATGATTTACTGAATAAACTAGAATTTGTTGGGCTCATTAAAAAGTAGTTCACAAATTATGCAGCATACTAGTTATGTTTACTCAAACCACATTATAATTAATGCAAAATATATCCAATCATAACATTATGTAGTGGTCAGCAGCTAAAACATGTATTCCATCTGCAAAGGAATAGGGGGAATTATACCATCTAGGGCACAGTATATATGCATGTATGCATGCACTTCTCCATATATTTTTTGCTGTGCTCCTACATCATATATTTCTACAATTTAGTACAGTCTACATATGCTTTAATACAGCACATCACTTGGATAGATGGAACCATTCAAGTATAAGATGGCTTTGCAACCTAGCCAGATTTTATCTTATTTTCTTTCTATTAAATAACACTTCCCTCCAGCTGAACTCAATTCCAGGTGACTATATGCACACATCAATGTAGTTTCCTTGGCAACAGTAAAAAAAAAAAAAGTGGTTTGAAATGGTCTTCTTCCTGATTGTCTTTTTGATTTGCCAGTTGAGTCTACAGCCTTTGGACTTTCTGACTTGGGATTCCCATTTATTTACTAAATATGTACCAATTCTGCTTAGTTTTGGAGCCCAGATAAATATTAATCAAGAAATATTAATCCACAACTTTATCAAACATTAAGGAGGAATATGACTGAGAGCCAGGGGGATCATCATTCAGTGGTTGGATTTACAGAACGGGTTAAACCACGATGCAGTTGCCTAGTTTGCAACTCAGTCTGTTGTGTAATTCAACCTGTGTAATGTATTGTTAGGGACGCAATGGCTCAGTGGCTAAGACGCTGAGCTTGTCAATCAGAAAGTTCAGCAGTTCAAATCCCTAGCGCCACATAACGGAGTGAGCTCCTCTTACCTATCCCAGATTCTGCCAACCTAGCAGTTCAAAAGCATGTAAAAATGCAAGTAGAAAAATAGGAATCAACTTTGGTGGGAAGGTAACAGCGTTCTGTGCGCCTTCGGTGTTTAATCATGCCGGCCATGGAGACATCTTCGGACAGTGCTGGCTCTTGGGCTTTGAAATGGAGATGAGCACAGCCCCCTGGAATCAGGAACAACTAGCACATATGTGCAAGAGGAACCTTTACCTTTAATGTATGGTTCTGCATGTCCAAACCTGGGGAAGTAGGTTTATCTAGTAAACCAGAGCTCAAGTAATCATGGATGGACGTTGTGTGAATATAGCTGATATCATGTTGAAAAGGAAAGTAGATGTTTCATGATTCAACATTAACTTAGAAATGTAAGATTCAATTTATAGAGTAGCATCTGTGCTGGTCTATCCTGCAGGGATTCTTTAACAACACAGTAGATATTAGAGAAAATGCACTTCGAATCCATTATCCCCACATTTCCCATTAAATAGCACAGTAAAGAATGAGAAATGAGAAAAACTGGCATGTATGAGAACTTTTATTTCTGGCAATGAGTTCTTCAAAAATATAATGCTAACAGAGAGGTAGAGTTATGCTAATTGGAGCATTAAGGACTGTTTATTTTTCCTTGACACTATAAATGTTCACAAACTGATCCTAATTTCCACCGTAGGGGAAAACTTCTACAGAAAGGAGCTGCAATAATTTCCTTCTCGTCCATCCTACAACGTGCACAGAATTTGTAATCTATTGTAACATCAGAAACATCCTCATTCAAATTAATATTAAGCATACATGGTTTGAATGGGATTAAAATATTCTGGTGTAATAAAGCACTGCAGACTATGAATAGTTTTTCTCCTTAGATCGGCCCCTGCTTATAGAATTTATTGTAATCAGAACTGCTTACACATCACATCGTTATGGATTGTTGAATTATAATTTACTGAAAAAAATAATTGAATTTGTACAACCTACCAAGCCTGAAATCATGACTTAAATATCCCATTGCCTAACAACTTCAAACATCTTAAAGTTTAGCAAAATGTGTAAACTATGTTACTATTTTTACCATTTATACTATATAGGCTTGGGCATAAAAGTACATTAAAAAAATTTAAAAATGAGAGGTAAAATTAAGAATTAAGGAATCTTTGAATTCCTTTGAATAAAGAATATAGTAATGCAAACAGCTGCTGATTTGTTCAATAAAAATAACACAGTTGTTTAATTCCATCAAAAAAAATGAGGATACTATTGAAAACATGAACTTTAAAGCAAGTGAGAAGAAGATGCTCTTCAGATGTTGTTATAGGCCTTCAGAGTTATGTCATTCATAAATAATCCTCACTTGGTTAAATGTGTGGGCAAAGATAAGAGCCACCTCTAATCCTCTATTTGCTACACAAGAAAGAATGACTAAAAAAGAGGAATTAATGTCTAGGATTGGGGAAATCCTTGGCAGTTAACACTGCCATCTTGTGGATGCTGCTTAAATTCCTACCAATATAACTCTTTTAAGGCCTATAAAACTGCTAAAATGAGTCAATCTATCGTAGTCTTGGCTGGCAAAAGAATAACTTAAACACAACATCCACATGAAACAGAGGGGATTATATCATAACAGAAGAGAGATTCAAGCAAACAATATTATTTGAAATATTAGTTGGTGGAGGAGCAAGATATTGGTTTCATTGGCTGATCATTGATAGATGAGTTAGATTGCTTGATCTCTTGTTTTGATGCATCTTTTGTGTTATTATAGTATGGTTTTATCATGAAATTATTCTTATTAGCGTGGATTTTAAATATAAGTTTAGTGCATGAATAATATTTGGGGCAGTTCTCACCATTTGAATTCGCAACATACTGATAACTTGACAGCCAATCAGAATAGATTCTTCTTAAGCCAAAAAGTATCAACCAATCATTTCTTACCTGTTGATCAATAAGCAGATGGCTTGGTCTGTTCCCTCATGCTTGCACCGAACCCTAATATCTTCCCTCCCCAAAAGCCCAGTAAACGAAAGTAAACTGAAAGAATTCCAGCAATGTCTCTGGAAATACAAAAATCTGCAAGAGGCTGAACAAAGTGTTCAAGTGCAAGATATTCAAAGTGACAATCTAAGCTCTCTCCCTTTGGTGTGTGTATATCACTTTACGCATGCAAAAGGAGAGCGGTGAGATCATTACGCTATGCCAGCTATGTTGCAGATTTTGAAACATGCACAAAGACACCCCCATGGGCTCCAAGGAAACTTCCCATCTGCTTAGGATGACATAACTCTTGGCATCTTGGACTATTTTGCCTAAACTCCATCACATAGCAAATATGTCAAGGGGTCAACAGTTGAGAGGCAAGGCCCAATCATACAGCCAGCACTTCTGCTGCATCTGTTAACTGAGTTCTACAATTGCAAAAAAAAAAAAAAAAAACCTTACATCTGCAGAAACAGGAGATGGAAAAGAGGAAGTAACAGTCTTGATTAATTGTCAGAAGTTTCTATCTCAGTGTTTCTTGGAACTTTAAGATGTGTAGAGTTCTGGGAGTTGAAGTCCACAACTCTTAAAGGTGTTAAGAATGAGAAATACTATTCTATGGAATTCTAAAAGCTGAGCAGAACCAACTCCTGGTAAATGCCCTTAGCTGAAAGATGTAATACCCATGTTTCTCTGAAAATAAGACCTGGTCTTATTTTCTTTTGAACCTGAACATAAGCACTAGGGTTTATTTTTGGGGGTGCCTTATTTTTTCACATATAAGGAAAGCATACTTCTGCTCGCTCGTGGTGGATCAGGAGACCACACCATGTGCCAGTGCCACTGCTGTGAGGTGAAGATGGTGTTGCACATGCCCCGCCCCAGTTTACCTCAGGGCCCCCACAGCCAGGCCACCCACGCCCTGACACCTGCCTCACCTTGCGGTGGCAGTTCTGACAGTCCTGTCCAGCAGATCCCCCACATGGTCACCGGCCCACTTTTTCTGCTTGCTCATGGCCACCACGGACGCTCTGGTGCTATGGCCAAGAGGTGAAGCGGAGGTCGAACTGCCCCATATACCCCGCACTGGATTACATGAGGGCCTCCATAGCCAGGCCATCCATGCCCTGACACTTGTCTCACCTCTGCACCAACATGCCGCTTAGCCTCCTGCTCTGTTGCAGCCGCGAGCAAGCAGAAGTGGGCTGGTGGCACATGGGCTCCTGCTGCATATGGTTGCTGGTGCTGCCACTGCAAGGCAGGTCTCACACAGCATGGATGGCTTGACTGCAAAGGCCCTAAATTAAGCCGGTGTGGGTGTGTGTAGCAGCTGCACCACCTCTCTGCCTCAACTCATGGCCACAGCACTTCAATCAACCAGACAGAATAGTTGCTCTTAAATAGAACTTATTTGGGGGGGGGGGGGCTTATATTAGGTGCACATGGTAAAAACATGCAAGGGCTTATTTTGGGGATAGGTTTTATTTTTGGGGAAGCATGGTATATATATCTTTTAAAAATATAAATATTATACACATAATGTACTCAATCAGAGAGGTTTTCTAAACTCTCTATTTCAGTTTATAGAGCATGCAGAAGTTCAGGAGATACAGCAGATAGTTACTGAGATAGTTTGAACAGGTTTAAACCTTATAGTGCCATCCAACAATGAATCCAAGCTTCCTGTGCGCAATGCACATAAAAAGGGTGGGCAGGACTTTTCTTGCATGATTGTAGCCATCATCATGACTTTTTTGACCTTCCCAAAGACACTGGGTGGGTTGATGTCGTTACCTTTTTGTCTATATCCTGAAATGATTAGATTTTTTATTTTATTTTATTTATATTTATATCCTGCCCTTCTCCACAAAGGACCCAGGGCGGCGCACAGGAAATTTAAAAATATACAAAAGTACAAAAATAAATACATAATTTAAAATAAATATTAAATTATCCCGATCCTATGCTAAAAACCAAATTGTTAAAAAACCCAAGAGGCAGCAGAGAAAAATTAAGCTTAAAAACAAAGAAAAGGGCTCGCAGATGGGCTATTAAAAATTTAGTATGTGGCACAAAGACTAATAATATTTAAGAAGCTCCTTCACCAGTGTGACAATACTTTTTGTATTTCTATTTTAACTGAATCTCACTTGAGCTATAAATAAAGGCAGGGCAGATGTGTTTAGCTCTGTGCATTATGTGTAAAAGGTTAGACTAGGCAATTATAACAAACCCACCTGGGGTTAAAATCCATAGATCAATAAGGATGGTTAGAGGAAAGTGGTCTGCCTTTCTCAAAATAATAATAAGAAAAAGGTTTGATGCAAACCTGTTATATGGATAGTCAATTATAGTTTGTTATCCTACCTCTGCCATGAATCTCATTCTCAAAATTTTGCACCTTCTTCCAAGTAATTTTATTATTTTTATTATTTTCCATTCTTATATCTGCGTAAATCAAAGCAAGTCCCACAAGTAGATTGATTTTAGGAGGATTATGATCGTAATTTTCAGACTGTTTCCCCAATTTTTGCCTTCATTTTTGTTCTGATTGTTCTTGCATTTTGTTCTTCAGTGGTTATGCAGGCAAGGAAATCTGGGAGTTGCAGTTGCAAGAAATACATTTATGTAAACATCTTTACCATGTTTTTTTTACTTTATCAAAAAATAAATGTTATCAAAGATTAGTTTAGAGAAATGTGCTTTTTCATGTTGCTTTACATGCTAATTGCTTTTATCATCTGTCTTAAAATATGTTTTCAATCTTAGAAATACCACATAGTGTATAACCATTAAAATTGCTATTTTTCAGCAAATTCAATTTTTTGATGATTTGTTGTTTTACCAATGTCTTGACTTTTATCCTGTGTTGTATTATTCTATCTAATATGACAAATTAAAAGATGTTTAGTGGAATTATCCCCCTCCCCACAAAAGGAAGATGTTCTTTTGGTACAAGATGGAAAGCACAGGAAAAGTTTGTTTGGCTTTTATTGCAATATTACACAGCTCTATAAAAGATAAAAGTGTTTTATCTTTATAAAGAGAGTGTCAAAAACACTATGCACATGTGTTTAGTACTAAGTCTATGTGTAGTGAAGTTTTCTCTTAGGAAGTATGTAGAAAGTTGCAATTGAAAAATGTCTTCTGTGGATTACAGTGGAAGCAATAAATAGAATCAAAGTGGTAAAATGAGATGTACAAATTATAATTCAGTTTTCTGTTCCTCAGGAGGAGTGATCATCAACATAATCATTCATTTTTATGGGTATACATTTTCCTCTGTTCAAAACTCCATTCCAGAGAACACAAAAGGATCGATATTTTTAAAAACATTGTACTTGCCAATCAATTTTTCACTACAGTAGTCACTGCTGCCATCTACTGGATTCTTGTCTCCATGACAAAAACTTTTTTAACTGCTGCAAGTGGAAAGTCTAACAAAAATTAAACTGACATCAAAGAATCCAATTATGTGTTGCTTTTATTTGCTTGTGTATAAATTATTCTAATTCTTCTCATTTTGAAACAAATTTAAATTTTGTTTCAGAAGGACAAAATATAGGAGTTCAGACCGGGGGTGGGTTTCTGCCAGTTCTAGCCTCCTTTATAGAAGAGGTTCCACAAATCTACAGTGGTGTTTAGAACCGGTCCCAGCTCCCTCCTCCCGCCCATCCGCCCATCATCAAGATGAAGAGGGAGAGGAGGAATTCTGGGAGTTGAAGACCACAAGTCTTAAAGCTGTCAAGTTTGAACACCCCTGGGGGTTTTTTTCTAAAGGGTCTTGTAACTTGACAGCTTTAAGACTTGCGTGCTTCAAATGCCAGAGTTTCTGAGCCAACATTTTGGTTGCTAAGCAAGAGCGTTGTTAAGTGAGTTTCACCACATTTTACAAGTTGCCCACGCCAACCCAGTTACATGACTGCCAAGCCACTCCCATCCAGTCACATGCCAAGCCACTCCCACAAAGCAGGCCACACCTACAGAAGAGATTCTAAAAAAATTTGAAACCCACCACTGGTTCAGACGTTGGATTAGATCATTCAAGCCTTCCCCAGACTTCAGGACTGGCCCATGTTCCTCTCCAACCTCCTCACTGTCCAACTCTTCTGCCAATTCCACAGGCTCCTGGCGGACCAAAAGACAAAGATGATAAGGGGACTGGAAGCTAAACTGTATGATGAACAGTTAAAAGAACTAAGCATGTCTAGCCTAATGCAAAGAAGATTTAGGGCTGAAGTGGTAGCTGTCTTCCGGTATTTGAGGTGCTGTCACAGAAAAGAGAGGATTAACTTATTCTCCAAAGCAACTGCGAGTAGGACAGGAGGCAAAGGGGAGAAATTTGTTTAAAGAGAGATCAACCTGGAACTAAGGAGAGATTCCTGACAGTGAGAACAATTATTCAATGAAACATCCAGAGTGGGTGCTCCATCGCTGGAGGTTTTCAAGAAAAGATTGGACAATCATTTGTCCAGGATGGTATAAGTTCTCCTGCCTTGGGCAGGAGGTTAAACTAGAAAAGTTCCAAGATTCCTTCCAGCTCAATGATTTTAGACTAGTCTAGTCTTTGTTTTAAGTAGTAATTAGAAGATGAAGGCATAAGTTCCCCTCACACATATATGCTAGTCATTCCTGACTCTAGGGGGCAGTGCTCATCTCCCTTTCAAAGCCGAAGCGCCAGCACTGTCCAAAGATGTCTCCGTGGACATGTGGCTGGCATGACTAAACACCGAAGGCACACAGAACACTGTTACCTTTCCACCAAAGGTGGTTCCTATTTTTCTATTTGCATTTTTACGTGCTTTCAAACTGCTAGATTGGTAGAAGCTGGAACAAGTAATGGGAGCTCACTCCATTATGCGGCGCTGGTGATTCGAATAGCTGAACTGCCAACCTTCTGATTGACAAGCTCAGCGTCTTAGCCACTGCGTCCCTGGTAGTAGTTGGGACAAGCAATTTATGATTCCTTTAGATAAAAAGAAATAATTTCTCTGACTAATTAAAGGTATTCTCATAAATATTTCTCAAGTTATATATGTACTTACATGGAATATAGATTAGTTCTTGCTTCCATGTATGGATGCATAAGAATAATTACTCTCTGTCCCCCCTCCCTCCTTTTTAATTTCTACTCTAGAAAATTCAAAGGCACCAAAAATTAGCAAAGAAATGCAGCGTCCCTCACTATAAAAAAAAACTATAAGCTGCCCAGAGTCACTTCAAAGCGAGATGGAAAACAAATTTAATAATAAAAAAATCGAACAGTGCACATTCTTTCTGATTTTCATGGGTAGGTTCACAAATCACAGTAAGCCAAAAGTAAATGAAACATAGGCTAACTTTTAGAATAATGTTAGATTTTAGCTAGTTTGTCAGCTAGTTTGTCAGCATGAGAGCAAACTAGAAATACTTTTTCCAGCATGTGAATTAGTCAGCTAGATATATGAAAGACAAGGTAGTAGTTGCTTTATTTTTAAAAATGTCAGGGAACAGAAAAAGTTCCAATTATGCTAAGACTATGTTTTGACACAGTACATACAGAACATCAGCCTGAAGAAACCAATCATTCAAAAGAATGTTCTGGTTCCTATATCTGTAACAAAGGTGTAATTTTGCCAATTTGGGAACCTCAAGATCCTTCATTTGGTGATAAAATAGCAAGAGCTACTGTATACTTTGTGGCCATGGTCTACATGTTTCTAGGAGTGTCTATTATAGCAGATCGGTTCATGTCACGTATTAATGCTTCACATTTTTTGCATGTGTGCAAAGAAAAAAAGATGTTTGCTTTAACTATTTCGCCTATCTTTTTTGCTCTTGGCCAGTGATGGCTAACCATTTTGAGGTTGCGTGCCAAAAGTGTATGCATGTGCAACAGCATGTGACCACACCCATAATGCAATGCATGTGCAATCTCCCCCACATGCCCCACCTCCTGTGCATGGGTGTGCGACACCATCCCCACACCCTGTTTTGGTTCTAGTAGGCCTCCCTGCAGTCTCCTGAAAGCAAAAATGGGCCACACTTGCGCATGAGGATGGGATTTCAACGCATGTGCTCACGCCCCCTGTGCATGTGTGCACATCTCCCGCATGAGCCCTGCCCCCTGAACATGTGTGGCAGAGAACCAAAAATCAGCTGGCTGGCAGGAGACGCGCGTGCATGCGCAGTGGAGCTGAGCTGGGGGGACAGCTCATGTGCCTGCAGAGAGGGCTCTGTGTGCCACCTTTAGCACACTTGCCATAGGTTCGCCATTACAGCTCTAGGCTTTACCCTATCCCTGTAAGAATGTTTTGTAACTGTTCCTATCTTCTACAAAACTTGAAATAATTACAGAAAGACTGGAGTTGGTTCTAAGAAATAACACAGGTTTAACTACTTTAGTAATTACTAATGCAGGCACATATAGCATTAAATTTCATTGCTGCATTTTAAAACATGGAGTTTCAAACTAGAATGCCAACCTGGGATTGTTGAACTAAGTTTAGTTTTGAATGAAAGACAATTTTACAACAAAGCCACAGTTCAGTTTAATCTAAAATGGATTAAATAGATGCCATTTCCTTATTCCTTTACCTGTCAAGTTGATAGCTTCCACTCTTACCATTTTAGTTTTATTTAAGTCACAGCACATTGGTCATGCTGAAACAATGGTGCTTCTCTATTGTTTATCTCATTGCCCTGAAGTTCAAAAGTATTAACATATAGACAACCCATGCTTTCTATTTAATGATATTGAAAGTTGTCTCAGGCATTTTTTAGGCCGGAAAAGGGAAAGAACCAAAGTACCATACATCAACCCTCCTTAAGTGGCCATAATTTAACATAGCACTTGTAAATGTGATGTTCTCTCCAGATTGTTGGTTATCATTTCACAGCATTCCAGGGAGTGATTATGATATGTACAGTACTGTATGTGTTTCCCTTGATATTCCCTTTTAAAAAGATCGTTCAGGTTTAATCATTTATATGTGCTAATATTCCTGCCCTTTACAGTTTGCCAGTTGATCTTTGTTTCTTTTGAAAAACCAATGTAGAATGTTCTCATTTTACAATAATGAGTAAAAAGAACTGATTACATTTCTGATATTTAAACACGTGTCCTTCCCGTAAGACTTCAGTATTTCTGAAAATCTGGACAGTCTTGATCTAGCAGTTAATGTCTCTGGGAGACTGAAAAGATTGGTACAGGTTAAGGCTCAGCCATCAAACACAGCTGCTCTTTGGTTCTTATTCCTGGATAATTCTATTAATTAGAATTCTATAATTCTAGTTCTATGTGGCACTATGCCTGAATGGGCAACTGCACAATATGCCAGTTCTCCTGATTCACCCAACCCTACATGAACAGGTGGAAATCATGACCAGCAAAGTCTTTGCCCAGCATTGTGTGGGACAATGAGGAAAGTTGGGTGTCTAGGATTAAATAAAGTCATTGTGACTGTTTGTTCTGTGATTTGTAAGTCATCTAGAAACTATAGTATAGGTAGTGATATGTTAGCAGTGTTCCAATATCTAAGGGGCTGCCAGAAGGAAGAGAGTCAACCTATTTTCCACAGTGCCAGAAGGTACAACATGAAACAATGGATGGAAACTAATCAAGGTGAGAAGCAACCTAGAACCAAGGAGAAATTTCCTGACAATGAGAACAATTAATCAGTGGAACGACTTGCCTCGAGAAGTTTTAGGTGCTCCAACACTGGAGGTTTTTCAG
Source organism: Rhabdophis nuchalis (assembly GCA_039707465.1). Taxonomy (NCBI): domain Eukaryota; kingdom Metazoa; phylum Chordata; class Lepidosauria; order Squamata; family Natricidae; genus Rhabdophis; species Rhabdophis nuchalis. The sequence goes on along the minus strand of CM077649.1, from coordinate 41,716,890 downwards.
AAAATATTGGACAACCATTTGTCTGAAATGGTATAGGGTTTCCTGCCTAAACAAGGGGTTAGACTAGAAGACCTCCAAGTCCCTTTCAACTCTGCTATTTTGTTATTCCTCATTTAACTGTTACAATGGATCTTCCCAAAGGTATTTGCATGTATGCATTTTTGGTGCTTGACAATCAGCCATCCTTATGGCTGGTTGCAGTGCTCCACAGTCACATCATGGTTTCCAGCAAAAAATGCCTATAGGAATGTATTAACTTGGTTAATGACTGCAATATTCACTTAGCAACTGCCACATTTGCCTTAAGACTATGGCATTTTGTTAACTACCATGGCATTCATGTTAACAACTGCTGTAAAAATGGTCATAAAATTGGGTTGGTCATGTGGATGCTTCAACTTATGACCATCATGACTTATGATGAAAATTCTGGACTCCATTATAATCACAAGTTGAGGACTATCTGTCTATAAATTGAATATCAACCTATGTAATGTGTGACTTTGTGGGTAATTGCACTTCTGCAAACATTATTCACCAAGGGATCCAAGATTTATACGTTTGCATATAAAATTGTACAAGCAGGTACACTTTAAATCATTATTCATTATGATTAATCTTGTTCATATTTTTAATCGCACACTAACACAATGTTTCCTCCCTTTCCTACTGTTCTCTTTTGTGTGATAGTGGTGTAGTGACATGAATACAAAGCTGTGACATTTATGTTATTGTTAATTGTTATTGTTAGATTATTTAAAAAAAAACTTAACATATAAAATGTACGAAGAAAAGAAAAACATTATCTGGACAACAGTGTAAAATTGGACGAAAGCATTGTTCTAAACATTGGACAGCTCCTCTTGATAGATATTACATATATCCAGCTCTGTGTAATGCCAAATTTTGGGGTAGCAGCCAGTGGTGAAATTGAAATGTTTTTACTACCGGTTCTGTGGCCGTGATGTGGCTTAGTGAGCGTGGCTTGGTAGATGTGGCAGGGGAAGAATACTGCAAAATCTCCATTGCCACACCACTCTGGGGCCAGCCAGAGATGGTATTTGCCAGTTCTTTGAAATACTCAAAATTTCTGCTACTGGTTCTCCGAACTACTCAACCTGCTGGATTTCGCCCCTGGTAGCAGCCTTACAGGCATACATTTATGGTTTTTTTTTAAATTATGAGCAGTGGTGAAATCTAAAATTTTTTGCACTGGTTCTGTGGGTGTGGCCAACTTTTTTTCACTTTTTGAAGCATTTTTTTCCTATCTATTCACCCGAACTGGCAGGAAAAAAATGCTTTAAAAAGCAGGGGAGAAAAAAAGAGGTTCTGATGATCATGCAGATCAGATGTGAGTCGCGTGATCATTCCGACGATCATGCACCATAACTGACTGTCATGGAACCTTCCCCCCGCCCCCACTTTTAAAAGCTTTTTTTAAACTACCGGTTTGGGTGAACCATGGCATTTTTTGATACTGGTTCTAATGAACCAGTCAGAACTGGTAGCATTTCATTCATTCACTGATTATGAGTGCTTTCTTTTAGTTGACAGTGGAGGGAGGCATTGCTGCAACATTTTTCTAGTGCTTCTTCTAAGCAGCACCAAAGGAAAGAGCACCAGGCAAAAAGAGTTACCATGACACTATAAAACCAGGGAAATACTTCTGGCAAATAATAATGAGATCATCTTTCTAGAGGAAGGAAGAGAGGAAGTGAATATACTGGGCATTGCATTTGCTGCCAAAACCCAAAGGTTCTGAGTGGTGGGAGAGAAAGAGAGAGAAAGTGGTGCACATACGTACACACACACACACACCCCACACACAGAGAGACAAAATGATTTTTAAGAATTCTTTTAGAAATATAACATTCTGAAGATCAGAGTAAAGTAAGCTCCTTCTAAACCATAGTAAGAATAGGCATTCTTCAATATAAAGTTTCACATTTTCAGGGCATTTAAGTATATGCTATTTCAACTTCATTTCCAGTCCTAACTTTTCAGCATGTCATAAACACTGTCAGAGATGTTTTTTTTTTTAAATTTTTTTAAATATTTTACAATATTTCACCCAGTGCTATACAAAACAAAAGGAAGAGTTGGTTTCAAGTGTCTTCTGTTATCTTTAAGATCTCCAAAATCCACGTTCTCTAGGTACAGGCGTCAAGGCATCCAAAGTTCCAAGTGCATAGTCCACAAATGGCTTCCAAGTCTTCCAAAAGATATCTTTTTTATAAACCCCCTCTCTGAATTTAATATCACACGTCATTTTATCATTTAAGGCTAATTTCCACATTTCACAGAACCATTCTTCTATTTTAATATTTACCTCTATTTTCCAATATCTTGCTATTACAATCCTACCCATTATAATCATAATTCTAATCAATTCTTTCTCATGTTTTGTTAACTCAGGTTCATTAATTATCAATAACAATATATTTTCTGATCTCAATATTATTATTATTTTCATCATTTCACCCATCATTTTTTCTAATTGCTGCCAAAACTTTTTAATTTTCACACATTTATACCACATATGTTCATAAGTTCCCACTTCCATATTACATCTCCAACATTTATCGCTCATTTTTTTATCTATCAATGATAATCTTAATGGGGTCCAATACCATTTCCAAACAACCTTAAAATTATGCTCTTTAATCCTTATAGACAAAGTCCTCATGATTCGACTCTTCCAGTTCTCATTCCAATCCAAATCCAATATTTTAATCTTAAGGTCTTCCTCCCAGTTCCTTTTCATTACCATTTGTGGATTTCCATCAAAATTTATAATCTTATATATCTTACTAACGAGTCCTTTTAACCCAATTTCATCTTTAATAATTTGAGATACTAAACTTTCAAATTTAGATTTACTTCTATCTATTTTACATATTCCCTTTACTTTCATAGTCCATTTTTCTACCTGTATTTTTTCGAACCAATTCAACTCCAATCTTTGGATTACTTTTTTTTTCCTACTCTCAATTCCTAGAGCTCTTAACCAATTTACTATATTTCCTATATTTTCCTCCTCAATTACTTTATCCCGACTTATATTAGTTTTAATCGGCCAACTTTCAGTTGTCTTCCCCAAGAAAGCTATATCCGGGATCAATTTTTTAACAAATTTATTCCAAATTTTGCTCAGCCCCTTTAACCAATAACTATTAATTGCCTTTGTTTTTGCTCTATCTAGAAACCATATAGACCCAAATCTCTTAATATCTTTTAGCTCCAGATCGCCCCAATGACCATCTCCACCTTTGAGTATTTTTATCACGGTTCGAATATTATACGCCCGATAATAATTAAGTAGATTGGGAACTGTCAGAGATGTTTAATAAGAACTCAATCCTATTCACATCAGCGGAAATAATTTTTTGTATGCCTTGCAAAATGAAAGCTCAGGAACCGCAGCTCACAGGGAAGTTGATGTTTTTTTTAAAAATGAAAGGAGTACATTGAGATACCGGCCTTTATCTTCTGAAAAGCAATTCCAGTGAGTTAGTTGGCATAATGGAGAGACTGTGTGTGACCCGATAAGTACAGAAGTATTTGTACAAAATGCAAAACTTGATAATTATTAAGCTTGATTAGGTATTTTATTGCTTAATAATGTGGGCAGTGGTTCCATATCCCCCAAAAATTGTTAATCCAGTTACCAGGTTAAGCATGTTGTATGAATTCAATAGATACATCAATGCAGTGTTTTGTCTGTATATGAGAGATAAAGTGAAGGGATATAACTCTGTTTGGGAATCTGCTCATGGGCTTTTGGTGGGTAAAAGCAAAATCCTCCTTTTATTCAGTGTGTTTTTAAACATTTTAATTATATTTTATCAGGATTTTCCTTCTTCTCCTTTGCTTTTCTCCTTGAAATATATTGAATTAGGTTCTTCTCTCCCAACCTTTGCTCTCCAGATGAGGAATGACTAGAGTTTTTGAAACATTCCCAACCAACATCCTCATTAGGAATTCTGAAAATTGGAGGCTCAACATATCTGGAAAAGGGATGAACAAAATTTTGTTAATCCTTTATGATTAATGATGTTAAGAAATTAATAATTATTATATACCTTAGGGCTATCATTTAAATAATAATTTGTTCAGAACTACTTAGCCTCCCTGCTTAAAATTCATTTTCTACTACTTTTTACAACAGGATTATAATAGAATATAATTTTAAGCAAGAAGATATTCATACAAATAATGAAACGTTATCTAGTAATGAATATAAGAAAAAGGCTAGTTATCTTCTGTTCATAATATTATATCTTTGAAAACATTTCAGTAAAATATCTAGTCTAAAATATTGCTTTTAAAATATTCATTCACGACTCAGGTTCTGTTAAACACAGTCTATATTTCAAGAGAATACAAATACATCTTCTTCTCCCCATTTGCTCAAAAAAAACCCTGCCAAACAGACATTTGTGCAAAGAGCAGTAGAAGCAGGAGCTAATGAAAGCTTCAATACATTTTTTTCTAAAGTGCAGATGTTGAGTCTGTCTAATTTTGCTTGCAGAGTGGCTTACAATTATCTCCTGAATTTACATGTCTGTGCAAGTCTGCTTGGGTGTGTGGCTTAAAAGACGGACATTGATTAACCAAATCCTTAGCCTTCTTTCTATAGTCATCTCAGTTGTAATTGCTGTCAAAGGCAAATCATTCTTCCTGAGAAGCCTCTGCATGATGAGGAAGGAGGAGAGAATGAGGAAAGGTGGTGGTGGGGGAGAGAGCAGTGACAGTCAGAAAATGAGGAAAAGAGCATGGCCCCACATACTATTAGTCAGGAGTGCATCTGGATTTATGGGCAAAAAGATAAAGGAGAACTATGCCACAGATGGCAATGAAGGACGGGGCAAAGGTCTTTCATTGGCTCTGGGAATGGATAAGAAGGCAGTAGAAAGATTTAAGGATGACCATCACATGATGAGAGCCATTGGAAACATTAATGATTTTTGCAGCAGAATACTGTATAATGAGACCATAGGGAAATAACTAAAAGCAAGAAAAGTACAATAATCTATTTGGAAAATGAATGGAGTGGGTCTTCATGTTTGGTCAGGAGATAGAGATTAAGAATAATAATTTTACTACGATGGAGGGAAGTTTACTTGATGACAGAGAGAGGGATCACAGAGCAGAGGAAGAAGTCAAAGGAAACTACATTTTCATTTAGCAGGGTTGTATGATAAACCAGTAGAAAGATTTAAGAGGACTGAAGGGACACGGTGGCTCAGTGGCTAAGACACTGAGCTTGTTGATCAGAAAGGTTATTATTATTATTACTATTATTATTGTTTAAATTTCTATACCGCCCTTCTCCCTTCCGGGACTCAGGGCGGTGTACAGGCAACAATAAAACCACAAGTAAAAAACATAGAAACCTTTTAAAATACATTAAATGATAAATAGCCTGTCTTAAAACCTTGTTAAAATCCCTGCTAAAAAAACATTCAAAACTATACCATTTAAAACTATGCCAGTTAAAAACTATGCCAGGTCGGCTGCACTAAATAAATAAGTCTTGAAGGCGGGGTTCTAATCCCTAGAGCTGCATAATGGAATGAGCTCCCGTTACTTGTCCCAGCTTCTGCCAACCTAACAGTTTGAAAGCACGTAAAAATGCAAGTGTAAAAATAGGAACCATCTTTGGTGAGAAGGTAATAGTGTTCTGTGTGCCTTCGGTGTTTAGTCATGCCAGCCCCATGATCACTGAGACATCTTCGGATAGTGCTGGCTCTTCAGCGTTGAAATATGGACAGGTTGCGTAGGCGACTGAGAGCCACCACATGTTTATTGGACCTGTGTCCCTCCTGGCTTGTACTGGCATCCTGGGAGGTTTCACGAGACTGGCTCCAGGAAATAGTGAACGCTTCTTTGAGTGAGGGGTTCTTGCCAACCATCTTGAAAGAGGCGGTGGTGAGGCCTCTCCTCAAGAAGCCTTCCCTGGACCCAGCATTGTTAGTAAATTATCGTCCAGTCTCCAACCTTCACTTTCTGGCGAAGGTTGTAGAGAGTGTGGTGGCACAACAGTTTCCACGTCACCTGGAGAAAATTGATTATCTGGACCCGTGCCAGCCCGGCTTCCGGCCCGGCCACAGCACAGAGACGGCATTGGTCGCGTTGGTGGATGATCTCTGGAGGGCCAGAGATGGGGGTTGTTCCTCCATCCTGGTCCTATTAGACCTCTCGGCGGCTTTTGATACCATCGACCATGGTATCCTATTGCATCGACTGGAGGGGTTGGGGGTGAGATGCACCGTTTTACAGTGGTTCTCCTCCTACCTCTCCAGTCGATCGCAATTTGTATTGGCAGGGGGGCAGAGGTCGACCTCGAGGCCTCTCACTTGTGGGGTTCCTCAGGGGTCGGTCCTCTCGCCTCTCCTGTTCAATACGTATATGAAGCCGCTGGGCGAGATCATCCGTGGTTTTGGGGTAGATTACCACCTGTACGCTGATGATACTCAGTTGTACATCTCTACTCCAAACCACCCCAACGATGCCGCCGAAGTGATGTCCCGGTGTCTGGAAGCCGTACGGATCTGGATGGGAAGGAACAGACTCAAGCTCAACCCGTCCAAGACTGAGTGGCTGTGGTTACCGGCGCCCCGGTTCAACCAGTTGACTCCATCACTGGCCATAGGGGGCGAACATCTTGCCCCCGTGGATTGGGCACGCAACTTAGGCGTCCTCCTAGATGCCCGGCTGTCGATGGAGGACCATGTGACAGCCGTGGCTAGGGGGGCATTTCACCAGGTTCACCTGGTGTGCCAGTTGCGTCCCTTATTGGACCGGGACGCCCTTCACACAGTCACTCATGCGCTTGTGACGTCCCGTCTAGACTACTGTAACGCTCTCTACATGGGGCTCCCCTTGAGGTGCACCGAAGGCTACAGCTGGTCCAGAACGCGTCCGCGCGGGCAGTTTTGGGAGCCACCAGGTACTCCCATGTAACACCGCTCCTGCGCGAGCTGCACTAGCTGCCTGTGGCCTTTCGGGTGCGTTTCAAGGTGTTGGTTATCATCTTTAAAGCGCTCCATGGCACAGGACCTAGTTCTTTGCGGGATCGTATCCTGCCCCATACATCCCTTTGGCCGATTCGCTCATACAGAGAGGGACTTCTCCGGGTGCCGTCCACTAGGCAATGCCAGCGGGCGACGCCCAGGGGAAGGGCCTTCTCTGTGATGAGCCCGATCCTTTGGAACGACCTGCCCCCTGATATCAGAACTACCACGGACCTCCGCTCCTTCCGCCAGAATACACATCTGTTCCATCAAGCCGGCTTGGCCTAATTTATGCTTCTCGCCCCAGTCTGTAATATAAATTGTTTTATTTGGTTTTAATGGGTTACAGTTTTTAATGTTTATAAATTTGTACAGGGTTATTTAATTCGGTTTTAATTTTGTATGTATTGTCATGTTTTTAGTAGTTTTAATTTTTCCTGTACACCGCCCCGAGTCCCTTTGGGGAGAGGGGGCGGTCTATAAATTTTAAAATATATATAAAATAAATAAATAAATGGAGAGGAGCACTTCCCCCTAGTCAGGAATGACTAGCACATATATGCGAGGGAAACCTTTACCTTTATCTATGATAAACCAATGTTAATGCATATCCACTTCCCGTCCCCAAATCAATGGCCTGCCCCATATATCCCTTCGTCCGATCCGCTCCCACAGAGAGGGTTTTCTCCGGGTGCCGTCGGTTGGGCAATGCCGGTTGGCGACATCCAGGGGAAGGGCCTTCTCTGTGGCGGGCCCGGCCCTCTGGAACGACCTACCCCCCGACCTTCGCACTATCTCGGACCTCCGCCTCTTCCGCCAATGTCTTAAGACGTATTTATTCCAACAAGCCGGCCTAGGATAGCCCCCCGTTTCTGACTTTTTAAAAATAAATTATAATTTGGTAAGGTTTTAACATGGGTTTTAGCACGGGTTTAATTAATTTAATATATTTTAATTGATGTATATATTGTATTTTGTGGTTTTAAATAATGCCTGTGCGCCGCCCTGGGTCCTAACAAGGAGAAGGGCGGGGTATAAATTTAATAAAATAAAAAATAAATAAATATCACTTTGGGTTTTTTTAAAAAGTAACATTATTGTCATTTTTATCTTATTCCAAGTGACAAAGAAACCAAATCCATTTTTTCTTCTGAAGGTGGTTATTTGCTTTTTCATTTCCATTTGTTATTTCTGCCACTTTTCTGTAGCTCTCATGTTTTAGACTCTTCTTCGGAATTTGCTAAGCATGGAGAGGTGGAACACTGAATGAAACATTGATACTTGAGTCGTGTAGTAGCTACTTCTATTGTGCTGTGACTAACAGACAAAGAATGGAATGATGGGAAAACAATGGAGGAACCGAAGGATAAGAAATGTTGTTTGTGAAGGTTCACTAAGCAAGAGATCACAAAGGAATTAACAAGAGCGTTCATGTCAGAGCTTCTGACTCTACCACAGCAGATATTTCTATTCTGCTCCAACATATAAAGAAATGGGTTTTCGGGAAGAAGCATTTCTCTTCAACAATGGCTCCTTTGGTATTTACAAGAACACTGCAGAAATGTAGAACATTTGTCTGTTATACCTGCTGTGATGCAAGCTGGTCTGTGTGCTTGTTGCAGCTAAATCCAACAATACAGGCCAGAAAGTTATAAATCACAAGGTGGTTTTTGCAGACTGACTCCTAAGAATGCAGCATTTATTTTTTTTTTGTTTAAAGGATTAATCAACATTTTTCAAAATAAAACTTTAGGCAGTTTAGAACAACATGTCTATAAATATTTAAAGAGCAAGGGCTTATTGGATACAAATATGGTTTCCGTAAATTCCATAGAATGTTAAGACGGATGTGTAAAGAATGCCAAACGGAATGTAATATTTTTTAGAAGATGGAAATGATTCACGATCATTGTCAACATGGCAGACAAAATGTGAGCTAAATTTAAACTAAACGCCTGGGGAAGGGCCAAAATGGTGACAAACTAACTGCACTATTAAAATGGGCCTTTTCTAATACGGGTACATTTCCCAAGCAGAAATCACAAAAATTTGGTACTGGGAATTATGGAGAACTGAGCTTCATATGCCATCTTTTTCTGTATTGGAGAAAGCTGAACCTGGAGCAGAGAGTCAGAAGACCCAAAAAAGCCAGATAGAGTGTCTCACCATCTGTGAATCTCTACCAAAATATCGGGGCAATATTCTTTCTAAACACAGAAACCATTATGCATGTCACAGAATGTTTCAGCAGTATATATCAGCAAAGGCAGATAAGCCCTGGAATGCCTTTCATGTATTTGTAGCATGAGGCAATTCAAAAGAGATAAGTCAACTAGACCCCATAAAACAGCTCCTGGAGTTGTCTAGGCAGCTTTTCTCAAAATGTCATATGCGTGTATGCTTCAAATTACTCAGGTAATGCCACAAATTGCAATGAACCAAAACAATACAGAGATGAACATTTGACAATATAATATAAAAGTTTACTTTTAAACAACCACCCCAGATTAACAAGCCTGGATTCAGTCCAGTGCCTGCCCAGCTGCCAGTGACAAGACAATTCTGCACATTATTAATAATTTTACCTTTCCATTTAAGCTCATTTGGATTCGGGGAGAGAGAAGAAGAATCTTCTCCACAACTATAAGAATAAGGGCTGCATTATACAGCTGTTATTAGCTGGAAAATAAGGAGTAAAACGGTATCTCCACTAAAGAATCTTACAGCTAACACTGCCAAAATAATTTGCAATTGCCAAATTTCAGAAATCTCTGAAGACTAAATTTTTCTGGCTGGGAAACAGTAAGTATTGTAAACCAATTCTTTAGTTCTTTCAACTAAATGCAAAAAGTAATCCAGTTTTCTCATTTAACACAGATTTATTGTTGATCCATTGCATAATAAATAAAATAATAATAATAAATAAGCATATAAAGAAAGGAAACACAATTCTTTACTAGGTTATTTCTTCATTATATGTAATAATAATAATAATAATAATAATAATAATAATAATAATAATAATAATAATAATAATAATAATAATTTATTAAATTTCTAAACCGCCCCCTCTCCCCGAAGGGACTCGGGGCGGTGTACAGGAAAATTAAGAACATCTAAAAACATAATAATACGTACATAATTAAAACCAAATTAAATAATTAACCCTGTACTAAAATTTATAAAACATTAAAACTGTATCCCATTAAAACCTGATTAAACAATTTAAACTACAGACTGGGGTGAGGAGCATAAAATTAGGCCAGGCCGGCCTGATGGAAAAGATGGGTCTTTAATTTTTGGCGGAAGGAGCGGAGGTCCGTAGTAGTTCTAATATTGGGGGGTAGGTCGTTCCAGAGGGTTGGGCCCATCACAGAGAAGGCCCTTCCCCTGGGCGTCGCCCACTGGCATTGCCAGTGTTTGTACAGTTCATGTGATATACTTAATCATGCAAAAAGTTGCCTGTGTGTGCTAGCATAATCTTGTGCATGTGGGTTGAGCAAATCACCACATTCTGAAAATCTCTAATGAGCAAGCACATGGCATTCTTCAATATTTCATAATGTTCTGGAAAGAAAGTCCCAGAAATCAATATTCTTAACAGCCTGTGTTTGTTTTTACCTTTTAACTCATCCCTGAGTGTTCCTGTGCCTTAATTAAATGGTATTTTTAAACACAGATTTATATTTGCCGTATAGTACAAAGCCTGTCTAATATTCTCGCTTTCCCCCCTCTTGCTGAACAATGTTTCAGTTTAGGTCCAGCAGCATTAATAATTATTTATGCAGAACATTAGGCTACTAACCAATCCCTATAATAGGTCTAGCTCAGGGGTGTCAAACTGGCAGCCCACAGGCTGTATGCATCATGCGCAGACCACGCCCACCCCAGCTCTGCGAAGGGGAAAAACATCGCAAAAGTCATGTGAAGACAGCGTGATGTGGTGAGTTTGACATCCGTGGTCTAGCAGATCTAAGCTAAAAAAAAATGGATCCAAGGATAGCAGAAAAAGAATGCTACCAACTGATGATCATGCATTATTAGCTCCATGTAACATGTAACTAGAAAATCTGCAGAAACCCTGACAGATGTAGCACCAGCCTTGTCCTGATATTTTAGAGCAATGTTGGTAAATCTTTTCGGCACTGAATTAATTTCTGGTTTCTGGCGTGGATGTGCACAAAGACCAAATGTCTGATGCACATGTGCCAGCTCCACCTTGCTTTTGGGGGTCCTTGTGCTTCCCTACTCACCCTCTGGTCCTCGTCCAAGTGGTGGGTCATCCCCACCAACGACCTGGTTCCACAGCCCCAGAGGGGGACCAGCTCCTCCTTTTCCTCTTGGATGCTCTAGCATCCTGGCCAGAAGTGGCAGTGGAGAACTGCTGCTGCCCCCTTGTCCCTTGCAATGGCAGGAGACGGCACCCAGCCAGCAAATGCTGCCCTGTTGTCCCTGAGCCAACCAGGCGCTCCGGACTGCAGACGCATATTGGTGCCGTGGGCTGGAGCTGTGCAAGAAGCCCACTCGGGTGGGGAGGAAGGGAAGCCCTGGTCTGGGCATCCTGGCTGGCAGCTCTGCTCCCCTTGCTCTTCCGTGTTCCGGTGCTCCAGCCATCTAGACGTCATGCACGCAGGAGCACCAGAAAATGAAATAGCACCCACAGAGTGTGCATGCATGCGCCAGGAAGATGATGTTCCGGTTTCCAGCATGTGCATGCATGCTGTCCACTTGATCTTTGTGCATGCATGCGTGCCAGAAACCAGAAGACCAGGTGGCCAGCATGCACCTGCGCACCAGATGGCTGCTCTTTCAGTTTCTGGTGCTCCTGCATGCATGAAGACCAGCTGGCCAGTGCACCTGAACCCGGAAGAGCAATGGGCGATGGCTCGCATGCTGGGAGAGACCACATCTGGTATGTGTGCCATAGGTCCGCCATCACTGTTCTAGTTTTTTTTTTCATACTTAGTGTATCATGTGGCAGACATATTCAAAATAGGTATTATTCTTCCATCTGTAGTTTTAAGAGGAATATCTTATTCCTCAACTTAAGACTCTTTTAAGTTGCCTTCATTTCTATTTGCTTCATGAAATAGTCCAGGCTGGACAATGTGTTTGAATTCATATGATTAGCCCGAAACTCTCCAGTTTTACCAAGTCATTCCTCTTCCCGAGCATCCGTTCTAATACTATGTTTACAATAATACTACACTTATTAAATGTAAAACAATTCTTTGGGTTCTATAATCTTAGTATCATCAGAGGCTGATAAGCATTCAATATTTAACAGCATTTATCACCTTATAATGTACTAATATTTCTAAATTTAAATTTCTTCATGTTAAGAAATGAAGAAGTGAAAGTCTGTCCAGCCTATGACATGACATTGACATGCCTGGTGGTCTGAGCTTGTCGTTCAGAAAAGTTGGCAGTTCGAAACCTTAATACAGGTCTCCTGCATGAGCAGGGAGTGTACTAGATCAGGGGTCCCCAACCTTTTTGCACCAGGGACCGGTTTCATTTTAAAGAAAATTCTGCAGACCGGCTGGCATAGAGGAGGGGCGGGGTGGGAGGGGGAACAGGTGGCGCATGCGCATGCGGGGGGGAGTCGGCTCACTCAGCCCTCTAAGGCCTCCAAAGGCGTGAATGGCCGTGCATGCACAAGCGCACGCAGCGGGGAGTCGGCTTACTCTGCCCTCTAGGGCCTCCAACGGCGCGAACGGCTGTGCCTGCACTCTCCCGAATCCGGTGTGTGCTCTGCCTAGGGGGCTGACCCCTCCTCCCTCCTCCTCCTCTCCGGCCCTGCGGCCCGGTTCCTATCGAGCCATGGACCGGCACCGGTCCGCGGCCCGGGGGTTGGGGACCCCTGTACTAGATGACCTCCAAGGTCCCTTCCAACTCAGTTACGGTTAATGTTAATACTATTTATGTCAATTTTTGTAGTTGTTAAAAAACATTGTACAAATATCCTTTTTTTCAACTTGATTAGCAATGTATTTTTTCCTGATGTTCTTGTTCCAAATGTAGGTTACAGTTGCCTTCAATTGCATCTTATGTGTATTTTAAATAAGATAAAAGAAAGCATGCAGAATGTATGTGGCTAAATTTTCTTTGCTTCCTTTTACCAGCAGGCCAATGAAGTTTTTATTTATTTAGTGGCTGTGATTTCCGGCTGCCCGATTCAACCAACTAACTCCATCGCTGGCCATAGGGGGCGAACATCTTGCCCCTGTGGATGGGGCGCGCAACTTGGGTGTCCTCCTAGATGCCCGGCTGTCCATGGAAGATCAAGTGACAGCCGTGGCTAGGAGGGCGTTTTACCAGGTTCGCCTGGTTCGCCAGTTGCGCCCCCTATTGGATCGGGACGCCCTTCGCACAGTCACTCATGCTCTCGTGACATCCCGACTGGACTATTGTAACTCTCTCTACATGGGGCTTCCCTTGAGGTGCACCCGGAGACTGCAGATGGTCCAGAACGCAGCCGCGCGGGCAATTCTGGGTACCTCTAGGTTTACCCATGTAACACCTCTCCTGCGCGAGCTGCACTGGCTGCCTGTCGTCTTCCGGGTGCGCTTCAAGGTACTAATTATCATCTTTAAAGCGCTCCATGGCTCGGGACCTACCTACTCGCAGGATCGGATCCTGCCCCATACTTCCTCACGGCCGATTCGCTCCCACAGAGAGGGACTTCTCCGGGTGCCGTCCACTAGACTTTGTCAGCGGGCGACGCCCAGGGGAAGGGCTCTCTCTGTGGCGGGCCCTGCCCTCTGGAATGACCTTCCCCCCGACATTAGAACGACCACGGACCTCCGCTCCTTCCGTCTGAAATTAAAAACATATTTTTTCTGCTTGGCCGGCCTGGGGTAGTCTCTCTCTATGGGGTTTTAGCTGTATAGTGGGAATTTTAGCTTAGATTGGGTATTTTAGCACAGGTACTATTTAATTTGTTTTTAAGATGTCTTTGATTGTATATTTATGGTTTTAGTTTCCCTGTGCACCGCTCCGAGTCCCTAAGGGGAGAGGAGCGGTCAAGAAATTAAACTATTATTATTATTATTTATTTATTTATTTATTTTATTAAATTTATAAACCGCCCCACTCTCCCCAAAGGGACTTGGGGCGGTGCACAGGAAGTTAAAATAGAATAAAAAGACAAACATGACAATAAATAGTACTAAAAATAAATTAAACCCCAATACCCTGTGCTAAAAATCCTAAAACCATTAAAATCCTAAAACTTTACCCTTTAAAACTGAATTAAACAATTTAAATTTCAGTCTATACTAATGGTGTGGATTAGGCCAGGCCGGCAAGATGGAAGAAATGGGTTTTCAAACTTCGGCGGAAGGAGCGGAGGTCCGTGATAGTTCTAAGTTCGGGGGGTAGGTCGTTCCAGAGGGTTGGGCCCGCCATAGAGAAGGCCCTTTCCCTGGGCATCACCCGCTGGCACTGCCTAGTGGACAGCACCCGGAGAAGTCCCTCTATGTGGGAGCGAATCGGCCAAAGGGATGTGTGAGGTAGGATATGATCCCACAGATAGCTAGGTCCTGTGCCATGGAGCGCTTTAAAGATGGTGCTCAATACCTTAAAGCGCACCCGAAAGGCCACAGGCAGCCAGTGCAGCTCGCGCAGGAGCAGTGTTATGTGGGAATGCCTTGAGGCTCCCAAAATTCCCCACGCGGCTGCATTCTGAACTAACTGTAGTCTTCGGGTGCACCTCAAGTGAAGCCCCATGTAGAGAGCGTTGCAGTAGTCTAGACAGGATGTCACGAGCGCTTGAGTGACTGTGCAAAGGGCATCCCGGTCTAAAAGGGGACGCAACTGGCATACCAGGCGTACCTGGTAGAAAGCCCCCCTGGCCACGGCTGTCAGATGATCTTCCATAGACAGCTGGGAATCCAGGAGGACACCTAAGTTGCGTGCCCTATTCACGGGGGCTAGATGTTCACCCCCAATGGTCAGTGATGGAATAAATTGATTGTACCGGGACACCGGAAACCACAGCCACTCGGTCTTGGACGGGTTGAGTCGGAGTTTGTTACTTCCCACCTAGATCCGTATGGCCTCCACACACCGGGACATAACCTCGATGGCATCGTTGGGGTGGTTTGGGGTAGATATGTACAGCTGAGTGTCATCAGTGTACAGATGGTACTCTACCCCAAAACCACAGATGATCTCGCCCAGCGGCTTCATATAGGTGTTGAACAGGAGTGGAGAGAGGACCAACCCCTGAGGCACCCCATATGTGAGGGGTCTCGAGGCCGACCTCTGGCCTCCTGTCAACACAAATTGCGACCGACCGGAGAGGTAGGAGGAGAACCACCGTAGAACGGTGCCCCTCATCCCCAACCCCTCCAGTCGATGCAATAGGATACCATGGTCGATGGTATCAAAAGCCGCTGAGAGGTCTAATAGGACCAGAATGGAGGAACAACCCCCATCCCTGGCCCTCCAGAGATCATCCACCAACGCGACCAATGCCGTCTCGTTGCTGTGCCCGGGTCGGAAGCCGGACTGGTGCGGGTCTAGATAATCAATTTCCTCCAGGTGACGGGGAAACTGTTGTGCCACCACACTCTCTACAACCTTCGCCAAAAAGTGAAGATTGGAGACCGGACGATAATTTACTAACAATGCTGGGTCCAGGGAAGGCTTTTTGAGGAGGTGTCTCACCACCGCCTCTTTCAGTGCGTCCGGCAAGAACCCCTCACTCAGCGAAGCATTCACTACTTCCTGGAGCCAGCCTCGTGTGACCTCTCAGGATGCCAGTACAAGCCAGGAGGGACACGGGCCCAATAAACATGTGGTGGCTCTCAGTCGCCTTCGTAACCTGTCCATATCCTCGGAAGTAACAGAGTCGAACTCATCCCACAAAACTGTCTCAAGACCTTCCTCTGATAATCCCTCCAGACTACTCTCAGTGGAGGCCAACTTGCTCCGAATCTGAGCGAATTTGTATTGCTTCTAGGTAACAGACATGTATTGGAGGGCGGGGGGGGGGGGAACAAACTTTCTCTCCAAGAGTTGGTGCATACATGTTGTCTCTTTATATACTTCTGGGGGTTTCTGCCTTTCTCACATGTTGCATCTATATATCTGTGTATATGCATACTTGGAAAGCACAGGGCAGAACGCATACAATATATGCTGCTGTGGGACATTTGACCAGGAGAAAGGCTAAGAGAGTGAGGGGGGGAGTAGAGAGAGGGAGGGAGGGGGGATTAGCAGATCATCAACATTGCAAGCTGCTATTAAATTGCTTTTCCAGAAGATTGCACTGGCAAATTTGGAGATTTTCTACACAGCTCCTGGCCTGGCCGAACCCATCCACCCTCTTTTTTTTTTAGCCCTGATCTATCTTTTCTTGGTTCCTTTACACACACCAAACTTGGTCCTTTTCTGTTGAGTTTTTGAGTGGTACAGGTTGAGGGACACAGAAAAAATCTTGAGTCCTTTTACATGGTTTATTTCCATTGTTCTGTTGGGTTGGAAAAAATGAAAATGCCCAAATAGGTTGGTAAATGCACTCTGACAGCTTAGTTTAAAGTGGGAAAATGCAAACCCAATTGAAAGAGCACACTTCCCTATTTGCACACTTCCTTCAGGTTAGGCAACCACCCAACTGCCTGTTACAGGCCACAAAGTAGATGCAACTTGAGTTTTTAGGGTAGTAAAGTTCCTCTCTGCAGGGAGTTCTGTCCTTTGTAGCTTTGTGGCTGTATACTTTGAAATCCATAGAACTTTATAGCCTGGCTGAGCTCAAGTAGCACTGAGGGCACACAGAGCAAAAGGAAATTGGAAACAAACAAAATACAGCACATCCCAGTAACAACAGTGCTGGTCATCTGTCAACTTTTACATCCTTCTTTATATTCAGAACGAAAAAGAAGGTGTTTTTATGCCTTCTCCTGAGACACTTGTCTTTCACCCATAGACTTTCTTTAGCATCAACAAGAATAAAGAGGTTGAAATTTAAAGATTCAGGAATCTCAATATAATCATTTGAAAATCAACCTAGGGTGGCATTTTAAAATCTGAATGATCTTCTAACCTCAAATAAAATAAAATAAATAAATAAAATTCAGGAGGTACCATAGCCAGCGCTGAGAAGTGCCCGTTGTTTCATTGGTCCTGCTTAATTTACTTTCTGACATAATCTGGAAAGAGAAATTGGGCAGATTAATTTACCCTCTTCGCGGGATTGCTGGGATTATGGGATTTGGTGCCAGGGATTAGAATGCTACCATCCACACTTCAAAGCCAGAGTGAAATATAAATATAAGAACTGGTCCCGTTCTCCACCCCACTCCCCTACCTCCCCTCTCCCCCGGGCTTTGTCGAATCGCACCCCCCCCCCCCCCCAGACAAGACGGTCGTCGGAGCGCCGTTGCTGCTGCTTATATTCCTGCACAGGGCGCCACGTGCAGCGATGGCGCAAGTGCAACAAACCGCCTTCCCTCAGGAGGAACGGCACAGCCTCCTTTGTTCTTTCGTTTCAACTTTGAAGCGGGCGGGCGGACAGGCAGGAGCGCGAAGTGGAAGAAGACAAAAGAGGCAGCGCCAAAGGGGGGAGGGGGGCCGCGCGCGGGAAGGTGCGGACGGGCGCGATCCTAAAGCGGGGTTATCTCGGGCCGAGCAACAGACGCTCGGCCGCTTTTCCCACCCCAGTTTCCCGCGCCCGCCCGCCTTCATTACGAAAGGGGCAGAAGGACCCAGGTGAGAGGAAGGGAGTCGGTGCCCGGCTCTGTGTTATGATGGGCGGATCCTGTCCGCGCGACGTCAGGAGGGTGGGGGAGCGGGCGCCACTTGACAGGAGGGAGGGAAGGAAGACGAGCCGGCTGTTGCCTCCTCCTCCTCCATCCCCACCGCCGCCAACAGCTCCGGCAGCCACGGGGTGAGTGGAGGGAAGCGGCCGGGCAAGGGTTCACCCGCTCTTGGCGGCGTCCACACGACGGAACTCCACTCACTCGAGCGCGCGGCTCTCTTTCCAAGGGGGAGGGAGGGAGGGAGGGAGGGGTGGGGATGGGGGTGAGAGCCGCGCCTAGGAAGCGGGGACCGAGGTGGAGGGTGGGGGAGAAGGCTGCCGGCGGTCCTCCGCTTTCTCCCTTCCTCCGGCTGGCAGGCGGCCCTCCTTGGGTGGGAGCTCTTTGCGTGGGAAAGTTCCCCGATGCCCACCCGAAATGGGTCAGGGGGAGCCCGTGGGCATCGAGCAGGTGCCCTCCGCTCCGGTGTGGAGTTTCCAAAGGCGCCGCTCTCCTCTTGGACTTGGCTTTTTAGGAGCACCACCTGTCGTGCCCTATTCCGGGATAAGCCTGCGCCTCTTCTCTGCTCCCAACTCCTCGTTGAATGACTTGCCCCCACGTGTCGCCCAGGTCTCCTGCTTTCCCTTTTTGCCTTTGCTTTTTCTGCCCCATCTGGGATACCCAGAATAGCAAAAGCCCGTCTCTCTTTTTTTCAGTAAGGGGTGATTCTTTCCTTTCCTTTTTTAAATTATTATTTTGGGGAAGACGTGTGTGGGTACTTTAAAAATCGTTGTTTACTTACACATTCTCCCTTCAAGGTGGTTTGTTTGTTTCTTCGGTATTTAAGGGAGGACCAATTGGATGTTTGTGGGTGACCAGTGCTGCCCTCTCTTGGTTTGAAGCAAAGCCTGAGAAAAGGCTGCCATATGTGTGCCAGTTAACTTATTTTGGGACATACTTTATTTACTTAGGTGCCTTTATAAATAGTTTAATCTATATTTAAATAGTGAGAAGGAAGTGACTTCACCAGCCATTTCTAATAATATTTTAATGCATTTTCCTAAATAGGGTAATCTTAAAAGTGTTCTGTCTAGACTGGAACAGACTGATTTTGGTCATATTTGGAAGCAAGTGATGCTGAATGTTGCAAAGTATTTATAGCCAATACAAAAATAAATGATTTTAATAAAGTTGATATCATTTGGGTCAGGGTCTGCATTTGTTAATTTTTCCAAATTATTGTGTTGGTTGGCTTTTAAAAAGTGTTAGATTTATAATATTGCAGACTTTGGCAAAGTTAACATCTGTAGTGCTGTAGCCCTATGTTTCAATTAATTTTTTACTCAGCAACTCAATGTAGCTATTAAGATGATAAAAGGAGTAATTGATTACACTTAACATCAATAGTTCTTACCATTTCATGAATTAATGATGTTATTCTTTGATTCCATTAAAAGCAGTAAGTTGGTGCACAAAAGTGTCTTTAAAATTGTAGTAGCTTTCACTTGTTTAACATTTATTATCAAATCAAATGCATTTTATTGTACATCCTTACATATAATTAGACTGAAAATTTGTATATATGTATCCACTTCAGAACAAATATCTTTGTCATAAGCAATATTTCATCAGTAGTCTGTGTAATTATGTTGAAGAATTAGAATCCATTTTTTTGAATTTGCTGAGTTTTTGCATATCTTTCTCACTAAATGCTTTCAAAATTTCATGTGTGATGTAGTATACATAAAAGAAGTCAGAAGGAACAAATAACATTAGTGTTCATGTATATTTCTTTAACCTCATAAACAAAATCACCCAGTAGATTTACCAGTGTGAAGTAATTCTTCCCAGCTCAGTTTAATTAATAAGATAAATAGGACCAGATGTAGTGGTATATAGTATGGGAATGATCTTGAGAGACAAGGAGAACTGCAACCAGGAAAATGGTGAGATAAGAGGTAACTTAGTATGCAGCAGGAATGTAGGTATGGCAAATATCTCAGAAGGGACTCTCCTAGTTTCTTGGACTGAATATATGATGGGAGAAAATGTAGAGGTCAGCATTGAAAGATTCTATTAAGGTAACCTTACAATAAAGTGGAATTAATTCATCTGGGAGTGCTTTCTGACAGGACTACCTCACAGGGATGACATCTTGAGGGTACCCTGCCCTATATAATTGACATGAATGTTGGTTTCTCTCAACACAATAATGTTATTACCAGATTGTAGAGCCAACTCATCTCTCACTTAAAAGGAACTTCCAAAGACCGTGTAGGTGTAATTGATTGTTAGATTCAATTGCTAAATTTAGTTTATTAAACTATTTATAAAATTATGGCTCTCTACCACTCCACAACCAGAGACATTATCTTAAAAATGGGAAGATTTGTAATTAATCTTCCTAAAGTGGCTATTTTGTCAGTCACTTCCAGAGTGTAACATAAAATTGTCAATGTAAACACAACCTAACATCATAGAAATATTTTGCCATGTCTAAAGACAGAATGATTCTACCATCAGAAAAACACTGGCTAAAAATGGGATTCTTAGGATAGTAGCAATACAAAAGCCATGACTCACTAAAAACAGTGGTCTTGTCTCAAAAGTTGGTCAAGATTATTCTCCACATTTCTGGAAAAATGTTCTGTAAACACATGAGCCAAAAGTAATCTTGTCAGGCTTCACTGATATTGTATTGTATTATTTACTGATATTGTTTGGTATTAGTTATTCTGTTCCACAGTAACAACCTCATACTACCAAACATAAAAGTAAGAGTGCCTTAATTTGTTTAGTTGCCACGGCACCTGGATAATATGCACTCATTGGCTATAAAGTGAAGCTCAAGTAAGTTACACAGCCACGATCCCAAATATAACAACAAGAAACTGACAAAGAACAAATACAATAATTAGGAATGGTAACTCAAGGTCTAGACCGAAATCCCATAGGAAAATTATAGCAAGATCTATAATGAATGGTTTTTAAAAAATCTGGAAAGGTGCCCGATATTACAATTAAAGCAGTTTGTTGGGGAGGAATGGACCATAATTCTTATTCAGCAAGGTTGGCAATTGATTACCAATACCATTGGTTATAGTTATTGCAACTAAAAATTGTAGAACCAGCTACTGGATCCAAGAGAATGATTAGTTTTTCGTATTGGCACATGGCATGTTGTGTGATGGAATTAATGAAATAAGCACAAAATGTTTATGTTTATGCACTTTATCAGAAAGATTCACACAAAAATCTCATGGGAAAGATATGCAAAAATTTAGAAAATCATCAAGATGGAGAGTACCTTTTAAAAAAGTATATTTAGTTCTTTTTCAATTTAACTTTTGTTTTTGTTAAACCATAGAGAATAACTGTTTAAAATTATATTTCTTTTGTTATCTTTTTTGTTGTAGATAAATATGGGTACTTAAGAAGACCGTAAGACAATATTTTAATACAAAGAATAAGGCAGGTGTCTGCTTTTTGATTCCAGCTACACTGTAAGTATAATTGGATTATCATGTATTGTATTAACTTTATTTAAGATACTTGAAATTATCGATTTAAGGGAGTGTATACTTAGCAGATGAAAAATGTCTTCATTAGTGCCTTGAGCATTTCATTTGGGTCATATGATGAGATAGTGGCATTTGTGGCATATGATGTAATATGACTTCGTAGTTCTGTTGGATAGGAAAGAGCCAATATAAGAGGTGAAAAAACTGGACAATAGTTAGAATTTGTGTATCAGTTTCAAGGTTCTTATGTCTTGTGAGTAATCACAACATTCGAATGGATGTATTTCTACAAAGTAATTTATATTTATTTGCTCTTATCTTGCAGATAGAATAAATAAAATAGCTTGTTTATGGTTACTGAGTAATGTAGTGCAAATGTGAGCTTTGATAAATACCTGTATTACACTGTAGCTAGAAATCTACAATTATCTACAATTATCAGCTGAATTTCTCCTTGATATCTAATCTTTAAAACATGCTCCTGGAATTCAGGTGGGGATTATAGAAACTAAAATGAAAAAGGAAGTACCACATTTAAAGCTAAATAGTAACAAAAATATTGTGGTCTTATAGTGGAAGATGAAAAAAGAATAAGAATTATAAATTACTCTGATGATAATCTATTCTTGTATGTTTTATTTGAGAATTTTAAATGTTATTTCTAATGACAATTAGATGATTAGACCATACTGAATCAATGACAATTCTGCTTAGCATTACTGACTGCTTTCTTTTGTGGATTGCCATAGTTATTATGTTAATCAGGCATGGTCATAACTCTGAATGCTTGTATATATGTCAGTTGTACTAATGGCATTTTGTAATGTTTTTATTAAATAATTAATGGATGAAATGTCTGATCCAAGAATGACATCATTTTTCATTGCATGCAATTTGAAAGCCTTGGATGATATCCAAAATGATATATTTTTGCTGATAGAATGATACTTTATCTAGTGAAGGCTTTTATCAGAAGAAAAGAGCTTTACATCTTGGGGTGCCTTGAAATTTACTCTAGAAGACTAGCATCTTCTTTGAATTATGGTAAAGAATGAACTGAAGGCAGTCAAGTTGGAAAGGGAATTGCCAAAAATTACTTGCATCCAAGTTGATAGAAGTTTCACTAAATCAAATATTTTTCCCTTGACTTCTTAGTTTCAACCTCTTTGCAGCCTGGAAAATTCTGAGAATTTAAGACCACAGCTCAGAAAGCTGCCAAGATTAACAAATGATGACTATAATATAGATAAGAACAAGTTCTATATAAATGCTCCTGGTAACAACAACAATTGGGGAGGGGTCCATTTGGAGAAGGGCGGGGTATAAATTTAATTTAAAAAAAAATTGCTATAGATATCATTGTTTTTATTTTCAGATTCATTTCAGGCAAAAGTTACATGTCTGGTTACTGAATCGAAACTGATTAAAGATTTATTCTTTCTTGTTAAAGCAAACATACAGAATAATCTATTTTGTACCAATACAATAGCACAATTAAAATTAAAAATAGAAAAATGGAATAAACACAATAATAATAAAAAATATTTGAAACAGTATAAAGTTAAAAATTAACAATACAAAGTACTTTTTAAATTAAAAGGCCAGTGAAAGATAGCAGGCACAGAGTTAAGAGAACTCCTCTGAGGGAATAAAATCTACAGACAGGTTGGCACCGTAGGGAAGCCCATACTCATCTCTTCACTTCTTACCTTCCATTTATAAAATTTATGGAATCTAACAACATTATTATCTGATCTATTATGAGATGATTGTTATAGTTACATAGAAATAAAACTAAAAATTGGGACAGTATTACAATTGCTTAAGTTTTTGGATATGAAGAACTTTGGTGATTGTTCATTACCAAATGATGAACAAATATTGTAAGCTATTTAATGTAAACCTGCAATTAATTTCCCCATATGTTAAAAGATTTAATTAGGAAGTTTAGGTGCTAATTCTTTTGCAAAAAGAAAAATTATATTTTTGATTGTGATTTAAAATGTGAAATTGTTGTGATTTTAAGTAGCAATCTAACAGATATTTGGTGTTAAACCGTTGTTATTTTAAATGCAATCTAACAAATATTTATTGATACCAGTTTCTAAATCAGGAACCAAGTATCATTCATATATTATTACTTATGCTTTTAATTAGCTTTTTATATACCTTTCAAAAATATTAAAATAATTTTAAAAAAAACTTGCTTTAAGTATATAGTGATGATGTGATAAAGAAATAAGCACAGTAAACAGCATGCATTATTAATGCCTTTAAAAATTTTCAAAGAACATCAAACAGTTTTTGAGATCTCATAATCAATTTCTGTTTATACTCAAAACAATGTATAACACCCTAAGAGACATTTATGTAATGTAGTAAACATTTCAAGATAATTTATGAACAAATGCATGATGTAATCAATTACATAATATGCAACATTCATTGAAATATCAAGAAATACAATTAAAATATTCAATTGTCAATAATAAACAATGCCTTAATTATTCATATTAATCCACAAGAAGGTAATGCAAGTAGCATCAAAAAAGATATAATCTAAAACATAACGTCATAATGTTTTAGATTATATCTTTTTTGCTGCTACTTGCAGCAAAACTAGAAAACTAGATTCTTAAAATCTGCCCCCTGTCTATCTCTGATGACAAGAACAGCTTTTCTTGTCAGATCAAATAGAAATAAACTGATAAGACCCGGTTTCATTGGATTTATACTAGGTAGGATTATTTTGACATTGTTACGTGACATACTAAAGCTACTGAACTCACCCCCATTTATATCTTTTCCTTCAGAACAGAGCTTAGATAGTAACCCATAACATTTCTTAATTGCAGTGGATAAAGATAATGCTGCTTGACAGACCGTTCATATTCTTTTATACTTCTCTTTCTGCTTTGATTTTTGGGTGAATCTTGGAACTAGATTCATAACTGTATTTTTAGTGGAATTGAATTTTCTGTAATTTTTTTTGTAAAAGATTATCTTTGGAAAACTAACACTTTTAGAAGCCTTGTATTCGTTTGTCTTTCATGTAGTTAATTTCATTGTTGGAAAGAGAATATAAGGTAATATTGCTGTAGAAAAAATAGTGTAAACCATTATTATTATAGACCTAGCAGAAATTGAATGAGAGAGAAAAAATTGAAGATTGTTCAATTCCTTTAAGAACAGCAAGGGAGTATATTGAGTATGAAAAAAGGATGAATTCTGGTCTAAGTAAAAAAAACAACCTGCTAGTGCTGTTTTGCATTTATGGTGCAATCATATTGGCATTCTGTATTATTCTGGTTATTTTAACTAAAAAAAACCAAAACTGAAATGCATAGTGAAAAACCCAAAATTATTAATTAGGGATCTGGAGCAGTTTACTTTAATAAGATTTGCATGTTTAAATCATTGAAATATTTAGTATCATTTTAACATTTTTGTGCATCTGCTTTAATAATTTTCTCTTGATTTTTTTCTATATTAGTGTACTTTTATGATACATGAGTTGCCTAAATTGCCCACAGAATATAGATGGGATACAAAGAAAAATCAATTATGAATTCCGAGAAGAAAGGTTATGTTTGGATCTTTTTAGCTTTAAAAAAGAAGAAATAAGATAAAACCCAAATGGCTATAATTTACCAGTAGTAGCACATAGTTTGCATGTAGGTCTCTGGTTAAATTCCTGGCAAGTAAAATAATGGAAGTGTTGCCCGGTAGTTTTGACAACATGCCAAAACAGATGGATCCGTAATTTGGCTTACTGTGTGATTTTGAAACTGACATTGAGATCTGTACTCCTTGGACATTTTCTCATACCAAGAAATCTTTTGTGAACCAAATCTCAAAACCATTTCCATCTCATCCCATCTCTGGGATTAGAATTAAGGAAAAATAAAATTTAATCACAGTGAAGTAACACTCAATAAGGCAAAAAATTTGGATGTAGTTAATAAATCATTGAAATCAATTTATGTTAAACTTACATTATTTTATATTAATATAGGGGTAACATTATGGCTGCAGAAATCTGGATGACCAATGGATGGGAGCAAAGATGCAGAAAATTACCTAGTGATTATAAAATTTAGTAGTAGATTTTACTGCCTAACATGGTAGCTCTCACTACAGCCTAAATTGATATTACATATATTTATGAAATTATTTAGTTTTCTTAAGTTTAAAAATTGTAAATCTGATAGTTGCCCTGTTTAAGATTTGAGAATATTGATTTATTGCTGGATATTATTTATTTTAACTTTATTAATTTTGGTAAATCATTTTTATCAGGTCAAAACAGTCACATTTATACAGCAAATCTAATAAAATATTTTATCTAATTAAGAGTCTACATAATATAATAACTGGGTTGTTTATGAGAACTTGCTATATTATCTCATGAAGGAAACAGGAATATATACTTTAACTTTTAAATTTTAATCCATTAGAATTTATAGTTAATACATTATTAAATCATATAAGCAAATTTTATATAGCAATAAATATAATACGTCTGTAAATGATGTGTTGTCTGGAAGCAATGTTCCCTTTGTTCATCTTTGAGTCCTTGATAACAGTCATGAAAAGTACCATGGTTGGTTGTGGAGTTGCCTTGTGTTTTTGCCAACAGCAGGTGGCAGCATATAGCCAACCTTGAATAATCGGAAAAAAACCATTAATCAAAGTAATTTGATTAAACTGCTACATGGACAGAAGACCACTGGAAAATTCCAGGGCTGTAAACTAGATTGGGATGTTTAAAAAATTTCACAAAAGGCAGTGGTATACCACTTCCAAATTGTTGTCCAAAAGTCACAAGGACCTTTCATGGGAATACAATACAACTCAAGGGAAATTATTTTGCCTTTTTACTGTTTTGTAAAAACTTATTTGGGACTGAAAATTAAATTTGTTTCTGATATACACTTAGGTAGTTGATGATTTAAAGGAGAAACCTCTATTTTTTATATTCTTATATTTTGTGAATTACAATACAAATACTCCTGGTTTGCTGTACTATGCATTGTCTTTTAAACATAAAATAGTTTCCAAGATCAAACTTTCTATCTATTATTTGAACTTCTTTGGTTCAACATTCTTGCCACCTATAAAATCTTAAAATGAAAGTCTTATATTTTCTGGATGCTCAATAATACTTGCTGGGCTATATAAAAAATAATGGTGAACAATTAAGATTTGATTAGTTTAGATCTGTGATGGCGAATCTATGGCATGCTTGCCACAGGTGGCATTCGGAGCCATTTGTTAGGGCATGCAAGGCATTGTCCTATCAGCTCCAGTGCGCATATGTGCGCTGGTCAGCTGACTCCGGCTTTCATTTTTGGCTGTTTTTCGCCCTCCAGAGGCTTCCCTGAATTCTCCGGAGGGTGAAAAACAGCCCTATGGGCAACCTGGAAGTCTGTTCCCAAACTTCCAGGTTGCCCGTAGGGCCATTTTTTGCCCTCGGGAGCTTCAAGAAAGCCTCCTGAAGCTCTGGAGGACCTTTGGGGGCAGGATGGGGGGCCGTTTTCACCTTCACCAGGCTCCTAGAAAGCCTCAGAAGCCTGGGGAGGGCAAAAAGCGGGTACATCACGTGCAAAAAGTGTGAGGGCAGGGGTCATGCACGCACACACAGGGAGGGTCATGCACATAGAATTATGGGTGTGGGCACACCAGCGCATGACCCCACTGTGCTCCCCTTGCTTTTGGCATACGATGGGAAAAAATTAGGTGGTCCTTTAGAAGTCAAATGCTCTGTACCTTCTCTTGTTAGTCCATTCACTTGCCTAAGTCTTAAATGCCAGACTGACTATATGATCTATCAACCTATCTGCTTAAAGAATACTTCTGCAGTTTTGAGAGGACTTCACCCAATTAGACTGCAGCTAAATACTGAACTTTGTGTAGAGATCATGATGCAACAGTGTCACATCAAACAATCCAACAGTTGTAAGTAAAATTGGTTACAGAGTTAATTATTTAAGATAAGGAAGTGAAGGGTGATGTTGTCATGGTGAGCTACCTATAAGAACACAAAAAGAACTGAGATTTTGAATAATGGATGGACTGCTAACATTAGGAATTATTTACATGTTTTTGTCTTTAATGGTCATGCATATGCCAAACATTCATAAACAACAGTGCAACAAACAGTATCTTTTGACTAGCGCCACAAAATCAATTTGATCAACAGCTTAAGGTGTATTTATATAGGCAAAACTAAAGAATATTAATGAACTATAATGACATTGATCGAAAGCTGCTGTTAAAGGCTTAATTTAGCTTTCCATTAGAGGGGAAAAAAGCAATGATTTAAATACTGTGTCAGAGAGTTTCAAGACATATGGATCAGAAAACCAAATAAAACCTCCAAATATATCTCTTTTAAAAAGAACCCTTGACTCCATTGCCTAATGTCATCCAGAAAGCAATACCATGCTCCTTTCCTTCAACAAAGTATGCACATAATTAATTGATTAAATGAGAAATTATAGCAGTTTACACTTATTATCTGTGTAGTTCTGGACATACGTAGCCCCTAGTTTGATTAGGATGAATATGTTATGGACATGTAATTGCACACATTTTTAAATGTAATCAGAAATAATTTTACATACTGATTTTAGCTTAGTTTTAACAATAAATTATTATTGCATATATATTATGCTTATGTATTATGCTCATTAGTAGGGAACATTAAGTTCTTGGGTTAAGAAATATTCAGACATATGGGATAGAGCATTCACCTCTTTGTGCTGTGAATTAGAATTGGAAGATATTCAAAAATTAAAATGAGAAAAGAATTGTGCACCTCCTGGCCCTGAATGTGAGATGTTTGTATTCCAAATGTTTGTGGTCAGCTCAAACCTTTAGTAGGATGGAAACAAAGCTGAAAGGTTTTTTTTTGTGAAATCAAAGCTTGTTAAAAACATTACAGATGCCATATGATTCCCCCCCCCCCCTAGAATAAATTACATATACCTGGATCAATTTGAATTCCATCTGTGGAAGTATAATAGCCCAAATATCCCTAATAGAGACTGTTCAAACATAGAGGTTGTGGTCACAAAGGCATTTAAAGACTGGGAACATAATCCTTAGAATAAATGTGCAAATCATTCAAATAAATGACCCAAAAATGTTCAAAAGGTCATGAAAAACAGGACTCAAAAATCTCATAAAGACTGATTGGCGGAAAGCTAATAGATATACCCATACTCAAATTTCTCATTACAAGTATCAAAGAAAGTTAATTATTTAGTACCCTTGTTTAGTGCGAATCAGATGGCAAACTCTTTGGGTTCTAATTTTGTCATTTTGGTTCCTACTTTTCCAGTCTTTATAGCATGGGAGAGACAAAGGAACTTTGCTATTCATTTTTTTATTTTAAAATCTTTACATTTTTATATTCAGGATCAGACTGTTTTTATAATGGCCAGGGATTACATTTCCCCCCTTCTCCCTCTAATTACAGTATGGAAAGAAAAAAAAATACTTCAAAAAGAGAAATAAAGATAGCAGATAGATATAAAGTTGTGTGTTTGCTTGCTTCTTTTTTGGATTAGTATCTTTTGTTCAGGACTTATAAGAAATAATAGAGAAGGTAACATGCTTGGGGAAAAGCATATATGCAATCTCTAGATTTGTACATTCTGGTAAATCATTATATGATTGTTTGCTTTTACTTTAGCATGGTATGCAAACACAGTAACCATAACTTGTAAATCATTGCTTAGGATTCAGAACTGTGTTTGTTAAAGAGGCCCATTTGCTGGTTTATTAAACAGTACAATTAAAATGAAACATGGCTCACGATAAAATAAAATGGAAATTCTTCAGGGATTTTTTATTATCTACTGTGTGGATTTTTTGGAAATGTATCCCATAGGGCAGGGGTCTGCAAAGTTGGCTCTTTCAAGACTGGTGGACTTCAACTTCCAGAATTCTCCAGCCAGCATGGCTGGCTGTAGAATTCTGGAGTTGAAGTCCACCAGTCTTGAAAGAGCCAACTTTGCAGACCCCTGCCATAGGGGTATGACTGTAGAAACTGGTCTAGCTATTGCATTATACTGTATTATATACTGCATAGAATAAAACGATTTAATTTTTTCTGTAATGTAACATTTTCTCTACATTGCCTTCTTTTTCTTCTTAAGACAAGCAAATTAAATTTGATGCGAAATAGTGTTAAATTTGATGCGAAATAGAGAAATATGAGCTCGAGAATAATTTTTCCAGTGACTGTGTAGAGGACATAAATTCTAAAAGAATCACATTAACATCGAAAATTGCATTTAACAGTCATTAATTAAAACAATATTAAATGGGAAATTCAGATAAAACTGTTTCAATATTTCAAATAGTTCAGTGCTAACTGAAATAAAAAAATACTTAGGCCCTAAAAGCCAAAAAGAAAGGACCAACATTTATTTCTTCAACAGAATATTTCAAAAATATGGACTAGCATCGAATTTATTTTTCTTCCACCGAAGGGGGCATGTCCATCGGTTCTTCTGACAGCTTTCCCCCCCTCTTGCTCCTACAAGGAAGCCAACCCGAGGATAATCTTGAAATACACCAGTTCCCCCGGATTTGCTGCTGCGGGCGCCTCCTTCTGCGCTGGCTTCTTTCCTTTCCCCACTTCCCGGCTCTTTCCAAACCTCGGGAGCTCGCCGAGGGGCGGCGGCGGCGGCGGCGGCAAAACAGCCGGGAAGTGGGGAAAGGGGAGAAGCCAGCGCAGAAGGAGGCGCCCGCAGCAGCAAATCCGGGGGAACTGGTGTATTTCAAGATTATCCTCGGGTTGGCTTCCTTGTAGGAGCAAGAGGGGGGGAAAGCTGTCAGAAGAACCGAT
Organism: Rhabdophis nuchalis; assembly: GCA_039707465.1. NCBI lineage: Eukaryota > Metazoa > Chordata > Lepidosauria > Squamata > Natricidae > Rhabdophis > Rhabdophis nuchalis. The sequence continues at coordinate 41,686,751 of CM077649.1, read as the reverse complement.
GGACATGCCCCCTTCGGTGGAAGAAAAATAAATTCGATCCAAGAAAAGCTGCTCTTTCTTCCTCCCTCTTCCCGGGGAGGGGAGGGGGGGAGACAGATGAAATTAAAAACAGCCAGAAGATATTACAGCCATCGAAAAGATGTGGCGGGGTGGGAGGAAAGCAAAGAGCAGTTCGGCGACCCTAAACTTTAAATCCCTGAATTTCTCGAGGACAACGTGAAGATTCTCTTAAACCTCTCTCGCCAACTCTTCCTTGAATGCTTTTCCCCTTGCGAGCGCTCTTTTTTTTCTTTTCTTTTTCCCTCTCGCTAACAAGAGTCCGGATCAGTTTTCTTCCACCCTCCTTTTTTCTTTTTCTTTTTGCTATCTCTGGCTTCCCAGACTCATTCACTGACTCGGTGGCTCTTTCCTCTTCCGCGGGGAAGAGCTCCGTGCCTCCGTGCCCGTCATCTCCTCTTACTTCTCCTCCTCCTCCTGCTGCTGCTGCTGGAACTGGCGGCGGTGGCGGCGGCGAAACAGCCGGGAAGTGGGGAAAGGGGGGAAGCCCCTCGACCTTGCTCTATCTGCCAGCGGAGGAGGCGCCCACCGCGGGGAAGAGCTCCGTGCCTCCGGGGCCATCATCTCCTCCTCCTTCCCCTCCTCCTCCTCCAGCCGCCTTGCTTGCTTTCCTGCCTGCCCGCCAGAGAGAGAGAGAGAGAGAGAGAGAGAGAGAGAGAGAGAGAGAGAGAGAGAGCAGACGGCCGCGGCGCTTCGCTGAGGGAAAAAGAAGACAGCGCAGCCACCTTGAGAACGCGGAGGACTTACGGTTCCCGGGTCCATGTAACCTTATATCGGCGTATAACGCGCATATCGGCGTATAACACGCATACATCATTTGCCCCCTATTTTCAGGGGGGAAAAGTGCGTGTTATACGCCGATAAATACGGTAGCTTCCATGTTGGTAGAGCCTTCTTAAATTGCATTCAGGAGGGATAGGCAAACCGTGTCATTGGTATAAAAAGATTTAATCTCTTTGGCCAATGCAAAATCCATTACATTAGATGCAAGGATGCATTTAATTATTGATGTTTAAGCTGGACTTGAAACTAATAATAAAAGTAAAGTCTACCTTAAATATATGGGCCTTATTTGAAGATTTCCTCTGAAAATATAATTGAAATGTTTGATAATGTATATCGATTAGTTTTGATCTGTTTTTTTACAAATTATGAAATTGAAATGTACATAAATATGCAACAATAAATATTAATATTATGATAGGAACCCCTTTATAAGCAGGAAGGAATCATTACACTTCTTTAAAATCTGATGGATTTATCAATAGCTATAGGTATAAATGTTTTTCAACTGGAGTAACTGCTATTGAACTATAGTTGAAAAAAGAATTGTTAAATATACGTTGACATTGAATAATATTATAGGATGTTTATTTATATATAGTGTATGGATGCCTGTGTCTACATTTATATCTATTATGTATATGTATAGTATATTTCACTCTGTTCAAATTGTTACAAGTGCTAAGAAAGGTAGCATATGATAACCTGTATTTATCTTTGTATAATTCATTTGATACATTTTTCTTTAAATGAGAGAACACAAAGAACATTTTCATCTTTAAATAATGTATTATTATTGATTTCAGCTACAGTAAACCCTAATGAATATTTGCCATTCAGGGATTTGAAGTCAAGTATTTTTGGATGCAGAGGTTTGAAAGGACTGATATATAATGAAAAGTTGTCTCTTCTCTCATAAAATTAATAATCTCTTGTTCATTTAAGCTAATGGGGTGTCAAATTTACAGCATCACGGGACGTCACATGATGTATCAGGACTTTCTCCCCCTTTGCTAAACTGGGAATGGGTGTGGCTAGCATGTGATGCATCCAGCCTGCATGCCGCAAATTTGACAGCCCTGGAGTAGAGGCTACATAGTTATCTCAAATTGATTTTTAGAAATATTCATTCTGAAAAACACATACACACACACACTCCTGTTTTTTTCACCTCACAGATGAGAATGAGCTCAGTTAATTAGCCCCGGGTGCATAATAATTCACAGAGGAGGCTGAAACATGAGCTGTGACATCATGGCACAAATCTCATGATTTACATACTGATATTAAAATCCAACTACAAAAAAAATGGTTTGTATTCTGATGTCACAATGCACAAATGCACAAATCACCTTTTCTTTAGTCATCAGTGTACCATTAATGCCTATGTCCTGGAATTGATCCTTGGAATACATGATCTTTTAGTGCAGGGGTCCCCAACCCCCGGGCCGCGGACCGGTGCCGGTCCATGGCTGGGTGGGAGCCGGGCCGCAGGGTCGTAGAGGAGGAGGAGGCAGCCCCCTGGGCAAAGCGCGCGGGAGAACGCAGGCGGGGCTGTTCGCGCGCTTGAAGTGCACCTCTTCTCCCACCCTTGTCGACGGTGGGACTCCTGGGGGGGCAGGGAGAAAGGGACTCCGCAGCAGTCCTCCCTACCGGCCGCGGATTCCCTTCCTCCCTGCCCCCACAGAGCTTCCCCAACCGGCATGCCAGCTACTCGTCTTCTTCCAGAGGCTGCGGAGGTTCCTCCCCCGCCCTCCCCACGGAGCCTTCTCAGCTTCTGGAAGGAGCCTGACCGAGTGCACGAGCGACCAAGCGCAGCGGTGGCCGCCTGGGTGGGACAGGCTAAGGCAAGTGAACGAGTCGAGCCGGGCTGAGGAGACTCCGCGGTGGGGGGGGGGAACGGGACGGGACGACGACAGACCAACAGAGAGAGGCATAGACACAGAGAGAGACGGGGAGGGAGGGAATCAGAGAGAGTGACACACACACACACACACACACACAGAGCGGGAGGGAGAAAGATAGAGTGATTAAGTGCCTGAATGCGAGACAGACAGACACACACACACACAGAGTGACAGAGATGGGCAGACGAAGGAGAGAGAGACAGAAAGAAAAAGAGAGAAAGGGAAAGAAAGAAAAACAAAGTGGGAGAGAAAGAAAGACAGAGAAAAAGAGAAAGAGACAAAGGAAAGAAAGAAAAAAAGAAAGAGAAAGAGGGAAAGAAAGAAAGACAGAAAGAGAGAGAGAAAGAAAGAGAGGGAGAGAGAAAGGGAAAGAAAGAAAAAATGAGTGAGAAAGAAAGAAATAGGGAAAGAAAGAGAAAGAGAGAAAGAAAGAGAGAAAGAGAAAGAAAGAGAGAAAGAAATAGAGAGAGAAAGAGAAAGAAAGAGGGAAGGAAAGAAAGAGACAGAGAAAGAGAGAAAGAGAGAAAGAAAGACAGAAGGAAAGAAAGAAAAAGAAAGAGAGAGAGAGAACTTATGACCACAATTGAGCCCAAAAGTTTGGTTGCTAACCAAGACCGTTGTTAAGTGAGTTTCACATTTTCCAAATTGGCCACGCCCACCCAGTCACATGACTGCTGAGCCACTCAGCCGGTCCGCAGAGTTTTCTTTAAAATGAAACCGGTCCCTGGTGCAAAAAAGGTTGGGGACCCCTGTTTTAGTGCATATGCTCCAAAAAAACGTTCTGACATATTAAAACTGAATATATTCCAACGATATTTTCCATTGTGCCAGATGGTTTTCTTCTGAAATTAAATCTAATGAATGCAGTTTGGTTTGCACAAGCTGAATTTAGCAGTGGGCAATGGAAAAACGTAACAGTGAAACTGGCCATATGGTATATTGTTTCAGTAATCTGATATAGAGAGATATAAAAAGAAGCAAAAAGGTAATAAAATAAGGTAAGATAATAAACTGGATTGCATTTTTATTTATTTTAATACAGCATAGGAATAAACGAAGCTTCCTTATACTGTGTCAGATAGCAGCCCATCCATCTAGTATTGTTGACATTGACTGATGAATGGAGATACTAGGGATTAAATTTTCACTGGGCTACTTTATTCCCAAGAAATATAATATTGATTTTTTTCCTTAGTTTTCTCTCTCTATATATACAAGTTTCTATTGCATTTCTACAGAGTTGCAAAAGGAATTCAGGGGTGAATAGATAAGATGGGGAACTCATCAAATTTGCAGACGACACCAAGCTGGCAGGAATAGCCAACACTCCAGAAGATAGGCTTAAGATACAGAAGGATCTAGACAAACTTGAACATTGGGCACTCTAATAAAATGAAATTCAATTGTGAAAAAAGTAAGGTCCTACATATAGGCAAGAAAAACCAAATGCACAAGTACAGTATAGATGGTACCTTGCTCAATAGTAGCAACTGTGAGAGGGATCTTGGAATCCTAGTGGACAACCATTTAAATATGAGCCAGCAGTGTGCAGCAGCTGCCAAAAAAGCCAACACAGTTCTAGGCTGCATAAACAGAGGGATAGAATCTAGATCACGTGAAGTGTTAATGCCACTGTATGGTGCCTTGGTAAGGCCACACTTGGAATACTGCATACAGTTTTGGTCGCCACGATGTAGAAAAGACGTGGAGACTCTGGAAAGAGTGCAGAGAAGGGCAACCAAGATGATTAGGGGACTGGAGACTAAGACATATGAAGAACGGCTGCAGGAGCTGGGTATGTCTAGCTTGATGAAGAGAAGGACCAGGGGAGACATGATAGCAGTGTTCCGATATCTCAGAGGGTGCCACAAAGAAGAGGGAATCAAACTATTCTCCAAGGCACCTGGGGGCAGGACAAGAAGCAACGGGTGGAAACTAATCAAGGAGAGAAGCAACTTAGAACTAAGGAGAAATTTCCTGACAGTAAGAACAATTAACCTCTGGAACAGCTTGCCTCCAGAAGTTGTGAATGCCCCAACCCTGGAAGTCTTTAAAAAGATGTTAGATAGCCATTTGTCTGAAATGGTATAAGGTTCCTGCCCACGCAGGGGGTTGGACTAGAAGACCTACAAGGTCCCTTCCAACTCTGCTATTGTATTGTATTGTAAGAAATGATAGAATATCCTCAGCATTTAAATGTTAACATGATACATTATTGAGAAGCTGATTTGGTTAAGATGTAGGAACAATTAATAACTTTACAGATGGAATTTGATGGAAAACATAGACAGCATTAGAAAAGTGTCTATAACTGAAATCATATGGCTGTTGTGTATATAACTCCAGTTGAATAACTTTTTGATAATTAAAAAAAAACTCCATATTAGCTAGGGAAGACATGGGGAATTTAGTTATTAAAAGCCCTGCTCTAATGTAATTATATATGTCAATTGCAATTATAATGTGTGTATCTTACTATTTCTGTAAAACCATATGTGAATATTAGAATGGAAGTATTTATTGAATATACGGAGTCAAAATCTGAATAAGATTCAGGTGTATAAAATTCATATACAGCAGTTGTCCGGAAGAAGCAAAATATTGTGGGTGCTCCATCTCTGGAAGCTTTTAAGAAGGGACTGGGCATCCCTTTGTCTAAAATTGTACAGAGACTCCTGCTTCTGCAGGGGGTTATGATTAGCTAGAAAAAAAGTTAACCCTAACCTTTGAAAGTGTATGAAATAAAATGAAGTATCCTACAAAACTTGTAATACATTCACCCTAAGACAGGCCATATCTAGATTTTTAATTTATTTTCTTTCTGATTTAGCATTGAGGATTGTATGAGAACTAAAATTGCAATGGTGCTACACAGGCCATTCATTTCAGCGAGCTTAGCTTTGTTAAACTGCTTAGTCGCTCAGTCTTGCAATTTTTCAACAAAGAGACCAGAAGATGGTGCCACAATTATGAGTACAGTATGTCCAGTTGATTCAATCAGAAATCAGTTGTCTCCTATCAGAATTAACAAAATCGAGACAGATGGTTTAATTGTTGCATATGACTTAATACTCCATGGAAGTCTTTATTAAAGAAAAGTACTTAAGTAGTTCCACTACTTTCTGAAGTGGTAAAAATATGTTCTTCTAAATACTAGGCTTCTTTAATCTGATTTATTAGCAATGTGATGAAGTCCTTTGTTCATGTGAGATTTCATTCTTTTTTTATGGCATTTTTTTCTTTAACGTATTGCTCCTAAAATAGTACATACCACATAGAAAAATAACTTACAAATTTCAATCAGGGAAATAGTTTGAGCTTGCAGAACTGGTTTCACAACCTTTCCTCTCAACCTTCCACCCTAAGTGGTGGGAGAGGTGTGTTAATAGAACTCTGCAGCTGCAATTAATTCTGCTTGTTAATTTATCCACAGAAAGAGATCCACAGGTTTCCACACAGAGAGATAACTTTATCATTCCACAACTAAAAGAAAAAAAAGTTTTATTATTTTCAATCAATTTATATGGCTACCCAACTCATAATTGTAACTTTGAGCAGCTAACATAAGATGAAAACAAGAAAAAAAAACCAACAAAATAAAAACAACTCTTCTGAAGGAAGAGCTGGGCTTTCAAGAAGGCTAGCCACAATAGGGCTATCTTTCAAGCTAGAGTGAAGATTGAAGGGTTCAAGGGGATACCAAATTGCAAATTGCATGTAGTCCTGTACCTTCATATCTAAGTACATGCCAACTCCTGAGAAGACTTAATCATCCAGGAGACACATGAATCTAACACACAATTGGCTGTACTGTAAGGACAAACAAGTTTGAATTCTTCCCAGGTAACCAAGCTATACCATGCCTCAGTTATTTCCAAAGGATCTGCACAATTGGGAATCCAATTGACAGTAGAGCTGACATATGTCTCAAATAGTTTTCACAGAAATCCTGTAGATATTACTTCAGCCCTTCCCTACCAAGGAGGGACTGGGCCATCTTGAAGAGGGCTGGCTATCTGCAAATGCAATCATAATACATTTGAGGAGAAAGAGATCAACATCTTGCTGGAATTTCTAAGATGTGGCTAATACTTTTATGTTTACGTTTATTTAAATTTATATACCGCCCTATCTCCCTTGCGGGACTCAGGGCGGTGAACAGGCAATTATAAAACATAAAACAACAGGTACAATAAATATAATAAAAACAGATTAAACAAAAACCTGCTCTAAAAAGTCCCTAATAAAACCCAATTGATAAAACAAATTTAAAAGCTACGCCAGGCCGGCCGCACGAAATAGATGAGTTTTAAGGGCCCGGCGGAAGAGGCGCAGGTCCGTGGTTGTGCGCAGGTCGGGGGGAAGGTCATTCCAGAGGCCCGGAGCTGCCACAGAGAAGGCTCTCCCCCTAGGGGTCGCCAGCCGGCATTGGCTAGCCGACGGGACCCTGAGGAGACCCTCTCTGTGTGAGCGGACTGGTCGGTGGGAGGTATGCGGTAGGAGACGGTCTTGCAAATATTCAGGTCCCTTGCCATGGAGCGCTTTAAAGGTTGTAACTAACACCTTGAAGCGCACCCGGAAAACCACAGGCAGCTAGTGCAGCTCGCGCAGGAGAGGTGTTACATGGGAGCATCTAGAGGCCCCCAAGATCCCCCGCGCGGCCGCATTCTGTACTTGCTGGAGTCTCCGGGCGCACCTCAAGTGAAGCCCCATGTAGAGAGCATTGCAATAGTCCAGGCGGGAAATGACGAGGGTTTGAGTGACCATGCGTAAAGCGTCACGATCCAGAAAGGGGCGCAGCTGGCGTATCAGGCGTACATGATAAAAAGCCCCCCTGGCCACAGCTGTCAAATGATCGTCTAAAGACAGCTGAGTGTCCAGAAGGACGCCTAAGTTGCGAGCCCTCTCCGCGGGGGCTAATGATTCGCCCCCGATAGCCAGCAATGGAACCAGCTGGCTATGTCGTGATAGGCTAAAGAACTTTATTAGGAAGGAAGCAAAATAAAAATATAGGTGTTAGTATAATAATGCTCCTATATCTAATATAATGTGTGCTTTTCAGCCTTATTCCAAATTGTTGAAGGGCAGTCTCAAGATGTGTAAAATCTATTAGGATTTGCTACTTGTTACCTTAGAGTAAAATCAGGTGACTGCAGATGCAATACCCTGTAGAGCAGGGGTCCCCAACCCCCGGGCCACGGACCGGTGCCGGTCCGTGGCTGGGTGGGAGCCAGGCCGCAGGGCTGGAGAGGAGGAGGGAGGGAGGAGGGGGCAGCCCCCTGAGCAGAGCGCGCGGGAGAACGCAGGCGCGGCTGTTCGCGCCGTTGGAGTGTGGCTCTTCCTCCTCCCTCGTTGACGGAGGGACTCCGATTCCCTCCCCTGCTGGCATGCCGGCCACTCGTTTTCTTCCAGGGGCTGCGGAGGCTCCGCGGACGGGGGAGGGAACTGGCGGCCGTAGGGAGGTTGCTTCGGCGGCGCACAGGAGTCCCTCCATCGACGAGGGTGGAGGAAGAGTCCCCACCATCCTCCTGCGTTCTCCCGCGCGCTCTGCCCAATGGGCTGCCCCCTCCTCCCTCCTCCTCCTCTCCAGCCCTGCAGCCCGGCTCCTACCCAGCCACGGAGCCTGACCAAGCGAACGAGTGACCAAGCACGGCGGACGGGCTGAGGAGGCTGGGGGGTGACGACGACGACAGACACACATAGAGAGACAGAGAGAGGGAGGGAGGGAGAGAAAGATAGACAGAGAGAGAGAAAGAGACAGAAAGGAAAGAAAGACAGAAAAAGATACAGAAAGAGAGAAAGAGAGAGAAAGAAAAGAGAGAGAAAGAGGGAAAGAGAAAAAGAAAGAAAAAGAAATAAAGAGAGAAAGGGAAAGAGAGAAAGAAAGAAATAGCGAGAGAAAGAAAGAGACAGAGACAAAGAAAGAGAAAGAAAGAGAGAGAGAGAAAGAAAGAAAGAAAGAAAAAGAAAGAAAGAAAGAACTTATGACCACAGTTGAGGCCAAAAGTTTGGTTGCTAACCAAGATCATTGTTAAGTGAGTTTCACATTTTCCAAGTTGGCCACGCCCACCCAGTCACATGACTGCTGAGCCACTCAGCCGGTCCGCAGAATTTTCTTTAAAATGAAACCGGTCCCTGGTGAAAAAAAGGTTGGGGACCCCTGCTGTAGAGTCAATATAGGGCTTAGCAGTTAGAGACAGGAATACTTTTCTACCAACCAGGGGTAGCAGAAAAGTTTTCAACAGTTCCTCAATACAGAAGGGCCCATGCCAGTGATGGTGAGCCTTTTTTGCCTCAGGTGCCAAAAGCATGCGCTTTCGCACCATTGCATGCCCTCGGGTGCCCACCCCCATAATTTAATCCCCCCATGCCATGCCCCCTGTGCATGCATGCGTGACACCCCACCCTGCTGCCCCACGCATGCATTCACAACTTTCATGGAGCATGGGGAGGGCAAAAACACCCCCCTCCCAGAGACCCTCCGGAGGCCGGAAACAGACCATTTTCCAACTTCCAGTGGGCCCAGTAAGTCCATTTTTCGCTCGCTGGAGGCTTCAGGAGGCATTACTGAAGCCGCCAGAGGACAAAAAACTGCTGAAAATCAAGGCTGAAAATCAGCTTGGCAGTGTGTGCATGCATGCTGGAGCTGACAGGGCAACACCTCGCATGCCCTCAGAAATGGCTCCGTGTGCCACCTGTGGCACGTGTGCCATAGGTTCGCCATCCCGAGCCTATGCCATTGTTCATCAGGAACGAATTTTTAACAGGCTGTTGCTTCTGAACCTGAAATTCAGAAATAGCCTGCATGGAGAAATATCACTTTGCATATTGATTGACAGTAATATGGCCCCAGGAGACAGATGTAGATTGAACAAATTTTATTTAATGCATTGCAGAGTTTAGGAAAAAAAGCAGCATTTCTAAGTTTTAGACATTTTATTCCCTGCAACTTTTCACTAAATTCTTTAATTGGCAATCATAATTTGTATATAGTCTCTGACCTCACCTTCTTGTCCCTACAGGCAACGAATGCAGATGTGAGACTGAAAAATGTCAAGATACTCACTTTTGACACAGCAGGAACCAACTAGCTATTAGGAGAGATATTCATGTTCTCTATTAATTAAAACAAATAATAATTAGTTATGCCCTGTCTGCTCCATAAGCTGTTGAATGTTAAGGATGACTGTTCAAAAATGGCATTTTAATGATCCAGTGGATAGTAGACTTATTATACAGAACATGCAATTGCACAAAATATAAAATAAGTATAAAAAGGAAATGTCACTCCAACCAGTAGACCAGAAAGGAGGCAAAGAATATTTTTATTCACAGTATTTGCAGTATTTTTAAGTAAGCTACTATAACAGACTAAGTACCATTTGTGAAGAAATTGTATGTCTATAGAGGTCTTTGTAACATTTGGCCATAGATTTTTATAAACTATAATTCCTTACATTCCAGGTCCCTTCCCATGTTGGTCAAGGTTGCTGGGATCTATAGTTCAGCAATATTTGAAGGAGCACAATTTTTCCATTCCCACCTTTTATAGCTTATATAACATAATGTTCCGTGGTTTTATTTGTAGCATCAAAAACACATGTGCAGAATTACCAATTACATTTAGATTAAACTAAAAATCACAGTTGATCAGATACTAAAATACAGTAGTCTTGAAAATTTTACATCTACATTTTATCTCACCTTCAACAGCAAATTCAGTGCCATTTTAGTCAGCATAATGATGAGAAAAGTTGTTAATAAATCTGATTTACTAACCCATGTTTTTTTGCTAGTGCTACAAATTTGGTCTTGCTTTTGTATTGTGTACTTGTAGTATTGTCATTCTCCCTATGTGTGAATTACAATACACACACACACAGCTTCAGTAATAAAAAAAATACTAAACAGCTTCAATTTAATCTGCCACGCTAATGACTAATATATTGCTATTACCTGTTGAAGTTGATCATCGCTATTTAGATTAGATTTTACATACTATCTACATTAGTAATCATCTCTGCATAACTAAGACACATAAGCACTTATTGTTACTTATATTACATTTTTATGTAATAAAAAGGGATTTCGTGGCTCAGTGGCTAAGATGCTAAGCTTGTTGATCAGAAAGGTCGGCAGTTCGAATCCCTAGTGTTGTGTAACAGAGTGAGTTTCCGTTACTTGTCCCAGCTTCTACCATCCTAACAGTTCAAAAGCATGTAAAAAAATGCAAGTAGAAAAATAGGGACCACAGTATTCCATGGTCATGCTGACCACATGACCACAAAGACGTCTTCGGACAGTGCTGACTCTTCGGCTTTGAAACGGAGATGAGCACCGCCCCTAGAGTCAGGAACGACTAGCACACATGTGTGAGGGGAACCTTCACCTTTACTTATGTAATAAAAAGCTTAAACAGGTTTAAGCACTTGATAACAGTTTGCACAGGATAAATGATTTTTCTGTAGTGTAAATGCATCCCAATATTTTACTATATGTTTTCATATTACAAATGAGAAGGAATGTAAAAATAGCCGACAAGGACATCAATGACTCACTGTTAGACTGTATAAAAGCCATTTTGTGCTGGGCCCCTGCTGCCTTTAGCAATAGTTGGCATTACACATTTCCACTTAATGTAAATAACAGATAAGGTTTTTGACAACCTGTTTTATTTGACCGGGTATCAAAAACCATGCTAACAGATAAGCTATAAAGCTAACAGATAAGCTATTTTTTCACTCTTCCTTAGAAGCTTTTTTTGTTCTTTATAATCTTTATTCTTAGAAGCAACTTCTACAGTTTCAGGAGAGAAAACTAATTCATTATTGATTATCACCTGATACAAATTAAGGCAAGATTTTTATCCCTGTCATTAAGAGCAATCCAACAGAAAAAATAAAATACATCAGTTTCTAGAAGCAAGTCCAGGTTTAGCATAATTGATTTATGAAATGTATTTATTCAGGCTACCCACCTAATAGTATATGTTTATAGCTTTCTCGTGGTGCAAGAACACAAAACTGTCTATAGTAGAGTTATAAAATATCGTCCTTTGGTTCCTGTTGAGTCCTGGACTTGCGACCGGTCCCGACTTACGACCGGCCGCAGGTGCACTCTTCCCCTTAGGACTATGGCAACAGACAGTAACAACTCTCTGTCGGCCGCACCTGATTGGCTCAGACGCGGCTGGCGGGAATTAAGTCCGGGAGAGCCCTGATTGGTTCCCCGTTTGACAGCTCGCGTATAAATAGCTGTCAAACGGGGAAGCCCCTGTCTACCGCATTTTGTCTGCCTGTAAATATTCTCCGCTGTTCTTGCTGTTATGCGAATAAACGCATTCTACTTTAACTAGCCTGTGTCCGGACTTCCTCTCTACCTCAGAACTTAACAGTTCCTGTTCTTGTTCAGTATTAAATGAAGGATTGGCTATAATCAGTTACTCTAAAACAGTAGCTGGATTGTTACTTGACTGAATATGAGAAATATTTGGCTGAATCTGTGCCTTAGCTCTGTTTTTTGCTTAGCAGACAGGTGCTGTGCATTATTTTTTACATTTATTTTGAAAAGATGTATTATACAAATTCCATAAGTAATGAATGCTAAGTACAGCTTAGTCATTAATGTCAGATAAGTACACATTAACTTTGATAATGGTTGTACAACAGCATATTAGACTAATTCAGAATTAATAAGTTGACTCTGGAAGAAACAGATAATTTAGCCATATAATGAAAAAACAATATTCTACTTGTCTAAAACAGTTTTATAATATGGTCTTATATTTAATCATATAATATGTGTTTTGTGTTTATAATTTGGCCTTGAAATATGGTCTTATTTATAATGTCTAAAATGTCTTCTAACGGTGCTATGTATAGATAAATGTTACTTAGTTGTATTATATTATATATTATATTGTTTAATAGAGATATCTAGATAATTAGTTCTAGGTAAACCACTGAGCTGTATGTGGCATTAACTACAGAAAGCTTCTGAAGGATTTCTAGAGATAGAATAACCACACATTCATAAATTTTCCTTTAATTCCTCTTTGGAAAAAAATCTGCTTCAGAAGGTTGTAATTGGTGCTGCTTAAGGGGAAAATTAACAAATGATTTTTCCATCCATTTTCTTGCCATTTGAAATGTCCTGAAAGTGTTTGGGAATTTTTCTTATCATTGAGGGAGGATGGAGCTAAAACTAGATCACTTCTCATTCCCCAACCAATTTCATCTCATTTTGAGGAGAATAATTGTCTTTCCCTGTAAAAAGGACATGCATTATTTTAAGTCATAATGGATTTCAGTTGAGTTTTGGCTTTGGCTTTGTATATTTCAACCAATTTCATTGTAATTTTTACAATGACAATAAAGATTATTATTATTATTATTATTATTATTATTATTATTATTATTATTATTATTATTATTATTTTAATAAACCCAAATCATTGCATTTGGTTTAGTATGTTGTGAAATTATCTTATTTTCTTTTTGGATATTTTGTGGATTTCTTAGTTTAAACTGTAATTGCAAATTCCTCCTCCCTCCCCTCGTATTGTCTGTTTAGGGAATTTAAACAGGCTGAAATTCAAATATTATCATTTTTTAAACTATTTAAATAATATTCATCCGTTGTAAACATCTTAGTTTGTTAAGTACACATTGCATAGTGTTGAAATATTTCAAGCTGTTCCCTCTTTAATTAGATGTTTTCCTCCATTAATACGATTAACTCACCTTGTGGAACAATGCCAAGGACATTTTTAAAAAGATTGTATGTCTTCCATGAGGGAACATATCCGGAAATGATTCTTGTTCCTTTGCCAGTTCAATTGCAACCTGTTTAGAAACTGTCAGTCAAATAATGAAATCTTTACTAAATTTGCTAAATAAATTTATGTAAGCAAATGTAATTTGCTGCAGCTCTGAAGCATTTTGCAAGAACCAATTCGATATTTAGCCTTTTTTTATTTGTATTCCTCCAGTTTTATACCAACAGACATATCTAATGGAGCCCTGACTCCATTGGATATGTATGTTGCCATAGAAATCACATATGACTAAATTCATCTATAATCAGCAGATTATTAAATTTTATTGCTCAAACAATGCGAAGTAATATCAGGTAGGAAAAAATAAAAGCTTTAGAAAAAAGTAACATTTACCAGCAGGCTGGACGGAGGGGGTCACAGATGGGATATCGCCAGATCCTGATTGGTCCAGAGACTGAGGGAAATATCTTTAATCCTAGGCACTCCCCTTTGGTTCCCAGTTTCCCCTCAGTCTTTGGTCCAAACACTGGTTCTGGTTCCCACCCTGTGATATTGAGAAGAAAAATTGCAGCTATTTGACTAATTGGTTATTCTAAATTTACTCCAAAATTGTAACTAGGCTGCTGCCCTAAAGGACCGGGTTTCTGGCTTGCTGGGATAGGAGAGTCTCTTCAGAGACTTCTCCTCCCGGGGCATCGGAGCGCTGCCCAGCTCCCGGTCAGCGGGGGTGACAGGCTCCTTCTGCAGCTTTGAGAGTGGGCTGCTATGGACTACTCAGCAGTAATAAATGACAAGTAAATCCATTCTTATCTCTTTTTGATGCTTAATGTTAATCCAACTACCGTATTTTTTGGAATATAAGATGCACCGGAGTATAAGATGCACCCAGGTTTTGAAGAAACAATTTTTTTAAAAAAGTAGGTAGGCAGATAGAGGGATAGAGAGGGAGAGACAGAGAGAGAAATACAGTAGGTAGGGAAAGAGAGAGAGAGTAGTTAGGTAGGTAGGTAGGTAGATAAAGGGATAGAGAGAGGGGGGGAGAGAAATAAAGAGAGAGAAATACAGTAGGGAGGGAGGGAGAGGGATAGAGAGAGAAAAATAGAGAGAAATACAGTAGATAGGTGGGGGGGAGAGAAAGAGAAAGTAGGTTGTAGGTAGAGGAATAGAGAGAGAAAAAGAGAGAGAGAGAGATACAGTAGATAGGTAGGGGGAGAGAGAGTAGGTAGGTAGGTATAGGTAGATAGAGGGGGAGAGAGAAATACAGTAAGTAGGTGGGGGGAGAGAGTAGGTAGGTAGGTAGGTAGATGTTTCCAGGTGTATTTACCCATGTGCTGGAGAAGGAAATCACTGTTATTCTGTAGCACCTAAATCTTTGTTTCTGCAGGCACAGCACTTGACCAACGTAATTCTGATCAATCCCTCCCAACTAAACAGCTTTCCGAAAGGGGAAAAAAAGGTTTTGCACTCTGCAAATGTCCCCAAAACAGCCTGTTTTTCACAAAAAATGGGCCCATTTTTTTCCAAATAAAAGGCATGAATAGCCTTGGGGGGGGGGGGCGCTTGCAGAATGCTCCTGGGGCAGTGGGGGGGCCTAAACGAGCAAAAAATGGCCCATTTTTTGCAAAAGCGGGTTGTTTTTTGCATGCATAGCCTTATGGAGGATTATAGAGTGCTGCTGGGGGGGGCTGTTTTTTGCTCATTTCTGCCCTCCCCAGCCCCCAGGAGCTCTCTGCAAAGCCTCCATAAGGCTCTGCACGGCCATTTTGGTGAAGGTGGTGGAGTTTCAGGAGGCAAAAATACTGTATTCGATGTATAAGACGCATCCAGATTTTCAGCCTCTTTTTAAAAGAAAAAAGGTGTGTCTTATACTCCGAAAAATGCGGTAGGTATGGTATGCATATTGGATTGATCTCATGTTATGTAAATTATGATTATATACAGAATAAAATAATCATTGTAATATTAAATTACAAAGCTTCTAAATTATAAACTCTTTTCTATTTCCCAGTTTCTAAAACATTAATAGTAAACATTTTAGAATCAGGATTGGTTCACAGAAACCAGAAAAGAAACTTAAATATAGAAATTCAAAGTAGGACAATAGATGAATAATAGCATTGAAAGTAATTTGCTATCAATGAATCTGCATGTGTTTTAAAATACAGTTCATCAGTAATAGTAACTACCTGACCAAGCATAAGTGTGGAAAGGTTGCTTAAATACATGTCAATTGTGATAAAAACAAGAATTCTGTTGTGTATTTCAAATGAACTACATTAGAAACAGAAGACCGCAGGGACCATGTTCAAATTTTTTTTTCTGAATGTGGTTGGACAGATAAGAATATTTTTATTTGATTGAAAGCAATTTCAATTATAGAAAAATCCACTGGAACTGCCCAAATGCCTTTACATAACATGGAATAATTAAAAATTATGCCTAAAGCAAGATTTTTGAACAACCTGCAGTCTTTATTCCTGAAGATCAATATTTGTCATGTTTTCTGATAATAAGCTATCTACTAGACCAAGTAAATGTTATAGTTATTTAACACATGTACATAATTTGACAACTAATCAATGCCATTGATAATGTGTACAATGCTGTACACATTTACTTGGAAATAAGTCTAATCAAATTTATTGAAACTTGTAAGTAGATTATGATGGAAAATGTATGGTGGTTCAAAATACTTATATTGTCTTTTCTTTGGGGAATTTTTTGTTGTTGTAGCATTTAGTAATTGTTACTTGTAAAGTTCAATGTTTCATCAATGTTTAATTTGTTAGATTTCATCCAAAAGACCAAAACTAACCAAATTATTAAAAATCAGACCTATTATAAACCACAGGAAAAAGCAGATAATGGTGCAGTAGTTAAGGTATCAGACTAGAAACTAAGAGACCATGAGTTTTAATCGTGCCTTAGGCACAAAACCAGCTGGGTGACCTTTGGCCAGTCACTATGTCTCAGCCCTAGGAAGCAGACAATGGCAAATCACTTCCAAAAAAACTTTGCCAAGAAAATTACAAGCACTTTACAGGAATAAAAAGTGACTGAAAGGGGGACACACACACCACCGGGGGGGGGGGGGGGGGTTAAACTCAGTGCAAAATAATTTGGGAAAAAGGGGCAAAGATTTCAATTTTTTCATCTTCTTATATTCTATATATTCTATATCACAATTTTTAAGAGCAGGCAATGCATTTTGCTTTAATAATCCCATTTGATTCTTCTTGTTTGCAGGAAAGAAAAAACAATGCCTATTCTTTGTTTTGCATTAGACATGAAATGGGATCCTTGATTTCTTCTATTCATAATAAATGAAGCATAAGGTAGAGTTAAAAGTCAAAGTTTATTCATGGCAAGTTAAGAGAGGAATAATTCAGGAATCCGATGTCACACCCAACACTAAAACAAAATAAAATGATGCGAAGAAATACAAGCTGCAAGAAGAACCTGTCAGAAAGGATCAAATGAAGTGCATTATAGTGTTCTTTCAAGAGCATGATGGTTACTGAAACTCCCAGGCAATAGAGTTTTTAACATGAAAGAAAATACAAAGGCATATAGACTGGATTCACATATTGTACCAAGCCAAAAGTTTGCTTAAACATCATTTATTGAATAAATGACAGTTAATTGGATTCAATTAACATAAACCATGATTTACACAGTACATTAAGATCAAACCAAACAAACAATAATACAGTTTTGAACATTGTATAAACCCATTTTTATTTCCTATTAGTCAATGTTGGTCCCTGTTGCTGAAATGGAACCCTTCTTTTCCTTGTCCCATGAAATAATATTTTAGCATTCCAAAATATAGATACTTTTTCTTCAGTGTTTTGGAAATATTCCTTCCTTCATATAGGGAACCTGTTGAAGCATGCATACTATTTGATATAGTTGTAAGATAGTGTTTTAAAAGCTTGGCCCCAAGCAATTGGAGAAGTACTGTGGTGTAAGAAAGGGTGGAGTGGAGTCCCTTTGTTACGTCAAAATTAGCATTAGTTAGATTTGAACTAGTGCTGTTGTTCTTTTAAACTACAGAATAAATCCCTTTGAATAGATTCATTGGAGAATCTGAATGGCAGAATTATTGTTTTCAAGGTTAGTTTTGATTTTCTTCAAGAATATCGTGGGACTAATATTAAATCAAGATATCAAAATATTTCATTTATCATAGCATCTCCTATCAAGTTTAATTTTTCAACAAATTCTGTTGAAAATGTTTAAGTAAAAATAAAAAGACAGAGAAACAAAAGTGATATCATGGTGGGCCTCTTCTCCAAGCAGATGATATAAATGAAGCTCTTCTAAATCTGATGATCAGTCTTTCAAATAGCCAGAGACACCGCCAGCCAAAGAGGGCACCAAAAGCCATTATGAAGAGAAAGTGGTGAAGTGGTAATGTGGGATTAGATCTTATTTTGCCTCTGTTTTCTCTCAGAGGGAAAACGGAACTCATCTGGGTCATTGTTGTTCCACTGAGAAAATGAAGAAACTTCAATTTAGGATACATAAAGAGAAAATAAGAGAGAATTTAGCTAATTTAAATGTATTCAGGTACCTTAAGGTCGCTTGTATTGCATCATAGGAACAGAAGGTCTAATTTAATTAATTTAATTAATTTAATTTTTAATTTAATTAAATTAATTAATTGTATTTATAAGCCGCACCCATCTCACCACACAGGGACTCGGGGTGGGGCACAGGGAATATAAAATATAAATATACATATGTACAAGAATATAAACATTCTTAAAACTGAATTAAATTAAACCCACCCTGCGCTAAAACCAATTTAAAACCCCTAATTTAAAACTTTGGTCAACTAAAAGCAGTACAGTGTCGAGTAAAATCATGCCAGGCCAGCTTGTTGGAAGAAGTGAGTTTTTAACCACTGGCGGAACAGGCGGAGGTCCGAGATGACATGGAGTTCAGGAGGGAGGGCGTTCCAGAGGGTTGGGCCCATCACACAGTCTAGCAGAGATGATTCTAAGAGAACTGTTGGCAATCTTCAAGAAATTTTGGAGGACTGGTGAGGACCCAGGAAATTGGAGCAGAGACAATATTATGCCTATATTCAAAAAGAAAGAAAACCGAAGACCTGTCAATTTGATGTTTTATATAAGCAGTCTTTGTAGAGAATATCAAGCAACAGGCTTGTGGTGAGAAAGAATTGCAAAATTAAGTAGGTTTTTCACAAATTCGTATCAGATTCTGTTTTATTTAATTTAATAGATTAGGCTGGCATTATATATGTAGAGTATATGTGGAACTTACAAACTTTTGAGAGAATGTTTCATTAAAGTCTCCATAAAAATAATAAAATATGGGCTGCATGATACTATTGTTAGATGAATCTACAGATGGCCAAATTGGCCCCACTTTAATTTGGGAGATGATATCAGGAATGCCATTGGATATAGCCTTGGGCCCTGAGTTGTTCAGCAGGTCTGTCAGTTGTTTAGATGTGGGCACACTTATTACAGGTGCAGAATCCATCCTTGCCTTACTTGACCTCTCGATGGCTTTTGATACCATTAACCAGGGGGGTTATTCTGGATTGACTGTGAGGATTTAGGTAGGGAGCATGGTGTTGTGGTGGTTCTCCAGAGCCAATTACAGTAGTTTG
Organism: Rhabdophis nuchalis; assembly: GCA_039707465.1. Taxonomy (NCBI): domain Eukaryota; kingdom Metazoa; phylum Chordata; class Lepidosauria; order Squamata; family Natricidae; genus Rhabdophis; species Rhabdophis nuchalis. Next base: position 41,667,583 of record CM077649.1, on the reverse strand, counting down.
GAAAGGAGAGATTTTATTTATTTGATTTTTATAGCTGCCCAGCTCCCCAAGTGACTCTGGGTAGTGTACATCATCAAACAAAAACAAATTAACTACATTTAAAACAGTGTAAATAGATATATATGATTGCCACGTAGAAATATGCTGCCTTTCGACCCTTTAGTGTAGAGTGCCGCTGGGGTCAGGGCTGTCCTTCTTCTATTTAACATTTACATGAAACCCCTGGGTGAACTCCTCCATCGCCATAAAGTAAGGTATCATCAATATACCAATGATACCCATCTGTATATCTTTGTCCCTAATAAATTAACAATGCTCTGAATACCTTATCCTAGTGATGGCTAACCCTTTTTTCCTTGTGTGCCGAAATCACGCACACGACAGTGCCCATGCGTGTACCCACATCTAAAATGCAATGTGCCCTGCCCCTGCACATGCGAATACAACCCCCATGCTCCCCCACCCCACATGTGATCCCCACATGTGACCCCTGCACATGCACATGACCCCCCCTCCCACAACCCATTTTGGGCCTAGCAGGCCTCCCTAAAGCCTCCTGGGGCCAAAAAATGGGCCACAGGGGGCACGCCTCCCTGCATTCCACCCACCCCTGTGCACGCGCTGCAGAGACCTGAAAATCAGCTGGCCAGTAGCTGATTTTCAGGTCTCTGCAGCAGCACATATGCAGTGGAGCTGAGCAACAGCTCGCGTGCCCATAGGGAGAATTCTGCATGCCATCTGTGGCATGTGTTCCATAGATTCGCCATCACGGCCTTATCCTGATGTATGGAGACTGTGAAGATCTGGATAGGGAACAACAGGCTTCAACTGAACTTCTGACATGACACCCCTGTCATGGTCAGATCACTCACTTCTCCGGCTCGACTTTCCAATCGCTACACCCCACCGCGGGGAGGCGGAACCGGATTCACCTATATGGTTTCGCCCCAAGCGCCTGATGGACTCGGATAGATTCCAGATGGTGCTTGGGCCATTACCTGAGTCCCTGACCCGCGCCCCGACTGAGGACCTGGTGGTCGCGTGGAATACCGCAGCTACCGGGGCCCTGGATTGGGTCGCGCCCTTGTGGCCTCTCTTGCGGCGACGAGTCACCCTGGCTCCTTGGTTTACCGAGGAACTGAGGGAGATGAAGCGCCTCAAGAGACGCTTAGAGAGGCGGTGGAGATCCACACGGTCTGAATCTGACCGAACACAGGTGAGAGCCCATTTACGGACTTACCTTGTGGCGCTGAGAGTGGCCAAACGTCATCATTGTGCCACTCTCATTGCATCTGCAGATAACCGCCCTGCCGCCCTGTTTAGGGTGACCCGCTCCCTCCTTCAACAGAGGGTGCGGGAAGCCCCGTTGCAGGGTAGAGCAGAGGAATTTGGGGAATATCTGCAGGATAAAATCGCTCAGATTCAGAGCGAGATGGTCCCCACCGAAAGTGACCCAGTGGGATGCCCCGAGGCAGATCTTGAGACAGTTTTGTGGGAAGAGTTTGACTCTGTTACTTCCGATGATATGGACAGGTTATGTGGGCGACTGCGAGCTACCACATGTTTATTGGACCCGTGTCCCTCCTGGCTTGTACTGGCATCCTGGGAGGTTACACGAGGCTGGCTCCAGGAGGTGGGCAACGCTTCCCTGAGTGAGGGGTTCTTGCCGGCCTCCCTTAAAGAGGCGATGGTGAGACCCCTCCTCAAGAAGCCCTCTCTGGACCCGGCATTATTGGTGAATTACCGTCTGGTCTCCAATCTTCGCTTTTTGGCGAAGGTTGTAGAGAGTGTGGTGGCACAACAGTTTCCCCGTCATCTGGAGGAAGTTGATTATCTAGACCCGTGCCAGTCCGGCTTCCGGCCCGAGCACAGCACCGAGACGGCATTGGTCGCATTGGTAGATGATCTCTGGAGGGCCAGAGATGGGGGTTGTTCTCCATCCTGGTCCTATTAGACCTCTCAGCGGCTTTTGATACCATCGACCATGGTATCCTATTGCATCGGCTGGAGGGGTTGGGGGTGAGAGGCACCGTGTTGCGGTGGTTCTCCTACCTCTCCGGTCGATCGCAATTTGTGTTGACAGGAGGGCAGAGGTCGACCTCTAGGCCCCTTACTTGTGGGGTGCCTCAGGGGTCGGTCCTCTCGCCACTCCTGTTCAACACATATATGAAGCCGCTGGGTGAGATCATCCGTGGTTTTGGGGTAGAGTACCATCTCTACGCTGATGATACACAGCTGTATATATCTACCCCAAAGCACCCCAACGATGCCGTAGCGGTGATGTGCCAGTGCCTGGAAGCCGTGCGGGCCTGGATGGGAAGTAACAGACTCAGACTCAACCCGTCCAAGACCGAGTGGCTGTGGTTTCCGGCATCCCGGTACAACCAGTTGACTCCATCACTGGCCATAGGGGACGATCACCTTACCCCTGTGGATGGGGCACGCAACTTGGGCATCCTCCTCGATGCCCGGCTGTCCATGGAAGATCAAGTGACAGCCGTGGCCAGGAGGGCGTTTTACCAGGTTCGCCTGGTCCGCCAGTTGCGTCCCCTATTGCAGGGGTCCCCAACCCCCGGGCCGCAGACCGGTGCCAGTCCGTGGCTGGGTGGGAGCCGGGCCGCAGGGCCGGAGAAGAGGAGGAGGGAGGAGGGGGCAGCCCCCTGGGCAGAGCGTGTGCGAGAACGCAGGCGGGGCTTGGAGTGCTTGGAGTGCTTCGCGCGCTTGGAGTGCACCTCTTCTTCCACCCTTGTCGACGGTGGGACTCCTGGGGGGGCAGGGAGAAAGGGACTCCGCAGCAGTCCTCCCTACCGGCCGCGGATTCCCTTCCTCCCTGCCCCCACAGAGCTTCCCCAACCGGTATGCCAGCTACTCGTCTTCTTCCAGAGGCTGCGGAGGTTCCTCCCCCCCACCCCACAGAGCCTTCTCAGCTACTGGAAGGAGCCTGACCGAGTGCCCGAGCGACCAAGCGCAGCGGTGGCCGCCCGGGTGGGGAAGGCTAAGGCAAGTGAACGAGTTGAGCCGGGCTGAGGAGACTCCGCGGTGGGGGGGGGATGGGACGGGACGACGACAGACCAACAGAGAGAGGCATAGACACAGAGAGAGACGGGGAGGGAGGGAATCAGAGAGAGTGACACACACACACACACACAGACAGAGAGCGGGAGGGAGAGAAAGATAGACAGAGACACAGAATGAGTGATTAAGTGCCTGAATGCGAGACAGACAGACACACACACACACACACAGAGTGACAGAGATGGGCGGACGAAGGAGAGAGAGACAGAAAGAAAAAGAGAGAAAGGGAAAGAAAGAAAAAGAAAGTGGGAGAGAGAGAAAGACAGAGAAAAAGAGAAAGAAAGAGACAAAGGAAAGAAAGAGAGAAAAAAGAAAGAGAAAGAGAGGGAAAGAAAGAAAGAGACAGAAAGAGAGAGAGAAAGAAAGAGAGGGAGAGAAAAAGAGGGAAAGAAAGAAAAAATGAGAGAGAGAGAAAGAGAAATAGGGAAAGAGAAAGAAAGAGAGAAAGAAAGAGAGAAAGAGAGAAAGAGAAAGAAATAGAGAGAGAGAGAAAGAGAAAGAAAGAGGGAAGGAAAGAAAGAGACAGAGAAAGAAAGAGAGAGAAAGAGAGAAAGAAAGACAGAAGGAAAGAAAGAAAAAGAGAGAGAGAGAGAGAACTTATGACCACAATTGAGCCCAAAAGTTTGGTTGCTAACCAAGATCGTTGTTAAGTGAGTTTCACATTTTCCAAATTGGCCACGCCCACCCAGTCACATGACTGCTGAACCACTCAGCCGGTCCGCAGAGTTTTCTTTAAAATGAAACCGGTCCCTGGTGCAAAAAAGGTTGGGGACCCCTGCCCTATTGGATCGGGGTGCCCTTTGCACAGTCACTCATGCCCTCGTGACATCCCGACTGGACTACTGCAATGCTCTCTACATGGGGCTCCCCTTGAGGTGCACCCGAAGGCTTCAGCTAGTCCAGAATGCAGCCGCGCGGGTAGTTATGGGAGCCTCTAGGTTCTCCCATGTAACACCGCTCCTGCGCGAGCTGCACTGGCTGCCTGTCGTCTTTCGGGTGCGCTTCAAGGTGTTAGTTACCATCTTTAAAGCGCTCCATGGCACGGGACCTAGCTATCTGCAGGATCGCATTCTGCCTCATACATCCCTGCGGCCGATTCGCTCCCACAGAGAGGGACTTCTCCAGGTGCCGTCCACTAGGCTGTGCCAGCGGGCGACGCCCAGGGGAAGGGCCTTCTCTGTGGTGGGCCCGACCCTCTGGAACGACCTTCCCCCCGAAATCAGAACAACCACGGACCTTCGCTCCTTCCGACAGCTATTAAAAACTCACTTCTTCCGTTTGGCTGGCCTAGGGTAATTTTAAATTTTAAATTATTAAGGTTTTTTTTTAGGGATAGTCTTATTTTTATACAAGTTTTTAGCGCAGGGTAAGTTTAATTTGATTTTAACCTTGTACTTTGTTGTAATTTGTTTTTAATTTCCCTGTGCCCCGCCTCGAGTCCCTTCGGGGAAAGAGAGCGGGATATAAATAAAATTTATTATTATTATTTATTATTATTATTAAGACTAAGAGGTTTGAGATTTGAAGGCCCTTTATTCTAGGAGTATAATGTCTCAGGTGCAGAATGGGATTGTGCTATCCCAAACAAACTCTGTGTACAATGTGGGTGTCTTCCGGGACTCACAGCTGCTGCCCAAGGAGCAGGTGGAGTTATGACTAGGAGGGTCTTTCTGCAAATTTGTATTGTGCAGCAGTTGCACTCATTCCTGGATTAAGGGGCCCTACAATGTGCTCTATAGAGGCTGCTCCTGAAGAGTATCCAGAAACTTCAGTTGCATCTGAAAAATGAAGTGGTACAAGCTGTTATGTGTTTCTGGTAGAGTACACGTTGCACTTTATGAGCCCCATTGTTACCAGTTTGTTTCCAGGTCCAATTTAAAGTGCTGGTGTTCCCCTTTAAAGTCCTAAATAGCTTTGGATCAGGTTATTTGAGGGATCACTCTTTTCAATGTCATCTGCTCATCCCACCAGATTTAATAGAATTCAGATGCCATGTGTCCTGTTATGTTGGGTGCTATATTTGGCCAGCCCTAGACAGTGACTCTTTTGTGCTATGGTGCCCATATTATGTAATCCTTCCACTCCCCCCCCCCCCCCCCGAGATGAGATCATCCTCATCACTCCTGAGCTTTTGCAGGTCTTCAAGATCTGGTTATGCCAGAACTTGGGCGGATGGATGGAATCCGGAATCCGGAGGTGATTCTATTATTATCAACATTGCTCTGTCTATTATAATTTTATTTTTAGTTCTACTTGTATCATTTTTAATGTTTTAAATAACTACTGTATAATAGGTTTAAGTAATGATTGTTTCATATTTATTGTTGTGTGCCGCCCAAAGTCAACTTTTCAGATGAACATATAAATTTGATTTAATAAATAAATAAATTTAGCTAACCCTATAGGCAAAAAAGAGAATATTCAAAAAAATCTAGACTTGCCTGAGCAGTTGGCTGGAATGATGATAGAAATAAAATTATGCAGGTTGTTAGGGAAATTTAAGGCATGAGCATAGGATAGGATGACCTGGTTTTGCATTAGTACATGTGAATACAATCTGGGTGTCCTTGCAAATCACATGAGCCAACAGTGTGACTAAAAAAGAAAATACCATATTGAAATGTATTAACAAGAGCATAGATTCAAGCAGTAAAGTCAGTCGAGACCTCGAAAGATAACAATAGCAAAAGCACTTAGACTTACATACTGCTTCATAGTGCTTTACAGCACTCATTGCATTGTCAGCATATTGCCCCAACATCTGGGTCATCATTTTACTCATCTCAGAAGGATAGAACGCTGAATCAACTTTGAACTGGTCAGGGTCGAGTTCCTAGCAGTGAGCAGAGTTTGCTTGCAACTCTAACCACTGCACCATCATGGCTCTTGTTGAAGGGTCTCTGTGAGAAAAGGTTAAAGGATCTAAGTATATATGTTTAGCCTGCAGAAACGATGACTAAAGAGACATATGACCACACCCAGAAGGTGAGGTGAGGTTTCTTTTTTATCGCCTGAGAGTGCAGGATCAGAGCCAAATAATCCTTGAGTATATACAGACGTTTTTTCTCTTTCTGAATCAACATGTCCACAGCAGTTTATACTAATTTTATGAATTACTGTATTAGACATACTGAAGTCTGCATGGAACAGAGTCCCAATCTCCATAATTCATGGCTTACTATAGGCTCTTGGACATTTATATTCCCTAGGATTGGAAAATGCCTTTACCATAGACATAAGAGACTCTATATTGGATTATGGTCAAATAACTGGTTGGCATTTAAGATCCTTCACTGTGTCCTAGGAAAATTTACAACTAAAACATTCAAATACTCGCATTTTGGATTTTGGCATTTCTATTTATTTGAATTGCACCTATTCAAAAATAAAGGTTCAAGGCAGGCAGCAATAAATAAATCCAAACCAAAGAAAAATACATCATAATATGTAGCTGGACATAACATTCCACATATATAAAGCCAACTATATTTTACAAAAAGGTCAGGAGGTATATAAGTTGTCACTTTATTTAGCTTGCAGAGATTTCACATTTAAACCCAAAGCTCCGGGGTATTTAGATTTGAGCTTTGAGAAGATTTGAATGATATTATATCAATTGATCTCTTTAATTGTAAAAAAAAGAGACTTGCTTTAGGAGAGATTAAATCACAGGCAAGAAGTGGGAAAGAAGAAGTAAAAAAAACAAAACAGAAAAATTGTCCAGGTGTAAACATGTTTACAAAGCTGTGCAGCAGTTATTCAAGTTTTAGCTGTGCAAACAAAGCTTGTTGAAACTTTACCATCTGTACTTCAATTAACTGAAGAACTTGCCCCAGGGTATCTAGGGAGTTTGTTGACGATGCCAAAGGATGGATGAAAACAAGGATAGAAATGGAATTAATGCAAGATTTCTTATACACAGGTTTTGTGTAGCTTTTGAAGAAATGCAGCTTATTAACAGGGTTGTTTTTATAAAACTGCATAGAAATAAAGTAACTCATCTACCAGCTGCAACACCTGCATGAATTTTTTAAAATAAAAGTTTAGCATCTCCACTTTATCAATAGCTTCAGGAGGCTAGTTAAAAGTATGATACGTCTTTACAGAAATGCAGAATGTAGGAGAGAAGAGCTTAATTTTATTTAACATAAATATATTGAAATAGATAAAATGATACCATAACAAGTTCTATTTGTAGTTTCATTAGATTTAACATGCATTTAAACTAATAAATTGCAATGCTGTATTTTTCTATACATGTGTTAAATGATTATAGAAAAGTACTCCTATTCCAGGTTTGCAGATTTGAAATCTGTTATAAAACCTGAATATCCTTCAATGTATAGGTATCAAAACAGTTAACATTCTAAAACTAAATAATATACTTCCATCTTCCTTAACTCGACATATTTCAACCTATGGGATTATTAATCCGATCATTCTCATTAAATAAATTCAGGTTAATGAGTGGCATTATGGGACTTGTGGTCCAAACCACAAGTTAAAAGCAGAAGATTGAAAACAGCTACACTGTTCAGTTATATCTGTTAAATAAAATAATGTTTTGCTCACATCTGATCTTTAAGAAAATAACAGCACGTACTAAATTGCAGAGCTCCTGTATTTACCGAGACATGTCTCTGCGTTTGATCTGTCACTAAGCAGAGAAACATGAACAGTGAAGCATGAATTACAGCAGCTTTTCAAAACCAGTTTTTTACTCTGCGTAATAGGAGTTGATGAGCTTAGTCAGGAAACCTTGTCAGTAATCTACATGTCTCTTTGCATTAATGATTTTGTTATGTCTCCTCCCCTGAGGTGCTCGACTTTTAAAAGGAGGGACTTGGTGGTAATTCTACACTTAGTTCTGCCCACGCCTATTCACACTGGCTAAACCTACCAAACAAGTGCTGGGCTAAGCGTTAAAAATGGTTCGTGACTGCTTTTCATCAGTAAAAGATTTGATTGATCTGCAACTGCTTCCATAGCTGTTTCATTTCCAGAAATTGAGTAGTCGTTTTAATATATGAGCTGCAATGGCAATTGGTGACAGTGATCTTCATTTTAGGACTAAGTGTCAATTAACTTCATACCAAGCTGATTATAAACTAAGACGGAGTAGTCTACCATCGGAACTCCTCAGAAATGACATTAAAGGAAAGTATCAAAGAAATATTAGGAATTTAGAACCCATCCATCCGAGACGCCCTAAGAAAAGACCTTCACTCTTTCCAGGTAGGACATGTCAGGAAGTTGCTATTGCACATTCTTAATATTTTCTTTATATTTGAAAAAGACAGAGATTTCTAAACATCTATTACACATAAATGATACATGTTTTAAAATACCAAATCATGGTAGCATACAGTAATAATATTGAACTGAATCAGCTCATTGCTTTGAAACATGTCTATTGAAAAATATAACTTTGCTTTCTATATTGAAGCATTTTTACAAGATTTAGGATGTTACAATGCTTTTAAAAAAGCATGAGCAACCAGATTCTATTTTGAAATATACGTATGAAGTTTTGACAGTTCTTACTGAATCAAGCTCAAATTCCTATCAATAAAAAAAAACCATTCTTCTGAAAGACATGCTTTTAAATCATTATTTTGCATTGAACTCGGAAATGTTTGCAGTAATGGGCACATTTAATCCTCAGGTGGATGTGTGTTCTTAATCAGATTTTCAATTAAATAAGGAACAGTGAATTACGGCTTTAATTTAAAATAGTAAAGGAGTTAAGACAAAATGTTGATTACTTGTAAATTCATTGTACAGACAGAGAAATTCTAAAGCATATTAAAAACCTATATTTTTGCAAATTTTTTCAAAAACTAAATAAAATATATAGATAACAAAGTCAAATCAATTTTAATTCAGAATCCCATTTTAAGAATTCATATAAGCTTGATATCAAAGATTTGGTATTCTTGTTTTAAAAAGGACACATCCCCTAAATTTTTAAAGTGAAAGCACTTTAAGGACACATTATAAATCCAAAAACATTTTAAAAGCTCTGGGAGAAAAAAACATTTTCAAGTGACTTTGCATTTAGGTGTAAATTGTTAACCATAAGCAGACATCTACAAAGTTTTAACTAAATACAGATATGATATAAAGTTCTTGTACTGCTTAAAGTCAGGTGATTTGGGTGTGCTCTACTATATAAAGCTTCCTGATTCCTGAATCAGATATTTTTCACATCTGCTTCACTAAAATCACGTATGGTCATTCTGGATCAGTTCCAGTCTGCATAATTTCAGGTAGTCCTCGACTTACAACAATAATTGAGCTCAACATTTCTGTTGCTAAGTGAGACATTTGTTAAATGAGTTTTGCCCCATTTTATGACCTTTCTTCTGACAAGTCAGTGGGGGAGCTAGCAAGAAACATTGCATGACACAATCCCATGTTGTCTCTCTTAATGACCATGATGATTCGATTAACAATTACAGCTAAAAAGTTCATAAAATTGTGTACAGTCCTGTGAGGCCTTGCCTAATGACAATCTTTTTCAATCCTAATTATGGTAGGTTGAGCAGTGTGTGTGTGTGTGTGTGTGTGTGTGCGTGCGTGCGTGTGTGTGTGTGTGTGTGTGTAGACTAAGCATAAAAGTACCGTACTTTTTGGAGTATAAGACGCAATCCACTCTCCCATTTCCAGTGGATGGAAATGTCTGTGCATCTTATACAGCTAACGTTGCTGAAGCCCCACCCACCTACCATCCCCCATCCCTCGGCTATTTTCAGACTCTGTGTGTTGCGTTTTCGGCCTCTGCATGCCCTATTTACGGCCCGTTCCAGGCTACAGGGATCACCACAGCCCATCGCTGCCGATCACATACAAGACAATGGGAGATTTGTGGTAGGTCCAAGGCATAATTTATTTATTTAGAAAATGTATATAGTTGCCTATGTGTTCACAGGAACTCTAGGAAGCATACAAACAATAAAAACAATTATAGAAAAAAATAAAAAAAAATAAAAGACAACGCCACCCACACCCAGTGACAACACAAAGTCAAATAAGCCATTTGATGGGCTCCATCTCACTATGAGTTCCCCATGTCCTGTGGTAAAACCAAGTCTTCAGGGTCTTACAATAGAGTGTCAAAGTGAGGACCAGTTTAATTTCTGAAGGGATGCTATTCCAGAGGGAGGGAGCCACCAGAAAGGGAGAAAGCCCTTCTTCTGGGTCCTGCCAGCTGTACCTTTTTAGGGGAAAGGACTTACAATATTCCTTGCCTCCACGCTGTATGAGTCAGGTGGATGTGACCATCAAGAGACGGTTCCTCACATAACCTAATCCCAAATCATGAATGGCTTTAAAGGTGACTGACACCTTGAATTGCACCCAGAAGTAAATTGGCAACCTGTTCTGACCTAGGCTTTCCAAGAACATGAAACAAACTCCTTGTTCCAACAAAAACCCCTTTTATTAATTTACTGTGAATTCTACTCATTCATATCCAGCAAAGTCTTTCAAGGGAGGATCCATAGTCACAGACCTTATTTGGCTTGGAGAGCTGATAGGCTGATATCTGCAAAACTTGGCAAGGAGTCTCAGAGAGTCACAAACCAATTAAACAAACTAATTGTCTCCTGCAAACTCCACTCCCCTTTCCCTTCTTGTTTTTTCCTCTGGGAGGGGCCATTTATTGTCCACCTGTGGCCTTACTCCCAAGTCAACTCCTGTTCTTAACCTGTTCCCTTTTCTGGTAACTCTGTGCATGCACACACTGGGAATAGGCTCTAGCTGTTCGTTTGCCTCACTGATGTCTGATAGCTGATAACTGGCATACGGCTCTGCCCCCTCTCTGCCTCCGACACAGACCCCACAATCAAAGTCTTCCCCAGACTCCAGGATTGGCCTATGTTCCTTTCCAACCTCTTCACTGAATCTGCTGCCAGCTCTGCTGGCTGCTGGCAAGCCACAGCGCAACCAATGCAACTTCCGAGGAGAGGTAACACATATGCACAACCTGAGATCTATGCGGGTTGCTGAATTTTGAACCAACTAGCGTTTCCAGATGCTTTTCAAGGGCAGTCCCATGTAGAGCGCGTTGCAATAGTCAATTCAGGATGTGACTAGGGCATGAGTGAGTAAGCATTGTTGGTCCAGGAAAGGAAGTAACTTGTGCATAACCTCTCAGTTGCGCAAAGACTCTCTTAGCCACAATTGCCACCTCCTCAAACAGGAGTCAGGAGCTGAAGAGAATCCCCTAGATTACACACTGGGCTTGTTTGGGACAGTGCTATCATATCCAAGACCAGGTATATCTACCTACTTTTTCTATTCTTCTTCCCCAGTGAACTTGTGGATGGAATTTATTTTCTCTCCTTTTCCTGACTGCCAGCATTTCATTTATATAGTTTATTGAACAACTTGAAGCAAGGATTGCAACTGTTTGCGCAATAGAGACTATTCCTATTCCTTATTCCACTATTTCCTACTATTCCAAGGGCCACAGAAGATGCATCTGTTAATATACAGGCACACTATGCACAGAAACATATTTGTAGCTTTTGGAGGATGGTAGGATTTGAAAATTATGCATATTTAAGCATAGAATACTCAATGTACTCAATGATAATGATGTAATAAAACTTGTTATAATAAACAATTACATATGTGCAGGGAAATAGCAATCATAAAGTTAAACATATTATTTGCATTTTACATATAACACCACCATTAGGCTATGCCTCAAGTAACAGAATCACATATACTGTATCTTAACATAAAAATGGTAAATATTAGTGATCAGGATGCCTGGAGAATTTAAGTTTAAGCTTATCAAGAGTAAATGTGTATCAGGGTAAAATAGACAATATAATAAACTTAATTGATGGTTTCAATAGCCCCTCCCCCACATAGACAAAGCCTTAACTCAGATAAAATGCTCTTTAATCTACCTTCTAAAAGGCTACATGGGCATTAAATGAGGCAGACATTAAATCATGCCAGAGAGACTGCTTTCCTATATTTGGATATTATAATTTGGTTTAAATATCTAGCAGGTTTTATGAGGATAAAGGATCTAATGAGGAATGTAATATTTGGAACAGATACTAGGTCCAGTTGCACAGCATATCAATATCCTTAATCCATTGCCTCAAAGCTACTGTTGCACATTCATGCCCAAGCATTCAAAAATGAGCTCAATAGAATCAAAGAATTTCCAGTTACAGTTGTGTTCAAAATTATTCAACCCCCAATGCTGTAAAGGGGTTTAGGGAATTTAGTGTACATTTGTAATTGTATTCAGAATGAAATCCTACAAGGACTTTTTAAAGAACCAAATGCAACTAAAATGACATCAATTGTTTTTGTAATACAGTAGTAAATGTTTCTTTTGTGATTTCTTCATTGACACAATTATTCAACCCCTTAAAGACTACCACTCTGAAGAACAGAGGTTCATTCAGGTGTTTTCGATCAGGTATTGAAAACACCTGTGGATGTCACCGAGCAGCAATCAAGCATAATAAGCACCAATTAGGCAGCTTTAAAATGACTGTGATACTCAGCTCCTTCTAGACATTTACTGGTGTGGTTACAAACAAGGTGAAGTCAAGAGAATGGTCCAGGAAGACAGGAGAAGAGGTCATTTCTCTTCACAGGAAGGGCAATGGCTATAAGAAGATTGCAAAGATGTTAAACATACCAAGAGACACCACAGGAAGCATCATTCGCAAATTCAAGGCAAAGGGCACTGTTGAAACGCTACCTGGTCGTGGCAGAAAGAAGATGCTGACTTCGACTGCTGTGCGCTACCTGAAGCGTAGAGTGGAGAAAAGTCCCCATGTGACTGCTGAGGAACTGAGAAAAGATTTGTCAGATGTGGGTACTGAAGTTTCAGCTCAGACAATAAGGCGCACACTGCGTAATGAAGGCCTCCATGCCAGAACTCCCAGGCGCACCCCCTTGCTGTCTCCAAAGAGTAAGAAGAGTCGACTGCAGTATGCCAAAAGTCATGTAGACAAACCACAAAAGTTGTGGGATAGTGTTCTGTGGACTGATGAAACAAAATTAGAACTGTTTGGGCCCATGGATCAACGCTATGTTTGGAGGAGGAAGAACAAGGCCTATGAAGAAAAGAACACCTTGCCTACTGTGAAGCATGGCGGAGGGTCAATCATGCTTTGGGGCTGTTTTGCTTCTGCAGGTACAGGGAAGCTTCAGCGTGTGCAAGGTACCATGAATTCTCTTTAGTACCAGGAAATATTGGATGAAAATGTGATGCAGTCCGTCACAAACCTGAGGCTTGGGAGACGTTGGACCTTTCAACAGGACAATGATCCCAAGCATACCTCCAAGTCCACTAAAGCATGGTTGCAGAGTAAAGGCTGGAACATTTTGGAGTGGCCATCGCAGTCACCAGACTTAAATCCGATTGAGAACCTCTGGTGGGACGTAAAGAAAGCAGTTGCAGTGCGCAAGCCTAAGAATGTGACTGAACTGGAGGCTTTTGCCCATGAAGAATGGGCGAAGATACCCGTAGATCGCTGCAAGACACTTGTGTCAAGCTATGCTTCACGTTTAAAAGCTGTTATAACTGTAAAAGGATGTTGTACTAAGTACTAAGATTGAATGTCACTTGGGGGTTGAATAAAACTGATAATGATGTGAGCACAGAAAAGACATTTGTGGTTATTTCATTATAAATGTTATGTTATATTTGTCTGACCTACAAGTGCCTCTTTGATGTAAATGTAAGCAAGATGACTGAATGATCAAAATCAATGTCAAACTGGCCAAAACACTCAATTTCAGTGGGGGTTGAATAATTTTGAACACAACTGTACTTTATCTATTTCTATAGACCAGTGCTCCTCAATTATTTTCTGTCATGCCCCCCCTAGGAAGAAGAAAACATTTCGCGCCCCCCCGCGCGACTGTAAATAGTATCATTTGTCTATAAAATTGTTATAAGTACACCTCTGCATAACACTGTATCCTTATTAACGTATAAGAGAATAAAAAAAGAAAGAAATGTGGATCAATTTACAACAAAGAATAGCTTTATTAACTGTAGCAGAAAAGATTTAAAGTGCATTAGAAATTTTAAAAAAATTAAATCCTTAATTAAACTAAACTGCCGAGGTCAAACGCGCCCCCCTTTACGGAGCCTCGCGCCCCCCCTGGGGGGCCCGCCCCACTATTTGAGAAGCACTGCTATAGACCAAGATGAAATGTAATTAACAATAATAATTGGAGGAGTCAAACTTAGTGAATGAAAGTATGTGGTCCTATTTTTACTGATACCGGGCTTGCTGTGAAGAAACACAGAAGGAAACTTGAAATAAGTCCTCAGAAATTTTATTTGGCATTGATTCCCATTTTGGCTTTACAGTTGCTTCAGATCAGACTATAATTCATTGGCATGTGTATGTGAGTAAACTGAGGGAATATATGTGCTATTAAAAGCAAGGACATTTTAGTAAATTGGAACAAGACAGTCTAAGCCTAATGCTCAATGGATCTAGAAGAATGTGCTGAACAATATATATTGAACCCTCCTTGTGATCTGTCCAACTCTTCTTTACTATGGAGAGTGAAGATATTTATAGTATAACAATTTATGCAAGAGTCACCTCTTCCTGAGTCTCTTGGAATAAAATATTTTTCAAAGTACATAATATAATTTATGAATCCAAGGTCTTCAGATCTTATGTGTCATCCTGTGATGTTCCATGACTAAAGTGTCACATAATTCTAAGCCTGATTTTCACATAGGGTTAATAGAAAACTTTTAATGGCAAATATGAGCAAAACACTACTCATTTGTATGACTCTTTTTATATATTTCAGTTGCAATATTCTGCAATATTCTGGGAGTATTCTGAGGCCACAAAATAGATGCTGGGGCAGAGGGGAAACAATAATGAAAGTGGGTGTGACCTGGTATTGAAGTTCTGCCTGCTTTATATATATGCAGTGGGTACAAAACATGTTAATAAGGGGTAAGACTTTGCGCCCACCATTTAAATGTTGGCTTTTCCTATGGATCCCCCCCTATGTTTTTCGTTCATAAATTTGCAAGGTAGTAAATTATAATGCAAAATGTAAACAAATGGCTGACTGGAACTTTTCTTTGTCTAATCCTTAATTTAAAAAATAGAAATGCGTTTAAATACAGAGAGTTTCAAACCTGTTACGTACTAGGTTATAAGCCAGGGAGCTTGTGGCTCTTCATTTTTTTTTAAATGGGAGAGTATTCCCTCCTTGCCTTTCAATTCAGAATAGATTTGTTTTATTCCTCTACAATAATTTTTTAGAATAAACCTTTTTGTTCTCAATGGGTTTTTGCGATACATTAGATGTTGACAGGAAAAGTTGGATTTAAATTTACTACGGTATTATGCATACTTACTATAGAAGTACCAATTTCATTGTAATTTTATTACAATCTTGTTACAATGACAATAAAGATCATTATTATTATTATTATTAGAAGTCATAAAACAATCCAATCAATTAGCAGTCACATCAGGTAATTGTTCTGACTACCTATACACTCTTCCAACTGCTGCCATCCAAGTCAGTACATGCTGATAACATCTTACATTATTTTTCCATAGCTAGGATTGCATAATCCCATCAGAATTACTGGATATTTCTAGTATGTTCAGAAACACCACCACCCTTGCCAAATCCTCTTTCTCATCTCAAAAGACAAGAAGCACTCATAACTACCATGTTTTCCCCAAAATAAGACAGGGTCTTATTTTCTTTTGACCCCTGAAATAAGCACTTGGCCTTATTTTTGGGGAGGTCTTTATTTTTGAGGTGCAGGAGGATGTTGTAAGCATGATCATCTCATGGCTGCTGCTGTGTTGCAATATTTTTGGAGAGAGCTTATTTTCAGTGGAGGGCTTGTTTTAGAACACGTACTTAAAAGCCTGATTGGGCTTTATCAGGGGAGGTCTTATTTTGGGGGAAACAGGGCAGCAATAATTGGAATTATAGTATTATTTTGAACCAAAGAAGTCATAATGACTAAGCTAGCAGGGGTTGGTCTTAAAAGATCTCCAAGGTTTCTTTCTACTCTTGTTATTCTGTATTCTATAGAAGGGGGTTCTGGAGATTGCTTTCCATGTATGCACAACATTGGTAGGGATGAGACATAACTTTATTTAATTGCTTTTAATTGTATTTCTGTGTGTTTCATAATTTTCTTCAATATATTCAGAAATAGAGGTGCTTGCATTTTCTGTACAGGTTTTTCAGGCTTTATCCAGGGTGTTCAGGAACTGCATGAAGATTTAGTTCTTCAAGTTGTGCACTCAATCTAAATTTATGTGACAAGGAAAATCTGCATGCTACTATAGTACTTCAGAAAACATAGGCACTTCTATATTTGAACATTCTTTCTGATTTGGCATGGTAGAAGTTTAAAACGTCATGGTGAACCTATCTAAAGTTCTTCCTCTGAAAGCTATCTTTCAGAGGAATTTTGACATGCCGAATTGTTTTGACTGATCCTTATATTTTCCACTAGCCATTCCCGGCCATGTAGATCTACACCTGCACACACAAACACTTGGAGGACACACTGTGGATCTAGCTTTTGTCTCTGGCCAGTGGTTGAGTGATCTTGGTTTAGGGGAAATAGTCATCGAAACCTTGTCATGGTCAGATCACTCCCTCCTTCGACTTGACTTTCCAACCGCTGCACCCCACCACAGGGAGGCGGAACCGGAATCGGTGAGATGGTTCCGCCCCAGGCGCCTGATGGATCCTGAGAGGTTCCAGATGGAGCTTGGGCCGATACCTGAGACCCTGACCCACGGCTCGACTGAAGACCTGGTGGCTGCCTGGAACAGTGCGGCCACAGGGGCCTTGGACCATGTCGTGCCTTTGCAGCCTCTTACCCGGCGCCGAACTGTCTTGGCTCCTTGGTTCTCCGAGGAGCTGAGGGTGATGAAGCGCCGGAAGAGATGCCTAGAGAACGGTTGGAGGACCACCCGCTCCGAGTCTGACCGGACACGGGTAAGGTCTTATTTAAAGACCTACCCAGTGGCGATAAGAGCGGCGAAACGCAACTATTTCTCCGCTATTGTCGCATCTGCAGATAACCGCCCAGCCGCCCTATTTAGGGTGACCCGCTCTCTTCTCCATCTGGAGGCGCGGGATGTTCCCTTGCAGGGTCGAGCATAAGATTTTGGGCATTATCTGCATGATAAAATCGATCAGATTCGGGACGGGTTGGCCTCCGACTGGATTAGTTCAGACGGGTTGACTGAGGCAGGTCTTGAGAATGTTACCTGGGAAGAGTTCGATCCTGTGACTCCTGAGGACATGGACAGGATATTGGGGTGGCTGAGCGCCACCACATGTTTATTAGACCCGTGTCCCTCCCGGTTGGTACTGGCCTCCCAGGAGGTTACACGAGACTGGCTCCAGGTAATTGTCAACACTTCTCTGAATGAGGGTTTTTTGCTGGCCACCTTGAAAGAGGCGGTGGTGAGACCCCTTCTCAAGAAGCCATCTCTGGATCCGGCTGTTCTGGCCAACTATCATCCTGTCTCCAACCTTCGATTTATTGCAAAGGTTGTTGAGAGTGTGGTGGTGTGGCAGCTCCCTCAGCACCTGGATGAAGCTGTCTATCTGGACTCGTGCCAGTCCGGCTTCTGGCCCGGGCACAGCACAGAGACGGCATTGGTCACGTTGGTCAATGATCTCTGGAGGGCTCGGGATAGGGGCTGTTCCTCTATCCTGGTCCTGTCAGATCTCTCAGCGGCTTTTGATACCATCGACCATGGTATTATGCTGCACCGGTTGGAGGGGTTAGGAGTGGGGGGCACCGTTCTACGGTGGTTCTCCTCCTATCTCTCTGATTGGATGCAGTTTGTGTTGGCAGGGGGGCAGAGGTCGACTTTGAGGCACCTCACTTGTGGGGTTCCACAAGGGTCGGTCCTCTCGCCCCTCCTGTTCAACATCTATGTGAAGCCGTTGGGTGAGATCATCCGTGTTTTGGGGGTAGAGTTCCATCAGTACGCTGATGATTCTCAGCTGTACATCTCTACCCCGGACCACCCCAACGATGCCGTGGAAGTGATGTCCCGATGTCTGGAGGCCATGCGAGTCTGGATGGGGAGGAACAGGCTTCGACTCAACCCATCCAAGACCGAGTGGCTGTGGCTTCCGGCGTCACGGTATAGCCAGTTGACATCATCTCTGGCTATTGGGGGTGAGTCATTGGCCCCCACAGAGAGGGCTCGCAACTTGGGTGTCCTCCTGGACTCTCGGCTGTCTTTAGAAGAGCACATGACGGCCGTGGCCAGGGGGGCCTTCTATCAGGTTCGCCTGATACGCCGGTTGTGCCCCTTTCTGGATCGTGACGCCTTATGCACTGTCACTCAAGCTCTCGTCACCTCCCACCTGGACTACTGTAACGCTCTCTACATGGGGCTTCCCTTGAGATGCACCCGGAGGCTCCAGTTAGTTCAGAATGCGGCCGTGCGAGGGATTTTAGGAGCACCTGGATGCTCCCATGTGACACCTCTCCTGCGTGAGCTGCACTGGCTGCCTGTGGCTTTCCGGGTGCGCTTCAAGATACTGGTGACCACCTTTAAAGCGCTCCATGGCAAGGGACCTGGTTATCTGCAAGATTGCCTCCTGCTGCCAAATACCTCCCACCGACCAGTCCGCTCCCACAGAGTGGGCCTCCTCAGGGTGCCGTCGGCCAGACAATGTCGGCCGGCGACCCCCAGGGGGAGAGCCTTCTCTGTGGCAGCTCCTGCCCTCTGGAATGACCTCCCCCCTGAATTACGCACAATCACAGACCTACATCTCTTCCATCGGGCCCTGAAGACACATCTATTTCGTGCAGCCGGCCTGTCATAGTCTTTTAATTGGGGTTTTAGTATTGGGTTTTATAACAATAGGCCAAATGATTTAATATTTACTAATTTGCTATTTTAACTTTTGTATTTCCTCTTTATTATGGCTGTTCACTGCCCTGAGTCCCGAGAGGGAGAAGGGCGGTATATAAGTTAAATAAATGAATAAATGAATGAACACGTATTTCTGTATTTCTACCTACCTACCTACTGTATTTCTCCCTCTCTCTTTCTATCCCTATAGGTGCCTACCTACCTATGTCATAAAGGATGACATAATACCTGTGGTCCACTGCTCTCTCTGTATCCATCTACCTACCTTTTTAACAATTTTTTACATTTCCTGGCACAGGTGTGACATCTACACAATCTATATATATCATTGGTGCCTTATTCGAAAGGAACGTTGTGTGAAAACTTTGAAGCGATCGGTGCAGTACTTTTGGAGATTAGCGGTTTTGAACAAACTCTTGTTACATTTTTATTTATATAGATATACTGCAAAACACACACAAAAATATCCTGAAATATTTTGTTCTTTCATGCTGGTAGGAAAATTGATTATTCTGTTGTGTAATCTTGTTACAATTATATTAATTTATCATTTGTTTGGTACTTCCCATGAAAGGAGAAAAATTGAGTATAAGTAAAAAGTGTTTTGAAAAGTGCACTGATGCCTGAGGGTATTAGAAGCTGCTGATGCAATGGTGGATTTCTACCAGTTTAGACGGGTTCGGCTGAACTGGTAGTAGCTTGCTGGCCTGGGTCACTGGAACTGGCAGCGACCCAGGCCTGCTACATCCCTAAACTAATTGTCCCAGCAGCGCCATAGGCACCACCATCTTGTTTTTTGCTTCTGCACATGCACAGAGCAATTTTAGCCGCCCTGGGTCCTAACAATGGAGAAGGGCGGGGTATAAATTCGGGGGGGGAAAAAGTATGTGTGCACAGTGCCCATCAAGCATGTGCGTGGGGCACGTCCTTGAACGAACCAGCAGTAGTCTCTGCCAGAACCCACCCCTGTGCTGATGATGATGCACTTGAGGTCCAAGTTCAAAACCACTCTCAGCCATAGAATGCAATTAATAAATTGGAGTTAATTATAATCTGTCAACCTAGCCATAAGGAGAAGATTGACGAGTCATCTGTAGCACATGGAATGTAGATTCTGAACACAACTGTTTGAAAAAACCTCCAAAACCCAGTGGAAAACTGGAGCAAGTTCAAAGGAAACCTACCAAGATGGTGAATGTCTGAAAACTAATCCCTGTAACGAAAGATTAAAAACTCCAAATATGTTCAGCCTACTATAACATTTGAAATACTTATATTTGAACATTTGGAAATACCTGTACACATAAGGTACAAGCATAGGAGAGGGCATTTTTTGCTTGGCAATGGTACACATGAAAAAGATCTGAAAAGGTCGTTGTCAATCACAAGTTAAACATGAACCAGTAGTGTGATGATGATACTAAAAAGACAAAGCCTATTTTAAAATGCATCAACAAGATTTGTTGATGCACTTCAGATTACATAAAGTAATTTTCCACTGGACCCTGCTCTGGCCAGGCCCCCATTGATAAAAATGTTGGACAGCACAGGATCCAGGATAGCATCCTGTGGGACCTGATAACCTCCTTCCAAGCTAAACTGGAATCATTATTGAACACTTTTTAGGGTACATTAATTTAACTGTGTCTACATCTAACAGTATAATCCAGAATATTATCATATTCTGTTGGAGGCTTAGTTGAGGTTCATCTCTATACTATGTCCAATGCATTCTCCTGAACTACTAAACTGTTAAATCTGTCAAAAAAATTGTTAGTATAGCATGGTTTATCTCTTATTAATCCATGTGAAATCCTATTATTTGTACCATACATAACCTAACTTTCACAATATGTTGCCTTTTGCAGTAAAGAAGTCAAGCATACAGGACTGTAGTTTATTGAGTCCTTCTATTTTTTTTTTTTTCATTTTAAAAGATGGAGATCATATTTGTGCTCTTCCAATCTTCTGGAAC
The DNA here is from genome assembly GCA_039707465.1 of Rhabdophis nuchalis. NCBI lineage: Eukaryota > Metazoa > Chordata > Lepidosauria > Squamata > Natricidae > Rhabdophis > Rhabdophis nuchalis. Next base: position 41,646,625 of record CM077649.1, on the reverse strand, counting down.
TTTGTTATTCTCATGGGAGTTCTTAAAGATTACCAATAGTCTATCTGATGCTAGAGACTTGAATTCTTGACAAGTTCTCAATTATTGTTTCTTGTCTTTCCAAGCTTCAGTTTCTTCCTTTTCTCAGTAGCATAACCCTGATCAGCTAGAACCCTATGGGAGATCTAACAGAAAACAGACATGAAACAAGAATTAGGAAGTCAGCCTTCTGATTATAACCCATTGCCACATTTTCATCATTTTCTTCTTGAAGTAAACCTAAACTCTGGCATAGTTTTGTGTTGGTTAATAGACAAGAGGAAAACATGGTAAACTGGTTGTTTAGGCATACTATAGTTTAATGACTCATCCCTGCACTGCTCTAACATTGGTTTCTGAAGCCACTTGGGGGCAGCAGAGGAACATGTTTCTCTTAGGAAAAAACAAATGTAATAAGTATCTGCATTTGAATCCTACATTTTATCCATCCTAAGATTTGATATGGTATTTCAATTTCTCAGTCAGCAGCTTTGGTCTACTTGGGAAGGAAGGTTGAGGATTTGTCTTTTTCTGATGTTTTTACAGGTAGAAATTATGCAAATCAGTATTCCTTTTTTCAGGTCATACAGGTAGTATTGCTGATTTGCATTTCAACTGGTAATTCAAGGCAGTTAATGTACACCATATCATGCATGGCCAATTTTGTGTGTTATGAAAGTACTTGTTAGTAGTATACTGGCAGATGCTATGAGGACAATTCCATTATAAATATTTTGATCAGAGGACACTAGACAAAATGGTTCAGAAAATAAATGGACATTAATAAGTAATTTAAACTTTGGAGCAAACCTGGTTAAATAAATTAAGTATTTAAGGTTGTTCTTTAAAAATGCATGAAAAGATGCCCTAATCCTATGTCAAATAGAAATAGAATAGAATAGAATATATATAATATAATAGAAAAGGACACTTTTTCATTCTAAATATAATTGTGCATTTTATTCTCCTCCAATTATAATGTTCATCAATATAGTAAATTTGCATTTTTATTTTTACTAAACTTATTAGAAGTTTTAAATTATATTATATTTTATCTGAAGTTTAATTGCTATTTCATGTGCTTAATAAATTTGTACCTCTTCAATCTGAAAGCTTCTAGGTCAGGCTGTAGCCATCAATTAAAATAATTTAAAATAAAAAATGAGGCAGGAAATTGCATAAGACCTTTAAAAACGGATCTGATTTCATACTGTTCTGAATTATACATCAATGTTGGCATCAAGGAAGCTATTCAGAGAGGAACAGGTTCTTCCCTGTTCACTAATAATTCTAACTTGAGAACATGGGACACCAAGAGCAAGCTTAACATTTAAAAATTAGGAACAGGCTTTTTTTCTAGATATAGAGACTGCAGCCATTAAGAGCTATTGTCGAAATTAGGAATGTTTTCAGTAGTGGACAGTGACACTAATGATGTTATTTAAAATTTAGCAATAATCATATTTGACCACCTGAGAAATCAGCTGAGATATTTCAGCATTCTTCAAGGGTAATTAAAAATGGATAAGAAATGACTGCAAGTGGGCAGATCCTGTTTTTGCAAGAGTATATTTAAGAGCCAGGGGGATGTTTGCAGCATAGGTCAAAAAAGACAAAATAGAGGCCACAATGTAGTGATTGAAGCTCTGTCTCTGTAATGGGATGTGAGAATGACCTTGGGAGGTAGGAGAGGGAGCCACAGACTAGGTAATGATCAGACAAGAGCAGCTGAGCTTCCAGAAAGAATGGGGGCATAGGAAATGTCTCAGAAGGACACCCCACCACCAGTTTCTTGGACTGTAAATATGAGGTGCAAGAGATGTACTTTCAGACTTGTAAGATTCTGTTAATGTAAGCTTACAGTAAAGACAGCATTATTATTTCAGAGTGTGCTTCTTGTCTCAACTACTTCTGCTGACATCGGTTTTGCAAGTGCTGCTTTTTGGAGTTGTGTTCAGAAAGGGTTCTGGCAGTAATCAAAACGGGATATGAGGATTTTACAGCTTTAATTCTATGAGGTATCACATATGCTTGTGGTACATAAATAAAGGGTACTATTTATGGCTGTTTGGATATACACTACCTTTAAATCAGTAACAACAAGATATAATTGTTATAATTGATGAAATTGAAGAACATTTCAGAGGGACAACTATGTTGTGCTTTTATTCTAGCACTCACTTGTGGCATTTTAAATACTACCATATTTAGTATAATATACTGTACAGCCTTTTTGGCTTTGTGTGCTACAAGTCAAAAGCTCCTTCCTTCCTTCCTTCCTTCCTTCCTTCCATCCATCCATCCATCCATCCATCCATCCATCCATCCTCCCTCCCTCCCTCCCTCCCTCCCTCCCTCCCCTCCCATTCTGTGCATGTGCATATGTATACACATACTCATACATGCACATACAAATACACAGTGTATGCATAGAATATTGTCTGTGGAAACACAGTTGCTCATCATATGGAAAGTCCTCTATTTTTGCAAACAAATATTGCTTAATGACAATATTCCAGACACTGAAGCCCTGTACCAATATATGGGTACAAAGTGCCCATAGATGAGTACCCCATGGTCATCCAGTTCACAGGAGTGACAATTTTCAGGGCTCTGTTTTTGTAAAACATACCTTAATTTTTTTGGGGGGGGCAGTAATTAGGGTATTAAGTCTCTTTGATTTCAATACAATTTTTATTTCTGTGGTGGCCAACTTGGTACAGAAAAGGGACGTTGTCGCTTTTCCATATCCATGGAATTAGGAGCAAACATAAGAGGGGCTTTAATATAGTAAGCCATTATTCCGCTGGCTGCTGTCTCTTTAAATCGGACCCAAGACAAAATGGTATCAGCAGCCGCTCCGATTTGTCTGGTGCCGAGAGAGGAGAAGAAGAAGAACCCAAACAACTAAGGCAGCGCGGAGAAGCGCCGGGCAAAACCTGAGGGAGGGAGAGGAGGAGAAAAGAGGCACCGTCACTGCACCCTCTGGATGGGTGCAGTTTGGGCTTTACCGCAGCATGATGCAGTTGTTGAGAATTAGGCGTTGTTGTTGTTCTTGGGAGGGAAGCAGCTGACAAGGCAGCAGCAGCAGCAGCAGCAGCAGCTGGCATCAAAACAAAACAAAACCACTCCGGCTGGCTTCCCACCTTCCGTCCCGCGCGCCGGGGCTGCAAAGAGAGGAGGGCCCTTGAAGCTCTTCTCGGTGGCGAATCACCGGGCCGCCCCGGCTGCTGCCTGGACTGCTGCGGGGCGTTTTGCAGGAAGAGGTGTTTTTCCTTCCGACCGCTCCTCTCTTAATACCCGGCAAGGAAGAAGAAGAAGAAGGAGACAGCGGCGTTCATGCAGCAGTAGCTGCCGCAACAGCAGCAGCAGCAGCGCTTTAAAGCGAGCTGGTGGATGGTGAGAAGGGGCGCTTAGACTCTTCCCCGGGGCTCCGTGCGATGGGCAGGCGGCATGCTCGGTGAAGGATGAGCCGAGGACAAGCGTCGCCCAGGCTGCTTCGTTCATTGTCCGTGGACGAGAGAGGAGCAGCAGCAGCTGCCGCTACTGCAGGAGCAAGCGCCCCTCAGGAGCGGAAGGAGAGGCTCTGCGGAGACTTCATTTCCTCTCCTGACCCCTCCGTTTACATCACTAACTGGTGACAGTCCCATCTCGCCGGCAAAGTACCTGCCGCTCGAGCTGCTCTCGGAGAATCTGCTTGTATGCCGCAGCCATGGCCAGCCAACAGGATTCCGGCTTCTTTGAAATCAGTATCAAATATTTACTGAAATCCTGGAGCAATAGTGAGTGAGCTTCCTCCCTCTCTCTTCCCCCCCCCTTCTCCACCTCCTACAGAATTGCTGGTAGCATGGAGCCACGGCATCCTTGCCTTGGGGCTGATAGCTTGGTGACTAAGTGGTGGTGTCTTTCTGTGGGGAGAAGGCTCCCATGATGTACTTCCCTAGCAAATCATAATTGCGGTTGTAATTATAGCCAGGGTTATAATCATCTTTAGGAGGAAGATAGGATTCCAGTTCCTACCTGGTTTTGTTGGGGTTCTCGAAAGACCTCTCAAGTTCATCTTCTGAATCTAGAGAAGAGCAGGGTGGCATGATTCTAGTTTTCCCATCCTTAAATGTTTTTTGCTTGGGTTTGTGACTTTCATTTGTGGGGAGGATGGCTCTTCAACTGAATAGCAGCACTTGGCATATTTTGTGTTTCTCCTACAGGGAGAAACACAGGGGGAAATGACAAATCATCTTAATATTTTTACATATTTACTGAATAATAGAGTAAGGTAGGAAGGATGGACTCCTGGTATAATAAACTACTCAGTATTCACACTCTTTCCCCCCATTTGTGGTTTTATTGCCGCCGTTATATTTGTGGTAAGAGATTCTGAACCAAATGAAAGAAATCCACAGTGTAAACAAATGGGGCTGGAGCTATGCAAAGTTTGCAGAGGTCACTATTACTGATGGTAATTAAAGTGGCCCTTATTCTATTTTTTTATATGTAGGAAATATTCTTTATAATAAAGCTCAGTGAATGTCAAGAATGTTCACTACTAATGTGAAGTTAATTAAAGCCTCTAGTCTGTCTACTTCGATTCTTTTCACAAGTGAAATTTCATTTGAGAAATGTGTTCTGTTCATGCCTACTTTACGTCAGCATACTTGAATGGCATCAGATTCTACCCACTTCTACATTGTGTGCACAATTATTAGGCAAGTGAGTATTTTGACCATATCATTTTTATGCATATTTTCCACCTCCAAGCTGTATAAACTTATTGGATATAAGCATATCAGGTGATATGTATTTGTGTAATGAGGGAGGGTGTGGCCTAAGGAGATCAACACCCTATATCAAGATGTGTGTAATTATTAGGCAGCGTCTTTTCCTCAAGCAAAATGGGCCAAAAAAAGAGATTTAACTGACTCTGAAAAGTCAAAAATAGTAAAAAGTCTTTCAGATGGATTCAGCACTCTTGAAATTGCTAATGTATTGGGGCATGATCACAGAACAATCAGATGTTTTGTTGCAAATAGTCAACAGGGTCGCAAGAAATGTGTTGAGAAAAAAAGATGCAAATTAACTGCCAAAGATTTGAGAAGAATCAAATATGAAGTTACCGAGAACCCATTATCCTCCAGTGCTATCATATTCTAGAACTGCAACCTACCTGGAGTGCCCAGAAGTACAAGGTGTTCAGTGCTCAGAAACATGGCCAAGCTAAAGGAGGCTGAAACCCGATCACCACTGAACAAGACACCTAAGTTGAAATGGCAAGACTGGGCCAAGAAATACCTGATGACAGATTTTTTCAAAAGTTTAATGAACTGATGAGATGAGAGTGACTATTGACAGACCAGATGGATGGGCCCATGGCTGGATCAATAACAGGCACAGAACTCCACTTCGGCTAAGACACCAGCAAGGTAGAGGTGGGGTACTGGTATCGGCTGGTATTCAAGATGAGATAGTCGGATCTTTTCGGGTTGAAGATGGATTCAAAATCAACTCCCAAATCTACTGTCAGTTTTTAGAGGACACTTCCTTAAGCAGTGGTATAGGAAAAAGTCTGCAAGACTTTTCAAGAAGACCATGGTTTTTATGCAGGACAATGCTCCATCACATGCATCAAAGTACTCCACTGCATGACTAGCCAGTAAAGGCCTTAAAGATGAAAGACAAATGACATCGCCCCCTTCCTCACCTGACCTACATTCTATTGAGAACTTGTAGGCCCTTCTTAAACAGAAGATTTACAGTGTAGGAAAACATTACACCTCTCTGAACAGTTACTGGGAAGCGATGGTTGCTGCTGCACAAACATTTGATCGCCAACAGTTCAAGCAACTGACGAAGTCCATGAATGGAAGGCTTATGATTTATTGAAAAGAAGGTGGCTATATTGGTCACTGATTTTTTTTTTGAAATGTTTGTTTGCAAATTTTGAGTTGTTTGTTTATTATTCTCACTTTAACAAATCGAAATAAATGAGTGAGATGGGAAAAATTCATTTTTCATTTAGTTGCACACTAATAGTTGCCCAATAATTTTGCACACATAGATATTTTCCAGAGAAAACCTCACTTTTACTTTCTTAAATATTCAGGTTTGAGGTTTATTAATATTTTGGTTTGACCGAGAACACTGTAGTTGTTCAATAATAAAATTAATCTTCAGAAATACAACCTGCCTAATAATTGTGCACACAGTGTAAAATGTGCAGTCTTTCTGGAAGGATATAGCTATTTTGTATTATGTATAATTTGTATACTATGATGCATAAACATGATATCGAAAAATTTACATATGTAACATATAGCTTGTGGAGGCCATTTCTTTAATCACTGGCATTTGCTGTGTTTTAAATTTGTATATTAGGTGAGATGCTCATTATTCAAATACAGATCTAAAATATAGCGTAGAATCAAATGTATAAAGAACATCATTTGTGAATAATATTGAAAGGCACTAGTTTAAGGTTTATATGAATGCCTTAACCATAAAGTGAATATTTTAACAGTGATAGCATTCTAATAATTCTAATCATCATTCTTGTGCATAGCATTAAAGCTTTGTTTCTGAGCTATTGTTAATTGGTTTAAATAGAGGCTATAGCAGGACAGGAGAGGGAAATAAAACTTGGTAGGTTTTTGTTATGAACAAGTTCTGATTTTAAAATATAGAATATGAAAATGATGGCAAAATAGTTTTTAACTTAGTTTCTAATTTTAATGAAAATTAAATGATTATCAAGGCATGTATTTTCCATCGGGTTGAATCATTTTCATTAGCAATATAATTAGAAGTTATTCAGTTTAACTAAAGTATATGTTAAAGTAAAATTTTAAAAAATACCAACAGAATTCACTCCAATTCTGCATAAGTTAAATTAGTTATTATCAAACTTCTGTCATTCTATGAAATATTTTTCTCCCCCAGAGAATTTAAGATGTAAGTGGAGTTATAAAAAAAGAATTTGAGTATCAGTGAAATCAAGAATTCATTCAAACCTGTCTTTGAAATATAAGAAAACAAATTAGAGGCTAATTACCGCAGTTATTTTAAAAATTGGGGGTGGAAGAAAGTTGCTGCAAATAAGTTGAAGGATGTAGAACTGAGAATAGATTGTATGTATGTATACATTCAACTTTCCTAGGAAAAGAATTATTTTATGTGTGGGCCTTCAGCTTCTGGTAGTATTTAGTAGACCCCGGGTACTCATAAAAACTAGAGTTAAACCCATTAGATTCCCTATCCTGGCTGTGGTATGAGAGGCTTTGATGTCACTTGTTTGAAAAATTGTTGGTGAACTTGCTCATACTTGAGAAGTATTCTTTTTTTTTAAAATAATGCTTGCCTGGGTTTGGTGCATTAATATGTTTGCAAACAGGCACCAGGTCAAGTTACAGGGTTTGAAAGTCTTCACCTGCAGTTTTGTGGCTTGTTTTCCTTGTTTGGTACACCACCAAGTAGTATATTAAATACTTTTCATTAAAGACAGAATGAAAACCATTTTGATGTAGTAGTTAAGGCATCAGGCTTGAAACCAGGACATTGTGAGTTCTAGTGCCACTTTAAGCACAAAGCCTAAAGGTGAAGATGGTCTAGTAATTTTCTCTTAGCCCTAGGACGAGGTAATGACAAACCACTTCTGAAAAATCTTGCCAAGAAAATTGCAGTGATTTTTCCAGGCAATCTCGAAGAATCAGACCCAATTGAATGGAAGAAAAAAAGGAGAAGTTGGACAGGACAGCATGGGAAAATATAGAACAATAATTTTTTAAAAATATGTAAGCAAACTTTGTCATTCAACTAGTGGTCCGTTTATGTCAGGGATGTCCAAACTTGGGAACTTTAAGACTTGTGGACTTCAACTCCCAGAATTCCCCAGCCAGCTATGCTGGCTGGGGAATTCTGGGAGTTGAAGCCCACAAGTCTTAAAGTTCCCAAGTTTGGACATCCCTGGATTATGTATTGTCTTGCTTAGTTTCACTAATATCCAACTGATCACCTGGAAGAGATCATAATAAACCCTTCTGTTCTTCAGGATGATTGAAAAAGAGACATTAGAAAGGTTTACATTTGTTTTTCATTAATTGCAATCTAGTATTCTATCCATACTCTAAAATGTGATATAAGATAAATAGCGGTTAACTCAAGCTGGAAACAAGTTTCTCATTTCCTACTTAAAAGCTCTGTGAAGAGAAGAAGATGAGAAGGATTGTGATACTTCCCCAGTCATGGTAAATGAGATTGGAACTAGCTCAGTCTTTTTCCTTATTATTTGTTTCTGTGATTTAAAATATAATAGGACTGCATGAAAAAGGGGAAAAAAGTCCAGGATGAAGAACTGCTAAAAAAAACCCTACAAAATTAATCCATTAAAAAAAGAGACAAAATCTCATTGAAACACAAGATCAGAATTAAATTCAGGCTGAAAATAAAAATGAAAAGCATGCACTGATTGTTATTTACTTTTACCTGAATTTTAAAAAACTGACCATGGATGAATCCTTCAAAGAAAGCTGGGCATTTTCCAATACACATTTTTGACTTAGGTTTTTCCTTACCTTTTTTTTTTCTTTGTTCTTAGTGAGTTTTTCTGTAGCTGAGCAATACTTGGTATTTTACATTTCAGGCGGAAGCTTAAAATGTTTATTTTCACAACACTTTAATGTTATTCTTTCAGCATACAGTATGTAAGTTAAGATTTAATTTTAGATGTATTGCTTTTATTGCTTGTAAGATGCCCAGAGGCATAAAGCGGGTGGGTGGCGAGGATAAACATTTCCATGTAAATGAAAATGTACAGAGGAAATAGTTACTCCTAGAAATCTGTCACACTGAGTTGTTTGTTGGTCAAAACACCTACAGTATTTAGGACCCACTGAATCAGAAAGTTTTGCTTAAAGATGTTATCTCAGCCATCTTCAACTACTCTGAGACTTATATTAATGTGTTTGTATATCCCAGAGTTAAAACACTGAGTCATCTTTATGTAATGGTTTCTTGAGCTCTTCTCTTGAAATAAGATACTATTGAATACATAGATTAATAGTACATCAGAGTGATAGATTTGAATGATATTGTTAAAAGGTTGCTTTCAAAGCTATTGCTTAACACTTTCAAATAATGTGATTTATGCTTATTTGTTTAAAACATTCAGATGACTACCGTATTTTTCGGAGTATAAGGCGCACCTTTTTTCCTCTAAAAAGAGGCTGAAAATCTGGGTGCGTCTTATACATCGAATACAGCATTTTTTTGCCTCCTGGAACCCCACCCCCTTCACCAATTGGCTGTGCCAAGTCTTATGGAGGCTTCCAGAGAGCTCCTGGGGGCTGGGGAGGGCAGAAATTAGCCTCAAACGGGTCGTTTCCCCCTCCCCCAGCCCCCAGCAGCACTCTATAAGCCTCCATAGGACTATGCATGCAATATATTTGACCCAAAATGGCCCGTTTTTGCGATAAATGGGGCGTTTTTTGCCCCCCCCTCCAGGAGCATTCTGCAAGCCCCCCCAAGGCTAGTCATGCTTTTTATTTGAAGAAAATCGGCCCCATTTTCGCGGAGAAAGAGCAGTTTGGAGGAAGTATGCAAAGTGCAAAAAAACCCTTTTTGCCTCCTGGAACCCCGCCCCCTTCACCAAACTGGCTGTGCCGAGCCTTATGGAGTGCCTAGTCTCCTGGGTAAACAGGGCGGGTTTTTTGCTCATTTTTCACACACCCCACCCCTCCCAGGAGCACTCTGCAAGCCTCCCCAAGGCTACTTATGCTTTTTATTTTAAAAAAAAACAGCCTCATTTTCACGGAGAAATGGGCTGTTTTGGCTCCCCCCCCACCTTTCGTGAGGCTCTTTAACTTTTTCTGAGCAAGCAGAAACGAAATTTTAAGGTATGTTTGCAATTTCCTTCTGCAGGACATAGATAAATACACCTGAGAACATCAACCTACCTACCTAATCTCTCTCTCTCTACCTACCTACTGTATTTATCCCTTTCTCTCTCTCTCTCTCTCTCTCTCTCTCTCTCTCTCTCTCTCTCTCTCTCTCTCTCTCTCTATCTATATATATATATATATATATACTACCTACACACACACTCTCTCTCTTCCATTCTACCTACTGTATTTCTCTCTATTTCTCTCTGATCCTTCTACCTACCTACCTACCTACCTACCTACCTACAGTACACACACACATTCTCTCTCTCCCCCTACATACCTATTATATTTCTCTCTCTTTCTATTTCTCTCTATCCTTCTACCTACCTACCTACACACACACTCTCTCTCCCTATCTACCTACTGTATTTATCTCTCTTTCTATTTCTCTCTCTATCTTTCTACCTACCTACCTACACACACACACATTCTCCCTCTCCCCCTACATACCTACTGTATTTCTCTCTCTCCCCTTTTATCTACCTGTATTGTTATGGTTTTAGTAGTTTTAATTTTTACCTGTACATCGCCCCGAGTCCCTTCGGGGAGAGGGGGCGGTCTAGAAATCTAATAAAATAAAATAATAAAAATAATAATCTACCTACCTACACAGACACTCTCTCTCCCTACCTACCTACTGTATTTCTCTCTCCCTCTCTATTTCTCTCTCTCTATATCCCTTTATCTACCTACCTACCTACCTACTCTCTCTCTCTCTGCCTACCTACTGTATTTCTCTATTTCTCTCTCTCTATCCCTTTATCTACCTACCTTACGTATTTCTCTTTCTTTCTCTCCCTCTCTCTCCCTCTATCTACCTACCTACCTACCTACTTTTTTTGTAATTTGCCTCTTCAAAACCTTGGTGCGTCTTATACTCCGGTGCGTCTTATACTCCGAAAAATACGGTACCCGTCTTGAACCAAATTCTGGGCAGCTCAAAACCTGAAAATAAAAACAATATCTAAGATAAAATGAAAAACATGAAAACAAAAAGCACTTTGCATCATGGCGATAAGTTCCTCCCAAGCCAAACTCAGCTTATTCCAGCCCTTGGGGGAAATACTGTTAACTATGACAGATATTTCACACTTGGCATCATTAGGCTGGAGATTCAGTCTGCTAAGCATTTTTTTTTTGAGTATGATTTAGTGAAACATGTGACATATGATGAATCAAGATTAGAGTAAAATGTTTGTGCAGTGATGTTTTTCATGGGAAAGCAAATCCAGAGTTTTAGGCGAAGTGTAGACTTTTTGGCCTTTAATTGCATCCCTTATTTGAAAGATCAGCTGATCAAATTAGGTGGATAAAAGGCAGTGTGTTGAAAGATGTAAAAATGGTTTGGGGCGACCTTGTTGCAGAACGAGCGTTGTCAAGTGACCTGAATCTTGAGGATAGACAGAATTTGTGACGTAAGCAATAGCTAGGTAATAAATATTTTTTTCTCTGAAAAAAATACCTAAGATTAGATGAAATGGGCTTATAAATTTCCATTTATACTTCCTTCTTAAAGCATAAACCTATACTAATTTGTTGTATTTATCAATTATTTTATAAAATAGAATTAAAAAAAAATCTGGTATATTTACTAATAGACGTTCTCTTCACAGTACAGTATTTGTGTTTTTTGCAAAATATGTAGCTTAGTGGTGCACTTGAATAATCAGGAACAATGTGATATCAATCAGTGCAATTTGGTTTGGCTTCATGTACTTATTCCTATATGTGTTTATTCCTGTAAACTTGATTAGGCTGATTTATTTGTGATACATTAGTTTGATATGCAAAAGATTTTCAGGGATAGAACACAGGAACAACTGAGATATATAGAACAGAGTTAACTTAAAAGTGACTATAAAAAACAAGCATGCAAATGAATGCACACACATCTCAATCTGCAATATCATATAACATACTGTGACTTGCTATGAATGAAGCAAAAGAAATTAATCATTCAGTAAAATATAGGGTTTTTAAAAATAAATACTGTTCTATTAGAAACAATAATAAGAAAAGTCAATATTTAATTTAAACAACCACACATATCACATTATAATTTGTTTGGACAGTTGGCCCCAAGATTATTAACAGAAAGTATTCTGTTAATACCTTTAAGTAAATTAATGTATAGAAAGAACTCCCAAAGATGCTTTTTCTTCAAAGACGTTTTGCTTTTTATCCAAGAAGCTTCTTCAGCAAGAAAGTCCAGTTGCCTCTGGAAAAAGCACATTTGGGACAACCATGACCTGGATGACAGAATCCCCATAGACATTTAACTATGCACTATAGAAAGAATTACAATTCTGTTAATTCCTGGTCACATTGGTTGTGATTTTAATGAATTGTGTTGCTGTTGCTCTTCTTAAGTTTACATTTTGATCTAAACATAAAATCAAATGAATCAAAGAGAAGAATAAATTATTGCAGCAGAACAATTTGTAAATGCCGAATGTAATTCAATTTTGAAATATTTGGTCTCTCTAACGAATTTCATTTTACACTTAATAATAAGGTTAAATATTACACTTACCACACCATCCCTAATGCTATGAAGAATTCAATGGAAAATGTCTTGGAATTTCTTTTGTCTCATTTTAGTGGTTCTTGACTTTATCTATACTTTTATCGAGCTCCTTCTTCCTTCTTATGCTACATGTTTTCACATGGTCCTATGCTTCTCATAGAGTTAGTTCTATGTTTACGATGGCAGTTGACATCATTGATAAGCTATGGAATTGTAAAGTGCAACCCCACTTGATAGTTACAAGATATTGCAAGGACTTTTAAGTATATCTTGACTTTTAAAAGATGTGTTTGAAACATTCTGTGTGAAACTCATAACGGGATGTGTCTATGATTTCCTTGTTTGTTTGATCTGACATTTTACAAGTTTCTATTAAAAAAACACAAGAACATGTTGGATGCTGCAATTTTATATAAACTTGTTTTTATAAAAACTACAAAGAGAATTGGGGAAGTTATATTTTGGATCATCAGTAGTTTCTGTATAATCTTCAAGGGCAATCCAATGCAAAGTGAATTACTGTAATCCATACAAGAAATTAGAGGAATTAGAGGAGAACCCTTGTAGTAGGTAAGGAATGATTGGTGCATCAGCCAAAGCTGGACAAGTGTTTTTCTTGCCTTAGTCTCCATCTGCTGTTTTAGGAGGAGCTGGAAGTGCAGAAGGATTTCAAATTGTGAGGTTATTCTCTATCAGTGAGCACCAAAGTAAAGACAAAATTAGCAGATTTATGGATATATAGGAAGAGAAAGGAGTGTTAGGTATTTTTGCCATTTTGAGTATTTATAATTTTTATTTTATAAAAATAATAAAGGTGGTATGGATGAATGGATGGATGGATGGATGGATGGATGGATGGATGGATGGATGATAAAGAAAAGCAACTCAGTTTAATAATAATGTGACTATTAAACTGAAGTGGGCCCATATCATAGATGCCACAATCCCCTCAAATAAATTATATTTCCTGCATAAAGAAGTTAATGCTCAATTCTTCCTAAACTTAAATGCCCAATAAAAATATTTTATTGTTTAATATGCTCATTTTAGGATTATGATACCATTGAACTGTTAAAATAACCTACAGTATTTCATTTTTTTATCCAACATCCTTGCAAATTACCATTATCTATCTTAGTAACATTTCAGCTGTCTGTAAAAATAAATTGTACTTTTAGAAGCTCATAGAACACATTCCAATAATACTTTAGGAAGTTCAGAAGTTGCTAACACCAGATGCATATTATGAAATTAAAACCTGTCTTATGAATGTTCCAGGCCAAAAGCATGAATAATAAGAACATGGATAATGGGTTTGTAAAAAAAATTATTTTGCACATGTCTGCCATTTTGCATATCCATAAAATAAAAAAAATGTAAAAAAAACCATGAATACATGCAATTATTTACCTTAGACACCAAGATCTAGGATATATTTTCTAACCAGAGATAATTAATGCCATTTGCATTGCTATTCAATAGCATTGTTGGGTGCTTATGTATTTTTTTCTCTGATAGACAGACCAAGGTTAATTCAGTATTCCTGGGTTTATTCAAAGTAATTAATGACTACAGTTCATGTCTACATGAAAGCAGCAGTCTCAGGCATATAGATAACAGCTGTGTACACCTAGTTCTCAGAATGGAATGGAATTGCTCTTCTGAGAAAATCTGGCAAAATGATTGTTATAGCATGGAATTTTTGCAAGACTCTTAGCAGAAACATTCTTTGCATACGTATATTCCATTACATATTGCACTGTACTTATTTACTTTTTATTTAATTTATTTAATAACTTCACTCGCTAAAAGCTTAACATTACCGTATTTTTCAGAGTATAAGATGCACTAGACTAGAGTATAAGACGCACCCAGGTTTTGAAGAGGCATTTTTTTTAAAAAAGTAGGTAGGTAGATAGAGGGATAGAGAGGGAGAGAAAGAGAGAGAAATACAGTAGGTAGATAGGGAGGGAGAGAGAGAGTGTATTTATCCATGTGCTGGAGAAGGAAATCGCTGTTGCACCTAAAACTGTTTCTGCTGGCACAACACTTGATCAACGTAATTCTCATCAATCCCTCTAACCAAACAGCTTTCCGAAAGGAAAAAAAAAGTGTTTTTGTACTCTGCAAACCTCCCCAAAGTGGCCCGTTTTTCACAAAAACAGGCCCATTTTTTTTTCAAATAAAAGGCATGGAGAGCCTTGGGGGGGCTTGCAGAGTGCTTCTTGGGGGCTGGGAAGCACAAATTAGCAAAAGACGGTATAAGACGGTACCCAGATTTTCAGCCTCTTTTTAGAGGAAAAAAGGTGTGTCTTATACTCCGAAAAATACGATAAATTACTAATTAAGTATAAAAATAATCAAGCTCCATGATTATTTCCACTTCTTTAGTCAGCTGAATTAAATCAATGTCATGATTTTAATGTTTGTCAAAACATTTGTTATGAATCATGCTGTTTGTCAGGTATCTGAACATTCACATGAATTCTTAACAGTTTCATAAAAATAACCTTTTCTGACCACGAGAGTTTCCCTAGATTATATTTTCATTTCCCTTTTTATTATTTTCTATAGATTATAAAGCTTTAACATTTTAGTTCAGAGAATTATAAATCTTGATTTGACACAAATATGCGAAAGCCACCTGAAGACCCTAATATAAGGAGCAGTAAATATTAAAGAAATATATTGTACCTATCTCTTCCTTAAATAGGAAAACTAGAAAAGAAACCATCTCAGTAAAAAAGGTTTTACTTTACTTCTGCTAAATTATAGTCGTGGTACTTTCCAAGTAAAGCTGCCTTTTGCAGTTGACTGATGGTGATTTTGTCAATGCCAATGGTATTTAAATGGGGTCCCAGTTGTTTTGGGATTGCACACAAGGCACCTACTAGTATTGATACTACCTTTGCTTCTTTGCTTTGCCACAGATGTTCTATTTTTATTTGCAGAACTTTGAATTTTTTTATCTTCTTCTGTTCTTTCTGTTCTATTCTGCTGTCTCCAAATACAATCACATCTACTATCCAGTGGTTTGAGGTTTTTTGGTCTGTCTTATCGATAATTATTAAGTCTGGGATTTTATGTGATAGGTGTTTGTCTGTTTGAATTCTAAAATCCCAAGGCACTTTTGCTTCTTCATTTTCGATTACTTTTTCTTGTCCTGCCAGTTCTTGCTTTCAAGCAAATGGTATTTCTTGCAGATCTTCCAATGCACTATTATTACTGCTTGGTCATGCTGTTTTTTGTAGTCAGTCTGTGCAATCTTGTTGCAGCAGCTAACCAGATGGTCCACTGTTTCTTCAGGTTCTTTGTAGAGGCAGCATCTACTTTTAAGATCTTCACTCGCATGATGTATTCATGTCTAACCTTTTTCTTGACTTCAGTGTGCTTGATGTTATCAGTTTGAAGGATGCCCAGGATCTGTAGTGATCATCTTCATCCAGACTCTTGATGCTATTTCCATAGGGCATCTTGATTTCTTCAGTTTTCATTATTTTCCCCATTTGATGATTATTATTTAATTGTTTCCCGCTTTTATTATTTTTGCAAATAATTCAAGGCAGCAAAAATATCCAACACTACTATTTTCTCCACAACAACAATCCTATGAGGTGGGTTGGGCTGAGAGAATGATTGGCCTAATGTGTGCGCGCACATACGTGCGAGAAAACACACACACACAAACACACAGAGTACTCAAGAGTGTTCAAGTGATGAATGCTTGTTCAGTGACCATTCAGAGTTACAATGATGAAGGGGACTTATGACCAGTTGTCTGTGTTCTGGCCGTACAGTCATGTGATTGTAATTCAGTCACTTGCAACTCTGCTGGTTTTCCCCAAGCATGGGTCAATGTGGAAGTCAGAAGATTATAAGTCATTCTGGGAAGTCACACTCTGCCATTTTTTACTGTGGTGATACTCCTTCCTCGCTTCTCTGCACTTCATAGCACTCTTCCATCTGCTATCCTTTTTGTGAGCTGCCTAAGGAAAGACTTATTATGATGGGACTTGCTACTCCCTGCTGACTTCTCCATTGACTTTTGCTTGATGAAAGCTGGCAGGAAGTCACAAGTCATGGTCTTTGCTTAACAACCTGCAATCCTCACTTAATGATGGCAACAGGGACTGCCAGTGTTGCTGCCACTAAGTGATGCAGTCATGTAGCATGTTTTATGACCACATTGTGATTGTTTGTTAGAAATCCATATATAAAATCCAATTCCATATTTTCTTGGTTTTGCAGCAGTCTTGACTTCATGAATTCCATTGCAATAGCATACCTTGGTCATAATATCCAAGCTTTCTTGATGTCAAGCAGATTTCTGCTCCTTGGGGAGATTAAAAATTAACATAGTATGAAGTAATTAGACTGTTAAACAAATAATTGTATCATACAAATCTTTACAAATTTAAGTCTTATATATGATTCTCTTGGATACACATTTTTTCTCCTCGCCTCAGTCTTACCACTTGTTACTTTTTTGGATATAATTTGAATTGTTAATTATTATTCCTGAGCTTGGGTATCCTTGATATTCATTCAGCCTTCTTGCCTCCCACCCAAATCTTTCTTCTATCCTGCCCATCTTCTGTCCTGTTCAGCTTTCCTCTGACTTTCATTTCACTTGCACTTTCAGCCCACTATCTATGGCAAGATTGCATTAGTGGAAGTTTAATAAATATTTAATAAAATAAATATTTTAATAAAAATATTTATTGATTAATGTCTATTAATTAAGTACAATATTAATTAATGATCTAAAAGTCAGTATATTTATAAATAACAAATCATATAAAGAGAATATAGATTGTTTTTCTGATTCAGGAGCAAAACCATCACCTATTATGAATTATTCATCCACAGTGAATAAACCTAATTATAGGATCTCTTGTTGGATAAAATGCCAACATTCACTTCAAGGCTGCAGTTTAGCAATTTGCTGTCCATGTTATTTTGAGTCCCACAGCTGTTGAACTGTTTTGATTGTTTCAGCAGATCAACAGCTCAGCATCTGTTAATTTAGAAAAGTGTTTTAACCTGAATGCCTACTCTAAAGCAAAAACAGCTGAATACAGTTTTAATACTGTAGCCTTAGACATGACCTATAATGCTCTACAGGTGAGTTACATGAAACAGAAGCTGAAAAAGTAGTCAGGCAGGCTGGGAAAAGATCTGGAGTTGAAAGCAAAGTATGATTTGGAAAGTGCCTAAGCACGCACGTAGCATCTGTTGGTGAAGCAGCTGTGCCTTTTCATGGGGTCATGTATGGGCTGTCTTCCCATACATGGGGGGAGGAGGGGAAACAAGTTATTTCACAAGAAAAAAACTCAGGAACACCTCACATGCCCAATTTGAGAAATATTTGATATTCATTTTTGAATAGGTATACCTAGAGGTAGATTCATGGCTATAACTTTATTAGCATGTTTCCATCCGTCCTTGGCTCCATTTGTTCTCCTTCCATACATTTCTACATAAGTGAAATGTCAACAAAATCTATGAAGAGCATCCAAGTTTCTTCTACTGAAAGCCTGATAAATTAACATTCTACCTTAGGTTAGCACGATTAATATCAGTGGTTGTTAGTATTGATATAGCAATCATAGATAAAGGAAGGTTTTGATTCTAAAAGCAAAAATGGGATTCACCTGATTCCCCCCGAATCTCAAAAATGCTAACCGTTGTTGAAAGAAGCATACTGTGGGTTCTTGGGAGGGGATGGCATAGATTATGTCTGTAGGAGAAGTGAAATATACATACATACATACATACATACATACATACATACATACATACATACATACTGAAATATACAAAACAAAATTAAATTTTCACTCACGTGTCTATCTCATAATTTGTGTTTGCATTTACTTGAATATGCAAAATGATCCCCCCCCCCCAGAAGCACCATAGAGCTGATCTCATGATACCAGGAATAATAATTCATTATGCCAAAATAACATGTCATTGTGCCTGTTACAAAGTGATGTCCCAATACAAATGTTCTCAAGGGGCATGTGATGTTTATTGTTAATGATCTATACAAGTTGTTTGTTTTATTTACACAGTGCTTCACATTGTTTTATTTTCATGTCAGCTAAACATCACTAATAATATACAAGTTTTAAATTCTCATTCGTTGACTGATTACTAATTGCTGATTTGCTGAAAGTAACTCATTTTGGGGAGAATGTCTACCCACTTGTGGAATGAAGCAAATACTTAATTGCATCTTTAAAGGAAGAACTAAAAGGTGGGTACAATGGATGACAACATTTTGGAGAAACTGTAGCTTTTTCATTTCTGTTGGGTTTATAAAGGAATGGCCAGAGGTTTGTAGTATACAGTATAAAAAGTAGAATAGCATCTGGATTGCCAGAAGTTGATCTTGTATTTGTTTGACTCATATAACTTTCTGGTTTCAGAACAATCTAAGAAAGGCGTTGAAAATGCAATTTAAAATGTTCAAGATTTTAGTTATTTTATCATACGACAAAAAGTTATGGAGATTTCTACTGTGCATGGAGTGATTGCGGTTGAATTTAAAAGTCTCACAGCCCGTGGATAGAAGCTACCTTTAAACCTGTTCGTTCGGCTGGCTATACTTTGATATCTTCTGCCTGATGGTAGAAGGGCAAAGAGATACCAACCAGTGAATCATATAATTGTGAATCATATAATTGTGAATCATATAATTGTTAAATTTTATATGTGAATCATATAATTGTTAAACTATCAACTTTTATTGAAATTTGAAAGAAGATCAGAGAATGTGATAAAATGGGCTAAAAACATTTGTTTATAATATACATAGGAAACAATGGGAACATATGTCATTGAAAGGATTAGAATTTAAATTATACTGTAATCTTAAGAAGAATCTTTATAAAATGAAGATATATGATCCCGGAAAATTAACCTGAATTTGTAAAGGTACTTCAAATTTATGTTGGAAATATGAACAAAATAGGTCGTTTTATTATGATTGATGGACATGTAGAAAAACTAGAAAATTCTGCCAAATACAAAAAGGTAAATAAAGTAATTCAGAAGATTTTACAGGTTAACATTCAATTGAAACATTCTCTTGGAACTGATAAATAAATAGTTAGAAAAGAGCCACAAAACACTTTTTATATGAATAATTATTGTATGCATGAACATGGAAAGATTTGGCAGTACCTACAATGGTTGGTGGAGATGACAGATCTTGCTGAGATGGCTAAAGTAACTTGTTTGATTATACAGACAAGACAATATCTGTATATATTGCTGATTGAAAACTGGTGATTGACTTTTTGTATAAAAATAAGAAAAAATAAAATGATTTATGTTTTTGACGATTGACAGAATAGATAATAGAAAAGAGTTTCTAACTTTAGAGACAGAGAAGCTAAAATAGTTATAAGTATATTTGTTTATATCTTTTGTCTTCTACATTTTTTCTTTCTGCATTTTAGTTTTTTCTTTTTTCTCCCTTTCTCTTCCCACCTTTTTATTCTCTATTAGTTTGTAATAGAGAATATTTTATTTTTTTTAAATAAAAATCATCTGTAAAACTACTTTCAGACATCTCTCTTATTAGCTATAACTTACAATTGTAAATATAGACGTCTTGGTGTAGGACAAATCTTACAAATTTCCACGATGTAACAGTACAACAGTATTTGCTGTACTGGCCAATGATATTGGATGGAATCTGCTTTAATTGGCTTGCCACCTAGAGTTCACTGGAAGAAAGGCAGGATATGCATGCAGTAAGTCTTTTTCTATAGGCATCAGAATGTATGTATTTGCTTATGGGCAGTTCTAGTCAACAAAGAATGGCCAATTAGGAACTGGTTCTCTTGGAATTTGTTCAAAACTAATTAATTGGATGTTTTAAATGAGGAACCAATTAGGAACCAGCCTCAAAGATCATAGCTACATGAGAACCAATATAGTTCATGAAAATAAAAAAAATCTTTTAAATTTAACTGATAGGATATAAGTTTAATCATATTTCCAAAGCAATTACAATTGAAAAAGTCTGTCTTTCGCTCTCAGGCCTTTTGCCTTCTTGATATAAAATGTATTTGCATTATGAGTTAAACCTTTCTATATATATCGTTGCATCATCTATTAAAAACAGAGGCAGGTTCTTATCAGATATTGGTGGGCAGTATTCCATTCACACCAGCTGTCTCATAAGATTCACATTTTATACTTTTGAATTATATTAAGCCACTGTAAATTAATATTTAATAAGTGTAAAAGACAGTGTAAGTTTCATTTTTTCCATAATAAATCCATATATTTTTGCAGAATTGTTAATGATTCTTGAAGCAGTATCTTTTATTTTTTATTTACAGTGGTACCTCGGATCACGAACTTAATTGGTGAAACGACTCTGGTCGCGATCCGAATTGGTTGTGATGCGAGGCACAATTTCCCATAGGGTTCAATGTAAATCCGATTAATCCGTTCCGACCTTGTTTTTTGGTTGTGATGGGAGGCACAATTTCCCATAGGGTGCAATGTAAATCCGGTTAATCCGTTCCGACCTTGTTTTTTGGTCGTGATTCTTGAACTGACTCTGTTCGCGAAGTCAGTTTCCCATAGGGTTCAATGTAAAGCAGCTGAGGGGCGATGGAGCAAACCGCGCGCGGCTGCCAGCATGACTTTCGCCCGTCTCTTTCTGGGCTCTGCGAGTGAGGAGGACAGGTGTGTGTGTGGAAGCGAAGGCAGGGGGGGAGATCCGCGCCCAGCTTTAAGACCCCGAGAACTGGACGGATACACCGAACAGAGGCGCACCAGGAATTCCCAGCCCCAGAGGGCCATGCCCCAAGGAGGCCCATAGAAGCAACCAGCCAGGGGTGCTTCCCCGCAAGAACCTCTTGCCCCACCAGCCCCAAACGGATCGAGGGACTCACCGAAGCAAGAAAGCTGCAGGGCTCCGTTGTGGCCGCTGGTGTCCTGTAGCTTGAGGTTGCCGCTCGGGGGGCTTTTGCAAGAGCTGCGCTGCCCGTAGAGCGGCGGCGGCGGTCGGGAGCGCCAGCTGGAATGTCCGTCTGACTCTGGCGCTTGGGGCTGTTGTTGCTGCCGCCGCTGCCGCCTCCTCCTCCGCCGTTCCCAAAGCTTTGTCCTTTGCTGGCCAGGAAAGCGGAGCTGAATTTCGGCGCTTCTGCTTCTCGGGACGCTTCCCGAGAAGGACAAAGCTTTGGGGACGAAATTCAGACGCGCCGGAGTCACTACAGCCAGCCGAAATGTCCGTCTCCGTCCTCCTCCGCCGTCCCCAAAGCTTTGTCCTTCTCGGGAAGCGTCCCGAGAAGCAGAAGCGCCGAAATTCAGCTCCGCTTTCCTGGCCAGCAAAGGACAAAGCTTTGGGAACGGCGGAGGAGGAGGGAGACGGACATTTCGGCTGGCTGTAGTGACTCCGGCGCGTCTGAATTTCGTCCCCAAAGCTTTGTCCGTCTCGGGAAGCGTCCCGAGAAGCAGAAGCGCCGAAATTCAGCTCCGCTTTCCTGGCCAGCAAAGGACAAAGCTTTGGGGACGGCGGAGGAGGAGGGAGACGGACATTTCGGCTGGCTGTAGTGACTCCGGCGCGTCTGAATTTCGTCCCCAAAGCTTTGTCCTTCTCGGGAAGCGTCCCAAGAAGCAGAAGCGCCGAAATTCAGCTCCGCTTTCCTGGCCAGCAAAGGACAAAGCTTTGGGGACGGCGGAGGAGGAGGGAGACGGACATTTCGGCTGGCTGTAGTGACTCCGGCGCGTCTGAATTTCGTCCCCAAAGCTTTGTCCTTCTCGGGAAGCGTCCCGAGAAGCAGAAGCGCCGAAATTCAGCTCCGCTTTCCTGGCCAGCAAAGGACAAAGCTTTGGGGACGGCGGAGGAGGAGGGAGACGGACATTTCGGCTGGCTGTAGTGACTCCGGCGCGTCTGAATTTCGTCCCCAAAGCTTTGTCCTTCTCGGGAAGCGTCCCGAGAAGCAGAAGCGCCGAAATTCAGCTCCGCTTTCCTGGCCAGCAAAGGACAAAGCTTTGGGGACGGCGGAGGAGGAGGGAGACGGACATTTCGGCTGGCTGTAGTGACTCCGGCGCATCTGAATTTCGTCCCCAAAGCTTTGTCCTTCTCGGGAAGCGTCCCAAGAAGCAGAAGCGCCGAAATTCAGCTCCGCTTTCCTGGCCAGCAAAGGACAAAGCTTTGGGAACGGCGGAGGAGGAGGCGGCAGCGGCGGCAGCAACAACAGACGGACATTCCGGCTGGCGCTCCCGACCGCCGCCGCCGCTCTACGGGCAGCGCAGCTCTTGCAAAAGCCCCCCGAGCGGCAACCTCAAGCTACAGGACACCAGCGGCCACAACGGAGCCCTGCAGCTTTCTTGCTTCGGTGAGTCCCTCGATCCGTTTGGGGCTGGTGGGGCAAGAGGTTCTTGCGGGGAAGCAGCCCTGGCTGGTTGCTTCTATGGGCCTCCTTGGGGCATGGCCCTCTGGGGCTGGGAATTCCTGGTGTGCCTCTGTTCGGTGTATCTGTCCAGTTCTCGGGGTCTTAAAGCTGGGCGCGGATCTCCCCCCCTGCCTTCGCTTCCACACACACCCATCCCCCCAGCCAGCCCTCGTTTATAATGCGGAGTTCGTTTTTTTTACGAACTTTTCCGTTCGTGCAGTGAAACGGTGTTCGTGATCCGGGGCACATTTTTTGTGAAATTTTTGGTCGTGAAGCGAATTGGTCGTGAAGAGAGGCGTTCGTAATCCGAGGTACCACTGTATTTATATATTTAAATTTATATCCCGCCCTTCTCCACAAAGGACCCAGGGCGGCGCACAGGAAATTTAAAAACATACAAAATACAATAAATATAATTTTAAAAACTATTAAATAAACCTATCCTGCGCTAAAACCAAATTTTAAAAACCCAATTTAAAACTACCTAAAAGTCCCCATGGGAGGTTAGGCTAGGCTTTTATTGTGTATATCTTGGTGAGATTTGCTATGTGCATATAGTACACGTTTTCAGAAAATGGTTTTAGGCAGTGGCTGAGACTCTGTATTTACAGTAGTTTCTTTGGGTTGATTGCATTGTCATAAAAGTCTTAATACAGCTATAGGAACCTAGCACCTTCTTTCCCTCCTGGAGGAATGAAATATTTTAGGAAATATTAAAAAGGCATAATATTATATTTCCCTGGATGAGAAAAGGAAAAACATGTTTTAAAGACAAAGCAGCTCCCTGCAGCTCCCTGCCCCCACCTTCAGCTCCAGGATGATGGGATTAAGATTTGGCCCTCAGGACATGATAGGATTAACCCTTTTACCCATGTAGCAACAGAACTCACCACATGGCACCTGGGGAGATTACAACAAGATTCAACCAGGCCTGGGACACAGACAGCCTACAAAGTTAGCTAAGACCCCCGTTCCCTGGGAGTCTGACAGCCAGTGGGATACATTTCTTACACAGGAACAGGAAGCTCTAAAGTGGGGCCCAACAGAGGGTATAAATCTATCCCTCTCTCCACTCCATGTGCCTTTTTACCCAGGACCTTAAGCCATGTGGTTCTGTCCACCATTAAAACCATGTTTCCAAACAACCTCCATGTTTCCAGTGTCTTTCTTCCCACTTGGAACTGAATCCAGATGGACATTTCTTCCAACACGGCAAAACACCAAGTCCTGCTGGTTTCCAATTTCAGCCCATTCATTTTTTTTTTAATATAGATAGATCTTGTGTTTTACTTTAGACTAATTAATATTCATAATGGTGGTTCTGATGATATGATAGCTACTAGTGAGTCAGTTGATATAATTGTGCTTTTTTTTTACAGCTGTTTTTTTAACAAAAGAATTCCAGAGTGTAAACTAAAGAATCTTTGCCCCTCTTCTTCCCCCAATATAAGTCTTCTGGTTTCTCATTCAGTCCAAAGGCAATTTAAGAAAGCTATTCTATCCCCACCCCCACCCCAGTGCAGCTCCACAGAAGGAAAAAGTTGGATGGAAATAAGTTTTCCTCCCCTCCAAGGGTTTAAATTGCTTTTATTATGAGGATTATTTTGAAGGCTAATGGTTGTGCAGAGGTGATTTTTGAAAAGAAGGTGTGTGCTCATGAGAGGAGAGATTAATTTTCTACCCCTGTTCTGACCACCTTTTAGAAAATAGCTTCTGAAGGTATGGAGGCTTTAGAAGCCTCACTGCAGTGTTTGCAGAAGGATCATGCGTTATGTGTTCTTCTGCTTGAGGAGTAGATGGAAAGAAAGGAAGGAGTAGAATTATATTATGTGCACTACTGATGTGACCATTCTAGTATGATTGTTTGAAGTTGGTTGGCTTGATATTGGCTCTCCGTCTGAAGTCATGGATGAAAAGAAGAAAGTTAATAGCACTGTTTCACAACTGATTGCACAAAAAGTTGCAGAAATAATTCATCCTGCTATAATTATCCTAAATTCTGCAGCATCTTTTATGAGTAGAAAAACTGTCTTTGATATTTACCTTATAGCACTATCACACACCATATAAACTAGAAGTTAGCTACAGCTAATTAATTGTCCCAAAAGTGCTTTTTTCAGGAGGCAACTGGACTTTCTTGTTGTTTTTCTTTGAAGATGTTTTGCTTCTCATCCAAGAATCTTCTTCAGCTCTGACAGGATAGTGGGGAATGGAAGCTATCCTGTCAGAGCTGAAGAAGCTTCTTGGATGAGAAATGAAACATCTTCAAAGAAAAAACAAGGAAGTCCAGTTGCCTCCTGAAAAACCACCTTTGGGAAAAACCATGACCTGGATGACTAAGAATCTCTACAGACTTTTATTAATTAATTGATTTTATTCCATATCCTGTATATTTTGGCTTAGTCATTTGCTCTTGGTATCTCTAGTCCAGCTCTATAGAATATTCTTTATTCTATATCTCGCCATGTCTATCTATACTATAGATAGAGCTATATATCTACTTATATTCTTTATCTATAGTCTACATTTCTAGACATTGTGCTCTTGATAATCTATATATCTATCTTGAATGATCTAGATATAGTTCATAAATAGATTTATTTATATTCCAACTTTCTTTCTATAAAGTTGAGAGGAACTCCCCGGGGTAAAATGCTGCTGGTTTGGACCAGTTCTCCTGAATTGGTAGCAAAAAATCCCATGGTTCGCCTGAACCGGTAGTAAAAAAAGCTTCTGACAATCAGCTGTGATAATGCCGCATAATTGTCGGAAGCTTTTTTTTTAAACTTTGGCATGGTTGATTATTTAGCTCCTCCTCGGGATCTTCCCCAGCTTGTCTGGGGTGGATAGCTTTGTTCCTGCTTGCGCTTTCTCACTTTGAAAGGTTCCGCCAAATGGAAAAATTCCAGGAGCAAGCTCATGCTTCTTTTCTCTCAAGGCTGAATGGGGAATCCTTTCCGCCAATCCCTGCAAACAGGAAGGAAGCTACCCCCCCAAGCAAGCCAGGGAAGACCCCGAAGCTGCGCCAGATCCCCATTTGGTTTTTATATTGAAGGTGGGATTAAATTTCCAGTGATTGGCAGAAAGTTCTTCAGCTACTTTGATTCCCACACCCCCATAAGACGGTCCTCTCCCTTCCCCAAAGCACAAAAGACTTTCTGAAGCTGTGCATCCCATCCCCCTTTCCCCAAAGAGACAGCTGTCATTTAAGCCCCTGTCCTGCCCTGCTCCCTCATGATCAGGTGCCACCCCTAGTGCACGCTGTCTGTCTGAGCCCCCTTCCCTCCTGCCACCTTTTCTCATGCCGAGCAAAGTGAGTTGGAGAGGATCAGAGGAGCAAGCGAACGGCGGGTATGGCGGGCGGGGGCTCCCTGCGCCTCTTCCCTCCTGAGCCACATAGGGAGCAGAAGAGGCAAGGAGCAGCAATGGTCGAAGTGCAAAGTTGCCACTCTAGGAAGGATCGAGAGGGAAGGTTAGGTTGAAAGAGCCATGGCATTGCCTGGAGCTTTTCATCAGCTGCAGATTTGAGCGTTGTCAATTCTGCTCCCACTTCCCCCATGATCTGAAAAAACATTCTGACATTCTTCTCTTTCCCCCATTAATCACTTCCCCAATCTTTGTCCGACCCAGCACTCCCCGCCAAGCCAAGCCACGCCCACCAAGCCACGCCCACCAAGCCATGCCCAGTGGGGGCATGGTGAACCGGTGGCAAAAAAAAAATAGATTTCACCACTGGATCCCCCTAAATCCTTTGGATTTATGCTTAATTTTATAACAAGAAATGTATATTTCTTGAAATATTAAAAAATCATCAAGCAGAATTCAGTGGACTGAAGTCGTCCTTTCTTCTCTTTCTGGTTCCACCCTCTTAGGGGTGGGGGGGGGGTGTACTGTTAGTTGGCTGCTGTTAGTTTTAGCACGTTTGTTTGGCAAGTTTGTTTGGAAAAACTCCTTGTGATCTCTGCCTAAGATAGCAAGATTGTTGGAAAAATACAACTCTATGCATTGAAGAAGAGAGGTTATAGGCAGTCTTGCACTATTCTTGGCAGTTACTCAGATATGAGCCATCTTGCATTTTTCATTTTAATTAGTCCTTTAGAAGATAAATGTTTCCTTTCAACATAGTGTATTTGTTGTTATTTTTATTATAAATAAATAGCTTTTCAATTGAAACTGAAATGAAGTTGTTGGAAATTTCACTTTTTTGTTTGGAATACTTTTCTTTTCATTATAGCTAATATAATTTCCATAGAATTCACTCTGTGCTGTTGTTTTTAACTTTTTAGATTTTGTAAGTGTGAGTTTTGTAGTCAGTTCTGACTCGGTAAATGCCTGGAAATGTTCATGTACTTCTTGGTGGTTTAAAAACATTTTGTAAGTCATTTTAATTTAGAACAACATTTGCTGTGTATTGTAATATATTAAATTCTATTAAGTGTTGACATTTCATACTAGTTTAATATTCTCATTCTATTCAGGAATAAGCATAGAAAGTTTATCCTCAACAAATGTGCAAATTTTAGTCAGTGTATAAACTGTAACTTTCTTTGAAGATGTGCAATTTTCACTTCTTTTGACACTGTTAAAAGGACGTCCTCTGAGTTATGTCTAAAGGAATTTATATTGTTTATATTGTTTCTTTGTGTGATTTAGGACCTTGGGTTACAAAGCAATTTTTATCATTTATTCTGAAATCTCAGTGTTACCTAACTTTTCTGGGGAGAAATGCTACCTTCACCATGGTCTGTATGGTAATATACGTTGTTGGTATGCAAGAGTTGTTTACGAGGCTATACAAGCAGGTCTCATGTGCTTGGAGTGCATGAAGTAGTTTTGCTAATCTGTCAGTATAGTATGTGCTTGTGGATAAATATAGACTGGCAGCTACTCTGCAAGTTGTAGATCATCATCATACACTGAGGCTAAAAATTACCTCTTTGGTTATGGAAAATGTGTTCTGATCAGGAAGCTGCAGTTTGCCGTCATTTAAAACCCCAAAGTTCTAGCTTTGAATCTGAAGTTAATAAAAACTTCTGTAACCAAATGACCAAGCCAGGAACATGAAGCAAGTCATTTTTTTTTCTCAGCTATAGAAACAAATAAATTTTATGATCGGGAAATTTTTTGATATTGTCATCCACATGGAGATTTCACTGGCCTGCTGGCGGCGATCCAGTGTGATCAGCTTAATAAAAGGACTTGGTAGGTAAAAAAGAAAGACAAAAAGCCTTTCCATAAGTTTGAATTTTAAATTGACTTGTTAGAGTTTTGTGTATTTAAAAACCAAATATATATAGATTTACAGATATAGATGTGGGCAAGTAACAAAAAATACTGCCTCCTTTTGGTAAACTTAACGAGGTTTTGCCTGATATATCTTTCTTCATTGATTTTGCTTTGTAATCAAAGGGATATCTTTGGTTTTATTGTGTATTTGAATTCTTCTGATGCATGTGTCATGTGTATACTATACTACTACCCTATCTGCCGTATTTAGTTCTAATTATCATAAAGGACACAGCACTATAATATAGGAAGAAAATTTAGTAATAAAGGGTTAGGAGTGGAGAAGGATTATCAGCCAGGAAATTTACTTATTTAGATATTTATTTTTGGCGAGGGGAAAAATAGCTAATTGATGCATAACCATAAGAATAGGATATTTATGTTTCATTTTTGTTAATTTTATATTTCATATTTTGTAACTTATTTTAATTATAAAATTAGAATGGTATCTTAATGGTAATTAAATTGTAACTGTAGTTTAAGTAAAGTGAAAGTACATGGTGTACTAATACTTGTTGCCATTGTGGTGTTCCTTGAGTGGAAAAACAGTTGAGATTAAGAATTTTTTTTGAATGTAAATAAAGTTAAATGATTAGGGATAATCTGCAGCCTAAAAATCTCAGAATCATGTATGTGTTTTATTAATTCCCAGAGAACTTTCAGCAACAGATGGATTGTTTTGATTGTTTGAAAATTGTCTGTAGTATTTAAGATTTTTGACATGGGAAGATTAAAACAAGACTATAAATTCACAGGACTAACAATTCCTTAAGTAGTTACTATAGGATCAAAAGTATGAATTACCGATTCAATTTTGTTTATATTTAACCTTAACCTGCCCCCTCATTGTCATGGACACTGTGTTACTTTCAGAAGTAATGGTTGTTGATAATGCTGTTATATCTGACTCACTTGTCACACGTATAAGATGAAGATGCTATGTTAGAATAGTCTGCACTGGCAAGACATTTTCACAATTAAAGCAGTATTTAGAGTATTGATGATCTATATTCAGTAAACGGTGGCTTATTATGCTGATCTCAAATGAGTGGAGAAATAAACCCGGAAAACTGTATGTATTTGTAGTAATGTTAGTTAAAAAATAGGAAAGGTTACAGAAAACATCTCTTATATGATAAAGCTTGAATTGTATGCTGTAATACTTGGTATGGAAAAATAAAATTACTTTTTTTGTTATGTAAACAACAGAAAAGTAACCAAAAAATTAATTTGTATGGTGTCCTCTTAAATTATCTTGATTTATTCCAAATAGAAAAAAATGAGAATTAAGTCAATCTGCTTTTGATTAATATTGACTACCATGCAAAATCAGAGTTCAATGTAGTAACTATATTTCACTTCTGGGGATTATTATGAAGAAGGTGTG
The DNA here is from genome assembly GCA_039707465.1 of Rhabdophis nuchalis. Taxonomy (NCBI): domain Eukaryota; kingdom Metazoa; phylum Chordata; class Lepidosauria; order Squamata; family Natricidae; genus Rhabdophis; species Rhabdophis nuchalis. Next base: position 41,617,051 of record CM077649.1, on the reverse strand, counting down.
TAAATTTAAAGAAATATTGCCTGTTTAGACCACATCCCAGAGGGAGTGGACCATCCAACTTTAAATGAACTTTCAGATATGATGAGTAGCTCTCTGATTTATTTATCAGCATTTAATATTCCCACCAGTATTCATCGTCCTAGGAAAACATTCAATCTGGCACAATATTTTATTTCTTCCTTTTAAAATCCTGATTTCTATGGGTTCATAGAATTAGTATGATTTCTTCTTCTTTTTTGCTCATTCTGAGCTGTTACATTCCTATTTGTTATAACTAGAGTTATTTCCTGCCAAACCTTACACATTTTTGGAAGCAGCTCTCCTTGAGTTATGTGGAGCTCATTACAACCACTAATTAAGAAAGCTTCTTATAAAACCTTTTCCAAAAATGTAACTGCACATAACCTTAATGACACCATTATATGATGGCATCATTATTCCTTAATGAAATATTAGGAAAGCACAGTAGAAGAGAGACTGTTGTTCAGAAAAGATTGTACAGGGAAATTTGCCTCCCCTTGCCTCGGATTCTCCCTGCAATATAATTAGTTTATTTCTGTGTACAGTATTTGCGTGATGTGTGAGTATTATGCTCTTGTGGTTATACACACAGACACATAGGAAAGGAACCGGCTATGATACTTTATTTGAGTAAGACAGTTTCAGACTCTCTGTCTGCTTTTATCTTCTTTGTGTTCTGCATTTTATAAGATAGTGCCACTGCCTAATATTTAATTTTAACAGCTCTACAATCTCTTTACATATTCACATTAAAAATAATATTAGACTTTAATCCATTCAACATCTTAACAATCTACACTTTGCAAGCTGCTTAATAAGAGTATATGGTCTATATTGGAATAAAATCACTTTGTAAACTAAATTATGTTTTATTAAATATATATCGTATTTTTTATTTTCAGCATCTCCAGTGGGTAACGGATACATTAAACCACCAGTCCCTTCTGTTTCTGGCACACCAAAGGAAAAGGGACCTCCAACCATGCTACCTATCAATGTTGATCCAGATAGTAAGCCTGGAGAATATGTCTTGAAAAGTTTATTTGTTAACTTTACCACCCTGGCTGAACGCAAGATCCGCATCATCATGGCAGAACCTCTGGTAAGTCAAAGAAAAATTAACAGTTCAGTTTAGAATGAACTAAACCTAATTTGCAATCAATTTGCTAGTATCTCTTGAGCCAATGGAATATGACTGTTTTACTCTTTGGGAGGATTAAAGACCTGTAAAATAGCAACTCCACTAAGATAAGAAATATGTATGGAATGTACTTGCCCACCTCATAACTCTAATACAGGGGTGTCAAACTGGATTCCTTCCAAGGCTGGATCAGCATTTTAGTTTTCTGCGAGCCAGCTGGGGGAGAAGACGGGACGGACATCTCTCCTGCAGTGCCTCTAGCAGCCAAAATGGGGTGCGGGGGCCTCATGCACACCATGCTTTTGGCCTGAATGGCCTCCTGCAGCACCTTGCCAGCCAAAACGGGGTGCAGGGGCCTCATGCACACCCACATCTCCCATTTCAGCTGCCAGAGGCACCGTGGGCCAGTCCTTTGCAATTTCCAGGCCCACCCTGTGGGCCAGATTTACGCACCCCGCAAGCCAAATCTGGCTCACGGGCCTTGGCACCCCTGCTCTAGTACATTGACAAAAATGATTAACAAGATTTAATAACCCAGGCATTTGGGTTATTGAATCAGACTGGGTTCAGGATTATTCTTTTGAATGCCAAGTTCACCTATAATATATTGAACACCATCCATGGTCAGTGGTAGATAGCGGACAAACCTGACATGTATCACCAAGAGCTGCTTGACAAAGGGGGAATGAGGTGTATGCCTGTAACTGAAATCTCTTTGACCAGGTTTCATGTGCTCTGCCAGCTCTTGGGGTAAAAGGGAGATAATCAATAATAATAGTCAATAATATATTGGCACACTATGGGTATTACGAGAAACATTGATTCAGTAATTTGACTGATATTTGTGAGATTAGCTTTTGGGTGAAGTAGAGGGTATTGCTCTTTCACCATTCTTTTATTATCAAGCCTGTTGATGTCATTACTATACTGGATGTTGATTCACCCAGGCTGCTGACTTGGAGAAATTTCTGCTTCCTCTTTCTGGGTTCAAAAATAGTTTAGGAATTTCTGGCTACCATGATAACAACAGGCTGGGACATCACTAGCCTGATTTATATACATTATCTGGCCTTTATCTTGGAGCACAGAAAATGTTACTTGGTTCTTAAGGACTTGGTTCTTATGGACTTTTCCAAAATTCTCTTGTTGTAGACAGACCACTTTCTTATAGTGATGAATCTAACTGAAGCCAGCAAAGTCTGTAATGTTACAGTGGCTCTTAATGGGTCCATAGGGTTTCCAGATGACACTATGTTTTCCCAGTCATCTTGTGGACAACTCTGTCAGATGACTTGTTAGACAACCAAGGTTCTCAGTAGGGTTGCTCTTATTGAATGACCTCTCCCTGACTGCTGATCATGTGGAAATTATTGATTTATTGAAGAGCTTCAGGAGATAAAATATATGAAAACAAACATCAGTAGAAAACAAAAAGTCAGAGTGACCAGGTTCAGCTATGAGATTTAATTCAAGCCTATTCCATGACAATAAGGTAGCAAAGCAGAATTATATTTTGCAAAGAATATCTAGTTTGTAACTGTACTTGTGAGATACTTTTAAAGTAACACTTAAAAATAATGGAAGAATCTATGCTGTATTCATCCTCCTGGGGGGGAAAATCAATGAGTTTTGATCAGCATTTTCATGGTGCAATGACATAGTTCACATAACTTTTTCATTGTGCTATTGTGTCTTTTTGACTGTCTGGAGTAACTGTATAGAATATCAACATTATCTTATCTATTAAACTATTAGAGAGAAATGAATATTTTTGTAACATTATCTATCTATTAAACTATTAGAGAGAAATGAATACTTTTGTAATAATTTGGAGGCACCCTATCTGATATACCGTATTTTTCAGAGTATAAGACGCACCTTTTTTCCTCTAAAAAGAGGCTGAAAATCTGGGTGCGTCTTATACATGGAATACAGCATTTTTTTGCCTCCTGGAACCCCGCCCCCTTGACCAAACTGACCGTGCATAGCCTTATAGAGGCTTCTGGGGGATGGGGAGGGCAGAAATTAGCCTAAAACAGGCCGTTTTTTGCCCCCCCGCAGCACTCTATAAGCCTCCATAGGACTATGCATGCAATTTATTTGACACAAAAATGGCCCGCTTTTGCGATAAATGGGCTGGTTTTTTGCTTCTTTTTGACCCCCCCCCCCAGGAGCACTCTGCAAGCCCCCCCAAGGCTATTCATGCTCAGAGAAACGGGCTGCTTTGGAGAGGTTTGAGGACTGCAAAAGGGTTTTTCCCCCTGCTCTTTAACTGTTTCTGTGCTAGCAGAAACAAAGTCTTAAGGTTTGTCAGCAATTTCCTTCTCCAGGACATGGATAAATACACCTGGAAACATCAACCTACCTACCTGCCTTCAGTCTGAAGTCTAAATTGTTTTAATCGGGATTTTAAGGGGAAATAGTTTTAAGATTTTAAGATTTTAGCACAGGGCGATATCTATTTAATCTGGTTTTAAATATTTATAATTGTTATGTTTATATGTTTTTAATTTCCTGTGCACCGCCCCGAGTCCCTTCGGGGAGAGGGTGCGGTTTATAAATTAAAATAATAAATAAATAAATACCTACTCTCTCCCTCTACCTACCTATAGTATTTCTCTCTCTCTCTTTCTATTTCTCTCTCTCTCTCCCTCTCTCCCTCTACCGACCTATCTACACACACTCTCTCTCTCCCTACATACCTACTGTATTTTCTCTCTCTCTCTCTCTTCCCCTTTACCTACCTACCTACCTACCTACACACACACACTCTCTCCCTACCTACCTACTGTATTTCTCTCTCTTTCTATTTCTCTCTCTCTCTATCCCTTTACCTACCTACCTACCTACCCTACCTACTGTATTTCTCTTTCTTTTTCTTCCTCTCTATCCCTCTATCTACCTACCTACTTTTTTTTTAAATTTGCCTCTTCAAAACCTTGGTGCGTCTTATACTCTGAAAAATACGGTAGTACAGGCTCTAACATGATAGTGAGCCTTTGGGCACTTTTCATATACTATATTCTATGTGAAAGGAAACTGTTTTACTGAGGACTTTATGTCTATAGGGAGCAAAATGCTTCTCATTCCTGAAGATTTTAAAATGTATTTCTTTCAGAATAGGTCAAGGCTCCTCAACTACTAATAAACTTGTATTTTTCCACAGAGATTAGAGTCAAAATGAAAAATGGAGAATATTTTAGAACCATAGATATACACAAAAATTGGTTAATTCAACTTTTCTATATTTGAATTAGGCCCACATTACTAGAACAAGATGAATAGCTTGTTTGACCTTTACAAACATACTGTTGTCTTAACAGATGTATTGAATGAAAACCAATGAAATGTTAAATTTCTATTTATTTCAAATTAAAAGAATATACTTCTATATACTTATCACTAAATATTTGATTTTGATAGAATTAAGTAATGAGATTAGAATTTGGGTTGTTGGTCAGAGTGTAAACAAAAACATTATTCTTTAGAAGTACTTGATAATAACATTAAAATGAAGGTGTGCATGAGAGACGTAAATATTTAGTAAATTCTTGCTTGAATGAACCTCAATTCTTGGTGAGCAAATTGATTTTGCCCACTGCTTTTGTTTAAGATGGTTTTTTTCAGTTTTCAATCAGATCTATTGGTCTAGTTCTCCTGATGATATTAGAATTTCCTGCTTGAGCAAGGAGTTGGACTAGAAGACCTTCAAGATGCCAATCTCACGCGGCGCCGATCCACCCAGGCTCCCTGGTTCTCCAAGGAGCTGAGGGGGATGAAACGCCGCAAGAGACGCCTAGAGAGCAGGTGGACATCCACTCGGTCCGAATCTGACCGAACACAGGTGAGATCCCATTTGAGGTCTTACCTTGTGGCGATAAGAGTGGCCAAACATAATTATTGTGCCACTCTTATCGCATCCACAGATAACCGCCCTGCCTCCCTGTTTGGGGTGACCCGCTCCCTCCTTCAACAGAGGCTGCGGGAAGCCCCTTTGCAGGGCAGAGCAGAGGAATTTGGAGAGTATCTGCAGGATAAAATAGTGCAGATTCTGAGCGAGTTGTCCTCCACAGAAAGTAGTCTAGAGAGACCATCCGAGGCAGGTCTTGAGACAGTATTATGGGAGGAGTTTGACTTTGTCACTTCCGATGATATGGACAGGTTGTTGAGGAGGCTAAAGGTCACCACATGTTTATTGGACCCGTGTCCCTCCTGGCTTGTACTGGCATCCTGGGAGGTCACACGAGGCTGGCTCCAGGATATAGTGAACGCCTCTTTGAGCGAGGGGTTCCTGCCTGCCGCCTTGAAAGAGGCGGTGGTGAGGCCCCTCCTAAAGAAGCCTTCCCTGGACCCAGCATTATTGGTAAATTATCGTCCGGTCTCCAACCTTTGCTTTTTAGTGAAGGTTGTAGAGAGTGTGGTAGCACAGCAGTTCCCTCGGCACTTGGAGGAAGTTGATTATCTGGACCCGCGCCAGTCCGGCTTCCGGCCTGGGCACAGCACTGAGACGGCATTGGTCGCATTGGTGGATGATCTCTGGAGGGCTCAGGATAGGGGGCTCCTCTATCCTGGTCCTATTAGACCTCTCAGCGGCTTTCGATACCATCGACCATGGTATCCTATTGCACCAACTGGAGAGGTTGGGGTTGGGAGGCACCGTTTTGCGGTGGTTCTCTTCCTACCTCTCCGGTCGGTCGCAATTTGTGTTGGCAGGAGGGCAGAAGTCGACCTCGAGGCCCCTCATTTGTGGGGTACCTCAGGGGTCGGTCCTCTCGCCACTCCTGTTCAACACCTACATGAAGCCGCTGGGTGAGATCATCCGTGGTTTTGGGGTAGAGTACTCAGCTTTACATATCTACCCCAAACCACCCCAACAATGCCGTTGACGTGATGTCCCGGTGCTTGGAGGCCGTACTGGTCTGGATGAGGAGTAACAAACTCAAACTCAACCCGTCCAAGACCGAATGGCTGTGGTTCCCGATGTCCCGGTTCAGCCAGTTCACACCAACACTGGCCATTGGGGGCGAATTGCTAGCCCCTGTGGAGAGGGCCCGCAATCTAGGTGTCCTCCTGGATACCCGGCTGTCCATGGACGACCATGTGACAGCCGTGGCCAGGGGGGCTTTTTACCAGGTCCGCCTGGTCCGCCAGTTGCGCCCCTTACTGGACCAGGGTAAGCACAGTCACTCAAGCACTTGTGATGTCCTGGCTGGACTACTGTAACGCTCTCTACATGGGGCTCCCCTTGAGGTGCACCCGAAGGTTGCAGCTGGTACAGAATGCGGCCACGTGGGGGATTATGGGAGCCTCACGGCATTCCCATGTAACACCGCTCCTGCGCGAGCTGCACTGGCTGCCTGTGGCCTTTCGGGTGCACTTCAAGGTGTTGATAACCATCTTCAAAGCGCTCCATGGCACGGGGCCTAGTTATGTGCAAGACCGTCTCCTGCCTCATACATCCCTTCGACCGGTTCGCTCCCACAGAGAGGGCCTTCTCCGGGTGCCGTCGGCTAGGCAATGCCGGTTGGCGACCCCCAGGGGAAGGGCCTTCTCTGTGGCGGGCCCAGCCCTCTGGGATGACCTTCCCCCCCGAACTCCGGACCATCTCGGACCTCCGGCTCTTCCGCCAGCGGCTGAAGACGCACCTATTCCATCTAGCCGGCCTGGCCTAGTCCTCGGGCCCATTGTATATAGACTGTGTTAAATTGGGTGAGGTTTTAATTAGGGTTTTAAAAAAATTTTTAGCACAGGGCTTATCAAATTTAATTAGTTTTTATTGTGGTATATTTTGTATGGTTGTATATATCTATTTATATTTATATTGTTTTAAGTTCCTGTGCACCGCCCTGAGTCCCTTCGGGGAGATAGGTTGCGGTTTATAAGTCTAATAAATAAATAAATAAATAAATAAATAAGACCTACCAACTCGGTCATTCTGTTCTGTTATCCTTCCAAATACTAAGCCGTCTGATTTTTGAGATTAGTCAGAGCAGACAGAGCAACAATCTAGAAATACCTAGATTTTTCCATTTAATATCTGATTCTTTATATAACAGTTGCATTGTCTTATAAAATATTTATTCATGATGCCATGTTCCATGAATTGCTACAGGTGTATCATTGCAAACATTGTGAAGGGAAAGTTAATTCCTTGAGCACCTTTATTTCAACAAAGGAATACAGTAATGCATGCAGGGTTGAAAATTGAAATAATAGCACTTAGCACTCGGATTTATATACTGCTTTATAGTGCTTTACAGCACTCTGTAAGCAATTTGCAGATTGCCACCCCCCCCCCCCCCCAACAATCTGGATCCTAATTTTATCCACCTCAGAAGGATGGAAGACTTTGAACCAGTCAGGATTGAACTCAAAGTAGTGAGCAGAATTAGCCAGCAATACTGCATTCTATCCACTGTGCCTCTCTTGTATTCTGTTGCAGGAGGGGTTCTATTTTGCACCATCTCTGTTCATTTGCTTGTAGAGGACTTCGCATTTGTTCAGATGACATACATAGCCATAATTTAAGTGGGCATCCTTTGCAGATTACATTTAAGGCTCTCTACCATAACCACAGTCTGGAATATGTACTTAGTTCAAATGTCCACAAAACATCACCACAGACTATACCTTTTCTTTTTAAACTAAGTCAAGATGAAGGGCACTTTAGGTGCTGCCTAAGTCACAGGTAGCTCAGCTACTGCTGCCTTCTTAGCGCAAGCATATATTTTCCTGGAACCACAGAGCTACAATGTAAGCTGAGGAAAAGACACAGCTTCTTTATCAGTCTGTTGACAGATGCAGTGAGTATGCATGCCTATGCAGATCCAAAGTATTTTTCCCGCTTCAGATAAGTCTGCATACTTCTAAAAACGGCTTCAGTCTTAGAACTTTTCCATACTAGAATATCACTTTCAGGAAGGTTGTCTACCTTGTGGTTAATTTGTTTAGATACTCAAAGCCTGGTGTCTGTAGATCAAAATTTCAGATAGGTACAAATGGAAGAAAGCAATCTTTCATATCACAACGGCTAAACTGGAAAGTTCTGATTTAAATGTCCCATGAAACTAAAATGTGAACTCTAAACATTGAAAACCCAAATCTTGGTTGAGTCACAAATAAGTTGGCATAAAATTCTGTTTCTGTTTTAGTAGTAAGGTACAGAGTTATTTTGGACATTGAAATGCACTCCCACAATTCGGCTAATCATTTTTCCAAAGAGACAGTCAGATGACCTTTTCAATAAGAAGCACACAATATCCTTGCAGTAACAAAAATAATTCAGTTTACTTAGTTGATATGGCTTAATAAAATGCAATAAAATATTGCAGGTTGAAATAGAAATTTGACTTTTTAAATTTATTTCATTCTAGTAAGAATCATTTTCCATATATGAAAAAAAATATCTGATTTATTCATTACAGTTGGAACAATTTTTAAAAAATGAATTATCAACTTTAGCAATCAAAACTGCAATGATAATGCCAATGGTAAAATACCTTACACCCATTTTCTGTGAATATAATATTTAGAGTAAATTTAAATTCCCATTGTTACATCTTCATTACTTGTATTCAAATTCTGCATCTGTTTAATAATGGAATATTTGTATGTTCAAACACATATAGTGATATAAAGAATTTTAAAGATCAACATTCAATTGAAATTAGAACTTTTCTTACTGGGAATAATAGCAGTCAACTTAAAAAGATGACATCCCTAGACCCCGTTCTGGCATGTCCACAAGGGCCCCCTCCCTCCAGGAAGGAAGAGACATTTGAGCACCTGTCTAGGAATTTCCTTCTGTTCTCATAGTATTTTTTTTTCCTGGTGGCTGAAACAGCTTTTAATCAAAGAGGTGTGATATGTCCATGCAGCTAATCTATTACATTTTGCTATTATTATATTATCTAATATAAATATTTAATTTGGTTATTTTTTATTTGCATTTTTCATTTGCATTTTTATTCATGATTATATGTATTGATATATGTGTGATGGAACAGATGCCTTCTATCTTGTTCATAAATTTTGTGGAAATTAATTATTCTCTTGAGTAACTCTGGGTCAATTGCTTCCTGCAGACATGCCAGTGCATGCTTTGCAAACCTTTGTTAATAGACCGTCATCCAGATTGTTCAGATCAGAGTCCCGGTAATCATCGCTCTTTTGTCTGCAATATTTCCGTAGATAATATTAATGTTTCCTTTTCCTGGTCCTCTTCTTTGGACAAGAAGGATAAATTAGAACACCATGTATTTGTTAACTCAATAAGAATATCAGGGTGAACTCTTAGAGAAAGAGTAGACTATAGATCTAAGGAAAACAATACCCCCATGCAGGGATTGTTATGGTTTCACTATATCTTGAGGTTCTCAGCCTATCAGTGAGTTCGTAGCAATCAGTTGGTAAAGAATTGCAAAAGAATGTGAATGTTCTCATGTTTTGATTATAGACCATATGCATATATATGCAGCAGTGATAGGACTTACCGTATTTTTCGGAGTATAAGATGCACTGAGTATAACACATACCAAGGTTTTGAAGAGGCAAATTACCAAAAAAAGTAGGTAGATAGAGGGATAGAGAGGGACAGAAAGAAAGAGAAATACAGTAGGTAGGTAGAGAGAGTAAGTAGGTAGGTACAGAGAGAGAGTAGGTAGGTAAAGGGATAGAGAGAGAGAGAAATAGAGAGAAATACAGTAGGTAGGTAGGGAGAGAGAGAGAATGGGTAGGTAGGTAGGTAGGTAGAAGAATAGAGAAATAGAAAGAGAGAGAAATACACTAGGTAGGTAGGGAGAGAGTGTGTGTAGGTAGGTAGGTAGATAAAGGAATAGAGAGAGAGAGAATAGAGAGAAATACAGTAAGGTAAGGAGAGTGAGAGAGTGTGTGTAGGTAGGTTGGTAGGTAGGTAGAAGGATAGAGAGAGAGAGAGAGAGAGAGAGAGAGAAATACAGTAGGTAGATAGGGGGGAGAGAGAGAGTGTGTGTGTAGGTAGGTAGCAGGATAGAGAGAGAGGAATACGGTAGGTAGGGGGAGAGAGAGAGAGAGAGAGAGAGAGAGAGAGAGTAGGTAGGTAGGTTGATATTTTCAGGTGTATTTATCCATGCCCTGGAGAAGGAAATTGCTGACAAACCTTAGGACTTTGTTTCTGTTGGCATAGAAACAGTTAAAGAGCAGGAAAAAAATCCTTTTGTACTCTGCAAACCTCCCCCAAACGGTCCAATTTATTTTGTGTCAAATAAATTGCATGCATAGCCCTATGGAGGCTTATAGAGTGCTGCTGGGGGCTGGGGGGGGGCAAAAAAACGGCCCGTTTGAGGCTAATTTCTGCCCTTCCCAGCCCCCAGGAACAGTGGCGTAGCGTGGGTTGTCAGCACCCGGGGCAAGGCAAGTAATTTGTGCCCCCTAACCCCTGGATTTTAGCACTCGAGTCTCTTCCACTCCATCGCCCGCCGCAGGGCCCCCGCCCGCCGCCGCCCCCTCCTCGGCAGCGGCTGTGGCACCCGGCGGCGAGGCAACCCCTTCGCTCATCCTTCTCGGTGCCTTTCTAGCCCTCCCCCGGGGGAAGCAGCGGCATCGAGGACGGGGAGGGCGCAGCATGCGGAGCGGCGGGGAAGCGAGAAACGGGAAGGGGGGAGAGGAGGGGTGCAGGAAGATCCGACGGCAGCAGGGTAGGGGAGGCAGCCGCAGCCGGCAGGTACCCGAAAGAGCTGGCCTCCCTTCGATCCGGAGAGCGGGACGCCTCTCCCGCCCTGTCAGCTACATCTCAGCGCATTCACAAGACCGCTGCTGAATCAGCTGGAACGCGCGAGCTCTCCCCACCTTCTGCCCGCCGAGCTCTCTTCCTTTTCCCTGCGATTTCCCGCCCCCTCCCGGTTTCCTGGATTCCGGATCCCCCCTCCCCCGCCCGAGAAATAATACTAATAAAAATATGAAAAATCCCCTAAGATCCTTTCCCCAAGGAAGAAGACGGGGCGACGGGGAGAAAACGCCTCCTCTTGCAGCCGCTCTTGCTTCGGGCGACGCTTCTCCGGTCCCCGCGGCGGTGGCCACATTCCCCGGCTGCCGCTGTTCCTGCCTTACTCAATCCCCGAGCGCCCCCCCCCAGATGTTGCGCCCGGTGCGGCCCGCACCCCCTGCACCCCCCACGCTACGCCACTGCCCAGGAATTCTCTGGAAGCCTCCATAAGGCTAGGCACAGCCAGTTTGGTGAAGGGGGTGGGGTTCCAGGAGGTAAAAAATGCTGTATTTGATGTATAAGATGCACCCAGATTTTCAGCTTCTTTGTAGAGGAAAAGAGGTGCGTCTTATACTCCAAAAAAATACGGTAAATAGTTTTACTACCGGTCCTGTGGATGTGGCTTGGTGGGCGTGGCATTGCTTGGTGGCCATGGCATGGCGGGCATGGCAGGGGAAGGATACTGTAAAATTTCAATTCCCACCCCACTCCAGGGGAAGGTTACTACAAAATCCCCATTTCTCCCAGATCAGCTGGGACTAGGGAGGCAGAGAATAGATGGTGGCGGGGCCAGCCACAGGTGGTATTTACCGTTCTCTGAACTACTCAAAATTTCTGCTATCGGTTCTCCAGAACTGGTCAAAACCTGCTTAATACCCTCCTCTCATATGCAGCTATAAATGACTTTAGTGATTGTTAACTGCACTTCATATTATTCAAAGCCTGAGAAGAATATGGTCAACAGTTAATTTTATATATGCATATAAATATAAACAACAATGATAAAGCAAGGGCTTACATTAAGTTGTAATGCAGGTAGTCCTTGACTTATAACAGTTCATTTAGTGATTGTTCAAAGTTACAATGGCACTGAAAAAAGTGACTTATGACCATTTTTCACACTTGGGACCAGTGCAGCATCCCCATGGTCACATTATCAAAATTCAGATGCTTGGCAATTGGTTTCATATTTATTTGTAGTGTCCTAGGTTCATGTGATCACCTTTTGCAACCTTCTGACAAGGAAAACCAATAATATTCACTTAGCAACCCTGTTACTAACTTAACAAATGTAATTATTCACTTAACTGTGGCAAGAAAAGTTGTAAATGGAGCAAAACTCACTTAAATGTTTCACTTAGCAATATAAGATTTGGGCTCAATTATGGTCATAACTTGAGGACTACCTGTACTCAATTCTACAAGCTAAAAAAAAAAGAATAATTGGAAGAATATTTGTGAACCATTCACACTTTTTAATTTGAAATTTACCATACAGTTCAAGAAGCCTGGCACTATCTTTTGGGGATGCCATAAAACCTTTTCAATTTTAATTTTGTAAAAATATATTTTGTGAAACAATTATATGGTATCTCTTGTTTTTAAATTCATTGTATATTCTTCTGATGAAAGTTCAGGATATGAAAATGAGGCTTTAATGGGATATTGTTTATTAAAATAGGAATATGTTTATTTGGAGTTCTTTGGTTCTTATGTAACAGCTGCTTCAGTCCAAAATACAGTGAATCATTTGAAATGAATAAACCCCTTTTATACTAAATTTAGTGGCTGTAGATTTTGGCTCTGTATTTAGCCTACCAATATGAAAGATAGTGAGTAAATTGCAATAGACACATTTGGGTGGAGTGAAGAATGTTCTTTTTGCAAATACTGTAAATAGCCAAATAGGGGCTTGAGAAGTCTCTGTGCAGCAATTTCTTAGAAGAGATTAATTTCCATTAAAAAATTAGTTTTGCTAAAATGAGAGGAGAGAGAATCAATGGCTATATTTAGGGAGAAGAGCATATAAAAGAAATGCAATAAAGTGTTGTATCCCAAAGTAATTAAACCCAATGCACCTATGAGTAACATTTATTTGATGTTTTCTTCTCAGTTCTTCTCACTGCTGCTGCCAAATATTATCTTTGTGTCTATACCAGATCACTTGCATAACCCATCTTTGATTCTCTACCATCTTCTCTTGTCCTTGTGCAACCAGCATGATCATCTATCAGCCTTCCTGGCGCAGAACCAGCCGTTTCTCTGTTGTTACCCAGTGAGACCTCTGCTGTGTTCCTGGCAATCGGCATCATTTCCCTTCCCGTTCATCAAACGAATCCAGAAAGCATGTGCAGGCAGGCAGATTGCTCTTCTGTGGCTGACCTTTCTCTGAGTTGAACAGAGAGAGAAATTTTCATGTTCCCAGGAAGCCATTTCCACTATAATGACTAATTGGCACAGGACTGCCTATTCAAGTAACTGGGGTCATGACCCACATCCTTTTTGTAAATCTTTTGTGAACAACCTGCCGTTTGGCTAGTAATAGTTTATTTAAAGAAAATAGTGCTGGATAATGACTTGGAATTTTTTCTTCTTCTTAAAAGTTTTGAAAGAGAATCTTTTTTCTTTTTTCCTTTAAAAAAAAAAGATTTCATTTCTAAAACATTTTTCCTTTTTTCAGGAAAGTAGAAAGCTATACAAAGATATTGTACCATAGCTTGTAATTCATTTCTGGAAATGTTATATTTACATTTCATTATTTTAAAATTCTGCTGTGGCCTTTCTCTGGAACCGATTTCTAGTTTGCAGTCTTAAAGAAAATCGGGCAAGCACTTCGTGTCGAGGGCTGACAACAGTGATTTCTCCTCTTAGTCTCCCCATTTGCGAGTGTTTTGCATTTTAGGCTTCTTCAAAACCTGGAAGCTATCTTTAGTTCTGCTCCAGTAGAGCAATTGTTCCTAGTTGTGCCTGTTCTGATTAGTTCTAAATAGTGCAAAGAGCCATTAGGTTATGGAAGTGCATCTATTCCTTTATGCTGACTTGTGAAGCTGCTTGGTTTTTCCTAGCTGAAACTATACCTTTTTAATTTGTTTCCATCTGTGAGCCTTTCTTCTTCATTTCCTCAGCATGGAACAATCATGCTTTTCCATCTGCCATGTCTTGAGGCAGAACTGAGCTTGGTTCAACCTTTTGTTAGTCCTACAAAATGCCATAAAATAACTTTAATGTGCAAAAGTTAATTGCATAGAGGGCAGAACAAGAATTCAGTGACATAATTTCAAGAAGACCAGAATTTTTGTCTGCTTCTATCCTGTTTATCCCTGGAACTTTATTTTCCTTTGTTTCTGGTAGCTAGTTATCAGAAAGTGCTTTGGAAGGGCCCCAGGGACGTTCTGGAAGCAATAGGGTGTGATACCTCTGAAGGCATCTACTGGGAGATAAGTGGACCATGTGTAGTTAGTTGGCCTCTGTAAGAAATGTCTGCTAGACTAAATGGGCTGGAGTCCAATCCAGCAAGGTGTGGCTGATGTTTTTAAGATACAGGCTGGATGTTATAGGTACAGTAATCCCCAGGTTGCAATTTCTCCACCCTGATACCCTCCACCCTAACCTTAGCGCTCTTAGTGATAATCATAATTTGTTTCCCTTTAATTTATCAGTTGAATTGCTTAGAAGAAAATCTTCAAAATAAAAAAGCAGGCCTTGTCAAGGTGACCCATTGCTTGTCCATACTAACTGCACATTTGACAATTGGGCATAGTGTATTTTCACAGCTTTACTGTGAAATTCAGACTGGTAAAACCGCTAGAGTGTGAAGAAGAACTAAATAATTAACAATAGGGTAAGGTGATAGGAATGAAATTACTGAGTAAAGACAACATATATTTGGTGTAGGCTTGAAAAGATACAAAGGTGAGCTAAAACAGGAAACATGCCCCAGATAACAGGAACTCAAAAAGAACAAGGCATTTGTTAGTGCTGGGACATCAAAAGGAGGCTGTGTAAGATAAGAAAAACAGGTGATATCTGAGAAATCTGGTTTAAGAACTAAAAATACTTTTGTCTGTCTCCTAATGCATTCAAGGTTGTTTCCTATAATCTTACAAAGGATGACTGTTGTTACTTAGGACACTAATTTTAAAAAGGATAATTATAATTAGTCTGACAGTCTTCTAGAATGTCTTCTAGATTTTACAGATATGTATTGCACTGCTGCCAACAGTTTGCATTATAAACATACAAATCCAAAACTGGAACAATCAAGAAAAACAATGTAAAGCAATAAATAGTTTCTCCCTTCCTTAGATTTTCATTTTGTTGTAAAATATTCAGAGCAAAATACATCTAGTTAGAACATTATATAGGGGGTATAAATTAATCTTTCCTTCCGCTGTGATTTCTGCAAGATAAAACCTTCTCCACCCTATCCTTCGATTACTCTGACAATACCTTATGACTATAATAGTCCTTCAAGTGATGGTAAATGGGACTGGAATTTCCATCACTGAGCAATGCAGATGTAAATTGCAGTGTCATGTGCCACATCACTTAGTGATGGCAATTGCCATTGTTAACCAAATTCCACTGATTGTCAGCTGAGGACAATCAGTGGAATTTCAATCCAAGCCATTTTAGGCTTGTTTCATCCCAGCCCTAAACCATGGTAAAATGGATTGCCTTCAATTGCCCCCACTGGCCTATCTTGAGAAGAAGTTTTGAGAGGAAACCACCATGCACAATCTTGGGAAGAAAGCCTCATGTGGTTAGCAGCTGCCTCATGAAGGGGAGGGCAGGCACTCTTGGTCAGCAGTGGGAGCAAGAAAACAGCGAAATTCAGGTAGAGCCAATAGGGGTAGAGATAAGTTGTGGGAGATAGGCAGTTGAAGGGAATTGAAGTGCCCCCGCGTTGTAACTGCAGGATAAATTTTGATCATGTGACCACATTGTGTTACATTGACTGTATTTCCCTTTGTCCACCATCATCATAGCTGCAAACAGTCACTGAACAAATGATTGTAAATTGAGGACTGCTAATTATAATTTCTCAAATAATATGCACAGTGTGAGCTATGTAAATGAAGTAGCAAATTAGGATTCAGTACTTAAAGAAGTTTTGTCAGCCTGGGTCTGTAACTAAATGCTAGCGAAGAAGACAGGTTTCTGGCTGTGGTCCCAAGATAGCTTATAGATTTTAGTGGCAAATGTATTATATGTTTTGATATTTGATGTTGTGTACAGACTCCTGAAGAAACATTTTCAATTACCTGACATAAAATGACTATATAACAGAAGCCCAATAACATTTTATAACGATAAATAATATTTCTCATATATTTTATTATAGGAAAAACCATTGAGCAAATCTCTGCAACATGGAGAAGATCCACAGTTTGATCAAGTAAGTTATATTAGAGACAAGTAAGTTATATCTCGTTTCGATGTCTGCATTATAGTTCCATCATTACTTATATGACTGAAGGAGAAGAATTACAACTTGACTAATCGGCTTTGAGGCTGTTGATATCTTCAATTTATTTTTAGTTTTTGTTATTAAGAAAGTATATATGTACTGTCATTGTAGGTTAGAAAATATAAGAACCTACAATACATCATTGTACTTCCTCCCAATTGCAGAGCCAATTCATCAAGACATTAAAAATTGGCAGCTTTTGCTGAGCATACTTAACCTTAGATATTCAAATTAAACCTTTCTCAAGGCTGAATAACATTCTGTTTCAGCCCATAGAAATCTCTTTTGCACTCTGAAAAACTTCAAAATGTTCTTACTCTATATTGCTTAATAATATAATCCATTTCTTTCACCCCATGAGACTTTTTGATACCAATTGTAAAGCATGGTGATGGAAAAGTTATGGTTTGGAGCTGTTTTGCTGCATCAGGACCTGAGCAGCTAGCTTTCATAGAAGCCACTATGAATCATTCATTGTGGCAGAAGGTGCTTGAAGATAACACGAGACCATCTGTCAGAAAAAAGAAACTCAACCAAAAGTAGACTTTATACCATGACAATAACACTAAACATTCCAACTCATCTACGAAGGGTTCTCTGGGGGGAAAAAGTACCCTGAGGGTTCTGGAATGGCCAAGTCAAAACTCAGATTTTAACCCATCAAGATGGTGTAGCTTGTGCTTGAATGTTCCTTAAACATCAACAGCTGAAAAAATTCTGGATGGAGGAATGGGAAAAAATTATTCTCAGTTGATACCAGAGAGTAATAGACAGTTACAGGTACATTCCTTGTACCTGTTCCTTGACATATGACCATTCATTTAGCACCATTCAAACTTAAATGGTGCTGAAAAAAATGAATTATGACCAGTTCTTACACTTATAACCATTGTAGCATCCCTACAGTCATGTGATCTCCATCTGGGACCTTCCCAGTCAGCTTCTGACAAGCAAAGTCAATGGGGAAAGCCAGCAGGATAGAGTTGCAAGTCATGGTCATGTGATCTCTCACTTAACAAAAGGTGATTAACAACTGTGGCCACAAATGTAATAAATCATGTGAGGTCATATTATGCCTCACTTAATGACTGCAGCATTTAATCATGAATTTCTAGACCCAATTGTTGTTATAAGTTGTGGACTACCTGTATAAGGCACTCCTGTTTGGGGTTGTTTCTGCCAAAGATAGAATATCAAATATTAGAGTCAGTAACTTATACTTATTGTTTCCACACAAGAAAATGACATATATTTTAATTTTTTGTTGAGTAAATCGCTGCAAAGATAAATTTGTATAGGCCGCTTTTTTAAATTACTTTTATCTTTTACATACTATATGAATGTAAATAAAATACCAATATGTTCCCCTATATTTAAAAAGAAAAAATCCTTTATGTGGTATGCTTACTTTTTATGATTGTATTTGTTTTAACATTTTTATCATGTTTTTATATGCAGTGAAAAAATTATAATATAGTTTATAAATACAAAGAAATTTAATTTAATTTATTCAAATTTAATTTAATTTATTCAAATTTATAACCTGCACCTTCTCCTAAAAAAGGACCCAGGGCGGCGCATAGGAAAATTTAAAAACAATACAAAATATACAAAATATACAAAAATATACAAAATATACAAAAATACAATTTTTAAAAACCTATTAAACCCATACCCTGTGCTAAAATAGTGTAAAATCCCCCTAATTAAAATATAGCTAATAACAGCTTGTTCAAAAAGGTGCGTTTTAAGACGCTGGCGGAAAAGGCAGAGGTCTGAGATGGTGCATAGTTCAGGGGGCAGGTCGTTCCAGAGGGTAGGCCCCCCACAGAGAAGGCCCTTCCCCTGGGTGTCGCCAACCGGCATTGCCCAGCCGACGGCACCCTGAGAAGGCCCCTCTCTGTGGGAGCGGATCGGTCGAAGGGATGTATGGGGCAGGAGACGGTCTCGCATATAGCTAGGCCCCGAGCCATGGAGCGCTGAAAGAAGTTCTGCAATATAAGAAAGTTACTTGAGCTATTGTTGATTTGGCATTTGTGGCTTATGTTTTTCAGAGGTGTTAAGTTTAAAATTAATTTCATAAAAGTTCTGGAAATTGACATACTGATTCCTTTTATTTATTTTTGGTTTCTCCCTTCTTTTCTCTCTGTCTATAACAATACAGATGCACACTTTTATTCCAGATGTTGGTTAAAAACAACTTTATATTCAAATCTTATTCAACTTGTTCAAATTGAATAGCGTTATTAGTTTTATAACAACCTTAGCAACAGTTGAGTGGCTATCAAAGTTTTCCTGTCTCATTAAAATGTAAGACAGCTGTTGCTGGCAAAGTTGTACCAGTAATGTTTTGTGGTGAATGGTGTGTTGCAGAGGGAATCAACTGAAGTATATAAAAAGCCTCACGAGATTTAATTAGTACAACATGGAGGAGAACTCATCACTAGAGGGATAAAAGTGTTTTAATCCCACTCAAAAATCAGAATAGGTTGACTGTAGAAAAGGATTGTGAAGATTGAAATATGGAGATAATGTCTTAATGTTTTAAATAAGCAACAACGTGCAGTGGACATTTCTTTTGGGGTCAAGCATGCCACAATGACAGAAGCAGCACCATCATGCCATTGTGATCTGAGCCCTGTAAATGAAATCTGCAGTCACATACTGTGGGCAAGATACTGTGGGCATTGCAGTGTGGCCTACAAAAGGAGCAAGATCTTGCAGATGCCTATGGCCTGTGCTTGCCATTTCTAGCTTGGTTCTTAGGCATGTGTAAACCATTTGGAGGAGTGCTTGGCAAAGTATTGAGGTACTACATTTATTTAAAAGCTCAGAACAGATAGATAAAGGATATACCATATTGTCTGAGTACTTCTGAAATTATTGTAAAGATGGAGCAATTAGAAACAGTGTGGTGCCCTTTGTTTTGAGGAATGGTTCAAAGGTGTACTTCAATTATTTTGTGAAGCAGGTTTCCAAATGAATTGCCTTTCTCTATTAATAAAATTAATAAAGATATGTTGTGATTTATATTCTGATTTGACAGTTAAGTACTCTTTTTTTATTATTACTTACGTCAGAGCAAAAATACTTTAGGTGACTTATTTTTCAAATTCTTCCAAAATAATTATGAAAAGTATATTTGTATAGACTGTTTTCAATGCCCTGCTAGCAGGGCGTTTGCTTGTGTAGGGTGGGTATCTCAAGCTGCATGCTCTGTAGTTCATTCAGGTTGGAAGAACATGATCATTTTGTGTAACAAGGACCCATTTGTACATCTGCACACTCCCTTTCAGTAGTAACACAGAGCTAGAATTCTTCTCACACTGGCTGTGATTCCAATAAATAGAGGGGTTGAGTAACCAGCATGCTGACTTAAATGTTCCTCCCTTCCTGTATTCTAAGAGTCAGTCTCTGTAAATTCCACCCTTCCTTCCTGGCTTATAAGACCAATGACCGAAAAAGTTAAAAAGCTAAGGAGACACCGTGTATTTAGTTTACATTACATTGGGCAACACTGTTCAATAAATTAGGCATTAATAGGTGAATCTGCCTGTTATACATACTATGCTTAATAAACCAAGCTGAAGACCCGTGCTGTTGCTTGTTCAAATCAATAATACCTTTATAACAATTATCTTATTAATAGACCATTGGGACTACATACCTAGTGACAAAAATAGGAAAATATTAATGAAAAATCATGTGGCAAAAGTTATGTATTTATTTAAATATCAAACTTGATAACCCGCCAACTCCCTTGTAGAAGGACCCTATGGGTTATCTCTATAACTGTCAGGGGAAAATCTATATGAACTCAGAACTTCACTGAAAGTACATCCAAGCAGGCAGCTGACATTGTAGATCTGCCAATTGAGAAAAGCAGGAACAAATGAGAGAGAGGTGAGGCATTCAGAGAAAGAAATGGTCACTCCTCACTTATCAAAAAAATCTCAGTATTTGCAAAATTCCATTACCAAGGATCAGTAAATATGCAGGAATTGAAAAGAAATCTGTAATATGAATTTGGGATAGGGTTTAAGAAAAAGAAAGGGGAGAAAGACTACAAGTACTATTTCAGTTTCATTAAAGCTTTAGATATAGCCTAAGATTGAATGACACATCATTTTATTTTCTGTCTTCCAAAGGGCATTTATTTTGGCAATCTTCATTTTTATTTTAGTTTGTTCATTCGACACTGACTTGTTTGTGCAGCTGAAAATAAACTGTACTGATATAAAATAGTGAGACTGCTATTGTCAAATTCAGATCGAATAAAAACCCAAGATGGAATCCCAATATTTTGTTTCCTTCATTGACTTACTTTATTTAAAGAAAAACTTAAATACGTTTTTCCTATTATGGGAGAATTAATCATTGGAGATATTCTGATTAGGGAAAATTGCATGGGAAAACATCCAGCACTGCATTTATGATCCATTTGAAGGGGGAAAGTGCTAGAGATGTGAAAAAAACAAAAATTTCAGGAGAGTCACTTCAGCTACACATTCTGCTGAAAATAGTGGGATAGGTTTGGTGTAGGTTGGTTAAGGTGTGGAAGTAAGAATCAGGAAATCCATATTCAAATTTTATATCAGACTTGGAAGTTTATTGGCTAACTTTCCTCCCCTCAGATATGCTTAATATAGATTCAGTAAGATTCCATACCTGGAGAGACAATGCCCCTGGGACTCTGGAAACAACAGAACATATGCTTCTTAGTGCTTCTTTCTACTACTTAGGCATTCATACTAGCCTCACTCACCATTATTTCATAAATACCCAGGGTGTGCAGGATGATTATATACTTTCCTGTTGCTTGTAGATATCAAACCTGCTACAAGATATAATATTGCCAGGTTGTGCACAGCAGCACTTAAAATCTGTCAGAAGATAACTTGTGCCATAAGCTAGTTTTAATGAGCACTTTGTGATTTTAAAGTGTTCTGTGTTGTGATATATTTAGTTTACCATGTTCCTCTATGCCAGGGCTGTCAAACTTGCGGCCCACGGGCCAAATGCATCATACATTGGCCACGCCCTGTTTAGTGAAGGGAGAAAAATCACGATATGTCATGTGACGCCGCCATGACAATGCAAGTTTGACACCCCTGCTCTATGCTCAACTACTGTTCCTGTCCTTCCTCTTAGATTCTTTTTAGATTTTTAAAAATATTTTTAGGTTTACATTTAACATGGATGTCTCATTTTTTTGATATAGATTTTTATCCTCATGCTTTTTAATTTTTTTTTGTACCCTGCTCTCCTTATGCTACCCTTATTTCTCCTTATTTTTGACCATTAAAAAGATTTGTTTTTTTTTTACTGATTACCTAAGCTTACTTGCTTTCTCTCAACTATACAGTACCTATCTTATACTTTTTTTTCACCGTGAAAATGAAATATCTACTTTGAGCTCCTGGAAGAAAGGAGAATATGTACTAAATAAATTATTAATAAATATAGTCTTAATTAAATTAAGACAATACACTTATTATATATTTATTTATTTTAATATTCTGTATTTATTGGACATACTGTATGACTAAATATTTTTAAATAGCTGGCTTTAAAGCACTAGTTGCTGGAACTTTAGCTCTCACCATACAGATTTTAAAGGCATGCTGTGTCCCAGTCAAAACAAAATATTACTAAACCAGTCAGTTTCGTCTAGTGGTTAACACGACAGGCTAGAAAGCCAGATAACATGAGTCCTTTAGCCATGAAAGCCTGCTGCGTAACTTTGGGCCAGTCACTCTCTCTCAGCCTAACCCACCTCAAGGAGAACTGACTAAAGATTACAATAGAATTTTAGTATATTGTACCTAAATGTGTTTTTATTTTTATGCATTTTCCTATAGGTAATTAGTTCAATGAGCTCCCTTTCAGAGTATTGTTTACCTTCTATCCTGCGCACTTTGTTTGATTGGTATAAACGACAAAATGGCATTGAAGATGAATCTCATGAATACAGACCAAGAACAAGCACAAAATCTAAAAGGTATGTACCTGGATAACTTTGACTACTGATTGCTGCCTATGTTTTGTAATTATATGTAAAAAAAAAACCTGCTTCTGTATAGGATTTAGCTTTAAAGGATTTGCTTCAGACAATAGTTTGAGGGTGCTTTCATACTCCAATCTTGTCAAAGCATCATGAAGCTAGCTGTGGAATTCTCTTCGCTCCTGATGAATTTCTCCTGTTCAGAATAGACAGAGAACGCCATGAGCTAATCGATGCTTCCTTAGAAGGATGCAAAAAGAGTGCAGGTTGAAAATCAGTGGCCTGCACTCTGAGCTATAACCTGTGGTCAGTTGTGGGATTCAGCCAGTTTGCACCACTTCGGGAGAACCAGTTGTTAAATTATTTGAATCCCGCCACTGCCTGTGGTGGTGTATGTCCCAAAATTGTGTTATGGCTCTTCCTAGTTGAAGAAATAAGATATACAAGGAAATGTAAATCCAATCATAGATACCCACTTTGGCTTATTCCAACAGACTAAACGATCATGCCATGTTTGGCACCATTAGAGAGGACTATTGCTATTAGAACTGCTTGTTTCAGAGAAATTATCTGAATCCTGTACTATGGTAGTCTGTTAGTGCAGTGGTCGGCAAACCGCAGCTCGCAAACCGCAGCTCGCGAGCTCTTTGGCCCCTTGCATGTGGCTCTTCAGTCTCTCTCTCTGATTCCCTCCCTCCCTTCCTCCCTCTGTCTCTCTCTGTCTCTCTCACTCTGTGCCTCTCTCTGCCTGTCTGTCACTGTCTGTCCACAGAATACCGCGTGAAGCAGCGGCGAGTCTCTGCGCTGCCGGCGAGGCCATCCGCGAGCTCCACCTCGCGTTCCGTGTCTTCCCCGATGGCGTCTGGAGTGATCAGCAGCTGTGCAGAAACTCGCCGCTTTTCCACACCGTGGAAAAGATAGGCGCGTGCACGTCCCGCGGAATTACAGCGCAACTTCCCACTGCTACAAAGTCTCCGAGACTGTAATTGGGCGGAGCATGCGCGCGCCTATCTTTTCCACAGAAAAGATAGGTTTGTGCATGTCCTGCGGAATTACAGTCTCAGAGACTTCGTAGCGGTGGGAAGTTGCGCTGTAATTCCGCGGGACGTGCACACGCCTATCTTCCTGGGTATGGAAAAGCGGCGAGCTGCTTCACTGCTGCTGCTTCTGCTACCCCCGAGCCTTGCGACGCGCAGCTCCCGCCGCCCAAGGTCGCCCGGCAGGTCGCCCGGCAGGGGCGTCGGGCAGGGAAGCCGGGCGCATCTCCACCGGCTCCCTCCGACAGCCACCACGGCACAAATTCTGGGGCTGCGTGGGTGGGAGGGAGGTGGACGCACGGTCCCAGAATGTGCGCTGTGGTGCCTGTCGGAGGGAGCCGATGGAGACGCGACCGGCTTCCCTGCCCGACACCCCTGCTGGGCAACCTGCCGGGCGACAGCCTCGGTGGTGCTTAAGATGACGGTAGCCTTGGGTGCTCGCCCCGCCTGCTCACTGGCCCGCTGCGGGAGGAGGCGTCTGTAACCTCCAGCATGCCCTTCCCGGTGTGGGGGGGGAGGAGAGGAGAGAGAGGGAGTGACTGACAGACACAGAGAGAGACAGAGGGGGAGGGAGGGAAAGACAGAGAGACAGACAGAGACAGAGAGAAAGAGAGGGAGGGAGAGAGACGGAGAGAGACACAGATAGAGAATGACACAGGGAGGGATTGAATCGGAGACAGACAGGGGGAAAGAGGGAGAGACAGACATACAGAGACAGAGACAGAGGGAGGGAGGGAGGGAGAGAATCAGAGAGTGACACACAGAGACAGGGAGAGACAGAGAGAGGGAGGGAGAGACAGATAGATAGAGACTGATTAAGTGACTGAGAGACAGACACACACACACACAGAGTGACAGATGGGTGGAGGGAAGAGAGAGAGACAGATACAGAGAGAGAGACAGACAGTGAGAGAGAGAGACAGAAAGAAAGAGAGAAGGAGAAAGAAAGAAAAAAGAAAGAAAAAGAAAGTGGGAGGGAGAGACATAAAGAACTTATGACCACAATTGAGCCCAAAATTTTGGTTGCTAAGCAAGACCGTCGTTAAGTGAGTTTCACCACATTTTCCAAATTGGCCATGCCCACCTGGTCACATGACCACTGAGCCACTCCCACAAAACAGGCTTCTTTTGGCTCTCAAAAGAAATTTCAATCGTTGTACTGTTGATATTTGGCTCCCTTGACTAATGAGTTTGCCCACCACTGTGTTAGTGGAATGCATCCTTACATAAATTCAATTGCCACTGCATTTTATCTGCTGGTAAATATTGATGTCTATGTTTTATGTCAATTGCCTTACCGGTTGTATTTTTATATGAGATGTATAGAAATAGTGAGACTTTAGAAATAGTTTAATAAGGAAATAAATTTGAGGGAGAACCAAACCAAGCAATATAAACGAAATCTCTTAAATTGGGGAATAATAAAGAAAATGAAAGGAGTAGATATTGAAACATCCTTAAAAACTTGTCAGATAATTTTTGATGTTTTTACTCCAAATGGACTAATTAAAAACTGTTTAATTTTATACTTCATTTGTGTACAAGATAAGTTTAATTATGTTTTCTCAATTTTTTTAAAGTGATGAGCAGCAACGAGACTATTTAATGGAAAGAAGAGATCTTGCTATCGATTTTATTTTTTCTTTAGTATTAATAGAAGTATTGAAACAGGTATGTCATTTTGAAATTTTTAATATTTAATTTTAATGGCATATGTTTATCACTCTTTTAGAGAAAGGTATGTAAGTCTTTCAAATAAAGAAAGATTGTATACAAGTGGCTATGGGTTTCCACATAAACTGGAAAATATTAATTGTGAAGGTTTATTACTTTGTAAATAGTATCTTAAGATTCTGGATTCACATTTTAGTTACACTATTAAGTGTGTGTGTGTGTGTGTTTGTTATTGATTAGAAAAATGTGAAATAACGTTCTCTGATGTACTCAGCAGAGAATGAAACAGGTTACTGTTTAGGGTGTGCTTTCATTCTATTCTTCCACTTTTCTCCATCTCTTATCTGCTAGATTAGACTTCATTTTCTAAAAGAGATTGAGTCAGAAAAACCTTTCTGTTTTTCCTGTATACGTAATGGAAAGAAAGAATTATATTTTAAATTCTGAATACATTTTGTACCGTATTTTTCAGAGTATAAGACGCACCTTTTTTCCTCTAAAAAGAGGCTTAAAATCTGGGTGCGACTTATACATCGAATACAGCATTTTTTGCCTCCTGAAAACCCACCCCTTCACTAAAATGGCCACAGCATACTCTTATGGAGGCTTCCAGAGAGCTCCTGGGGGCTGGGGAGGGCAGAAATGAGCAAAAAACAGGGCATTTATGCCCCCCCAGGCCCTAGCAGCACTATATAAGCCTCCATAAGGCTATGCATGCTATTTTTTGACCAAAAAATGGGCCGTTTTCATGAAAAAAATGGGCCATTTTTCCTCATTTGGGCGCCCCCCCCCAGTAGCACTCTGCAAGCCCCCCCAAGGCTATTCATGCCTTTTATTTGAAAAAAACGGGCCCATTTTCGTGAAAACAGGCCGTTTGGGGGAGGTTTACACAGTGCAAAAAGGGTTTCCCCCCCCCTTTTGGAAAGCTGTTTAGTTAGAGTGATTGATGATAATTATGTTGGTCAAGTACTGTGCCTGCAGAAACAAAGATTTGTTCCAAAGGTGGCCAGTGATTTCCTTCTCCAGCACATGGGTAAATACACCTGGAAACATCTACCTACCTACCTACTCTCTCTCTCTCTACCTACCTATCTTCTGTATTTCTCTCTCTCTATTTCTCTCTCTATTTTTCTCTCTTTATCCCTCTACCTACCTACCTACCTACTTATCTACATACTCTCTCCCTCCCTACTGTATTTCTCTCTCTCCCCCTCTATCTACCTATCTACCTACTCTCTCTCCCCCCTACCTATCTACTGTATTTCTCTCTCTCTCTCTATTTCTCTCTCTCTATTCTTCTACCTACTTATCTATCTACACACACTCTCTCTCCCTACCTACCTACCTACTGTATTTCTCTCTCTCTCTCCCTATCCCTTTATGTACCTACCTACCTACATAACTACACACTCTGTCTCCCTACCTACCTACCTACTGTATTTCTCTGTCTCCCTCTCTCTCCCCCCCCTCTACCTACCTACTAACTACTCTCTCTCTCTCCCTACCTACCTACTGTATTTCTCTCTCTTTCTCTCCCTCTCTCTCCCTCTATCTATCTATCTACCTACTTTTTAAAAAAAATTGCCTCTTCAAAACCTGGATGCGTCTTATACTCCGGTGTGACTTATACTCCGAAAAATTCGGTATTTCTTAATGTAACAGAGCATGAGGTAAAGCAAATTAATTAAATTGATGTTTAGTGGTTTAATTTGTTGCTGTGTTTCCTATTTCACATGTATAAGCACTTGTACAATAATTCTTAAAACTCAACATACCACGTGTGTCAGAATTAAGGAGTATTGCAAATATATCTGTTTGACATAATACCTGAAGGTTATGATAAAGGGACCACATATTTAGTTTTTATATACTGACAGCAGCAAGGATTATATTTGCAAAATACTGGAAAAATGAGAACACCCCGCCATATGAGGATGTAATTCAAAAAAATTTAGATTGTGCTGAAATGGACAGACTAACTTTAAAAATAAAAGATAAAGAAGACACAGAATATTACTTGATATGGAATAGATTTTATGAGTGGTTAGAGATAAGAGGAAGAAATTAGAGGAAGAAAGATATGAATGTATGTATTAAAAATAAATACGATTTACAACTACAAGCATGTCAATATAGTTAACAAAAATGTAAATAAGCTAATATAAAAAGATTCTCAGTTAAAATTACTTAGTTATATTATTACTATTGTTATTAGTTCATGTGTTAAAAATTATTACTGTCTTTTCTCTGGTTCTTTTTTTTTGTAAATGTTATACCCTGACAATACACTGTATTCAAAATGTTTATGAATAAAAATATTTTTAAATAAGAATTAAGGAGCATTATCTTTTGAAGGAGAAAGCTTAGAAACATGTAATGATTGGCTATACTTGCCATTAGTCATCCTCAAGTATGAATTTTATTTACTGGTTGTTCATTTGTTTTTCAGATTCAGCTTCATCCTGTAATTGATGGTTTGGTACATGATGTTATTAATTTGGCTTTCAAGCACTTTAAATACAAAGAAGGGTAAGACTTGTTCTTTCTTTGCTATGAAATATCAGGGATTTAGACCAAACCTATTTACGTTTAGTAGTTAACCCCTGGCAATATGACCTAGTTACGAGGTAACAATGTGGAGGTCTAAATTTTGGGAATAAGGGCCTCCTTTTAGAAGTTACTTCTAAACTTTTTACACAATTACACAATAAGTAACTATTCCGCCTTCCTTTAGGGAAGTTTGATATTAAGCGCTTTAGAGCCCCTTCATAAATTTACTATTTGTATAATAATATACAAATAGATAAATAGAGAATTCCTATGTAATACTGTAATGCAGGCATACCATTTCCCCTATTTCCAATTAATTAGTTCTTATTGTAGGGACGGCTTACTCTTTTGCTAGTATAGTGATGAATCATGAAGATTTGTCTGGCAAATCAAATATTTCATGTCTTATTACTGACTAAAATTTTCTCATACCCTATGCTGGTGTATGACCATAATAAAGATTAATTTTATTTACATGACTTGTGAAATTTTGTAGAATTAGATTTTAATGGGGTTTTCTTTACATACTAAGCCAGATTTCAACACTATGGAGATAATGCTCTTTATATACTAAGCCAGGTTCAGGCGTACAGCTAAACAATAAACCACTATATTTGTGTACTCAGCTACACAAAATCAAAACCCAATATGTGTAAACCGAGTCTAAGTGTGTGTGTCCATTCAGAAATGATAGAAATACCTAAAGATTATTGGTCATATGAAGCTACAGTGAAATTTAGTTATGAATGTTTTAAAATTCTGTATTTTTTAAACTTTAAACAGGTACCTTGGTCCCAACACTGGAAATATGCACATTGTTGCAGATCTCTATGCGGAGGTAATAGGGGTACTAGCACAAGCAAAGTAAGTATATTTAAGTAATCAAAATATTAGATAGCTTTTACTCAGAAAGTCAGAAATTTTCTCTCTCTTTGTGTGTGTGTGAGTATGTCAGTCAATTTGTTTGTATGTATGCATGTGCACATTCACATTTCCAACCTTTGTAAGAATAGATCCTTTCCCTTCACAAATGCTTTGTTTTATCAAACTAGGTTTTGATGCAGAGAACTATCTGATCTCAGAAGTTCAGCTAGTTAAACAATTCTAAAAGTTGCAATCTTCTTCCATTGATACCATCTTTGGAAGCTCAGGAGCAAGAGTTAAGTGCAGTGTTTCCTCAGAATAATCTTCCAGGAGTGCCAAAATAAGAATTGATATGAAGACACCTCCAGGTTTCTTAAATGCCCTTAATAATGCACATTCTAACTTATGGATTACAGGGGAGACGTAGGCTGATCCAACCAGAGAGATGAACTAATTCTTTGAAGCGTTCCCCCTCCCCCCTCATATTTTTTCTTTTCTTTCTATTTTTTTCCTCTTCCTCCCAACCCAGGATAATTGAAATGGAAACTGAAAAGAGAAATGTGTTGTGGCAACACTGTTTCCTCGTTATTGCCCTTGATTAAATAAGTCTACATGGCTTTTTGAGAATATTAATGATCTAATCATTAATATTCCCAAATATTAATAATTATTATAATTAATGATATTTTAAGTATCATTAGGTAATTTGCCATCCTGTTCCCCCCCTCCCCCCAATAAATTGGTAATTACTATACACAACCTATGTTCTAATTTTACCTCTTTTTCATTACAAAGCCATGGTAAATTTTGAAAAGGAAAACTTCATAGTTGGATTTCATGGCCATGGAAGATCTAAAACATTACATTGCACTGTGCATATTTGATTTAGGATGTAATATTGGAGACTTCATTTTCTATGTGTATGATGGTGACTTTTCCACTTGCCATAACATATTTCACAGATATTGTGGGAATTGTAGACTCTGGTATACAAAAATTTCACTTTGTGTAATTGGTTTTATTTATTTAAATTTAGATGCTGTCCAACTCCAAGACCACTCCGGGTGGCTCACAATTTAAAACAAGTATATAAAATAAAATGCATAGTAAAAAAATATAAATATCTATCTTGCTGTCAAATATCTACTTTGAAACAAGTATCATCATTTTTGCTTTGTCTGTTTTTAGATTTCCAGCTGTGAAGAAGAAATTTATGGCAGAATTAAAAGAGCTGCGGCATAAGGAGCAGAATCCTTACATGGTTCAAAGCATTATCAGTCTAATCATGGGGATGAAATTCTTCCGTATTAAAATGTACCCTGTGGAAGATTTTGAAGCTTCCCTTCAGTTTATGCAGGTAGCAAAGTTCCATATCAGGAGGAAGCTCTCCTTCATAATGCTTTTTTAGTAACTAATTTCAGAAACAAGTGGTTTTTATTTCACAGGACAGATAGTAATGAAAACTGGAAAATAAGATATGCCTATCATAGTGACTGAAAAACTATGTTTATTTGATTGGTCATAATATTTGCTTAATATTTTTCTACTTGGTAGATTATTATTCTTTGTTATTTTGTTGTACTTAATTTGGAGTAAGACCCTCAAATACAGTGGCAGCGCCTTTGACTGAATAGACATAAATTTACACTGCCTTTTGAATCAAACTGTCAAGTAAAATGAAGGCAAAAATGTTGCATATTTAACAAAGTAATAGCTTTGTCAAAAATACAAATATTCTTGTTTATTTATGAAACTTTATTTTCTATTTTTGTTTTTTCCAGGAATGTGCACATTATTTTATTGAAGTTAAAGACAAAGATATCAAACATGCATTAGCAGGCTTGTTTGTTGAAATTCTTGTTCCAGTAGCTGCTGTAAGTTTTTGTTTGTTTACTAATCTCTCATCGACCAAGGCCCTGGCTAGCACACATAGTATCCAACAGCTAGTAATAAGTACATAAAACTATAGTCTGATGTTAAAGCAAAATTAAAGTAGCATTTTTACCAAAGTTAAATTAATAACAAAAGTTAAAAACAAACCATTTCAATTGTAAGGTAATTGAAAGGTTTGTGTTTTAAAACCATCTTAAGGGCCAGCATGGACAGCAGTTCTTGTATTGCACTGGGAATTTGACTTGAGGCTTCCACAGAGAAAATTTGACCCCAATTAGCAAATAACCAGAGCAGCTTCTGATGGCTTATGTTAATAAATGATGGGAATCTTACCATAAGAAGTATTCTGCCAGCTTTAAAGGTAGTAAATGACATGTTTCATTATATCCAGAAACAAATAAACACCCTATGTTAACATTTCAAAATTAGCATAATGTGCTCTGTCCCGGCAGCAATATTTTGCACCAATAGAAATTTCTGAATAAAACAAGAGTAGCCAAAAAAAGGATGCAAAACAGAAATAATGGGGGTCTAAAAGTATATCTACAGTTGTGTTAGATTATTATTATTATTTAAGATACGATGAAGGTAACAGGCTGAATTTCACTTCAAGATTCAGGATAAAATTCAGATCAAGAACTCCCAAGCTGCATATTGTGTTTAATCTTTCTATCTCATCTTGGACAATGTAGATCTATCAGAGTTGCTAGAATTATGATTCCCCACAGTGCCTTTCCTTGATTCTGTTTAAGTTTATTTTCCCTTGTTCAGCTGATGCCTGTCTGTAGGCATCATTCTCTTCTATATGAGTATCCAAGTGTACGTATTAGAAAATATGAAGTAGAACTTAATTTTATTTTTCTCTCTTATCAGGCTGTTAAAAATGAAGTGAATGTTCCCTGTCTGAGGAACTTTGTTGAAAGTCTCTATGATACAACACTCGAACTATCTTCACGAAAAAAGCATTCATTGGTTAGTAATCCTTAATCCATATAAATAAAAATGTAAAATAGTTTGTACGAATCCACTAATCTCAAAAACTACTGGACCGATTTACACCAAACTTTCACACAATGTAGCCAAGGACTTCCGATAATAGAATAGCTACTCATTTTGTGCCTAGCCCACGTGTGTTGTGTGCTACTTACACACAAATAAAAGGTACCACTGAAAATGTTTTCACTTCCCTGTAGCCACGCCCATCAGACTGCTTTTCAACTGTCAGTGTTGGAAGAGGCCTCTTATGGCGGCCTCTTAGGGGCAAAAAGGCACAGAGGATAGCAAACTCCCAGGTGGCCCATAGAGAGAGGGGGGGGGGAGAAATACTGCTCAACTGTTCTCTGAGGTAAAAACATGGAGGCAGGCAGCTGCTTTAAACTGTTGAATACGAACTGAACCAAACTGTAACAAAAAACCACCCATCTGACAGCAAATACAGTTTAATAAAAGAGGGACTAGGGGAGACATGATAGCAGTGTTTCCATATCTCAGGGGTTGCCCCAAAGAAGAGGGAGTCAAGCTATTCTCCAAAGCACCTGAGGGCAGAACAAGAAGCAATGGGTGGAAACTAATCAAGGAGAGAAGCAACCTAGAACTGAGGGGAAATTTCCTGGCAGTGAGAACTAATAACCAGTGGAACAGCTTGCCACCAGAAGTTATGGATGCCCCAACACTGGATGTGTTTTTAAGAAGAGACTGGAAAACCATTTGTCTGACACGGTATAGGGTCTCCTGCTTGAGCAGTGGGGTTGGACTAGATGACCTCCGAGGACCCTTCCAACTCTCCAAAGCACCTGATGGCAAAACAAGAAGCAAAGAGTGGAAACTAATCAAGGAGAGAAGCAACTTAGAACTGAGGGGAAATTTCCTGGCAGTGAGAACTATTAACCAGTGGAACAGCTTGCCACCAGAAGTTGTGAATGCCCCAACACTGGAAGTCTTTAAGAAGATGTTGGATAGCCATTTGTCTGAAACGGTATAGGGCTTCCTGCCTAGGCAGTGTGTTGGACTAGATGATCTCCAATGTACCTTCCAACTCTGCTATTGTATTATTGTATTACATTAGGTAGGTAGAGAGGGGAATAGAGAGAGAGGGAGAAATACAGTTTAATAAAAGAAGGACTAGGGGAGACATGATAGCAGCCTTCCAATATCTCAGGGTTTGCCACAAAGAAGAGGGAGTCAAGCTATTCTCCAAAGCACCTGAGGACAGAACAAGAAGCAATGGGTGGAAACTAATCAAGGAGAGAAGCAACTTAGAACTGAGGAGAAATTTCCTGACAGTTAGAACAATTAACCAGTGGAACAGAAGTTGCCTCCAGAAGTTGTGAATGCCCCAACACTGCAGGTCTTCAAGAAGATGTTGGATAGCCATTTGTCTGAAATGGTATAGGGCTTCCTGCCTAGGCAGGGAGTTGGACTAGATGATCTCCAAAGTCCCTTCCAACTCTGCTATTGTATGATTGTATTACAATAGGTAGGTAGATAGGGGAATATATAGATAGGGAGAAATACAGTAGGTAGGTACGTGGATAGAGGGATAGATAGGGAGAAATATGGTAGGTAGGTAGGTAGGGGGATAGATAGAGAAATAGAGAGATAAGGAGAAACACAGTAGGTAGGTAGGTAGGTAGGTAGGTAGGTAGGTAGATAGGGTGATAGATAGGGAGAAATACAGTAGGTAGGTAGGGGGATAGATAGAGAGGGAGAAATATAGTAGGTAGGTAGGTAGGGGTATTGATAGAGAGGGAGAAATACAGTAGGTAGGTAGGTAGATAGGGGGATAGATAGAGAGGGAGAATTACAGTAGGTAGGTAGGTAGGTAGGTAGATAGAGGGAGAAAGGAAGAAATACAGTAGGTAGGTAAGTAGAGGGATAGACAGAGAGGGAGAAATACAGTAGGTAGGTTAGGTAGGTAGGTAGGGGGATTGATAGAGAGGGAGAAATACAGTAGGTAGGTAGGTAGGTAGGTAGATAGGGGGATAGATAGAGAGGGAGAATTACAGTAGGTAGGTAGGTAGGTAGATAGAGGGAGAAAGGAAGAAATACAGTAGGTAGGTAAGTAGAGGGATAGACAGAGAGGGAGAAATACAGTAGGTAGGTTAGGTAGGTAGGTAGGTAGAGGGAGAAAGGAAGAAATACAGTAGGTAGGTAGGTAGAGGGATAGATAGAGAGGGAGACATACAGTAGGTAGATAGGTTGGGGGTTATACGGTGGTTGTGTGTATGTGTGCAGGTGTAGATCTACACACAGATTGGTTGGCCATTTAACCAAACTGGGCCACAGCAACGTGTGGCCGGGTATAGCTAGTTCTTAAACAAGCCAATATGACTTCTGTTAAAACAATAGTTTTATTTCTTGTTTCTAAGTATAATTATACTTTATAAAACATTTCATTTTGAAAAGCTATAGAAGAGATGAAGAGATGATGCCCTGGATCTTAGCATTTCCTTCTTTCATTTGATTATATTACTTCTATGGATTAATTATTCCCAAGCATTGCGTTTAATATCCTAAGTACAGGACCTGGTTAAGGATGGAGATAAACTTCTGCATTCATTAATGGCTCAATAAATATTGGGCAGCAGTGGTAAATGTTAGCACTGTTCCAATTTTATTTATATTGATAAGATTAACTTCAATTTTTCTAAACAGTTGTTAAAATGTATCAATGAAGCTTGCAAATGTGAATATATTATAAGTCATTGTAAGAAAATAATTATGCTGAATGTGAAGAAAGTAATCACTTTTAAGTCTTACTGACGTCATTTGGAACGATTTAGACACATGGTTAGCTCTTGAATAAGATGTGGTTCTCTAACTAGATCATGTCCATTGGCTAGATCAATTGAAAGTGAATGGGGCTTTAAGAAAATCAAAGGTATTTTATAATATTTCAGTTTACAATTTAAGTTGAAAGTAGTAAATTTAGTTTTACAATTTAATTAGAATCAGGGGAACACAAGATATAAGTACCATAGAGCACCAATCTTCCAGTGATTTCCAGGCAAAACAGAAATATTTTCTACTAAATTATTATTATGAGACTCTAACCTAGGCATAAGAAGGATAATTGACCTCTTATTGGGTGGTGGTGAAGACACGATATCATCTGACCTCAACTAATTTTATTTTTATTCTGTAATTTATATTTAAAGGAGTTTTTGATCAATGATCATAATAACATATTTGATTTGATTTTGACAATAGTGATGAAAGATTGTGTTTTAAATAGTTCATTTAATACTGAGAGTGTTAAAATCCCACTGAATGTAGTGGACATTCTCCAGAGTACATATAAATCATACTTTGTTTTTCTAGCTTTTAAGCAAAACAAAAGGGGGAAAGGGAAGAAAAAACCCCATTAAACTGAAAGTGCAAGGTAGAACATTTGGAAGAGGATAAAAAGTTGGACAAAAAACTACCCAAATATGCATTTTGGATCATCTAGCGTTTCCCTTTGCACTTGACCTGCGAATTGTGTAATCTTTTATTTTTTATTACAATATTTTAATTGAAAAGGAAACTTTAAGAATATATTTAACTAAAAATAATAGTTGAAGTGTTGTAGGAAAGTTCGAAATTTCTGTGATCTTATAAGGGACAAGCCATTTGTCTAGGCTATTTCCAGTAATAGAGCCAAATAAAATACAGTTCTAAGAAAAAACATTTATTTAGTGGCTCATTATTATATAAAATGGAATGAAAAAAACACCAGTTGTTTGAAGAACTCAAACTGCTTTTATGTCACTGCCATGAATGTGTTTGTTAATTTAGCCATTAAACCAGAGGGCCACATTAGTCTATACAAACGGTCTATTCTGTGGGAATTCTAATAGCTTCATGACAGATTTTTAACATCCAACAAATCTAACTGGTACAATAATTTACAGCTTACTACAATTTATCTTTGGACTGTCACATAATTCTGCACTCTATTGCTGCATAATGTTGGACCACATTTCAAATGTTCTGGATGGCACTAGATAGAAGTATTTTATTATTTAATTGTAAACATATTCCCACTTTTATACAGAATGATCACCAAAAACATATTAATTAAGGTTTTAAAAATTGTAAGAGTTAATTTTTTACTTAAAAATATTGTTTGAATTCTGAATTCTATAATCATTGTTTATATTGGCTGATGCATTTAATATAAGCCAGGAGAGAGATGGAGTGCTAAAGTTTAGTGTGGATCTAATGCTCTAATGTTTACTGTGGATCTGTTGATAAATTAGATGCCTCCTTTGTTGTCATTCAAATAATCTTGTATTTCTTTTGTCTCTTATTTAGGCTTTGTATCCTCTAGTAACATGCCTGCTTTGTGTCAGTCAAAAACAGTTCTTTCTAAATAGATGGCATATTTTCCTCAACAACTGCCTATCCAATCTCAAAGTTAGTACATTATTTTTGTTGGCTTTGTAATTAACTCTGGGTATATGTGTCATGAATCTGCCAATACTACCTGTGCAATCTTATATTCTTAATTTAGTGGCTTCCTTGCAAATCAATG
This sequence comes from Rhabdophis nuchalis, assembly GCA_039707465.1. Lineage (NCBI taxonomy): Eukaryota > Metazoa > Chordata > Lepidosauria > Squamata > Natricidae > Rhabdophis > Rhabdophis nuchalis. Next base: position 41,581,140 of record CM077649.1, on the reverse strand, counting down.
CATGGATTCCCATATCTCTACTAGTTATAAAATACAGATAGCATACTGACTCAGTCAGGATGCATTATATGATATAGAACCTCTGCCATAATTAAGTCCTTTAAAATAAAATATAACTAGTGCTTGCAAGTACATTTGTAAATATAATAAGATTACTCTTTTTAAAATAATAAAGTCCACATCTTAGATTTAACAGGATGATGGTGAAGAAGAATTAATTGTAGTTACCCTCTGCTTAAAAATACAAATACTAAACAATAAAAACAATTAAAAACATACAACCTTCAGGCAGTCAAGACTAAATCTATGGTTATTAAAAAGAAAATATAATTATTTTCTTTAACATCTACTTAATATAGATGTTAAGAATACTTAATATAATTCTTAAAAAATAAAAGGATGATGATATTTGTATTTTGAAAGGTGAAAAATGTAAGTCGGACCTACAAAAAATATTGCAATGTAAATGTTCTTGTGTCTTCTTCCTCTCAGCCAGGAATATATTATTTGAATAAACTTTATTTGATTGTCCCTCCAATTCATGCTGGGTTTTGCATAGTCCTACACATACCCCCAGATTAGTCTTTTTTAAAACAAAGTTTTTCTTTTACGAAAACTTGTCTGCCGACACTACTACTTGTTTTTCAGAATCACTATTTTAGCTAGAAGACCACCATAAACATTCCAGATATCTCTACTAGTATATTTGAAAACAGAAAAGGTCATATAAGGTGACTGGTGAGTTTTTAACTCACTCTTTCTCCTTTTATTTCATAAATATTTATATGCTGTTTGGATGGCTAAGTACTCTCCACCTCTATTAACTGAAATGTGGCTTTTAATCACAAATAGAGTTATGATTGGTGAGAACCAAAATTTAATAGCCAAGTTTATTATTTTTTTAAGTTTAGCTGGATAAAACACCATTGCTTTACTGTAAATAATAACTTTTTCCTATTTCAAAACCTTGCTACCAATTCTTTGTGTCCTACTGCATAAATACTATGAATGTTGTTATTCCCTGTATTATATTTAAAATTATTCACTGAAAAGTTGACTCGTTTTGCTTAGATTCAATTTGAGTATTTTGATTGGTTACAAAACTAAATAGTTGCATTTTTTTATTTAGCAAAATGTAAAGAAAACTAATAGATCCTTAGCAGAACTTATGTGGTGTCATAGAACATTTATTAAATCACAGTTAAAGAACTGTTTAGGCCTCAGTTCCAATTCCTGCTCAATGCAGGAATCCAGATGAAAGCATGGTTTCAGATGGTTTTCTAATGTCTGCTTAAATACATCCAGTGAAGGAGAACCCAAGTTCAGGATAACTGGTTGAACATAATTGCAGTGAAACCTTCTCTCAACTGGATTCTACATTCTGTCCTTGATTCATGAAAGAGCATTTTAGAGCATCCATGAAAGAGCAAGAACATATATTTCAACCAGCATTTTTTAAATATTACTTCTTCAACTTCTCTTCTGAAAATTAAATGTGCTTACCGTATTTTTTGGAGTATAAGATGCACCTTTTTTCCTCTAAAAAGAGGCTGAAAATCTGGGTGCGTCTTATACATCGAATACAGCATTTTTTTGCCTCCTGGAACCCCACCCCCTTCACCAAACTGGCTGTGCCTAGTCTTGTGGAGGCTTCCAGAGAGCCCCTGGGTGCTGGGGAGGGCAGAAATTAGCCTCAAACTAATTTCCCCCAGTCCCCAGCAGCACTCTATAAGCCTCCATAGGACTATGCATGCAATTTATTTGACTCAAAAATGGCCCGTTTTCACGATAAATGGGGCGTTTTTTTTGCCCCCCCCAGGAGCATTCTGCAAGCCCCCCCAAGGCTAGTCATGCTTTTTATTTGAAGAAAACCGGCCCCGTTTTCACGGAGAAAGAGCATTTGGAAGTATGCAAAGTGCAAAAAAACCCTTTTGCCTCCTGGAACCCCGCCCCCTCACCAAACTGGCTGTGCCGAGCCTTATGGAGGCAGCTCCTGGTAAACGGGGCGGTATTTTTGCTCATTTTTCACCCCCCCCAGGAGCACTCTGCAAGCCCCTCCAAGGCTACTTATGCTTTTTAATTAAAAAAAACAGCCTCATTTTCATGGAGAAATGGGCTGTTTTGGAAGTTTGCCGAGTGCAAAGGCTCCCCCCCCACACCTTTCGGAAGGCTCTTTAACTTTTTCTGAGCAAGCAGAAACCAAGTTTTAAGGTTTGTCTGCGATTTCCTTCTGCAGGACATAGATAAATACACCTGAGAACATCAACCTACCTACCTAATCTCTCTCTCTCTCTCTCTCTCTCTCTCTCTCTCTCTCTCTCTCTCTCTCTCTCTCCTACCTACTGTATTTCTCCCTTTCTCTCTCTCTCTCTATCCTTCTACCTTCCTAACTACACACACACACACACTCCCTCCCTATTTACTGTATTTCTCTCTCTCTCTCTCTCTCTCTCTCTATCTATCTATCTATCTATCTATTTCTCTCTCTCTATACTTCTACCTACACACTCTCTCTCTTCCATCCTACCTACTGTATTTCTCTCTCTCTATTTCTCTCTCATCCTTCTACCTACCTACCTACCTACAGTACACACACACATTCTCCCTCTCCCCCTACATACTTATTGTATTTCTCTCTCTCTTTCTATTTCTCTCTCTATCCTTCTACCTACCTACCTACCTACACACACACTCTCTCTCCCTACCTACCTACTGTATTTCTTTATCTTTCTATTTCTCTCTCTATCTTTCTACCTTCTACATTCTCCCTTTCCCCCTACTGTATTTCTCTCTCTCCCCTTTTATCTACCTACCTACACAGACACTCTCTCTCCCTACCTATCTACTGTATTTCTCTCTCCCTCTCTATTTCTCTCTCTCTATATCCCTTTACCTACCTACCTACCTACCTACCTACCCTCTCTCTCCCTCCCTCCCTACTGTACAGGGGTGGGTTTCTGGGGGATCGGCCAGGATCGCGTGAGCCCGATGGTAAAATTTACAGATCCTGGCCGATCCCGTTGGACGATGGACCCGGAAGTTACGGTACTTCCGGAACACGTGGCTTGCTCCGTCAAAACAAAAAAATTCCATTGTCTCTGCCCCTGCCTGACTCACTCACTCTCTCTCGGGGATTTGCAGCCAAAGCCGACCAACAAATCGTTCCTTCGCGTTGCCGTTTAAGCGGGTAGTCAGGCAGCTCCCTTTCGTTCCCCGCCTGGTCCGAGAGATGCTGCGCGTCCCGAATCGATGGGCAAAAGAAAGAAGCGCAGCCTCGCAAGCGCAGCGCTCCGAGGGGAAGGGAGGGAGACCGGGCCGTCGATCCTTTTTTCCCCTGGGTTGCTTTCGGAGCGGATCGTGGGGGCTGCAGGCCCTACGCACCTTGGGGGGGGCACCCCAGAGACTAATCCGGTGCGCGTGGCAGCCGTTCTCCCCCCCCCCAAGGCAGGCGCACTGGCGCTTTCGCTTTGAAGTCGGCTCTGTCTCTTTAAGGCGCGCTCCCGGAGCTCGGCGCGCCCACCCCGCCTGTGTAACTGGAGTCCATGGAGTTGTATTGAGTTCAGAGGGAGGAAGTTGCCCCGGGTGCTGACAACCCACGCTACGCCACTGGGTCCGAGTGAGTGGCCGACTGGCCGGCGGGCGGGTAAGGAAAGTTGCTGCGCGCCCCAAAAATCCTCTGGCCCGCTGGCCGCGGTTGCTCGCTCGCTCGCTTGCTCGCTCACCCATCGGACGCAGGGTTCCTTCGTCCAGTGGATGGGTGAGAGAGAGAGCGAATAAATACAGCCAGCGGGCTGGCGGGCCGGTCAGGCTACTTCCTGGAGCTGAGGAGGTTTGTGGGGGGGGGAGACAGACAGACAGAGAGAGGCACAGACACACAGAGAGACAGGGAGGGAGGGGGGAACCAGAGAGTGACAGACACACACAGAGAGACAGAGAGTGGGAGGGAGGGAGAGAAAGATAGACAGAGACACAGAATGAGTGATTTAAGTGCCTGAATGCGAGACAGACAGACAGACAGACACACACACACACACACACACACACAGAGTGACAGATGGGCAAACAAAGGAGGGAGAGACACAGAGAGAGAAAGATAAAAAAGAAGGTGGGAGAGAGAGAAAGAAAGAGAAAGAAAGACAGACAGAGAGAAAGAGAGAAAAAAGAAAGAGAGACAGAAAGGAAAGAAAAAGAAAGAGAGAGAGAGAGAGAGAGAACTTATGACCACAATTAAGCCCAAAAGTTTGGTTGCTAACCAAGACCATTGTTAAGTGAGTTTCACATTTTCCAAATTGGCCACTCCCACCCGGTCACATGGCCGGCAAGCCACTCCCACCCGGTCACATGGCCGGCAAGCCACTCCCACCCAGTCACATGGCCAGCAAGCCACAGAACCTGTTCCAAAAATTTTGAAACCCACCCCTGCTACTGTATTTCTCTCTATTTCTCTCTCTCTCTATCCCTTTATCTACCTACCTTACGTATTTCTCTTTCTTTCTCTCCCTCTATCTACCTACCTACCTACCTACCTACTTTTTTTTGTAATTTGCCTCTTCAAAACCTTGGTGCGTCTTTTATTCCGGTGCGTCTTATACTCCAAAAAATACGGTAGTTCTTTCATCTTTCATCATACGACTTTGTTCCTTGTTGTCCTTCTCTTCTCCAAACTTTTTCCAATTTCTCCTTTTTCAAGTGTGTTATTTGGGCACACATAGGGTGAAGTCTGATTAATATATCATAGTGGCATATAATAGCATCATAATATGATACAAAAAGGACACAAATCTTAATATACTGCAATATATTATTCTCTTAATGCATTTTATGGTTCACTGAATGCAGTACCCTGAGTTCATACAATACATTAGGTTATAAACCTAGGTTTACAAATAACAATTGCTAGGTTCATAGATCATATGCTAAAACAAAATATAAAATATTTTATTATGATTTAGCAAGTTCAATAAACCCAGCCTGTATAATTTAGAAAATCAAGTTATTTTTTTGTAGGCTTTTTGTTGGCACTGTCTCACACTTCATGACCATTGTGATCTGCTTTTTATAATGTGTTAATGTTATTAAACTTTATATAAAAATATTATGAAACCTAAAAGCTGACAGATTGGTGAAATTACTTTATAAAAGATAGGCCCTATTTTCTTTGTTAAAACCATTTCAGTTAAATATGCAGTAAATAATAGAACTTTTAATAGATAATAATAGTAGACCTTTTAATAGATATTTTACCGATCATTTTAAAATGATCTTTTGAATGGTAACATTGACTTTTATGTAAAAGTCATATACCAGTTGTATGCTTGAGATATGAAATATTCAGATCTTGCCATTTAAAAAAAAAATCTGTCTTCAAGTCAGTTTGCTCAGCTGGCTTTAAAAGGACACTCCAGCTGTTGTGTTTGTGTAGCAGATTATTTGGCTTCCAGCATGCTTTAGAATTGCAGTAGATGCTTGACTTCGATGACAAAACAAAGCTAAAGATGTATCTATCCATTCAAAACTTAAAAGCCATTACCAATAAAAATATTTCTGATTCCAAAGGCTGAGAGATCTTCTGCACTTTTAAGATATATAAAGACTTACCCATTACTATAGTGAAAAAAATAGTGTTCTTTCTCAAATCTGTTGAATTCAAGCATATGTATTTCAAGCTAGAAGCATCATAATTTTAAATATCTTAAATGTTTGCTCTCTATTTTTCTCTCTCTTACAGAGACAGATATCCATGCATTACTTTTCTAAAATTTAATTTATATGAAAGAAGCACATGTATTGTTTATTGTTTATGTTATATTGCTATCTTTCCCTCTGTGATAATAACACTATTTTACTTAGCCAACTTTTAGCAGTTCCCCAGGTTTACAATTTATAGTGTGCAGCCTAACAATTTGTCAGCATTCATAATATTACTTTATTTTCAAATTTTCATTACCATATATTTTATAATATATAATACATATATTATAATCCCTTCGTTCTATAACAGACATTTTGATCCTTTAATTCATTATCTTCACCTTTTCTTTCATGCATGTATATTCCTCATCTGCACTCCACAAAATTACTTCATTCAGATCTGTTACATACTTCTCATTTTTCTCAATTCCACAAAAATGCAGCATGCTGTATCTAATTCTCTGTCTCTAATATAATTACTTAGCTCAAATTGTTCATGTCATGAGAACGTAGCCCAAATACTTTGGCTCTCATATCATTCTTGGCATAAAGTCTACTATTTAATTTTTCCCCCTTTTCTTGCAAGAACCCAAACAAGGCCATAATGCATATTTTGTAGATTTATCAATTTTAATAGTTCTCATAAGTCCATTGCAAATCAAATGCCCTTTTTCTGGTTCTATGAATAAAAATGTAGGTGCCTTAAGATTTAGCTGCTATACTCTGTTTCCCCCAAAATAAGACCTCCTCAGATAACAAGCCCAATCGGGCTTTTGAGTGCATGTGCTAAAGTAAGACCTCTTCTAAAATATTTAAACACATGTGCAGCCGGTCCCCGCCATTTTCTGGGGAGGAAAGGGGGGGACATGCCCCATGCGCCCATATGCACCTGCCATCCATGCAGAACAGCCTTGCAGACGCTACAAACCCTAGCTATCTTGCACCTTCTCTTACTGACAGCCACAAAAAGAGAGGCAGGCCCAGTGAGGCTAGGGCTGGCAAAAGTGTGCTAGAAACAGAGACAGAAATTCTGACCCTCTCTGATCCGTGATCTGTGGTCTGATTAAGGTGCCTCTTGCACCTTAAAAATAATAAGACCTTCCCGAAAATAAGGCCAAGCGCTTATTTTGCGGGTTAAAAGAAAATAAGACTCTGTCTTATTTTCAGGGAAACACGGTATGAAATATAAATTAAGATTACAGTATTTTCATGATTTTTTTTTAGAACAAAGATCCAAAAATGGCTCGAGTTGCACTGGAATCTCTCTACAGACTGCTATGGGTTTATATGATTAGAATTAAATGTGAAAGCAATACAACTACCCAAAGGTATTGTTATATGTTCATGTTTAATTTCAATATAATTTTTCTCATCCAGTGAGCAAATCACTAAAGCTACATTTAGAATAATCCAAGGGTATAATTAGTGTCATATAATGCAAAGGAAGAGATAAAAGATTTTAGTTACATTTTGATGTATATTCTGGGCATATTTGTGGGTTATAGTTTGGTAAATAAACATTTAAATTATGGAATTATAGTTTTATTTAACTGCATTTGCTGTGCCATCAGTATTACAGTATGTTTGTGACACAGGAAATCTCTTCTTTACTCCATTTTAACAAATTTTAGAATGTACTAAGCAGAATGAAATGCTGTCTTTTAATCTGGAACAAAATATTTTGTCCATTATTAGCATTTTTCCTGTAGGATTTTTCTAAACTATTTTCAAAAGTTTGATTAAAGTAGCATAAAGCTAAATTGCAAGAAATGAACTTGTCACAATGTTTTTTTTTTAATTTTACAGTCGGCTTATAACAATCATCACAACCCTTTTTCCAAAAGGTTCCCGAGGTGTGGTACCGCGAGACATGCCTCTGAACATTTTTGTGAAAATTATACAGTTTATTGCACAGGTTTGAAAAACTTTTATGCTTTTTAGGTGATGGAATGTTTTATTAGTAAGTTTTACATTGTGTTTCCTCTACTTTACATGTCTGAGTTTTGCTTCTTTAGTTATAATGTGCTTAAATGGTCAGTTTCAGCTTTCAGTTGAATGAATTATAGAAAAGTCTCACATTGAAAACTGCACTAAATTCTGGTAATGGTTGAATATGTCTCAATTATATCATCTCACATCTACCAGGATAAGGTATTTAAGTTCTACATAGGATACATTGCAATTAGGCCTTCTTCTGCTTTACAATTTCCTAGATAAGCAGCAATCTCCATTCATTGTTTATGCAGAAAGTCTTGTTATAAATATGGTCTTGTTAAAATGTTGATTTAAAACTCTGATCGTTTCACTCAGATTTACATTAGAGATGCAACAAATGTTATTGTATGTTCATGTGCAATATATATTTTGCTACAGGAACGTTTGGATTTTGCAATGAAAGAAATCATTTTTGATTTCCTTTGTGTTGGAAAGCCAGCAAAAGCATTTAGTCTAAATCCAGAGGTAAGGTATTATTAATATTTTTTTCCAGATTTAAAAAAGTATAATATGTTTTTAAGAGAAAAGCAAAGAAAGTGGGTCACTGTTATCTGGTGCTCTTTATTTTGGCATAAGGGATCAACTCTCATCTGTATCATTCATCAAGTCCTTAATTGCTCTTTAACACTACCTAAGCACATGTTTTCACAGTGTTCTACATACATAGAACAATTCAACGTAGTTCATAAAAATGTAGTTTAGAAATTCATGTGTCTCCCCATGATAAACAGATAATTTTTGATGGCTCTTTTGAATGGCTATTGGTGGATATACCAAGAAAAATAGTTTAAATATAATTAAAAGCAGATATAATAAATAACAAAATGCAAAAACTGAGGAATTTCACACATTATTCTTAATCACAGACTTGCCTATGTGTGTTAGTCTCTGAAATCACCTCAACCTTAACACCTGGGCTTTTGCAACCTTCCAGAAAACAAACAGGATTGGGGCTATCCATATCTCCATTAGAGACTGTTCCATAGGGTAGACATTTCAGTAGAGAAGGCTTGTCTCCTTGATTATGTTGTGTTTAGAAAACTAGGGAAAAAGCAACAGTTTGGCCGACTTGCTAATTGTAACACATTTTTAAATATTATACAAATATTATGTATCTATTATACTTCTAGTTTCTTGAGTAACTAGTTGGAAACCTAAAATTACTGACTTGACAGCCCATTATTTCACACAACCATTGTCATGTTACTATACTCTTATTAGTCTTCTTTAATTCTCATTGGAATCTAAATTCATATGTGGAAAGTGTTCTTTGGAATCTTTTGGAGATACTGCATTGATCTCCAGCTATTTTCAGTGTAATCTCTTTAGGTCAGGCGAGAGTAAAGAATGCATCAGTGCTAACCACATAATTGTTATTTTGCTTTCATCATCCATCCATCAAATTTGCAGAGAATGAATATTGGTCTGAGAGCTTTCTTGGTTATTGCGGATAGCTTGCAGCAAAAAGATGGAGAGCCTCCAATGCCTGTTACTGGAGCTGTACTGCCTTCAGGAAACACGCTACGAGTGAAGAAAACTTACTTGAGCAAAACTCTCACAGAGGAGGAAGCTAAAATGATAGGCAAGTATCAGACGTGTGTTCTGCCTGTTCACAAATGTGTATGACAGCTTGACCCAAATTTTAACCACATTGCTAGCCCTGAGACTTCATTTCACTGTTGAACTGAGTATACCCAAATGCTTCTTTTGGAGAATGCAGCTTGAAGGAAGTTGAATCACAGTTTGGTTGCCTGGGGACAATTTTCTAGTTTCCAGTAGCAACCAAAAATTATGCAAATACTATAGTGACATAATGTATAACCCATTATTATGGTGTACTGTTTATTTATTTATTTTTGTATTAATTTTTTTAAGAATTTAACTCTGGCAGAATAGGACTAGTAATTATTAATCTATATAATCAAAATAGGATCACATGGAAAAACTGTTCATAATGTGATATTCACATCATTAATATTAATATTGAGTTATAACTACTGGGGAAAAATAAAGCAGTATTCTAAAAGTAAGATTTGCCAATGGCCATTTGTTAGACTAGTTGTTGTTTCAGTCCCTTGCTAGTATTTGTCTTGAATATAAATACAAAAGAGGGATAGTTGTAATCCATTATCTCATTATAGCATGCTGATAGAAATTCCAGTTTTAAGGATATAGGCATTATTAAAGAGATGATCATGAGTTTGATTCAACTGCTGTTAAAAATGTTTTCCTATTTAGAGCTTATTGAACAATCAGATGAGACAACTAATCCTAAAAGTCCTCAAAAGTCCTATACTTACTCGTATAATACAAAGCAAAGCAATGTTTCTCTAAGAATCTAATATGATTCTATTCAGAGTTTTATAATTTAAAAAAGCCTAGGGTATACAGCTGTTTGTTCTAAATTTAAACATCTGCCTTTGTATCACTGTATGTTTAGCTTGTAAGTTAATGGTATTGATTCTTTCCTACATGCCATAGTTTGGGAAAATCCTGAGGAGATTTGAAATGCCCATTTTTCTACCAGAAGTCTTGGATTCAGCTGTCCCAATTCAATTCAGCATTTTCTGAGACTTATTCTTATCTCAAATAAATTTATCAGGGAATTAATTCATGAGGTAGATTTAAGTAAGCAAAATCATACTCCCAGTACCTGGAATATTCAGTGACTTTTAAAAAAAAGTTTTACTGTCACTTTGTAGTCTGCCTAAGAATTACATAAGGAGTCTATTGCTTTAGCACCCTCATTTTATGATCCTTCCTAGCTCTGATCTCTATTAATATAATGTCACCAGATACTAAGGTCATAATGTTCATGTAAGTTCCTTTTCTGCATTTCATTTACCTGTCAGGGAATGTTTTTTTAAATTTATGTTTTCTTTATTTGGTTCATTAATATTCAAGTCCAAAGTAAATTGTGAGGTAGAATATCCTTTATTACAAATCAAAACAATCAATTGTTAATGATAACACCTAAAATGCACGTTTATATTTTTTTCTGAAATTTTAGATATACATTTTAAGGGTTCTTTAAGGGTATATAGCTGTTCTAAATTTAAACATCTGCCTTTGTATGAGCCATGGTGGTGCAGTGGTTGGAATGCAGTACTGCAGGTGACTTCTGCTGACTGCTGCCTGACTGCAATTTGGCAGTTCAAATCTCACCAGGCTCAAAGATGACTCAGCCTTCTATCCTTCCAAGGTGGGTAAAATGAGGACCCAAATCGCTTAGAGAGGGCTGTAAATAACTATAAAGCAGTATATAAGTCTAAGTGCTGTTGCTATTGTATGTTTTTCTAGGCATGTCAATGTATTATTCTCAAGTAAGAAAAGCTGTAGACAACATACTGCGACATCTTGATAAAGAAGTTGGGCGGTGCATGATGCTCACAAATATACAAATGTTAAACAAAGAACCTGAAGATATGATCACGTAAGTCTTATATGATCATTGATATTGAGCTGGATTTATTATAACTAATTCTTTGTTTAAAAAAGAGCAAATCCTTATCTATATAGGGAGACTTCTGGGAGTTGTGGTCCACACGTCTTCAGGCTGCCAAGATTGAGAAACGTTGACAATAAATTCCAGAATTGTAGTTGATCATAGCTTTTCTTTATAATCCTTTAAAACCAGTAGTGGAGTTAGCATCTCTTTTGTGATCCTGCAAAATTACTTTTTTTCATCATAGCTCTGATTTAGATCTTATTTTTGAGACAAATTTGACCTTAGCAATAGAATAGTGCCACAATGCTTTTGCTAGACTGTCTTTATCTATAAATAATTACTGTCATTTTTGGAGACAATGATTAATAAGATATATATCATTTTACTATTGTATATATTGAGCACCCATGGGCTGGATGCATCACTTTAAGGCCACGCCCACCCCAGCTCCACAAAGGGGAAAAACATCACGAAACTTCATGTGATGGCAGACGCCACAAGTTTGATACCCGTAATTTATATATTTCTTTCCTTTGTCTGGTATGAAAAAGTAATTAATTAATTTCATATTCTTTTCAGAGGGGAAAGAAAACCAAAAATTGACCTTTTCAGGACTTGTGTTGCTGCTATTCCACGACTCCTTCCTGATGGGATGTCTAAATTAGAACTGATTGACTTGCTATCAAGGTAAATTGTGTACATATTAAAGAATATTTAGAGACAAAAATGATATTGCTGTCAATTTGTGGAGCTATAATAGGATTCGGTAGCATCTTGGAATGTAGCATCCTTGGAAGGAGCATTGGAAAATGTTTTGTGTGCATATAGGACCTGCTGGCAATTCAATAAATTACTTTTTTTTTGGCTCTCACTGTAATTGCTGAAGCCAACCATGCCTTCCAGAGAAAAGATACAGCTGCTCTAAGGGATTATGAAGAGTGAGCAATCGGCTAGGGCTTCTGTGTGAAAATAACAAAACATACAAAAAAAAATTGTCTTCCAATTTTTAAAATTTACCCTTACTGATTAACACACCTCCCATCTAAGTGACCTTACAAGCATAACAATAACCGGTTTAAATCTGAGATTGTATTAGTCAATGTATGTGGCTTGCAGTAGCCAAGCAAAATTATTGCTAAATTTAAAACATAGAATTGAACCTATCAAACAGACTTCAAACATCTACCCACATAAATTTGCCAGTTTAAGGTTCAGATCACCCTCTTATTTACCAGTGTCATCATTCCCTGTATTTCTTGTTTGTCTGAGGCTTAGAAAGTAATAATTGCAAATAATGTCAAGAAACTAAGCAGGCCCCAGGATTGATGGTGGGCTGCATTTGCCTTAGTTTTGAAGGTTAGCTGAAATGCATACTTACTTGTTGCTGTTATTGTGTATGCTTTGAATAATTTCAAAGGGTTGTTTTTTAAAACATTGTTAGATTAAGATGTTTGTTTAAGAATAAACTGTATTCAGGTCAAACATTGTGATGTTGACCTTCTAATTTCCTTCTTCATATTTCAAAAATCAGCATTTCAATACAGATTTTATAATGCTAGTCACAGTTAAATATTAAACACCCTATGTATAGAATCTGTACCTTTTGAAATTCCCCAGAATTTGTACACATTCAACACTCAGAATGACAAAATGACTGTCATGATGAAAGTGCCACCCTATGCATTCTTGCATGTGATTCAAGTACAAAAATGGATGTCAGTATGTATGTGTCATAATTTGCCACTCCTTTGTATACAAACAGCTGAAGAAAATTCTAAGGCATGTGTCAAATGTCAAATCGGTTGCTCAGGTTCATTCCAAATTCTCCTTGTGACATTAACATTACACAACTACTGGACAAGAAACAAACACTATTCTTTTTTAAAATATTATTGCTGGAATAAACTTGAACTATGAACTAGATTACAAACATTGCCATTATTGTTTATATACAGACTACCAACCATTGCTATTCTGAGTTCCTCTTCCTAACTCATTTTATATCAACCTTATTTAGTTTATTTGAGTAAAATAAAGCTAGTATGCAAATTCAGGTTTTTTTTATTACTTCCTTCCAGTATCTGTCTTCTCATGCATCTTCTAGAATAGGAGACCAATCTGCAGCGTGGTATTTTTATACTTGTTTCTATGATGCCTGCCATATGTTTTCTACTCTAATTCATACAGTTTGTTGCTTTTTGGCCATTCTGAGTTTATATAACAATATGCAGTTTATTTTAAAGTATTCACTATTCTTTCTACTGGTAATTTAATTTAATTGAAATGAAATTGGATACTAACTCTACCAGCTCATTCCTAGTACTCTTTTTATAATATCATATATCAAAACTGTCACAGAGTGTCTGAATGCAGACAACTGCAAGACATTTGACATTTATGAAATAGAAACAAACCAGAGCTTCCCAATTCTTTTCATACTTGAGATTAGGGGAGAAAATTATAGCTTAGATACGATAGTTTACATATATCTTGAAAAATTAAAGTTTCAAAACTAATCAGGACTTAGTTGTAAGAAACTGTAAGACATGGAGCAAATATTAATACTTTTTAAATTACCGTATTTTTCAGAATATAAGACGCACCTTTTTTCCTCTAAAAAGAGGCTGAAAATCTGGGTGCGTTTTATACAGCATTTTTTTGCCTCCAGAAGCACCCCCCCCCCTCACCACAATGGCCGTGCATAGCATTATGAAGGCTTTCAAAGAGCTCCTGGGGGCCAGGCAGGGCAGAAGTGAGCAAAAAACAGCCCATTTCCCCCCTCCCAGCCCCCAGGGGCACTCTATAAGCCTCCATTAGGCTATGCATGCTATTTTTATGACAAAAAATGGGTCCGTTTTTGCAAAAAGCAGGCCATTTTGGGGAGGTTTGCAGAATGCAAATACTTTCTTTTTTCCCTTTCAGAAGGCTGTTTAGAGGGATTGATGAGAATTACATTGGTCAAGTGCTGTGCCAACAGAAACAAAGTTTTAGGTGCTACAGGTTATCAGTGATTTCCTTCTCCAGCACATGGATAAATAAACCTGGAAACATCTACCTACCTACCTACCTACCTACCTACCTACCTACCCTCTCTCTCTCCCTACCTACCTACTGTATTTCTCTCCCCCCTCTATCTACCTATCTACCTACTCTCTCACTCTCTCTCCCCCTACCTATACTGTATTTCTCTATTTCTCTCTCTCTATCCCTCTACCTATCTACACTCTCTCACTCACTCCCTACCTACTTATACTCCGAAAAATATGGTAGGCTTGAAAAGTAGCTTTCTTGAAAGCCTGCTTGTTATAAAGATGAATTAGTATTTATCTATATAAGTAGCTTGGTAATTTTGTTGAAATCAGAATATTAAGAATGTTGTTTGTGCCTTGTTTGTAGGGAGGCGGTGGCTCAGTGGCTAAGATGCTGAGCTTGTCAGTCAGAAAGGTTGGCAGTTTGGTGGTTCGAATCCTTAGCACCGCATAATGGAGTGAGCTCCCATTACTTGTGCCAGCTTCTGCTGGGACAAGTAACAGAAAGCATGTGAAAAATGCAAGTAGAAAAATAGGAACCACCTTCAAAATCATGTTCGTACACTTTCTGATAAGTTATTTCAAGAAAATTTTAACATATAAACTTACTCAAATCTGCTCAGAAACAAATTCTATGATGTGTTGTTGTTATTAGAAATACTAAACTATGTTGACTGCGAAGAAATTTATAACAATAATGGTTTGTAGATATAAATGAGTAGCTATTACAAATAGACACTGTGATTATTTTTTCTATAGATGTTGCCCATAATGTGTCCTTTCCCTTTTTTTATTTTACATAGGCTTTCTATACATATGGATGATGAACTTCGGCACATTGCTCAAAATTCACTTCAGGGTCTACTGGTTGATTTTGTTGATTGGCGAGAGGATGTTCTTTTTGGTTTCACAAATTTTTTGTTACGTGAAGTGAATGATGTGCATAATAGCCTCCTGGACACATCTTTAAAATTATTGTTACAGCTGCTAACACAATGGAAGCTTACAATACACACTTCTGGGAAGATCAGCGAACAGACAAAAGTCCGATCTTCAGAGGTAAGATTCTAAAAGTAAAGATAACGCTGTCTTCTTAACATGTTCCTTCACTTTACGGAATTGGAGTACCCATTCTAAATTTGGCAGACCTGTTTTTTCAGCAAGTGTAGTAGCCTCCTACATACATAGAGAAAAATACTTGATATCATATATATCTAATATGGGAAGAGATATCTATTCCACATTTTATAACTATACTATGATGCGCACACGAAGGACTGCATCGTAGTTATATTTAATAATTATATATTTTAATATAATTGATGAACCTCATGCTTCCCATGCATTGTTCATCATAGTTAACTATAAAAGGACTTTATTGTGTATCAATACAACAAGAAAAAGCCCAGTGGTGGGATTTAGACAGTTCTCACCTATTCTAAGCATGTTGGAGATCTGGTTGTTGGAGGAAATCTCATTTTGTTTTTTTCCACTTTACAGGGCTAATCCTGTAAGGAAGGCAGGAAGGAAACATTCTGGTGTTGTTTCTAACCTAATCTTTATTGCCCTGCATTTCCTTGGAATTGCTATTTCTATGTTTAAATAATATTACCACAAATAAGCTTAAGAGTGGGAAAAACAGAATAAAAAGATTATAAAGACATGTTTTATAAATAGATTGTAAGATTGTACCCCAAATGCTTCAATAAATTGACCTTGTTTTCAGCCAGTTAATTCCTTCTGCAATTATATATATTTGTCCCAACCCTACCAACAGAGAATGGTAACAAGGCTAGGTGTTTTCAGAGGAGGTTTCTTACTGAGTCTGCGTTGTTTACTGTTTGGGTTTTGCTTTTCAGATCTGATAGATTATGCTACATATCGTGAAATTGATTTGTTTGGATAGCATCTCTATAATTATTTTGCAGAAGAAGAATTAGCCAGATTAGATGAAGTGCATTATTTGGCCATTTACTGTCTGTAATTCAAAATTATATTAAAATTTCAGAACTATAGATGATGGGCTTTGAATATTGGTTTCCCCATGCCATAGACCTGTTTTAAAGATGTCTGGCATGGAAATTGAGCTTCTCTTTTTATCCTAATTGTAATTTTAAATAGTAGCAGGAAGCAGATATCAATTTTTTGTTGTTGAGAAAATCCAATTATGTCTGAAATCAAATGTCAGACAGTTAATGTTACTTACACATACTGTGCACCACAGGGTAATCAAATCAAAATCTTTATTACAGCTATAGACCAGCCTAACACAGAGTAATGCTTTTGAAGAATAACAATGAAAAGTAGTTAGTACTTGAGTGAACAGGGAAACATGCAAGTCAATGCCTTTTTGTTTCTATTTTAAATTTTACAGTTCAAATTATATATTTTTCCATATTATAAGTCTAAAAACTAAAACTTGAAATATATTTGGATGAGTTAATAAATGCTTTATATTGCAGCTGATAGCAAATGGATCCAGTCAAAGGACCCAGACTGAGCGGAGTTCTTATTCAAATGTCCTGCATGCTGTTGAAGGTTTTGCACTGGTATTACTCTGCAGTTTCCAAGTTGCCACACGTAAATTGGCAGTTTTGATTCTCAGAGAGGTCCGTGCTTTATTTCATGCACTAGGACAAGCAGAGGTATGGCTTTCTTGACTGTATGATGACTTTCATGTTCCCCAACAATGAAATTTCGCTTTATCAGTTCGGGCGGAAGTTTAGTGCAAGCTTACTTAAATATTAACCCCTGCCAAGATCAATAACCAATACATTTTGCTTTTAGGATCCCCTAGTCTTCACCACTGTTGTGGATGTGAGAGTTAGTGAGTGCCAAATCAGCTATGGCAGCAAAAGATATGTGATTTATATTTAGAGTTCTAAAAATATAAACTGGCTATAGAAAGTTCAGATTAGGACAACATGACAGGGTAAGAAGGTTAGTTATTTCTACATGCATCACATTTCTGATCAAGATTAATTTCTTAAAAGCTGCTATTTAACCCCAGCAGTGAAAATGTGCAACTATGATATGTATATCAATTCCATGGGGTCTCTGAATATTGCATTTTAAATTAGTTTAATTTTACTCTTTTAATTTATGGTTAAAGACAAAAACATATTGAATAACAATACAATACAGAGTTGGAAGGGACCTTGGAGGTCTTCTAGTCCAACACCCTGCCTCAGCAGGAAGCCCTATACCGTTTCACACAAATGGCTATCCAACATCTTCTTAAAGACTTGCAGCTTTGGGGCATTCACACCTTCTGGAGGCAAGCTGTTCCACTGATTAACTGTTCTAACTATCGGGAAACTTCTCAGTTCTAAGTTGCTTCTCTCCTTGATTAGTTTCCACCCATTGCTTCTTGTTCTACCCTCAGGTGCCTTGGAGAATAGTTTTGGGTTTTTTTATAATTTTTTAAAATTCTAATTAAACAAACAACACACACACACAGAAAGAATCATCTTACATTATATCTTGTAGAAAATGTATTAATTAGTTACAAATAACTTTTGTGCACCTTTTCCACCGTCATCACTTATAATTCCTATCAGATTATGTGTTTTAAATTCTTTATAAATTTTACTGTCAACATACCATAGTTCTCCTTTGACTGAAGTTATTTTAATGTCTTTTTGCCTGGGAGTAGTCCACAGTTAAAAACACAACCACAAACTGACATTACCAAGTTATTACTTACTAATTATAAAACGTAATTATTTTTTGTTATCAACTTTCATATATCCAGTAAACACCTTTATAACACATTCAGAATATAGATTAATTAACAAAAATTTTAGGCCTTTTTTCCAAGTCCCTGTTTATTGGAATAGTTCGACTCCCTCTTAGAATAGTTTGACTCCCTCATCAGAGAACATTAAAACCTATTATAAACACCAAAAAAATTCCCAAACTGTTTACATTAAAGTATTGAGGTTTTCAAAATGAGTATCTAATAATAATAATAGTAATAAATACTACAAATTTTCCAGAAATATCTGTCAGTTAAGAGTAGCTTCTTGCGGCTTCTGAGCTGCAAGAAAATGAGTTAGGAGATGGGTTGTTAAGTCAACTTGCTATCGTGAAGAAGAGGCAACATACAGGAGGGGCTGTTTTTGTTTCTTTTTATAAGTTGGAGCAGAGTCTGTTTTTGCAGAGATGTTATTAAAGCTATCTTTGAACAGTGAGAATACCAAAGTTTTGGTATTCCCTACATGAGAAGGCCTTTTTCAATCTTAATAAGGGACTACACAAGTTTAAAGGTGACTTGCTCACTGTTTGAAACCATCTTTCCTGCTTCTCATTGTCTATTTTACCCACCTAATATTTTTTTCAGGCCAGAAATATAGTTTAATATTGATTTTTGAAATTAGTTGATTTTGAAGAAGGGGCATTGGTATTAAGACATATTAAGACTAAGTCACCAACTGTCCCTTCCTGGTATGAGATGTTGAAAAAATATGTCTGCAAACATATTTTGCAGTTAATATTTTTATAACATATGACATCGGGAAAAGCCAGATGGCAATGTGGTCTTAAGACAGTAGAGCAGAGTTTCTCAACCTTTGCAATTTAAGCTATGGTTAGTTCAATCCCCGTTAGCTAGAGAATTGTGAGAGTTGAACTCAACCTATTCTAAAGTTGCCAAAGTTGAGAAACATCAGAATAAAGGTTATTAATACCTATTTGTCAATTATAATATCATAGAGATTGTATTCCTAGTTTGTAACCCTACATTACAAGAGCTGTAGTGGCACAATGGTTAGAATGCAGTACTGCAGGCTACTTCTGCTGCCTGCAATTTGGCAGTTCAAATCTCACCAGACTCAAGGTTGACTCAGCCTTCCATCCATCCAAGGTCAGTAAAATGAGGAACCAAATTGTTGGGGGCCATATGCTGACACTGTAAACCACTTAGAGAGGGCTGTAAAGTGGTATATAAGCCTAAGTGCTATTGCTATTAATTGTTAAAGAAGACTCAAAATATTCTAGCTTCATGCCATTGGGATTATTAGAAAAAAGTAATCTACCTTTTCAGACTATTAGGTTATATTGACGTAAGTCATATAGAATCTGGTAAACACAGAATGTCACATGATTGTGGTATTAATTGGTGCCATATTTAGATAACTGTTGAAACTTCTGAAAGGGAGTATTTTAACTGATTTGATTAAGATATCATCAAATCACATGTGATTTAGTATGTAATTACTGGGTATGGTATCTCTTACTTTTATCACTTGAAGAGACATGAATAAAATTCAACAAACAAGGTAGGGCAGTTTATTTCTTTCCTTCCCAGCATTACTGGAATAGCTGTAATTCATAAGGAAAAGCTTCAATTTCTGCCAGAGGAATGTTTTCTTAAATATTCTAGCTACTCATAATGCAATTCCAAATGCTCTGGGAAAGTAGAGATAAACACTACCACATTCTTTCTAGAGAATACAAACATAAGAGTAAGTATGTGCTTGCTAAAATTGTAAATAGTGATAATGTTTGGCCCTAAAATAAGTGTTTACTTACTTTTGATAAATTAGATAATTCTTATAAATATAACTTGAGTCACTTTTTTCTGTAAGAGATTACAATTATTCATCTTTTACCCTACAAAATGCTCTTCCCATCAAGTATATGTGGATTTGGGTGTTTCCACATCAGAGGGGGAGGAAGGAGGGAGGGGGGGTAAGAGATCATTTCCACACATGCAATTAATTATTGCTACTTTCATGTGTTCAGGATGATGATAGACCTATGATTGATGTTATGGACCAGCTAAGTTCTTCTATTCTAGAAAGTTTTATTCATGTGGCTGTTTCTGACTCAGTAAGTAATTTCTCATCATTAACAGTATATACATGCCAAATAAACATTGTAGCTTGCAATTATTGTTATATAGATTTTCCCATTTTTAGCAGAAAGTCAAACATCTAATAGCAATTTTAACTACAAATAGTCCTTAATTTACAATCCATTGCTTAATTACCATTTTATGACAGATTTGCAAAAAGCCATTTACAACCAATCTTCAAAGTTATGATTGTCGCACCACCAGCTCTGCTGTCACTGATTACATTTTGAGCTCTTGGCAACTGGCTTGCTGTTATGACCAATTGCTTTGGCCCTTAGTTAAATCACTATGATGGGACTTTTTGCTGTTTTCTGGCAAAAAAACCCCATTGAATATGCTGGATTCACTTAACAGCAATGATGATTTGTTGTGACCATTAAAAATTTATAAAATCAAGCCTAGTCATATGGTGCCTTGACTTATGACAATTTATGACCAAAATTCCAGGCTCCATTATGGTTGTAAGTCAAGAATTATCTGTATCCAGAGACTTCCATAGAAACAGGTTTCAGCTCCATTATCTACTAGGTCTATCCTGCTAATTTAATGCACTTCATCTTCCATTAGAGCAGACTGTATATTGGATTAATATAAATTCACAGAGCTTGAGTAAGTTAACCAAGTAAATGAACTAAGAAACAAATTCCTCGAGTGGATTTTGATGAAGACAAACTGTTTTGTATCTGAATGCTGAAGAAACAACTGCAATAAACAGAGAACATTTGGTTACTTAAATAAGAAATATGTAAATAAATCAAGAATGGAATGCTGAATCAGCAAAACGTAATGTCAGTTCTGTATATGTTATAGAATCCATCCCAGTAGAGAAGAGCTTTGTCATCAGACATGAGGCCTGGATATCTAGCAGAGCTTTGTACCAAAGAAAATATGAAAAATAGATTATTTTCTGAGATATCATTCTTTTCATTTCTTTTCACAGACAACGTTACCACTAACACATAATGTGGATCTGCAGTGGCTGGTAGAATGGAATGCAGTACTTGTTAATAGCCATTATGATGTAAAAAGCCCTTCCCATGTCTGGATATTTGCACAGTCGGTCAAAGATCCTTGGGTTCTTTGCCTTTTCAGTTTTCTTAGGCAAGAGAACTTACCAAAGCATTGTCCTACAGCTCTTAGCTATGCTTGGCCTTATGCGTTTACAAGGCTACAGCTAGTGATGCCTTTGGTTGATCCAAAGTAAGTTCTGTTAATGTTACCTATTAATATTACCTGTTTTTAAACTTAGGTGTATTTATATATTTATTTTTGAACCACCTCAGAGACGTTACTATGTTAGATATATTTGATTACTTTTTAAAGAATAATTCTAACAGTTCAAGGATAGATGAGAATTATATGTTTGTAAACAATAATTATATTTTAAGGCTTCTGCATGATCTAGTTAAAGTATTGCAGCTGGACGTCAAGCTTTTTAAAAAATATTCTTTGTCTCCTCTGATCTCTAAATCTCTTGGTTTTACCTGCGGGTGAATTTCATTATTAGTATGTCATAGATTGAGTAACAAATTTAAAATTAACAATTAAAAAAAACAAATTGAAGAATGTTCTGTTAATGTACCCACTATAGGTACATTGGAAAATGTCTTTTATAGATCAGGTCTATATAAAATGCTAAGCCAAGTTATTTGTTTTGGGTTATGCTAAGTGTGATATGAATCATTCAGTAAAGTGTAGCTCAATGATAGGAGGCTAGTTACTGAGATGATCGGTTTATCTTGTTTATTATTAACCTGCTGTTACTCTCTAAGATTTCAGAATGAAATATCTAGCTTGATTCAAGCTCTTAAATGAATTTCATTTTATAACTGGATAAGTTATAAAGTCTTAATTTCCTTCTCTTTTTCTACCTTATTAGTATTGTAAAAACTATAAAATATTTAATATTTGAATTTGAAAAATGTTTATTTTAAACCATATTTCTAGTAGTCCTGTGAATGCAAAGAAAACAAGTACACCCAGCACTGGGGATCATTATGTAACTTTGTGGAGAAACTATCTGATTCTCTGCTTTGGAGTAGCTAAACCCAGCATTATGAGTCCTGGACATCTACGTGTTTCTACACCAGAGATAATGGCTACTACGCCGGATGGTACCATTAGTTATGATAATAAGGTAATTATATGTTTCAGTAAAAGAATGTATAATGTGACTAAAATGTTTATAGTTATTATACAATTTTGCACAATGTCCTCAAACTGTTCATATATATAATATGCTGTTTCCTGTAGATTTTAAAGGGGTGTCAGGAGTGGGGTTCAAAAATTTCAGCAACGGATTCTCTGCCCGGTTGCTGGGTTGGCGTGGCCATGGTGGGTGTGGCCTAATCAGCTTCCTGCACCACAGCAGAGGGCTATTTTCATTTTCTCCAGTCTCGGAGATTTTCCTTGAACCTCTAGGAGGGCAAAAACTGCCTCCTCTGAGCTCTGGAGGCCTTCCAAGAGGCCCGATTTTGCCCTCCCTGAGCCTCCACGTGGGCCCTGCATTTACTTTGCATCCAAAACGGGCTGCATGGAGACTCAGGAGAGAGGAGGTGTGAGCATGCCAGCCAGGGGTGGAATTTGTAAGTTCTCCGAACCAGCCATAACATTAGCTATGGTTCTCCTGAACCTGGGTGAACCTGTAGCAGCCCACCCCTGGAGGTGTTGCAGTATATGAACCAAGCAAACTTGTAATTACTAATCTGTTGTTAGGATATAATTTTGGGGGGAAAGGCATTGAAGACAATTACAGATACAGTATGTAATTGTGTTTATTTCTATTGTTTCTGCACTAAAATGTTTGGGTAGTGCTATGGTGTGGGAAGAAAGAGTGTAACAGATCTGAATGGACTCCTCCAGAAAAGTTAACCTATCTTTTGGAGTCTCACAATAGTCCACCAGCAGTAAGGCACTGTTAATACTACCATCTTTTTCAAGCACCTTCAAATGTTTTGCTCAGTTCATCATTATTTCCTTGGCCAGTGTATTGTTTTTATCTAGTTAGTTTTGGTATTCTATATTTTAGTCCATTGTTAGCTCAGGATTGGGGCAAGATATAAAAGTTGGAAAATAAACAATGAATGAATGGGCTAGTCTTTCCCTCTTTGACCTAGTGCTTTGTAAGCCATTCTGTTGGCAGGAGAGAAGTATGAAAATATCATTCCATTTGCTTTTAGGATTATCTTTTCCGCCAATTACATTTTTGTCTCTGAAATGCACCAGCCTCAGATGCTTGACCTTTGGGTAAAAGGCCTGCTTTCTTTTCAGAGTTAGCATTTGAAGTCAAGTGAAAGATCATGAAAGAGATAAATCTCTTGATAATCATTTCTGAAATAATGAATGGTGTTTTGAAATGTTTTGTTGTTATATTCGAATAAAGAACTTTAAATGTCCCCAACTGTGCAGGCCTTTCTGTTAGACGTTCTTGTTTTGTCACCAATTTACACAATGTTTATTTTCCCCTTCTTGAGCAGATAATAAAGAATGTAGTGGCAGGGTGTAGTGGGGACTCAGAAATGTATTTTCTATAGTGGGGATTTTTAAACAGAATTATAATTAAGAGATTAAAGCAAAAGCATTCAGTAGTCTTGAAGAAAATAAAATTGAGTCCTCTATCTTCAGGGTAAATGTCCAAACTCCATAGATCAGACATGAGATAAGTTACCAAAATATCCTTTTCAACTGAGAATGACCCTAGTCCAAAACTATACTACCAAGCTCCACATACCATTCAGAAATGTCTTTCCAATCTCATTCTTACAAATATACAGTGATATTAAACAAGAGTAAATCAGATTGTATATGTTAAAGAGAAAGGTACATGTTACGTTTCTGCTGCTGAGATATCTTTAAACGTTGCTTTAATAAATGTGCCACTTACAGTATATTGCTTATTTTATTTTCTTCGCTATTTTGAACATAATCCTGCCTTGTAAAATGCGCCTTTTAAAAATTCATTAGCAACAGTTATAACTATGCATACTTTGATAGCCAAAATTGTAAATATTTTTAATGACCATACCCATTAAAATTATTTTCACTTTATTTTAGGCTATAGGAACTCCATCTGTTGGTGTGTTATTAAAACAACTAGTGCCTTTGATGAGACTTGAAAGCATAGAAATCACTGAATCACTTGTACTAGGCTTTGGAAGAACTAATGCTCTTGTTTTCAGGTATTTGTATGGCATCAGTTGTTCATAGTCCAAATTTGCTTTAGTATTAAATGTAATAAAATGTACTATTATTGGAACACTGAATTAAATAGAAGACAGCTTTAAACTGTGTAATCGTCTTGATAATAAATTTTGAAACATTAATGCATAATGCAAATAGATTGTTTACTAAATAAACTATAATATGCAGAACACTAAAAAGTAAAATTGTTAGATTGCCTGGTAATTATAATTAATATTTATGGTTGAGAGTTCAATCCTATGTATTGGCAGATGTTTCTCTCTTCGGGCACAAAGAAAAAATATCTGCTGCAAACTCCACGTAGGCATCAGGAAGAGCATCCAACCAGTAAATGCTTAGCTCCACACAGTTGCCCCACCTCTACTCTGAATTAATATACTAGAGAGTTGTAAAAAAATCTAATTAATATTTCCATTATTTATTATTTCTTTTCTGCACTTTTTCTTTTTAGTTTCTATTATTCTTTACCTTAGTTGCAACTATAAACTTTAATAAAACTTTAATAAATTTACTATTAAAAAAGAAGCCTAGGCCACAGGCTCAGATTCCTCAATGACATTGTTTAACTAGAGCTTGTTGGCCTCATGTATTAGCTAAGTTTCAAGTTTCACCACCTGTAGTTGTTCTTCTAGGAAATTTGTATAGAAACTCCACTCTCCATCTAAAGCCGAGTATTCTTGTTTTTAAGAACTAAATAATTTTGATGTGCCTTCAATATATATACCATACACCATCACAAGGTTATTGATATGTTTTTGTGGAAATATTCAAATGCACCCAAAAAAAACCAAATATACATTTGGAAAAGGCGCATGTGCTCTCATAGATATTATAACTGCAGTCCACTTAATAAGAACTTTATTTGAAAAATATTTTCTTTTTAATTTAGAGAATTAGTGGAAGAACTTCACCCTCTAATGAAGGAAGCATTAGAGAGAAGACCAGAGGTTGGTAATAAAGTTAAGCTGTCAATATTTAACAGATGGTAAATAGGATTGAAATTAATTAATAAATCTATTTTGGATAAAAATATTAAATAAATTGATTTTTTAAATAAACTTTCCTTTGTAAGATATATGAAAATTGTGTGGGTAGTAATCAACAACGAACAGAATACTTGCAACACAAAGCATTTAATTTGTCACAATGAAAGTTGCTACAAAGAAAAAAGAATTATCTATGAAAAATACTATTGATTTGAAATGTGGAAGGTGGTAGTGATCAGACACTGTTGGGAGGTCTGTTATCTCTTAGGGATTTCTGATTTTTAATTATTTGACCGAAATTAGTGTGAAGACATGCAGTGGTTGGAATGCCCACATCTCTCTCCTCCTGTCCTTTTATCCCTCTTCCTTAAAACTATACAAGCCAACTCTTTATAGAGTTTAGCTATAGCACTCTTTATAGAGTTTAGCTATAGCACTGTGTGTGGCAACATAGAAGTCAGAAAGAGAAAGGGGAAAGAAGGATACAGAAAAAGCAGGCAATCTTGGCAGATACCGTGAGTAGAATTAACCACAGTGAGCAGCTGCTGCAGCAGGATACCTGAGAAACATTGACTGGGCCTTTTGAATGGTTTAGCTGTTGGCAAATAGTTTACATGCTGGCATCTAAAAACAGCTCAAAGGCCTATCACAGGCCATTGAAAGGCATCAGTAGCCTCCTGGGAGCAGCCACTTAGGTCATTAACAGTTTCTACATTAGTGCTTTCTCTGCTGGACCATAACTGACGCTTTATTTCCTCTTGTGTAAATCTATACAGATTTGTTTAGTAGCCAGCCAGTTCTCTGGAGAACCATCTTCAGTATTAGAAAGTTCAGACCATTTGAAAATTGCTGAATAGCTTTAAAACAGATTCTGAACTCCTATTCGGCTAGGTTTTATTTTTAAGATCAACATGCAGAGAGTAGATGTAACTAATATTACCCTATTTTTCTGCAATACAGAATAAGAAACGTCGTGAGCGCAGAGATCTCTTACGATTACAGCTGTTGCGAATTTTTGAATTACTTGCTGATGCTGGTGTGATAAGTGATAGGTAGGCTATACTGATTTTCAAATAAAAGAAAACCCTGTGATGGTGCCAATTACTTGTCTGATCACAGTCATCTCTTGTTAAAATAGCTTTTTCCAACGCAGTTGCTATATAGTTTCCTTTTTAATTCTTGATAACAGTTTTGACTGTTATACTGTAAATTCTAGCCTGTCATGCACACTTGTGGTTTCCGCTGGATCAGCGGTCAGCAACTGGTGGTCTGCAGACCACTGGTGGTCCACGAGAAAAATTTGGTGGTCCGCAGAAAAATTATTTGCATTTTTATATTGTATTCTCATATTTTATTTTATCTTTTTATCTTTTTTTTTTAATCCTATTAGTGGTCTGCAGGATTTAAAATTATGAATTTAGTGGTCCCTGAAGTCCGAAAGGTTGGTGACCCCTGCTCTGCTCTAGATGATTCCTTAATTCATACTGTTTTCCTTTGTTACAGTACAAATGGTGCCTTGGAACGAGATACCCTAGCACTGGGAGCCTTGTTCTTAGAATATGTTGACTTAACTCGCATGTTGTTGGAAGCTGAAAATGATAAAGAAGTTGAGATTCTCAAAGACATGAGAGCCCATTTTAGTGCAATGCTTGCTAACTTGATTCAATGTGTTCCAGGTATGATAATGCAATAATTATATCAAATACAGAATCATTAAGATGAAAAAAGAGATTAGTGATTGACAAAAGCGTGATAAGGACTGCTGGGTAAAGAAGAAGTAAATGTTCCATATGCAGGTAGTCCTCGATTTATGACCACAATTGAACCTAAACTTTCTGTTAAGTGAGACAGTTAAGTAAGTTTTGCCCCATGTTACGACCTTTCTGGCTATACTTGTTAAGTGAATCATGTACTTGTTAAGTTAGTAACATGGTTGCTAAGTGAATATGGCTTCCCTATTGACTTTGCTTGTCAGAAGATAACAAAAGGTGATCACATGAACCCTTTTGTCAGTTGTCAAGGGTCTGAATTTTGATCATGTGACCATGGGGATGCTGCAATGGTTGTAATTTGAAAACTGTCATAAGTCAGGTTTTTCAGTGCCATTTTAAGTTTGAATACCCACTAAATGAAAATTCTAAGTTTGAGGACTACTTGTAGTTAGTGGGGAGAGAGGAAACAAGACACTAAATAGAAGTATAATTTATATAATTTTAATCGTACAATTTCCAGAGTTGTAATCATGTAAGGAAATTATGGTAAAAGTAATAGCTTTCAAATTGTTTATGGCACAAATTCCATGAATGATGTCTGATGTAAGAAATGTTATCTTGAGTTCCTTATTTATCAATAGTATAGTTTGTGAGTTGGTCATTGTGTAATTATCACTGTCAATATCTTGTTCATTTCATTTCTATTTTATTTCCAGTGACAGCCCATCCCCTATATTGTGTTAACTACTTGAGATAAATGTTTTAATTATTTAATATCAATCTATTCTTTGTATCCTATTTTTCCTCTGGGAACTGAACAGAATGCACATAGAGATGCAAAACATAACCTTCTAAAGTTAGGTGGGCTGAGACAAACTAACGAGAATGGACTTGTCAGTGAATGAAGTGTCGAATTGGGACTTCAATGTGTGGATTTTCCATATTGAAGTCCAATTTCGGAACTGAGTTGATAGGAGTTAATAAAAACATGGGCTATATTAAACACTTACATCTTAGAAGTGTCATAATGCTTACTATTAAATGGTTAAGAAAAAAGTGCAAGAAATATATAGCAAGTAATTAATGAAGAAAAGGCGGAACACATACAATTTTATGAAACATGCCTGATCTGTCAAATTATTTGTTGTATTTCTCATCCTTTCTCATCCAGGATTATGGATTTAGTACTCAGGACGAACATATGACCACTGTTATAAATTTAATATAGTCTCTAAACTACATGAGTCAGATTATTTGCTTTTGAGTTTGGTCTTTTTTTAGGAAATGAACTTGAAAGTCTACTTCACAGTTTTTGTTTTTTAAAAACATGGTCAAATATGTTTAATACATATGCGCACAATTTTAGTATTGTGGATGAGTCAGGATACCTATTCATATTGATTTCTAATTTGCATAGGAAATTTGAAATACAAGGTTCCTTTGATTGTATTTTTATATTGAAAATTTTTTATTGGTTTTACATTTTTTCTATAGGATAGGGTAAGGGATACAAAGAAATTTTGAGAGCATTCACGTCAGAGTCGTCGGCCCTTCCGAGACCTCAAAATACACAGTAATAAAATAACAAAAAAAAAAACATTTTTCATAACACTACAAGGTAAAAGCAAGTACATATACCTAAATTCTCAATTCCATGCTGTCAGACATTTACAAAAAATCCAGATACAAATATTATGCAAATTGTTCAGAAAAATCAAGGCAAAGTTATTTTTTCGATCTAAGTCTCTTGGCTATTGTATCTTCTTTTTCTCCTCCCTGGCCCCCAGCGGGCGGGGCCGCGTCCCCCTCCGTCCCCCCTGGATCTTCCCCCAGGGCAGAGGAATGTTTTTTAAGAAAGGCTTCCGCCTCAACAACTGTTTTAATCCTCACTCTTCCTCCTTCCCAGAACACCAGCATCCCTTCGGGTGTCACCCACTTGAACCAAATCCCATGATCAAATAAAATTTTAGACAAGAAGGAAAATTTCCTCCTTGCTTCTCGAATCTTTCTAGGGATCTGCTTCAAGATAGCAACCTCTTTTTGTTGGTAGATTAATGGACTACCTCTCTGCACTTTCAGGATTTCCTCTCTGGTTGACCTTCTAACAAATTTCACATGTATCTCTCTAGGCACTTCATTTATTCTGGCATATGCTGAGTTAATTCTGTAGGCTAGGTCAATGTCCCCCCCGATCTCATCTTTAGGTTTTTGTAAATAGTCTGCTAAAATTGTGCTCATAAGATCAGGGAGGCATTCACCAGATTCCTCAAGAACGTTCTGAAATCTCAAAAAATATGTCATTCTTTCCATATCTATCCTAGACACATGCCCATTTGTTTCCCCAACCTCTTTAATAACATTTTTAATCTCTCCCTTAACCCCCACCAACCCCCCTTCCAATTCTTCAGTCTTCTGTGTGTTTTCCAGCACTTGCTTCCGCGTGTCCAATAGCTCCTTCTTGAAATTGATGTTTTCTGCCCTCTGGGCCTGAATTTCTTTTACCAAAGTTTGTATAACAGTTTCAAGAGAAGCCATCCGTTGTTCTAAACTTGCCAATGCTGTTTCTTGAGCCATGATTAACTGTTAAAGTCAATGCCACCAAAATGGCGTTTTCAGGGTGGGGTTGGTGAGACTAACCGGGAGCCAAAAGTTCTGATCAAGGTTGAAACGTTGTAAAATTCAGGAACCAAGAGAGAGACAATTTTCCAACTCAATAGTTATAATAACGAAGGTACTCCAGAAAGGAAATCACAAATCCAGCAAGAGAAAAATTCTTCATCAATATCCAGAGAGAGTCCCAATTGTAAAGAGACGCTGGGAATTTTCCATAGTTGAAATAATCAGGCAGGGACAAAGAAAAGCCACCTTCCACCGCCCATCTCAGAGCCCAGAGGAGAGAGTAGAAAAATAAATTTTTTTTATCCAGCCAGACCTAGAAACAATGTTGCAAGTAGCCGCATACCACTTTCCCTTGTTAGAGACAGTCCGGATTTAAGATTTCCGCTTTCTCTTCCAGAGAAGCCATTTTAAAGTGCCGCTTAAGTCCGAGGGGTTTTTTTTGAAAACAAACACCCCCCTCCCAGTCCGTTCAGCCTGGCTGGCAGCAAGGAAAAAAAGTCTTTTTAAAACTCACTCACCCTCGCAGCTGAAGCCTCGGCAAGCCTTCCGATCTCTCCGCTCAGCCCTCTGCATTGAAGTGAATGGCGCCGACAGCCGTTGGCGAAGGGAGAACCCCCCGCAGCATGTTCCTCCTCACCTAGGTCGCAGAGGGGAGCGCTCTCCCCACCGCCGTGAGGAAGAACATCCCCTCCGAGCCGACCCTACGGGAGACCTCCGGTAACCGGAGTGTCTCGCCCCCGTGGGGGGGCAGAAAAGGCAACAAAGCGTCGAGCGAGCGCTAGGCTCGCCCGTCGCCGCTGGAGCCGGAACCGGAAGTCCTTTGATTCTATTTTTGTAGTCGAAACTCATTAATGGTTGTGGTTATTGTAGGAACAGTCAAGGAACTATTAGCTTTAAACTAACATCAATAAAGTAGAGTGATCATTAATTTCCCTTATAGCAGAAACTTAATTTATTTAAGGTTATGTATGTTGAAAGATTTCTTTGTTGAGTATATTTCATTTCTTAAATTAGCCTGCAGGTTTGGAGCTTAATCGGGGCATCTGAAAACTTCTGTTTTCTATGAAAATTTCCATTTGATCAGTCTTCTGCTTTAAAAGCATTAAATCCAGATGTGCCAAATGCTCAGTGCACGGAATTTTCTTAGTACTAACAAAGGATTTTCTGTTTTCATTCATTAGAAAATTATATACATACATACATACATACATACATACATACATACATACATACATACATACATATATACATACACATACACATACACATATACTTATACATATACATATATGTGTGTGTGTGTGTGTGTGTGTGTGTACACCCACACAGACATATAAAGCGGGAGAGGATTGGAGCAAATAAGACAGATCAAAAGAGCACTTGGATTTTTTAATTTAGCGTAACATTTAGAATACCCATAGCTCTATTGTAAAACTGAACATTATGGAATTTGGATAACAGTAAACATCTCAGAATACATCTTTTCACTCTGGCATCTCCATGTAGCATTTCAGTTTGGGATGAAGGATCTACTTGCATAATATACAGTGTGCGTTGGTACAATCTGTACTCTTGTGTGCATCTGAAAATTGAAGAGTATTTGTGATATAAGTGCAGACACTCATGATATTTAGAATTTCAAAACTCTAGAAATTCAAAACTCTTCAGATGCATTAGCTGAATGGTTCTCAAATTTTGCCATACTGTGATCTCTTGAAATGATAAATGAATTTGTGAGACTGCTGCATGCATAAAACAAATTTAACTGTTTAACTGTTTATTTAATTGGTGTTAGTGTCGATCTGGTACAAAAGGGATAGCCATGGAGTTTTCCTTATTGAGAGTCTTTGAAATCCATATTTGTTTCTGAGCAAACACCACATCACATTCTTTGTATTGTGTATATTTATTTACCTAAGAATAAATTACTTTTTTTTACATGAGATAATCTTAAATTCAAGACTCTTTCCTTTCCAATAAATATATAGACTTGACAAATATTATTAATGTTTTAGGAATAATTCCTTAGCTATACATTTTTGCATCAGATTTATGTTTGAGTTTTGATAAAATAATCAATACAATATCCTTTTATTGATAGTTCTTTTTTTTTTTGTTCACTCAGTTCATCATAGGAGATTTCTTTTCCCTCAGCAAAGCTTGAGGCACCACCTCTTCATCCTGTTTAGTCAATGGGCTGGACCTTTCAGTATCATGTTTACACCTCTGGATCGTTATAGTGATAGAAATCATCAGATTACAAGATACCAGTATTGTGCTTTAAAGGTACATCATGATTCCTTCCATTGCATATAAATTTTTATCAAATTAAATTATTTTAAGTTTACAAATGAAAAGTGGTAAGACAAATTAAATTTGGAATAATTTATCCAAAATAACAGATTATTTGGTGCATCTTTGTGGTCTGTTTTTTTTCTGAATCTTGAATGTATCATTTGAAAAATGATTCGTAAATATTTTAAATATTTCAATTAAGATTAACTTGGAAATACAAAATTGACTGTTAATTAATAATAAATTGCCTCAGGAGGAAGAGTGATACTAAGAGCAGAGAAAACTAAAATGTGTTACCTGAAGTATTAAATTAAACCAAGAACTATCTAGTCATTCAAGCATTACATTAACTTCCTGCCACAAGACATTTAACCCAATGTAATCCAATCATCTACTACACAGTCATCTTTCCTTACTGGTAGTTCTGGCACCATGCAAGCATACTAACTGGTTTAGAAAACACAATTTGGGGAACACATAATATCTACATGCTTTGCCCAGGAAGTACTTAGTATCTCAGGGACCCTTGGATCAGAAGAGAAATGACATCGCAATACATTCACAGAAAAGCAATGAAGAGTATAATTGGGCCACTGTAGCATTTGGAAACATGTTTTCTGCAGACATGACTGACAGCATGGAGTTCACATGATTAATCTTCATTACTACATTGTTTGACTTGTTGCCTTTCATTTAGACTTTGAAACTGATAACCTTTCAGTAAACAGAACCATATCCTCTCTTCTTTTTTATTTAGGCCATGTCAGCAGTGCTGTGCTGTGGCCCTGTGTTTGACAATGTGGGCCTTTCCCCTGATGGCTATCTTTATAAATGGCTTGATAATATTCTAGCTTGCCAAGATTTACGGGTAAGTAACTCAGCAATGATTCGCACTTTTAAATGTATTAACACTTATTTTTATTGCACATGGTCTACGCCAAGGATGAATTCATTGTAATTCAAATGGAATTCATTTAGTGTTTGTCCTGTGGTGCAAATAGTACTTTGTGTTTTATCAGAGGGCCATACTCTGTGAATCTTGTTTAAGGGACAAAGTATGATAAGTCAAGAACTAAACTAAATTTGAGAGAAGCAGGACATCCTGAACTCATGTTGTATACCTTTCTTATAGCAGTTGAAAATTATCTACTGTCATCATTCCATTACTGCAATAATGAAATCATCTGTTCCCTGTTCAAGATATATAATTTGGTGTGATTTATTAATTTGAATTACTGTTTTGAAAGACTCCAGGCAATTTAGTGGTTTGCAGATCAACAAGATCAGCATGATATCAATTTGTTTGCATTTTTGTTTGAAGTCTTTCCATCCAATATACCCACCAGATTGCAGGCACTCTGAGAGGCAAATGGAAAAAGACTATCTTACTGAAAAGCTTCTTGTGAATCATATCAACTGAATGGGTTGGCATTCAGAGGATGGTTAAAAGTGGCAGTAGTCTTAAGAAATATACGTTACCCTTGACTTATGACTGGTCATTTAATGGTCAATCCAAGTTATGGTGGCCTCAGAAAGTGTGGTTTACAGCCCTTAAAATACTGGGTGGGGATGGGTGGTGGTGGTGGTAAAAAATGTTACCACCACCACCACCACCCATCCCTCTATAGTCACATTTCAGGTGCTTGGCAAACAGTTCACATTTATGACTCGGTGCAGCATTCCTTACAGCAAGATGGATGGCAAACAAATTTAATGAATTAATCTCACAATTATGTGACTGAGATACATGATGTTTTTTGCTAGTTTTTTGTTTTTTGCTAGTTTTCGGCAAAAATCCACTTATTCTGAAGAATGTGTTTAGATTTACAACCACATGATTAGCTTAACAATCACTTTAAAATTAGGTCAGGCCACATGGGAGCTTTGACTTAGCAATTATTTTTTATTTCTAAGAACATCTGAATAGAAAGATGTGCATCAAGGGAAATTGTGTTAGGAAATAGTATTAAATATTCTGTATAGTTTGAGTTCATGGCTAAGGTGGGACTAGAACTAAATGTTCTTTCCAAATAAATAATAGGGACTCAGTGAGTAGATAGGTAGGCAGGTAAATGGATGGATGCATTGGGGGGGGGGGGGGGAGGCATTAATCGTAATAGATTTATAAAATATTTTAGAGCATGAACAAAATGTTTACAGGAAATTGCCACTTCTTAATATAATGTGTACTGTGAACCACAGGTACTGGCAATAATTTCTGACCTGAAAAAATATTTTGCCCTAAACTTCACAAAAGGGAAATTCAACTAGTTCAGTGATTAAAAAAAAAAGATTAGAAAGTTCATGGGAAACAAATATGCAATCCATTACAATTTTGGATATTGGAGTTAATGAAGATCCCTTTCTTGCAATGGCTATTATACAAAATTGTTTTAAAATGTCTCAAATTAAATATATGTATATAAGAATACCAGGAGGGTAAGGAGCCTTGTATAGCAGTAATTATAGGTAACATTTGGTTTTTTTTGCTTGTGACAGGCTCCAAAAACCAAGAAAGACACATTGTGATTCTTCCAAGCAGATTTCTTCATTATTTCTCACCTGTGGACAGAATCTTGCCAAACTAAAGCAAACTAAACCCTCATAAAGCATATACTGTAGGAACTATGAAAGAGGAGTTGTCTTTAACCTCTTTCTTTCAGACAAATAATCTGAATTGAGTTGTCACTTACTCCTCTGGAATGTACTTCCTCCTTCCTGGGAATCCAGTCTATATTCCATCACAGTTAGCCCATTGAGGTAGGCCAGGTCAAGAAACAGACTCCAGAAGAAATACTGGTATTCCATTTATTGATACAGGATAAAGTAACAGAACCTTGAAGCCTCTGAGTTTTCCCTTCCCTTCCTTTTTACCAGAGAGTCAAGGCAGAATCACTTTTATTAAAAAAAAACATTTGTGAGCCACACAGGTTTATGCTACATAAAATGAGCAGATATTCAAATATTGTATACAAATAAGCTATTAAAATAAGTTTCTTTCTAACCTATTTCCCTGGGATCATTAATGTTTGATAACTGCCTCATTTCTTCTCTAAGTGGGTCTCCAGAGATTGCTTTAAATAAAAAAAGGAATGGCATTGAAGGGGTGGATAGAGATAGTGCCAAGTAGATAAGACCAGAGGAGGTGGGAAGTAAGAAGGAGCAATGTAACAAATATAATGACAAAATTGCAAAAAATTAAAGGAAACATTTTAACAAAACAATGCTAAAAAAGGGACATGCTTAGTATTGTGAACATTCAAATTTCGATAGCAAATAATGGAGGTGCTACAAAATGGCCAAAAAGACATCACGTGTTGCCTCTGAGTTACCTAATCTTGTCTCTTAATGTCATGTTTATCAGCACCCTAAGTTTGGCAAACACACAAAACAGAATATTGATTTCAATGAGTTTTTGTCAGTTGTTGGTATAAAATGCTATTACTGTTGTTTTAAAACCCCTTACCCATTCTCTGCGTTTTCAGGTTCATCAGCTTGGCTGTGAAGTTGTTGTCTTGTTGTTGGAGTTGAATCCTGACCAAATCAACCTCTTTAACTGGGCTATAGACCGATGTTACACTGGATCCTATCAGCTTGCTTCAGGATGCTTCAAAGCCATTGCAACTGTGTGTGGAAGCAGGTATCAACAATAAGCAAAGCAGAAAAAGTGGTCCATGCGAGTGAATCAGCAGCCATGTAAAAATTAAAAATAAATTACCCTAGAACTTTTGAAAAGGATAGACTTAAATTCCATATTTTTTGTTCCATAAGACTCACCCCCAGCCCCCAAAGTGGGTGGAAATTGCGCGTTGGTGCTGGTCCTTTGGTGAATAGTTTATAGTTTATAGTTTATTTGATTTATATACCGCACCCTTTCCCAAAAAGGACTCGGGGCGGTGCACAGGCAATTTTAAAAAACATATATAAACAACAATATACAAAATATAAAACCAAATTAAATTAATATCCCTGTGCTAAAAATTTAAATACATTAAAACAATATCCCTAAAACCAATTTAAAACAATTTAACTGCAGACTATGGGCTAGGTGGTGTAAGTTAGGTCAGGCCGGCCTGTTGGAAAAAATAAGTTTTAAGGTTCTGGCGGAAGGAGCGGAGATCCGTGATTGTTCTCAGTTCGGGCGGTAAGTCGTTCCAGAGAGTTGGACCCTCCACAGAGAAGGCCCTTCCCCTGGGCGTCGCCCACTGGCATTGCCTAGTGGACGGCACCCGGAGAAGTCCCTCTCTGTGGGAGCGAATCGGCCGAAGGGATGTATGGGGCAGGATGCGATCCCGAAGCTAACTAGGTACCATGCCATGGAGCGCTTTGAAGATGATAGTCAACACCTTGAAGCGCACCCGAAAGGCCACAGGCAGCCAGTGCAGCTCACGCAAGAGCGGTGTTACATGGGAGCGTCTAGGAGCTCCCATAATTGCCCGCGCGGCTGCGTTCTGGACTAACTGCAGTCTTCGGGTGCACCTCAAGGGAAGCCCCATGCAGTAGTCTATACGGGATGTCACGAGCGCATGGGTGACTGTGCGAAGGGCGTCCCGGTCCAATAAGGGCCGCAACTGATGAACCAGGCGAACCCGGTAGAACGCCCCCCTCGCCAGGGCCGTCAAGTGGTCTTCTAATGACAGCCTGGTATCCAGGAGGACGCCCAAGTTGCGTGCCCTATCCACGGGGGCTAGATGTTCGCCCCCAATGGCCAGTGATGGTGTCAACTGGTTGTACCGGGACGCTGGTAACCACAGCCACTCCGTCTTGGAAGGGTTGAGTCTGAGTCTGTTCCTTCCCATCCAGATCCGCACGGCTTCCAGACACCGGGACATCACTTCGACGGCATCGTTGGGGTGGTTTGGGATAGATATATACAGCTGTGTATCATCAGCGTAGAGATGGTACTCTACCCCAAAACCACGGATGATCTCACCCAGCGGCTTCATATATGTGTTGAACAGGAGCGGCGAGAGGACCGACCCCTGAGGCACCCCACAAGTGAGTGGTCTCGAGGTCGACCTCTGCCCTCCTGCCAACACAAATTGCGATCGGCCGGAGAGATAGGAGGAGAACCACCGTAAAACGGTGCCCCTCACCCCCAACCCCTCTAGCCGATGCAATAGGATACCATGGTCGATGGTATCAAAAGCCGCCGAGAGGTCTAACAGGACCAGGATGGAGGAACAACCCCCATCTCTGGCCCTCCAGAGATCATCCACCAACGCGACCAATGCTGTCTCGCTGCGGTGTCCGGGCCGGAAGCCGGACTGGCGCGGGTCCAGATAATCAATTTCCTCCAGGTGGTGAGGAAACTGTTGCGCCACCACACTCTCTACAACCTTCGCCAAAAAGTGAAGGTTGGAGACCGGACGATAATTTACTAACAATGCTGGGTCCAGGGAAGGCTTCTTGAGGAGGGGGAATAGCAGCCAGGCCGCAGCTGCGGGGTCCTTTTACCATGCTGAACCACACCTCTTCTGTCTCTTTTCCACACTGCAGAAGTCAATAGGCAGAGCTGGCACATGAGAGGACATCTATCAGTGGTCCTCTCAGGCTCTGCCTGTTATATTTTTTCTTGTTTTCCTCCTCTAAACCTAGGTGCGTCTTATGGTCAGGTGGTCAGGTGTGTTTTATAGTTCAAAAAATACAGTATATGTTCATTTTTTGATAGGACTGCATACATTTTGAAGCGGTATATAAGTCTAAGTGCTAGTGCTATGTAGTTGTCTTTTGAAAAAAGTAAGAGAATTCATTATGTTTTATATAATTCATTGTTTTTTACAAATTAGGTTATTGAGTTTGTTGCCTTGAGTATATTATTTTGTGGGAAACAATTGAGAATGTTCACTTAAACTTAAAAATCTCAAACAATCATTTTTGTTTGCTATTTCAGGAACTACCCTTTTGACATTGTGACTCTTTTAAATCTAGTCTTGTTTAAAGCGTCTGACACCAGCAGAGAGATTTATGAAATTTCCATGCAACTCATGCAGGCATGTATGAAATGTTTTTTTTAAATCCTATAAACTATAAGGAAGAGTAAACAATTACACAGTTTGCTTTACATTCAGCAGGACATCACTTATTTGTTATTTTAATGCAGAACAAATAAAGGAAAATCACTTGTGGATTTCCCTGGCTTTGTTTTGTCTCCCAAATGTTATCAGTTAATGGGAAAACAGCCACCAATCATTCTCTCTGTTTTTTAAATTCACTTCTAGTGTGCTTTTGCTAAACTCGTGTTTCTAAGAACTCTGCTTTAGACTAGCAAGTGTTATTGAAAAGTACAATGAGGCATTAGAAAGACATGTTTCTGAAGAAGTCAGATAGCCAGTGTCTCCTGCAATTTATGCTCAAGTGGCCAGAGAGCCGTTTCCGGCATAGAGGTGAGGGTCTAGTTTCTGCAAGAGCTCCATGCAGCCAACCAGAATGGAACCGTTCTTCCCCTGATTCTGAAGCAACCACATCATCCATCCATCAGATTTACTAGACTGAATCCATGGCAAAAATGATTTGGTCTGGAACAGCTAAAGATGAGTTGAGTTCCTTATGGGAAGAAAAGGGAAGGACCAAATCAGTGGTAACCCTAATACATATGAAAACTTTTACCTTTGGTAGTAAATACAAAAGCATAGGCAGAGACTGCTAATCTAAATAATCCATTAAAATTTATTTTCAAGAATACTCCAACATTCATTTATCATCTACATCATTTCTGTTTCTTTTTAATCTTCTGACAGATTTTGGAAACAAAGCTTTTTGTTTATTCCAAGAAAATAGCTGAGCGAAGACCTGGCAGCATTCTTTATGGGACTCATGGTCTTTTGCCACCACTTTACAGTGTCTCATTAGCTCATCTGTCCTACGAACTGGCAAGAATGTACCCTGAGCTGACACTTCCATTGTTTTCAGGTACAAGTTTCTATTTATATCTTTAGCATTAGTAGTGGAAAGATGATCTATTAACCTCTTGTGGATCTGCAAACATAACTTATATGTAAACTATTAGAACTATAGGACATAATTTTGCATCTTTTTGGGATACCCCCCCCCCCCTTTATATATGCCAAAAACAGTAGAACTAGATCAGCATCTAAAGCATGGGTGTCCAATCTTTGGGCCTCATTGGGCCACATATAAAATCTGTAATAATGTATATAAATCACGTAATGTTACAGGTTTATGATCTCATGGGGCTGCATTGCTAGCTGTCAAGGGCTGCATGCAGCCCATAGGCCATATGTTGGAAACACCTGATCTAAAGATATGATTCCAATGTTCTTATACTACTTGAATAACAAGAAGGATTTTTATTCTTTATTTTATCTTAATGTAGTTTCCCTACATATTTTAAACTTTGAGTAACTATATAAAAGCTCATGTGTTCCTCTTAATGCATTTATCTTTAGATACTATTTCTTTATGAAAGTTGTGCTTGGAATATAATCTAAGTTTAATAATGGGCTGAATAAAGTAAATAAGCAGTAAACTTGATTCAGTTAGGAGACTGGCCCAAACTCTCCCAGAGAGCTTTCCAGTGAGTAGATCTATAATGTGGATCTTCCTCCTCCTAGTCCAACATCTAATCACTGTTCTACAAAGACTCTGCTTCTCTGTTGGTTGTTGGAAATAAAATAAGTGCTACTTCTGTCTTTATAATAAAAAATGTTAAATTCACCTTCTTGACATTTTATCAGAATAAATATATTTGACAGAATTTATTGTTGGAACTAAATGCTTTATTGTCTTTCCCTTAAAGCTAAGATCCTAGGAGTCTTTTTTGTTGTTCAATTTTAGAAGTAAGTCAACGATTTCCAACAACTCACCCAAATGGGCGCCAGATCATGCTCACCTACTTGCTACCCTGGCTTCATAACATTGAGCTAGTGGACAGCAGACTTCTTCTCCCAGGTTCAAGTCCTACCACCCCTGAAGATGAAATAAAGGATAAGGATGGTGAAGTAACTGTTTCATGTGGCTTGAAGGGAAATGGCTGGGGCTCACCAGAAGCCACATCATTGGTGCTTAATAATCTGATGTATATGACAGCCAAGGTAAGCAAGAAAATACTAAATCTTCTATTCTTTCTCATATATTTGTATGTTCCAGCATAACTCTGGAGCACCTCGAGCAATTTCAACCAAACTTGGTACGCAGATAACTTACCCTCTAGAAACAAATACTGGGGTGGAGACACCCCTGGTATGTGTGTGTGTGTGTGTGTTCCAGCATAACTCTGGAACACCTGGACGTTAAGGAGAGCGAGTGCGGCATCCTAGAGCGGCAATTGTTTGTGATGTCAGTTTCTTTGTAGTTTCCTCTAGAAAGCCGGCTGTGACCACCCTCCAATGGACCAATGTGGAAGCACCTGATGGATTTGGGGCAAAGTGCCAGGGTTGTAAACAGGGCAGGAAAGAGGAGTGCATGCAAGGGGGAGGAGAGAGGGCAGGGATAATGGGCATGGGAGTAGGGGGAAGAAAGGCCCCTCTCAATGTCTCCCTGTCAGACAAATGCTTTGACATCTATAAATACCTGGGCAACACCAGGTTATCAGCTATAGTAGTCGTCTATAAAATATGAAATGCAGTGGCGTAGTTTTAGACCGGGATTGAAAGTTGCATAAATAATTCTTCCTCTTTTCTATCTGTGCAATGCTGCATAATGATATATTGGAAAGGTCTGATTATTAAATATCAGTCAGTATGTATTTGTCAGTACTTTTCTCCAATTTTATACCAGCAAGGGTTTAATGTAGCTTGACTTTATTATTCAAATGGATTCTGTACACAAAAAAGATATTTCTCCTGTGTCTCCTTAGCTCATTGATTACTTTGCAGTTTGTCTTACATTTCGCTTATTTTAGCAATCACTCACTGTATTCTGATCATTTTTCATTTTTCTATTTAGTATGGAGATGAAGTTCCTGGACCAGAAATGGAGAATGTCTGGAATGCTTTAGCTAATAATGAAAAATGGAGCAACAACCTGAGAATAACATTACAGTTTCTGATAAGCTTATGTGGGGTTAGCAGTGATACAATTCTTTTACCTTATGTAAGTGACTTTTTAAAAAAGTTGCATCATTCTTAGGGAAAAAAACAATATCTATTCAAAATAATGTATCAGGAATAGTTTTATGAATTTATTCTAATAAATTTTCCCTACATAGGAGAAAAGATACCAAATATTCAGTAGATTTTATAAAGAATATATCTTTATTTTCATGTGAAATGGGAATCCAAAGCTTAACATGGGTAGTCCCTCAGAAACTTCATTGTCAACACTTGATTACCAATTTTGGATGATACTATCGTCTAAACAAAAAAAAAAAGCTGTAAAAACAGTTTTTAAAAATTCTGGTAAACTTCAATATGCTGAATTTATGGATAGCACCTACTACCCTGTTTCCCTGAAAATAGGACCTTCCCAGATAATAAGCCCAATCAGGCTTTTGAGTGCATGTGCTAAAATAAGCCCTCCACCAAAAATAAGTCTTCCCCAAAAATATTGGATCACAGCAGCAGCCATGAGGTGACCATGCTCGCCTCCTCTTGCACCTCAAAAATAATAACACCTACCCAAAAATAAGACCAAACGCTTATTTCGACCCTGTCTTATTTTTGGGGAAACACAGTAGTTGCATCTGACTGATCACAAGCTAAGTAGGGTGGAATCTTATTGGCATTTGGATGGGAGACATTTAGGAAACACAGAGCTGTAGGTTCAGCCTGGGAAAGACATATCTGGAAGAATTTAACAAGAAACCACTTCTGTATTATAATCAAAAACACAATATGGATGTGCCCATAAACTCATCAAGAATTAAATTCAAATTGTATTTATTTACTTATTTATTACATTTGTATGCACACAGCTCCCTGTCAAGTTGAAGGAAACGATGCCTTTGTTTAATCTTAATGAGTTTTTTTTAGAACTCTCTGACCACTCCAAAATTAACCAAAAATATAGCCCTATGCCACTAATTAAAATCAATACGTACTCTGAAGTCCTTGCAGATCAACTGAAAACAAAATTATTAACCTTTGTAGACCACAAAAAGTAATCCCCATTTCTACCTTATGTAATGAGAAGGTGTTCAGTGGCATGACAGTATTATTTTACAATGTAGTTGTGATGTTTTTATTTCTCTATTATAGAATCTTTCTGTAACCAGTTTCTGTATGCTTTGCATGCTTTCATATTCTGGGAATAATCTTGGATAGCTGTTAGGCCCATTAGTTTCTGGGAAAAATGGTATTTCCCCATTCAGGTGCTTTCTAGATTATTCTGCCGTCTGACAGCCAGTAATATGAAGAAGGTCATTTTAAACTACTACTACTACTACTACTACTACTACTACTACTACTACTACTACTACTACTACTATATAATTCAAAGATATCATCTATATGTCCACTGTGCATATTTTCATGTTACCATTTTGTAGATAAAGGCTGCTAAATGCTACTTTTTCTTCAGATCAAAAAAGTTGCCATCTATTTGTGTCGGAACAATACTATTCAAACAATGGAAGAACTTTTATTTGAGCTCCAGCAAACAGATCCCGTGAATCCCATAGTTCAGCATTGTGACAATCCACCATTTTATCGTTTTACTGCCAGCAACAAAGCTTCAGTTGTTGTTTCTGGTAAGAATTAAATCTTTCTACTTTTATTGGAAGAGATGATACAAGGAATTATGGGCCTCTCAGAACAGAGTTGCATGTGTTACATTGACTGTCTCTCTTATATCTTGCTTGGTGCTTTTCAGACTGAAATATTTCATCAAGCTATAAATATGTACGTATAGTCCTCACAGTTAGAGTAGATTTGAGTACATTCTTGGAAATCAAGTAACCATGACTAAGTT
The DNA here is from genome assembly GCA_039707465.1 of Rhabdophis nuchalis. Taxonomy (NCBI): domain Eukaryota; kingdom Metazoa; phylum Chordata; class Lepidosauria; order Squamata; family Natricidae; genus Rhabdophis; species Rhabdophis nuchalis. The sequence goes on along the minus strand of CM077649.1, from coordinate 41,538,439 downwards.
AAATATTCTTGATCACAATAGGCCTGCTCTAAACAAGTTTGAATTCAACATTTAATATGTGCAGAACAAAGAACGTATCTTTAGATTTATTTTTATTTGCTCTCAGATTTAGTATTTCTAAGAATAAATGGAAAGTTTTTATCAACTGAAGACCTGATATAGGCTTTATTAGGATAGTTACATTCATGAGCTAGCCCTAGATGTATTGTAACGACAGACAAATGCATTCAGCTAAGTTTATTCACACTGTAGTTTGCCATTATTGCTAACCCTTTAGATCCTGTTCCCACATTCTGGAAAGTTCATGCAGTACAGATGTTTGATCTGGATTGCATAATTAGTGTCGTAGTTCAAATATAACCAGATATAATATTCATTATACATGTGTCATAAGTCATATACATCGAGCCTGAAATATATACGTTTTAACCATATATGCATAAAATGATAGAAACGTCTTATCATCATCAATAGAAATCTGTGATAGGGAAAAATATGGAGGTAACTTAAGGAACAAAAGAGGCTTTCTCTGATCTGATGTTCGATTCTAACAGTTCATAATTTGCAAATAGTTGCATATGTGAGAGAGATGGAAAGTTATTAACTGCAGTATAAATGTTTTTTTCCTTAAACAGATATTAATTTATAACATGACTCAGCATATTATAAGACAACAAATATATTGTGGTTTTGCTGATTGTTGAGTTATGCATTGTTTTGGATGTATGTTTGTGTATTTTTGTGGTTTCAAAATGATTATTTTTAATAATAATACTGTAATACTTTTGGTTTTACATATATAGGAACTACATCAAGCAGTAACACTGTTGTAGCTGGCCAAGATAGTTTTCCAGACATTGAAGACAATAGAATTCTAAAAGAGACAGATGAGAGGTCTGTAATAAACATCTCAGATTTTTTTTCTCCTTTTTTCTCGACTAGAAATGCTTAGTAGTTCTCCAATTTGACTACCGGTAACCCTCATTAACCACAATCTTATGTTCTGTGGTTTCTGAGAGTAACAATTAAAGACTAGAACTTGGAATACCCATAAATTTTATTTTCATGTATTTACAAGTTGGAAATGTTTTGATTAATATGTTCATGATTAAAACTGTTGATGGGCTTTGAATAAGTATAAAGTACATTTTTTAATGTTCAGGTTGATTGTCTATATAGTGAACAGGTATTTTGCACCTACTTCTCATTATGAGGTTTCAGCCAATCTCACTGAATGTCTGGTTGAAGTCTCTATCTTTGTCACAGTAGCTAGACTTCTTCAGATCAACTCATTTACCCGTCAAAGGAAAAGATAGCTCTTCTCTAATACAAGGCTATGCATTTTACCAGTCCACACAGATCCTTCAAGATCTCATTGGAGAGGCCACTAATGAGGCAGTCACTAGTGTGGCCCTATTTTACGGTGATCAAAACAAATAGCAAATCGTCTGTAGGTAGCATTAATAGCCAGTGATGAGTTGAGAGATTGCGGCAAGTAATGTGCAGGCAGCACTAGCATCCATCGGGCTTATTATCAAGTTCTTATCAATATCTATTGTGGTAGAAAGAGGGCATGGAAGCATTCATGGGAGGAAGAGAACAAACCTAGACTTCTGTTGTTATTATTTTAAGGTACAAATTTTCTTAATAAAGCTACTTCTACACTCTGGATCTTATAATTCTATAAAATAAGCTTTAATGTTTAAAAAAAATGTTTACCTGTAAATGTCTCAGTTGTATCATACCTAGACATTGCTTATAGAAAGGTTTATATTTTTAATATTTATTCTCTATTTTGAGAAGTTCTGCTTTCTGCTAATAAACTAAGCTTTTTTTCATTTTTGAAATTCAGAAATTTTTAGGCTCAGGGGAGTTATATCCTATTGGAAACGGTTAAACTTTCTAGACTGATTATGCAGGAAGGACTTTTAGATAAAAATACTACCAAATTTTATACCGAACTAATATGAGCAGAGGCCTAATGGATATTAGAGGTGAAGAAATTGAGAAATGAATTTAAAACAAGAATGGATACATTTTTATCCATCTACCAGGATATATAATGCTATTATGAATTGAGGATGCATTAAGATTTTAAATAGGTTTTGTGTTTTCCCCCCCCCGCATTTGCAAGGTTTAGCAATGTGATCAGAGCACATAACCGGCTAGAATCAAGATACAGCAATAGCTCCGGAGGATCTTACGATGATGATAAAAGTATGTCTTAATAGTTGGTTAATATTCCTTTTTGTGAATAGTGTTATTTTCTAATATTAGCCAGACATGATTTCTACAGAGTATTTGACAGAGTATTTCAATAAAAAATATTAAATATCTGTTTCAATGTCATTTAAATCTTTCAGTTGGTTAAATTTAATTGTTTTTAACACTCAGTTAAGCTTGAATATTAGCATCTGATTAGTATTTGTCTTATCTAAATACCTGTGTATAAAAAATGCATCGAGTATTCACAGTGTGCATTGACTGTAATGGTGGCAATATCAGACTCCCTATCTATTAAATATGTCAAACAGAAAGCAATCAGCAGCATATAGCACAGTAAACAGATGGTTCAGCTGTCAGCGAAATAAATGTCTCTGCTTTCTAGCCCCATACACCTTCCAGTACTTTAGTCTCATCTTACCTTGAATTATAGCACACCATTTCAAAGTGGGTGGCCTGCCTCCTCCCCCTGATCTTCTGGGGGAGGAAGTAGGCCTTTCCCTACCTTCCCTTAGCCACTGCCACATATTGTTACCAATGACCTTTCCTTTATCTGTCTTTCCTCATCTCAGAATGCCTCTACCCAAAGAACATGTGTTTGGGGGCTGTGCCTGGACAAAATATTTAGTCCTGATACTGATCAGCCAAAACTGATTGTTCCATGCTCACTATTATCTTGATGATTTTGAACATTTTGTATTAGCTTAATATAGTAGTCTAGTAAGAGTAATGCTGTTAATGGCATTAGTGATGTCATTGTGCCATTATCTTCTAACGGCACTGTTTTTATATAGATTGATTTAAAGTGCTGCTTTAAAACACTATATGACTTGCTGACCACCTATGATGGGCATCATCTGAGGCTCTAGGATCACCAGGAAACAGGATCCTTGTAAAGATAGCACTCCCAGTTTTGGAATATATATATTTTGGAATATGCTGTAAGCACCATAAGTCAAATAGTTCCATCTGGTGGAGTCTAGGAAAAGATCCCCAATGGGGAGGCATCATTCTGGAGATGGTTAACAGATTTAGATTTAGATTTATTAAATTTTTAGACCGCCCTTCTCCCTTGCGGGACTCAGGGCAGTGTACAGGCAATAATAAGAACAATAAGATAGAGCATAAAATCCAATTAAAATACAATTAAAAATATATTAAATGGATTGGCCTGATCTAAATCCAGTTAAAAAACCATTACTAAAACCAATTTAAAAACTAAAGCAATTTTACAGATAGGTCTTTAAGGCCCGACGGAACTGGCGCAGGTCCATGGTTGGGGGTAGGTCATTCCAGAGGGCAGGAGCTGCCACAGAGAAGGCTCTCCTCCTGGGGGTCGCCGGCCAGCATTGCCTGGCCGACGGCACCCTGAGGAGGCCCTCCCTGTGGGAGCGGACTGGTCGATGGGAGGTGTTTGGTAGCAGGAAGCGGTCTTGCAGATAGCCAGGTCCCTTGCCATGGAGCGCTTTGAAAATGGTTACTAATACCTTGAAGCCACAGGCAGCCAGTGCAGCTCGCGCAGGAGAGGTGTCACGCGGGAGCATCTAGACACTCCCAGAATCCCCCGCGCGGCCGCATTCTGGACTAACTGGAGTCTCTGGGTGCACCTCAAGGGAAGCCCCATGTAGAGAGCGTTGCAGTGGTCCAGACGGGAAATGACGAGGGCTTGAGTGACCGTGCGTAAAGCGTCACGATCCAGAAAGGGGCGCAACTGGCATATCAGGCGAATCTGATCGATTAAGACAAGACCCTACTCGTCACTTGTGCATCTTGCTTCCTTCCTCCTTATTTTTGTTAATCTTAATTAATGTTACTATTGCTTATTGTTTTAATATATTTATTTATTTTTAATTAGTGTAAGCCACCTATGGTCAGGCAAAATGGGCAACATATAAATTGAATGAATAAATAATTCAATAGTATTTAGTCTTAAACTAAAAAAAATATCAATATCAATATTAATTAATAGCTTCCCAAAGACATATATTGCTTTATTTTATCGATTCTATAAGATTTGATATTTGTACTGCATTGTTTCTCTGATCTTAATTTACTTGAACACTGCTCCAAAAAGGTTAGCTGTTGGACAATGTAGAAATGTAATAAATGTTTCTGCACAGATGATCCTATTTCTCCGTATACAAATTGGCTTCTGAATATTGTGGAAATGAAACAACCACAACCTTTGCCAATGCCATTTAATGGAGGGTGCTGGGCACCACTTGTTGACTACCTTCCAGAAACAATTACACCACGGGGACCGCTCCATAGGTAAGCACAATATAAAGAAACTCCAGTTTCCTAACATATTTTAACTGGTTCATCTAATTGTTCATTCTAAAGAGTTCTAAAATTTGTCTGACAAAGTCTGTAGGACTATGGAAATAGACAATATTTTTTTTAATCTGGGGGCTGCACTATGATTTTGGCCTCTGCTTGGAAGCCATAAAAGCTATGGTCAGTGGCATCATGATATCCATAGAATGGGTGTCAGCAGATGTTTCAGTCCTTCAAAGTAAATATGCTTTGGGTGCTTTGGAGTATTTTTTATATACTAGAAATTATATGGATAGGGCAGGGGCTGTGTATTTCAGTTATTTACTCATACAATTTAAACAGAACACCTATAATCATTGTACCTTCTCTGTATAAACAGATTAATCATTTAAAATCTGTTCTACCTTAGTTATTGTTTCTTTTGTTGTCGTGATCTATCTTTTTTTTTGAAAATTGTTTAACCACCTTTAGACAAAACAAAACCCGTTCCTTTTAGTAACGATTCATGCATATTTTTTATCATAGTTATTAATTCTTCATAGATCTCTAATGTCCCTTGCAAATCTGTTTTAAAATAGTTTGTTCAGAATTATAAAATCAGAATTATTATTTTTTTATAAAACCCATTTCTTGAATTTCAACACAGAATTCAATTCCTTACAAATATCTTTATTACTTTACAAATATCATCCAGCAGGCCAGATTGGCACCTGGTTTGGGCAATAAATAAAATTAAAAACAATTGAAGATATTTAGTAAAGTAGCCAACTTCTGCTTGCTTTTCTCTTCCAATAACAAGATTATTCTGTCTACAAATTATATTTATGATAAAGATGAAAATATTATTTGAGTTGGTTTCTCCCCCCCCCCATTTTTTTTCCGTTTAAGACTGCAAACTTTGCAGCTTATGAGATTGCAGCTTATTTTCATGAATCTGTTCCAATTATAAATCCATTTTGCCACATGAAAATGGTTTGATCAATTATATTCTGAACATAAAGAAATACTAGCATCAGATAAGATCAGAGGCGGATTGCTCCTAGATTAGCCTGGATCGGCCGAACTGGTAGTGGTGGCAGCGGGAGACGCAAGCACGAGTCAACCGGTAGCGCCGGGATTTGAAACCCACTTCTGGATAGGATGATCTAAATTAATTAAGTTTAGGTATCATAATGTGATATTTTACTTAAAACAGACATTTGTGAGATTTTGACAGATCAATCCCATTGTAAATTATATTTTTAGTGATTGGTGTATTGAATATCAATATATACCTATCTCTGTGTTTCTCCTCATGATGACTCTTAAAATGCCAAAACATATTTTGAATCAGATCCTGTGAAACAGTATTTTTATTTCGCCATTGCATTTTGACTATGGAGATTCTCAGTCATCCAAGTCATGATTGTCCCAAAGGTACTTTTTAAAGAGGCAACTAAACTTTCTGTTTTTTCTTTGAAGACTTTTAGCTTCTCATCCAAGAAGCTTTTTCAGCTTTGAGGTTAGTGCGAGGGCACCAAAACTCCCAGAACTGAAGAAGCTTCTTGGATCAGAAGCAGGGGTGGGTTCCTGGGGGCTCGCGGGGGTTCGGGCGAGCCCTTTCGTCAAATTTCCGGATCCCAAGCGAGCCCTTTGGATCGTGGACCCAGAAGTATCTAAGGAACACGTGGCTCGCTCGTGTATCCCTAGCAGGGAAAGTTTCAAGACCCAGGCGCTTTAGTTTTGAAGCTGCCGGGCCTGCTTTCCCTGTTGGTGCGGGGGGGCGGGGGCGGGCTCTTCCGCCCCGCCCCTAGCCGGAAGGCTTCAAAGGCCGAGCCCTTCAGCCAGCACTTGGCCTTTAAAGCCCATCTCTGTCTCTGTGTGTGTGTCTGTCACTCTCTGATTCCCCCCTCCCTCCCTGTCTCTCTCTGTGTCTGTGCCTCTCTCTGTCTGTCTGTCGTCGTGCCCGCCCGCCCCCCCCCCCCGGAGCCTCTTCATCCCGGGGCCGCTGTGCTCACTCACCTTAGCCTGCCCTCTCCGCCGCCCGGGCGCCTGCAGCTGAGAAGCGTGTGTGTGTGTGTGGGAACAGGGAAAGTTTTGCCGCGAGTGGCGGGGGGTGGGGTGGGGGTTCGCGCAGCTTAGCGCGCTCTTGTTCCGCTGGGGGCGGCGGAGAGGGCAGGCTAAGGTGAGTGAGCACAGCGGCCCCGGGATGAAGAGGCTCCGCGGGGGGGGGGGCGGGCACGACGACAGACAGACAGAGAGAGGCACAGACACAGAGAGACAGGGAGGGAGGGGGGAATCAGAGAGTGACAGACACACACACAGAGACAGAGAGGGAGGGAGGGAGAGAAAGAGAGAGACGCAGAAAGTGATTTAAGTGCGTGAATGCGAGACAGACACACACACACACAAACACAGAGTGATAGATGGGCGGATGAAGGGAAGAGAGACAGAGAGAGAAAGAAAGAAAGAGAAAGAAAGAAAGAAAGAAAAAAGTGAGAGAGAAGAAAGAGAGAGAAAGACAGAGAAAGCGAGAAAGAAAGAAAGAGAAAGAAAAAGAGGGAAAGAAAGAGAGAAAGAGAAAGAAAGAGAGAAAGAAAGAAAGAAAGAAAGAAAGAGGGAAAGAGAGAGAGAAAGAAAGAGAGAGAAAGTGGGAAAGAGAGAGAGAAGGAAAGAAAGAGAAAGAAAGAAAGAATGTATGACCACAATTGAGCCCAAAAGTTTAGTTGTTAACCAAGACCATTGTTAAGTGAGTTTCACATTTTCCAAGTTGGCCACTCCCACCCGGTCACATGGCTGGCAAGCCACTCCCACCCGGTCACATGGCCGGCAAGCCACTCCCACAAAGCAGGCCACACCCACAGAACCTGTTCCAAAAAATTTGAAACCCACCCCTGATCAGAAGCGAAACGTCTTCAAAGAAAACTAGAGTCCAGTTGCCTCTTGAAAAAGCACCTTTGGGATATAGCATTTTGACTTTCTCCTTTTCCCATTTAACCTGTTGTACTTCTACAAAATGTATTCCAGGAAGCTCTCTAACCTTTCAGATATGGAGAATGGTGAGGGACAAAATATGGAGAGATTATTTTCTTAATATATTGCAGACAGAATCACTGACATGCATTTAATGCAGAATATATAATTATCAGTGCCTTTGCTCATATTAACCACCCTTCTATTTCTTAGACTTTTACTATAGCTTAGAAATTGCCACATACCTGTGCTGTTCTTGGTATTTTTTGATCTGCTTCATGTTTTCTGCTTTTTTCCTATTTCTTGTTGCAGTTTTTGAATTGATTAATTTTATTTTTCTTGTTAGATGCAATATTGCTGTTATCTTCATGACTGAAATGGTAGTAGATCATAGTGTAAGAGAAGACTGGGCTCTTCATCTTCCATTGCTGTTGCATGCTCTGTTTTTAGGTAAGAAATAAAGATTAAAAATTTAACTAGATATTGAGTTTGTTTATGTTAACAAAGCTTTTCTATGCATCTCTTCACTAAACAATTATTCTCATTCGTTCTTGGCTCAATTATTATTTTTTGTACTCCTTTGTGTTATTCCTACCAACCCTGTCATATCCTTTAATAGAGTACCTTTTCCCTCAAATAAAAGTATTATGTTTTTATGAAAAAATGGCAATAAATTATGAGAGAGATTGTTGGACCGAAATTCCCACAATAATGTCTTTTTGGATCAGAAACCATATATTTGGTATGGGGGAGGGGGTGGAACAAACAAGGTTTAAATTTGTATAACTTTTCATTATGGTACTTAGTTTTATTTTATACTTTAATTCTAAAATGACATCAGTCACATTATACTATATAGGTGGGAAGTTATTAAATCATGACCATTTAGAACCTGAAATACTATTAGGACTATTAACTGGTTCTTGGGATTTTCAGACTTTGAAAGTGAGATGAATCACTAAAGTAATACATGAATTTGAATGACATTTCTCCAAGAATAACATTCGCAAACTATATTTTGACAGCACTGTAAGCTTCCTGTCATGAGGCCTCATATTTCTGCAAAAATAGAGAAGACAAAGCACTCAGGCTGCCTGGAGCATATATCCAGGTTCAGTACCAAGCATGATGCCTTCCAGGAAGAAATCCCAAACAGTGATCCTTGGATGAGAGGAACAATGAGATTAGGCAAGAACACCTCAATCCCGGGCTGGAATGACCTCCACAGAGCAGGTTGAGGAACTGTTGCTTCAAGTGCAAAGGTTATTAAAGAAAACTTAGCAAGCTTAGGGCCAGCAGCTTAGCAAAGGTCATCTACATCCACGCAGAGCAGAATAAGTGTAATCCCTTCAAATTTGGTCGCAACCCTGCTGTTGTAATGCATCCGTCCATCAATAAATCAATAGATTAATTTAATTAAATATTACAACTTTATTGTTAGAACATACAAGAACCAAGTAAGCTGTATAAATACGAATAAAATTATATTGTCGGTTTTCCCAAATAAAAGGCTCTTCAAATATGTTTCCCTTTTCCTAGCATATGAACTTTTTGTGCTTCTTAATTAATTAGACTTTCTGATTGTTTTCTTTAGGCCTTGATCATTATCGTCCAGAAGTCTTTGAGCATAGCAGGAAGCTGTTGCTCCATCTGCTAATTGTGTTGTCATGCAACAGCAATTTTCAAGCCATAGCCTCAATGCTTCTTCAGACTAGAGAGATGAATGAAACCAAGATGCTTACAGTCCAGCCTGTGCATTTGCCTGAATTCTTCTATACAGGTAATGAAAAACCAGTTGCTCTGCTTTATTTCAATTATTTTTAAATTTGGTTGTTGTCACTTTCATAATTCTACGGTGCTCAACAAGAAAAGAATGGATATAACAAAGATCCCTTTTCTGAAGAAGCACATTTTAGACACATATTCTGTTTTAATACTATGTTCCAATTAGATCTATCTGTATCAGATTTTTCTTCAAAGGCATATTTTCATATATTTCTTAATAAAATATATGTGTGTGTGTATGCATGTGACCTCCTATCTCACAGTGACTGTAATGTAGCAAAATGATGGCTTCTATGTTTATAAATTTCCCCCCACATTTTTGCTAGGTGGTTTTGACTTTCTGCGGGAGTATCAGTCTTCCCCTGTGCCAGACTCTGGGCTCAGCTCTAGCTCCACTTCTTCCAGCATCAGCCTTGGAGGAAGCAGTGGAAATCTCCCACAAATCACCCAGGAGATAGAAGACATTGATCCAACTGTGGAGACAAATGAAAAGGCGAACAAACTAATAGAGTTTCTAACTACCAGGTAACCAAGGCAGAATAAATATCCCATTTTAGTTCTTAAAAGCAGTATTGTTTGCTTTTAAACAAATTTGTATAATTCTTAATTCATGAAAAAAGTATCTTTCACTAATAGGGCTCTTGGGTAATTTTCTGCTTTACAGTAAAGTAGCAGGCAGGTTTTGCAAATGCCATTGACGTTCCCTCTTTCTAATCTTAGCCAGAAGTGAAGTATTAAACAGGTATAATAGCAGGCCTGTCAAACTGCTGGCCCACGGGCCCGATATAGCCCATGCAGGCCATGCCTACCCCAGCTCCACAAAGGCACAATACATCGCGATAGGGCCTGCGTATGTGATCAGGTTTGACACCCCTGAAATATAGGAAACAGATGTAGAAAGGAATTTGACTTGCTTGGAACAGTTTATTTCAAGTTATTTCAAGAAGAGTAAATAATACTTTTTTCGGCTGGCAGATTGCTTCTTAAAAAATATAGCACCACTCTATGAAATAAAAATTGGCACTGTCCCTCAAATACTTCATTCCCCATTAAAATTCAGAGCAGACTCTGGAATTAATCTTTGTTTTTATTTGTCATAGTTAGCTGAACTGAGATATACTTTCTGCATCAGAGATTAAAACTATCTTCTTCATCTTTTCTTAGACTTATTAAAAATTGATAAACATTTATTTATTTATTAAATTTATACCCCGCCCTTCTCCAAATGGACCCAGGGCGGCGCACAGGGATGTTAAAATAGATACAAAATATATAAAATATATCAAAATTTAAAATACTTATTCTAATAAATAAACCCTGCGCTAAAAACCGAATTAAAATCCCAAATTTAAAACTATCTAATAATCAGTATGGAGGTTACGCTAGGCCGGCTAGGTGGAATAGGTGTGTCTTCAGACACTTGCGGAAGAGGCGGAGGTCGGAGATGGTGCGGAGTTCAGGGGGTAGGTCGTTCCAAAGGGCAGGGCCCGCCACAGAGAAGGCTCTTCCCCTGGGTGTCGCCAGTCGGCATTGTCCAGCCGACGGCACCCTGAGGAGGCCCTCTCTGTGGGAGCGTATCGGTCTGAGGGATGTATGGGGCAGGAGGCGGTCTCGCATATAACTAGGCCCCGAGCCATGGAGCGCTTTAAAGATGGTCGTCAAGACCTTGAAGCGCACCCGAAAGACCACAGGAAGCCAGTGCAGCTCGCACAGGATCGGTGTTATGTGGGAGCATCTGGGGGCTCCCGTAATCACCCGCGCGGCTGCGTTCTGGACTAGCTGCAGCTTTCGGGTGCACCTCAAGGGGAGCCCCATGTAGAGAGCATTACAGTAGTCGAGTCGAGAGGTGACGAGTGCTTGAGTGACTGTGCGTAAGGCACCCCGGTCCAGTAAGGGGCGCAATTGGCGCATCAGGTGCACAATGTATAAATAAACATAATTTATACATTGTGCACATCAATAGTCTCTTAGAACAGTTAAAAGGCTTACCTAATTTTCTGACAATACAACAAGTTTTAGTGAGAATGAGCAAGGAAAGAGCCATAGTTTAATGAAAGAACATCACCTCAAGAGGGCATTCTTTTGCTTTCTATTGTGACCATATAGTGATTATGAAGCTCTTCCTTCTTAGCCATTTAGCATGAGGGTTACATAATTCAGAACTTTTCATATGATCATTTGCTCTTAGTAAGAGTATCCAAATTGTGTCTTCCTTTCCCAAAATTGTGTCTATAGAACTATTGGAACCTGAATTCCTGGGTTGACTGAAAGGCACCTGGATGGGAAAGGTTGCTATAGTCAAATTTGATTGATTTTCTAATTAGAGTTGTATATTTCAGTGACAAGTTGACCTCTTTATTGTAAGAATGAAAACAATTGTGTTGTGTTTGGATAAATGAGGCTTAGTTTGGTGCAGTGGTTTAAAGCACTAGACTAGACCCTGGAAAACTGTGAATTCTACTTTTGCCTTAGGCACAAAATCAGCTAGATGATTATGGACTGGTAATTTTTCTCAGTCCCAGAAAGGAGTAGGCAAGGGTAAATCACTACAGAAATGTAGCCAAGAAAAGTATTTGACAGGAGTCAAAATTGAATCAAAGGTATGCCTTCTCCAAATTTTAATAGAATTAATAGGATTGAATCATTGTTTATTTACTACCCTGTTTCCACAAAAATAAGACCTCCCCAAATAGTAAGCCCAACTGGGCTTTTGAGCGCATGTGCTAAAATAAGCCCTCCCCTGAAAATAACCCTTCCCCAAAAATATTACAACATGACAACAGCCCTGAGGTGACTACACTTGCTGCCTCCTGCACCTCAAAGATAATAAGACCTCCCAGAAAATAAGGCCAAGTGCTTATTTCGGGGGTCAAAAGAAAATAAGACCCTGTCTTATTTTTGGGGAAACACAGTAAGACTTTACACAAAGTTACTGTAAACCATTTGTCTATAGTCTTCATTTGAAGGAGGTATGGGAACTGTGCTATTGTGTTATGCTATTTAAAATAATTTATTTTAATCTCAAAATAAATATATCAAATTTCTGATTTTTAAGGGCATTTGGTCCGCTCTGGTGCCACGAAGATATCACACCCAAAAACCAGAATACAAAAAGTGCAGAGCAGCTTACCAATTTCTTGCGTCATGTTGTGTCTGTCTTTAAAGATTCCAAATCAGGTACTAAACCAATTGATTGTATAACACCTTTACTTAACAAGCAGCTTTCTCTGACTTTATTTTCCTGGACAAAATCCTAATTTTCACAATGATTGTTGCTCGTGATCATTAGTAAAAATAAAATAAATCATGGCACATAGATTTGTTTTTATGATTTGAGTATTGCCACAAATTAGAAGCACAAGAAATTGATTTTAGTTGTATATTGCTTTATTGATCTCCTATTTGGCTATGGTTTATAACCGAGGCAATTAGAAAGAAGTTAGGCAGTTAGAGGCAGTTAGAGAAAGGCATGAACAGTTTTGAGAGGTTCTAAGACATGTAACACCTCTGCTATACAAGCTGCATTGGTTACCAGTTTGCTTCTGGGTCCAATTTGAAGTTATCAAATCAAAACCCTTTGAGGCTTGGGCCAGCCTTCCTAAGTTGTCCTGTGCTCTTGGACTGTCTCATCCCAATTATATTGTCCGATCCCACCAGATCAGGGAGCTATATTGCAGATCTCATTGGTTAAATAATTTTGACCAGTGGATTATGTTTGGAACATCTTACTCCCAGAAGTGAGACGAGACCCCATTTTGTCTTTCCAAAAGAATGTTAAGACTAGCGGTGGCATTCACTTACTTTCCCTATCAGTTCACAAATGTGAGTGCATGTGCTGCGTCTGAGCATGTGCACCACATTTTGTGCATGTGCAGAAGGTCACACATTACATCGGGACAGGTGGGCAGAGCCTCCCGCAGTCACTGCTACCAGTTCACCTGAACTGAAGAGAACCGGCTGAATACCATCCTTGACTAAGACCTGGCCCTGCCAATTGGCATGGAAGTTGATGAGTGATATGGACCTCAGGCGTGACAGGTGATGTGAGAGTACTCCCTCCATTTTTTAAAAAATGTGTAATAACTTAATTTCAACTTTGTCCGTAACTCTGTTGACATTGTTATATTTATAGTTTTATGCCATTTTTTATGTTTTTATGGTAAATTGCCCAGAATCACCTACATGAGATGGCTGGTGTAGAAATTTGATAGATAAATAAAAAAATGCTTCAGATAATCCTTTTCACCTTAACTTGCCTTTGCTTCCTCCCTATGATTAAAAATTTAAAGGTTCCTGACAATGTCTTCCTTTATATTTTTGTTGCCTCAAAAATTAAAATTTGCAGTATATATTTCAAATTCATGAATTATCTATGAGATAATATGACATTGATCCTGTTTTGGTTTGGTTTTCTCATCAGGCTTTCATTTGGAGCAGCATCTTAGTGAAATTGCATTGCAAACAGCTCTTTCTAGTTCCTCAAGACATTATGCTGGCCGCTCTTTTCAGATATTTCGGGCTCTAAAACAACCACTTTCAGCACACGCCTTGTCTGATCTGCTTTCAAGATTAGTGGAAGTTATAGGAGAACATGGAGAAGAAATTCAGGTATAAATATTATACTAGCTTGTCTTTGTAGAAACATAAGAAATTGCCTTTCATTGTCGGACAATCTCGCTCAGTGCTTTTCACAAGGACTAGCAGTTTCTTTGCTAGTGTTTTTTTCCTTAATTTTAGTTTGGCAAATGTCAAATGTACACACCACTTATCATAAACAGTATCTCTTTCACAGCTAATTCCAAAAATCATGCTAGAGTCTGTTTGAATATTTAATGAAAACTAAGATTAGGCAGTAGACATTTAATAATTCACATTACTGGTAGTAATGGAATGATTATATTATTGTTGGGAGCTTAAGAGGGGTCACCATAGAAATCTTTTAAATAAGTGAAATAAATAAAGTGAAATAAATATATTGAAATGATCATATTTCTGTATTTTTGGCAGGGTTACGTTATGGAAGCCCTTCTTACATTAGAAGCCACTGTGGATACTCTGTATGATTGTCTAAAAAACAGTGATCTTTTGACAGTTTTATCACGGTAATGAGTTTTTCTATTCAATTAAATATAACATTTTCTATAAATATTTGGCTATAGAATTCAGAATGCAACTGCCTGTTGTCAGGGTTCCGACCAATGCCCTAATAAAAGCAAGAGCCCCAAGCAACTTAGCAAGAAACATCCAGTTGTTTATTAGGAGCACCATGTTGGCATGAACTAAGTGAAGGCAATTGTGACTTCACCCATTTCGCACCTTGCCTCTAACCTTGTTGCCCCCTATCTCCAAGGTGTGTCATCAGCCACATTTCCCAACGAAGCAATTTTGCGGGTCGTAGAAGTCACTCCCTCTGGCCATTGTGGGTCTCCATGGAGATGACTTCGGATGGCTAGGATGTATTTTGTTTTGACAGAGGTATGAATTCTTCGGTGAAGTGGCAAGGTGCGATTTCCCATCCCCCCTGCCTATGGCAACTTGGGAGCAGGTCAGGAAAGCTTCATGAGTTGACATTCGGTTTCCCTCACTTCCAGAAATTTGGAACTACACATGTATACACAGAAGTGAGGATGTAATTCAAGTCCAAAATATACAGTTACAGTGTAGAGATTCTGCAATGTTGATAGAAGTTTATGTTATGTCAGCTTAACATCTGAGCCCACTTGGCATTTCAAACAAATGGATCTTGTAAAAAAGTAGGTGTTAGTAAATCAATTTGGGATATTGTTTGTTCTTTTTTGTCAAATATTAACAGTGCCATAATTTATGAAGGCTCATATATTCCTGTTTCATTAGATAAGCTTACATTATTTAGCTTTCTATCTGTCCACATGGAAGTCTTTCATCATTTACTTATCCTGTCAAAGAAGGTATTAGAATTTAAAGAACTGAAATAAAGCATCTACTAAAACTGGTATAGCTTGAGGCAAAGTTGCCTCATATGGCAAAAGCCTTCCCACCTCGGTTATGTTACATTTTGCAATGATTTGAATATATTAACATTTGTGAGTGATTACAAAATACAATAATTTAATATTGGAATACTAGTAGTTTCCTTGCTTCCCAGCAGGGAAACACAATAAAATATGAACTCATTTTACCTTCACCTTAATGTCCCCTGTCATATCAAGTTACTGGTTTGTTGGTAGAGTAGAATGCTGCATGAATAATTATAAAAAAAGAGAAACAGAAAAGAAAATACTCTTCTAAATGCTGCATGAAACATAAAGTGTCTCGCAACAGGGGTGAGTGTCTACTTTCAGCTAGCTACTGCTCACCCAGCAATTCGAAAACATGCAAATGCAAGTAGATAAATAGGTACCACTTAAGTGGGGAGGAAACAGTGCTCCATGACATCATGCTGGCCACATGACCACAGAAACGCCTTTAGACAGCTCTGGCTCAACCTTGAAATAGGGATGGACGCCACCTATAATCAGCAGCAACTAGCAGAGTGAAGTCCACAGGAATTCCTTTCCTTTCTTTTCTTTGACTCAGTGCTGTATTGTATGCATTTAAATCTTTCATACAATAGTTCCATTATAATTTTACTCTCTGCTTTCTAAAAAAAGTGTTCTTCTTAAAACATAGGAGAAAGAAGATGGCTTACATAGTGCACTTTTTGTTTTTGTCATGATATGATCTCTTGAGTTCAATGAGCAGAAAATCTATGGAAGGAATAGCTTTGTTTTTTTAATCTCTCCTTGAAGATATTTCTGCTTAGTATTACAGCTGCAATTAAATTGATATTTTATTCATATGATTGTTTTCTCTTAGTTCATCCTCACCAGACTTGACATCAAATGCAAAACTGACAGCCAATCGGAAGAGCACAGGACAACTTAATATGAATTCAGGAGCTGCCAGTGGCAGTACAGGCACTGCTGAGCGTAGCAGACATCAGAGGAGTTTTTCAGTGCCTAAAAAGTTTGGGGTTGTGGATAGAACTTCTGATCCCCCTCGCAGCGCCACTCTGGATAGGATTCAGGCTTGCACACAGCAAGGCCTTTCCTCCAAAACTAGGAGCTCCTCTTCGTTGAAGGACAGTCTTTCAGACCCTACCAATATTAACAATCCAACTAACCTGCTGGCTACCATTTTCTGGGGAGCAGTGGCTTTGATGGAATCTGATTTTGAATTTGAGTATCTAATGGCACTAAGACTACTCAGTAAACTACTCGTTCATCTGCCACTGGATAAAGTAGAAAACAGGGAAAAATTAGAAAAGCAACAAGGACAATTAAAATGGACAGATTTCTCAGGGCTCCAGCAACTTCTGCTTAAAGGTTTTACTTCTCTAACAACTACTGATCTCACACTTCAGCTCTTCAGTTTGCTGACTCCAGTATCACGTGTATCCATGGTTGATTCCTCTCAGGCTATAGGTACATCTAATACATGTTTCGTTTATTTTTTTAAATTAAAATAATAAAATGAACATAAAATCCTAAAAACTAAACTTGGATTTGGTAATATGTATTTATATAAATAGCTATGGTAATTACAAAATCTTGAAGACAGGCTAAGCAATTACATAGGACATAGGGTTACTGTCTACGCTTCCTGGTAAATTATAATGAAAATAATGCATATTGTGTCATATTCCAAGTTTTCTCATTCTTCCTTTACTTCAGTCTCAACTTCCTTCTATTAATGAAATGGGTACTAATTTAAAATTTAAAGGGGAATAGGAAAACTGCCTTTCTTTTCTTATCTTTAGCTTTGTGTCCAAGTTATTGTGACATTCCTCCTTACCTCTATGTAAGAAGATGCCCTATTAACCTTTACTTTAGTAGAATGAAAGTATAATTACTATTTTATCTTTGTTCCCCCTGGCATAAAAACCTACAAACTATACCTTCCATTCTATATGAAATCTTATGTGTATAATTAATGCACATTTCTATTAGTATATGCAATAATTAATAACAATACATTTTGCATATTACAAATGATAAACGACAGAGTATTCAATTATTATTTTCACATAATCGGAATTAAGAAAAGAGACATGGATTGTATTTTTCATATGTAATGTAAATTTTCAGTCAGATTCATTTATTATCATATAATACATTACAGTGTCACATTTATGTTTATTTCTATTTTTTAATGCCAGGATTTCCATTGAATGTTTTATGCCTTCTGCCTCATTTAATTCAGCACTTTGATGGCCCAAATCAGCTCTGCAAGGATATAGCAGAGAGGATTGCTCAGGTACTCTTATGTTTAACATCATGTGGATATTATTAAATCCTGGGCTGTCTTTTTTTCTTTTTCTTCTTAATATATGTTGTTGTTCACTTGTTAGGTCTGTCTAGAAGAAAAGAACCCGAAGTTGTCAAATCTTGCACATGTCATGACTCTCTATAAAACACACAGCTATACAAGAGATTGTGCAACTTGGGTGAATGTTGTTTGCCGTTACCTTCATGAAGCATTTGCTGACACTACTCTGAATATGATTACTTATCTTGCTGAGGTATGTTTTAATTAGTTCCTCCCTTCTTCTCATAGTTCTAACAATAGATTTAGAACAACACTGAGTCTAAATACAGATTACAGAAATTATTTGTGATATAAAGAAGGTGATGATGATTATAGCCCCGGGATGGCGAACCTGTGGCAGGCGTGCATTACCCTGTTAGCTGGCCAGTATGCATGCGTGTGCTGGCCAGCTGAAGTCAGCCATTTTTAAAGCCATTTGTCACCCTCCCCAGGCTTTATAGGAGCCTGGGAAGGGTGAAAACAGCCCCCCCCCCCGGAGGCCCTCCTGAGGCTTCAGGAGCTTCCCTGAAGCCTCCGGAGGACTAAAAAGGATGCTACGAGCAAACCGACTTCCAGTTTGCTTGTGAAAGAGTGCCAATATACAGTAAATGCAGTTTTAGAGCAACTATGTCAAAGGTGTCAAATTTGTGGGCCGCAGGCTGGATGCATCACACACTGGCCACGCCTACCCCCAGTTTAGCGAGGTGGGGAAAGTTGTGATACATCATGTGAAGAACAAAGTGACACTGCAAATTTGACAACCATGCACTATGTGGGGCTGGGAAAAGGCAGCTCCTTTAAAGGGAAAAGACAGAGTTCCTTTAAAGACTTGTAGGCAGATGCTGCATTCATTCATATATGCTCTGAAGAACCCTTTGAAATTAACTGGAAAAATTGTGCAGTGCTAACATCTATGTTTTCTAATTCAATATATCAGATGTCCACATATTTTTGCTACACTAATCTGTTTTCTACTACAATATAATATTATAATCTTTAGCGGTCCACAGTAATTATTATTATGATTTATTTAAGGATTATGAGTTTGTCTAATTTTTTTTACAGCTACTGGAAAAGGGGCTTCCTAACATGCAGCAATCACTTTTACAAATAATCTATAGTCTTCTTAGTTATATGGACTTATCAAACCTACCTGTTAAACAGTTTAACATGGAAGTACTAAAGACCATAGAAAAATATGTACAAGTAAGTATATTTTGCTCATATTCCTTGTGTAGAAACCAGTATTAATTCACTCATTTCTTCCCATGTCTCTCAGTCTCAAAGACCTAGCACTATTCTTCCTTCATTTAACGTTGTTAAATACATGGGGGATTAGCACTTTGCCCAACGTCTTTCTTGGTATTGCACTATATGTCAGAAGTAATCACAGTGTAATTAAATCTGCAGGTACATTGTGGGACTCAATTAAATTCCTCTTCTACGGAAGGATAATTGAACTTCACCAAGCAAAATGTGTTTTCTGCTAGCAGATTCTGATAACTTTGCAATGTAGCAAGTTGTGTGATTTGTACAAGCTGCAAGGAGGTTAAGAAATAATGGGCAACTTTGGCAATAAATTGTACAGTAGATGACAGATATTAATTTTGGGCAAATATGATGTTAATGTCTGCCTGGTGGTATTTAGTAAAATACTGTAATTATACATTATGAAATGATCCTTTGTATGTTGTTTTTTTATTATAGTTACTTTATTCAGGAATTGTTAAAACCAAAGTTTCCAGTAAATGCTTGTATGTTAAATTGGCATGGTAAAATGTGTCTGACAAGGTTAAATAATGATAAAATAAAGGCAGAAAATAGAACCAATGGGCAAAGATATCATTATACTCCTCATTATACTTCTATTTTAAACTTGTTATTGTACAAAAATAATAAACTTTAATCAGTAGATACAGCATTTACTATTTTTATTGTTCTAGAAAATGAAATAAATCTGAGAATCTTTTCAAAATATTTAATATTGTCTTGCTTTCTCTTAAAGTAATATTTAGAAAACATAAAAAGTGCCAAGATATCTGATTCTGTGCCACATAGAAGCCTAACAAGAAGCCATGATAATATTTTGTAATATTACTAACATTTCCTTCTTTTTGTATTCAGTATGTTTTTTTTAACATGGAATATTTCAAAATATTATTATTATTATTACAGAGTAGTCAGATTTTCTATATTCAGTACAATCAGTCTCTGACATATTTAATGTTACAAATATATTTTTGTTCAATGTGTATGATTGTATGTGAATATTTGTGCAAATATTTATTTACAGAGCATTCACTGGCGAGAAGCCCTGAATATACTTAAATTGGTGGTTGCACGCTCAGCAAGTCTTGTTCTACCCTCTTATCAGCATAGTGATATTTCAAAAATGGAAATACATTGCATCTGGAATAATGCATCGAAGGAACTGCCTGGAAAAACTTTAGAGTTCCAGTTTGATATTTCTGAGGTAGTGTATTTAATTAATAGCAATAGCATTTAGGCTTATATACTTCCTCACAACTCTTTATAGCTTTCTCTGGGAGATTTACAATGTAAGCATTATTTGCACATTGCCCCCAACAATCTGTATCATTTTACCAACCTTGGAAGAATGGAAAGCTGAATTAACCTTGAGCCCTGTCAGGATCAAACTGGACGCTGAGGGCTGTGAGCTCAATTTGCCTGCAATGTTGCACTTTAACCACTGCACCAATACTCTACATATTATAAATTAATATTACAAACTAATGATTTAAGCAGAATGGGCAATTTAGCCATTGTTAATGAATAAGATCATGCACAGATCAGAGATAAGCCATATGTTATCCATATGAAATTAATCTACTGCCTCATACTATTTATTCAATTGTTGAAATCAAGAATGTCAAAAAACAGAACTTCTGAATTTTAAAACCAACTACTATTCAGAGTTGTTATATGCACTGTGGGAATAATATATGCAAATCTTTTAATTTTTTATTGATGTTTTACTTTAAGACACCAATTATTGGCAAGCGGTATGATGAGCTACAGACTTCTTCGGGTCGCGATGGAAAACATAGAATAATGCCTGTCACAAGAAGCACATCTTCAACATCTTCTGGGTCTAATTCCAATGTCCTTGTGCCTGTTAGTTGGAAGAGACCTCAGTATTCCCAGGTAAAATTCTTACTGATTTTCTGTAATCAGCGGTTTGTTCCATTCACTTTAGTTTTAATTATTGGTCAGAAATATAGAAATATTGTTTAACAAGTTCTGAACTATGGAAGATCCAAACTACACCAAAGTAATATTTTGCCAGATTAAATGATAATTAATTAATTAACTAATTAAAATTATGAAGAATTAGAGCCAGAGTTATGGTTTTCTTTACAAGCATTCCTAATTTTTATCTTATTATTAAAATAAATCATATGTATAACATTATTATTTTTAAAATATCTTCTTTTACCTTTATTTTTTTAAAGAAAAGAACAAAAGAAAAGTTGGTGCATGTTCTTAGTCTTTGTGGTCAAGAGGTTGGTCTGAGCAAAAATCCCTCAGTAAGTGTCATATTTTTTTCTTATACCATTTGTTCACAATTAATGTATATCTTCAGTTTAAGATACTATCTTTCATTTGCCTGACATAGTTCTCCTGAACTTATGGCTCCTGCTGGATTTGCAAGTGGAGGACATGTTGGCTTTTGACAATCTTCGGCTGAGGTGCAGGGTTGTGAGCCTATCTAGAGTGGAAGGCTCTGATACTGGGGACTTATGCCCTCATCACCACTCGAATAATAATGCACTTTACGTGGACTTACATGCCAGCAGACATGAACTGCTCTAACCATATAACAGCAGTATTGTTGATGCTGCATTAACTTCAGTAGGACATGGATGCAGTTCAAATTATTGACTTAAACATACAAAGCCCAACATGGGTGTGGCTCTGAGTATAATCAGGATTATCTCACCCATTGCAACAGCCTGTCCTTTAGCAAAAGTATAGATGTTAAGTGTTCTGTGTGTATGGGAGGTGCCAGAGTGGTGGTGGTCAGCAACAATGCTTTTCTGGGTTGCCCTGCCATCTTCTGGATTTTGTTACCCACATGGATATCATTCCAAAAAGCCACCATCAAAACGTTTCTGTAAGGCATTAAAGGTATAGTTATTTATACTATGTACTTTGGGGCTGGCACCTAAGGTATAATTATGGACTTATTGGGCATGGTTTTGTTTAATTGTTTTATCTTTATAATTTTATTGCATTTTGACAATCAGTCAAAATATCACTCAATCTAATATTCAAATAAATAAAATATATGCAGAAATACATTTTTTTCATGAAGGGAATTATTTTGTGGAAAAATTAGTAGGTTCTACCATATTTAAGCCAAAAATGCATGTAAGACAAAATTACCCTGGTCTTTCATGTCATCCCATCTGTTCCGCTCTATCTCTTCTATCCAGCATACAATTGAATAACAAATTATTCTGTCCAGTTTATAATACAGTTTAATAAAACACATTATGTTAATCTGATTTTTGTCTTTTATTTTATAATGACACTTCCTTTGAGAATTCTATATGCCCCTTATTTTTAAAGTGCAAATCTATATTATTTTTTGTAAATGAAATAGTAAAAATGAAAATATCTGAAATATTGGGATTGCCTAATTTTTCAGCTGGGATATTTTTTTTTCAGGAATTATACAGTAGTAAGAGTGTATTCTCTCAAAATTTCTGCTGTAGGGAATGTCCAGTATCAGCATCTAAATTAGTTAAACTTTAGTAGAATAATAATGCATTATTTTTTTCATTTGGCTTATTTGCTGATATTTTATGATCACAGTCTACCAAGAAGCAACTCTGCATTTTTCTGCAAATAAAATTAAATTTAAAAACTAGGTCAGCAAAACTAAAATGCTTTCTAAGTAATCCACATGTTTTAACTTGAACAACTGTGGGGAGTGGCTGATTTTATGAAGCTCCATGAATGCTTATTTTTGTAGTTGCATCTTGTTTCTATGAATGCTTGGATAAACTAAGACCCCATCGGTCTGCAGCCATTAGGATGTAACTGGATGGGTTTCTACAATTCAGAGTTGTGTCTTTGTTCAAGTTTAATCTGAAGGCACCTGTCCAACATAAATAATAAAAAAGAATCTTCTAAAAATACTCTCTGAAGGAATTAGGTGTGTACTGAAAATATTGTTTCTGAATAGTCCATTAGTTTTGAGGCTAGTAGAAGGAACCGTAGAAGAATTTTTAAAAGAAAGTCATCCCTTTTCAATGTTTAGGTCATTTTTTCTTCCTGTGGAGATTTGGATCTTATTGAGCACCAAACTAGTCTGGTAGCTTCAGAAGACGGACAACGTGAACAAGAGAATATGGATGATTCTAACAGCGAGCAACAGTTCCGAGTCTTTAGAGATTTTGATTTCCTAGATGTGGAATTAGAAGATGGTGAGGTACGGTACATTCTTTTTGAAAAACCTTTACTCTTGTCGTAGATTAGGCCCCATATTTGCCCTTGGCAGTAGCAATAGTGTTCTGTTTATATTTTAATAAGTGCATAACTGAGTAGCTATAATCTTGATTTTGCATGAACATTTTCAGAATGTTTTTAACAGTAGGGGGTAGAAGGACATAACACTTGGCAGGTTACCATGCCAATTATATTTTAAGGGTTACGTTATTTTGCTGCCCTGCATGGAAACCTTAGCACAACATTAGAGCTTAATAAGCTACTCTAGTACTAAAATTAAAGCTAAAAGTTTTGTTTTCCATACATTAAAATAAAACAATACTTTTACCATTCTTAACCATCTGCCTGACATGCTGATTGATGATCTGAACACATGCCTCATAAACCCATTGCACAACCATTTTAAGAGCAGACAATTTCATCAGTGACTTTCCACAAAGCTAAAGCTTTCTCTGTGTAAATCTTTAATACTTCCACTGTCTCAAGAGAGTGCACTTAGAAAGCCTGGTGGTCTGCAGAAGAAAAACAGGAGCTTGAGGGCCTGTAATTATGTCTCAGCAAGTAAAGGCTTGTTTGTTTTAATAGAAGTTGCTGAAAAGGCCTGCTAACAGATTACTAGCAACATTTAATCTGCATGGTTTGTTTGTGTTTTTTTAAATTTTATTTCTAAATAATATTTTTGTAGCTAATATGGATCCCTTCCGTCTAGAAATAACTGCTTCTGGTTAACTAGAGAAAAATATCAGCACTTGGTGCTAAAGAACACTGCTTCGTGTTCTGACAATATCTCGCCCCATTCCCTTCTGCAAAGAAAAACAGACAGTGAATGTAGGAAAGAAAGGGGATTCATAAAATAAGGAATAATTTAGGGAAAGTAATATCACTTGTGAGCCTCACCTCGATCCTGTAAATAAATCCTCTTGCTACATTAAAGATAAAGATCCCCTGTACAACAGGTCAGTTATTGTCTGTCCTGAAGAGGGAGAGACATAACAAGTAGTAGCAACAATTTGGTCTCTTGATCTGTTCAGAAACTTATTCTGCAAGATTGCTAATGTCAATGATGAGAGAGGGTGAGAGAGCATCTGATACTAGCTATTTTCAGGGTCTGAAGCATATCCATCACTACCAAGCTGTTTGATTTTGAATTGCATTATTCTACTTTTGATGAGCTGAACTGGAAATAAATTAATTGAAATAAAAACCAATTTTTGCCCTGTGCTATGTTTAAATTTGGAATATTTTAACAAAGCATTCTAAAGAAAATATATTTGCTGGAGTAACGTTTTGTAGGTAAAAAGATGAAAGGAATTTTAAAGAATTGATCTGGAGTTAGAAAAGAAATTATGGTACAAATTTTCTTTTTTTATAGCAAAACTCACAGCCAAATCTGCTGAATAATTCCTGAAATTTTACATTCCATTCCAACAGTTATCAATATGAGATATTGATAATTAAGTATTCTAAATATTGAGCCTGTACTTCAGCTTGGACAGTAGGTGTCAGGATACAAAGTGGGATATATGTATAGTGGAAAAACATGTTCAGTAACAATAGCAATGTTGCTAGGTGGTGGTATAATATGTTTCCTGTTATTGACTCCAACGTCTTTGCCCTTAACAAATAAAAAATAAAAAGCAGATTCTGTCTCAGGGAAGAAGGTAACTGTGTTTTGGTTTTCAAGAAAATCCTATGCATGTCCCCTTCATGCCCCTCTGAGTATATTAGGTCTTCCTCCCTGGTTAGTGTAGAGAATTTGGTTCATTTTCTTACTGTAGCTTTAATAGATCTGATCTTACAAGATATAGAAATGAATTAATGTCAACAAATTAAATCTGTTCTAGAGTCCCCCGCCCCCACTTTTTTAGTTTAATTTTTTGTGAATATGAATTTAATTTAGTTGGATCATTTAGTTGGGTTAAGAGAAAAGTGATTTAGTATTTTAATTTGTTTTTCAAACCAATGTTACAGTATTTTAAGTTTTTAAAAATGAAATACAGGAATAAATTGGTCAGCTGCAGTAATGACTGTAAGTATATTTAAATCAAATATGTTTACACAAGCTTTTCTTTATTTGTTTCCTATTTGTTATATCTGCTATTCAGGAACTTCAGGTAAGATAATGCTATTTGAACTCATGTGCAAGTAAATGTAATGCATTGTTTGTATCCTATAATATTTACTGAACCGCTCTTTCAGTATGTGTATGTTTGTTTACATGTATGGAAGTTTTATACTTACAGACACGTTTAGAAATGTTTTAGATTTCAAAGGAAAGCATTTCAAGGTTTCTATAATATCCACAGTAAGACCACAATTCTCATCCATTGTGAAGTCTACAAATCATGAGTTTGACAAGATCAAATTTAACCCACTTATTTGTACAGTCTGGTTGTGGTTTAAATATGACAGGATTTTTGTAAAACCATAAATTATGTATAGCTTAATTCTTGCATAATTATTATGAGAGACGGTAGGAAATGTAGTGTTTGCATTTTCCAGAGCTGTCTTAGCACTTCAGAGATCCTTGAGAGTTTTGCACAATTGCCTAGGACAGGGGTCTGCAAAGTCGGCTCTTTTAAGACTGGTGGACTTCAACTCCCAGAATTCCCCAGCCAGCCATGCTGGCTGGGGAATTCTGGGAGTTGAAGTCCACCAGTCTTAAAAGAGCCAACTTTGCAGACCCCTGGCCTAGGAGATCCTGTCAAATTCTATTCTGTGATACCAATTGTAAGAATAGCAAAAGAAGCAATATATTTTTGATATATTGTCTTGACAGATGACGTACGAAATATTTGCGGGAGGAAAATATTCATAGCAATAAGTTATCTAACTATAACTTTTTCATTTTTATTTTTATTTTATTATTGTAATAAATGCCGTAAGAAATTCCACACTGTTAGATTAGCACATCTTAAAATCTTATAAAATGTTGCATTCTAATAGGGGCTCCCCAAAAGTAAACTTTCAATTCACTTGCACAAATAATGAGATTATGTGCCATCAAGTTGTTTTTGACTCGTAGTGACCACATATAGACAAATAATAAGAGCAGTCTGTTAATGTTAGACTGTGCCACAAATGGAAAAAAGTGCAAGGAGAATTAATCAAATTCATTCATGTTTTAAGCTAATTGTAAAGATATTCAGTGTTTTCAATGAGAAAGATTCATTTTTAGAAATGAGCAAACCTGTCAACACATCAATGATTGGAAAAAAAACTAGTTCTGCCCAATTAAATCCTTTAATACCTGTTTCAATTGGAAGCAAGTGTAAGTGCACTATACAATGTAAACTAGATTTAAAATGTAAACATAGGAGATATTTTAAAAAAAATTAAACTATTGTTAAATAAGAAATATTCACCTGTTTTTTACGCATAAAATAATTTTAGGTTTATTTTTAGAAAATCAGGATTAAAAATAAGGGCTCTTGATTTTGGAATCTTGAATTATGGATGCTAAATTGAGTGTTCCATTTTATTTTAATTCTGCTCTTCAACATGATAGATAGATAGATAGATAGATAGATAGATAGATAGATAGATAGATAGATAGATAGATAGATAGATAGATAGATAGATAGATAGATAGATAGATAGAACGGACAGACAGACAGACAGACAGACAGACAGACAGAGCAAAGTTCTCAAATATTTTGGGATTTCATATTGCTCCTGTTATCGTAAAGGAAGAACATATAAATTGATATTCAAAATAATTTTTTTTACTGCATGAACAAATAATTTCACGTGTAGAAACCCCTCATAATAGACATTGCTCTTTACTTACTACATGTAAGGATGCCTCATAATTTTAAATTTTCAGTCTTCATTGTCAGACATGAAAATACATAGAATTTCATCATTCAAACATTCCAAAAATTAAAGCTTTGAAAATAGAAGAGTTTTTAGATAAGATGATCATAATATTATTAAGCTTCCCTCCCTAAATAGCTATGGTTTTATATGTCCGGATAAATGTTTTTTAAATGTCAGGTAGGAAGAATTTGTTGTATAGTAGCAGAGAAAATAAAGCACCGCTATGATTGCAGGGTGAAAGCATGGACAATTTCAACTGGGGAGTTCGTAGGCGTTCTCTTGACAGTCTGGACAAGTGTGATATGCAGCTTCTGGAAGAAAGCCAGCTCTCAGGAAGTATTCCCAGCCTAAACAAAATCAACCATGAAGACTCTGATGAATCATCGGAAGAGGAGGACCTAACAACAAGTCAAATCTTAGAACAATCAGAACTTGTAAGTACTTAAAGTTAAGCTGCTTAGAAACTGAACTGCATTTAAAAATGAGAAAAGATTTATATTTGAATTCATTTCAAATGAAATTGGATACCATAACCTTTAAGTAAATAAATATGTTCTGAATTGCTTCACCTTTTGAGAGTCAACAAATTTGGGGAAAAAATATCCAGTTTTCAAAAGTTGCCAGATAGTCTCATATCAGATACTCTCATATCACTCTTTTTAGTAGAATGTTACAAAAAGGAAAAAAAACTTTACAAGGAGTCAGCATTTATTTTCAAAGATGTGGTTATGAAAGCAATATATTCATTGTATTATTTTCACCGGAAGAAAATCATAAATAGTTTCAGGAAAGACTGTGGAGAAAATGAGCTCTCTCACACATACTCAGACTTGTACAGGACAGAGAAAGGATAAATCTTTGGGCAGTTCTCATTCAATGGCTTTGGCCTGCGCAAAAGCATCTCCCAGAGGAATGTGCCCTTTCTCTCTTCTTTAACAGATCATGACACTTTCCCCTTCTGAGGACACAAATCACATTGATGCCCTTTCCACGCCATGTGAGGCAGCAGCATCAGGTCCGCCTCCTTTCAGTTCAAGAACTTCTAGCTTTAACACGTCTTTGCCAGAAATGAATAATCTCCAGGTCTCTGAAGATTTAAAGGTGAATGAATTTAAAATTTCATGAAACAGTGGCTGGGATGGGGGGTGGGGGTGAGGGTTAGGGTGCATAGTTGCTAAAAAATAAAGAGTTTTAGGTCTGCAAAATAACACTTTACTGTTCTGCGTAACAAAATCAGATGTTTTTGGGCATCACATTAAATATATAAGCTTTTCAAATTACCCTGGAAAATGTTGGCATTACACTTTTACAGCTTTAATAGAGCAGTGCAATAAGTGGCCTGTGGGAGTTAATATGAATTCTATTACGTCCCCTAAATGTGGGAGTACTATTGTGCTCCTGATTGTAGCGGATTCAATTTTTGCTTGTTTGGGCTACTTTGAGAATGTTGAGTACAGTATGCAGTTTTGTAAGTCTCAAATGCCTGAAACCAAGCTTATTGTGGATACAACTATGAAAAGTTAGTAAAAGTTAATAAGGGCTTAGTAGATTTGACTTGGTTGTGCTTGCGATTTCTGTTTTCTTCTCTTAGAAATACTTTCTTTTAAAAATGTTCAGTAAATTTTGCCACTCAGATAGTTTTTTCAATTGAAAAAAGTCATATTTTCTTCCCTTCCATATACTTCTGTCCTGGTTTCCCCCCCCCCCCCCCTTTCCTTTACTCTAAGTGAAAAGAATTAATTCATCATAGTAACTTTTTGGTTTGATTGCTCATGTTTGGAATTTTCATGCAAATGAATAATTTTAGTTCCATGCAGCTGTATAACAAATACTACATCATATCATATGATCAAGGAACTTTTATTTGGATGTATCTATATTATTTGACTTTATAAGCACCGCTAAGAGACTTTGTCTTGGCTTGGAATCAAAACTAGTCTTAGCTACCAAAAGTTGTAGGCTAGACTCAGAAATTTACAATCATTCTGAAACAAAGCAAGAGCAATCCACTGCATTGTTTCTAGGAGTAGCATTGGAACGCATTCATTAAGTTACTTGAAACATAATTCAGCTTAAATTGTAATACAAATTGCACTACTTATAATTATAACTGATTCATTTAGGTGGAAGGTGCCCAAGAAGAAGAAGATACCTCAGTTCAGGAAGATGATCTATCTGGATCTATCAATGAACTCCCAGCAGCATTTGAATACAGTGATAGTTTTAGTCTAGATATGACTGAAGCTGAAGAAAAAGGTGACCGACTGCTAGACCAATATGCACTTGCCAGGTGGGTTGGCTCCTTCCTTCCTTCCTTCCTTCCTTCCTTCCTTCCTTCCTTCCTTCCTTCCTTCCTTCCTTCCTTCCTTCCTTCCTTCCTTCCTTCCTTCCTTCCTTCCTTCCTTCCTTGAGTTCAAGGCAATATACATAGCACTTTCTTTTCTTGTTCCCAACAATAACCTCCCTATTTGGCTGTGAGTTTGAATGGCCCATATTTGCCCAGTAAAATTCAGTAGCCATCAGTGGAACTGAATCCAGCCTTCTTGCTCTTAGTCCAGCACCTTTGTTTCTGCTCCAAAACAGTTGTGTTTTACCCCATAATATATGTGTGTGTGTGTGTACACACACACACACATTCATATTCTTCATACAGCATTTACTTGAAAGGAAAATATCTTTTTAGATACAGACATAGTGGTGTCTGTTTTTGTTGTCTTGTTTTCTTTTGAGGCAGCAGTCATATAATCAAGGTTGTGTTTCTTTATACATATATTTATGTATGAGAGCAGTTTTATCTATATTTCTTTTTAATAAACTAAAAGTGCACACAACAAAATTCACAGAATAGCAAAACATAGTAAAATGGATCAAATAAACAAAAACCATTTCTTAAAATAAAATTAAGAGGAAATGTTTAAAAATGCAACATAAACTTCAAGAGGCAGAAGTTTAATCATAGGTATGCCAGGGTGAATTGAAAAATGTACACATGGCAGAGTTTAAGAAACGGTTCATGTCAAATCATTAAACTCATTAAGATTGCACATGTATGAAAATCAAGATCTTTTAGACACCCTATCTATCCTTATCTAACATTTTGATATTTTATTTGTACAGTTTTGGTGAAGGTGACCGCACTGCTTCACCCCAACCTTCCCCATTCTTTTCTGCTATCCTGGCTGCATTTCAACCTACTGCCTGTGATGCTGCAGAAGAAGCTTGGCGTACTCATATCAACCAGCTTATGTGTGACTCAGATGGGTCCTGTGCTGTTTATACTTTCCATGTGTTTTCCTCCTTGTTTAAGGTAAGGAAATGGTACTAGAATCCTATATGATCAATCCTAGGTAAATATAACAAGCTTATAATGTGTAGTGCAAGTGTCTAGAAGAGGAAAATTGCCTTATCTTTCACTCTTTAAATCCCTATTTAATGTTTACAGAATTTCTCCATTCCTAATTCTCATGCTTAAACTTTCCTAAAGGTGCTTTCACATGGACCTTTTAAATGAATATAGAACAGAATAGAATAGAATCCTTTATTAACCAAGTGTGATTGGACACACAAGGGATTTGTCTTCTTTTTATAGTTCATATAGTTTACAGTAATTTCTTGCTGCATCTGGACAACCTAATTATTCTCAAACCATATTTTCTCTTCCTTTACTCTAGTTTAAGTAGATAGATTCAGAAGAGAAGCATATATTTCTGAAGATGGATCGCTCCTATATGTTTTATGAGTGTGGCTTACTTCAGATAGTCAAAGTCATAGTTGTTTACATCTTTCAGGTTTTTCCCTGTTCACTTTTTTAGGTACCCCAATTTTATGGGAAGATTTTTCATACATTAAAGTGACAGAATTTTAAAACAGTCAAATTTCACATTTGGGAACTGGCTCTGCAGTTCTTCTATCTTTTGCCCTTTTGTATCTGTATAAAGAAAAGAACCTTTTATGTTTATAAGGTCAAAACAGTTGGTAGCATTAGGGTTGTAGAGTAATTTAGAAAGTAAAATGAATCTTGGAGGAAAAAAGAAAGTGGCAAATCACTTCCATTAATCCTGTTGTTTAAAACTATTGCATTGTTTTGAAACAGAGGAACATTTGCATTGTTTTGGGAAGACTCGGTAAAGTTTGTTGAAAATATGGCAGAATTATCATTCTGGAATTTTAAAGCATACTTGCAATAGAAATTAGAGGCACCAGTGTTATACTTAACCACTTGGGGAAGGAAGAGAGTTGAGACGGCTAGGACAAAATTATAGATGTTCAAACACATCTTCTACAGTATTTTGAACATTATATTCACTGTTCTTTATAGTAAAACATTTAAATAGAGTTGAATGTTAGTGAACACTAACATTAAATTCTTCATGCAAGAAGAAATTGAAAAGCAATACTCTATTAGGAAACAGAGTGGTGCCTGGACATAGCCTTTTACTTTTAAATAATCTTGTTTAGCAGGAAAACCATTTGAAAGTGTTTCGTCATGAAACAAAACTCACATCCGTTTAACAGTTCTGTTTTATATAATATACTCATCTGGTAATAACACACCCTGATAACTCTGTTTTGATATCCAACAAATTCCCACCATGGTTTTCAAATGATAAACTGAAGTTATTACTAGCTGTTTCCAGTTATAACAGAGCATTTCTAGGGGAAAATAATCTCAAATCAAGAAAAACAAAAAAAGAGATTCTACTCTCATAGTTTTCAGCTGAATTTCTCTGTGTAAGAACTTTTTCAAACAGCACTTACAAATTTTGTATGCGGTAAGTAAATGCAAAGAAGCCTCGCTTGTGGTTCTCTTTTTCTTAAATAATGATTTTATTAACCATTAAGGCTAAACAGATAAAGAAACTAAAGAAAAATAAAAGTAGAAAGTGCAGAAAAAGAAAAAGCATTGTAGAAAGAAAAATAGAAAAAAATAAAAAATAGTAAGGAAAAGAAAAGAAATATACAAAAATAGCAACCTAACCTCTCATAAGAGAAGCTGTGTAAGAACATTGTTCTGACAAGTACAAACACACTGCCTCAACCCTGGACACCAGAAAAAGGAAAACAGGACACCTATAAAATATATTTCAGTAAAAATGGACACGCGCACAACTTCATCAAAAAGTGCCTGACAACTCAACTCACTACAGCACAACCAATAAAAACTATGAAAAAGATAACACTATCACACATCAAAAAATTTCAGAAACAGCCACAAACTAATATAACCACATTGCATTACCATAGCATAAAGCAAACAAAGCTTTCCAACACATCTTAACTAAACCAAAAGACCCAGTAGCCCAGAAGTAAAAACAGGAGTCATCTTCAGGAGTCAGTTGTAACAACAGGAGTCAGTTGTAACAACCACTAAGTAGGACAGGCAGGAAGGAGGTTAGCACAGCACATTCATAAACACCTGTATTATACACAAAGTTAATAGTGCATAATTAAACCATTACAGATATACATATATCTTTAAGAATATGAATATATACCCCATCTATGTTACATATTTCATCTTGAATTATACAGAAATGTCATTACAGGTACTCCTTGACTTACCACTGGTTCCTTAGCAACTGTTCAAAGTTATAGCAGACTGGCTTGAAGATACTTATGACCCAGTTTCAAATTTTTGGTTGCACCTCTGCAGTCATTTGCACTTATGACCAAGCACAGTGGTGCTACAGCATTCACCCATCCCAGTCTGCCAGGTCCCTGCAAGCACTCATTCGCCCCAGGGAGATCAGGCTGGCTGTAGCATCCAGCCTGTTCTCTCCTTGTTTGCACACTCCAGCAAACCTGATCTCCCCAGGTCGCTGCGTGGGAAGGAAGCTGAAAGGCTGTGAGGACCCCCAAGGAGTGAGAAGTGGAATATGGGATGCCTCAGGGTGGAGGAAACCTAGGTATGGCAAGCTGGGACTGCAGGAGGCCTCTCAAGGCCTCCTTGACCCCTGAGGAACCCTGTACCTGCTTAACAACCCATATGTTTGTTTCAACAACTGCATCAGGGACAGCAGTTGCACCACTTGTAACCTTAACGGGCAAGCTCCATTACGGTCATAATACAAGAACTGCCTATGTATGAAATTAAAAGATGCATTAGATTCTACAGCAAATGTAATTCCACTTTACAGAATATTCAGAAAAGATTCTGCTTTCTAACTTGTGATGCTGCCAGCTATCTCGGTGACAATCTGCGAGGAATTGGCTCAAAGTTTGTGAGTTCATCCCAGATGCTGACTTCGTGTTCAGAATGCCCTACCCTTTTTGTAGATGCTGAAACCGTGAGTATATTTACCGAAGCAATCACACAAAAGCAGCATGTTTATTAGAATTACATGGATATGTAATTTCATCATATATTTTCATGATCAGCATGTCAGTTGTCCTGAATATTTGCTCCCTGGATAATTAGAGATACATTGCATATTATGGAGTATTACAGCCTTTAATGCATAATTGTATTTTATTTATTTTTATTTATTTATTTGCATCCCATCTTTATTATTATTTTTACAATTAACTGAAGATGGCAAACATATCCAACACACCTTTCTTTCCATATTCTCCACAGCAACAAACCTGTGAAGTCGGTTGGGTTGAGAGTGAATAATTGACCCAAAGACACCCAACTGATTTTCATGCCTAAGGCAGAACTGACTCTCACTTTCTAGCCAGATGCCTTAATCATCAAAATCTGTTTTTATACGACTTGCCATGCCAGACTATAAATGGAAACTTGCATACCAAAGTGCTACCATTCAAATTCCAAACCATTTTCTTCATGAAGTAGACTAACCTAGAGTCTGAAGGTTGAATTGTGTCACCTGGACTTATTTTCTTGTTAGTTTGAGACACTTTGTTGGTCACCCAAACAGTTTCATCAGTAGGAGCAAGTTAGTCAGGCAAAGAGTCCTTGGAATGTACCAACTCCTCCCACATCAACCTCAGGCATTTCTTCCCTGAAGTGCATTGCAATGTGTCAGTGCAGATTCTCAGTCATCCAGATAAAGTTGTCTGAAGGTTGAGTGATGACAACTGGACTTATTTTCTTGATTTTTGAGATGTTTCACTGATCATCCAAGCAGCTTCACCAATCAGATCGTTAGTTAGGAGGAGAGGTTGTTTCAGGAGAAGTTGGTACATCCAACGATTCTTTGCCTAACTAACTGGCTCTGACTGATGAAACTGCTTGGATGAGCAGTGAAACACTTCAAACCAACAAGAAAATAAGTCTAGTTTTCATGAGCCTTAAGATAACTTTATCAGCTAGACCACGGGTGTCAAACCCGATTACATCATGTGACGTATCATGATGTATCACAACACTTTTTGTCTTTGCAGAGTCTAGGTGGACATGGCTTGCACATGATGCAACTGGCCTGCAGGCAGCCAGTTTGACAGGCCTGAGCTAGACCAGAGAGTTTCTCTGCAACGTCTGATCTCACTGAAGCATTGTGCCTCAGACAAAGCCATTCTTCATGACCATTCTAGAGTTTAATTCTTATGGGATTGTCCCTGCTGATTTTCATTACTCAATGAGAGCAATTTTTACCAGTCTTTGAAAGAAACAATGTTCACTGAAGCATCTTTATTTTTTTCCAGCTTCTCTCTTGTGGGCTTCTAGAGAAATTAAAGTTTAGTGTCTTAGAACTACAAGAATACTTGGATACATATAATAACAGAAAAGAAGCAACACTTTCTGTAAGCATGATCGTTATGTTTTGTCTTATGTTGATTTTGTCTTACTTTTAAATATAAAAACTGAAAAGAGATTGGTTTATCAGTAAACCATTTTTTGGAAAACACAGCACTAGTTAACGCTGATGTATATTCATTACTCTCAGAATATACTGTATGTTAAAGATTTTAACTTTAAAGACTTAAACATTTTAGGAAGTAAACAAGACTTTAGGGATTGGAGTCATCATAATATGATTAAATTTGATTAAGTTACAATGTAGTATCTACTACATTTTCATTCAAGAATTTTATATTCAGCACAGTAATCTTAGATTTATTCCAGAAATATTTAGAAATTCAGTAAAATGTATATTATCTCAAAAGTATGATTTTTTTTAAAAATGAAAGTTTATGTCTTCTGTGCTAATGCCTATATAAATATGTGTGGGTGTGTATGTATGTATGTACACACATATATACATATATATTGTTTTTTACAAACAGTGGCTGGCAAACTGCAAAGCAACTTTTTCAGGGGGTTCAAGAGATGGGGTTATCACTTGTCAGCCAGGAGATTCAGAAGAAAAGGTAATAAAAATTCTGGTTATATGGTGGTGTTTCTGGAGGAAGATTTTTGTGTGCCTTGTATTGGTTTCAATTTCAGTCTAATACCATAGCAACTATGAAACTTAATATAAACAGATTCTGAATTATTCTCATACATGCGGAAGAGAGGTTTATATTCCCGTGTTTGTTTGAACATTGAAAAATCTCTTCTTCCTTCAAATCCTCATCAGTAAGTCAAAATACATGTACATACCTAAAAGTCATGGAGATTTATTAATTTAATTGCTGTGGCCACCCATCTCAATCAGACACCAATAATGGAAAAAGAAACAGGCATTTCTATGGAGATTTTCAGTCATCCAGGTCATGGCTCTCCCAAAAGTGTTTTTTCAAGAGACAACAGGACTTTCTGGTTTTTCTTTAAAGAAATTTTGCTTCTCATCCAAGAAGTTCTGGGAAGAATGTCTCTGATGAGTCTGTGCAAGGATTTGAAGGGAGTCTTCAAATGGGCCACCCACCTCTGCCAGAAGGAAGTTATCTTCCAACAGCCATCCTCCAGCTGCTTCAAAGGCTTTTTCAGGTTGTTCATGTACATATACAGTACAGAGATTAGAGGTGACACAGGAAAAGCCCATTCAACAGATACCGCTGCCTCGACTTTAATGACTTTGCAAACAAACCGTTGAACATTTTGCACATCATTACTATCTAATCAGAAAGTAGATATGTATTAGTGATAGGGTTGTGTCACAATTTGGACCAGAAGACAAAAAAGGACTTTGAAGTGAATGTAGTAGCATTAGTTAGAAACTCCTTAAAGTAGCTATGCCTTTTCCAGGATTATTCATTTACTGCAAAAGCATCTTTTTGCCTTCAACTCAAAAGCACTTGAAAAAGCATGAAAGGATAATCTAGAACTTTGGTTTACATTCTCTTTAGAAAAGAGGTGGAATAAATGACCTAATTTGTTTAAGTAAGTATATATTGTGTTTAAGGGCTTACAGGCCAGTCTGCCAACTCTGAGCAGTTTAATCCCTTTCTGGAATTAAAATCACACTATTAGTTTGAAAATAACCACATAAACTTA
Source organism: Rhabdophis nuchalis (assembly GCA_039707465.1). NCBI lineage: Eukaryota > Metazoa > Chordata > Lepidosauria > Squamata > Natricidae > Rhabdophis > Rhabdophis nuchalis. The sequence continues at coordinate 41,502,243 of CM077649.1, read as the reverse complement.
ACAAGAAATGCTCAGATAATGTAAGTACCATACCATAAAATAGGGGGTACTAATTTGATCATGCCTGCTGACTTATCACATAAGTAGATATGAATAATAAACCAAGGATTTCCTGTCATACCTAGTGTACCAAGATCCTCTCCAACCTTGTGATTCTGTGATGCAAATCAGTTACTTTGACTTGTTCCACTTGGAATAGGACATAACATCCTCTTCTCTTCTGGCCTATTAATATGTTCCTGTTTAAGAAGCTCTTAAATCAGCATTGAAGATATATTTTAATGTTAATGGACTGTTAATTCTAATGTTTTTGTGTGAATCCAGTGCGGAATAATACACTGGCCATACCATGTTCAGAGTCAAGGGTTGAACAATTTATTTTGCATTTATGCATTTCTCTACAATGCATGGAAAGCAAAGCAGTACTCTGTACTTATGGCCTATTGCACTCCTGGTCTCAACATAGAACAGTTTCTTTGCGAAAGGCTTGGAGATGAATTTCATTTCGGTTTCTTTGAAACAATAGAATCAGGAAGAATTATGAATGAAAGCAGCATATCTGCCATAACTGAAAAAAATAGCTTATTCCCAGGATGTAGAGATTGTAGATAATGTTACAAAGGTCAACATATAATAATAATAATAATAATAATAATAATAATAATAATAATAATAATAATAATAATAATAATAATAATAATAATAATCTTTATTGTCATTGTAAAAATTACAATGAAATTGGTTGAATATAGCTTGAATGTATTTTTCCCCTGTAAAGTTTTGAACATTGTGATAGTTTTTGCTTTTTTGATTTATTTGCAGATTACTCTTTCAACTTTCCTTCTGTCATAATGTACCTATGTTATTGGTTTAGTCAGTGCTAAAAATATTTGTTTTACTTTTCCACATAATCAGTTTTCTCTCTTTGCACTGGGTCTCCTCCCACAGTTTTTGGCCATATGCATAAAATAAGAACGAGAAAGTAAATCTTTGTCCTTATTTTTGTATATGGAATTAGAGAATGTTCAGCTTTAACTTTCCATCGGCATGTTCAGAGATAATGAGGTTTGTGGTTTCCAACCCTCATAGGATTTAGCCAGTGATAATTATTTTAGTGGAAAAGCATTTATTAATGATCTACTGGTTTGTCTTGGCATGTCATAAGCTTTATATAGCCTGGCAGTGACCAAGTTCATTTGCCACAAATCAGGGGTTTTTCGAAACTAACCAAATCTATCTAATGTAATTAAAACTGAATTTCTCCTGCCTTTTCCCATCCAAATGACAATGTATTTTAATTTACAGACCAAGCAGCATTCCAGGGCTATATTTTGTGTCCCTCTGGAGACAAGATTACATTATTATAATGTGTTCATTCATTTAAATTGAGTTATTCAAAGAAGATGAAATGTTGCCTGATTATTCTTTTTATACTAGTTAAATTAAATATTCAGAAGGTACCTCAAGTCATGCAGAAAGTTGGGATATTGGTTATAAAACAAACTGACAAAAATCTGTCAGATCTCACATCCCTTTCTATCTGACTTCATATTTAGTTCACCAAACCAGACCGAACTAGTTAAATGGCATTTTACAGGGAAGACTTTTTATATGTATCAACTAAAGCAGTGATGGCTAACCTTTTTTGGCTCGTGTGCCAAAAGCGGGGGGAGCGCAGGGGGGTTGTGCGTGGGCGTGCCACACCCATAATGCTATGTGCACGACCCCCTGCTTTTGGCACACTTTTTTCGCCCTCCCCAGGCTCCAGAGGCTTCTCTCCCCACCTCCAGAGCTTCAGGAGCTTCCCTAAAGCCTCCAGAGGGCAAAAAATGGCCTCAATAGAAGGCCTAAATCAGCTAGCCAGTGCACACATACGCGCTGGAGCTGACAGGGCAATGCCTTGCGTGCCCTAAGAAATGGTTCCGCGTGCCACCTGTGGCACCCGTGCCATAGGTTCGCCATCACTGAACTAAAGCAATAAATGCTTAAACTGCAGTGTTTCCTATATTAAGTAAGTTATGATTAATTCACCAATAACTGTCTGTAGTGGATTACAGCTAACAACTTTGTTTGATGCTTAGCTGTGCTTTTGTAAAATATTGTACAGCAAGGCAACTTTCAGTCAAATATGCAGCATTAAGATATTTCAGGATACTGCTGAGTAATTTAAAATCAATATTATTTTATTCATTTTTCATGCTGTACAGCAAACAGTTGTATTGGTTTCGTTCTGACTAGGGAAGCAGGGTGACTATAAAGAAAAGGCTAAGTAAGGAAAAATAGTCAAACTTGAAGGTATGAGATTTAACACAAATTTGTACAGGTAGCCCTTGACTTACGACCCCAATTGAGGCCAAAATTTCCGTTGCTAAGCAAATAGTTGTTAATTGAGTTTTGACCCATTTTACAAGCTATTGTTGTTAAGTGGATCACTGCAGTTGTTCAGTTGCATGATCATTAAGTGAATCTGGTTTTCCCATTGACTTTACTTGTCAGAAGGTGCAAAGGTGATCACATGACCTCAGGATGCTACAACTGCCCTAAATACATGTGAGTTGCCAAGTGTCTGAATTTTGATCACATGACTAAGGCATACTGAAACAGCTGTAATTGTGAAAAAGGGTCATAAGTCACTTTTTTCAGTGCCGTTGTAACTTCAAACGGCTGCTAAATTAATGGTTGTAAGTGAAGGGTCACCCATATTTAGTGCAACTGGAGATACTACTAAGACAAACCTTTTAAATGCCAAAAATTCATTGTTTTTATCCAATGAAGGATGTAGGCAGTGGTAGAATTATATATTATATTTGTAATGGTGTATTAATGTCTAAGTGAAAAATAATAGTTTTTGACTACTTCTGGAGATTGAAGTGTCATCATAATTTAGTATATTAGTAAATGTAATAACTAATATATTTGTAATAATTAGGTAAGTTCATTGCCTTAGTCATACATGAAAAAGTGAGATAAAAGTCTAATAATAAAAATGACATTTTAATGTTATTTTTAATGTTTTGGTACTTCTGGGTACATTTTGGGATTTGTGTCCTATTGTCAGTCATTATCATCAAAATATATCCAAATACTTCAGTTTTAGCTAGATCGTATAGATGTAAATGCTGCATTTCTTAACATTACTTTCCATGGCAAATTATGATATTTTTTCAAAAATGAAGTGCATATATAGCAAGAGAAAATCATTGGAGCAGGAGATCATTGGAGGAGCAATCATCTTTCAGTTCCTTAGTTTTTTCTATGAAGCTTCAAAAATGTTTGCTTGGTAGTGTGCTCTCTTTCAGTGTTAGAGCGCTGGTCCTATATGATGGTCAATATGGCGTTGGACTTTAGAGTCACTGATCTAGGAAAGATGGTCCCAGAGTAGATTGTTCACACATACTGTATTCCTTATTGACAGCTGAATAGATGTTTGAAAAAGAGCTTTCTTGAAATAGGTGACTGGTGCTATTTTTATTAGGAAAAAGAAATATTATACAGGCTCATGATTCATAGAATCTTTCATATTTGGGTTGGATATAACATGTTCTAGTGCAAATATAGATAGTTTTGTCAGCAGTTTGAATGCTATGGGCAATTTAATTTCTCAGCTATTGTAAGAAAATATTCCTATACATTATCTTACGTTATATTTTAAAGATCTCAATACACTAAAATAATAGCTTAATTTACAAATGGCTTTCAGAAATAGGTTAGCTATAGTTAACATCTACAGCACACATGAGGCTTTTTACCAGAATCAGCAAGTACAAAATTGTACATAAATTTTAGAGAATCTTTTAAGCTTAATACAGATGAGGTTGGGGTGCGGGCAGCATTTTTAAAAAACAAATCTTATTATTTTTTAAAATTTTCTTTTTAGAAAGATATATGCTGCATGTTCTGTCATTGCTCCAAATGGATTACAGCATACAGAAAAACTATTTTAAAAAATCATATAATCACCATCTTTAAACAAGATAATCTAAAAACATGAGGGAGCTTTAAATTGCCTCCTAAACTGTAATAAGTAGATGGCGGAGCATGCTTTTAAAAATCTGACAAATAACTTGGACTTGTCCTCCTACTTCAAAAATGGACAATCCTGCTTACCTTATATGTTTGCTTATCTCAACCCGCCTAAATATTGTTTGAAACCTGCATGATACTAAAAGAGCCTAATCAATTTGCATCCACAGCTTTTTTTTAAATTTCTTAAAATGGAAATTTTAAGATTATGAAAACATAGACTTCATAATTCCAACATTCCAATGTCCTGTTTTTGTGACCTTTTCCTTCCAGTCTGTTGCATCTTGCTGGTGAAGATTTTGGAAATCACAAGCTAGTGATTTATATTATTATATTATTTGGCCACTTCTAATACACACTATCTTATTGTGGGATTTGATTTTTTTTCCTTTCAGATCACTCTGGTCTATAAGAGAATTGTGAACTATTGATTTTACAATTATGATTAAGATTTCTGAGCCATGCATGTTGTGTACTTGATACATCCTGAATCACTTTAGCAACTCAAAATAAGCTCTGCTAATTGTAGTAAGAGAGTAGTAGGAATGGCTGTGCTTTTCCAGTTGCATGCATTACACTGACACTTTACTTTCTTTCCTTTCCTTTTTCCTGTGCCATGCTTGCTGTGTAGCAAATGGAATCTCTTGCAGTAAGTTAAACATTCTTTTCATATTCTTTGTCCATTAAAATATGGACTAATACACTGTTTTAACTCTTAGCATGTTTCTCCCTTTTCACTTTCTTATTTATTCAGTGTACAATCATTGTTATTAAATCATTTGTTTTTATTTTATTTTACTGTACAGTTTCCCAGGTTCCTTGAATGGAGCTTTCTTTGTTTATAAATTCTGACCATGTCACATTTAACTCCAATTATTATATGAATTTTATTTGAGAGTATATTAGCCTTCTTTAATTATCAGGGCACTCAGTTGCTTCTCTTCTGAATAAATCAAACTAATAGAATATTTTATTAAAGAAAGTGTCTTATTTCCTGATCTCATCAGCCATCACTGCAACAAACTAGCTCCATAATTCTAATATAATATTACAGTTCCAGAGTTTCAAGTTTTTGGTTTATGTGATAATCCTGAAGGGTTTTAATGAATATAAAATGTTCTAGATAAATGAAAAGTTTAAGGAACAGCTGTTATAAATTAGGGAATTACCATGAACATAAGAAAACCATATAACAAATATAGAGAAAATCTTTTAATTTTAATTTACCTGGCTCAATTTAAACAAGAGTTACCATAAAAATTATTTACCTATTCCCAATATCTGAGTCCATAATTTGTTTATTTAATTTAATTTAATTTAATTAATTTATTTAGATGTATAGAATTTATTCAAAGGGTCAGTCATTCCTTGAAAATATGAATGAATTACCACCCCAGAATCCTTTGTGCCATTTCACAATGAACCATGTGTTTTTGCAATGAAATCAACTATGAGCTCTGCCACTGGGAAACTGAAAATGTCACCCTGTAACAATTATGTCTAAACTATTTTTTTTCATAAGAATTTTTATAATAATCTTATTTTATAACCCATGCTTTGAAATTCTGTTGTTCGAACAAAACATAGATAAGATTAGCCACAATTATTTTGACTGAAGACAAAACAGTAAAATAAAATTAATAAAAATGGAAGAAAAGGCTTTGAAATTTCTTTGCATGGCCATATAGGAGAAGAAAAGGGAGAATATAGAGGAATTTCCTATCACAATAAATTATAGTTTATGATCCCAGAATGTAGTTTATGATACTACTTGAAGTAAAAGCACAACTTGCAGGTTCTTACATTTCTTGTCACAATTAATTTGTAAAAGTAATGCACACTGTATTGACATAAAATAAATCAAATGTTAAAGTCATTATGGTAATGTTAGCTTAATAAAAAGAAATGATGTAAGAGAGATTCTGCATCATAGAGTTTAATCAGACTCAGCATTTCAAGTCCTATAAGGTAGATCATCATTATTAATTCCATATTGCTTGGGAGTAAGAAAGAACGGCTTGCAACTGTGTTCATGGCAGTGGAAAAAATTATATCAGGGATAACTGATATAGAGGCTTATATTTTAGCAGTTCTGCTGCTCTATCTCATCATCAGCCTGAAGAAACATTAAAACAAATGATGTAGAAATAGCATAAGATACTCATAATAGCTTCATATTGTTTTGTAACTCCTGATTCTTAGTTTCTGTTGCAAAGCATATTATGGAAAAATCCAAGCTGTCACCTTTTAATAGTAACTCTCTTCTACTATTATTATTTTTTAGCAATTGGAACTGTGTCAGAGATTATATAAGCTGCACTTCCAGTTATTGTTACTTTTTCAGTCATACTGTAAACTCATCGGACAAGTGCATGAAGTTAGTACAATGCCAGAGGTACGTAGCAAGAAAAGAAAAGACAGAAGCATCTTTTCTTGGAATAATTGCTGTATTCTTCTGATTAATATTTATTTCTTGCACCAGATCAAGTGAATTTTAAATCGTCAGTAATGAACATTTAAATTTTGATGGACAAGAATCATAATGGAAGGAAGAATTATGAAAAGTTAATAGGAGTGGAATCAAGTATTCTTTTTTGCTCCATCCACCCCCACTCCCAGTTTTTTAACTGTGTAATGCCTATACTGGAAGTTATCTCCACGTTTCCTAACACAGAATCATGGGAAAATTCTGGTGCCAATCACACTCTTATATTTTTATTGGGCTCTGAACACATTATGGTCTGCAGATTGTGTATTAAGCAGTGTCTTTTAAAATTATAAATGTAGAAAACTTTAGAGCATTTTGTTGATTTTATGAAAATGTCTCATTTTAAGAAAAGATTTTAATATTTTTTTACATATATATTTTGCTTCTCTTTTATACAAAGAGAGAGAGAGAGCTAAAGTTGGTATGCACATCATTCTCTACACCCCATATTTCCCCCACAGGAATGTTAAATAAAATATTAGCAAAAAGTGACTAATGTAATATATTCATCAGTTGAATTTCATGCCTGAGAAAAGACTTCCCCTACTCTAGTTTTAATACTGAAACTATAGTATTACAGTAAGCTACATGAAGCATATAGTGGGCTACTTTTAAATAGGTTGTGGCATGGTTTTTAAAAAGCATAGTCATCTAAATGCAAGGTGGCACAGTGGTTGGAGTGCAGTACTGCAGCTACTTCAACTGACTGCCAGCTGCAGTACGACAGTTCAAATCTCACCGGCTCATGGTTGACTCATCCTTCCATCCTTCCAAGGTGGGTAATATGAGGACCCAGATTGTTGGGGGAAATATGCTGACTCTGTAAACTGCTTAGAGAGGGCTGTAAAAACACTATAAGTGGTATATAAGTCTAAGTGCTATTGCTATTGCTATATATTTATTCTTCAAGTTATAATTCAACACTTGTCCAAAATGAAGCAGAACCTAGCCACCTAGAAGTGTAAAATGTAACCTGCAGGTAAGAATTGCTGATGAGATGCCTTGACTTCAAACATCAAGGAATTGATGTTAAATTGAAATCATCTCAATACAGCCTTTTAAATTTAATAGTACTGGTATCAAGTGACTCAAGTGATCTATCATTGCAGCCATAAGCTGCAATCTACAATAACATATTGTTATAATTGGCTTTCATGAAGTCATAAAGCCAACACCTGTCCCACCTTGATTTTAAAAAGAAGGGAGTGAAGTTTGATGTCCTTTAACAAACTCATCTTATGAAATCTTTCAGATTTTTAAAAATTATTGACACAGTTTTCCCCACCTCAATTTATAGAGAGTAGGCTGCATAAAGGAAGTTAAAAATACAAGGGTAACAATACTGTGTTATCTGGGATTCATGATCCTTCCAGAAGTCATGGAGCTAAGCAGAGTCCACCCCATGAAGCCACTCCCAGAAGTAGAAACAGAACCACTGAAAAAAGTGCCTTTTACTCTGACTTTAGGTAGTCAGTTAAAAGGGATACCATGTTTAATGTGATTCACAATTCATTTATTCCAGTTTCACAAAATACAAATATGCTGTTGAAAGGCAGTGTGGTTTAGTGGTTAAGATGTTATACTAGAATCAAGGAGCTGCAGGTTCTAATTCTTCCTCAGCCATGAAAACCAATTAGATAACCTTGAGTTAGTCATTTTCTCTCAGCCCCCAAACAATAACATAACACAGTGTAAGGGTCTGCCGCAAGTCAGCTGAAGAACAAAACCCTTGTCATTATCATGCATTGATCTTTTTAACTGGGCAAATGTAGCACAGAAGTAGTAGACTCTGTAACCAAGCTGGACAGAGGCTGAAAAGCAATAATAAGATAGCATGAAGTAATGTGGGAGATATAGATCTTATTTTAGAATAGTGGGGTTGAAATGCACGATTAAATGCTTAGAGCATTGATTTTGGTTTTTAAAAAAATCTTAATAAATCCATAAAGTTGGATTCATATCCAAATATTTGATTGAGCTTAGGGTAAATAAAATTTTATTTTAATTAATATCTCGTACATTTTTTAAAAGTAAGAATGTTTTTATGATATTCTTTAACTTGTTAAACACACTATATTCCTCCCCTGGTTTTAAAATTGGGACAAGATGTACCATATATATATATATATGTGTATATATATATATATATATATATATATATATATATATATATATATATATATATATATATATATATATATATATTTGAATGCATAAATTATTAAATTAATTTTTATATGGATATTGTTCCTCTTAATTTAAATAATTCATCTGTCCTTAAATTTTACATCTTTTATACGAGAGGGAAAAAATGTGCATTGTTGAAAATGATTGTTTTTCTTTCTTCCACAGCTGCTAAATATGTCACGAGATCTGAGCGAGTTAAAGAAAAACCTTAAGGAAGCTAGTGCCGCCATTGCACTCGATCCATCGATTATAGAAAGTGGTACCTCTGAACCCATGTTCACTTCTACAGAAATAGCTATTCAATTTATGCTAGAGTGTCTGAAAAACAATGAACTTGGAAAAGCGCTACACCAAATAAGAGAATGCAGGTATATTGGAATAGATGGCTAATGTATTATATTTTCCTATTTTCTCTGAAGAGCAGCTATCAAATATTGTATGATTTTACTGAATAATACTGAATATGATTGCTGAATGTATATAGATGGATCCAGATTAAAGAGACTCATTTCAATCTAATAAATGAGAAATAATGAAAATGTTCTGCGCTCCCTTTGTTCATCAGGTATCTCTATAATGTTTTTAAAAATGTTATAGTTTTGGAACACAGTCTATTATCAGTTTCCCTTGCTTAGAGAAATGAAGTTTCTATTGAAATGGGAGGGAAAAACTGTCTTGATCACAAATTAAGTTTTGTATGTTGAAAAGAATAAAGTTCTAGTATTGCCAATTTAGTGGTGAATATACTGTTTTTGTCCACTAAACTATCTATGCCTTTGTTTTCAAGCTTCTTTTGCATGAGATGGTACCAAAAGCAAAACAAAAACAAAAAACCCAGCATATCTGTTTGCTTTGTCAGAAGTATTATCTTGTAAAATCCAATGGATTCAAGCAAATAAAAAAGAGAACCTGCTTTATACAAAAAGCCAGGAGTTTTAAAGTTACTATACTAGCTAATAATGAAGATTCCTTTTCTTCCTTCAAAAGAGAGAGACAAAACATTGAAAAGGAATCTTCTTAAATGCATTGCAGTGCATATTGTTATTAATAACTTTGCACTTGAAGGTTTTTTTCCCTTCATTTTGTGATATCCCTAAGACTGGTTTTTGTTTTTTGTTTTGTTTTGTTTTTTTGCCCTTTTACATTGTGTAGCCACAGAAATAAAGAAATGAGATTTCATTTGCATTAAACAGCATTTCAGTAGCATATCCTGTGTTTTTGTTTCATTGCAGGAATTTATGGCCGAATGACATTTTTGGAAGCAGTTCCGATGATGAAGTCCAGACTCTACTGAATATTTACTTCCGGCACCAAACACTAGGGCAATCTGGCACTTATGCATTGGTAGGCTCTAATCAAAGCCTGTCCGAAATCTGTACAAAACTGATGGAGCTGAACATAGAAATCCGAGACATGATCCGGCGAGCTCAAAGCTACCGAGTGATCAATTCTTTTCTTCCAGATTCCAGTGTTTCTGGCACGAGTCTCTGACAAAAGTCTGGTGCCCCCTACCTCTTTCAGGCTGGGATTGCTTCCATGCTGGGATGAGATGGTTCAGTGCATTTTCAGCTTTAGAAAGAGTTGGTCAAGTCATACTCAATCTTGTTACTTTTACAATATTTTCCAAGAAAAGTTGGGCAGTGTTATCAGAGTGCAGTCATAATATAAGGACAAAAGTAGCGTCAAATCCTTTGTTCTGAACTACACACCCAAATGACTTTCACAGGGCAACTGCAATTCACTACTGAAGAAGTGACTTCCTTACATACCAAAGACTACTACGCAGAGCAAGACTCCCTTTCTAGAAAATAGTTTTAGATATCAAAAGTGCAATCTCTCCTTCACTTGAGGATTTTTTTTTTAGTTTTGTACATTTATTCCTTTGACCAAGTTATTAAAAACAGGCAAAATGAAGCTAGCGACAGATACTGAGACTGTCACTGCGAAAGCTGAGAGCCTCTGCATATGAAAGTTGTTGTAAAGGACTACAAATGTGCACTGTATTTAAATATGATTACTGTATCTTCTAACTAGAGAGAAAAAAAATAAGCTGCTATGAAGTACATTTGTTGATGTTGCTAGGCTACTGTCTTGGAAGGTACTAGATTCTATTTCAAGAGGTCTGTTGTTAAGACCCAAGTACCTATGAATGGACGAAGATTTTTAAAAAAAAAGATTTTGGCTGCTTTTTACTAGAGAGTTGCTTTTATGTATATTTATATTAAGAATGCTGGTCTGGCATAAGTTGTCATTTTGTAGAAAAATATCCTGTCTGATTTAAGTTCTTTTGAACTGGTACATGCATCTTTTAATTTTAATGTACATTTGGATTTTAACATTGAAATTATTAAGTACAGATCAGATTTGCTTTCTATTTTCAAGTGGGGAGGGTTGCTTATTAGTAATATATGTTCCTGTTTTCTGGCAATTTTTTGTTTGCACTTACTGCTGTAAAGTTAAAATAAGTGCATGTAAGTTATTTGCACATTTGAGACACTTTTATTCCAACCTTGTGTGTGTCGCTTATTCACCCTGTAAATACATTTAAAGGTTTTTGTGAATTTTCTTTTAATATTTTGATCATTACAGATCTCAAGTATAAAAGACTATATATGTGTATGTGTACATACATGCAAACATACATATATCTATATACATACACATTAGCGTGTAAATGTACTAAATTGTAATGAGTTTATGTTATAATATATATGGAAACAATTCTATAAGAATATTTTGAAATCAGGTTCTTTTTCAGTTGGGCTTGAATCAACATGTAAATTAGTCCAACTTTTATGTGCTCACTATGCATCCAAACATTACCCTGCACAAATTGATATAAATTGAACAAAGTCCCTTAAATTTAATGTATTCTTGCTGAACCAGTTCTTTCTAGCTAAATTTTGTTAATCTGGTGTCTTCCAGAGATGTTGGGACCACTAATACCAGAATTTCTAACTAGAGAATATACTGGAATTCTGGGATTTACAGTCCAAACAAGTGGGAAAGGAACCAGGCTGAAAGGGCTTCTGGGAATATATGAAAATTGATAGGCTTCTCTGTTCTCCCTTCCTCAAAACAGTAATTTGAGCATATATAAGAGAAGCCAGGTATTAGTTTGAATTGTAATGGAAAAATCAAGCTGTAAGAAATATATTGTTATGCAAAATGTAAGTGTACTTATTCTGTAACACCACAATTGAGCAGATGGGCTCTATAGGTGTGAACCTCTTCCAGTTGGATTGTGCCACCTTTATTATAGAAGCCAATTTAAAATTTTGTTTCCTAAAATGATTCAAACAGGGATTAAAATAGTGTATCTCACATTCAGACTATGAAATCAACATTAGCTAGGTATATATCTTGGGTTTCCCCCCCCTATTGAGTTGGGAGAGAGACAAGCTTTATGCTTAGTACCTACTACCATAATCATATGAATTTGGGGAGTATTAATGGGATATAAAATTATTTTTATTGCTTATAATCTTGTGTGGCAAGTCCGTGTCAGCTAACCCTCATGAAAGCTAACATGAAGTGCCTCTTTCACTGTGTGACTTGAGTGCTGCCCTACTCACTTAGTTACTATTCTCTTTAGAGGAATGCTTTGTAAGAGATTAACAGATGTTTCTGAGTGTTAGTAAACCTAATATAATTGAATGGATGAAGTTCATGTTTCGTCTTCATTGTGCTACTTACCAGCTCTTGTATAGCACAGGCTTAAACTATCATTTTTTAAAATGAAATGTCAACCTAGGTCCATGTACATGTAGCTAAGAGCTATCATAATCATGCTTAATTGAACTCTATTTGCAACTTCAGGACATGTGTTGTTTTCACTATCATTTTTCTACTAGTTTTATCATTGAAAAACCACTGAAAATAAGATGGAAGCTTCATTTATTCATCTATTTCCACATCTCCTTGCTAAAATGCAACAGAATTGGGGTAAACTCATTACAAATGCAACTATTCAGGTTCCTTTTTAAAAAAAGTAATGTACGAAATAGATATGAAAATCTCAGTTGCTTATGAAGAGTAGCCAAATCTTATCAAATTCATGTTTTTACATTGGCTTGAAATTGCACATTTAATCTACAGTGCTATGAAATTCAGTATGCACCTCTTCTAACATAGGCCTAATCAGTCGTTTTTGCCAATTAGTTTTGAGAGTAATGTCCATCCTAGGACAAAAGTGCTAACATGTAATTTAACATGCGCCACAAAATTCAAAGTAGTATATTAGCAATCTGACATTGTCTTACATGATTAATACAAAACACCTAAGTAATCTTAACCTTTAATATGATTAGGTATTTTTTCCTGTTTAATTTCAACAAGACAGACAGGCCATCTCATGACTCAGGAAGACTACTGTGCTTTATATTTCACTTAATTATTGTTACCCCTAACATATAATTCTATTACATATTATATTTTCCTTCAGTGATTTAAGACTTAATTTCATGTGTATATATATAATGCCATAGTAGTCATGAAAGTATGCTGCTCAATCTTTTATCAAACTTCAATATGTTCAATTATATTCAGATTATTCAGTATCACTGTTTCTACAAAAACATTGCAGGAATATAGTATCTTTTCCACTTTTTCTAGTTAAGCATGTTAGCTTTCCCATCTCTTTTTAATGATCAAAGGAAATAAATTTAATTAGAATGTAAGTTTTATTAATTAGGCAGTACAGTGATAAATTACAAATATATTTTAGCATTACAAACATCTTTAGTCCATTATCCATTGCCAAGTCAGAATCCTAAAGTCAAATCCATATTATGAAACAAAGTGCAACCACAGCACACAAACTGCACAGATCAAACAATGTATTTGAAGCTGTAGGTGTTGTCGCAAGATAATCTTTTGCCTTTACAGCGTCCACATAGCTCTTGCCGGTGTGGTCTCTTGAGGTCAATGTGCCTTTTTTTCTGGGGACAGGAGCAGCGAGTCTTTGAACAGATCTTAGGATAACAAACTTTAATTAATAGAAGAAATCAAAACCTAAAGTTCAACCTATAGGTCAAATGTTTGAACTATAAAAGATGAAAAATATTCTAACTAAGATACAAGTTGATCCTATTGCACAAATGTGCCACAGATGCCAAAAAACAGTAAACAAAGGTATAAGCACCCTACACCCATATTGAACCTGAATTAAGAAAAGTTTTAAAAATGGCCATACCCTATATTTTTAATAGTAACAATCATCCTCTGAAGCCCTCTATCCAATTCCTCGGGTTAGTTTTTGTTATTAAGAACAGGGATGTCAAACTCACGGTCTATGGGCCTGATGCACCACGCGCTGGCCACTCCCACCCCCATTTTAGCAAATAGGAAAAAAGGGATACATCATGTGATGCCACAAGTGTGACACTCCTGAAGAACAAGGAAATGAAGCATCTGAATTATCCTTACTTGTTGGTGAACAGTCATCAGAGGAAGAGAATTCATTAACTCTTCCCAAATATCTATTGTTCAAAAGTAAATGTCTTATAGTTCAGATGCACCAAACTTCCAATTTCTGTGGGCGGTCTGACCTGACATTCTGCCTATTATATCCAAAATCTGCGAAATGATATCCTTTCTATGAGAAGTTTCAAAGTTCCACATTTATTATCGCTACTTGTTGAGGTAGAAGAAAACTACTTATGGAAGTCAATTTGTCTCAGAGAATTGTATTGCATATTAATATTAATATTAATCAAATATGTTTTTAATAACTGCAATTTTAAACAAGAAAAAAACCCCAAAATTTTCTTTTGATACTTCTTTAACGTGTTAATAGAAGTTGCTGAATGTTGAGTCTTACTTACATGGCACTGAATTGCTTCTACTTTATAGGGATTAAAGCTCTTTTGGCACTTGCGACAAAGCTGCTTAAAGTATACCTAAAAATGAAAGTGGTACATTTGAAAGGGGAGAACCTCAGATAAGAGGATCTGTAAAATGTAGCGTCAAAAAATTATACATTGAAGCACAACCAAACCAAAACTCTTGGTGCCAAACAGACATTAAAAGTTCTTATTTAGCTCATTTTATGATTTCCTATTAACATGGCACAATTTAACCCAAAGCAAAAAAAAAAAAAAAGTTTGTATCAAAATGTAACTATAACTGATGTTAAGAAAAAGTGAACAAGAATAACATAAACTGGACCAACATGCTGCTTCCAGCATTTGCAGTTGGTCACAATAGTTAACAAGTAAACATTGCACAAAAACATCACTTCTAGTTTGCTCCTCATATTCAATTAAAACAGAGTCTAAAAAGATTCTGCAAGTTTGAGACAACTTACATTTTCTAACCTGCAGTCCAGACATTGAATCCTTTTCTGAAATTTGCACCTTAAAATGTAGCATTTTTTCTAATGTTCTCCTAAACATACCTTATTGGTTCCAGAAATGCACCATACATAGGCACTTTCCCATCTGGTCTTACAGTCATTGCAATGGAAATAGCCATATTTCTGTTCTAAGAACTGCAATGGAAAATTGTTCATTAACAGTAAACATAAAATTTGTTTTGCAAAATTATTCTTAAATCCAAAACATTTACTTAATTCATTAACTAAAATAACATTTAAAGCACACTTTTTAAATGCAGAAATTTGAGGACAAAACAATCCTATTCACCATACATTTTACCTATATATGGGTATATAGGTATATTTTATGGTTGTTCTGCAATCATGAAAAAAAATCCAAATATTGATAATTATTTCTGGACAAATACAGTTTTGTTCTATTCCCACAGCCAAATATATCCCTTCTATTTTGACACCTTCAAGAACTTGCACCCATTTCTCATTCAGGGGTGAAGTTACCCTACATAACAATTATAGTACTACCCCAGAGAGAAAGGCTACTAACAGAAGCCTAAGTACCAAAGTAAAAAAACCTGAAGCCAGAGCACAGGAGTATTTTAAAAGGGTCTGCGTTTAACCAGATTCTTTTCAATTCTTAATCCCAGCAACTCTTGTGAATATACTGTTAAACGCCATGCCTGTGTTCGGGGCTGGAGAAGGGAGGGAGAAACGTGGCAAACATTACATCCTGGCTGCATTCGCATGTTCGCCATACAATACAATACAATAGCAGAGTTGGAAGGGACCTTGTAGGTCTTCTAGTCCAACCCCCTGCGTGGGCAGGAACCTTATACCATTTCAGACAAATGGCTATCTAACATCTTCTTAAAGACTTCCAGGGTTGGCTGGAACGTTGGCTGGCTTCTTTAAACGGCAGGTCTTGCAGAAGTAGTGCAGAGTTTCTCAAGCTCAGTTACTTTTAACTCACAGAATTCTATTCCCAACTGGCTGGGGAATTCTGGGAGTTGAAGTCAACACATCCTAAAGACGCTGAGGTTGGGTCCCCCTGCTCTAGGCTAAGTCAGGCAAGCCAGGATCCAACTAACACCAGTTCTTCCACGGAAGGCAGTGGTGTATTAACCATTAAGCAGACTAGGCACGCGCTTAGGGCACCAGGCCCAAAGGGGGCACCACAAAGTTAAGAATTAAAAAAAAACCCAATGAAGATATGTACAGTATGTACAAAGGAGGGGGGCACCAAGATTTGTCAGCGTTTAGGGCACCAGTGAGCCTTAATCCGCCACTGACGGAAGGGAAAAAAACTTCCCTTCTACCGTTCATCAAAGCGCGGCTGCCAGAGGCGGGAGGGATTTCCAACCAAGCGCAGCGTCCGCGGGGAAACCACCGCCGCTCACCTGGAAGGTGGTCCTTTTGCCCTCTTCGTCGAGGTGACTCCCGCCTTCCTCAGCCTCGCCTCCTTTTCCGACGGCCTGCGGGGCAGAGTATCCGACGGCGTGGCCCGGCAGCTCGTCCTCAGTTCCCGCCTTCTCTTCGGCACCGCCCTCCGCCTTCTCCACGGACGTTCCCCTTTCCTCGGATCCTTGGTTGAACTGAAACGAAGCCGGCCCTTCGGCGTGCGCCTTCGGGTTCTCCGTCGCTTCGGGCAAAGTGAAGAGGCGGCGACCGAGCACGGGCGAGTAGAAGCCTGGGAGCGGCGGCTCCCGGCTGAGCCGGCCCGAGGGGCTTTGAGGGCGGACGGCCTGGAGCGGCCGGGATCCGAGCGAGCATTGCACCGCGGCGTCGGCCCGCGGGTTCACCTGAACGCCCACTTCTTTGGTGTTGGCTTTACGGAGCCGCGGGGTGAGGCCCGGGCTGACGTGCGACAGCAGCGCCTTTAGCTGCGCTCGCTTGTAAGTGTCCAAATAATCGGGCGAAGATACCTGAGGAGTCGCGGAGGGGGCCGTGAGCACCCCTTGGTAGGGATTGGAGATGCCGCTGCACTTGCTCTGCTTCCAGCTCGGCTGCTTCTGCTTGGGTGGTAGCCTCGAGGCCACGTTGTGGCTGGGAGTAAAGCTGCTTCCATAACTTTGATAAACACTGTAAGGCGGGTAAACGAAGCGCTCCATGCTGGGACCGAGAGCCTGGTTTAAGGGGCGGCTTCCTGCCTTCCTCGCTTTTATCGGCCCCAGGAATGCCGGTTGCAATTAGTGCTCATTACTACTGGCTAAAAGCATTAAACCATCTTCCTTAATTAAGGAACAGTTACGCACCGGAGTTGTGCGGAGTTAACAGGGTTTTTTGGACTAACTAACAGCAATGTGAGTTTGCTTTTATAAAGCACTTTCACTAAATGTTTGCAACCAAGAACCCTTCATGATGGATCGGACAGGTGTTGGATTGAATTGGTTGTAACAGGAAAGATGAAACTACAACATGATTCAACAGATCCTTTGAAGATAAAGAGTTACTTTACCAAAAATTAAGTCGTACCAAAATATTAGGGAGTGAAAACATTTACTCAAGTAGTACATTGATATCATCTGAATTTTGGAGATGCAGTTCAATAACTATCTAACATTGGCCCAGTTGCAATATAGTACCATAGTCTTTACAAACATAGTTACCCAAACAGCACTGGTTCTCTTGGTCAAAATGTGATTTAGTATGATGTGGGAATCCAAACAATAGAGTTAAATTATTTAATGTTCTCTGTGAATCCAGACAATTTGACTCAATGCAGTAAAACGAAGGGGCCTCTGTCTCAATCCAACTAATCCCCCATTTGTCAGAAAGCAACCTGGCTAGATTGTTCAGCACTAACCACTCCGGATGGTTCTGTTAGTCTTTTAAACAAGTGAGCATAATTCAAGTAGTAATGGTTTGTTTTCTTTTATGTGTATTTTAACACTTTTTCTGGGATATATGCATGTTCTAAAAGGCTTTGTGGAATTTTATGATTGGCATATTGCTTAGTAATATGTTAAATTTATATTTAACTGTTTAAATTAAAGCAAGCTTTAAAAATATACAATGATGAGGCATATTGTGGAGGCCATCATGTTGAAGATATAGGACCCAACTCCTGATTTTACTGAAGAAATAACAATTAACTATGTTAATATAATATACTAACCCAGAATAAACCACTTAATGGCTCATTGTTCATGCAATACACTAACTCTTAATGTGATGTTTGGTTTTAGCTTAAACATTGCAATTTGTTAACTAGGTTTATGGTCCAGAGTGTTATGTTTTAATATGTGTAATGACTTCAGATTTTACACAATATGTAAAATAAAATCATACTGTGGC
Source organism: Rhabdophis nuchalis (assembly GCA_039707465.1). Taxonomy (NCBI): domain Eukaryota; kingdom Metazoa; phylum Chordata; class Lepidosauria; order Squamata; family Natricidae; genus Rhabdophis; species Rhabdophis nuchalis. The sequence continues at coordinate 41,483,917 of CM077649.1, read as the reverse complement.
TTAGCATAATTTGTATGAATTTGTCACAAGAACATAAAAATGCGTGTGTATTTATATGCAAACCCATCCAGATTCAAGCCCAAAAGCATACCAGTGACTTTGAACTAGTCATACAAAGTAAAACCAACTTCAGAGTGTATAGAAATTTTCACTTATCCAGGTGGTGGTTATCCCAAAGGTGCTTTTCCAAAAGGCAACTAGACTTTCATGGGTTTTTTTCCCTTGAAAACGTTTGGCTTCTCATCCAAGAAGCTTTTTCAGAACTTTAGCGAAATGCTTTTAAGAAAAAAATCAAGGAAGTTCAATTGCCTTTTGGAAAAACACCTTTGGGACAACCAACTGTGGGGAGAAACTGGAGAAGGGAATGCTCTCTAGGTCTCCTTGAACTGGAAGAAAGGCAGAATATAAATAGCAAATAAGTTAATTCTGTAAAATGTAAACTTTTTTTTCACAAGACATTTGCAGTTCAGATTTTCATTGTTGCATTTAATGTACGGTAACTAAAAGAAGTGAGTATATTTCAATGGGATAATTTGCAGCTTTTTTGAGGGGAGGGGGAAGTGTGGGAAGAATCTTAGCAGCTCCTGAGAGAAAAATGAAACTATATGGTTGTGTCTGAACTATCAGAATTCCGTGGTTTGAGGCATACTAAGTATTGCATATAAACCTACTTAAACTCGTGAGCTAGAACGGGCCAATTCTTTTTTGTAAAAGAAAAAAACCACAAGTCCCATGATCCTTTGAGAGCGGCAGGATTAAACCATTACAGTCTACCCCGCTGGCTCTTCTTAGTTTCGGGCCTTCATTGCCAGTGAAAAACGGAGGCTAGAGCGGGGCTCCACCGTTCCCAGCGGGGAATCTATTTCATTTCCTTGTAGGACGATCGGTATGTACGAAAAATCTCCGGATTGTGAGCGGATCAGCTGTGAGGAAATGATTGCTTTCCCCCCCCCTTCTGAAACTGCGCATGCGTCGGCGGGGTTTTGGCGCCTTCTTTTGTCTTTTCAGAGGAAGTTGTTGCTGAGGTGACTTGGAGCCCGGAGATAACTGGGGGAGGGGTCGCTTCTTGGCTTGGCCTCGAGAAACCTTCCCTTCATCCGTTGATATATATATTTTTGCCCTCAACTACATTTCCGCAGGGCTGTTCTTCTGAGGTTCTTCTTAGCTCAGAAGAAACTCGCTATCCCATGAAGAGAGGCACTGAGGTGAAACGTGTGTGAGTGTGGAAGACGGGTCGGGTTTTCTTCCAGGGCTTGAGATCTGGGATAATGCGGTGTGAAGGAAAGGGACGCTGACGGTGCATCCCGTTTGATCATTTATTTGGCTTGTCGATCAGAAAGGTCGGCGGTTCGAATCCCTAGTACAGGTCTCCTGCGTGAGCAGGGGGTTGGACTAGATGACCTCCAAGGTCCCTTCCAACTCTGTTACTGTTTACTGAAGTAGGATTATGAGCATAAAGATCTCTGTGCCTCCTAGTCAGGTTTTTTTTTTACTCCTGCGGACTGTCTGGACAAATCCCTTCAGCTGTCTTGGCAAGATTGTTCAAAAGTGATACAGGTCCCAAAGTTGAAGTCCACAAGTCTTAAAGTTGCCAAGCTTGGAGACCCCAGATAGACTGTTGCCTGCTTTCTAGGACTGAAGCAGCTTAAGGTCGACCAGCTGGCTTCATGCTCCAAGCAGGGCTGAAATTTGCAGGCTTCTGGTTTCTAGTTTGATGCCTTAACCACTAGACTAACTGGTTCTAAAATGATTATGATTATATTTTCATTTTCTCTATACTGGATAGTTAAGGTGGTGAGCATACCTAATATTTACGCCTGTAACTCAAGAGTACCTTAAATTAGTACTTGAATTCAATATTCCCAACTGTGTAGAAATAGAAAATATTGGATCATAGCTTTGCTGTAGGTCAAATATAGACTTAAATGAAAATACATTTATGGCTGTATGTTTATGGCAGCTGGTCATATAGTAAGATTAGTGCTCAGCGTGTTGTGCTAGCACAGCTGATAGGGATATTTCATCAAACTGAGGCCCATTTAGTCCTGCAAAGCTTGGGTAGTCATGGCAAGCCCCATTGAATATTTTTTTACTTGTAGATCTTATGTAAATAGAATAATGTACTTCCAGGTAAGTATATTAGGATGGCAGTTTAACAATGGTAGGATTGATAGGCTAAATAGGTATTCAAGTCTAATTTCCTGCTTTGTGAAGAAATGCACATTAAAGTAGCAAAAACAGAAGCAAAGGCTGTTGAGTAGGCTTGCAAATTTGGCCAATTGGATTGAGCCCCTCTGTTTTATACAGGCTTATGTTCTTAGAACCTAGATAGCAGATGTGTAGGTGGGATAGGTATCCACTTGCTGTCTTTCAGTTTTATTCTCCATAATAGATTTGAACAGGGAATGATGAAATACAGTGATGGGATGTTGATTCTGATTTCAGAAAATAAAAAGCTTTCATAGAATAGGATTTTTTAATCTAGGTTGGAATACAAGTATCAGCGAATATATATATCAAAAACATTTTGATATTTGAAACATTTTTCCCCACTTCCATTTCCCCCCCCAAATTTGATACTGTTTTTTTACAATTTGTAAATTTCAGTGGCTAAGTAGCTACTACATGATCCTTCCATCACAATTGGACATTAAATTTGAAATTTTTAATGTCATTTTTTTCTGGTTTTCTTTTAGCTATACATTTTGAATATCAGGTTTAATGTAGTGGTTAAGGTACTAAGCCTAGAAACCAGGAGATTGAATTCTAGTCCTGCCTTAGGCACCTAAGCCACCTGGGGGACTTTGGGTCAGTCACACACTCAATCCAACACACCTCAATGAGTTGTTGCTGTGGGGAAAATAGGAAGAGGAAGTATTGGGGGTTTGCTGCCTTGAGATACCTATAAAATAATAATGATGAAATAAAAATCTATTAAATTTCCAGTTATAAGTCACAGCTAAGTTATTTCTCATAAATTGTTATTTTTAGAGTTTTGTCCTAACTGCTGGGATTTACAGCAATTCCTATTTTTTATGAATCCTTCTGAATTTTCAATGTTTCTGCATAAATATAAACCTAAAACATGAAATTCCAGACCGGCATTTTTGTATGTGTAAAAATATAAATGTTTCCTTTTAGTAGCAATAACCAATTGGGCAGCAATAACCAATTAAACATTTCCAGTAACTGTTCATCAAGTTTGCAAACAAGTTGGAAAAATTTCAGTCCATTCCTCCTCAGAGAATAGGTTTAACTTGGGGATACAATACAGTACAATAGCAGAGTTGGAAGGGACCTTGGAGGTCATCTAGTCCAACCCCCTGCCTAGGCAGGAAGCCCTATACCGTTTCACACAAATGGCTATCCAACATCTTCTTTAAAGACTTGCAGCTTTGGGGAATTCACAACTTCTGGAGGCAAGCTGTTCCACTGATTAATTGTTTTAACTATCGGGAAACTTCTCAGTTCTAAGTTGCTTCTCTCTTTGATTAGTTTCCACCCATTGCTTCTTGTTCTACCCTCAGGTGCCTTGGAGAATAGTTTGACTCCCTCTTTGTTGTGGCAACCCCTGAGGTATTGGAACACTGCTATCATGTCTCCCCTAGTCCTTTTTTTTATTAAACTAGACCTACCCAGTTCCTTCAACCGTTCTTCATATGTTTTAGTCTCCGGTCCCCTAATCATCTTTGTTGCTCTTCTCTACACTTTTTCTAGAGTCTCCACATCTTTTCTACATCGTGGCAACCAAAACTGAATGCAGTATTCCAAGTGTGGCCTTACCAAGGCAAGGCATTAGAAAGTGGTATTAACACTTCACGTGATCTTGATTCTATCCCTCTGTTTATGCAGCCTAGAACTCTGTTGGCTTTTTTGGCAGCTGCTGCACACTGTTGGCTCATATCTAAATGGTTTTCCACTAGGACTCCAAGATCCCTTTCACAGTTACTACTATTGAGCAAGGTACCACTTATACTGTACCTGTGCATTTTGTTTTTGTTGCCTAAATGTAGAACCTTACTCTTTTCACCATTGAATTTCATTTTATTAGATAGTACCCAATGTTCAAGTTTGTCAAGATCTTTCTGTATCTTAAGCCTATCTTCTGGAGTGTTGGCTATTCCTGCCAGCTTGGTGTCATGTGCAAATTTGATGAATGAGCTTCCTCTCACGAACTGCTTGCTTAGATCCTTTAATATATTTCTACACTTAATATCAGGATCTTGACTTGGCCATTCCCAAAACTTTTTTTTAGCACAATTTTTTAGCACAACTTTTTTTTTAGCACAATTCAGAATTCATAGTTCCATCTAAGATAGCAAGCTCCTGTAATCAGTCCTAAACCATATTACAGGTACATTTCAACTCACTAAGTAAAACATTTGTTAAGTGAGTTTGCCCGCATTTTATGACCTTTCTTTCCACAGTTATTAAGTGAATCACAGTAGTTGTTGAATTAGATAAACTGTTATGTGCATCTGACTTCCCCATTGACTTTGTCAGAATATAGCAAAAGGAGATCAGGGGACCCTGGGATATTGCAACCCTCACAATTATGAATCATTGCCAAGTGTTTGAAGTTTGATCACATAACCATGGGGATGCTACAACAGCCGTGTGAAAACTGGTCATAAATCACTTTTTTCAGTGCCATTTTAAGTTTGAACAGTACTACCTGTACTGTTATGACCACGTTTCAAAGATGTGATAAAGTTCTTATACTGGAATGCAATGATGCCTTTCACCAAACATCTTTTTATTTAAGCCAAAAGTTCTCTTTTAGTCTCATCCATCCACAGAATTTTCTTCTAATAACCTTTTGGCTTATGCAAATGGTATTTCATAAACTATACATGAGAAGCATTTTTTTTAAAGATTAGTGACTTTCTCCTTGCAGTCCTACCATGCATACAATTGTTGTTCAGTATTTTCTTAAGGATTTTTGTTCTATATTTTTAGATTTGTTGTGGCAGTACTTATTGATAGAAGTTATATACTTAACATGTTACAATTCTGCATAGGAATAATGAGTCTTATAAACTAACCATTTTGAAACAACAAGGCAATTTAAATTAAAAGTCTGGCCTAATTTTCTTTAAAGATCAACTACTATAGTCATTGCACATCAAAGACTGCCAGCAGTTTTCATTAATTATATTGTCTTGTCTCTCTTGCCAAACAATTAAAGGAATTAGTCAGAAATTGCAATCTATAGTTGGTTTTTAGTCTTTTGATTCTATTTAAGAGACTCCTATGTTTGAATCAGCCCTAATAATTTGTCAAAATAAATTCATCTGGTATTTTTATATAAGTTATAAATTATGCAGCTTTATTTTATAAACTTATTTGTTCATTCATGATGTTAGTGTTGTGACCATAGAAGAAAAATAGAATTTCTGTCAAATATGATAAATTACCAATATAATTTTGAGAACACTTTATTTTGCAGACTTTCTTAATTGTATTAGCAGTGCAATGGAAAACAAAAATGTCGATATATCTGCGAAGAAACCATCTTTGTTTGAAATATTCAAAACACAATGCAGTGAATCAGGTACTATTTCAATTCAAGCTACTTTTGGTAGGGGAGTGTGTCCCTTTTTCTTTGCATGAAGCCAGTACCATACAGCACAGCAGCAGGGCCAGGTGTGCCTCAGCAGCAGTGGGAGAGAGGAAACCAGCAGCAAAGGTTAGCAGGGAGATAGCTGAGGATCAAAAGGGCAAAAATGGTGATAGTTACAGCGCTCTTGTTGTAAGTACGGATAGAGTGCCAAGAGCTGAAATTTTAACCAAATTTTGGTACATGTAAGTCCCTTAATTCAGTACCATTGTGCTCTGAACAGTTGCTGAACAAATTGTAAGTTGAGGACAGCCTATATGAAACATTTTCCTTGAAATATGAGACTTACCTTTGTAAATAGTACATTGCAAGTTCATTTTCTATGGGTGATACAATGCATTTTACAGTGGATATTCTTTCCTACTTGCTCTGGAGACAAGATTGAAATTATTTTGATATTCGTGGTCTGAGGGGGATGGCTGCTTCCCCAGTTTCAGACTGACAAGTCAAAAATGAGCTTAATGAAAACTTAGGCAGATTGTTATACAATTAAGATGAAAATGTGCATACTTAATTGTAGCTACTGCCAGGTTCTCATGTTTCTTCACTCTTCTGTTATTGTCTGTTACTATAAATAATACAATTAATGTGTGATGAACCATAATTATTAATATATTATTATAAATAATTAGCAGGTTTTATTGAGAAGAAAAGGATAGGATTACAACAACTTCAGCAATTGAGCTGTTTCCCAATTGGAACCAACATATACCTTAGCCTGAAGGCTTCGTTTCTCCTTCTAAAAACTTCCAGTGATTTGGCATGGAGGTGAATCTTTTTGCTGATAACAGAGAAGCTTGCAATTAGTTATTTACATCACCTGATAAAGATTTTTTAGCTTGTAAGCAAATCTTGGACACATGCCTAATAGGCATTCATCTTCTCCAAAGCAAGATGGAGTCAAATATTTTTATTACATTTATTTGCCACCCATCTCATGGCTCAAGGTGACTGAGCGGCTGATATGGGAAAACACCTACAGAAAGAATTTCAGCGTAGTTTGAACTGTGCCTTTAAAGTAAGTGGGAGAAGATATTCTCCATAGGATGTCCTGCCTATTAGGAAGGCATCAGTAGTAGTAGTAGTAATATTTGATGATAGCTCATATTTATTTAAAAATCTAGTATTACACTGTATTTTTAGAATGCCAACCTACATCATTAATTGTGTAAAAAATAATCTTATGAATGAAGGTAAATATACCTGTCCTAGGATGATGTTGCAGGATCCAATCTGGGGCAGCCACCAGGACCAGAGGTTTTGTCTTCCAAGTTTTCGGACTCATGCTGAAGCCCATCCTCGGGGTATTTCTTCCTGAGGATGGGCTCCATCATGAGTCCGAAAGTTCAGAAGACAAAACCTCTGGTCCCGGTGGCTGGCCCAGATTGGATCCTGCAACATCTTCCTAGGACAGGTATATTCACCTTCATTCATAAGATTAGATCCTGCAAAATAATCTTACTTCTATAAAGTTATTTTCTGATGAAAGTAATATATACTAATTTAGTGGAACCAATTATTAATCTGTAGTAATAATCATTAATAATTATTTAATTTAATTAATGTTAAAGTAATAACTTGAAACATACATTAAATAGTGTATTGACTGCTTTTGTTAGACCTAGGACCAATAAGTCTCAATTGGTTTGAAGAACTCAGTTCAGAAGCTCCACCTTTTGATGTGAAAATAACAGAAGACCCTTTATACGAAACTATGGATCAAAATACTTTCAAAACCCCAAAAGGGAAGTTTTCTATGAATAACTCTTCAGTATCAACTCCCATGATTTTTAAAGATCGGAATAAAAATTTAAAAACATTTACTTCTCCTGTAGAAAAATCAGCTCAGTCCAGTGAAGAAACAGGTAAGGTAAGAAATAATATGTAACCAAAATTGTAAACATTTTTGTATGTAAAGCATTTACAAAATGGATTTGTATGAAAATGAAATGTTACAATGCAGATACCTCTTCTGTGGAAATTGTACTTTTCTGGCTACATAAAGGTCCACAACTAGAAAAGTGACTAATTTGGGGGATATTGGTGTCAGCTCAAACATTGTGTTGTATAAAATAGGAATATTGGGTTGATGATTATAAAGGTTATAAAGATTATAAACCTTTTTATTAAGGTTTTAGAACAGGCCAACCATTTAATATATTTTTAAACGTATTTTATGTATTTTATATTTTATACCACTGATTTTTATTGCTGCCTGTACACCGCCCTGAGTCCCGGAAGGGAGAAGGGTGGTATAAAAATGTAATAAATAAATAAATGAACACCTTTCACCCCATTTCCATAAAAGCATGAAACATTAGAATAGAAGACAATTTCAGCCACTTCTGAGTTTATAGTGTATAGACAAGATTTCATATTGGATATGTATTGTCTATTTGGTAATCTATATTCACTAAATCACTAAATGTTCCATATCCCTAATTAGTACTCAACTTTAATTTCTGAAGCATTTTCAACATATTATAATGGTTTGCTAAATGATATTTAGCATCTGTATCTTTAGAATATTCTTCATATGTTTTATTAATCATTACTATTCACTTGGGGAGAAATGGCTCAATTAAAGATGCTTAGCTTGTCAACTGGAAAGCTGACAGCCTGGGTTAACCTGAGCATCACACCACAGGGTGAATTCCTGTTCCTGCCCTAGCTCCTGCCCATCTAACAGTTCAGAAGCATGCAAATGCAAGTAAATTAAGAGGTACCAGTTCAGTGAGAAGGTAACATTCCGTACGCCCATGCCATATAGCTATGCTGGCCACATAACCACAGAAAATAAGTTAGGATAAAGCTAGCTCCCTTGGCCAAGAAACAGGTGAGCATCTTGCCCTAGCATCAAACACAACTGGACAAGAAAATATTTACCTTTATCCTTTATATTCACTCACCTTATTTAAAATATAGATCTGCAGAATCTCTGTAAATTATGTTTCATATAATGTCTATGTTCTCTGAATTCTTTAAGTTACAAAAAAATGGTAATTCCCACCAATAAGAAGGAATTGACAGCAAATTTAGAGTAACCAAGCCAATGTGCAACTAATGACCGGTACTGACTGGGTGGATCCATATTTAAATCCCATTCCCTCTGTGCAGTTCACTCAACCAGTTCAACTACTTAAGTTAACTTAACCCATAAGAGTGGGGTTTGGAGGATAAATAAAAAGAATAGAGATCCTAGTGTTTACGGTTTTGATATCTTAAAGGGAAAGCAGAATCTAGATCCGTGATGGCGAGCCTATGGCACATGGGCCAAGATTGGCACACCGAGCCATATTTGCCAGCATGGCAGCCCTCAGCTCCAGCTGATTTTCGGCCTTCCAGAGGGCCGGGGGAGGCTATTTGCACCCTTCCCAGGCTTCAGGAAAGCCTCCGGAGCCTGGGGAGGGCAAAAAAACAGGCCTAATGGGCCAACCGGAAGTTTGTTCCCAAACTTCCAGTTGGGCTGTTTTTTGCCCTCGCCAGGCTTCAGGAAAGCCTGTGGAGCCTGGGGAGGGCAAAAACAACCCCTGTGCAAGGGGGGGGGGGTGCACACATGCACAGGGAGGGGGTCATGCGCATGCACAATTTTGGCACACCTTTAGAAAAAAATTAGCCATCACTGATCTAGATGGAGATTAACTTGAGGTAAGACGGATGGCCTATAAATTTTATAAACAAATAAAATCTAGTAATTATTACTATCAAATATTTAACTTCAGTACTTTTTCTCATAAATTTGTAAGTTTTAGTTAACCAAATGGCTTTTGCTATTTCTGGTAAAAAATTGTTTAATTTTATACTCAAAGACTAAAAAAAATTACAACATACACATAATATTTGTGACAGGCTCTCATTTCTATAAGCAGTTTTAATTCTCAAGAATGCCATAAATTTACATAGCTAAAATCCCAAAAGCTTTAAGGCAAAGGAATAACTTCATTTTGGGCTGAACTAGATCCTGTATTTCTAGATCCTGCACCCACACTAAACTGATTTAATTGTTAAAAGGGACTAGAAATTATTTAAATGGTTAAAAAATGATTAAGTAACAAATTTATTTCCTGTAGCCTTCAAGATTTAATTAGAGAAATGTAGGAAAAAATTGGACTATCTAGTAGTGAAAGGTTTTTTTGCTTACATTTCTTTGATACAGGTAAAACTTTCAGTAAAATGCCTAGACTGAGAACACAAGTTGATGAATCAAATGAAGGGATGAATCTTTCTAATTCCTGTGCTTTTGCAAGGTGCGTCTCATTTATTTATCTATGGATGTTGATGCAGATATAGAACTTTCTATAGCAACACAAAAAAGAATTCCATTGTTACAACTAAATTTGTCTTTTGAATCAAAGTAATATCACAATGTTTGGGCATATCCATGATGATTTCTTGGAATTCTTTATTGCCTTTTAGGGCTGACTGGCTAAAACCACTCAGCTGGCTTTGCATCTGAGCAAAGACTAGAATTCAGTCTCTTGGTTTCTAGCCTGACACCTTTAACCAACCAAACTAACAAATTGGCTCACTGCTACACTAGATTGACTAAATATGTCAACAAGTGCCTAAGACTTCAGCTGTTTAATTATTTGGTATATTGAAATGAATGTAGTGACATTGATGTGGATACATTTTCTGGAGGCAATAGCCTAGCAAATTACGGCACAATGTGTAAAAAAACTTAGCTATATCTAGTTAACATCTATTTCTTTCAGTATATCTCTCTGTACATTTTTGCTGTTGCAAAACATCCTTGTGCACTCTGACACTTTCATGCAGTGCTTTAGTTCTCCATTTCTAAGAATCATACCAGCTCCAATTTTCTGCTTTTTCTTCTTCATCCAACAAAAAGGGCAGGAACATATTCTTATATTCCACTATTAGTTTCACCCAAAACAATTTCAATACTTTTATTTTTAATAGTTTTCATTCTGCTGGAGGATATTGTTTAGTGTTTTTCTCTTATTAAAAATCATTCTGCATTTTTTCTGCTTATTTTAATTTTTTTATCTTCTTTAAATATACATTTTTCTGACTACCTAATTCTCTTGATACAACATATTTCCTAATTTTTTTTAGCAATCATCTTCCTATATGAACCTATTTTCAGATTTCACTTTTTATTCTACCAAGCACCTTTTTGCATACTCTCCCTTAGCATTACTCCATACATTCTATTTTATCTGTATTTCATTTACATTACCAAACGACCGTTGTCTTACCTGAACGGTCCTTCTCGTAGCGCTGCGGGAGAGTCCAAGGATGGGTAAAATCAGCCTCGCTGCCCTTCGGACTGAGTGTCAATTTCTTTGACCCCGCCTCCTTTGCCTTCCTGTGGTCAGTTTTAAAAAACGAATGTCTTTCCCGAACAGGACACCCTTCTATGAATAATCAGAATCATTAGCACCCTGAAATAAACCCTGGGCGGGTCTTGGACTCTCCCGCAGCGCTACGAGAAGGACCGTTCAGGTAAGACAACGGTCGTTCTCCATAGCGCTGCTTGGAGAGTCCAAGGATGGGACATACCCAAGCTATACTGTCCCAGGGTGGGAAGAGTCAGTGTCAGATAGCACAGGAACCGAGGCCACCTGTTGTAATACCCTTCTTCCGAAGGAAGCCTCGGCTGAAGCAAAGGAGTCTATTTTATAATTCCTAATGAAGGCTGTGGGTGATGCCCACGTTGCTGCCCTGCAAATCTCCAATATAGATGCTTGAGTCGCCCATGCCGCCGTAGTTGCCGCACTTCTCGTGGAATGTGCTAACACCTTGCTTGGAGCTATTCTGCCTTGATGCTCATAAGCCATCTTAATACAAGCTCTTAACCATCGGCTTATGGTGGCCGATGATACTTTGCGGCCTAGCGACCTTGGTTGAAATGCCACAAATAGACTTTCAGTATGTCTAATGCCCTTGGTCCTTTTTACATAAATCTTTATAGCACGCCTAACATCCAATTTATGCCAAGACTTTTCCCTTGGATGCCTTGGATCAGGACAAAAATTCGGTAGAATAATCTCCTGCGTTCTATGGAATTGTGAATTTACTTTTGGTATAAACGACGGATCTAGTCTCATAATGACCCTGTCTGGATGAATTATGCATAATTCCTCCCTGACTGATAGAGCCGCCAACTCAGAGACCCTTCTGGCTGATGTTATAGCCACTAAAAATGCGGTCTTTAATGACAAATGTCGAAGGGAAACCTCTCGTAACGGTTCAAACGGAGCAGAAGTCAATGCTCTCAACACATATGGTAAATCCCAGGAAGGATATCTATGTATAATTGGTGGTCGTATGTTAGCTGCGCCCTTCAAAAAACTTTTGATCTGTGGATCTTTACTCAGACTCTGCTGAGCCCCAGCTGCCAATATAGTAGATAATGCGGCCACCTGGCGCCGAAGTGTGTTGTGTGCCAACCCTTTGTCCAACCCTTCCTGAAGAAAGTTCAAAAGTTCTGGCACTGTTGCTGACACTTCATTCACCCCTCGGGCCCTGCACCATGTAGCAAAGGCGCGCCATGTTGCCTCGTATATCCGATTAGTGGACTCCCTCCTGGAAGCCTGGATTGTCCTTATAACTTTTTCTGAAAAGTTACGTTTCCTCAGCAACTCCCCTTCAATCGCCAAACGGCTAGTTGCAGCCACTGAGGATCTGGATGTAATACTGCTCCCTGGCAAAGTATGACCTGAGGCATTCTCCAAGGCTTTGCTATGGACAAACTCACTAGATCCGCAAACCACGACCTCCTGGGCCAATGAGGAGCCACCAGGAGGATCTCCGCCCTCTCCCCCAAAATCTTTGCAATCACTTGCGGAATCAGTGGTAGAGGAGGGAACGCGTACAATAGTCCCTGAGGCCATTTGCACCTCAGAGCGTCCCTCCCCTCCGCCTGTGGGGAATAATAGCGGGAATAAAACCGAGGCACTTGGGCATTGCTGCTTGACGCAAACAGGTCGACCACCGGCTGACCGAACCTCTGAACAATGTCCTTGAACAGATTCGGATGCAACTGCCATTCTGAATTGTCTATGGACTGGCGACTTAACCAGTCTGCCTCCACGTTGCTGTCGCCTGATATGTGGTCGGCCCTGATTGATTTTAAATGTCTCTCCGCCCACCGACCCAAGGTCTCTGCTTCCAACATGAGTCTCTTGGATCTCGTGCCTCCCTGCCGGTTCACGTGGGCCTTTGTGGCCATGTTGTCTGTCAACAGCAACACATGCCGACCCACCAAGAGCCTTGCAAATCTGCGTAGAGCCAATCTGGCTGCTCTCAGCTCCAGCCAATTGATGTTGTGGGCTGATTCCGAATCTGACCACAACCCCTGCGTGATCTGCCCCTTGCAATGCGCTCCCCAACCCTGGAGACTGGCATCTGAAGTGACTACCACACGCTCTGGCTCCTTGAATAGGGAACCCTTCCGGATCGCCCCTGTCTGCCACCACTTTAACGATCTTTTCACCCTTTGTGAAAGATAAACCTGTCTCTTTGAATTGCTGACATTGGCCCTCTGCATTGGAAGTAGAAACCATTGCAGTTCCCTGGCATGAAGCCTTGCCCATGGTACTATCTTGATGCAAGAAATCATCATGCCCAACAGCTGAGACAGCTGCACAATCTGGATCCGGGCCCTGCTCTGACAGATTCGAATCCTCGACTGAAGATTCTTCTGACGCTCTTGAGACAGGAACACATGGCATGATCGAGTGTCTATGACAGCCCCCAGGTGTTGCAAGCGAGTGGTGGGCGTCAGATGACTTTTCTCCTTGTTTATCGTGAAGCCATGTTGTTGAAGCGCACGTACAGTAAGCTGCACATCCCTTCTGGCCTGCTGGCAAGTCGATGACATCATTATCATGTCGTCCAAATAACAAGCCAGACGAACAGGTCTTGACCTCAGATGAGCCGCCACTGCTGCCAAAACCTTTGTAAACGTCCTTGGCGCTGACGAGAGGCCGAATGGAAGCGCCCTGTACTGATAGTGCCTTCCACTCACATACAGTCTCAGATAGCTGCGGTGTGCCTTGTGTATTGGGATGTGCAGATACGCCTCCTTCAGATCTATGCTTGTCATTAAATCCCCTTGCCTTATCCCTTCTAGGATGGATTTCAATGACTGCATTTTGAACCTCTTGTAAGCTAGATACCGGTTCAAACGCTTCAAATCTAATATGGCTCTGACCCCGCCCGAGCTCTTGGGAACCAGAAAGAGTCTGGAGTAAAACCCCTTGCCTTCCTGTCCTGGTGGAACTGGCTCTAGGGCGTTTATGTCTAACAAATGCTGTATCTCCTTTTGCATCATTGCCCTTTTCTCTTGACTCCTGTGAAAGGGACAACTTACAAAGGTTCGTGGGGGAAGGGACAAAAACTCCAACAACAGGCCTTTCCTTATTGTGTTGCGTATCCACGCATCTGTGGTTATCTCCTCCCATCGATCTGCGAACAACTGCAGACGGCCTCCGATGGGAGGGATCCCTAGCCCGTCACTTGCCTCTTTTGAATTGACGGGAATTATTCCCGCCACGAAAGGGCTTCCTGAAGGAACCCTGCTGTTGCCTGTTCCTGTTATTGTACTCAGCCCTGTCCTGATACCTCTCTGAGGGCTGGCCATAATTCCTGCTGAATCCATAAGATGTGGAAGGTTGATTGTTATCTGAGGCACGAAATGACTGCCTTCTGAAATATCTTGACCCTTTTTTCCCCTGCCTCTTTAGAGTGGCAGGGAGAACCTTCCTCTTATCCTTGGTGTCTATGAGGAACTTGTCCAAAGACTCCCCAAAGAGATTGTTACCTTTGAACGGGGCTGAAGCTAGCTTCCATTTGGCTTTGACGTCTGCCTGCCAATGACGTAACCAGAGCAGGCGACGTGAAGTCACATTTGATGCTAAGGCTCGTGATGCAAATTTTGCTGCATTCAAAGATGCATCCGCCGCGTACTCTACAGCTGTAATTATTTTGGTGAGATCATGACACATCCTGGCCTCGTCCTCTGGAGGACTGGCCCTTAACCTCCTTAGCCATAGTAACGCGGCCCTAGTAAAAAAGGAAGATGACGTGGCCGTCTTTATAGCCCAGGCCGCCGCCTGGTGTGTTTTATGACCTGCTTTCTCAGCCCTCTTATCCTCCGCCTTCAGGCCCTCCAATAACTCAGCCGGAAGCGAAGAATTTGAAGTCAGAGAAATCACTGGTGCATCCACCTCAGGAAGTTTAAGAATGTCCTCCAGTTTGGACTCCAACGCATATAGCGTTTTGTCGTCCCCACTGGGATTAGCTAGAGTTCCTGGCTGCACCCATTGTCTTTGCACCACGTTCATAAATAGATCCGGCACCGGAATTAGTTCCGGTTCCGGGGCTATCTCCTGAAACAGCCCAGCCTTGTGATCATCCAATGAAGATGGATCAGCTGCATCTGATGTTTTAATTGGCCCCAGGTCAGTCGCTGACCTGGCCTTATGCAAGATGGATTTAAATAGGGTAGGTTTAAAGAGGCCTTTGGAAGTAGGTTTCTCTGGAGGCAAATCCTCATCCTCCGACATTTGGTAACCATCCTTCTGGTTCCCCTCCCAAGTCGACCCTTCAGTGGTGACCGAGGAGGTAGTTGAACCTCTCCAACTTCCCCTAGCATGCACGGGCAAAGAATGAGTCATCCGACTCTTTCCTCCCTTCGAGGTCCCTTGCCTTCTGCCCTCCTCTATACCTTGGGCAATAGCAATAGAAATGACCTCTCTCATTTCTGCTGACAGAACCGAAGTTTTGTTAACAGAATGAATTTCCTTATGAGGAACTGCCATTATCCTATCCTCCCCTACAGAGTTTCCTCCAATTTCCTCTCTGATGGAAGAACTAGGAGAAGAAGGGTACCCCATTGATGCATCAGGAGAACCCTGTGCAGAATCCTCATCACTAGTGTAATTACACCTTTCCTTCTGAGGTGAAGGTTGCCTTATTTCCTCAACTCTGGGAGGTGAAGGACAAAATCTGCTAGAATTCCCTTGAGAGTTACTTGGATTTCTTCTGTCACTATCCTGCTCCCTTGGAATCCCTTGTCTCCTTGGGCTTTGGTTTTCCTGCCCTTTGGAGATTTTAAGGGGAAATTTCCCTTTGGGGCCCTTTTTCCCTTTGCCTCCTCTAGGGGGAGACTCTGGCCTGCTGCGTTTTGCTGAAGGCTCTCCTTCTTCAGCTGGAAGCCTTAATCCCTCCTCCTGCATCTTGGAGGTCTGGAATACAGCTTCTGACAGATTTTAAATTCGCAGCAGAAGGGCTGAGCGCTGGCCAGGTGGTCCAGTAAACGCCTTGCAGATATTCAATTTATGGGTGCTGGTTTGAGGGCCAGGACACCCTTTATTCCGCTTTACTGCAATATAATTCCTTCTATGAGAAGGAGAACCTTTACTGGTGCCCCAGAAAGGCTCTTCACTCCCTGCGGATATCTGCCCTAAAGGTGAGCGCGGCAAGTTGTGCTTCCCCACAGCTGAGGTGACCACTTTAACTGTTTTTCCGTTAACGGCTTCTTTATTAGCTCGTGACGTTCTGGCTCTCCTCAACGGCCGTTTATTTTAAACGGTGCCCAAAATGGCGGCCGCAATCTTTTGCAGCCTCCTGAGCCTTCTCCGATAGAAATCACTGTCTGCGCAGCCGTTCTATGCTGTTTGCCCACAGACTGCCAGGGACCAAAATGGCGGCCGCGACTTCGCGCAGCCTCCCTGAGCTGTCCAAAATGGCGGGCGCTCCCTGCGCTGCCGCCGAAGCCTGCTGGTCTCCTTGGCAACCTCCTGAAGGGCTATGAAGTTTCTGCCCAGCAGGAGGCCAGCCGCGCTCTTACGGAGCCGAGAAATGCCGCCTTTAGCTTTTTTAGCTTAAATAGAGCGGCCCAGGTCAGCAGGAGTCTCCTGCCTCCCCGCATCTGCCAGCAGCCGCCGGACAGATGATTCCCAATTCGGCTTCTGCCTGCGACCAGCAGAAGCCTCGCTCCGACTTCCCTTCAGGTTCCTACAACTTGTCAATCAAATCTTTCTTTTGATTTCTTTAAACCTTCTTTTCCATTGTTAAGAAATTGTAATTGTTTGGAGAATCCCTGGATAAAATTCAGCCTATTGCCAAATCCCCGAGAACCCTCCAATATTAGTCCTACTGGGCGGACTGAGTTTTTAAAACTGACCACAGGAAGGCAAAGGAGGCGTGGTCAAAGAAATTGACACTCAGTCCGAAGGGCAGCGAGGCTGATTTTACCCATCCTTGGACTCTCCAAGCAGCGCTATGGAGAACAGAGGTTTTCATTCAGAATGTTCTACAATTGTTTCCAAACTCATCCTTGTCGAACAGTAACAGCTGTTACTACATTTCTATTTTCATACATATCAACAACAGTCTAGATGTCATGGATTCATACCTTGAGACATACATTTTAGCTTTTTCATTTATAGTTAAATTTACATCTTCATTTCCCCAACGTATATTTAGCTTAACTCTACAAGATAAGCTCAGTTCACCTTCATTCAGGTGAACTATTTTAACATATGACCCCCTTATACATACATTTTTCTTCATATGTTATGTCTGTCAGCGCATGGACCCATGTATTCGAGATCACAGATTTGAATAATTGAGGCTTTCATCTACCAGTTTGGTAGAATGGGAAAGAATTACACCAGGTTACTAATTTTAATCATGGCCATGTCACATTCACCATTATCAAGAACAGTATTAATCAGTTTGGACATGTTCTGATCAAAATAAGTGCAATCAAAATCTAATATTACCTCACTGTTGCTCTAGTGCAGGTATTCCAGAGATTCCTTTGCAAGCCAGTATACTATTGCCCACATCCCACCAACTAAGAAGTATATAGGGTGCATAACATACCCGTGATACTTATGATATGTAAATTTTCCTAAAGATAAATTCTGATAGGTAAATATATTTCTGCAGAGAGATAAAATAATTACCTTCAAACTATGATATAAAATATCATTATATAATAGTTATTGTTGCCTTTTGGAGAAATTAAAGTGACTAATTCAACACTATACTTAGCTTCATTAGTACTATAGAATCAGGATCTTTCAGATTATCCATATTGACTTTAAAAAGATACACCTTGTTTAAATGAGCTTAATGTATGAACATTGTTCATTATATTTTATGAAGTTATAGAAATTAAAATTGTGTTTAAGTATGCTTTTGATTTAAATAACTTTTTTCCCCTTTATATTTCAGTCCGGTCATACAAGAAAAACAAAATAATAAATATGGTAAATATTAATGTCTTTTATCTATTGCACTGAAGGTTGTATTAGTTTATAAATATATGCTCATTCTAAGAATACCTTCTTTCGTATTTTCAGTACTAAATGGAAGTTTATTACAAACACCCAAGATTTTTGAGGTAATTTTTTTCTAAAATATTTTAATTATGAGAATACTATATGTTTGTGTCTGTGATTAAACAATTGTTCATTGTATTTTAGGTTCAGACACAGAAATGCATTTCTGAGAGCTTGGGAGCAGAAGCAGATCCTGATATGTTTTGGACAAGTTCATTAGCAACACCACCTACACTTTCTCCAACTGTCATAATAGGTAATGAAGGTAACACGGATATGACTGAAACATGTGAGGATAAAGAACAGTAAATACAGAGTAACTACAAGAGAAAGACATTTTGCAATTGTAATTAATATAATACATAAATTGTCATTAAAATTACTGTTCTTTTGAAATTAGCTGATAATTATTAGCCATATAATTGTTTCATTTTCAATATGGTTAAAGAGGTAGAAATAGAATCAGTGTGGTATACTGGTCACTGTGAAGGATAATAAGTGGAAAAACGCAATTTGACTACATCAGCCTCTGCTTACTGGATAATTTGGAGCTATTTCTCAGTTCGGCGTACTTAATAAAACTATTGTGGAAAGAAATAGGAAGAACTACAGTGAGTTTTTAATGAAAGGCTGAGTATAAATAAATATGAAATCAAGTGTATTCTTAAAAGTTTGGTTAAGTTGAATAATTACAGGTCTTCTACAAGTAGTCCTTGACTTATGACTATAATTGAGCCCAGAATTGCAAACCTAAGTCACTGTGGTCATAGGTTGATACCACATGATCAGTATTTTTTTAAAATATTTTTTTTGCTAGAAACAGGAATTAAATACTGTAAAACTGGCAAAAAATACCAAAAAATTGTAGTCATGTGAGTGTGGGATGCTGCAAATAATCATCTGTGGTGAGCCAGTTGCCAAGCACCCAAAATGCAATTATGTGGCTATGGGTTGTGTGTGGGTTTGTCATAAGTTAAAACAGTGACTAAATGACCATAACTTAAGGAGTATTTGAAGGATAACTAAAAGAGATGAATATGTTGGATCATATAATTAGTTCATTACAACCATTGCAAATGGTTGCATTGCTCAAGCTTAATATAAGAGCCAATTATTTTATTTGAATATTTCATTGTTCAGTTTATTTCATTAAATATGTTCTTTATTTTGGAATAAAATTCTCAGAAAGGCTCATTAAATACAAGTTTGACGTAAAACATTGATTTCCATCAATGAGTCATAAAATAACTACTAATATATATATTTTGAATTGTAGAAAGAAGAAATGATTCAGTTTCTGGAACAAAGATTCATAATGAAATAATTGATACTGTAAGTAAAGAATGTGCATTTTTGGTATTAGAATTTTCAGCTTATATGTAAATTAAATTAAATTTTCATTATTGTTGTTTTTAGATCATGTGTGGTCTTTTTTCCAAAAATGGGAAAAGTCTCAAGAGCAATAATATTAGTAGGCAATCTTCATCAGGAATTGAAATTTCATGTGCAGAAATGGACAGCAAAATCCACAGTGAGCATTTTTCCTTTATTAGCAGTTTATAACTCTTAGTTTGCTTCTTTTTCTTTAAGAATTTTATTTATTAAACAAATATTTGCCAAAATATTTTCTTAGGATACAAATGTGTTTATTTCTGTTTGCTTGTTGTCTAGTAATTTATTTATTTTTGTCTAGTAATTAAATGAACCATAATTGATAATATTTTGGATAGTGTGGCCTTACTAGGTTGATCAGACATACCATGGCCAGATGAAATAATTCTGCTTTGCTGTTTTGTTGCAAAGTTACATTAACAAACTCTTGCAAATTTGAAAGTATTTCTGAACCTCTTTCCCCACCCACATTCCTGCTGCAGAATAATTTATTTTTCTGTTCCCTTGGCTGTGTCTTGTTGCCCTGTTTTCTAAGATAATTCCCACATACCATTACAGATAGTTAGTTTCAAATGGACATTGGATTTTCATGTAAAAATATTTTAATATTTCCTAACCCTTTACCTAGATTTTATAATTGAATTCTCATATAATTTTTGTTACCAAATTTCTTTAGTTGAATTTTACTTCTGATGATGTTGTTTTGCAATTATTTACAGCTCTTGAAAGTTTTTTAAATGAATCTTTTGATAAGAATGCATTTCCTCTTGAGCTACATGGATGCCAAAAGCCATCAAATGTACCAAAGGATGAAGATAATCATGGTGGAACAAATGATTTTTCTCTGAACATTGCCAGCAGCAGAGTTTTTCTTAAAAACATTAACTCAGTTGAGGAGAATAAAAAAGCTCTTTTTTATGAAAAGAATCATGATGAACTTGAAAAAGAACATGAGGCTTCTAATGAAATAAAATGTGAAAAAAAGTTAAAATCTTCTAAATGTAATCTGAATACTAATGTCCCAAAAATACAGAATGCAATGAACAGAAAGGAAACTATGCCATCATCTTTGCTTTGTCCGTGGTCTCAGTTGGACTTGTCTGGTCTTGAAATAACGCAGCTTGAAAAAAAGTTCACAAAGAGCATTAGTTCATCTTCTATCTTACAAGTCAAGAAAACTTCTCCAGGTAGTCCATCATCTATTGAAAAAAAATGCAGTAGTCCTAAAATATTAAAATCATCTATTTTAAACACACTATGTCCAATGCAAGGTAGTAAGATGAGTTCTCCAGAAAAGATATCCGTTTCCGAAAACTCACCTCTATTGATTAAGAATGATTCAGTGTCATTGAAACATGCTGAGGATGAGGAGTTTTCTTTTGTAAATTTTTCAGAGAATAATTTTTTCTTAAACAGCAGAACTTTAACAGGATCCTCAGAAGTCCAAAGTATTCGCTCTGATTTCTCAAGGAAAGATAAAAGTTCTTCAGGCCATCATATTTCAAATCAAGCTTCTAGTGATGGCAGACAACACACAAAATCAAGCTTGAAAAATATTAGCTCACTTTCCAGTTTGAAAAGGCGACCCAAAAAATTCATATATGCTCTAAACAATTCTCTAGTTCAGCGGGAAGAAGGAACCACCCAGAGAGATGGATCTCTTACTTGTTTTGTGCCAGTATGTACACATTTAGAAACTGGTACCTCTGAACTTTCTGAAATCCTAACGAAGAATGAAGGTATAATATTTATATTCCTTTTTGTATTAATTTCTAAAATTTAAGTCTTAAAATTCCATATATGTCTCAGTTCATTGTTGTGACTTCTGTTTACTGCATTGAAAAAATCTACTAAAATATATATGTATACATATTAATAAAATGTTGCTGAAGTAATTTTCAGATAGATAAAATAAGTGGTTAATTATAAAAACAGAAAAATACTGGAATTTCAGATACTGACTAAAAGGAGGCTTGTTTTGTTCTATTTGAGACTTTTATCAGTTATACACAGCCCACAGCTTTGTATGGAGTCTTAGTTATTGACAATTGACAAATTTCAGATAGAATGAAACTGGTCATATACTGCCTCCTGCTGGTCTGTGTAAGTAAAAATAATATACCTTCTCTGGATGGACTGAATACACCAATCCAAAAGTAGATTGTAATTTCAAATATTTCTAGAAAAAGTATTTAATTTTGCTAAGAATATATTATTGAATCCCATATTGTATGTTGAAAAGGTATGCATTTTATTTTTTTTTAAATGAACTCTGCTGGTATGTTCTATTGGAGTGGTTTTGTAGGGAAATCAGAATAAAAAATATGCATCTTATTCATATAGGTATGCCTGAAAAAGATTAAAATATCTTAAAAAAGGAGTTTCTTTTGTAAAGACAAACTTGTTTTGTTTAACTCTATAAATATAAATGCATAAAAATGCTTTAATACCTAATGGCTTTACCTAATGGTTGTATATCAATATACACTAAAAATCTACAATTCAGATATAAAGCAAAAGTTGTGGCTTCCCAGCTGACATCCTGGAAAAAAAATACTTTAGTACAATATTATATTACAGAAGTTTAGAATATATTTGTATTGATATTATTTTAACTCACATCCATGTTGTAATTCAACTTCTTACAGGACAAATTGAAACTGCTGATAATCATTCCACAAAAGAAAGAAAACAAATAGATTTTGAAAAATGCTATACACCCACTAACATGTTATATGAAACTAAAGGTAGTAAAAAGTCAAATATTGAACATAACACTAGTGAGAGTTCAGCACTACTTCTAAAAAGTAATATGAAGAAAGATGCTGTAATGTTTTCCAGAGATCTTGCTGCTAATTATCAAACAGAGGTAACTGACAAAGGATTCCATGAAATCTGTCACGGCAATACTTGTGTGGAGAGAAAGACTGATTTCACAAATTATAGTTCATCACAAGAAGCACTTATTGAAGCATGTTCAGTGCCGATGCAAGTAACAGAAACAGAAAATAAAGAAGTAACTTTGGAATTAACTGCACAGGTTTTGGACAGTGGTATTCATTCATTGAAAGCATCAAAATCTAAAACTATGCTATTGGAGCAAGAAATGGATACAAAACTGTCTCCATTACTAAGTTTAAAAGAAGGTGCACCTGGTGATAAGCAGAGAGAGTTAGGATGTCTTTGTCAGAGGAAAATCCAGAACGGTTTTAAGACTGCATCTGATAAACCGATAGTGCTATCTGATGATAAAATCAGAAAAGGCAAATTACTGTTCAAGGATATAGAAGATCAACTTCTTGAAGACTTTCAGAATGAAGAAAAGGGTGCTGTTTCAAGTCAAAATAAACAGGAAAATACTGAGAATTTTTCAGTTGGACAAAATGAACTAAATTTACATGTTTCTGATTCTGTGGTAAACTTTATTCAATCAGATGATACAAAAATTGGTTTTCCTGAATATGGCAATAAGTCTGTTCAAAATGTACTTAAAAATCAGTACCCTGAAGAAAAACATAATTTAACAGCAAGCCAAGTAGCTGAAATTACTGAACTTTCTAATATATTGGAAGAAACAGACAGTCAATTTGAATTTACCCAGTTTAGAAAACGCAAGGCTATGATATACAATAACACTAACAAGACTAGATGTTTTGATAAAAAATGTTTAAATTCTAAGAATTGTAAAGATATGGGATTTGTGGATGATCCAGGTGATAATCGGTCCTCCTTTAAGCATATAGGTACTGGGGAATGTAATACTGACAGACAAAGCAACAACCAGATTATATCGTTGGAATCAAACAGAAAAGAAAATAATTGTTTTGTTCCAGTTCCAGATCCTTTACAGTCTGAACTGGGAAATCGTAGTTCAGTTAATAACAAACATGAGATTACAAGAAGAGGTACAGAATTACTCAGCAATAAGAATGGAATGGGTGAAATATTGAACTCCTGTAAAATAAAAACGGGTGGTTCAAATAAATGCAGTAGTTGGCATATGCCTATGAAAGAAATAGATATTGATTGGCCTCAGAAAGCCAAAAAAAGAAATGCTGAATATATAATACAAGGTACCACAAAAGATACAATTGCTTTTGTAAAAGAAGATACAGAAAAAAAGTTGAAAGATGTGGACTGCCATAAAGATAGTATTGTCCAGATTACTAGCACCACAGAAGTAAACTTGAAAATTATTCAAAAATATTCTGTACATATATCAGAAAATGAACCCGTACATTTTGTAAATTGTGGGAAAACTTGCTGTAACAAAAATTGCCCAGAAACTTTGTCTGATCTAACATGCTTAGTTGAAGTTGCTAAAGCTGAAAAAAATAATACTTGGAATGATGCAGGTGCAAAAGAAAGTTTTATTTCAGAACAAGAGGAAAAAGTAAGTAAGCCAGAAAAACAATATTTTATACAGAGCATTCACACTGTTACTGATGGGAACACATTTGCAGAAAAAAGTAAGAAACGTAATTTGTTGACAGGCTCTGATATACACAAAGAAATAAATAATATGTCATACTGCAAAAGGAAGACAAATGCTAGACAAAAAGAAGTTATCCCTTCTATGAAAGAGAGTACAGAATTAAATCAGACTGAAATCTTTTTTGGGTGCAACCATAAGAATGTCTCTGAAGACAGGGAAAAGCAAGCTGGTGCTTTTCATACAGCTAGTGGTAAACAAATTACATTTACTGACAAATCTTTACTTAAAGCAAGACA
This sequence comes from Rhabdophis nuchalis, assembly GCA_039707465.1. Classification (NCBI taxonomy): domain Eukaryota; kingdom Metazoa; phylum Chordata; class Lepidosauria; order Squamata; family Natricidae; genus Rhabdophis; species Rhabdophis nuchalis. Next base: position 41,459,851 of record CM077649.1, on the reverse strand, counting down.
TCTTCTTTCAGAAGAAGCTCTCTTTTTTGGAAATATGAACAATACTGGTAGTCTTATAAAATTTAATGTTGAAGATCCAGTTAAAAAGAATTTTAAATTTGGAGAAGGGAGTGAAAAATGTAAAGAAATTGTACATTCGAAAGATAATTTTGAAGATTCTTTGGGAGTGCTGTCAAACATGGTTAAACAGAGTTTCAAGAGTGGACTGATCTTTAAAGGCCTGACCTTGAACATGAATGCATCTGAATCATATTTTAATGGAGGGAAAAAAATCAGTATTTTGAAAGAAGCATATAAAAATCAAGATTGGATGACATCAAAATGTGATTTACATTTACTGGATACTGGCACCTTACAGAAATATCCAACTAATGAAGAGAGAACCTCAACTTCAAAACAATTGAAAGTTAAGCTGCCTGTATTCAATTTCAAAATGGCAAGTGGCAAAACTGTTAAAATTTCTCCACAGGCATTTAAAAATGCCCAACAATTTCTTCATAAAAACTACGATAATTTGCAATCTTACTCTGAAACAAATAAATTTAATATGTTGGGAAGTTCTTTGGATGTTTTTGACAGTAAAAACTACACTACTTCTGGTTACTTGAATGTAGGGAAGATGCCGATGGGATATTTGGATGTGTCCCAATTTCCTACAACCAAAGAATTATGTAGAACTGCCCAAACGTTACCATGTGCTATGCCCATATTAATGGACACTGTCTCTGAAACAAATCGTGAAACTTCAGATGAAAGTTTTGAAATGGACAAGTGTTTTAATACCTGGGTCTCCACCAAAGGAAACTGCATATCAGATTTTTCTACTGATAAATGTATGTTTTTTAGCACAGCAAGTGGCAAGCCTGTTCAGTTATCTAAAGAATCGCTGAATAAAGCAAGACAACTTTTTTCTGAAATTGAACCTAATTTATCAGGTCATCAGAATTTTGTTTCAGATGACAATTTTAGCTGTAATGTGATACATTCAGTGAAGAACATGAATGCATCAGAGTCAGATGTTAATGCAGCTAATGGAGAAAAAGACTCCCCTTCAAAACAGTTGAAACCTAGACCAGCTGCATTTAGTTTTACAACAGCAAGTGGTAAAACTGTTAATGTTTCTAAGGAAGCATTTAAAAATGCCCAACACTTTCTTAATAAAAACCTCAATAACTTAGAATCTCAGTCTGAAGCGAATAAAGGCAACACCTTTGGAAGTTCTTCTGATGCTTTTGGTAGCAGGGACTGTATTGGTTCCAGCTATTTGAGTGTAGAGAAGATTCCAACAGAATATTCAAGCCTATCCCAATTTCCTGTAACCAAAAGATTCTGTGAAAGTGCCCAAGCATTATCATGTGTTGTACCCAAATCAATGGAAACTGTTCCTGAATTAAATGGTGAAGCTTCAGATGACTTTATTGAAATGCATAAGTGTTCTGATACCCGAACTTCCAACAAAAAGAAATGCAAATCAGACTTTTCTACTGACAACTGTGGTTTTTTTAGTACAGCAAGTGGTAAGCCTGTTCAGTTATCTAAAGAATCACTAAAGAAAGCAAGCCTACTTTTTTCTGAAATTGAATCTGACTTATCTGGTTATCAGAATTCTGACCCAGATTGCAATTATGATTGTAATACAGCGAATTCTATCAGAAAAAAAATATTTCCCAGAGAAAATAAATTGCATATATCCCAAAGGAGGGAAAATCCAAATGTAGAAGAACATTCAGATATTCCATGTGATTTTAATACAGCATGTGGAAAACAGGTACAGATTTCTCACAAGGCTCTTCAAAATGTTATGGGACTTTTAAAAGAATTTGATGATATCAGTGCAAGTGATTTCTTTGTTGATGAAAGTTTAAACCAAACTCATAATTCTCCAATAAAAACTCCCATTACCAAAGTTAAACAGGAGCATGAAGCTAATTCGTCATGTAAATCAAAGGAGAAATGCAAAACCAGAGAGAATCTGAATGAAAACAAAACTTCTAAATCCTTGCTAAATATTGAAATACCTTTGTGCATCACTTTTACTGAGAAATGCAAGGAACAAGCAGAATTCAAAAGGTTTTCATGTTCAAAAGAATTAACTGAACCTTTGAAGATAACACAACCATGCCAAAGCAGAGTCAGTACTAAATATGCAACAGAAGGGAATCCGGATTTTTTTTGCCCTGCTTATTCCCAGACTCCAGATAATTACTCAGATGTAGAAGCTTCAGAAAGTGCAAAAGCTTTCATAGAAGATGATGATTTCACTGATTCAGAAGTACAAAGAAATATTCAAAAATCTATCTTAACAGCTAATAATTCTCTGTTACATACAAGAAGTGGGAAAAGACATCTGGAGAAAGAAAACACATTTGGTAAGTACTTTTTTTGCTTTCTTCAACCTTAAAATTCATTTAAAATATGGCACACTGCCAATAACTCAGATTGGTGTTTTACACAATTATTGATTTCAGTGAAGAAAAATCTTACTTCACAGTCTCAAAATTATATTGCCAAAGAATTGCCAGTGTAGCGTTCACATGAGTTTTAGTGAAGATTGATAGAAGAGTAGAGTAATAGCAATAATAGCTGTTCTTATAAATATTCTATAGCTTTTATCCTATTAGCAGCTCTCACATTGAGAGGAAAAATATCCTGAAAAAAGTTGGCAGCTGTCCCCTACAAATAACTCAACCCTTTTCTTTAGCCATTCTACATTTTTCTTGAATAATGAGAAATGTTCGTGTGAAGAATTGTGAATGTGTGGTGTAAAGTTCTCATATTCCTTCATTATTCAGGTTCTGGTACACCTGCTATTTTTAACAATTGTATGGATTTTTTTTTTACATCTATTCCTGGTTTTTTGACTTTTTAGTCTGAAATTTCTGATAGCAAATGCCAAAATTGTAGGCCAGGCTGGGAAATTGAAAAACATTTTTTAAAAACTCAGTGGCAAATCACTGCTCTGTGTCTGGGGAAAAACATGGAAGGTTGTATCTCTGTAGTCATCGGGAGCTGAGTTAATTACAACTTGAGTTTATTTGTAAATATTTTATTTACAAATATTTCAAAAAGTAATATTTAGCTGTCTAGTATAAAACTAGATAATATATCAATCCAAAATATGAATACAATAAGCCTCATGTTTTCAAAAGAAAGCCCTGCTATCTATATAAAATATGATTTAATAAATCAGTTAAATAGATATTCCATAGAAATTTGTATTTATTGAATATGCATTTTGAAATGTTCAGTGACATACCTTTTTCAGGACAACCTCCTATTAAAAGAAAATTGCTGCCTGAATTTGAACAATCCGAAAAATCCAGTAGATCACCTTTCAAATCTTCAAGATGTTCTCCATATGGTAATTTTTGTTTTTCAGTCTATGTAAGTCTATGTATGTCAGGCATAGAGTAACTTATCTTAGGAACCCCAAGGATCTTGCTATTGCTTGTCGAATAATAGCTTATAATTGTTTTCCATCTATTCTCACCTATCTAAAAGATTATCTCAATAAATGGAAGCTGATGGAAAGCAATTCTACATCCAAATGTCAGTTATTCTACATCCAAATGCCAGTTATTCTACATCCAGTTATTTGCAGAAGGCATAGTGGTGATTACGTTATACAATACTTGATATGTTATTCAAATTAGTACAAACTTAATTAATTCTTCCAAAAATGTTCATGAGATAATTTTTTAAAACTCACCTAAAATTAATTTTTATTATAAACATAGAAATTCATATTCTTTTAAATGTCATTTGATTCATAAAACTTACTTTTATTTAGGTATAATAAATGACAGAAAAATAATATCCAACAAGATCTCTTTAAAACCTATCATCTGTGGCTCATTTAGGTAAGAGTAGACTCATTTCATTTTAGTTTTAATTTTTCCTTAATGTAAGTTATTTATACTTTGTCCAAAACTTTGCCCAATGGTCTAAAGCAGTAGTTGAGAGTTTTGGAAAAATCTTAGCTGACTAGATTAAATTTTCTAGATCATAGTAGCAAAATCAGTGTAGAAAAGTATAGAAAAAGTTTTTCAAGGAGGCATAGTTCTATTTGATTTACTGAATTTTATTCTAATAATATAGTATGTAATTTGTAAACCATCAAAATAATATAATAAAGTCACAAAAATATAAATAAGGTAGCAAATATCTTTGGTTTTCATTTCATTTAATAATCATGTAGCCACTCATCTCAACTAAGGAAATTGGGCAATGCAAGCAGAATTATTTTTAAAATTGCATTGGATAATCTTTGTAACATTATTCTGGAAAATACTAAATTATTATTCAGTATTAATATAAGTAAATTACCAGTAAATTAAGTATGTGTGCAATACATGGCAGCTTAACTGAGTGACTTTCCTAGAGGGAACATAAAAAGATTTCTTGTTAGTCTTCCATTCAGATTCTTATAAAAATATTTTTATTCCTTCAGTTCTTCAAATGAACGACAAGAAATACTGAATCCAAATTTTAGTTTTCCACAAGTTATGAAAGGATCTAAGTCTGGTGGTTTTTCAGAGCGGTCTTCAATTAGGTCATTGGCTCAGTTTGGAATAATCTTAAATGAGGAAAACAAAACACACAATCATTATTCAGGGAAAAAAACTACCAAGATCTTTGTGCCTCCTTTTAAAATAAAATCAAGAACTTCAGAAGGTGAAATAAGTAATGTCAAAGACCATTCCTCATTCAGTTGCAAAAGTATCAACACAATGGAAGAATATAACACAAAAGAAATTAATAAAACCTTCATTGAATCGGAAAAAGAAAATTTTGCACAAATATCAGCTTTGGATTCTGGATGTAGTAAAATAGTTCAAGGTACATTTGATACCTCATTCTTGTTTTTATTTTGGCATGTATGTAATGTTTATTATGATTATAACAATTTCTATAAAAATTCATTATACTGTTGAACATATTCTATGTTGCAGACGTTTGAAAGTTAGATATGAGATCTGTTTTATCCCCACCTAATATCTTTAACATCAAGTACTTTAATTTTTTTTAAAAGATCAGTGTTTAACCCAAACAATTTCACTTTTTCCTACTTATTAATTATTGCCAGGTCCAGAGATATTGTCTAAAACTCTTATAACAAAAAATACCATTAAAAACAAATATAGAAAGAATGTTGACAATATCTTCTTGGATATCTTTCGTATACAAAATAACAAGTAGACTTCTAGTTATGAAAATACACAAAAGTTATAGATAGCAAATTCACAAGTTTTATGATTTGTAATGACTTGCTAATATTATAATTTATTTTCCTAATTTTTATATAATGCCATCTCTAGACTGGGGAATTTCAGTTACATACAATTTTATTTACTCTTTGAAAATTTATAATACTACTCAAGTATATCTCTCCTATTAATTAAGGATCTTTTTACCATGGATTTTTTAAAACATGCATTGTTACAAAAGTAACTCAGATATGTAAACATTACAGAAATAGCTTATTCACTAACAAAGTTGGTGCTGAAATAAGGGCAATATGTCTCTTATAAATTGTTCATAGATTGTCCATATGTGATCTGCACTAAATAGAATTCAGTATTGCTATCTTAGGCAAGTTTGAACTTTCTGATTTAAATTAAAATAGCTATGATTTCATTAATACTTTGGCAGACATAACAAAAATGACAACATATCTTCAGTATGCCAGAAATCTACAACAAATGAGAATTACGAAGAAACAAGATCAAATAATTCATCCACAACCAGGCAGCCTGTATCTTGTAAAAAGATCTTCTGGTCTTTGCAGAATTCCCTTAAAAGCTGCAGTCAAAGAGAAATTGCCTGACTTTTATTCCAGTGAACAGGTAAACACAGTATCTTTTAAAAGGCTTACAATTAAAAAATATCCTGTCTGTGCATATACAACCTCTTTGGAATCTTAAGAAATTGAGTCTATAAACTAAAATTTTGCATTTCATCTTGTCTGGAAACTTTGGTAACCTGTTTTAGAAAATACAAGTTTTTTCATGGTTTAAAGGTGGTATACTATAATAAGTTATTGTGTGCGGAAGCTAAAAAAAACCCTCTCATTTTGTCCAGCCCAGTTGATAGGAGACGTTATCTGCGGGATCGGATCCTGCCTCATACATCCTCACGGCCGATTCGCTCCCACAGAGAGGGACTTCTCCGGGTGCCGTCCACTAGACTTTGTCAGCGGGCGACGCCCAGGGGAAGGGCTCTCTCTGTGGCAGGCCCGGCCCTCTGGAACGACCTTCCCCCCGACATTAGGACGACCACGGACCTCCGCTCCTTCCGTCTCAAATTAAAAACTCATTTCTTCTGTCTGGCCGGCCTAGGATAGTCTCTCTGTCTTTGGGGTTTTATTGGGGTTTTATAATATAGCTTAGTTTTAATGGGAATTTTAGCGCAGGTTTAGATTTAATTTATTTTTAATGAAATGTTTGTATGTATTTATTGTTTTACTGTGCCTGTGCACCGCCCCGAGTCCCTGTGGGGAGAGGGTTCGGTTTAGAAATATAAAAATTATTATTATTATTATTATTATTATTATTATTATTATTATTATTATTATTATTATTATAGTTTGATTGGATGTTTTCACAAAAAGCAAGAATACAATTAGTTATTCACATAATACTTATAGCCATTGATCAGTAACTGCCATAGATGATAGCTACAGATAAATTTCTGATGACTCTGTGGGTATATTTCTCATTTTTGTAAACAAAGATACTAATTTTAGTGATGGTGGTATATCAAAATTAAAATAGCACAGATTTAGTGACAATACAAAAAGCCAACATAATACAGATTTCTTTGGCTTTTTATTGTTTCTTCATAAGTGCTCCTCACAGAAGCTAAATTAGTGCACAATATACTTTGCACTTGATTGTAATTACAATTGTAATTAAGCAGCAATGTGTAACGAAACTACACACACCTTATTTGTCTTATTTCAAGTCTATACAACTAGAAGTATTTTAGAATTATATGTCCGGTTCCAACAACATAGTTGGTTATTGCTTTTTTTAAAATATCAGTTTCAACTTATTTTTTGGTACATCATGCTATCTTCAGCACCATTTTTTCATAGAATGCCATATACATTTCCACTGTTTTCTCCCTTAATTTTGATTAATATCTTTCTATTCTTTATTTTTAATATGTTTTTGAAGCTTAAGACTTAGAGTGTATATAGTATGTATGTAATCAATTTCTACATCTCCATTATTTTTCTCATCCTCTTTTTTCCCTTCATTTTCTTTGAAGAGCAAAATAATATTAACATTCCTAATATATCCAGTGGCATATTGATCTGATTTTAATATATTAAAAACTATAGAGTGTTGCATACCCAAGTTTCAGATGTATGTTTGTTACTCTTTCTTTTTTTTTATCCGCAGTCCTGAGGAGGTCACTTTTTGCTTTTAATTTTTAATTAATCTGGATTAATAATTATTACTGACAATATGGTTATTGTATATTTTGTTCTGAACTTACATAATATTAACTCTTTCTTTTTTGCCCACAATCCTGAGGATATTATTTGCTTCTAATTTTGATTACTCTGGATTAATTATTGTTAATGACAATGTGGTCATCATATATTTTGTTCTGAACTTGGAGATTTCAAGTAATATTAACTACAGTTTTATCCTTTCAGATTTAACTATTAAATTCAGTTATGCTGAACTTGAATAAGTTTCTAAAATCTTTCTCCTTTTCACAGTTTTGGCAGAGAAACTGAAAGGAAAACGAATTAACCAAGGCTACCTGCAGTTTGTTCCTATATGAATGATATATAATTTATCATATATGACTAGGACCATGTTCAATGCATGAAAACCAATCAATGCTTTAGTTCTATTTACCCATCAACATAATGCCTAAACTTGAGGTGGAATTTGTTGTCATTTTTTATTATTTCATAAGATGAGAATGACTACTATTAGTTTTCTGAGATGCATCTAAAAGATCCTACCTAAAAGTCAAAGATACTTAAATACAGGGATCTGATTGTTTTGAATTTTTGCTTTCTGATTATTTTGCACCTTACCTTTTTAATAATTAATTTAAAGTAGCCAAAGAAGTTACAAAGTTTTGTTTCTAGAGATCAATATTATGGTATTACAGAGACTAAATAGTTGGACTTATAGTTGTAATTTTTTGTTTTGAGAAATATGCTGAGAAATATCATTCATAATTTGTTAGTAAATATATATTGAACATATATGCATTTAATAATACTAAAATATTCTGTCTGCCTTTTATTCTTGCAGTTGTATGCTTTTGGCGTTTCCAAGCAGTGCATAAAAATTAATAGCACAAATGCAGAAGATTTTAAATTTCTCATCCAGGATTTTTTCAGTAAAAAATATTTTCTAGAAGACCATGGAATACAGTTGGCTGATGGAGGATATATTATTCCTAATGATGAGGGAAAGGCCGGAAAAGAAGAATTATTTTGGTATGATGTTCAAGAAATTTATCTATGAGTATGAAATATATTATTAAATGTTAGAATTACTAATGTTTTTAATGACAGAAAGGTTTATATTTCTCGGTATCAGGGCAATGTAGAAGCTATTTGTTTAAAATTAAAAAGTTGGTTTTTATTGTTCGTTCTGACAAATATACAATACAATACAATACAATACAATACAATACAATACAATACAATAGCAGAGTTGGAAGGGGCCTTGTAGGTCTTCTAGTCCAACCCCCTGCGTGGGCAGGAGCCCTATACCATTTCAGACAAATGGCTATCTATCATCTTTTTGAAGACTTCCAGGGTTGGGGCATTCACGACTTCTGGAGGCAAGCTGTTCCAGAGGTTAATTGTTCTAACTGTCAGGAAATTTCTCCTTAGTTCTAAGTTGCTTCTCTCCTTGATTAGTTTCCACCCATTGCTTCTTGTCCTGCCCCCAGGTGCCTTGGAGAATAGTTTGGCTCCCTCTTCTTTGTGGCACCCTCTGAGATATCGGAACGTGCCACAAAGAAGAGGGAGATTAAAACACTGTTAACATTTAATTAAAAAAATCCAGAATCAAAGCTATTTAACATTTCTACAGAAAGTTGAAAGCAAAGTTATTTTTCAGTCATGTGAAAGAGGTAACTCCAGGAACCTCATATACTTAAAAGAGAATATTTCAAAATATAGTCTCACCTGCATGAAAAGCCTGTTTAGAAATGACTGTAGCATTTCTAAATGGCATTCTGTCGTTCTCATGATACACATGACACTTCTGATTGGGATTGACTAGGTCAGTAATGGTGAAAGTAATCAGCTAAGAATTTGTTTAGTGCCTTATAGATCATAAGCAAAATCTTGACCCCACTTGGTCTATGAATGACAGCTACACGTTGAACCGTTTATTCAGTAGAGTTATTAAGTAACCATGTATCAATATTTTGGCTCAATATAAAGTAGGTTCTTGCTTGCTTACTTATTATTAGATTTATATTCTGCCTTTGCTTTATACAGCTCAAGCCTAGATGCATAATGTTCTCCCCTATTTGCCCCATAACAACACTCTGTGAGGTGTGTTGGGCTTTGCTAAGAGAGAATTTGCAATTTGCATCCAAACCTGACATCTGCTTTATATCATGTCCTCACTCCATTTGACTTAGAGATCTCTCAAGTACTTCTCATTTACATTCATAGTCTTCTATATCCTAACTGCAGTATTTTCTCTTAATCTTATCACATCCATTTCTTTCTCAAATTATTTTTCATTGTGTTTTGACTAAAATATAGAATTTTATAAGATAAATATGTGTAGTTGCCTAAAGTGATTTATGTTGAAACTCGGGCTTTATCTTCTAATAGTTTGATAAATTTTCTAATATTTTTGTGCAGGGCTTTGTGTGACACGCCTGGTGTAGATCCCAATCTAATTTCCAAAGCCTGGGTGTATAACCATTATAAGTGGATTGTATGGAAACTGGCAGCTATGGAAGTTGCACTTCCACAAACTTTTGCCAGTAAATGTTTGACACCAGAAGGAGTATTACTTCAGCTAAAGTACAGGTAAAGTAAAGATTAAGATTTGGCAAAATGACTCTTCTGAATTTTACCTTGTGTCCGTATAGTCTTAATTACAGCTATGCTTTCAAATGAAACTGTTGTTTACTTCTTAAATTAAGTGCTATTACTTAGCAAGATAATTACCTCAAAAACATCCAAATTCAGTTTGAAATATGTGTTCAATTTTTTAAAGGTATGATATAGAAGTGGATAAAAGTCAACGATCAGCCATCAAAAGAATAACAGAAAGAGATGATGTTGCTGGAAAAACAATCATACTGTGCATCTCTAAAATTATATCATTTAGCACAAACTTGCCTCACAGTGCTGACAGCAAAAGCACCACAGAGGGCAATAAAAAAGAAGTGGCAATCATTGAAGTTACAGATGGTTGGTATGGAATTAGGGCAGTCTTGGATCCTCCTCTTCAGTCACTATTATCTAGGCAGAAGCTTACAGTTGGCCAGAAAATAGTTGTACATGGAGCAGAACTTGTGGGATCTCAGGATGCAAGCACTCCTTTAGAAGCACCAGAATCTCTGATGTTAAAGGTACATTTATAACCTGTGGTATGTTTGCATTTCAAGATGACTTTTATATATTGTTGTAGGAATGGACAATGATAAACATTTCTGCATAGTTTTATTTCTTTTCTTTTCTTTTCAGAGTTGTAGGTCTCTAGGTCAGGTAGCTCTGCCCCCCTCCCTTAAAGTGAAACTATGTAAGTGTCTATAATTTGAGTCACTTACAAATCCTATACGTACCTATTTATAGGGCATTGAACTCAAACACGTGAACTACAGAATGAAAACAATCAAGGGGAGGGACTATATAGTGTTAAAAAACAACCCAATATATAAAATATAAAATGTCAATCAAACATGATAAATCACCAACCATAGATAACTCATTTGACTAGACCCAAATACTTTGGGGAGAAACAAATATTACAGTAAAATAGCAATGGCAATTAGACTTCATAGTACTTTACAGGCCTCCCTATATGGTTTACAGTCAACATATTTCCCCCAACAATCTGGGTCCTCATTTTACCGATCTTGGAATTATATGGTTGATATATTGAAGACTCCTGACACGTCAAGGAGAGCCAGAATGAATACACTACCCCATCCTAAATTTGACTAGATCATTGACCAGCACAACAAAAACCATCTCTGTACGTGACCCATTTCTAAACCCTCAAAGAGTCCAGATAATCTACTTCCTCCAGAGTTCTTTGAAACTGAACCTTAGCAACCTTCTCTGAAGGTTGGAGACTTATGAAAGCTGTCCAGATTGATTGGGTCCAAGGATGGTCTCTTGAATAGCAGATGTTTCTCCATCTTTCAGAACTTGCAGAATCACCTCGGTCTTCAAGAAATATTTTTATCACGACTTGGTATCCATTTACATGCACCCTCCCTTGAAGTATTAACGAAACAAGAGGCCTTGACTTAATTGTGTAAGAAAATCTTGAAGGAAAAACTAAACTCTCTGAAACCAAATAGCGTCCTATAGGTACCTGGACCAGGCTGATCCAATAAGGATACTTCCTTGCAAAGGTGGTTCCAGGGTCATTTGGTAGAGATCTGTCCATTACAAGGGACAGATGACAACATCCCGTGTCCAGATCACATACCCACCTTCCTGAAACCAAACATAGTATCTTCAGCAAAATCAGAGTCACTGGTCAGAAGGGCAGCTATAGAAATCAAGTAAATAAATAAAATGTACACAATTTGAAAATGATTAGTATAGACTACTTTTATTGCACTTACAATTGACAGATCTAATTTATTCCTTTTCTCTGAAATTAACATTTGTTCTATAACGAGATGTGCTATATGTTTAAAAATCTACATGGCTATCAGGCTACGTTATAACAATGTGTTCTGAAATAGGTACTTGTTTTATTTTAGTTTACAGCTAACAGTACTCGACGTGCTCGATGGAATGCAAAATTAGGATATTATCGTGATCCTCGGCCATTCTCTTTGCCTTTATACTCATTGTTTAGTGATGGTGGGACTGTTGGTTGCATTGATGTCATTGTTCAAAGGATTTATCCTATACAGGTAATTTAGTGTATTACTTAGCCCTCAATATATACATAATTACTGGTATTGAGAAGCAAATCTAAATTCATATGTGTGGCCTTAATTTTCAACAAATATTTATTTCAGTGGATGGAAAAACTATCAACAGGGCCCTGTGTGTTTCGTAACAATCGAGCAGAACAAAGAGAAGCTGCAAAATTTGCTGAAAAACGACAAAAAACATTAGAAGCACTGTTGGCAAAAATAGAAGCAAAATTTGAAGAGACTGATGGTAAAATATATACCTATATTTTTAAATTTTTAGAACGTTATTTTGCATGTAATAAAATAAAAATTTATGTTAATAGAGAAATATGAAAGCTGCTATACAACCTATCTGTTTTGTTCAACCTTTGTGTATCAGAACTGTTTAGAAAACTACTGATATCTCTTTTCTTCTCAATTATATTTGATTCCAGCCCTTATAAACAGAATTGAGTTACTGTGAAATGTTTAGGCTTTGAAAAATTTAAATTTCTTAATGTAAATGTAAAGATATATATAGAAATATATCTCACGTATAGTATATGCCAGTGGTGGGTTGCCAATTTTTTTACTACCAGTTTGCTTGTGTTTGCGCATGCACTTGGTGTGTGCACGCGATATTTCTGTGCATGCGCAGAAGCTTCTGCGCGTGTGGGCAGAGCCTCCTGCTGCCACTACTGCCAGCTCGCCCGAACCGGGAGCAATCCACTTCTATATGCCTGAATATTATAAAGTAATATTACTGATTCAATAATGTTTAAATATGTTAAAGACATATCAGCTTTTAAGAATGTAATTCTTCCAGTTACATAAACAGAATGAATGGATTATTCAGAGTACTTCTCACGCCAAAATAATAATTGTGTCCTAACTATAAACCAGATTTACAATTCATTGCATTAACAGAATCACATCCTATGTACCCAATTGTTTAAATAAATATCGCACCCATACATTCAATAAATGATCTGCAAGTTGCCTTTTCTATGATGAAATATGCAATATCAGAAGGAATCATTTTTTATTTAAGCCTATTAAAGCACACCAAGTTTTGTTCCTGTTGAATGCAGTGTTCAAACCAAGCTTCCATAGATAGAGTTTAACTGCTGTGCTTTATTGGGTTTACTACTGTGCTTATGAACATAGTAATCTGCCACCATAATGATGTTATTATTTCAAATTAGATTGAAAAATGTGCGCCACTGAAGTTGTAAATTGATTTTGATGCAGAACTATGGTATTAGCCTTCTGATGAGCTGAAGTACTAAATAACGCAGGTTTATGGGATACAAATTAGGTGGTCAGAGTTTCTGTTTTTGCAGGGAAGAAGAGTGAGCCACAGGTGGAGTGAACACTTGAGTTTGGACTGTGACTTCTTCCTTGTTTAAGCAGTAGCTACCTGCCAAAGAAGATAGCGTTATTTTGACTGAACTGATATCAAGGGTTACGGATGGCTCATGGAAGGTCTAAAAGATAGTGGAGAAAATGTTCTCAGTTGTGTTGCAATATTCAAAATTGGAACGCCTACTGCCAATTCTTGATATTTAAACATTATATTTAAAAATAGAGTGATCCTGTTTGGTTCTTGTTTGGGTGTGTTTTTAAATGATGATATAAACACAAGAAATTAAATATATTTTTATTGTTTTTAGAAAAAACAAAAATGTTATTTGGAATGGTAATTTTAAATTAATTGCTGGTGCTTCCTTTGTAACCTATCATGGTTTGTTACAATTTCGTTTCAAGAGCTTAAGTCACCTTAAGTTCAGTTCTATTTGATTACTGTTAACTGGAAATTCACAGCAGTAGGTATTTGACACATAATGATTTTATGTCTCATTAATTTTTAAAACGGATAAAGGCAAAAGAATACTGCGATCCCATGCTCTAACAAGGCAACAGATACGTGGTCTACAAGATGGTGCAGAGCTTTATGAAGCAATTATTAATTCTGCTGATCCATCTTACATGGAGGTAAGTTGTTTAAAAAAATCAATGCTAGAAATAGTCATTCTACAGTTTTTTGCCTTTTTGCCAGAGGGCTCCAGTTAAAAAACAAACATAATGAGTCAAGGGGATAAAACAAAGGAAGCACAGGTGAGAAGCAGGAAGACAGAATGAAACCTCACCCCCCCCCCCTAAAAAAAAAGACGGTGAAAATTGAGACAAATTTCATTTAATATTTTAAAACAGCTACATTTTAACCATTGTTACAAAGATTGGGAAATTTAACAAAGACAAATGTATAACTAAATTCATTTGCTACACAAAAATGTTTGAGGGCTTGCATGCATTGTTTGAAGTAGCCATTTAAGTTCAACCCCTTGTTTAGTGCAGGAATCCACACTCAAGCATCTCAGATATCAACGTATCTTGTATATTGGTGTCAGACTGGCTAGTCTGTTGGTACTTTCAATATCACCTTTAGGAACTCCCGTCTTGAACTCCTCCCATGAAATCCCACTTTACTATTGCTCTGAGTTTGTTAATTTTTTTTTTAAAGTCCAGGTCAAAAATAGATCAGTTTCCTCGAAAATCAAGAACCCTGTTCACCTTCCCTCTAAACTCTGGCTATTAATGATTTGTATTCTTTGAATCCTAACAGTTTATGAACCATGTTATGGTTAAATGCCACAATTGAACCCAAGTGTAGTAGGTTTTTCAGTAACAATTAAAATGAACAGCATGCTATATGAACCCTTTTATATGAGAGATCTAGCATTTGGCTCCAATATTACTTTGAATTTTAACATGGAAAGAGAAAAAAAGAAAAGGCAAGATTAATTGTATTGCTTATTGCAATGAATTTATGAGTGTGATTGTATCAATTCAATGCTCATGATAAATTTAGGTCTGTTTTCTTGTAGCCATGATTGGATAGAATATTAATACTTGATTTAAAGTAAGATCCATTAAATTCAGTACAAAATATTGGTATTATCTTTAATAATAATAATAATAATAATAATAATAATAATAATAATAATAATAATAATAATAATAATAATAATAATAATAATACATTTTAATTCATAACCCGCTCTCTCTCCCCGAAGGGACTCGAGGCAGGGCACAGGGAATTTAAAATACATATAAAATCGCAAACATAGTACAATATAAAATAAAATTGAACTAACCCTGTGCTAAAATCCCATATTAAAACTAAAAATTAATCGTTAAAAACCCTAAAAACAGTTGATTATCCTAGGCCGGCCAAGCAGAAAAAGTGTGTTTTTAATTTTTGACGGAAGGAGCGGAGGTCCGTAGTTGTTCTAATATCGGGGGGAAGGTCGTTCCAGAGGGTCGGGCCCGCCACAGAGAAGGCCCTTCCCCTGGGCGTCGCCCGCTAGCACAGCCTAGTGGACGGCACCCGGAGAAGTCCCTCTCTGTGGGAGCGAATCGGCCGTATGGGGCAGGATGCGATCCCGCAGATAGGCTTTGGATTACATATCAGTGACTTGGGCTTGATTCTTCTGTATAGCTACTCCAGGATTTAGAGTTAGAGTTTTACTGAGTTAAGGTAATTTATCTCTTTGTTAGGTTTTTAAGTGGTCAATGACTGAACTTGTCAATCAGAAAGGTTGGCAGTTTGAATCCCTAATGCTGCATAATGGAGTGAGCTCCTGTTACTTATCCCAGCATCTGCCAACCTAGCAGTTCGTAAGCATGTAAAAATGCAAGTAGAAAAATAGGAACCACCTTTGGTGGGAAGGTAACAGCGTTCCGTGCACCTTTAGTGTTTAGTCATGCCGGCCAGATGACCATGGAGACATCTTCAGACAGCGCTGGCTCTTCAGCTTTGAAATGGAGATGAGCACCACCCCCTAGAGTCGGGAACAACTAGCACATATGTACTTTTACCTAAGTTTTTTAAATGTCTCCAAATTACATATTTTTTTAAACAGGCTACTATATTTTGATGATTTGGATTTTAATATTAGTGGCTATCATTCTGTTTGTATGATTTCATAGTAATCTAACAAGTGACTTCAATAGCTGGCAATATAATTAGTTTAAGTGATGCAGTAACAACAATAGTTTTTAGAAGTGTTTCCACTTGTGGAAATCAGTCATACTTCAAGAGTAGACCTTGCTATTTTACGTTCAGTGGGTCACATCTGGCTCTTTGCCTGTCCCTGTCCGGTCCTGTTCAAGAATATAGGGCTGGTAGACCGAGCAGAATTTGAATGTGTCATGTGTCAAATTCTATAACGTTTTCTACAAAAAAAGTTCAAAATTCCTATGTAAACATTATCAAATAAAAATAATAATAATTTATGACACGACCACTTTGCTGTGATTGGTGTTTTTAAAAACAGAAGATTAACATGAATTGGTTAATAAAAAGGCAAGTTAATTGGAAAAGAAGTCTAAAAACAGTCCCGTTTCCATATCAAGAGGGCTATTTGAAAAATGTTTTAATTATGAGAATAGAAAGCACTAATTGGACATTTTAGTGTTGCCCATGCACAATGACAGTGAAAGTAATAATGATTATTACTCCTGAGGATACTTTAATTTGGATTCTTTCACTGAGTAGGAAATTGAAACTGATGGGCAAATAACTATTTTTGATTCGGATTCTATCTATATCTAAATACGTAGATATGTATAGGATTTAACGGGGGGGAAATTACATTTGATAGCCAAACATGTTCATATATTTAATATTCCATGTTATAATGGAAATGTGACTTATTTTATGTTTCCCTTTTGTTAAGATCTACATAGCTGTTTCAATTTTGCCACTGTTTATTGCAGGGTTTTTTCAATGAAGAGCAATTAAAAGCCTTGAATAGTCACAGACAGATGGTCAATGATAAAAGGAGAGCCCAGATAGAGGCAGAATTCAGGAAAGCTGTGGAATCTGCTGAGCAAGAGAAAAACAGCTCCTGCAGAAGGGATGTATCCAACATAATCAAACTACGAATTATAGATTATGGGACAAAAGAAAACTCAAAAGGTAAATATGATCTTAATCCACTCTGAAAGACGTACTGATATATTGTCTATGTGATGCTTTATTCATATAACCTGTTTTTTTGAATTTATAGTTTGTCACCTCTCGATGCATTGTTTAACTGTAGCACTATGCAAATAGTAACATTTCTAAAAGTAAATGTAATTAAGACCTTCTGTAGCAGATATGAATGGATATTATGTGTAGTTTTTGTTTAGTAAGAATAAAATACAGGGAGGCCTCAACTTGGCAACCTCAATTGGGACCAGAACTTCCATTACAACACAAGACACACTTGATTTTATGACTTTTTTGCCACAGTTGTTTAATGAATCACACGGTCATTGAGCAAATTGGCTTTTCCCAATGACTTTGCTTGTCGGAAGCGAGCTAAGAAGGTCACAAATGGAGATTAGGTGACTGGGATGCTGCAGCTGGGATGCCAGTTGTCAAGCACTTAAATTTTGATCACGTGACCATGAAGACACTAATAGTTTGGCAAGGACTGATTATAAATCACTTTTTTTCAGTGTGATTATAACTTTGAATGGTTGCTAAACAAATGGTTTTAAGCTAAGGACTATGTGTATGGTCAATGACCAGCAAGAATATTTTTTTAAAGTTGCACCGTGTTGTCAAAATGCATTCTATATTTTTAATTCTAATCTTAGAAGTTACACTGAACATCTGGCGTCCACTGTCACATGTTTGTAGCCTCTTAAAGGAAGGAGGACGATATAGAATTTTACAGTTATCTGCATCTCACTCCAAAGACAAGCTGAAAAACAACAATATACAGTTAACAGCTACCAAGAGAACCCAGTATCTACAACTGCCAGTAAGTGTTAAGACTTAAAGTGAGCTACTTAAGTTACAGTTTTATGCAATTTTCATAATGTTATTATCTATAATGCTATTAGGTTTCTCAAGAAAGTCTATTACAAGTTTACAGACCAAGGGAATGTCTGCTATATGGTAAACTAATGGAGCCCTCCTTCCAACCAGTTTGTTCTGAAGTGGATTTGGTGGGATATATAGTTTACTTGACAAAAAGAGCAGGTATGTTGCATATTATAATCACACTTATAGCTTATATATGTAAGTAATTATATATACATTCCAAATTGGTATCTTTAAAGTCATTTTTTCCTCCAAAACTGAAATGTAGAAGTTGTAAAATTTCTTTGAAATTTCACGTAAGTGATGAAATAACTTACCTCATTACCTGGGTAAAATGGATACCTTCTACCTTAGTTTGTTTGTGTAATGTATGGTGAAAAATCACTGGGCTTTTAAAGTTTTAAATTAATTGCAATATATATTTATTGCAAATTCAAACTGTGTAGATCTATCATGAACAGAAATCAGAGACACCATATAAATCAATCAATGTTAAACCAAGAATTGCCATCTACAGATCCTAATATTTTAATGGTGTATCAGGAAAGTGCTGATTTTTAATATTTTCCCTTCTCCTTTCACTATATCAAGCTCCATCTAACAAATTTGTGATATTCCATGGACCTGTGTTTACTTTCTTTAAACTGGGTTTTATAATGAAAATTTAAGCCACAATAGTGTTATACATAAAAAAAGAGTTGGGTTTCTTTTTAGATTTCTGGTGTTTGTTATTGTATTACTTTTCACAATTGTTTTTGTTTAAATTAAATTCACATTTATTTAGTGGGAGTTGTGGTACTCAGCTTTCAATTTTGTAGAAATTAAAAAATAGTAATTTGATGGATTTGGGGGTAACAGGCAGAAACAATTTGCTTCTTCAGTCCATTCCTAAACAACAAAAATGTGATCCTTAATGAACAGCTGAGTTAAAGAGCAGGTCAGTAGGATTACTGGGTAGTGATGGCAAAATGCAGAAGAGGGGAAAGGCATCACAGGACTTGCTGATTATTTTCTTATCCCTTGCATTCCTAATGCAAACAGATTATAATTTTCTATCGGTGATAGCTGGGAGTAGAGAATTTTTAAATTTTAAACCTCAACATGGCCAATGTATAAAATTTAATATTAAATCCAATAAGTTGTATGTTTCATTTTTATGTAGGCTTTTCTACATTGGTATATTTGTCAGATGACCATCATAATATAATAGCAATCCAGATTTGTACAGATCTCAAGCAGTTTGCTATTGAAGATATAATCATTCCATCTTCATTGATCTCTGCAACCAATCTTCAGTGGCGACCTGAATTCAAATCACATATTCCCACCCTATTTGCTGGAGAGCTTTCTGCATTTTCTTCAAACCCAAAGGAAAACCATCTCCAAGAAATGTTCAAAGAATTTAAAAATACCATTCAGGTAAAGTTACTTATTTCTAAAGAGCAGTTAAGTACATTCAGTGCGTGTAGTCACTTTCTTTGTGATGCAGATTAAAACACAACATTCCACAATAGATGCAATAAGTATCTTATCTCATCAATTTTCTACAACCTTCCACATTCCCAAAACCCCTTTGTGAAAATGAATCTAAATGCTGCACAGTCCTACAAATAGTCTTCATTTAACACCCACTTGTTCAGCAACTATTTAAACTTACGACAGTGCAGAACAAGTGGTAGTTACGATGACCCTTGTATTTGTTGGTTGCAGTGTCTTTGTTGTCACATCTAGGTGCTTGATGCCCACAATATCAGTGCTCCAGTATCCCAATGACCCAACCACAAGTTACAACCTTCTTGCCAGTTTGTCACATGTAAAAACTATGGGAAAGCCAACAGGAGTTCACAAATGGTGACCACGTGAGATCCTCACTTAAAAGACCATGTTGATTTTATTAATAGCATCTCTTAAGTGCTAGATATTGTGTCACTAAGCAATGAGGTTACATGCTGTGTAGTGCTTTAAAGCTATGGCATTTACCAACAGAAATTCCATTCCCAATTGCCATTATTAAGTGAGAAAAACCATATATACTGCATTACAAGCAATCATAATGTGTTATTTTGGTAACTCCTGAGTTTTAAAAATAAGATGTTAATTGCATACTTAAAATAATTTCATAAAACGTGTATTGATACTACACCTGAAATAACAGTACGTGTTTTTTCAGTTTTTGTTGTTTTGTTTTTAAGTTGCTGTTCACGCCCCAGAGTTGTATATCAAGTGGATGGCCATATAGAATTAAATAATATCCACATTTTACCAGAATGCAAGTTATAATATACAAATATTGTTTTTGTCTTGTAGAACAATGACTGCTTTAGCAAAGAGGCACAATACAAAGTCATGAATTTTCTAAAATCAGATCCCTTGCAATTACTTAATTTTTCCAAAGAATGTGGTTTGGATCCTCCCTGGAAATGTGATGCAGGAAATAAACAAGCAGTAAGTTTAGCAAAAGAACAATTTTATAAATGCTGTTCAAAATGCTATTCATTGGATTTCCTATCAAGAATTTCAACTAAAATATTTTAGGGCATTTCATAATCTTCTATAGCAGGGGTCCCCAACCCCTGGGCCGCGGACCGGTGCCGGTTCGTTGCTTAGTAGGGACCGGGCCGCAGCGCCAGACAGGAGGAGGAGGGGGCAGCCCCCTGGGCAGAGCGCGCGGCCGGGGCAGGCTAAGGCGAGTGAGCGGGCGGGCGGGGGCGGGGACGTCAGGTTCCTTCGTCCCATGGGTGGGTGAACGAGCAAGCAAGCAAGCGCGGGCGGGCAAGGAAACTTGCTGCAGCAGCCCCCAACAACCTGCCTGCCCGCCCACCGGCTGCGGTTACTCGCTCGCTCACCTACCCACCGGACGAAGGAAGCTGGCGTCCGGTGGGTGAGCGAGCGAGTGAGTAACTGTGGCCGGCGGACGGGTAAGGAAAGTTGCTGCGGCAGCGCCCAACAATCCGCTGGCCGCGGTTGCTCGCTCGCTCGCTTGCTCACCCATCGGACGCCAGGTTCCTTCGTCCGGTGGATGGGTGAGAGAGCGAGCGAGTAAATACAGCCAGCGGGCTGGCGGGCCGGCCAGGCTACTTCCAGGAACTGAGGAGGCTTGGGGGGGGGGGGGGGAGGGCGGGAGACAGACAGACAGAGAGAGGCACAGACACAGAGAGAGACAGGGAGGGAGGGGGGAATCAGAGAGTGACAGACACACAGAGAGACAGAGAGTGGGAGGGAGGGAGAGAAAGATAGACAGAGACACAGAATGAGTGATTTAAGTGCCTGAAAGCGACACACACACACACACACACACACACACACACAGAGTGACAGATGGGCAAACAAAGGAGAGAGAGACAGAGAGAGAGAAAGAAAGAAAAAGAAAGTGGGAGAGAGAGAAAGAAAGAGAGAAAGACAGACAGAGAGAAAGAGAAAAAAGAAAGAGAGAGAAAGGAAAGAAAGAAAAAAGAGAGAGAAAGAAAAGACAGAGAGAAAGAGAAAGAAAGAGGGAAAGAGAGAGAGAGAAAGAAAGAGAGAGGAGAGAGAAGGAAAGAAAGAAAGAGAAAAAGAGAGAGAGAGAAAGAGAAATAGGGAAAGGGGGGGAGGAAAGAGGGAAAGAAAGAGAAAGAAAGAGGGAAAGAGAGAGAGAAAGAGAAGGAGAGAAAGGGAAAGAAAGAAAGAGAGAGAGAAAGAGGGAAAGAGAGGGGGGGAAAGAGGGAAAGAAAGAGAAAGAAAAAGAAAGAAAGAGAGAAAGAGAAATAGGGAAAGAGAGAGGGGGGGAAAGAGGGTAAGAAATAAAGAGAGAGAGAGAAAGAGAAAGAAAGCGAGAAAGAGACAGAGAAATAAAGAGAGAAAGAGAGAGAGAGAAAGAAAGAAAGAAAGAAAGAACATATGACCACAATTGAGCCCAAAAATTTGGTTAACTAAGACCATTGTTAAGTGAGATGAAAATGTGAAAACATTTTCCAAGTTGGCCACGCCCACCCAGTCACATGACTGCTGAGCCACACAGCCGGTCCGCAAAATTTTCTTTAAAATGAAACCGGTCCCTGGTGCAAAAAAGGTTGGGGACCCCTGTTCTATAGTCACTGCTGAGAATTCTAGGAGTTTAGACTCACACATCTCCAGGTCATGTAGGCGAGGATTGCTGTCTTATACTGATCATTTAAATATCTGGTAGAAACATCTCCTAAGATTGCTTTGAAGGAAGTTATTTTAAACAGAAAGACATTATTTATCGCCACCCCGAGTCCCTTTGTGGTGAGATGGGTGCGGGTTACAAATGTGAATAATAATAATTTAATTCAAATGTTTTTAGTGAGTAAAAATAACAACTTAATTTTTGTTATCTTTTAAAGATTACAATTCCCAACAGTGAACTAAGACATCAAAGTCCTTTGACCATTGGAAAGTCAGACATAAAATCATCCTTTTCTCTTAGCTCTGCAAAAGTGACACCAGATTTTCAAGAAACTCCAAAGAACTATAAGAAACGAAAGGCAATGGATCTGCTCAGTCGGGTCCCTTCCCCTCCTCCTGTGAAGCCAATCTGCGCATTTATTTCACCACCTCTAAAAAAAGCATTTCAGCCCCCTCGAAGCAGTTGTGGCCAGAGCAAAACATCAATTAAAAAAACTGAAAGAAAAAATAGCAAACATCCGCTGCTAAAGTTAAATGGGACTGATTATGCTCCTGAAAGCAATTTTGTTGCTGATGAAGAACTTGCAATGATAAATACCCAAGCCCTCTTAAGTAATTTTTCACAAGAACAAGGAATTGTATCTATGGGTGACACTGAACATGTGATATCCAGTACATGATGCTAGTTTTTTACAGGCTGACCAACCTACTAATTTAAAAAGAAAAACATGTATCAGGGAAATACCAAAAAAAAAAAAAATTCCTTTAAAGGAAAACTAACAGTTTATTGTGTGGGAAATGTTACAGAGGCAAAGCAAATAATGTCATTGTTAATATAGTTTGTATTTAATGTGTGAATTACTTTTTAAAACTCTGAACGTTGTAAATGTTTGTTTAGATTTGTTTATTATATATTTTAGCTCAGAACAAGCATTTTAAGACACTTCAGTAAGAATAACTTGCAAATTCCTGATATGTAAGCCACACGTACATTGCTGGGTCAGAAGTTATTCGTTCCAAATTTTTATTTCAAATATTAAATTCCTCTTACATCAAAGTTAGCTTTTGAAGAAATGGCTTAACAGACGAATACATAAAAAGGTTACACAAAAGGATTTTTGTTTTTCTTTCCTTTCCTAAAGATGCTGTATAAACAGCTATTCTAAACAATGTTATATGTATCCAAAATTATATGAACAGACCCGTGTTCCTTTATCAAGTTTGAATATTAAAATAGCATCAAATTATCATCTTCCCTAAAAAAATGATCCTTCATCCTTTCATATTTACAAATGAGAATATCACCTGATCTATAACTTATTTAAAAAATATTACACAGGAAATAAATATAAATTATTTTGTTGCCAGGAACTGAGTTCTGCAAAAAGATACTATATTATTACAGTGATCTCTAAATCATAATGACAAATATGTTGCTGAACACTAATCTATCTTTATAAACCAGCAGCAGTTTTCAACTGTGAATAAAATGATCATTACCTGTTATAAATTTGTTCGGATCAAATAGCCACAATTTCATTTAAAAAACTGCATAATATCCATGATAAAAGAGTTAAATTAATTGCAAATGATATGTTAATTGGCATATTTATATCCTGGCATTTTTAAGTATATCCTCTTAATTGTTTGATATGCTTCACAAATTTCATTGGCCTTGGGCGCCTAAAATTGGAACTTGTTGCAAGATTAGTCTCCCTAAAATATAATAAACATTTTAAAAAATAATAGAACCTTCTAGGTGATTTCTAAAGAATAAATAGAAATCAGATGAAGAGAAAAATAATCCAGTTTTTGCTATGATGTGACAAAAGGTTTTTTTTCTTCTGAAAAGTTTATTCTTTCAATATTAATAGTGGCCATAATAATTTTAATATTTTGGTTTTAGTCAGTATCTAGTTTTTAACATTTAGGCTGGTTTCTGACTCATCTAAGTATTTATTACTTAATAGGAAAGTTGAGGTGCATCTTGCTTTTTTCACAAAACCCAAATTCTACAAAATTACCATTTTTATAGAGTAAAAATAAAAAATTGAGGCCGTGCTTTTGCTCTGTAGTATTTTATGTTAGCAAATTACTACCAGATATATAAAATCCATCAGAACTAGGAATTCAAAAACAGGAATCTAATGAAGCACCTCATATCTTTGAACAATACCCTGAATAGAATTTTTAAAAGAAAAATCAAAAATCAGAAAAGTAAAAGAAGCCACATACTATGGATACACATTTTAAAAACAAAAATTCTGGTTCTCTTGAAAGCTCAGGCTTCTGATACACTAAACATAGTCAGATTGGACATTGGTAAAGGCACAGATAGAAAAGGTTTCTGGCGTTGGATTGGACTCCTACTTTTGGTCTTAGTGAGAAATCAAACACATTTAGGGTTGCTGCTACCACAGAATTGCTTTTCTTAATCTATGAGGGTTTGGGAAATGCTATCTCATATATCAGTTAGCATTTTAATGCCAACAGTCAACCTGATATTTGGCTGACATGTAGACCTAAATAGGTGCCACCCTGTAATTTTTTGTGTGAATATAAAGCCTGGTATGAAAATGGTTGCAGAAAAGAATAAACTAAAAATGTGAAAAAGCAACAATGATATTATGGTTTATATTTACATTATTTCTTCTATAATTTTCTTTAAAATCTGCAAGAATTATGGAACATCAAGTTTAAACAGGTTAAGACCTACTTTAGTTCAATAGAAAAATAGAAAATTGCTAAGACTCTAAAACAATATACAAATTGATAAAATGTATAAAATCCCACTAAAATCTCCCACTAGATCTCCCATTAAAATCCTTCAATTTCACGACCTATTCATTCTGTTGTTGGAAAAATAACGTCCAGAATTGCGATATCTGGCTGGTTGTTCAGAATGAAGCACTGTATGAAAGGTAACATTATGCTCATACTCCTCTTTCATCGATCGTATTTTTTCAAAAGGAACACCATGATGATTACGTCTATAAAATAAATGTAAAAATATGTCAAGGAAAGCATGAGAATATTAATTGCCCCTGATCCATGCATTAGTTTTCCTTGTATGTGATTTTTTTTGGGGGGGGGGGGGATTTAGAACCTGATACACAAAGATTCAGAAGGCAAATTTCCTATATGTACAGTCAGGAATTAGTCCATTAAATGCATATATGGGTATGGTTGAGAGATGATATACTGATTAAGAGACCAATAGCTTCACTCTAATATTGAACTCAACTACAGCCAACACCTATGTGATCAAACTGACCACTGAGAAGGGTCCTTTTCAGCAATGTAATGTCCAGAATCACAGAAGAAAGAAAAAGGCTCCAAGTTAAAGACTCAATTGTATTTTAGTAACTATGAGATACTGACTAGAGGGCAGAAAAGGACAGGTTGTTACAGCAAGCCTCTAGACAATTTAATATATTCTGTACAAACAACCAAAACTGATCTACTGAAAAAGAGAGGTGTCAGGCTAACTATATGAACTTTAACACTTGTTTTCAGAATGTTTTTTGTTATTCTAATATTAAAAATTGATTGACTATAGGAAAGAATCCCAAATAAAAACATGTTACAGAAAAATAGACCCATTCTTGATAATTTTACAGAATACAACACGGGTGTCAAACTAGTGGCATCACATGACATTTTGTAACATTTTTTCCTTTTGCGGAGCTGGGGAAAGCATGACCTCTCCATGACGCATCCAGCCTGCAGGCCACCAGTTTGACACCCCTGTGAGAGAAGATAAATAATGGGTTTAAATTATACAAAGGCAATTTTAGATTACCATATTTTTTGGAGTATAAGGTTTTGAAAAGGCAATTTTTTTAAAAAAAAGTAGGCAGGTAGATAGACCTACTACTAGAGAAAGAAATATGGTAGGTAGATAGTGGGGGGAGAGAAGGTAGGTAGTTATATAGGTAGAGGGGGAGAGAAAGAGAAATACAGTAGGTAGGGAGAGAGTCGATAGGTAGAGGGATAGAGAGAGAAATACAGTAGATAGGTAGGGAGAGAGAGAGAAGGTAGGTATATAGACAGTGGGGGGGAGAGAAATACAGTAGGTAGGGAGAGAGTAGATAGGTAAGTAGGTAGAGGGATAGAGAGAGAAAAATAGAAATACAGTAGATGGGGGAGAGAGAGAGAGAAGGTAGGTAGGTATATAGGTAGATAGAGTGGAGGGAGAGAGAGAAATACAGTAGGTAGGTAGATGTTTCCAGGTGTATTTACCCATGTGCTGGAGAAGGAAATCGCTGTGGCACCTAAAACTTTGTTTCTGCTGGCACATCACTTGATCAATGTAATTCTCATCAATCCCTCTAACTCGGGTTCCCAAACTTGGCAACTAAGACTTGCGAACTTCAATTCCCAGAATTCTCCAGCCAGCTATGTCCAAAAGCTATGCTACCTGGAGAATTCTGGGAGTTGAAGTCCACAAGTCTTAATGTTGCCAAGTAACTAAACAGCCTTCCGAAAGGGGGGGGGGGAGTTTTTTGCAGTGTGCAAACCTCCCCAAAATGGCCCATTTTTCATAAAAACGGGCCCAATTTTTTCAAATAAAAGGCATGAATAGCCTTGGGGGTGGGCCTGCAGAGTGCTATGGGGGGGATGAGCAAAAATAAAGCCCTTTTTCACAAAAACGGGCCATTTTTATGTCAAAAAATTTGCATGCATAACCTTATGGAGGTTTATACAGTGCTGCTGGAGGCTGGGGGGCAAAAAATGGCCCATTTTAGGCTAATTTCTGCC
Organism: Rhabdophis nuchalis; assembly: GCA_039707465.1. Classification (NCBI taxonomy): domain Eukaryota; kingdom Metazoa; phylum Chordata; class Lepidosauria; order Squamata; family Natricidae; genus Rhabdophis; species Rhabdophis nuchalis. The sequence continues at coordinate 41,432,994 of CM077649.1, read as the reverse complement.
CTCCCCAGCCCCCAGGAGCTCTCTGGAAGCCTCTATAAGGCTATGTACAGCCATTTTGGTGAAGAGGGTGGGGTTTCTGGAGGCAAAAAAATGCTGTATTTGATGTATAAGACGCACCCAGATTTTCAGCCTCTTTTTAGGGGAAAAATGGTGCATCTTATACCCCGAAAAATACGGTAATCTCACTCAAAAATTCTGGGTACTAAGGATTGTTCAGCAATCAAATCAATTGCCAAGAGAAGTGACGCGATTTGCTTCACCAGATAGGAACTATCAGATTATAATATTTTAATTTAGATTCCTGCCCTGAGCAGAGGGTTGAACTCAGTGGTCTAAATAGTCCCACCCAAATCTATGAATATAAAGCTCCCGATATGCTTTATGTGAGATAACGTTGGACACAGAAGAAATAAAATTCATGCTTTCTCAATTGAAGCTTTTGCTCCTAACTTTCTCAATTTTAGATTAACATAGAGATTAGCATTAACAAAATCACTTATCCAGAAATCTTGCCAAATAATTATCAATTTAAAAATAACATTTAATTTTTCCCATTTTTCTCATGTTTTTAATTAATCATAGCTGCAAGTTTATCTTTAAGTACAAATGTTTGCTATTTGCAAATTGCTGTGTTTACAAGATATTTTCAAATACTGAAAATTATGTTTAAAATGGGATATATACTCCATTTCTGAGTGATGAGATATGGTACTGACATGGCAATCAGCCTTCATTGTAGTTTTAAGATCACAATTTGTGCAACATATCCAAGAAACTACACTACTACGATACAAAAGCAGGGTGAATATTTAGATATCTCCAACTAGACTAGTAGAAGCCAACTTTCCTACATACTGTTTCTCAAGACAAAATTCAAATAAATAATTACAATAGTCTGTCTCATTTTTCTAAATTTGGTTGTAAAATGTACCTAGCTAATTCCCGAACATGGAACTTCCAACGTGTATCTGGCTCCCGAAATATAACTTCATATCTGTTTTCAAGTGCCTGGTTAAAGAAAAACAAACAAACTGTTATTATGCTACAATTTTAGAAAATACTATCATGTTTCAATCTATTAAACAGTGTTTTCCATATTTTTCTCTACCATGAGGGAGAAAAAAATACCAAAGGTTTGTGTTGCACAACACATTTAACCTGATTATTGAATAAACCCAATACACTGATTAATAAACTGCATACCACATACCAATCCACAAAAAAAAAGTTAAAAACTGCATGTTATGTGAATGTACCGTATTTTTCGGAGTATAAGACGCACCAAGATTTTGAAGAGGCAAATTTAAAAAAACGTTTTTGCACTCTGCAGACCTCCCAAAAATGGCCCGTTTTTTTGTCAAAAAAGGGGCATAAATAGCCTTTATGAGGCCTGCAAAGTGGTTCTAGAGGGTGCTCTCCAAAAAAGCAGCAAAAAACAGCCCGTTTTTTTTTTGCAAAAACAGGCCTGTTTAGGAGGCTTGTACAATTAACTTCCTAGGGGCTGGGAGCAAAATTGAGCAAAAATTGGCCCATTTTTTGCTCATTTCTGCCCTCCCGAGGCCTCAGGAGCATTCTGAAAGCTTCCTAGAGGATATGCAGGGCCATTTCGGTGAAGGGGGCAGGATTTTGGGAGGCAAAAATGCTGTATTCAGTGTATAAGATGCACCCAGATTTTCAGTCTTCTTTTTTAAGGAAAAAGATGTGTGTTATACTCCGAAAAATAGGGTAGCTCATACAGCTGCACCGGACTTGGCTAAGTAGATTGTACTTGCTTCTCAAGCATGTTAATCTTCACTACCCACATTTTATGAGTGTCTAAAAAGAGAGTTTTTTATTTGACATGAATCCACGGCATATAGAAAGGCCTTCCTACCTTTTTTTTTTTTTTGAATGACTAATTCATATTGAATTCCTTCCCCCGCACTTCCTGAAAAGACTACCATGAAACAATCACTTAGAGAGTACTGTACTGAGTTCTAAATGAAATGGGCATTCTCACAAAAGTTGTTAGTTATAAGAGGCATTGCCTTATGCATTATAGCTGTTCCAAGCATAAAAACTAGTTCTTGGCGTCTTAACTTCAGGATTTATTTACAGGCTAGTAAAGTCAGCAGATTTACTAATCTAGTCATATACCTACTGCTATTGGCTTTGACTGGATGGATTGACATTAAGAGTGCTGGATCAAATCTGCTGTTACCTAAGCACATGGTTCAGGATTGCAGACCTATGGTGAAATCTGCTGCAGGACAAGGCACACTACAGTCAATTAACTTCCAAAATTGGGAACTTAGGCTGCAAATACAGAGATCACCGTGAATGCCAGAGTGGGAATTCTGGCGTATGTTTGAATGTACTTCAATGGGTATGGATATTCTGTGTGTTCTTTTTGAATGAGATTGGATTTAATTGAGTTGAGCTTCAGGATACAATGATGCACAGATTTTATTACATTTTTCTTGTTTATTTTCCCACGTTGATGTTACTGTTCAGGCATGAGTTAAGCAGAAGCATTTTTTCAGCAACATAACAGAGACAGTGCAGACAGAGGTCCAGCAAAAAGCAACCTGAATGAATGACTAACTTCAAAGAAATCCTTTTTGCTTTAACTTGCCCAATAGTGGAATAGTAATCTATAAAAAATAACTACAAGGAATAATTCTTTCCATGGACTTTCTGAGACTTATTTTTAATGTTTTGAAAATAAAATAATCTGCCCAGTTCTTTTGTAAATTGGATTTTTCTTTTTGAGTAACCTCCCATCTAACCTTGTTTTCCTGGGATGAAAAACAAGGGAAGTTCCCACTGTTTTCAATGACTGGAATACTTGAAATGTTTTATTAAAATACAACACATTATATTCTGCCAAGCAAAGGAGGATTGTTTTGTTGGAAGCTTAAGTGAAATAGGTTTTGTAATCCACACACACATCTTGTTATTTATTGTATTTCTCAGAATTATTTATTCAAGCATGACTATATTATTCATACTTTTCCAAATGTTTTTCTCAATAAATTTCAGTATTATTTTTCTAACTACTCACTATTAATTATATAAGATTTTTCATGATCAATGCATTATAAATAAGACAGCAAACAAACAAACAAAATCCAGCATTGCTACGGAGTTATCTCAAGGACTTTAAAATGTTGCTTCTCAAGAAAAGAAGCAAAGCTGGTTAGACATGCAGTAATCTGTAAATTGCTCTCAAAACAGACGATTGTGAGCTAGGAATATTGAAACAATTACCTGTTGATACTGTTGGTGCTGTCAAAACTATATTAAAAAAATGAGTGGAAATTTGAATTAGCAGATTTTCTGAGAATCACATTTATAAGTGATTTTTTATTACTTAGAGGGTAATAAATTTTTTATTACTAAGAATCCATTGAGGACAGGTACCAAATGGAAAGGAACACTGGCAGGCACCTGGTTGGCAATTGAGTGAAATGCAAGACTAAGAGGAGCTTAGACTATGTTTATATCCTTATACCACCTTCAACTCAAATTATTTGAATGCTAAGTTAGCACCAATGGCAATGCAATGGAAAGAAAGCATAGTGTTTCTTACAACCTGCTGTAAATAAAATATGGTCTCTAGCACTATCAAAAGGACATACTTTGGCCTGAATAAAGTCCTTGCTATCTCCCTGAAAAGAGCTTTGAGTGCCAGAAAGATCTGTATTTTAAAAGAACAGCTACCAATCAGAAAGTATCTGATGAGCTAATGATATGGCTCAATATAAGGTAATGTATAAGTGATTGCATTGACTGCATTGCAAAGTTTATACTGGGCTAGAAAGAAATATTCCACAAAAACGAACTATGCTTTCAGTGTCTCCATAAAGCAACATTCCTTTAAAACTGTGCTTGATTCCGGAGAACGTTCTCAATTTTAAGAAAAAGAGCTAAATGTAACCTAAAAAAGAGAGGCTGGATTTATGTTGGATGGTGTAAATATCTATTACCTTCCAGATGCCCATAAATCCCATCCAATGTGTTATAGTTGCAATATTGCCAAGTTGGAGAATACAGTTCAAGGAGATGGACAAAGAGTTGAACAAGAATTCAAACAGAACAAAAATGTTATTTGAAAACATTATGGACATTACAGATTCTTGCAAATTTCCTCCCTAATTTGATAACGATAAGGTTACAGGTTTCTTTTGAGCCTGCACTTATTAAGAATTACAAAGTAGTCACAATATTACATACCATTATTGCATATGGCTTCATTTCCCAAGCGTGGATGTTGGTATTATCAATTATAACTGGGGATTTCCCTTTCTTCATAGCTTTACGTGCTGTAATATAATAAAGTACAGGTTTTTAGTAGGTGAAATGAATTATTGCTTATTTAGATAATTATATTGAATTTTTCAGATAAGAAAAGAACTTGAGATTTCAAATACTAGCATTATGTCTCTCTGTCTGTCTGTCTATGTGTATGTACATATGTGTGTATGTGTGTGTGTGTGTATGTGTATGTATGTATGTGTGTATGTGTGTGTGTGTGTGTGTGTGTGTATATATATATATATATATATATATATATATATATATATATATATATATATATATATATATATATATATATATAAGGTTTTTGAGCTGATCAATAAATAAATCAGGTTTATTTATTGATCAGCTCAAAAACTTAACACACATATAAAAAAAGTACACAACAGAACTAATAGCTTTCTGTCTAGATGGTCTCTGGTGATGAGCCGAAAGGCAGAAAAGGAAAGCAGTATGCTTCCTCCCTTAATTGGGGCTTGCTGAGACACAAGCATATATCCACACATTACTCCTATTTTCCTCACTTTTCATTTTACTGGAATTATCCAGAAGCTTTTTCATCATCTGCAATTTCTAATTCAACTGAACTAGAAAATTGTTATTGCATTTAAAATCAGCAAGTTGATTAATTACTGATATAAGAATTCAGTTACTTCCTGTTCTGACAATCTTCATGTTTAGGGTATAACACAGAGATAGGCAATCTTTTTGTAGCTGCGGTAGGCATGTATTAGACATAATACAAAAATAATATATTAAATATTTTTGCATTTTTTTTCCACTTCAACATTTGGAATCTAGATTTCACTGCAACCTAGATCAATAGTTCTACAAAAATAGGTCTAAGATGCTGCTTGACTCCATACAGATCACAGCTGCTTCCCCGGGATGTAGCAGGAAATGTTTGTATTGTTAACTGTAAAGTACCTGGATTAACTGCATTGCATTGAAAAGAAAACAGTGCAAAGATAATGTATACTGGCAAAGTAGAAATGGAATGAACTTTAAAAAATTAAGTTTGAAGCAGTTCTTTACTCCCAGATAACCCTTCAAACCCTAGTATATTTTCTGCCTCTGTTCTAGCTCATGTTTTCAGATGGCCATTTCTGTCCAACAACTTATCAAAAATTGTAAAGGTGCAGGTTATTTTTCATCCATTTCTACACATTTTTTAATATCCTCCTAGAAAGCAATTGGAAGTTATCACAGAATTGGCTGAGGAAATCAATTTCCCACAGCCATCCCAGACATCATAATACAACGTAGTCTTTAGCTTCCATATTAGAAAGTCTTTAAACAGTAAGCATATTAACTTTCACTTAAGAATTAGACTTATTCTGTTCTTAATTCTATTATGTAATGATTTGTTCTAATCACTGTTTAGAAAACCACTTTGATATAAGGAGGAATGTTAAGGAAAACCAGTCATACATGCCTCTTTCCTGGTTCCACTTATGTGCGTCTCCCAAACAATCAGGATCAAACTCATAGGTGCCATCTTCCATGATGAAATACTCGTCAGTACTAAAAATGACTGCATTAGGAAATTCACGTTTCAGTTGCCTGATAAGCAAAGAAAAAAGAACAAAGTGCTGATTGGTTATCATCACTGGATCCAACAATGTGATGTCACAAGACAAAAACTTCTACCACATTGAAAATGCCATTTGGTGCAACAGTCAAGTGCAAGTCCACCGCCCTGAGTCCCATTGGGGAGATAGAAGCGGTATAGAAATGGAATAAAATCAAAAAAATCAAATCAATACTTTGATTTTTGTAATTACTTGAGCAAACAAATGCATTTTTTATAATTAACTAGCTGATAGCCTGGTGTTGCCCGGGTATTTATTTATAGGGGGAAATGTCCAGACCAAACGTAATTTCTAATGGAGTTTTCCCTTACCAGAGGGAACCCCCTTGTAGAGTATTGTGAAGCTGTTACTATGGTAAGTTCACTACTCTGTATAGTAGAAACCATTTTATGGCAGTACAGTGGAAGCCATTTTAAGGCACAACAGGCTGTATCTTAACAGAACACATATCCCGAGGGGTGTTAAGGATTATTACTGTGAAAAAATGTGGAAATCAGTCAAGCGGTTGTGTTCTGGAAAAAGATGAAGATGGAGCTTTTCAGCCTTGATGCCAGGAATTATTTGAGTGTTTTAATCATCTTACATTTCTGTATTGTTATGATGTGTGTTCATTTTTGTGAGGCACTGAAAGTTCTTGGGATTGTGGTGGGATATACAGTGTATTTGGTGTACAAATAAATTTCTGAATCACTGTTTGTATTTGTTCTGTGCACAATAAGAGTAAAAATAACTTAACTTGGATGATTATGATCTGAAATACGCAGCATTTTATATGTAGTTCTTATCTCTGATTTTTGTTCATAAAAAAGTTAGTAGCCTATCTCTGAGCAGCAAGAGTTCCAAATTAAACAAAGGAAGTAACTTCCTTCATATAGAAAGCAACAAATACAAATTCTTTGTGTGTCTAATCACACTTGGCTAATAAAGAATACTAATCTATTCTGTTCTGTTCAGAAACTCAGTACATTGGAAATATATTTATTTATTTTTTATTTTATTAAATTTATACCCCGCCCTTCTCCTATCACATATGGGTATATGGGTATAAAGTTGCCATGATTCCTGGCATATCCAGAAACAATAGAAAGGAAAATACAATATATTTGCAAACTAAGCTGACAAAAGCAGATGGTCCCTCATTTCAGGACAAATGTACATTCAAAAGAAATATACTCCGTATGTAATTCTTTTCTACAAATCCAAAAAGCTATGCAATCTTTACATGTCTACCCAGAAGCAGAATTGAAATCCAACACTTCTGAAAAGCATCAAGTTGGAAGACTGAAATCTCACAAATCCTAAGTCACAATACTAGAACAAATAATCAGCATGAAGAGTCTACTTGGGGAGATGAAAATAATAGCCCCACATAGACAGTATTAGGAATACCAACACATATTGATTGAGTTAAAAGTGTTATCTGTTCTGGGCATATATTTGTTGAACCCAGATAACAGCAGTGTAGTTAATAAATGATTCTTAAACAATGGCTTAGTATACTCAGGTCATTCTGCTGGATTTCTGAGGCACGTTTCACTCTGCATTTGAAGGATACAATGCCAGTTGAACTTTTCTCTTATTCAAAAGGTCTTGCAAGACTGGTATATTGGCTTCATCTACCACACAGCAGATAAAGCACTAACTGACCTTGGCTGATATAAAAAAGCTGGGTTAGTGTAAGGTCTTATCTCTCCAATCTTCCCAAGAAAGCAGGACTCTTGAAACTGCAGTTGTTCTAAAAAGGAGCTTTTATTGAAAGGTTTGTGATAACAAGAGATCTAGGCAAGAACTGAAGCCCTTTCACTTAAAACCAGCTATTTAAACCAATGCTAACCAAATCCCTCCCACACTACATCATTGCACAACAACAGAAACAGGAACTTCATATAGAGATTAGCACAATAATGCAGGAAACAAAAACATTATATACAGATCACTTCAATCCTCCCCCCACTTCCTCTCACCAAAATGGCAGCATCCCTGTAGAAATATTTGGGACCTGAAAATTAGTCCATGGATAGGAAATTACTATTTCCAACGTTAAAGGAAAATAGTCAGGGACAATTACCTCCTCCCCCAAAAGTTCAACTCCATAATCTGTTTGAATCTGGATTATTTTAACTGAATTTAAATCCAATTGTAAACTTGATTAGTCCCACTAAATTCAGCCAGCTGTCTTGCTTGACAAGATAAGAACACATCATGGTAACATTTATTTAAAAGACTTAGAAAGGACTTGGAGGTCTTCTAGTCCAACCATTTGATCAAGTAGAAGACCCTATACAATTCCAGGCAAATAAATGGCTGTCCAATCTCTTTTTAAAAACCACCAATGATGGACTACCCACAACTTCTGGGGGCAAGATGTTCCACTGATTCATTATCCTCACTGTCAGGAAATTTCTCCTAAGTTCTAGGTTGGTACTCTCCTTGATACATTTCCATCCATTATTTCTTGTCCTACCTTCATGTGCTTTGGAGAATAGGTTGAGCCCCTCTTCTATGTGAATACTGGAACACTGCTATCATGTCACCCCTAGTCTTCCTTTTCTTTAAACTACTCAATTCATGCAATCATTCTTCGTATGTTTTAGCCTCCAGCCCCCTAATCATCTTTGTTGTTCTTTGCACTATTTATTTATTTATTTATTTATTTATTTATTTATTCATTCATTCATTCATTCATTCATTCATTCATTCATTCATTCATTCATTCGATTTGTAAACTGCACCAATCTCCGTCGAGACAGACTCTGGGTGGTGCACAGGACATTAAAAACTACAATAATAAATAACAAATATACAAAAGTTAAAAAGAAATTAAATAATAAACCTGTGCTAAAATTCCTAAATTCCTTCTAATTTAGCTGAGGCTCTATCGTTCCTAAATTTAAATTCTATGCCAGTCCAGCTTGCTGAAAAAGATGTGTCTTAAGTGAGAGGCGGAAGAAGGGAAGGTCCGTGATAGTATGAAGTTGGGGGGGGGGTCATTCCAGAGGGCAGGCCCTGCCACAGAGAAGGCCCTACCCCTGGGCGTCGCCAGCTGGCATTGACCGCCAGTCGGCACCCTGAGGAGGCCCTCCCTGTGGAGCGAATCAGTCGGTGGGAGGTATGTGGCAGGAGGCGGTCCCGCAAGTAACTAGGCCCCGAGCCATGGAGCGATTTAAAGATGGTGACAAGCACCTTGAAGCGCACCCGGAAGGCCACCGGTAGCCAGTGCAGCTCACACAGGAGAGGTGTTACATGGGAACTCTGAGATGTTCCCGAAATCCCCCGCGCGGCCGTGTTCTGGACTAACTGGAGCCTCCGGATGGACCTCAAGGGGAGCCCCATGTAGAGAGCGTTGCAATAGTCAAGGCGGGATGTCACGAGTGCTTGAGTGACTGTGCAAAGGGCGTCCCGGTCCAGAAAGGGACGCAACTGGCGTACCAGTCGAACCTGGTAAAAGGCCCCCCTGGTCACGGCCGCCACATGGTCATCCAGGGACAGCCGTGAATCTAGGAGGATGCCTAAGTTGCGAGCCCTTTCCACGGGGACCATTGACTCGCCCCCGATAACCAGCGATGGAATTAGCTGTCTATGCCAGGACGCCGGAAACCATAGCCTCTCGGTCTTGGACGGGTTGAGCCGGAGTTTGTTACTTCCCATCCAGAGCCGCACGGCCTCCACACACCGGGACACCACTTTGACAGCATCGTTGGGGTGGTTGGGGGTAGATATGTACAGCTGAGTATCATCAGCGTACAGGTGGTACTCTACCCCACAACCACGGATGATCTCACCCAGCGGCTTCATGTAGATGTTAAACAGGAGGGGCGAGAGGACCGACCCCTGAGGCACCCCATATGTTAGGGGCCTCGAGGCCGACCTCTGCCCTCCTGTTAGTACAAATTGCGATCGGCCGAAGAGGTAGGAGGAGAACCACTGTAAAACAGTGCCCCCCACTCCCAACCTCCCCAGTCGGTGCAATAGAATACCATGGTCGATGGTATCAAAAGCCGCTGAGAGGTCTAACAGAACCAGGATAGAGGAATAACGTCCATCTCTGGCCCTCCAGAGATCATCCACCAACGCGACCAATGCTGTCTCCATGCTGTGCCCGGGGCGGAAGCCGGACTGGCGCGGGTCTAGATAAGCAGTTTCCTCCAGGTGTCGAGGGAACTGTTGTGCCACCACACTCTCAACAACCTTCGCAAGAAAGTGAAGGTTGGAGACCGGATGATAATTACTTAACAATGCTGGGTCCAGGGAAGGCTTCTTGAGGAGGGGCCTCACCACCGCCTCTTTCAAGGCGGCAGGCAAGAAGCCCTCACTCAAAGAAGCGTTCACTATTTCCTGGAGCCAGCCTCGCGTCTCCTCCCAGGAGGCCAGTACCAACCAGGAGGGACACGGGTCCAATAAATATGTGGTGGCATTCAGCCGCCTCGGCAACCTGTCCATGTCTTTGGAAGTAACAAAGTCGAACTCATCCCACAAAACGGTCTCAAGACCCGACTCGGACAGTCCGCCGAGATCCATTGGAGTGGAGGCCAAGTCGTCCCGGATCCGAGCGATTTTATCCTGCAGATAAGTTCCAAATTCCTCTGCTCTGCCCTGCAAAGGAGCTTCCCGCGGCCCTTGATGAAGAAGGGAGCGGGTCACTCTAAACAGGGCGGCAGGGCGGTTATCTGCAGCCACAATAAGGGTGGCGAGATGAGAATGTTTCACCCTCCTTATCGCCACAAGGTAGGTCCTTAAATAGGACCTTGCCTGTGTTCGGTCGGATTCGGAGCGAGTGGATCTCCACCTGCTCTCCAGGCGTCTCTTGCGGCGTTTCATCGCCCTCAGTTCCTCCGTGAACCAAGGAGCGAGGGTGGATCGGCACCGCGTGAGAGGCTGCAAGGGCACGACCCGGTCCAAGGCTCCCATGACAGCACTGTTCCATGCTGCCACTAGGCCCTCAGTCGAGCCGCGGGTTAGGGTTACAGGTATAGGTCCAAACTCCGTCTGGAACCTTTCAGGGTTCATCAGGCGCCTGGGGCGGAACCATCTCGGTATCTCTGGTTCCGCCTCTCCGCGGTGGGGTGTAGCGGTTGGGAAGTCCATGGTTTCAACATCTTTTTTTCTGTCATGGTGACCAAAACTGGGCGCAGTATTCCAAGTGTGCTTTTATCAAAGCAGTATAAAATTGTACAAACACTTCACATGATCTTTATGCTATCCTTCTTTTGATTCAGTGAAAGGCTTTGTTGGCTTTTTTGGCAGCTGCAGCATATTGCTAGTTTTACTTAAGTGGCCGTCCACTAGAACGCTGAGATTACTCAACAATTATTGCTGAAACCAAATACCTATGCATTTGGTATTTGTTGGTTAAGTATAAAAATTTCTTTCTCAAGTTCATAGTATATATTTTATAAAGATAGCATAGCTTTCTTTTCATGCTGCATTAAGGTTCGGCTTTTTTTCACTGCTCTTTTCCATTAAGGATTTGAGATAGAGATCCCCAATACTTATCCCTACATTCAATTATCCACATGCCTTGATTCTGTCTTTTTAGGAATACTCTTCCCAAATGCATTCCATTTTTGGCATAGAGAAATAAAATTAAATTTAGGACCTGTTCTGTCTTTATAACTACTGAACAGAACCTTCTGCTAAAACAGAACAGGCCTTCTTTTACATTCAAAGATTAGTATACCTGGATTGCAGTGGTGAAGTATATGGTCAAAGGGAAACTAGCAGCACTTTCAATTTGTAAAATTTTATGGAGTTACTTTTATGCTATGCATTTCCAGGCCTTTTCTTCTCCACTCTCCCTTTTATTTATTTCAATTCGTCACATATATGGATTGCTTTATACTATTAGTTGTTGATTTAGGTTGATTTATGAATATTTGCATAATATTGAAGGATCAGTTTGGTATGTGCTGTTTGGTGTTTTTTTAAACATTATTTTGTTATCAAAATGATAGATTTTGTTCAGTCAGTAAAGCAAAATAATTTTTGAGGACTGTTTTTTCTGAAATAGAAAAAAAAAGAAGGTAAATCACAAAATACAGCTCTCCACAAAATACAGCTCTACAGCAGCTATTTATCATACTCCTATTGCTCATCTTTTAAATCTACTGCTTGTTATGCTCCTTCAGTTAAGTAAATAAGAATTAAAACAAAGTGTCAATTTATGGAATTTTTGCAGAATTGAAACCATTAGAACAGAAGTGAAGGACTTCACTGTCCAGAATTAAAAAATAAACAAACTATCTGAAATTGACAGGCATTATTAGTGCATGACAAAACATACACTTCCTTGTATACAGTGACCTTTTGATATGCATTCAGTATAAAATATTTATGCCAAATAGCAACTAGTGCAGAGAAACAGTGGCTCTGACAGGATCAGCTGCCAATCTAAAATGTAAATAACACACAGAAAATATATTAACTAATTTCACACTGGGCTAAACACTAAAGTATGGTATACAATGGAAAGAATAAATGATTCCATTTTCACCCTGCATTTTCACAACCTAAGCACTTCTCCAAACAGGCCAAACAGGTATAATTTCTAACAAAGATACAAGTGGGTGGGAATTGCCCCTTCCCATAGTTGCATAGTTTGGGGGAAAGTCACCCACCACCGCCTCAGGGGCAACCCAAGCACAGCAGTGCAACTTTGCCAAACAAGTTGCAGAGTTTGTAGAATGGATGGCACACGAATTTCTGCTTAAAAAGTGGGCGTTATGATCGACCCACCTAACTACGGCTGCTTCCTTGCATTTCACTAGTGGTTCCTCATCACGTTTAGGCTTTCTGTGGTTGCTTACCGCTGTAGTGCAGACCTACGATGGAGTCCAAGGGACGGGTGTCGGAGGGCAAAGTACCCTTCCCATCACCCACTCTCCCTATTAGTCCCTGCTCTCCCTGATTGGCTCCGAGTTCTCTCCTGGCCACCATTAATGGCCCTCCCCACCCCCAGCATTGCGGTTCCTTTAAGTTTAAATGGAGATTTAAGAGGGGGGTGGAGGCCCAAAAAGCGGAACAACGGCTCCTTCCTTGTCTCATCCCGACTTCACCGCACTTGCCTAGTTATCAAGTCAGGCCAGGCGGCTTCGGCGGCGACGACGCTTCCTGCAAAGCCGCCGCCTTCAACTCCCCAGGCGTCAAATGGCCCCTGGAGACCCTCCAGAGTCGCCCGACGCCCCTTCGCTGACTCCCCGCACTACGTTTCTCTTCCCCCCTGAACCCGGCGCGACCTCTCGAAAGACGCGGGAAGGGCTGCAGCTGGGACAGGCTTACCTGGCCAGAGTACTTTTGCCTGAGCCGGGCAGGCCGCGGAGCAAATAGAGGCTTCTGCTGAAGCGGCGTGCGGGGGGCCTGCCTTGGGGGCGGCGGGGCTGCTGGAGGCTGAGGCCCCCGAAGGCGCGGACCAGGCTATCTTCCATAGTGGCGGCGCGGCGGCAGCAGCTGCAGCCTCTTCATCTCCAACGCCGCCTTTCGGAGTCACCTGGTGGTGTTTACACTGCCCTTCGGCCGCGTGACCTGAGATGGGCAGCGCCGCCCAGCTCCGCTCCGTTGCGCTCCGCCCTCGTTTCCCCGGAGCAGAGTGCAGGGCCGCGCCAAAGGAGCCGGGCGAAAGCGAAAATGGTGCTTTGGACGCCCCCCCTCCCCCTCCGAGGACGGCTCTTTGGAGGGAAGGCCGGCGTGTGGCACTTTTGCCGGAAGAGTCGAGTCGGTCCCGGATAACTTAACGTGACAAAAGCCCACGCTGAGGAGAGCCCTGCCTCGGCCGATCTCAATCGGTCAGGAAAGGTCTAGACTCTAGCCCGATGGAGGCTCCCGCGAAATCAGTTGGGTCACGATCCGTGGGATGAAGCAGTTGAATGGGTTTGGAGCTTCCCCTCAAGCTATCTGTCCAGTAACCAGGCAGCGCTTGGGCGGCTGGATGGCATTGCATCCTCCGATAGTGGGACGTTGGAGCTTTGGCTGCAGAAATCCGGCCAGCCATTAGGTGGCAAAGAGAGTTTTCTTTCTGGGGAGTGAAGATCCGCTCCGGAGCCTGGGTGAACTGTATTAAGGAGCCACCCAAAAGCATAGCCATCACTGGCAAGAGCTGAACAATTTGCCTAAATTGCGTACGGTGAATATTTGTCACATTCGCTGCCATTGGCCAGCGGCTGATACCTTTCGTAACTTAATTTAATTTTGAATGTGTTATTAGCAACTATAAAAAGTCACCCGGATTGTTTCTCTATAGTACTGTACATTTCATCTTGCACAACTACTTTGTATGTACGGTAGTCATTTAATCCTAGCGTTTATTTTTTTCCATGCCGATCAATTAGTCTTTTATTTCCCAAAATGTTACACACAATATGTAAATTCAATATTTCAAAACACCCACTGGTTATTTTGCAATTGCTGAGCTTAGTTACTTATCTCTATCAAGTATCTGGAATTGGATCGTTTTGAGTGAGTGGATGGAAAAACAAACAAAGGATTTCCTGTTACTCAAGACTAGTGAACATTTTGTTATATTTGTTGTAGTAGACAAATGTAGTTAGTGCTGTAACAAAAATTTAGTCAGAATTTGCAATTTCTATTATTTTGGAGATGAAAATTCTTGTGAATGATAAATATAAGAATTTTAGAATAGTAATTATATATTCTTATAGCTGTTTTTTTGACAGAATATTTTAGACATGAAGGTTTATTGTATTTTGCTTTGCATTTATTCAGAGAACTAGTTGATTATGAACAATTAAATAATTACAATGCATGGACGGAGAATATAAGATTTTTAAACAGACCACACATCAACAACTTTTTGCATATATTTATAGATTTTTTTAGTTTGCAAATCTTTTTTTATTTTTCTATACTATATTGGTTATTTTATTTTTATTTTCTGGTTAAATATTACTGGTTATCCAGTATTATTTAAGTACTACAGCTACTTCTATCTCTTTCCCTTCTCCCTCTTCCCTCTTCTCTGTGTTCCTTTAGTGTTTTATTTACTGTTCTTATAATGAAGTAGCCAGTTATCTCTTTATGTACTTGCATTGTACCAGAACAATACACTATGTACTATTTAACCTGAAAGCAAATTACTGTACAACTAAATGCCCATCAAATTGCAATTCTATTTGTGTACATAGGTCTCGTGTTTTGTTAGGAGTTGGAATTCATCACTTGTCGTACTTATAGATTAAATTAATTGAAATATAATTTAAAAATAATAAAAATAAATAATTCAGCTCTGTCCTACCTTTGGCATGGTGTCCAGTTCTGAATACCACATTTTAAGAAGGATTTAGAGAAACCAAAAGTGATAGAAAGAAAAGCAATAAGGATAATCTTGGAATTAGAAACTAAGATATATGAGGACATATCTGTAAAATGCCTATTGAAGGGCATAGGATAGCCTTCTAGCACCAAAAGGGTGTCACACAGAAGACAATTAGAACTTGTTTTCTTGTTCCAGTATGCAGGACATAAAATAATGATCTTACTATAATGGCAGGCGGATTCCAGTTAAATGTTTACAGAATGGTATGAAGAGTTACACAGTAATTCATAGAGAGGAATTCCTCTCACTGGATAATGTTCAGGAAGAGGCTGGATAGACCTTAGACCAGATACGACTTGGACTTGAAGGCCTGCAAACCCTTTTCAAATCTATGACATTATATCCCTTAATTTTTTTTGGGGGGGGGGGGAGTCCTACCTACATGACTTAAACAGTTGAAGCCACATTAATACACTTTGTCCTTTTAACAATGACAATCACGCTTCACAGTTTTATTTGAAAATGAAATTCAAAGCAGCAGGTGACTTCGATAGGGATTCAAAAAATTTGATGCTTCGTACTTTTGCTGAGTCTTGTGGCTTACTTTTATTCTAGATGGTTGTTAGTCCACCCAAGGGAAAGCCAAAAAGCAAGCACATTCTGTAAGATAATGATGATGATGATGATGATATAGTAAAAGATCACACCTAAGTATTAAAATCTTGCAACTTTCTCATCCACTCAAGTTATAATTCATATATTGGTATTAACAATTGCAATTAAATAAAATTGACCTCATTTTACCGTGGTTTATATATAATTTTAAGTTTCAGTTGCACACAAAATTTAGCTATTTTTCAACTTAGCAGTTAATTCATTTCTCCACATTATTATAATGGTAGTTTTGTTAAATAACCTTTCATTCTGGATAATTATATTTTTTGCATATGCTTTACACAAAATAGTGTAGCTTATAGCCAAATGTTATGCTCTGATCATAAATAAAAATATTGATATAGTATTAATGAGACACTTTTAAAGTTATGCAAGAACTTACAATTTAAAATTCAACACAGAAAACAGGTAACAGGGAGAAACAAAAATGTGGTTCTTTCAGTCTCACAAGCTGAGGTTTAGTTAGAGTATTAACAGAGTGGTAAGATGCTAGAGGATTTTCACACTCAACTATGCGTAATCAACAATATTAAATAATACACAACTTCAGCAATTATGACTTAAAAATATATGAGTCTACTATTGCCACAGTAATATTGATCTTCTCTTGGTAAAGCCACTTTTCACTCTTGGTAATAGTCTAAAACAAACCATTCCTTTCCTTTCCTATCCCTGTCATTTCTTTTATTAAAAGTTCACTTCAATGAGACCACAGCAAAACCAAAAGCAACCATGTTCATTCTATGGAAGTCCAGTCTATGAATTTCATATTCAGAATGGGTCAAAGCTTTGAACTAACAGAATCAAAACATAGGAAGAAATTACCTTTCTGCAAAAAAGGTTGATTGTTTTTAAATAAAATTTCAGACAGGCTAGCATTATTGCTTGGATTGTGTAGCTTCAAACAATTTTTCAGAGCAATGATGGTTTTTCCAAAGGCATTTCTGAGTTTATCTCTGAAGATTTTCTTTCTTGGCCATCCTTATTTGAACCCTGGACAGCAGCTGCAGCAACTACAGATAAAGAAACAATATAAAACAGTGTAAGGATTTTACGTGTCTTTGCTTCTGTGCTTTTCAGCATCTTTTGCCAGAAGGAGCAGGACAGGGTTTCCAGTTCCCAATTCCCAGCATCAATCTACAGTGGGGCAAAAAAGTATTTAGTCAGCCACCAATTGTGCAGGTTCTCCCACTTAAAAAGATGAGAGAGATCTGTAATTGTCATCATAGGTACACTTCAACTATGAGAGACAAAATAAGAAAAAAACATCCAGAAAATCACATTGTCTGATTTTTAACTAATTTATTTGCAAATTATGGTGGAAAATAAGTATTTGGTCAATATCAAAAGTCCATCTCAATACTTTGTTATATATCTTTTGTTGGCAATGACAGAGGTCAAATGTTTTCTGTAAGTCTTCACAAGGTTTTCACACACTGTTGCTGGTATTTTTGCCCATTCCTCCATGCAGATCTCCTCTAGAGCAGTGATGTTTTGGGGCTGTCACTGGGCAACATGGACCTTCAACTCCAGAGGTTTTCTGTGGAGTTGAGATCTGGAGACTGGCTAGGCTACTCCAGGACCGTGATATGCTTCTTACAAAGCCACTCCTTCGTGTTTGGGATCATTGTCCTTCTGAAAGACCCAGCCACATTTCATCTTCAATACCCTTGCTGATGGAAGAACTTTTCACTCAAAATCTCACGATACATGGCCCCATTCATACTTCCCTTTACACAGATCAGTCGTCCTGGTCCCTGTGCAGAAAAACGCCCCCAAAGCATGATGTTTCCGCCCCCATGCTTCACAGTAGGTATGGTGTTCTTTGGATGCAACTCAGCATTCTCTTTCTTCCAAACGCGATGAGTTGAGTTTTTACCAAAAAGTTCTACTTGTGTCTGACCATATGACAGTCTCCCAATCCTCTTCTGGATCATCCAAATGCTCTTTAGCAAACTTCAGGTTGGCCCGGACATGTACTGGCTTAAGCAGGGGGACACGTCTGGCACTGCAGGGTTTGAGTACCTGGCGGCGTAGTGTGTTACTGATGGTAGCCTTTGTTACTTTGGTCCCAGCTCTCTGCAGGTCATTCACTAGGTCCCCCCATGTAGTTCTGAGATTTTTGCTCACCGTTCTTCTGATCATTTTGACCCCACGGGGTGAGATCTTGCGTGGAGCCTCAGATCAATGGAGATTATCAGTGGTCTTGTATGTCTTCCATTTTCTAATGATTGCTCCCACAGTTGATTTCTTCACACCAAGCTGCTTGCCTACTGCAGATTCAGTCTTCCCAGCCTGGTGCAGGTCTACAATTTTGTTTCTGGTGTCCTTTGACAGCTCTTGGGTCTTGACCATAGTGGAGTTTGGAGTGTGTCTGTTTGAGGTTGTGGACACGTGTCTTTTATACTGATAACAAGGTGCCATTCATATAGGTGGAGGACAGAGGAGCCTCCTAAAGAAGATGTTACAGGTCTGTGAGAGCCAGAAATCTTGCTTGTTTGTATTGTACTGTAGGTCAGGGGTCCCCAACCTTTTCTGCACCAGGGACTGGTTTCATTTAAAAAAAAGTTCTGCGGACCGGCTGGTGTAGAGAAGGAGCGGGGGGAGGGGGAAGAGGCGGCGCATGCGCACGCAGGGCGGAGGAGTCGGCTCACTCGGCCCTCTAGGGCCTCCAATGGCCCGAACGGCCGCGCCTGCGCTCTCCTGCATCTGGTGCACGCTCTGCCCAGGGGGCTGCCCCCTCCTCCCTCCTCCTCCTCCTCTCCGGCACCGGTCCGTGGCCCGGGGGTTGGGAACCCCTGCTGTAGGTGACCAAATATTTATTTTCCACCATAATTTGCAAATAAATTCTTAATTTTTTTTTCTTATTTTGTCTCTCATAGTTGAAGTGTACCTATGATGACAATTACAGGCCTCTCACATCTTTTTAAGTGGGAGAACTTGCACAATTGGTGACTGACTAAATACTTTTTTGCCCCACTGTATGTTTGCTTGCTTACCTGGCTCTACACATTGGTGCAGTATCGCCACTTTAACCTTATTACAATGTTGTATTATAACAAATATTTTGTTGCTGGTTATAAATCAGGTAAAAAGTCACAAAATTGTACTCACCAAGCAAGGAACTTTCTTTCAATAGGTTATTTTCCTGTTTCTTCTGCAATAAAATATAAAGGAAAATGCAATATTCATGTAATATTTCTTCTGTCCACGGGGGCGGGACGACATTATTTAGCAAAGTAGGACCTCACAAAAGGAACAAGCAATGCTTATTTCAACATCACATTCATTTTGAACTGAGCTGTGGTGGCACAGTGGTTAGAATGCAGTTTTGCAGGCTAACTTTGCTCACATTGCCAGGCTTAGATGCCTTTGATCCTGACCAGCTCAAGGTTGACTCATCCTTCCATTCTTCCGAGGTGGGTAAAATGAGGATCCAGATTGTTGGGGGCAATATGCTGACTCTGGAAACCGCTTAAAGAGGACTGTAAAGCATTATGAAGTGGTATATAAGTCAAAGTGGTATTGCTATTGTCTACTAACTGCTGTGTATCTTTGCATAAATTACTGGGTATAATTTAAGATGACTAACATCCATCAATTATTTTGTATAATAGACAGGGGAGTAATGGCCATACCTCCACAGATGTCTTCCACTGTAGATAGATCTCCTTTGATATTTCCCAGTCAAGAGGAACTACATAATCATCTGGCAATAAAACATCTACAAAACAAGATCACACCAAGTGTTTTTAATCTACTCATTGAAAGTTTACATTAAATAGGTGTGACAGTCATTTGATTGCAAATCAAGCCTAAGGGCACAGTAGTTATTTAATTATGATGCTACAATTAATGGCATACATTAAATGTGTAAGATAACTGAGCTATTAAAGCTTGATTCACACTTCCACATATCACTTTTTTACTTAAGGTTTATTAACTTGAAATTGGGTCTCGTGCTGAATGAAATGAAAACTAAAAAGTTTTTTTTAATTATTTGAGATATTACATTGAGAGCAATGAAAATAAAATATGCAGAGTGATTTCATTTATATTGAAATTGGTTATTAGTTTATATACTGATGCTTTGGAACTGCATTAAATGAAGGTATGTCATCCAGGATAGAAAAGGTTTGTTACAATATAATTGCAACAGTCAAATATGAAATACAGGTAGTTCTCAACTTACAGCAGTTCATTTAGTGACCATTCTAAGTTACAACAGCACTGAAAAATGTGACTTATGACTGCTTTTCATAGTTCCAACCTTTGCAGCATCCCCATGATTATGTGATCAAAATTCAGATGCTTGTCAACTGGTTCATATTTATGACAGTTGCAGTGTCCTGGGGTCACATGATCACCTTTTGCAATCTTCTGACAAGCAAAGTCAATGGGGAAGTCAGATTCACTTAACTCAAAACAGACTGAATCCAGCCTCTAAACTATGGTTTGTCCTTTATCACATGACTACATACTAAATTTACTGCAACAGATATACAGTAGTGCAGTAAGGAGAAGGTATAATTAAAGAAAAAAATAGAAAAATTATGAACAATTGGGAACCATAATATCTAAATGGATTTTACGAAACAATAGGGGAAAGACAACTTGGATGAGAATGGTATATATAAATTTAACAGTTATTGATAGATTTAGGCAAGTAAAGAGTGAAAAAAAGATGCATTATTCATGGGGCTTTCCACACTTGGACTGGGAATAGTAGCCCACCAACTGTGTGTGATTTTTTTTTGTTTAGATTTTTTTGGAAGCCACCAGAACCATTTGGAAGTGGGCAACATATTCCATTCTAAAACAAATATTTGGAGTTCTTCTGACAGTTTTCTTTGGACAGAGATAATTGGCTTTTAAGCTTCTTATGAGCCCTTTCATCTTAGGTAATAAATTGAAAAGAGCAATCAACTGCAATTCAGCTCAATAACAAGAATAGTGTTGCATTAATAATAATAATAATAATAATATTTAATTTTGTATACCGCGTCCTCTCCCCAAGGGGACTCGGAGCGGTGCACAGGGAAATTAAAACATATAAAATATATACAAACAATAAATACAATAGATAAAAGCAGATTAAATTGATCGTCCCTGCGCTAAAAAACCCCATTAAAACTAAATTCCCTAAACACCCCAGAGGTAGAGACTAACCAAGGCCGGCCAAGCAGAAAAAGTGTGTTTTCAGTTTTTGACGGAAGGAGCGGAGGTCCGTAGTTGTTCTAATGTCGGGGGGGAGGTCGTTCCAGAGGGCTGGGCCGCCACAGAGAAGGCCCTTCCCCTGGGCGTCACCCGCTGACACAGTCTAGTGGACGGCACCCGGAGAAGTCCCTCTCTGTGGGAGCGGATCGGCCGTGAGGATGTATGTAATGGTGATCATGGTCTTGGTTCAGTTGCTATTAGAGACCAGTTGCTGCTATTGCCATTTCACTTTGCATGAAATGATGAACTCACTTGGGAACTATTTCTTAAGATTTAAAATGTGGATTGTTGGCAGAGAGAATGACCAACAACTAGACTGGAGCTCAGCTGTGATTTTGAATGTTGCTGCTCACTGGATCAAGAAAGTTGATTTAGGCAACTGCAAGATGGCATCTCATTGGTAGTAGCACCAGTAGGTGTTTTCACCTTCATCAATTATTCACTCTCTCTTTTCAGCCAAAGAGCAGTTGATCTAGTTGTACTAAATTGAATTTTAAAATAGAAGCCAAAGATTCGTTCAACACAATTAGTTAATTTTCACAGTCTATATGTTGAAGCGACATGACATGAGGTGAGTCATAGAATGTACATGTTATTATAAAAAGATTAATAAGCTAGAGGTGATATTGTGTAGGATCCTTTGTAAAACTAATGGGGGGGGGGGGAAATCTAGAGGGTCTCATTTAAAAGTTCTAGTATTACCAACTGGCAAAATTAACCTATTGTCAGTGTGGTGACAATAGAATAAGGAATATCAACAAGACTGTGAAAATTATTTGTTGTAGTGATGTTGACATTGTTCCTATAAGCAAAACATTCCCAGAATAGTTTGAACAGTCCTACCATATCTATAAAACATTCTCAAAGAGAAAAGGCATCGAAGGCTGGAATATTTTTAAAATATCAATTTTCTCACTTGAACCAAATGTTTGAAAACCAAAAACTATGGCATTGCTTAAGCAAATGTGGAATTGATGTGCCCATTTACTGGCCAAGATAAGAAACACATAAGATAATTAAATAGACAGAAAATAATTTAAATTGAAAATTGGCAAGCCTGAAATCTAAAAATTAAGCACATGGTTTTTATGAGGTTACTCTTAGTTCATGAAGGTATATCCTAATCATTAACATCAAAATGGAATTTTCAGTTTTTAGAACCAGGCATTTTACCCCCAAAATAAGCAATAAAATTAACTTCTGTATAAAAAGGCAATGAATGCTAAAAATGCATGCTAAAGTGTAAGCTGCTAAATTATTTTTTAAACTTCAACTATATGAAATTCTACATTTTCTCAACTTTATTTCAGCTACCCTGTTTTCCCAAAAATAATACCTCCCCAGGTAATAAGCCCAATTGGGCTTTTGAGTGCATGCGCTAAAATAAACCCTCTCCCCAAAATAAGCCCACCTCAAAAATATTGCAACACAGCAGCAGCCAGGAGGTGACCACGCTTGCCACCTACTGCACCTCAAAAATAATATCTCCCCGAAAATAAGACCAAGTGCTTATTTCAGGTGTCAAAAGAAAATAAAGCCCTGTCTTATTTCAGGGGAAACATGGTAATAATTACCTAATGGAACTCCAGGAGAACCGAAAAGTTCTACTAGTTGAAGTACAACTCTTAGTGATAAAGGAAGCTCCAAATTACTGGATTTTCTATATGGGGAATCTTGAACATCTTTGATCTGAGAATTTACTTTTTGTTCACTTTCATTAATCACTTCCATATTTTCAAAAGGTTCAGCCATAGTGTTTGTAAGGCATTCAGTAATAAGTTTAACTGAATGTAAAATATCTGGCTGAGTAGTTGAAATATCTGGAGATATCTTTTTCTTTTCTTTAATTTCTATTGTTTCATCACATCCAAACAATTCTTGTTCACTTGATGAGGGAGCTTTACAGGAATCAGAAGTACATTCATGAATTAGAGTATCAGATTCTTTTGATGAAATATTCACAGATTCCTCTGCAAGTTGATTGGAACCATTGTGTAAGGGAAGTTCTACATCAAAATCAGAAAATTCAGCTACTGCATTGTAATTAGATGCTTGAAGTTCACAGCATTGTTTGTTCTTTCTTATCATTTTTTCATTTGAAATGTCTTCTTTTTCTGTTACTGTATCTGTATTGTTTAGCACTTTCTGATTCTTTTTAGGAAGAATATGCCGTGGCAAATCAAAGTTTGGGGCCAATTTGAAGATCCTTTTATATTTCTCTTTTTTCTTTGGTAAAGCTAATATACATTCATCAGTTGTGAAACTGGCTTTCTTTCCACTTTCTCTGACAAATTCGCTATCATTCTCACATAGCTCATTTTCCATCAGTAATAATGACAAAGAGCTATTTGTTATATCGTTATTTTCATGCAGGAGACTTCCACTGTTTTCTTTCACTAATTCTTTGCTAGAATTATGATCAGTTATTTCTGTTATTGTATCTGAAAGCATCTTCTTAGGCCTTTTGACCTTTTTTGGTCTTTGCTCAAACATTTTAGATAAATCCTTAGACCAAGTCAAACAGGATTCATTTTTCTCTGTCTTTGTCTGAAATTGTTCATCAACCAAATCAAAGGAAAAGAAAGCCCAGGAATTCATTTCGTTACTTTTTGAAGTTCCATGTGGATGTGGAAGAGTTGTTTCCTCTTCATTGCATAACATTTGGTTTCCTTGGACCAAGTTTTCAGCAGATTTATATTTGTTTTCTTTATCAGTCAATACAGTATTTTTGCTTGCATCATTTCGATCTGATTGTTGAAGTGAATTTTGATTATGATCTAAAGTGTTACTGTCATTTTCTGCAAGCGATATGCTTTTGATCCCATTTGATAAATGACAATTGGATAATCGGCCAGCTATATTTTAATTTAGAGTAATTGATAGTGACACATCTTCAGTAATATCTGTTTTAAGTGACTTCTTTAAAGACATTGAATTTACTACAACAGAATCAAGGAATTCCTTTTTTTGCAATTCAGAAAGTTGTAAATGATATTTAATTGACCCATTCTCACTATCAATTTTAGCTTCATCTGGATGGCCAGTCATTAATTCTGTTTGTTCATTGTCTTCTGAATTTTCTTGCTCACTTTGTGATGAATCCCCATCACTTGGAATTAAGTGTCCATCTGATTTTATGTCCACGGATGTAATAAGAGTATTTTTTATTTTTCTGTTCTTCCTTCGTTTCTTTTTTTGTTTTATCTTGTGTAATCTGTGTTTCCTCTTTACAACCAGTTCCCTAAATAGAATAAAGAACTAAATATGAACAAATGATTAAGGATGCTCTTAATGCAGGCATACACATAATGACTAATTATATACCCCATGAAGCATTCCCATAAGACAGCTATGGAGTGATCCAACTTTAATCACATCAAAAGATTCATAACATTTTTCTAAATATTC
Source organism: Rhabdophis nuchalis (assembly GCA_039707465.1). Lineage (NCBI taxonomy): Eukaryota > Metazoa > Chordata > Lepidosauria > Squamata > Natricidae > Rhabdophis > Rhabdophis nuchalis. Next base: position 41,408,538 of record CM077649.1, on the reverse strand, counting down.
AAAAGTTGTCAGAAAATATTTTGTACTTAGATAATAAGAGCTGAATGTACTGATAATCAAGCTTAAAAACAGAAAAGGATGTTTTGTTGGCATGATATGTTCACCAGCATGAAACATTCCTATCATATATTTTTTGCTACATGAAAAGACATTTCTAATCAGAAAATAATAGTACAAAAGATGTATTTGTAATATAGACAACTATATGTAATATAGACATAAGAAAAAATCTTCTCTGATTATGGTTTCATCATGAAACTGTTACAAGATGCCCATTGTATGTAGTGTGCCTATAGTAATAGGTACTTATTTTAAAAATAGGTATCAAAAGACCAAACTGCTTTTAACTGAAATATGAAACTCTTCCATATCTTTGTTCTACTGAAATCCATAGAATATCATTTACATTAAAGTGTACTTCTGTCTGGAGAAAAAAATGGTTAATTTACATTGTTTACATTATTTCATAGTTTTACTCATGTGGCATTTTGAAATGACGTTTTTTCCTGAAAAGATACTGGGAGGATGTTGATTTAAACTTGAAAGTGTGGTCATCATTTTCATCCTTAACATATATTTTTTTTATTACTATTTGACCTCACCTCATCTTATTCTCAAATTGTTTATGGATAATCCCTAAATGAAGAACAAAGCACATAAAATAAGTTAGCTGATATCAACTGGCTAATGTATGCATCCATTCATATATAATTCCATAACTGAACTTATGCATTGACACTATGGAACAGAAATGTTGAAACAGACTGGCATTTGGTCTCACCTAGCATGGTACTTCTTTTCTTCGGTCAATTAAGTATAAATTCTGTATTTATTCCCACTTTTAGTTCTCCACTTGATTTCCCTTGACAGATTTTTGATTGCAAATTTGTCAGAGTAGGACATTCTTGTACACTGTAAAAAGCTACAGTATATATGCTAAACCAGGGGTGTCAAACTTGATTTTGTTGAGGGCGTTGTGTTTGACCTTGGGGGGCTAGGGTGGGCATGCCCAGCTTGACATTACTTGTGTTGGGGGCTCCTGTGGTGGCCCAAGTGCTCTGCCAGCAAAAACAGACTCCCGAGCTCTGTTTTCAGGTGTGATGGCCTCCTGCAAACCTCTACCAGCAAAAATGGAGCTCGGGAGAGGTGTACACAGCACTCCTGAGCTCTTTTTTCACTGCCAGAGACATCGCGGGGCGGTCCTTCAGTTTCCAGGGTGGCCCTGCAGGCCAGATCTAAGCACTCTGCGAGCTGGATTGTTGTGGCCAATGGCCAGCGGAACTAGTGGCAGACTCAAACAGTGAGAAGGTTGGAGAGGAACATGTGCCTGTCCTGGAGTCTGATGAGTGCTATGCGTCAGCGGCAGGGATGGGGCCAGGTCTATCCAACAGTTATCAGCTGCATTCAGAGTCAGAGATCAGTGGGACAGAAAAATAACTGGAGCCTGTTCCCGATGTGCGCGTGCACAGAGCTGCCAGGAAAAGGGAACAATTAAGGAACAAGGGACGACTCCAAAGGCACAGATGGATGGTGTTTGGCCCCTCCCACAGGGAAGAGGAGTGAAAGGGGAGTGGAGTTTGCAGCAGACAATTTATTTGTTTAATTAATGTGAAGATTTGTTCGTGACTCTGAGACTCTTTGCCAAGAATTTACTTGTACAGTGTTGTGTTTGGAAGATATCTGATCCTCGGGCCTTGAGTTTGACATCATTGTGCTAAACTATCACATACAGTGTTTCTCTCTCTCTCTCTCTCTCTCTCTCTCTCTCTCTTTCTCCCTCCCTCCCTCAGCAAAATCAAGATTCTAATCAGCTGTTCACTCCCACATGAATAGAACCCACAAGTCTATATGCAGTCATATGAAAATATATACCAACGAGAGATCCAAACTTACAACAGAAGAGGGTAAAACGTATGTATATATTTAATTAAAACTGTCTATCGTGTTTAAACTAGATGAAACAGTGTATCATAGAGCAACAATTTTTAAATCAAGAGACCGAAGATGGACTAATTGGCAAAATGTGACCAAACTCTGGGACCCGACTGCTAAAGGAATGAAATTTTAAAAAGTTGTGACTGCTATTGCAGTGCTGGACTGCTGCTGCAGTTACATGCTCTTCGTTTTCAACATTGTCTTGTAATCACCCACTCCTCCACCAAACTACAGCCACTTACCTGCTTGTTGGGTAGGATAGGATAGGGAAGATCTCTCATGCTTCCTGCCAGATTCCCTCAAGGAAACTCAATTGAGAAGCCAGCAGGAAGTCGCTCCTGATCCCATTGCTTCTTTGCCCATCTTTTGTCATTCTGTTTCTCTTTTTAGGTAAGCAAGTATCTCTGAAATGATGACCCAGTGGGGCATGGGTTGGAAATAAATTTAGAACTGTTCTTTCTTATCTACCATTTTTTTTCTCTTTGTGTGTGGGAAGTAATTCAAAACTAGCATTTTCTATTTAAGATCTTCATTAAAGTAGGGAGTGGGGTGGTTCTTTGCACCTTATTCTGCCACATATGTTAATTGCATATTCTCTCACTCTGCTCAAAATCTAAGGCATTGTATTGGCAATATTAAGGCTTAATATTTATATTGTAAATTTATAGAGAAATTAACCTCCTCTTAATAAATACCATGGGATTTAGTTCTGAATGAGCATGTATAGGACTGCATAATCACAGTTAATAAAAATCATACTTAACTGGTAAGGGACATACCTTGATGATATTAATCACTGCTATATAAATTATTTATTATCTACAATCACTTATGTTTGTTGTATTTACTGTCATAATTTCATTTGATTTCTGCTTCCAAAATGTATCTTGACATTGTCTATTTTTCCAATCATCAGGATCATCCCCCACAGCCATCTTCTAGAACACCTGTATCAAACTTGCCACAATCACGTGATGCTTCGCGACATTTTTCCCCTTCATGGAGCTGGGGTGGCCATGGCCTGTGTGTTGTGACACATCCGGCCTGCGGACCACCAGTTTGACACTCCTGTCCTAGAAGCTGATTTTTAAAAAAAAGACAAAACACCTCCCCCCCAACAAAATGAATAGAAATTAAAAGTGGCTTTTTCCTGCCTTAGGAGATCTGCCAGAATTCCACATTTTAAAAAAGATTTGATTCTTTTACAATTTGATATTTTATCTAGTGTTCCGTTTTATTTCCTTTTTAATATTTCCTTTTTAAAGTTTCTACACTAATAATTTCTAAACTATAGGTAGTCCTTGAATTCAGGCCAAAACCATAATGTTGCTAAAACATTAATATGCATTTGCTTTTACAAAAGCATAATTGGATGCATGCACACCCACCCTCAATTTGCAAATAGCTTGGCTGTGCAGGATGACAAACAGGAGCTATGCATGTTTCCTCCATATTGCCTTTCCTCCCATCCTTTTTGCGCACCTCAATTTTCCCAATGCACATTCGGGACTCCCTTTTTAATTCATAGAAGTCACCAACTTCATCCACGCCATCCCTCCTCCTTTGCTGCTGGGGCATGAGATGGTATTGGAAATGCTAGCCATTTGGTTCATCTTGTGAAAGTTTATGGAGAGGGGGAAGAGGAGGGTCCTTCACAGTTTTCACTTAGGCACTTTCTTCCCCGCTTAAACCCAACAGGGACCTGGTGGGCCTAGGAAAAGGCCTATAAGAACCCAAGATGTGGGAAATGGCACACAGTGTGTCTCATTGGGTGGGGTGACCTTTGGAGAGCTGGGGCGGGGGGGCTATGCCTGTGCTAATACACCCAAGACATCCCTCACCTCTAAGGCACCCATTAGTGCTTCACCTAATGACCAACACATCTGTTTAATGATTCACTGGAGGGAGCAGGGATGGGAGGATCAATGTTTCTCTGAAGGCCATCATCACATGAACATATAACGGCCAAGCTCCATTATTTCAAGGACTATTTGTATACATATTTTAGATAGGCAAGATTGAAATAAAGGTAAGTTTAACTTTAAAATACATTAAACCTTAATTGCATTACATTATTAAGTATTTCGATTTTCAAAAATATATATTGCTACCTGTAGGATTAGGGTATAAATACTGGAAATAAATTAAGTGCATAGTATTAAAAACATGTACATATTGTTTTTCCATACTGTGAATCTTAAAACAGTTTATGATAAAACAATTTGGATTCCATAATACAGCCACTAAACTAAAACGTAACAATTATAAAAAGGAAAACAAAAATGACAATACAACATTAAATCAGTGAAATATTGGAAGAAAATCCAAATTATCAACAGGTATAGGTATAACAATAGGTCCTCACAAATTTGCAGGGAGGAGCCACCTGTAAAATAACTGCAAGATAATGTTTGCTTTTAGCACATACAGGAGCATCTTCCTTGACTACGTCTGTCAGATATGTGCTTCAAAATAGTTTATGTCAAAAGTAAAACCTTTAACCTATCTCAGTAACTAATTGGAAGGTACTGTAAATTATTTAGTGTATTCCACTGAATAAATTAGTGGTTACTTCTGTAATAAAATCAGTGATAGTACCACACATAGAACATTGCAGTAATCCACCAGGAGCTGATATACAACTAAAATTATAAGCACCCAAGAACCAGATGACATGCGTTATTGTGCCATAACTGATTACCATGACTCTAGAAAGACTTCCAAGCTACCTGCTTCTAAAATGAAGGCAAACAGGCAAGTTCTTAATTCCCATATCCGGTAATTTCTCACAAGGTCTTGCAAGATTCAACCTCAATTTATTGGCCCTCCTCTATTTCCTAAATGCACCAGTTTCAAATCATAACTGTTTCTTCTATTTCTGATGTTATAGAGAAGAACTCAAATGTCATCAGCATATTGATGATACCCAGTCCCCAAATGCTTAACAATCATAGTAGTTTTGTTAAATAGTGTAAGTAGCATTGTGAACCAAACTCTGCCTTGTGAGTTTCCCCAACCCAGCTCCCTCATACTGTATGAACTGGGATGTATACATTTATGTTTTCCTACTGATTCTTTTTTTTTAAGCTGGAATCCAATCTGTTCAAAGTGACATAAAGGTGTAGACTTGCCTTGTTTGTCCATATGCTTGTTTCAATTTTGTGGCAACAAAATGATGATTAATATAAAAGTAGGAAAAAATGGAGCTCATTGTCTGCTATAAGGAGCAAGTTGAGGACAAATAATGTCTACTTCTGAAAGGAAAAGCCACCTCCATATCATGAGGCTTTTGTGGTAGACCCGACCAGAAAATACAGTAATACTAGAGCTGCATTTTATTGAGATAGACTATCACTATAGCAACAGAATCTTGCAAGTTTGATAAGAGTTTCTCCTCCCCTTGCTCCTCAATGAGTCAGGAGAGTTTCTTCTTAATGTTATCTCCTTTTTAGCCTTAAGGAATGCTTTGGTCCTTTTTGTTTAGGTAATCGTTCCTGAATCTTTGCCTCAAAGTTATCTCCATAATTTTCTGCATATCATGATCATTTACATAATTATGCTGAGATGAATAAAGGCAATATTCTCATATTATTAATGACAAATTATTATTAACTTGCAAAATACTGGTGCACCATTAATAGTTATAAGCACACATTGTTAAATGCAAAGTCTAATATATTAAACTTACTGAACTTAATTTTTACAAGAACCTCTTCTACTTAAAAAAAGGAAATGGCAATGGAGCAAACAAATTAAGCAGTAAATTATCCAAAATATCTTTTAATTATTTCTATTTAGTAATATTTACATGCATGTTTTTCAATACATTAAAGATTAGGACACACAAAAATTAATAAATATCCAGAATTCAATCTGGACTTTGAGTCTCATTTGCATGATTCTTCAACCTTCTATGTGTTTATCTTTTAAAAAAGAAAAAGAACACAAGAAACAGAAAATCACGTTTGTATGTTTGTATAAAGTTATAATAAATAATTAAAAAGTAGAAAAAGTAGAGTTGTAGAGAAAAATAATTGATCAAAACTGCACCAGTAGATAATATTGGCAGCTATTAATTACCATGGAGTTAAAGAGATTTGGAGTTTTCGAATATTACTGTTGGGGAAAAAATCACTTAACTACAGTATTTTGACCAGTAAATATTCCATCCATATTTTGAGGTAACTTTCCTCAACCTGGGTGCCCTAGAGATGTGTTGATTTCATTTCCCTTCCCAGTCAATATGGTCCTTAGTGAACATTTGGAAGTTTGAGCTCACAGACCCGAGGGTGAGATTGTCATAAGAGTTCTGTAGGTGTAGAACAATCTATCCTACATTTGAATTCACTGTCAAAGGGCAAAGTATAATGGAACCATTATTCCATTATGTGGATATGCTGGTGAGGGCTGAAGGTTCCATACAAAATCATACAATATAAGTAAACGTTTTCTGTAATGTTGAGTCAGTAATTCATAAACAACATGTCAGCCTAAGCATGAGAGATGAAGTGAATGTTCTCATTAATAATTTGATTATCTAGAAATATTATAGAAGAGTATGTTTAAATTGTATTTCAAGCTGCTGCTTTAATAAACGTCTTTACTTTTTCAGATTTCATCACTGAGCATGGATATTAGGCCCTGCGTACGTTTACTTTTTTAAAAATCTAGTCATGAAAGTCAAATTATTTTTACCAATATTTCCACCAATAGCCTGTGGGAACTTTTTCTATAGGGCATGCTACTCTTTAACTTCCAAAGGTTCCCATGGAGAAATTGTGTAATACTCAATTCCATTGAGACTGGATTGCTGAAGCCATACAAAACCATGCAAAAAGAAAAGAGGCATTCAATTTATTACATGGCATTAGCACAAAGACTTTTTGTGAATTCAGCCACAAACATACCATGAAGTGGATGTTGTATATATCATATCCTAAACAAATATAATATGGTGTAACTAATATCAGTTTTAACTTTTTCAACATATTTGAATGAATTAATTCTTTTGTTAAGAAAACTAAGTACCCATATCAAAAGGCACAACATTTAACATACCATAATCGTGTGGATTTAGAATTTGATAAAAAAGTTATATGTGAGAACTGATTTGTAAGAATACAAATCACATGCTGCATGCTGATATTCAAAGCCACAACTTACAACTTGTACAGATAAAATTCTGTACAGATCAGAAAATGGAAACCTAAGAACTTCAGCTGAATGTCAATGTTTGATTGATAAGCTTCAGAATAACATAGCTGTGGTCAATAGATAGGCAGAACTTGAAATGCTACTAAAAGTAAAAAAAATGTTCAAATGTAAATCCTATATTAAAAGTTATCCTATTGTTATTTGTTTATTAAAAATCCATGATATTCTGTTGAGAAAAAGAAACTGCTCAGCAGTTTGCGGTATAAGTAAAATGTTGCACTAAAATCAGTGATTATCGCAAGTTTCAATAAAATCAAGATTAGTACAAATATAAAATGTGAAAGTATTTTACATTTTAATATTAAACATTTACATTTTTATAAATAATTCCAAGATATTTAATCTGCATTAAATCTATTTTAGTCACAAAGGAAATTAACTGTATATTTAAAACAGATCAAGAAATTAAGTCTTTTCAATAGATTTAACTCTACTAATTGTGTATAAATGGCAAGCTATTACTGATAAAGAAAATTGACCTTAAATGTATCCTCGCTTATGTGATACATTAAAAGTATTCCAAGAGACTGAACAGTCTCCCCACCTCTGTCTTCTTTGTAAATATGGTCTTTGTGAAGTTTTATGAAAAGGAAGCACTGAATTCATGACAATGGGTATCGAGACTTGATATTCATATCTTTCCAGCATTTGCGCAATCTTCTCACGACTGACCCCATGTTTATTCCTCCTATAAAGGAAATAATTTAAACAAATAAAAATCTGACCATCTTGGAATACCATATAGAATACCTTCAGTTTGTGTTCTTCAAAAATTTTTTTGCAAAGACCAATATATATTTAAATGGAAAAATAGCAATCGAATAGTGATTTTGAAGGTAAAAGATGTCAGTTGTAGCATTTTGTCCGTCTTAAATATATAGCTTAATTGTAGATATTCATAATCTAAAACAAATATATTAGAATCTCCCAATTTCCTGCATAAATTATTTTTGTTGTAGGCTGCTGCTACATAGTTTCTTGAACAGTTTGACTTATTTATTTTATTGTTGCAATGATATATTTCTTCATTTCCTTTATTTAAATGCTGCCAAGTATCATGGCAGAGAGTACCACTGATATATTGGATTTATAGTACTTGAATATAGTACTAGAAATAGTACTCTGGGGCAAGTAACTGATAAGACGTATGTAGCCTGCAAGTCCTAGGGAATTTGTAGATCAGGACAACTGAATAACAAAAGATTGGGAATGAAACTCCATGCGCATAAAAGGAAACTGTAGTTATAAGACTGTATATCAAGTTGATATTGACTCTTAGAGATCACATAGACAAATTTTCTCCACCATGATCTGTTCCTAACTTCCAAATGTGCACTCATTGTTGCCTTTGTCACTGTAACTGAACTCATCCACCTTACTTAATTACAAGCATTATTAATTAAATAAAATAAAAATTAATAAAATATCCAAGTGAAAGCACAGCATTCGGTTCTATTTCACAAAGCCTAGAAAAGAAATTTGTCTTGGAGCAGGGACAAAGATAATTTTAAGTTTATACAAAAGTTTTCAAAAGTTTCAAGTTCCATATTTAGGGACAATGATGAAAATGAGTGAAGTATTAGATGGAAGTCTCATACATTATTTTTTCAAATGAGTGAAGTATAATTTAAGTCTTACTTTTCTAGTTCTTCAGGATTAAACTTCCACCATGTATCTGGTTCATGGAATTCCACATGGTAGGCTTTTTCTAGAGCCTAAGCAACAAGAACTACAGTTATAAAAGGAACATCAAATAATAGTTTTTCTGATCTTATCTGCAATCCTATATATATCAAATTGGAAATAAGTCATATTATGTAAAATGGGATTTCTTTTAAGAGGACATATAAGATTGTATTTCAATTTCAGCATATTTAACATAATTTTTATTCCAGTAAAAGTTTTCTTGAGATTTATATAGATCATAAGACTTAGTTAACACATGAAGAAATGCATGACAAAAATGATTAATACATTTACAGAAATTAGATTTATAGATTAAGGCAGAAAAGTGAATCTCCATTAAAAGTGGCTGCTTTATTTACCGCTTTCACATAAGGCTTCATTTCCCAGGCTTGTGTATTTGTGTTGTCTATAATAATTGGGGATCTTCCTAAATCCATTGCTTCTTTTGCTGCAATACATAAGAATTCAATTAAATAAATGGCTGCTAAAATAATTAATCTTTTGAAAACCTCCTGAGAGAATAAAAGTTGAACAGGCCTATCATCTCCCTGTTATTGTTTGAATATCTCTGGTTGATCATGACTGGCCCAGAATGCTAGACTAGACTAGTCACTGGCTTGATTTAGCTCTTCTTAAGTTCTGAGGACTATACTTAATATCATAAACATTTTCTGATTTCATAAGATCTAGCAAAATGATTTGAAAGCCATTAATTTTTTGTATAATGTTATAATCTACATTGTCTCACCCTTCCCATTAATATCCAAATCTGAATTTATATATGAATGGCCAAGTGATTGTTCACGTAGAAAATTATAGATCATGTTGAGAAAATACAATCTGCAAGAAAAAGTAGTAAGCTTAACTTAGTTTGCTTTTACACTTAACATTTTAGATTTGTCTATACTTATAGAGAAGATAGGCACAAGACCGTTTCCATTTACCAACATTTCCCATAAAAGAGAAAAATAGTAAGGAACCATGCTAAAAATTCATATTCCCTACTGTTTATGGGGATATTATTTCATATATCAATGAATGTTACAAATTCTCACATTTATACTACCAATTTAAGTACATATTTCATTGTAAATGTTTCTACATTAACATATCTTAATATTTTCACACCTCGATTTTGATTCCACTCATGAGCAACACCTAGCTGAGAAACATTATAGTTCCAACATCCATTGATCTGATGGAAGTAATCATCAGTACTGAATACAATGCCATTACAACTCTGACCAAGGAGAATACTGTCAAAGGAATAAAAAGAAAGTCTATTACCACATAGCCAATTGTTGGTTTGGAAAAACACAAAATCTTATACTAAAATGTTAGTAAACCATTTCCAATACATTTTTGACAGACATCTTAGGACTGCGACAGTTCCCAAATCTAATTTTTTATCCTTTTATCCATCAAGTTTTAAAAAAGGCTGCATAAAGATAACTAATAAACAGCCAATGTACATTAATAGTACAAATTCAGGTAAATACGTGTCTCATGCAGACGAAGCTAAAATTATTAATATAAACATTTCTAACAAATCCTCAAAAATGTGTTTCTAAAACACTTATTTTAGCTCAGTTCATTTCAACAAAAATGCTTTGACCTATTTCCATAAACATACCATTAAAACATACCTATCTTAATTGAAATTATTTCCCAAATTTTAGAGAATATTCTAATTAATGAAATAAATAATCATTAAAATGTAGCCTAATAATAAGAAAACATGATTTACAGATAAGATTCAGAAAGGCCTTTTGTGGAATCCAGTTACTGTATGTCTAAAGGCCCATGATTCACTTACTGAGATAATGTTGTCTTTCCAGAGCCTGGAAGTCCTCTTAATATTAAAAGCCGCTTTTTAAACTCATATAATTTGTCCTGAGGATGCTGTTGGGGAACATTATTTGACTCCTCAAACTTGTGAACTTTACTGTTTTTCCAATTTGCTTGAGTTTCACAGAAACCATTAAACATATATCCATCAGGTACACTACATTCATTTCTGATTGTATGCATACTATGAATATTAGTGTGATTACTGTATGGCTTACTTTGATCACATTCTGAACTGTTCATGTTATTTTTTTTTAATTCTGTATTTAAAGAATTGAAGCTATCTGAACAAAGTGATAAGGAATTAGAGTTTTGAAAATTGAAGTTAGCAGTAAATGGATGTGGTGAGTTGTAAGGTGTTACAAATGGATGGGTCTGTGGACCACTATGCCTAAACTGAGGTACACAATCATTCCAGAATCTAAAATCTTGTTTATTACATGGTTGTTGGGTTTCCCATGCGTCTCTTCCATGTTCACTTTGTTCCATGCCAGTTCTGTGACCATTTGGGTCATTACAAATGTCTTTGCCAGTTCTATAGCAATTTGATTCATTATAAAAATATTGTTCCTCATTACTCTTAAGTAATGTCTTATGAGACCATTCTTGAGATTTTACATACATTACTTGATTTGATTTACTACAGTCCAGAGGTGGATAAGGTAAATTTGCTTCTGTCTCCTGTAAATATGTATCTGGACAACATTCATTACTTTCAAGCTGATCAATTTCCTTGTAGAACTGTGACAATTCATCTTCTATTTTTGGCATATCACAGGAGATAGCTTGCACTATTTCTTTCTGAGACTTTCTACCAGTAATAGTATTTGATCTCTTTGGGCAGTTGTTTTCAATATACTTTTGCTTTTGTTCACAATTACTTTCACTTTTATAAATGGGTCCAATAAATGCTTTGCTTGTGCTGTACAGTTCCATTTTCCCTTTATTTTTATGTTCACTAATGAAATTGTTGTTATCTCCATTTTGAGCTACATTGCTCTTGTCAGTAACAGAAGCATATTCATTTCCTTTGATTTCAGTTTTGTTTACTAAACGTGAAAGATTGGTTGAACGTGGTGTTTGACCAGGAGGTACTTGGTTAAATGAGTTTAACACTTCTGCATTTCTCTCTTTCCCTCTTTCCTCCTCCTCCTCTTCACCATCATCATCAGGTAGTGACAATGGAATAAAGCCAGAATGGGTTTTTTTAATATGTATTTCCTCATGAAGTCTTTGTAATTCATCATAGGATTTACCATACGGCTCTTCTGTAGATTTCATCCTTTTAGAAGAGGGCTCAGCTACTGAGACATCTTGATTTTCAAAATATCTTGACTTACACGCAGCATGAAGCATCTTAAAAACAATAAAATATATTTAAAGTATTATATCAAATACGTTTCATGTTGGGACCACACATTACTCATGCAATGACTGAAGCTAAACATGACGAACTGAGGATGCACCCATTGTAGCCAACCTACTTTTCTTCTATGTAAATATACTTTCTGAATAATAAAATATTATTGTAACATTAGTGAGAGATTGTGAAAAGGAGCCTAAGGGTAAAATATATTCTTCAGTTTACAAAATGCCTTTGCATCAAGGCGTTTTAAAAAAATATTTCAATGGCAGTATACATGATCACACATTAGCTACCTATGTTAACTTTCAATTGCTTTGGAAAAAGAATTAAAAAAAGCTTGCGAAGAAATTGAGGCCAAACAACAAAATAGTTAGATCTTATTTTGAAAACACACAACAGCCATCTTCAAAATAAAGTAAGCGCTTGCCACTTGAGAATTAAGATCCCAAGTCATACCGTTTTATTTAGCCTTGCTCTTTTCTAAAACGTCCCATGGGCTACCTAAGACTCATGATCCTGATTTTGGGAGGGCAGCCCCTCCAAATGATCTGCCCGCGGGACAGCTGTGGCCACAGCTGTCTATGTTTCCCCTTGTGGCCAAACATCACTGGGGAGGGAGGCATGTCAATCCTACACCTCCTCATGCGACGAGTGACAGCTCAGGTGCAAAAGGACAGCCCCACTTTCTCCAACTGGACTACAAGTCTCATCCCCCACGGCAAAGCGACTGCCCTTACAGCTAAGAGCAATGGGAGCTGTAATCCAAGAGGGCCAGACTGGCGGATATATCCTCCCCGTAAACACGCGCGTCACACAGAAAACAAGCCTCTTCCCACCATCACCCCAGTTCTTCTCCTTAGGCTGTGCAATTCAGAGGCTTCCTGTTGGTCCTTGCGTCAGCCTCGCTCTTCCGAAAGAGACTTTCTATCCGCATCTGCAGACTAACCTCAAAACAAATCGGCTACTCGCTCGCCAAGCATTCCGGGGGGTCAAGCGGGGACGGCTACGCGCCCCACACCAAAGCAAACCCGAACCCAAACACAACTTCAAAGCGCCTCCGTCAAAATGGCGGGTTCGTTAGCTTCCGCGCATGCGTGTTGGGTAGCTCTCGCGGCCTACAAAATACATTTCCCGACATTCCTAGTGCGTCAGTATGACATCATAGAAGAAAAGCGAAGAGCGGAAACGATGGGAGACCGGAGCATCAAAATGCTAGAAAGTGGTGGGGCAAATTTATTAGAATACGTGAAACAATGGGAAAAAAATGCTCGTATTTTATCCACTTTGGTATAGCAGGTAAAACGGTCGTAAATTCGAAAAATCTTTTTAAAAAATCTCTGATTGTAATACAGGACTCAGTATATAAAGCTGTCCCCGGAAAATCCTTTGCGTGTGTTACCACCTAGTGTTACTACCCTTTATCACTTACAAAAATTCTGATGATCGCTAATTGGCAGCAACGAGGTACAAAACCTGCATTTTTTTGTGTGCTGATTTTTGCACCTCAGATGTCTTAGTCCGATTACAAATGGCTTTATTTCCGAGCAGCTTCCGAATTCACTTTAGAACAGGGGTCTCCAACCTTGGCCACTTGAAGACTTGTGGGCTTCAACTCCCAGAATTCCTCAGCCAGCTTCAGGAATTCTGGGAGTTGAAGTCCACAAGTCTTCCAAGTGGCCAAAGTTGGAGACCTCTGCTTTAGAAGGTTTCTCATACATAGGAGGTTACATAGAAGTAAATACTATAGAATTCAATTGAATTTACATAATCTTAACAGGATGCACTATACTGCAGGGTTTTTTTGCTATATCCCACATGAATTCATTGATTTTACACATTTTATTTTTAGTGTGTTCCTAAAGTGCCATTGTTATTTCTATTCTAGCCCTTTTGCCTACAGTTCCTTCCATATGCAGAAGTAGAAATTATTTTTCCATTTTTGCATTTCCACAATAGGTATAATTGAAAGCTGCCGTGATCTTGAAAACGAAACAGTCTTTTAACTTATTATGCATAAATTCAAATCTGCATTATCCGCTGTAGTCCATTGCTTAAATTAATTACTGTGGTAAGGCAGCCCCTCCTAAAATAAAAACCTTGCTTTTATGTCAAAGAAATGACTACTTGAGTATTCAAATCTCCTGTTAGAAAAGGCATGCAATTCTATCAGTATACAGTACTGTGTATTTATATTTATTTACTCAGTGTGATAATTCTGAAAATAGTTGAAAAGATTAGAAAGGAAACCTTGCTGTTTTCTATAAATTGTGATCTTACTTTGGTTAGTGAAGGAATATATTTTCCTTTTAGCAATAGAAGCAATAGAAGCAGGCTATGGGACTTCTCCATTCCAGAATGCCCCCTGGTGGGGCCCAGGAAGTGAGCCTTTTCTGTTATGGGAACTCCATTGTTAAACAATACGGTTGTAAGGTGTGAGAATATGATTGCCATACCTGCAATCCCTGTTGCTGTTGCCAGCATTGAAGATTGCAAATACAGATAGTCCTCAACTTACAACAGTTAGCTTAGTGACCATTCAAAGTTACAACAGCACGGAAAAAAGTGACTTATGACCGTTTTTCACACTTACAACCTTTGCAGCATCCCCATGGTCACAAGATCAAAATTCAGACACTTGGCAACTGATTCAAATGTATGACGATAGCAGTGTCCTGAGGTCACGTGATCCCTTTTTGCGACCTTCTGACAAGCAAAGTCAACAGGGAAGCCAGATTCACTTAACAGCCAGGTTACCAACTTATCAACTGCAGTGTTTCATTTAACAACTGTGGCAAGAAAGTATCTAAAATGGGTCAAAACCGACATACCAAATGTCTCACTTAACAGAAATTTTGGGCTCAATTGTGGTCATACATTGACGTCTAACTGTAGTGATGATGTAAGTGCAGGATGCTGCCACATTTTTTTTGAAAAAGTTTTTTATTTTATTTTAATTTCATACATATAACCACAAGTATACCATTACATCTGAGCAGATTTTTTGTATTGTCCATTATTATATCATTCCCTCAACCCAGAACAGCTGTCATTTGCTCTTCTGCTTCATTACACTATATTATACCTTATTTCACTGCCGTCCTATCTCCTTTCCCTCTCTCCTCCCTACCTCTTTCCTTTCCTCTACCATCCCTCTCTTCTCTACTTCTCCTTCCTCTCTCCTTCTCCTCTCCTCTTTCCACTCCTTCTTTTTCTCCTACTTCTCCTCTCCCTTCTATTTCTCTCTCTCCTGTCCCCTCTTTTTCTCCTTACCTCTACCTTTCCTTTCCACTCTTTCCAATAAATTTATATGGTGTATTTCAGCATCTGAGCACACTTCATTTAATATTTGCTGGTATTGATAATTACATTCCAATAAACATCTTTCACATTTAAGATTTTACATACATCCTCTTTTTAGTAGTATACATATTTCAAAACTTCATTATTTGGTCCATCCTCCCCCCAGCCTATTTTTTAGACAAAGTGTGAACCGGATTCGAGTTTCCCGCTAAACTCATACTAATTTTACATAGTTATATATCATTAAGTAGTCCAGATTATTAACTCTCTCATTAGCGCTTCAGTTAATTATTCTCATTGGGTGTATTTTCAATTCCCACTGTAACAATTACCACATCTCGGATATCTTCTCCACTTAAAGAGGGGGGAAAAAAGAAAACTACCTGTTCAGTTAACCACACATCTCCTGTAAATATCATTATTAATATTATATATATGTAACACCAGCCTGAAGATGGCGAGTGAGACCTCGCCAAAACGTTGCCAAGACAATCTCAATCTTACATGGGAAAAGACCCAAATACAACAAGACCAGCATACCCACACCCGTGAAAATCTACAAAAACAAATATATATAACGTAACACAAATATAACAAAGGCAACAAAAAAATAGCTTTCTGCCTTGATGGCTCCTAGGGTGAACCGAAAGACAGAAAAGGGAAGCAGTGTGCTCCCTCCCATATTTGGGCATACCAGGTGTTGTGACACAATATGTATGTATGTATGTATGTATGTATGTATGTATGTATGTATGTATGTATATGTGTGTGTGTGTGTGTTAGTTTTATGAGCTGATCAATAAATAAATCAGGGAGACTAGTTTAGATCTATTTCGAGCTTTTTAGCTCTCATCAGCTAGCCATACCCTTATTGGGATTCGAACTGGGGCTGTATTGCATGTCAGGCAAGAGCCTTTAGCCAGCCAGGTTCTCTTATTGCATCAGCTAAGACAGGAGGATAAGTATCTATAATTGTTCCACAACACCCTGTTAGGGCCCCAATTAAGGGAGGAAGCATACTGCTTTCCTCCTCTGCCTTTCGGCTCATCACCAGAGACCATCTAGACAGAAAGCCATAAGTTCCGTTGTGTGATTTTTTAAATATGTGTGTTATGAGCTGATCAATAAATAAATCAGGGAGACTAGTATAGATCTATTTCGAGCTTTTTAGCTCTCAGCTCATAAAACTAACACACATATTTAAAAATAATAATCACACAACGGAACTCATGGCTTTCTGTCTAGATGGTCTCTGGTGATGAGCCGAAAGGCAGAAGAGGAAAGCAGTATGCTTCCTCCCTTAATTGGGGCCCTAACAGGGTGTTGTGGAACAATTATATATATGTATATGTATATATATGTGTGTGTGTGTGTGTAGATTTTGGTTTATTCGGGTCTTTTCCCGTGTAAGATTAAAGGTGTTTTTGCAACGTTTTGATGGGATCACCCCCATCATAATCAGGCCTGGGCCTTTGCTTTTTTGCGAATGTGTGTGTGTGTGTGTGTGTGTGTGTGTGTGTGTATATATATATATATATATATATATATATATATATATATATATATATATATATATATATGTTAAATTTCTTTAAGGGATGATTAATAATAATTAATTAAGAGACCAGGATGGATCCATTTCGGGCTCCTTAGCCCTCGTCAGCTGGCCATACTTCCCTACAGGGATTTGAACTGGTGCTCTCCAGCATTCGAAGCAGGCTTCTCTATGCCTTGAGCTAACCAGTTTCCCTGATTACATCATCCTTTCTACATATAGATTTCTACTATATAGATAGATAGATAGATAGATAGATAGATAGATAGATAGATAGATAGATAGATAGATAGATAGATAGATATAGATATAGATTAGATATATATATATATATATATATATATATATAGATAGATAGATAGATAGATAGATAGATAGATAGATAGATAGATAGATAGATAGATAGATAGATAGATAGATAGATAGATAGATATATGCTGGCATTGCTGGCTTCGGGGATTTTCCCATGTATATAGCATGGAGATGTTATTGCAACGTTTCGGCAAGATCTCACTTGCCATCATCAGGCAGGCTGCCTGATGATGGCAAGTGAGATCTTGCCGAAACGTTGCAATAACATCTCCATGCTATATACACGGGGAAATCCCCGAAGCCAGCAATGCCAGCATACCTACACCCGTGAAAATCTACGAAAACAAATATATATATATTATATATATATGCTGGTATTGCTGGCTTCGGGGATCTTCCCGTGTATAAGGCATAGAAATGTTATTGCAACGTTTCGACAAGATCTCACTTGTCATCATCATATATATATGAGAGAATATTTTCACAGCTCCTGTTATGAGGCCCTTTAAGGGAGGAGACAAGCTGTCTTCCTTCTCTGCCTTTCGACTCAACCCAGAGATCATCTAGACAGAGACCCAATGAGATTACTGCTGTGTGAAATTTTTTAGATATGTGTTAGATTTTTAAGGGCTGATTTAATAAATAAGAGACCAGGATGGATCCATTTCGGGCTTATTAGCCCTCTTCAAATCCCAGTAGAAGGAGTATGGCCAGCTGAAGAAGGCTAAAAAGCCTGAAATAGATCTATCCTGGTCTCTTAATTATTAAATCAGTCCTTAAAAATCTAACACACACACACACACACACACACATATATATAATTGTTTCACAACAACCTGTTATTATTAGGCCCCAATTAAGGGAGGAGACATACTGTTTCCCTTACTGCCTATCGGCTCATCACTAGAGACCATCCAGCTCATAAAACTAACACACACACACACACACATATATATGAGAGAATATTTTCACAGCTCCTGTTCAAGGGTCCCTTTAAGGGGAGGAGACTTAACATCATCCCTCTCTGCCCTTCGACTCAACCTAGAGATCATCCAGACAGAGAACCAATTAGTTTGCTGCTGTGTGAAATTTTTTAGATATGTGTTAGATTTTTAAGGGATGACGTTAAGCCTCCTCCCCTTAAAGGGACCCTTGAACAGGAGCTGTGAAAATATTCTCTCATTAATAAGTCCTGTAAATTGGCTGATGTATCAGGGATACCGGATAGCTCAAGGCATAGAAAGGCTTGCCTCATATGCTGGAAAGCACCGGTTCAAATCCCAGTAGAAGGAGTATGGCCAGCTGAAGAAGGCTAATAAGCCTGAAATGGATCCATCGTGGTCTCTTTATTTTCAGCCCTTAAAAATCTAACACACACACACACACACACACACACACACACATATATATTCATTCGTAGATTTTCACAGGTATAGGTATGTAGGTCTTGGTTTATTCGGGTCTTTTCCCGTGTACGATTAAAAGCTTTAAATGGATTGGTTGGCTATCTATCTATCTATCTATCTATCTATCTATCTATCTATCTATCTATCTATCTATCTATCTATCTATCATCTATCTATCGAGATATGTTGCATTTGTGCTGATAAATAAATAAAGGAAGACTAATATAGATCTATTTCAAGCTACTTAGCTCTCATCAGCAAATGTAACAAAGGCAACATAAAAAATAGTTTCTGCCTGGATGGCTCCTAGGGTGAGCCAAAAGACAGAAAAGGGAAGCAGTATGCTCTCTCCCATATTTGGGCATATCAGGTGTTGTGAACACCATACATACATACATACATACATACATACATACATACATACATACATACATACATACATACATACATACATACATACATACATACAATTCCCCTCTTCTTCTCTCCTATCAGCTTTCTTGCTTTCTTGCTTTTTCTTTTTCTCCTTTCCACTTCTTTCTAGTGAGCCTTTTATCCCAGTCTCTAAGCTGCTTGTTCTTTTTCTTCTTACCCTTTCTACATCCACCCTTCCTAGATCTAGAGGTTAATTTTTCAGACAACAGAATGAATGCCTATTTACTAAGTACTGAAGGTAAGGGGCATTATAAATAGTAACACAACTGCTATACACAAACATTCACTGAATGGCATATTATTCTACTGATGCCCATAGCTTACTCATTTTTATACCAGTTTCTTTAATATATTTTTTAATGTCATTAAAGTAGCTTTCTCCAACCTGGTATTCTCCAGATATGCTGGGAATATAATTCCATGAATCCCTGTAAATTACAGCAAAAATTGTACTTTCAGAAGGGAATACCACTCTGCATCATTTTATTTACATCTATTGGGGAATGTGCCATTAAACTCAGTATATTTTATTTGGATTTAACTAACTTGGAAGCAGACAACATTATTTTCAGGCATTAAAAACAAGCGCTCTTGTAAGATGTCCTAAATCAAACTAATGTACTTTATGCATACTATCTTTCTTGGGAGCAAACGTCCCCAAATTAACAGCTTTTTGCTCCCAAGAAAATATGTTTAAGATCTAAATTAGAATGAAATGCTAAGATGCTTGCAATCATAAAAAATTACATTGCATTTTTTAAAGGAGATCAAATAATAAATTGTCATCATATATACTAAATCATTTTGAAATGTGAACTATTTCAAAGTACAAATTTTCCTATTTTTATTATGGCTTTTCCTCATTTATCATTTAAAAAATGGAGTGCAGAATTTTGTTTTTTACCTATAGTAATTGAATTCTTCTTAGTCTGACACTCTACAGATTAAGACATGAGTACATACATTGAATTCTCATTTCCATCATGCCTAGGTTTGACTGAAGTAGTGTGCCTGGAGTAAGGGCACTTTGAAATTGAAAATTCTATTACTACCAATGTGACCATCATGAAATCATTTTTTTCTGATAAAAAAATAATGTGAAGGAAGCAGAGAAAAAGGAAAATGACAGTACGGTATCATTTTAGACCTTGAAATTTTTTAAATAAGACAAAATCCCCATCTGTCAAATAATCCCCATCTTCAAGCTGATATGCGATAGTTACAATAGCAATTGGAATCGGAATTTCCATCACTAAACAAAAAATAGTTTTAAAACATGATATCAAGTGGTTGTATCTGCAGTTCCTGTTGCCATCATTAAGCAAGTAAGTTCATGGGTTGTTAAATGAGTATCTCATCACAACTTCCTGCTAGCTTCCAACAACCAAAATTAGTGGGGAAACCAGCAGGAAGTTGCAAGTCCTGATTGGCTCACAGTCAGGCTGCCAAGTAGTCAGTAGGCTGCTGACCTGTGGGAGAGGAAACAATGGGGTACATGGATGGTCAGGGAGATGGTCAGGTTAATTGTGGCACGTAATGGGATGGGTGCTGCATATGGGGAGAGTTTGCAAATGGCATGAGTGCAAAGGGATTGAGGGAGAGTGCGTGGATGGGGAAGACTCATCCAAGCAACATGTGATCTTCCCTGCAGGTTTTCCCATTGACTTTGGTTGTGGGGAAGCCAGCAAGGAATATCACAAATTATGAACATGTAACGTATGTAATGCTGCAACTGTTGTAAATACAAGACAATTGCCAAATGCCCCAAATTGCAATTTCATGACTGCAGGGCTGCTGGGATGGCCAGAACTTTAAGGAGTGATCATAACTACCACTTGTTCAGTACTGCCATAACATTGAATGTTTGCTAAATGGGTGGGTGCTAAATGAGGCTACCTGTACTCTGATACAGTTATTAGGACAGACTACTGCTTCAGATTAAATATTTCAAATGCATTCTAGAGGGTGAGTTTAGGTAGTTCAAAGTTATGAAATTGGGACCAGAAATTTCATCATAAATCAACCTAACTGGATCTAATCTTTTTAGTGTTTTTATGGTAGTCATTAAAGGAACCACATAATTATTAACCAAATTAATTACCTTGAATGGGCGTGTAGTCAAAACATTGTGAATATCGGTCATGTGACAGTCATAAATATGTGGTTGCCAGGCACCCAAAATGCTGTCATGTGACCATGAGGGGTGGGGAAGGGACATTTTACAATAGCTAGTGCTTTATGGGCCATAAAGCACCTCTCCAAGGCCATTGTTTATTTATTTTATTTTATTAAATTTATACCCCGCCCTTCTCCTTGTTAGGACCCATTGTAACTTTGAACAGTCGTTAAACAACCATTCATAAATGAAGGACTACCTGCATATTCCTTGAGGACAATCTCTTCAAGGCAGTAGTCTCTTTTCCCAAATTAGGCAGCTACTACTTTAATATGTAGGCAACAAATGTGACATTTCTTTTCTAGCATGTTCAAAAGCAGATTGTGTATGTCAAATCTGAAATGCTGCACAACTCTTGTAATGATACCTATATGAGAACAAAAAGTTATTCTCCTGTCATTAATTTCTAAAAAGTAAATTGAAGTAGTTGAGTTTGTATAGCCCAGTGGTCGGCAAACCGCGGCTCGCGAGCCTCGTGCGGCTCTTTGGCCCCTTGAATGCGGCTCGTCCGCTGCGCCCCCTCACATTCCTTGTTTTCTGGCCGCGGCCCCACTCCATGGAAAACATAGCCGCGCACCGTGCAATTACAGCCCGGAGCAGGACCAAAGCTCCTCTCCCAACTGGCTCTTCCTCGCTCAGAGAGCTTTGGAAGGAAACTTCTGCAGTCTCCGAGGCTGTAATTGTATGGGCTATGTTTTCCGGGAAGACGAGGAACGCGAGGGGGATCCCTCCTCCCCCTTGCAGATGGGCTCCGGACTAGCAGAGCCTCGTCCTTCTTTTTAGCCAGGCGATCTTTAAACAGGCGATCTTCAGCTGCTGCACAAGCCCACAGGCATGCGCTGCCTTCTTCTCTCTGATAGCCGCCTGGTTAAAAAGAAGGACGAGGGGACTTCCGGTTCCAGCTCCAGCGGCGACGGGCGAGCCTAGGGCTCGCTCGCCGCTTTGTTTCTTTTCCTGCCCCCCCACGGGGGCGAGACGCCCCGTTTTTGGGGGTCTTCCGTAAAGCCGGCTTGCCTGGGTCGTTCTCCCCCAGCGGCAGCTGGGAAGCGACCCTTGTCTTCGGCTTAGGTGGAGGAGGACATGCTGCGGGGGGTTTCCCCTTCGCCAATGGCGGGCGGCATCATTTTGAAAACATGGAGAGAGCTGGCCGTCTGAGTCGGAAGGCTTCCCGGGGCTTCGGCTGCGAGGGGGAAAGTGAGTGGTTTTAAACATTTTTTTTGCTGTCAGCCTGGGCTGAAAGAACCTGGAGGGGGGTGTCTGCTTGTTAAACCCCCCCTCGGACTAAAGCGGCACTTAAGAATGGCTCCTCGCTGCGAGGAAGCGGATATCTTTAATCCGGATTGTTTGAAACAAGGGAAAGTGATCTGCGGTTTGTCTTTGAAACAAAGTATCTAGGTCTGGCTGACTTGAAACATTTTTTTTTACCACTCTCTCCTTCTGGCTCTGAGTCTGGGCGGTGGAAAATGGCTTCTCTTTGTCCCTGAATGACTATTTTACTTATGGAAAATTTCCAGCGTCTCTTTGTGATTTGGACTCCCTCTGGTTACTAAAGAAGAAATTTTTTTTGGGGATTTGTGATTTCTTTTCTGGAGTGCCTTCGTTATTATACTTATTGATTTGGAAAATTGTTTCTCTCTTGGTTCCTGAACTTTACAACCCTGAACTGAACTTTTGGCTCCTGACTTGCCTCAACAGCCCCACCCAAAAAACGCCATTTTAGTGGCACTGATTTTAACAGCTAATCATGGCACAAGAATCAGCACTGGCAAGCTTAGAACTAAGGATGGCCTCTCTTGAATCTGTTATACAAACTTTGGTACAAGAAATCAAGGCCCAGAGGGCAGAAAATATCAACTTTAAAAAGGAATTATTGGACACACGGAAACAAGTGCTGGAGAACACACAGAAGAATGAAGAACTGGAAGGGGGGCTGGCGGGGGCTAAGGGAGAGATTAAAAATGTTACTAATGAGGTTGTGGAAATAAATGGGCATGTGTCTAGGATTGATATGGAAAGGATGACATATTTTTTGAGATTTCAGAATGTTTCTGAGGAATCTGGTGAATGTCTCCCTGAACTCATGAACACAATTATAGCAGACTATTTACATAAACCCAAGGATGAGATCAGGGGGGACATTGACCTAGCCTACAGAATAAACTCTGCATATGCCAGGATAAATGAAGTACCTAGAGAGATACATGTTAAATTTGTTAGAAGGTCAACCAGAGAGGAAATCCTGAAAGTGCAAAGGGGGGGTCCGTTAATTTACCAGCAAAAGGAGGTTGCCATCTTGAAGCAGATCCCAAGAAAGATTAGAGAAACGAGAAGGAAATTTTCCTTCTTGTCCAAAACATTGTTTGACCACGGGATCTGGTTCAAGTGGGTGACGCCCGAAGGGATGCTGGTGTTCTGGGAAGGAGGAAGAGTGAGGATTAAAACAGTTGCTGAGGCGGAAGCCTTTTTAAAAAAACATTCCTCTGTCCTGGGGGAAGATCCAGGGGGGGCAGAGGGGGCCACGGCCCCGCCCGCTGGGGGCCTGGAAGGAGAGATAGAAGACACAATAGCCAAGAGACTTAGATCTAAAAAATAACTTTGCTTTGATTTTTTGAGTAATATAGTATAACATGTGTATCTGGATTTTTGCAAATGACTGACAGCATAGAACTGAGAACTTAGAAACATGTACTTGTTTTCACTTTGTAGTATTATGAAAAATGTTTTTTGTTAATGATTTATTATGAAGCTCCGGAAGGGCCGACGACTTTGATGCGAAAGCTCTCAAAATTTCTTTGTATCTCTTACCCTACCCCAATGAAAAATTGTAAAACCAATAAAACTTTTTCAATATAAAAAAAAAAAAAGAAGGACGAGGCTCCGCTGGTCTGGAGCCCCTCCGCGGGGGGGGGGGGGAAATCCCCCTCGCGTTCCTCTTCCTCCTGGATCGGCTGGTAAGGGGACAGAAAAGGTTGTTCTCCAGTCCCAGGTTTCAGCTTCCTGGCTTCAGTATCTCTTTTGTTGAACCTGCAATTAAGGTTCTTTTTTTTTGTCTTAGGAAAGATCACCTAGTTAAAGAAAAGGACGAGGCTCCACTGGTCTGGAGCCCATCCGCCAGTTGGGAGGGAGAGACAGACAGACAGACACACACACAGAGAGAAAGACACACACACACACACACACACAGATTGATTGAGTGAGTGAGAGACAGACAGACAGACACACACACACACACACACAGAGTGACAGACAGAGAGGAAGGGAGGTGAGAGAGAGGGAAGGAGGGAGGGAGACAGAGACAGTGAGACACAAACACACACACAGAGAAAGACAGACGGACAGACAGACACACAGAGAATGACAGAGAGACAGAGGAAGGGAGGAGAGAGACACAGAGATACAGACAGACAGACACACAGAGAGAATGACAGAGAGAGAGGAAGGGAGGGGAGAGAGACACAGAGAGACAGACACACAGAGAGAATGACAGAGAGAGACAGAGGAAGGGAGGGGAGAGAGACAGAGAGAGAGAGAGACAGACAGACACAGAGAGACAGAGGAAGAGAGGGGAGAGAGACACAGACAGACAGACAGACAGAGAATGATAGAGAGACAGTTAGGGAGGGAGGGGAGAGAGACCCAGAGATAGAGAGGGAGGGAGGAGAGAGAGACAGGGATACAGAGATACAGACACAGAGAGAATAACATAGGGAGGGAGGGGAGAGAGACAGAAAGGGAGGGAGGGAGGGAGAGACAAAGAGCCACAGAGAGAGACAGACACAGAAAGAGAATGACAGAGAGAGAAAGAAAGAGAAAGAAAGGAAGAAAAGAGAAAAAAAGTGGGGGAGAGAGATGAAAGAAAGAGAACTTATGACCACAATTGAGCCCAAAATTTTGGTTGCTAAACAAGAGTGTCGTTAAGTGAGTTTCACCATATTTTCCAAGTTGGCCACACCCATAGTCACGTGACCTCTGAGCCACTCCTACAAAACAGGCCACACCTTCTTTTGGCTCTCAAAAGAAATTTCAATCGTTGTACTGTTGATATTTGGCTCTGTTGGCTAATGAGTTTGCCCACCACTGGTATAGCCTAACTCATATATTTCTGTTAATTGTTTTCATCCTGATAGCTACATATTCTATCTAGAAATTTATCATTACATAGCTATAGTGGAGGTAATCATAGAATGTCAAAGCATGCACTCATTTCCTTTGCATAGTATAGTCCAGCGCTGACGAACCTTTTTTGGCTCATGCGCCGTAAGTGGGGGGAGCGCAGGGGGGGTCGTGCATGGGCATGCTGCACCCATAATGCAATGTGCAACCCTTCCAGTGTGCATCAATCAATATCAATATCAATATCAATAATTTAATTTATAGACCGCTCCTCTCCCCGTAGGGACTCGGAGCGGTGCACAGGGAAAACTAAAACCACAATACAATAAATATACAAATATAATTAAGAACAAATTAAATCTGGGCCTGTGCTAAAATCCCCTTAACATGCTAAAATACCCAATTAAAACAGCATGCGTGCACTATAGGCGCGAACCCCCCCGACAAATGGCTCCATAGGTTGCCATAGGTTCCATAGGTTCGCCATCATGGGTATAGTCTGTAATAAGTTAAAATATCAAAAAATCATCTTACTCATCTTTAAGTTGGGCTGTGCTCTTTTCAAGTGCTGTACCAGGCAAAAGGTATACTTGTACTTTTGAGCTCTAGGGATGTTTAAAATGTTCCAGAAACCTCAGACATGCTATTCGGACATCAGAAGACACTCAATTTCCAGAACACTCAAAATCACCTATGACTGAACATTTTATGTAAGTCAATTGGGCTTTTGCCATATTGTGAAGATATTTGATGTTGGTTGCTGGCATCCCAAGGAGATGACTGAGATGCTGGTTTTTGTTTTTGCTTTATGGTTTCTATAGTTCTGGATGTTATTGTTTTCCTTAACTGCCCAGAGAGTTGTGTTTGTCGATGGGCAGCCATACAAATATTTTAAATACATTACCCCCTATTTAATTTTTCCCCAAGCCATGTGGTTTTTAAGCACCTTGCAGGGATCTATATATGATGGTTTCTCAGAAGAATAGACAAACGTTGCTGTTTGATGATGTTAAAGGTATTGGAAGCTGTTCCTAGTAAAGGTGTCTTTTGCAATTGACTGGCTGTGATTTTGTCAATGCAGATGGTATACAAGTGAAGCTCCAGATATTTTGGGATTGCACCTGTTACTATTGGTACCACCTTCCACTTGTATTTGCAGGTTGTTGTCATTGTTAATTAAATTTACATGCCTCCCAATTCCCAACAACTCTGGGTGGTTTACAAATATTTCCTTTATATGAAATAAATTTAAACAATAGTAAATGTGATTATTCAGCAAATATTTTCACTCCTTAGAATGTGAGTCAAGGTCACCATGAAGCCTTTTGTCTAACCTAGGGCAAAAATTCAAATTATCATCTTTGACAGGTGTCTGCCTAGCCTCCATCTCAACTTCCACCTTCCTAGAAAGTTAGTTCCACTCATAAATGAACTTAAATCTATGATTTTGTGCCCTGCATTTTTGAAGTAGAGGAATAGGTCTTTTCCTTCCTCCGAGTGATATCTATTCAGGTATTATATTAAACATTTTACTCCCAAGGAAACACACCTATAGAGCTGCAATCTTACGCCTCAGGGAACAACCCGCATTGCAAGGAGCAAGACTGGTTTCCAAGTCAGATTACTGAGAACCGAATGGTGTTACGGAACGTCCTCAAAGTCTGATACTCCGGTTTCTTCTTCTTCCCCCACTTCCTATTAACTCTCAGATCCTGTTCTGCAGGGGCAACAAACCCAGTTCTAAAGTTTTCCACGCGCTACAAAGTACTATTGTGCAATGCTACCTTCGCAGCACTACTTACTTACTCTCCCTCGGAAGGAGGAAAGAAAAACTCTCTCCCGCTATTTTATGGCGGAGGCTTGGGGCTAAAGGGGTCGTGTGCATTCTTTTCATCTCCCCGCTCTTTTGCGCCTTTTAATTCCCCCCCTCCCCCTCGGATCCTGCAGGGGTCGCTGCTACCTCACTTTGAGGACGGCCTCTCCCTGCCGCTCGGTGGCGGGGTCTCGCGGAACGGAGGACTCGTTGCCGCCATTTTGAAGCTGACGGAAAAGGGGGGGACCGCGGTGAGCTGCGGAAGGCGATTGGCTGCGTTGGCGAGCGACGGCGGTAGCGGCGGCTGCTCCAGCCTAGCCTAGCCTAACGCGGCGGGCCGGAGAGGAGCGTGAGGGGCTTCGCTCTGCCTCGTCTCCGCTGGTGGAAGAAGCAGAAACGGCGACGGCACAGTCAGCCGCGGAAAGGTAAGAAGGGTGGAAGGGCACTTCGGACAGGAGCCCCCCTTGCAAGTCCCCCGCCTCCTTTTTTTTTTTTTTTTTTGCTCCTCGGATTGTTCAGGCATCCGGAAAGCGAGGCGGATTGTGGCCCGAGTGCTTTTTTCCCCCTTCCCCCCCATCTCGCCTCCCGATATTCCCCTCACGCCGTTCCTTTCTTACGCCGCCATCCCCGCCTCGCTCAGCCGTAGTGAGCATGTTGAACTTGCCGCCCTTTCCTCCGCGGTGCGATTGTGGGTGTTGTTTGTTGTGCAGGCTTGTCCTGAGCGGCGGCAGTGGCGGCGGGCGAGAAGTAACGGCGGGCGACCTTGTCCGAAGCGGCTTCATTCCCTTCGGGAGAATCCAGGGAGGGGTCCCTCTCCGCCCGCGGGGTCTTCGGGGGGGGGGGTCTCCGTTTGAAGCCTCCCCTAAAGGAAGACAGGCGGAGGAGGAGGTGGAGGAGCGGCCGCGACAGGAGGTGGCAGCAGCAGCAGCAGCAGCACCAGACGCTTCCTTCCCTCAAATGTGGCGCTACTGCAATCGGCCTCCCTTCGTTCCGCCCGCCCCTGGAGCCGCTTTTTCCCCCCTGCAAAAGGCTTGAATGGCTCGGACAGCCCTGGCTGGAGCCTTGCCCGTCCCAGTTGGCCTAGTTCCTCGCGCAGGGACCCTGCCCCAGCTCAACCCCTTGCCCGCTGCCATTGGCTGTTTGGGCCTGTTGGGAGACGAGGGAGGAAGCAAAAGGGGGCTCCCGACTTAGCCGCTCCCCCGTCCCCCCGTTTCCACACTCTCTCAACTTGCCAAAAGGATTGGAGGGCATCTCTTTCTGTACTCCCGGAGGAAGCAGCAGCAGCAGCAACGGAGAAAGGCGGGGAAAGTGGCCGCCCAACACAACACACCCCAATCTTTCGCCTGGGTTTTTAATGTAGCAGTTTGGGAGTTGGCAGTTCAGTGATTAAACAAGGCCTCCACACTTTTTTGGGGTGGGGGGGTGGGAAGTGGGGAGAAATCAGCATTTTAAGCATTGCGATAAAAGCCATCTAGAGGACTTTTCTTTGAAAGAGGAAAAAAAATCTGAATCTTTTCAAGGTTCTTTTTTCATTGTTTATGGAGAGAAGAAAATAGGTGGCTTATTAAGCCTCCGAAGTAAAATTAGGGATGCCAATTCCTGTAGGTATGGGTCTGCTGTTAAAATTAATGGCATTCAGTTTGAAGAATTGGGAGCTTGTGGGGATCTAGAAGTATTCAATAAGGTATAATATAGAGTCACAACTTGTTAACTCAAAGTTAGTGCATTTTACTGAGTACTTTGCTGTTTTATTAATGTGCTTAGATTGTATTTTTTGAAACCATATGCCATTAGATTTACAGTTGCATTATGAACCCAGGAGGGTAGTTACCTACATGATAAGTTGAATGGAGGTTAAATGGGTTTTCTCTCTGTCCATAGTATGTGTGTAACCTATGTACACATTATTGAGGCACATACAGGTGGTGCCACAGTTCATTAGTGACTGTTCTAAATTACAGCAGCACCTAAAAATGTGATGTATAACTGCTTTTCATGCTTATGATTGTTGTAGCATCCCTATGATTATGTGATCAAAATTCAGATGCTTGGCAACTAACTTGTATTTATGACAATTGCAGTGTCCCGGGATCATGTGATCACCTTTTGTGAACTTCTGACAAGCAAAATCAATGGAGAAGCTAGGTTCACTTAACAATTGTGTTACTAACTTAACAACAGCAGTGATTTAACGATTGTGACAAAAGGATTGTAAAATGGGGCAAACCTCACTTAAATGTCTTGCTTAGCAATAGAAATTTTGGACTCAGTTGTGGTTGTAAATCAAGGACTGCCTGCGTGTTGTGTATCTGCAGACTTCGAAGAAGAAATGTGATCTTTGGGAATAGTTCCATCCCCCTCTATTCTGTGTAGCCTTTTATGCTAATTAGATAGTAATAATTTATAGTGAAAACTATAATGCATGATTTCAATATTTCTCAGAAGTTAGGATAATTAATGTTTTTTTTAATTCGGAAAGCTTACAAAGTATTTTGAAATCTTTTAAGTAGTGTAGAAATCTTTATAGAATGGACGGTACATACATCCTGTGTTTCTTTGATTACCTGTGAAGGAGAATATTGCTTCTTATGCTTTTCTTCCCTTTCTATTGTTAGTTGATGTATATGTGAATAAATATGATTATAGTACGAATTGTTGTATCAGCCTGGCAGAGAAAACACAACAGAATTGAAACTGCAGTTGTGGAGAGCTTGTAAATGGAGCTTTTCTCTCTCTTGCAACAAGCTTTTTAGTAGTGGTTGTATGGTATTCACTTTCCAAGATATTGTAATGTATTCTTAATTGCTGATAAGATTAGTTTTGAGTTGTCCAGTCTACCTTTTTTGCTATTAACCTGTAATTTTATTGAAGTCTTATTGTGTATTGTACTTTATTTCGAAAAAGAGGAAAAATCTTTAAGAAAATGTTTCAGCTAAAGTCTTGAAGCTAGCAATATAATAGTTTTCTTTTTGAATATTGAGGTCTGGTTATTTATTGCTTTGTAATTATTTCTAACTATAATATTTATAAATTTTACATGCTTCTTTTTTCTCATAATGTTACTTGCTTGAATTGCACTAAAGAAATCTAATTGAATTACCATAATAAGTTTTTTTCCAGTTTCTTTTTCTATTAGTATCTAGTAAGACTGGAATAATTTAGTATTTTGATATTTTCGGTAAAAATATTAAGTATTCTTTGGTAAAAATATTCATGTATTGAAATTTTGTTTACATGTGAAAACAAAACGTGATGGTATGCAAGTACATACATTTATAAGTGTAGAGAATTTACCTATAATGCATTTTATTATGATATTCTGTTAAACAGATATAAACTTTAATGATACTTTTTTTCTGGTCACATCCATTGGTTATGTCATTCCTTCCTGCTGTTGGAAGCATTCCAGGCAGTTAAAAGTAATTTAAAAGCAGAATGTAAAAAAAAAAAAAAAAAAGTAAAGTATTATAATTGAAAACCTGGTAAAAGAGATGCATGTTTAGATCTTCTAAATCCTGAAAGAATCAAGACTAAATCGGAGAGTAGGAGCAAAGCATGTCATAAAAACCGACACCTGGCAATGGAGGTATTACTAAAAGAACTTTCCTGGAGATCATAATAAGCAGACAGATTTGTAACAGGAGAAGGGTTCTGTAAAATAATCAATCTCTAAACAGTTTAGAGTGATAATGGTTAATTCTAATAACTTCAATTGTGTCTAGTAAACAATTATCAGCCTGTCTATTTGATCAGAACCTTATCGGTACCTATTTATTTATGCTTATTATTTATTTATTTAATTTATATACCGCCCTTCTCCCTCTCGGGACTCAGGGCGGTGAACAGCCACAATAAAAAGAGGAAATACAAAAGTTAAAATAGCAAATTAGTAAATATTAAATAGTTTGGCCTATTATTATAAAACCCAATACTAAAACCCAATTAAAACACTATGTATGACAGGCCGGCTGCATGAAATAGATGTGTGCTTGATTTGTATAGCTGTCCATCTGAATGAATCTGGGCAGTAAAAAAATCATAAAAACAATTAAATCAATGAAAACACAATGCAAAAAAAATTATTAAATACAAATAGCAGCCAAGAGACACTAATGCGTTAGTGTCAACATAACTAGAAAACTATGTTCTTAGTATTATCACTGATTGGTGGATTAGCTGCCACATTTTTTACTAACAGCAACATCCAAATACTTTTCAAGGGTAGCTCCAAATGTAACAAGTTCTACTAGTACAGACAGATTGTAACTTAAACCTGGATAACTGTTGCCAAATTTAAGCAACCCAGGAAGAGATACAGCTAAGCACACTAGAATTAATAGTACAAAGTACTCATTGCAAAAGCCAAAATCCTTATATTGACTTTTATGGCAATCACACATAAAATAGTATGTTCAAACTTAAACATACTGCAAAGAGTATATGTTAAAAATGTATATTTGAAAACACTTTACTTTTTAGTATACAGTACCAAATTTTTGCCATTCTCATTTTCATTGCACTCCCTCTATACAACGTACGACCACAATTAGCCCAAAATTCTGATGCTAAACAAGACAGTTGTTAAATGGGTTTTACCCTATTTTATGACCTTTCTTGTCACAGTAGTTAAGTGAATCACTGTAGTTGTGAAGTTAGTAACACAGTTAAGTGAATCTGCTTTCCCATTATTTTTGCTTGTCAGAAAGTTGCAAATGGTGGTCACATGACCCTGAGACACTACAATTGTCATACACAGGAGTCAGTAGCTAAGAATATGAATCTTGGTCATGTGACCATGGGATGCTGCATGGTCACATGCATAATAAATGTTAAAAATGGTTATACATCGCTTTTTAAAGTGCCATTGTAATTCCAAAACTCTTTAAGGGAATTGTTGTAAATCAAAGATTATCTGTGTTACGGATTTTTCTTTTAGCAATTATTGCTTATTGAAACTTAAAATAATACCTGTTTAAAGCCTGTTTGCTTTAAATTAATAGAAATGATAGATTTGACTATGACTTTACAACTTTTCTGATAGTGAGTTCTTGTAATGATATGAGTTTCAAGGTGGAGGATCCATTTAATTATATTAAGATTAATTATAGATTGCAATAATTATAGACTTATTTATGAAGATATGTAGCAGCATTATGAGATGTATAAGATATGCTACTAAATTTTGTTAAAGAAAGCCAATAGTTATGGTTGGGAAATCTATCGTTTTCTAGATGTTGTCCAGTAACACTGGGACCTGTGATTCAGCAACATCTGAAGAATGGCAGATTCCCCAGTCTTATTACAGTGGAATTGGTCTTTGTGATGAGTTTGGAAAAACATAATTACAATACAGTATTTTTAAAAAGCCTCAAGGCAAGCATGCATGCATAGACACACAAAAATGCATTGGCTTCATAATGATGTGTTTGCCAGAAAGTGACAAGAGAGAAAGAAATGATATTGATTAAGAAATTAAAATGTTTTATAAAGTATCAACTGTTCATTATAAATTTTAATGATACCTTGGACTTGAAATAAAAATATATATAAAGCAACTTGTAACTTGACTTGGTGAAATTATTAGAGTTGAAGAATAGCTAGAAAGAAAATACATACTTGAAGAACATTAAATTTGCTTTGAATAAGATTAGATAAATAGAAGTAGCAGTTCTGGGAAATTGATAGCAAGTCTAAGATTGAGAAGCAAAATGAATTTAGGATTCTATTCATATCTACTCTTAAGTTAACCCCATTAACTTTATTTGGACTTAACCCTGTATAAATGTGTGTGTGTGTGTGTGTGTGTGTGTGTGTGTGTGTGTGTGTGTGTGTGTATTTATCAGCACAAATGTAACAAACACACAGGGGTCAAAAATGAGCAAAAAACTGGCACATTTATCGTGAAAACGGGCCGTTTTTTGGTCAAAGAAATTGCACGCATAGCCTTATGGAGGCTTATAGAGTGCTGCTGTGGGCTGGTGGGGCAAAAACACCCTGTTTTTTGCTTATTTCTGCCCTCCCCAGCCCCCAGGAGCTCTCTGGAAGTCTCCATTAGGGTATGCGCACGGCCATTTTGGTGAAGGGGCAGGTTTTCAGGAGGCAAAAAATGCTGTATTCGATATATAAGACGTACTCAGATTTTCAGCCTCTTTTTAGAGGAAAACAGGTGCGTCTTATACTCCGAAAAATATGGTACATAGACAGACAGAAAGACAGAGAGAGATGCTTGCTATAGTCTAAAATTAAAATTACAAGGATACTTATGTTTAGAAAGGTTTAATAGGTTCTAAATCCTGGTGGTAAAAAGCAGAATAGGAAAATAGGAAGTCCTAAAGCTAAAATAACACATTATATACTATTAAAACTCATTATTATTGTTAAATAGAAGTTTCCACCATATTCAAACCAGTTTTATTCCAACATTCCCATTGTGGCATCCCCATAGTTGTATAATGTAGTTACTCTTATGCAATGATGACAGGAATGTCCAACATTGGGGTAGAAAAAATGATCAATCTAATTATGTCATGAGGAAAGATAGGGGCGATATCATGATCAAGATATGACACCAAATATTGTGGGGAATTGAGAACTAAAATTGGATGGGAAAATTTAATGTTCATTCCTCTCAAAAGATGACTCAATGGGCCATAATTTGTCTATTGGGATTATATAAATGATAAACTGTTAAGAATTGAATGGGATAACATTGTCTTAATGTTATCAATCTCTACGATACAAGTGCAATTTAGTAAAATAGAAGTGCTAAAGGAGATGAATGGAAGTAGAAAAGTAAGAGACTGACTGAAATTTTCTGAGAAATGTAGATATAAGGCAGTATAGTCGTAAAATTTCTACAGAGATATCATAAATATATGTGGATTAGATCTAATGAGATATTATATAATCATTATGGCCAGGATTTGTTATAAGATAAAATCAGATTGCTTAGAAACTGGTCATAACACTAGTGAACCTTTAATTGACTGGAAAGTTATCAAGAAAGTTCATTTATTGTTAGAACAGATGTGTTCCTAATAATAATAATAATAATAATAATAATTTTATTTCTAACCCGCTCTCTCTCCCCGAAGGGACTCGAGGCGGGGCACAGGAAAATTAAAATAGTAAAAACAACAAAATACAAAAATAAGAACAATAAATATAAGATAAAAACAAATTAAACAGTTAATCCTGCGCTAAAATCTCCCAATTAATTACTAAAAATTCACCCTAACTATAAAAGAGACTACCCTAGGCCGGCTAAGCGAAAAAGATGTGTTTTTAATTTTAGGCGGAAGGAGCGGAGGTCCGTGGTTCTAATGTCGGGGGGGAAGGTCGTTCCAGAGGGCTGGGCCCGCCGCAGAGAAGGCCCTTCCCCTGGGCGTCGCCCGCTGACAGAGTCTAGTGGACGGCACCCGGAGAAGTCCCTCTCTGTGGGAGCAGATCGGCCGTGAGGATGTATGGGGCAGGATCCGATCCCGCAGATAGCTAGGTCCCGAGCCATGGAGCGCTTTAAAGATGACAACTAACACCTTGAAGCGCACCCGAAAGACCTAAGATCCTAAAATGATCAATAATAAGATAGGCTGGAAAAGATATATTATGTCTTGCTTAAAGCCTCTTCAAATAAAGCATTATCCAACTGACAAAAATAAAACGAGCAGAAACTCTGAGAAGACATATTCTGGTTATCTGTAGAGCAAAGCCAAATTTTGAAGAGCAGATTGGTAACTTTATAAAATCCTGGTTGGTAGAACTAGTGGTAGTGATTAGTAGGCAGACTAGCAGGGAGAAATCGATTATATGTAACTGCAGGTCATTCCCAACAAATCAAGGTACAAAAGAATTCTGGTTTGTTTCCATGCACATTTAGCTTATTCCTCAGCAGTGATAGTTAAATTGAAGTCATGTTTTTGATAGCAGCATACTAATGTCCCAGATGCTACAGACCAGCACTGTTAGAAAACAGCTATTTCCTGGAGATGTAAGAATATTAGAATAGCCCTCCTGGATCATAGAAAGCCTATATTAATCCACCATTTTGTTTCTCTCATTGGCCAGCTAAATGCCTTTACTCTGCTCACAAGCAGGATGGTACATCCACCTGTTATAGTTGTTCTACAACTGGTATTTGGCAGCATTTTGCTCCCAAGTCACAAAATTATCTTTTGCTCCTCCTTGTATTTATTCAGTCCAAGTTACTGCTCATTTTCATATTTTATAATAATGAGTTTCATGGAAGCGATTCTTCCGTTTTATTATTCTAAATCTACCATTCAGCTTCACTGGATGACTTGTGGTCCTATTGTTTTGAGGCAGGGGAAAAACAATTGCATCTGCCCAATTTCTTCATGATATGCATTATTGTGCACACCTTCATTATGTTCTCCTGTTGTTTATTGTTTTCCCCAAGCTGAAAACTCTTATATTTTGCAATGTTTTATTGCATGGAAGGTGTGCATGTTCCTCCTGATTTCGGATGTGTTCTTTTGTACTTTTCCCAACTTTGGTGTATACTTTTTCAAATAGCAAATACAACTATACACAATATTCAGATATGGATGCATTTTTATTTCTATAAAAGCCTTAGAGTATTAGCATTTTTAATGAACATTTGTATACACATCTGCTTGGCATCTTTATTTAATTATTTTTTGTGAGTCAAAGATATTTTTTAAATTAGTTATAACGTGTGTGTGTGTGTGTAAAATTAGGATTTTCCTCCAATGTGGAGCACTTTAAAATTACATTTAACCATTTTCTATCTCTTCTGCTATTTTTCCAGTTAATCGGAATTCTTCTATGGTTTTCATCACCTTGACCAATTTATAGGATTTGAAAACTTAGTAGAAAGGTTGGCAATCTGTGATTTGTGAGTCATACCACCCTAATTCATCCAGCCCATAGAAATATATCCACCTGGTCCGTGAGAGAGAGGGACATAGCAACTGTTTGCTTTGCTGCTCAGGAGTGCTCACTGCATTCTCAGGATGCTATTTTTGTGACAGGTCTACTAGCTTCCTTGGTGGGGTGGGAGCAACAAATCCTGTGCCTGGGGTTGGCAAGACCCTACCTTGAAGTAAAGAAGGAGAAGAATGTGGCAGCATGGCATGGCAAGTAGATTTGTGAGCTTGCTCTGAATCAAGATTGTGAAAGAACAACTTTAAAACCACTACTCTCAGTCTCTTCTTTGTGAGAAGAGCTCAAACTGCTCATTTAGTCCTATTTACTTTCTGTTTTTTAACAATTTAACAATCCAAAAAAGGAAGGTTCTCTTATTCATCACTCTCAAGTATATTCAGGAGGAATTGAATCAGAATTATTTTTAAAATCCAAATATACAATGTCAATAGGAGATTACTTTCACCTCTCCTCCTGTTGACCCTTAACAAATGCTTTTAGAAGGTTGGTGAAAATCCATTATGATCCCCCCCCCCCTTTTGTTGTGGCCTGTTCTGTACCTCATTATTTTTTCTTTGATTACCATTTCTGCTTGGAACAGATGTTAAGATGACTAACCTATAATTTCTTGGATCTCCCCTGTGTACCTTGTTAGGGGAAAAGGGGATGCCTTATAAAACATTTTAATGTATCTATTAATCATCAACATTACTCTGAAGTACATTTTGCATGAGTCTTTTACAGTTTTTTTCCCTTAAGGCAACCACAACTTTTGCAGCCAGTGCAAACACTGATGAGAGAATACTTCACAATTTTCCCTGTGACTGCCTGAAGGCAAAGGAAGCATTAACTGATAAAATAAAAATAATTTCTTTAAAATTCAGAACATACATTCAGCACAAGTGTTTATCTTAGTTTTGATCTATATAAAAATGTATAACAGATTGTTTCATAAAACAAATTTGTAACTTGATGTTAAGGTTCTAGTTTGAGAAATTAATCAGTGTTGAATTGATTTTGTCTAAGGAATTTAGAAATATTTGAAAGATAAGATTAATTCTGGATTTTTTTCTTTCTCTTTTGTGGTTCTGAAACATTGTCACAGCCTTCTCAGCTGTGGACAATTTAAATTTACTTCTGCAAGATTAGGAAGACATGTTACCAAGCATGTTATTAAATAACTCCCACTTGTTCAACTTTTTTAAAGATTATAGTAATTTTAATTGACTTTTGAGATGTTTAGGTTGCAAAAGGTAATTCTACAGAAAAGAATATAAATGTTTATAATAATAAAATGTTTTATAATTGCACAACTACTGTGGCCTGTTAAAAATGTATGTGCCCATTGTATGTGATATAGAGAGGTTGCAAATTGTGTGAATTTGAATAATGCAACACTCAATTTAAAAAAGAAGAGGCTTATTACATGGGAAGAAATGTTTGATATGATTGAATGACATGAACATGATCATAGCAAAGCTAAAATAAGAGGAGTTGGAATGCCTGAATCTACAGTAGATTGTTATGTTTTGTTTTTTATACTACTTTGTGACTTTATTAATCATAAATGTAAAATAAAATATTATTTTTATTCTTTGGTGTAATATTTCCTTAATATACATATAAAATTATGTTTCATTTTTTTCATTGTCTATTTCTATCAAGCTGGAACCAATTCCTTATTATCTATGTAACTTTGAATAGTATGAATTTGGATTATGTTACCTTTTTGTGGGATTCATTGTGCGCTGATGAAGACCTACTTGTATTGTGGCTGCTTATGTCATCATTTCAATAATGTGGTTTTCCCCATACTAGCAATGCTCCAGTTTTTACCAGTATGGTTGAGTATTGTGACATGAACAAGGAATTATAACAATTCAGTGTTTGCCTTTTGCCAGATGTAATGCTTTTCCTTCAAGTCAAAATGTTCCCTTTTGATCTAGTCCTGTGATGGCGAACTTATTGCACACATGCCACAGGTGGCACATAGAGCCCCAGCTCAGCTCCACCATGCGATGTGCTCACCTCCCGCTGGCCAGCTGATTTTCAGGTCTGCACATTCATGGGGGGGCATGGGAGAGACACGTATGTGGGGGCAGGGTTGTGTGAACATGTGTGGGGATGCAGCGCTCCCCCCAGCCTGCTTTTGCTCCCAGAAGGCTGCAGGGAGGCTTACTCGGCCCAAAAACGGGGCGCAGGGGGGGGGGGTCGCATGCGCATATGCAGGGGGGCAAGGGGCACATGTGCATTGTATTGCATATGCACTTTTGGCACGCGATGACAAAAAGGTTAGCCATCACTGGTCTACTACATCCCTTCGACCGATTCGCTCGCACAGAGAGGGACTTCTCCGGGTGCCGTCCACTAGGCAATGCCAGCGGGAGACTCCCAGGGGAAGGGCCTTCTCTGTTGCAGGCCCTATCCTATGGAACGACCTACCCCCCGACCTCAGAACAACTCCGGACCGCCGCTCCTTCCGCCGAAAGCTCAAAACATATTTCTTCCAACAGGCCGGCCTGGCCTAATCTATTTCTCACACCTCCGGTCTGTACATTTAAATTTTTAATTGGGTTTTTAGGGGCTTAGGGTTTTAGGTTTTTTAGGTTTTAGTGCAGGGTCATTGTAATTTAATTTAATTTTAGATATTTATATTGTTGTATGTTTTATGTTTTATATTCCCTGTGCACTGCCCCGAGTCCCTTCGGGGAGAGGGAGCAGTATACAAATAAACATTCCATTCCATTCCATACTCTATACCAAAGCATTCTACCAATAATTATCTGGTTTATCCATGTTGTTTTTTGTAAATTATGGATGGGCAGCACTGTTCTTTTTGGATAGTGTGGCTTTCTCCTTGCAACCCTGCCATACACACCATGCTATTCTTTTGATGGTGGTCTTGTGATCTGACATTCACCAATGTAAGAAATACCTTTAGTTCCTTTGACATTACCATGGGGTTCTTTGAGATCTCTTGAAATATTACACATCTTGCTCTAGGTGTGATATTGGTTAATTGACTAATCCTGGGAGGTTCAGTGGTCTTGAGTTGCCTCTGCGCACGATCTGCTTGACAGTGGATTCAAGGAGTCTAAGGCTCTTTGGAAATAGTTTTGTAACTTTTTCTAGCCTGGTAAACATCAAACTGTTGTTTTGGAGATCCTTGGAAATATTTGTTTGAGCCATGATACCCTTTTACATGTCTGTGTGTGTAGATCAGACTTTGATAGTACATCTCCAGAATTCCGTTAAAAAAAAAAAAAAATTAAAAGCCATATAATGTAGCTTTGGCTCATTTTCCTAAAAAATGAACGTGAAATGTTTTTGACTGTTTATTTGATTTCTGATTTTCTACCTTTGGGGCTAATGTGTGGAGAGATCAGGTTTTAGGTCATATTTATGTTGAAATATTGAAAATTCTAAAAAGTATTCGCAAATTTTTAAGCACAACTATATATAGGGTTGACTGTATTTCAATAAGAAAAGGATAAAAACTAATTTTGTTCTTCACATATTTTCGACTTTAAATTTAATATAAATAAATACTCCTAAACTCATTAATAATTTGTTTTTCTCCCGTAGCTGTTTCTACTTTTAGAGAGATTAAAATCAAGTGTCCATAATAGTTTTAGGTTTGTTATGATACCTACAACCATTTTTGAGGTATTTTCTTTCATTTGTGATTGATTACTGTTTATATGTGAATGCAGAAAAAGATAAACAATTTACATACATTCAGCATTCCTCTCTTAAGGATATGCTAATTCATGTTTCTAGCAACTGTAGAATAATTATTTTTTTATGTTGATCTGGCCTCCTATCTCACCATAGCAAGGCTAGGCAAGGAATAAATTTTGAAACAAAACACATAATACAGTAAATCTAGGTGAGAGTGTTTAGTGGGTGTTCGGGAGCATGAGTGGAAATTGCTATCTGTGCATGCGTGCATATTATGTAGCACAGGCAGGCAGAAGGTGCTATGGAGTAGAATATCATTAAGATCTCACCAGATTGGGGGGACATTGGGATAATTACAGCTTCACAGACTAATTTTAAGTCCCCCTCATTCAGCACCATTGTAATTTTGAACAATCACTGAATGCGTGGCCATAACTCAAGACTTGCCTATATCAAATCACTTGAGCTTCACTAACATTTTGATCTTGGCAAGTATTCACATCTTCAACCCTTTCTGGAAGACTAGCAAGGTGAGGGCCAACTGTAATCTCAGTGAGGTGTTCCAAAAATGCAGATACCACAACTCAAAAGGGTTAAATGATAAGATGCCATTCTTCAATTGATAAGATTCAAAATATGCCTCACCTTCTGAAGCAAGATGGTTCTTCAAGTATTCCAACTTGATGTCATGAAGGCCCTTATAGGTGACAACCAGCACTTTGAATTACATTTGAAACCCTATTGAAAATCAGTGAAGCTTGTTTGCCAAAAGTACCGCATTTATTCGAGTATAACGCGCAAAATTTTGTACCCAAAAAAGAACTCAAAGTTTGGGTGCGCGTTATAAAAGAGGGTTCAGGTTTCTGGGCGGCGGCGGCAGCGGGGGGGGGGGAGAAGCGGAGGCAAAAAGGGACGCTGGGGAGAAGCGGAGACAGAAAGGGACGCGGGGAGAAGCGGAGACAGAAAGGGACGCGGGGGAGAAGCGGAGACAGAAAGGGACGCTGGGGAGAAGCGGAAGGCAGAAAGGGACACGGGGGAGAAGCGGAGACAGAAAGGGACGCGGGGGAGAAGCGGAAGGCAGAAAGGGACGCTGGGGAGAAG
Source organism: Rhabdophis nuchalis (assembly GCA_039707465.1). Lineage (NCBI taxonomy): Eukaryota > Metazoa > Chordata > Lepidosauria > Squamata > Natricidae > Rhabdophis > Rhabdophis nuchalis. Next base: position 41,367,693 of record CM077649.1, on the reverse strand, counting down.
CGGAAGGCAGAAAGGGACGCTGGGGAGAAGCGGAAGGCAGAAAGGGACGCTGGGGAGAAGCGGAGACAGAAAGGGACGCGGGGGAGAAGCGGAGACAGAAAGGGACGCTGGGGAGAAGCGGAAGGCAGAAAGGGACGCGGGGGAGAAGCGGAGACAGAAAGGGACGCGGGGGAGAAGCGGAGACAGAAAGGGACGCGGGGGAGAAGCGGAGACAAAGGGACGCGGGGGAGAAGCGGAGACAGAAAGGGACGCGGGGGAGAAGCGGAGACAGAAAGGGACGCGGGGGAGAAGCGGAAGGCAGAAAGGGACGCGGGGGAGAAGCGGAGGCAGAAAGGGACGCGGGGGAGAAGCGGAGACAGAAAGGGACACGGGGGAGAAGCGGAGACAGAAAGGGACGCGGGGGAGAAGCGGAAGGCAGAAAGGGACGCGGGGGAGAAGCGGAAGGCAGAAAGGGACGCGGGGGAGAAGCGGAGACAGAAAGGGACGCGGGGGAGAAGCGGAGACAAAGGGACGCGGGGGAGAAGCGGAAGGCAGAAAGGGACGCGGGGGAGAAGCGGAGACAGAAGGACGCGGGGGAGAAGCGGAAGGCAGAGGGGGACGCTGGGGAGAAGCGGAAGGCAGAAAGGGACGCTGGGGAGAAGCAGAAGGCAGAAAGGGACGCGGGGGAGAAGCGGAAGGCAGAAAGGGACGCGGGGGAGAAGCGGAAGGCAGAAAGGGACGCTGGGGAGAAGCGGAAGGCAGAAAGGGACGCGGGGGAGAAGCGGAGGCAGAAAGGGACGCGGGGGAGAAGCGGAGGCAGAAAGGGACGCGGGGGAGAAGCGGAGGCAGAAAGGGACGCGGTTAGGGTGGAACGGCATCGCTCCATCGCCCCTCAGCTGCGGAGCCCGGCCGTCATGCTTTATAAAAATCGGTATAAAAATTTTATACCGATTTTTAATGGAAAATTAGGGGGTGCGCGTTATACATGGGTGCGCGTTATAGTCGAATAAATACGGTATAACATGGGTGAATTGAGAAATACCCATAATTGTCCACACTGCTGCAACCTGGATCAATTTCAGCTTTTGAATGTTTTTCAGTGGCAGCCTCATGTTCAGCACATTGCAGTAATCCATTGAAGAGTTAACCAAAGATGAATAGTCATATGCAGTGCCTTGTGTTCTAGTAAAGGGTGTACTTTCCTAGAACACAAAATGGTGTTGGATGAATGGTGAAGAAAAATGCAACTGTTCAAAAGTCCCCCAGCCACAGCTTTAACCTACTCTTCAAACAGGAACTATGAGTCTAGCAGGAGCCCCCAGATTTTATACTGATAATATATATAATATATAATCTATATCTCAGTATATAAGCCAGCTGAGTGACTTTGGGCCAGTCATTTTCTTTCAACCCAAGCTACCTCACAGATATGGAGAGGAAGAAGGTGCACTGAATATGTTCACTGTCTTGAGTTATTTGTAAAAATAATAAAGGCAGGATACAAATTAAATAAACATTAATTTGGTCTGGATGGTGCAGCCTAGTTAATGATGAAACCTCAAAAGACCAGGATAGCCACAAAGGGGTACCCTTTGTCTGAAGCTATATGGGTGAAAAATTGGAATGTAAAAGCCAATAAGTTAGTGAAACAATTCTATGATAAATTTCCCAATAAGCCAAAGGGCTCCCCTGGGAGAGGGGAGACTTGGTTAGTTATGCTCATGTTAACCCCTACATTTATTCTGTTTTCAGGATACACTTTTCTTCTGAGAAGAGGCCACTTGTCAGGCCTGCAGCCATCTTTTCTTTTGGGTCTTTTTGGCTTGCCACACTTTCTATTATTCTGCTATGCATTTTCTATTGTGGGAAAATGGGAATGGGAATTGTAAGGAGTCACAAACTTTGTAGCCACAACAACGTTCTTTCTAGAAAGCCAAGGACATCCTTTGCCTCTGCACCTCCGAACTTGACCAGAATTGGATGGGTGGAACTGGAGATTGGACCATGTGATGGGTGTGGGGGCAAGATCTTGAACTTTCAACTGGGTGGGGAAAACTGGGAAGCTTTCAGATTAGGGTTTCCCAGATGTGCCATAATGGCTCTGTTAATAAATTGGAACTTGGAGCAATACTTTGCTTTGGACTCTGATTTACTTTTGGATGCTATTTGGAACCATGACAACCATAGATAGTCAATCTAGCTAGAACTGAAGACACTTCCTCTCCAGGTAGTCCTCCATAGTTTTCAGGCATCAGAACAGGACCTCTATTGCATCACTTGGTCATCCCAATGTGGCAATGTACAGTTGAGGATCATCTGCATGCTGATTACATCTCATCCTGGATTGTCAAATTACCTTACTGACAGTTTCATGTAGATCAGAGGTCAACAAGCTGTGGGCTATGAGGGGTTTGCAACTGGGCCATGGAAACAGCTGGCAAGTAGATGCACCTGCATCCTCATTTGCGCAAGCAGCGGGCAGGCATATACCTCCATTTGCGTGAATGGCAGGTGCGCGTGCTTGCCCCTTATGCAAATGGAGCTGCATGCGTGTGTACACTTGCTGTCCACTTGCAGAAACCATCCCCCCTCTCTCTCTGCTGGCCTGCAAAGATGGAAACATTGGGGAGCTCTGATGTAGATGTTGAATGCAGCAAGGGTAGTGTTGAAATTTTGGGAGATGCAATTTAGGAATGACTTTTCATGTGTCGACTATAATTTGCTATAACACACACACAAACACACACACACACACACACACCAGTAATTCTGCAAGTAGAGATATCCTTTGACATATTTTGCCAAAAGTACACTTTTGCAGCCAATATTAGTTTTTATATGTGTTGGATTTTATGGAATCACTAGCTGTTCACGGCCACTCATTGCTGTGACACAGTCTGGTTAAATGGCCAACCAATCTATGTGTAGATTTACACACAACCACCATATAACCCCCAACCTACCTACCTACTGTATTTCTCCACCTACCTACCTATCTACCTACCTACCCACCCTACCTACCGCATTTCTCCCTCCCTCTCTATCCCTCTACCTGCCTACCTACCTACTTACCTACCTACCTACTGTATTTCTCCTTGAATCTTATGGACAGAGTATTTTATGTTATAAAGGATGACATAATATCTGTGGCCCACTGCTCTCTCTGTATCCATCTACCTACCTTTTTTACAATTTTTTACATTTCCGTTGCGTGTACCTGGCACAGGTGTGACATCTACACAATATATATATATATATATATATATATGTAGGTCTTTGGTTGTTCGGGTTTTCTCCCGCGTAGAATTGGAAGTATCTTCACGACGTTTCGATGAAATCTCATTCATCATCTTCAGGCTGGTGCTTCCGGCTTGGTGCTTCCAGGAAGCACCAAGCCGGAAGATGATGAATGAAGATGATGAATGAGATTTCATCGAAACGTCGTGAAGATACTTCCAATTCTACGCGGGAGAAAACCCGAACAACCAAAGACCTACATACAAACACCCGCGAAAACCTCAGAAAACAAATATATATATATATATATATATATATATATATATATATATATATATATATATATATATATATATATATATATATATATATATATATATATATATATATATATATATATATATATATATATATGATTGGTGCCGTATTTGAAAAGAACGTTGTGTGAAAATTTGGAAGAGATCGGTGCACTACTTTCGGAGATTAGCGGTTTTGAACAAACTCTTGTTACATTTTTATTTATATAGATTTACATTCATAGTTTTTAGAAATAAAGGTAGAAATGTGATTCTACATTTAAATTGGCTACATGATACTGAAGACCATGATTTCAAGCTGCATACCACTTGGATCAATGGGTTTTTCCTTTTGAAAGGCTGCTAGGAAAAGATTGGGAATTTCCATTTTTGTATGTGAACTCAATAAATTATAGCTTCTGAACTCAAGAAATTATAGCTTGTTCAGAATATGATTTTGGCTTATGCTGAATCTTTTTTTAATGGTGGTTCAAAAGTCAAAATATGGGTAACAGTACTGTACAAAACTTCAAATTCAATAAAGATGTTTCCGACAATACATGACTGTGAATTTCAGCATCTGTCCTCAACTTTTTCAAGAATCTGCATTATGTCCTAAGAATGAGCACTTTCTATTGCTGCCATAAAGTTCCAAGAAAACACACAGATGTTGTAATAGACTGCAGAGGAGTGCTTTGTTCATATCCCCACATGTTTTGAGCACTTTTTGGGAACTGAATCTGAATCACTGCATAATCTGGTAATAAAGTTTACTTTGGAATCATCATTATTTTGCTGCTACATTGCATTTAATATTATAAAGCTCAGTCATACTGAAAGGCTTTAAAATTTTTTGCATTGTAGAAGAAAATTAGGAGAGCACAGAAAGTTGGGTACACACAGCCATGAGAGATCATTCTTAATAGCTTCCTTGTTATTTTCAAGTGAAATTGTGCTCCTTCTGTAAATACAACTTAACTGTTATGGAGTGTCTTGTCTTGGCATTGTGGAAATTATGGAAGCTATTTACTTCCCATTAGATGCTATTTTCCACCAATTTTTTGTTTGGTTGTGAAATACTGATATATGTGAATGCAACATCAAAGTCTGTATGATGTACTAATTTAAAGCGGTAACTGGTTTTGTGAATGCCCAATAGTGTTAAGCAGGCTTTCTCAATTGGTCTTCCATGAAACTCTAGGTTCTTGAGAGAAATCACAAGGGGTTCTGTGAGAGATTGTGATTTTTAAAAAATTGCTAGCATTCTAAGTGGTGGAAATTTTACACACGATGATTCAGTAGTTGACCTATTGCAGTGATGGCTAACTTCCTTTGGATCGTGTGCCAAAAGCAGGGGGAGCGTAGGGGAGTCGTGCGTGGGCGTGCCCACACCCATAATATTATGCATATGATCCTCGCGTGCACAATCAGCTCTCCTCCTCTCTTTTTGCATGCTTTTTTCACCCTCCCCAGGCTTTAGAGGCTTTCTAGGAGCCTGAGGAGTGTGAAAACAGCCTCCCCCGCCCCCAGAAGCCCTCTGGGCAAACCGGAGGTTTAGGAAGGGACTTCCGGTTCCTCGTAGGGACATTTTTCGCTCTCCGGAGGCTTTCCTGAAGGCTCTATAGAGGGCAAAAAAACCAGCCTTAAAATAAGGCCCAAGTCTACTGGCCAGCTCATGCATGCCCGTTGGAGCTGACAGGGCAACGCCTCACGTGCCTTAATCAATGGTGCCATAGGTTCGCCATCACGGACCTATTGCTTTGTGGCTGGATCATTGTGACATGTGAATTGTGCAGGCTAGAAGTGAATTGTATTGTTTGTTATTATTATGATACAGAGATTTTTGAGGCCTGAAAATTAAGAAATGGCATATTAAACGATACATATGTTGCAGTCAGCTCTTCCTAAGAAATTTAGTAGATATTTATAAATCTATTGTTTACTTGATTGAGTTTTTACTACATCTTTAATTTATTTCTATTTTATTCTACGTTTACTGGAGTACAGTATTAAATATTTTTAAACCTTTTTTGCATGTACTTTTTTGGGGGAGAGTATGGAAATGCATCTAACAAGAATCATTTTCTTCTTTCAAACTGTGTTATTTTATAATAATTGCTTGTCATGTGCACTATTTCAAACCAACAAATTTTAAATGTTTCTAACTGTTATACTAATTACATTTTTAAATTTAACTTAACTTTCCCTCTCTAGTATGTAGTATAAAACTAGTATATCGGCCATTCTTTTCTTCTCAACACTCTTGCCTGAAAATTATCCTCCCTGCAAAGTTTTTTCTTGGAAGGGAGAGGAGAAATTTGTGTAAGCTTATTCATTCTAGTACTTTAGTTTCCAGATATATAAATTCATAGATTCCTGGAAGTAATAGTTCAAATATCGTTGAAATCCCATTAGTACTCTATTGCAGTATATATGTTTATCAATTTTTAGACATCTATTTTGTTGAGCAAGCCTCCAAATTTAACGTTTGAGAAATGATTGTTGAAGAAATATTTTTTCTTCAGATATATTGTAATATTTATTTATACTTGTTCTCTCATCAAAATTGCTTTCTTACTAAATTCAGTTTTGTAATTTTTTAGACACATAAATGTCTAGTATTAGGATAATTATGATGTATCTTAGTTTTTTTGCATCTCGAAAACATGGATACCCTTGCTGGGATGTAAACCTTTGGTTACATCTTTTCTAAGACAACCTTATTAAACAGATAATCGTTCAATAGAAAGTTGTCTAATGAGTATATTGCAGTTGTATTTCAGCTATGCAGTTGATTACAAAATTCCTGTACAATAATTTGCAAGTAATTATTGGATTTATTTATTTAAGGTATTTCTATATCCCCAGATTAAACACAGTCCTGGTGGTTTATGTAAAATGCAAAGTCAATATAAAAGCAACATAATATACTTTAATCTATAGGAAGAGATAGATGCCCACATAATCAGCTGTCAGTAGTTAATCCTAGAATACTTGCATAAATAAAACAGTCTTGAACATCTTGTCAAAAGCTAATAGGAAAATAGCCAGATTAATCTCTTGCTCAAGGTGTTTTCATAACATGGGGGTAATAGCAGAAAAAGACTGCTTAAGGAATATGGTCCTCTTGCCTTTATGTAGATGTCTGCCTGCAAACGTATATAGACTAGGCGGGTTCTACCTGGAGCAAAATATCCTAAAGCCAAACTATGAATGTATGCTATACATATCCAACTACTTATACAGTTGCCTATTGGCTGTTTGGTCTGTGTTTTGATATTTTTCTGATCAATATCTAATTATTTTTTTCTTTACTAGGTTTAAAATAGCACTATGGCACATTCAAAGACAAGAGCCAATGATGGAAAAATTACATACCCTCCAGGAGTTAAAGAGATATCTGACAAAATTTCAAAAGAAGAGATGGTACGAAGATTAAAAGTGAGTGGGTAGTTTATTATATATTGTGACATTTATTTGGACAAAATTGGATGTGTGTGAAATTGTTTATCTTCAAAGAAAAAGGCTAATCATGTAAATAATAGTAAGTTGTTGAAGTTGTTCTAATAAGTTAGCAGAACTAATTCATGAAACAAAATTTCCTTCAAGCATTTCTTTTTAGTTGCTTGTTAAACTGAATTGTGATGATCATTAAAATAAGCAGAGCATGGCTTTTGTCTCTGACAACTTTTAAAATGCCTCATGCTCTCTATCTTAATGTTTATGTTTTATTCAATATTTCTAAGTAAACATGTTTTATTCCTTGATCATTTTTAATTAGATAAGAGGAGAAATCTATTTTTCCTCTTATATTTTTTGTGGTAGTAGTATAGCAATAAGATAGTTAATAACTAAAATAATGATTCGACATCAAGAAAAAAACCCATTTTAAAGTAGAGCTGTTTAGCAGTGAAACTGATTGTTTTAGGAAGTGTTTAAACAGAGGCTAAAGGGCCATCTATATGTAGTACTGGATTTCTATATGGGGCAGTGTGTGTGTGTGTGTCTGTGATTTTTGTACTGTTGTCAAGTTTTTTTGATATAATAAAGTAAGCATTTTGCTTTTAAAAAAGCCATTTTAAGTTATTTATGTCTCCTATTTTGTTTTTTTAAAACAAACTGAATATTTGCATGAACTTTGAGACATTCAGTAATTATATTTTTAAATATATAATAATAATAACCATAATATTCTAAGGAAATAGATTTGTCAGTGATGTTGTTAATTATCAAGGCCATATTGAGTGATATGTTGACTGGACAGCACTGAATTTTATTGTAAGAAATATCTTTAGTACTATAGATATTAGCCTAGGACTGGAAGGAGAGCTCCAGCCTCAGCTATTCAGAGTTATTGGTTGTTTGAGGGAATAGTTACTATTCTCAGTCCAACGCCTATTACAAAGCTATTATGGGGGGGGACAGGACTGAAGGTGATTATGCTATTTCTGCAATGCTGAGAGTGCTGTTTATTTCATGCTGAGTTTCTGGAGGAATATAAATCTTAAATAAAAGTACCACTTTTCTGAAATTGAATGTGACAGTATTTTGGATTCTTCCTGCACCTTCTGATTAAAATAATCTCAAAATTTGATAAAGAAGCAAACCAAAACTTTAAAAACCTATATTGAGTTTGTTTGATAGACATGGAAGTTTGGATTCCATCAAATTGAGATGCTTTTAAAATTGAAATGGATTGAAACTGAATCTCAATGCTGTCTTTCACAGTTGTAGCATGATGACCAACCTAGAGTTTTTTAATATGATGATTGCTATCACACTAAAGTGGAATACATTAATACCTTTCATATTATGCTAAGAAATATAATAAATATGTATTAAAAAGCAAATCATCTTCTGAAAACAAATCCTTATTACTACTTTCTGATGTATTTTAGTTTTGTTTGTTACAATTTCAGTCTTTCAGCATGAGTTTAAGCATCTTAAAAAACAACAAACATGATTTTTTTTTAGCACCAGTGCACTTCACTATTCACATTTATTTTAATCTTCAGGTCATAAATTATATTTTTATTGCAGATGCATATATCAGTTACATCTTAATAGGGAAATATAAAGTGATATATAACTAAAAAGTATTGAAGGCATTGTTGATGTTACAATTGATTAAAGATAAAAAGCAGATTTTATGAGTGTGTGTGTGTATGTGTATGCATACATATACACAGTATTCTGATTAGAGAAGAATTAATGTCTCTGAACTATGATGCTGGTGTAAATTATTGCATATAATATACCTCAGGGGTCGGTCCTCTCGCCGCTCTTGTTCAACACATATGAAACCACTGGGTGAGATCATCCGTGGTTTTGGGATAGAGTACCATCTGTACGCTGATGATACTCAGTTGTACATATCTATCCCAGAACACCCCAACGATGCTGTCAAAGTGATGTCCCGATGTTTGGAAGCCATGCGAAGCTGGATGGGAAGGAACAGACTCAGACTCAACCCATCCAAGACCGAGTGGCTGCGCCCCGGTACAACCAGTTGATCCCATCACTGGCCATAGGGGGTGAACATCTAGCCCCCGTGGATCAGGCTCGCAACTTGGGCGTCCTCCTGGATACTCGGCTGTCTATGGAAGATCATGTGACGGCCGTGGCCAGGGGGGCTTTCTGCCAGGTTCGCCTGGTACGCCAGTTGCGGCCCCTATTGGACCGGGACGCCCTTCGCACAGTCACTCATGCGCTCGTGACATCCCGACTGGACTACTGTAATGCTCTCTACATGGGGCTCCCCTTGAGGTGCACCCGACGACTACAGCTAGTCCAGAATGCGGCCGCGCAGGCAATTATGGGTACCACCAGGTACTCCCACGTAACACCGCTCCTGCGCGAGCTACACTGGCTATCTGTGGCCTTTCGGGTGCAATTCAAGGTGTTGATTACCATCTTTAAAGCGCTCCATGGCACGGGTCCTAGCTATTTGCATGATCATATCCTACCCCACACATCCCTTCGACCGATTCGCTCACCCAGAGAGGGATTTCTCCGGGTGCTGTCCACCTGGCAATGCCAACAGGCGGCATCCAGGGGAAGGGGCCCAACCCTCTGGAATGACCTCCCCCCCCCCCCCGAACTTAGATCTATCACGGACCTCCGCTCCTTCTGTCAACAATTAAAGACCCATCTTTTCCAGCAGGCCAGCCTGGCCTAACCTACCATACCAGCCTAGTTTTAGTAAATATTACCAATCGGGTTTTTACGATATAAATTTAAACAAGGTACTTTTTAACACAGGGTAAAACATTTAATTTAGTTTTAATTATTTATAATTTGTTATATGTATATGTTCTTAAATTCCTGTACACAGCCCCGAGTCTCTTCGGAGAGAGGGGGCGGTCAATAAATCCAAATAAATAAATAAATAAATAAATAAATAATAAACAAACAAACAAACAAACAAACATACCATGGACATCCAGAGTAACTAACAGAGAAGTGTTAAAACGTATTAAACTAGATATATCACTAGAAGCCAAAATTACAAGACTACGTCTGATTTACTTAGTCAGTGTCATGCATGCAAATTCATTGGAGAAGACAATGGTGCTAGGAATGGTTAGTGGAACAAGAAGAAGAGGCAAACATAAAGATAACATGAAATCTGATACAAAGTGAACATCCAACAATTTGAAAGAAACTGCTTGAGAGGTAGCATGGAGAATACTAGCCTATAAAGTCACCAAGAGTCAGACACAACTAAATGGTTAAAACAATAGCAGCAACAACAACATGTATGTATGCATGCATTTATGTATGATAGTATATGAAATGTCTTGTTTATAATATATTGCTAACTTTTAAACATTATTTTTGCAGATGGTTGTAAAAACCTTTATGGATATGGACCAGGACTCTGAAGAGGAAAAAGAGTTGTATCTAAATCTTGCTTTACATCTTGCTTCTGATTTTTTTCTTAAGCATCCTGACAAAGATGTGCGCTTGCTTGTTGCATGTTGTCTTGCTGATATTTTTAGAATATATGCTCCTGAAGCACCATATACTTCGCCTGATAAACTTAAGGTAAAGTTGTGTGATTTATTTAATTTCTTGGGTGTGTAACAATGCTATTCTATATTTCTAAACAATTAAAAGCAAATTGCCTAGTAGATCATAACTTTTAATTGCATATGAAACTCTATGATGTGTTTTAAGATGTGTATTTTCAATTTGGTAGGTTTTTGCATAGTATTTAGCAATATTTGATAATCATTATGAGGATTGTAACTCAGTCCTCATTGCTTTCTTTATTAACTGATTTTATTTATACCCCACTTATGGCAAAATAGAATGCCAAATTCCTAATATTGATTTTTAATAATGGGTGATCAAATCCTCCCTCAGCATGGAAACTATAAAATTAAAAATGATAATTGTAGTTCTGTCCTTTTGAATTTTAATTTAAGTCAAATCTTTTATGACCTAATACAAATGGGAACATTATAAATTTATGTTTAGTTAGGAATTAGCAGAAATTCCTTTTCTTCATGTATTCCAAAAGCAATAATTCTGAGCTAATGAGGAGCTTTTTTTATATTAATAATGAAAATGCTGTCCTTTGCGCAGCATGATCATTATTCACTTCAACTTTCCTTTGATATTTGTCTCTGACTGTCTTAAAAAATTGGTTCCTGTTTTTTGTTCCATTTTCCTAGTGGCTTTAAATATTTTAAAGCTAAGTAACTATTAAGCAAAAAGGTAATGTTTAGTTATATAATGTAAAACAATAAAGCATTTTTAAGAACAATAATAGCATTTAAAGATGTTCTTAGGTAATAAATTGGCAGATTCTGTTTACACCTATCCAATATGTAAGGTGAGCATTATTAATTGCAGAATGCAAGAATTTCCTTGAAACTTCTTTTATAACATTGCATTCACTTCTTGTCTATTTAGAAACATTATGTACTTTTAAAAAATTGAAATACTATCTTTATCAAGTAATAAAGAAAGCTTGCATTGCTTAATCAACTACCAATGAATAAATTACCGTATTTTTCAGAGTATAAGACTCCCCTCAAAAAAGAGGCTGAAAATCTGGGTGCATCTTGAATACAGCAGTTTTTGCCCCCTGAAGTCCCGCCCCCTTCACTATTTGCTCGTTTGCGGGGGCCCACCTCTCCCAGGAGCACTGTAGAAGCTCCCTAAAGGCTATTCGTGCATTTGGGTGGGGGGGAATGGGCCCGTTTTCGTGAAAAATGGACCATTTTTGGGGTGTTTGCAGAGCGCAAAACATTTTTTAAAAATTTTCCTCTTCAAAGCCTTGGTGTGTCTTACACTCCGGTGCGTCTTATACTCTGAAAAATACGGTATATTTATTTGCAACTCTAGGTATAGTTAGTTTTAAAGACAAAAAATAAATTATATAGATGTATTTATTTACACAATTTGGAAAACAAGATTTAAGAAGATCCTTTAAAAATAATTGATGACTTCTCAATGGGGAGGGGAGGTCATGGGTACATTAACACAATTTTTACGGTTTTTATGTTCCATTTCCTGTTAATATGTATTCGCTGTTGTGTAGAACTGTAGAATTTTGAAATCCAGTCACATGCAACACCAAAAGCTAAAAGTTCAGACAAAATGTAGTGCTGCCAAACTAATACTTAACATGATAGAAAAGATAAACTGTATATGAAGATAACCTGTATATGAAGTTCCATAACAGTAGATTAAACAAAGTAGCAAACAAGATTTGCTACTACATTAAGACAATCTGATTACTGTTAGGCAATTATTGTTTTCCCACAACAGTTAGGATCCTACCAAGAGTCTAAAAAAATTTCACTGTGCTTGACTGAAACATTTTCTTTCACCTTCAACCTTTGATTCCCATTAGAAAATATTTCTGTACATTCATGCACATTTGTAGAATTGGAAATACGGTTATTGAAATTGCTGGAAACGTCAGAAGCCTTTTTTTTCCCAATAAAAGAGAATTGATGTGCAAAGAAATTTCAAACGAATGCTTCATATAATTTTCATCAAAATAGTGTACAATGTGTAGAATGATACCATGTCTGTAGGTATGATGAGTCGTTCATTTCTCATCTATATTTTCATTTATTGTTCTATTTTCTTCTTAGTTCTTTTTTGGTCCTTATTTCTGCTTTCTTTTCTTGAATTACAATACTGACTTGTATGGTATGTTTGGGTGAACAAGGGTTTTGAAATAAAGCCGCCTAGTGGTTGTGTTAGGAAAATGTTGCTTTAAGAAATTTTCTTGTGAATTAAAGGAATGTGATAATGGGTAATATTATTTTGTTTGCTATAGATTCATAATATATTTTATGAATTTTGTATACTTTTATTATATTATAAATTATTACACATTATTATTTTAAAACTATATAAAATATTTGATGCAGGTAGTTTATATTTAAATTTGTGTAGTATAGAAGTCATACACCTGTATATTGTAAAAAGGATGAATGAGTATATGCCAGAGGACTGGTTAGATGGTAACCAATATACTGTACTAATACTACTTTAATAGCAATAATAATAGCTATTGATTTTCTGAGAAATATGAATAAAAAAATTAAAACATGAATAAAAAGAAATGTAACAAAGGTTATGTAACTGATGTGAATTCAAATATTTATTGAGATTATAATATAGATAAACAAAGCTGAATATAGCCGTTGGTAACAAATTAATTGAATTTTTCAAAATTAAACCAAATGTATTAATGGATGACTCTTAAGGATACTTGGCTATGAATTTTCTTGGTTACTGATTACTTTATCAGCTGAAGATATGTTGAAAAAATACAAATGTATTTATATTGAACATAATTTTTGTTTGGAATAATTTTAGGAATTATTTGAAGAATTCCAGATACTTTAAACATAATCTAATTTAAGTGGCCTGAGATTGATTCATATGGTTTTAATCGTATCCTCCCCCCCCTCCCTCCCCCCCCCCCCCGGTAGTTGAGGGAAGAAATGAAAGTTTGGGAATTGTTCCCAAAGTCCCCCTTAAAGATTTCAGCAAATCTTTCCAAAGTAATCATTGAATCATTTTCCAAGCTAGTTTTTTGGTTGAGTTGCAGTTTCTACTCTCTCAAATAGTGCTTTTTGATATTGGAACATATTGCAAACAGTGCTTATATGTTCACCTGGGTTATTTACAAAATCCATGAACAATGTTATATCATTAATATATCCAACATAAGATCATATTAAATGTTTATATGGTTATTATTTGGAATACGTTAATGGGGGGAAGTAATGGTGGGGGGAACTACTTTTGTCAATATCCTCTGTAAAAGTTATGGGAAACTCAAAATATAATATTCTTCTAAAATAAAAACAACAAATGAGAGTGGAAATTGGTGCTGCAATATCCTGAATGATGTTGCTACGAGATTGGATTATAAAAGGAAAAGATTAGTTAAAATATTTTAAATGCTCACTAGCGTAGTTATATTTTTTTCAGTTGAACTGAATGATTATGCAGGAAGTATTGGGTGACAAACATATACTATATTTCCCCCCCAGGATATATTTATGTTCATCACAAGACAACTCAAAGGATTAGAAGATACAAAAAGCCCACAATTCAACAGATATTTTTATTTATTAGAGGTAAATTATCATTCATATTCTTCTTAGTTTGATCAAAGTTTTAATCAGTCAAATATCTATTCTGCATAAAATACAATAGCATTTTAAGTATATTTGAAACAGAACAACAAACTTATGATGCAAAATTATTCAGTACTGACTTTACCAATTATTTATTAAATTATAGTTACTGCATCTTTCTCTCCTAAATAGAATATTGCATGGGTTAAATCTTACAATATATGCTTTGAACTAGAAGATAGCAATGAAATTTTTACGCAACTGTACAGAACCTTATTTTCTGTGATCAAGTGAGTATATCTTCAACAGTAATTTTGATACATGATGGGAGTGAAAAATTGTTTTGATTATTAGGAGTAGGCTTAAAATATGTAAGCATGGAGGTGAAAAAGTTGCATGGATGAGTAACATTTTCAATCCCACAAAATATTTTCCTTGCAATCTTGACTAATTGGGATTTTCTAGGGTACAAGTTAAGACCTCTTCCGGCTAGTAATTTAAATATAGCTGAAATGACTGTTACTAGCAGCAAGGTAGAAATAATATTGTTATGATTACTGGTGGACTTGCATGAGATTATTTTATGTTGTGTTGTGAGCTTGATGTTCATTGTTTTTGGGGAAAACTATTGAAGGTTTGATCAGAATGGAAAAGATGGCACCTGCGCCCTTTTCGCCAAGGCGGATGGGGGAACATCTATGAAAAGAGGAGAATGACAAATAGGAAACCTTTTGAGGGCCAGATAAAAATTGTGGTTTTGCAGTCTCAAAGAAATGGTTCATTATCCAAATTCTAATTTAAGATAGGCCATAATAACTTACACTATGCTGCTGAGCTGACACTGTTCTCATTTTAGCAATGGTCATAACCAGAAGGTTCATATGCATATGGTAGATTTGATGAGTTCTATCATTTGTGAAGGTGATACAGTATCGCAAGAGCTTTTGGATACAGTTTTAGTTAATCTAGTCCCTGCACATAAGGTAAGAATTAATATTTTAATATAACAATATTGTACATTGATAAATAGTATGTTTGGCAAAATATACTGCAGCTACTACCTTTTTTTCATGAATTTATAACATAAAGAGTAGATCGATTATTTGAAAGAGTGAAATTAGCCAATATTTATCCTATTTCTTAGAGAGTCTCTAAAGCATGAAATAAAAGAATGTTATGTTGGTCTAAGTTTAATGAGGAGGATCATTAGATGAATTATATTCATACTTGCATTCTTTCTCTTTTGCTATCAAATAATAATTATTTTTATTACTATTAAATTTTGCCTTACTAAAATCTAAAATATATTGTCACACATAGAAGTGAGTAAGAGAGAAGTGAGAAGGCATGAGAAGAGGGAATCTGGACACATTTTAATTAATTTGCATTATAGGTTTTATTTAAGCCAAGTTAATCTAGACCTGCTTACTATAATTAAAATGAAAAAAAATGACAGTCTGAATTGTGAATATACCGTATGTATTTGTGTATAAAAATAAAATTGTAGAATATTGTCATTATCATTAGATACATGAAGTTTAACATGAATGAATTCAAATGACTAGATTGTAAAATGGAAGGTAATAAAAATTTGGCCTTAGGGCTGTAATAGAGGAGGAGGAAGATGAGGAAGGATCAAACTGCATGATTGACAGTGGAATCTTGTACACCTTAATCAGATGCTCCAGCTGTCCTCTGGGGTATCCTGAAGGAATAGAGGAAATGTGAGATATGAAGCCTGAATGCTTCTGTTTTTAAAAGTTGTACGCAACATTAACTATAATGTACATTTGTATTTTATGTACTCAACCTTTAGTGGTTGGAATGCTTGTATTTGTAATATATTTAACCAATGTTACTCATCCTGTTCTTTAAAATTTTGAAAAAAGCCAGTTATGTTGATTTACTTACCTGTATTGAGTATACATTTTTTAGAATAAACCTATACTTTTGTGCACAATATACTTTTCAGAATTTAAACAAACAAGCATATGACTTGGCAAAAGCTTTACTGAAGAGAACAGCCCAGGCTATTGAACCATACATTACTAATGTAAGTGATAATTTAAAATGACCATATAGAAAAAATAATAATATATAATTAGTGTTAATATATCTTTATATTGAACATTGAATAGTTTAGCACTTTACTACAATCAAATCATAGCTGACTGTATTCTTATTTAGAACTTGCATTATTCATACATTAAAATTAACAGTAGCTAATTACATCAGTTGTCAGATGCATTTAGTATCTTTTTCTGTTGACTGTCCTTCTATAACATAGCTTTGAAGCATGAAACTAGATGTTCATTTATTGATAGTCGACATCCAATTAATATTGAGAGCCTGTTTCCTATAGTGGTTAAGGTGCTAGATTGGAAACCAGGAGACTGAGTTCTAGCCACCCATTGGAGTGAAAGCCTGCTGGGTGACTTTAGCCAGTCATGTGGTCTCAACTCAATGATAGACATGCAGAAAGACACACAATAAAATGTAAAATAATAGCAATAATTAAGAAGTTAAAATAGAATGCCGCTGAGTTCATTGTCATGTGTTTGAATCTTCAACCTGTGCATACAGTTACAGTACTGTATATGATTATTTGAGAATAAACTCCAGTGAACTAAAGGAACATTTTCAATTATATATAAGAAATATTCATCCAGTATATTTTTTCCACAAAAATCCCCCCCCCCCCCCCAAAGCACTTACTTTCAGCATCTGCTGGAAGATGTGATTTTATGGATGATTAAAGATGTAGCTAGCAGTCATCTCTATAGCTACAGCTGAAATTTTCCAAGTAATTCAATGGAGATAATCTTTTGAAAGACTTAGGCATTTTTGGAGATAGAATTTTCTTGTACTCTTTCTTCGTGCAGTTTGATTTGGAATTGGTCTAGGAAAACGAAAGTATTTCAAAATAATTCATAGAAGAGATCTGTGTTATGCTAAGTGGAATACTGTATAGCAGAGGTCCCCAACCTTTTTTGCACCAGGGACCAGTTTCATTTTAAAGTAAATTCTGCGGACCGGCTGGCGTAGAGGAGGAGCGGGGGGGGAGGGGAAGGGGGAACAGCATGTGCACGCGGGGGGGGGGGGAGTCGGCTCACTCGGCCCTCTAGGGCAGTGGTGGGCAAACTCATTAATCAAGAGAGCCAAATATCAACAGTACCACGATTGAAATTTCTTTTGAGAGCCAAAAGGTGTAGCCTGTTTTGTGGGAGTGGCTCAGCGGTCATGTGACCAGATGGGCGTGGCCAACTTGGAAAATGTGGTGACACTCACTTAACGACGGTCCTGCTTAGCAACCAAAATTTTGCCTTCAATTGTGGTCATAAGTTCTTTCTTTCTTTCTTTCTTTCTTTCTTTCTTTCTTTCTTTCTTTCTTTCTTTTTCTTTCTTTATCTCTCTCCCACTTTCTTTTTCTTTCTATTTTTCTTTCTCTTTTTCTTTTTGTCTCTCTCTGTCTATCTATCTGTATCTCCTCCCTCCACCCATCTGTCATTCTGTGTGTGTGTGTGTGTGTGTCCCTCTGTCTGTCTCTCTGTCTCTCTCTCTCTCTCTCTCTCTCTCTGTTTGTCTCTTCCTCCCTCCCCCTGTCTCTCTCTGCATGTCAGTCTCCCCCCTCCCCCCTGGAAGCAGCGGAAAGCCCGGCATGCCAGCCGGGGAGGCCACGGCTGCCTCCTCCTCCCGCAGCGAGCGGGCGGAGGGAACACCCAAGGCCGCGGCCACCCAAGCGCCGCCAAGGCTGTCTGGGCGCCGCACGCCCACCTCCCTCCCCAGCCCCACACGGTGGCCAGCCCCGAAAAGCGTGCCTCAACGGCCTCTGCAGGCAGCTGTTGCTGCTGCTGCTGCCCCGAGCCCTGCGACACGCAGCTCCCGCCGTCTGAGGTTGCCCAGCAGGTGCATCAGGCAGGACAGCCGGGCACTTCTCCACCAGCTCTCTCCAATGGCCACCGAAGCGCACCCTCCAGGGCTGCCTGCCACACGGGGCTGGGAGGGAGGCTTGCATGTCTTCTGAACTAAGAAATTATTTATTTTAATAACATCAGTAATTTCTTAAAGGATTTATTTTTCAAAATATAATATGTATATAAGCTTTCACCATAAATAACTGACATTTATATTCTTGATCCATTAGTGATACAGAAATGTATTACATTTTATTTCAAACTGTATCTTAATGTTGATGATTCATTAACAGCTCACATTAGGAATCTTTACACATTTATACAGTTATTTCTAGATATTTAAATGTTAGGTTGTTTGATGTAAATTATGAATTTAAGTACATGCAAAATCCAGTTGACAATAGCTTTTTAAGTATGTATACTATTAATATTTTAATTTTCCTGTAATTAATTTAATTGCACAGCCAAAGTAGATGAAAAATTAGCTTCCAATTTAATGAATGAGGTGTTATGGGATTAAATATGATTGTGAAAATAACAATATTTAATAGGGAATCTTGGTTTTGTTAGAAAATTAGAATTGTTCTGAAATAAATTAAAAGATTTATTTTTTCTATCCTGTTCATATTTTGATTTTTCCCCACAGTTCTTTAATCAAGTGCTTATGCTAGGAAAAACATCCATCAGTGATCTCTCAGAGCATGTTTTTGATTTAATTTTGGAGCTATATAATATTGACAGCCATCTTTTACTCTCAGTTTTGCCACAGCTTGAGTTTAAACTTAAGGTAAGTCTATCAAGATAAAAGTATTACTGCTATTAATTGAAGATTTAAATCTGTGTAGTGGGCATGGATGATGCACCATTTTTCAATAGGAACTTTAATTCTGTAGGGAATGCCACACTTTCAAAGTCCTTTTCCTGATGAATATTCTTCACTATACACTGTTTTAATATCTCCATATATGCTAATGCTTTTCTCTTTTCAACTATCACTGAATAACAAAAATATACACTTTTAATTCTCTAATTTCCAGTGTTAAGTGGCTATCCTTCCTTGTAGCTACCAGCCAACAGATACAAAAACAAAACAAATTTATTTCCAATCCAGATCTGGTAGCCCTAACTTAAATCAACAAAATGGTACATTTCCATCACAAAGTTGCTTAGAGTAGAAGGATAAAATAGTAAAGGGAAGCTATTGTAAATTTGTATTTGTTTATAAGTTGATCCCATGTGATTTACACTTGGAGTAAGTTATTCTGTTTACCCAAAGGTACAGCTGACCAAGGAAATTGTCCTGACATCTTACAGGACAATTTCTGTTTTACTGTGTGTTTGTATGTTTGCGTGCGCACACACACACGTCTTGATTTTAATTGAGTTCTTTGCTATTTTCTTTCTTTTAATGTATGAAGAAATAGTTTCCCGAAACTTATTCGTCTAGATTTATATACTTTAAAAAAAAAATACTATTTTCTAGAGCAATGACAATGAGGAACGACTCCAGGTTGTAAAACTTCTTGCAAAAATGTTTGGAGCAAAAGATTCAGAGCTGGCAGCTCAGAACAAACCCCTTTGGCAATGCTACTTGGGAAGGTATGTTTGTTTTGTTTTGTTTCTCACTAAATTGTAATTTAGACTTAATGTATTGTAATTGTTCAACATTTAATATATTTTGAAATATTAGTATTAGCCATAAATTTGAGTAGTAACTCTTATCCTGTTTACTCTTAAGTATCCTAGGAAAGGGTTAAGCTGCATTTGTACTTCCCCAGACCATTATGGTCCAGCTTATTTAAACTAGTTTTTAGACTGTAAACTTTGGGCTTCTACATTTTATTATCATGTGGTTTGCTTGGTTTTGGTTAATATAATAATTAATGAAGTCAGTTAAGAAATTGTGGTTTATTTTAGCATAAATCATTTGTTTTCTTTTTTCATTTGTGAAATAGTGGGCTTTGTGGTTTCCTGATTTTTTTAATGCTTTGAGGTACTGAGTATTCCTTTCTGACACAATGCCAGAAAAAGGAAAAGAAAGCAAGAAATGGATAAAACAAACAATTTTTTAGTTCATTTACTGACTGTATTTTTATTGCCTATTCTGACATCTATCTTTGGTACAAAGGTGAAGCTGAGCAAAGTATATAAATATAGCAAGTGTCTTTCAATTTATTGCATTACATGGAATAAGGTAGATCTTTATCGACAGAATTAAAAATCAAAACATTATATAATTCAGTTGATATTATTCTGTAGATATCTCTACAGAAATAGAGCACAACAATGATGAGAACTATCTTGAATGTATTTGGGTCAATATTAAAGGTTGGGGGGGGGAATGATATTGTCATAGGTCTATACTACAGGCCACCCAACCAAGCAGAGGAAGTGGATGTACTTTTTGCTAACCAGCTAACTAAGGTATGTAGGAAGCACACTGCAATAGTAATGGGAGATTTTAACTACCCTGACATCAATTGGGAAACAAACTCTGCACCAAGTGGAAGATCCAACAGGTTCCTAACAAACCTAGCAGACAACTTTGTTTCCCAAAAGGTAGAGAAGGGAACAAGGGGATCAGCAATATTGGACTTAATTCTCACTAACAGAGAGGAAATGATAGAAGGTGTAGAAGCTACAGGAACTTTGGGGGCAAGCGATCATGAAATACTGGAATTCAACATTATGCAAACAAAAGTAGTTGAACAAAGTCAAACTAGAGTCTTAGACTTCAAGAGAGCTAATTTCAATAAACTCAGAGAGAGCTTGGGAAGGATTCCATGGATGAGAATCCTCAAGGGGAAAACAACTCAAGAAGCTTGGAAAATTTTGAAAAATGAGATTATAAAAGCCCAGTCCAGCGCAATACCAATGAAGAAGAAAAATAACAGTTCCCAAAAGAAACCAGCATGGCTGCATAAAGAACTCTCTGACAAATTGAAAGACAAAAAGGATAAATATAAAAAGTGGAAAAAGGGGGACATAACCAAGGCAAAATATCAGCAAATAGCCCGAGCCTGTAAAGATGAAGTGAGGAAAGCTAAGGCTCACAATGAAGAAAGGCTTGCCAAAAAAGTAAAAAATAACAAAAAAAGCTTCTTCCAACATGTTAAAAATAAGAAAAAAGTTAAGGAAACAATTGGTCCACTGCTGGGAGAAAATGGCAAGAAGATGATAAGCAACAGGGAGAAAGCAGAACTATTTAACTCTTTTTTTGCATCTGTCTTTACACAAAGGGATAAAACAGTCCAATCAATCAAAAACAGCACCACAAATATCAGATTAGGAACACAAGTTGAAATAGGGAAGAAAATGGTAAGTGAGCACCTGTCTGCCCTGGACGAGTTCAAATCACCAGGACCGGATGGATTACACCCCAGGGTTCTGAAGGAACTGGCAGACGAGATCTCAGAACCACTGAACTATATCTTTCAGAGATCTTGGAGCACCGGGGAACTGCCAGAAGACTGGAAAAGAGCAGATGTGGTTCCCATCTTCAAAAAAGGGGAAAAAACAGATCCAGGAAACTATAGACCCATCAGCCTGACCTCAATACCAGGAAAGATTCTGGAAAAGATAATTAAACAACAAATAAGTGAACACCTAGAAGCAAACAAAGTAATAGCCAAAAGCCAACATGGGTTTGTCAAAAACAGATCATGCCAGACGAATCTAATTGCATTCTTTGACAAAGTAACAAAATCAGTGGACCAGAGGAATGCTGTTGATATAATTTACCTGGACTTCAGTAAGGCATTTGATAAAGTAGACCATAACCTACTATTAGATAAAGTAGAAAATTGTGGGTTAGACAGCAGCACCACCAAATGGATTCGTAACTGGCTGACCAACCGCACTCAACGTGTAGTCCTCAATGGAACTGCATCTACATGGAAGGAAGTATGCAGTGGAGTCCCCCAAGGCTCTGTTTTAGGCCCAGTACTCTTTAACATCTTCATCAACGATTTGGATGAGGGGATAAATGGGGAACTCATCAAATTCGCAGACGACACCAAGCTGGCAGGAATAGCCAACACTCCAGAAGATAGGCTTAAGATACAGAAGGATCTAGACAAACTTGAACATTGGGCACTGTCTAATAAAATGAAATTCAATTGTGAAAAAAGTAAGGTCCTACATATAGGCAAGAAAAACCAAATGCACAAGTACAGTATAGGTGGTACCTTGCTCAATAGTAGCAACTGTGAGAGGGATCTCGGAATCCTAGTGGACAACCATTTAAATATGAGCCAGCAGTGTGCAGCAGCTGCCAAAAAAGCCAACACAGTTCTAGGCTGCATCAACAGAGGGATAGAATCTAGATCGCGTGAAGTGTTAATGCCACTGTATAGTGCCTTGGTAAGGCCACACTTGGAATACTGCATACAGTTTTGGTCGCCACGATGTAGAAAAGACGTGGAGACTCTGGAAAGAGTGCAAAGAAGAGCAACCAAGATGATTAGAGGACTGGAGACTAAGACATATGAAGAACGGCTGCAGGAGCTGGGTATGTCTAGTTTGATGAAGAGAAGGACCAGGGGAGACATGATAGCAGTGTTCCGATATCTCAGAGGGTGCCACAAAGAAGAGGGAGTCAAACTTTTCTCCAAGGCACCTGGGGGCAGGACAAGGAGCAATGGGTGGAAACTAACCAAGGAGAGAAGCAACTTAGAACTAAGGAGAAATTTCCTAACAGTAAGAACAATTAACCTCTGGAACAGCTTGCCTCCAGCAGTTGTGAATGCCCCAACCCTGGAAGTCTTTAAAAAGATGTTAGACAGCCATTTGTCTGAAATGGTATAAGGTTCCTGCCCATGCAGGGGGTTGGACTAGAAGACCTACAAGGTCCCTTCCAACTCTGCTATTGTATTGTATTGTATATATTGCATTTCATTAATATTAATATCCTTTTCAAAGATAACATTAGAAACTAACTAGTAGAATTGCAAAGAGGTTACAAATACATTTCACAATTTAAAAAATGTAAAGAACTACATATAGACACATCTTTCCATTATGTTTTTCTTTTGGTTAAAATGTCAACTGGATTCATAGTTAACAATTTTTGGCTAAAAAAGCACAGATTTTATTTTATTGTTTTATTGTTTATTACTTTTACACTGTGCAGCAATGTTGAGTGTTTCACAAATGAAAAGGACAGAAAAACAATATTACAATAAGAGAGGAACCGAATATAGCAAAAACTCAACACAGTTGAGCAGAGCTTAACATCAAGAGTTTACTAGATGAACAATCAATAAGTAAACTATACCCTAATGAAGGAACTGCCAGTGCAGAGAAACAAGCTAATAGTAAACAAAAGCCTAATCAAGGAACCACCAAGACCATTCCCATCAACATTGATCCAGGGCAAGCCACTAGTAAGAGATAAACATACTCCCTTCTAAACCTATGATGTTACCTAGTTTGGTAATGAAACACCTGCAAGAAAACAAATAAGTTCAGTGAGCACTAAGGATCCCATAAGAGAAAAAACTGCACAACAGAAAACATACCCATATTAGCCTGAGTGGGCCTCAACTACTCTAGGTGAAGGCCTGGATGAAGAATCAAGCTCTTTTGACTGGTATTTTATCCATTCCTTGGATGAGAAAAAATGTAAAATTCAATTAAGCAAAAGTAGTATCATAGTATATTTTGTATTCTCTTGCACTGAAGAGATACGTTTTCTCTGGATTGTTTTTTTGCAAAGTTCTATCTAATGTTCAACTTTTCTCTATATATGCATCTTTTGGTTGAGCTTTGTACACAATAGTTTGGTGAAAATTGAAATAAGAGACAACATGGTTATTTAAAAATTTTATTTCTTTAAAACAGATTTAATGATATACATGTACCCATCCGTCTTGAATGTGTGAAATTTGCCAGTCACTGCCTTATGAACCACCCAGATCTAGCAAAAGATCTAACAGGTATCAATAAATATCAGAGTAAAAGAAATTCTCTTCTATTTTTAGTTATGTGGTGAAAAAACTATACTTTTAAAATATAAAATGCTTAAATACGATGGTAACTTTATAAAGAGTATGCTTCAAGTCATGTTCTTTAGTGTCCTCTGCAAGTTTTATGACTCTCCTAGGGCCATCAGAAGTTTGACACAGTTTTAATATGAGCATGTAAATATATTATTTTTCTATCACTGTCTGTCTGTCACCATCCATCCATCCATTCTATGTACAAAATTCTTACATAGATGTTACCCAGACTTGTTCTTCAAGTATTATTTGTTATTTTTTGAAACTAAAACATGCCAATTTATGACATAATACACTTTAGCCCTTTAAGTAAAAACCTTAATAAATAAAATAAAAATAATTAACAAAATAAATGTATTAAAAATAAAGCCAAAAGGAAATAAATTAAAATGGCAGACTTAATGGACCACTAGGTCTTTTTCTGCTGTCAGTTTTCTGCGTTTCTAATAATCCAACTGATATGTATTAGGGAATATGACATCATTACTTGATACATATACTTGCATTTTGCAACCAATAAAAATTTATAAATTTTTATTCATAAATTTCTTCTTTAAAAAATAAACCAGGTAATTTCTGTCTTCAGTTCAGTTATTTTATCCAGTCAAATTGCAGTGAAAGTGTATACAGATACACAGTATCTTGGTTAACAATGATAATTGGGACTGGGAATGCTCTCACTAAGTGACGTGGTCATAAAGATGTGACCATGCTGACTTATGATGGCATTTCCAGTAATCACTATATGAGTCTTGAGTGGATGCTAAACCCAATGTTATGTGATCACCATCTCCTGTCAGCTTTCCCTTTGACTTTGCTTGTCAGAAGCTGACAGTGAAGGTCACAAATGGTGATCATGTGACTGAAGAATATTGCAACAGTTGTAATTGTAAGTTGTTGCCAAGGGCTCAAATCATCACCGTGTAATTATGGGGATGCTGCAGCAATTGCACCTTGGATGGCAGGTTGTAAATGTCCAGAGCAGTCATAACTTCAAACAGTTGCTGAATAAGTGGTCATTAACCATTGATGGCCTATAAAACAATCAAAATGCAGAACTACATTTAAATACAATTAATGACAAAAACAAATGATGTTTAATTGGATGCAGTTTTAATTCATATTTTTATTTCTTTTTTGGCAAAATAAATACTGCCATCAGTGCTGTGACAAACTATTTTGTGCAAGAAAGAAAAATAATGTAATATTCAAATTATATTTTACAACAGAGATAGATTGTTTCAGACTAACAATGTTTAACAGAGAAACATGTGGATATATTCCTTTGAATCACAGAAACATAATCTGTTAGCATAAACTGCCTTATCAGTGTCATATCTAAATAAGCTGTTGATATTACATTGAGACATAAGCATGAATACCCTCCTGTACTTTGAAATCTTAGGCTCTGCAAATACATATCCAGATGTTTCAAATTGCTGGTCTGGAATAATTAAACAAATCTTAATCAGTAATAAGCAAGCAGAGTTTTCCCTGTTTGAAAGATGTAATAGGACAGGAGTCTGTGTGCACACATGTGTATATGTGTGTGGTCCTTGTATTAAACACAGAGATCATAATATCACCATGATGCTTTTTTTTTTCAATCCTAAACAAGTACCACATGTCTTAAGCTATAAATTGTGGAGCTATAAATTTAAACATTTATCAGAGAGAGGGGAAAGAAAGATTTAATATGGTGCTTTGCTTTATTACTTTTCTTTGTGATGGAAATTACGATGCAACACCAATCCTTTAATAGGTTCTTGTTATAATTGTTAGGGAGAGAATGAAAATTCCTTCCAAGTGGCTTAATTTATTTTTCCCATTAGTGACATTGTTGTTCATAATAATTCAACAACTAAGTTTGATTTTATTTAGAGAAAAAAGGAAATGGCTATGATGGCGTATTTTATAATATATGACTCTGTTTTTAGAGGATATTGTATATTGCAAGTATTCAACTTAATGATATAACATTTCAGTTAATACATTTTTTATATTCAATACATATTTTATGTATTATGTACAGAATATCTTAAAGTGAGATCTCATGACCCTGAAGAAGCTATTAGGCATGATGTTATTGTATCAATAGTTACTGCGGCTAAAAAAGATCTCCTACTTGTGAATGATCATCTGCTTAATTTTGTGAGAGAACGGACACTTGACAAACGGGTAAGTTTGTTGGTTAATTACAGACTGCTAATCCAAGGCTAATCAGTTTGTTAAATTTGCTTTCTAAAAATCCTTTATTGTTAAGGCCTTCAATAATATGTTCATATACTGATTTTCTACTGTGAATGGACACTTTTTGTACAGTCAGTCCTAGACTTATGAACCCCAAATTTTTGTTGCTAGGCAAGACAGTTGTGAGTTTTGCCCCATTTTACAACATTTATTGCCACCGAAAGTGAATCACTGCAGTTGCTAAATTAATAACATGGTTAAGTGAATCTGGTTCTCCGTTGACTTTGTTTGTCAGAAGGACACAAAAGGCAATCCCCTGACCCTGGGACACTGAACCATGATAAATACCTGCCAGTTGCCAAAGCATCCAAATCTTGATCAAATGATCACAGGGATGTTGCAACAGACGTAAGTGTGAAAAATGTTCAGTGCCATTGTAGCTTCAAAACAGTCATTAAATGAATGATTTTAAATTGAGAACTTCCTATACAAAACTTGCTTACATGTTAAGATACCCCAGTAAACTATTTCTTAGAGTTACACTTTTGATCCCTACAAGAATATTTTGCCATTCAAAAGGGCCTTCTGTTCATGAATCTTTACAATTATATATGTCATCATATATATCAATCAGTGAGATATTATTTCATATGCTTTAATAATTTAATAATTTAATAAATTTAATTTAATAAATAAATATGCATAAATCTTATTTTAATTGACATTGACTATGTTGTATGAACTGTGTTTCACTTTTTATGTTGCAATTTGTACTTCTCTTAAAGCATCAATAGTAAAAGATTATCTTTTTTTTTTTACTCTTAGCATGCTGTTGCATTCCATGTATTAAAGAATTTTTCTGAAACCCTGCCATGGTAAATTTGAAAGTAACTTGCTTATCAAAGGTGTGCAAAAAAGTTAATGGTCAAAACAGATACTCTGACCTTGAAACGAACAATTCTGAGTGAATGAACTGGCCGTTTTGAATGGTTCTTTTTATGCATATAGTAAAAATATTGCTATATGTTTTTGATGTTTATAGTAGCCTTTTTAATAAACATTGGGGAGGCTCTCATTATGTATTATTATTTTAGTGGAGGGTGAGAAAAGAAGCTATGATGGGACTTGCACAGATATATAAGAAATATTCTTTACAATCAGAAGCTGGAAAAGAAGCTGCTAAACAAATTGCTTGGATTAAGGACAAATTATTACATATATATTACCAAAACAGTATTGATGATCGGTAAGTTATCTTCAGTTTATTTAAATAAAAAAGTTATTTCTGTCCCAAATTTTGGAAAATAATGACAAAAAAGGAAAAATGAGACATATTGCAGGAAGAAATATACTAGGAGGTCATTTAATTCATAAGAATTTCATTTATTTTTGAACAACATTCTGAACATTGCATGATCACCTATTTTAGAACTCTAGAAACTAGACATTATTAAAGTAAATCTCTGGACTCATGACATGTTATTAGATAGTATAATGCTGTTCTAAATCTATGTACAATATTTTTTTAAAAATCAATAAGTCAATACACCTGAACTGTACCATAGAATTCTTAAGGTTTCCAACTGTAATAATTAGGTTGTCCAAACTCTAAATATCAGTTATACATTTATATTAATTATTTTTCCACTTACGTGGAATGTATAATGTATTTGTACTCTGTTGTTGAAATGATTTTTAAATAAGTCAGAATTTGAAGTGCAGTAAAATCATTATTTGACAATGACTTGTTTTAAAAAAAATAGCTTTAAAAAAACTCCTAAAATCTTTGAGATTTTAGAATAATGGATAATTTGGATAATTTAGAAAAAGAAATGTAGTTGTTGAGTGAAAACAGGAAAAATGATGGCCCATGAAGCATTAGGACTTTAATAATAACTATTGGTGACTGGTATCCTTTACTTTTATCCAATCCTCTTTTCAATGCTATTCAAGTTGATAATTGCTATACAAGCAAATTCAAAAGTTAATGCAATTTCCCTTATGTCTGAACCAGATACCGAACTATACTGGATTACTATAGCTATGATATGTGTTTATAATAAAACTTATGAAAATTAACATTCATTCATTTTTTTATTGCATGAAAAATAATTTAATGAGATATAGTTGCTTCAGTTTTGTAAATTTTGATTAATCATTTAGTTTATAGAAAGAATGAATATAATTCAATTAAGTCTTAATTGAATCATGTTCATTGTTCTAAAAAGAAAATGATCAAATAGATCTTGTTTGTTTGTTTATAAAATGTGTTGGTTGCCCATCTTATCATAGCGTAACTCTGGGCAGCTTACAGTTACATGTACAGTTAAAACATACAAAGTTAAATCAGCCCAAGACACATGAAGAAAGCGGGGAGGATGGAGTGGGAAGAGTTGGGATTTGTTATTGTTTGATCAACCATTTGATCAAACCCTCAAGCCCTCGTCATCTCCCGCCTGGACTATTGCAACGCTCTCTACATGGGGCTGCCCTTGAGGTGCACCCGGAGGCTCCAGTTAGTGCAGAATGCGCGGGGGATTCTGGGAGCCTCGAGATGCTCCCACGTGACACCTCTCCTGGCTGCCTGTGGCTTTCCGGGTGCGCTTCAAGGTGCTAGTAACCACCTTTAAAGCGCTCCATGGCATGGAACCTGGCTACTTGCAAGACCACCTTCTGCTGCCAAACACCTCCCACTGACCAGTTTGCTCCCACAGAGAGGGCCTCCTCAGGGTGCCATCGGCCAAACAATGTCGGCTGGCGACCCCCAGGGGGAGAGCCTTCTCTGTGGCAGCCCCTGCCCTCTGGAATGACCTACCCCCTGACCTACGTACGACCACTGACCGACGCCTCTTCTGTCGGGCCTTGAAAATGCATTTATCCTGTGCGGCCGGCCTGGCGTAGTTTTTGATCAATTTTAATCGATTTTATTTAGGAGTTTTATTTGGATTTTAGAACAGGCCCCCAATTTAATGTCATTTTAAAGTATTTTTATATATTGATGTTCTTTGTAGTTTTTATTGATGCCTGTTCACCGCCCTGAGTCTCGCAAGGGAGAAGGGCGGTATACAAATTTAATAAACTATAACTATAACTTCCATTACACTGTTCCCCTACTGCAGCTGATCATGGCCTAAGTTTTGACTTCAATATTAATTTTGATATTTTTCTGAAACTTGTTATTGGTAATTTTCTTTTAGATTGCTGGTAGAACGAATCTTTGCTCAGTATATGGTTCCACACAATTTGGAAACAAATGAAAGAATGAAATGCTTATACTACCTTTACGCAACACTTGATTCTAATGCTGTTAAGTATGTATTCAATTACAGATATGGAGCAATGAAATATTTTGATTGCAAATGTAATCGATAGTTTGGATTGAGAGAAATATAGATTAAAGCCAATTAATTTTACAAAGGCCTTTATCTTGTTTTTCAATAGTTTATTATCAAACAAATATTTTCTATTTGGAACTAAAATTTTAGTTCGTATTAGTAAATAAAATGCCTCATTAAAAGTATGATACATCCTCATTATGCACACATCTTTCCACCATTAAAAAAAACCTTTCCATTTCTTTAATTTTCTATTCAACTTTACTAGTTATATATAGATTTGGAAAGAGGCAGGTGGTAGAGAATGGTGGTAGATGGAAAATCTGTTTTTGCCAGTGGGGTATGTTGCAACAGTGAGCACATACACTTGCATATAGCCCACTTCTTCAATTCAGTTAAATTCTCTAATGTCATTAAAATAGGAACCATTCATTATTCTTTAATTGGTAACTTGAATCTTTTGTATGCTTGCTTTAACGGATTATAATTCAAAAGATGGAGATATCTCCACATAAGTGCCTTATAGGTAGTTCTCACTTAAGGACCACGTTGATTCTAGGTATCTAAAGCTATGAATTATTTTTCTTGTCTAATTAAATTTATAAGCCCCAAAAGATGGTGGTATCTATTACTTGAAAGCATAATCCTCTGACTCAATAATACTTCTTGTACATGGTTTATATCACTATTATGAGAGCAGCCATTTAACATATGTTGAACCTACAAAAAAGACAACTTTTTAAAAGAGTTTTGTAGTGAATGAAATTAGAAATAAGTGTGTTTTTATCTAGTCTCTGTAGTACATGTACCGTGTTTCCCCGAAAATACAACATGCCCTGCTAATAAACCTAATCGGGCTTTTCAGAGCATACACCACAATAAGCCCTCCCCCCGAAAATAACCTCCCCCAACTATTTAAGTGCAAAAAGAGCCTGCAGGCCAGCAATGTGATCACCCCCCCTCTGCCTGTTCCCTCTCGTGCAAAAAAACACTGCCCAACCACCCCAATCGTAAAGGCAGCCTGCCTGGTTCCCTTCCCCGCTGTCCCTTTAGAAAGGCGGGCAGGTGAGAGATGGGGAAGAAGCAAAGCGCGCCTCTTACCTGTTCATCCCAGCTGCGTTTCTCGCCCTTTCATCCAGTGAATCCCCTTGTAAAAAAATCCCTCAGGAGTTGAACTCATGAGGTTTCTTTTACAAGGAGATTCACTGGACGAAAGGGTGACGAACGCAGCTGGGATGGACAGGTAAGAGGCGCACCTCGCTTCTCCCCCCCTCACTAAAGGGACGGTAGGGAAGGGAAGCAGGCAGGCTGCCTTTACCATTGGGGTGGGGTGGGCAGTGTTGGCCTGTGAGACTTGCCTCTTACCTTTCAAGCTCCGTCGTGGTCCTCGCCATTGTGTCCACGGAAGCCCCTGGTTTAAAAAAAACTTCTCGCGAGTTCAAGAAGTTTGATAGAACTTGCGAGAGGGAGGGTTTTTTTACCAGCAGCTTCCCTGGACACAATGGCGAGGACTGAGGCAGACTTGGAAAGGTAAGAGGCGCGTCTCACAGCCCAATACTGCCCACCCCACCCCCAATAGTAAAGGCAGCCTGCCTGCTTCCCTTCCCCACTGTCCCTTTAGCGAGGAATGAGAGGGAGGGAGAAGCGAAGCGCACATTTTACCTTTCAAGCTTCGTAGCATTCCTTGCTATTGTGTCCAGTGAAGCTGCTGGTTAAAAAAAAACACTCCTTCTTGTGAGTTCTATCAAACTTCTTGAACTCGCGAGAAGGTTTTTTTTTTTACCAGTGGCTTCCCTGGATACAATAGCAAGGAACGCGATGGAGCTTGAAAGGTAAGAGGCACACCTCGTCGCCCAACACCGCCCACCCCACCCCAATTGTAAAGGCAGCCTGTCTGCTTCCCTTCCTCGCCGCCCCTTTAGCAAGGAATGAGACGGGGCCGGGGGGAGAAGCAAGCGCGCCTTTTACCTATCAAGCTCCATCGTGTTCCTCGCTATTGTGTCCAGGGAAGCCGCTGGTAAAAAAAAAAATGCTTCTCGCGAGTTCAAGTAGTTTGATGGAACTTGCAAGAAGGGCTTCCCTGGACACAATAGCGAGGAACACAATGGAGCTTGAAAGGTAAAAGGTGCACCTCGCTTCTCACCTGCCCCAGAAAATAATAAGTCCTCCCCCTCTAATAAAGCCCAAGGTAATATTTCGTGGGTCAAAAAATATAAGACCCTGTTGTTTTTGGGGGGAAACACGGTAGTCCTCAAGTTACACTAAGAACGTGGACTGGAATTTCCATCACTATGCAATCCAGTTGAAAAGCACGCTGTCATGGGATCACATTGCTTTGCAACAACAGGAGTAGTTTCTTACTTATAAATTTTATAAGGTCTAGTCAGTTTCAAAGATGATTATTACATCTCTTATTGTTTATACTGTTATTTTTATGATTAGGGCATTGAATGAAATGTGGAAATGTCAAAATTTACTGAGGCATCAAGTAAAAGATTTGGTTGATTTAATCAAACAGACAAAGGTAAGTTCATTTTCTTCTGAATTTTTTATATGTAACTAATATTTTCAAGACTTCCGCTTGAAATTTATTTCACTTGTCAGAAGGAATACTTTTTGGATTTCTTTTTAAAATGATAATATTAAAGTAAAACTTTGCTATATGCCAATATTTTCTATCCTAAATTCTTGAAATAATTTTAGTGTGCTTAATTTTGTGGGACACTGTCTTAAGCCCATTTATTTTATTGACTTTTAGTTTAATATCATGCTTATTCATCCTTAAAGCAGTTTACAGATGAATAAATAAACAGGTAAAAATCCAGGCAACAACTTGCAACTAACAAGTCTTTTTGATGTCCTTGCCCTTTAAATTATATAGAAAGATATAAAGCAACACATCTACTTCCAATATTATATCTACTTTCACCAATGACTTACATCCCAATATAAGAGCATCCTAGGGAATGATTTATTTTCTGATAAAGGATATTCTCTCCATGGAAGCTATTTTTTAATAAATAAGGCTTCTATCACAGACATTTTGTAAGCATACCCAATTTGTACTACAAAATAAAGAGATACTTCATAATATGGCATGCACCATTAGGACATGACAAATTTCCCCCCAATATTTTATGTTTCAATGACTATTGGAGTGTTCCCTTTTTCTTCTGCTTGGTGTGGCCTGATCTTCTTTGAAAGACTCTGTCTTAGGAATTATTTTCAAATAGCAAACCTATATTTTAAAAACCTTTAATGTAGGACCAAGAAGAGGTTCAAATTCTCAATAATAATGGGTTTTTGTACACTTCAGTCTTCAGTTCTTGTCTACCTATGAAGAAGTGTTGCCTTCTCTAATTTTCATTCATGACTATTTGAAGTTAGGGCGATGCCAAATGAATGGCACTTATTCCCAGTCTCTGAAGTTTTAAGTCATTGCAGCATCCCTGTGGTTATGTAATCAAAGCCTGCCCATACTTAAAACCACAGAAGCACTTCAATCTCCTCACTTCATCTATTTCCCTCCCATCTCTCCTCTTTTGGTCACTGCACAATGGCAGCCCTTGGCAAATTGTCTGCTTTGTAAGATTCTGAGGTCTTTTGAAATTTCAAAAAATGTCTGCACCCGCCATGCTCCAAATCATGGATGCCATTCTTCTAATTTTTCAGAAGGCCTCAGAAGTTTTTCAAAGGCTTTCTGAAGCATCACAAGAACATTGGCAATAGGTGCAGTCTTCTTGTGAGGTTTTGGAAGGTTTCAAAAACCTGACAAAGCATTACAAGAATGTAATTCCCGAAAAAAGCGCAAGCTATCTCGAGAAGAAGGCTTAGCATGGCCAACAGCTGCCTCACATAGGTACAGGTCAGGCAGAAAAATGACAATGAAAGTCAGCTGAGCATGGCAGGACATGCAGAACACAGGATGATTACAACTTTCTACTGTGGTGCTTGGCTGACTGGCTGTGGTGTGGGGGTTGAGGTGGTAATCCTTGGTGGTGACTGTGCTAATAGTCTGGCCTCTATTTCAGTCCCGGTGTCATCGCTGAGAAGTATTGAGGATATTTTAATATGTGAAAAATATGGGTGGGTAGGAGAAGTTGAAGAGTAGGCAGATCCTTACCTTACTGAAGATCGGGTCCGGTAGTGGCTTAGATCATGTTGGGTTCTCACCTAATAATCAGTGGGATTTGGTTAACAACACCGGTAGGGACTGCTGGGATTGCCATAACTAAGCAATGCAGTCATGTGACATTGTGCTGTTGAAACGCATTGTTAGCAACAGAAATTCCAATCTCATTTACTGATGTAACTTGAAAAGTACTAGGGTTCAGGTTTATAACCATAATAATAATTGGGATGATATATTAGAACTTTAACAAAATCAAGTAGCAGGCCTCTTCAGAATTTCTATGAAGAACTACACATTAAACAGGATTTTCAATAAAAAAAGTTTTGAGAATATGATTGAAACAGATCTTGGATTAGTTTCAGTGTAATATTAATATATTTCATCTACATGTCAGCAGTAATATAAAACTGTATTAATATTATTTCTTTGTATTGAATCTGATATGTATTATTTCTGTATTAAGAATATTTACAGTCAGATGATGTCAAGTCATAGTAGGATATTTTTAATATGTGAAAGCACATATATGCATTTGTATGTTTACATATTGGTCAGTGAATCATAGACTTGTTGAAATACATTGCTTAGCTCACATTAAGGGGATTTGTTATGGATTCAAAGATCAAAAGTAATATGTGGAATATTTTCACATTTATCATGTTCCTGAAACTATCAAGGGCTATAGAAATGTCAAAAATATTTGATGTCCTTCAGCCTGTTAAAGCAGCAGAATCCATGAAGTAGTTTACCTAAATTATCTCTGAAAGTCTTTAAAGCAGATCATGCAGAATTCTGACAGGTAATCATGCTTTATTTTGTCTGTTCTTGTCTGATAAGGAATAGAATTTAATTCCAAGGAACTACTCCATTTATGTTTAATCCCCTGCAAGACTTTGTAGACATATCCTTTCCTATTTCAAGTTCAGGATTTATAGGCTTTTTACGATGGTCTGTATTGTTAGACAGTTCTGCAGGTTAGCTCATGCTCTCAAAACATTAAAAATTGCAGCTTGAAATATTGTCTCTTTCATCTTTTTTCTGCTGGCAGAAAATATGAAAACTGAGTACCTTACTCAGTATATTTAAATTTTAACATTTTGAGAAACTTAATACCGATCTGGTTAGGCAAGATATTATAACAAGAAATCTCAACAGCTTTTTGCTACTGATCATATCAGCTAAAATCTACATTGATCGCTCTACGGTATGCTAACTAAATAGCATGGTCCCAGCATCCCCAGTTAACCAAGGACTCAATTTCAACTATAATTACATAGCCATTCATTTTTCTAGGGTTTTTTTATAATATGATGTACACCTAAAAAGAGGGGGGGCAATGAATTATTAGAATTATGTTGCATTTAATGCAGAGTTCTAAGTTATTTTTGATTCTAGAACTTTCATTTATTCATTTCCTAAAATGAAAATTAGTTTATTATGAGGTATCTTAATATACTACTGAAAATATACTGAATTTAATTTCTTCTTTTCATATTTACCTTACTTTATTGCTACAATTCATTTAGGACAATAGATATAGATGTACCCATCACCCTATACGTCCTCTATCTTCTCCCATTGTTTCTGATTGGTGATTACATCAAGTAATTCATAAACATTACAATGCTTTAGTTATTACTTTTACATGGAAAATATCCTGCTTAAAACCATACTTTAAATAAGTTTGCCTTGTTATGTGCAATGCAATATATAGGAAAGCCATTTTTGCTTAAATTTAGTTAAACTAGTGCTCTGCATTTCCGTGTTTTCCCAAAAATAAGACAGGGTCTTATTTTCCTTTGACCCCTGAAATAAATGCTTGGCCTTATTTTCAGGGAGGTCTTATTATTTTTGAGGTGCAGGAGGCAGAGAGCATGGGCACCTCATGGCTGCTGCTGCTGCTGCTGCATTGCAATATTTTCAGGGAGGGCTTATTTGGGGGGGGGACTTTTTTAAGCCCATGCGCTCAAAAGCCCGATTGGGCTTATTATCTAGAGAGGTCTTATTTTCGGGGAAACGGGGTATTACAAATTTTCTTATTGCTGCATGTTTCAAAGTTTGATTTCCAGGTTTGATAATGTACATATCTTTTTTTTTCTTGGGTGCCACAATGGTCCTCATGGCCTTTAGCATATATGTTATGCTATTGACATTGGTGATTCAAGAATTATAGGGAGCTAGTGAGATGATTACACTGTATGATGTTAGTTCATTCCCTCACGATTTTATTTATATTTGTGTTTATATTGTTTTTAAATGTTGTTTTACATTTCTTTTAATGCAGCGGTTCTCAACCTGTCACAAGGGTCGCCTAAGACCATTGGAAAACACATATTTTTGATGGTCTTAGAAACTGAGACACCAATTTTATGGTTAGGGGTCACCACAACTTGAGGAACTGTATTAAAGGGTCATGGCATTGGGAAGGTTGAGAACTACTGTTTTAATGGTTTGTTTTACAGTATGCCGTGCACAGTCATGATTGTGAGATGGATCAGTATATAAATTTATTTGATAAATAAATATGTGAATAAATAATAAATTGTTATGCTTATTTAGTCTAGAAATATTCATAGTAGAAAAACTGGGTTTTCAATTCAAACTTTGTTTTTTAAATAATGCTGGATATTTTTCAGTATTAGTTTTTTATTGATTTATTAATTGATTGATTTTTCACATTCATGAGCTGCTGATCTCCCTCCAAGGGCTGTGGGTGTTGTACAATAAAACGTTAATATATAAAAACCGTATATAAAAGTTAAAATCATGTAAGTCCGTGATGGCGAACCTATGGCACACGTGCCACAAGTGGCACGCAGAGCCATTTCTGAGGGCACGCGAGATGTTGCCATGTCAGCTGCAGCGCGCATACACACACTGGCCAGCTGATTTTCGGCCTTGATTTTCAGCAGTTTTTTT
Organism: Rhabdophis nuchalis; assembly: GCA_039707465.1. Taxonomy (NCBI): domain Eukaryota; kingdom Metazoa; phylum Chordata; class Lepidosauria; order Squamata; family Natricidae; genus Rhabdophis; species Rhabdophis nuchalis. Next base: position 41,331,076 of record CM077649.1, on the reverse strand, counting down.
GTCCTCTGGAGGCTTCAGGAAAGCCTCCAGAGGACAAAAAACTGCTGAAAATCAAGGCCGAAAATCAGCTGGCCAGAGAGCAAAAAATGGACTTACCGGGCCCATCAGTTGGAAAATGGGCTGTTTCTGGCCTCTGAAGGGCCTCTGGGAGGGGGGCGTTTTCATCCTCCCCAAGCTCCAAGAAAGTTGTGTGTGTATGCGCGGGGCAGCAAGGCGGGGTGTCACGCACGCATGCACAGGGGACATGGCATGGGGGGATTAAATTATGGGGGTAGGCACCCGAATGCATGCTGTATTGCGCAAGTGCATGCTTTTGGCACCCAAAGCAAAAAAAGTTCGCCATCACTGATAAGTAGACAAGGATGATGATTATCCCAAAGGTGCTTTTTCAAAAGGCAACTGGACATTTGGCTTCTCATCAAGAAGCTTCTTTAGCTTCTTGGATGAGAAGTGAATGTCTTCAAGGAAAAACAAAGTCCAGTTGTCACTTGAAAAATCATCTTTAGGGCAACCATAACCTCCATATGGAGAATCTCCATAGACAAGGATAATGATTAAACACTATTAAAAGTAATTTAAAAATGGGGGGAGGGTGCTCAGACACCAGACACCTCCACGGCTGTGAGCTCCTCTGTGCTCCCTATGCTCGGCAGTAGGGCCATATTTTGACTCCTGTTCAGAAGGCTAGGAAGTAGGAGCCAGCCTCACCTCTGGGGGAAGAATATTCTACAGGGTGGGGCAACAGCAGTGAAGGCACTCTTCCTAGATCCTGTCAATCAGAATTCTTTAACTAGTTGTAGACCTTCAGAGGTTTGAAGTGCGACAGCATGCTTTATGGCAGTATTTCTCAACCTTGGTAACTGTTAAGATATGTAGATTTCAACTCCCAGAATTGGAAAATCGAGAATCACAGCTTAGGGAGTAAGGTTTTGCTTTTTGTCATTATTCTAACTTTATTTGGGTTCACTTTGTATGAAAAGTCCATCTGATCCAAGTATATTTTTTTTTACATATTTCTTCCGGTATCTGCTCCATTGTGTTTCCCATCATGATGTAAAATAAAAATGAATTTTTACCATGGTTTTTAGCATTTTTAAAAGCCTTTGATTCAATAGGTGGCAGCACCTAGCTGACCTTTGCTAATATCAGAAACTAAGCAGGATTGGATGGGGAAACCATCTCAGAACTCCAAGGCTATAGGCTAGCATTCAGAAAAAGCCATGGGCAAACTACTCCCATAATGGTGCCAAGTAAACCACATGGGTATACTTATTAAAAGTCAAACTTCAGTTCAAGATGGAGGGGGGTTTGTTTATTTTTCAGCATTGTATATGCTTTAAATAAGTACATTTTTGTTGGCTTTTGCTTTTTTTTTTAATGTTGTTGACTAGACTTGGTTTCTGTTGAAAGGATGTAGAAATCATTAATGAATACAATATATATTTTCTGCTATTTTTGGAGCTAAGAACTGTTTTTCAAAATTGCAGTAAAGATAATTAATTTTGTTACAAATGCACAATTGTCTGATTTACTTGAAAATATACAATAGATTAAACTAAATTTAAAACAATCTATTGACACGCTTTCAGTTCTGTATAATTTATTTATTAATGTAAAGGAATTATCTTACCTATTACTGAAAGTGTGTAAAGTATTAAATTGTATTATAAAGCCTGTCATTGAAGACCTTTTTTAAATTTCCAGTCAGATGCCAGCAGCAAAGCTATATTTTCCAAAGTGATGGTAATAACAAGTAAGTTTTTTTTCTATATTTTAAGTTTAATATTTGAGAAAATATTACTTATGTATTGATATTTTCAATCATTCTGTTTTTTTCCTAACTTTGAGTAAATAATCTTTGAAATGGATTAAAGCAAGTTGAATAAAACTAACTTCTTGAAATCTAATGTAATTAATACATTAAAGCATAAATAGATTCATTTTTTGATTGATTTAGTTGAAAATTTGCCTCCCTTCAATAGTTTGTGTGGAATTATTAAAGATATTCAACATTGTACTCAGGTTTGAATATTATGATCAGAATTTCTAAAATATTATTTAGGCCACAGATCTATTATTAAATATCACAAGTTGGAGGTATTTTTTAAAACAATGGCAGAGAAATACTGGATAGCAATACATTAGTTAAATTCTGTTAGGAAACAATATTTTAGCATTTTTTTGATGTTATGATAGCTTGTCCCTCCTGCCCACAGGGCTCTGGGATTATTTATAATCTTAACAAAATATATTTTCTGTTTGTATAGTCTATTCTCACCTTATATCTTTTTTATTTAATTCTTCATGCTGCTTCAGTCACATACAACTCAAAGCATTAAAAAAAAATTGGTTGCTATTGGCAAAAACTTTAAAAGCACCAGAACCTTTCTCTTGTTTTACACTGTATGAAACTGTTTACACATCACTTTATGAAATAGCTAAATTTATTAAGATATCATTTCATACATATTTGTGCCTTGTTTCTTCTATTGCTTTAATTTTATGCTGAATTCTTTCAGTAAGAGTGCCACTTATAGTAGAAAGGCTTTATTTAATTATTAGCTTTTTGTTTTATTTCCATAAAGGAAATTTGCCAGATCCTGGCAAAGCACAGGATTTCATGAAGAAATTTACTCAAGTTCTGGAAGATGATGACAAAATAAAACACCAGTTGGAAATGCTTGTTAGCCCAACTTGTTCATGCAAACAAGCTGAAGGATGTGTGGTAAGAATAGATTTTAAAATATAACTTACAATATTTGGGGTTATTAAATTGTCTGTCTTCTAATGTGCTGCTAATTACTATTGCAGCGTGAAATTACAAAGAAGTTAGGCAATCCCAAGCAACCTACAAACCCTTTTCTGGAAATGGTAAAGTTCCTTTTAGAGAGGATAGCTCCTGTGCACATTGACACCGAATCCATCAGGTATTTATTTTCATTTATGTTGGAATTAAAATGAAATGAAACCAAGAAAACACATTCTATAAAAGTGCTTTAAGGTAACATGCTTTAGTGTTCTTCCTATTGAATTTTATAGGGTGGGGTAAAAGCTAATCCAAGTAATTAGAGAAGGAAACAATTTGGAAAATTTATTTTATTTATTTTATCCCATTTCTATACCGCATCTATCTCCCCAATGGGACTCATGTTTCCAAATTGAAAATTGAGCCCGAACGTATTCTTGATATTGATTGAAGACTTATGATTCATTAGCTTCCTTTCCTAATCTTATTTCATTTTTTGTCAAAGTGAGAAGGGAAGGGAAAAGCTTAGTCAAGAAAGAGAAAAACATTTGCTGCAGACTGTATTTTCTATGGAAAGATGAATTACAATGATAACTTGGAGAGTTATCTTTTTATCTTGCTTGTAAATGATACCTTATTTCAGACCAGACAAGAAAATTAAAGAAAACAGATGCTATCACTCATCATCCTATTAAGCATAACACAACTGAATGATTACAACAGTATTAATGAGAAGAAAAATGTATATCTTAAATACGTACCATTGCTCTATTAAAGGAAAAATGTTTCTTGCTCAAATATACTGCTTATACATGATCAAATTTAAATTGAATATCCAACATGATTCTTCATCATTTCCTTTATTAGTGCCCTTATTAAACAAGTAAACAAATCCATAGATGGAACAGCAGATGATGAAGATGAAGGTGTCCCTACTGACCTGGCAATCAGAGCAGGTCTTGAATTGCTTAAGGTAATTTTTTCTATAGAAAATACTATTGCAATAATTTTTCTGTTATATCTTATTTTACTTTTAGAAAAAAACTAAGAATATAATAATAGTGACTTTTAGAAAATAATGGACAGGAAAAGGAAGTAATTCTGAAATTAATCTCTTCTCATAAACTGATATCTAACTTTGCAATCACCTCTATCTTTTTTTGGAGCCATAGGCACTTATTACTATGACCTGGCCCATAATAGTTGGAAATACACATTATTTTCTGAATTTAACATTTTTCTAACTCATATGATCAGCAGCTCTAATTGTCTCATTTTCCTGAAGAATTGGAGGTGATAATATAACATTGAAGGTGATAGAATACAAATTTGAATAAAATGGAATGTCATCAAACATAAGTAAAAATCTACTAGCCATGAATAATGTTTCTATGAAAGCATCTGAGGCTGTGAGACATCTTCTGGGAGTCACCAAATATAAGTCCCTAACAGATAGTATTCACAACACAAGTAGCTAATGGTACCCGCAGCATGCCTTCTCTGGCAGATCTAATGGGTCATTCTGATGTAATTGGGGAGAGGTGACTCCTCAGACAGTGTCGTGCTGTGAATGTCTTTATAGGTCAAAACTAGGACCCTGAATTGGACTCAGAAACAAACTGGCAACCAGTGCAGCTCATGAGCAGAGATGTTTTGGAATGCATATAACTGCCTGTGCTGTTGCACTCGGTATCAGCTGAAGCTTCCAGATGTTCTTCAAGGGCAGCTCATTGGAGATGACTAGGGCATGAGTAATAGTGAGCAAGGCCTACTGATCACGGAATGGGCACAACTGGTATACAAGCTGAAGTTATATAAAGGCCTTTTTAAGGAATCATGAATCTAGGAGGACCCCCAGGTTCTGCAATCGGTCAGTGTAACCCCATCTAGCACCAAAGAAGGCATAGTTCTCTAACCATGTACAGAACCATAGTTCTGTAACCAAATTCTAGAGCCACTCAGTTTTGCCAGGCTCCAGCTGGCCAGAGCCACTCAGTATCAGAATCAGTCTAGGTATTACTAAGGGTTTTTTATATTTGAAATGAGTAATTTAGTATTTCTATATTCCTTGGATAGAAAATAGATGAGTACATGTAGTCTTTGACTTAAAGCTGGTACCTATCTTTGCACTGGCTATAGAATTATACTACTGGTAGTCCTTGTTTAGTGATCAGAATTGGGTTTGGTAACTCATTTGTTAAGCAAAGCAGTTACTAAGTGAAACCACAACCATGCTTATTATCTTATTTCAGACTTTCATAATGTCAGGATTGGTTATAAAGTTACTTTTTCATCATTGGTGTAAATGCAGATGGTCACTAAATGAGTCAGTTGCTAAATGGGGATTATTTGTAGCTCATTAGATTTATACATAAGTCTTCAGATATAGATCCTTATTGTAATTGGAACTAGGGTGTTTGATGTTTATCCATAGATCCATAAAGATTTGTCAGGATTGATTCAATGAAATATATTCAGTCAGCATAGATTAACATAAGAATGATTTTTAAAAAAAACCTTTTAATCTTACTCTTGCAGGTTCTTTCGTTTACCCACCCTATCTCATTCCATTCAGCTGAAACATTTGAATCACTCCTGGCCTGTTTGAAAATGGAGGATGAAAAAGTAGCTGAAGCTGCATTACAGATTTTTAAGAACACAGGAAGCAGAATTGAGGAGAATTTTTTACACATCAGATCGTGAGTTAATTCTATACTCTATTTATTAGAATTTCATCCCATTTTATTTATTTTTATAAATAATTCAGGGTAGTGAACTTACGTAATATTTTCCCTCCTATTTTCCCTACAACAATCACCCTGCGAGGTGGTTGGGCTGAGAGAGACTGACTGTCTCAAAGTCTCCCAGCAGACTTTCATGCCTAAAGCGGGGGACTAGACTAAAGTGGTTTCCTGTTGTTTAGACCAGCACATTGCCCACTAGATGAAGGCTAAGCAAATACGTATATTTAAAGTATACTTATAGGAGCATTCCCATATGTTTATCTAGCAAGATCAGATACAAGCTTTTTATAGCTTGTGGATGCTTCAAAAATGGTTTAGAAGAAAAGGTTTGAAACCTGAGCACCACAGGTTTATTGAAGTAGCCACACCTTTGGTATGGCTTGCACAGAATCAGGAAGAGAAGTGCTGCCCATGTGCAAGTGCAATATTGGATACAGAGTCATTATGATTGGAAAGGCATATAAACTGGAGCAAATTATATTACATACGAACATCAATCATGGGATGATTTTTGAAATTTTGGTTTGCGTGATGGGTCACCATTTATATTACGAATACAGGAAGTCTCGTATAGTTAGGAACAGAGCCTATCATAGCAAAATTCTAATTAAAGACACAAAGATTCCAGGTAAATATACAATGGTTCAAGTTCATTAAACAAAACAACTTATATAGTATTATTTATGGAGTTTTTTTTTAAATCTCTAGAGCTTTGCTTCCAGTTTTGCAACATAAAGCTAAAAAAGGTCCTCCTCGACAGGCCAAGTATGCCATTCACTGCATTCATGCAATATTCTCCAGTAAAGAAACACAATTCGCACAGATATTTGAGGTATTTTTATTGTATTTTATATTTATAGTGCAATTATAGTAGAAAATTCTGAAGCATTTGACTTATTTATAGGTTAAAAGGCTTTTAAATGCTTGCAGCTGACTCCTCTTTAAGGGCATATTGATGTTAACATTTACTATCATTTATATATTTTAGCCACTACATAAGAGTCTCGATCCAAGTAATCTGGAACATCTGATTACACCACTGGTTTCCATTGGCCACATAGCCTTGCTGGCACCTGATCAGTTTGCTGCCCCGCTGAAATCTTTGGTGGCTACATTTATAGTTAAAGATTTGTTAATGAGTGACAGGGTAAGAATTATTTTGCTTTTTGTAGTAAAAAAAATCTGAGGAAAAATAGTAAAATAATGTAGTAAATTGTACATTATATTGTGTACATTTAACAAGAGAAAATAGCTATACAGTTCTTAGTATGTCCAGCATACTCAGCTGAGTAATCATAAAATGTAAACTTATGAAGGGTAATGAAGACAAACTAAGAATGTAATAAGTTTCCTGAGAAATATAAAATTGTATTTTTCCTCCTGTTTATTCAATTTCCTTTTTCTAGAAAAATAAATGCACGCATTTTGTGTATAAACTCTATTAAATAATATGAATTCATAATGGTATCTGTTGTGGCCCAGCTGGCTCCGGATGCTGATGGACTCTTCTAGAGTCTGCCCTGGAGGAGGGGGGAAACCTTGAGGAAGCAGAGAGTCTGGTTGGCCACCAGAAAGCGCCTGGGTCATGGAGAAGTGGGGAGGATCAGGGGCAGTTTGTTCCTGATGCTAGATTACGCAGGGCTGAGAAAAGGAGGCAACAGTTACGTAAGAGGCAAGCTTGTAAGCCCTGATGAGCACCAGCTGGTTGCTGAGTGGCCCCTCCCAAGAGAGCTTATAAGGAAGGCTTTGGGGAGGGGTCATTTGCAGGAAACAGTTACAATTCCTCATTGGAAATTCTGGTTGTTCGAGTCTGCAATTCTCTGTCTGTCTTTGTTACGTGAGTTAGGGCTCGCAGCCAAGGAGATAGTGGCAAGCAGCCAAGCTTGTGTCCATCTGTGGGGCAGAACAGGTATCTATTGCAGGGTGTCAAACTCAAGGCCCGTGGTGTCTCTGTTTTCTTATAAAGGTTACATTCTGTTGCTTCAGTGACTTGCTTCTACTTTAGGAGGAAATTAGCCTTTTTAAGATTAATCTGTTCAGAAAGTATTCCAAAAAATCAAATGCAAATATCTTTAATTTCATAAAATAAACCTCATTTTTATCGTTAAAGTAAAAAGCCTAGTAAGGTTTCAGTGTCTTTAAAATATTTACTGGTTTGCTCCAACCAAAAAGAAATGCTAAGCTATTTAAGGGCAGATAGTCATATCAAACACCTTAATACTTGGATTTCTGCCTAAATTAGGGACAATAACGTATCAATATTAAAGCTGTGTTACAAGATGAAGTAGAGAAATAATACTGCAAAACTGCAAAAATAATTAATAACAGTTATTAATTATAATCAATAACAATTATTGTAGATCTAGGAGCTATAACAGAACTGTCAAAACAGCTGAACTAAGTAGAATTTTTTGTCCTTAAAATACCCACCTTCTAAACAGCTTTGCTTGAGACTGCTTACATATTATGGAGATGTTTGGCAGTTCTTAGACGTTGAAAAAAGCTTGGAATTATCTCTAAACCTTGCTGTGTGTTCTTCAAGAGAGAATGTATAAATATTATTTATGATAGCAAAGTAGATACTGATATAATTTGTTTCAGATGCCAGGAAAAAAAACAACTAAGCTATGGGTGCCAGATGAAGAAGTTTCTCCTGAGACTCTTGTCAAGGTACACTATTTAAAAATTTATATTTTCATAATTACTTTGATTTTACCCTATCTAAAAATGAGGTAATTGAGTATAATAAAATATTGATAAAATTATACATTATTGATACTATTAACATATTAATTTGATATTTGCATGCATTTCTAATTTAATCATTGCAATAATCTATTTTATTTTTATATAGTCATTGTTAAGGAGAACATTTCTAGACATTATCCCTTTTACAGTTAGATGGCTAACAAAAGTGTGGGTCTAGAAGTATAATATGGAGTAATGTAATTTTTCACCTGTAGTTGTGGACTGGCTTAGCCTTAATCTGCAGATCCTTATAATACAATGGAATTTGCAGGTACAGAAAACTACAATTGTTCTTACTAGCAGTTTATGAAATAATACTACAACTCTGCTGTATTCTCAAAAGTGCCATATATTATGTTGGTTATTATACAATCTCAATTTGAAATCTCATTAAGTTCCAAAGCGCTTTAAAAACGGAATCTGTAACACTCTTCCAAATTAAAAATAAACAATTGCATAACCCTTCTGGTAAAGGCAGATACTGCAACAGAGTCACTGGATTGTTTTTTCAAACTTGTGTTGTGCTTTGACGATAACAGCAATGCTTGCTACATTAGTAATAACACCAAATAAATGATTAAAATTCATATATTTCATTTATGTATTCAACTTAGGTGTTTTTCTACTTAAGACTGAATGGGTGGTTCACAGTAAAAGCCAATATAAAAAGAATAACAATCTACGTAAAATGGCAAACAGATGACAAATCTGATCATAAATAGACATCATGCACCCAACAGTGCAAAGACTGGGGAAGAACCAAGTTTTTAAGGCTCTCCAAATCTTTTCCTAATGATTCCCCAGTGATAAAAATAGAGCACCCTCCCTGTAGAATATTAACAGTTCCTTTAAAGGTGAACAATGTGCATGAATCATCTTTTGATTTGGTTTAAGGAAAATATAAATTTGAAATTTTCTCACTTGGTGAGTTTATATTTTTCTTATAATGCTTTTGGAGAAAAAAATAGCTGTTCAAGATGAATTTTTTTGAGATCTGCTAAGTATGATAAAATTTGGCTTGATTATTTGTTAATATTTATTTCAGATGCAGGCAATTAAGATGATGGTTCGATGGTTACTAGGAATGAAGAATAACCACAGTAAATCAGGAACATCTACCTTAAGACTATTAACAACAATCTTGCACAGTGATGGAGATCTAACTGAACAGGGGAAAATTAGGTATATAAATACTTTTAAAGCAACATTACAAACATTTTTTTGAATAATACAGGAAAGGAAAATATGTTATATTTCTGAGCCATTCTGAGCATAATTTTCTGCCTTACATTGATGAATCTCGTAACTCTAGATTCCAGTTTCAGCAGAACATCTTGCTGCTTTAGAAATAATAGTAAACAAAGGAAGAAAATGATAATATTTCCCACATAATGTGGTAGCTTTAATATGAAAGTACAAGTAGTCCTTTGATTATGACCAGAGACTGTTCAATTACGATAGTGCTGAATGAGGGAGACTTATGACCATCCTGAATGACGCAGTTTTTCCAACGCCATAAGATAGCAATTTAGGCATGTAATTTAGGCTTACTGTTACGACATTTGCAACATGCCATCACATGATCACTATTTGCAACTTACCCTGCCATCTTCCCAAAAACAAAGTCAATGGGCAAGCTGGCAGGGGGTTGCAAATCATTCCAACTCCCATCACTTTTTCACTGGCCTGCTCATCTTCCATAGCACCCACCCATGGCCCCCTGTGCTCTCTACTGTGCACTCATAGCATCACCCATGCCCTGTAGCACCAGCCTGGGGCACTCACCCCTTTCCATAGCACATACCTGCTGATACAATTTTGTGCCTGCCTACCCATAGCACCGACTTGCCTGCACTCCATAGAACCTGCCCATGGTACCTACCTGCCCACTTCCTAATCTTACCTATTGATCTGCTTGCCTAAGATTCTCACTTCTTCCCATGTCATAATCACACTAGGTCCTTATTTAACTACCTATTTGGTTTTCGGGTTACAATGGCAGTATTAACCATATTGTTTAATAATGGAAATTCTAATCCTAATTTCAATTATAACCTCAAAAACATTTTTTTTTAAAAAGAGATGACACTAGATATTGTAATTGATGGGAAATCTTTTGATGCATTTTAGTAAATGCAGAAAAGATGGCCAGGAGGGCGTTTTACCAGGTCCGCCTGGTACGCCAGTTGCGCCCCCTATTGGATCGGGATACCCTTTGCACAGTCACTCATGCCCTCGTGACATCCCGACTGGACTATTGTAACTCTCTCTACATGGGGCTCCCCTTGAGGTGCACCCGAAGACTTCAGCTGGTCCAGAATGCAGCCGCGCGAGCAATAATGGGGACCGCAAGGTACACCCATATAACACCTCTCTTGCGCGAGCTGCACTGGCTGCCTGTCATCTTTCGGGTGCGCTTCAAGGTGTTAGTTATCATCTTTAAAGCGCTCCATGGCTCGGGACTAGCTATCTGCGGGATCGGATCCTGCCCCATACATCCTCCCGGCCGATTCGCTCCCACAGAGAGGGACTTCTCCGGGTGCCGTCCACTAGACTTTGTCAGCCCAGGGGAAGGGCTTTCTCTGTGGCGGGCCCAGCCCTCTGGAACGACCTTCCCCTCGACATTAGAACAACCACGCACCTCCGCTCCTTCCGTCAGAAATTAAACACATACTTTTTCTGCTTGGCCTGCCTAGGTTAGTCTCTACCTTTTAGGGTTTTAGGGAACATTAGTTTTAATATGGGGATTTTAGTGCAGGGACAATTAAATTTAATTTGTTTTTACTTATTGTATCTATTTTTGTATATTTTTATGTGTTTTAATTTTTCCCTGTACACCGCTCCGAGTCCCCTTGGGGAGAGGACGCGGTATATAAAAATAAATTATTATTATTATTATTATTATTATTATTATTATTATTATTATTATTATTATTATTATTATTATTATTATTATTATTATTATTATGCATATTTCAGTTAAATAATATGAGATCTCTTCTAAACTGACTACCATTTTAAATATACATGTTCAAATAGAAATTATTATTATTATTTTCAGTATACCTAGTGAAGGCAACAAGGAAATAAGCAAAAATGCCTTCAAAAATTAGCCATATACTAACTAGTCCATATCTTCTATTTATTTTTCAGCAAACCTGATATGTCTCGTCTAAGGCTAGCTGCTGCTAGTGCTGTTGTTAAGCTGGCACAGGAACCTTGTTATCATGAAATCATCACATTAGAACAATACCAACTGTGTGCATTAGCTATCAATGTAAGAAAATTGAAGAAATGGGTGCTAATTATTATTAGCTCTATATGCTTATTATATATAAACTTCAAATTTCTGTGGCAAGCAGTTTGCTTTTATATTTCCTAAAAGAGATATTGAAGAGTCATAGTTATATAAAATTTATTTTTTTCTTTTTAGGATGAGTGTTACCAAGTTAGACAAGCATTTGCTCAGAAACTTCACAAAGGCCTATCAAGACTCAGGTTACCACTGGAATATATGGCTATTTGCGCATTGTGTGCAAAAGACCCAGTAAAGGAGAGAAGAGCTCATGCCAGGCAGTGCCTAGTAAAAAATATAAATGTGAGAAGAGAATATCTAAAGCAGCACGCAGCAGTTAGTGGTAAGAAATCTTGGAGCACTAGCAGAATAATTTAAAGTGCAATGTTAACACCATGTTGTCCTGACATTTAAATTTATTTTCTGTGCCAATACAGTTTGCCTTAAACATTTTTCCAAAGTGGAAAAATGTGGTTGTAAAATAACAATTTTATATTGATTGCATTGAGTCTTGATTTGCTTCTAAACCCATTTGAAACTGCTGATTATTGTTATTATTATTATTTGAATTTTATTTATATATATTTTTCTTTGAAATATATAAGTACTTAATAAACAGTGTATTGTTTGGAACAATGTGCTTATATAAAGTATTAATGATAATACTGGTGGTAATAATAACAACAACAACAACAACTATAATAATGCTACTGTTTACATGTATAGTGAAATTCTTGAATCTTTTACTTATACATATCAGTAATCTTTCATTCTCTAATTGCTACCACTTATCTAACCATAGATAAAACAAATCCCATGTTAAAAAATATTCTGTTTCTTCCTTATCTTTTATTATTAATGTCAACCTATCTATCTCCGCAGTCTAATATTTTTCTAAATATACTTTCATCTGTAGGCGTATCCTCATTTTTCCAATATTGTGCAAATACAATTCTCGCTGCTGTCAGCACATATATATAATCTCTTTATTATAATTTTCTGGAAATATACCTAACAAAAATATTTCTGGTTTTAAGCCTATGTGTTGCTTTATCATTTTTTTCTAACCATGTATGTATTTCCATTCAATTTTTTTTGTCTTTGAATATGTCCAACATGTGTGATAATAAGAATCTGCTATCTGATTACATTTCGAACATTTAGCAGACATATTTTTAAACATCTTTGCTAGTCTTGTCAATGGCAAATGCCACTTATAGAACATTTTATGCAGGTTTTCTTTATAAGTAGTTGCCATTATCTATTTATAATTTCTGTGCCAGAGTGTTGGCCATTTATCTAGCTCTATGGTATATCCACAAAGTTTTTTGCCCAACTATCTTTATTAATTTTTCATCCATCCCTAAAAGTATCTGATCAAGTGCTGTTGGCTCTTTATAAAAACCATATATCTTTGCATCTTTCACATATGTTGATTGTATTTGCATTGGTTATTATTTTTAAAGTTTTGCTTTCTTTGGGTTTATGAGAGCAATCTTCTCTTCATGAACCTTCCTAGTACTACTAGTAGTATAGTTCTGTTCTTTTCTGCATCCCATTATCTTGTAAGATGCTCAAAGCACAACCTTATCAGTGAGAAGCACCTGGATTATGATTCTGCATTTATGAAAGATGATCAAAGCTATTGTATGATATCAGATAGCAGCACTTGACAACTTTGAATATTCTGTCTAGCTTCTTGTTTATTGTGATCTTACTGCTATTTGATCTTTGTTCTTGTTTGTTTCGGGCTGTATCTATAACCCTGATTTTGTATTTAATTACTTTGTTTTTACATTAAATTGTGTGTTGCTATAGTGCCTTGAATTAGGAAAAAAATACAACATTTTATGAATAAATATAAATTACATTATTTTAAATTTGGTTCTCACCATGACTATGCATTCTATGCCTTTTAACAGTATACAGTACTGTTTACAGTATCTACTCAACAATTTCATTTCTTAATGCAGCTTTCCAGAATCTGTGCAGAACTCTCCTATCCTCTATCTATAGTTTTACTTAATGTGGTTTTCTTTTACTATTCACTATCTGTAAAAACAATATGTATCTTGGATATTAAGGAATTCTGAGGTCAAATCTGTTTGTTCAGTAATGTTGTTCAGTAATTCAGTAATGTGAGTATATATATATATAGACTCAGAGAGGGGGGGGAAGAGAGAGCGAGAGATTTTTGCATAAGATTCAGTTGATTGCAATTGAGAGGCTTAAATAAATACATTGATCTTTTTAGAAACCATGGCATAGAATTTCAAACCAATTGTTTAAATTAGAACATGTAAGTTTCAGTACATGTTGATTGTGCATTGCAGCTATATATCCACTACGCTATTTTTTCTTGAACTTTAAATATTTTCTGCACATAATTAATGACTGACTTTATTTTATGCAGTTGAATATAATCTATAATCTATAATCTAATGTAAATATTTCATTTCTTTGATTGTTATAATGATACATCCAAATGTTATAATTTTTCTTGAATTTACACTTTCAGAGAAACTTTTGTCTCTTCTACCAGAGTATGTTGTTCCATACACTATCCATCTTCTGGCACATGATCCTGATTATGTCAAAATCCAAGACATTGAACAACTAAAAGATATTAAAGAGTAAGAATGTATTTAAAATGAAATATGTCAGCATATTAACCTACTGATTTATATTTTTTTATTAAACATTCAGCACAACTATGATAATGTTTTTTTAAGATTCAGTACCTAATTTATTTTCCAGGAAAATCTACTGGTTATTTGACAGCTATATTTTATGTTTCTTCAGATGTCTGTGGTTCATACTAGAAATATTAATGGCTAAAAATGAAAATAATAGTCATGCATTTATCAGAAAAATGGTAGAGAATATTAAACAGACAAAGGATGCTCAAGGACCTGAAGACACAAAAATGAATGAAGTAAGTTCTATTGAGCATTGCTAAATATTTATATAGACATAGTGAATCTTTATCTAGGTCAATGAAATTGGCTGTATGTAAATACCGTATTTTTCAGAGTATAAGACGCACCTTTTTTCCTCTAAAAAGAGGCTGAAAATCTGGGTGCGTCTTATACATCGAATACAGCAATTTTTTTTGCCTCCTGGAATCCCGCCCCCTTCACCAAAATGGCTGTCCCTAGCCTTATGGAAGCTTCCAGAAAGCTCCTTGGGGGTGGGAAGGGCAGAAATTAGCCTAAATCGGACTATTTTCTGCTCCTCAGCCTCCAGCAACACTCTATAAGCCTCCATAGGGCTGTACATGCAATTTATTTGACACAAAAATGGCCCATTTTCGCGATAAATGGGCCGGTTTTTTTGCTCTTTTTTGACCCCACCCCCCAGGAGCACTCTGCAAGCCCCCCCAAGGCTAGTTATGCTTTTTATTTGGAAAAAAACCAGCCCCATTTTCACGGAGAAACGGGCTGTTTTGGAGAGGTTTGCTGAGTGCAAAGGCTCCCCCCCCCCCCAATCTTTCGGAAGGCTCTTTAACTGTTTCTGTGCCAGCAGAAACAAAGTCCTAAGGTTTGTCAGCAATTTCCTTTGCCAGGACATGGATAAATACACCTGGAAACATCAACCTACCTCCCTACTCTCTGTCTCTCTCTCTCCCTACCTACTGTATTTCTTTCTCTCTTTCTCTCTCTATCCTTCTACCTACCTACACACATACTCTCTCTTCCCCTATCTACCTACTGTATTTCTCTCTATTCTCTCTCTCTCTCTCTCTCTCCCTACCTACACACACACTCTGTCTCTCCCTACCTACCTACTGTATTTCTCTCTCTATTTCTCTCTCTCTATCCTTCTACCTACCTACACACACACACACACACACACACACTCCCTACCTACTGTATTTCTCTTTCTCTCTGTCCTTATACCTACCTACCTACACACACACACACACTCTCCCTCCCTCCCTCCTGTATTTCTCTCTCTATTTCTCTCTCTCTCTATATCCGTTTACCTACCTACCTATTCTCTCTCTCCTTACCTGCCTACTGTATTTCTCTCCCTCTCTCTCCCTCTATCTACCTACCTACTTTTTTTGTAATTTGGCTCTTCAAAACCTTGGTGCGTCTTATACTCCGAAAAATACAGTAGTTTGTTCTCTTTCATTCAGAAATTTGGGCTCCTGCATAGTCTAATATAACTATAATATATTATATTCTATAATACAATATGTCTGTGATAGTTCCTATGAAAGGTGTTATATTCTGTTCTATGACAACCAGTAGAAATTGTCTTTAAGTTGCTGTGTAATTATACACTGTTTACAAATACTGTAATTCAAACAACTGTAAAGCTTTTTTATTTGGCTTAGTATAACATATTTCTGAAATGGTAAGTTTATTTTGTTTGTTATCATGGTAGAATTTTTATACAAACATGGGGTTTCAAAGATTCCTCTTTCCTTTTCAGGCCTTTTATTAATAATATTTTCTAACATTACACAAAATCACACTTTCTCTTTCAGAAACTGTATACAGTATGTGATATAGCAATGAACATCATAATGTCAAAGAGCACAACATATAGTTTGGAATCTCCCAAAGACCCTGTACTACCAGCTCGATATTTTACTCAACCTGACAAAGTAATGTGATTTATTTTCTTATAAATTTAATTGGAACTATGTTAACTATGTGTTAAAAACTATATGTTTTTAAAGTAAATATGCATAATGTAGCCAGCTATCCCAAAGAATTATGAATATTATGACATGAAATGCATTGTGTGGTTTATTTGTGGGTTTTTTAATCCCACTTTTCTTTGAAATCAATTCAAAACAGCATACATAGCCAGTACTTCTACCTCGTATATTCTCTTCAACAGACATCCTGTTGCAGCAGAAAAAGAGTTACTGACCCCAAATCACCCAATTGGTTTTCATGCCTAAAGGAGGACTAGAAACAATGATATGCTATTTTCTTGCTTTAATTTGCTTTAACACAAACTGGATCTCAATAAATATAATTTTCATTTGTCTAATTCTGCCCTTCATTGTACATCAATTATGAAATTAAAAAATGTCATATTAGTTTTATAGGCAGTTATGCAACTGTATATTTATTATGCAATCTGTGTTTAATCTTTAAACTGGAATCTTATCTACATTTTTCCTTTACTTACAGAATTTCAGTAATACCAAAAACTATCTGCCTCCAGAAATGAAATCATTTTTTACTCCAGGAAAGGTTGGCATTTGTATATTTTTAGGACCTGCACAGAATAATTCTGTTTAACCAAAATAGTTTTTTTATAATAAAACATTATTTTGAAATTATTTATTAGAATGAGGGTTGTTTATTTTTTTATGTTAATATTTAGCTACTAACTCAAAGGCAATTCCACGTATACTGCATTGCAGAGATTACATGTCATGGTTTAAAAAAACAAGACCACCAATCATTAAACGCTGGAAAGTCTTCAGACAATAGAAGGATTGAAAGACGTTAGTGATGTAAGCCTAAGGGCAGATTGATTTTCAAGATATAGTGAGGGCAGAACTTTGGATACTCCATTAATATTCTGATTAGTATAGTCCAGGACGATTTTGCGTTATTCCACATAGTAAGGGTCTAGTGGAGCGGATATATGGGGGGTATTGACAGGGATTAAAACAACAGGGCATCATTAAGTATCAAACGGATGTTTAGGAAATAAGCCAGATCTTCAAGAAAGCCTCTTAACAGTAATGTACTGGAGATTGCAGGAACATATATACTGCTTGAATTCAACAGTGTCTTGTTGAAATGCTGATGTTCCAACACTGTACATGTATATGTTGATGACATAAGTACATTTAAATGATGTAGAAACACTTGGAGTTCTTGACTACTTATTTGCTCCATGGATCACATGTAAATTGAGTTTTGTTCTATCTTTTACAGCCCAAAGCAGCCAATGTTCTTGGAGCAGTTAATAAGCCCCTTTCATCAGCAGGCAAGCAATCTCAATCCAAATCTTCTCGGATGGAAACTGTAAGCAATGCCAGTAGCAATTCAAACCCAAGCTCACCTGGAAGAATCAAAGGAAGGTAAGTAATACAAAGGTCACTAATAGCTTTTAGATAAAAATAAAATAAAAATGATATTTGAATGATACCTGAAATAGTATAAGTGCTTAATTGTCTTTCTCCCTATACTTCATCCTGTATTTGTGTACCTTGCAGTATGATAGAATGTTGTTTTTGTATCATTCTGAGTTTGTTTCATACATGATCTTTATTTCTATATTTGTTAAATAAATAAAATGAATTAATTAATTTATGTAACTGACATCCTTTAATTTACACTGAGAAAACTATGTTGAAGAATTATAGAGCATGAATAGTTAGTTTGTTTTAATCATTGTATCTTTACATAGATACAGATAGCTATTTGTCCATAAGCTGTAAATAGGTTGCCTTGAAAACTATTTTTTTCAAAATTAACCTGTTAAATGAAAAATGGTTCTTTAAAGGAGAAAATGCTGTATTAATTGATGCAAAATAGTTTTGTATTTTGACTAGCTTAAATTGATTTGGATTGCATCTTACTAATTATACATTTTGATAATTACAAAATAGGTTTGTATACTTCTTCCTCTTCTGCCTTTTTTTAAGCTCTAAAACTGCTAAATTATGAATGCAGGCTGAAGTTGTTTTTTAGCTAACCAGGATATGAACTGCAACAGTATAAATATTTTGTTTAGATTCAGAAAGAAATAGCAGAATTTATATGTAACAGCAACAAAATTTCTATGAGCCCCAAATCTGCTGAGTAGAAGAATAAAATATTTAACAATATTTGGCTGGCATTTAGTTAATTAAATACTGTAAAGAATAGTTGGTTGTTCATTTACAGATAGTCCTTGAGTTATGAATGGTTACTTGGTGATGACCATTTGAAATTTGAAATGATCTGAAAAGGGGGATTTATGACTTGAATATGAAGTTCTGACAGTGGGACCTCATCCCTAGTCGCATAGCCACACTTTGGGCATTCAGCAACTGGGTCACATTTACACCCTGCAGCCAGTCATGTATTACAGCAATTTTGCTGAAAACCAGCACTTTTCAGCAGAATTACATCATAGTGAACCATTGGTTCATTCAACAACTGTGGCATTTGCTTAACCACTACCACCAAAAAAAAGTTGTAGAATTGCACTGATTCACAAGATAATCCAATATTCCTGTAATGTTTAAAAGAGTCTAAGAACAGTTCAGGAACATAGGGTAATTATTCTGTTTTGTGATATAGTATTAAGATATTCTATAATATGAAGTTGACTCCTGGTGACTACTTGGACAAGACCTTGGAATTTTCTTGGCAAGATTTTGGAAACAGTTTGCCATTGCCTCCTTTCTAGGGATGAGAGAGAGTGTGAATGGCCCCAAATCATCCATTTGGCTTTGGGCCTAAACTGGGGCTAGAATTCGGTCTCCCATTTTCTAGGCTGGTATCACAACGATTACACCAGCATGGCTCTATAGCAGTAGTTTACTTTAAGGTGATGCTGAAATAAAATACATGTAGTCCTCAACTTACGATCACAATTGAGCCCCCAAATTATATACCGTATTTTTCGGAGTATAAGACACACCTTTTTTCTTCTAAAAAGAGGCTGAAAATCTGGATGCGTCTTTAACATCGAATACAGCATTTTTTGCCTCCCGAAGCCCCTCCCCTTCACCAAAATGGCCACGCGCATACTCTTATGGAGGCTTCCAGAGAGCTCCTCGGGGCTGGGGAGGGCGTAAATGAGCAAAAAACAGGGTGTTTTTGCCACCTCCCCAGCCCCCAGCAGCACTCTATAAGCCTCCATAAGGCTATGCCTGCAATTTTTGTGACCCAAAAATGGCCTGTTTTTGCAAGAAAACGGGCCATTTTTTGCTCGTTTTGGCCCACCCCCACGAGCACTCATGCTTTTTATTTGGAAAAAAATGGGCCCATTTTCGTGAAAAACAGGCAGTTTTGGGGAGGTTTGCAGGGTGCAAAAACACTTTCTTTTTCCTTTTGGAAGGCTGTTTAGTTAGAATGATTGATGAGAATTACGTTGGTCAAGTACTGTGCCTGCAGAAACAAAGATTTGTTCCAAAGGTGGTCAGTGATTTCCTTCTCCAGCACATGGGTAAATACACCTGGAAATATCTACCTCCCTCCCTATCTACTCCCTCTCCCTCCCTCCCTCCCTCCCTATCTACTGTATTTTTCTCTATATATATTTCTCTCTCTCTCTCTCTCCCTACCTATCTACTGTATTTCTCTCCCTCTCTCTCCCCTCTACCTACCTATCTACCTACTCTCTCTCTCCATCCCTCTACTATCTACACACACTCTCTTCCTACTTACCTACCTACTGTATTTCTCTCTATGTTTCTCTCTCTCCCTCCCTTTATCTACCTACCTACCTACTGCATTTATCTCTCTTTCTTTCCCTCTCTATCCCTTTATCTACCTACCTACTTTTTTTAAAAAATTGCCTCTTCAAAACCTGGGTGCGTCTTATACTCCGAAAAATACTGTATTCATTTTCCTTTTCTTCTGTTCAGTTGTGTTCAATTCTCAGAGACTTCCTGGACAAGTCCCTGCAGTTTTCTCGACAAGGTTTTTGAAAGGTGGCTTGCCATTGCCTCCTTCCTAGGGCTTAGTGGCTAGACCAAGCTCATTCAACTAGTTTTGTGCCAAAGGCAGGATTAGAATTCATGGTCTACTCGTTTCTAACTGATGCCGTAACCACTACATCAAACTGTCTCACATTTCCTTATTTTTTTATAAATTACTGACTGTGACTTCAATAATAACAATATAGTTCTAATAGAAGAGAATATTTTTCGCTCAGTTGAGCTACAATTTTGGAGTCCTTGCTTC
Organism: Rhabdophis nuchalis; assembly: GCA_039707465.1. Lineage (NCBI taxonomy): Eukaryota > Metazoa > Chordata > Lepidosauria > Squamata > Natricidae > Rhabdophis > Rhabdophis nuchalis. Next base: position 41,310,667 of record CM077649.1, on the reverse strand, counting down.
TCTCTGAATTTGGATGTTTGCTTGCGGACATTTCATTATCCTCCTAAGTAACATGAGTGCTAGTGAATGTGAGGTTCATTTTGCTCCCTTGATTACATGTTCAGGTAATGAAATGTCTACAAACAAGCAACCAAGTTGCAAAAAGTACTCCACAATGACAATGTATAGTTTATCAATGAAAATACAATGTAAGGATACATAAAGTACTTCCCTGACCTTGGCAACCCTATTTCTTTTCAACATGATAGGGATACTTTTGAGGCAAAAACTGGATAGATGACAAAATAATTGCCTAATAAAAATAATTATATTATTTAAATATTTTCCTTTGTATTTTACCCTGATGTTGTTGTCAATTTTCAAAATATAAGCAGCTATAAATTATATATTTTAATCATTATGCATATTTTAATTATAATAGGCTCGATAGCACTGAACTAGACCACAGTGAAAATGAAGACTATACGATGACATCATCTCTGCCAGGAAAGAAGAATGATAAAAGAGATGATTCTGAAATCGTAAGAATGAATAGCATTGCTTTTCAATTATTTGTAACATTAATTTTTGAAAAATAGTACAAAGTGCAAGCAATCAGAGATGTGCTTGATAGTTATTCATCTGAAGGTACGAGGTTTAAAAAGAGTGCCTTAAAAACATGTATTTCCTTAAAGTTTTTATTTTGCCCTTCTGGTCAGTTTTTATATTATAATACCATAAAGAAAAATACAATTTTGGGGTATTAACATAATGGTGGATTTTTTCAGCTTATTTGTAGAATGAGTTTGTATTTCCTTATGTAAAATTGATCTAGACATATTTGATGGATGAAGTAGTGCTCTCTTTCTTCCTCAGTCAGAGCTGGAAAAGCCCAGAGGTAGAAAGAAAATGATTACAGATCCTGAGGAAAAGTTGGGTATGGATGAACTGAGCAAATTAGGACAAGAATCAAAACTTAGAAGTAGCCAGCGAGGCAGAAAAAGGGCTGCGGTTATTTCAGAATCCGAGGAACCCCAGTGGTCAGAGGAAAAGAGGTTAAAAGAGAGTATCTTAGAAAGTGAAGATGAACAAAACAGCCCACCAAAGAAGGGAAGAAGAGGGCGACCTCCAAAGGCCACCACAGGAACCATACAAAAAGAAGAATCAACAGTAAAAACATCTAAAAGAGGGAGAAAAAAAGCTGCGCCAGTTAAACCTATGGAGGAGGAGGAAGAAGAAGAGGAGGGGGAAGAGGAGGAGGAAGAGGAGGAAGAAAGGCAGATAGACAGCATAGAACAGAAGTCAAAAGGTCGACAGTACAAAGCACCCAAAAAATCACAACAAAGGTAAGCCCTTCATTCAATTGTCTGCTATTTTAAAATTTAAATTGACAAGGTGACTGAGTTGGATATCCTTCCAAAACAGATCTGAATCATCAGAAATAAGCACAGCTGAATCCAACCAGTCTACACCACAAAAAAGACGAGGAAGACCACCAAAGGTTCCGCCCACTCAGCAGAAGAAAGGGTATGATGTGATGTCAATCTAACAAGAGATTCATTAAATTAATTTTAAAAAATGTTCCAAACTTAGAAGATCTTGTGAGTACAATAAGGTTCTCAAAAAATAACAATTTAATATTGCTTAGATGCTAAGCTTAGATGCTAAGGCAGTCTACGTAATTCTTTCCCCAAATCTTTCTTCATTGCTTCAACTTTAAAGTGTTGAGTGATTCGTTGGTTTGCTGCTTTCTATTTTAGAGGAGCTGGACGATCAAAACAAACAGCAAGCAAAGAAAATGAATCTAGCGAAGAGATGGACGTATTTCAAAGTAGTTCTCCCATTCATGATATTCCCCAAGAAGTAACAATGGAGGAAGAAGAAGTGTCCTCAATCAGAGTAAATATGTTTATGCACAATTGCACATAGATTCATTTGGATGGTTATGCATTTCATACTGTTGGAAGCTTAAAGTTTAGTAACGTGCTACCTATCTTTGACATTATCATTATATAGTGAAGCAGAATTGGCAGTTCCCTGTTTTAAAAGTGAGAGAATATTCCTTTGGCAAGAAGTAGGCAACTCCATTTCATGTAGTACAACAAAATGTGTCTGGGAGGGGAGCATGCATTACTTGTGCCTATTTTAAATCTCAGCTTTTAATTTATCCAGATGGACACCTATACAGAGAAAGGGGAAAAATATTTTTAAACAATCAGTAGGATCATCATATTCTGGACTGTGCTTAATATCATTGCATTCAACTGTGCATCTAAATGCAATTAGACTTAAAAATTAGTGGGGCAAGCTTTTCTGCCTAATCTTTTTTGTTTGGTCATATCATGGAATGCCTTCGTCCAAATGATGTTCCAGTTAATGGATGCATTTTCTTGATGAATCAGTTAATGGTGATTGAAATGCATTGTCTACTGAAAGAGCAAAACAGCTAGCTAAATATCAACACTATGCAGATTTTTAAATTCTTGAAGTTGCACCCAACTTCAGACAGCTTCTGTTTTTGGAATAAGGAAGACTATGTATGCAGAACATTCTTGAATTGAGGCTTCTAATTCTTGATATTTGCTTTTTTCAGGTTCGTCGGAGGACATCTAAAAGGGAAAGGCGATGAAGAGTCATGCTCCTGCCATTTTTAAATGATGTCACTCTTATCATTTGCAAACTTTTAGGCTGAAGAGAATTGTTGATGCTCACAGTGGGATTGCTGAAGAAATTAAATCACTCTATTTCCTGCTCCTGCTTTTTGAAGCTCCTAGGTCATGAGCATAATCCACACATATGTTTATATCATTAACTATGGGGTTTTGTGAAATGTAACGTATGCTGGCTATATAGACAAAAGAACTTAAAAAAAACCTGTCTGTAAATAATCCTTTTTAAAAAAAATATTTCTGACTTTAAAGTGCTTGTATAGCTTTTATCACTGCTTCACACAACAGTACCAGACTGTTTGGTGGAGCTATTGATTTGGGGAAAAAGATTTAAAAAAAGTAAGAATGGGTATCAAGCAATATTTGTCAGTGTCTGTATTCTTATTTTTCTTGGCATTTAACTGTGAAAAAAATCACTTTGACAAAATAGGGACACTTGCTCTGGCACTATTTGTTAAATAAAAAAATACATTCTCTTTATGTATCTAATTCAGTGTTTACCTTTGGCAGTTGTCTGTCTTTCGAGGTGCCAAATTGCTTTTAAACAATGTGGGATAAAACAGTACATCCAGCTGCAGATGTGTGAAAGAATAGTCTTTTAATGCACCTCAGTATTGATAACAGATTTCTCTGGACTTCTTGTGGCATTGAGCATTTAAAAGAATTTAATATTTTAATTTTTAAAATGTGTTATTAAATAATGTAACGAAAGCTGATCCTCATATTTTCCTTATTAGTTTTTGTTAATCTGCTGTATCAATAAAATTCTGTAACTGAATTTTTAATAGTCTAGTATGTCAATGTGTATATTCCCTCCTGAACGCTATGTTCATCAAACAAATTATTATGTTATAATATGAAATCTTAATATCTGAGCTTTAGTGAAAATACAGGTTTTATTACCATGTAAATCAGAAAATTTTATTGATGCAGTCTGTCTTTATAAAGCTGTTTTTTCTTCAGAGCCAAGTGTTTTGTATATCACAGTAAGTTGCATGTTTATGAAAGAAATGTAATGGAATTGCAATGTAATTTTTAACGTCTTATCTAGAAGATGCTACATTGCCTCATGAGAAAAACGTTTACCAAGAATCTATTGTACCTTTTTTGGTTAGCCAATATTTTTTATGTTTGTGTGCTTGGGTATAAGCATGGACAGTTGGAAGATTGAAGTAATAAGAAATGTGTTTGCATTAGAATGATCAGCTGCAAAATATTTCAGTCAGGGTATTCAAAATTTGTATAACATTTCAGTTTATGTTTTACATTGATATGATTGAACTTTGTTTCTTGGGTAAAATTACAGAAAATAGAGGAGAAACTATTTTAAGACATTGTCATATATGCAGTTTTCCAAACTGTGTTTGAACCAAAATGTATAGGTTGCTATTTATGCTTAGCCATGCACATTTTATGGTTTCCCATGCTGTTTTCCTCCAGTTCGATAGCAGCATATGTGAGGAATTCAAGTTTTAACTTATTAATATTGTATTTCATGGAATAATGGAGCATTGTCATAAATTAACAAAGACATCTATGTTATAATTCCAAGGGAATATATATATCCTGGGAAAAGATGAAAAGATACAGTGATTTGAAAACATGTTTGCAAGTATATTTTTTAGAGGAAAACCAACTCTTTTCTAAGCTTTTTTATTATAATTTGTATTGATTTTTTTTAAGCAGCAGCAATAGACAAAGGCAAACAGTTTGTGTTTATCAAACTGTTCTACTTAAGTGCTTTTTCTAGTAGCTCTTTTAGCTAGTAATTATTGTTCTTGAGCTATATTATATTTTTATGCCCATAATTTTGGGTAACAACAATCAAAAAAACATTAGCTAGAGGTGGCTCTGAAGACTAGAAAATTGCCCACACAATGTAACCTCAGTGGTTCATAGAATTTAGCAGTGCAAATTAGAGTTTTTATATCTACATAAAATAAAAACATAATGTATGACATTATCTTCACTGATAACATTTCACTGACGTCATTTTGCAGAGTATATTTAAACCATTTTATATGAAGTATGAAACATTAAAACTGTTCACAGGCTTTTGAAGATTTATTTGCATGAACATAGTTTGATCATATTTCCTTAATATTGCTGAAAATCAATTAATCATAAGATGTTACTGTAAATTAAATATATAATTTGACATTTGAAATGTTTATTTCTTGGAATATAATGTGCTTGGGAAAAATAGGTGCAGGTGGGATAATATGTCAAACCTTTTAGGTTTTATTCTCATACGAAAATAATGCACATGTTATGTACTAACACTTTGGGATTTGAATACAGTAAATGGAGTAAAATAATTCATAAAGAAACTGGATGCTAAAATTCAGTTAGTATTCTTCATTATGTTGATTTTTTGGTATGTATTATATTACACTAAACAAAAAATTGAGCTCACTGTTAAATTCAAACATGAAATTCTTATATTACAGTAAGGTAACTTGCTGCAAACTGCAGCCTTCATGTTTGTACATATAAATTACTTTATTTTTAAATTGGCTGTTTTCTTTGAGTGGTTTAATTTCTAGAGTTGGCTTATTTTTCTAATATTGTTCTTTGCACGAATTTCAGCAGATATGAATATGTTTGACAGGTGTTTAGATTGTAATGCTCTTCTTGTAACGAAATAAAAAAATGTACTTCAGTCAGAAGATTGGAAGATGCTCAGAAGAAAACCATAGTTTGTTTAACTACAATGTTTGGCAGTGCAAACATTTTCCTATTAGATCTTCCTACAGTTATGCCTGTAATTAACAGCCTAAACTCAATGCAAAATTATTGGGCAAGTTGTATTTTGGAGGATTACTTTCATTATTGAACAACTACAGTGCTCTCGGTCAATCCAAAATATTAATAAACCTCAAACCTGAACATTTAAGAAATTAAAAGTGAGGTTTTGGCTTTCTTAGGAGAATATCTTTGTGTGCACAATTATTGGGCAGCTATTAGTGTGCAGAATTATTATGCAACTAAATGAAAAACTAAAATTTGCCCATCTCACTCATTTATTTGCATCTGTTTAAGTGAGAATAATAAAGAAGCAACTCAAAATTTCTGACATTTAAAAAAAAGTCTGTGACCAATATAGCCACCCTTACCTTTTCAGTAACAATCATAAGCCTTCCATTCAAGGAGTCTGTCAGTTTTTTCATCTGTTGACAAATCAGCTTTTTGTGCAGCAGCAACCACAGTCCCCCAGACACTGTTCAGAGAGTTGTACTTTTTCCTTCACTGTAAATCTCCTGTAAATCTCCGACCCACAAGTCTCAATAGGATGTCTCAGGTGAGGAAGGGGACCATGTCATTCGTCTTTCATCTTTAAGGCCTTTACTGGCTAGCCATACAGTGGAGTACTTTGATGCATGTGATGAGCATTGTCCTGCATAAAAATCATGGTCTTCTTGGAAAATGCAGACTTTTTCATATACGACTGCTTGAAGAAAGTGTCTTCTAAAAACTGGCAGTAGATTTGGGAGTTTCTTTTGAGATGAGTCCCATCTTCAACCCGAAAAGGCCCAAGTAGCTCATGTTTAATAATACCAGCCCATACCAGTACCCCACCTCCACCTTGCTGGTGTCTTGAATTGAAGTGGAGCTCTGTGTCAGTTACTGATCCAGCCACAGACTCATCCATTGAGCCACTCATCAGTCCATAAAACCTGTGAAAAATCTGTCTTCAGATATTTCTTGGCCCAGTCTTGCCATTTCAACTCGGGTGTCTTGTTCAGTGGTGGTCGGGTTTCAGCCTTTCTTATCTTGGCCATGTGTCTCAGCACTGAACACCTTGTATTTCTGTGCACTCCAGGTAGGTTGCAGTTCTGGAATATGACAGCACTGGAGGATAATGGGTTCCTGGTAATTCTCAAATGTTTGGCAGTTAATTTGCGTCTTTTTTCTTATTGTTACCCTGTTCTCTATTTGCAACAAAAAGTTTGATGGTTCTGTGATCACACCCCAATATCTTAGCAATTTCAAGTTTAAGAGACTTTTTTTTTTTACAATTTTTGACTTTTCAGAGTCAATTAAATCTCTTTTTTGGCCTATTTTGCCTGAGGAAAAGAAGCTGCCTAATAATTATACACACCATGATATAGGGTGTTGATCTCTCTAGGCCACACCCTCCCTTCATTACACAAAAACACATCATCTGACATGCTTGTATCCAGTAAGCATTCAAGTTTATACAGCTTGCAGGTGGAAAATATGCATAAAAATGATACGGTCAAAATACCCCCTTGCCTAATAATTGTGCAAGCTGTATATGTCATTAGTTTGAACCTTGTATTTAGTATGGGCCAATTGATTGGGAGGGAATGATGTTCCATTAAATTCCACATGTCATGCACAGCCGCACTGATAAAAAAAAAACTTAGCAATTTAGTGATAATTATCCAATGATACTCAACCTTGAGATCTATTAGTAATTCTCATTTCCTTAGTGTGATTTTCTTGTTTCCTATTGTACAGGTTTTCACTGAGCAGTTCATACTGTAAGAGCATTACAGACTTTGAGATTCTGAACACATATTGAACAGTCAATCCTGATTTATTCAGGTATGTGTTTATTACCTACTTGGTAGTTTATTCCTTAAATTTTTCTAGGCATAGGTGTGGGCTGGATTTCTCTTGTTCTATGTTATGCAGTGTGTTTATTGAGAAATGCTAAGGTTCTTCTACAATTTTCCAGCAGTAAGTATTAGGAAATAAATTGAGATGTAAGAATTGGAAATGGGAACACTGTAATCCTTGTTGAAATATAGAACAGTTGCTCTGATGGCTCTGCTATTTCTCACTGGCTGCTCTTACTGTCTTCAACAATATCAGTTACATCAGAAGGCGTTAGTCCCATTTGTGCAAATTCAGCTTTCTCTACTTTGTCTACTGCTTATTTCTGCTGTGGGCCTCCTGCCAATCGGTTGGATTCCAGGATTATATTCTTATTGTTTCATATATGATCTTGCAGCCACTTGTTTTCTGCATCTGGATGTGCCTTTTGTGTTGGCTGTGCCCTCATCAAAGAGGAACCTCTCCCCCCATTAAGACTGACAAGGCAAGTCATCATGTAGCAAAAGCCAGCAAACCCCACTCCTTCCCACTGATGATATCTAATCTGGCAATGGAAAGGCTGCAAGAAAAGAAGCTCAGTTTGAAGAATCCAACAGTTCAGTTCTGAGCTGCATATATTTTCTGTAGGAAAGGATCTTTATTTGAACCTACTGTACCTCTAGAAAGTTTGAACATTTATATCTTGCCCAGAAGAACAAGTATGCTTTCTTATTTAAGCATACTTTTCCTCCCATTTTCTTGGAGGCTTCACAGAACAAATTGCCAAACTTTCTTGCACTTCAGTAGAAAAGGAAAGCTGCGGGTTAGACAGTTACAGGAGGTATTTCTATTCCACCATTACTGCATCTTTACAGTGTTTTATTTCACTCTGCCTAACTTTGCTTTCAGAAGTTGCAAAAGATCCAAAAATATAAGTTATCCCAGAACAAAGTGTTTTTTTTTTTACTCCCAGGCAGCTTTTGCTACATTAAATCAATTTTTTATTATGGTCATAGACCAGCATAATAAACATGAGATACTCTCATTAAGAAAAGGATATGTCAAGAATAAAAATAAAAATCTAAATCTTAAAACGGAAAAGCTACAGGATACAAAAGAGATGTGAATTAAAAACTAAATGTAAATGTGAAAAGGAAGACTCGAAAAGAATCTAAGCCAATTTGGCACAGTGATTAAGACATGCTAGAAAGATTGAATTCTAGACCCACCTGAGGCACTAACCTAGCTGGGTGACTTTTAGGCAGTTACTATCTTTCAACTCTTGGAAGCAGGCAATGGCAAACCACTTCTGAAAAACCTGCATCAATTTAAAGACAACTGCATCAAATTAAAGATCAGATCAGATCAGATTAAAGGCATTGTAGGTGATCTAAGGCCAAGAACACAATTATCACTTGATTTAGGCCGAGTTCTTCCTGCTGGCATTATTAAGGCTTGATAGCAGTCCTCAGTACATATCTCCTGAGTGAGGAAATTTTATTGGAGCAGATTTAGGAAGTTATCACTGTCAAATTTAGACATAATCTCTAGAGTCGTGGCACAACTGGTAGGTGAATTTGGCTGGATGGTCATTATCAAGAACTCTATTTAAAATGGAAATTTAGTCTGAAAGCTGTTGTGTCAGCCAAAAGTCTTGCAAAGTTAGATTCCTGATAGTTTGAGCAATGGGTGAGGAGGAATTCAGTTGGGGGAAGGCGAGAAAGACATAGAGGGTCTGATGGAATGTGTGGGAGGACTTTGAGGAAAGGGAAAATAGATGTCTAGGAAAAAAATTCAGATGAGAGATAGGACCCCACCATCAATTACGGTCAGAGAAACAGGACCTGCCCTAATGGATCAAGTACTTAAAAATGGAGGTAAGTTTTTACTTTCAGATTTGGAAAGCTTCTGTTAATGTAACCTTACAATAAAGTAGTCGCATATTGTAAAATATTCATTTCGTCTTCCGACTGCTATTTGGTGTTCATAAATGTTCTCTGCTAGTCTTCTGCTTGTTTGTCCTACCAAATGGCTGTTACTGTTGCATGATGAAAACTACTCAATTTCACAACACATGGACAGACAACCATAGTTTCAACTGGAAAATGGTGAGCATACTAGATTAAGCCAATTCCATAAATGTTAGAAAATTCCTGGAAGCCTGGCATTCAGGCAAATTGGCCATCAACAAGCACATAGATATCAGCAACATCTACGTACCATTCATAAGAGACAATCAAAAAGCCAAAAAAGGAAAGAAAAAAACCAAATGTCTCCTCACCAGTAATCAACACCCATATGAGCAGAGATTAACCTCAAAATCAACATTAGACAATCAAGGTGGATCAAGGAACACCAAAATGACTCCCATCAATACTGACAGGGCAAGCCACTAGTATATAAAGTGAGAATAAACACCACTCCCTAGTTCCACTGATGAGGTTACCTAGTTTGGTAATGAAACATCTGCAGGAAAGCAACCAAGCTCAAAAGAGCACGAAGGACCCCACATCTTTGTGATCTTAGATACTTGGAATCATCTGGATTCCTTGAATATTTGCTGAAGTAGAGCTTTCAGAAGAGTCACTGTTAGTGTCGCATTCACAGCTTTCTGCATATCCAAGTAAAATGCAACAGTGAAAGACAACGTAGAAAGTAAGCAGTGAACTATTCAAACTTAAGACAGAGCTGAATGAGAGGTAGTTGCAACCAAGTCATCCCAGCATACCTGCAGCCACATAATCATGATTTGTAACCACCTGCTGACTTCCCAAAAGCAAAGTAAATGGGGAAATTAGCAGAAAGCCAGAAGTTGCAGTTCATGTGAGTCCCTTGATTATGCCAACCACATGAACCATGATTAATCAACTAATAGTAAACCCAAGTAATGGGGCCCTTAACACATGTTGTGCCCCAAGCCAAATTTTTAAAGCTATGTAAATCCATCAGGGTTGTGACCATTCTAATTTCTGGGGGGAGAATATTCCATAAATCAGGGGCTACAGCAGAAAAAACCAATCTTCCAGTTCCTACCAGTTGATACATTTTGGCTGATTGGATCTGCAGCATGTCCAATCCATTGAACTGGATTGGATAGGTAGAAACACTTGGAAAAAGACCCCAGGTAACCCAGTGTCAAACTATGTAGAGATTTAAGTGTGAAAAGCCTTTAATTGCACCCAGAAACACAGTGGCAGCCAATGCAACTTATGCTAATAGTGTTACGTGTGCCATGTAGCTGGTATCATTCATCACCTGTGCAGCTGCATTTTGTACCAGTTAAAATGTTGCTGAATGCTCTTTGAGGGCAGCCTCATATAGAGAATATTACAATAAATTAAGTGGGAGGTTACTAATGCATCGGTGATAGCAGACTTTCCCAGTCCCGGAAGGAGTGTAACTGGTGCAGTACCCAAAGGTATACAAAGGCTCTCCTAACCACCTTGTGAACCCCCGGATTTCACACTGGATCTTTCTGGACTAGCGTCATCCCATCCAGAACTAGAGATCTTGTCTCTGAAAGGTCCAAATATCCACAGCAACTTTGTCTTGCTGCGACTGAATTGGAGCCCATTTTGCACCATTCCAGACACTGGAATAGGATGTCCACAGTATCACTCAAGCGGCCTCGTGTAGAGATAAACCTGAGTGCCACCCACATATTTTTAATGAGAAAAAAGTTTTATTGGTTTTTACAAAAATTTTAAAAATAGGAAAAGGGTATAAGGTATTACAAAGATATTTTGAGGACATCTATGTCGGAGGTGTCGGCCCGCTCCGAGGCTTCTTACAAAAAAAAAGATAAGACAATACAAATCATTTTTCATTTCCCTACAAAGTGGAAAGAGATACAAATATATCAGTTTATATTCATGCAATCAATCATTAATTCTATAAACATCCAGATAGAGGTTACACTATATAGAAAAAAGTCATTTGTGAGATCTAAGTCTTTTAGCAATTGTATCTTCCTCTCCCAGTGCCATCCACATATTGATGATATCTCACCTTAAACTGAACTGAACTAAACTCACTGGTCTCATGTAGATTTTAAATAGAGGAGAGACAATGGAGCCCTGAAAAAGCAGGAAGCGCAGGCCGGATCTCTCCTGTTTATCAAGAACAATCAAAATCAAATGTGGAGGAAGGAGGAGAACCAGCTCAACACAGTGCTGCTCAGCCTCAGCTCCTGGAGCCAGCCCAAAAGGATACCATGAACAATGACATCAAATGCTACTAAGAGGTCCAGAAGAGCCAGGATGGGTATGCTACTCCATCCTGCTCCACCAGAGGTCATCCATGGATGTGATCAATGCTTAAGAAGGAAAGATTGGAAACTGGGCAAAAACTGTCCAACTTAGTTGAGTTGAGAGAAGATCCTTTGAGGAGGGGCTTTTTAAGAGTTGGTGGGACAGTCTTTCAAGGAGGAGCTAACTACCGTTCAGACCCATTCCTGTGTTTGAATAATAAGGAAGGGCATGGATCTACTATACACGTGACTGAACTAGTATTTGAGTGAGCCTTGTTCACTTCCTCAGGTTCCATGGGTGCAAACTATGTTATATTGGTTACAGTCCTTTTATCTAGCAGTGTTATTGAAATTAAAATCAAATCTCTATAGAACTATGTTGAAAAAGTGAAAAAAATTCAGTGGGGTATACTTACTTTTTTGACTACATAGGAAGATACAGTAAGAAGTGTGGATCAGTCAGAAAGCTTAGTTGCAAATATAGTATTTTAATTAAACATGATTATACTTTTTTCCACATTTATATTTTCATTGTAATTTTGACAATCCTGTTTTTCATTCTGCTGTGGCTTTGTATGATCCACATTGTACATCCATTGTTTCAGTATTGTTTTTATTAGGATACATTTTAAAGGAATGTGTTTACGGTCATTCCATATTTGACTACTTGAAGAACTTACAGGATTGACAATTGATCTTTCATGTTAAATAGAAATAAATTTTAATACAGCTGTATAATGATTGAAATACCAAATTTGAGAAAAAATAAATGTGGTACCAAAATTGTCAGGACTCCTGCATAGAAAATTCAGAAACTGACAAATGATAAAATATGTAGCTTTGAATAGTTTTTTTAAAGAGATGAACAAATATTTGATTAATTTGTTTAATTGAATTTTTAAAATACATATACATATTCATATACATAAAATAAAAAATAGAAAAGAAAAATTAAGAATATAATTATTCTTAATTATTTATATTTATTTATATTTATATTTATAATATATATAAATATATAATTTATAATATATATATAATAAATATATAATTTATAATATATAAATATAAATATATTATATTTATTTATATTTATATTAATTAATTATAAAGAATAGAAATATATAAAATGATTTCCCCCTTAATATCAAGTATAAACATTTTTAGTAATTTATCACCTCTTAAAATAAAGCAAATACTCTCTTTCCATATCTTAATTCTTATCTGTAATAAAACACTAAAGCCTTCTCAATCAATCCTGGTCAGCAAAAGTTCATAAAGAGTTACCATAGATAAAACAGATCTATTTTATACTTGCTCTTATAAACCAACTTTATATTACCTCCTTTGAATGATCTGATTTTTAATCCCTTCAGATACTGTCCTAGTCCTATTCATTTTTTTTACCCTTCTCACAAAGTCTTTCTAAAATTTTACAAGATTGTTTTCTAAATCCAATACCAGAAAGTTAACCGAATACCTTTTTGGGTTTATTATTTATAAATTCCTTTTAATTATTAAGAAATCAGCCAGTTTCACTTGTATAACCAGTATAGCATTTTTTTCAGTATCATTCCTGTAGCCTGTCACTTTAAATCCACTTTCAAATAAATTTTAATCTTTTTCAATGAAACTGGTTCCTGTTCCAAAACATCTTTTAAACACAGCCTATCTATAATAGCAGAGATTTTTAAAATTAATATCTGGGTACATTGTTAATAAATATCCTTCAGTGTATCCAATGTTAAAAGTATTTTGTTCCATTCTGTATTATTAAGTCTAATGTAAGTGTTCCTGTCCTTTAATTGTGAATTCCCTTCTGGTTTCCTTTAATGTCTAATCTTGAAAATCCTATCATTTTTTGAGAATTCAAAGCAACAGCATTTTCCCATGGGAAGAATTCTTAATTTCAAATTTTTATTTCAAATCTATCTGGACCCTCAGTGCATTTGTAGCTTTCCCAAATCAACATTTTAATCACATTTTTGCTGTTTGTTTCAATAGAAATGTAAAAAAAACACCTTAAAGCTTGTTTAAAACTTCTTTCAAGAAGGATTTAATGAAACTCATTCAGTGCTCTGAGACTTGCTGTTGTGAAGGATTCTAATAGCAAAAAAGAAATTAAGAAGCGTTTTCTGAAAATGGTAAATACATTACCACTGTGAAGTTTACTTGGGATCCCTTGCTCAATTTGTGAACCAACTGCAAAAACTTTGGTTCTTGCAGCTTACTTATGACAAGCAACTATCTGGACTACATGTGAATAAATCACAGTCTTCTTTTTCTGGCCATATAAACACAGTGTTTATAAGTTACATGTTTGAAGATTAGCCTGTTCCACATGCTCAACAATATCACTGAGTAATAAAGGTTGAGAGAAAGTGACCGCAGCAACAAGCCTAAACTTTATGAGGTATCATAAAGATTTGGAAAAATTGTGATACGGTGTCTGTTGTGTTGCGTGGGAGGAAACCATATGATCAATTCACATAAATCTGTTGTCCAAGAAGAATCCTTCAGAAATGGTGAAAGAATGTAAATATCTTTGGAGAGAAAATAATTTGACCAAGATCTTGTTTCATTTTTTTATTACCCAAAGATGACCCTGACCGTTTATATTTTGCTGAGCAAAGAGAAGCCAGATCTTATCTAGCATGCCATCAAAAATTAAATTAACAGACTAAGCAAACATAGGATAAAGGATTCCTAAGCAGAATGATTTTGGTAGCAGACTTTCAGCTCTGGCCTCCCTCATCTGCGTTTTTCTAGTTTTTTATTTATTTAATGGAGGAAAGTATGAAATACAGTGGCAAAGACAGAAAAACATGTAAATATTCTAAACCAGATATTAAAAAAAAAACAAGTATCAAATGACATTTGCTGCCTTTTTAAAAAATGGTATTTCTGTTCCAACTTGTTCATGGTAGAATTGAGTATGAAACAATGGTTTCATTAAAAATTTGAAGAAAAACTTTGAAGTAAACAAAAACTCTGTCTTGGATGGTATGTCCATATTTTTAAGAACCAACTCTTCAGGTAAAGTTCTGAAAATATTCATTTTGTAATTATATTAGTGATGTGTTGAAGTGATGATGAGTTTCAGCTTTTTCTGAAGGCAGAAGTGATGATATCAGTTTAAGCTTGACACATATTTCTGCTGAGTTCATGGTTTATGGTCAATTTGTGATTCTATTAAACGTATGCTGATGCTGTTTAATGTATATGTACAATTAATGCATTACTAACTCATGCACTGAAGGTGAAGTTTCTTCAAGTTAAACATGATCCTTTATGGAAGAATTTTATGTACATTGTGTCTTGCTTAAATCGAATGCAAGGACCAGTGAATTTTCAACCTCAAAATACTTCTGCTCAGTGTTGCTGCTCTGTGTAGATGTGGGAACTATATTCAGGGTCATAAAGAACCATAAAAGCACAAAATCTTACTTGGTTTTACCCTGTAAATATTTTGTGCTCTTTTATTTGAAAATTATTTTACAATTTCTATTATTACTCAAAAAGGTGTGTGTGTGTGCGCAACACACACACACTGTATTTTCATTATTTCCAGAGAGTTAGGTTTGATTTTTTCCAGCAACAATATATTTCATAGTCTGCCGCTAAAGATAGAATGTGAATATAATTACTCTCATTTAACAAGGTATGTAAGTATATTTCTGTTTAAATTTGTTATTACCACACTTGCATAACATGTTGAAAGTTCGAAATACCTTCACAGTGTTCTTTATCAAGGCAATTATCATCTTAATTGAAAACTTGAGTATGAATTATTTTCCCTTTAATCAGCTCTCTCTTGTATTTTCTGACCTTCATGTAAGGAAGGCATTGATGTTATCATCAACACCAAAGGTTATTGCTCTTTGTCCTGCCCATCTGCCCCCAACCCAACTTCATGCCAGGTCCAGGTCTCAGAGAAAAGAAATGAAGCTTTAAAAATAATTTTTATCCAATCCCACAATGGTAGAGAACACACTAATGTGAAATATTTTAATGTTACCATGATCAATCTAGAGCAAATATATATTTAGGGGTTAATTTAGCACTTGTCAGATTGTATCATTACTCCAAAGTGAACCTTGGAAGTTCTAGTTGTACTAAATAATTAAAATATTTTTGTTTGTTTTTAGGTCTCTCTTTCATTCATTGTGTAGAATAGCTTTCTGATTATAAATCTTTTAAAAGTAGTTTTCTTTCTATTTTTCATTCTCTCTCTCCTTATTTAAACTGCTTGACAGCTAAAGTTCTGTGAGATGTCAGCCTTATTAATTTGATGTTAAAGTTCAGCTTTCAAAATGGGTTTTGGAGGCCTGGACTGTCATCCTTAAATTCTATTCAAATATATACTAGCTACGTGTAATGCAAAAAAATTTTTTTAAAGCAAACAGGAAAAATTCGTTTGTTGATAGCTATAAATGTAAAAGGTCTTTTAGCACTTTAAATGCTAATGATTGTATTATCAGCAATCTTTTGTGGGTTATGGGCATTAAATGAGATGGACTGAGCATATTAAAAGCTTATGTGATATACATGTGTTAGACTCTAAGATGACATAAAATTTTTGCATTGTTTTAGCTACAAGAACAAATGGCTACCCACCTTGGAATTATTGGTGGTGTAATTTTCAATTTGTTGTTTTTCTATAAGCAGAAAGTAGATTCACAATGCGGGGAATTTCTGAAGCTGGGTTTCAAATATTTTACAGAGGAATACTGTCACAAAACATTTTTGAAACTTTGACCTCCTTGGCGTTTTCTAAAATGTGAAAGCGCAAGTCCAGATAAAATTACTTTGCTAGACTTCTGTGGCTAGGAATTCCCAGTGGCCTTTTTTCCCTATAAAAACTGTGAAAGTCTTTTACTTTAGACTGGATCTCTTGTATTACCAGTAGTATGTTCATAGAAAGACTAGAAAATCATAATACAGGACATTTAGATTCTCCATTAAATTGTCCCCCTTTCCAAACCCTGGAGCTAATACAAATTGTAGAAACCTTACAGGCACAAATCAGTGGTGGGTTTCAAATTTTTTAGAACCTACTCTGTAGGTGTGGCCTATTTTGTGGGCGTGGCTTGGCAGTCATGTGACAGGGTGGGAGTGGTCACCTTTTAAAATGTGGTGAAACTCATTTAACAACGCTCTTGCTTAGCAACCAAAATTTTGGACTCAATTGTGATGATAATTTCTTTCTTTCTTTCTTTCTTTCTTTCTTTCTTTCTTTCTTTCCTTCCTTCTTTCCTTTCTTTTCCTTTCCTTTCCTTTCCTTCCTGTTGGGTCACTGGCAGCGGCGGGCCAGACTTACTTCCAGGTACGCCGGTAGAACCCCCTCTCACCGGTTCTCTAAATTTCACCAACCGGCTCTCGCGAGTAGGTGCGAGCCTGCAGAAACCCACCACTGGCACAAATCCAATATATCTGACACCCAGCTGTAACCCTATGCTAATTATTATTGTATTCTTCATTTGTGAAGATATATGTGAAGAAATGGATGGGAGAATTTCATATTTTATCTTTATCATAAGAACCTGTGAGTTACTTTAGAGTACAGATAGTCCTCGACTTACAACAGTTCACTTAGTTACCATTCGAAGTTACAACGGCACTGAAAAAAGTGACTTATGATCATTTTTCCCACTTATGACTGTTGCAGCATCTCCATAGATACGTGATTTATATTTGGATGCTTGACAATTGACTCACATTTATGACAGTTGCAGTGTCCCTAAGTAATGTGATCGCCTTTTGCAACCTTCTGACAAGCAAAGTCAATGGGAAAACCAGATTTATTTAACAACTGTGTTGCTAATTTAACAATTGCAGTGATTCACTTAACAAATGTGGCAAGAAAAGTCACAAAATGGGGCAAAGCTCACTTAACACATTTTTTACTTAATAACATACATTTTGGGCTCAGTTATGGTCATAAGTTGAGGATTACCTATAATTAGAACACTGGTCCAAAGCCATTCAATGAGTCTGAATCTGAGCTTGCTTCTCTCCACATTCAATTTTTCCCCACTGCCACTAAGGGAGCTGCTGTATGCATATTCAGATAAATTCCCTTTCTATTGGTATACACAGCTGGCAGCATTTACCAGGATTTTTCCAAATACTATCTGGACAGCCTCTTTGCATGAGACCTGATTTACACAAGTATGAAATTTCTTCTCTTTGGTTCAAAATCTATGCTTCTCCACATATCCTTCAATGGCAGTTCCCATCATCCCTTACTTCATCATTGCACAAAATAAATAAATAAAGCTTTCCTTTCTCACCGCTTCCAACTTGCCCCATTTTTTTCAGCCATGCTTCAGGATGAAATTCTAGCATCTCATACTTCCCAAAGCTTTTCTGGTAATAAAGTTTGAAGGGATATCAATATTTTTGATATGGAGCATGCCCCTTTCTGTTTTTAAAAAATCAGGAGCAAAGAACTTCAACAGGCATTAAATCTCCAAACACTCTGGCACCCATTGACACCCTAACCCTGTTCAAGGCTCTGTCCTTCTCTTGTCATAACGACTTCGTGCAATTGTTACTTTCTGTCTTGTCAAGTAACATGCTGATTATGTTGGCTTCCCACAGTCTTAAAAGAGTGATTGAAACTAGGTCAACAATGGATGTGAATTCTTCAGCATTAGTGATGATAAATTGTATCTGCACGCTGTTTGGGTCTCTGATGAAGTGAAGGACACAGGATAAAGCTGTTATTGGTTTTTACAGTGATAACATCAATCAGCAGCTGCTATTTGCTATTTTAAATCAAAAAAGAACAAACTGTTGTGCACTTGAAATACGGAAATAGAGATTGAAATGATATGTGGCATGCTTTGGCTTTTGTAAATCAAAAGCAACTTAGAAAAGCTGCAGACTTGACAGTGGGGAAAGGGAAGGGGGCTGTTTACATAACCCTCTCAAACGGGGTCTATGTTTTTAGTCCTAGAATAAAATTTTAGAAGAATGAAATTGCATTTTCTAAAAACTTAGAATGGCAACATCTGGTTGGATTTTTTGGTGTTGGCCAAGAAGCTTGTGTAATACTTGAAGGGAGACTATCAAGAAATTGTATAGACTAGCTGGTTGAAAATAGCATCGACTATAGATAAATTTCTTCTGTATTATTCAAATATTGATCTACATTGAGGTGCAGGTGCTTCCCTGATTTTCAGTTTGATGTCCCTGAGTTCCAGAATTTTACACTGAATTAAGAAAGCTAATACATGGCTACTGGTACATTTTACAGTTGTGGTAGTAGAAGCTAGTAGTCCCTGATTGTGCCATTTAATAAACAAGTGGTCTCACAAAGCCAGCAAAAACATTAATGTAGTCAAGATAGACATAGGATGAAAAAAATAAAAGGATAAGGAATCAGAAATGCTACCTAGGAAAATACTAGGGCTGACTGTTTTGTTCTGAAAATGATATAACTTTTTTGTGAAAGAGATATTGTTTTCAGAAGAAGTCTCTAGATGCTTATTGAATGTAAAGTGACTGTTTATTGCTGAATAAATATTTAGCAACAGCAGCAGCCACTTAGAATTTTAATTTTCTCTTCAGATAGTTTTAAGAGAGCCCTGCTGGATGGGACCAAGAGCCCATCTTGTCTGGCCTTCTAGGTCCCACAATTGCCATCCAGATGCATTCAGAGACTTCATGAAGATGGACTGAAAGGGGTTTAGCCTTCTTAAGTTGTTGGTTCCTAGCTTTTTGTTTTCAAATAACTAATTATCAGAATTAGTTTTGTTTATAATTGAATTCTAACCCTACACAGCATTGCTGCAAAACAAGCAATGGCTCTTGAAATGCTGTGGGTAATGTGTTCCTTTTGATTTCATGTGATCCGGGACTTCATGTGTTATCTCTTGCCTTGACTGGGTCTCTCCCTAGAGCAGCATTGGGCTATATAATACAAATGAAAAATCTGTTTATATTAAGGAGGTTAAGCAAAGAGAGCTAAAAGATCTTTAGAGACACTACTGTAATCAATCTTCTGTTTTTCAAAACAAACAAGGCCTTAGTGTAGACTGTTCCAGAAAAATGCTAAGCAGAGAAGTAGTAGTAAACTTACACAAGGTAGAGATACCATATTTGAAGTAAATGGTAATGAAGAAATGCAGCTGCATGACCCTAATGAAATGCTGCCAAGAGAAAACCAGGCAATATCAAAGTTTTGAAATAACAAAAACTGGAAGTGCAAAGTTTCAATTGCATTTTAATGTTAATTAAATTAAATTGCTTAACAACAATTATTTAACAAATTAATTGTTAAAATATTTGCATTCATGCTGCTTCATTAAAGCAGAAATAAGAGAAGCTTTAGCTGCTTCAGTATTGCTCCCTCACTATGAGTCATTCTGCCTGAACTGGCATGGTAAAGATAGTTCAATATTTTGAATAGCCTCAATTTTCCCATCCTGTTTTGATAATATCATCATTGTTCATCAATGAACAATGGGAATACTGGGATAATTTAATTTCAAGACGAAAATCTTTCAAAGGCACTCACTATGACCACTACTGTTTCTCATTGCATTGATTCATCTCAACAATTTTGAACAAGTCAGATCATGGCTATCAAACATTTTAAAAAATCTGTCAGGCTTTCTCATCTCCTTTACATGGACCATCTGAAGCTGTATCAAAAAAATGCCATATAGAATACTATTACTGCTCAACACTGATACTGCAACGGATTTGACAAATGTGCCACCCTTCCCATCAATGGGAAAAACAAAACTGAAAGAATCAAAATATCCTACAGAAATAACATCAAGAGTCTGGATGAAGTCAACCATTCAATTACTTCAGCATCCGTGAGGTGACATCAAGCAGACTGATGTCAAGAAGAAGATTGGAAGTTAATATTTCATGAGAGTGAACAAAAGTTTAAAGTCAAAATTTTGTGGAGGAGATGTCATCAAGGCAATTAACACTGGGCAATTCCAGTCATTAGATAAACAGCTGAAATAGTGGACTGGACTTATGCACTAAAATCCCTGAATAGAAAGATCAGAAAAATAATGACAATGAATCATGCCTTTCATCTTCACAGTGATGTTGACAGACGATTACCAAGGAAAATAGATGGGCATGGATTGTTGCAAGTACCTCAGTTGGCTGAAGAAGAAAAAGGGCATTGGAGGAATATCTGAAGAACACTGAAGAAGATTCAGCAACACTAGTATACCACGAAGGCTTACTGTATTGGAGTACTTGAAGAGACCAAACTGCCTTACAAGAAAGGTCAAATGAAGAATAAAAAAGAGATAAGGTAAGGCAAAATATTACATGGCCAGTACATTAAAAACAAAAACAGGCAAAGCAGATAGCAACAAAACCTGGCACTGACTAAGAGCAGCAAAGTTAAACAAAGAGTCAGAGGGGCTAATTATGGGAGCACAAGAATAAATGCATACAAAGCTAGATTTGAGAAAACAGCAATAGAAAGCAAATGTCATTTCTTCAAAGAAGCGGAAGAAACAGTGGGCCACCTAGTTAGCTGCTGCAAGATTGCATAAACGTAACTACGAACAATAGCATGACAAAGTAGCAACAATGCTGCACTGGGATATCTGCAAGAAATATCATTTGCCTACAAGCAAGAACTGGGGGTGGAGGGGAGTGAGGGGAAATACATTAAGCAATAGAAAATGAAAAAGCTTCAGTGCTAGGGACTTTTAGAATTCAAACACAGAAGGATCTGCCACACAACACCCCAGAATTCAGACCTCGAACTTTGAATTTGAAACAAATTGCACCCAGTGAAGACCTTTATTTAACAAAGAGCCTGACATTTCTATTCTGCTTCATGTTGATCAAAGATGGTAATAAAGGTTTATCTACCGATCTCTGTTTCATTCACTGATGGCATCATTATACTCCTGCTACCTTTAAAGTCCTGAAAAAATGTAGGGAAATCAAACATGGCACAGATTCTGGAATTTTTCTCAACTCCTTTAACATTGATGACATACAGTAAGAACTGCCTCCTGTATAGTGATTTGATGTGTTAGGTCTGTGTCTCTGTGTGTGTTCACCTTCTTCAGAGATTATTCAGCATGCATGCATGCATTTGTGTGTGTACATCAGTGGTGGGTTGCAGGCAATATGTCCTGGTATGGGTGTACCGGAGCCTGCCCGGAGCACCGGATACTGTTCTGATATGGTGCTCCGGAGGGCCCACCCGCCAACCCGTGCTCCTTACCCGTCTTTAAAGTCTTTGGGGCTTCCGCGCACATGTATGGTGCGTACAGTGCCTGCACGATGCTCCACCAAGCAGCTGGAGTGTCACAGAGGCTGGCAGAGGCATCGCTGGATGGTATGTGCACGGTGCGAGCGTCCATGTGGACAACGGCAGGCCCATTGCAACCGTACCGGAAAACACACATGGAAACACACATCCATGTGTGTTTGTCTTGCCTTGCCTGTTTTTGTGTGTGTTATGTGTGCTTTCCAGTTCCCGTGCATATATATTATGGTCCACATGCCAAGAGAAGAGTGGACTTAAAATGGAACAATAGTCAACATTTCAAGCTATTGGCCAATTGCTTCTCCTATGAGGATCATTATTTTTCTCTCTGAATTTTCCCTCTGGAGTCCTTAGTTCAGATCCAGTCCATTTTGAAACTTCATCTTTTTTTCTGCTGGCTTCTCCAGCCACACCAAATTTAGCCCCATGCTGTTTAATTTTCACAGAATTATCCTACTGACAGATGGTGTCCTAAGCCCCTTACATAATTTCTTTTTGGTATTTTTGGGGCGGAGGGGAACAAAATAAAAGGAAAAGAAATAATTAACCTTTATTACAGTCTACAGAAAAATATTGCTAAAATAACCCAAAGTGCTAGCATCAAGTGTAATTGCAGTATCTCCTTGACAACTATTGGCACAGTTCCTCTAAGCTTTGCATGAAGTTAACAAATGAGCACCTTAGGAGAAATAGCTGGGGGGAAAAGAAAGCAAGGAATATGAATATAGATAAATCACAGAAGGGATTATTGTGCGGCTTATTAATCCCGCTAGTATTTGTTTTAGGTATTTAATCCTTCATTATATTTCTGCTAGCTTCCAAGTACACACTGTACGGGGGATTATTTTTTTTTGTATTAAATTAAAGCAAATTATTAATGTTTGTCCTTTCAAACAATCTTTAGTTTAACCCTTAATTTTTCCTGACTTGGTTCACTAAAATCCTAGCCCCATGATGGCGAACCTATGCCACGTGTGCCACAGGTAACACATGGAGCCATTTCTGAGGGCACACAAGGTGTTGCCCTGTCAGCTCCAGCGTGCATGTGCACGCTGGCTACCTGATTGTCAGCCTTGATTTTTGGCCATTTTTTGCCCTCCGAAGTCTTCCCTGAAGCCTCCAGAGAGTGAAAAACCGCCCAATGCACAAACCGGAAGTCCGTTCCTGAGCTTCCAGTTTGCGTGTTGGGCTGTTTTATGCCCTCCAGCCTCCAGAGGCAGAAAAACGGCTCAATGGGCAACCCATTGCTTTTGGCACCCGAAGCGAAAAAGGTTCGCCATCATTTTCCTACCCTTTTTCAATTAAAAAGTTTGATTTAATAACCATCTATTTACTTTAGGATATTTGAGAGACTTAAGTGGGAACCTTTCCCAGCAGGACTCCTTGCAGGATGCAGCCAAAAATCAAAATGTCAGCCTCAGTCATGAAATGGAAAAAACTTTGTTTTATATGCTTTCTTCTAAGGCTGAGGTCATGCCTTGAGCTATGTTTGCAGCTTTTTAGACTGGGGCAATTGCTCTAGACTCCACATACAAAAATTTGGTACTTAAAATGGCCCGACAGAGGAGTGTTTCTCATTCCAGTTTTATAAATATATTATCTCCAGAATTATTTGCATCATTTCAGCTTTTTAAAATTTTACAATAGATTCTTCTGTGTTTACTGCACGCTGACTTCTGAAATCAATCTACCAAAGATTCACATTGACATGCAGTGCAGTGAATAAGTGAATGAGCTGATATTTGGTGCCTGGAGAACTCACAATCTAAAAAAGGACAATTGTTAAGCCATGACTTGGTTTACCACTACTTTGCTACAATTACAGAAATCCAAGGCACAACTGTGGTTCCTAGGAACAATTGCTGTTCTTCCTTGAGTGAATACATTTGCTACTGTTAGCTATGTGAGTGACATCAATTCTTAATTATTGTAAATGTGCTTTCATCTAGGGCTGCATTTAAAGACTCAAACTGGAGAAACTGTTCTCACCTAGGCTTCCCCAGCAGCACAAAGCTGAGTCCTCATCCTGATAAACCCCTTTTATTTAATTTACAGTGAATTTCTCTCCAGCAAAATCTTCCTTCCCACAGTCTTTCAAGATAGTTCACAATTACCGACCTTTATCAGGCTTGGAGAGTGTCCAGGCTGATATCTTTCAGACTCTGCAATACTTGGCAAGAATGCAGGAATGAACTAATTGTCTCCTGCCAAGACCCCTCCCCTTTCACTCCTCTTTTATTCCCTAAGGGAGGGGCCATTCACTGTCCACCTGTGGCCTTACTCCCAAGTCGACCCTTGCTCCTTAGCTGTTCTCTTCATCTAGCAACTCTGCGCGTGCACACACTGGGAACGGGCTCCAGCTGTTCATCTGCCTCACTGATTTCTGGCTCAAAAGGCAGCTGATAACTGCCAGATGGCCCTGGCCCCATCTCTGCCTTTGACGCAGAGCCCTCATCAGAGCCTTCCCCAGACTGGCCCCTGTTCCTGCCCAACCTCTTCATTGTCCAAACCTGCTGCCAGCTCTGCTGGCAGGCCACAACAGAAATGATCAGCTGCCCAAATATTGATACAGGTTAGGCTATTGACACTTACATTGCTTAACCTGCACTGTTGGTTTAACATTAAGGTTCTGTTTATATAGAGCAATTAAGTCAGAAGTATATTTGGTCTCATGACCAATCAATTTAGGCATTTCAATGAGTTCCAAAGACTCACAATGACTTAAGTAAATGTGAAGGATTGGTCACAAAATTACTTTTTCATCACCATCCTAATTGCAAATGCTCCCTGTACATGGCAGTCACTAAATGAGGACTTACCTGAATTAGCAACTCTGCAGTAAAAATGGAATGGAATGCACTGAAATGGAAGATTACTCAAATTTAGTGCTCGCCATATCCATTATTTTTGTACTTTGATTCATAAACTGCTGAACCTAAATGTGAGGGGGGAGGGGGGGTGACGTGCATGCGCAGGGGGTTGAGTGCACCAGAGGGGGATCGTGCACGCATGCATGGGGTCCAGTGCACAGGGTGTACAGGAGGGTCACATGCACATTGCAGTATGGGTGCGTGCACACGCTTTTGGCATGCAACATCAAAAAGATAACTATCTCTGGTATAGCGTTTCCTGCTTGAGAAGGAGTTGGATTAGAAGAACTCCAAGGTGCCTTCCAACCCTGTTATTTTGTTATTTCTTGGTTCACTTTGAGCCTTAGTTTTCCTGACTTCATCTTCGTAGGTTTGAGCTATTTGCTGATATTATATATTAGGGCAAGGAAGAAGTTACAGTTGTTATATGCTGGCCTGGTTTATCTTCAACTATTACTGGAATTCTTTAATTTCAGGGTTGTATACCAAGACTTTCAAATAACATCATCACAGAGTTCCATAACTGTATTTTTGAAAGCTAATATTAGAAGTGCACAGAACGAATATGGAAGAAAATGAAGGCATATGATGTCCCCCAATTCAGAATGTCAGTCATTAACCCTATTCTTTTGTAATACGCTCTATTTCATTTCCTGCATCTGATCTTTTGTTCTTTTTTCCAGCTGAAATGTATCCATAATCACTAATTCTGCTCAGCTGCCATTGAACAATTTTATCCCATTACATTTAAAAAAAACATGTTGCTTTATTTCTGCAATATTGACATTATATCAAGAATATAGTATACTCCCTTTCTTTAGTCAGTATCCCTATTATTGCTACCTAAGCATGAACACTCATATAGGAAATATATTTTAAACCAATCTTCTATATATTTCAGGTTGATTCTCCGCCCACTTTATTCCAAATCAAAGATTAAAGAACATTTGAAAATCAAGAAATATTTCCTCACATTTCTGTAATGTGCTTTCTGCTTCAGTATGCTGTTCAGTGTCTACTAATGTGTTACCTAGCTGTTGCAGAAAAAAAGAGCTGTTTCTAAGCAACATTAACTCTGCCGCACGATGCATTATGTCTACAGCTAATGTAGAAACATAGGATAGCTGAAATATTTGTATTGAATCAGTCAGCTTTGGAAATCATTCTCTTTTTCAGGCTCAGGAGTACGGAAGAGTAATAAAACCAATCTTGTATTAAATCTATGCTGATGCCCTCATGACTGGATTTCTGAATTATTATAGGCTATTATAATGGTTCTGCTTTAACCATTATTATAAGATATTATAATGGTTCTGAATTATTATAAGATATTATAATGGTTCTGCTTTAACCATTATCTTGGATATTATAATGCTTCTGAATTATTATTGGATATTGTAATATTTCTGCTTTAAAGTTGAAAAGCAGGTGGGCTATGACTTCTTATGCAAGATGAGAAACCTGGACTTCTCCAGATATTGCCGGAGTATAATTATTAGAGCCCTAACTGAACTCAACAGTGGAGAAGGAGCACAAAGATGATATGGGGACTGGAGGCTAAAACATATAAATAATGATTGCAAGAATTGGGTATGTCTGTTTAATGAAAAGAAGGATTAGGGGTGACATCATAGCAATGTTCCAATATCTAAGAGGTTGCCACAAAGAAGAGGGAGTCAAGCTATTCTCCAAAGCACCTGAAGGCAGGAGAACAAACAATGGATGGAAACTAATCAAGGAGAGAAGCAGTCTAGAACTAAGGAGACATTTCCTGACAGAACAATTAATAAATGGAATGGCTTGCCTCCAGAAGTTGTGGATGGTCCAACCCTGGAAGTTTTAGAGAAGAGATTGGACAACCGTTTGTCTGAAATGATATAGGATTTCCTGCCTGAGCAGGGGGTTGGACTAGAAGACCTCCAAAGTCCCTTCCAACTCTGTTATTCTGTTACAATTATACTTCAGCAAAATGGAGGCCAAAGCCTCTCCACTGCTGCCTTAACTGCTATGTTCACACATTGTACTAAACTATGCTTTACTGAAAAAAATCTCAATTAATTGGATTTCTACAACATACGAAATTGTATTGTGAGAACACTGGGGTTGGGAGAGAAACAGGTGTCTTTCCTGCACAGAGAATGGTTAGCCCTTTGACTTTGCATTTTAAGAAAGAGAGGTTCAAATGGCTCTCCAAACCTGTGAATGCACTAATGAATAATACAGATTTGGCTCATTGAACTTCTAAGATAATATATGTTAACCCCCAACTTTCAGAACATTAAACTTAATGAGACACATTGTGAATCAATCTTTCTGAGAACTATTTTAACCTACTGTTCAGGGCTGTCTTTGTGGATGATTTGGAAGATTTCCTTGGTTTAAAAATGTGACCACACTTCTGTAACTGTAAACCCTCTGTGCAGTAGTCACAGAGTCCAATTCAAAGTGCATTTAACTTTTGAAGTTAAAAATACTTTTAACACCTTACATGGTACCTGGGTACTTCTATGACTGTCTTTCCCACTCAGATTCAGCATATCTCACATAGTTTTTGAGGGAAAGTATCCCAAGGTCCTACCAGGATTGGAAGGTTTGACATGGCGTCTTAGCAATGGCCCTTCTTTTTGGAACATTTGCCTCGAGATTAGACGCACCGCCAATCTCCTGGCCTTTAACCATCTTGAAAAGGTTGGTTCTGGTACTGATGATACAAGAGTTACTTTGGTTTAGTTAGAGTAGGCTAATGGGCTATTGTTTTTAATGGCCTCTGACTGAAAACTGCCTTGAGTTCTTGTGGAAGTGGGTCATCTGTGGTTTACAACTTGCAGTGACAAGGTTCCTTCTTAGCCAAAATCAGGCAAACAATATTGGAGTTTAATATGTTGTGCAAGCCAGATCACAAGCAGCTCTGGTCACCTCAAGCAGCCACTGAAAAAACATTTTTTAAAATGCTTTGGTTATGTTAATGTGCCAATGTTGGATAAAAGCCTTAAATATTGTAATGGTGGCTGTAGCTGAGGGAAAGTCTATGGTATTTTCAACAGAACATTATAGACCAAGGAGTGGTCTGCAGGCCAGACGCATCACGCACTGGCCATGCCCACGCCCAGTTTAGCGAAGGAGAAAAAAATTGTGATACATCAGGTGACGATGCCATGGCGATGTGCGTTTGACACCCCTGCTATAGACAGAGAATTTGAATATAACCATATAAACAAAATAAAATATAACTGCATATTCGCAACAGGTTCAACTAAAACTCTAACTCTGTTATTAGTATGAGGGGAACCTTTACCTTTACTTCACCTTTAATCAGCTATTCAGAAAGAAGCAGAGGAGACCACTGGGTTCCAAAGTACTGAAAATGTTGTTAGTAGATATGCCATGTGTGGAACTCCTAAAGTCGTGATGGAGAATCTATGGCACATGTACCACAGGTGGCATGCGGAGCCATTTCTGAGGACACACGAGGCATTGCCCTGTCAGCTCCAGCATGCTGATTTTCAGCCTTGATTTTCAGCCATTTTTCATCCTTGGAGGCATGTGATACTCCACCCCACCCCCCATCCTGTGCATGCACAGAAAGCACAGCGTGTGGGGGCATTAAATTATGGAGGTGGGCATGTGAGTGTGCGCGATAGCATGCACACACATGATTTTGGCACCTGAGGCGAAAAAGATTCGCCATCACTGTCCTAGGGGAATATGAAACACGCCCCTCTATCATTGGAAGAAAAATGAAAGAGAAAAAAATTCTTCCAAGTTGCTTTCTCCCAGGACTTTAATATCATTTAAAAAAAATTGTGGGATCAGCTTATTCTCAGAAATGTCTTGTTCAGAATTTTGTTCAAGCTGGGTTATCAGACAGAAACTCACTGTGAGGCTATGTGCCAGGCACTTACTTTCTGCCCTGTCTGCCAGGGGTCATTATAGGAAAAACATTTCTGGAGCTCACTGTTTATGACTCTTTGAATGCTGCTTGAAAATAAGGATAAGAAAATGCTAGCTTTTAATACAGTACATTTAATACATTTATTAGTTCAAAAACAGGTATAAACCTCACAGAAACAAATCAACAAAAACATGACAGCCCACCTTGAATGTTACGATTTTGCTGACAGATATGTAGTTTTAGTTAAAGAGGAGGCTGTTCTTCAATGGAAAAAACTATCATATATAGATCAAGCAAGTTTTCTTACTTTTATCCAGATATATTAGTTACTGTAAAATAAACAACATCCTGTTGCAATTCTGACACACATATAATTTTATGGCTATTTAAAAAAGAACTACAATTCTTTGTAGCCACTTACCACTGTTATATGATATCAAAGTGAAAAAATTATAATGAAATGTGTTAACATGGGTCTAAATTGTCTGTTATCCTGTCCCTCCAGTTACAAGGCAAGTTCAGACAAGATGAAGCAGTTTTTAAAAAAGAGGACCGGGGCAAGCAATTACAAGCTTTAATGTTAACAGGCAATCAAGGGAGAAAATCAAAGTCATACAGAATTAATATGAGCAGGCCAGCCTGGAAATGATGCAGGGAGTTGTTGCCTAGCAACACGATTAACGCTTGATGATGCTAATTTTGTATAGGCTTTTTTTTATAATATGGCAACATTTTTGGAAGAGAATGATTATATTTGCTGCTAAATCATGGGTTTTTGAAATATGTACTTTAAATTGCCTGATGCAATCATCCTTCCTGTTTGCTGTTTCCTATTGTTGTAAAATGATTTGATTGCAGAGAGTTTAAATATACTGTAGAAACTGAAGCGTGTAACTGGGTGGAACTGCCATGATTATAGCAATTGTTAAATGCTTCTGATACCAAAATGTAACAAGCAGCTTTGTGTTACATTTGCACAGATTGGCAAAGAAAATTATAGATAAAATGGAGCAAGGAATGAAAAATATAATTCTATCATTAATCCTGTAATAAAAGGTAACATTTTTTAAATGAAAAGGACAGAGATCAACGTGTGGGTCATTTGTAAGCTTTGAAACATGGAAGATCTAGCACAGACCGGTGTTAACACTTTTTTTTTTTTATCCATCTAAGTTTCCTGACATGGTTTTACCTCTTGCCACTCCACCCAAAGAGGACTGAGGGTCCAAAATGTCAAACATCACCTGCCACTTTTTCACATGCATTGCAAGCAGATTTAGAAAAATAACAAGAATAAAGTTGTTGAGATCCACCTATAAGAAAGCCAACACAAATTTTTCAACTTCAATGAAAGACATTGTAAATCGTTCCTTGTGGGTTATGCTCTGCTATTAGGGGCTTTACAACAACATTAATATGCTGTACATGGGGTTGCCATGTGTCACCAAGGGATACCAAGAATAACAGTAGAACTAAAAAATCAGCTACATTTTGCTGTAGCTGCATTTGAAGGCCTTGCATTTAAAATGTAAAGTAAATCCCATTGAAGCAAAGGAGAAATAAAGGAGCAAACACATTTAGGATGATGCTACTAATAAAACTTAAAATTCATAACACTGATGCTCTATGACTTGTCCATGTTTCATTGCTTATTAACCCCAAATACTTAATGGGAATAATTTCACTGGTTTACAATAATAAGGAAAAAGTATGCAAGCATGGAAACACATCAAAAAACGATTAATACATTGCTGAACCTTTTTGCACTAACCATCTCCCCACAAATATGTACTCTTTCCCAATTCTCCTTCTTTTCAATTTCTAAAAATGTTCTGCTTCAAGAAACAATATGAGAGGTATCCCATTAAGAGTCTACAGTCCATCAAATTTCCACTGCATCTTTTTATTGCTTTAATTCAAATTTCTGCAGGTGTCATTTTATTCTATTAATGAAAATCAATAAAAAAAATCCTGATAAAATAACCCTCTTTTGTTTCCTCCTTCACAAATAATTGATTTTATAGCCTAATCTCTCATATTCTCTGAACATTCTATCTTCAGGACTGACAAGAATACTCAAAACTGACAACAGCCAAACCTCACCTTTATAGAAATATTTCCCATTTGCTACCTTTGTTTCTTCTTTCCATGTACATTTTTGTACCTTTCTTAACTTCAACCAGCTGCATATTTCTATTTCAGAATATAATTATTAAAATCCTTGTATTATGGGTAATTGATTCAATAATGGAAGAAAAAATTGAATTACCAAATCAAAGGCTTCTGATTTAGTGCCTGTTTAATCAGAAGTTTCAGTTCAAAGAGTTTTCTTCTCAAAGAAGAGACCCTGTCTATGAATGCTGGATTTCTAACCCTTATCTGTCTTTTGCCCTCATTTTCTTGCCTTCTTGTCTTCATTTTATCTGCCTTTTCCCTTGTAGCTCAGATTTCTATCATAGGATCTTAACTTCTCAGGTTTCTTTACTTTCAGCTGAAAGTGCAAAGAACTGCAAGCCTAGTGATAAAAGTAAAGGAGCACAATGAAAAAATAGGGCTAAATTTAAATAGAAAGAAAACCAAAGTAAGGAGAACAGGTAAAACAATCAGCCTTACAGCTGGCAGTGAAACTATCAAAGATGTGGATAGCTTCTGCCTTTTATGATCATCCCTCAGCAGCAAAGGAAAAAGTAGTCAAGAAAGACCTCTCAGACCAGCACTTGGAAGGCCTTGGAAAAGATATTCAAATGCTGGGATGTGTCCGTACTTACAAAGATTCGAATTGTGCAACCCATGGTATTCTCTTTGACACTTTCGGCAACTGAAAATTGGAACCTGAAGAAGAAAGATAGGAAAAATACTGATGTTTTTGAACTTTGGTGTTGGAGAAGATTCCTCAGAATACCAGGGATAGATAAGAAAACAAATATCGTTGAACAAATCGAACCAGAATTTTCACTTGAGGCATAAATGGACAGGTTCAAATTATTCTACTCCATTCTTTGAAGAATGCTTTAATGTTGAGAAAGAGGAGTGGAAGGAAAGAGAAGAAGAGGATGACCAGCAGCACAGTAGATAGACTCATTTGGTGTAACTATGAGTGTACTGTCGGAAGACACGAAGGACCAAGGTCATGGGGAAAATCTGTATGGTTGCTAAGAGTAGACAATCACTAGATGGTACATACTTGAAAATCATTCTGAGCACACCTCTTTTTTTCTCGATGATTATGCCCATGCCATGTGTCCTTCTTCAAATCACAACTCATTATCCCGAATACTGTATATTCCTAACCAAATCCTGTAAATTCCAATAGTTGTTGTTCTGAGCAGATTCTGGGTTGGATTTTGCATCTCTGCTTACTTATATCTATTTTGGATCACTTTCAAGAGTGACACCATGGTGTGCATCATCATAAAGGAAGAATACAAGGAAATAGTTAAACAGTAACTGCCAACAATTTTAATTAAACTAAAATCCCAAAATGCAGCTGAAAGAAAAACCAATATAAACAGGCATTTCTTTAGAGCCTGCATCAAAGCTTGCTACATGATTACCTGGCAAACCTCTGATGGAAATGTGGAATTGAAGATGAAAATGTGGAGTTACACTCAAATGACTTTCCTTATTAATCTGACTACTCTTGGTGATGAAAGCATAGGACAGGTCTTTATGGATAGCTTCAGGAGATTGTCATTAACAAAAGTGAAAGTAGGGCTTGAAATAACTCTAGCTCAAACAGAATTTTCAACAATGTCGAGAACTGTATCAGCCATTAGTACAGATAGTATTATATTAGTTCCAAATGCATCCGGTACTTGGATGGCTGGATTCTGCAGATAAGGCTTCTGGACTAACTAAAAACCATAGGGTTGTTCCTGTTATGGAAACTTGGAAGATAACACATTGTATTGAGCTAGAAAAACGGTAGAATATAAATTATATAAGCAAATATAGCTCCATATAAATGCACTACAATAGTTTGAAATTACCATAACATTTAATCAAGCCAAGATCAACTCTGTTCAGATTCAATCTTAGATTGCCTATCAGTCTAAATTTGGGGGAAAAAAATATTCAAGGCTATTTCCATACAACTTAACTGTTCAAGTTGGTTTTCAAATTCACATTTCGTCCCTAAGAGGGAATACATCCCCATCTAAGGCCAGATAATTATTTTTAGCTGAAATTCAGTAACTTCCATAATTGAGCCTCAACCTCTCTGACCAGTTGGGCTGCCAGTTTTCAAAGCAGCAAGCCCAGCATCTTAAGTTGTCATGTGATCAAAATTCAGAAGCTTGGCGACTGACTCATATTTATGACAGTTGCAGCGTCCCAATGTCATGTGATCACCTTTTGCAAACTTTTGACATGCAAAATCAGTGGGGAAACCAGATTCACTTAACAGCCATATCACTAACTTAGCAACTACAGTGATTCACTTAACAATTGTTGTAAGAAAGGTCATAAGAAGGAGCAAAGCTCATTTAAGCACTGTCTTGCTTAGCAACAGAAATTTTGGGCTCAATTATGATCATAAATCTTACTTGTATAAGATTTCCAATTTTTCAAACAAATCCTTGTCATTTTTTTCCTGACCAAACTGGGCAGCTTTGCCACTTCTGCAAATCCATTTAATTTTATAATCCAAATTTCTATTGTAGACATTTCATTGCTTTTCTAACTTTTTGCATCATATTGGTTTAAGTATGAATGAACAGCCAAAATGTATATTGAAATGTATGACTTTATGTCCTCTACATTAGGGGTCCCCAACCCCCGGGCGGCGGACCAGTGCCAGTCCGTGGCTTGATAGTAACCGGGGCGGAGTGAGTGGCGGAGAGAGTAGCGCAACTCTTAGAAAAGTGTAGCAAATGCTCCACTATCCTGGCGGCTCGCTGGGGCTCTCCCCGGGGGGCAGGACAGGGGCAACGGCCTGCATTGGGTGGGTTCGGGGCACCACCCAGTCCTGCACGGGGAGAAGGGGCTGCCAGGCCCTCCTGCCCGGGACGCAGCCCATCCTTCCCTGCCCCAGCTGAGGATCCTTCGCCCGGGACCCCTGGCAGCTTTCCCACCCGGTTGCACGCAAGGCGCCCTCCCCGGGTCGCGTTCCTATGAGATGTGGGTTCCCGCCTCGGGTTCCACGTGACCGCCGAACGCGCGCATGGCCCACGTGACTCGACTCACCTTCTGGAGGCTCCCACCAGTCCACGGAATTTTTTTTACATGAAACTGGTCCCTGGTGCCAAAAAGGTTGGGGACCCCTGCTCTACATTACACATGATAGTAGCAATTTATAGGCTGTGATAATTGCATGAGAAATTTAAGGGAATGGTGATAACTAAAGAAACAGAGGTGATCTTTATCTATTTTAGGGGGCTCTAGGGAGGGGGGTGGGCATAGACAGATTGAGGCAGAAGAATTACATGAAAGAAAGGGCCGGACCAGTAGCCGACGGGAGGAGACGGAAGGTACCGATTTGAGGGGGGAACCACGAGTCGTGCCATTAGAGGGCATTCCAATCCAGAGGGTCGTGGGGAGGGGCAGGGCCGAGGGGAGACCATCCTCCCGGTTGTTGGCACGCAGCCGTTGGTTACGAACGGTCGAGTGCCACAACCCCCGCAGGCTAGGTGGTCAGGGAATACAGAGCCTGGGCCTGCGGCTGATGTTTTGCAACGCCAGGTCCGTGGTCAACAAAGCCCCCCTCGTTCATGACCTTGTGTCAGAGGGGGAGCCGGACCTGGTAGGAATTGCGGAAACCTGGTTGGGCCACGAGGGAGGACTTCCCCTCGTTGAAATGTGCCCGCCAGGCTACCGCGTTTTTCATCAGCCCCGGGTCCAAGGTAGGGGCGGTGGGGTAGCGGTCATTATCAAGGAAGGTCTTGAGCCAAGAGAGACCATTGTGCCACAGACTACCGGTTGCGAGTCCCTCTGCGTGAAGTGGGGCCTAGGGAGGCAGTTGGGCTTGCTGGTTATATACCTGGCTCCTCGTTATGTAGCAGCAGCCCTGCCCGAGCTCCTGGAGGTGATCGCTACGGTGGCAGTGGAGACCCCCAGACTTATAGTCATGGGGGACTTTAATCTGCCATCGTTGGGCGAATCATCCGAGGTAGCTCGGGAGTTCATGGCTTCCATGACGGCCATGGACCTGACCCAACTAATTCAAGGCCCCACCCACGAGGGTGGACACACACCGGATCTCATTTTTGTCTCAGGCCAATGGAAGAGTGATCTGGGTATAGGGGACATAGTCATCACACCCTTGTCATGGTCAGATCACTCACTTCTCCGGCTCGACTTTCCGACCGCTACTCCCCTCCGCGAGGAGGCGGTGCCAGAACCACCTATCTGGTTCCGCCCCAGGCGCCTGATGGACCCGGATGGGTTCCAGATGGCGCTTGGGCCACTTCCTGTACCCCTGACCCGCGCCCCGATGGAGGACCTCGTGGCCGCATGGAATATTGCGACCACGGGAGCCTTGGATTGGGTCGCGCCCTTGCGGCCTCTCTTGCGGCGCCGAGCCGCCCCGGCTCCTTGGTTTACCGAGGAGCTGAGGGCGATGAAACGCCGCAAGAGATGCCTAGAGGGAAGATGGAGGGCTACTCGCTCTGAATCTGACCGGACACAGGTAAGAGCCCATTTACGGACTTACATTGTGGCGCTGAGAGTGGCCAAACGCCATCATTGTGCTACTCTCATAGCATCCGCAGAAAACCGCCCTGCCGCCCTGTTTAGGGTGACCCGTTCCCTCCTTCAACAGAGGGTGCGGGAAGCCCCGCTACAGGGTAGAGCAGAGGAATTTGTGACTTTTCTGCAGGACAAAACCGCTCAGATACAGAATGAGTTAGCCCCCATTCTTGGTCCAGTGGGGTGCCACGAGGCTGATCTTGTTTGGGAGGAATTTGACTCCGTTGCTTCCGAGGATATGGACAGGCTACGTGGGCGACTGCGAGCCACCATATGTTTATTGGACCCGTGCCCCTCCTGGCTTGTACTGGCATCCTGGGAGGTGACACGAGGCTGGCTCCAAGAGGTTGTCAACGCTTCTTTGAGTGAGGGTTCCTTGCCTGCTTCCCTAAAAGAGGCTATGGTGAGGCCCCTCCTTAAGAAGCCCTCTTTGGATCCAGCTCTTTTAACCAACTATCGTCCCGTCTCCAACCTTCCCTTTTTGGCGAAGGTTGTTGAGAGTGTGGTGGCACAACAGTTTCCCTGTCACCTGGAGGAAGTTGATTATCTAGACCCGCGCCAGTCCGGCTTTCGGCCCGGGCATAGCACCGAGACGGCATTGGTCGCGTTGGTAGATGATCTCTGGAGGGCCAGAGATGGGGGTTGTTCCTCCATCCTGGTCCTATTAGACCTCTCGGCGGCTTTCGATACCATCGACCATGGTATCCTATTGCATCGGCTGGGGGGGTTGGGGGTGGGAGGCACCGTTTTACGGTGGTTCTCCTCCTACCTCTCTGGCCGATCGCAATTTGTGTTGGCAGGGGAGCAGAGGTCGACCCCGAGACCCCTCACATGTGGGGTGCCTCAGGGGTCGGTCCTCTCGCCTCTCCTGTTTAATGCATACATGAAG
Organism: Rhabdophis nuchalis; assembly: GCA_039707465.1. Taxonomy (NCBI): domain Eukaryota; kingdom Metazoa; phylum Chordata; class Lepidosauria; order Squamata; family Natricidae; genus Rhabdophis; species Rhabdophis nuchalis. The sequence continues at coordinate 41,274,605 of CM077649.1, read as the reverse complement.
CCGCTGGGTGAGATCATCCGTGGTTTAGGGGTAGAGTACCATCTATACGCTGATGATACTCAGCTGTATATATCTACCCCAAACCACCCCAACGATGCCGTAGCGGTGATGTGCCAGTGCCTGGAAGCCGTGCGGATCTGGATGGGAAGCAACGGACTCAGGCTCAACCCGACCAAGACCGAGTGGCTGTGGTTTCCGGCTGCCCGATTCAACCAGCTCTCTCCAACGCTGGCCATAGGGGGCGAACATCTTGCCCCTGTGGATGGGGCGCGCAATTTGGGTGTCCTCCTGGATACCCGGCTGTCTATGGAAGAGCAAGTGACAGCCGTGGCCAGGAGGGCGTTTTACCAGGTTCGCCTGGTCCGCCAATTGCGCCCCCTATTGGATCGGGACGCCCTTCGCACAGTCACTCATGCCCTCGTGACATCCCGACTGGACTATTGTAACTCTCTCTACATGGGGCTCCCCTTGAAGTGCACCCGGAGGCTTCAGTTAGTTCAGAATGCAGCCGCGCGAGCAATCATGGGAACCACTAGGTTTACCCACATTACACCGCTCTTGCGCGAGCTGCACTGGCTGCCTGTCGTCTTCCGGGTGCGCTTCAAGGTGTTAATTATCATCTTTAAAGCGCTCCATGGCTCGGGACCTAGCTACCTGCAGGATCGGATCCTGCCTCACACATCCTCACGGCCGATTCGCTCCCACAGAGAGGGACTTCTCCGGGTGCCGTCCACTAGACTTTGTCAGCGGGCGACGCCCAGGGGAAGGGCTCTCTCTGTGGCGGGCCCGGCCCTCTGGAACGACCTTCCCCCCGATATTAGAACGACCACGGACCTCCGCTCCTTCCGCTTGAAATTGAAGACTCATCTTTTCCGCCTGGCCGGCCTAGGGTAGTCTCTCTCTCTATGGGTTTTTAAATGTATGGGGATTTTTAGTTAATGGGATTTTAGCACAGGAATTAATTTAATCTGTTTTAATTTTGCTATGTATGTTGTATATTTATTGTTTTTATTTCTCCTGTGCACCGCCCCGAGTCCCTGTGGGGAGAGGGAGCGGTCAATAAATTTAGCTATTATTATTATTATTATTATTATTATTATTATTATTATTATTATTATTATTATTATTATTATTATTATTATCTTGAGGAAACCCTATGCAACAATGAAAATGAATGTGATCAGGGGAAAAAGTTGGACATGAGTGAGATAACTGGATACTGAAAGCAAGTTAAGAGAGTACAAAGCCTATAAGCATGGTGATTGACAACTCTTACAAAAAAAAATCAAGTGTTTATTTTGAATGCATAATTGAAATAGAACTACAGATCAGCAAACGAATGAACATAGATCTGAAAGCATATTGAATTTGACTGCTTATGATGAAAAATTGAAAGAGTTATTGATGAGGGAGTCTGAGTGTCGAACCATTTTGAGTAGCATTGTATCTTGGAGGAAAATGGATGAAAAAAATATAAGGAATGCCTATAGGAAGAGAAAAGAGAAAATATGAGTCTTGCATGATATATTGGTAGTTAAATATCTCCCCAAAATGAATGAAAATGATCAAGGTTAAAGACTGGAAAAAGAGAAAATAATTACATTTGGAGGATGGGAAATATGAAAAGGAATGTGTGGCTTATTTATATGGCAACTGTGAGACCTCTCTAAGATTGTGGAAAGACTGGATCTGAATCACTCTAAGCAATATTATTATTGTTACAAAGGAAATATAGCAACGGTGAATGCAACACCCGCCCCCACAGGGATTAGTTAGGGATCTTACAGAATTTCGATTGAAAAGGCACAACGAACAAGCTTTGAGAAGTGCAATGTTGTGTTATGAAGGGCAGAGAGTGCTGATCATATTTTTGCTCATCAGCAAATCTTTAAGAAATGTATGAATGTGACAAAGTTAGGAGAAAGTATGTGATAAAGAAAATAGCTTGAATTGCGGAATAATTTGTGTAAATATAGAATTGAAGTTGGGTTGCCGAATGTGGTAAGAGTGGTATTTGATGAAAATAAAGGATGCTTTAGCACAGTGATGGCGAACCTATGGCATGGGTGCCACAGGTGGCACGCGGAACCATTTCTTAGGGCATGCGAGGCATTGCCCTGTCAGCTCCAGCAGGCTTGTGTGCGCTGGCCAGCTGATTTAGGCCTTCTTTTGAGGCCATTTTTCGCCCTCTGGAGGCTTCAGGGAAGCTCCTGAAGCCTCTGGAGGTGGGGAGGGGAGGCTGTTTTCACCCTCTCCAGACTCCTAGAAAGCCTCTGGAGCCTGAGAAGGGTGAAAAAAGCATGCCAAAAGCAGTGGGTCACGCACATAGCATTATGGGTGTGGCACGCCCATGCACGACCCCCCCTGCGCTCCCCCCGCTTTTGGCACGCGAGCCAAAAAAGGTTAGCCATCACTGCTTTAGCATAAATGCTAAGTGAATGGTTCGATACCGCACAAAGGAGTAAGACAAAGTTGTTTGGTGTTCCCTTGCTTGTTTAATTTATTAATGGATAAATCTATAAGAAATGCTTGTGGAGGTAGTAGGAATAAGTAGGTGTGGGGCATGAATGTGATTTACTCTTGTAAGCATTGTAATGCCATATGGTTAACTACAACTCAATATGAGATAAATTGCTTTATGCTTTGAAGGGTATTGATAAAAAGAATTTATCAATGATTGTTTGATCTGGTTGGAAGTTAAAACCCACTTTTCTCCTAGAGAAATGAAACATTTTGGGAAATATTAAAAAGGCAGAATATTTCCACTAAAAATAGAAGTAGAAACTCAAGAGAGGCAGAAACTCAGCTGCCCCCACCTTTGTGAATGAACCATTAAGGCCTGAGCCAGTCTACATAACAAAGATTCCCCTTCAGCTTCAGGGTGATGGGATTAAGGCATGGGCCTCAGGACATATTACCCATCTCACCACATGGTACCTGGAAAGATTACATCATCATCCAGCAAGTTAAGCAAGCCTGGGAGGCAATCTAGAGTTGCCCCTGCATGGTCCCATGGAAGTCTCACAACCAATCAGAATACAAGCTCAAGTTCAAAGCCCAGAGAGGGCATAAAACTAGGGACTTTCAGCATCTCTGCATTTTTTCTGCTCAGGAACTCAAGCCATGTGATTCTGTCCACCATTAAACCATCTTTCCAAGCAGCCTCCATGTTTTCAGTGTCTTTTTGCCCACTTGGAACTGAACCCAGATGGACATTTCTTCCAACCGATCAATACAAATTAACTTTTTGGGTTAAAGACATGTCTTAGCAAAGTGTGAAGGAAAGTCACAGGGGACAGAAATGTTAATTTGGGCTAAATTAGAAGTTCAAAATATTGCTTACTCATTCTAAAAATTTTTGGGAGAAAACTGATCATTCTTGGGCTTTTTAAGCATGCTAGCATGTTGTGTTCACACAACAACTATGGTTTATAAATGGCTCAGTGGTGGGTTCTGGGTGGTATGGCCCGGTACAGCCCGGTACGGCCTGGTATAGGTGTACCAGTGGTGGCTGGGAGCAGTGGCCACCGTACCAGTGGGCCTTACCTCTATTTGGGGGCCACCGTATTTCAGTGGGCCTTACCTCTATTTGGGGGAAATGGGCCACTTACACACACATGCACAGTGTATGGCACCTGTGCAACCTCGCTGAGCAGCTGGGGCATTGCAGGGCAGTGGTGTGAGCATGCACGTGCAGCGCCCGCACCCGCGGTGGACACCCGGCCCCGTCGCACTGTACCAGTTGCGATGGGATCCGGAACCCTTCACTGGTTAGGCTTAGCAAATTATATGAATCCATTCAGTTTGCTTATTTAGCAATTCATGGTTTGATATAAAATCTTGTTCCCTGTGGTGCTAGGATTACTGATCTACTTTGCCTTAATATGATTCTAAGTGACTATCTCAGAATGAGAGCTGTTTATTGAACAGCATGAACAATATCTAAGATGATGAGATGCAGAAACCCTTATCTGTGTGCTGCCATCTACTGGTTGTCCATTGGTCTGCAACCTCTAGTAAGCAATGTTGGCCGATGTATGCAGAGCTGGAGATTATCCTTTCTTTTTGTCTATTTCATCATCAATTACCCGCTATGCCCTCCTCTGGAACATTTCACTTACATTTTTTAGATATTTTGTAAACATCATCAGTATGTTAAACCTTTGTCTGACCTTCTTAGTATGTATACTTTCATAATATGAATTTTTTTTTTCTATGTAAGCAGCCTTATTTGTGGCTGGAGCAGTTGGAATGGAAGTTATGTTCCCCCAGTGGCTTTTGACTCCTTCTAATTCAGCTCAAAAACATTTATTTTATGATTTACTTTGGGGCAGCAGCAGCCCATCCAAGAATGTGTCCTTCTCTTATGACCACTCAAGGGAGGTTTTCTGCAGTGATGCCTTGGAACTGCAAACCGCAAATGGAAAATCCATTGTGTTAAAGAAATAATAAACTGCCAGTAGATTTCACTGGATCCAGTTTGGGCTCATCGTGAGTTTTCTATTATAAAAGAGCCAGGTCAGAAATAAATGCATAGGTGTATCAGTTTGGTGTTCTGCTGCAAACAGGTATTACAATTGTTTAGGAAAATGTAACCATCTACAGGTATTAATTTACAATAGCAGAGTTGGAAGGGACCTTGGAGGTCTTCTACTCCAACCCCCTGCCTAGGCAGGAAGCCCTAGATCATTTCAGACAAATGGCTATCCAACATCTTCTTAAAGACTTACAGTGTTGGGGCATTCACAATTTCTGGAGGCAAGGTGCTTCACTGATTAATTGTTCTAACTGTCAGGAAATTTCTCCTCAGTTCTAAGTTGCTTCTGTCCTTGATTAGTTTCCACCCATTGCTTCTTGTTCTACCCTCAGGTGCCTTGGAGAGTAGCTTGACTCCCTCTTCTTTGTGGCAACCCCTGAGATACTGGAACACTGCTATCATTACTCCCCTAGTCCTTCTTTTCATTAAACTAGACATACCCAGTTCCTGCAACCGTTCCTCATATGTTTTAGCCTCCAGTCCCCTAATCATCTTGGTTGCTCTTCTCTGCACTCTTTCCAGAGTCTCCACGTCTTTTCTATATTGTGGCGACCAAAACGGGATGCCGTATTCCAAATGTGGCCTTACCAAGGCCTTATAAAGTGGTATTAACACTTCACGTGATCTTGATTCTATCCCTCTGTTTATGTAGCCTAGAATTGTCATAAACATATGAGTGAAGAGTCCTTGGTGCTCTCTGAGCTTAGTTGTTTTCTTGCAGACGTTTCATTACCTAAACTAGGTAACATCATCAGTGCTAGTAATGAAAACAGCCAAGCTCAGAGAGCACCAAGGACCCCTCATTTCAACCCTGAACTACAAATAGTCTCATTTATAAAGATATAACTGTGTATGCAGAGCAAATTTCATTAGGCTCATACAGTATGTTTATTTATTCATATAACAGTATTATGGTTAACAAAGTAAAACAAAGAAGCAGACCTACCAATAAATCAATAAAAACAACCTGACAATTCATTTATCAGATGCAGCAAATAGTTAAAGGGAAAAAAAAGGAAAAGAGTTTTAAGAGTTGTAAGACTACAATATTATTACTGCCGCTACTAATGAAATCAATTGTGTGTGGCTCTTTAAAGATTAAAAAAAAATAGCATTATGTCTCATTCATCATTGTTGCCTAAAGACCAGTGAATTCTTAGGAGAGATGAGAAACTAAGGCCAGAATGAAAAAATAAAAATATTTGCTGTTTTAATCATGGCCAATTAAACTCCCCCCTCCCCAGTTTTCTAAACTTGTGCATACATGCAGAAAATTACTCCCACCAGGATTGCTCCTGAAATGAGAAGCATGCCTGCTTGAAGAAGCTGGCAAAAGGCTGGCAGTCAGTGGCTCTATGAAACCTTTGGGACACCTTGGTCATGTTAAAGCTTTAAACTGTGGGTCTGATTGCTTCTCGCAGCCCTATTGTCTAATTAAGAAGAAACCTGGAACAGCATTTTTTAAGATGCTCCTAATTAATTTGGTTGAGTAGGTTTTACATGCAAGAAGAGTATTCACTGAGATCATCAATATAAACTCTCTACAGAATTTTAAAACCCAAGGCCTCCTTTTTGAATTGGGTCAGAAACAAGAGCTGGGTAAGCATTTGAAAAAAGGTTTTACAACAGATTAGTGGGAACAAACAAAGCACTTTGATTTCTTAAAGCAGCCCCATCTTTTTGGAAAGCTTGCAAGCTACTTTCAAAGCTCTCCCCAGTTTCTCTACCTGATTTAATTTATTTAGATTTATAGAACCGCCCTTCTCCATTGAAATGGACCCAGGGCGGTGCACAGGAAATTAAAAACAATAAATAACAATAAATACAAAAAAGTTAAGAATAAATTAAACTAAAAACCTGTGCTAAAAATCCCAATTAAAATTCTAAAATACATTTACTCATTGGCTAAGCTAGACCGGCTTGATGGAACAGATAAGAACTGATGTGGAACTGGATGTGTTCACTGGTAGCCCCAGTGAAAATACTGACCATGCATACATGTACAGGGACCAAGGAAAATTTCAAAGCAGCTGCATGAGCCCCCTTCCCAAAGAGGCCCGCTTTAACAATAAGAGAAGTGCCTAGTTCGGGTGAATATGAGCTGCAAAAAATCTTCTTTCAAATGCTTTGCGCAGCCCAGCCAGTAGCATAAACATCACGCCAGAGGAGTATTTTTTTTTTTAAACCACCTTTAAATGTTTTTAGAAAAACAAACCCATTTCTGTCTCTGTTTTTATAAACAAGGGGACTGGAGAAGAAGATTGATTAAGCCTCCCTTGTTCCATTTGTGCTAGATGCAGTTCAAACACAGCCCTGTACATTTATCATCAAATAAATAAATAAATGCACCAGAACAGAAATGGCACAATATTAATTTTACATATTGCTTAGAATAGCTATAGATCTGTGGCTTAGCATTGCATAATTGCTTAATGGGGAAGGCTCAGCCTTTGCGAAATGTATCAGTTGCCAAAGTGCAAATGAAGAATGATGGTGGGGTGAACAATGAGGTCTATGTATTATTTTTAAGCTGTTTGCCAGTTGCAGATAATAGTTATGTGTTTGTGTAGGAATTGTTGCTTAATGGGATTTACATCTGATGTAAAATATAGAAGCGCTTCCATTTTATTTTACTTTGTGTATGCTCACTCAATAGGCACAACCCAGCTCCATTTCTCACCTTGTTCAAACACTGATCTGTGCAAATAACCAAGTACGTGCAGCGCTTTTCTCAGCTTTGCAAGAATTTACATTTCATAAATGTTAATGCTTCAGATCTCTGAAATGTGAAACATATACTTGTTTACATGATAAATGCCTGATACTGAATTTGTAACTCTGTACTACAAGCTGCAGTGCAGAGAAACACCGTAACACATTCTGGGGCACAAGCTTGTTTCTACATATTACATAAAGGCATAATGTGATTTATTTGATTTTGGCTTAGCAAGTTTTTTTGAATTATTTAATCATCGGTAGCAGTGGTGGGTTTCCAATTTTTTTATTACTGGTTCGCTCGTGAATACGTGCTCGTGAATACGTGCTTACTCGCAGGCACATGTGACACTTCTGCACTAGTACTGGTTTGCCTGATCTGGGCCGAACCCAGAGCAACCCACCTCTGATCGGTAGCCTCATTTTTGCATTCCTGTAAGTTGTTTGAGCTCTTTGCCACAAAATTTAGAGACACGATTGTTGAAATTTACAGATGCAGTTTCCTGCTTTTTTAAAAGAGAAAAACACAGTGATGACTCTTGGAAGACTTAGGACAACCCATCAAATATTCCTTAAAACAGAAAATCACACACAAAATGTGGTCGTCTATTTTGTATCATTAACCCATCTACTTCACATCATTCTTGATCCACTGAGGGACCCTGGCTCTTTCCAAAGATATTAAATATGGAGCTCTTTTTTGAAAGATTGCCCATTGCTGCATACAGCTCACCATGTAAGGACCTGCTGTGATATTTATTAAGCTATTGTTAAAACAAACCTATTCTTAATATAGCTTGTGAATTCAGACAACATATTAATTGGTACATCTGAATTTGTTAATTGAAACTTCTAGTATTGTAGATACACAAGTGACAGTTTTGACACCATTCAAGTATGCTTTTTCACATGCGGTTGGACTGCCACCATGCATTTGATATAGGGCTGATACCTTTAAAAATGCTTGGTTATTTCATCTGTCCCAGGTTCTAGTTGAATTACTGACAGCATAGCTAGAGAATTATGTAGCTTGCTTGTTACAAGAACCTCAATAGCTTTCAGTCCAGTTGTTGATAGAATTGAAAGTGACTTGAGGACTGGGTTCATTAGGTCAGACTAAAATAGAAGATGTAGTTTGAGGTTCAGCAGTCTTGGGATTCTGTTGGGTGAACAGTACCGTTATATTAAGCTTTAACATGTTAATCTTAATTATCTTAATTAATTATGGTCTACTGGGCATAGCATCTTATATGAACAGCTGTAATAATAGTGTGTTATACAAACTCAGCTATGTGATCCAGAATCAAGCTGAAAAACTACGTTCCCCCTTATATGCCTCCCAAGGTTTTATATTCTTTGGGAAAGCTTCTTTTCTCTAACCCAGGGGTGTTGAACTCGTGGCATCATGGCAGCGTCACATGAAGTGTGAAGTGGCCAGCATGTAAACTGAGTGTGGGAGTGAATCTGGCCTGTGGGCCACAAGTTTGACAGCCCTGCTTTAACCTGTCACCATCTGAGTTGTATCTAATGGAGAATGAGACAGGATCTCCTCAGCAGGGGTGGGTTTCGGCAGGCATTACTGCTGGTTTGTTTGTGTGTGCGCCCCTTCCGCGTGCATGCACAGATTAAAATAGTTCTGTGCATGCGCAGAACTGAAAAACAAGATGGCGGTGCCACCTGGAGAACCGGTTTGGGGGTGTGGCAGACCTGGGTCGCTGCCCGTTCCAGCGACCCAGCCTCCCAAACCACTACCGGTTTGGCTGAACCAGTCCGAACCGGTAGGAACCCACCACTGCTCCTCAGTGACTGATTTTTTGGCATTTGAAGTTAGCCCACTGGTCTCTTTTCTACAATTACCTTTTATTATGTTTTGGTGCTTTCAAGCCAGTCTTGATTGGACAAGTCCCTACTTTTTTTTTAAAGTATCATGCCATTGTCTTTCTCTTAGGTTGAGAGAGAGTAACTGGCCCAGAGTCACTCAGCTAGCTTTGTGCCTAAAGAGGACTAAAAATCTAGGTCTCCTAGTTTCTGGCCTAGGGTCACTAATCACTATCCCAAATATCATTACGCCAGCCAAAAAAATGTTTTGTTTAGATAGGTCCAGTGGTGGAATTCAAATAATTTAACGATACTCTGCCCTAATGATTTCTTCAAACAACCAGTTCACCAAACTGCTCAGAAAGTTAACGACCGGTTCCTCCAAAGTGGTGCAAACTGGCTGAATCCCACCACTGGATAGGTCCAAGGTGTGAAAGTGGATTTCAACTGCTGCAGTGAGTGGAAAAGTATGCTGATCATTTTACTTGATTTATAATTATGATTTTCACTGTGTTTTAATTATATTGTTTTTATCTTGTTAGTTGTTTTGAGAGCTATTTAGTGGCAAAAAGGTTAGGTATTAAAATTAATTTTCCTCAGTCTATGAATTATGGATGCCTCGGTGTATGGACTGAAAGAAATAGTGAATAGAACATCTTGAATGCTTACCTCATCAAAGAAATTTAAAATAGTCATTTCTTTGGCCATTCATGTAAAAAGGAGATGCTTCATTCAGATAAGGTTTGGAACTCGCTTCTACACAAAGGCCCTTATTTAAATGGCTTGTACTGACTTTTGAATAAAGAGAATAAGTGAAACATTTAATAAATAATGCACTGACGTCTCTGATAAAATCGCTTATAAAATGATTTTGTTTTTGAGCCCAGCTTAGAAATATCACAAAATCACAGCCCAGTCTATCACAATCCTGTTACAGTCAATCTAGTCAAATGCAGGATATTTACTTAATCAATTTGAACTCCTAGATTAATATTTGGAATATTCCATTTAGATTAGATGTAAAATGTCTCCTTTAATTTAAATTGATTATTTGCTACTGTATAGAGGAAATGAATAGCTAATATTTGTGATGTGAGAAGTAATCCAAAATGAGTTTGATAAATGTTACACAGTTTGTTAAAGAAATTCCAGAACTCCTTTTGATTCCCATTCTGGCCCGAACTTTGGGTGGTCAAGACAATTTTCTTTGAGCCCAGAGGCCTAAGATCTCCGATTGAAAAATGCCTATTTTGCCATTTGATAACTTCAACTCTAGACACATTGGATAAGCAGCATCTCAATGGAGGAAGCTTCTTCCAAACCTGTCTCCTGCTTCTCTCCTCTCCCTGGGCTGTAGTATTTCAGGAGTGGCATGGTGTACTTGCACTAAGATCCAGGTCTATTGATATTAAGGGTTGTTTTTCTTTCCTTTGCTGCAAGCTAATTTGCTTTAAAAAAGCTGGGAGGGGAAGAATCCCTTAATAGTTGGTTGGAAGAATGCTGGTTGGAAGCAATCATGGGCCATTGTGAAAAACGTCCTTGTGGAAATTCTTTGTTCCTCCTTATTTTCTGCAGCAAATAAGGTACTCAAATCACCAGAACTACTGTTCTGTTTCTTTAACTTCTTTGGAGGAGAGAAAGGAGTGGAGGAGAAGGGACTTTGGTAGTAGGTAGACCTGCAGGAGTCAAGGCATTCCACTGAGTTTTGCTGCAGCTTTTCAGCATTCAACCTGTCAACAGGGAAAACATTCACAGAACATTTTCTAACTGCTTCTGAGTGTGAAAACTGGCAGCGCCCTGTGACCTTACACCCTTCAAAGCTGAGGAGACTAGATGATTCACAAAACAGTTATATTATTGTAGGGATTTTTAGGTCAGCGCCCCATTCTCTGGAAGGAAAGTCATCTGGAAGCAAAATAGTTTGAATAAACCAGGTCCAAATAGATCTTTCAGACAGATAATTCTTGTGCCAATTTCTGAAGCACATCTGGTAGGAAGATGAGAGATGCATTTCAACATCTGTAAATGCTTTTGAGATATTTTCCTTCAGAAAAGCAGTTGGCTCCCTTTGCGTTGTCCTTTCACTACTGCCAAATAGCTGTTTTTTAAAAATTTAGGCAATAGTTTGGTCTAACAAATTAGACACATAAAAAGGATAAATATTTATTGGCAGTTGCCACTATAAAGCAGTTTTAGGGAAGAAAAATCACAGCAGGTTTACTATTTTCATGCAGTGCTTATGACCTTTCTGGAAGCTTCTTACAAGGTAAGATAATAGGGATATGTGTTTGGCCACAACACACATGATAAGCCTCTGAAATACCTACAAGCATGTCTGAAAACAACCAAGTGAAAAGTTAAAACTTATGTTCTAAACTGAAGAACTATGACTACCTAACAGTTATTTAATCTATGGCATTTTACCATAATTTCTTCCTTCCTTCCTTTTTTATCTGAAGAATCATCTAATTTGGCATTGAGTATCATTTAATAGTATTGGTTTGACCATGTTTTGCTGCAGACTGTGTATCCGTTTGTGTCGAGATGGAGAAATGGAGAAATGGATGCATGTGACTTTTACAGAACACTGTATGCCTTCAAATTATATTGCGACTTTCTGAAACATTTATTTTAGGATTTATTCTACAAACTTACCATATTAGGTGATAAACATGCCATGCCTCTTCACTTGGTATATATCATTCAGTTGCTATAAACTATTTTATAGTTAAACATCCAGCTTTATACATTGCATAATGGTTCAGCGCTGCTATCAATAATTGTTTATAGTTTCTCAAAGTCTGTTATTTCCAGAAAAAAAAGGTTTTTTTAAATTTAAAGTAGTATTTTATTACTTCCCGGTAAATAAATAACTGATTATTCCATAGCTATATATGAAAAAGCATTAGGCTTTAAATTTCAACGAAAAAGAGAGATTTAACCATATATTTTACCCATAGTTTGCCATGTGTTTACTTAGCTCAGCCATAGCTCTTAGTGTCATCTGAACCTGAAGGGAAAATGAGCATTAAGCTGAATTTAATTTCCCTTTCTGGATCCTGGATGCAAAGATAGGAGACAGAGCTATCCACAAAATGAGACTGCTTAAGCTGGAAAACATTCCTGCCTTTTTTCATTTCTCTGCAGGGAGAAAGGAAATTTTAGACTTGCCCGATCAATGTGCAATGGTTCTATCCCATTTAGGCTTAAACCTTAGCCACAGACCAGTGGTGGAATTCAGCCAATTTGCACCTATTGGGGAGAATCGGTTGTTAACTTTCTAAGAAGTTTGGAGAACTTGTTGTTGGAAGAAATCTCATTTTGGTTTTTTTTTACACTTTACAGGGCTAATCTTGTAAGGAAGGCAGGAAGGAAACATTCTGTTGTTTGTAGCCTCATCTTCATTGCCCTGCTTACAGAAACTGCCTCTCCGGTTAACCCTTCTTACATTGTAACAGGTAAGGCGAAGCGCCCATCAACATGAGTGATGATGAGTTGGCTACGCCTACCCAGTCACATGACCACCAAGCCATAGCTACCCAGCTGGTCATTAGGGCAGAGAACCAGTTGTTAAATTATTTGAATCCCATCACTGCCACAGACGTACTATTTTGGCTATGCTATTACAGACATGGTGTCATAATGACCATTCTAACTGCTACCCATTGTCCAGATAATTGCACTACAATATTGTGACTAGAGGTACTAGATCTATTGCTTCCAGAAGATGCAGAAGACCATTTGAATTTGTTCTTGCCATATACATTAGGGGTCCCCAACCCCCGGGCCGCGGACTGGTGCCGGTCCGTGGCTTGATAGGAACCGAGCCGCAGGGCCGGAGAGGAGGAGGAGGGAGGAGGGGGCAGCCCCCTGGGCAGAGCACGCACTGGATGCGGGAGAGCGCAGGCGTGGCTGTTCACACCGTTGGAGGCCCTAGAGGGCCGAGTGAGCCGACTCCCCCCCGCATGCGCATGCACCGCCTGCCCCCCCTCCCCCCACATGCGCATGCGCCACCTGCCCCCCCCGCTCCTCCTCTACACCAGTCCCTGGTGCAAAAAAGGTTGGGGACCCCTGATATACATTATTACACAACGTAGATTGTACCTGGTCATCAATTTCATCAGGAGCTTCATCATCGCTGATGTCAGAATTGGTGGCAGCAGCAGGTTTCTCATTGTCTATTACAAAATTTTCAGTGCAATCCGATTTCACTTCACTCAGATCACTCTCTGCTTCTTCATACCATGATAGAACAGATTCTTCGAAGTTTGGATCACCAAATCGCACTCTTTTTGGCGGAAAACCTGGCCCCAACATTATAAAAAAATATGTTAACAAAAATCTGCGGTCAAAATGACCACAACTCAAATTCAAACACTGCTGCAGAAATCACCAAATAACTCATACAAGTGTGATACTGCATACACTTATTGGCAGAAAAGCAAAAGCTATTAGCAACCAGAATGGTCCATTTCTCAAAATAGGGGTGTTCCAAACATTTTGGAAAACAGTTGCAGTCACTATGACTGCAGGTCTGTGGTTATCTGTTAAACTATTTTTCCAGAATGTTTCACTTGTCCTCTCTTCAAAAAAAAACCAAAACCAAACCCACCAACATGGAAGATAATCAGCATACCACAGCTGGCCTAGTTTCCCATAACATTTAGCATGGCACCCATAGATATGAACACCTTTGCATGTCTCAATCCACAGTCCACCAATGAATGTCTCATTTGCACATAGCACCACTGGCGCTATGGTTAAGACAGCAGACAAGAAAGTGGAAGGCTGTGAGTTCAAGTTCCACCTTAGCCACGAAAGCCAGTTGGCTGACATTGAGCCAATCACTCTTTCTCAGCCAAACCCACCTCATAGGGTTGTTGTTGTGGCGAAAAAAGATATTGGATATTGTTGTGGATTTGAGTCGTTTGTAAAAATAATAAAGGCAATATGCAACTAAAAATATAAAACAAGATGCCCAAGATACCAACTGAACATCTTAGGAATTAAGTATAAACATGGATCTGCATGGCATCTATAAATAAAATACAGAGTCCCTGGGCAAATGCTTACAAATGCTTGTAAATGAATCTAACGGCATTTATTTTTTATTTTTATTTTATTTTATTTATTTTATTTACATTTATATCCCGCCCTTCTCCGCAGGGGACCCAGGGCGGCGCACAGGAAAATTAAAAAACATACAAAACACAATAAATACACAATTTAAAATATAAATTAAACCATCTTATCCTATGCTAAAAACCCAATTTTAAAATACCCGATTTAAAACTATCTAAAAAGTCCCCATGGGAGGTTAGGCTAGGCCGGCTTGTTGAAATAAGTATGTCTTTAGACATTGGCGGAAGAGGCGGAGGTCGGTGATGGTGCGTAATTCGGGGGGCAGGTCGTTCCAAAGGGCTGGGCCGCCACAGAGAAGGCTCTTCCCCTGGGTGTCGCCAGTCGGCATTGTCCGGCCGACGGCACCCTGAGGAGGCCCTCTCTGTGGGAGCGTATCGGTCTAAGGGATGTATGAGGCAAGAGGCGGTCACCATAGATTACTGGTGTTAAAATAACTATATTTGAGCAAGTATTTATATTTCTATCTTATCTTTCTTCATTGAACTTATGGTGGCATATCTAGAATATCCATGCATTTTCTCATTCAGGTACAGATAAATGGTTTAATCATCATGACATTTACCTAAAAATCTAATTGTTTGGCCAACAAATCATGCTAAAAGTTATGAATTTGCTAAAAGGACTTTGCATGCTTTCCAGATAAGAGGATACCATCTCCTAGATCCCCTACAAAGTTAAATGACATAGCAAATATTTGATGGGTGTTTTTTTTTACTGTGAACATAAAGTGACTTCTTAACTGATAATAAATAAGGTAAATAAGGTCGTTGACTGTAATTGAAGCTGTGGTTCTTTGTGAATGAATCTTCCTACAATGATGCAGGAAGCATCATTATTATTGTCAATTATATGCAGCAGGAGGAGAAAAAAAGAACAATTTTATTGTTCATAGTTGTTTATTCTTTAGTACTGTATGGATTTTTCCTGCAAGTATCTCTCCTGGGGTATAACCTCATCAATTTGTCTACAGAAAATGATTTGTATGTAAGCTGATGGCAGCAATTCTGGGGGGGAAAATCTTGATAGAATTTTATTATACATTTACCATCTCCACACTGTATTATTCTCATTTTTGTTTTTCATTTATATTGTCAAATGCTACCCATGGATTAAATAAGTGAAAATAAATAATTCTGTCACAAAGAATGGCCTTACTCAGTGTAATATATACTTTAATAATAAACCTGTTAACAGCACCTAGGTGAATATAGCATTGTGACTTAAATCATATATTCTAATTCTCTTTCCCCCTCTTTGTCCGAGAATTCCACGTATCACAAGTGCATCCACTGAAGTAAAAATATATCGATAATGATTTCAAAATAATTTGCAATAGCAGAACCCTGGCTTCCTAAATATTCTTACATTGGAAAACTTTAGTTGTCTCAACCCTGCTTGGGCGGATAGTTCCCAGAATGGCCAACAGTCTTGCGAATTTTAAAAACGGTCATCCCAATGTGACTATACCTGATAAGGCAAGTCTTATCTTGGGAGAACCAGCGTACAGATTCATCATCAATCATATTCTACTATAGCTGTAAAATGGAAGAAGCATGCTTGATTTGGTGCCCTTTCCACAATACCTTTGAGGCCATAGGAATGAATTATGACAAAAAATGATATCAATGTTTATGTTCAGTGTACTATTTCCTTGCAGGAGGTAGAGATCTACTCCTTCTCTTCTTTTAAGTGCGTGCAATATATGGTCACTTTCACAAGAGGGGATAGAAATTAATTTGTCAAATATTGGGGGGGGAAATTGTGCTCCCCCAAACTTTCCATTTGTCATCAGGCTTTGGTGGCATAATGTTGGGAAGCTCCCAGGACATCAAAAAAATTGCTGTAGGTTGCCTAGATGTAGAGAGCCTCAGAGGTGACTTGCAGAAACTGTCACAAAAACAAAACTATACTTGCCCAAGAGACAAGAGAAACCATGAAGAAAGAGAAAGCAGAAGCTCAGACTACGTTCTCTCAAGTGGACTGCGGTGCTGGGAGGGTAGGAAGTTAAAACCTACCTCTCTCCTAGAAAAATGAAATATCCTGGGAAATACTGAAAAAGCAGAATATTTCCTGGATAAGAAATGGAGAAACATGTTTTTAGGTAGGAAACAGACTCACTCTTAATAGCCCCCACTTTTGTCAATAGGCTATTAAAATCCCTGAGGCAATCTGCTCTACATAACAAAGATCTCCCCCTTCAGCTCCAGGGTGATGGGATTAAGGCATGATAATATTGCCCCTTTACCCATCTCACCGCAGGCCACCTGGGAAGAAGCAATGCTCAACCAAACCTGGACTCAAAACACAGCCTATAGAGTTGTCCTTGCATGGCCTCATGGGACTCTGACAACCAATCAGAATACAAGATAACAGGCCAGAGAGGGCGTAAAGCCAGGAACTTTCAGCATCTCACCCTCTCTTCTTCTTCACCCAATATCTGGAAGCATGTGATTCCCCTTTTCTGCTCAGGAGCTCAAGCCATGTGCTCCTGTCCACCATTAAACCATCTTTCCAAGCAGCTTCCATGTTTCCAGTGCCGCTTTCCCCACTTGGAACTGAATCCAGAAGGACGTATCTTCCAAAAAGAGAGAACAGATTCCAAGATTTTGCTGCTATAGCTTATATGCAATAACCTCACTACAACAGAGTTCCAGTCAAACTTATGGAGCCTCTTTCCGGACCTACCTCAAAGGCCTGATATATGTAGAGGGTTACAGACTTTGTGTTTGGGAATGTGTAGGAGTGAGCTGCCTAATCATCTATTTATTCTTTAACATTGCAGCAAACCTTACCTGCTTCACAGTATATACCTGGAAATGACCCCTGGATTGCCGACTGACTTAGACATGGAAGAAATTTATTTATTTATTTATTTTATTACATTTATATCCCGCCCTTCTCCACAGAGGACCCAGGGCGGCGTAACATAGTCATATCTGGAATATTGGCAGCATGATGTGAGCACTCTTATTATAAGTTTATGAATATGCAGGGATTGTTACTTCATATACATGGACTGAGATAATGATGTAATAAAAAACAAGACCTTTTCTAGTCTCATATTTATGGGCGTGCCATTTCCCCTATTTGTACACCGTAATTCCTCTGCTGGTAATTTATTATTATTTATCAATTTGTAAGTAATGTTAATCATAAAATAACTCTTAGACTCAGTTGGAAGAGAGAAAGTATCTCTTCTGTCTCCCTTCTATTTCTCCTTTATGACTTTCAATCTGTTGAGTTTGAGTATGCGGCAGATAAAAAACCTGGTATCTTTATTTGTCCAAAATAGAAATAGGAGAAGCAGGAGGAGGAGGACAAGGACAGGGACCAAGGTGGTTTAGTCCAAATTATCCCATCGGAACTCACTAATAATGGGATAAAAGGTAGAAAAATACTGTGATGGAGCCCTGATGCTCTGAAGACCGGTAGGTTTGATCTGAAGCTTTCCAAATTGGCTCTTCGCCTGAGGAAACAAAGAGGAAATTGACAGCAAGCAGTTCAAAAAAGTGTCAGGTTTCAGCAAGCGACACTTATTTCCTCAAATTTCCTCTAATACAAAGCCACTTATCTGTATCATTATCTCTAACACTGTAAGCCTCTATTTGTTACTTCAGACAGAAATGCCATGGTGTTCAATAAAATCTTCCCATATATGTACAAGAATTTCTTTTTTTTAACCACGATTGTATTGAGCAAATTTTTCCATGACCAAAGCATAGATAACAAGCAAGATAAAGAGTATTTTAAATTTTTCATGTGCTCCTATTCCCTAAATATGAAATCAAGGCATATAAATAATCTTAGAAATTCAACATTATCTATAAACAAATAGAACAAATATGCACTGCTGTAATGCAGCAGATGTTTTATTCTACACCAGATTTAGAAAGGAACAGAGATGATTCACTGAAGCGAGATCAGCACAATTTGATGAGAGCCAATTTATGTAACTGGAGGCTTTCTTTATCCCTCTAAGAATTCAATTGGCAAAAATAGAACTAGAAGATCCGCCACTGTCCCCCCCCCCCCACTTTACACCTTGACTTCTGACCATCTTGTTTATGATGCATTCACAAAAATTCAACAGCCTGCAAATATTTTTATATTGAAAAAGTTTTATTGGTTTTACATTTTTTAACAGGATAGGGTAATGGTTACAAAGAAATTTTGAGAGCATTCACGTCAGAGTCGTCGGGCCTTCCGAGACCTCAAAATACACATTAAAAAAGTTAACATAGAAAACATTTTCCATACCACTACAAGATGAAAGCAAGTACATTTACCTAAATTCTCCCTTCCATGCTGTCAGACATTTACAAAAAGTCCGGATAGAAATATTATACAAAATTGTTCAAGAAAAATCAAGGCAAAGTTATTTTTTTGATCTAAGTCTTTTGGCTATTGTATCTTCTTTCTCTCCTCCCTGGCCCCCCGTGGGCGGGGCCGTGACCCCCTCCGTCCCCCCTGGATCTTCCCCCAGGGCAGAGGAATGTTTTTTAAGAAAGGCTTCCGCCTCAGCAACTGTTTTAATCCTCACTCTTCCTCCTTCCCAGAACACCAGCATCCCTTCAGGTGTCATCCACTTGAACCAAATCCCGTGATCAAACAAGGTTTTAGACAAGAAAGAAAATTTCTTTCTTGAATCTCTAATTTTTCTAGGGATCTGCTTCAAGATAGTGACCGTTTCTCGTTGATAAGTTAAGGGTTTCTCTCTCTGGGCTTTCAGGATTTCCTCTCTGGTTGACCTTCTAACAAATTTCACATGTATCTCTCTAGGCACTTCATTTATCCTGGCATATGCTGAGTTAATTCTGTAGGCTAGGTCAATGTCCCGCCTGATCTCATCCTTAGGTTTTTGTAAATAGTCTGCTAAAATTGTACTCATAAGATCAGGTAGGCATTCACCAGATTCCTCAAGAACATTCTGAAATCTCAAAAAATATGTCATTCTTTCCATATCTATCCTAGACACATGCCCATTTATTTCCCCCACCTCATTAGAAACATTTTTAATCTCTCCCTTAGCCCCCTCCAACCCTCCTTCCAATTCTTCATTCTTCTGTGTATTCTCCAACACTTGCTTCCGGGTATCCAATAGTTCCTTTTTAAAAGTACTATTTTCAGCCCTCTGGGCCTTTATTTCTGATATCAAAGTTTGCATAGAGGTTTCAAGAGAAGCCATTCTTTGTTCCAAATTTACAAGTGCTGCTTCTTGTGCCATGGTTAAAAGTTAAAGTCACTGCCACCAAGATGGCGTTTTCCGGGTGGGGCTGGTGGGGCAGATCAGGAGCTCAGTTCAATTCAGGGCTGTGGAGTTGCAAACAATTCAGAAACCAAAAGAGACACAATTTCCCAAATCAACAAATAGTAATAACGAAGGTATTCCAGAGAAGAAGTCACAAATCCATCAAAAGAATTTTTTTTTTCAAAAATCCAGAGAGAGTCCTGCTTTCAAAGAGACGCTGGAAATTTTCCTTAGTTGAAATAGTTAGGCAGGGACAAAGAGAAGCCACTTCCACCGCCCATCTAGCCAGAGGGAGAGAGTAGCAAAAAAAAAGAATTTTTTTAAGCTCAGCCAGACCTAGAAACAATGTTGCAGAAAGTCACAATCCACTTTCCCTTGTTAAAGACCGTCCGGAGTGAAAGTTTCCGCTTTCTCTTTGCAGAGAAGCCATTTTGACGTGCCGCTTAAATCCGAGGGTTTTTTTTTAAAAAATAAACACCCCCCTCCCAGTCCGTTCAGCCTGGCTGGCAGCAGAAAAAAAAAGTTTTTTTTTAAAAACTCACTCTCTCCTCGCAGCTGAAGCCTCGGGAGCCCTTCCGACTGAGCCGATCAGCCCTCCTCATTGTTGTGAATGGCGCCGTCTTCCTTAGGCGAAGGGAGAACCCCCCGCTAGCATGTTCTCCCTCACCTGAGCCGCGCCGGAAGCCACTTCCTCCACCGCCGTGGGGGGGGCGCCCCCCGACGAGCCGGCCCTACGGGAGACCCTCAAAAAAGAGGAGTCTCGCCCCCGTTGGGGGGCAGAAGAAGAAACAAAGCGGCGAGCGAGCGCTAGGCTCGCCCGTCGCCGTAGGAGCCGGAACCGGAAACATCAGCCTGCAAATATTTTGTAGAACTTCTTCTGATCTCTGCCAGTACTATCTTTGTTTTTGTTGTTAGCTACTGTTGTTGTTGTGTCTAACCTATTGCAACCCCATGGACAATGTTCTTCTAGGCCTTCCTGTCCTCTACCATCCTCTGGAGTCCATTTAAGCTCACACCTTCAGTGACTCCATCCAGCCACCTCATTCTCTGTCATCCCCTTCTGTTTTTGCCCTCAATCTTTCCCAGCATTAGGTTCTTCTCCAGTGAGGCCTTCCTTCTCATTAGGTGGCTAAAGTATTTGTGTTTTATCTTCAGGATCTGGTCTTCTAAAGAGCAGTCAGGGTTGATCTCTTCTAGGACTGACTGTAATAAACCATAATAAAAGACCCTTTCAAGAGCAAACCAAGAGCAAACTCACGACATTAGCCCTTCTCATTGCTCTGGAGATAGTATCCAAATAACTTGCTGCTCTTCTTGGAAATAGGCTAACAAGAACAATTAAAAATTAAATGTGCACAGAGCAATACATGGTTAGCTATTTATTTACACATTTACAAAAGTGTTTTCCAACTACCTCTAAAAATACCTAAGGTATTTTTTTGCTGTATGTAATGTTTTTCTAGCTAGAGTAGAAAAGGTCTTGCCTTTTATTACTTCATTATCTTAGTCCAGGTATATGAAGTAACAATCTCTGCACATTCAAAAACTTATAATAAAGAGCACTTACATCATGCTGCCAATACTCTAGATTTGACTATCAATTCTAAGAGGCTGCTTACTATTGTGACAAGATCTTCTACATGGAATTAGTGGCCCTTGCTAGAAAGGGAGACTCAGCTGACAGCTGATTTCCTTCCTGAACAGATTCTAGACTGACTCATTCCCTTCTTCTTCCTTTTGCATGGGATAACGAAATCTACGGTACGTGTTATGATTATCCATCATGCCAACAAGAGTTCAGTTAAACATTCTCCAAGCACATTCTAGCCTATTATCACAACTGGGTTGGCATATTTTTGGTGGGTCAGCTCAATAAAATCCCCAGTTACTGTTTAAACTCAGAAGCAGCATAGCAACCTTGCAGTGAGAAAGAACATGGTTAGCAATGCCACTGCTGCTATCTCAACCCAAACATTGCAATGTTCCCTTGTCTCTAAGACATTTTCCCGATAAGGAATGCCATTGCTTCCTCTGTGACCAGTCCCCAGGCAGGCAAATCAGAAACAATCAGAAATTCAGGATTGTTTACTGCATCTTTATTTGCAGTACAGGTAGTTCTTGCCTTATCACCACAATTGGGAGCGGAATTTCCAGTGGTAAGCAAGACAGTTGTTAAATGGGTTGTACTTCAATGGGTGCGCTTCAAGGTTTTGACGACCATCTTTAAAGCGCTCCATGGCTCGGGGCCTAGTTATATGCGAGACCGCCTCCTGCCCCATACATCCCTTAGACCGGTACGCTCCCACAGAGAGGGGCTCCTCAGGGTGCCGTCAGCGGGACAATGCCGACTGGCGACACCCGGGGGAAGAGCCTTCTCTGTGGCGGGACCAGCCCTTTGGAACGACCTACCCCCTGAACTCCGCACCATCTCCGACCTCCGCCTCTTCCGCAAGTGTCTGAAGACACACCTATTCCATCTAGCCGGCCTTGCGTAACCTCCATTTCTGGCTTAGATAGTTTTAAATCTGGGGATTTTAATTCGGTTTTATTATTAGAATAAGTTTTTTAAAATTTTTATATGTTTGTATGTATTTTAACATTCCTGTGCGCCGCCCTGAGTCCGTTTGGAGAAGGGCGGGGTATAAATTTAATAAAATAAATAAATAAATAAAATAAATAAATACCTGCAACCTTTATTGCCACTGCTGTTAAGCAAATCACTGCAGTTGTTCAGTGCATCATATGTTCATTAAGTGAATCTGACTTCCCCTAGTGACTTGTCAGAAGCTGGCTAGAAGGTTGCAAATAGCAATCTAATGACCCCAGGATGCTGCAACTGTTGTAAATATGTGCCAGTTGCCAAGCATCCAAATTTTGTTCATGTGACTAAGGGAATGCTGTGGCGGTCATAAATGCAAGGACTGGACATAAGGCACATTTTTCGGTGCTGTTGTAACTGTGAACAATCACTAAATGAATGGTTGTAAGTCAAGGAGTAAATGAGTTTCTGTAAACTGGGAGGAGGAATGTTTTCAAACATTTCACCTCCCAGTTTAATAGGGAAGTAAAAATAGGGAAGAAGTAGGCATGCAGGTACATAAAACTTAGTAATTCCAACCACTGCAGAAAAACATTTAAAAGTAGTTAGGGCAAAGTCCTGGTGATTAAAACATACTTTTTATAGACTAGAAATGCAAGCGGATCACAAGTCCTCCCCAAATTTATCATCTCTGAAGGGTGACAAGGATCAACTGCAACTCAGATATGTCCACAATAGGAAGGTGAAGGGGTAGCTATTCTGATCTGAAGCAAAAATGCATTCAAAGAGATGTAAGTCTATTCACTGTGTCCTATCCTAAAGATGTGCCTCTTTCTCGGCCTAAAGTACAGTCACTGCTTTATTCCAGAAAATAAGCATTTGAGTTAAGGAGGCCCTAAAGAGGAAGCAACTGGGCACCAGGCTTTTATCACACTGTTCCACCACCTCCTTAGCTCAAACTTAAATTTTCTGGGAATCACACGGCTACTGTGTGAGCCCAGGAAAAGGTACAACTTCTTCAAGGGGCCGCTGACTAGTGCAGTGACTTACCCTCCAAAGCACTCTTTGTGTGTTGGATCAACATAGTTTTAGCTCACAGGAAGCCAAGAAAAAAATAGAATAGAATAGAATAGAATAGAATAGAATAGAATAGAATTCTTTATTGGCCAAGTGTGATTGGACACATAAGGAATTTGTCTTTGGTGCATACGCTCTCAGTGTACATAAAGGACAAGATACATTCGTCAAGAATCATGAGGTACAACACTTAATGATAGTCATAGGGTACAAATAAGCATTCAGGAAACAATCAATATCAATATAAATCGTAAGCTACAAGCACAAAGTTACAGTCCTGCAGTCATAAGTGGGATGAGATGGGTGATAGGAATGATGAGAAGACTAATAGAAAGTGCTGAAAATGTCAGAAAAGCCAATGGATATGTCTTTTTCTGATTCCACGACTTGTTCTACTGGATTATGTCACTCTATTAAATGGCAAGCACAACTGCATTCTGAAGCTTCTACAGC
Source organism: Rhabdophis nuchalis (assembly GCA_039707465.1). Classification (NCBI taxonomy): domain Eukaryota; kingdom Metazoa; phylum Chordata; class Lepidosauria; order Squamata; family Natricidae; genus Rhabdophis; species Rhabdophis nuchalis. The sequence continues at coordinate 41,251,076 of CM077649.1, read as the reverse complement.
AGGGGTGTCAAACTTGATTTCATTGAGGGCCGCATCAGAGTTGTGTTTGACCTCAGTGTGTGTGTGTGTGTGTGTGTGTGTGTGTGTGTGGCTAGGGGGCATGGCCAGCTTACGTCACTTCTGTCAGGAACGTCTGTGGTGGCCCAAGCACTCTACCAGTGAAAACAAGCTCCCGAGCTCCGTTTTTGGCTGCCATAGCTTTCTTGCAACCCTCTGCCAGTGAAAACGGAGCTCGAGACCGCTGTGTGCGGCTTTCCCGAGCTGGTTTCCCTGGCAAAGGTTTCAGGGGGCTGTGGCAGCCGAAAATGGAGTCTGGGAACTTGTCTTCTCTGGCAGAAGAACCGTGGGCCAGTCCTTCACTGTTTCCAGGACGGCCCCATGGCCCAGATCCGGCCCCTGGGCCTTGGCATTCCCTGTTCTACAGAATAAATGAAAGAGTTTCGGCTTTCCCAAGTATTTAGCATATTTAGAGGCAAAATGACAAACCTGTTTTCTTTGACTGCTATGATTTTCTTGTACAATCTAGCATTAACCTTTCAGAGGTGGGGGAGGGGAGCCAAAAAATAACTTCTTAGACAAGGCATTTCATTTTGTCCCCAAACAGTCAAAAAGATCCCAAAACATGTTGCAACGTGATGACAAGCATGTCTTACACACTTGGAAGAGTCCTAAATATTTGAAATGGCCTCAAATGCTGTTTCATAACGAGCCTGTTTCACTGAAAGGCCCCAAATGGAAGGAAAGGTGTGTTATGAAGAACTAAAAAATGCAGGTTAGCAAATATATTCAAAGAGCAGCAATTGTAACTAAAAATGTGTGCTATATTATTCTCAGTGACTATTTCTGATCCCGACCTGCTTAAAAATTTTACAAGAATTTCAGTAGTCATATAGATTTTATTGTTGTTAGTCTTTATGGTTTTTCTAGTTAATTTCTCTTCTTCCCTTCCTGCTCTACCAATCTGCTTTCCCAAAAATATGCCTTTCCTTCCCCAAAAGTAAGCCCTACCTTGATTTTTACGCATGCACCCAATATAAGTCCTACCTCCAAAATAAGCTAGTTAAGATCCCGCCCATTCCATTACAGCTGGTTGCACAGGGTGGGGCAAGGCTCATGGGTAAAAATCATGTAAGGGTGGGGATGGAGGGGTTAGCTGCTTACCTTTAGACAGTTGCAGCCAGGCCTTGCACAGCCCAACACCTACCTTGCCAGCCCACTTCTTCTGCAGCTGCTTGCGTGTCACCCCTAGCCTCCATTTCACCATCAGAGGCCTTCAAGAAAGGCTTATGCAGCCGATAAAAGAATTCTGGATTTACATGCACAGCACCCCCTGGCTTCCATTTTGCTGTCAGAGGCACTTTCAGAGCTCATTTCTCGGCTGCAAAGGCCTTTCGGGAAGGCCTCTGATGGTGAAATGGAAGCCAGAAGCAATGCCCACATCAATCTGGAGCCCGTTTCTCTGCTGCAGAGGCCTTTCCTGAAGGGGCAATATGTGCAATCGGCAACAAGCAGCCATGGAAGAAATGGGCCAGCAGTGGGCTCCTGCTGTTAGTGCTGCCACTGTGAGGTGAGATAGTGGAAGACATCCCCCGAAACTTGGTGCCTTTTTTGCTGGTGAAAAATATAGAAGATCAGGCCTTATTTTCAGGGAAACACAGTAGTAACAAGTTCCTGGATAGACAAAACTGCCTTATACCCTCTGGTACATTAATGTAAATCGGTCAGTTGTTCATCCACTTCTTGGTTCTTAAACTAAGGTCGGATCTTCTGTAACGGCTTTTCAAAGTTCTCATATCTTACAACTCTTAATTCCTGGCTCTGCTTTGATTTCTAGCTGGCTGGAGTGATCTGGTTTCTTTCAGGACTGTGTTATTTGTGTCCTTTTTACTTGGTTCTTTTCAATAAAAGTTGGTTCCAGCAGTAGTATTATGCAAATGCTGTTTCCCCACAAATGAGAGACTGTATTTAGCCTCGTTTGAATGGCAAAAGCTTCCAACAGTGCACTAAAGGGAAGCAGATTTGCTAACTTGTCCCAAGTGAGAGAAGGGAGGAGGGCATTCTCTGTTTCAAAGTACTTCATTTAAACCTCCCTAGATCCAAACTGACAGACCGAAGTTTATCCTACTCAATTTGCTAACCAGACATCTCAGATACCAGCCTTGCACATGAATTGCTCTTTCTGTGAAAAATCCTCTGCTACTAAGACACATTAACTAGTTATTAAATCTTGGGATCAAATCATAAGGAATTGCCGCTCTTAGACAAAAGCAGAATGTTAAAACCATTGACAGCTATTCCACCTAGAAAAAAATAATTCACTAAACTCTACTTGTATACAGATTTATTAGCCCATTGGCAAATGTTCTACATAAAACTTTTTCCATTCTCCACAAGGGGAAAGAAATCCAGACATGACCTTGTAGAGTGCAGTAAGGCAAATCTGTGGCTATTTACAGAAATTATGAACAGAGCAGAATGAAGTAGACCCCATCTATCACAATGACTCATGAGAGGTTAGGAAGAAATAAAATAAATAAATAAATAAACAAAGCTCCTTTATTTTTAGTAACTCCTTGCTTTTTCCATCTGCAAATGTTTGTTGTCTAAAAATAAAATTATAATGGCTTTTACCTTTAGCAAAATATTAACTTTATCTCTTAGGAACATCTACGTATATATAAGAATTGGACTCACTGCCATATGCACATTATTTTAGATACCTCGCCTCTTTATATTTGTTTATATTTGTGTTGCATTTATATCTTCATTTTTCTTTATAGTTATATTTTAAGCAGGCATCTTATGGTTTGAAAAAATGCATTGATTCAGAAAGACCTTTGATTCCAGGGAAAGGAGATCTTCACTTCTGCTTCACCTACTCCTGGGTCCTCATTGGATTATTGGTGACTTCTGGCTCAAGACTTTTCTAGTAAATTCTAGGTCCATTTATAATTAGGGTTATTTTATGATGTAGTTGTAGATGAGCAGGAGAACCTGGAATGTATCACCAAGATTTGGCTGGGAAAGAATAGTGACATTGCTCTGTTGAAGATCTGTCCAGATTTCTACACTAGGCTCAAGGCTGGGACAGAATGGTGATATTTATTTTATAGAACATATTGTTGACCAAGGCTGCTCTTTCTAAAATGGTCATAACTGCATGTTAAGTTGATCGAACAAGCTGAATGTCCTATTGATATCCTGCTGACTAATTGATTTTTCTAGGCTCCATGAAATTGTCACTGGGCTGGTGTGGGAATCTGTTCACATTTTACTGTTGGATGGCTTTCAATTTCCATGCTTCGGGAGCTGGGTTAGGAAAAGCTTCTCAGCATGTTGACTTCAAGGACATAAGCATGTCCCAAGTAAACCCTAGCTTCATACATGCAGGTGATCATATATTCAACCTTATGTTCACCTCAAAGTAGTTGAGTGGTACTCCTGTGACTTTACTGACATAATTTTTGATTTTATTTTTGATTTTATTGAATTTATACCCCGCCCTTCTCCAAACGGACCCAGGGCAGCGTAATTAGATTACTTCCTGATCCAAATAAGATGAACTGCGATCCAGGAACTCTACTTTGTGGGAAAATTAAGAGGATCCATCTTAGTGGATTTGGGGGATTTCTGAAAAGAGCTTGAGGAAGTTTCCCACTATCTGACAAGTATGGTAATTCTGTTGATTTCCTGGTTAATTTCTCATAGCCAGAGGTGACCTAGGCCATGATGGCGAATCTAGGAGTCATTTCTGAGGCCACCCGAGGCCTTTGCCCTATCAGCTCCAGCTGATTTTCGGCCGTTTTTTGCCCTTCCCTCAGGAGGGCAAACAGTCTGTTCCCGAACTTCCAGTTTGCGTGTTGGGCTGTTTTTCACCCTCCCCAGGCTCCAAGGAAGTTGTGTGCACATGCACCCAGGGTTATGTGTGTCATATGCGCAGGGTGCAAGCTGGGCTTTAAATTATAGAGGGGGGCATGCACATGTGTGCTTTTGGCACCCGAGGCAAAAAAGGTTCACCATCACTGACCTAGGGTCTTGATGAAGCTGTCTGTGAGTGGACTCTTTCTATTCACTAATCCTACGGCTTGTCTGCAGTTTTCTTTTCTTTTCCTTTCTTCTTTACTTCCTTTCTCTTTCTTTCTCTCTCTCTCTCTCTCCCTCTCTCTTTTCTTGAGATGTTTGGATGAAGTGCCAGAAACAACCACGGAGCACCACTGCAGGAAATCCAAAAATTTTATGAAGTAATGAGAATATCAATCTGGCACATAATGTTTTTTCATTGTTTACTAGCCGTTCCCGGCCACACGTTGCTGTGGCCCAGTCTGGTTAAATGTCCAACCAATCTGTGTGTAGATCTACACCTGCACACACAAACACGTACACACAACCACCGTATAACCCCTAACCTACCTATCTACCTACTGTATTCTTCCCTCTCTCTCTCTATCCCTCTACCTACCTACCTACCTACCTACCTACCTACCTACCTACCTACTGTATTTTTCCCTATCTCTCTATATCTCTCTAGCTACCTACCTACCTACTGTATTTTATTATTTATTTATTTATTTATTTATTTATTTTTCAAATTTATAAGCCGCACCCATCTCAAAACACAGGGACTCGGGGCGGCGAGTCTTTCTCCCCCTCTCTCACCCCTGCATCTTGCTTTGGGCCTAGCAGACCTGCCTGGGCCACATGGGAGTGTGCCATGTGTGAGGGAACGTTGGATGCTTATTTGGTTGCTGAGGAAACGACCGTTGGAAATGTGAGGAGTGTGTGCATGACGCATCATAAGAAGCAGCTGGGTGGGAGGAGCTACAGGGAGGTGAAAAATCTGAGAAGTGCATACCTTTTACGTTTGTGCTGCTTGCACATGACACACGTGTGCCAGCCACACAAAATGTACATATGATTGTTACTCCCTTTCTTAGCAACATTGTGTGAAAATTTGGTGCCGATTAGTGCAGTACTTAATAAATAAAATAATTTTTATTTATATAGATAGAGGTCCTAGGCTTGAGAATGGGAGTAATAGGAATAGGCTTTGGGGAGGTTAGAAGTACCTAACCTTTAGTCAGGCTCCTCCTAATAGTTTCCATCCTTAAATTCCACAGAACCTGGATGGCCTATATCAGTGATGGCGAACCTATGGCACGGGTACCACAGGTGGCACACGGAGCCATTTCTTAGGGCAAGCGAGGCCTTGCCCTGTCAGCTCCAGTGCGCATGTGTGCGCTGCCAGCTGATTTAGGCCTTCTTTTGAGGCCGTTTTTCGCCCTCTGGAGGCTCCAGGGAAGCTCCTGAAGCCTCTGGAGGCGGGGGGGGGGAGGCTGTTTTCACCCTCCCCAGGCTCCTAGAAAGCCTCTGGAGCCTGGGGAGGGTGGAAAAAGCGTGCCAAAAGCAGGGGGTTGGCACATAGCATTATAGGTGTGGCACGCCCACGTACGACCCCCCTGCGCTCACCCCGCTTTTGGCACACGAGCCAAAAAAGGTTAGCCATCACTGCCCTATATACATCCCACACATTGCCCCCATTCTGCATAGAGTAGCAATGGAGTCTGAGAAGTGTCTTTATAGAGGAGATGTGGATATAATTAGCCAGGATTTGAACTTCATTTCACTTTCTTGTTAAATCTCTTTCCACCTCCTCCACCCCCAGCTCACATAATATAGTTTATGCATTACTTGAATGTTAGACTGCACAAATGTTTTGGAACTGACTTTTTGTCCCTGGAACTGTGTATTTTATGCCCGATTGCTTATTTAATAAACAAGTGCTGATGGCATCAGAGAGCAGCTCTATCTTTTCTAGTAGCATTGATGACTAAGCAGCTGAACAGCAATTCTATCATGACAAACCGGCCTAGCCTTAAGGATCTAATTCGCCACATCTAGCCCTCCTTTTTAAAAATATAACCTTGGATCAAAACTATATATATATAAAATAAAATATTCAAGGACTAGAATCTAAGGAGGCCATTCTGGTTCAACTATTATGACTGATGTCTATTACTGATTGCATTCAAGATAATAATTTAATGCTTAATTCAGTGAGGCTGTTCTTTGTCAGTCCAACGATACATCTTGGAAGTATAGTTCAAAATACTAATTTGGAGGGAAAGACTGGAAATAAATTATTTTTCTATGGCTTCCTTTAAATATGCAAAAGCACGTGGTCTGCACTGTAGCCTTCCCCCAGGCCTTGCTTTTTAGGAAGCATACAAAATATGCAAATACAATATCTTCATAATAGAGTACTTGAACAGTGCATGAATAAAATACTCAGTATTAAATATCTGCTCTGAGAGAGACAAAGAAGTCCCATACAGGACCAAAATATAATAAAATGACCAGTTTTGCTTCTGTTATACAATTGTAATACATTTGACCTTTAGGTTAGTTTAACACAAACGAGTGGGTTAGTTTAATGAAATTAAGTTGTGTTAGATTTTGTGAATCACTTTAATTATCTTTTTATCTTGACTTTGAGTAACCTCCCAGGGTCTGCTTGGGTTGTGGTGAGTGATCTTTCTCTCTGTACCTTAACAAGATCAGTTGTTCTACTACTTTGAAACAAGTTGTGAATTGAACAAAGTGATCAACAAAGCTGTGGCTTTAAAGGGCAATGGAAAAAAATCATCTATATAAATAAAAATGTAAAATAGTTTGTACGAAGCTGCTAATCTCAAAAACTACTGCACTGATTTATACCAAATTTTGACACAATGTTCCCAAGGACTTCTGATAATAGAATACATACTTATTTTGTGCCTAGCACACGTGTGTCATGTGCATGGTACACAAATGTAAAATGTACCCACTGATGTTTTCACCTCCTTGTAACTCCTCCCACCTGGCATTTCCAACAGTCATTTCCTCAAGAACACTGTACGTAGGCCTAAAAGGGCCAAGACAAGGCACAGAGGATAGCAAACTCCCAGGTGGCCCATAGAGAGAGAGAGAGGGGGGGGGGGAGAAATACAGTTTAATAAAAGAGGGACTAGGGGAGACATGATAGCACCCTTCCAATATCTCAGGGGATGCCTCAAAGAAGAGGGAGTCAAACTATTCTCCAAAGCCCCTGAGGGTAGAACAAGAAGCAATGGGTGGAAACTAATCAAGGAGCAAAGCAACTTAGAACTGAGGAGAAATTTCCTGACAGTTAGAACAATTAACCAGTGGAACAGCTTGCCTCCAGAAGTTGTGAATGCCCCAACATTGCAAGTCTTTAAGAAGATGTTGGATAGCCATTTGTCTGAAATGGTACAGGTCTTCCTGCCTAGGCAGGGAGTTGGACTAGATGACCTCCAAGGTCCCTTCCAACTCTGCTATTGTATTATTGTATTACAGTAGGTAGGTAGATAGGGGAATAGATAGAGGGAGAAATAAGATAGGTAGGTAGGTGGATAGATAGATAGGGAGAAACACAGTAGGTAGGTAGGTAGGGTGATAGATAGAGAGGGAGAAATACATTAGGTAAGTAGGTAGGTAGGTGAATAGATAGATAGAGAGAAATACAGTAGGTAGGTAGGTAGGTAGAGGGAGAAAGGAAGAAATACAGTAGGTAGGTAAGTAGAGGGATATACAGGGAGAAATACAGTAGGTAGGTTAGGTAGGTAGGTAGGTGGATAGATAGATAGGGAGAAATACAGTAGGTAGGTAGGTAGGTAGAGGGAGAAAGGAAGAAATACAGTAGGTAGGTAAGTAGAGGGATATACAGGGAGAAATACAGTAGGTAGGTTAGGTAGGTAGGTAGGTGGATAGATAGATAGGGAGAAATACAGTAGGTAGGTAGGTAGGTAGAGGGAGAAAGGAAGAAATACAGTAGGTAGGTAAGTAGAGGGATATACAGGGAGAAATACAGTAGGTAGGTTAGGTAGGTAGGTAGGTGGATAGATAGATAGGGAGAAATACAGTAGGTAGGTTAGGTAGGTAGGTAGGTGGATAGATAGATAGGGAGAAATACAGTAGGTAGGTAGGTAGGTAGAGGGAGAAAGGAAGAAATACAGTAGGTAGGTAAGTAGAGGGATATACAGGGAGAAATACAGTAGGTAGGTTAGGTAGGTAGGTAGGTGGATAGATAGATAGGGAGAAATACAGTAGGTAGGTAGGTAGGTAGAGGGATAGATAGAGAGAAATACAGTAGGTAGATAGGTTGGGGGTTATATGGTGGTTGTGTGTATGTGTGCAGATGTAGATTGGTTGGCCATTTAACCAGACTGGGCCACAGCAACGTGTGGCCGGGTATAGCTGGTATTAAATGTAAAGGCAGAGTACTGTTCCTCCAAGTTTGAACTCATGTCTGAAAAAGGATCCTACAAATAGAACAATAACGTTTCTCCGGGTGTCAATTCTTTTCTCTCCATTAAGCAAACCAAGCAGCAGTAAGAAAACTGTACCCGGGAATCATCGGCAGAACCCGACGTCCAACGGGGAGGGGGGGGGGAGGTTCAGAGGAAAAGCAAACTATTCATTGCCCTCCCGCTCTTGACTCCGCGTTGTGGGAGAGGGCTGGTGTTGGGAGTGTGGATGACCGTCAATTTACCGCCAGAAAGATGAGGAACGGCTGAGCGCCTCAGGACTTCCTTTCTGTCGTTGTCCCCCCCCCCCCGCCCCCAGGCGCCGTCCGAGTAGTCCTCACCCCTGCTGAGGAGGGCAAGGATCGTGGCTTCCCTATCTCCTCCCTCTCCTCCTCCGTTCCCTCTCCCTTCTGCTCATTTGGAGCAACTTGGTTAACCTCCCCGCTCCTTTTTTCCATGGAGGAGGAGGAACCCCCCCCCCCTTTCCCGGCGCGGTCCCAGGTAATTATTAATAGCTCCGCGGGCAGGGCAAAGCAAGGAATAAACTGGGGTTGACGGGGGGGGGGGGGAAGCGGGAGAGAAGGCAGCCGGCAGGCACCGTCTCTTCTCACCCGCATCTGTTCCTGGACGTCTCCTCGGCAGCGGAATGATTCCCACCGCGCCGTCGGGGCTGCCCTTCCTAGTCCTGGGAATGTTCCTTTGCCGCCCGCTGGCTGGGAAGCCAGGCCAGGGCGAGGCCACTTGGTCTCGCTTCGCCCGCCTGCCTTTCCCGGACGACGCGCTCTTTCTCTACGACACGTTCCCTCGGGGCTTCCTTTGGGGGGCCGGGACCGCGGCGTATCAGGTGGAAGGCGCTTGGAACCGGGACGGCAAAGGGCCTTCGGTGCTGGACGCCTTCAGGCACCGCTCCGCCGCGGCGCTTTTGAGAAACACGGCCGAGCTGGCCTCCTGGGACTCGGCCAGCGGCAGCTACGACCACGTCGAGCGCGACCTGGACGGCCTGAGCGCCTTGGCGGTCTCCCACTACCGCTTCTCGCTCTCCTGGCCGCGCCTCCTACCGAACGGCACGGCGCCCGCCAACCTCGCCGGCTTGCGCTACTATGCGCGCCTGCTCTCCGGGCTGCGGCAGCGGGGCATCGAACCCGTGGTCACCCTCTACCATTGGGACTTGCCCCGGACCCTGCAGGACCTCTATGGCGGCTGGGAGAACCCGATTGTCGTCGAGCTTTTCTTGGACTACGCCCAGTTCTGTTTCCAGCACTTTGGCCGCCACGTGCGCTTCTGGCTCACCATAGACAACCCTTACTTCGTGGCGTGGCACGGCTACGGCACGGGCAGGTTGGCCCCGGGGGTGCAAGGCGGGCGGAAGGTGGCCTACAAAGTGGCGCACAACCTCCTGAAGGTAAGGATGAAGTACAAGAAAGATAGTCGGCTTCCGTGGGCCTAAATGGTCTTCTTTGCTAAGCACTTGAGCTCTTGCTCCAAGTAGCTGGCCAGATGCTGACTTTTATCCATGGATAATGAATTATCTCTTTGAGAAGTACCCGCCTTCCTATCCTAAAGGTGCTTTTTTCAAGAGGCAATAGGACTTTCTGGTTTTTCTTTGAAGATGTTTCGTTTCTTATCCAAGAAGCTTCTTCAGCTTCTTGGATGCGGAGCAAAATGTATTGAAAGAAAAACCAGAATGTCGGGTTGCCTCTTGAAAAAGCACCTTTGGGACAACCATGACCTGGATGACTGAGAATCTCCATAGACATTTACCTGGATTCCTGTATTTCCATCCAGTACGCCTTGTTACTCAGGCTGGCTGAGAGTTGTGAAGAGTTGAAGTCCGATAGTTGTGGAGGCTACCAAGTTGGTTGGAGATTGATCTTTTTCTTAGACCAAGCCTGTTACAGTTAATATTCCATTCCCGTGCCATTGAAAGGTAAAGGTTCCCCTCACACATATGTGCTAGTCGTTCCTGACTCTAGGCGGCAGTGCTCGTCTCAGTTTCAAAGCCAAAGAGCCAGTGCTGTCTGAAGACTTCTCAGTGGTCATGTGGCCGGCATGACTAAATGCTGAAGATGCACTTGCATTTTCTACTTGCAATTTTTATGTGCTTTCGAACTACTAGGTTGGAATAAGCTGGGACAAGTAACAGGAGCTCACTCCGTTTGCGGCCCCAGGGATTTGAAACGCCGAACTGCTGACCTTTCTGATCGACAAGCTCAGCGTCTTAGCCACTGAGCCACCACATTTGTACTCAGAAGTAATTTCCAGAGCGCTTTGGTGGGGTTTACTCCCAGCTAATATAGAGTTAAACTGTTAGACCTTGGCAGCAAATAAACAGTCTTGAGGCAGATTAAACATTAAATTATAACAGTTTAATGTTTCTAGATTATGGCAACATTTCAAAAGTTGCCCCAGATATAGATTTAAACACAAATGCTAAGATTTGCAGCAAATGAACATTTGAGTAAATTGCCTTTTGACAGAAAACTTCAAATGGGAATGAGCAGATATATAACATAATAGGAATAGATACAGATACTGAAAACCTTGCTTCACATGGGTTTGTCTGGCTAGTATGAATAGAAATGAGACACTTTGCTGACATTTAACCCACTTGGTAATGAAAACAAATCACAAGGCATCCTGCAGTAATTTAATAGGGTTTTATTGGTACTCTTCACTCACTTATCAACATAAAGGTATGTAACACCAGTGTTTTCTCAATCTTGGCAGGTTTAAGATGCAAGGACTTCAGCTCCCAACTTCTTAAACCTGCAGAGGTTGAGAAATAGTTCTCTATACCTTTGTGTTCCCATGAACTTCTCTGACATTTCTGGATCTCTGAAACAAAGATCAGAAAGCTGAATTTTTAAAAGGTATCAGGCAAGAAGAGAAGTTTTCAATGCTAAAGTTGGACATAACTCATTAGGGAAAAATGCTTGAGTTTAGTGACAGCTAGTTGGTTTGCTTGAGAGATACATTTCATTGTAAAGAAATAGTGTGCAAATAGTGTGCAAATAGTGTGTAATAGTTCACTGTGTTGAATGAAATTTACCCCATTAGCAATAATGTTTTCAATCTTCGACCATTGAGTTATTATCTGATTTTTCTTTGATGTTTTTTATCTTAGTGCAACATCTTAATTTAACATTTCAATATTGTGAATCACTTGTTTTCCACCTACCAATCTATGTATGTATGTATGCATGCATATATGTATGTATGTATGTGTGTGTATGTATATATATAGATATAGATACAGTAGACACAGGTTTTTTTTAAAGCTATATTTTTCTAAAAAGATGGAAAACAATCATTTTTTTGTCATTAGAAAGGTTTGAGGGATTGCTTTGGCTTGAACATACCCACTTTTTTGTAATGGCAGTACTCAGAGGATAAATAGTTGTTGGAAACAATTTTATAAACGCCACTTAACCTAATAACTGCATTGCCCTTTTGACATGTATTTTTTAAAAAGATCTTTTAAAGACCTTTAAATATTTTAAAGATGTCTGAAATTACAATGACCTGTCAAATGTAAAAAGTTAACAGAACTTTTAATAAGATACGTTCTACTTGTGGCTAAAAGTATATTACAATGTAAGGATATTAGATAAACACATTAAAATAGCAGAGATTAGCACTGTGTGGACTATGAAAACTAAACAAAGTGCCAGAACAAATAGATTACACGTGAAATGGCTGATTAAACTATTTCAACAAAAGTCATAATAGTGATAACATATTACAGCTACTGAAACTAGTGCAATAAATTATTCCTACCGGTTTTGAATAAAAAAAAATCAAAATGATTCACTATTTTTCAGTCCAATAGAAATGTGAAATGCACAGGGTATTAAAAGGAACTAATTTAGGTCTGTTATCTAGTTCCTGAATTTAATAGGGTTCAGTGCTAAACCCAGGATAAAGGGACAAAAGGACTAGTTTAGATTTGTTATCTAGTTTCTGAATTTAATAGGGTTAAAATGATGATTGTGTGATTCCTAATAAATACATGTCAATGTCAATGACATGTCAAACACTAATAAATACATGTCAATTGCCAAGCACCCAAATTTTGGTTATGTGACCATGGAAATACTGTAGTAGTTATAAATGTGGAGACATAAGTCACTTTTTCAGTCCCATTGTAGCTCCAAATAGTCGCTAAATAAATGGTTGCAAGTTGAGGACTACCTGTACACAACTATAATCCTTCTATGTACTTAATTACTTGGAAGTAAATCCTTCCTGGGAAAAACTAATCTGTATGGTTTGACACTGACTTGATGTCAGTCAGTCAAATCTTTTCCATCCAGGAGGACATATCACTCCACAAGGTGTATAACAGGTGTGTCAAACTCACTTTTATTGAGGGCCGCATTAAGGTTGTGTTTGACCCTGGGATGTGTGTGTGGGGGCGTGGTCAGGCTGGGCATGGCCAGTTCGATATCATTAGGTGGTGGAGGCCTGGGTGGGGTTGGGGGGAATCCTTCTCCAGCCCTCTGCCAGTGAAAATGGAGATCAGAAGGGCCATACATGTCCTCCCGTATTCCATTTTTACTGGCAGAGGCATCATGAGCCGGTCCTTAACTGTTTTCAGGGAGCCCCGTGGACCAGCCTTGAGTTTGACACCCCTGGTGTATAATGTGGCAGTCTTAATTTGTTTCATGATTTGAAGGATTTGATAAGATTAAGGTTTTTATGCATGTACAGTTTTATAGTTCTTTACAAGTCACCAACAGTAAGAATTAAGAGTACTTCCCAGCCACACATCTTATTGGCATCAATTGTTGAAATAATTGTGCAATTGTGACCATGGGATATTAAAGACACCTACAGTGTAGAATCTCTATTAATTCCAGCATCTCAAGTAGATATTTGCATTAGTGTCTCTATCAAAACCAGCACAGTATCACAATTTTCAGCAGATGTTTACATTAGGAAGAATATAAAATTAGAATTTTATGTGAAGGCTATTTCATCATTTAAAACTGTAAACAAAGATTTCTTCAAAATGTTGCTTGTGGCAGTTAAAAGTGAAGCAAAATATTTTTTTCCCAAAAAAGAATATGGAACTAATATATTTAACATTGTTAAAAGTCACTACAGTAATTAATGTAATTAATTAATTAAGTAATTAAAATATCTAAAATGGTTTGGAGAGTTTACAAATGAAGTTGTAGCAAAGATGTTGCATGGAATGTTCACAATAATATTAAAAATATCAGGCACGGAGATAACACAACTTATTTAGATGCATTTTCTAAAAAAAAGAATTATGTCAATAAATCTAACCACCTTCATTTTTTGTCACTTCATCAATTTTATTTGCAAGGCCTTGGCATTCTGTATAATTTGGGGCCATATAATTCTTGTGAACTATCCTGTATGTACCCTGGGGTTACAATTTGTTTATTGAATTAGAGATTAGATTAATTACTCATCTTCTGTTTCCTGTAGCTTTTCAGCCATAAGGCTTGATTAATGTGCCTTAATCAGTGAAATGAAACTGAGTTAAACAACTGCCGCATCTTATCTTGTGCACTGAACAGTGACAAGTTCTTCACATAAATATATTATAACAATATTTGTCAAATTTGTGAGAAAGTTTTGAAGTTAGAAGTTTTAATTAACAAAGATCAATGTCAATAAAAGATGAATCCTTGAAAAAAATGACTTGTGGCACAATCTTGTGCAAAGTTGTTCAGGTTTAAAGAGTGAACATAAGAAAGAGTTCTAAGTATAGATCTTGCACAATTTCCCCCCCAACCAATGTGACATTTTTAGTTAAAACAATGGATAGCAGGTGAAAAACCTTTGCTTAAAATTCTGATACAAATGCCTATCAGTAAGAACTAGTTACACTAAACTCATGAATGGAGGTACAAAGGAAGATTAATGTATGCTGTCCAGCAAATTCCTGGGCAGTTGCTCAAAATCATTTAGCAAAAAGTAAAAATAGCAAAAATGAGGCAGGCATCAATAAGATATGCTCAGTTTAAGAAGAGAAATAAAAAGATGCAGTTTTCATATGGGGAACAATTCCTAACATAATAGTTGTAAGGTTTCCTAAAAATGTCCTAATTGATTTATGAGTATCAAGACAAGTTTCAATACAAAACTAGTCATTTATTAGGAGCACCATTAGGCAAGATCTTTTCGCAGTCAAGTCTAAGCTCTGTTTGATTTATAGCTGAACTTTATCCCTGTTCCTTCCCTTCCCCCAGTCTGTGTCATAAATCACATTCCCCTATGAGATGCACTCCTCCCAAACCTGCTGCAGTAATCTGAGATCCAACTTCAGCGGACAATGGAATGCTGGCAACATTAGGAGTTGACATTAGTTATGTTTTACATGCTTAATGCTGATTTATGACTATAATGGCCGGGAACTTCCATCATAAGTCATGGTGATTGTAAGTCAAGGCCCCCAAATGACTGGACCCAATATTATGATTTTTTTGTGGCAGTTGTTAAGTGAATGCCATGCCTCAGTCATTAAACAAATCCATGTATTCCTATGGGTGTATTATACTGGAAACCAGCAAAAAAAGGAGGACATTGAGGTAATGTGACTGTGGAACACTGCAGTCAACCATAAAGGTTGGTCAATTGCCAAGTGCCCGAAATGCGATAAATTGTTTGTACAGCTATTGACACTCTGGAACCGGTTGTACATAACTTTTGGCAGGTCTGTCATAATTTTAAATGCTAAGGGACCGGTCATTAAGTGAAGACTACCTGTATATTTAGTTGGGTTCTCATGCCAGTAGAACATAATTCAGTGTAACAAATTCCACTTTCCTTTTGTGTATTCCTTAAATCTGGGAGGATTATGAGGATTCTCTTAAAAGGCATTCAGTAGAGTGCTTCAGGAAGAGAAAGTCTTTTTGAGTAGACTTCACCTCTCAAATAGTAGACTAGCCCTACCAAATAGCAGGGCTATTTTAACATTGCCTTCATCCAGGGTTCATTTTTGACTTCCCAGTCTAGCCTTGATCATTCTGGCATCATTTTTCTGCATATGTCCCTTCCTTTTTAGGTTCAATGGGAATGTATCTTTGATCCTCACTGCCATTAAGGCAAGAGTTGTTAAGAATAAGGGAATTGTCTTTTTTGATTTCTGAAATACAACGTTCTTACCACAACAGTTCCTTCTCATGCTTCTTATTTGTTGTCTGTCACATCCTGTCAGCTATAAATAACCAAGAACATTTGTTGACTTCAATGAACAGAAGAGTTTGTTACCTATACACAAGAATCTAGTCAACTAAGGGTCAATGCTAAATTTGCTCTAGATAACAGAATTCACAGAAAACGGAGCTGGGTCTCTTGTGGTAACATAACAACTCCAAACTGATGACATGTTTAACCCACCTTTCAGCTCAGCCTGATCTTTTCCTACACATCCTGAATGTCACTTTGACATTTTCAGCTTTTCAACTTGCCTCTCTGGTAACATTTTTCCTCCCCCCTCAGTTATTTTGCATATTCAAAATATTTTCTACTTTGTTTTCAGTAAATTGTGCCATTTTTTCTTAACTTTCTATATTAAATTTCCCACATGATAAAAAAAAATGCTGATACTTTTTATTCAATAATTATATTTATTGGTGACTGAAAACTACTTATTTTCTCTTTGCTGAAAAAAGAAAACAGTGAACTTGTGATTTATAGGTTTGAGGATTGAAAAAAGTGACTTAGGAAAAGAGTAAAATTATGATGTAACCCATAGAGAGGATAAAATTCAAATGCATATACATCTGCTGTCAAAAAAATTAGAACTGCTTCTTTATAATTCCTGCCTGCCTGCCTCTTTTTCCTTTCTGTTGCTTATTCACTTTCTTTCTTTTCTAATATTTCTATTATTTTTATCTTTAAAATGTATCTTTTAAATTTCTTAACTAAAAAATTATACCAATATAATAACAAAAAAGGAAATTTACTGATCCCAGGACATAGTAGGAATATTAAAATAGCTATTTATGGACACCTATATGGTCCCTTGGAATAGGAGAAGAACATTTATCCAAGGCCCTATTTAAATATGGAAGCCAGTTTTGTTAAAAGGATCTTTTACTCTTATTTGACTGCTGATTTTTCAGTTGTATTAAAGATTCGTGACGATGAATCCAAAATGCAGAGAAAATTTCACAAAGATGCAAGTATAATGCAACCTATATATACAACCTATAAATAACCTGTTTCCTTGAAAATAAGACCTCCCCGGATAATAAGCCCAATCGGCTTTTGAGTACATGTGCTAAAATAAGACTTTCCCCGAAAATAAGACCTCCCGAAAAATATTGCAACACATCAGCAACCATGAGGTGACCATGCTCGCCACCACCTGCATCTCAAAAATAATAAGACCTCCCTGAATATAAGGCCAAGTGCTTATCTCGGGGATAAAAACACGGTAGTAGTACTGTGGTTTGTCAAAATTTTAGTATGCTCTGTTTAGTTCATTATTGGTAGAATGAGGTATAAATTGTCAGTATTATTTAATTCTGAACTTCCTTTATCAGTTTATTTCAACAGACATCAGTTATCCTTTTGTGTTTTCCCAAGCACAAATTCTTCCTCTGGAGTTGAGAAACAGACATGCTGTATGATCCAATTTATAAGAACATCAATTTACATTTAATTTTTCAAAAACTTCATAGAAAGTAAAGACAGCTAGTTAGATTTCATTCTAGAAGTTTTTACTCTTTCACCTCCTTCTTTGGTCTTGATTATATGTCTCTGTCTGCTACTTCCCTTGCCAAATGTAATAAGTTTCAATAAATCAATTTAGGGTTAGAGATACTTGTAGCTAACAGAATAACAGATCCGATCTGGATTAATGGGAGGAGGGGGCTGGAAAAGAGATAAAAATATTTCTTCCTTTGACCTTGATGTAGTTCAACTTTCTACATTAACCTTCAGTGGGGGAAAAATAGCTGTCTATTTCTTGGTATTTATCAGCTACTTGTGAAAGCTCTAGATGGTTTACAAAACATTGTAACAAAAATAATAAAATCACGTTCCACTAGAGTATAAATAAATAAATCCAACCTGCTTAAATGGAAGTAAGCACTGGATGCTAATCTCTGAAAAAATGTATGAAAAGCCAAGTTTTAACTGCTTTGTCGAATATGACAAGGGTAGTAGTCATCCAGACCTTGGTGGAGAGGGAATTCTAAAGGGTTGAGGCAGTGATAGAGAAGCAACCGTTCCAAGCCCCAAACCACAAGGGGAGAGCCTTCTCTGTGGCAGCTCCGGCCCTCTGGAATGACCTTCCCCCCGACCTGCGCACAACCATGGACCTGCGCCTTTTCTGCCGGGCCCTTAAAACTCATCTATTTCGTGTGGCCGGCCTGGCGTAGCTTTTAAATTTGTTTTATCAATTGGGTTTTATAATGGACTTTTTAGAGTAGGTTTTTGTTTAATCTGTTTTTATTATATTTATTGTACCTGATGTTTTATGTTTTATAATTGCCTGTTCACTGCCCTGAGTCCCGCAAGGGAGATAGGGCGGTATATAAATTTAAATAAACATAAACATAAACATTTACCTCGTGAGTTGAAGGAATTTGCAGCAGCGTCCGAGTTCTTGAGCCTGTAAGATTGTAAATGTTACTACAATAATTTGTATATTATTTTTGTCTTTTCAATTTGACTAATGCCTGAGAAACCTAGAAATGTATCTAGGACATTAATTTTGGTCGGCCTTTTTACTAGAGGTTTTTGTGCATATTAGAGCTGGAACATCTTTATTGCAAGAATCTGGATGAGCAGGAGATGGTGGGGAAACTACTGGCAGAAGAGGCATGCTGCAGATCTTGTCAGTCTGATTATTCTAACTGGTGGAGTCCAAGAGAAAAGCCGCCTCTGCTGATGTTTATGCCCTTTGGAACATGTTGCCCTCTGATGTAAGGGTTACCCCAACCCTCCTATCTTTTCGTAAGGGCCTAAAGACCTGGCTCTGCCAGTTGACTTAGCTCAACAACGTGGGAACAGCACAATGGAAATGGTTGATTGAGTAACAACAGATCCCACTCCTCCCCCCCTCTGCCCCCCCCCCCCCCGGTCCCCATGTGTAATTATAGTTTAATTATTGTTTTTAACAGATTTTAAATCTGTATCGATAGATAGATTTCTATGATTTTAAGCCACCCAGAGTTACTTTGTGTAAGATAGATAGCCAATAATTAGATAGATAGATAGATAGATAGATAGATAGATAGATAGATAGATAGATAGATAGATAGATAGATAGGCAGGCAGGCAGGCAGGCAGGCAGGCAGGCAGGCAGGCAGGCAGGCAGGCAGGCAGGCAGGCAGGCAGGCAGGCAGGCAGGCAGGCAGGCAGGCAGGCAGGCAGGCAGGCAGGCAGGCAGGCAGGCAGGCAGGCAGGCAGGCAGGCAGGCAGGCAGGCAGGCAGGCAGGCAGGCAGGCAGGCAGGCAGGCAGGCAGGCAGGCAGGCAGGCAGGCAGGCAGGCAGGCAGGCAGGCAGGCAGGCAGGCAGGCAGGCAGGCAGGCAGGCAGGCAGGCAGGCAGGCAGGCAGGCAGGCAGGCAGGCAGGCAGGCAGGCAGGCAGGCCATTTCTTTAAGTAGTTAACCAGATGTTTGTAGTTCAGTTATGGTAACCTTCAGTTTACCCTCTTTGAGTAAATAACATGCAAAGGGCAGAAAATGTTAGGAGAAAAAAAAGTATGAGCATGAATATAAATAAGAATATGAATTGGAGTAAGAGCTATTTGGCATAGTAATTGATTCTGATATTGAGTTTGGAACACTTTAATTCCGGGTGCCATTGTTTAGTTATGATGTGTTTGTTTTCAGTTGTCATTTACAGCAATCCTGTGTGTAGACAATTTGCTGCCAAGTGATTTGTTATTTTTAATTTTGTTGATGGCCATTACATCATTCCTAATGGGTGCTGTGGGCTGAGAGCATGCTTTGACCCTGTTACAATTCAGTCGAGATGGATGAAATATTTCAGGCCAACATTCAAAGTCATGGTGAACTTTTCTGTTCATGTTAGCAGAATAGGGCTGGTATTTTCCCCCAATTCCCACCCAGCTTTTAAAGTCATAGAAGCCATTCATTTTGCTGTGGTCACTTAAACATTGCCATGGCCTCAATTGTGGATTAGTGACTAACATAATTCTGTTCGACCATATAAATAAATTATAAGAATATTAACAGCTATAGAAATCTTGGCTTACTATTGCATTTCTTTCTTTTCTATAGGCCCATGCCAAAGTGTGGCATCTTTATAATGACAATTTTCGTCCTACTCAAAAAGGTCAAGTATCAATTGCTTTAAGTTCTCACTGGGTAAAACCTCAAAACATGACCGAAAAGAATATAAAGAATTGTCAGAAATCTCTTGACTTTCTGCTGGGCTGGTTTGCTAAGCCTATATTTACTGATGGAGACTACCCTGAGAGTATGAAACGTTACCTTCCTTTAACATTACCAGAATTCACTGATGCTGAAAAGAACTTAATAAGAGGAACAGCTGATTTCTTTGCTCTTTCTTTTGGAGCCACATTAAGTTTTAGTCGTGTGGAGCGAGACATGCTGTTCCAGCAGCATCAAACACTGAACCTGAGGCAGCTACTTTACTGGATAAGCCGGGAATATAATCCATCACAGATCTTCATTGTGGAAAACGGTTGGTATGTTTCTGGAACTACAACGACAGATGACGCCAATTATATGGATTACCTTAAAAATTTCATACTGGACACATTAAAAGGTAAGGTTGCCTTTGGCATTCTGGTCAGGATATATTAATTAAGCCAGGGGTCCCCAACCTTTTTTGCACCAGGGACCGGTTTCATTTTAAAGAAAATTCTGCGGACCGGCTGGCCTAGAGGGGGAGGGGGGGAGGGGGAACAGGCAGCGCAAGCGCACGCGGGGGGGGGGAGTCGGCTCACTTGGCCCTCTAGGGCAGTGGTGGGCAAACTTATTAGTCAATAGAGCCAAATATCAACAGTACCACTACTGAAATTTCTTTTGAGAGCCAAAAGGTGTGGCCTGTTTTATGGGAGTGGCTCAGTTGTCATGTGACCCGGTGGGCGTGGGCAACTTGGAAAATGTGGTGAAACTCACTTAATGCTTAGGACCCGAGCTGCTGCTACCTTAAGTGTCGCCGAGGCCATCCGGGCGCCACACGCGGCTGGAAGAGAGGTGGGCGTGCGCGCCCGGATGGGGCTTAAGGTAGCCGCAGCTTGGGTCCTCCGCCCGCCCGCCCGGGATGAGGCAGCCGTAACCTCCTCACTGACATACTGGCCCCTCCGGGAAGCCCCGGAAAGTGCGCCGCGGTGGCCGTCGGAAGGAGCTGTTGGAGGTGCTCTCGATCATCCTCTGCCCAGGGGGCTGCTCCCTCCTCCTCCTCTCCGGCCCTGCGGCCCGGTTCTTATGAAGCCGCGGACCGGCACCGGTCCGCGGACCGGGGGTTGGGGACCCCTGAATTAAGCCACTTATAATGTTTCAATGAAGCATTTTTCTCATGTCAATTAAATAAGTTCTACCCTGTTTCCCTGAAAATAAGACCTCCTGGGATAATAAGCCCAATCGGGCTTTTGAGCGCATGCACTAAAATAAGCCCTCCCCTGAAAATAAGCCCTCATCGAAAATATTGCAACACAGCAGCAGCTATGAGGTGGCCATGCTCAGCACCTCCCGCACCTCAAAAATAATAAGACCTCCCCCAAAATAAGGCCAAGCACTTATTTTAGGGGTTCAAAAGAAAATAAGACCTGTCTTATTTTCGGGGAAATAACAGTATGCGAACATTAATGAACAGGTATTTCCATACAGAGGGTTTAAGCAGCATGTAGAAAAGATTTACCATTTATCATTGCAAAAACATTTTCTGAACAAGAACTGATATTATCTAAAATGTTGAATCATGGCAACTGGACCAAATTTTGTTAATCTCAGATGCTTTGTTGCACATCCAAGCAATTTCATCAGTGGAAAAAAAAATAGGCAGAAAGTCAACTCGCGCCACACCAACTTCAGGGGTTTCTTTCAAAATTGCATTGAGATATGTCAGTGAAGACTCAGTAAGACTCAATCTGCAGCTATAAATCTATATCTATATCTAATCTCTATCTATCTATCTATCTATCTATCTATCTATCTATCTATCTATCTATCTATCTATCTATCTATCTATCTATCTATCTATCATCTGTTTTCGTAGATTTTCACGGGTGTAGGTATGTAAGTTTTGGTTTATTTGGGTCTTTTCCCGTGTAAAATTAAAAGTGTTTTTGCAACGTTTCGACGGGATCACACCCGTCATCATCAGGCTGGTGCCTTTGGTTTCTTGCGAGTAAACTGTGATCGAAGTGGCAGTTTTTCTATAAGTAGAGGTGGTGGTGGGGGTTGGAATGCTGGCTCTGCTGCTTTAAATGGATTGGTTGGCTGATTTGTCACCAATCATCCTCAACAAACATCAACTCCATCTAAAAATCAGGATGTGACAAATCAGCCAACCAATCCATTTAAAGCAGCAGAGCCAGCATTCCAACCCCCCCCCCCCTCCACCTCTACTTATAGAAAAACCCACTTCGATCACAGTTTACTCACAAGAAACCAAAGGCACCAGCCTGATGATAACGGGTGTGATCCCGTCGAAACATTGCAAAAACACTCTTAATTTTACATGGGAAAAGACCCGAATAAACCAAAACCTACCTACCTACCTACCTACCTACCTACCTACCTACCTACCTACATACATACATACATACATACATACATACATATATGAAAATGACCTCAAGATTTGGTAAATGCACCAGGAGGAACAATTAATTTTTATGGTCAAATAACAGTTAAACTATATCATTTTCCCATGGAAAATTGTGTTTACTATACACTGGTGTCAGGTTGTATTAATTTTTGTAGCTCTTGCTAAATTGTGGTATGTTTATAATTTTAAATTCAATTAACACTTGTTTACTATTACAGTTTATATCTTGCAAACTTACAATAAAACGGACAAAACATACATATATACACTACTTTGTGTATATTTCAGATGTTATAGTAGGGGGCTTTCAAGAAAAGAGCCTATATTTAAAAAGGTTGGGAAACCATGTCTGCATATATTTGTATGTCTGTTTTTGCTATCTTGAATAATTTCCATAGTAATGACTTACTAGCATTTTCTTAGTATCACCCAGTCATTGTTGAAGTGATTGTAATAAATCCGACCCATATTTTGAATTCAGTATTTCTTTTATTGGTTTCTGCCAGCCCATCAAATTTGTTTCTGTTCTGTTTCTTTCTTTTTATTCTAGCTCAGTGGTTTTCAACCTGTGGGTCGCGACCACTTTGGGGGTCAAATGACCCTTTCACAGAGGTCACCTAAGACCATTGGAAGACACATATTTTCGATGGTCTTAGGAACCAAGACACCAATTTTATGGTTGGGGGTCATCACAACATGAGGAACTGTATTGAAGGGTCGAGGCATTGGGAAGGTTGAGACCCACCGTTCTAACCTGGTTAACCCTCCAGCTCTTTTTGAACTGCAGCTCTAAAATCTTCTGAAAGGCTCTATTAAGCCAAAGTCTTTTCTGCAGAACAGATATAACTATTCAGAAGTATACAGTGTTTAAAGAACAGAGAAATTAGTTCTGTATTTATTGTTTATTCTTCAGCTATCAGATACGATGGAGTTGCTGTGATGGGGTATACAGTTTGGTCCCTCATGGATGGCTTTGAATGGTTCAGAGGCTACGTTCGACGGGGCTTATTTTATATTGACTTTCAAAGCCAGGATAAAAAAATGATAATGAAATCTTCAGGTTTGTTTTACCAAAAGCTGATTCAAGACAACGGTTTCCTCCCAACACCAGAAACCCAACCTTTTAAAGGAACATTCCCCTGTAATTTTGTTTGGGGGGTCACAGAAGACTTTCTTCAGGTAAGACAATTGAGAAACCAAATGAGATTTTTTAGTCTTTCTTTAGTGCTAATAGATGATGATTTTATCTGATTCAATACAAGTATTTTATAATCGTACCAATTTGATGGAATTCTTTGATAAAGCTCTTCATAAATAACACATCTCTCTCTGTTTCATATGGGAACTATACACATCTAGAGATCAGCTGCAAAATTTATTATCTTTCAGCTTTTGTTATTTCCCTACTGTACTGTACTGTTTCCACCTAAGGAACCTACATGTTTGTATTTATAAACCACCCAATTCACATTAAGTGTGAAGAGTGGTATAGAAATTTGATAAATGATAAATAACCAATGGAAAGTATAACATTTCTTTATAATAGATATATTGGCAGACATACGGAATAAACTCTGAGATGACTGTATGTTTGCAAAAAAAGAGATGTCCATTTTCAGTTGCCTTCAAGATAATATTAGTTTGTTGTTTGTTTTTTCTATTTGTGACAGATTTAATTCCTTTCTCTCTTTTTGTTTCTAGATAGATGCAAAACGATCTCAATTTACTAACCCTAATATTTATATATGGGGACTTCACCAAACCAAGAATCTCCTCAAAATTGATGGAAGTGGTGTTCTGAAACTCAAGCCTCACTGTGTTGATTTTTCTCATGTCAGACTCCAAATTTCATTACTTCAAAAAATGCACATCACACACTTTCATTTTTCACTCACCTGGTCTTTGATCCTCCCTCTTGGCAATGAGACAAAAGTAAACCAAACAATTCTTTTTTACTATCAGTGTATTGTCAATGAACTGATCAAAGTTAATATTACCCCCGTGGTTGCTTTGTGGCACCCTAAAGCTGCAAATCAAGGGCTTCCTTTTTCACTGGCCAACAATGGAGGATGGGAAAGCCAATATACGGTGGAAGCTTTTGTTGAGTATGCTGAGTTCTGTTTTAAAAACTTTGGACATCAGGTCAAATTTTGGATCACCATGAATCTACCTCAGAACCTGACATACAAAGCTGCACATAATCTCTTGAAAGCTCATGCCAAAGCATGGCACTTGTATGATAAAAAATTCAGAAAGATTCAAAACGGTAAAATATCAATTTCCTTACATGCTGACTGGGTTGAGCCTGCCAGTCCCTTTTCAATAAAGGGCAAGGAAGCAGCTAGGCGAGCTTTGGAATTTGACATTGGCTGGCTGGCAGAGCCAATCTTTGGGTCTGGTAATTATCCAGAAGTGATGCGACAGTTGCTTCGCCAAAAAAATGATCTAGGTTTTCACAGTTCTCAATTACCTTATTTCTCAGCAGAGGAAAGGAATCTAATACATGGCTCCTTTGATTTTTTTGCTCTGAGCCACTATACCACAACTCTTGTCGGTTCCGAAAATGACATTCCCAAAAAGTATGATCCCATTCTTGATATCCAAATAGTAAAAGATTCAACTTGGCTGAAATCACCCAGCCAAACTCCAGTGGTGCCCTGGGGACTACGGAAGCTTCTCAATTGGATTAAACATAAATATGGCAATATCCCAATTTATATCTTAGCCAATGGAATTGATGATGATCAGGATTATGACAAGTTAAGGATACATTACCTGGAGAATTATATTAACGAAGCCTTAAAAGGTAAGGATCTTATGAAAAAACATTAATACTTTAATAATCATGTGTTTTGCTGCATTGGAACAATGTGTGTGGGAAAGACAGGAAAATATACTAGCACTGTGGTTTCAGATTATGAAGTAAATAAAAACTAAGAGTGTATAATGACTTTAAGAAGGAAAGGAATTCCAGGGCCCACAGATGCAAATAGTATCTCTCTGCATTGCAAGTCTTTAAACCAAACATGTTTTCTAGGCCCACATGCTTGGAATAACATTTGGATCTTCAGAACTAAGGAGTAGCAAGGTCTACTGAAAATTTAGTTTTTGCGAATGGAAACCAGGGTAAAAAAGTTTGTGTCTGAGAAAAAAATAGAAAAATAACTTTTTTTTTTACTATGAAACCATTGACTCTAAAGTATATATTTTATCTATGCAGTTAGCTTTTAGGGTTCTTGTTTTGGTTGTCTTTGCAATCTCTTGTGCACATTTTTACCTGTCTGTCATCCTATCATCTTTTCTTCTTCCAAAGTTATACCACAGTGACACTTAAAAAATTGTAATGTGATTGCATTTTGATATTTTTTTTTTAATGTAAAACTCGGCATAGGAGATTTTATATATGAAAAGTATGATGAATTTAAACAAAGATAGTTGTATTTTTTGTAGTATAAGACGCACCTTCCCCCCCTAAAATAGTGTGGAAATGTGGGTGCATCTTATGCACTGAATACGGCCATTTTTGACCTCTTGAAGCCCACCCCTGCATCCCATTTTTGCGAAAAACTGGCAAAAAATAGAGGCATTTTTGCCTTTCCCCTGGAACACTCTGCAGGCTTTAGCACGGCTGGGGGAAGGCAAAAATCGCCCAATTTTTGCAAAAAACGATTTGTTTTCTGCCCATTTTTCGCAATAATGGGAGCATTTTTGTCTTCCCCCAGCCCTGCTGAAGCCTGCAAAGTGCTCCTGGGGACCGGGGAGGACTAAAACTTTTTTTTTCTTACCTCTTCGAAATCTTGGTATGTCTTATACACCAGTGTGTCTTATAGTCCGAAAAATACGGTACATTGTTTCTTCTGTATTGGTCATGACATTTGGTGGGTTACAAACTCAGTAGTCAAGAAATATATACTAATGTACAAATAAGATTGATGCTAAAATAAATATACCACTAATTTTTTCTTCTTCTGTTCTTTTCTGTCTGTGTTTTCTTTTTCTTTTTAGCCTACACCTTGGATAATGTTAATCTCCGTGGCTATTTTGCCTATTCTTTCAGTGACCGAGGGAATTCCAGATTATATGGCCTCTACCGTTACAGGACAAGTATGAACAAGTATGAGGCAAAACCTTCACTGATGTACTATAGGCAGATAATTGACAATAACATCTCTCCTGGCTCAGAAAGCCAAAAACAGCTCTGCCCCAAAGAGCTTCTTCGTTGCCCAGAATGTGAATCTTTGCAACCCAGAAAATTTTTATTGGTGTTTATATCATTCATACTCTTTGCTTTCATTGTTATTATATTTCTGATGGCTTACTACTACAAGAAGATTGAGAGACGATCCAAATACCCCTATCCAGTTCTTTGCCGCCTTTCACCTGTGTTACTTGGAAAAGTCTGGAAATAATTATGCAGTAGATTATGATTACTGTTGCAATGTAGGGCATCTAATGCTGTGGTTTTCTAAACCAGTAGGTGAATCATGGAGTTTGTGTGATTTCTCTTGGGATTGGTGTTGGCATTTTGACTGTTAGTTCCTTAATATTAATTCCATCTCTCTTCTCCAATAGTTGCTTTGATTCATCAAGGGAGGAGCAGGACATTTTCCTCCCTTGCATAATTAGAAAGATCCTCATGTCATTATTCACCTTTACCATGCTGATACAGGTGAACAATTTGAACAGATTGTCTCTTGGTGAGGATGGGATTTGAAATGAATAACTTGTAGAGTTACTGAGAGGAGGACTGCTTGTTCAGTATGCTGTCAGCGATGCCTTCTTTCAGTATACTCCCTTCTTCCCTCTTTTTTATTTCCTGTTTTCTATTTCAAAACTCACCTTCTTTGTGCATGAACATGCCTAGTTTTTTAATGAGCTAATTTTAGTTCCTGTTCTAGGAACTAGGACTTTCTTTCTATAATTGTTGTAGCTCTCCTATTGTTTCCTGATTGTGTACCTATTTTGTCATGAGAGCCTTTTTTTTTGCTGGAGGTTTAAAATTAGACTGATGAAGCTATTAATTTAGATATGTCATATTTTAATAACAAACCCCTGGCTATTGAGTTCTCAGGAAAAAAATAACATCTTATAAAGTCTTAGACTGTAAGAGCTCAGGGATAGTGCCTCTGATTTTTAGCCAGAAGGCAGCATATTCAGTCCATGTATATAGTGTTTGGTCTAAAAGGCTCAATTATCAGTAAGTACAAATAATACTGTGCTAGATATGTTAAGTGTTAACTGTGTTCTTGCTGATTCTTAAAATGAAAACTCAATCTAAGAAAAATCTAGCTTATAAATAAGAATTCTCAAAGCAAGAAAACCATCATCTTAAAACTGAATTTTCATCCTCTATGAATTGATAAGCAATTGTGAAGGTGCTGAACTAAATTTTCCTATAAAAAAGAAAATTATATAGTCAAATACGAATGTCTGAAGCATCAGATTTCTCTAGTGTTTTTAGTTAATTTATTTGTGTAAAAAGAGGCAGCCAGGGTAATTCTGCAGCTTGTCTTCTTTTATTTGCTGATGTTGCTCACTCTAGTGAAAGAATCTGTTTTATTGGATCTTACGTAGCAAATCTGTAAATAGGGCCAGAGTAAATAAGACAACTGTTAAGCTGTGAAAGCAATATTAGTTAGACAGTAACTGCAAGATTGGATATTTTCAGGTAAAATAATGGAAGTCCTGCTCTGATCATTCCCTTGAAATGAGCCTTGAAAGGAAGAAAGTGGAACTAACAACCAACAGGTTTAAATCATTTCTAGCTTTTATGTCTTTAAAGTTTATTTTTTCCTATTAGCATTTGGTGCAATCTTTACTCTCATTTGCACTCACTCTGTGGACATAGGTGGTAGACAGACAGATATAGGTAAATACGTGATAGATAAAGATGATAGACAGCATGCGCTCATCCAATCTTTCTCCAATTGACACCTAATTGACTTGGAGAAATCGCTGTACTCTTAATTATAGACTGCAATAATAAACAATTTTACAATAATTTAAATCCCAGAGAACATTGGCCAAATAAACATGCATATGACTGTTAAAGGTAAAGGTTTCCCTTGCACATATAGGCTAGTCATTCCCGACTCATCTCCGTTTCAAAGCCGAAGAGCCAGCACTGTCCGAAGATGTCTCTGTTATCATGTGGGCAGCATGATTAAATGCCGAAGGGGCACAGAACGTTGTTATCTTCTCACCAAAGATGGTTCCTATTTTTCTACTTGTATTTTTTACGTGCTTTCGAATTGCTAGTTTGGCAGAAGCTCGGACAAGTAACGGGAGCTCATTCCATTACGTGGTACTGCCCAGTTTTTGCTGCTGTTGACCAGGCAGTTTTCTTGGCAAGGTTTTCAGAAGTGGTTTGCCCTTTTTCCTAGGGCTGACTCCTAGGGTGGAGAGAATGACTGGCTGAGGGTGACTGAGCTGATTTTGTGCCTAAGACAGGACTAGAATACATAGTTTCTCAGTTTCTAATCTGATGCCTTAACAACTATATTAAAAAATAGGTTTTGCCAGTTTTGAACATTATCAATACCAGATACTTCAAATAATGCATTTTCTCGTTATATGTAACAAAAATTCTGCGCGATGAAGTATTTAACAAAGGGGCAATGATAAGACAATTTTTTGTCTCTTGCATGGCATAATACATTTCCCATATTGCATTGCATTTAGGGAATTTAAAATGTGGCTATTATAGTCTGTGAGCAGATTTCATAAAGTATGTTTTTAATACATTATATTTTGCTATTTATAAATAAAGTAAATAATATTTGGGCCCCATCATCCAGTATTTAATCTATATTGTGTATCAGGGATAACTATGGAGAAAACTATTTTACTTATATAACATATAGTATTTCTATTCTTTTCATTCTTGACCAAACCAGCATGCAATAGTTTCACAATACAAATACAAAACAATAATAAAATAGAAACATATACTGTATATGTATAATCTAAAACTTCATTATAATTTCCAAAAGTAATAATTGTACACAATTTTTAAAAAGCACAAATCCAATGCTAAAATAGAATAAAACAGAATCTTAAAATAACACCTTTCAGTATTGGGTGTGCAATACAGAACAGTTTGGGTATAACATTGTGTTTGTTGCAGGGGTAGGTTGCTGCTGGCGTTACTGCCAGTTCGTAGCCCGCACACCAGAAGCGCGCTACATATGCGTGCACTGTTCAATGCAAATTGTTCTTCATGCACCCACAGAACAATTTACAGTGAACTGCGTATGCGCAGTCACTAAAATCCAAAATGGCGGTGGTCAAGCAGCGATGGAACAGGTTTGGGGGCATGGCAGGCCTGAGTCGCTGCCAGTTCTGCAACCCAGGCCTGAATTCACTACCAGTTTGGCCGAGCCGGGCCAAACCGGCAGCAGCCCACCTCTGGTTTGTTGTCTCTTAAATCAGGGAGTCGTGATCCAGTCTATTGAAGAACTGCACCCAATAATAGCAAGTGAAGATCTGCATTCTATAATAAAATTTATTATGATTACACTGCAAATGATAATTTGTGTACATGTATATTTCTGCAGCTTTGGGGGGAGGGGGCACGGGATGGCCCATTGGTTTTGTTTTGCTAGATGATAATTCTTGTTACAATACTAAAATTATAACTACCGTATTTATTCGAGTATAACGCGCAAAATTTTCTACCAAAAAAAGAAATCAAAGTTTGGGTGCGCGTTATAAACGAGGGCTGGGGTGGGGTGATTTTTATCATGGCCACACGTGTTCAACAACGTTTGTCACTTACAATGCTTGGTCTGAGCCGAGAAAAAGTGAAACAAAATTTTATACCGATTTTTAATCAAAAATTAGGGGTGCGCGTTATACATGTGTGCGCGTTATACTCGAATAAATACGGTAGATGGATTTTAACCTACCTGTTCCTCAGTCTTTGCTATTAAAAATAGTTTGAAAGCTTCTATTTTAAATTACACTTTGCTAGGTAGAAAAATGATTATTTAATGGAAAAACAAGGACAACTGAGATGTGACGCTTATTGCCTGCGTTCATAAACCTATTTTTTCCCCAATTGTAAATTGTACACTATTTCCCCCGTTATTTATTTAGCAACTGTGAATTTTGCATGTCACTGTGAATGTATCCTGTACAAATAGAGTATATTATAAAAAATATATTAAAAATGTAGTCATAATCGGAATTGTTTTGCAATCACCATCCATTGTTGCTGTCTCTGCTTTGAAAATTCTTCTTCATTCATGTCCTTTTTAATTTTTCTAATAATGTCAAGCGCTGGGGAAATCAAGAAATTCAGGCAGTTCAAGTGAGTATAAAGATTTATTGCAAGTTTAAGCTCTTTACAAGAATCTGAACTTCTAACAGTCAAGAGATATTTGCAGGAATGAAGTATAGAAAGACATTCAAGGTGGACTGGACTTAGATCTCTTGCGGGTGCGCAGGGACTCAAGACTGATGACGAGTTTGACCCCTCCTTCGGGCTTAGCCTGTTCTTCTCTTACATATAACCTGAACATTATTTCCACCCTCTTGAAACCTATAAATGTGATATGACTGTCAGTCATATTAGTAAATTCCAATTACGGTAAGTTTGTCTTACTGTATTTTATGGAATGAATGGTAGCAGAAAATATATTTGCAAAGTGAACCAAGTATTTGTCTTATTTATTATCTAATAAATTGAATTACAGTACTTTATTGCAGTAGTTCCATATTTTTAAAAAACAATTTGTTTATTTACTATTTTTGATTCAGCTAATTTTTATTTTTTCATATGTTTAATTTAAGATATTTAGGAATTGATTGTCTTATATGAAGAACTTCAAAGGCTAGGTAAAGTGTGTCCCGATCTGAAATGTTAATGCTTGAAAGTCCTAATCAGTTTGATCCTGCTTCCTCATCAATTTAATTCAGACACTTGGCAGCCAACTCATATTTATGATGATTGCAGTGTCCTGGAGTCATGTGATCACTGAGCCATGGTGGCATAGTAATGCAGTACTGAAGGCTGTTTCTGTTGACTGCTGACTGCCAACAGTTTAGCAGTTAAATCCTCACCAGCTCAAGGTTGACTCCATCCTTCCGAAGTCAGCAATATGTGGACTATTGAGGGCAATATGCTGACTCTGTAAACCACTTAGAGAGGGCTGTAAAGTGTTATTGTTATTGCTATTTTGCGATCTTCTGACAAGCAAAGTCAACATGGAAGCCAGATTCACTTAAGAACTGTGTTACTAACATAACTGTGGTGGTTCACTTAACAACTATGGCACAAAAGATTCACTCAACTGTCTCAATTGGCAACAAACATTTTGGTCTCAATTGTGATCATAAGTTAAGACTACCTGTACATTCAGAAGATATTTGGTTATTCATTATCCCAAAGATGCTTTTTTCAAGAGGCAACTGGGCTTTCTGGTTTTTCTTTGAAGATGTTTCACTTCTCATCCAAGAAGCTTCTTCAGCAATGATTGGTTCTTCTTCAAAGAAAAGTCCAGTTGCCTCTTGAAAAAAGCTCCTTTGGGACAACCATGACCCTGATGACTGAGAATCTTCATAGACATTTGGTCAAACAGTTCATTAGATTAGTTTCTATCATAAACTTCCTATGATTGCCTTGTGTTGTTTCCCAGAAAAAAGCTGAATAATGTTGCTGTGGTATCCACAAGGAAAGAGTCAAAATGGCCACAAGTGCATGATCAAAGCCCTGCGTGTTTGGCGTGTACAGTATTGCAATCCATGTGCTGCTTATGGCATGCACAGTTTATGGCTGCATCCTAGACTGCAGAAGTTTATAATTTGCTTAAGCAGTTGCTATGAACAGAGCAGAACAATTTACAAGTGAGTCTCTGATTGTTGAGAAATTGTGATGCGAATAGAAAATACAAATACTTTTCCTTTTGAGAATACAGTATAAGCTAATGATTAAAAAAGATTGAGGGAAAGGTGAGGGATTCTTGTTTTTTCTCCCCAGAAGCTTCTGCAGAGTTTCAAATGTTCACATTCTTGTTTTTTTCTTTAAAAAAACAGGCCTATCCATTATCTCCATGTCTTGTTTGATTGGACTTGTATGGAAATTCTCTCTTTGGTTCTCAGTGACTGTTGCAGCTGAACCTCAAGTTACGTATATTCTCTGCTGTTGGAAAAGGTCTTGGCATAATTTGAGTGACAGTTTCTGCTAGATCAGAGGGAAAGTAAAAGAAGAAGGAAAAAATGCAGAAATTTCTCATGTTACACAAAGCACATAGAACAATGCTATTATTTGTGCAATGTAGGCAGCTACGCTGCACAATTAAGAAAGTTCAGTTCCACATGAACTATTAACACAAGTCATAGTGGTAAGGGTTTGATCTCTCTTTTAAAAAAAACAAACACTAATTTGTTGAACATTTGATTCTGGGCTGTTTTATGCATTTCCTCACCTGTTTTGCCATAAGGAGATTCTTACTTATGCTTATGGCATGTTGAACTATAAAAGATTCCATGTTGATTTGATTTTGATATTATATCAAATTCAGGGTCTTTGGTTTTCATGTTTCATTTTTTTCTAAGTCTGTTTTTCTTTTGTTTACTTGGTAGAGCTTACAGTGCATCTCACACTATATCAGTGTAGAGGTTTGCTTCCCATTGTTATTTAATTGTATCTTAAGGAGCAAAAGAATTTTGCAGTAAATCTTGGAATATATTTGGTACCTCCATTGGAAAACATAATGGGGAAAACAAAATCTAGATCAAACCTATAGAGTATATGGCTACAGGCTGCTGTGTGTAGCCCGGAGGCATTTTCTAAACATTTGGTAAATTCACCACTGTTTAATGTTGCTGCTGCAAGTAAGAATCTATTACCTCTGTCCTGAAAAACCTGCTGAGCATCTTCATCGCCTTCAGGCCTCTGTGATGCCACCAGCTGCAACTGTCAAAACAGTTGACTGGTGCTCCAGTTATTCCCTTGTGACCCACAATAGTTTTTAATTTATCAATGTGACTTCTAAAAATTGGCCGGACGTGATCTAGATAGTTTTTTAACCTTCCTGTGGATAGACTAGGAGGCTGCACTTACTTTTTAAAACGTCTGCAGAGTTTTTCATTTTCATTTAACTTTAAAAACATGGCTTTTGCATTAGTTCACTGGAAAGAATCCGATGCACGTTAGTGGTGCTTTCTGCAATGATGGTATAAACAGGCAATCATTCTGGATTAAATAAGTCAACCGGGTAGTAGATGGCAAAGAATAATTCATACCAGTGGTGGGATATGACCGGTATGCCCCGGTATGGGCGTATTGGTGCCTGCTGGGAGCACCAGGTACAGTTCCGGTACAGTGCTCTAAAGGACCCACCTGCCCGCCTGTCCTTCTTACCTGTATTTGAGACGATCAGGGCTTTTGCGCATGTGCACGGAGTGTACAGTGCCTGTGCAATGCTCCGCTGAGCAACTGGAGCATCACAGACGGTAAATACGCATCTGCATGCATGCATGTGGTGGACGCTGGGCCCCGTTGCAGCGTACCAGTTGCAACGGGATCCGGAACCCACCACTGATTCATACCAATATTTTGGTACTTCTGTTAAGCATGCAGGGAGTTCATAGAGCTATTCTAGTAGTGCACATAACTGCCTGTGCTGCTGCATTATGAACCAGATGGACCTTCTGGATGCCCTTCAGGGATAGCTCCGTATAAAGTGCATTGCAGTAGTCCAATATGAAAGCGACTAGGACATGAATGACTGAGCGGGGCCTGCTGACTCAGAAACAGGCACAACTGGTGCACAAGAAGAAGTTGTGCAAAAGCTTTCCTAATCACAGCTACTACCTGCTTATTAACCAAGAGTCCCGAAGCTACAAGGACTTGATCTGTTTGGGACAATGCAAACCCTCTAGTACCAAAGATGGTATCGTGCTGGAACCAGTAGGCTCCCACATCCAAAGCTACTCAGTGTTGCTAGGATTCAGCAGAAGCCTGTTGTTCCCCAAATATTTACATTCTGCAGACACTGAGTGGGGGAGTGGGGGAGTTCATTGCTTAATGTGGAGACATATAAATGGGTCCATTATTATAGTGATGATATCTTACCCCATGGTGAGGACAAAGCAGAGAACCCTGTGGCATCTCACACAGGAGGGGCTGAAGACAGGATTTTTTGGATTTTTTAATTTCTTTAGTTTGAACAAAACCTTTTCAAAGTAATTTGGTAAGTATTTTGTTTTGCTGTGGTATCTACATACATTTTGGAAAAAGTTACCATGCTTATTTGTCTTCTGGTAGATCTGCAGCTCAGATCGCTGTGTGTTTAAATAATGGCTGCAGAAAGAACCTAAACAATGGTGGACAACCATTTAAATATGAGCCAACAGTGTGCAGCAGCTGCCAAAAAAGCCAACACAGTTCTATCCGTTCTATCTCTCTACATAAACAGAGAGATAGAATCAAGATCATGAGAAGTATTAATACCACTTTATAATGCCTTGGTAAGGCCACATTTGGAATACTGTGCTACGTTTTGGTCACCACAATGTTAAAAAAGACGAGACTCTAGAAAGAGTGCAGGGAAGAGCAATAAGGATGATTAGGGAACTGGAAGCTAAAACATGAAGAACGGTTGCAGGAACTGGGTATGTCTAGTTTAATGAAAAGAAGGACCAGGGGAGACATGATAGCAGTGTTCCGATATCTCAGGGGTTGCCACAAAGAAGAGGGAATCAAATTATTCTCCAAGGCACCTGAGGGTAGAACAAGAAGCAATGGGTGGAAACTAATCAAGGACAAAAGCAGCTTAGAACTGAGGAGAAATTTCCTGACAGTTAGAACAATTAGTCAGTGGAACAGCTTGAAGTTGTAAATGCCCCAACACTGGAAGTCTTATGAAGATGTTGGATAGCCATTTGTCTGAAACGGTATAGGGTTTCCTGCCTAGGCAGGGAATTTGACTAGAAGATCTCCAAGGTCCCTTCCAACTCTGCTATTGTATTGTAACATTTAGATCAGGGGTGTCAAACTCAAGGCCCGGTGGGCAGATCTGGTCCACAGGATGCTTAGATCTGGCCCATGGGACTGCAGTGGAAACGTTGAAGGACCCGCCTGCAGTGTCTCTGTCAGCAAAAATGGAGCTCAGGAGGGCTGCATGTGGCCCTCAAGCTCCGTTTTCACTTGCAGGGGGTGCAGGAAGTCATTGCAGCCGAAAACAGAGCTCGGGAGCCCGTTTTTGCTGGCAGAGCACTCGGGCCACCATAGGTGCTTCCCAACCCGAGAGATGTCATGCTGGCCATGCCCACCCTGGCCATGCCCACCCCAGTCCTCCAAGGTCAAACACAACCCTGATGCGGCCCTCAGTGAAATAGAGTTTGACACCTCTGATTTAGATGATGCAACTTGGAGGGTTTTGGAGAATAAAATGGAGAATAAAATTATGAAATGTCAAAAGGAGAGTAAAATTTACAAAATCTCTGAAAATGTGCCTGTTATGCAACTGACATTGTGAGCATGGATTCACTTAATCCAGTTTGCTAAGACGTGTATATGTGAAGAATAGAGCAAATGCTTACTTCCTTAAGTGTGTATGTAACACAGCGAACCACAAAGAATCTACCAAGAATTATGGCTCTACTATGAGGTCAGGATACAACTTCAGAATATATAAAATAAATTACAGGGCTGTCTTAATGCAGGGGCCTGATGGGCACTTGCCCTTGGGCCCCACAAGCATAGGGGCCCCATACTAATCTGTATATGTTAACCTTTCGATGCACCTTCTATCATATATATACAACAACTGTATGTTTTTATTGTTGTGTTTTTCAACACCGATTTTGTTGGAAGCGCCAATAAAATAAATATACGTCTCATTTTATTGACCATTTACATTATTTTATTCTTGTGAGTAGTTGTCGTAGGACACTGCTTTGCCCGGGGCCCATAATGTTATTAAGATGGCCCTGCTAAATTAGGGCAAAAGTAATTTTGAGCATGTGATATAAATAAAGCAACACATTCAGGTTTTTAATCACTGACTTGAGGGTCTTGGTTGTAGAATGTACAGGCATAAAACATTGTATAAGAACTGCAGAGGAATCTGTTTAACCTATTATGCTTTATCAACTTATTGGTTTTTTTATGTAATTGTTTTTGTTTGACCAATGTGCAGCTGATAGAGAAATGATCCATGTATTTGCAGACACAGCATGTAGCTCCCAGAGTCTTTAGCAAATACATGGGAATCATTTCTCTAGCAGCACACCGGAACCAGCTTTATCTGCCGAGTTTCTTCTTGCCACTCTGGCACTAAAGATATGAGATCTGTCAAGAAAAAGAAATTATAGACAATCCTATTTTATAGTCAGGTGTTCTGTTGAATAAAACATCGCATATCTAGTTTGACTTAAATGATTGCTTAAAATGATAATTGGATATCTCCTGCCAATGGAACCCCTTCCAAACCCATAAAATCAGATTTGTAAAGGGTGTTGGTGGCTGTGCAAGAGGAAAGAAAGGAGTCATGTTGATACTCTCAAATCAACAAAAGGGCTAAAGAAAGAAAGAAAGAAATTCAAACAAACAACAAAGCCAGGTTGAACTGGGATTTAAACAAGTTGAAAATGCGTCAAGTGCTCCCTTTTTGGCACACAATGCTGAAAAGGTTCGCTATCACTGTTTTAGAGCATGCCCCTCTTCAGAAAACAAGCAATCATCCTGAATATATATTAACCAGTAGAGTTTCACATAGCTGCCAAAAATGCTACCAGTTTTATTTTTTTGTTATGTTCTGACAAATGCAGTGATTTCCTGATCAAGAGTTCTGCCCATTGGAAATTCAGCCCTCAGATAAAAAAGGGACTTGCTCCATATTGTGGCTCTCTCTTTCCAAAGATGTTTATTAACTTCTTTTCAACTGAAGTTGTTTCAAAGATAGCCCTTAGCAAAAAGATTATGTGGTTGGAACACGGTAGCATATAGTTTTTGTTACAGAATGGGCTGTTAAATGTTTTGTTTGTATGGGGTGGCATTATAAATGAAATAATCCAGAATTATTAGTATTACCTAGAATTCTATAGCTGCTGAAATGTACGGTATATAATATTGCTGGGAGCAATGTTTGCCAATAGCTTTATAACTTTTATTAAACTAGCTACCCAATTCATACCCTCCAGTTCATCTAATTCAGGCAGTTACATTCTTAAGGTGAAACCACATATTATGGTTAAGTTTCTGGTTAAATAAATAGAAAGCAACAGCACAAAGTAGATGTGCCAATCAACATTCTAACCAACTATAGTTATTCTGAGCTTGGCCAACCCTATAAAGATGAAAATCTGGTTATTTCAACATTTCTTTAAGTGCCATCACATTTCAGCCTGTAACACTTGAGACATTGGAATAGAACTACCTCTTCAGGGTTTATAGAATCAGTCCTAGCCATTTTCCAAATACTTTTGAGAAAAAATTGGCAAGCATCTTTTTGCTCTTAGCTATTGTTGTTTTGAAGGAGAAGACAAAAGGTAGAAATTCTCATTTATATGACAAGAGTTAAAAATTTATATGATAGAGTTGAAAATTAAGGAGGTGTTGCACTTTTCTTGGATAAGAAGTAAACATTCCAAGTTCTGAGTTTTGTATTTTAAGCCAAGAAATTTCAGCCTCAATTTTTTATTTACTCATTCAAAATTGGCTTATCATAACCTATCCAAAACTGAAACTGAATATAATGGAACTGAAGTAGCTTTTTGGAAATAAAGCACCTATGGGACAACCATGATCTGGATGATTGAGAATCTTCATAGCCATTCAACTCTCCATAAGTTATCTGAATAAATTATCAGTCTCCTCTAAACTTGGCTGTACCAGAGATTTTAGTACTGGATCTCAAATATTGTCCTATGGATTTGGAGGGGATTATTCTAAAGTGAAAAGTTTGAAAGTCTTCTAAACTGACAGCTATAGGTACTGATTTCAGTACATTTCATCAAAATAATAAATTGTAAATTTTTGTTCCATTAATAAAGCAGCTAAAATCTTCACTGGAAACTATTGTTTTGGCTGACTCTGCAGGCCACTGTAAATGATTGCCAGATTGTAATTACTTGAGTTAATATTCTTGTTGCCTCCCTGCTATTCTCTTGTGACTATGTACCCTTTAATAGTCCTATAAATACTATAAACCAGATTTCTCCTGCTTGTTGCCCTCTGGTCATGATGAATTTAAACTGGATGTTTCTCTCCAACAGAAAATCCAACACATCTGAAAATACCAAGTTAAATTAAGGGAAGTATACTATTCAAGTGATGGCTAACCTTTTTCGCTAACGTGCCAAAGGCGGGGGGAGTGCAGGAGGGTTGTGCGTGAATGTGCCACACCTATAATGCTATATGCGTGACTCCCTGCTTTTGGCATGCTTTTTTCATCCTTCCCAGGCTCCAGAGGCTTTCTAGGAGCCTGGGGAAGGTGAAAACAGCCTCCCCTTCCCACCTCCAGAGGCTTCAGGAGCTTCCCGAAGCCTCCAGAGGGTGAAAAATGGCCTCAAAAGAAGGCCTAAATCAGCTAGCCAGTGCACACATGTGTACTAGAACTGACAGGGCAACGCCCCGCGTGCCCTAAGAAATGGTTCCGCGTGCCACCTGTGGCACCCATGCTATAGGTTCGCCATCATGGCTCTATTCTTTTACACGTGTCTGTTTAGAAATAGTGTGAACACTGAAACAGGAAGAGTTCTTAACGTGAGGCAAGTAAGAAATTAGAAATTACTATCTTATAAAGATAGTAAATGCAGTTAAGTTAAGCTAGGGTATATTGGGGTCTAACAAAAGTGAAAACAAATTCCAAACAGGTGATTTTTTTTTTCCAGAACACTTTAGTTTATATACCGAACTTCTTTTTGTATAGCAGTATCTATCTATAAAGAGATAGATGTAAATATATACATATATTATACATAACAAAAGATATACAATATTTATATTGAATAATAATAATAATAATTACATATTAACATTTTGAAATAAGCTTCCCAGAAGCTTTTAAATATCAAAACTATACAGGACATAAGTTTACTTTTAAAATCAGAAAGAAGTAGCAGTAAAAAAGGTTCTTCAGCGAAGGCAATTATAAATGCGGGCCACTTTGGTATGTATCAAATCCAAATAATGGCAGAATTTTCCAAGCACCTCTTCTTTAAAAACTGGCATACAAAGATGTAAATCCAGTGGTTGTCAGGTATGCACGGTATCTTATACATGCAGGTTCTCCATCTTTCAGATTTTTGTTTCTGGTCCCTCAGCAATCAGAGGCTGAAATGAATTTCGGATATTGGCCACTTCAGCTAAACACAGATGTCCAAAGCCTTTATTGTACCAGTCCAATGAATGGCCTCTGAAAGGAAACAAAGAGAAAGTATTATGTCCAAATTACCAGTTCCTCAGTCTCACCTGAACATAAAAAGAAATTCTTTGCAGATTTCTGACAATAGATACACTCATAGATCCTGTGCAGAACTCCCAAAATTTCCAGACATTGGAAATGGGCCAAACATTCACCATCAGGGGTTGTTTTGTGCCTGCAGATTTGCAGTAAGACATAGGTATTTTCTGTATAAGTAGTCATGTATCGATTACCCAAATCAGTGCAGGTGTGCATATATTGGAGCGAGGGAAATACTTGTAACTTCTAACTTGCTTGAGGTTTATACATTTTCAAACGCACTTTTTCAATTATAAATCTGACATAGCAATTGCTTAAAATCTAAGTACAGATCTCCTCAATCATAACTCGGTTTGAAACTAAATTCAGAAAATAATTTGGGAGAAACACCCAAATACTAGAATCAATCATGAAATGACATAACAATAATACAATAGCAGAGTTGGAAGGGACCTTGTAGGTCTTCTAGTCCAACCCCCTGCGTGGGCAGGAACTTTATACCATTTCAGACAAATGGCTATCTAACATCTTCTTAAAGACTTCCAGGGTTGGGGCATTCACAACTTCTGGAGGCAAGCTGTTCCAGAGGTTAATTGTTCTAACTGTCAGGAAATTTCTCCTTAGTTCTAAGTTGCTTCTCTCCTTGATTAGTTTCCATCCATTGCTTCTTGTCCTGTCCCCAGCAACTCTGGACCGCTTGTATGACCCAAGGCGAGTCAGATACAACAGTTCTTGTAATGTAGATAGTATTACTATAGAGTAAATTCTATTGCATTTAATAAATGTATTGGGTAAATAACCATGAGATCAATGTGTATATTTTTATTTCCAGCTAAAGAATGAAAGTTCCTTTAGTAATTGTACTGTCCTATTTATATTGCCAAACAATGCTCAGGAATGCAAGTTGTGCAAAAAGATTGCTGACAAAAGATGTTGGCATTGATCTTTGTAGAACTTACTTGAGGTCAATCCTGCAGATGTGTGTCAGTCGAGATTTTCCAGAGCCACAAGGTTCTATCAAATATTGAGAATCCAGGACAACTGCTCGCACATCCCCCATCAAAGGAGTTTCATCGTGGTCTACAGAGATAGCCACTAGCACGCACATCCCCTTAGGCAAATCTGTTCTCCAGGCCCTATTCAGATGGGTTTTTAAGAAGAAAATGATAATTGGAGGGGCAGAACTGGAATAAAAATAATAGCGAGTATGTTTTCCAGCCTTTCCCAAACTAGGGCTGTTCAAATGTGTCCACTCCTGTCTAGCCCTGCCCACTCCTCCCCTCCCAGGAGTCCCCATGCAACCCATTTTGGATACAGGTAAGTGCAGGGCATGCATGGAGGCTCTGGGAGGGCGAAAAACGGGCCTACCAGAAGTTTGGGAAGGCCAGAAACGGGCCTGTTTCTGACCTTCAGAGGGCCTCCGGAGCCTGCGGAGGCAGTTTTTGCCCTCCAGAAGCTCCAGGAAAGCCTCCGGAACCCGTGGAGGGCACAAATGTTCCCCACCATGGTGCAGGAAGCCAGGTAGTCCCACCATGGCCATGCCCACCCAGCAACCAGGCAGAGAACCCCTTGCTAAAAGTTTTGAAGCCCACCCCTGGACTCATTGCTCAAGATTTCTAATCAGTTAGGCTCAAAGCTGGCGAGATCCTTTGCCTCTTGAGTCTCATCAAGTCTGGAAAGTGGAGGGCACAAAGTTATGGGAAGTTGCTGAATTCTTTCAAGTGTCCTTAAGTATACTGTGTCCATATGTTGTTTATTATAAAGGACAGTCTATTATTTCAAAAAGCTGTCCTTTAGATTTATCTTTTTTTCAAAAACTCAGATTTGTCCTTTATTTTGGCTTTTATTGTACAAATGGTATCCATTCATGTGAAAAATATGGTAACTGAACTGTCTTTTTAGAATTAATTTACATATACAGTTTGATTTTAGATATTTGTATGGAGATATGTGGTTTTTTTCCTTGGTTTTGCTCTTCAAATGTTCCTTTGTAAAGCAAAGTTATAAACATAATTAAAAATTGCTACTTTCAGAGTTGTTCATTTTTCATGTATGTCCTTGATTTTTTTCCAAGAAAATATAGTTACCATATTTTAATATAATATAAATTCATTTAATATTCATTATGGAAAAATATGTATTTTATTGCATAATGTCCTTTTCAGGTTGTTTCCTCTATTTGTCTCATGCTTCTATCACCATACTAAGAATTTAAAGAAATATGCTTCTTATTTCTTTAGTGATCTGTTATGTGAATATTTTTTTACACGGCCATTTGCTTCCTATCAAAATAAATTATTTTCCAGGAAAACAACAGCTATTCCCATGGGAGCAGAGCAAATCCAAAAACTCGAGACAGCTGCATTGGTGTTATTTATGACAATATAGATTAAACAATACGTCTTGTCAGACGCCTGGTTGGAGTAGCTAATAGTTAGGATTTTATGGGAACCCTCCACAATAATGCATAGATTACACAATGTCTTGATTTTAAAATAAATTGGAAGAAAAAGTAATTAATGAAGACCCAAGAGAGATGACCATACATAACAGAGGAAGCTCATATATAGACATTTCCTGATATCAGCCTTCCCTAACTGGATGCATTCCCAAGATTGCTATTTTTTATACTGAGACTTGTTGGAGTTTAGGTCCACCTGGAGGATAACAGCTTCAGAAAGGCTATGTTGGACTGTAAGTTAGCTATTATATTATAATTAGTTGCTTCTTTCTCTAAATTACCTGAGAACTAAAAAATCTCTAGTCGGATGGGGAGCCATACTATTCAAAACATGCTGATAGATCTCAGTCTGCTTATCCAAGGTTTCTATTATTTTCCATTGTAAGAAATCCTCGTCCCAAAGGTGCCTTTCTCGTAGCACACGGTTCAAGACAACTGATGGAGGAGCTTCGACTTCCACAGATGCTTTCCATAGTCTTAATGGATTTCCATCGCCAACCTCAATGAAATGGAAAATAAGAGATTGCATGTTAAGAATACAGCTGAGATACAGGTTAGATGGCACTGAAACACTATTGTGACCCAGAAGATCCACTAATTTCTCCCTCCATCTAAAGCTATGTTGGGTTAGGAGCAGACATTTTTCTAGTGCCAATTAAGTTCGGGTTCCCTGAATTAAGGAGCTAATTGAAATGTGAGAATTTAATTCCAGGAAGCAAATCAATTCCATGACAGCTTATGAAATGGATGTGCAACTGGAAACACAAGATAAGCAGAACAAGCCTGGCCATTTAATCAAAGTTATGATGGGCTTAGGAAGGATGCTTTACGGCCTGTAAAGCACTTCTGGCTGTCACAAAACATCATATTAGCGGGTCACTTGACTGCATTTTGGCTGCTGGCAACCAGTTCACATTTGCAACCAATGGCCATATCCTGCAGTCACATGACTGTGATTTGTGACTTTTTTTGCCACTTGCCAGCAAAAAAAACCCCTCTTTGGAAGAATGAATTCAGACTTATGACTGTGATTCACTTAATGACTGCTGCAAAAACAGACACATGGTACCTTAACTTACAACTGCAATGACTTATGACTGATC
This sequence comes from Rhabdophis nuchalis, assembly GCA_039707465.1. Taxonomy (NCBI): domain Eukaryota; kingdom Metazoa; phylum Chordata; class Lepidosauria; order Squamata; family Natricidae; genus Rhabdophis; species Rhabdophis nuchalis. The sequence goes on along the minus strand of CM077649.1, from coordinate 41,208,040 downwards.
TTCTAGTCCCAATTGTGTTTGTAAATTGAGACTATCTGTAGTGAATATAGAGACATTCCAAATATATCAGCTAAGTCAGGATCACTTTTCTTATTGTGCCTCAGCTCTACATTTTCCAATCCACAATGGCAACTTCAAGGGGCATTTTCAAACAAGGTTTAATATTGTGCCTTTTCCCAGCCTTGTTTATGTAATTGTACATAGGAGCTGAAAGACATCATACCCCACTAACAAGGTACATATGTCTTCCATTAAAAAAAACATGAAAAAGCTGCATGAAAAGTTTGGGTTAATAATACAGAATTCCTATATCTAAAAGCACCTAAAATCTTGTTTTTTGGGGTGGGGTGGGGGATAAAATGTGGTTTTTTAAAATGGCACATTTTAAAAAGCCCATTTCAGTGTACAGTATGTTGGCATGTTGAATAATGTTTTTCAGTAAAGATGGACACTTGTTTATCAAAGTTACTGTGCAGAAGTAAACAGATTACTTTGGTTTCAGAATTACTTTTTTGTAGCAGAGGTCTGTATTTTCCATGCTGGAACAAGTGACCCATCCTTTGAATTTGTCCTTAGCATCTTTACAAAGATTCTGTATTAGGTTTTCTATGTAGGTCTGGTAATTCCCGTTTTCTTCATCCATTTGCTTGCCCAGATCCTCCAAAGTTGGAGAACGTACTTCAGCCTCAATGTAAGAGTTCCGAGACTGGCAGAACATCTCATGTGGAATCTACTCCAAAGAAAAAGAGGATGGAGGAAAAATAATGTTGTTATTGATTTACTTACTTTGATTTTTATGTTGCACCATTTCCAAAACCTCTCAGCATCTTAATAACATGAAAAAAATCAAATACATCCACAAGGTAACCCCAATATGTAACAATCCTTCAGACATGGGCCATGGAAAGTTACTAAATTCACATTATTAAAAATGCTTAAACAGATGCTTAAACAGAGGGCCCATGTAAATGGTATCAAAACTGGGAACCTTAAGCTTTCTCAGCAAGTTTTCAGGAATTATCTGTATATATTTAATTTATATTTTTAAACTTTCCATGTTTCCTATCCAGATTACCTGAACTCCAGCCAACTATATTTTTTACAGTTTTCCCCTTCATCCCGAATTCACTTTTTTCATATGTTTGTTTTGTGATTTTATTCATTCTTTTTATATGTTCAAACTACTTTGATACATTTCTTCTCTACTGACTATGGGTAGTGGAGAAGGGTGTGCAAGAGTCATAATGTGATGCAGGAAGAGTGCACAAGGGGGATGTGATAAGACACATTGCAAATTATGAAGAATGCACAAGGTTGTAGAGATGCATCGCCTGGCTCAAGGAAAGTGTAATGTGGGTCAGGAGGGTGCATGGGGATGCGACGGAAGTGTGCGGAAGGTGTGTGGAAGTGACCAACATGGAGAAGGTGCACAGTTGGGGGAGACCTACTTCAATAACCTCTGCATGCTTCCCCACTGACTTTTTGGGGAAGCCAGTAGGGAAGGTTGCAAGTGGAGATCAAGTGATCTGGGGGCTTTTGGCAACTGGTCATAAGTGTGAACTGGTTGCCAAGCAACCAGATTAAAATCATGTGGATGTGAGGATGCTGGCATAGGCAGAACTCTGAGAACTGGACATAACCACCATTTGTTCAACACTGTCATACTTGGAACAGCCCCTGACTGAATGACTGTAGGTGAAGAAGTACAAAAGTATGTGCTTTTGCCTACATTTATTTAGCACCCATTACTTCTTTTGTTCTACCACACCACTCTTAAGTAAGCACTCCCCATCAATCAGCTTGACTTTATATTTCTCCTGACATATCCAACTCTTACTTCCATATAGCAATGATTCTTACTCTTAGACATTTTTTGTTCTTTCATTGAATAATACTTGATTATAATTGACTGCATACTACCATTTTCTTTGTACTAACAATGTACGTATTAAAAGATCCATCTTTTCTTCCATGATTAGTTAACATTTTACTAAGTACACAAATTCATCTACTTGCTCTAATGTTCAAATATTCACTTGATTTCCCTGTTAAATCTTGTTTTGTAATACATTAATTTTTGCATCATATAATCTACTTCACAATTGCAGCAATGCATAATCTTTGTCCACAGACTGGGCATCCATGTCTAATTCTCTGCTCAGTGTTGGTCAATAATCATATATTTTCATGCTTGCTGTGTCTTTAACAATTTACCCATAATTACTGCGTTCAGCAACCAAACTTCAACTCCATATTTTCACAAAACCTTCCTTAATTCAAGCCAATTCACTTTGTTGTATGTTTTTCTAAATCAAGACATGTGCAATACACTTACCTTAACTATAGAAATTGAGTATATAAATATATAGTGGGAATACCTAGCTTGATACAAATACTTGTCAAAAATGAACTTGGAATTGTAATTGATCACAAGTAAAATCTCAACCCGTGCTATAATGCATCTGAAATCAATTTATGCAGATGTGCCATATCCAAAGAAATATACCAAAATATTATTCTAGCATGCTAGCAGAGTGCTTCATGACATTTTTCCTTAGGAATATTGCTACTTAAGTCTTTCACTTACCTCAAAAAGTCTATCACATTCCGTGATCATATGTGCCAGTCCCTGAGTAGCTGCCAGATTTTCACTGAGATCTTTCTGATCTGGCTTCCCCGTTGTGTACTTCTTTTGCATTACTCTGCAAGTAAATTCAATGTTTTAAATAAGATAAAAGCAAAGGCTGATCTTGTGTTGACAGTAAAAACTGAAATGCATATACCTTTATTTTTTTGTATCAAGCTACACACAGTTCAAGACAATATTCTTCTTTTATCACATTATACAAGAGAAGAAACACCCGGTTTATTGTTGGCAAAAAGATACGCCTTAACTATTCTCAAAGTACAAAGTAATAAAAAAGCACTTAAAATAGACTCCTTTGTGTATTACACAAGGAAGGTCAGCATTATGGCACCCATGGGAAAAACAAAGGGAATTAAGGCGTAGTATGAAGTGTGAATCTGACCTCCATGTTCATTCTGCTGGAAAAAAAAATGTTTGGACCATTTAATGGGGCAAACCAACTAACGATTTTGCTTTATCTGTGAATGATTGCTATTACTATATTAATTAAGCAACAATAACAGAAAAGCACAGCCTGTTTTGAAAAACACTTTTTTTTTCCAGAAGATGAGTACATTTAGCCTTGAACAGGTAATCTGAGAGAGAAAGAGAGAAAGGTGGGGGGAGGAAGGGAGATGAAATGCAATAAGTAATCCAACAGTATCTTAATAAGCCTATCATTATTACTATTATTGTGGCAGATAAAGTGCTCTATATTTGTCAGAATTGTCGCTAGGGATTTGCTGCATAGCAACTCAGGATAAGGTCTTCTATTGAAACTTACTCCTAATTCACAATATATATGCTTATATTCTTGAGCAGTAATAACAGTCAATTTGCCAAGGGGATACTCTAGTGAATATAAACACCACTTCAAACATGATTGAATATTGGACAATAATGGAATTACTTTTAAGCCCAGAATGGAAGAATTAGAGATAACAATCCCCACCGTGGCGAGCTTTCTTTCTTGATGATGTTGAGATGAAAAAGAGAAGGGGCCAGACACACTGCTATATTCATGGAAGTCATTTGATTCTCTTCCACAGAGGTGACATCATTCAAGAAGCAGAGCAAAGTCTGCAAAACCTCCCGATTTTCATCTGACATCAGCATTATGGCAGCCTGAACTGCCCGAAGCTGTTGTTCTTTTGGAACATCTGTAGAGAGGGAAAAAAGGTGCCATTTAATGAAACTTGATTCTAAGTACAAACAGGATTACTAGAGCATCATGTGGCATTTAATCTCCCAGTTCAAGATTACTTCTGAAAGGAAAACTACATTCTCAGATACAGACAGGGAAACTTTTCTTGTTCGCACAGAAAAGAAAACTCTGCATGTTACTTATTATTTGGTTTCTTGCTTCAGACATTATTTTATGTCATTATTTGAGCAAGACCCAGTAGCCTGGTTAATCTATAATGCTAAACCATTGTTTCTGATTTACAAGTAAAATCAAAACGAAGACAACATTAAACCATATTATGGAATAGTGCAATGGTTGAACCAGTCCATATAGCTTAGAAAATATATGCCTGTTTACTTGTGTATGAACTAGAAGTTCCCTTAGCCAAATTAGGTGGCTGCATTATGTGCTAAGATCTAGAGCAAAGATATAGCTTTTATTTGGTTGGTTCAGGATTAGAGGATTATCCTGGTTCAAAACTGAAAGGGATGTAATCGTAGAAACAACCGTTAGCATATAATGAAAGAGAGCACATTTTAGATAAAATATAATGAGAGAGTATCCTGTAAAGGGACTTCTATGACATATTCAGATAGTCCGAGCTTTCTGCAGCATTCTCATCTGCCAGTGGACTCAACACTGCTTATGGAACAGAGTCCCATGTATGGAGACACAGTCCTTGAAGCAGAACTGGGGCAGGCATGGAGTGGCATAGAGAGAGATCAAGAGAAATTCACATCTTGTTAGCATAAGATCCCTTGAACCAGGGGAAGGGCCTTCTCTGTGGCGGGCCCAGCCCTCTGGAACGACCTTCCCCCCGACATTAGAACAACTACGGACCTCCGCTCCTTCCGTCAGAAATTAAAAACTCACTTTTTCTGCTTGGCCGGCCTAGGTTAGTCTCTACCTCAGGGGTTAGGAAATGTTAATTTTAAAATGGGAATTTTAGTGCAAGGATAGTTAGATTTAATTTGTTTTTATTGTATTTATGTATGTATATATTTTATGTTGTTTTAATTTCTCCCTGTGCACCGCTCCGAGTCCCCTCGGGGAGAGGACGCGGTTATATAAATAAATATTCTATTCTATTCTATTCTATTCTAGATTCCCTCCTATTTCTTTTTAGTTTCCATGTATATATCAGAGGTGGGTTGCTGCTGGTTCGGCCCAGATGGGAACTGGTAGTAGCGGTGGCGGGAGGCTCCACCCCACCGCCAGAAGCTTCTGCACATGCACAGAAGTGTTGCACATGCACACAAACCAGTAATAAAAATAATAGAAACCCACCACTGGTTATGTATGTATGTATGTATGTATGTATGTATGTATGTATGTATGTATGTATATATGTACCATATTTTTTGGAGTATAAGACGTACCTTTCTTATTAACCTCACTCCCTTCACCAAAATGGCTGTGCAGAGCCTTTAGAAGGCTTATAGGGTGCTCCTGGAGGCTGGGGAAGGCAGAAAAATGGGCTGTTTTTTGTTCAGTTCTGCCCCCCAGCCCCGAGAAGCACTCTATAAGCCTCCTAAAAGCTATGCACGTCCTTTTTTTTTTGGAAAAAAAACAGGCCAGTTTTCATGAAAAATGGGCCATTTTGGGAGGTCTGCAAATTTTTTTTTAATTTGCCTCTTCAAAATCCTGCTGCATCTTATACTCCGAAAAATACGGTATATATATTTTCCCTGGAGAAAATGTTCATTATGCGTTATTTCAGAATCATATTGAATTTAATCCTATGCTAAGGCTCTTATATATAGAAACTGTTTATTGCCTTTTAAACTGCATTATCCAGAGAACAGCAAACGTGCATTCTCAATGTTTTGACATCTACTGCTCTATTGAATAGCAACAGCATTTCCAAACAGAGTTCTCTAAATAAGTTGGATGATAAATCCTCTAATCTCTAGCATGGCCACCAGGTATATTCTTTAGTACAATATTCATGTACTTATTAATAATTTTATAGATTTAAGTGCTGATGCCATTGAGGCTCTGAGAACTGATGGTAAACTATATCACCATTATTCAGGCGTTTGCTGTTAGATTTCATTAGAAACCTGGGGAGCTCTGGGAACTGCAAAAGAAGATGCTGCCCCTCTTTAAAAGATTGAAAGGCTTTAATATTCCATAACTATTCCCGAGCCAGATGAAACAAATTCAATACATACACTGATAGATGTGGAGAAATGTTTCTCCCAGCTTGCTCGTGAGAAGAGGCTCAGGCAGATCTCTGAAAAACTGCTTCACCATATCTGCTACATCGTATGCAGACTGGTCTTCATAGCTGACATTTTCAGGAGAGCTTTCATTCATCTGACGCAGTGCTTGAATTCGTGATTTCACGCCTGACTTACGGAAAAGGCCCACCTACAATATATGTCAGAATAGGTTATATAATGTCATCATCATCATGCTAAATCAAAATACGTATTTAATTCAAGCTTTTTAAAAAAAACATCTTTTGATATTTTTTGATGCAATGGCTCAGTGGCTAAGACACCGAGCTTGTCGATCAGAAAGGTTGGCAGTTCGAATCCCTAGCACCGTGTAACGGAGTGAGCTCCTGTTACTTGTCCCACCTTCTGCCAACCTAGCAGTTTGAAAGCATGTAAAAATGCAAGTAGAAAAATAGGGACCACTTTGGTGGGAAGGGAACAGCATTCCATGCGCCTTCGGTGTTTAGTCTCACCGGCCACATAACCACAGAGATGTCTTTGGACAGTGCTGGCTCTTCGGCTTTGAAAAGGAGATGAGCACCACCCCGTAGAGTCGGAAACGACTAGCACACATGTGCGAGGGAAACCATTACCTTTTACCTTTTGATAGTTAAATATGGGTTTTTCAGTGATACAATTAGCAACAGGCTTGGTATGGCCAAGAAGTTATTTCAATTCAGAAGATAATTACTCAAACAAGGCTGGTCTAGCATCCAGCCACAATTTGTTTCACAAAGGATGCCCTGCTAGCCAGCAGAAGCCAGCAAGAAACCCAGCTTTGACCCTCACAGGAAGTCCATCTTGTTCTTGTAAGTAGGGAACATCTTCTTGGCTCTCTTGGATGACATCTCTATTTCACCATTCTCTTTTCATTTCTGTTCAATGTTCTTCAAATAAGTTACTAACTGCCCATTGGCATCCTTTAATGTAACAATTTGTGTTTGGAACCTTTTCAGTTCAAAGATTTTTTCAGAAAACGTGCTTTGCTGTGTATGAGTCTGTATTCAGTGTCCTTATAGATGTCACAATACTGCTTCATGTCTCTTCTGTCATGGTTCTTTTTTAGATTCCGTTCAGTGATTTTTATTTTTCCTGGTTTTGATTTCTTGTCTCCTGTTGGCAATTTCCACTATCCAATTCTGTTTCTTCATCTTTGATAAATTGTTATCACAGTCATCCTCAACAATTCCTCTGACCTCATTTAACAGTTTTTCTGGTTCTGTATCAATGACATTCACAACTTCCTTATGATCCCTCTGAAAATGGGTATTGTGTTGAAAATCATTGAAATCATTGAAAGTTGTTCTCCCGTTTTAAATTTAAAATTCATTAACGAGCAGTTAATGAATGTTGCATGATCAGGTCACATTCATGTCTTTGCTATCATAAACGTTCTTCCACCTCTTTGAACCATAATATAGCCAATGGACATTGTATCCAAGTATTATAGTATTATAACCCTATGTGGTTAGGCAGAAAGTTCCAGACCCAAAGTTACCCAGTGAATTTCTTGGTTGTAGAGGTATAATAACTATACCAACCGTCTCTTTTAGGTTACAGGACTCTGCCTAGTCTGATTTGTCTGTGACAACTTGTTCACTTTACACTACAGAGAGCATGAGCATGAAGCCCGACTTTGCCAGTTTTTTTAAAGCTTAAGCCAGAATGGATAACATGAAAACTCAGGTATTCTCTGAAAGAACCCCCCTTGAGTATTGTTGGAAACCAGAGATCTGCTTTCATTATTTTATACTTTAAAACAGAAAAAAATGGAAGAAAATGCTACCATTAAGCCCTAAAACTGACTTAACAGTACCAAAACCTATACAGTCTCAATCCTACAGGTGGACATAATTACAGCCTTGCTCACTTTCTTTTAGCCTTGCTCATTGTAGTCTGTTCCCAATTAAATGCTGCATGTGATTCCCAGCAGAGGTGAGTTTTTGCCTGTTCGCTCTGGATCGGGCAAACCGGTAGTGGCAGCAGCAGGAGGCTCCGCCCGCCCACCCGGACCAGCGCATGCGAGCACACGAGTAAGCTGGTAGTAAAATAAATTGAAACCCACCACTGGTTCCCAGCCATCAAAAGGCTGCCTATTAGTTTAAATTATACTATTTGCCCCAATTCTTTGAAAGGGGATTCAAGGTGTTTGATTGTGCATTATTTTATCCCCTCCTCTGTGTCCTTAAATAACAGAGTATATGCTGCAAAAAATATAATTGTAGGATATGGGAACAGGCCTATCGGACATAAAAAGTTTATCCTCTCTAATGATGGCTTCCTGGTCTTTTATGGTGAAGGGATTAGAATTATGGAATATATATTTAATACGTGTTTTCTTCTACAACAAATGTTTCTTTAAATGTCCTTTTATAACCCTTCTCTTAAAGGAATTTCCCCCAAGCTAATTCCTTTGCACATATCACAATTTTATTTTAAAGTGAAGCAGTTATAACACATGAGATGCATTAAGGTTGTTTCTCTTAATTTCATAGTGAAAGAGATGGCACAGTGAGGGGGGGGGAAGTATGAAAAAAGCAGGCACATTTCCTTTTTTAAATTACAGTACTTAGTCTTTCTTTGCTTCCTCTGTTTGCTGTCTCATTAAATATATCGCACATCTGCAGCGTGTGAGTTTGCAGAAGTACAAACTGCCTTTAGGGGAGAAAAAAACCCCCAAAACATTCCTACAGCCTAATGATGACTGAGCATCTTCTGTGGATACAGAATCTTGACTGAGTAATGAGGGGAAGAAACAGAAGGAAATTGGCTGTTGGAATGAAATTACAACTATTCTAATATATTGTTAGAATTTCTAAGAAGTCTCAGTTCACTGAGCAGTTTGTGGTTTCAAGCAGGAATATAGATGGGTGTGGGGAGTAAACAAATCCAAGATTTCAGGCTGATAATCTAAAGGCTGTCAAAATCAGCCTTGTCTGGATAATTTTCTCTTCAGTTATATCGTGATTTCCCCAAAATAAGACGGGGTCTTATTTTCTTTTGGCTTTATTTTCACTTGGTCTTATTTTCGGGGAGGTCTTATTATTTTTGAGGTACAGGGAGGCTGTGAGCATGGTCACCTCATGACTAATGCTGTGTTGCAGTATTTTTGGGGGGGTGTTATTTTTTTGGGAGGGATTATTTTAGCGCATGTGTTCAAAAGCCCTATTGGGCTTATTATCCGGGAGGGCTTATTTTCAGGGAAACAGGGTACTGGCTAATAACAAAATTATCAACATTATTAGTATTTATTTTTATCTCATCTCCTAAAAGGGATGACAAACATATCTACTACTTCCTCCTCCTATAAATTTGAAAATGGATTTTTTTTCTAGGATGGGTCCATTTCCTGGAATGTCTCCCCTGATAATTCAGGGTGCAGCTATATCTGCATCCAGGTTGTAAGTGTCTTTGTGAGAGTACGTGCCCAGACATATATTATACTGAATGTTTTAGAATTATAGTCATTTTATTTGCTTATGTTCTTGTAAATCATTTAAGATACTTCAATACAGATAATTAGTGTAGAAATTAAATAAAGACATACATATGTAGCATGTAGCATTTAACAATCATAGGTCCAATAGTCAAATGTTAATCTTGATCAGTACATTAAAAACTTTACAACTTCAAATTACAAATATTACTAATATCTATAAATGTTACTGCAATTACTTTAACTAAATAGCAAGAACGCATACTAACATTCATTATTACAAATTTTAATGAATAGTGACAATTCTGGATTTTTAATCATTGCAGCAACAATAAGGAGAAGTGTCACTTAAAGAACCAGTTAATCAAACCTTTCCAAAGAAATACTATTATTATATATTGGTTGCAGAGTCAGATATTTAGACTGGATTTGGCATTTTCATCTACTTAAAGAATCCTTCCCAATGACCTATGTTAGGCAGTTGTTGTTTGCTGGTGTTAAGATATATTGTTGCATGATGGAAGCTGTTCCAAGAAAATTGCCTTTTGCAATTGAATGAAGGTGATTTTGTCAATGCTGATGATGTTAAAGAGATGCTCCAGATGTTTTGGGATTGCACCCAAAGCATCTATTACTATAGGTACTATCTTTGCCTTCTTTTGCCACAGTTGTTTAACTTCTATTTACAGACCTTTGCATTTTGTGATTTTCTCCAGTTCTTTCTCTTCTACTTGGCATTTCTCTTCCACTTGCTCCACTTCCATTCCATGTCCACAATGCAGATTTTTTAAAAATCTCTCTTATTGTCAATTGTTAAGTTTGGGGTATTATGTGGCAAGTCCTTATATGTTTGAATCCTAAAGTCCCAGAGCACTTTAGCTTCTTCTTTTTCTACATTACTTTTTCTATTTTGTGGTCCCGTCAGTTCTTGCTTGTAGGCAAACAGCATTTCTTGCAATTTCAATGTACCATTGTTGTACTTTGTCATATCATTGTTTGCATTGTTGGCAATCTTTTTGCAGCATTATAGTAGCTAGGTGGTCCATTGTTTTTGCAGGTTCTTTGCAGAGGCAGCATTTGCTGTCTGTTGTTTTCTTCTCAATTCTGGATTTGTTTGCATTTGTTGTTGGGTCTTGTGCAGTCAGAATTAGCAATCTTTCTCTCTTTCTTCAATGTTCCTGCTTTTAACCATTGCCAGGTCTTCTTGTTATCTGCTTTATTATTATTATTGTTTAGGTTTGTTAAAGCCATCAGATTCCAAAAAGATTCTAAATGGCTTCCAAAACATCCAATATGTAATTAAAACGTCATAGCAAAACATAACTGACTCAGCAAAACAACAATAAAATTAAAAAAAAGAAGATGCAAAAGCAGATGTCACAAGAACAGGTGCTAATATGACTGGCTAAGATATAGTTTCCAAAGGCTGATAACAATTATGAACTACTGTATTCAGTCATGATATGGAAGCATGATGGTTTATTAAATGTGAAAAGAGAAAACTTCATAGAACAAGAGCATTGAATATTTTGCAGCTGTTATGGATGGAAAGACCATATTTTAGATAACTAAACTGTAATAGAGAACAGAACCAATCATAGTGGTAATGGTAGCAATTAGGTGATTGAGTGTACCAAGGCTCTGAAAACTGGTAGTATCTATAATATGACACTTGAGAAAGAAATTATGAAAGAATTGCTGAAAAAACGATGTAGGCTTAATAGATATTACATATAGGACTAAAATCTCAACTAAAACTCAAGCCTCCCTCTCAAAAAGGGAATCAATGACACAACTGCTCAAAATAAGTTATTGGGCAGGCACAGAATTTATATAAGGGTATCACAAAGTTTAAGGTGAATAATTAATATATTGCACCAGGGTGAGGAACCAGTAGGTGGCATAAGATCAATCACAATTGTATTTTTCTTATTTAGTGCATGTATCACTGAAGCCACTTTTAGCAAATACATGGCTAAGCTACCAAAAAGCTAACAGCTGACAAAAATTAGAAATAATGCCCTGGATTCAAGAATAAAAATATACTGTGCAAGAGAGAACATAAACACACACACACACACACACATATGAGGTAAAGGTTCCCCTCGCACATATGTGCTAGTTGTTCCTGACTCTAGTGAGCGGTGCTCATATCCGTTTCAAAGCCGAAGAGCCAGCACTGTTTGAAGATGTCTCCGTGGCCATGTGGCTGGAATGACTAAACACCGAAGGAGCACGTAACGCTGTTACCTTCCAACCAAAGGTAGTTCCTATTTTTCTACTTGAATTTTTACATGCTTTCGAACTGCTAGGTTGGCAGAAAAACGGGAGCTCACTCTGTTACGCAGCGCTAGGGATTCGATCTGCTGACGTGCCGACCTTTCTGATTGACAAGCTCAGCATCTTAGCCACTGAGCCACCGTGTCCCTCATATATATCAGTGGTGGGTTTCCAATTTTTTTTGCTTGCGTCCACCTCTGAGATCTATATCTATATATGTAGATGTATATCTATATGTATCTCTATCCCTACCTACCTACCTATCAATCTTGCACAACAGGGAATTCAACTGATTCATCACACTTGGGACTATTATAGAACAGCTAATAATGTGGCATGAGAGCAGTGATGCTGCTTATCATGCATAGAACCAGAATTTTTATTCAACATTTTTAAAGATATTTTTTTAAAAAGGGTTCAGAATATAATATGGCAGTTGATGCTTTTTAAAATATGTCTCTCATACTACCATATTTTTCGGAGTATAAGACGCATCTTCCCCCCCCCCCCCAAAAGAAGGTGAAAATCTGCACCTTTGTAAAAATGGACTTGCAGAGGGTTTGGGAGGCTTGCAAAGTGCTCCTGGGGGCTGAGGAGAGAAAAAACAAGCAAAAAACAGGCCATTTTTTTGCTCATTTTTGCCCCTGCCTCCCAGCTCCCAGGAGCACTCTACAAGCCTCCTAAAGGCTATGCATGCCCTTTTTTGGGCAAAAAACAGGCCCATTTTTGTGAAAAATTGCCTGTTTTTTGCTCGTTTTTGCCCCCCCCCCCCATGCCAAGCAACGCTTTGCAGGCCTCTCAAACTCTCTGCATGCCCTGTTTTTCACAAATAATGAGGCATGCAGAGGGTTTGGGAGGTCTGCACAGTGCAAACACTTTAAAAAAAATGTATCTCTTCAAAATCTTGGTGCGTCTTATATTCCAAAAAATACGGTATATACAGTCTTTAATAAACAGAAGCAATGAGTCAAATTTTAGGAAAATATAATCATTTTTTTTGATGTATTACATTTTTAATTACTACCATTCCTTTTTAAAAATCTTATTTGAGAACTACAATCCAGAAATGCCACCAACACCAAGCAGTTATTAAATTTAGTTGGTTTTATTTAATCACACAATTCTCTAGTTTAAATGATTACATTAAGTGTTTTGGACAGGTCACATCTACAATATTCGGTAATACCTTATTCGTGTTAACTCTTTTTCTACTTAAGGTTATACAAGTCTCCAATTATGAGCAATTGAGATGATCTTCATTCCTTTTCAGGATTTTCAAAAAACAGAGAATGTCTGCTCTTTCCTGGACATACTGAAACCCACAGGGAATTTCAACGCACAGATGTAATAAAAAAATAATAATGGGTTGACTGACAGAGCAGTCTGTTTCTACATGCTAAATATGTGGAAATGGATATAGACTACTAATTTGCCATTACATCTTAGAGCAGAGAACTTATAACTGTATCAAAGAACGGCATAAAAGAATTAATTAGAAAAAAAAAATCTACTGCAGCATTTGTTTCTGATCTTGAGCTCCATTAATTATAAGTGAAGAAAAAGCATGGGCCACACTCTACATATTCAAGGCTACTGTTACATTTTCCTTTGGAAAAGAAATTAGATAACCACAATTAGTAGATGTAAAAGGAAAAGAAGATAAGGATTAGACATGTAAAATGAGAGCAAAAAAAAAACAACCTTACTGGCTACTCTTCAGCCATCTGAATGTAATTAAATCCTATCAAAACGTTTAGTATTTTTGAGTTTTTTAAATTAATGCTCCAGGTGTTCTAGCTCTCCAAAGGTTTAAAACTCATTTTTGCTGTAAGCATATTTTCTGTATAATAGACCGAAACAAAATAATCAGACAGAAATGGTTGGATATGTTAGCTATGGATTCCTTCCCATATGATGGAAACAGGGAAGGGCGGGAAAGTAATAGAAGTGGAGGTTGGGAACTGTTATTTTGCTGACAGGAGATAGTGATTTTCTCCCCAAGACTGATCCTGAGTCTGCTTGCATGTCCTGCTGAAGTGCTCTTTTTAGTCTATAAAATCCTTTTTTCCCCCTCTAGTTATAAAGAAGCTCCGATTTGAGTATGGTAGCAATAGAATCAGTAAATAATACATTTAATCATCTTATAATTGGTCAAAGTGATAACATTCCTGACTTTGTACAGTACCATTTTATTATAACATTTATCTGTGGCACAGTGGGTTGGCAAAGTAGAATACTTTCCATCGCATATATTATATTTTGTGTATATTTAGTTCTGCAGGTATGCTAAATATCCCCATCAGAAATTAAGATCAAAATAATAAAAGTCCAAGTTATTTTAAAAACCCACAGCACCTGGAAGATTAGTTGCAGATAAAGCTGTCAGATGACTTTTGTGTACTCACATATGCATCTATCAAAATGAAGAAACCTACCTGATCCAGGCAATTATTACGTAAATATCGCAAGGCCTGTTGTATGCTCTGTGGAAGTGGTTGTCCTGTTCTTTGCACATGCACTATTAAAGGAACACCAAATATGTTCTTATCCTTGTAATCTGGAACCTTCATCCACTTCATGAACTTCGGTACAGACCTTAAAAACAATGATTTTTAATGCACATTATTTTTTATAGGATTATTGTCTGAATCCTGATATCTCAGAAATATGAGCCAGTTGATCTTGAGGAAACTTAGCCACCTGTCTTCTGGATTCATGTCCCTCCTGGTTAGCTTCCTGGGAAGTGACATATGTCTGGATCCAAAGGGTGATTAATGCCTCTTTGAGGGAAGGGTTAGTACTGCCTCCCTTGTAGGAGGCAGTGGTGTGCTCTCATCTCAAGGGCCATCCTTGGACCCAGCTGTGTTAGACAACTTTTGTGTAGTCTCAACCCTCCCTTTTGGGGGGAATTGATGAGAGGATAGTTGGCTCATTGCTTCAAAGGGGCAAAGATGAAGTTGAGTATATGGACCCTTTTTCAGTCTGGGGTATGGAATGAGTGCAATTGGTACACAAAATGTACCTGTGGAAAGGCTCCCTACTCTTTGAGAACAAGCTATGACTCCCCCTCCCCAAATTCTCTCTGGAGAAATGCACCCCAAAGCAGAATTAAAGATGGAAAACCCCAACATGTTGAAGTAATTATTTATCAATTCTCTTGTAGACTTGCTTGTAAATTGGGGGTCATTTTCTTGTATTACCCATTTGCAATCCCTAGACAATTTTATCTTACAGTTTTAGAATTATTTTTTTGACATGGCAGCCATTCGTGGAAGATTCTCAATTGCTATTCCAAGAGTATGGATTAGAAAAAATATATAATCTCTTCTTGGTTAATAAGTTTCAATGACTTTTTTTTCCACACACACATATTCCTCTCAATTATACTGAATAGGACAAGACTTACCTTTGAAGTCCATATGGTTAGAACTTTTGTGTGATGAGGACGTCCAAAGTTCATGATATTTATATATTGCAAGGCTTGCACAAAATAAGTTATAATTGATTAATGTAGTACTTACTCAGACACACCTGGCCCTAGTTAGTCCTTTAATTGATCTGACTGAAAGTACATGGGTGATTACTCTTTCACGCTGGCATGCTGCCTACTGGATGTTTATGAAATAAATGAAACAAGCGCTAAACTTTGGGACTGTCTGTTCACTTGCATTCCTTCTTTAGATCAGTAGGACTTACTTGAAGCTCTAACAACATTCGGTGGGAGAAATATGCTAAAATTCAGACAATACATAAGGAAGCAAATATCCCAAAAGTGCTTTTTCAAAAGGCAACTGGACCTTGTTTTTCCATGAAAATGATTCGCTTCTCATCCAAGAAGCTTCTTCAGAATGGAAGAAGCTTTTTAGTTTAGAAGCAAAATATCTTCAAAGAAAGACAAGATCAGGCTGCCTTTTGAAAAAACATCTTTGGGACAACCATAACCTGAGTGACTGAAAATCTCCATCAATAAGGGAATAAATACTTTACAGAATTGTAGTTATGGCAAAGAGATAAGGATAAAGAGTGCTTTAGTCCCTGAATCATTGGAGTGCCAATTAAAAAACTTTTTAAAATTCTCTTCAGTTTGAAACCACAGCTACAGTCATGGAAGCCACCGTGGACTTGGAAGGAATGGTTAAATTCCCTCTTTTGATCACCTTTATATAACAGACTTTTTCCCCTTAAAAGAAGTATGTGAAATGTATTGCCCTATCTATCATCTAATTTAGCTTTTATTAAGCACATGATTATAAATGATTTACATGTATGAAATATCAAATAGCTCTGGCTCATAAATTTAATTCTTCACTATGCCTTTTATGCTGTTTGGATATTATTGGATGTTTAGAACAGATTTGAAGCACAAGTAGTTTTGGGAACATTGATATAAGTGATGCTTGTATTTGTTATAAACTGCTAGTTATGGATCTTTAGATATTTATTATTCTGTCTTATTTTATGCAATTCCAGGAAAATAGTATTTTATCCCTAAAATATATGCAGGTTTTTACATTTTACACATTTCTTTTTTTTTCAGGAAATAATTGATTGTAGCAATGAAACATATTCACCATTTAGTTCAATTCACTTCTTCAGCACATGTGCGACCAGAAGATTAAACTTGAAAGGATGTATAATTAATTATCTGAAAGTGTCTCACTACATAATTTCAAATTGCATGATTTATCATGAGTTAGTTATCATTTGTAAAAATATAGTAAATCCTGGATGAAGCTTAAATGAATGGGTTTTGAATCAAGTTTCAGAGTTATTTTGTGCTCTTTCACTTATTCTAATAACAAAGGTAGACAATACTCATGCCCTCATGAGAAATATAATCTAAACTTTATGAGAAAAAGGACAGTTGTGAGCTATCAAAACCCAATGTAGTGGCAATAGGAGTTGTGGAGATGGTTAACAGGCTAAGAATATCTAAAGACAATAAGAGAAGTGTATGGAAGGGTTCAAATGGAGATGATGAGCTATCAATATCTATTCCTGCCATGCCAGAAAAAGAATTTAAGAAGAATTTCTTATTTTTCTCCAAGCATTGCCTATACATGAATTTTAAACTGGTGATATCCAGAGAAATTCGCCTTTATTTTAGTGAAACAAGTATATTTGATAAGAGATACCACATTTTGCAGCTAGAATATCTCAAATTTAATAGTAGAATCTCCAGTTTAAAAAGAAGCAGGTGATGACAAAGATCTTGTTTTAGGATGTTACTTGTCAAAATTACCATCTATGTCCAACTAGTAAATATGTCTAAGCAAATAGTATTAAAAAATCAATTGCTCTAATGCAATTCCTACTATTAGCCAGAGAATGTGTTCACTTAAATGATGTAATTTTAATTTTATTTTACAAATCTTTTATTTTTTTTTAACATTTAATTTTAAAACTGGAAATTGGTTGTAAAATAAAATGCTAACCACTAGGTAGTCATTGACTTACAACCATTCATTTAGCAACTCTTCAAAGTTACAACAGCAGTGAAAAAAGTGACATGATTGCTTTTCACAATTACAATCTTTGGAGCATCTTCCTGGTCATGTGATCAAAATCTGAGCATTGGGCAACTGGCATGTATTTACAATGGTTCAGTTGTCCTGGGGTCAAATGAACAACTTTTCAAAGCTTCTGACAAGCAGAGTCAATGGGGAAGACAGATTCGTTTAACAACCATGATACTACTTTAGCAACTGTAGTGATTCACTTAACAGCTGTGACAAGAAAGATCATAAAATGGGACAAAATTCATTTAAGAACAGTCTTGCTTAGCAATGGAAATTTGTGGTTGTATGTTGAGGACTGCCCATACTAAATCAATAATGCTGTATCTCCCCATATAGTCCTATATTCCCATTATAAATAAAATAGTGTGTGACAAAGTCAGATACTTTGTTAGGACGAATGCTGACTTACCCAGAAATAAAGGAAAAGGCTAAATGGACATCATGTAGGATGATGTAGACTAAAGCAGGAGTCTCCAACTTTGGCAACTTTAAGACTTGTGTTTTATACTACACACACTAAGTTTTAAAGTTGCCAAGGTTGGGGGCTCCTAGACTAGAGCAGTGATGGCGAACCTTTTTTGGCTTGCGTGCCAAAAGCAGGGGGAGCGCAGGGGAGTCGTGCGCAGGTGTGCCACACCCATAATGCTATGCACACAACCACAGCATGCATGCAGGCATGACCAGTGCTCCCCCATTTTTGGCATGTGAGGCGAAAACAGCCTCCCCCGCCCACCCAGAGGCCCTCCAGAGGTTTCAGAAGCTTCCCTGAAGCCTCCGAAGCGTGACAAACTGGCCCCCCCTTTTTTTTTAAAATTCAAATTTATACCCCGCACCTTCTCCAAAAAAGGACCCAGGGCGGCGCACAGGAAGTTTAAAAAAAAACCCAATACAAATATAACAAAAATATAATTTTTTTAAAAAGCTATTATATCCATGTCCTGTGCTAAAATCGTATAAAATCCCCCAAATTAAAATCTATCTAAAACAGTCAAAACGGTAGGTTATGCTAGGCCGGCTTGTTGGAAAAGGTGCGTTTTAAGATGCTGGCGGAAGAGGCGGAGGTCTGAGATGGTGCGTAGTTCGGGGGGCAAGTCGTCCTATAGGCAAACCGAGAGTTTAGGAATGGACTTCTGGTTTTAGTCCTCCTGAGCCTTCAGGGGCCTCCAGGAGGCTTCCTTGAAGGCTCCGGAAAGCTAAAATTGGCCCTATGAGCAACCTGGAAGTCACTTCCAGTTTGCTCATAGTGTCATTTTTTGCCCTCCGAAGCCTTGAGGGAAGCCTCCCGGGGGCTAAAAACAGCCCTACGAGCAAACCGAACATCCGTTTCTGAATTTCCGGTTTGCTCGTAGGGGCGGTTTTTCGCGCTCTGGAGCCTTCAGGGAAGCTCCTGAAGCCTCCGGAGGGTGAAAAATGGCCTCAAAAGAAAGCCAAAGTCAGCTGGCCAGTGCGCGCATGCATGCTGGCCAACTGATAGGGTAAGCCACACGATAAATGGCTCTGCGTGCCACCTGTGGCACGGGTGCTATAGGTTCACCATCACGGGACTAGAGCATCCTGGAAGGTTAGAAGTAGTAGTAGCATATTTTAATATATCTTTACAGAAATAGATGCAGCCATACCAATCATGGTTGTCAGGATTTGTCCTAACCATTCTAGATGTCCCTACCATTCCAGACAATTTTCTGCCTCTAGTTTAACAGTTTTAAACTATTCATTTCTGCAAAAAAAACCTCTACAAAATCGTACACCATCAGTTCTACATATATGCTATATTGAACACAGCAATGAATTCAGTGTTTTCCATTTCCTTCCTCTAGATTTAAATGGATGAATGCTTCTCTTTATGGACCCTACTCTGAATAGCTCTATATCATACACCTAGCATAATCTTGTGATAATCATTTTCAATGGAGCTAGGGAGATACAAGTCACTAATTAAAATCCAATATTAGTTCAGGTAGTGTTGATTAAACGTTGCATACATTTATTGATGTGGTTTTGTGTGTGTGTGTGGTTAGAGCTTTACACAAAGGAATCCAGCTAGATTTCTGGAATTACTTTTCATGCTGTGAGATAAATATCTTTTATTGCTTTTGCCTGCATTTTGGCTGTAAAATGAGGGCAATAATCCTTAGCATTTCACATGGCCTACTTAAATGCCAGTTAATGCGGTGAAGTTATTTAGCTGAAATATGCTACAGTAGAGCAAATACTGAATTTTGTACGTCAAATCTGAAGATGTGTTACAAAGGGAGCCTACGCTGTATAATCCCCATTGCCAAATTGTATAGTGTAGTGTATGCCCAATTAATTTTCTGGGACCAAATGCCTTTGCCTCTTGAAGACATGAGATAAGGAGATTGGTGAGAGACATGCGATTGCATTTAGGGCATGAGCTGGATTTGGTTGCTTTGAACTCATTCTCTCACTTCCTGGAGCAGAAACAGAGTCCATATTAAGGAACTCAAACTGAATTAGGACACCAAATCAGGTCAAAGATCTTCATGTGTGATTGGAAGTGCTGTAGCTGAAAAGAATGCCGCTTTTACCTTTTGTTTCTCTATAGAGCAACTACAATGAGGAAAGGAAGGAAAGATTGGAATGGAACTGATTGACTGGTAGGTCCGCCTTACACTTGCTAATTATACTTGCAGTGCACTGAACGAAATGCATAATTAAAATGTTATGATATTAGAAACATGCGGCAGATTTTTAAAAAATTAAACCAAATGAGAATTGACACTAAAATAATTCAACAGAATTTCTCTGGATAGCATCTGTTTAAAATTCACATATGGGCAATGCTTGGAGACAAAAAACACTCCCTCTTTTATAGGAGAACGAATCAATTCATGGAAACTTTTTTATTTATAGAAGTGATTATTTTATTGAAGACTCGTAGAGGAAAAAATCTTTAGATGCTGGCCATTTCAAGTTCTGAATGTTGTAGCAGTTTTCTGTAAAGTAAAGAGCTAGTTTCTTAGAGTGGTTAAGATGCTGGTCTCGAAATCAGGGGAGTTGTGAGTTCTAGTACTTAGGCATGAATAGTAGCTGGGTGACTTTTGGCCGATTATTCAGTGCAATCCAGCTCACAGGGTTGTTATGGGAAAAACATAGAAGGAAGGAATATTAAGTAGGTTTGCTGCCTTCAATTTACCCAATAAATATAGTATGGGGTTTTTAAATGTAGGCCATTTATTTAATATCTTTTTAACATATTGTTTTAGATTTTGTACCGTTTATTTTATTGTGGCTGTACACCGCCCTGAGTCCCAAAAGGGAGAAGGGCGGTATATAAATCAAATAAACTATAAACTATAAATTTCTGGATTGGCGATCACAACTGGGACTGGAATTTTGGTCATTAAGTGATGCAGTTATTAAGCAGGTCATCATGTGATCAGACCCAATTTTACAACAATTTTTATTGCAAGCATTAAGTGACTTATCATAATTATTAAATGATTCACATGGTCACTATGTGAATCTCTTGGTCATTAGCAAATCCAGCTTCCCAAACTGAGTTTGGATGTCAAAGCTGGCTTGGATGTCGAAGCTGGCTGGGAAGACTTGTGTGATCAAAAATCACAATCATGTGATCACAAATTACTGCAATTGCTGTATTTGTGAACCAGTTGCCAAATTGCAATCATATGACCATGGTGGTTGTAACTGGTGGAGAGGGCGCGCAATTTGGGTGTCCTCCTGGATTCCCGGCTGTCCATGGAGGACCATGTGGCGGCCGTGGCCAGGGGGGCGTTTCATCAGGTACGCCTGATGCGCCAATTGCGCCCCTTACTGGACCGGGCTGCCCTTCGCACAGTCACTCAAGCTCTCGTGACATCCCGACTCGACTACTGTAATGCTCTCTACATGGGGCTTCCCTTGAGGTGCACTCGAAAGCTACAGTTAGTCCAGAATGCAGCCACGCGGGTGATTACGGGAGCCGCTAGATGCTCCCACATAACACCGATCATGCGCGAGCTGCACTGGCTTCCTGTGGCCTTTCGGGTGCGCTTCAAGGTTCTGACGACCATCTTTAAAGCGCTCCATGGCTCGGAGCCTAGTTATATGCGAGACCGCCTCCTGCCCCATACATCCCTTCGGCCAATCCACTCCCACAGAGAGGGCCTTCTCAGGGTGCCGTCGGCCGGGCAATGCCGCCTGGCGACACCCAGGGGAAGAGCCTTCTCTGTGGCGGGCCCTGCCCTTTGGAACGACCTACCCCCTGAATTGCGTACCATCACTGACCTCCGCCTCTTCCGCCAGTATCTAAAGACACATCTTTTTCAGCAAGCCGGCTTAGCCTAACCTCCCGTAGGGACTATTTTTAGATAGTCTTAAATTGGGGGTTTTAAAATTGGTTTTAGCATAGGATTATAATAATTTAATATGTTTTTAAATTTTGTATTTATTGTTTTGTATGTTTTTAAATTCCTGTGCACCGCCCTGGGTCCTTGTGGAGAAGGGCGGGATATAAATGTGATTAAAATAAATAAAATAAAATAAACTCCAAGAATGGTTGTAAGTCATTTTTTTCAAAGCTGTCAAAACTTCAAACCATCATTAAATGAACAATTGTAATTCAAGTACACCTGAATACTGTATTTTTTGGATTATAAGACACACCAGAGTATAAGACGCACTAAGATTTTGAAGAGGCAATTAAAAAAAAATGTTTTTGCACTCTGCAGTCCTCCCACAAACGGCCCATTTTTCATGAAAATAGGCCTGTTTTTCATTAAAAAAGGGCATGCATAGCCTTTAGGAGGCTTATAGAGTGCTTCTGGGGGCTGGCGGGGGCAAAAACGAGCATAAAATGCTCCATTTTTCACTCATTTCTGCCCTCCCTAGCCCCCAGGAGTACTCTGGAAACCTCCTAAAGGCTATGCATAGCCATTTTTTGCAAAGGGGGAGAGGTTGCGGGAGGCCAAAAATGCTGTATTCAGTGTATAAAATGCACCCAGATTTTCACCCTCTTTTTTGAGGGAAAAAGGTGTGTCTTATACTCTGAAAAATATGGTGTATGTTTATCCTAAAGATAAATCGATTTGATTTGATAAAAATCTAATAATCAATCAACTCATAGCATCTCTGTCTGGCATTGGAGATAAACCAAGTACAATCCAATGGAAACAAAAGAGGTGAGAGAGCAGCCAATAATGAGTTAAATTATTATCTGCTAGTATTAATACATTTTTGGTCCTGATCTATCAGCTGTGTGATGCAGGAAAAGACTAGCTGGTTTAAGGAGGTGTTGACAGCTGTGATGTGAGCAACCAGGCATGCTTTTTCTTTTGGAATCCAGAACACTATTAGATAATTAATGATTGTATATATACTGTATGTGCAAAACATGTTTTCCAATATGACCCTCAATTCAAAAAGATTAGGTTGCAAAATAATCATTCTTTAACATTTGTTTCCTGAACTTTGACCCAATCATTACAAACCTCCTTTGGCTAAGCTGATTTTTCATGCCAAAAGTTGTACAAATGAATTATTTTTTAAAAACAAATTATGAGTATTTTCAGGCTTTATAACTAAAGAACATTTAAACTATAAAGCATACTTACCATGTCCAACCATGCTTGTTTGACATGGAGTATTTTTCCATAATTGCTGTAAGACGGAGCAAGGAAAATTTTTGTAGCAGATTTAGCTGAGCAGCTGACTGATTGCTGATCTGGAGTGATCCTAGAGCATGGCTAAGTTGGTGAGAGATCTGGAAACTGTGCCAACGTAATCGCCTTTATATACATTAAAAAAAAGGAATAAAATGTCTGATTGTCATGATAGATTTGTTTCTTATGAAATAAGTGAAGGGTTAGAAGAATTTTCCTACAGTCAGAAGAATATAATTCCAGCATGAGTCTAAAAATTGCTTTCTACTTACAAGATTCTGTTTAAGAAATCTATTTTTTTAAGGCGTATTATAGCAATGATAAAAGTTTAAAACTGCCATCTCTAGTAAATTCCATTTACTCCACTAGATGCCATTCTATTTTTGGGACATTTAGAGATGAATAACCTGATATGAAACCTTCAATAACAATAATATTCTTGGCATCAAGTTTTTATGTAGGTACAAAGGATCCAATGAGTACAAAAATATTATTCTGATAAAGCATAATCTAAGATGAAGGGAAATGTTTCACATTGTTAAATGACAATTTTATATTGCTTAGACAAAAAAGGGGATCTATGATTCCTTATTCCATTCAGTCTGCATATCACATTGATTTATCAATAACACGCATTTATAAATAAATATGGGGATTCTTATCTCTCAGAGTTTAGTGATTATCTCTCATAAATTAAGTATCTCCCAAGCTAAAAATCCACTGATCCAAATTGAGTTATCAATAAATGTTGTAGTTATTAATATTACCAGTGGGTGGCAACAGCCAAATTGTATTCCTCTTTTAACATTAAAAAATGATAAAATCATTATAATCCAATAATTGTTCTAAAATAAAACCCCACCATCTATCAAGACCTTCTATATTTTTTTAAAATCAATGTTAGCATCTAGATTACTACAAAGTATTAATTTGGTGTGAGAAAAAGAATCAAAATGCAATTTTTCAGTAATAGTATGTTTATACTATTCCAGAAATAGTTTTGTACTGATGTATCAATGATAGGAAATATTGCTAATTCATTATATTTTGAGCCCCAAACTGTCCATCTAATTGTGGTTATGTAAAATCCAATACCTGTTAAAAAGTTATGCATATGTGTGTCTGATTCAAGATATCAAAGCCTCTATTTTTAACTACACCTTTTTCTAGGTAATCTTGGGAATTGAAAACCCCCATAGAAATACACAGAACAAGTTTTTGAAAATATCTCCTGGATAAGTATATAAGAATTCTATGGAAAAGGTATCCTAGAAATTATATTAATTTTTAAATACAATTTACCACCACCACTCCACCTCCCAATAAGGCTATCAATATCCAAAGAATTATAATGATTTAAGAAGGTGGAATAATAATAGTAATTAATACATTCAGTGCATATATGAAATGGTAATTAAGTTTGCTATTAGCATTAATAAACGAGTTAAAGAATATCCCACAATTTATCCAAACATATTAATCAAGCGCATCAGAGTTACAATCTAAGTATGAAATTCTGAAATAGACAATAAAATGCCATCAGCAAATAACACCAAATTTATTCTGGTGAATAGTGCAGAATACTATTGATATTGTGATCTAGTACATTGGTTCTCAAACATTTTAGTCCCAGGACCACTTTATGTTCTTAAAACTGATTGAGAACCCAAAGACGTTTGGTTTATGTGGGTTATATCTATCAATATTTATTGCATTAGAATTAAAAACAGAAATTGTAATATATTTATTTGACTTTGCAGGCCGGCTGAAAGGAGGACTCTTTGAAAACCACTGATCTAGTATAGTAACAGAAACTAAAGGATCTAAACCAGTGGTTCCTAACGTGGGGCCCATGCCCCATGGGGGGGGGCAATTTGATTTTTAATGGGGGAAATTTGAACTTTGTTTAAACCAAGTTAATGGCCTTTTAAACTTCCTCCGCCTGAGTAGAGTTCACTTTTTGAGTAAAATAAGAATTATATGTCACGGGGGGGGGGGGCGGTAGGGTGGTGGTGGGAGCATCAGGATTTTAGAGATGCTTGGGGGGGGGGGCATGGCCAAAACAAAGGTTGGGAACCACTGATCTAAACAAATATTGAAGTGGAAATTAGATATATTTGTCCCGTATTTTTACAGCTAGAAACTGGAAAACCATGAGTTCTAGTCCTGCCTTAGGCAAAAGTCAGCTGGGTCACCTTGGTCTAATCACTTTCTCTCAGCCCTAGAAAAGAGGCAATGTAAAAAAGGAGGCCACCACTTCTGAAAACTGTAGGTACCTGTCCAGGCAGTTTCTGAGAATTGGACATGGAGAAATGGAAGAAGAAAAAATGACCATCTAGAATTTGGACTTATTTGGTATTTAACATTTGGCTATGTAATTTACTAATACTATCTATGCCTTTTATCAAAGGCTTTTTCCATATCAAACAATATAATTTCAGCATTGCCTTTTCTGTCTTTGCTCAGATCAATCACATCCTCCCAATTACTTTTGCTTTGGGCATTATCCACTGTTTGCTCCACCACAGCTCATCGTATAGTTAAACCTTACTCTCCATCTTTGAAGTAAAGAAGATTCTCCATCTTTTATCTAATCCTCTTAAAACAATGTTTCAAGTAGCTGGAAAATTTCAAACAGCTGTTCTTCTATTTTTATAAGGTGCTGTAATAGTTGTTATTTTTGACCATTTAAGTTGACAAGAGAATTGAATGGAAGATTTTATGGGATTACTCTGATTTAAAATTTAAACTGTAAATTATATATTGCATCGTGAATTGCAATTTATTGCTATGATTTTGATATATGAACAACTAAACAATTGAAAATTTTTAATTTCCTACATCAGTGATGGCGAACCTATGGCACGCGTGCCAGAGGTGGCACACAGAGCCCTCTCTGTAGGCACGTGCACCACCGCCTGCTGCTCTTTTGGTTTCTGGTACACCAGTTGGTCTTCGCACACGCCAGAGTGTCAGAAACTCAAAGACCAGCTGAGCGGCCAGCTGATCTTCAGCTTTCCAACATTCCCCTGCCTCCTCCAGCTCTGGTTTGGGCACTTGGGTGCCAAAAAGGTTCACCATCACTGTCCTACATAATTGAAGTACTTTAATTTCCCGGTTTCCCATTCTTAGAGGAAAGTGTGATCTGGTACAAACCTGTTTGGTCTGGTAAGGGATGCTCCAACACCAGAGTCTCTTCTTTCTCTGACACCAGGAGTTTCTGATTCATTGAGAGATGCCCCGTCTCGGTCAATATCACTTGGTGTTGTGTGGCCATCAGACATTGAGTTTTGTTCAAACTCTAAAGAAATTTTACTTGGTGACTGACATGACAATGACTCAAGTTCACCAATAGATAAGGCATTCTTTTTTTGTTCTGGTAATACATTTTTTGACCAGTCATCAATATATTCCTGAAGTCCATTGACATGTTGCAAGATATCATCCAAATGAGGAAAAAGATTTTCCCTTTCCAGATCCAGAAGATCTCCTGTGCTGGCACATAAATGAGAACTTGGAACGTTGTCATAAATGCTAACTCTACTTTCCTTTGAACAGGAAACAAGGGGTTTGTGTTCTTTAGATGTCTTGTTGGTTAATGAAACACTGTCTCTCTTCCAGTTCAGGGCATTGTCTGTAGGCGAGAGACTTTCAATAGAAAGTGCCTTAGGAAATGTTCCTGGTTTGTGGTCTTTGGGAATATGAAATATTAGGTTTTCTTGGGAGTGAAATTCATTTTTGCAGTTTTGATCTATCACTTGTCTCAGTGTTGCTCCTGCAAGAACATCTACGTCTTCTAGGTACATGCCACCCCGTTTATTTGCTTCATGGTGTTTGCGTTCTTTTAAGGAAGGAGTGCTTATGGCGCTGTTGCTAATCTCCAGTTGGCTGCTTTCACTGCTGTAATTGGCAGAAAATGGAGACCCTTGTCTGACTGGGTCTTGGAGTGCACCTGTTTTATTTTGGATGTCTCCATTTTCTACTTGCATACATTGCATTTCCTTTAAGGTTCTGGGCTCATGCTGCAGAACAGGTGCACCAATGACTGAGAGACTAGTCAATCCAGACCCTTTTAATTTTCCGTGTTGTCCTTTGGGTTTTAACGTCTCCATACGCTTCAGAAAGGTTTTTGCTCTGGTTCGGGATGTTTTCTCATTCCTGAAGTTGGGAGAGATTTCTGAAAACTGGGAAGAAGGACCACCAATTGAAGAGGGTTCCTGCACCGAAGTGTTTTTGACACAGTATTGTCCTGAACAATTAGTTTCCCTGAGGAGGTTTGTGATTCCAGACTGACTCCTATGGTCACTTCCTCCACTGCTCTCACTATGAATAGATGACACCTCAGGCTCGCTCAAATCAGTAAGCACACTTTCATTGCTGGTTGTGATTTTCATTTTAATGTCCCCTTGAAAGTCATGTTTGCCTGACTGATGAATCAAGGCATCAGAGTCTTCCACTCGAGACCATCGCTGGCTTGCTCTTTGGAAAGTCCATTTATTACTGATGGCACAAAGGTCTTCTTCATCTGAGTCTTCACTCTGAAAAACAATACATAAAATTTGAATGTCTGTCCATCTATCCCTCCATCCACTGATAACAAGCCTAACAGATCATTTTTCATCTTTCGTTTCATCCTTTTTGCTTTGCAGACTAATGGCTAATAATGACATGCAAGTTTTCATATGCCTTTGTATACCCTTTTATCTACACTCACCCAACTCATGTCATACATACATACATACATACATATATACATTACATACATGCATAATCTTGCTCTTCCTCCCATTCTTTAACTCCTTCTCCATCAGTAATCTGCAGATCAAGGATGTTTTGTTGCCATTAGAAAGGGCAACTAATGTTCTGTTTGCTGTTGGTGAAGCCATCAACAAATATTGAGGAGTGTTAGCTGACTGAGCACAGAGGGGGATGGAGAAAAATTTGTAACTACCAGTTCCCAATGGTCATCAGACATTGGATGGTCAAAGTACCTTCTCATGCTATACCGACAAAATCCATTTGTCCTGCCATTTATGGAGAGTCAGATAAGAAATAAATATCAAAGTTTGGATGGCAAAGTATTGTACTAGCTAAGTAGAGTTTGACATTTTTAGAAGCACTACGTTAGGAAAGGATGTTATACACTGGTATGTTTTCAATATTTTTGGTAGAATGACAAAATCGATAAGATTGGGCTCATATTGAATTGCTAAATAATATGCTAAAATAGTAGCATCGGTCCTGGCTGCATAAGGGAAGGGGTAAAGGCAAATGCAGTAAAATAATGATTTACTAAATGGCAGAATATTAAGGTCTTAATGTGCTTTGAACATCTGTCTCCTTCCCCAGAGGCATCTGAAAATAGAGTATAATTACATTATTCACAAGAAGCAAAGTTACTGAAGGTCTTTCTGTTATGATGTACATAAAAATTAGAGATCATAAAGAAATAAAATTATTATCTGAATAATTTTATATACATAGGAAATAAAAAATAACTTTACTTAAAATAAAATTGTGCTTAGATTTTCTGAAAAAAATCCTTTTGTATTAAAAAAACGATTTCATTTCTTAATTATTTTTAGTTCTCAGTTTGTGTTGTCCGTATTTGCCTTCATATGTTGTCAAAGCTGAAATATTATGTGTATTTTTCTATGAGCAATTATTACTGAACAGAATGGGACTTCAGATTAAAGGCCTGTTGGATTGAAAAGCATATCATGACATCATCCTAATTATAACTGATCCCTGATTAGCAAGATTACCCAAGTAATTACGCCCAAAGCAGAAAATTACTTCTTCGTCCTAAGGAATTTTCATTCTAAATGTTGATGAGACAACAAAGGAAAAGTGAAAAACACTGAGGTGTCTTTTCTGAGATGTGAGTCATTGGGAAACTGTAAATTCACAGTCAAATAGATAATAACAAAAAGATTTGCTCTTGGTTATTTTAACCTTTATCATCATATGATCAGACTATTGTAATTTGCTTTTACATGGAGCCTTCAAATGTAATGTCAAATTGCCTTCAAAAACCATTCAGCCAGTTCACCATGCACTGGCTGAAGGATTACCTAGATCTACCCATGTAACATCATTATTGCTGCAATTGCATGCTGTCAGTCTGCTTGTCAGTGAGATTCAAGCCACTAAGTACTCATTTTTGAAGCCCAATATGGCCTAGGGCCGTGATGGCGAACCTATGGCACGTGTGCCACAGATGGCACAGGGAGCCCTTTTTGCTGGCACGCGAGCAGTAGCCCAGCTCAGATCCACTGTGCATGCCCACATGCCTCCCGCCAGCCAGCTGTTTTTTAAGTCTCTGGCATTGGCAGGAGACACGTGTGAATGCATGGTGAGTAGGGGGAGGTTGCAGGTGCATGTGTGTGGGGAGGGAGGAGAGTGCGCATTCAGGGGGGTGGGGGTGGCACATCTACCCCATGCCCCGTGAGGCTGGCAGGAGGAGAAGGAGCTGGCCATTGCGTCTGCCTCCCTCCCTGCCGCCCTGTGAGCCCGAGCAGCCCTTCCGCCTGCAGCTATTATTGCTGCTGCTGCTATTCTGGGGCCTCGCTACTCCCCCCCACACACAAACAACTTCACTCCAAATTAGGCAGAGGGAGGGGGATGGTAAAGACGACGTGGTATCCATGCACACAAGGATTCCTAATCCTTCCTTTTCTCTCTCCAGCGTTTCTCCTGTAGGGCTGTTTTTCATCATCCACAGGCTCCGAAGGCTTTCCTGAAGCCTCTGGAGGGCGACAACGGCCTCCCCCCACTCTCTGGAAGGCTGAGAATCAGCTGGCCAGCGCGTGCATGTGTTCTGGAGCTGACATAGGGCAATGCCTCATGTGTCCTCAGATATGGCTTCACGTGCCATAGGTTTGACCTCGCAGGCCTAGTGTCTAGATTTTTCTGTCTTCTCTAAATAGAATCTTCCCTTCTGATGAGACTTAGTAGAGAAGCCTTCCTGAGGTTCCAAGATTTGAGGGAATGCTATCTATAGGCATTTTGCGCTCCAGAATACGAATCACACTTTTTTGAGTGCAGTCCTCAGCTTGACAAATGGCATGAATGCCTGCTTTAAGTCTACTTGAAAAGGAATGAAATGAAACAGCATTGGCATCCTATCCCTTCTTATTTTGCTTCAAGCACTGCTGGCAATGACTTCTCCAGCACCAATGAAAAGAATTTGTCAAGCATTTTGAGAGAGAATCCAATCTGTACAATGTTTCTTGGAGCAATGATCTGTACTATGCAAGCTCCTGATTAAAAAGTGCCCCAGGGAGAGGAGTGCCTTGTAAATAAAATGTTATTGGCTCCTTTACAAAAGTTTTCATATCAAGCAACATTTTCTACATTCCTTCTTAAAACCCCTTAAGCCTTAGATAACGCCTGTGTTATACAATGAGCTGTAAACATGGCAAACTTTATTTTAATAAGTCAGCACAAATGAAAGAAAATAAAGAATAAAGAAAAAAATGTCTGCTGCTTTTTATCTGGCAAGGAATCATAGTGTAGGGTCATACTCAGACTACCTAGTTAACCAAACAGGCTTTCCTTGTATTTTGAAAAGACCCTTGGGAATTGTTTTCTCTTACAATACAGTCTCTTTCATTTGCTACTATGCAGATACGTTCAAATCCCCACATTCTTCGTAAGCAGTTAAAAAAGAGTCGGAGAAAGCCATTCTACATGGGAGGGGGGGGGGATTGTCACAATCTGCGTGTTGACTTTCCATGCAAGATTTCTCTAGGAAAAGGAAGGTATAAACACAATTAACAACAATTAACCTCTGGAACAGCTTGCCTCCAGCAGTTGTGAATGCCCCAACCCTGGAAGTCTTTAAAAAGATGTTAGACAGCCATTTGTCTGAAATGGTATAAGATTCCTGCCCATGCAGGGGGTTGGACTAGAAGACCTACAAGGTCCCTTCCAACTCTGCTATTGTATTATTGTATTATTATTGTATTACAACAGAAGCTAATATTCTAGGATGCATTAGTAAAAGCATATTGATAAGTCATGAACCTTGCTTCATCATAGTCAATCTGCAAAAACACAGTGATGATTGATGATAATAACATTTCTTCTACCCACTGCATCTGGAAACATTATTTCTTCTTCATTTCAATAGAGGCTATTGCTGGACTTTATAAATGATACAAAAATTACACGGAAAGAACAATTGTATTTGAGGTTCAACAATTCGATACAACATGATCCGTGGCTTTGATTTTGGGAGATTTTAAGTATTTTCATCACATAAAAATATATGAATGCGCAAGTACTTGCCTTTTTTCTTTGGAAGTTCAGATCAAGTTTCATTGAGGCACATTTATTCAGTGTGTTCAATCGTCTAAAAATAAAGCAAGAATCATACTGAACTTATTGATTGGCTCTTTATAATATCAAATTTAGTTCCTTCTTTGATTTGAATGCAAGATGAATGGTTAATTCCTATGAATGAGATGGGAATAGGAAATTAGACTATCTTGAAGCCCATATAATCTAGCAATTAGTCTGATGGTTTGAAAAAATGGGTATTTATTATCATAACTAGAAAAGGACTTTTATTTAAGCAAAATCTAAGCACACATGCATCCTCTCTATCAAGACCTCCACCTAAAGACCTCCATTAGAAATAGAATTATTTATTTGCCTAAATGTATATTCCATTTCACCTGTGATTTTAGGCAGCTTATATATTGTTTAAGCAAACAAGAAAAAGAAAAAAAGACCACCACCATCTAAACCAGGCATCTCCAATCTTGCAAGCATCTGTCTCTGGTTAACTGACACCTCTTGCTTCAGAATCTTTGTAAAAGCACTATGTTAACAGTCTTCCTGGATGCCCAAAGGAAAGTGGCTGTCTTTGAAGGCAGTCTGTTCCAGATGAGGGGGCTACTGCTGAGGAGGCTTGCTGCTGGACCCCCAATCCTTGGATATTAGGCTCCCATATGATAACTTGAATGATGTATCAAAATACATCACAAAAATGTCTAAACGGTTCCGACAAAAATAAGACGACTGAATATTTATGCTTTACTGTTCTGATTGCAATAAAATCTAAATTCTGTAAGTGATTAAAAGAATACGAAGCGAACAGTTTACTATATTTTTCGGAGTATAAGATGCACCTTTTCCCCTAAGAAAAGAGGCTGAAAATCTGGGTGCATCTTATACACTGAATACAGAATTTTTGGCCTTCTGAAACCCCGCCCCCTTCACCAAAATGGCCGTGTGTAGCCTTTAGGAGGCTTATAGAGTGCTCCTGGGGCTGGGGAGAGCAGAAATGAGTGAAAATGGGCTGTTTTTTGCTCAATTTTGCCTCTCCCCAGCCCCCAGCAGCACTCTATATGCCTCCTAAAGGCTATGCCTTTGACAAAAAATGGGCCATTTTTTGCTCATTTTGGGGGGGGGCACACCCCAGGAGCACTCTACAAGCCTCCTAAAGACTATTTATGCCATTTTAAAAAAACAAGCCAATTTTTCGCATTTTTGGGAGGTTTCCAGATTACAAAAACTTTTTTTAAAATTTGCCTCTTTAAAATCTTGGCGTGTCTTATTAGTACAGTAGTACTCATGTCAGAATAGTTTACCATTTAGAATATTTTAAAAGACATGTAGAAGGCAAAGTACATTTATATGTGCATGAAATATTGGCCTCATAAAGCAAAAGCATACATTAAACCACTGAGAAATAGAGATATGCCTGTTATGAGTAGTATAATCATTCTAATGTTGGGATTTGTTCCTGAAGGCAGATTCAAAATTCATTGCTGAATAAACTTTTCTCTTTACTTATTAGGTAAACAAGTAAAGTCTGTTGAATTGGCCTGGAATTATTATTCCATAATGCCTGCTTTCTATAAACTCTATTTTGGTGTCATTTTTTTAAACCAAGAGTTGGTCTGCTCAAAATTAAATATTTAAGCAATGACAGAATCCTTAAAAAAAAAAGAATGGTATTTCCTTTCCAAAGTGAACACCTATATTTTAATTAAGGCCATGCCAATTTAAGCTGATTGGTTTTAGGCAAAAATGATGACCTATCTTCTGGGGCCTTTCCAAAACTTTGAAACAGATTGCCAAAGATATGAAAAAGTTTAAGTCTTTAATTCTCTGATTAAATCCAGTTCACTTGGATTCCTTACACCCACTTGAAGTGGCAGAAAAGATGATTCTCTATCCGTGATATTTGTCAGATCCTAAGCAAGACCACTTCAAGAAACACTACTCAATAATATTTTGGTCCATCTCAGGACAAACTACTTTTATCTTGTTACACCTTGAGTGTGAAAAGCTCAATAAAATTGAAATGCTAGAACATCAATAATCCTCTACAGAAAAGGTGTTGTGAAATTGTTTCCTTGCAGATTGCCCACAGAAGCAAAAATTCATATGTGTGTCTAGTGAACTCATTCATAACTAACACTCTTTGAAAACCTAGCAGTTTTTTTAAAGGCCATTTTTAAGGTTGCATTTTCCAATTCTGATCCATTCAGGAAGCTCACATTTACTTGAGGCCCAGCTTTGGAACCAGCTGAGCTGCTGCAAACTGAGGATGAATAAAACTCATGATTTCCAGCAGAGAAGGGAGGCTGGTAACAATCAATATCTGCCTAAAATTTTCAGACTCCTCTGCACTGCACTCCTCTGCACTGTGTAAAACGCTACAACTTTTACAAAGTATACTAATAGTGAAACAGAAATAGCGTGAAACAGAAAGCACATTACCTACAAAGAGTTTCTACAAGGTCTTTGTCAAGAAAATCATGATCTTTCTTCACAGCAGCAATATCAATAGGGAACTGGTAATCTACAAGAGAAGAACTACTTATTTCCACAGCAACAAATACTTTGAGATATATTGGATACATTCTCAAACAACATATACAAAATAAATAAAAATTATTCATTAAAATGATGTCAATATATCCTGTTCTGAATATAATACAAAATTAGAAGGTTCATTTTTCAACCTTCTTTTATAAACCAGTAACATTCAGTAAATAGTAAGGTTTTGATCACTAATATAGAAAAACAGTGATTGTTCCTTCCCCGCCTGATTTTTCAACTCTCCATCCTTTTGACTCTTAATTATAGAAAGTAAAAGTTCAACATATTTGAAAGACAAGGAGTTAGGGTGGGCTACATTATTCTAGTAGAAAGCTCTTTTACTCTTTTGCATTCACCACATCATCTTTTTCAGCATTGTCTTTAATGAAAAACACATGTAAATTGCATAGTGACATCATACAAACTACTTGCCAATAAAATAACATGTACATATAACACTAAGTATTCCATTTGGCCTCTGGTGGTCACTCTCAAAAAATTGTGGCTGGAGCCCAGGGACAACCTAAAATTTTTTAACAGTGCCACCAAACAGTTACACTCATTTAAAATTTTCTTATTTTCAAATTTAGAATACACTGCAAGAAAAATATTGCACCTTAGCTTATGTACATCTACACAATACTGAGCCCAAGAATGTCTCAACATGCAGATTCAATTCGTTAATTCAATGTGATTTAATAGAATAGAATAGAATAGAATAGAATAGAATAGAATTCTTTATTGGCCAAGTGTGACTGGACCCACAAGGAATTTGTCTTTGGTGTCTACGCTCTCAGTGTACATAAAAATCTATTTCTGTTGATGAAATCTACCAGATTTAGTTCTAGCATTTTGGAAGGTACAGGTGTTTCCCCTTCAACAATATAGCATCAAAACAAACACAATTGTCTTTGCTGTAACTAAGGTTATAGATTAAACAAGGATTTCTAAAACATACCTTCATAAAGTTGAGCATACTGGGGGAATCCAGCAGCCCGTAACCAAGCACAGGACTCTTTTGCTTCACGCTCTAAGGAATAAAGAAAAAACACACACCAAACAATGTATTAATACACAATTTTATAACTTTAGTCTTTCGGCCAATTGTTCAGAAAACTATTCCAACAAAGTAAGCAATTTCTGTGGAACATATTCAATTTTTTTTGTACTTAGGATCTGCACATTTGAATATTTTCATTTCAAATTTATACCTCATTTATATCAGACCAGGTGTTGTGCACAATTTCAGCAACCCAAAGGAGCAGTGGAAAAGCTACATAAAATCATGCAACTTCCCTGGAGTTCACCCCAAATCAGTGTGACACTATTTTGATTGTAATCAGCATTTCCATGGACGGTATCACACCTGTATTATTTAATACCATGTGATTAAAAATAGCAATGTCTAATCTTACGCTCCCGGTTCTTGCAGATGGCTGATTTTGAAATTGTAGAATCTCAAAGGGATGAGAAACAACAATGGGAGAATATCCTAAACGACTCTCGTGAGGAGTCTGAGCAGAAGCAAAGGAAATGGGGAGGAAAATTAAAAAGTTAGGTGTGAGAATTTTCAAGACCTTATGGACCTGAAAAAGAAAGAAGGTAGCCATCTGGATCAGAGAGAGTTAGAACAGAGGGAGGAATCTAGGGAGAAATATGTGGTTTGTCATCCTTGTCAACCAAAAGACATCTCTTGTTCTAAAAGATCCTAGTCAAACTATGACATATAAATGGGGCTCAAACAGAAACAGATTGTGTATTAAGGGGGCAATTTTTAAACACACATGCAATAAGGGAGATGGAGGAGGTGCTTGCCAAGTCCAAATAAACCTTTTACCAAAGGTTTGATAAGGCATTTGGTAGCCTTGGAGGTGAGGGGGTGGGGTGGGGTTGGAAGATCAAATACAAAGCATGTTGGTAGTTATACATTAGGAAAAGTGCACATATTACTGGAAATATGCACAAAATATTGCTAAAGAGCATGTTCTAAAGAATTTTATTTTACCAAAATATGCATACACTACGAACATTATGGGAAATAAAAACTATGCATGGTAATTATTATACTGTCTTTTAAAAGAGGCAGAAAACTAATAACTAAGGCTAAGAAAAATGGGAAATTGGTAAAATTAAAATGGAAAGATACATTCATCTCTATTAGTTACCAGTCATAAATTCAATTAGCTGTGGGTAGTAACATGTCATTCATTATTCATTTGCCAAAAGCATGTCGCTTGTCAATATCTGTGATCAGGTATTATCACCTGCCATCAAATATGTTACTATTTGTCAAAAAAAAAAAGTAGTGCTTTATGTATGTTATGTGCATATTTAGGAAATGAATTGTTAATACTTTAAAAAACTCCCAGCAAGTATATTCATAGAAGACTTCCTTTTATGATCCTTGTTTGACATGAAAATACACTTGAGATATGGAAATTTGTTTTATTTCCTCTGCTTTTGATGAGACAAGTTCAGGTATATACATGTTCTTCAGCTTACTCATGCGTGCCGCACAAGCAGACTCTGTTATATAAATCTTTCCCCCATGAGCAACTGCGTGATCGTAAGATTTATTATCTAGAGCAGGTGAAAATGTGTATAAATTTCTCTGCATTAATGTTTTATTGCAAAAATATACTGTCCTGCCTAATTCCAAACTGAGCAATAAAAGAGTGATAGTATGGCATACACATGAATGTGAGGCTATATCCATGTGCGCAAATAAAAATCAATAATTGTGACTACATCCCATTTCTGCACTGCTGAAGAATAGGCAGTGTGATAAAGAAGGTCCACAGTGCCATCAATCTAATGTTTAAACAGCTTTTCTAACAAAGAAAGAAGAAAGGATAGTTTTATCACAGTTCTGTGCACTGAATCTTAACGGCTATATAGTCAATGCCATCTTTTTAGTGGCGATGCAATGTTACTCTTTCAAATGAGGTCAAAGCTTTTCAGCACACTAAATGTGACTGAAAAGAAAGGTTCTGCCCATTGAGCAGCTCTAAGATTATGTGAAGGAACCTTTGTTTTTTTCTAAGGCGGATTCAACACAGAAGAATACAATAGCTTAGATTCCATTGACGACTGCAGCTCAGTTCAATAGACTTTTTCCATGAATATTTCAGAAATGCTCTAAGATGACAATCGGTGTGCAATGGAGGATAGTTAACTAGTTAGACACTGTATAAATACCTCAGTGAATCAGGGGTGGGTTCTGGCTTCTGTTACTACTTATTCGCTCAGGGACACACTTTGCGCCAGTGAAACGTTTGATGCGTGCAATGCACGCATGCACAGTAGTAAAAAATGCTTCTGAGCATGTGCAAAAGCAAAAAACAA
Organism: Rhabdophis nuchalis; assembly: GCA_039707465.1. Taxonomy (NCBI): domain Eukaryota; kingdom Metazoa; phylum Chordata; class Lepidosauria; order Squamata; family Natricidae; genus Rhabdophis; species Rhabdophis nuchalis. The sequence continues at coordinate 41,170,963 of CM077649.1, read as the reverse complement.
GATGGGTGTGTCTACTGTGGTGATGATAGAACCGGTTTGGGGGCATGGCTGGCCGAGTTACTACCTACTTGGCCAAATTGGTCCGAACCAGTAGGAACCCACCTCTGGAGTGAATGTAAATGTCAAAGTCTGGAATGCTCTACCTGATCCAGTTGTCTCAGCTACACATTTTCACAGTTTCAGTCACAAATTGACTTCTCTGGACCTTATTTCATACTTAAGTGGTCAGTAGAGGGGGGTGACCATAAATGCACTAATGTGCCTATTGTCCCTGTCATTGTATTTTTTTCTTTTATTCTTGTTCTCATTTTTGTTTGACAAATTCTAATAAATAAATAAATAAAACAAAATGTTACACAAGATTAATATGCTCTATTATAGATGAAGTATTGAACCATGTTAGTTGTTCATGTTAGTAAGATTTTTTACACAAAATGTAAAATAAATTTCACATAATGTATTAAAACAATTCATTTCTTTCATATAATGATAGCTTAGTATTGAATCTAATGTGAGAATCGGGTGCTATGAAACTTCCAAAGCCATGTTTCTATATGTTTTTAGAGGCATATATGAGTACATCAAATATTTCAGTGTGTTTTATAACAAAAAAGGAAACTTTTCTTCATGAGGCAATCCCCTCTGACATCAAAGATATCATCAAATATTGATATAGAATTCTGTTAAGTACTTGCATAAAATTGTTCCTTCTTTAGTTATGTTTTCTGTAATTCAAAAATCTCAGTAGTTATTTATGGGTAATCCTAGACCTTCCTGAGGAATTCAGCAGCCTCATTTAAAGCTATGATGGTCAGAACCACTTAGGGGACTCAGGCAGGCTACATTTATGACCATTGCAGTGTCCCATGGTTACATGACCAGTTTTTATGACAGTTTTGCTGAAAGACAGTATTTACTTTTGGATTTTGGCAAAACCAGCCTATAGTAAACCATTGGTTCATTTAACAACCACAATATTTGCTTAACAACTGCTTCAAAAAGGGTTGTAAAATCAGGTCAGTCATGTGGATGATCAGATTACAGCTGTCATCAACTTACAAATGTGATGGGCAGGCTCCATTATCATTATAACTCAAGGACTATCTGAATTTAGATTTTAGAACCTCCCAACTTGTCTCTGGGTAGCTCACAACAACAACAAAAAGCAATTGATTGATTAATTGATTACATGCCATTAAGTTGTTGTTGGCTCATAGCAGTCACATGGTTATAATAAATAGGAAATATAATAAGGGAAATAATAGAATGGCAATCTAGACAGTAACATCAATATATAGGTAACAAATATCAGATACCTCTGATTAAATATAGATAAATTTTATCCACCCTACCCCAAGGGACAAAGCCAGATATAAGGCCTTCTGGAACATGATTAGAGTGGGAGATGTCTGTAGCTCAGAGGAGGGCTTATTCCAGAGGACAGTCATATGCACATATATCAGGTGGTGAGAAATATAGCATAATAATTCCCCTGTATTCCCTTTAGAAAGAATTGACTGTAGCATTTCAGGTAACAGTGAATCAAAAAGCAGCCTCTCAACCAGGGGTGAAATTCAGCAGGTTCTGACAGGTTCTGAAGAACCGGTAGTGGATATTTTGAGTAGTTTGGAGAACCGGCAAATACCACATCTGGCTGGCCCCAGAGTGGGGTGGGAATGGAGATTTTACAGTAACCTTCCTCTGGAGTGGGTGGGAATGGAGATTTTGCAGTATCCTTCCCCTGCCACGCTCACCAAGCCATGCCCATAGAACCAGTAGTAAAAATTTTGAATTTCACCACTGCTCTCATCTGAAATGAACTTCATTTTAATTATTCCTTTTAAAAATTTCCTTAAGCTTAAATAATTTAAATTGGAGTATTTGAAATATAACGTTATACAATACTTTTATTAAGACAAACCCAAATGGCACAAAATAACATGCATGATTTTGATCTATATTTGTAATGCCTCTGCACGAGAATAATATTATTATATCTTAAAGAGGTTGGCTAAGAAGATTTTTGAATGATTTTAGTTTGAGCTATGTCTTAATTCTTAAAACCTGACAGCCACTAGCATTGCCTGAGAACACCTGAAGGGGCTCAACCTGGTACCCTTTCTCCCTCTTTGGATGAAACGCCAAAATTTCCAACCAAGCTTTGGCTGGGAACTACAGTCTTAATACATTTGTGAGGGGAACCATCTGGAAAAAATAGAAGATATACAAAGATGGTCCAATTTTTATGAATTTATTTTTCAATAAAAAGACCACCTTAGAGCATAATGGGAAATTAGCCTGGGCGGCAACTAGATCTGAAAAGGAGGCAGAGATCGTTATAATAAATCCCAAGCTGCACTCCCTAGAAATCACATGGGAAATAGTCATTCCCTGTAGTAATACAACAGATTCCTATTTCCCATGTGATTTCTAGGGAGTTCAGTTCTATGAAGTTTACTTTGTAGATAAGCTTTTTATTGCTGAAATACCGTTCAATTTGCAGGAACTGTTTTCTGTAGAAACCAAACTGTAGACAAGTATTGCAAATCCTAAAACATCCACATTTCCGCATTGAAGTGTGTGTTTGTGTGTGCGTACATGTGTGTGAGCAATCTGTATATCTTATAATATATATGTCAGAATCTCCTAATTAATTTCTAGAAAATCATGGAAAGCAGAAGTAAATATGGATAGTTTAATATGGATAGTATATTAAAATAAAGACTTAATAAGATTAAACTGTAATTTGCTTAGTTTGCAAATTAATGTTAAGAAATCAGAACTCCAAATTGAATTAAACGTCACAAAACAAGTTACAGAAACAGAGATAATTTATTATATCCCATAAAAGTGGGAATATTTAAAAGTTCTAATTCATTCAAAGTGTAACAAATTACTGAAAGTAAACTCCAACCTTTACATTTTTTTTTTAAAATCATGTATGAATAAATGTAGCCATTTTTGGCCGAGAAGGATTTTAGAAATAAAAATAAAGTATTACCAAAATAATATTCAGACACTAAGAAATACCTCTACAAGATGGACAAAATATGATAAATACAGGTAGGAAATGTTTTTGATTAAAGAAGACAATTATATATTGAAAGGAGAGCTTGGGCATCCCAAATGTGATATGCTATTAAAAAGGATTTCAACTAGACAAGTAATTACATTAATACATGATGATACAGAGAAAGATTGGGCAACATGAACTACAAAGAACATTAACATAAAATATGTATTACTTTCTCATCATAGTACATAAGCGTATACAACTTATGTAAAATCTCTTTTTAGATTTAACAGTTACATATATGAGAAAATGGTTGAGTAATTCAAGGTTAACTTAAATTTCATTTTCTTTTGCAACTAATGTTTTTATCCTCTTTAAAGTCAGAAGAACAAAGAATCTTTTCAGAGAGCAAGATTCCTGGTGTCTAAATGGACCAAAATTTCCACTGGGTACCAATTTTACTTGGATGTAATAAGGTTGTAATAAAACCACATATGCTTCTTTGCCTCTACAGAAATTTAATTTTGAAATACTATGTACAAAATATATGAAAGTCACACAATTATTTGCCTTAATAGCATTCTTAAGTATGCTACATGTAACAAACTCACATACACACAAACACATACCAAATTCTACTCATAACAAAGTACAGATTTGCAACCTGGCCATAAAGTAGAATTAAATGCATAGTATCATGAAGTACCGTATAATGTTGAGAATGAACAAATGGATATTAAACTGATTCAGCTATAAAAAAATTCAGATTACTGTAAATGGGTTTTGTGTTCCCAATCAGATTCCCAAAGTCTTGATTTGTATTTCACCTTTGTCCTGGCTGCCAGCTAGTAGTTTGCATTAAGTCTGATGAGTCATGCAAGTTATGCTGTATATCCTTGGTTTAAACAATCACTTAATAACTTTTCTGTTCAAAATTTATTCGCAATAGGAAGAAAGAAAAATGAAAAATCCCAAACGTGAGCTTTTTAAACAGCACTAGTGGGAAAGGTGCAAGATGACCCCAGTAACTTTGTCCAGATGCTATGAAATGGAAAAGATATTGGAACAAGCTGATTAACTAAGAAATTCTGTCTGCAGCCCTTTGTGTATCTAAGGATTAATGAGCAACCTGGAGGAGATGACAACCTGAGGTACAGCCTCAGACCAATAACCTTCAAATGGCTGTTAATTCCGGGAAAGTAATATGTGGCAAGGTTACTAAAGTAGTTGTAATGGAGCTTGAGGAAGAGGCCATGGAAAACTGTACAGACTATAGACAGGACATCTTCATTTATGAGACACCAAAATTTCCTTTCTAGAAAAATGCTCTCCAGACTTTTCAGTTGGATTCCTGAAATGATTACTTAAGCAAGATGTTTAAATTTCTTATAAACAGTAGCTAAATTAGGGATTTGCGATGAAGACCAAGTACTGTAAATTATGCTTTTTGAGTGTGTTGTTATAGCACTTAGCTTCATAAAATAAATTAAAGTGAATTAAAATTGTCGAGATGACACTGCCTGTTCAAGCCCACATGATACCTTCCAAATATGTGAAAACTGCAACTGAAAATTCCTAACACGAATTTAGGCCCCCAAGGCCTTTATTAAGCACCAAATTAGGAACAGTCTCTCAAAAATTCTAGAAATGCTTACCAGGGATTTTAAATTTAGGTATCTTAACACCATAAGGTTAGAGAAAATGCTATTCAGTATGATTAGAGAAAAAGCTAATCAGTTTAATAATAATAATAATAATATTTAATTTCTAGACCGCTCCCTCTCCCCAAGGGGACTCGGAGCGGTGCACAGGGAAATTAAAACAATAAATATACATAGATATACAAAACAGTTAAAAAACACATTAAACAATAAGACCCTGCGCTAAAATTCCCCAAAACCAATCACTAAAACCCTAAACCCTGTAATACTATGGTAAGAGGCTACCCTAGGCCGGCCAGGCAGAAAAAGTGCGTTTTCAATTTCAGACGGAAGGAACGGAGGTCCGTGGTAGTTCTAATATCGGGGGGGAGGTCGTTCCAGAGGGCAGGGCCCGCCACAGAGAGAGCCCTTCCCCGGACGTCGCCCGCTGACAAAGTCTAGTGGACGGCACCCGGAGAAGTCCCTCTCCGTGGGAGCGAATCGGCCGTGAGGAAGTATGAGGCAGAATCTGATCCCGCAGATAGCTAGGCCCCGAGCCATGGAGCGCTTTAAAGATGAAGACTAGCACCTTGAAGCGCACCCGAAAGACTACAGGTAGCCAGTGCAGCTCGCGCAAGAGCGCTGTTACATGGGTGTACCTTGTGGTACCCATTATTGCTCGCACGGCTGCATTCTGGACCAACTGCAGCCTCCGGGTGCACCTCAAGGGGAGCCCCATGTAGAGAGAGTTACAATAGTCCAGTCGGGATGTCACGAGAGCATGAGTGACTGTGCGAAGGGCATCCCGGTCCAATAGGGGGCGCAACTGGCGAACCAGGCGAACCTGGTAAAACGCCCTCCTGGCCACGGCTGTCACTTGATCTTCCATGGACAGCCGGGAATCCAGGAGGACACCCAAGTTGCGCGCCCCATCCAAGGGGCAAGATGTTCGCCCCCTATGGCCAGCGATAGAGACAGCTGGTTGAACCGGGCAGCCGGAAACCACAGCCACTCGGTCTTGGTCGGGTTGAGCCTGAGTCCGTTACTTCCCATCCAGACCCGCACGGCTTCCAGGCACTGGCACATCACCGCTACGGCATCGTTGGGGTGGTTTAGGAACAGTATTTTATTGAATAATTTATATGTTTTACAAACAAACAAATAAATGGTGTTGGTGAGGGAGGAATGATCACCCTTGTGGAATGGAATGGATGTTCTTAGGTGGAGACCCATGAGGCTTAGTTTTTCCATCACTATAGTTATATATTTACATACAAGTACAGGTAGTCTTCGACTTATGACTACAATTGAACTCAAAATTTCTGTTGCTAAGCAAGACAGTTGTTAGGTGAGTTGTGCCCCATTCTTGCCTTTCTTGCCACAATTGTTAAGTTAATCACTGCGGTTGTTAAAATTAGCAATACAATTATTAAGTTAATCTGGCTTTCCTATTGACTTTGCTTGCCACAAGATCACAAAAGGGGATCACATGACCCCAGGACACTACAATCATCATAAATCTGACTCAAAATTCAGCATTTAGATCACAGGAAGTGATAGTACCGCTCTACACTCCATTTGGAATAGTGCAGTGATGGCTAACCTTTTTTGGCTCCTGTGCCAAAAGCAGGGGGACCGCAGGAAGGTCGTGCATGGGCGTGCCACACCCATAATGCTATGTGCATGATACACCCCCTGCACATGCATGCGTGCATGACCAGCAGGCCCTACCCATTTTGGTGCAGTTTTTTTGCCCTTCCCAGGCTCCAGAGGCTTTCAAGGAGCCTGGGGAGGAGGAAAACAGCTCCCCTGCCCCCCCCCAGAGGTCTCAGGAGTTTCCCTGAAGCCTCCAGAGGGTGAAAAATAGACCTACAGGGAACCCAGAAATTCAGGAATGACGACTTCTGGTTTATTCATAGGGCCAATTTTCGACCTCCGGAACCTTCAGGAGGCTTTCCTGAAGGTTCCGGAGGACAAAAAACAGTCCTACGAGCAAACCAGAAGTCTGTTCCCAAATTTTCGGTTTGCTCGGAGGGCTGGTTTTTTGTACCTCAAAAACGGCCTCAAAAGAAAGCCAAAAAAATAATAATCCACCTTTTGAAGTGCAAGTACCAAATTGAAGGCCACATCAGAAAGAATACATGTTCAAAAGCAATATATTAAATCAATATAACCAGAGCTATATTTTCAAGTGTCAGCATAGCATAACAAAAATAAAAGAGAAAACTCTCCAAACGTTAAGACCTCCTTTCTATATTATCACTAATCATATGTAGCTGGCTCTCACAAAAGGGATGCAACATTTGATTTGATTTGTTGAAAACAAACAACCATAGAGAGAACACAAAAATATATAATACTGAATGACCATTTTACCCATTTAAATAATTTGCCTTGAATAAATTTAATTTCAATCAAAAATAGCTTGTATATTGGGTCTGTCCATTTATTAGTTCTGGCCCGACTCACATCCACACTGAGGTCCCTGACCATCACTCAAAAAGCAAAGTGCAGCATTTTGCTAGAGAAAGTTTGTGTATTCCTTAAAGGGAAAGCACATGACATATGAAGAGATGCTCCCTTAAGAATCATGGTTTCAAGCTTCAAAGGTAATAATCAACTACATGACTCTCGCCTAGAAACAAACTGTCAGTCCAAAAACTATAATAGAGGCATCATTGGTCTCAATCAAAATTTGAATAACAATATTCTGCATTAATTGAAGTTTCTAGTTGGGTTTTAAGGGCAGTTGTTACCATAGCAACTGAAATACTACACCAAAAATACAGTTTACAGACAAAGCAGAAACAATTCTTATTTTTCAAAAATCAGAAGAATTTGATTTTTTTTTTAAAGGTAGTCTGCCATCTCAAACTGTCTGTTACTCTATCCCTGAATCTTAAATAAAAGTACTTCTACTTTGTCTAGATTTTATCTGTCTGAATGCTATATGATGATATCAGGGGTGGAATTTTACCAGTTCAGATCGGTTCAGGCAAACCGGTAGTTCCGATGATCAGCTGGGAGTGAACTGGTTCACTCCAATGATTTTGTAGGCCCGCCTATCCGCCCCTACGCTATACTGACCTATATCTTCTCAGCTGATTCGCGCAGAACGGATTGCCATGCCTCAGCTGTGTTACTCCCCAGCAGTAACGCAGAAGGTAAGTATTCTTAAAACTGTGCGCGCATGATCACTGAACTGGTTGGTAAACCGGCAGGATCCCACTACTGGATGATATCAAAGACCAGTTGAACAAAGTCCTTATCTCCACTCCTGCCTCCATGCACATAAAATCTGTTGAGATGGTTTAGCAGGAAGGGGGGGGGAAGACCTATTTTTAATGGAACTTTGCTCAGACCTCATTATGCGTTAGCACTTATTCACCACAATCTAATTAACGCAGATGCTAAACACTGATCAACACCAGCTGTCTTGCCTAAAAACTGATGGAAAGAATATACTGAGCAGGTATATACATATACTTTAGAACCTACTGTCAATCTATGGATGGCTTTTGTCAGTCGTTTTGTGTAGCTGTTAAAAAACATATCTTTCCATTACTAGGCCTGGAATATAATTCAGATAATTAAAAATGGTATCTGTTATTTACAGCGCAGTTCCAGAAAAATGGGAAGACACAGGAAGAACTGGAAACAGTCATGGTTAGTGTTGAAAACTTGCCTTCAAGATAAACTGCTGAGATACATGTCACTGCAACTAGGTAATTTTTAAATACAATATTAGAAAGATTTTCATATATGGGAAATTATTTCAAAAGTTCCTGAAATATATGAAGTGAAGTCTACATTTTCCATGCTTAGGAATTCTTTTTAAAAGAGAAGTGAAACAGTATTTGTGTATTAGCCTCCGCGTCCCCTTGGGGAGAGGACGCGGTATACAAATTTTATATATATATATATATATTAAGGGGCTATTGCACATGTTAAAATGCCCTGAATTTTAATATGCTTAGGTAAATTATGAAGTCCTTCTTGGCTGTACAGACCTTGGAGAGTGTAGCAAAATAGTTTGCTTTGATCTTATGAATACAGTGTTTCTCTTTGTAGTTCAAGCAAATAATTTTGCTACACCACAGTAATCAGTTTGGAATCATTTTAATTGCTAACGGCATTGTTCACAAAACTAGTTGAAGGTGGAACTGAAAAGAACAAAGGCTACTGGACATCAGGATTAAAAGCAAGTTAGAGGATTATCAATCCAAAATATGGCATGTTTCTCACTTAAAATAAAAAAGTGGGCTAATCTATAATCTATTTATAGAAAGATTAGACACTAGGGAAGAGAAAGAAATGGGGTATTAGTGCTGAAAAAGTGGAAATTTAGGTGTTGTCCAAAATCTAGCAGTGATTCACATTGCTGAATAGTCTACATCTCTTCATTCAGTGCATCCTTAAATGGAAAAGGGATAGGAAGGAGGTTCCTATGAGTATTAAGATTCACAGGTTTCACAGAATGACATTCATCATATCGTAGCAAGATGAGAAAAAAAATAGAAAAATCAAAACAGCAACAAAACACAATTGATAGAATATATAGACACTCACTGACCCCAAAAGCAACTTTTGATGGCATAAAAGATACAAGAGTTGATAATTAAAGACACAGAACTATGGTTAAGCTTACCCACGAATGTATTTGGGTTCAACCATTATATTTATTTTAAAAAAACCCTAAATACACATTCAAGAAATTAAGATTAAGCTTCTGTTTGTCCAGAAGCTGCAAGGTTTGGCTAGGGCCTCTAGATCCCATCTGAATTGGATCACCCTTCATCCTGGGATTCTCCTGGATTCATGGCTTCTGCTTGATCATAGGTTTGAGGCTGTGGATAGGTACTGTGTTTCCCTCAAAATAAGACCGGGTCTTATATTAATTTTTGCTAATTAATTTCCAAAAGATGTATTATGGCTTATTTTCCAGTTAGGTCTTATTTTGGGGAAAATACAGTAGTAAATGCCTCTGTCCACTGACAATCGTAATTGGGGCTTATTTTTGGGGTAGGGCTTATATTATAAGCATCCTGAAAAAAATCGTGCTAGGGCTTATTTTCCGTTTTTTGGGAAAACAGGGTAATACAGCCTTGGCTGTTTTATGCTAGTTTCAACCTTTCTAGCAACAGCCTCTTACATGCTTGACACTTAGGTTACTTCGGTGCATTCTCAGATGGCTAGGGGGATTAAACATTCATTATATTTAAAAGCATTTTTGAAAGAATAACCAGGGTTGGGGTGGGAGAGAAGAGGTTCTTTTCTTATCTTTGCAATTGTTCCATTATTTCCTTACAAACGTATGCAAAGTGTCTTAGAGTCTCCTTCAGATTTATGTAGTTGCTATGAAACCGAGTATTAATTTAAAAATTAAAATAAAAAACCCTAATCTCTCTGCCTTTGAATACACAAGCATCTTATTTAATTAGCAAGTATACATACATACACATATCACACAGTGCCTGTTGATTTATCCCTGAAAAATGCTTCAAATTGATTCCGGTAACATCAAAGTCAGGCAGGGTGGAAATAGCCAGTGCACAGCAAACATCAGCCTCAGCGGATGACAAATAAGCAAACAAGGAGGTCATGAGAAGGGAACAAAAGACCTCAAAGCAACTATGATCACAAGGGCAGATTGACAGTACAACGGAGGAAAAGTCATTACAATGGTTCTCCCAATGAAGTATAACCAGTGTGCCTTAACGATTGCCAAGATCTTGCTATTATACCAATATATGATTTTTGCTAAATATAACATGCAGATCCTACTAGCAATAAATCCCATGTGTGATGTCTCACCTAGCCTCCTCAATAGAGTTGTTAGTGTGATGGTCATTATTATGATACAATTTATCCATCACATTCTGTCATAAGGAACATAAACATTTGGGGAAGTTCTAAATGACGGACTCCCAGCACTACTACTAGAACCATTATATGTTTTCATCCTGAATAAATTCCCTGGGGAGGAACAGGCATAGAATAAGAGCGAGAAGAACATACTGTAAGAGGATTACAATTTAAAGAAAATATCACCAGAGACCTCTTTGCTGGCAGGAAATGCCTTCCTCAGCAGATGTTCCCTTACACTATTACAGTTATAGATATCCAGTGTGACGATTCCTACATAAACTGTCTTGAGCTCATGGAGGAGATGTAGGATGCAAATAAATAAATACTCTGAAAATGAGATGCTTCATTTGCATGGCAAGGACACATATTACATAAACACTCCATCAATTCAATAATTCCCTTTTCCCGCCATTCTTGACAGCAAGATGTTCCCTAATTGTAAGGAAACCTACTAAATAAAAATGATGGTAACAAAAATAGGTCCTCTGAATCAACAATTACCTCAGCTGAAAAGCTAGTATTTTATAGTTAGGAAGCCATTGGGCAGAACTATAACTGTCAAGAATAATACATACATCTGCCAAAACTTTAAAAGGAGAGAGGGCGTCAAGAGTCCTGGGCAGAATCCAACCTACTCTGCTTCTACTATTGATAACTGAATAGTACCAAGGCATGATGTTGCCTCTTTCCTAATTTACATCCTCCCCCATTGGTAAGAACAGACTTCCATCCCCCTGAATTAATGACATCAATCAGCAGGGAGTTTTGTAAAATGCATAAACCAGTCATTTTCCAAACTCTACCAGAAGATAAATGATTCCAGATGTTGGACTAAAGCCATTTTCCCACACATGCTACAATGTTGTTATCCATATTGGGTTATAATGTCTGGTGTGTGTGTGTGCATGCGTGTGTGTGTGAGAGGGAGAGAGGGGGAGAGAGAGAGAGAGAGAGAGAGAGAGAGAGAGAGAGAGAGAGAGAGGGAGAGAATGAATGAGATTGTGTATAATTCGAAGAGTTAACAGCTAAAGCTTCCACTTCTGGCTAAGAGCAAACAGTGTTTTAAAAGTAGAATGGTAAAAGTTCAATTGTTGTACAAAGAGAGGTAGAGCTGATTGATGCCAAGCAACTCAGTTTCTAGGATCTTGTACAGAGCAACAACAGCAAAACAGCTCACCTCCTGCTTCCTATTAATATCTGTACAAATTAGAAAACGGATCACTTCCAAAGTTACTGAATAAATTAGAACTCAGTTCATGTCATTTTCATATCACATCTTCTATTAAAATAAAAACATCCATCAACTTTGTTGAAGATACGGATCCTTTCCCTCACCGTCCCCAACCTTCCATGTCAAAAGGTAGTGACTGGTCCTAAAGTTGGGTGCAGATGACAAGAATTATTCTAGGATGGAAGTAAAAAACACATTTAACTTTTCTTATATGTACCAAAGTTATAATTTTCAATGAATATACAGAAAATAAAAGAACAATCAAATGCATTTTGGAATCAGTAATTTCTTCCCATTATTTGGATATAAATAAAGGAGTGAGGGGAATAATTCCTGCTTTTAAATTATTCTGGCTAGGTAGAGTACATTTTCCCTTAGCAATACAAACATATAGTTCCTTCCATTTGTTTACATCCATAGCAGTTGTCAGCAAACCATTTACATATATAGTGGGCTAATCTTTAATGGTAGTTTTGACAACTTCTAAAATCTAGCAGAGAAAATAGCACTTAAAACAACACAACTACAGGAAAAAATTGAAAAATGAGCAGTTTGAAAGCTCGTTTGCGATTTTTTGCAAATAAGCAACTGCATGATAAGCTTGATTGCATACCTCACATTCAACTAAAACCATTAAAGCTCTCTAATCGGAAGAGCAAATGGAGATAGTTAGCATAGTAATAACCACATACATATTGGAGGAAGCAGACTTACTTTGTATAAAAATATCTTAAGGCTCGGCTAGAAATATTATTTCTTCTACTGCTTCCTGAGAAGTGTTCATAATCTGACAGATGGTTTCACTTTGCAAGTGAGCATTTTCTCTTGCTTATCTCTGCCAGCTATTATTTCCACAAGGCTGTTTGCAGGACTGTGTGCTCTACATCTTTTCTGAACTAATCAATGCCTCTCTTAGCTTTGGCTGGTTTCTAGTCCCGCCTCCTGTTCTTCTATAAATGAAAACTCACAGCTGGATTGTCTGTAAACCATTTCTCTTACCATGAGCTCCGCTGGGTAAATCGTGCAATCAGGCCATGAAGCAACCCGCTGGAAAAACAATCACTCATCTTAATGAGGTACATATAAAAGCCAACCAATCATGAATACTGATATCTAATGACTGGTGTGTCCCTGGCTATGACCTTCAAGCCTATCAGGCACAAGCAACCACAGCAACACAGTGATGGGTCCAAGTTGACTACTTTATTATATTCTACCTATAATACAAGAACCTCCCCAAACTGTTTGCCTTGTCTTGAGAACAAACAGATAAAGTTCCATGGAATGTGTGTGTCGGTCCTAGGTCTCTTGTGGCTATGCAACAAATTCAAGGCTCAACTCCAGCCTTGCCCTGGCTGATAGTTTTCCAACAAAGCCTGAAGTGCCTATCAAGATTATCCAAGCCCTACTTAACCTTATGCAACTACCTGGCAAAGGAAATAATGTATTTTTATATTAAGTTGATTTAAAATAAGTGTACATGTGCAAATATAATAAAGACAACCCCTTGTTTCCATGTTCAACTCCTATAGAAATAATGAATCTGTTTCTGAAATCATTGCTATGTTAGATAAGGAGGAATAATTGGAGCAAGTTTGATTCAGTTAAGCTGGAAATTGGATTACATTAATAATGCAGAATAGGCATAGAACCATGATGGCGAACCTATGACACATGTGCCACAGGTGACACACAGAGCCTTCTCTGTGGGCATGCCAACTGTTGCCCCAGCCCAGCTTCACCGTGCATGCACGTGTGCCTCCCACCAGCCAGCTGGTCTCTGCTGCGCATGCACGGGGGGAGACACTTGCACTGCATTTTGGGACCTCGTGCAGGGCCTCTGTGCGCCACTTTGGCTTTGCAAGACCACCCCCCTCCACACCCCATTTTGGGCCTGGAAAGCCTCCTGCACCAACATGGCAGCAAAATATAAGGGGGGGGGGGCGGTGTGTATGCACGGGGGCAGGGAGGGTTGCATGTGCATTGCATTGGCATGCGATGACAAAAAGATTAGCCACCACTGGTATAGAACTTGTCTAGGCAGGATGTATTCCTATTGGATGAATTTAGTATAAGCCTTATATTTGAATGCTCAAATGGCAATAATTGATAGAAGTGGTTTTTAATCAAAACTTCACTTTTTATATGTTAGTGCAGTGGTTGGCAAACCGCGGCTCGCGAGCCACGAGCGGCTCTTTGGCCCGTCGGGTGTGGCTCTTCCTCTCTCCCTCCTCCCCATGAGCGAACGGGCGGGGGGGAGCGCCTGAGGCTGCGGCTTCGCAAGAGGAGCGGTTGTCTCCTTTGCCTCCGAAGGCAACAGGGAGCGACAGTGCTGCTGCTGTGGGTGCGAGTGGAAGGCGTGGACACGTTGTCTCCAAAATGGCCATTATCTTCCTCCCTGGGCTCTGTCTCCCGGGCAGACAGAGCGAGAGCCCAGGACCAAGCCCATCGGCCACAGCTACCACTTCCAAGAGCAGGCTACTCAGCTCACCCCCAGCGCTGTCTGGGAGACAGAGAAGAGCCCCAGCCTGACGCCTTCCCTGCGGCTGCCTCCCCCTGTAGCGAGCGAGTGAACGGGCGGGGGGGAGTGCCCGGGGCTGCGCTGGAGCCGTCTGGGTGCCGCGCGCCCAGGGAGGCGGCCACGTGATGCCCGGACGGCTCCGGCGCAGCCGCAGCCCTGAGCGCTCCGCCCGCCCGTTCGCTCGCTACAGGGGGAGGCAGCCAGAGCCCCGCAGCCGACATGCCGGGCCCTCCGCTGCCTCCGCTGCCTCCGCTGCCTCCGGGGGGGGGGGGGAGGGAGAGAGGAAGAACCACACCCGAGGGGCCAAAGAGAGACCTGGTGGAAATGTGGCCGGCTGTCCTGCCCGATGCGCTCGGACGGTGGGAGCTGCATGTCGCAGGGCTGGGGGCAGCAGCAGCAACAGCCGCCTGCAGAGGCCGCCGAGCCGTGCTTTCTGGGGCTGGCCGCCGCATGGGGCTGGGATGGAGGTGGGCGTGCGGCGCCCGGACAGCCTTCGCGATGCTTGGATGGCCACAGCCTCGGGTGCTCTCCCCGCCCGCTCGCTGAGGGAGGAGGCAGCCGTGGCCTCCCCGGCTAGCGTGCTGGGCTTTCCACTGCTTCCGGGGGGGGAAGGAAAGGAGAGAGGGAGGGAGGGACTGACATACAGAGAGAGACAGAGGGGGAGGGAGGAAGAGACAAACAGAGAGACACAGGGAGAGAGGGAAGGAGAGAGGGAATCAGAGACACACACACACACACAGAATGACAGATGGGTGGAGGGAGGAGAGAGAGACAGATAAAGAGAGAGATAGACAGAGAGAGACAAAAAGAAAAAGAGAGAAAGAAAAATAGAAAGAAAAAGAAAGTGGGAGAGAGAGATAAAGAAAGAAAGAAAGAAAGAAAGAAAGAAAGAAAGAAAGAAAGAAAGAAAGAAAGAAAGAAAGAAAGAAAGAAAGAATTTTGGTTGCTAAGCAGGACCGTCGTTAAGTGAGTTTCACCACATTTTCCAAGTTGGCCACGCCCACCCGGTCACATGACCGCTGAGCCACTCCCACAAAACAGGCCACACCTTTTGGCTCTCAAAAGAAATTTCAGTAGTGGTACTGTTGATATTTGGCTCTCTTGACTAATAAGTTTGCCCACCACTGTGTTAGTGGATCTCATCTGGGAAGACAACTCAGGCATCCATGGATTAATTAGTCATGATTAAATTAGTTGCTTTATGTATGGCAGAGCTGACTTTAAAAAATAATATTGGCTGAAATGTGTTTATCAATATTATAATTAAACCCAGCTGAACAATTAAGTATTTTAACATATTAGCCTTTTTGGTTGCCAATTTGTTTCTGGATTCAGTTCAATGTACTGACTTTAACCATGAACATTTAAAACTATCATGGAACAGAATATCTCAAGAGATACTTCTTCCACATGATTCTGCACAAAAGAGTTTGTGTCTGCTTTGATTTTTCACTCTGATTTTCCCCGCTATCAGAAATATAGGAAATATTGAGATAGATCATAATGAAAACATTGGAAATTGCTCTTAAATATGCCTACTCATCTTCATTGTGTTTTTTAAAAGAGAGGCATCAAAGACTGTGTTATTCGAGTCAGCTTTTATGGAAGGAATAGGAACACGGATTTCTCATTTTTTTCTGAACTGCAATTCAC
This sequence comes from Rhabdophis nuchalis, assembly GCA_039707465.1. NCBI lineage: Eukaryota > Metazoa > Chordata > Lepidosauria > Squamata > Natricidae > Rhabdophis > Rhabdophis nuchalis. Next base: position 41,155,037 of record CM077649.1, on the reverse strand, counting down.
AGGATTCCTTACTATTTGCAGTCCTGATTGGAGACTATGAGCTTCGGTTCAGCAAAAGGTACATGTAAAGCATTTGAAGGGGGCACCTTATAGGCACATTACCATAGCGAAGCATATCCTCAGAAACCATCAAGTAGAGATATTTGCACAGATATTTCTAAGGTTGTCTCACATTGTCTGAGCCTGGATGTGCATATACGGACCAGGGGTGGGTTCCGGCAGAGACCACTCCCGGTTCGCTCAGGGATGTTGCTCTGTGCATGCGCAGGAAGAAAAAACAAGATCGGAGAACCGGTTCAGGGGCATGGCGACCCAGGCCGCCAAGCTACTACTGGTTCGGCCGAACCATTCCAAACCAATAGGAACCCACCACTGGAACCCACCTTCTCCCATCAGAACTGCCAATGAAACAAAGTATCTGTGTGTGCAGCTATAGCAGAAGTGGTATTTAGCCGGTTCTCTCCAGTTCGGGCAAACTGGTAGCAGCGGCTACCAGTTTGTCCAAACTGGAGGCTCTGCCCATCTGCCACAATGTAATGCACAAGCACTGCACATGCACAGAAGGTGAGCGCTTACATTTGCGAAACAGTAGGGAAGGTAAGTGAATCCCACCGCTGATCTATAGGTTCTTCTTGGTCTACGACTATTCATTTAGTGATCGTTCAAAGTTACAATGGCAATGGCAAAAAACTGACTTATGACCGTTTTCAACTTACGACCATTGTAGCATTCCCTATGGTCACATGAAAGCATTCAGCTACTTGGCAACTGGCATGTATATTATGATAGTTGCACTGTCCCAGGGTCTAATGATCACCATGTGTGACAGTCTCAGCTTCCAACAAGCAAAATCAACGGAAACCAGATTCGCTGAACAATCGTACAATTCATTTGACAACTGCAGTAATTTGCTTAACAACCATCTTGCTAGCAATGGAAATGTTGAGCTCAATTGGGGGGGTAAGTCGAGAGTTATCTGTATAAGTTTAGAGACACTTTAAAGCAGGGGTCCCCAACCTTTGCAACTTTAAGTCTGAAGGACTTCAGCTCCCAGAATTCTCCAGCCAGCTTTGCTGGCTGGAGAATTCTGGGAGCTGAAGTCCTTCAGACTTAAAGTTGTAAAGGTTGGAGACCCCTGCTTTAAAGCAGACATGGGAGTCTTTCAGAGAATGCAGTGCTTTAACAGTTTTTTTTCGGGGGAGGGGGCGTTATTCCACTCAATGCAAAAAGCCTTTTAAAGTGCTGTTTTCAAATACTTTGTACAGCCCTTTATTTTTTGACCAACCAATTTAAAACTTTGGATGCTGTAAAAATATTATATATTTTTAGGTTGCTCTCTGGCATTGTTGTTTTTATTCCAATTGGTTTTTTTAAAAAGTTTGTAAACCAATGTGAGATTGGGTAGGCAGAAAATGCAGGCTAAGAATTAGAATACTGAATAGTGAAGTACATATTCTTTATACCTTTTAATTCAATTCAAAATCCATGCCTGGAATATTTAGGTATGGGATTTGAGTAATATGGCTGAGAAAACAGGAGGCCTCCCTACAAAAAGAATATGCATAAACATATTAAAGTAATCAAACAATTACTGTATTTTAAGGTGTGCAAATTAGGGCATTCTAAAAATGCAAAACAAATTAGTTTGTACCCTATTAGAGGTGGGTTTGATTATTCTCCCTGCCTCTAACCATTTTCTGGATGCTTTATAAACCTTGTAAGAATGTGTATATAGTATTGGGTACAGAAATATAACATGGAAAACAGCCCGAAGCATAATTGGAGCAAGCGGATACTAGCTATTTGGAAATGATCTTGAACCTATGAAGCAATCAAATAAGGACTAAAAGAAGTCCAAAAGAGATTAGCATTTATATGTATTGACAGATGCAACTGTTTTTATAGCTATGTGTGCATGTGTGATAAAAGTGATGAACCAAACCTCAATCCGCAAGATCAAAGTAAAAAGACAAAGCTTCCAGACAATCTTAGATATTTCACTAAGTATCCATAGATTACTGATATCTCAATTGCTTTTAGCATATAAAGTGCTATTGCCTTCCTGAAATTGCCCACATTTCTTAGCAAAAACGGATTTGTAACTCTTGAAAGCAAAACCTTATGTCTTATGCCTAAGGATATTTACCCATGTAGTAGGGCTGCATTAATATTATCCTTCTCATCTTTCCTATTACCTTCTCCTATTGGTATCCTATGATTATATCACTTTGTTGTTTATATGTACACCAAGAGCTTATGCACTGGAGACAAATTCCTTATGAATCGAATCATACTTGGCCAATAAAGAATAAAGAATTAGAACAAGGTAAATGGGAGCTACACCATTCTGCTTGCCATGAAAATTTAAATATACTCATGCATGTTTTAATTGTATATTTTATTTTGTTTCTTTTAGTTGCTTTATTTACGTTATTTGTTAAAGAAATAAGCAATTTTATTTTGGTATTTGTTTATCCAGGGGTAAAAGTCATTTTTCAATTAATATTCTCTGAAATAAATACGTTGGCCACCTAGTCTTGCTAGAGAAGAAAAGATGAATTAAGGCAAATATACGTGTCCCAGGATAAGGTTGCAGGATCCAATTTGAGTCAGTCACTCAGACCAGAGGTTTAGTCTTCCAAGCTTTTGGAATTATGCTGGAGCTCTTCCTCAGGGAACTTCTCTCTCTCCAGAATGGGTACCCACTCAGGAGAGAGAAAAATTCCCCGAGGAGGGACTCCAGCATGCATCTGAAAGCTCAGAAGACTACATCTCTGGTCCCAGTGACTGATCCAGATTGGATCCTGCAAGAAAAGATTATGTTAAATAATGAAATGTTTTGTGAGTCTTGTATAACTTTACTGAAATTTTAAAAAGAAAAATAATGATGATCGAGAACTAATGTTTAGATTAAAAAGAGAAGAAAAAAATAAAGGAAATAAGAACAAAGCCAAAAATTTAGAGGGAGGGAGCAAAAGAGGGAGGGAGGAAGAAAGAAATGAAGAAATGAAGGAAGGAAGAAAGAAAGAAAGAGAGAAGGATAAACTCTTTGGGGAAATATAATTGATCTCAGGAACCTTTCTGGATATATAAGATGATGGACTATAACAACTAATTTTTCTATAATGTTGACATATTAAAGATTGTGAATCTTTAAATTTAGAATAAAAAGAGAGGTAAAAAAATAAGGAAATAAGAACAAACAAAGCCAAAAGTTGAGAGGGACGGAAAGGGAGAGAAATATAACTTTTCATTATAAATGTAAAGTAACTTCTGGTTACAACCTCATTGATCTTTTTTCTATAATCTATTTTTAATCAACTAAATCATATCCTAATTCCTTTTTTCCTGTCTCTCATTCATATACATACTTAGATAGACAGACGCACACAAAATCAGCTTGTCCAGTTAAGATGCTGGCCTAGAAACCAGGAGACTTTGAACTCTGGTCCTGCTTAGGCTGTCTGGGTGACTTTGACCCAGTCACTCTCCCTCAGTCCAGCACATTTCACAGGGTTGCTGTGGAGAAAATAGGAGGAGGAAACAGTATTCAATATGTTAGCTGCCTTGAGTTACTTACGAAGCAGTGGTAGGTTTCAAATTTTTTTAGAACTACTCTGTAGGTGTGGCCTATTTTGTGGGCGTGGCTTGGCAGTCATGTGACAGGGTGGGAGTGGCCACCTTTTAAAATGTGGTGAAACTCATTTAACAACGCTCTTGCTTAGCAACCAAAATTTTGGACTCAATTGTGATGATAAATTCTTTCTTTCTTTCTTTCTTTCTTTCTTTCTTTCTTTCTTTCTTTCTTTCTTTCTTTCTTTCTTTCTTTCTTTCTTTCTTTCTTTCTTTCTTTTCTTTCTTCCTTTCCTTTCCTTCCCGTTGGGTCACTGGCAGCGGCGGGCCAGATTTACTTCCAGGTACACCGGTGGAACCCCCTCTCACCGGTTCTCTAAATTTCACCAATCGGCTCTCGCGAGTAGGTGCGAGCCTGCAGAAACCCACCACTGTTACGAAGCCACCCAGAAGCACTTTCAATGGTGAGAGGGGTTGCATACACACTTAATAAATAAAATAAAGTAATAAATGTGGGATAAGTCAGGTTTCCAGTTAGCATTAAACTTACCTTGATTTACTTAGCACTACACATATGTCTCATTAAAGCTGTCAACCTGACCATCTCAACAAGTTCTATCATCTTCATCATCCATTCCTCTATTATGGGTAAAGTTGAATCTTTCTACCTTGGTGCATATAATAATCTTGCTGCCATTGTCATATACAAAAACAAAGTTCCATAAGTTTCCCCCCCGCAGTGGTTTATTTATCAGCTCTCCCCCAAAAGTTTCTGGTTTCAAGAATATATTAATCTTTAAAATATTTTGTATTATTATACGTAACAGAGTCCAAAATCCTCTGATCCTGTAAATGTTGCTTTATATGCTAATGCAGGGGTGTCCAAACTTGGGAACTTTAAGACTTGTGGCTGGGGAATTCTGGGAGTTGAAATCCACAAGTCTTAGAGTTCCCAAGTTTGGACACCCCTGTGCTAATGCTATTATGGATATGGTCGATGATCACACCATCATTTCTGAGCTTATCTAAGTTACTGAATCATGTAGCCACTCTGCATTTCAAACCATTAAAATCATGACTGTAGGAAAAGTGCAATTTTGCTTATCACTTGGGGAAAACATTTGTAGAAAAAGAAAATAAAATTTCAGTGTAAAAATGTTAGCAAACCAAGCACTTGTAACTGTACCCCGTTTATATAAAGAAACAGACAGAAGTGAGCAAGATCACTACCACTTTCAAGTCCATGGTGACCTAGATGATGATGGGTTTGTTGTCCCCATGACCTCATGTCCTTTTGTGTTTAGAGGTACTCATTCTGCCCTGATAATATTGCAGACGATTAGATTTTTATCCTGCAGACATCCTACGCAGACATACCCCAAACAGTCCTAGCTGCTGCACCACGAGGAACAACTTAACTGATGCTGTTTGATTCAACCATTAGAAAACGAGAACAATTTTAAATGTTCCAGACACAGACAGAAGAACATGCTTTCCAGATGCCCTCTTTATTTGAAAATGTATTTTTTTAAAATGGGCCTAAATAAGAGTATTATCAGTTCTTTTTCTCTGCAGAGCAAAACTAACATTATGAATATGTAATTTTATTTAATCAGCAGAACTGAAAAGCAATGGAAGAGTTTTAAGAAAAATAGATTAATTAAAGTCAAGATTAAGTATGGGCAAAACCATGTTTGAATGCGGGCAGTCTTAAAAGCGACAGCAGGTCAAAGATCTGTGCAGTTCTACATCTTGCCCACTAGAGGCCATCTAGAGTTCAACCATGATTTTCAGAAGTATTTCATAACAAGTTCAGTTGAAAAACTAAAGCATTATTTTATTATTTCACAGTCTTTTTTATTTCCTAATTTCATATAAAGAAATTGCCCCTGCTTTAATGTGCTATAGGGCAACAAATTATTTAAAAACACACCAAGTTCTGTGGAACATCACTCATATACGGTCATCTTGATATCAATTACAAAACTTCCAAGTTGCTAACTGGGATTTTTTTTAATACAATCACATAAAATCTATGTTTTGTCAACTATACTGGATCCAAATCCAGTTGGCAACAACCAGACCTGTGGGTATTAACCTTTATAACTTAAACAATGTGGGTCCAGAACAGCGGTGGGGTTCACTTACCTTCCCTACCGGCAAACGTGAGCACGTGCAAACGCACTCATTCTAGCTTCTACTCATGTGCACCGCCTTGTGCATGCGCAGTGCTCATGCATTACATTGAAGTGGGTGGGCGGAGCCTCCCACAGCTGCCACTAACGATTTCCCAAACCAGAGAGACCGGCTGAATACCACCTCTGTTCCAGAAGCATTCTTATTTGTGTTGTTCTTGGAATTATTCCTCAAGGAAGTTTCCCTGGCATCCATACAATTGCTTATATATTGGTGTGGTGGAAACACTTCTGCTTTTCAAGGAATTTTAGATCTCAAATGAATGTGTTTTATTTACTTTTAAAGTTCTATTTCCTATGCAGATGGTGGTTTAATTTGATTTTTCTCTTTCCTATGTCATCAGTTCATTTTTGTTAACAGATTAACAGAGTTGGAAGGGACCTTGCAGGTCATCTAGTCCAACCCGCTGCCCAAGAAGGAGACCCTACATCGGCCTCTACCTAGGATTGAACTCACAACCTCCTGATTTGAAGCCGAGAGCTCCACCTCTAGGCCACAGCAGATCAGTTAGGTGAGATTGAATTTTTTTTTAAAAAAAAAGAAGCTTGAAATTCATCAGAATTTTCTAACCTACTGTTCAAGTATAAAACACATGCTAGGTATTATATGGGCAATATATCTGCTTTACATTGTCTGCCAAATACAGTAACAAAATCCTTAATTTCAGATAGTTCTCATGGTATTTCTGATTATTTTGGGTGCCCTTCTCATTAGTGTCAAGAATTTAGCCGCAAACCACAAACTTCCTGATTTAGCTGATTGAATCCATAATATACTGGTAAAACATTTTCTTTATAGAAAGATGAACTGTAATTTCATTGGTTATAAAAAAAAATTACTACTTGTGAAGAAGAAATATGGATGTGCAAGAACTCCAAAAAGAATAGTCTACTTAAAAATCTTGGCAAATAAATTACTTATATAAGTTGAGTTGTACTGACATGAAGAGAACACCAATTATTATTTGGGCTAGGTCTTTGACAGATAGTGACGTAATTTTCCATAGGTGTTTTATTTACTATACTGAAACCTTATTCCATATTAAGTAGGTTTACACTGGTTTACAACAAATGCCCATAACAAATAAAGCTGAAACTAAGAACTGAAAATGTTTGGAAGTTAGGTATAAATAAGATAGTTGCAGGGGTGGGATTCAGCCAGTTCAGACTGGTTTGGGTTAACCAGATGCTAATTTTGCATGTGGTTCACCGAACCAGCAGTTGGAAGAATTAGCTTGCCCCGCCCACCCCTCCCCTCCCTGGAGTCTCCACGCGGCCCATTCATCATGCCAGGTAAGTGGAGGGCTCAGCCAGAGGTTCTGGGAAGGCAAAAAACGAGCCTTCCAGAAATTCCAGAAGCGGACCTATTTCTGGGCTCCAGAGGCCCTTTTTCACCCTCCTGGAGGCTCGAGGAGAGCCTCTGGAACCTGGGGAGGATGAAAAATGGGTATCTTGGAAGTTCCAGAAGTCCAGAAATGGCCCTATTTCAGGCCTCCAGAGGGCTTGCGGAGTCCGGGGGAGGCCATTTTTGCCCTTCCGGAGGATCAAGGAAAGCCTTCGGAGCCTGGGGAGGGCAAAAACACCCCCTCCCACTGCCATGGTGCAGGAAGCTGAGTAGGCAATGCCCCCATGGCCACGCCCACCCAGCAACTGGTCAGAGAACCAGTTGCTAAAAAATTTCAATCCCACTACTGGATAGTTCTTATCTATTTACTGCAGCATCAATATATTGCAGAGAGGGGCTGAATGCTGGTTCTATCTCCCCCCCCCCCCCACTCCTTGGAGGAAGAGGAACAGCATTCACTCAAGTGTATTTTGCCCTCTCAAACAAAATGCCTGTATGGCAGGGTGGGTGGGTGGGTGAGCAAGAGCAGGCAAATAAGGTGAGCCTACTCATTCAAAAAGCCAATTGAGAACATTTTCCCCTCCTCAAAACCTGGAAGTGGCACTTCTTCATCTCTAGGAGAGTGATATCAAGTTCAAATATGATCTTTGCCAAGTTTCAGCCCTCCAGCCTTATTTAGACTACAATTTTAAGAAATTTGAACAACTGTAATCCCAACATACCTAGGATTTACCTTTCATCTGTGCCAGTTTTGCATGCGATGATTCATAAAACTATCCTGTCTATCTCCAGCGTGTTACAAAAAACCCTGCACATTTGAATTATTAAAAGAGAAACCTATTTTCTCAGCAAGCATTCCAGCATGTTTTTGTCCCCAGATAGTCATCTTAGAAGCAAGGATGGAATATAAATGTGCAAACATTTAAAATAAACATTTTCATGATTACAGAAAAAAATGTCACAAACAAAACATATCTGAAATTAGATATTTATGCTCAAGTAAACTTGCAATATTCATAATTTTCTAAATGTGCCTTGTGTTGCTAAAAAGTCTATGAAATTGTCAATTTGGGAGATTTTCGATCATGCCAGATGGGAGTACATCAATGCTCTGAAGCCAGTTATCTCACTTCCTATTGTGCCAAGAAAACAGAATAACATGAAGCAAAGGTTTGATATTTGGAAGACATCACAAAAGGTGGGCAACATACTTGTCACAATGCTATGTAAGGCAAAATTAAAAAGGCATTCAGAGTTCTTGAAAAATGCCCTTTTTGAAAGACTACAACAAATATTTAACCTTGAAATGTAAGTAGTAAAGATAGCTTCACATTTACTAGAAATAATCTAAATATTCCCAATTAAAAATAATGAATGCACTATTCTATGCAAAGTTGCATTTTAAACATCGGAATTCTTTCTCGGGCGACTGGTCTAAAGCTACAATCCTCCACGTTCTTACAAGGGAGTCAGTCAGTGTGAATGAATGCTTCTGGGTTACTCTGGGTGCTGTTGGTTAAAAAGAATGTCACCTCATTGTTCAAAATTTCCCCCCTAATTTTAGAACACATCTAACCGTATTGAGTTAGGAGGACTGAGAAGGAGCACAGGTGTTCAGAAACTATGCAATCCAATTAAAATATCTTTAAAAGGAAGCGTATTTTTCAGCCAGCAAAGAAGTTACACTTAACAGGCTTATAGTAATTAAGCAGCTTGGAAAGTTGTTTTGCCCTTAGAAATTTGCTGCCAGAAATCTAACCAGAGGGAAGCACTGTGGTCCTTGTGTGTCATGCAGCTGTTACGACTTTTCCATTTGAGAGGAAAAACTTGCCTCCAGTGTTTTGGAGGCATGCGAGTATACAAAAGTGTTCATTAGTATTGGATATACATTTTGGGTTATTAGAAACAGATGGTTAATTTTCACATGCTGTATGAGTCTTAAATTAAAATAATTGAAGACTATGGAAAATATAAAATGAGGAAAGGCCCACTGACACTCTATAGGCCTGATCATCATCTATACATGTTCAATCTTGATTAGATAGCCAGAATCCTACCAATTAGCAGATAGGGAAAGAGAGAGGAGGGACCTAATTTATCTCTGGGTCCTGATTTTAATAGATCATTACAGGCTTTGAGGATATCATACTGGGCTATAAATGTGCAGCCACCAGCTGCTGAAACCAAAACGGGGGGAAAAAAGCTCACAATGAAATAGACTCTGGGCTCTGTAATTTCCTTATTCAACGCAAGTGTAGAGGCATCAGCAGGCTCCATTGCTTTTAGAAAAATAACAAAAATGGTGTCATGCTGTCAACTCCATCCCTTTCATTCAAGCATGTGATATTACATCATCTGATGGCACTTTCACTGCAACTGTGCTTTTATCACTAGTCTTCCATTTGACTTGTTGCGAATGCTTCTGCTCAGGCACAATTGTTCACTTATATATGAGGTCATGGTGTTTAAGTAATGAATTTGTATTAACGGAACTGTAGGAAGAGCTACAAAAAGCGATTATAATTTCTCTCAATGTATCCTGTTATTTCTACACTGTTCCATTATTTTACTTGGTTAATGGTTGACAAATATGTAGAGGGATAGGAGAAGGGGTGGGTTCCGGCTGCTGCTGCTGCCGGTTTGCTCAAGGACACTCTGTGCATGCTTGATGCACGCTGTGCATGCTTGATGCGCGCTGTGCATGCTTGATGCGTGCTGTGCACGCTTGATGCGCGCTATGCACGCATGAGAAGTACTAAAAAACAAGATGGCGGTGCCTACAGTGCACCGATAATATCAGTTTGGGGCGTGGCAGGCTGAGTTACTACCTACTTGGCCGAACTGATCGGAACCTACCTCTGAATAGGAACATTACGGCAATCAGAAATTATTATAGGATAGAAGTGGATAGTAGACAACGAACAAACAGTAGCTAAGCAGATGAATTTGAACATTCTTCTCAGTATGTTAGTCCTAGGTATCATTTTACCAATGCTTATAATTACATTTAGTAAACCAATAATAACTGATGAGAGTATATTTGAACTATGAAATCTATCAAGAAACAGTTATTTCAGCCTTATTGTCTAACATATATTGATGGAGGAGATGACCAGGCTGAGCCCAAGGGAGAGGTTAAACACATCATCAGTCATGAATCCGTGGGCTCACAAGAGATCTAAGTCCAGCCTACTTTGAATTCCTTAACTCCCGCTAATTTCCCTTAACCGTTAGTAGTTCAGATTTTTGTAGAAAGCTTAATCTTGCAATACATCTTTATACTCATTTGAACTGCCTGAATCTCCTGACTTCCCTGGCTTGACATTTGAGATGCAAATTAAACTATTGAGTTTAACATTGAAGAAAAACGCCATGTAGATCTATTTTCTCCAATAAAATTTATTTCTCTAAAATTAAGCAATCTGCATATCATTCTATAGCCCTTCTTTTTGAGACTTATGCCATCTCTAATTGCAGTTGCCAAAATTGATGCTAGGGATTTCCCAAAATAACAACTAGGAAGGAAACTGAAATGTAAAGGTTATTTGAGGCTGCAATCTTTTCCCACATTGCAATTGTGTGGGAATTGCCTAACAACAACTCGAACGGCTGCAACTGCCATCCTAAACTTGTCGACAGAGCCCCACGATGTTGTAGTTTATGACCTTGCTACTAAGTGACACAGTTTCCAGTTCCAAGTACTATTGATAAAGAAGGATTAACTGTATACGCCACAGTTTCATGTACATACTGATACATGTATTGAACTAGAAAATGCTGATGAGACTAATTTAAGTCAAGTTAAAAGACTATGGCACATTGTACTTGAACCTGAATACCTGTTCATTTTTTCTGTCATATTTATTTATTTTTAACTACTAGGATTGAGAGGCAGTCTTGTCTAGTGGTTATCACATCAGGCTGGAAACTGCAAGCCAATGAGTTCTAGTCTCACTTTAGGTACAAAGCCAGCTGGGTGATTGGGAGGGGCAAGTCACTTTCTCTCAGCCCTAGGAAGGAGAAATGGCAAACTCTTAAGGTTCATCTTCCTTTCTGAATCGAGTAAATCAGGTGATTTTGTAGTCTCTGAAGTGAGGAAGTGGCCAGTCAGGCAGATGATGTAGAGGACACAAGGAAAGGCCATGTAGAACAGGAGAAATAGACGTTACCAAGGCAACAATCCATTCCACCCCCCCCCCCAGAAACCTAATTTGAGAAAATGTCTCACACAAGTACCCTCCTTCCACAAGTACCACACAAAGATAAAGTGAAGGACATTCAGACATGCAAGATTCTGTTACTATAGCTATTTCAATAAAAGTAGTAGTAGACCTATATGACATTGGTTTCTTTACCTAGTCTACCTCACAGGGCTGACAGGCATATCAGTGTAGAAATAAAATGGAGATAAAACGGAGAAAAGGTGAATCAAAACAGATAAAAGAATCTACAATAATTTATCTTAAATCTTGATATGGACTCCTGCCAAAGCTTTGGTGCTAATTATCTATACACGTTTGATTTGTTTGTTCATTTGGCTGAATTAATACAGTCACCCATCTCACATGAAGTGAATCTGGGCAGCATAAAATAAAACAATGAATTAAAACATTTTACACATCTATTAAGACAATAACAATAAACCAAGACCATGAGAGGGAAGATATGACATATAATACAACCAGCACATAGGCTCCCTATTACTAAGGCATCTCCAAGCTTGTTGAAAAAAGCACATTTTGAGGGCTTTCCAGAGGACCATAAAAGTGGGGCTGTTGTTTCAAATGACAGGTGCCATGGCAGAAAAGCCATGATGGAACTCCAGATGGGCCCTAGAAGATTTACATAATTAGCCTTACACTCCAGTACTTTTGCCCCCAAGATCTTGTGATCTTAGGTGAGAAATTCTCCTTTCATATGTAATAAGAGTGTTTTGAAGCCATCTCTTTGCCAGTAAAAGCAGCTGACAAAAGATGGTGCTATTGCAGTACTAAAAACTACCAATGCCTTTTGAAGGCTGGTGACAAAACAACAAAGCCATTGACAAAGGCAGCATGGAGGAACTCATGGGTTAGGTTTGAAAGCAAAAATAGAAATCCAGGCATGATTTAAGCTCTATTCCCTCCCTTCCCGTGTGTGTGTGTGTGTGTGTGTGTGTGTGTGTGTGTGTGTGTGTGTGACACATAAAAAAGAGCTGAGACTTGAATCTTAATATCAACCACTTCCACTCCCCCTCAAATAAACTTGCATGATCTTTCAAATCTCATAGATACTACTTTTTTTTTAACGTAGATTTTGAGGGTTGTTTTTTTTTAATTGATGCACCTAAATACACTATAAAACCACTATAAAAATGGGTGAAACAGTTTTAGATGCAGACATGGGAAAGAGAGGCTTCTAGGAACAAAGACAGTAGGCAGAATATTTCATCTATAGAACTGATTTTTTCTTGTTTAAACCTTTCTGGGGGGAAAACCTGATGTGTGAAAAGCAACAACCACTGGGAACGATTAAACTTGCTAATGTTTTCAGCCATGTGTTCTGGGAAGGGAGTGACATTCTACAATAATTGAATCATGCAGCATATGCCCTTAGGTGATTATGTTCAAAACAGAAGCTCTCCAAATGTCATTTGGTAAATGAAAATAGAGCTGGAAATCAGTAATAAACCAATATCCTCAAGCTACAGATTTTTTAAAAAGCCAATTTGATTAAAAATATACAGTGTGCTTTCTGCTTATGGGAGAGGGCAGTATTGCGGCACAAATGTTTGATTCAAAAATCCAACCAAGAAAGCAAAATTTAGATTTTACCAGAAAATTATGCAATGATTTCTAACTGCATGGGGTTTTGCTGCATTATTTCATCTAGAATTTATTCATGAAAGCAACAGATTCCATGATTAACTGTCAATATGTCCTAATTACAGATATCAGTATACATGCCTAGAGCACTTTATTTCAGTTTGGTGACCCTCAAAAATCTTGTAAATTCTAGCTTAATGTTCACAAGTAGAACATGATCATAGCAGTACTCTGTGTTCTCTAAATAAGGCTACTGAAAAACAAAATGCTTCCACTCCCATCATTACTAGCAGCTATTGGTGAGTTGATTCTAATGAAGTCTAAATTGCCAGCCATTACAAAATTGTAGAAGCAAATACTATAGTTTAATAACATGTGACAATCATTTCCTTTCACTTGTCCTAATATACAACCAGGCAGTTTCATTGGTGTACCTAGTATTAAGAGAGGGACGAGAAGGGTAGATAGCAATAGCACTTAGACTTATATACCGCTTTACAGTGCTTTTACAGCTCTCTGTAAGTGGTCAGCACATTGCACCCAACAATCTGGGACCTTTTTACCCACCTTGTTAGGATAGAAGGCTGAGTCAACCTTGAGCCTGGTGAGATTTGAACTCCCAAACTGCAATCAGTCGGCAGTCAGCAGAAGTAGCCTGCAGTACTGCCACTGTGGCTCAAAAAAGACAAGACAAAGCAGCTTCTGGAAATTTATTCATATATTACCTTGGCTTGTAAGTTGCTTCTTACAGCTTTCAAATAATAACATAGAAAGCTAAACATAAGAAAACTCAGATATCATTGGGCCACCATTAGAGATGGTATGACTTGCATAAGTTTCCAAATATATTTGTGAAGACTTTCCATGGTCCTTTGACAATATAATAAGGAGGGTAGTTTGCGATAGCCTTCCATCTCCTCTTTGCTCTCAGGAATCCATCCCACTGGAGAGTCAGTGCAACAAACAGAAATACTATGCCATAATTTATACTACAGGGAAAATTGTGTAAACCCATCAAGAAGTATGACATTGAGACATCAAGATTTGGTTTGTGCATGGACATGTGTATGTGTATGGCACAGAGGTGGGTTGCTCCTGGATTGAGTGAACCGGTAGTGGTGGCAGGAGGCTCCACCCACCCACTCAGACGCTTATGCGTATGCGTGTGCATACACGCACAAGCGAACTAATAGTAAAAAAATTAGAAATCCACCACTGGTATGGCATCTTAAGTAGCGTCTTCTTCCTGAGGGACACGGCTGTCATCCACAAGAGGTAGGGAAAAGATGTGTTTGGTTTAAGGTGCTCCTGACAGATACATGCACGCCTGTACATGTTTCAAGTTACATTTTGCTTTCAGGCCTGGATCGCTATACAACCCTACAGTGCAGAAGATTTTAACTGTTCTTCCCATATTCACTAAAATTCTTAGTTTGACCTGCCTGGAAACTTGATGGACTATTTCTGGTGGACCATGGCAAACCAAAATGGCTACACTCCTTGCCTCATGCATTATAGCCTTCATCTGGATCAGGATGATAATCCTGCTTTTTTCAGAAGAAAGAGAATCATTAATTTCAGTCTATATATACAGATCTAACATAATATGTAGCTTAGTCCAATAAACTCACAATCTCTTAGGGCTACTTTTGACTTTCGAAGAAATTTATGGATCAAATTGTCCGATGCTACATTTAGTCCCTATTTTAATCCCACGTTAAAGAGATCAGATATATCTGATTTGATAGAGAGAATGTAGAAATGGGCTTTGCATATTACAATGTTCATGGATAAAATCTACTTATCTGTATGGTAGCTAGAAGTCATTACCAACCAGATGACAGCATCAATCAAAATTATAGAATTGGTTTGCAAGTTTGCTCTGATCCGAAGGAAAGTATGAAATAGATATGATGGAAGAACAACTTCAGTTTTAAGTACAGTAACAAGTCAGTAGTGAAAAGTGATACAGATCAAACATAAAGAGATTATTGCTTTTATTATTATTATTAAGCATAAATTGTCTCCATTTGCTTGAAAAGTATTGAACCCTATAACTATTTTATTGTTTAAAATTTACCATTTCTGCTATACTGACTACATGCATGCTGTGTCCACAGCATTCTTGCAATAGATTTTAATGAGTTCTACTGTAGCCTCAAGCTATGGTTCATATTGAGTTAGATAAGGCACTGATATGCTAGTGTGTTTTTTCAGTTATTATATTTTCATAATTGATTTGGATGCAAAGTTACCCTAATCTCTCCAGCTGCTTAGAAAATCAGAAAGAAAAGAATTACAACTGAAGAAGATGGTGAAAGTTATGATTTGCATTTCATTTGTCTTTTAACATGAATAATGAACTATTCTACATATGATCGCCTTCTATCCACCTGTGGAAGTGTAAAAAGCTGGCGTCCTCTATTTTATTTAAGATAAAACCACTAGGAAATGCCAAGCCCACAAACAGAAACATCAGTTGGACTGTAGATACTTATAAAAAGACAGTGGTGGGATTGATCATGCACTTCGCTTTTGAGAAAAGTACCTTCCGCATTACTGCTCTGCCGCGCAACTCAGCTGAGAAGATATAGGTGAATTAAGCGCAGGGGCGGATGGGCAGGCCCACTTCATCGTCAGAGTGAACTGGTTTGCTCCCAGCTGATGGTCACAGCTACTGGTTTGCCTGAACCGGTAGAATCCAACCCCTGTATAAAGGGCTCTAATTTGTCAGAATTGGTTGAATGACTGATTAGATCATTTGATAAAGCATTACTCAATCTGTCTCCTTTGAATCTGTGAATCTTAGAATCTGTGACCAATTCTTCTACAGGATAGCTCATTGGAGCTAGGATTCCTATTCATAATCAAATCCATTTAAGTTATCTAGCTTCCTGTTTTCATTTGGCTCATCTGCAAATATTTGCAAAAACATGGATAATTGAGGTTTGGGAGCACAGGAAATATAGACACAAAATTATAGCATGGCAGATTATTTTAAGCCAGCAGACATAGTCTAATAAAGAGTCTTTAATTAATATGAATTATAACATCAACAATTTTGATATTGCTATGAGATCAATGATTTCAAATATGATGACTTTAAAAATTGTCAGGGAGATTTCAGCAGATCCTAATAACTTGCAATAATGTAGTTTTGTCTCACTGTGGAGTTTATATGTTTTGCCCTCATCTTCCTCACCTAAAAATATTAGAGAGCTGTGGTGGTGCAGTGGTTAGAATGCAATATTGCAGGCAAACTCTGCCCACAACTTAGACTTCAATTCTGATGGTGCTCAGGGATGTCATCCTTTCATCCTTCCAAGATTGATAAAATGGGAAGCCAGATTGTTGGGGGCAATATGCTGACATCTGTCACCCATTCAGAGAGTGCTGTAAGACGCTATGGGATGGTATATAATTCTATTGTTATTGCTATTCCTATTAGTCAACCCTCCCACCTTTCTGTCACCTGCAACTCGGTCAACTCCCTCATTGATGCCATTGATTAAATATTGAAAAACACAAGATGGAGCTTTACAACATTCTTCCTGAGACTCGTCTTCAAGGTAAAATACAGCTATTACATAATTTGGGCACATTCTTTGGTCACAATCATTCAACCGATTGTCAGCCGGTCATCATTTAGCCCATACTCTATTCTTATTAAGGAAAATATCATCACAGATGTACCTAGTCTTTTCACCTTGCTTGATCTGTTTGAAAACTTTGCCCAGTCAAGTTGACAAGTCTATAGATTCCTGAATTCTCCTTCCCTTATTGAATATGGAAATGTCATTTTTTCCAATCACCTAGTACTTTACAAGTCCTCCAGGAATTCTTAAAGCTTACCTAGAATAATTCTGAGATCATCTCTGCTATTACTTTCAGTACTGTATGATATGATCCTGGAGCCCTGAATTTGTTTAAATTAGCTAAATTACTCTATCCCTTTCTATCTTAAGCTACTGTTTGATCACCTAGTATCAAGTGGATAATAGGTGGATCCAAAGTGGGTGTTTAGAAACCTCTCAGGATCACTATTTCCTGAAGCAGTTCCAAAAAGTTTCCACACCCATTTCCACTATTCAGGTGACGCCGAGAGCACAGATAAACCTCCAGGTGGCCTCAATGATTCTCAGACAGAATGATAATGACCAGATGACTGCAAGGAATATAAATTCTTCCACCCTCCACCATTTAGTCAGAACTGAAGAAGCTTCTTGGATGAAAAGTAAAATGTCTTCATGAACAACAAAGTCCAGTTGCTTTTTGAAAAAAACCCATTTGGAATGGATCGAAGTGTTTCTTTATGCATCCCAATGAGT
Source organism: Rhabdophis nuchalis (assembly GCA_039707465.1). Lineage (NCBI taxonomy): Eukaryota > Metazoa > Chordata > Lepidosauria > Squamata > Natricidae > Rhabdophis > Rhabdophis nuchalis. The sequence continues at coordinate 41,137,792 of CM077649.1, read as the reverse complement.
GCATAAAGAGTATCGAAAAAGAATGGCCCACTGGGTTCTTTTCCCACCAATAATACAGTAATATTAAATAATTCATTTTTTTATTTGGTTACTAGAATTTTAAAGAGAGAATTCACTTTGTTATGATTAGAGAAGAAGTATAATCTCACCCAAAAATACTGCAGGCTATAGTTTTCATTTTATAACCACTCCAACTTTATATGTCAGTGTCAAGAATAGTTTTGCTCTCACCCCAGGCAATAACACTGATGACCTGAACGTGAAATTTTTAGCAATCTGAATTTAAAAAAAACAAAACCAAAGACTTTCAGGAAATAACTTTGCCATTACTCGCCTGTGAGCTGAGTTCATAATACCCAATTCAGCTAAAACTCTCAACCTGCATAGCAGGCAAGATGACTGAAAGCAGAAATATCTAAAAACGGTTACAAACAAAGTGCCTTAAAATGTCACAGGAAATTTCTTTGAGAAATCTTATGAATACGTCTTTCTTTCTTAAACAGATGCAACACTGTATATTCCATGAACTGAATGTACAAGAGCAAAGGGGGCTTAGTTCTTTCTCCATCTGATTGATGCTCTGGAATTTGCTACTATTGAAGCCAGGCCAGGAAGACCCAAGATTGTTTCAAGGAAAATCTGTGGCTCAGTGGCAGATCTTTTTTAATGGAAAAAAGTTCTATGTTTATTTCCTGGTATATCAATATAGAGCTTTAAAAGGCTTTTTCCTCTGAAGACCAGGATAATCACTGCTAGCAGTAGAAAAAAGTGTTAGATTTTATGTTCCCCAATAGGGGATGAATAAAAAAAGCAAAGAAGTAAAAAAAAAAAGTAGATTATTCAGTTCAAAGTTAGACCTGAGAAACAGGATACTCATTAAATAGAGTAGCTAGTAGCAATAGCACTTAGATTTATATATGGCTTCACAACAATTTGGGTCTTCACTTTAATGACCTTAGAAGCATGGAAGACCGAGTCAACCTTGAGCTGGTGTAATTCAAACTGTTGATTTGCTGCTGCTAGTAAAACATATAATTAATCCATATTATATCTAACATTCCAGGACAAAGAAAAAATGTGCTCCTTAGCTCTAAAAATCTAACATTTCTGTTATATTCTGTATCCGGAACAATTCTACAGAATGTATCACTTTTAACTTATTTTTATGCTCTTTGGTCCTGCTACATATATCCAATATCTTTAAATATTTTTTTTCATCGATCAATAGAACTGTATTTTCTTAATATAGTTTAATTAGTTAAGAGAAAGGAGGTAAATAGCCAATCTTTGGTTTAAACTACCACTACATTATAGGTGTCATTCTATTTTTTGGTTCAAACTTCTGAACTCAATAATTTCTGTAACCAGCCAAAAACCTAGAACACCCATTTCATTTGAGTCATGCACATTCCTTCCAAGTTATAATCATGCTTATTCCTAGAGTCTTTTTCGTTAGTAGGAGGAAGCTACAATAGAGTATTATAACATCTGTGTGAAAACATTTACCATTTTCTTGACTCACTGCAGGTTAATCCAAAATATCTAAATCTGATCAAGTTATCTTATGCCTACATTTTTACGTACTAGAATTTATTTCACAAGAGAGATGGTATTATATCCTAAGTGCTAACTGAAAAGGAGGGATGCACGTCTTCTGGGGTTACACTGAAGGACCTGTTGTGATAGATTTGTCCCTGGAACAAAGAATCTTGGAACTATTTTGCGCTAATTCTATAAAGTCTGAAAAAGTAAAAAAAAAGAATGCTAATTCTGGTTCATAATAAGTAGAATTGTTCAGCAGCGTGGGTGCACAGTGTCAATGGAACTATTCATGGCTCAGAGGCAAAGTACAGAATGACACAGTCAAGTCTATTTCTATAAACTCCAAGAAGCATAATAATTTTCTGACTCATCTAAAATGAATTCTAGAAAGCCTCCACCTTATTTACTTTCAAGAACACATGAGTAATCATCACTGAGTCCCCATAGTTCTTCCACAAGCAATGTCAATAAATACTCCACATCACGCATATTTACATCTTGTTCAGGATGTGAAAACCACCAACAAGAATGAAGGCAGGAGAACCACATGGAGAAATGGCAGCACTGCAGTCAGGGGAAAATTTAAAAATAAAAGTGGCATTTCATACTAGATAAATATTTTTCAACTTCTACCAAAAGGAAGGTTGATTCCAGATACAAAAAGTTAATGGAACTTTTTAATAAGGGCTAATGTACTTTCACTGATTTCAGCAGGTTCACTTGAAGTAAGGAAAGCTTTATCCAACTTGTTACTTGTTTAAATAATGTTAGTATTAAACTTTCAGTATAAACATAAAATGCATATAAATGTATATAAATATACATTTTCATTTAAGCTTTTATTTTGTTAAACATCAAGATTTGTTATCTGTGATAAAAATTAAATTAACCACTTAAATAATGTTACATTTAACAAAATTCACACTACTAAAATTTAATGTTGTGCAAGCATCTGTGATTGCCCTCAGATCTACTAATAGATAGAATATTATAAATATATAATAAAACAAAACAACCAGGCATGTAACTGTAATTTTATATATAACCTTGTTGCAGCTTTTTAAACGATAGTTATCCTTTCCTTAGTCATGTGTGGTTTTCTGGAATATATACCATATTTGTTGGCGTATAAGACGCACCTTTCCTCCTCCCTAAAAGAGTGTGGAAATGTTGGTGTGTTTTATACACCCAATACAGCCATTTTTGGCCTCCTGAAGCTCTGCCCCCGCATCCTGTTTTTGCCTTCCCTCAGCTCCCAGCAGCACTCCGCAGGCTTCAGCAGGGCTGGGGTAAGGCAAAAACGACTCGTTTTTCACAAAAATGGGGACATTTTTGCCTTATCGCAGCCCTGCTGAAGCCTGCAGAGTGCTGCTGGGGGTTGAGAGAAGGCAAAAACTTTTTTTCTTACTTACCTCTTTGAAATCGTGGTGCGTCTTATATACCGGTGCATCTTATAGTCCGAAAAATACGGTATGTATGATTAAAAGAATTTCAGGTAAATGCTATGTGAATGTTCCACACACTCAAAGGTGCCTTTAAATCAAAAATGGTAAAGTGGCAATACTGCAATCATGGAAATCATTCTGTATTTTAACAACTGTATAGGTAGTTTTTGGTTTTGCTGATTGAAAATTCTAGAAGGTGTGGTTCCATCATAACTTATGAAAGTCATGCTGAAGAAGACTATCACATCTTTGCATACACAAGTTGCTATAACCATAGCCATGGAGGAATATTCTTGCCATCGTCTGAATGGGATGATATTTTGACATTTTCTTGTACCCACAGAAGAGATAATAAGACTTATTTATTATTATAAATAAGTCTTATTTATTATTTTATTTTTATTATCCCTGTGCACCGCCCTGAGTCCCGTCAGGGAGAGAGGGCAGTATAGAAATACATGAAAATAAATAAAAAATAAATAAATTTAGTTGCCCCTCATGTTGAAATATAGCAAGGTATTTGGAAAACATGTATTGTTTCCAATTAGCTATCTATCTATAGGATTCCTTCAACAGCTCCAGTTCAGTACACTGTTGATACCTTTTTAGAATTAGTCAGAAAACTATGATTGGTTGCATTTGATTGTGCCCTAAATGTATAGGACAGAAAAACCTATTTTTCTTCCTATTTTCTTTTAAATCAGGATAGGAGATTGTTGAGTTTTGATTTTTTTTAATGTTTTATTTTTTTTAAAATATGTATTTTGAATAATCAGTTTCTAACTTCTAGACTTCTTTTATCACATTCTTTTTGCTTTGTTAGGTCGTAATGATGGTTATTAAGTAAATTCTAAGGAAGCATCAAGAAAAAAAGTTTATTTCTGCAGCAGAGACAAATTCTTTATATGACTAATCATACTGGGCCAAATATTCTATTCTATTCTATTCTATCCTATTCTATTCTATTCTTTGCAATTACTCATAGCATGGTTCTATCCAACTTAGAAAACGACAAGAAGTATGCACCAGCCTCATATATACGTATACCCATGTGTACATTTTACAATTAATAAATATACCACAATGACATTGTACAGTTTTCTTGCAATAAATTCTCTAATTCTTCTCACCCAAGTTAATCCTAATAACACAATATCAGCATCACAGTATTCTCTGTGTTCTCTGCTTCACAAAATCATTGTTATACAAAGAGGAAATCTGAAGTTTAAATATTAAGATCCTGAAGAACGTAACATGGACAAGAAGGCATGAATTTGACACAGGAATGCCATTTTTTGTTTACAGTGATGTCAACAATAGCAGGCACACATATCATGCTAAACAATAAGGCAATTTGATTTTGGTCCAAACAATGTATTTAACTTATCTATTGGATAACAATCTGTGTAAATAAATTCATGTTTTAGTAATGACATCAGAGGTACCATTCAGCAGATTTTGACCAGTTCTGGAGAGCCAATAGCGGAAATTTTGAGTAGTTTGGAGAACTGGTAACTAACCACCTCTGACTGGCTCCGCCCCATCTATTCTCTGCTTCCCAAGTCCCAGCTGATCGGGAAGTAATGGGGATTTTGCAGTAACCTTCCCCTGCCATGCCCACCAAGCCACGCCCACACCACCAGTAATAACATTTTTTGACTCCCACCACTGAATGACATGTAAAATATTTAATGAAATAGAACCCTAATGTTTGCTGAGGTGAGTCTCCTAGTATGCAACTACCTGAAAATCTCAGAGTCACATTAATAGGAGAGGCTGGTTTTGAGGAAACACAAGAGATGTCCTTCAGTGCTGGCTCAGGAAGTCAAAATTATCAGTTTTGGAGAACCAAATAAAGACCTGATTTAAACCTCTCATATTCAGAACTGATACCCCAATGTGACTTTGAGTGTTTTGTTGTCAGTGTCACTTTTTATTTTTGTGTGTTTTAAATTGTTACTATATAACAGTGATGGTTAACCTTTTCAGCACTGAGTGCCAAAACTGGAGTGTGCATGCATGCGCCAGAGCACCAGAATCTGAAAGAGAGCAGCTGGCCAGTGTGCATGCACGTGGTGGCCAGCTGCTCTTCCATGTTCTGGCATGCCGGTCTTCGTGTGAAGATCAGCTGTCCAACAGGCATGCATGCGATGGAACCCAGAAGAGCAGCTGGCAACGGTATGCGTGCCCACAGAGAGGGCTCTGTGTGCCACCTCTGAATGCATGCCATAGGTTCATCATCACGGCTATATAACCTTTTTAATGGATTGTAAGATGCCATAAGATTTGTATAGTGGCAAGCTACAATAAGTAACATGAATGAATAAATAAATCAGAAATTTGTATAGCTTGCAATATGTTTCTCTTTGATCAATTAAATGCAAAATTAAAATTAACCCAGCTGCTATCCATCTTTCTTTATACCTTTGCAATGTCAGGAAGTCTTGCAAAACTACTGGCTTAATTTGGGAGATGTATAACTGCATAATGTGAGAACCCTTGAATTGAAAATCACGCATCAGTGCTTTGTTGAGCTAATGCCACATCAAACTTTTCATGTCCTTTTAATAGTAAGAGCTTCATGACAAAATATGCATGTTTACAAATCTTGTATGAAATACAACTGAACTGAGGCTTCAAATGCTGTCCTCCAAATGTGGGGTTTCTTTCTGGCGAAATTCTGGAAGAGCTTCAAAACTGAACTGTCTCCATAATCTTTGGCATTTGAGATTAGCACATAGTTATATAAGGCTTGTAACTTTCTTAGTAAGGTATGAAAAGGGTTTTGAGTTTTTTAAATGGACGGTTGCTTTCTTGCAATTTAAAAGTCTTTTTTTATGAAAACTCCTGGGGTCTTTAGAAAACCAGTGCTATAAAAGCATGATAACATTAAAATAGAAAATTGAAAGAGCCAACATTTATTTAATTTATATGCCATCCATCTTGCAGTTTGAAGCAAGAATAATGGCTCTTAGTGTTTACATGTTGACTTTATGTATTACTGAAACTCAGAGGTGGGATTCAATTTTTTTTACTACCAGTTCTGTGGGTGTGGCTTGGTGGGCATGGCAGGGGAAGGCTACTGTAAAATCATTCCCTCCCCACACCAGGTGAAGGTTACTGCAAAATTCCCATTCTCTCCAGATCAGCTGGGACTCTCCAGATCAGCTGAGGCAGAGAATAGATGGGGGTAGGGCCAGTCAGAATTTACCGGTTCTCTGAACTAGCCAAAATTTCCACTACTGGTTGTCCAGAACTGGTCAGAACCTGCTGAATACCACCTCTACTGAAACTGTTAACTCAGAGCACTCTTAATGCCGAGTCCTAAGAGGAATTTTAGGAAGTTCACAGAGAGAACTTTTACAGCTATTCTTTTTTACTGAAGCATGCTGTGCCCCTTTCAGATTTCTTTCAGAACATTCCTGAACACTGTGGAATGGGATTTGATGGATAGGTAGAAGACAAGGGAATTGCATAGAATCAGGGCTGTAACTTAAAATAAAGTTCATACAAAGAAAGTTTCTTTATTCTCCAATGGACTCTTAATATTACATCCTTTATTCAACTATGCCATTTTTTAAAAATCTTGGACTGAACTTCTTGAGGATATGTGGCTTCAGAAGGCTACGTATATTATTTCAGAGAAATCACATAACTAGCACCTTTGTCTTTTTTTCTTCTTCAATTTCTCACTTACATATACATATACTCCATTCCTTACAACAGCTTCTATATCCACACCATCAGAAATTAACAAATGGCAATTCGTATGAGCTGAAATAATTTCAGCCTTAAAATTCTTTTAAATAAAGAGTATCACAAGAAGAATAAAATTAAGTTTTTTAAAAAACTGATATTTGGAAGAGTTCTTGGGAAAGTATTTGATAAAGCAGGGGTCCCCAACCTTTGTGGCACCAGGGACCGGTTTCATGTTAAAAAGATTCCACGGACCGGTGGCCATAGCTCGGCCGGCATAGAGGGGGGGAGAGGGGGAATAGGTGGCCCATGCACGCGGGGGGGAAGGGGGAGTCGGCTCACTCTCCCCTCTCGGGCCCCCAACGGTGCGAGCGGCTGCGCCTGCGCTCTCCCGCCCCCGGTGTGCGTTCTGCCCAGGGGGCTGCCCCCTCCTCCCTCCTCCTCCTCTTCGGCCCTTTCTAAGAGTTGCGCTGCTCACTGCGGCCCGGTTCCCATCAAGCCACGGACCGGCACCGGTCCGCGGCCCGGGGGTTGGGGTCCCCTGTGACAAAGGGCACAATTTTGTTGTAGAAATGGTTATTATCTTTTGAAATTTAATAAATAAAGCAAGCCTTTGCAGCCAACTCATGACAAGTTTATTTTTTTATTTTTTATTTTATTTTAATCACATTTATATCCCGCCCTTCTCCACAAAGGACCAAAGTTCATATGCTGACATGCATAAGTTACCCAATATGTATATTATTTCAGAGTTATATATAACTAGCTTCTTTGTTTCTTTTTCTTCTTCAATGTTTCAGTTATATATGCACAGACTCAATTTACAACAGCTTCTATGAATCCTGATATCAGAAATTTTAAAAAGGCAATTTATAGGGCAGGAACAGTTTTACCCTTCAAACTTGTTTAAATAATGGCATGAAGATGCACCTGTGGACGGAAGTATCCACCTTGGATCTGTGACTTTGTAGTCACATGGCTCTTCTAGTAGGTATCCTGATGGCTAGCTACTTGATTCACTTGCTAAATCTTCAGCTTTGAAACTTTAGAATGAAACATTCTATAATTATTAATTACAATGGTTTAGATTACAAAAAGTGATATAATTTTTGTATGATTTTAAGAGAAAGTTTGGCAAAGACCAACACACAGCATTGTTGAATATCCTCTGTTGATTTCTGGAGCCCTGTGTCCTTTCTCTTCATTTTACTTTCTGGTTCTGCTATTGATCTGTTCTGGGCGATCTTATTAAGGAAGAAGCACAACACCTCAGCTTCCATTCACTTTTCCATTCCTACTTAGGTGGGTTTCCACAAACAGCATATTTTCTACGAAACCTAAAAATATGAAACCTCTATTTGGAAATAACTCCTTGGCACATAAATTTTAATAAAATGTTTCATAATGTCCACTCTCCTATTTCTAATTCTTACAATTCTAAAACAAAACTTTCAGCACCACCACGTGTGGTTGGCTTGGCTTGGCCTCCCCTGATAGAAGATGGACAAGCAGAATTTCTGATAGATGAAATTAGGCAAAATAGTTGAATTACTTTCATGAATATAACATTAAAAATGTCTTCCACACAAACACACATACATAGCACTTCCACACATACAACCAAAACTATGGATCCAGTAAGAAGATGACACATTTATCATAATAAAAAGGGAACAACTAGAGAAAACACATGAAACAATTAACAACATCTTCAAAGGAATTAAATTCACAAGGAAAGAAGAAAACAACAGCACGCTCCATTTCCTGGATATTTTTGTCAACAGATGAAACAACAGCAAATTAGAAAGACAAGTCTGAAGAAAAGCAAGTACTAAGCAAGTACTTCATTATCAAGGTAACAACCCAACATCTCACAAGAAGTTGGGTTAAAACATAATTCAAATGAATACAAGCACACTGCAGCAACCCAGAACACCAGAAAAAGGAAGTACTCCAGTATCTTCCAACAAAATCGATAATTACACAACTTTATCAAAAAGTTCCTGATCATTCAATCTAGTACAATACAACCAACACAAGCTATGAAAACTAACACTATCATGTATTAAAACATCTCAGGAACAACCAAGAGACCATTACAACCACATAGCATCACTATTGCACATAAACTTACTAAATCTCCCCCAAACTTCTTAATTATCCCCAAAGACTGAATAGTCTAAGAAGAAAAATCAGGAATCATCAATAACATACAATGTACAGTAATGACTGTAAGAGCCACTGTTAGAACAAATAGTCTAAAGATTAGTACAGCACATCCCTGAGCAGCAAGTAGCAGTCAGAAGACATGATGAAAACTTCTTATTCTCCAAGCAAACAACCAGGTTCAGAGAGCAACAAGGACTTCCCATTCAATCCTGAGTTATATATACAGTATTCTCTTCTACTGAAACCTTCATTTACGTACATAGATTGACAAACCACCATATTATTTTGTTGATTTTCCTACAAATCAAAGTCATTTTGGCACGTTCTAATCCAACATCATTTTATCTGCCAGCTAGTGATAACATTATAGTTTCAAATACAGTACTGCTTCTTGGAAACTGAAGACAAATAATGGAAGCCTTAAAAACCCATTTCAGCTTTTAACAGCTGACTCTACATAGTAAGTTCTTTGGCTCAAGTGGAAGAATGGATTTTCTTCATATACTATCATATCCTCACATACGCAACTTTTGTTTTGCCAGAAAGAAAATGTCCTGGCCTGGACAATAAGCCATTATATGTGCAAGAACTGCCATATTGGTAACATCCAGAAGGATGAATCCAAAATTATGTCTACTGGCTGATGGCTTCTTCAACATTACCCAATTTACTACTGTATATGTAACTGGATCAAAATATATCACTTGTATCCGAGTCCAAGCCCTATTACACTTGTTTGGAAAAATGTTTCCAGTATTGGTTTCAAGTGAAACCTACAAAACCTCAAAATTCATAAAATTCATCATAATGTTTTCCAGATAGAGAAATTCAATACAATGTAAGAAAATAATTTGTAAATATGTTATTGTTTTGCACCATGTATTATTGATTCAGATATTTAGATAATTTGGTTAAGAATGTATTAAATCTTAATATTCTATATTTCTAACCCAAAATGTCGTACAGTCAGGATAAATAATATACTAAAATCAAGCTGAACAAAAATACCACTGAAATTCATTTTGTACGAAATAAATACTAGAAAAAAACATATTTTGCATATATAAACAATATGAATATATATTTGTATGATATAATTTGATACTCTCCATGTGTATTACTTTAGATTACAACATAACAACCTAACCCAGAAGAGCAATGTTTCTAACTAAAAATATTAGAAATGAAACACGTATTCCTGATTATTTCAGAGCAGACAAAGAAAAGATTCATTTGAGAAGTAACCAAAAAGCCTTTTTCTTGTTTTCATCAGCCACATACTATTGAGAAGACCCCCAAGAAACTGAGCAAATCTTAACAAGTCAAAATCACAATGAATGTTTCTAAAACTTGTATCCTTACTTTAAAAGTTTACATATTCTTGATGAATTAAGCCTTTTTAAAAGTTTTAATGGGAAAAATACAATTGGAGGCATATAATAATATTAAAAATACCTATCATCATATGGTTGCATTACATTACAGATATAATCTTGAAGGTTTTGAAGTCTTTCTTCTTTTTTCCTGGAAACATCACTTGTAAACGCAGATAAATTTACACAGCTTGGAATATTCACATAAACCCAAAAGGAAAAATTGTTTTCGGTCACAATTATGCATGACATAATATCCTTCCTGAAAGCAGAGCCACAGCAAGGAGCAGCATCCTCCAAAAATCTCCAGTTCCTGACACTGTACTGAAAACAACGGTTTGCTCCATTGCCAAGGGAATAATCTCCTTCATCAGCAGCTTATTGCTGAAATATGCATGGTTCCTTAATAAATGTAATAGGATTTCCCTTTACCTCACATACAACTTCAACTGAACAGTAATAACAATTTAGATCTGCATTCCAAAGGTCACAGCTCTCGCTGCAACTCCCTATTAAATTCAATGAGATTTACTACTGAGTAAACATACATCATGCACCCAACCAAGAAAATAAGAAATCACAAAGGACTTTGTTACTCTTGCTGCTTTTCATGATTTAATATGTGCTACTGATATTTAGTTGATTTATTCTAGGCAGTATTACAGGTGCTTTGGCTTCCCGTTTCTTACATATAAGTGGGAATATGGAGTACTTGATATCCTCTCTTTAGACATTTCATTTAACTTCTGAAACATTTGTTCAGATTGTATGTGTGTGTACATCATCAGTTTTTTGCGCCAAGGTTCCAAAGTTCACTTTGATTTGGCAAATGGCCCATTCCGTTAGCACCACAATTACATAGATTGGAAGAAGAAATTTGACATGCCTAATGAGGGCGCTTGAGTGGCCTTAAGATTGCCACAAAATGTTATGTGCTTTAGAACATGCCTTGCAAGTCCTCTGGAGACATGGGTCCATCTATTCTTCTTACCTTTTCTAAATGATTGAAATAAGTACACAGAGCAATAGTAATCAATAAATGGATTAAAAAAAAAGATCTCAGCAGTTCTTTCATGTCTGTATGGGAGACAATCTGTCATGTATGGTTCTGCCACTCCACATATTTACTGCACAAGGGTCACTAATAGCAATTAAAAGCAGATAATTGATTGGGGGGGTGGGAGGAAGAGTGTGCAGATTTAGACAGAAGGCTAATACTGCAGAAATACAATCCACTTATTCATACATAGCACATGCAAATGTATATTTTAGGTTGAAATTGAAATGTTTCATACTGACTGCTTCCAAGAACCAAAATAACTAAACTAGATAAATAGCACAATATGAGCAGATGAGTTTTAAAAAAGAAAAATAACCCAAATATTTGTTTCAGTTAAAAACTCAAGGCAAGTGACTCACCCTGTTGAATTTTAGTCAGAAGCTGTTGGCGTGCTAGGATCCTACTTTTCCTGTATGGAGAGCGTCTTGCAGTTTGATCAAATAGCAAGTACATCTCTTGGCCTTCTGTTGACATAGCATTCACACAGAGGCAGCCTGAGTCTGACGTATTGGCCATCTGCCTAAACATCTGTGCCCCGTTTAAAACACAAAAAACCAAGAACAAATGCTGCTGCAGTTTTCCTGGGTGAGAATTCCTCAATCTAACTGAAGTACCGAGAGGAAAGAAGAAGGAAGCCCAAGGAGCTGAAAAGAGCAAGCAATTTAAAAGAGAGAAAAAGAGGAGTGCCAAAAAGCTACAATTCAGGATTCCAACTCCCTCACATGATCGGAAAGGGCCAATCAGTCAAAGTCAAGAATGTGAAAGTACACAGCGTGCCTTGCAGAGGAAAGTGAAGGCTGTGCAGGCACTTGTAGCCACATATCACACTGAAAAGCAAACACAAACAGCATGCTTTGGCACTGGGGAGTTTTAATAGGAGAATTTGAGGGAACGAAGGAGAAGAGGTATATATTCTAGCACAATCTTAAGAGAACTTTGTCCAGAGGTTTACTTGTAGCATTCTTTTGTCAGATGGCAGTAAAATTCCCCTTATTCAGGAGTTCCTTTTAAAGCTTCTTTATATGCATCTTTAGAAATAGTCATTAACATACAAGCACCCCAAACATATACCCAAAGCTTTTCCCAGCTTGCATCTTACAGTAGTTGTGATTGTTGTAACCTGCTGATTTCTAAGTTGTTTTTAATAGATACATCACATATTTAGAACTGGGAGGCAAGCCTGCTAGTTGACACATTGGTTGGGTTTAAGTGACACTGGTACGATGTGGATTTACTGGGGGTAAATTTACTGGGGGTAGGACAAGAAGCAATGGGTGGAAACTAATCAAGGAGAGAAGCAACTTAGAACTAAGGAGAAATTTCCTGACAGTTAGAACAATTAACCTCTGGAACAGCTTGCCTCCAGAAGTTGTGAATGCCCCAACCCTGGAAGCCTTTAAAAAGATGTTAGATAGCCATTTGTCTGAAATGGTATAAGGTTCCTGCCCACGCAGGGGGTTGGACTAGAAGACCTACAAGGTCCCTTCCAACTCTGCTATTGTATTACTCAAAACCAAAGCTGAACGAAGGTTATGTTTACTGTTTACTTCCTTTTATGTCCTTGAACTTAAGTGTATCACCACATCTTCTCTGTAATTATCTGTTCTTGTTCTCTGGACGACGACATGGTTGCATATAGTGAATTGTCTCATCAAAAGAATGGCAGAATGAATTATCCTATCATACACATGTGCCCATATGTCCTGGTGGGCACATTTGGACTTTTGAGAATATTTTATGAGTGAGTCTCCTTAAAGACTGCTCTTGCCACAGAGGACATAGCCAGTAACAAAACAACAGTTAAATAGAAGGAATTGTTTTCTGCCACCTTCTGCTCTTTAATCGTTTCGTTGATAGATAAGGTATACTGTACTTAGACTACAAGCCATCATTAATTCTGACAAGCCTTACAAAATGTTGCTAGGCATTTTATTACTTATGGTTTCATGTTGGGAATATAAGCACCAGAGCTGGGTTCCTAGAAGTTCGGACTGGTTTGGCCGAACTGGTAGTAATTTGGCAGCCTGGGTCGCTGGAACTGGCAGGGATCCAGGCCTGCCACACACCTGAACTGGTTTTCCTACAGTGACGTCATCTTGATTTTCAATTCTGCACATGCGCAGAACAATTTTCATTGCAGAAATGTAATCCCCCCCTTTTTAACCTTTTGCAGATGTGCAGACCTTTTTAGGTGCAAATGCGCACGTGCGCGGAGCAAAAATCTTTGCGCACTGAACCGGCAGTAAAGCCTGGCAGCAACCATCCCTGATAAGCACTGTAGAAACATGCATCAGTGAATTAACCTTCCCTTTTACTGCCATTTTTGAGAACAGTGATAGTTATAGTGATATAGTGATAGATATAGTGGTAGACATCAGTGGCCAAGCACCTGCATGACAGGTTACCTTTATGCATGTGGTGAGGGGATAGTTACAATCAGAAGGCCCAGAAAAAGAAAAGATTCTCTCCCCCACCCCTCCTATCCCCCACAACCTCCAGACCTTCACATCTCTAGAGGCATATGCTATTCATCCATTATGCAAGATTGCAACGGCACAGAAAGTTGTCTAAAGATTCAGGTCCATACAAATCTGCTTGAAGATAAATTCAACCTCTGTTCTATATAGCTTACGCCCACATAAAGTGCACAGTGTAAGTAAGTCATCAGATAAATCTAAATGTAAAAATCAGTTAAATCTGATGACTTTTTCCTTGCTTTCATTCTTCTAATATGCTGCTCTTTCCTAATTTACATTAAATGGAGTGAAGTAATTATGCAGAGAGAAATAACAGAACTAATAGTCTGTTCTTAGTTAACAATAACCCCTAAAGGGAATGACATTAAATTACAAAGCAGTTAATATTGAAGAGGTCAAGAACACTAACAATAAACTGGATGACATAAATCAGAAGATTTATTGAGATCTATATTTTTTATTCTTATATCTTTTTACTCTACAGCTATATATTTGACTATGTGTACAAATAAATGCTACATGAGAGCAACATAGCTTATAGAAATCCTAATTTAACACATTAAATTAATAGCATTTGTAACTGAAGCTTCATTAACAATCACTTTACCTTTATTTCTTGAGAATAATTTTTCTACGCCAAAGCCAATAGAGTTTAACCTTTTATTTAACGAAAAACAAAGCCAAAAAAACAACAACGTTGGTTTAGACAGAAGGACCATCCACATTTCCTGGTTTTATCATAAATTAGTGGGTAAATGCACTGCAAATCAAGTCGGGAAGTTGAGTCATGCCAACTAGACTTCTTTTCCAGTTGGTTCTTTTCTTGCTCATCCAAAAAGCTTTTTCACTCTGAAGAATGAAGACCTACTTGGAAAAGCAGCTATTCTGAACCAATTACAATTAGAGATCTAGATCTAAGGTAAAGGTTCCCCTTGCACATATGTGCTAGTTGTTGCCCATAAAAAGTTTTTGGAAGACTTTTCTTTCTTTCTTTCTTTCTTTCTTTCTTTCTTTCTTTCTTTCTTTCTTTCTTTCTTTCTTTCTTTCTTCTTTTTTTGCTATTTTTAGACTCTGTTTTTATAATTAATAAGAAGCATTGCAATGGACTTCAAAACAATGGTGACATGGAAATAAATGGCAGAATAAAGTTCTTAAAATACAACAGAACTTTGAAAGCCAGGGAGCTGCAGATGAAATGCAGCTGCTCTATGTAAACAGTCATGACAAAGATGTTATAAAAATACTGCATCTATTCAAGGAAATTTTTACTCATAAATTCTGAAATCGCCAATCCCAGATCCTTAGTATAATTTAGTACAGCAGCCTTCATATAAATTGCCCGGATTCCTTTCTTCTTTAAACATCCTTACATTATCTGAGTAGGCAACATATTTCAATTTATATTTAAAACATGATGATCTGATCAGAATTTAATAAATAATGACACAGGGAGTCCTCAACTTACAACAGTTCATTTAGTGACCAAAGTTAGAATGCGCTGAGAAATGTGACTTATGACCGTTTTTCATACTTATGACCTTTGCAGTATCCCCATGATCATGTGACCAAAATTCAGAGGCTTGGCCACTGGTTCATATTTATGACCATTGCTGTGTCCCAGGGTCATATGATCACATTTTGCAGCCTTCTGACAAGTAAAGTCAATGAGAAAGTCAGATTCACTTAAACAACCAGGTTATTAATTTATCAACTGCAGTGATTCATTTAACAACTGCGGCAAAAATATTGTAAAATGGGGCAAAACTCAGTTAACAAATGTCTCATTTAACAACATAAATTTTGGGTTCAATTGTGGTCATAAGTTGAGGATTGCCTGTATAATAAAAGTAGTGCAGTTGTCTCTTTAGGATTTATTCTAACAATTGAATTTGGCAATGGGATTCCGGAAGAACAGCAATGGCTTCCTATCACACAGTCAAAGATTCATTAACAAGTCGGAACAAACACTCCTGTAATACACAAACCTCTATATCAATATATGCAATTTTCAAAGTATTGAGAAAACAGGTTATCATAAAATGAGGGCAAGATTAATTTACAAGATAATACTGTACGAGTTTTTACTTGGAATTATGTTCTACTTTTCCAGGAGACTGTTACTATTAGAAAAATAAGCTCAATATGCAAATGGATTTTGATTTCAATATTTCAATATGTAGCATTATTTTAAGAATTTATATAGAACATTTACCCAAAATAAATATGACATGATAAAAATGTATATAACTCTACCTTATATACAACAAATTTTTTATCCTTCTCTGCAAACCAGAAAAGCTGCAGTGAAGTTGAATAGTTGAAGATTCAAAATAACCAAAGAAAGTCATTCTTCAAACAAAGTTTCAGGAAAACATGACATCTGTTTGCACAAGATGTTATAATGCTACCCATTTGGGCAGCTTCCAAAGAAATTACAGTAGATGTAAATTCTCTTCATGGAGGGTAAGGCTACCAATGGCTACTGTCATGATCACGTTGCGGATGCACATCATATATAAGAGGCAGAGTACCCCCACAGTCCCAGACATTCCATAACACCAGTAGTCTATTCCTATACAGCTTTCGTCCTTACATTAAAAATGTGTAATAAAAATAGATCAAAGTACTACACTGTATATAATTCAATAAGCATGCTATATCATTTATGTAAATCATACACTGTATGATTCAATAAGCATGCTATATCATTTATGTAAAGGGAATTGATATGGAAATTATGTGAACATATGATAGGCATATACAGGAACTATTTTTTAAAGTTTAAATAAAAAAATGCTGACATATCAACTTAGGTCAATGCTGTTAGAGCACTTAAGAAACTGCTCTCTTAATTATTTTTTCTGCCAAAAGAAAGCAGTACTTTGACAGCTTTCTGTACACTGTCCCTCTCCAGATATATTGGCCATATTGGCTCAGAATTATGGGAGCTGGAAGGACACTCTGTATCTTTAAAGGCATCTGTTAAGTAGACAGAAACATGAATTGCATTTGAAGGAGAGCTTGAAATCTAAATGTAGATTTTAAATCCATCATGTAAAATTTAAGAACCCTTCTGAATGTTTTGACTATTATGAAACGACCAATTGTGAGATTACTGTGTATTTTCCCAACTTTATAACATTTATTCTATCAGGTACTATAATATTCTAGAGCTCTTGAGTAATTGGTTTTATATAACTGTATAACACAAAGATTTAAGTATTAACCAACTCCAGATCCTGTATTTAATTTGCTTTCTATTTAGATACATCCCCCAAGTGCATTTTCCAAATTCAACGGGATTTTTAAAAAAAACAGCAATGAGAAAATGCATGACTATTTAAACAAAGAAATTCAAATCCGCACAGGTCACCTAACAGGATGCCTTCCAATTTTAGTCTTAAAGGCCCAATAAAATGGGAAATTTAATCAGATAACATCCAGCGTTTCATAAATAGTGGCACCAAACACTAAAAACTTAAAGCATGATGACTGAAGTGCAAAGTGATAAACAGTGAAGTAAAAAAAAATCCTTCAGATAAACACCATGGGGCATTGACAGATTCGAAAAGCAATTTTAGAGTTGTGATATGTAATTCCCAGCACAATCACTGTATTAAAAAAACCCATAAAGTTCTGTTCAGAGATCATTAGGAAAAATGCTGATGTTGATCACAAATCTATGAGGTGATCATTCTGAAAATATTGTGCCACATTTTAGATTCATGTTCCTGATGCAAATATAGTGTTGTGGAGCATGAAAGCTGCATAAACTGTGAAAATAATTACAATCTGTAGTGATGGCCACTAAATTGGACATATTTTTAAAAGGTTGACCAATTCACAGATGACAGCCAATAGATTACTTGTTTAAAAAAAACAACCCTGCCCCCCATAATGTTATTGGAATGAGGTGCTATGAATATATTTATGTCATTGAGGTAACCAGAGGTGGTATTCAGCTGGTTTGGACTGATTTGGGCGAACCAGTAATGGAAATTTTGATTAGTTCGGAGAACTGGCAAAAATCACCTCTGGCTGGCCCCACCCTCCCACTCCTGTCGTTCCCTGTCCTATATTCCTTTGTTTTTTAGCTCAGCTGTTTCGGGTGGCAGTGTGGATTGCTGCGCCTCAGCTGAGCTAAAAAACAGCTCAGCTCACCAGCGCTGACATTGAGGGTGGTTGTTGAGTGGTGTGCGCGCATGCAAAGCGCTCTCTCATAGAACTGATAGGAAAAGATTTGGAATCCCACCACTGGAGATAACTATATGACATGATTGCAGCAAAGAAAAACACACACACAGAGCAAAGCCCTGCAAACTTTTTCTTGGAAGTGAACATATAATTATGATCCTAATACAGATAATACAACAATCTGTATCCATAACTATATTTCTTAAATTTGGGAGGAAATCAACTGTCCATTATGATTCCCTGGGGGGAAAAGAAATTTCCCACTGTAAGGGCAAATATGAAAACTTTGGTATCGGATTTTGTGCACATAGACCCTCCCCTGTCACCATGAAACGTGTTCTTTATTGACTGTTAATACAAATATGCATAAGAGAAAGGAGGAATGCAAATAGTAAGGTTAAAAGGTTGGGGAACACATAATGTACCAACAGAGACATTTATACTTTAGAACAGGGGTCCCCAACCTTTGCAACTTTAAGTCTGAAGGACTGGCTGGAGAATTCTGGGAGCTGGCTGGAGAATTCTGGGAGCTGAAGTCCTTCAGACTTAAAGTTGCAAAGGTTGGGGACCCCTGCTTTAGAACATTATTTTGAGGACAAGCAATAATATCTTATCATTTTTAAACATGTTTGAGTTATTGTTCTGTCAATCTACTGATAATGAGTCCATATAATAAATATAAAGTAGGAGAGATCAGTTTGAACGTAAATCACACAATATTTTGGAAAATTTTAGATAAAAAGTACCTTATTTTTCAATTAAATTATTTCTTTTTCTATTACAGAAACCATAGGTCAAATAAGAAGCTATGAACTTTCAGAACTGATCCAACATGAAAGGCAATGCAATGGAGCTATAAAATGTGAAAGTAGTAAGCTGAGGGCAAATGAAAATAAAATAAAGAAAAAAAATTAGTCTATTTAGTAGACTGACTAGCTCTAATACAATTATACAATTACAGTATATAATAAGTATTCCTATGAAACAGACAATATTGCACACAGTCAACAGAGACTGTTACAAGTAAAATTTTCTTTTCTAGTGAAAATTAGGATTGTATTGATGGACATATAATGCTAACCACTAAAATAATTAAAAATAGGATGAGAGAGTGTCATCAACCCAAGGACCAGGTTAGGTACCTCCATAAATTACACAGGGAACAGCCACTCTTCTCCCCCAAATCATCTCCTAGAGTCAAAGATCTGGCCACTCAATGTTTATTTATTTTCATATTTTTGACCTATCCCTCTTCCTCAGAGACCGACTCTGGGTGGTGTACAATAAAATGTTAAAATATAAAAATAGCACGTAAAAATCAAAAATTTAGAATTTAGGAGGAGGCATGGGCAATTAAACCCTGTTAAAAATTAGTTTAAAAGGCAAAGAAAGGGCTATCAGGGCACTAACCGGCCCAGGGGTGGGTTGCTGCTGGTTTTATTATCGGTTCGCAACCCCCGCACATGACAGATGCAAAACAATTTACAGTGACCTGCACACATGCAGTCACTAAAAATCAAAATGGCGGCGGCCCAGCAGCCGCAAGGGAACTTATTCAGGGGTATGGCAGGCAAATTCCACTACTAGTTCAGCCAAACTGGGCTGAACCAGGGGCCACCCACCTCTGAACTGGCCCCATGGTTACATGTTCCTCTGGGCTCACCACACAAACCCATGGAACCATGTTTTAATTCCTTTTCAAAAGGCCCCCAGGAGAGTGGGGGCCTACCTCACCTCCAGAGGGAGAATATCCCATAGGTCAGAGAAGGCTTTCTTCTTCCTATGTGATGACCCAGGGCACAGCACAGAGATAACACAAACAGCTGGCAGTTCAAACCGCCCCTTTATTGTGCCAAATCTCCTCAAATGCTTCCACGCAACTGGCAAGTCCCAGAGCAGAGTGATAACAAACCCTCACACAAACCTCAAGCAGCCTCTGGCTGCAACTAGTCCAGCCCAGGGCTATCGGCACCAAGGCTGCATGGCAATATATACAAATATATTTGGCAAATCAAGGGCAAATCAAGTAGTTCAGGGAGCAAAAGATCCAGTCCAGAACACCAAAAGTAATGCAAGGACACTTGGCAAGTTCAAACATTGGCATGCAATACTTCAGGAACTCAGCGTTTGTTCCTGACAAATGCCCCTCCCCACAGAGTCTCCTTAAGTCTCATTCCCCAGGTGTGCCTGGTGAAAACAAGCAGGGAACTCTCCTCCCAAGCAGCCTGCTCAGTCTGTGCTGATCATGCCTTCTCTGCACTCTCCAAGCCCTTGGAACAGGAGGGGGTGTTCCTTGATCGTCTGAGCTCTCTCTCTCTCTCTCATGTTTATCCTGCCTCTGTTCCTCGCTGCCTGTAGCTTTACTAATTCCGAAAAGCCTTGCTTTGATGGACTCTGCTCTTCCTCAGTTTCTTCCACAGCCAACGGAGCTGCCCTCTCAATCGTTGTCAGTTCTTGTTCCAGCTCATCTTCTCCTGCAGATTCAGACTCTGATGGGGGCCATGACATCTTAGACCCCGCCAATTGAAATTGTTTAACCAACAAAGTCTGCAAAATACCTTCCCTGCCTGACTGGATGGGATGAAAACTGTTCTAGAGATAGTCTGGCCCCATGCTAGGTACAACTTTAAAGGCAGTGGCGGGTTGCCAATTTTTTTAGTTTGGGTATGCTCCCACATGCCTTCCTGCACGCCTCACTTCTGTGCAAGCACGGCTTTTTGTTTGGCCGATCCGGGCGAACTGTGAGCAACCTACCTGGGTTTATAGGTCACAATCAATACCTTGAATTGAACCTGAAAGCAAATTGGCTTTCAATGCAGATTGCAGAGCAAATCACATTTGTCTTCTTTGGTGATCCAGAATTGCTCATGTTGCTGCATTCTGCATCAACTGAAGCTTCTGGGTACTTTTGAAAGCTAGCCTCACGTAGAGCGATATCTTCTTCCATTGTAAAATCACACTGTATTGCTCTATGCATAAAGTATTGCATTAAATTGTGTCCCTTGGCACAGAATGGCCCACTATAACAGACAGGGGCAGTCACATTCTCCATCTTTGGAGAGTTACAGTGCATTCATTCTCTGAGACTATATGAAGAATGGAGGTTTTTTTCAGTTAAGAAAGATACGAAAAAGTATCTTTGGATAAAAGACAGAATCCAAGATGGATTGGGAGTTTAAAGATTAGAAATGGGAATCAAGAGGAGCATTATACTCAATGTACATTTTTTGAGTACTCAGCAGATAAATTTTATGAGAGAGTCAAACTTTTCTACTTCCATTGTCATTAAGGTATTCTGAGCAGGAACTGGAAATCTAGCCCATTTAATTCAAGTACTATATCACAAACTTAAATTTCATCAACAGATGACAGTCCATTTTCTGCTTGAATATATTAATATCCTTCTATTCCATCCAACTGCTGTGGTCAAAATCTTCTAAGCTTCTACATCTTCTAAAATCTTCTCATATATCTTCAAAATAGGGAGAACTCTTAATATAATAATAATAATAATAATAATAATAATAATAATAATAATAATAATAATCTTTATTGTCATTGTAAAAATTACAATGAAATTAAAAGAGGAGGAAATTTTTAGAAGGAAGAAAAAGAGGGGAAAAGGTCCTTTTTGCTATGAAATTTTGTCAAGCCTATATTTGGGGTAGCAAATGCATTTCATCTCTGACATTTTCCTAAGCCATTTATGGCTGGCCCTTGTTGGCTAAAGAAATACTACTGTATATAGTCTAATTAGCAATGCAATCCATAGGTATTCTGTCTCATAATGTGAATTTATACATTACACATCAAGAGTGGGATTAAAATTTTTTAGCAACTGGTTCTCTGCCCGGTTGCTGGGTGGGTGTGGCCATGGTGGATGTAGCCTACTCAGCCTCCTGCACCATGGTAGGAGGGGTGTTTTCACCTTCCACAGGCTCCAGAGTCTTTTCTGGAGCCTCCAAGAGGGCGAAAATGGCCTCCCTGGGCTCCAGAGGCCCTCCGGAGGCTGGAAACAGGCCCATTTCTGGACTTCCGGAACTTCCAGGAGGTTCGTTTTTCGCCCTCCCAGAGCCTGTGTGCGGGACCTGGTCTTACCTGGCATGATGAATGAGCCACGTGGGGACTCCTGAGAGGGAGTGGGCGGGGCTAGCCAGTCCTTCCAACTACCAGTTCGGTGAACCAGATGTAAAATTAGCATCTGATTCTCCCAAACCAGTCTGAACTGGCTGAATCCCACCCATGATTACACTGACTGAGAACTACTACTGCTTACTGGCTTAGCCTTCTGTATCTCAGCTATTTTATAAAATATGTAACACCTCATGAAAAAAAATTGCTGTGTTATAAAAATAGTCATAATGAAATGTAAGTAAAAGAACGAAGAATAAAAATAAATTGCTTAATGTTAGTATTGGAAACATATAAATATACTGCAGGAGAATGAAATTAGAGCTTTTTGTGCTGTTTTTTCCTGTAAGAACAGAAAATAAAAAATAAGATGACTGAACACTTGGATTTGGCCATGAGAAAGGCATCTTCTTGTCACTGCTTGTTAATGCCATTCCCAGAAACTCTCTTAACACCTTCTATTTATTTTATTCCAACAGCCATGCATAGACAAAGGAAGTTATTTTGAGGGCATGTTGTCTCTTTGTCACTTGGATAATGTTTTCTGCATGGAGGTTATTTTAGACGCCAAAGGGAGAAAGGAGAGAAAACAGCTGCTGAAAAAAACTCATTTCATTCCATCCAATTTTCTTTGCTGTTTTGTTCTGATCAAAGAATGTTGGTTGTACAAAGTAAAAACTAATTACCAGGCATTTGGGGCATTTCCTTCTTGTGCCTGAATGAACACCCCTATCATTTCAAGACATGCTTGCTTAAATTTACATTCTCTAGCCTTGCCTTTGGATGTAGGCTATGCCAAATGTCCACCTTGAGGAAGGATGGTCAGCTAGATGGTAGAGTTATTTGTTAATGCATGTGGTGGTAAATTCAGAGCCCTGCTAGAGTCCATTTGATTGAATATACTAGACTAACTTCAGAGGTTACCCCTTGGTTGTTTTTTTTTAAAGAGTGGCTATCTGCATCTTGTTACCAATCTGCAATTGGTTTTCTTATAGGGAAAGATAAAAATCTGCTTTGAGAATGGCTCTCAAAATGAGGATAAATAAAAATGAGGCATAATCAATTACCTTGAGATAATAGAAATCCAGTTTAGGGAAAAGTTCTAGACAGAATTTATAGGACAAGAATTTTTTTTATTATTTCCAGTCTTCAGTTTTTATGTTTTATAGTTGCAGACAATGAGAATTATTCCAGCATGAATCCCTGCAGACCTGCCTGCCAGTTAGGGAAGCCATTCAAGCCTATATCTGATTAGAGAAATTGTGCCTGTTTTAGAATGGGGTATGAGTGCTTTAGAGGGCACTCAGAGGTGGCTCAGTGGCTAAGATGCTGAGCTTGTCGATCAGAAAAGTCGGCAGTTGAGCGGTTCGAATCCCTAGTAAGGAAGTGAGCTCCTGTTACTTGTCCCAGCTTCTGCCAACCTAGCAGTTCGAAAGCACGTAAAAAGGAACCACCTTTGGTGGGAAGGTAACAGCGTTCTGTCTGCCTTCAGTATTTAATCATGTCGGCTACATGACCACAGAGATGTCTTTGGACAGTGCTGGCTCTTTGGCTTTGAAAAAGAGATGAGCACCGCCCCGTAGAGTCAGGAATGAGTAGCACATACCTTTAGCTTTACCTTATGAGTGCCTTAATTTGGAATACAATACATAAATGACTCTTGAACAAGTGGCAATGTGCAACTCCTTAGTATTTCAGGAATACAAGTAAAGTTACTTTTTCATTGTGGTCATAATCATGAAAATTCACTAAATGAGGCATTTGTTAAACCAAGACTACCTGTACAGTTATGACTTACAACAGTTCACTTAGTGACTATTCGAAATTACAACAGCACTGAAAAAAATGACGTATGACCATTTTCCCCAATTACGACTGTTGCAGCATCCTTATGGTCATGTGATTTACATTCAGATGCTTTGACAACTGACTCATATTTATGATGGTTGCAGGCTACTGGGGTCACCTTTTGCAACTTCTGACAAGCAAAGTTAATGGGGAAATCAGATTCTGTTAACAGCCAAGTTACTAATAACGGCAGTGATTCACTTAACAAATGTGGCAGGAAAAGTCATAAAATGGGATAAAACTCATTTAACAAATTTCTCACTTAGCAACCTAAATTTTGGACTCAATTGTGGCTGTAGGTTGAGGACTATCTGTATTCTTCTTTCACAATGGCTACTCACTTTTGTATTCAGATTCACATTCATTCGGTGCTCTTCTATTCTTCATACAATATCCTCTTGTCTTAACACACCCATTTTTTAGGTTGTTCATCTCTAGTGCACTCAGCATTTATGTTTCAGCTGATATACCTCTCATTTTCATATAATAAAGCAGGCAGAAGAACATTCTTATACACAACTATTTTCACTTATTTCAACAAACATTTATTCTTTATAACTGATCATATTTACCACCTGATATCTATGAGCACTTATCTTCTTCAAATTTATCCCGCTATAAGTAAATATTCTGCTATTGTACACATATTCATTTATTTGCTTTACTTTTTTTTGCTATTTATGTATATTTTTCAATTGCTTATTCAATTTTCCTTGTCATGTCAGCAGCCAATCCATACTTCTCGTCACATTCAGCAACCAATCTTCAAATTGGTTTGTGTAAAACTTGAACCTTGTAATGGGTAGTAAATCCAATGAATTAATGTGTATGTATTGTTCGTTTCAATACCACTCTGAAGTATCACCACCATTCCTCTGCAAATCTCTAAAATACTTTCCCCATCATTTCCTCATTTCCATTTCATTATAAATCATTCTAATGTCTTTATTTTTAATTCCTTTCACTATCTCTGTGACTCTTTGTTTAGCTAAAAAATAACTGCTTGGAAGTAATTACTATTAGAATCAATGAAGCTTTCAAGTGAAAAGGTTTAGGTATATAATGCAATATACTGATGGATTGATTATGTGCCATCAGTCAGCTTTGACTCTGAACAACCATACAGATAGACCTTTTCCAGGATAAGTGCAGCATGTATAAACCACCAATTCACTATGCAGTACTTAAGTGTCTCAATGGAAAATATGGGCAAGGCAACTTAAAACATTGAAAGAGGAAATGGAATAATCTGTATCCCCTTTTATCTAAAGCTATATTTAACAGAAGGTCTATACTATCTCTATCTCTCTATCCTTTCCCCATCCATCCATCCATCCATCCATCCATCCATCCACCTACCTATCTTAGGTTTGGTTTAAAATAGAAGCAGACCCCCCCCCCCAACCAATCTCCTATTTTAGTACCCCTAAACTTTCCAAAATCACACATTGAAATTTGCTGTCCCTTCTTCTTCTTTGTTAGCCCCAAATAACATATGCAGTCAACACATTATTGATCATTGGGAAGTATAACAGATTCAGTCTTATTGGAACTCAGTATTTGATCTTATGTGATTCAACCTGCCCTGTACCAGAAACGAAACTTTGGGCATTTGCACATTATACAATGCACCCATCTATATAAGCTTAGCAAAAAGCTTGTAGCAGGAGCAATATGGATATGGATTATCTGTAAGTGGTATATACTTTCCTCATTTTGAATTTCCAACCTAGATAGATAGAGCTATTACCTGATATCATGCTCTCAATCCTAAAAATTCAATAATTCCCATATACCCAAAGTTTTCAGTCAATATCCCCATGTTTTTACCATCAGGATGCAGTGTACAACTGTGTGGCTCACACCTGGTAGGCAGCCCAGGATCTTTTATTCTTCCTAATTCTCCTGGGATATGTCCTTAGAGGAGTGGGCCTGCTCCATCAGAGCTGATGCCTCATTAGGTGCTCCATGGTCTTTCCTAGGAATCTCATGAGAAAGGAAAGTCATTGGCCTTCAGGATGGAACATTATCTGGCAAAACAAATGTAGATATTCACTTACTGCTGTCCTATCAGTAAAGGCTGATATGATGAATCAGTGAAAGATGATAGGGATTCTACTGCCTCCATATCTTTTGGTGCCTGGATTGCCTGACTCCCCAAAATAAGCATGTCATTTATGGCAGATTTGATTGCAAATTTGTGCAGGAATCAAGTTGTTGTGAAGTTGGATGTCAAATCACTCACTCATTTTAGTCATCAGAAAATTCTTCTAAGGTACCTTACTATATTTTAGTTATCAGTTGATGGCACAGAGATTTTTAAAATGAAGGGAAATGGAAAAGTAAATTAAAAAAAAGCAAAATCAATACATTGTGGTTGAAATGAACATGAGATTGAATTGAGTCAAGCTGTAAGATGAGCAAACTCTAAATTTGACAAACAAAATACAAACTGATATCAGAATCCATTGTAGTTCTACCCACTGCACTGAATACGTCAAAAGTATTAGTATCGGAATAGCTGATTCCACTACAGCAGGGATGTCCAAACTTGGGAACTTTAAGACTTGTGGACTTCAACTCCCAGAATTCCCCAGCCAGCATAGCTGGCTGGGGAATTCTGGGAGTTGAAGTCCACAAGTCTTAAAGTTCCCAAGTTTGGACATCCCTGCACTACAGGAAAATGAGGGCCTTAAATGAACTATCAGTTCCGAATAGCAAGAACGGGACTAGCAGAAAAGAGACTGAGAGACCTTTAACCCTTTCCTGTCATCTAGCATCTGCCATCTGACAGTCCTAATTAAGCTTCTGTTAGACTGAGTTTACCTACAGTACATTATGTTTAATCTCACTTTCCAGGACTTTTTCAAAAAAGCAAAATCAGCATGAAAAACTCTACTTTTTCCTCCTTTGGTAACATCAGATCATCAGTGACATCAGCTCATATTTTCCCTTCAGTCCTCAGATGTCTACTGATGACATATGACCCTTTCTTCTAGCCTATATCTTCCAAATAGTACAAATACTGATAAACTTAAACTATTATGTTTTCTGCAGGCAGAACACATGTGGCCGAAAATGTTGCATTGTTGATAATTTTCTGTATTGTATTTCAGATGAAGGAAATTGTGCTTGTAGTCCTTCAATATCATAATTTTACCATAAATTGAAAATACAAAATCCCTCCACTCGTTTCATTTAGATCCCTTGCCAAGTACATTTTTGTACATTAACTGCACATACATTTTTTCGCCTTCTTGGCATTTTCCCACCAGTACAGAGTCTGCTTTTTTCAGATCAATTGAGTGTTGATCTATTGATGTGTCAGGAATTGACTGACTAGCTTGTCACCTGAACCTTATATCATGTGCTAAGAGACAGTGATTGGCTAAAGTCACCCAGCTGGCTTACATGGCTAAGGCAGGACTAGAACTCACAGTCTCCTGATGCTTGCTGCCTTAACATTTAGACCAAACTGGCTCTTATTTAGCCACACACATATATCTTATTGATCAAGGTTTGGACTTTAATGATCAAGGTTTGGACTCAGTCATTCTTCTTCTTTCTGTTCTATGAGGAGGTCAGATATATTTACATATTTTAACTAAGCTGAATGTAATACTGTATATTATCTCTAGGCTGATGCATGCTACAGTAAGTGTTAAGTATTCTAGCAGGGGCATACAGCATTTTTAGCTTAAGGGCATCAGCTTGGGAGGCATGCCAGGGATTGCACTCCTCCTTGATGCAAGTAAAGCCAAGACAGAACTGGGCAGGGCCAGGACTAAAATTAAATTTAATTAATGCAATCTAATAATTTCCCCTTCAACACATTACAAATGATAACTTAGTGGCAACATTTGGAAAGGCTCAGAGAGTCATTACTCTGCTAAATCATAAGCTTTCCTTTTTTTAGGAAAGAGGACAAAAAGATAATTGGCCAAGGCTAAATTGACGCTCACATACATTTGCTGATTTCTCCTTCCAGCCTGATCTTTTGCACCACTTCCTAAGCCATTCCAGATACCCCATTAATGCTTTATAGTAGGTAGTAAAGGGGATTGGAACACCGTTTGTCTCATGAGTGTCCTGTCCATTTTATTTTGCATCCAAAACATAACCATGAAATATTGAACATGTTATTAATTTAACCCTGTTGTTCAAAAAGTCTTTCATTTCTGTTATACTAAATCTGCTTTTGGGTAGTATACACAAACAATTCATTATTTAACTTTAATTTATCACAGTTATAAACAGTGGCTTCACTGCTCTCCCCACATAGGGGAGAGCAGAGTTTGGCTTTCATTTAGTATGAATTACTGATGATGTTTTGTTGCCTCCTGAATTTTTGGGGTCCCCGTATCCCAGTGTTTGCAGCCTTAAATAAATAAGCTAAATTAGTGAGACAGCAGTGACCCAGGTTATATCTGAGCCAGGAAAGATGAACAATTACATAGGCATTAGAATAGTATTGTTTGTCTTACCTGCCCCATTCATTTTCCAGTTCTCCTAGCACCACCGTTCCTCCTTTCAGTCCTTTAAGCTCTTCTTTGCTATCCCCTAAACACTTCTTCATTACTCAGTAACTTTCTTGAAATATGATTATAGAAAGTGGAGCTTTTTCTTTTGTTGAATTGTTTAAAAAAGTTATTATTATGTCATATCTGTGAATATCTATGGCATGTTATTAATCACTGACCTTTTGGTGATCAGGACAATTCCGATAGGATTGAACCTCCCACATACATTCTCTAGCTGTTTGCATGAAAGCATTGAATCATAAGTAATCTTTTTCTTCCCAGAAGCACCCAAGATTATATAATGAGACTCTTTCAGAAGATCTCTCTTGGACAAAGGGCGTCTATTTTCCCCACTGATGTGACAAGGAATTCACACACTAAATTCCAATTGAAGTTAACCAGAGTTAGTAGCTTTCCAAGTCCCCAGTGTACCAAGCAGAAAACAGAACAAAATATCCTTGGTTGGCTTCCTGAAAACATATGGATATAATTGAGTATGGTATGTAGGAGGGTATGTACACAGAGTTCACGATGATGAATAGCATGTTTTAAGTACACAGCTCCCACGTTCCCTGTTAAAAATGGTGTCTGCTATGAAATAGTTTTTCAGTTTTTATGTGAGCAGCTAAATGGCTGAAAAGAATGGTTTTACCTGTTCTGTTTGCATTTATTAAAAAGTCAAAGAACATATAAAATAACAACAGAAAGAAAACAAATCAATGTCAATAAGATGCAGGCAGTTAATCAAGGAGGTATTAAAATATATATTTGTTTTGATAATATTTACCTTTTAATATGGATTTTTGTATTTTATAAGGTTGTTTTATATATTTGTTGTTTTACTGGATTGTTGTATGCTGCCCAGATGATGAGTAAATTTGATTAGTAAATAAATAACATTAAAGACAAATATGAATGGATTGTACCTTTATTAATTCCTTTGTAATTTACATATATTCTGTACTCTTATTAAGTCTTTTTAAAAATTATGGTTCATTCATGCATACTGATATGGCTAGAAATGCAAATGAAAATCTTTTGGGACTTGTAACTCCTTCCAAAGGAGTCTTAGTGCATTATATACATCTCTAGTATACTTTGCACATCATAAAATTTATTGTCACTGATTTAAGTGAAAAGCAAACAACAATTTTAGTGTAGAAGGTAAGACATCAAACTAAAAACTGGCTAAAAAACCATGAGTTCTAGTACCACGTTAGGCACAAAACATGCACATGCACACTCATTCACAATGTGCAGAATATCTAATAATAATAATAATAATAATAGTTTAATTTCTTGACCGCTCCTCTCCCCATAGGGACTCGGAGCGGTGCACAGGGGAACTAAAAACCATAAATATACAATCAAGAACATCTTAAAAACAAATTAAATAGTACCTGTGCTAAAATACCCAATCTAAACTAAAATTCCCACTATACACTAAAACCCCATAGAGAGAGACTATCCCATCTGAAACATGAGTGGCATCCTCGTGGAAAGAATTCTTTTGATACTCTTCCTTCACATTGTGATTCTGATATCATCTCAATGTACGTAATACCATAATATCATACACTGCATTATAGCAATACATTCAGATACCGTATTTTTTTGGCGTATAAGACGCCAAAAGTAGTATAAAACGCACCCAGGTTTTGAAGAGGCATTTTTTTTAAAAAGTAGGTAGGTAGGTAGATAGAGGGATAGAGAGGGAGAGAAAGAGAAATACAGTAGTAGGTAGGGAGAGAGAGAGAGTAGGTAGGTAGATAGGTAGGGGGAAGAGAGAGAGAGAGAAATACAGTAGGTAGGTAGGTAGACAGAGTGTGTAGTTAGGTAGGTAGAGAGAGAAAGATAAATACAGTAGGTAAGTAAGTAGGGAGAGAGAGTGTGTGTAGATAGATAAGTAGGTAGAGGGATATATATATATATATATATATATATATATATATATATATATATATATATATATATATATATATATATATATATATATATATATATATATATATATATATATATATATATATATATATATATATATATATATATATATATGAGACAATGTTTTACAACTCCTGTTGAGGCCCTTTAAGGGAGGAGACAAACTGTCATCCTTCTCTGCCTATTCGGCTCATCCCAGAGACCATCTTTGGCAGAGAGCCATGAGATTACTGTTGAATTTTTTAGATATGTGTTAGGATTTTAAGGGCTGATTAATAAATAAGAGACCAGGATGGATCCATTTCGGGCTTATTAGCCTTCTTCAGCTGGCCATACTCCTTCTACTGGGGTTTGAACCGGCACTCTCCAGCATATCAGGCAAGCCTTTCTATGACTTGAGCTATCCGGCTTCCCCTGATTACATCAGCCTTTACAGGACTCTTAAATGAGACAACGTTTTACAACTCCTGTTGAGGCCCCTTTAAGGGAGGAGACAAACTGTCATCCTTCTCTGCCTATTCGGCTCATCCCAGAGACCATCTTTGGCAGAGAGCCATGAGATTACTGTTGAATTTTTTAGATATGTGTTAGGATTTTAAGGGCTGATTAATACATAAGAGACCAGGATGGATCCATTTCGGGCTTATTAGCCTTCTTCTTATTAGTCTTCTTCTTATTAGCCTTCTTCTTGTCTCATTTAAGAGTCCTGTAGAGGGATAGAGAGAGAAAAATAGAGAGAGAAATAGAGAGAGAAAAATACACTAGATAAGTAGGGAGAGAGAGAGAGAGTAGGTAGGTAGGTAGATGTTTCCAAGTATATTTAACCATGTGTTGGAGAAGTAAATCACTGACCACCTTTAGAACAAATCTTTGTTTCTGCAGATAGTACTTGACCAACGTAATTCTCATCAGCCATTCTAAGTAAACAGCTTTCCGAAAGGGGGAAAAAACCCCTTTTTGCACTGTACAAACCTCCCCCAAACGGCCCTTTTTTTGCAAAAATGGGCCCTTTTTTCCCAAATAAAAAGCATGAATAGCCTTGGGGGGCTTGCAGAGTGCTCCGGGGGGGGGGGGTCAAAAATGAGCAAAAAACCAACCCATTATTCCAAAAACAGGCCATTTTTGTGTCAAATAAATAGCATGCATAGCCTTATAGAGGCTTATAGAGCGCTGTGGGGGCTGGGGGAGGGGCAAAAATGCCCTGTTTTTTGCTCATTTCTGCCCTCCCCAGCCCCCAGGAGCTCTCTGGAAGCCTCCATAAGGGTATGTGTGTGGCCATTTTGGTGAAGGGGCGGGGTTTCAGGAGGCAAAAAATGCTGTATTCGATATATAAGACACACCCAGATTTTCAGCCTCTTTTTAGAGGAAAAAATGTGCGTCTTATACTCCGAAAAATACGGTACTTCAAAAATTAACATTAATTTCAAAATCCATCTGAATAGAATATACTGCCATTCAGTTTCTTTCATAATTGAAATCATACATTTAGATTATACAATACAATACAATAGCAGAGTTGGAAGGGACCTTGTAGGTCTTCTAGTCCAACCCCCTGCATGGGCAGGAATCTTACACCATTTCAGACAAATGGCTGTCCAACATCTTCTTAAAGACTTCCAGGGTTGGGGCATTCACAACTGCTGGAGGCAAGCTGTTCCAGAGGTTAATTGTTCTTACTGTTAGGAAATTTCTCCTTAGTTCTAAGTTGCTTCTCTCCTTGGTTAGTTTCCACCCATTGCTCCTTGTCCTGCCCCCAGGTGTCTTGGAGAAAAGTTTGACTCCCTCTTCTTTGTGGCACCCTCTGAGATATCGGAACACTGCTATCATGTCTCCCCTGGTCCTTCTCTTCATCAAACTAGACATACCCAGTTCCTGCAGCCGTTCTTCATATGTCTTAGTCTCCAGTCCTCTAATCATCTTGGTTGCTCTTCTTTGCACTCTTTCCAGAGTCTCCACGTCTTTTCTACATCGTGGCGACCAAAACTGTATGCAGTATTCCAAGTGTGGCCTTACCAAGGCACTATACAGTGGCATTAACACTTCACGCGATCTAGATTCTATCCCTCTGTTGATGCAGCCTAGAACTGTGTTGGCTTTTTTGGCAGCTGCTGCACACTGCTGGCTCATATTTAAATGGTTGTCCACTAGGATTCCGAGATCCCTCTCGCAGTTGCTACTATTGAGCAAGGTACCACCTATACTGTACTTGTGCATTTGGTTTTTCTTGCCTATATGTAGGACCTTACTTTTTTCACAATTGAATTTCATTTTATTAGACAGTGCCCAATGTTCAAGTTTGTCTAGATCCTTCTGTATCTTAAGCCTATCTTCTGGAGTGTTGGCTATTCCTGCCAGCTTGGTGTCGTCTGCGAATTTGATGAGTTCCCCATTTATCCCCTCATCCAAATCGTTGATGAAGATGTTAAAGAGTACTGGGCCTAAAACAGAGCCTTGGGGGACTCCACTGCATACTTCCTTCCATGTAGATGCAGTTCCATTGAGGACTACACGTTGAGTGCGGTTGGTCAGCCAGTTGCAAATCCATTTGGTGGTGCTGCTGTCTAACCCACAATTTTCTACTTTATCTAATAGTAGGTTATGGTCTACTTTATCAAATGCCTTACTGAAGTCCAGGTAAATTATATCAACAGCATTCCTCTGGTCCACTGATTTTGTTACTTTGTCAAAGAATGCAATTAGATTCGTCTGGCATGATCTGTTTTTGACAAACCCATGTTGGCTTTTGGCTATTACTTTGTTTGCTTCTAGGTGTTCACTTATTTGTTGTTTAATTATCTTTTCCAGAATCTTTCCTGGTATTGAGGTCAGGCTGATGGGTCTATAGTTTCCTGGATCTGTTTTTTTTCCTTTTTTGAAGATGGGAACCACATCTGCTCTTTTCCAGTCTTCTGGCAGTTCCCCGGTGCTCCAGGATCTCTGAAAGATATAGTTCAGTGGTTCTGAGATCTCGTCTGCCAGTTCCTTCAGAACCCTGGGGTGTAATCCATCCGGTCCTGGTGATTTGAACTCGTCCAGGGCAGACAGGTGCTCACTTACCATTTTCTTCTCTATTTCAACTTGTGTTCCTAATCTGATATTTGTGGTGCTGTTTTTGATTGATTGGACTGTTTTATCCCTTTGTGTAAAGACAGATGCAAAGAAAGAGTTAAATAGTTCTGCTTTCTCCCTGTTGCTTATCATCTTCTTGCCATTTTCTCCCAGCAGTGGACCAATTGTTTCCTTAACTTTTTTCTTATTTTTAACATGTTGGAAGAAGCTTTTTTTGTTATTTTTTACTTTTTTGGCAAGCCTTTCTTCATTGTGAGCCTTAGCTTTCCTCACTTCATCTTTACAGGCTCGGGCTATTTGCTGATATTTTGCCTTGGTTATGTCCCCCTTTTTCCACTTTTTATATTTATCCTTTTTGTCTTTCAATTTGTCAGAGAGTTCTTTATGCAGCCATGCTGGTTTCTTTTGGGAACTGTTATTTTTCTTCTTCATTGGTATTGCGCTGGACTGGGCTTTTATAATCTCATTTTTCAAAATTTCCCAAGCTTCTTGAGTTGTTTTCCCCTTGAGGATTCTCATCCATGGAATCCTTCCCAAGCTCTCTCTGAGTTTGTTGAAATTAGCTCTCTTGAAGTCTAAGACTCTAGTTTGACTTTGTTCAACTACTTTTGTTTGCATAATGTTGAATTCCAGTATTTCATGATCGCTTGCCCCCAAAGTTCCTGTAGCTTCTACACCTTCTATCATTTCCTCTCTGTTAGTGAGAATTAAGTCCAATATTGCTGATCCCCTTGTTCCCTTCTCTACCTTTTGGGAAACAAAGTTGTCTGCTAGGTTTGTTAGGAACCTGTTGGATCTTCCACTTGGTGCAGAGTTTGTTTCCCAATTGATGTCAGGGTAGTTAAAATCTCCCATTACTATTGCAGTGTGCTTCCTACATACCTTAGTTAGCTGGTTAGCAAAAAGTACATCCACTTCCTCTGCTTGGTTGGGTGGCCTGTAGTATAGACCTATGACAATATCATTCCCCCCCCAACCTTTAATATTGACCTTTAATATTATCATTTATTATTATTTAGTAGAGACAAGCAGAATGTCAGTAATTCTAATGTAAAGTTGCCATTCAATTATAAGATATTTTCTGATTAAAAACACACAAGAAAAAACGCCCACGTAAAACAACTTTGAAAACCTATTAATAACGTCCATTAAAAAGTCAGAAATGTAATTTATCTGCAAAATGCCAAAAGAATAAGTAACCAGACATCAGATAAGTTTTCTGAAACATATTCTCACCAAATCCCACCTTAGAAAAAATTCTGTTTAATTATCCTCCTCTGTCAACTTTTGGACAATTTGCAAAAATGTTCTTAGCATGCACACAGATGAATATAGAAGAAGGCATTTGGTCCAATCAGCTTCTGTCTTTGGAAGAAATGAGAGCTAAATCTGTAATAGTCATAATACTTCCACCTTCACGTATTTAATAGAATTGATAAAAATCAATTGATAACATTATACTAAAAGTTTCCATGCTTAAGTGAAAACTCTCACCTTTCACTTTGATCTACTTCTTCAGAAATCATATGTACTGAATAACATCAACAAGCAATACTCTTTTCAAAAACTATCTACAGCATCTAAAATGCCTTCCCCTCCTCTCTGTTGCACATGTGTTATCTTATTTGAAAGATTTTCCCATGTTTGTAATTAAAATCTTTTTAATGAAAGAAAACAAAAACAGAGCTTGGAAAGCAGGGTTTGATGCCAAACCTATCAATCAAAAACAGCTTCAAAGGGAGGAGAAATAATGAACAAATCATCCTCTTGGATTTAGCCCCAGTCCTGTCAGTTTGAAATCAATGCAATCAAAACAGCTTCTATGAACTTACTTTAAGGAAAGAAGTTTCAAGATGAAAAATCCTCATACCACCTCAGACAATTGCCCATCCAATTTTTGCTTGAACAACTCCAGTGTTGGAGCATTCACAAGATGATAGGCTGTTGCATTGTTCAATCACTTTCATGGTTAGCAAATTCTTCCTTTTTTGGAGTATGGATATCCCTATGTAAAGATTCTAGTCTTTGGTTCATGTTCTTTCTATCCTTGGGAGTTACAGAAAATCAATCTACATCCCTCACTCTAACCCATCAAGTATTTGAAGACTGCCAACATCTCTCCCTATAGCCTTCTCTTCTTCAGGCTATATATACCCCATTAAAAAAAAACACCCATTCTTCATGTGATTTAGCTTCCAAGCCTCTTGCCATTTTTGTCCTCCTCTGACTCTTCGTAATTCCTCAATACCCATCTTGTATTGTAGCAACTCCAACTGAACCGCAATATCCTAGTAACGATGCAGTCTCTGCAGTACAGCTAATCCTTGACTGAACACCATTTGCTTAATGCCAGTTCAAATTAACAGTGGACTCTGAAAAAGTCAGTTACAACTCTGCAGTCATATGATCACAGTTCAGATGATTGGCAACTGGCTCACATTTATGACTGATTACAGCATCCTGCAACCACATGATCACAATTAGTGACTATTTTCTAAATGGTCACAATTTGTGATTATTTTCCAACAAAATAGAAAAATAAAAAACTTAAAAAACAACAATTAGTGACTATTTTGCCTGTTTCTGGGTAAAAACACAATTGCTTAAACTAGATTTGCACTTATGACTGTGTGACTCGACTTACAACAATGATAAAAATGGTTGTAAAATGGATGCAGCCATGTGATGATTCAAGTTATGACAACAAACATGATGTAAATTCCAGTCCCAAATGTGGCCATAATTTGAGAACTATATTTATAGCAGTGTGAAAACATTATATCTTTTTTGATGTAATGCACTGGATATTTGGCCAGATTAAAAAATTGCTAGTTTATGCTTATGTCTTTACCTTAATCATATAAAAAGCATGAGTGACGAGTTCTTAGTACAGGTAGCCCTCGACTTACAACTGTTCATTTACTGACTGTGGTACAATGGTACTGAAAAATGTGACATGACCATTTTTCACAATTATGACTGCTGTAGCATCCCTATGGTTACACGATCAAAATTCAGATGCTTGACATCTGACTCATATTTATGACTATTGCAGTGTCCTGAAGTCATGTGATCACCTTTTGCAACTTCTAACATGCAAAGTCAATGGGGAAGTTAGATTCAATTAACAACTATGCTACTAATGTAATAACTGCAGAAATTCATTTAACAACTGTGGAAAGAAAGGTTGTAAAATGGGGCAAAATTCACAAAAAATGTCTCATGTCTCACTTTCCGGGTGCACTTCAAGGTGCTAGTAACAACCTTTAAAGCGCTCCATGGCAAGGGACCTAGGTACTTGCAAGACCGCCTCCTACCAAATACCTCCCTTCGACCAGTCCGCTCCCACAGAGAGGGCCTCCTCAGGGTGCTGTCAGCCAGTCAATGTCGGCTGGCGACCCCTAGAGGGAGAGCCTTCTCTGTGGCAGCTCCTGCCCTCTGGAACGACCTGCCCCCTGACCTCCGCACAGCTACGGACCTGCACCTGTTTCGCCGAGCCCTGAAGACCCATCTTTTTCGTACGGCCGGCCTGGTGTAGCTTTTAATCTGGTTTTATTGGGGTTTTTATTGTGCATTTTAGAGCAGTTTTAGTATTTAATTTATTTTTAGCATAAGTATTTATATTGATGTTTTTATTATTGTTTTTATCATTGCCTGTTCATCGCCCTGAGTCCCGTAAGGGAGAAAGGGCGGTATACAAATTCAAATAAATAAATAAACAAACAAACAAACAAACAAACAAACAAATAAATAAAAAAATAAAAAATGGGGTTGTCTGACAGATGGAAAATATGGTACATGCATACAGTATGTAACGTATGTACACACAAATAAACACACACACACACTACACACACTACACACACACATACAAAAGTGGTGAAGTACCAAGTGGCTGGACAGCAAAAGAGGATAAAAGGAGAATACAGAAAACTACTTGATCAATCAGTCTGAAGGTGATCTTGGGAAAGAATCTAAAGCAGATCATGCAGAGGTTCATTTGTAAACCTAAGTAGCACATGTATTAAAATTGGAAAAATACAAAGATTAACACAGATTTGAATGTATCAGGCTTGGCTCCAGGATACCTTGGGGACTGTCTTCTCCAGAAGAATCTGTCCAGCATGTACACGCTTGCAGTGAAGGAATGCTGAAGGTCCAGTCCCTATGAGAAGTCAAGAAAAAATGGATCTAAGGACAGAGTCCTTGCATGCTGGGGACATAAATTGCCTCCATTGGTTTTCTCTAAGGCAGTTCTACTTTATTTGAATGGACATTTGGAGGTGGAGTTTGTAGGGTTGCTGTAATAACCAGGCACCCATGTTTATCTTTAAGGGTTTTTTTTAAAGGAAGTGTTCATTATGCTTTTATTCTATTGTATACTGCCAAGAGTTGTTTGAGCTGGAGCAGGACAAAAATACTTTCAGTATAAACAACAATTTGGTAATTACCATTGGTCAGTGTAGATCTACTCAGACCAAGTCTTATCAGACAAATCTTATGTGTTTTAATCCAATAGAAACTTGAAAATAAATGATGTAAAAAGGGTCAGGATTTTGCTGGTCTCTCTCTGACCAATCCCACCCCCTGCCGCCCCTGTTTGTGCTGAAACTGAACAAAATGGAGCCAAAGCCATCAAAAGAAAGCTCAAGTTTGAAAATGACCCAAATGAGGAAATGTACGTATGTATGTATGTATGAAGTGGCTTTGACTGATGCGAGCTACTCTATTCTAGACCCCTTCCTTCTTTGTTCCCATTCATCCCATCATGATCCAAAGTAGGGACTATTTTTAAAATGTTGACAAGACTCTTTTTGTTGTCTTAAGTGGAAAATTTCCTTTAATAGGAAGATATTTAATATATTTTGATTTATTAAAATATATTATTAGCGCATCTATATATTTACGTTATGATATTTTGCCTGCTTCTATTTTATGCAAACTTGCAAAACAAGAAACTGAGATTATTTTGTCATGTGTGCCTGCAACTATCTAACGAACAAATACCACAGGCTGAAAGGAAAGACAAACTTTGATTTGAAAGCAGAAAGTTGAATTTTTTTAAAAAAGGCAAATAAAATCGGACCAGGCAAGAGGAATAACTACAGTGTAGTTAAGACAGAAAAGAATTTTATAGAACAAGAAGCTCAAAGATAAATGTGTTGTTCTGTGAGGTTTTAAAAACAAGTTGAAGTTGGTTCAGCAGCTCTTCCTCGTCAGTGTTATACACGGGTGGGATTCCCACCAAACAATCCAAAGCTATAGAAGGTTTAGAACAGGGCATTTACACAAGTGCATAACCCACAGGAGGGGGTGACAGAAGGACAGGAATTCAAGATTGTCAACTGAAGCAAATAATTGAAATATATCAGGCAAACATATCAAAAGTCCAACTTCATGTTTCATGGATATTGTTGTTAGTTGCGAAGTCGTGTCCGACCCTTTGCGACTCCATGGACAACGTTCCTCCAGGCCTTTTCGTCCTCTACCATCCATTTACGGATATAGAGACTTATCCAACTTCATTCTTAACTGCCCTGGCCATGCAGAAATTACCCCTCAACAAATAATTTCAGAATGTGACCATCCTTATGTAGGGACTACACCTCCTCAATACTCAGATTCTGAGACAGGTGGTTTAATTCAGGTGGTCTGAATTTCCTCCAGAAGGGGATGGATAGCCAGAGGCATACAGAGCCCAGCCTAAATTATTGGAGAATAACTATGGTAACCTATAGTAACAACAAAATCGGGAGTGTGGTTTCACCCTTTTAGTGAGCTGCAGCTTTATGCCTTTTAATGAAAATTTGTAATTGGGGTAGGGGGGTGGGGAGTGCTTCCAGACTCTGAATGTTCAGCGGAGGTAGAAAAACAAGACCAGAAGAAAGTAGCAGATTCCTCTCTCACAGACAGACATCTATATAACATACATTTTAGTGTCCGCAGGTAGTAAATATACCTTTTGAGCCGAGGAAAATATTGTAATAATAAGCCGACTAACCAAAGTTTTACCTTACTATTCCTGCCCCAAAATCCAAGTTGTCCTAAAACCCGCTGCTAGATTTCTACTCGTCCGTGCCAAGAGCAGCCCAGAGTCAACTCCGCTTTGTAAACACGCAGCGACAGAGTAGCGGGGAGCCCTCTACAACGCATCGGCCGAGACTTACAAATTCGACCTGACTGCCCTCCCTCCCCTCCCTCTTTCCCCGCACCTAGGTGAAGAGGCAGCGATGTGCCGATTCGGTGGTAACCGCTTAGAGAAGGCTGTGTAAAAAGCGGTATATAAATCGAAGTGCTACTGCTATTTGAGTGGCCCCGGATTGGATCGCTCCAAGGATTTCTGAACGTTTTCAAGACGGCAAGCAAGGTTTTCCTCAAGGAAATCGCAAAAGCCAAACCCCGCGGGGGTCATTGCCCCGCAACTCTCCCGCCGCCCAACACAGCGGAGGCTGGAAAGAAACAGGCAACGCGACCTCGGCTCCGCCTGAGGCTTAGCAGGCACCTGGGCTTGCTGCCCCGCCGCGCAGGTAAGGAGCGGCGGACTGACCCCGACTGACCTGCCAGCCGCCTCTCGCCCAGGCTTTTCCAAAGTAAATCCCAAGCTTTGGACGTGGAGTCCCGGAGCTGCTCGCTGAACGTCCTCCGGAGCTGGGCTTTAGCAGCTCGCCTCCTCCAGCTCATCCTAGCAGCCTCCGCCTCGCATGCCCGACGCGCCGGTTCCGCTGCCGAGTCCCGGAGACGCTCAGCCGCTCAAGCAGATCCCCGACGCCTCACTCCAGCCAACGGCGGCCGCCCAGAAGATTTCGCGGCGAGCTTCCTTCGCGGCTGGTTGGCGGCTGGCCCGAGCTCTGGAGTCCCGCCAGGGCGCCGGCTGGATGTGCGGCGGGGCTGGGCTCCTCAGTACCTCTCCGCTTCTCCTCTCTCGGCTGCGCTCTGCGGTCGCCTCCTTCCAGCGCGTCTTGAGGAAAACGCCCCCGAGGGGGTCGCCGCCATAGTGGCCGGCGTCCTTTCCTTTGAGCCATGGCCTCGCGCCAGTCCCAGTCCGAAATTCTCTCCTCCTATCGGGTTAAAAGCTCCGCTCCAGCGTGGGACCCAACTTCAGACTTTTTAGTCTTCCTTCTTGCTTAGAAATGTCCCCAAACTCCCAAAGGTACTTTTTCAAAAGGCAACTGGACTTCGTGGTTGTTTTTTCCTTGAAGACGTTTAGCTTCTCATCCAAGAAGCTTCTTCGGTTCCCCAAACTCAAGATTCAGGACACAAATCACCCAGAGATCAGAGAAGGCAGGCCTGGACCTATATTTAGTGAGGGGTCAACAGCCCTTTCTGGCCATACGTGCAAGAGCCCAATTATAAACGTTCTGGAAGCAACAACCAACCTAAAATAACCAGAAACTTGGGAAATGTCACGTGAAAGCAGAAAGATCCTGTGAAATTAATTTCTGATGGATTTGGTCCATTCTTGTCCTAAAAGTCAAGTTAATTCTTAAAATTCAATCTTAGGCTACCAATCAAGAAATTATACTATGGCCCTTATCTTATTGCCATGTTAAAATATTGTAGGAAGTTAGCACCCAACCCTCTCCTAGAAGAATGAAATATCCTAGGAAATATTGAAAAGGCAGAATATTTCCCTGGATAAGAAATGGAGAAACAAGTTTTTGAGCAGGAAACAGACTCACTCTTAATAGCCTCCACTTTTCTCAATGGACCATTAGTGGCCCTAAGCTAGTCTACATAACAAAGATAGAATTAGCCTTCCACAGAAACTCACCACATGGCATCTAGGAAGAAGCAATGCTCAAACAAACTTGGACTCAAAACACAGACTAAAGAATTGCCCCTGCATGGCCCCATGGAAGTCTTTTTTTTTTTTAATTATTATTTTTATTATAATTTTCCACAAATTATACATCTACACATAAAATTTACTTTTTTTTTAACAATAATCCACCCAGTGCTATACAAAACGAAAGGAAGAGTTGGTTCTTTGGATATCTTCAATTGTCTTTAAGATCTCCAAAATCCGCGTTCCCTGGGTACAGGTGTCGAGGCATCCAAAGTTCCAAGTGCATAGTCCACAAATGGGTTCCAAATCTTCCAGAAAATGTCTTTTTTATAGACCCCCCTCTCTGAATTTAATATTACAAGTCATTTTATCATTTAAGGCTAATTTCCACATTTCACAATACCACTCTTCTATTTTAATATTTACCTCTATTTTCCAGTATCTTGCTATTATAATTCTACCCATTATAATCATAATTCTAATCAGTTCTTTCTCATATTTTGTTAATTCTAATTCCTTAATTATCAGTAATAATATAGTTTCTGATCTCAAAGTTATTCTTTTCTTCATCATTTCAAACATCATTTCCTCCAATTGTTGCCAAAACTTTTTAATTTTTTCACATTTATACCACATATGTTCATAAGTTCCCACTTCCATATTACATCTCCAACATTTATTACTAATTTTTTTGTCCATCAATGATAACCTTAATGGAGTCCAATACCATTTCCAAACAACCTTAAAGTTGTGCTCTTTAATCCTTAAAGGAAGTCTGACAACCAATCAGAATACATTTCTTACACAGGAAAAGGAAACAGAGAGGTGGGGCTGAATAGAGAGTATAAAGCTGGAAACTTTAAGCATCTCCTTCTTTTTCTTCTTCACCCAACATCTTGGAGCATGTGATCACCTTTTTCCCCAGGACCTCAAACCATGTATTCCTGTCCAACATTAAAATCATCTTTCTAAGCAGCCTCCATGTTTCCAGGGTCTTTTTCCCTACTTGGAACTGAACCTAAATGGACATTTCTTCCACCAGTATTATCCGTCATCCTTGAGTAAATAGATAACCATGCCAGCATATAATTAGCTGCCCCCATTGGTGATCCATCCCCTGCATCTGTTGCTTCTCTTTTGGCTTGCTATCTTTTGTTTGTTTCCAGCCATTATTATTTGTTACAAATAACTCAAGGCAACAAACATATCCAACACATCTTCCTCCTCCTCTTTTCTCCTAGACAATAACCTGGGAGAATGACAGGCTCAAGTCACCCAGCTGGTTTTCATGGCTAAAACAGGACTAGAACTCATGTTTTTCTGCTTTCTAGCGTGGTGTCTTAATTACTACGGTAAATCAAACTGGCTCTAAACCAAATATCCTGATTTGGGGTGCAAAAGGCACGTTAAGGAAAACAATTGGTTAAATCCTTATCATGGAAAAGGGGGGGGGGGGGAGATTCTCCTTGCCAACTTCCAAGCATGTGTTCAGAAGCCTTGTTTTGGGCTCAATTTAGTGCTTTGCGGAAGCCTTGATAGTGGAGGATGGAATTCTAAAACAGTGCTAAAGTCATGCAGTTCTCAAAACCTTTTTAGCCTGCTTTTCTAGGGTGACAGAAAGTGGAAAACTCATAGTGCCCTCTGGCTCGACTTTGACTTTGCTTGAGGGAAGCTGGCAGGAAATTGCCATGTCTATTCACTTAACAACTCACGATATCCCCTTAACGACAGGAACTTCTGGGATTGCCATTCCTAAACAATGCAATCATGTGATCTTGTGTTTTCTGACTATTTTCCTTATTAGCAATCTCTCTAAGAAATTAGAAATTCCAGTCACAATTACTGTTATTAATTAGGACTACTTGCATCTATGTATATATGATGGGACTAATTATAAACAAATTCTCGCTATATTTTTGTGTCCTTAATTTGAGAGATGCAAATAAATAAATTTTTTCACAGATATAGTTTCCTTAAAAGTTTCAGTGACGGTGATGATGTAAAAGGCAAAACTTTGTAATTGGTCAACATCTTTAATCAATTAATGTAGCAGACTAAATGTTACTGATCTGTTTATAATCTACATAATCCAGAAGCATGACCACCATGATTTGTTCTACATGAGGCTACCCCTGAAACTGCTAACTTAATGGTAGGAAAAAATGTCATGTTTTATTATGGAATTTGCTAGGCCTTTGTCCAGGCATAGATTGGAAAACTACTTTTTAACCACTATATCAGTAACATTAGGACCACACAAGTTTTAGAGACCACAATTTAGTATATATGTCTTTCTGGAAAACTAAG
This sequence comes from Rhabdophis nuchalis, assembly GCA_039707465.1. Taxonomy (NCBI): domain Eukaryota; kingdom Metazoa; phylum Chordata; class Lepidosauria; order Squamata; family Natricidae; genus Rhabdophis; species Rhabdophis nuchalis. The sequence goes on along the minus strand of CM077649.1, from coordinate 41,094,231 downwards.
ATTCTTAAGGAGACATTTAAGTTCTTAAAAAATTAGTTTGTGTGCTGAAGAAAAGATCAACATTTCTGTAAGATATGAAAAAGTATGCTTTTTATTCATGAAACTTTATCCTTACAACAATCTTGGAAGATAGAGCCATTAGATAGTGACCAATTCAAGATTAAGAAATAATAGTTGTGGCATCATAAAGGTAAAAGTAAAGGTTCCCCTTGCACATATGTGCTAGTCATTGCTGACTCTAGGGGGTGGTGCTCATCTCCGTTTCAAAGCTGAAGAGCCAGCGCTGTCTGAAGACGTATCCGTGGTCATCTGGCCGGCATGACTAAATGCCAAAGGCGCACACTGTTACCTTCCCACAAAAGTGGTCCCTATTTTTCTACTTGCATTTTTACATGCTTTCAAACTGCTAAGTTGGCAGAAGCTGGGACAAGTAACGGGAGCTCACCCCATTACGTGGCACTAGAGATTCGAACTGCCAACCTTTCTGATTGACAATTCAGCGTCTTAGCCATTGAACCACCACGTCATAAATATTATCAAAGTTCTTATGGATCATTAGCTATAATACTGGCCCTGAACAATAAAGTCAGGAACACATCGCAAGTCAGGCTCTACACTGGGATCTCTTTAGTGTCTAAGGGCACAAAACTATAATTTTGCAAAAGGAACAGCATCTCAGATATATGACAAATAGCACAACACAATATCACTTTATGAACCTGAAACACACAGTTTATAAAAAGGGCAAGTAGGAGGTGATAGACGCTCATATATTTTGGTGACAACATGATTGCTACTGCTGGATGTTTGCTGTAAAAGTTACTTATTTTATAGTCCAATTTTCTGTCTGCAAACATGGACAAAATGTTCATCTTTCCTGAACATTTGATAGACATTTATTTGTCAGTTTACAAAAACAAAAGAAAAAAAAGTCTCATGCTTTCTTGCCAACCTGTCCTTGCAGGAAACAGACTGGAAGAAAGGCATTTTAGCAGGGCTGCTAAAATGACCTCTTCACCCCATTCCAGTCCTCAAAGAACAATTTAGTGCTGGGTTCAAGAAAGAGCATCTCCTGCTTGGTGAAACAGTAGGACAAACATTGTTGGTGATATTTCGTCCTTTGATGCTGATGGTCCTTCACTTGCAACCATTTGTTTAGTGACTCTTCAAAATTACAATGGCACTTAAAAAAAAAATTACTTACAACTTGTGACCTTTGCAGCATACCCACAATCATGTGATCTAAATATGGGCACTTGACAACAGACATATATTTACAATAGTTGCAGTGTCCCAGGATCGTGTGATCATCATTTTGACCTTCCCAGTCAACATCCAAGAAGCAATGTCAGTGGAGGAATTTTACAGACTGCGTGATTCACTTAACCACTGTGGTAGAAAAGGTCACAAAATTGGACGTGACTCACTTAACAACTGTCTTGTTTAGCAAGGGTAGTTCTGGTCCCAATTGTAGCCATAAATTGAAGACTACTTGTATTTCAGCAGGGCAGTCTAAGACTTCAGCAGTCCAGCTTCCAAGAAAGGGTAGGCCAATTCAAATATCTCAAAATTCCAGATAAGCTACATCTCTGAAAAAACTGCATAGGAATTGAAACTTTGTCCGTATAGGATACCCCAGCTTTCAATGACCTGAAACTTTTCTCCTTTCCAAAATTAATGCAAGCTGACAAATCAATTTCCACATACCTACCTGTCTGCCTCTTGATGGAGTCTAATCCCATTATGCCGTTAAACAGAATTTTTGAAACTCACATTATTGGAGGCAGAAAGAAACTCACTTGCCTTCCAACCTAGTATAAAAAGGGATGCTGGGTTCAGCAGTATCCTCAAAATCTTGATCCGTTTATCAGAATGACAAAAGCATTATTGCCTGGCAAGCTCCATTGTTGCCTGGAGCATACAGGTGATGTCATAATACACCCAGCAAGTGATATTGGACGCTCTAATCTAAGGCAACAAGCGGGAGAATGTGTCAGGTGAATCTGAAGTGCAACAGATGTCGCCACACTGGCAAATATCCACCCGTATACATACTGGGAAAATTTTAAGCCTAGTGCTTTATTCTAATTTGGCGCAATCCAAATACGTTGGAGGGAAACACACACATCCTATAAATTTAATGCAGAATTAGGACTGAAGAAAAAATATCCATGCAGTTTGAACTCTGTGTTTATACATACATACATGCATGCATGCATGCATGCATGCATGCATAAAACAATAAATAGAAATACACGAGAAATCAAGGTCTTCCTAAAAAGAAAACCAAGTCAAATTTCATTTATTAAATTTATACCCCACCCTTCTCCAAACGGACCCAGTCCCAATTACTCAAAATGCACCATGGAAGGATCAAAATGGGTTTTTTTTTTTTGTATTTCTAAAAGTCTTTTCCGCTAACACTTTTAGTAGACTCCAACATATGTATTCCATTAGCTTTAAAAGCATTTCATTGTTTATAGTCAGCAGGAACTATCAATGCATCTCTTATATTAACAAGTCGGCAAAAAGAAATGTAATCTCAGTGTTTTAAGGCTTAGCTGAGAACTCTGTATTGTGCTTCAGTTGCATGCTTAATGGCCTGTTCCAATTAAGACATGAGCACGTTAGTTGGCTTACTTCAAACGACAGAAAGAGAATTCTGGAAAGATTGAAGGAAAGCTTTTTCTTGAACAGAAATACCAGGTCTACAAATAAAATGTGAGTGATACATTTTAAAAGTCCAGTGAAGGAAATTCTTCCTGGCAGTAGCTTGCCTGCTTACCAAATTTATTGACCGCTCATTTTATCATTGTGTAATTCTTGTTTGCAGGTTGACAACATGTTTCCATGTTTCTTCAACTGAGACTCTTTTTTCCTTTTATTACTGAATGTACTGCTCTTTCTTGGCACATACTTCTGGAATGGGGCTAATCAATCAATAATTTATTAGAAATAAACAGAAGTGGCAAACAAGATAAATTCTATTCCATTTTTCTCAGCGGGTTGCCCTTCAGATGTGTTGCAGTGACTTCCTTCCAGAATTTCCAACAGCAAAACATTTCTCTCAACCTTCCAAAATATGTGTTGCTAAGATCACCCCAATTTTGATCAGTTACTTGTACACTCATGAGGAAATTGCCTGTACCTTAGGAATAACAAGCCATGCAATTTAGTTTCAAAATAATACACTCTTCCACCAATAAGGAATGCTCTCAGTTAAAACAGCAGTGAGAGTCAGAACACTGTATTGCTATTCTGACAAGACAGTGTATCAGTACCACAAGAATGTGGGTCATGCTAAGGATCCTAAACAAAAGAAAGTTCTAGCTTCCTTTTGACAATATACTGTAGCTTCATGCAAATGTCTGACGTACAAATCCAGAAGAATCTCTTAAAATTCTGTTGTCATACAGTTTAAACAACTGTAGAGATTCATAAACATTTATTAAATATATTGTAGGTAGTCCTCGACTTAAAATTCACTAGGTCAGTGGTCGGCAAACCGCGGCTCGCGAGCCACGAGCGGCTCTTTGGCCCGTCGGGTGTGGCTCTTCCTCTCTCCCTCCTCCCCGCGAGCGAACGGGCGGGGGGGAGCGCCTGAGGCTGCGGCTTCCCCGGAGCCGTCCGGGCGCCGCGCGCCCACCTCCCTGGGGGGAGACCCAGGGAGTCCTCCCAGCTCAGGTGAGCCACGCTTGGCCCTGCATGGGGGACACAAGGCTTAGGGCCAGAGCACACGAGCACGGCCACCTCACCAAGAGGAGCGGTTGTCTCCTTTGCCTCCGAAGGCAACAGGGAGCGACAGGTGCTGCTGCTGCGGGTGCGAGTGGAAGGCGTGGACACGTTGTCTCCAAAATGGCCATTATCTTCCGCCCTGGGCTCTGTCTCCCGGGCAGACAGAGCGAGAGCCCAGGACCAAGCCCATCGGCCACAGCTACCACTTCCAAGAGCAGGCTACTCAGCTCACCCCCAGCGCTGTCTGGGAGACAGAGAAGAGCCCCGGCCTGACGCCTTCCCTGCGGCTGCCTCCCCCTGTAGCAAGCGAGTGAATGGACGGGGGGAGCGCCCGGGGCTGTGCTGGAGCCGTCTGGGCGCCGCACGCCCAGGGAGGCGGCCGCGTGATGCCCGGACGGCTCCGGCGCAGCCGCAGCCCTGAGCGCTCTGCCCGCCCGTTCGCTCGCTACAGGGGGAGGCAGCCGGAGCCCCGCAGCCAACATGCCGGGCCCTCCGCTGCCTCCGCTGCCTCCGGGGGGGGGGGAGGGAGAGAGGAAGGGCCACACCCGAGGGGCCAAAGAGGGACCTGGTGGAAATGTGGCCGGCTGTCCTGCCCGATGCACTCGGACGGCAGGAGCTGCATGTCGCAGGGCTAGGGGGCAGCAGCAGCAACAGCCGCCTGCAGAGGCCGCCGAGCCGTGCTTTCTGGGGCTGGCTGCCGCGTGGGGCTGGGATGGAGGTGGGCGTGCGGCGCCCGGACAGCCTCCGCGATGCTTGGATGGCCGCGGCCTTGGGTGCCCCCCCGCCCGCTCACTGAGGGAGGAGGCAGCTGTGGCCTCCCCGGCTGGCGTGCTGGGCTTTCCACTTCTTCCGGGGGGGGGGAGAAGGGAGGGAGAGAGGGAGGGAGGGACTGACATACAGAGAGAGACAGAGGGGGAGGGAGGAAGAGACAAACACAGAATGACAGATGGGTGGAGGGAGGAGAGAGAGACAGATAAAGAGAGAGATAGACAGAAAGAGACAAAAAGAAAAAGAGAGAAAGAAAAATAGAAAGAAAAAGAAAGTGGGAGAGAGAGATAAAGAAAGAAAGAAAGAAAGAAAGAAAGAAAGAAAGAAAGAAAGAAAGAAAGAAAGAAAGAAAGAAAGAAAGAAAGAAAGAAAGAAAGAATTTTGGTTGCTAAGCAGGACCGTCGTTAAGTGAGTTTCACCACATTTTCCAAGTTGGCCACGCCCACCTGGTCACATGACCGCTAAGCCACTCCCACAAAACAGGCCACACCTTTTGGCTCTCAAAAGAAATTTCAGTAGTGGTACTGTTGATATTTGGCTCTCTTGACTAATAAGTTTGCCCACCACTGCACTAGGTGATGTTTGAAGTTTCAACTGCAGTGAAACAGAGATTTATGATCAATTTTCACACTTATGACTATCACAGCATCCCCATGGTCATGCGATCAAAATTTGGGCACTTGGCAACTGGGATGAATTTACGATGGTTGCAGAATCCTGGGGTCATGTGATTGCCATTTGCAACTTTCCCAGCTGCCTTCCAACAAGCAAAGGCAATGGGGGAAGCCCGGCTCACTGAACAACCACACAATTCATTTAACAACTGCAGTGATTTGCTTAACAACTATGGCAAAAAAAGTTGGTAAAATGAGTCACAACTCACTTAACCGCAGTCCTGTTTAGCAATGGGAAATTTTGGGCTCAATTGTGGTTGTATATTGAGGACTACCTGTATTGTTTATGTAGTATATTTCAGATCCTAAATGTGTATTATTACATTTGTAGTATATTACTGTTCACCTCTTAACAGTAGGCTCTTTGAACCTAATCCAATTGCTCTGCAATTCCATAAAACTTTGTGGAGCTATCCTGAAGGCAGAAACCAGCAACAGGAATAGCAAAACAAAAAAAAAGCCAGACCTTGTATGCCTGTAAATTAACTGGAGTTTAAAAAATGAGGGTGTTGATGATAAGCAATGGCAGTGGTGAAAGGAATGTATCTCCCAGTCCGTTTTGGACAGCTGACACTAACTCCATTATCAGATAAGTCTTACTGACTGTGGGAAAAACAGAGAAGCAAAACTCACACTAGCGTTCAAGTAGCCCATAATGGAAAAACAGATCTGGAAATCTTAACAGTAGCTGTTCCTCTCTCTCTCCTTCCTCTCCTCCCACTTTTCCGAAGCAGCAATGAAAATAGATAGCATGGTATTTAGCTTCGGTTCCTGGTCCAAACATGTATCTTCTCAAGTGTTTTTATTTTATTTAAATGGGAGTATTATTTTTCAGGAAAAGTGTGAGAGAGGTATCTATCTATGAGTAGACGCTTCTTTTTCTGCCAAAAAAGACAGAAGCTGTTTTTCTGCATCATCATATTCATTTTATACAAACCAAGTAATTTCAATGGGTTTTGAGTTCTTGGAACACCCATGCGGTATAAATCTGGGGTAGTAGAATGGGCAGATTGTACCTCTTGCAAATCAGTGTGAATTTTAGTGTTAGTTCTATGGAGAGCAAGGACAATAAACCTTCAGGTAGATGTAAAAGAAAACATTATTCTCCTTGCAATTTTAAGATCAAAATGTGTGAAATATATAAATAAAACCCAAAGCCTTTCAAGTAAATGCCTCAGGGTTGAGCATATTTCCTTTGCTGCTGAAGGAATACCTTAGAGAGGAAGTCAATCTACAGAAAATGTTTGAATGCCATACTAGAAACTAAAACAGTCATACATTTTACTGAATGGCCTTTTGTGTTTTATTTTTAATAACATTCTCGAGACACATTGTATGTATTCTAAGATGTATGCATGCTGGATCTCTTCACTATTTGTCTGTCCTTGGGAACAGAACAGTCTATGTCAGTGCTTCTCAACCTCAGCAAATTTAAGATGTGTGGATTTCTACTCCCAGAATATATATATATCTCTGTAATAGGAGCCTTATCAAATGTAAGCAGGAATGGCTCCTTTATATACTACACATCACACAAGGCGCAATTCTACATTTAGAATATGGTTTCTAAGGAAGGAGTTATGCGGTCACTAATTATGAAATGAGTACAACAGTTATTAGTAATAACCTTCAATGTTCAACTTAAAACAGAAATATTTAGATTAATTGGGAAACAAATGGAAAGGAGGGGGAGAAAGTATTACTAAAAAGCCTTTCTATTTTTTTTTCTTAGTTGTGTTTTTACTTCTGTGGTTGTGTCTTTAACATTCTAAAAATCTGTTACCATATTTTTCAGAATATAAGACGCACCAAAGTATAAGACACACCAAGATTTTGAAGAGGCAAATTAAAAAAAAGTTTTTGCACTCTGCAGACCTCGCGAAAACAGGCCCGTTTTTTGTCAAAAAAAGGACATGCATTGCCTTTAGAAGGCTTGTAGAGTGCTCCTGGGGGCTGGGGGGGGGGGTGAGCAAAACCCAGCCCGTTTTTCATCAAACAAAAGGGCATGCATAGCCTTTAGGAGGCTTATAGAGTGCTCCTGGGGGCTGGGGAGCAAAAACAAGCAAAAAACGGCCCATTTGTCGCTCATTTTTGCCCTCCCCAGCCACCAGGAGCACTCTGGAAGCCTCCTAAAGGCTATGCATGGCCATTTTTGCAAAGGGGGCGGGGTTTTGGGAGGCCAAAAATGCTGTATTCAGTGTATGAGACTTACCCAGATTTTACCATCTTTTCTGAGGGAAAAAGGTGCATCTTATACTCTGGAAAATATGGTAGTTTAACTAAAGAAGGGAAAAATAAACAGACTATACTAATCTCCAATGTATAACTGGACAGTTTATTATTTCAATAAAAGAGAAGAAACTAACAAGGATGTTATTGTGGGGATAAGATTAAATAGACCATTATGTACCATATGCTGAGTTCTTAGAGAATATGTTGGATACAATGGCAAATAGAAAGAAATCAAAGGATTCTTTTTCAAGTAAATGTGAATATTCTTTTGCACATAATACATTGAGTCACTAAGATTCTCAAATCTAGTGAGTCATATATTGTGCTACAACATTCTTAGAATACAAGCTATTTCATTAGAAGCAATGTATCACCTATTAGCATCCATGATTGAAAACGGAAGTCTGATATAATCTCTTATATCCATATATTTGTCAAACTTTGAGAAGCACTATGACTTACACACTTAATGAGTTAGGCTTAGGTAGCTAAAATATTGGACCAGACCAGGGAAACCCAATTTGAAGTGTAGTTTTAGCCATGGAAAGTCAATGAATAGTCACTTTCTCACAGCCCAACCTACCTTACAAGGTGCTATGAGAACAAAATTATGAGAGGTATGCTTGTAAACTGCCTTGAGCTCTTGGAGGAAATGCAGAATATAGACATAGTTTATGCATAGGTCAAATAATTACTTAGTACACATGCACACTTTTAACTAATTGATTTGATGTTCCAGTATTGCATTAATCGAATTCTGTTTTGAAATAAAATCAATTTCAAGTGTGAAGCCATCTTTCCATTAATTCTAAGTATACTATAAAAGATTTCCCCGAGGAATGGGAATGGCTGTATAGTACACGCAGCTGCAACTTTTCTTAGAAAACATTCAAAGGATTCTGATAAATATACTGGAAGATCTTTGGACTGTCCAAGAAATGGCATACTAACCATGGCTTATTTTTAAAAGCTTAACGAAGTACAAACAAGGCAGGATTCTCTACAAAGAGAGGCACATTTCCCTTTAGACAAAATGAGAAAAAGATTTTTATTTATTTTTTATTTATTTATTTATTTTATTACATTTATATCCCGCCCTTCTCCGCAAAGGACCCAGGGCGGCGCACAGGAGATTTAAAAAACATACAAAAAATAGAACATAAATAATTTACAATATATATTAGATCCCAAACCTGTGCTAAAACCAATTATTAATTAAAACCCAATTTAAAACTTTTCTACAGTCCCCATGGGAGGTTAGGCTAGGCCGGCTTGATGAAAAAAGTATGTCTTTAGACATTGGCGGAAGAGGCGGAGGTCGGTGATGGTCCGGAGTTCAGGGGGTAGGTCGTTCCAAAGGGCTGGGCCCGCCACAGAGAAGGCTCTTCCCCTGGGTGTCGCCAGTCGGCATTGTCCGGCCGACGGCACCCTGAGAAGGCCCTCTCTGTGGGAGCGTATCGGTCTAAGGGATGTATGGGGCACGAGGCACGAAAAGATGATACTGAACTAACTTGGCAAACTTTTGTTCTAACTACTTGGGAGTGGTTTTATATAGAAAGCACAGAAGGGATTCTGGTCTCAATCCTCAGACTTCTCACTCTGGTGAGACCTGACTTTAGCTATGTAAATAGTTTGCAAATCGAAACTAGCTACTGCTCAAAAAAAAATATTTATCCCATGAGGATCCTTCATTTCTTCTTAACCCTATATTTTACTTTCACTATATGACTTTCACTATTAATAGTGAATGCTGTCACTATTATTAAATCCATTAATAATAAATTTAAAAGTAACACCTAAACACATTTAATCAATTTGTTTTAATTAACAGATTAAACTTCATGAATTAGCAGAGGACTACAACAATAGCTGTGTAAAAGTTTTAAAAACCTTTCTTTGTGCATATAGCAATAGCATAGCAATAGCATTTAGAATTAGATATCGCTTCACAGTGCTTTTACAGCCCTCTCTAAGCGGTTTACAGAGTCAGCATATTGCCCCCAACAATCTGGGTCCTCATTTTACACACCTTGGAAGAATGGAAAGCTGAGTCAACTTTACTCTGGTGAGAATTGAACTGCCAAATTTCAGGTGGCTGGCAATCAGCAGAAGTAGCCTGCAGTACTGCATTTTAACCACTGCGCCACCATGGCTCTACAATATAGATTGTAATAGCCATTTTCTGAGAAGAAGTAATCCCTTCCCTATATTGTAATTATAAATGTACAGTACCTTTTCTAATATTTTATATTTTTTTAATTAAACAACTTTTAAAATAAAGCATTACTTGATTAATTGTGTCATGTATTAGATGAACTGGTATTAGATAAAAGTTCTCAGCAGTTTTGAACTGGAGGGCTCATTCAGACTATATGTAGTCCTAGATTTATTCTGAAGATAAAACTCAAATATTTGGCCACCTAATGAGGAGGAAGGACTCACTGGAGAAGAGCCTAATGCTGGAAAAGATTGAGGACAAAAGAAGAACGGGACCACAGAGAATGAGGTGGCTGTATGCAGTCACCAAAGCAGTAGGCATGAGCTTAAATGGATTCCAGAGGATGGTAGAGAACAGGAAGGCCTGCAGGAACATTATCCATGGTGTCGTAAAGGGTTGGACATGACTTCGCAACTACCAACAACAATAAGTGGTAGGTAGGGTTAACTCTTAGTTTTCTACAAAGCTATTTCTGTTTAATGTGGCATTGATATGACATATTAGTACTAAACCACAATTAGGCCAGCTCTGATTGGTGTAAATACCTGAAACTGCTTCAGACAGCAAACTAAGCTCAATTTGGGTAAAAAATACAAATTAAGGAACTTGAGATCAGTTCCTTAGGTCTGATTTTTTAAACTAGTTTGTTGTGTCTGTTGTTATGTTTAAATTAGTTTGTTGACATTACAAAGTAGTCTAGAAATCCACTCTTAGTGTACATTAAGAATCTTGTACTATTTTTCAACCCAATCAAGTGCCTCACCAGTTCGCAGAGATGCAAGGCAACATATTCTATCCCCAAAGCCAATTTGTTTGCATGTTACGTCAGACCTTCTAATTTAATCTTGCTCAGCATAGACTGTCCTAATCACATGAATTCAGCCACTCATTTAAGCACTAAAGTCCTCTGGTAATTAGCCCAAGCCTGGGTGAAACCTGATACAAATAAATCATTCCTTTGTGATCTGATGGATTAGAAGTTCTGAAATGTCATCAACAGGAATCAGCATCTGTACTAACTAAACTGCTAATGCTTTTTACCCTTCAATTTGTTGCTGTTTTAGCATTGGTAATCTATTTCTGAGGCAATTGACATGTTTTTAGATTGAGAGGATTTACATTTCTACCATACAGTACTATGAATCAAATCTTCTTCAATATCTCTTCCACAATAAAAGTTATCCTGAATAATAAACAAAACTTGGAGTGGTTTCACGTTGTCTGATAAATTAGCTTTCAGATCCTTAACTCAATAGATCAGAAAAAGCCAAAAAGGGGTCAATCCTTAATTTAAATTGCACTTGTTTCTATTTCCTGAATTCCACATTGCTTTTCTGTGATGGCAATATTGTTTCTATAGGCAGCTCGTTCCACGCACAAGGCAGAGAATGGGATCTGAATTCAAAATGCCATATGACAATTTCTCTCTCACTGCACAACAAAAGGGAACTAGTGATAAGAAAAATGTATTGAAGCAAAATACAGAAATCTAATTCATCAAAACTCCGCAAACCATGTTTAATTAAACACATAAACCCAAACATATGCTTACAACAACTTCTAAACCATCACAATTATGTAGGGGAAAACCACCCTAAGAAATCTTACAACCCGGTTCTTAAAACAATGCATAAACACCACTCTTCATGGAAGTAAAACAAAATATTGACGGGGTCTAAAAAAAAATTACAGAAATGCACAACACAAAAAGGCTCACCATAAACGCAGGAAACTTTCAGTCCTACACACAAAAAGAATGAAAAAATTCACAATAATTTTTTACTGCCACTAGAAATATTATATATCAAATGAATACTGACAGAGATAGTGGTAGAAGGAAAAGACTTCTAGAATTTGCTAGATAAACTTTTGCTTACCTGCAAGAATCATTCTAGCATGTCTTAAAAAAAAAACACCCGTAAATCTTGATTTAACATTATGAGAAAATGCAGTCATTATAATGATAGTTATAATTTGCTTTCAGTGAATTTGAAGCCATTTTCTGACATATGCAGCATGTCATGCCTTGAAAAACAATAATTTTTAAACACATGATATGATTTGATTTGTCAAATTCTTAACATGGCTTTTGCAGATTAGTGGCAATAATCAGGTAACATTTAAATCTTTGTTAGTTGTACCACCATTATTTGACTAGTTAACCAAGTGGATGCTTTCTGTCCCCTACATTACTTTGACGTGTATTGTTTGCTATTTAATTCTATTCAGGAAAAGTTTTCATATTTTTCAGGTCCATAGTGCATCTCACATTTATTTTATGATATATGTTTCTTGTCACTTTTAGATGCTATCAATCTATGATCTTTGAACAACAGCCCATGAATTACAAGTAGCTTTTTAGAAACTAAAAATTCATATTTTTTTGTTGCTACGGCTGGATTTTGTTTTAAGGTTATTTATTCCGGGAACTTTATACCATGATATACTGGATAGGTTTTCTTCCAGAAACTCACAAGGATATTGGCAAATTATTCTTTACTGTCAAATATTTACTATCCCTACTTTTTTGACATGATTAATAGATGAAGCTGGAAGAAGAAATATCTGTGAATCCTTGGAAGAAGACACATTTACTTTTTCTAAAAATTGGCTACCAAAGTTTGTGATTTGACTTAATAAACTATAATTGGCTGGGTTCACCCAATGTGCCAAAATCAAGCTAATCACATGATTAGTGTACATATTTGAAAAATAAATAATTACAGTACCTAGATGAACTGAACCAAGTCTTCTTGTAAGGGATGAGAAACATGAAAGCAGTAACCCAAAATGTGTTTTACTTCATTAATTTCTGGCAAAACGTAGCCAATTTCCCATTATCAAAATAACTTAAGTACAAGAGTTATTTCAAAACCAATGCTCCAAATTACCTCTCATATCCCTTGCAAGCTAATTTTCAGAGATTTTGCAGGTTGTCAAAATGATGCCAATTTTCCTAAGAACTGTTCAACAAAGGATACCCTCACTGCATCAGTGCTTCTTACCTGCTTTTCCTCTGTCCAACACCTGAGGCAGGATCTGTTTAAAAAAAGAAGTAGTAGAGATCTAAGTTAACAAACCATTTAGTTTTGCTTAAAGTAAATTTGCCTAAACTAATGCCTAAAAAAAGAAGACAGTCTGTAAATGAAAACATTTTAAGGTAAAAGTCCAGTGGTTGTATCAAACCACATATTGGGCACAAAACAGCACCTTCCTCTACATCACTGTCAAGTTCATATCAAGAGATCATGGCATCATAAAGCAGGGTGTCTGCTCTTCAAAATGAATTTGAATGTCCTGCATTTTCGAACTATTGGTCTCAAGATGGCAGTGAGCAGCCCCATATAAAGTGCATTGCAGCGTTGCCAATATAAGGCTACTCCATAGCATAGTTCACTGTGCCAGATTGTCTCTAAGAAAACTTATAGCTCTCATTCCAGATGATGGCAGAATTTGAGTCTTAACAGCTTTTAATGCCATCAATGGCTTAAAACAAAGTGCTTGCAAGATTGCCTTTTTCCTATTTTTTCAGCCTGCTCCACCAAGGTAGTAGAGAGAGTGTATGCTCCAGACCCCTTCTATTACACGACATCATCTTGTTGGACCCTAGAGTCATGCCTTCTCAGTGGCAGCACCTGTCCTCTGTAACAGCTTCCCCCATGGAGGTTCAGATGAATCCAATTCTGTTAGCATTTCATAAGGCATTGAAGACTTGGCTGTTCCCCAAGGCATTTGGGTCAGGGGGAGATATGTTTTGCTACTATTTAAGGTTAATAATTAACAATTCATCCTTGGATACTAAGGGGTATGTTGTGGGGTTGGTAGGTTTTTTTTTTCTTGTTTCTAATTTTGCTGCCCAAGCTCACTAGTAAGAGTTGGCCAGCCATACAAATACTATAAATGAAATAATAATTGAGAATGTTTGGATTTTAATGCAAAAGATATAAAGAGAAGCACCTTAGATAGGTTCACAAATCCTAGAGGTGAAAAATAATTGACCTTTTTAAAAAGGTGATCAGAATGCTTGTTTTATACATAGAAATTATTACAGTATACAGTATATTGTTACAGTATACAATATAACAAACATGCATGGAGTGCTACCATTTCATCTAGTCTATATGGAAGTATTTAATCTAACCACAATAAATATACATGTCTAAAATAAAGACCTTTTTTAAAAACTAAGGTTGACTTTGGTAACTTAACATATCACATAATTCTCTTGGCAATTATGTATTATAGTTTGCCTTTGCTGTCAACTTCTCAATGTCTCTAGGTAAAGATAAAGGTTCCCCTCGCACATATGTACTAGTCGTTCCCAATTCTAGGGGGCAGTGCTCATCTCCGTTTCAAAGCTGTCAACACTGTCCAAAGACCTCTCTGTGGTCATATGGCCGGCATGACTAAACGCCAAAGGCACACGGAACGCTGTTACCTTCCCACCAAAGTGGTCCCTATTTTTCTCCTTGCATTTTTTATGTGCTTTTGAACTGCTAGGTTGGCAGAAGCTGGGACAAGTAATGGGAACTCACCCCATTATGTGACACTAGGGATATCTCTAGTCTAGAATAATAATATGTTTAATGTATTAAAGTTTTTAACTGTTTAATAATTCCCTTTCAAGAACTAAGCAGGTTCAGGCCTGGTTAGGTTCTGCGTATCCAGCTGGGTATATCTATACAAGTCTTAGGTGAGAAGGGAAAATGATGACAGGACACCTGCAGTTTTGAGCAATACGCACATCCAACTATGCAGCTATACTTGTTTTCTAGTTCAGAGCTTCAACTGCTATTTAAAGATAAGGCATAGGATTTAATACTTCTCTTAATTTTCTTAAATACAATTATAAGTAATTGTAATTGCAGATAAATAAGCAGCAGAAGGACATGCGTTAAAATACCGAGCCCATTTTCCACCCCCTGATTTATTGAAATAACAGAAGAGCAACAACAATAGTTGCCTTCCACTTTGAATTCATTTGTTCTAGATGGTCAATTTTGCCAAAATCTTGAGAGCCAGTAGGAAGACAATATTTAAGTTGGGGAGAATTAGTATGGGATTAAAAGAGCTAAATGTCACTTGCAGGTATGTGATGTGATGATAAAGTGATTTGATGGTTAGGTAAGAAATCCTGATATTATTCTTGAGACAAAGGCTTCCAACATTGTAAGTAGAAATGTATTTTTAAAAAACATGTGGAGAATGCATAATATTTAATTTATTGCTAAGATTAAGCAACAGTGCAGGATGATGTAATGGTGTGTCATTGCCTTAATGGTGATATACAGAAGATGATTAAAGCTGCAACTGTACTGAATCACAGGTAGAAATAAGATTATTAGTGGAGTTCATATATCATACTACTAAGCAATTATTTATTTGTTTTGTGCAAACAATTTACTCAGGGTGACTTAGCATTGTGTGTGATTTATTTAATAATCTTGGTTAAAATCCTGTCTTAATGTAATATACAAATGCGGTCAATATAGATTTATATCAGCAAGGGTGTGGCCTCTTAATTTAATGATCTCTTGATCTTTAATACAGAAATAATTTGCCTATCCCAGGTCCTTAGGAAGAAATTGACAGGTGGACATAAATGCCCAATCCAATCTAAACACCTAACTGACTATGTGACCAACCATAACAATAAATAATGTTTTCTATTTAGATGAATTAGATTAAAACAGCAATGAGTGACTTAAAGTCCTGGAGATACAAAATTCAAGTTCCTTATTGCATTCTTCTCATTTTATTGCATTCAAAATATTCAACCTGCATATGAACAGTAGCCTTGCAAAAAGGCTATCCACAGAAATTCTGGAAGCTTCTAGTCTATTTTTATTTCCACAATATCAATTGCTTAAAAACAAATCAGAGTTGTCATATGCCTATCTAGAATGGAAACACAGATGAATACCTAGAAGGCAGAAGTGGAATTCAGCCAGTTCTGACAGGTTCTGGAGAACCGGTAGCAGAAATTTTGAGTAGCTCGAAGAACTGGCAAAGAGGCTGGCCCCACCCCCACTGCCTCCCAGCTGATCTTTTTTTGTTGCCCTGAAGAGGAGAACGAGCGGGAAAGCAGGTTAGTGGCATGGGAAAGGAATGAGAATTTTGCAGTAATCTTCCTCTAGGAGTGGGGAGAGAATGGAGATTTTGCAGTATCCTTCCCCTGCCACGCCCACAAAGCCACGCTCACAGAACCGGTAGTAAAAAAATGAATCCCACCACTGCTAGAAGGGATCTTGAATGCTTCTCAGCAAGGTTGTTTGGCTGCACTTAAAAAACAAACGTTAGAAAGAAAGGAACATTATCTGCATTGCAGAGTGATATAAAATTATTCAGTCACTCAGCTGCTTCCTGAGGGAGCAAAAGGTACTGAGCTAGTTCATTTTAACAAAGATGTGTATCTGAAAAATGAGGCAATTTAAAAATCATTTCAAAGAAAACACTGTATTTTCTCCCCGGCTTTAAAAAATGAAGTCTATCTTATGCAAATTAAACAAACCATCCATTTTTTCCCCTAGATAGATTTAGCACAGGAAGACGTGGCAAGATGAGAGATTTAAAGCACTTAAAAATGGATATACTACAGAAGGCATGCAGAATATTTGTGGGTTTAACAACTGGCTTTTGGATAAGCTCCTTTCATCCTCATCTCATACGAATTAACATTATAAAATCAATACTAGCCATATTTGTTTGATGCCTGGTCAGACAGATAAACAGGTATACAGAACTCACAAGGTATGGGTATGTTAAACAACTTTGGCTGGTTTTGAGAAAGCTAAAATGGGTGGTATTTTATTGGTATTTGGATGGAAGACCACTAGGACATCTCAGTTTATACCAGAAGATCTAAAAACATCCTGGAAAAAAGGCAGTGGCAAAGAATTTATATGCTGTTATCAAGAGAAGCAATGTAGTGCAATTGCTAACATATTGGACTAGGACATGGGAGTGCCAGATGATCAATCTTTTTCAAACATCTCCATTTTTGTGGAATAAATCTAGCTGCTTAGAGTCACCTCTAAGCAATATCGGTGGTATATTAATTTAATATAAATCAATCAGTCATTGAATAAAATAACCATATCAGGGAAGTATTTATAGGATTAAATATAAAGAATGAGTTTATTTAATACCACCAAGTGCTACAATATCATTATTACCATGGCACTACACATTCTGGGCACCATCAGTTGGAATAGGATCTACAGAGCTACAAGCAGAATATTTATTTCAAACATCCCAATTTTTGGGATTCAAAAATTTAAGCAACCGGTTCTCAGCTTAGTTGCTGGGTGGGCATGGCCATGGTGGATGAGGCCTACTTCACCTCCTGCACCACGGCGAGGGGGGGGGGAGTTTACCCTCCCCAGGCTCTGGAGGCTTTTCTTGAGTCTCCAGGAGGGTGAAAATAGCCTCCCCTGAGCTCTGGAGGCCCTCCGGAGACTGGAAACGGGCATGTTCCCAGATTTCCAGAACTTCCAGGAAGCCCATTTTTTGCCCTCCCAGGGCCTCTGCACGGGCCCTACACTACACCTGATATCCAAAACAGGCCAGGTGGAGATTCCTGGGAGGGTAGGGTGGGCGGGGCCAGCCAGTCCTTGCAACTACTAGTCCGGCGAACCAGATGTAAAATTAGCATCTGGTTCACCCAAACATGTCAAAACCGGTTGAATCCCACCCGATTCCACTGCTGCATCATGGCACATAGACCATTTCACCTGAATGCTTTTCCACTTTTCACTAGTATGCTATTTCAAGCCTTTAATATAGTTTTCTTTGGGTTTATTGTGCTATTGTGGCTCTTTAGGAGGACAACAGCTCAATAAGAATGGTGAAAGGGGAGCTGTGCCTGCATCTGCCTCTCTGATTCCATCCACTCCTGATCAGATGACTGTGCTTCTGATGTAATGGATAGCACAGTAACAACAGATTATACACAACCTGCAGCTATCTTTGAATATCATTAGCTTAAAGGAACAACTTACATGTATCAGGACACAAGAATGAAAGGATGTCATTATTACACACATTTTGCCACTCCTTCCTCATTGTGGTTACCCATACATATTTATGAGTGCATGTACTTCCCGCCCATACAAATTCTTCTTTTTATGGGAGGAGTATCTTAAATTCACGATTATATTCCTTGAGAAATATGCTACAAACAATTCAAACATTACTACTATACTACTACTACTACTACTACTACTACTACTACTACTACTACTACTATAAATCATGCTTGAGTTGACCCACCACACCACACTGAAAACAAACATATCAGTTATAAATTAGCATTATACATCCAATTGAAAAATGAAGACGGATGATATCAAAATAACTGATTCATTAAGTGGTCCTTGTTTTAAAACACATTTACTGTCAAAACGGCATTATAAAATCACACTTAATGTCTGTATCAGAATTTTAACAACATGTTGCTTTAAGCAATATAATAAGACTCAAAGTCTGAGTCTGACTTCTATGCTGTAAGTAATCAGGATCATCAACTACAAATGCTTCGCAGGAAGTAAATCCCCCTGAATTAAAAAGACTTTGATTTGACTCTCCACCCCAAAAATTCACTGCATAAATAATAGTTTGATAGAGCTACCTTATGTGAACTGTTTTAGATGACCACACAAGATACAAAAATGGCTGCCATGGTATTGTCATTTGGATTTGGTGACCCCAAATGTTGTAGTCTTAATTGTATGGCTTATGTTGAGAATAAACAACCAGAACAGAAATTTTACAATCTTTCTGCAATTTAGATAGGTAAGATTTTCCCTCCAGAGGATGTGGGATCAAAAAAGTCAAGATAATCACCTTTCCATTGTGACACACAGAAGAAAGGATTGGGGTTCAAATGAGCTGCCAACCTGACCTTTTTGATTCTTTGACACTGAACGTATGCTATTTTTGTAACACTTGTTTTAATAAATCCATTCACAACATTTACCCCAATCATTACCTATGCAACACATGTATACTCATTTTAATGTAAACTCATTCAACATGCACCCTCTGTCAGATTAAAATTCAACAGCAGAGTTTTTGAAGAAACTCTTAAGCATATACAATGTTTGGAGCAAAAAGCTGCCTTATGGCTAAAAAGCTAAAAGGCTGTATGCGCCCCCCCCCCCCCCATTACAGATAAAGTTAATCTGACCTTATTAGACTGTAAAGAGGTATCAAGTGGGGGTAGTCACAGACTTCAGATTTTATCTGCTAGATATTAGATGTATTTATATACAACTAAAAACAAATGTGTCCTTTTCAAACCTCAATGACTGTTCCATAAAATGAAAAGTCAAAAACAAACTACATATTAGCTTAACTTTAGGACAATATATTAATTCAATCAATAGTTTCTTCAGTGGGAAGTGTGAATCAGCAAAAGTTGACCACCAAAGAGTTAGTCCCTATATTCCTGTGACATTATTTCTGATTTTCAATATTGCTATGAAATGCCATCATTTTCTTGAGAACTCTTCATTATTTGGTGTTGTGGGTGCATTGGCCTTCCTCTTCTCCTTTCTGTGGTTAGACAAGGTTAACGCCTTCCAATCTGAGTTGCTGTGGACAATACCCTTTTTCATTGGCTTTCTTTGGTAAATGGAGGAGAATTTTTCAAGAAAGGGCTTGGTTTTTTCTCCACTCCTTGAACTGGCTGTCCCAATAAGTTTTAAATGAGGAAGGGATTTCCCTCTCTATTACTGTCTCAGAGTTCATGAAAGCCTCATATTTTATGCAAGTATTCAGTTGAATTCATGAAGATCCCATCGAAGCACGTATTAAGGAAAAATGAATGCATATATATGCAGAGAAATTAAAATGGAGTGGCAACTGGGAACTTAGATAGAAGAGTCATCAAAGAGGCACATTTGAAATGGTGAGAACAGGTGTGGGCATTCTTACAAAATAGTTGGCATATTGATGGAATTGCCTATTCACAAAACATCCACGGTAAATTATTCGCTTACTATATGAGGCTGCTACTTTCCACCTTTTCTAGGGTGATTTTTATTTCTAAAAATGCCAATAAAGCCTATAAAAATATGCAGTCCTTTATGATATGATCAATAACAATGATCTTTGAAGAATACAATGTTTTAGTAATAAACAAGTAGTATTCAATGTGAAATGATAGTAAAATTTATGTCTCTGCCTCACTTGGAACTAAGATTGAGGAAATCTAGGTTCAAAACCACTCTCAGCCATAGAAATTGGCAAGGGGAAACTTTGCGGTAGCTGCTATCTCTCAGCCCAACTTAATTCCCAGGCTGTTCTTGTGAGAAAAGAAAATTGAGGAGAGAATAATATGCATGCCACTTTCAATTCGTTGAAGAAAGATGAAATACAAATTTGTCAAATAAATAAAAACTAATTACATTTACTTTTTTAATAATGCTGCAATCTGCACAGTATTGGGTAAGACAGTAGAAAGTTTAATTAATTTGTAGAGTTAATGAAGTTGGAGAAATATAGTAAACCAAAATAGCAAATACAAAAAAACCTCCTAATTGAATTTGGATATTTAAAATCGATGCCAATAGTTCAAAACAGAGCCATGTGTATTTACCGTATTTTTGGAGTATAAGACGCACCAAAGTATAAGACACACCAAGGTTTTGAAGAGGCAAATTAAAAAAAAAAGTAGGTAGGTAGATAGAGGGACAGAGAGGGCGAGAGAGAGAGAAATACAGTAGGTAGGGAGGGAGAGAGAGTAGGTAGGTAGGTAGATGTTTCCAGGTGTACTTATTCATGTACTGGAGAAGGAAATCGCTGACAACCTGCAGCACCTAACTTTGTTCCTGCTGGCACAGCATTTGAGCCACGTAATTCTCATCATTCAGTTAAAGAGCTTTCCAAAAGGAAAAAAAACACCCTTTTTGCACTCTGCAAACCTCCCCAAAATGGCCCATTTTTCGTGAAAATACACCCTTTTTTCCAAATAAAAGGCGTGGATAACCTTGGGGGGGCTTAAAGAGTGATGGGGGGGGGGCAAAAAGAGCAAAGCAACGGCCCATGTTTTGCTCATTTCTGCCCTCCCCAGCTCCCAGGAGCTCTCTGCAAAGCCTCCATAAGGCTAGACAGGGCCATTTTGGTGAAGGGGGTGGGGCTTCAGGAGGCAAAAAATGCTGTATTTGATGTATAAGATGCACCCAGATTTTCAGCCTCTTTTTAGAGGAAAAAAGGTGCGTCTTATTCTAAAAAAAAAAAGGGTAATTGCAAAGATTGACAAAGGTCAATATGAAGATTTGAGCTCACCAAGAAGCAATTATCACAAAACTAGGCTTTCTGGCAAAAATACGGTATATTTACAGTAATAGAAAACAGGAGATGATCTCTGGAAAATGTTGATTCTCCTGGTACATATGTCATTATAGTCCTTAGGGGCCTTTGTTTTAATAACAACAGTTAAATAAATAAAGTCTGAGGAAATGAAAAAAGAGAGGATCATCTAAGAAAAACTGTTACCATACATGTAAATAAAAATAAAATGCTAAGGGTCAGGATTGTACTTATAGTTCCCATGGCAAATCGTCCAACATCAACAATGTGGTTTGGCTGAACTTTATCAGGAATGGCTCACTACACATATTCCCATGACATGACTCACAAACGCTTCACTTCCTGACCATACTTCCTTTGGCTCTCTAACCTAGGTCAGAGTTTAGCTTAGTAAGTAGTGATGTCATCCATCTTTGGCTGATGGGACAGACTGTGACGCCTAGCCTCTAAGGCAGCAATAACATTTAATGATAAAATGTGATTGTTATTTTTTGGCAGCCTTTATAAAACACTCGAATTCACAGACCGTAGACACTTTAAAAGTAGTAATCAGTTAAAAACAAAAATAAACAGAAGGAAAACCAAACTGGTACTTAGAGAGGTTTTATCCTTTTGAAAGACTAGTTTTAAGTAACTTCCAAAGTGTTGGAAAAATAAGGTTTATATGCATCTCTGAGGAAAACATATTCCACAGTAACAGTCTGATTTTTCTTCTGATCAATACAACTTTTATTTCATGGTAGAGTGGGTGGAAATTCAATAAGACTTCACTTGATGGCTGGACCAGATAAGCAGAGTCAATTTTGGTGAAGTGCTTCTTTATGTAACCTGACACCACACTGATTTTGGTTTTAACCAGCACTTTAAATTGGGCTCAGAATCCTACTTGCAGAATCCTATTACTAATATAAAACAAGGATGACTTTACTAAAACAGATTTCTGGGCTAGGAATTTGTCTGTTCATTCTTCACCAGTCACACCTGCAGGTCCTGTTCAGAAACCCTCACCATCATCAGTCTTGTACTGATCACATCATGGTTTATTTTTGCCAAACCCTGTCCAGGAAGGCTACAAGTGGTGCAGCAGTAGAAGCTGGCAAAGGCCTCCCCAGCCATGGCCTCCATCTGTTGTCAAACAGGAGTTTCAATTTGAAAAATTTCTCCAGTCACTAATCGACTCCTTCATTGGAATGTGAATCCATCTAAAGCAACTACCAATACCAATGTTTCAGACACCTAAGATGTTCATGGGTGAATGACATCTTTACCTCGGTTGAGTTGAACTTGTTTCTCCAATGCAGTCCTTTACGATCTCTACTGTAAATTTCTGCAACAAATTTCTACATCATGGGCCCAGACTGGGGTGGGAATGGTATACTTAAGAGTTCTGAACAAGAGTATACTAAACCAATGCATGGCTTCTCACAATTTTATATAACACATGGAAGAGAACTAAATCCTGTGGCACACTGCTCCACACTGAGGCAACCATGGGATTGACCACTTTTCCCCAATGCCTACCAGATAGGACCATCATTTAGGTAGAAGTGAAATTATTCCATAACAATATTCCCAGCTCTCAATTGTTCAGTTATGCAAAAGGTTGATGATATGGTAAATATCAAAGGTACTAATGAAGGAGAATATTTGTAGCTAAGGGTTGAAATGAGAGGTCCTTGGTGCTCTCTGAGCTTGCTTGTTTTCTTGCAGACCTTTCATTACTCAAACTAGGTAATCAGTGATAGTAAAGAGTGCTGTTTGCTGTCAGTTTATATTCTGGTGACTTGCTTGTCTGTGTTGGTAGGGATAGTCTTAGATTTAGGCTGTTTGCTTATGACTCTTTGGCAGTTTCTTGAATGGGGTATTGCTAAATATCAAATGTCCTTACCTCTGGCTCTTGAAAAAGTCATCCATCAGTGCAACCATTGCTGTTTTTTTCCCTGATGAGAGATATCCAGATATTTGCTTTCTCCAAGCATCTGTAGCTGATGTTTTGTTAGGGAGGAAGGAAGCAAGCAAATCATCTTTTAAGAAGAATAAAGTTTAGGAAGGTATTGGGTGTTAGACGAGGTATGAAATGAAAGGTATAGGTAATTAGAGAAGAGATGCTGGTAGGAGGGAGACTAGCAATGGTGGAAAAGGGGTGCAATGGACTGGAAATAGGCCCATCTATGGAATTTGGTGGAATCAAACTGCAGACAGCAGTGGTGGCAGAAAACAAGCAGAGTTGGTGATGGCTATTCTTCCAAAGGCAAAGGAGACAAGAGAGCAACTGGGAGACAATAGAGCAACATGACAGCTATCATTATTCATCAGTAGGCTGTATGAAAGCAGATGGTCTGAGTAGACAGTCAAGTGATGGCTGCAGAATTCTGGCAACATTCTGATGTCCTGTGACCACATAAGTGAGACTTACATCAGAGCCTTTTATGGTGGTTATAAATCTCACCACAGTGCAGAAATGCAAGAGCTCAGGAAAAACAAGATTTAAAAAATATGAAATATTCCAGGATCATCAAATGCTCGGAATGTCTTCATTCAAAGAAACAAGTGCAAATATATTTGATCTGATATCAACAATAGAATGCTGTAACCAGCATAAGATTGTTATTCTACATGGGGATTTTACTGTGTGGTCTTCCAGAATATGTCATGGTGAGTTTCAGCCTTATATGCTTCCCATTCCTGTTGTCTTCTTTTTTGCACATCAAGATTGGAAATGTAAAACTTCCATTTTCAGGTTGGAACAAGCCAGTGCTTTCAAATACTGTACATATTTGGCTGGGTTTATATAAAGCATTACATCGTAAACTACAAAGGCGGGATTCGTAGAAGATGCTGAGCCAAAAACAAATAAATCCTAATATGCCTTAACACAATAAATAAATATCATACTTGATTTCACTACATTAATAGTCACAGCAAACTTTTTGTTTATAGGAAAGATAATACACTCTGACCATTGGTTATGTATCTTACATATCACCAATTTGTTTTCTTTTTGTGTTCTACACTTTGGTGCTCTCAAGATAGCTATGATACAAGAAAATCTGCATGCTAAATTCCTGGCTGGGGATATCCAGTTTACATTGTGAGGCGTGACCTAATATTTTATACCCTGAACTGGATTGGCTAGATACTCCTTAATATGAAAGGACAATTTCCAGATGAGTAGAACCATTGTGTCATATGGTAGCTAGTAGGTTGATCTTTCAAAAAACAACACCGATAAGAAAGGTAAATTGCTGGCAGATATTGTTTGACTTGAAATGTTCTGACTTGGTTTTGTGTTCATTCTGACATTCTTAAATATGCACTTTGGGAGCTAAGTATAACCCCCACTTACGTTGATTCCCAATTTATAGTTTTAAAATTCAGCATATTTGCCACACAAAGAAGATGTAATAAATTGCATAAATTGCATTTACGAAGATGCCTAAACGCATGATATTCTTCTAACATTATTCAAGGAAAGATTTGCTGAAGATAACTGGGGGTAGGAAAGTAGAAAAGACTGATGAACCTTTGTCATCCATACTTCTTTAAAATGATCTCTCGCTGCTGCTATAGTCATTCTGGGCAGGCATGTGCTTGACAAATACATTTCTGGTTAAACCTGTAGTTTGGTTAAACATGCCTGTATAATCTATGATCTGCACTGTAACTGTTGGGAAAGAATGGATTGCACAAGTTGCATCCATTCCTTCTCTGAATTTTTCAGCTTCTGATTATAACATCTGCAATTTCTCATCCCATGACTTGGAAAGAAACAAACATTCTTTTTGGCAGCAAGGCTTCTGTGATTTTATGTAAGGCAAGCCTAGCATGGGATGCCACCCAAATCAAAGGTAAAACTTCTGTAGTGTACAGAAAGCTCAGATTACCAATAGCCTAGGAAGGAAGTGCAGCCTTCCAGATGTAATTGAATCATAGCAAACTACCCATCGTTTTGAAGACATTGGGAACTGAAAATCAGCAAGACTTTTGAGAGCCATAAAGAACCAGTTTATGGTGATCAACAAAACATTATTGACCAACATTTAGAGCTGAATTATTACAATGTCCTTTCCAGTATTATGTGCACCTAAATACTGGCAGGGTATCAAAAACAATCTTCCATGTACCAAAGGTTAAGAATTCTTTAGAGGTAGTAATTATTCCTTATCAAAATAGCAATAGCACTTAAACTTATATACTGCTTCACAGTGCCTTTCAGTCCTTTCTAAGCAGTTTATAAACTGCATATTGCCCCCAACAATCTCAGTCCTCATTTTACTGACCTTGGAAGGATAGAAAGTCAACTATGAGCTGGTGAGACTTGCTAAGAAAGTATTTATAATCAATGGTTAAAAGCAGAGTGCAGATAATCTGTAAAGGCATGCTATATCTCTTGGCGTTCTAGAATTATGTATGCCTAATTAAAATGATGAAGAGGAAGAGAAGGGAAGGGGGGGATCACATACTTTTTTAAATGGGGATTTTTTTGGCAAGCCAATATCAATTCTATTTACTTGACCCAATTTAATTATATTCTTACTTCCTTATCAATATTCAAATTATGTAAAATGTTATTCCTTCCAGATAAAGGTTTTCATACATACAAAAGGTATGGGGAAAATGCGCAATTCAGTAATGATCTGATTTTTAAAAGCTGTCTTTTGTGAATTGAAGCAATAAAAATTCAATTAAGCTGCAAATAATTTTCTATTGAGAGATAATGTCTTCTTTGTTAGCACTGCATATACTATACTTCTCTTTTCTTCTTCTTGCCTCTAATATGCGCACACACACAAAATTCCCCAACATCTGTAGATTTGGGAAAGAGCTGCACTTATTGGGAACTTACCGTATTTTTCGGAGTATAAGATGCACCGGAGAATAAGACGGGCCAAGGTTTTGAAAAGGCAAATTGCAAAAAAATGTAGGTAGGTAGGTAGGTAGGTAGATAGAGGGAGAGAGAGGGAGAGAAAGAAAGAAAGAGAAATACGTAAGGTAGGTAGATAAAGGGATAGAGAGAGAGAGAGAAATAGAGAAATACAGCAGGTAGGTAGGGAGAGAGAGAGTAGGTAGGTAGGTAGGTAAAGGGATATAGAGAGAGAGAAAGAGAGGGAGCGAGAGATACAGTAGGTAGGTAGGGAGAGAGAGTGTCTGTGTAGGTAGGTAGATAAAAGGGGAGAGAGAGAAATACAGTAGGTATGTAGGGGGAGAGGGAGAATGTGTGTGTGTGTAGGTAGGTAGGTAGAAAGAGAGAAATAGTAAGAGAGATAAATACAGTAGGTAGGTAGGAAGAGAGAGAGTGTGTGTAGGTAGGTAGGTAGAAGGATAGAGAGAGAAATAGAAAGAGAGAGAGAAATACAATAGGTATGTAGGGGGAGGGAGAATGTGTGTGTGTACTGTAGGTAGGTAGGTAGGTAGAAGGATCAGAGAGAAATAGAGAGAGAGAAATACAGTAGGTGGAATGGAAGAGAGAGAGAGTGTGTGTAGGTAGTATATATATATATAAATATATATATGCTGGCACAGCTGGCCTCGGGGATTTTCCCGTGTATAAGGCATAGAAAAGTTGTTGCAACGTTTCGACAAGATCTCACTTGTCATCATCAGGCAGGCTTGTGTCTGTGAGTGTGACTGCGGAGGCATCGCCCCTCTTTAAATCTTGGTGGGGCAGGTTGAGTGCTGACTATTGTTGTGAGTGGGTTGATTGGCTGTGCAGTTGCATCGTGACTGGTAGATTGATGCTGATTGGTCTCATTTGTATGTTTCTCCTTGTTTTGAATTTCAACGGCTTGGCTGGAGGGTGGGGCTTGTCTGCTGGTCAATGCTGGCTTCCAGATATCTGGTAGGCGGGAGGTATCATCACGTCTGTTCATGCTGCTAGATTGTTTCTCTATTTCAATGGCTTCTCTGATTATTCTCCTGTTGAGCTGTTTAAATAAGATTTAAAGAGGGGCGATGCCTCCGCAGTCACACTCACAGACACAAGCCTGCCTGATGATGACAAGTGAGATCTTGTCGAAACGTTGCAACAACTTTTCTATGCCTTATACACGGGAAAATCCCCGAGGCCAGCTGTGCCAGCATACCTACACCCGTGAAAATCTACGAAAACAAATATATATATATATATATGTGTGTATGTGTGTGTGTGTGTGTGTGTGCGTGTGTGTGTGTTTTCTGAGGTTTTCGCGGGTGTTTGTATGTAGGTCTTTGGTTGTTTGGGTTTTCTCCCGCGTAGAATTGGAAGTATCTTCACAACGTTTCGATGAAGTCTCATTCATCATCTTCCGGCTGGTGCTTCCGGCTTGGTGCTTCCAGGAGCAATGTGAGATCTCAGCCGGTTCCTCTTTTTAACTGCCAGTGGGGGTGTGACCTCAGCCGGTTCCTCTTTTTAACTGCCAGTGGGGGTGTGACCTGATTGGGTGGGAGCTTGGCTGCATTCTGATTGGGTGGAGGTGTGTTCTGATTGGTAGGGGGTTTGGCTGTGCTCTGATTGGATGGGAGTTTGGCTGTGCTCTGATTGGATGGGGGCGTGTTCTGTTTGGGTGGGGCCCTGGTTGTGCTTGTGTTAGTCTGAGTTGCAGAGGGATTTGACCTGGTGAGCTGCATTACTGTTGTTTGGCTTTGCGTTTGTGGTCGTGCCACATCTCCGTGGTGGGCATCAGTTTGCTTCATGTATGGATTGGAGGGGTTTAAAGTGGCTAATAATGCAGTTGTGGTCTGACTTCTGGTTTGTGGTCGGGCTTCTGGTTTGTGGTCATCATCGGTGTGGGTTTGGGCTTGCTTTTTGCGTGGATGTGTGATAGTGACATCCTGTGTGGTTTTCGTGAGTGTGGGTCTGGTATCATTCTTTGTGTTAGGCCCTAACAGTTAGGGATTCATTTGTCAGTGAAGGCGGGTTTCCAAATGGCTGGTAGGCGGGAGGTATCATCTCGTTTATTCATGCTGTGTGGCTGTTTTTCTATCTCAATAGCTTCTCTGATTATTCTGTTGTTAAAGTGTTCAATTTTGGCAATAGTTCTGGTGTTTTTAAAGTCTATATCATGTCCTGTGGCTTTGAGGTGTTGGACCAGGGAAGAAGTTGGTTCCCATCCCATGCACCACCTGCCCCACCACATACATCGGACAAACCAAGAGAAGAATAAAGGCACGCATTGAAGAACACAAAAACTCAGTCAGAAAGGAGGAACCAACTTCTTCCCTGGTCCAACACCTCAAAGCCACAGGACAAGATATAGACTTTAAAAACACCAGAACTATTGCCAAAATTGAACACTTTAACAACAGAATAATCAGAGAAGCTATTGAGATAGAAAAACGAAAAACGAGAGAAAGGGAGAAATACAGTAGGTAGGTAGAGAGAGAGAGAGAGATTAGGTAGGTAGGTTGATGTTCTCACGTGTATTTATCTATGTCCTGCAGAAGGAAATCTCAAACAAACCTTTAAACTTCGTTTCTGCTAGCTCAGAAAAAGTTAAAGAGCCTTCCGAAAGGTGGGGGAGGGGAGCCTTTGAACTCAGCAAACTTCCAAAACAGCCCATTTCTCCGTGAAAATGAGGCTGGTTTTTTTTTAAATAAAAAGCATAAGTAGCCTTGGGGGGGCTTGCAGAGTGCTCCTGGGGGGTGGGGGTGGGTGAAAAATGAGCCAAAAAACCGCCCCGTTTACCTAGGAGCTCTCTGGAAGGCTCGGCACAGCCAGTTTGGTGAAGGGGTTCCAGGAGGCAAAAAGGGTTTTTTTGCGCTTTGCATACTTCCTCCAAACTGCTCTTTCTCCGTGAAAACGAGGCCAATTTTCTTCAAATAAAAAGCATGACTAGCCTTGGGGGGCTTACAGAATGCTCCTGGGGGGGGGGAAACACCCCATTTATCGCAAAAATGGGCCATTTTGGGATCAAATAAATTGCATGCATAGTCCTATGGAGGCTTATAGAGTGCTGCTGAGGGCTGGGGGAGGGGGAAACGGCCCGTTTGAGGCTAATTTCTGCCCTCCCCAGCCCCCAGGAGCTCTCTGGAAGCCTCCATAAGACTAGGCACAGCCAGTTTGATGAAGGGGGTGGGGTTCCAGGAGGCAAAAAAATGCTGTATTCGATGTATAAGACGCAGCCAGATTTTCAGCCTCTTTTTAGAGGAAAAAAGGTGCATCTTATACTCCGAAAAATACGGTACATAGATAGATAATGATTTCTTGTTTCCCTAGACATTACACATTTGCTGATGTGGTCATGAGAAACAAAATTTAATTTTACACATTGCTTCTGCTCAAACCTTGGAAATATCTATGTCCAAGACAAGAGATTTAGCATTTTTATGAAATGACTGAAACCACATGGGGAAACAACCAGATAGTAATTGATAGAAGAAGTATCCCAACAGTAAATATATAATGAAGAGGGAATGTACTGAATTCTCAACAGATGGGTAATCAGTATAACCAAGTCCCAGAAGCACCCGCTGTGATTTATTGCAAAAGCACACAGAATGCTTGCCTTCTTGAGAGGATATCAGGGAAATGGGATATAAAAAGAAACATTATTTTTGATGAATCATCTAAAAAGACAGTACAATGTCTTGCTTCAGAGATATAAGTATTAAACAAAGGACATCTCAAGGAATTATAAACCTGGATGTTAACTGTTAGTGAGTTTCTTCAGTGGCAACTGGCTTTACAGGTCTGTATCACCCTGCAAGGTCTTTACCACAGCATTTCTGAGACAAATAGAAAGCATGATATTTTCCAACACTGCATTAAACTGAGTTAAAGAAGCCAGTAACCTCTCCTCCATGCTGCATTCTCTCAGAATCAATATGTTGGGGCCACATGCAAATAGTAAATGGACCAAAATCACAGATAAGGGAGAAAAATCAAGCTATGTTGGTTCATTAACTAGGATTTATGTGTAATGTGATGTGCAAATAACAATGGTTTCTTTAATGTATCTACTGAGCCTTGGGATAACTGGTTCATGCAACTTTTTCAGAAATAAACAATAGGCTGCATAAATTTTGCCATCTCACTTTCAATATATTGCACTCTTTATGAAGACATCTTTATAATTAGGGTTATCTGGTCTGGAGTACGACATTCTACCCAGTCATTAGATTATAACAGCAAATTGTCTAGATCAGGGGTCCTCAAACTGTGGCCCAGGGGCTGGATACAGCCTGCAAAAGCCATTAATCCAGCCCGTGAGGACCATAAGGCTGTCCCACCCACATTGCTTCCATCCACTTTCCGGAGGCCTCAGGAGGCCAAAAATGGGCATGTTTTTGGGTGGCAGAGTGGTTCTGGAGGCCAAGGAGGTCAAAAATGAGAGAGGAGAAGGGAGGGGGGAGAGACAGAGAAAGAGAGACAGACCTCCCCCAAGGCAGCCACATCCCTTCCCTAACCTGCTTTCCACCCCCAGTAGCATAACAAATTAAAGTTTAATTTATGTTTATTGTTTAATGGACTGTTAAATTGGCCACACCCACCCAGTCACATGACTACCTAGCCACACCCAGCCAGCCAGTCCAGCCGCCCAACAGTCTGAGGGACAGTGAATTGGCCCCGTTTAAAAAGTTTGAGGACCTCTGGTCTAGATGTTTATAGCCTTATGATAACTGCGACACACATGTTTTTCCTTTTGGGCTAAGAAGTATTATGCTGGATGCAGAAAGAAATAATCAATAATTAGCTGAAGAAATAAAAAGCACGGTATGGGAAAAATAAAAGAACAGTTTGTTATCAGCAACATTTATAAAATGGTTGACATTCTTTATTCAAGACAGATTTTGGTTCCGCCTTCCAGCGAGTCTTGTGACTCTTCCGCCGTTTTGTTCTTTTTTCTGCCCCCCAACGGGGGCGAGGCACCCCCTTTTTGGGGGCCTTCCGTAGGGCTGGCTTGCCTGGGTCTGTTTATCCCAGCGGCGGCGGGAAAACGGTCCTTGTCTTCGGTCTAGGTGAGAAGAGACATGCTGCGGGGGGTTTTCCCTTCGCCAATGGAGGACGGCAACGAACGACGAATTTGAAAAGAGCTGGGTGTTCGGGTCGGAAGGCTTCCCGGGGCTTTGGCAGCGAGGTGAAGAGTGAGTGATTTTAACCTTATTTGTGCTGGCAGCCTGGACTGAAAGAATGTAGAGGGGGGTGTTTGTTTGTTAAACCCCCCCTCGGATTTAAAGCGGCGCTTAGAAATGGCTCCTCGTTGCGAGGAAGCGGACATTTCGCATCCGGACTGTTTTGAAGCAAGTGAAAGTGTTTTGCGGCTTGTTTCTTTACAATGTATCTAAGTCCGGCTGGCTTGAAACAATTTTTCTTTTGTTACTTTCTCCTGCTGGCTCTCAGACTGGGCGGTGGAGGATGGCTGCCCTCTGTTCCTGAATGATTATTTTTACTTATGGAAAATTACCAACATCTCTTTGTGATTTGGACTCCCTCTCTCTACTAATGAACAAATTTCTGGATTAATTGATTCCTTCCCTGGAGTGCCTTCTCTGCTATAATTATTGATTGTGAAAAGTGTTTCTCTTCTGGGTCCTGAACTTTTTACAACTCTCATTTGAACTGTTTTCTCCTGACCTGCCTCAACGGCCCCACCCAAAAAACGCCATCTTAGTGGCACTGACTTTAACAGCTTACCATGGCATCAAAATCAGAATTGGCAGGATTGGAACAAAGAATGACATCAATGGAATCAGTGTTACAAGCTTTGGTGCAGGAAATTAAAGCTTTGAGAGAAGATAATAGCAGCTTCAAGAAGGATCTTTTGGAAACACGGAAGCAAGTGCTGGAGAACACACAGAAGACTGAGGAGCTGGAAGGGGGGCTGGTTGGGGCAAAGGGAGAGCTTAAAAATGTTAACAGTGAGGTTGGAGAACTGATTGGGCATATGTCTAGGATGGATTTTGAAAGGATGTCATATTTTTTAAGATTTCAGAACATTTCTGAAGAACCTGGTGAATGTCTTCCTGAACTCATGAGTACAATTTTAGCAGACTATTTACATAAACCTAAAGATGAGATCAGGGGGGACATTGACCTAGTATACAGAATAAACTCGACATATGCCAGGATAAATGAAGTACCCAGAGAGATACATATTAAATTTGTTAGAAGGTCAACCAGAGAGGGAATTTTGAAGGCGCAGAGAGGGGGGGCGCTAATTTACCAACAAAAGGAAGTCGCCATCTTGAAGCAGATCCCAAAAAAGATTAGAGAGATGAGAAGGAGGTATTCCTTCTTATCCAAAAAATTGTTTGACCACGGGATTTGGTTTAAGTGGGCGATGCCGGAAGGGATGTTGGTGTTCTGGGATGAAGGAAGAGTAAGGATTAAAATAGTTGTTGAGGCGGAAGCCTTTCTTAAAAAACATTCCTCTGTCCTTTCAGGGGGAGCAGGGGGGGCCACGGTTCCGCCCGCTGGGGGCCAGGGAGGAGAAAAAGAAGATACAATTGCCAAGAGACTTAGATCGAAAAAATAACTTTGCTTTTTTATTAACATTGTATAACCTTTATATCTGGATGTTTGCACACGACTGCCAGCATAGAATTGAGAATTTAAGAAACATGCACTTATTTTCACCTTGTAGTATTTTTGAAAAATGTTTTTTCAATGTTTTATTATGAAGCCCTGGAAGGGCCAATGATCCCGACGCGAAAGTTCTTAAAATGTTTTTGTATCCCTTATCCTACCCTTTTGGAAAATTGTAAAAACCAATAAAACTTTTTCAATATAAAAAGACAGATTTTAACAAAGAGGGTGTGATAGAATCATAATACTTAGTTATACCTCTGTACCGCTTGGTCTTTTTCCAACCAAATTTCCATTCTATCCTCAGATGTAGTTCAGATTATTCTGGATAGAATATGCATCTCTGTCTCAGGCTTTCCGGATCTAATAATCTTCTGTTGAGCTCAGCATTTCAGTGCTCTCAGCTAGTATGAGCACTGAATGATTGGGAAATATTTTCTAACTGTTTATCCACTTGGTATATAATCAAAGTTATGGACAAGAAATTGACAGAAATTGAGAGAGTGTATTAAACAAATAGGTTCTCATATCAGACTAAAACAAAACTTGGTTAGGGTCACACAGTATAAAATAACTATATTTTACAAACCCCATGACCTTGACTCATTCAGGGACTAAGCTATAGTAAGACTTAACAAGATGCTACAATATGTAAACTTAGTCACTGCTTGTGTGTGAAAGACACCATACATTTCTATTTGCAACTAAACAAACTTGTGATGTGTCATCCTTTGTGTCATCCTTTGAGTGCGTGACCAGAATAAACATTAAATTGGAGGGAGTAGAAATAATGATCACATAACTCTGGGATGCTGCAGCATTCACAACTTTGTGAATAAAACTCACTTGATCTTCCTGGAAATTTCAGTTTCACTGGAATAGTGGAAAACACAATAATTGTTGTGGTATAATGCATCATTTGGGCTAACTTCAGGGTGCAAACAGACAAATAGATATAATGGAATGTGCAGCTATCTTGGGGAGAAAGATGCTGCTTAAGAAACAGTCAGACAATACAGGCATGGGGCCCTATTGACTTAAAGACAGAGAAAGAAACCTATGAAGTACCTACCCTAATGAATTAAACAGTTAAAAGTGGTGGTGCAAAGTTTGTATTTTCAAACTTGTAAGATTGGTTTAGTGTAGCATAATAGAATTAGTTCACCATGTCATGTTTCTGTCTGGTTTACTTGGGAGCTTGACCCACAATGAGAATTTTAGTAGTTTATAGAAAATACTTATATTGATTATCATATAATCATTCCTACTATTAACAACTGCTTACAATAACCTTTTTGTAATATTTTCAAATCTTTGTCCTTTCTGATATCACTTTTTGATAGATTGGTGCAAATAGAGTTATCTCAGTTTTAAACATGCAATCACCCGGACTTAAAAACCTTTCATTGAAAATATTTAGAATTGGATTCATAAATTCATTTAATGTGTTTGATACCTTTGCTTTCACAAATTGGTCTTTATTGCCATTTTTAGTCACTCTGTTGTGTAAATTACGTGACTAAATATAATCACCAATTGAGGACAGCACAACTGACCTCACAGCATTTCCTTGTGGGATCTTGTTACAGTTTTAAAATCAATCCTGGACCTTTTTGTACCCTTCCAATTGTCTGTATCAGGGGTAGTCAACCTTTTTATACCTACCACCCACTTTTGTATCTCTGTTAGTAGTAAAATTTTCTAACCGCCCGCCGGTTCCACAGTAATGGTGATTTATAAAGTAGGGAAGTCAATTAAATTTAAAAAAAGGAAAGTGCTTCAGTATCAGACAAAACCCCTACTGCCCACCATGAAAGCTGGAATGCCCACTAGTGGGCGGTAGGGACCAGGTTGACTACCACTGGTCTATATTGAATTACTGAGCCAGATACTTTCTATGTACTATATATGAAAGAGACAGAAAATGATTTTTTTCTATTTGTAGCTATGAAGAGCTGCTTGTAAATGGTTGGCTTTCTCACTTGTTCATAGGTGGCAACCCTTAGCTATCCAGGCTTCAGTTACTGTAATATTATTTCAAGGTCTTTAAAATGAAAATATGGTTTGACTCCTTTGCAGTTCTCCCTTTACAGCAGCCACTTAAACTTGTTTTGCATAGTCCAGAAGGCATATTGCATAGCTGATTTGTCTATAAAACAAAGACAGGGCTATTTTTGTTCTTTGCAAATACTTGTAATTATTCCCAGCAGCCGAAGAAGGGTTGGAATAAAACTGTCAAGAGTTGAACAAATAATGCAAATCATGGCAGCATATCAGAGTCACAAAGATATGCTGAGTTGAGAAGGAGATATGCCAATGCAAACATTTGAGTGTGGTCAACAGACTAAATGATGGTTTTAAAAAGCAAAAATCCATATACAAACAAGTACAATAATGCATACAGTTACAGTAAAGGAACCTGGAGAATAGGACTAATGCAGGACATTAAGTCATATAGCATACTAGCTGTACCCGGCCACGAGTTGCTGTGGCCCAGTCTGGTTAAATGGCCAACCAATCTGTGTGTAGATCTGCACCTGCACACACAAAAACGTACACACAACCATCGTATAACCCCCAACCTACCACCTACTGTATTTTTCTCTCTCTCTATCCCTCTACCTACCTACCTACCTACTGTATTTCCCCCCCTCTCTATATCCCTCTACCTACCTACTGTATTTTCCCTCTCTCTCTATCCCTCTACCTACCTACCGTATTTCTCCCACTCTCTATCCTTCTACCTACCTACCTACCTCCCTACTGTATTTCTCCCTCTTTATCTATCTGCCTACCTACCTTGCCTACCTACCTACTGTATTCCCCCCCTCTCTCTATCCCCTTACCTAACTACCTACCTACTGTATTTCTCCTTCTCTCTCTAACCCTCTACCTACTACCTACCTACCTACTGTATTTTCCCTCTCTCTCTTTATCCCTCTACCTACCTACTGTATTTCCTTCTCTCTCTCTTTACCCCTCTACCTACCTACCTACCTACCTACCTACCTACCTACCTACCTACCTACCTACCTACCTACTGTATTTCTCCCCCTCTCTCTCTTTATCCCTCAACCTACCTACCTACTGTATTTTTCCCTCTCTCTTTATCTACCTACCTACCTACCTACCTACCTACCTACCTACCTACCTACCTACCTACCTACCTACCTACTGTATTTTTCCTCTCTCTCTCTCTATCCCTCTGCCTAACTACCTACCTACGGTATTTTTCCCTATCTCTCTCTATCCCTCTACTTACCTACCTACCTAGTAGGCCTCCATGCAGCCTCCTGGGACCAAACATTGGCCACATTGGAGTGTGCCACCCCTGCGCCTTGGTTTGGGCCTAGTAGGCATCCATGCAGCCTCCTGGGACAAAAATGGGCCACCTGGGAGTATGCCACCCCTGCGCCTTGGTTTGGACCTAGTACGCTGGGAGGAAAAATGGGCCATATGGGAGTGTGCCATGTGTGAGGGAATGTTGGAGGCTTATTTGGTTGCTGAGGAAACGACCGTTGGAAATGTAACATTGAAAGCGTGGGGGAGGGGCGTGTGCATGACGCAGCATAAGAAACAGCTGGGTAGGAGGAGCTTAAGGGAGGTGAAAACCTCAAAAGTGCATACCTTTTACATTTGTGCTGCTTGCACATGGCACAGGTGTACCAGCCACACAAACTGTACGTATAATTGCTTCGGACGTTCTTGGGAACATTGTGTGAAAATTTGGTGCTGATCGGTGCAGTTCTTTCTGAGATTAGCAGCTTTGCACAAAGTATTTTAAATTTTTATTTATATAGATATAGCAAGAAATTCAGTGCTTAGTTCCACTCCCACATTCAGAATCAACCAGTATCTCAGCACTAGAATGTTTTATTCAGGTTAGTATTAATCCTGGGTGGATTAGTCAAGATGAACTCACAAGGCTAAAGAATTTTGGATCATAGTAGTACAGTCAATCAACTTCAACTACAGCTGAAGCTACTACAAGTCCATTTCTGTTTCCGTGACTAAAGGCCAATCAATACCGTCACATGGTTTTTCTCCATTAAACATATTAAAGATTGCAATCTAGGATGTGAACTAGAACACTGAATTGACTGGAAAGAAAAAATTTATAGTTCATTTTCTCTAACATTTTTTCTATGAAAAATCATCCCTCTGTTTTTTCATGCAAAAAAGAAATCAGCTGGGGAAATATTATTTTTAGCAAGCAACAAAACAGAATAACAACAAAACCTTCTCATCCAAGGACAATTAAAAAGTTCCTGGCCCCAGGTGATCCTTTACAGCAACCTGGAATTTCTTGTTTTTATTTAATGTCTTGCCAAGAAAAAAATATCCACAAAGAAAAAAATATCCACAGTCCAGGATTACATGTATTTCATTACTATACTATGCAGGCTATATAACATCTAATTTAGAAGAGAAATTGCAATGTATACCTGACTTCGTTTTCTACTTGGGTGGAGAGCATTAGATGAGTTGTGGGATGTCCCATCCCAATGGAAACAATACCCACTGAGCTCCCTCTGTAGATATCTCATCAAATTTGTATTTGTACGCCTGCTTTAAGCAGTGAAGCCAGCAAAAGAAGGTGTGGTGAGTATGGCATAAGGGCACTGAGCCTTCTTCTAAAGTCTGTTTTTAATGTGTATTATACTGTAGACAACTGCTGAAACAACAAAAACACCTTGCTATTTGCTTGGGTGCAAGAAAAGTTTCCCACCAGCAATAAAAGACTTACAACGCATTATGCAAGACACAGAATTATACAATAAGCTATCTGTTGGTGGCTGATCAATTAAATACTCACCCTGGGTACCTATCTTATTCTTTTATAACATTTCAAATAATAGATTTACTTGAGATTTGTCTGTAGCTTTCCAAAAATTATTACCAGTTCTAATAATGAGATTAAAAAGGACAATCATTTCAAATATGATAGAGCAATACTCTCAGTTAGCTTGGATTCAAAGGAATGTAAGAGTAATAATCAAGTTTAGATTTTTCTGGCTCACCCCTTTTCTTTTTGGGAGGTGAGGTACAGTGTGAAGACTGTACTTAGTAAATAAATGTAGATAGATGATAGATAGATAGATAGATAGATAGATAGATAGATAGATAGATAGATAGATAGATAGATAGATAGATAGATAGATAGATAAAATAGCCTGACTTTACACATCTTCTTGTAAAGCAGTAATAATAAACATGAGTTTGATGATGTCAGGCACTAGGATGATACTATCCGCCCCCCCCCCCCTTCAATTGTGTCTAATTGTTGAGAAATGTGAGCTTTGGGGTGCGTTTTTGAGCAGCTCGGGATAAAGAGGGCTCTTGCAGAAGCTAAAAGCAAGTTAATCAAATTAGCTTTATTTGACAAAGTGTCTCCCCCAACCACTGACATGTGCACCATTCTCTGGCCATCTGTTTATGCCTTTTATTAAAAGGAATTCCAGAAGAAGAGGGGCCTCTTGAATTTCGAAATTCAGTTCTTCCAGACTTTTAATCGACCTAAAAGCATTCACACTGCTTTATGGATTGGGTCTGAAAGTGTGCAATAAAATAAAATAAATATGCAGAAACATGAAGATTTGCACTTGAGGATTTTTTCCCTTCCCAGATTCATGAAATATTCATACTTTTGTTTAAATAAGCATTATAACTGCTCTGATCTAAGGTCACTTTGTTCACTGATAAACATGAGCTATCACTTTGGCTATGTTGACACACACGCAAGTCTAGAGGCTCCATCTGGGCTGATCCTTCCTCAACCACAGAGGATAGCGGCTAGTACGAGAGGAAAAAGGCCATAATATACTCATATACCTGTCCTTTGACCAATTCTTCAATGCTTTAAATTTACTAAGTAGTTAATTAATTTATTATATTTATAAACTGCCCCCTCTCCCCAAGTAAAATAAATACTTTTCTTTACCCTATTCCTAAAGTCTTTGGTTTCATTTTAGTTCTATTTTTAAGTTCTGGGGTTCTTTTTAAAGCTTTCCCTGCTCCTGTACTTCTCAGCTATCTCCCTCCATCAGTCTTCACAGGCTTATCAATGCTTTTGTAAAAGAAAATGTTTATATTGCTAACATTAGACTCCACATTAGTGATTCCAGTGGAAGAAAAATGCAGATCTATTTAATAGATCTATTTATCCCTCGGTTCTGTTTGTCAGTCAACTTTCTACTTCTGAAGTTTTCTTCATAGTTATTAATCTTAATTATAATTGTATAATTATAATAGGACCAATTTATCTATTTGCATACTTTCAAACTGCTAGGTGGGCAGGAGCTGGGACAAGTAACGGGAGCTCACCTCATTGTGCGATGCTTGGGTCTTGAACCCGGGCTGTCAGCTTTCAAGCTTAGTGTCTTTAACTGCTGAGCCATCGCGTCCCCTTTTTTGATATATGTAAGAAGTCAATTAATTGAGTTTGGCAGATGCTAGAAATTCTATTCCTGAGCCTGATTAAGAGTAAAGGCAGCTTTCCCCAACATGTTGTCCTACATGTTTTGGAAGCTATTGATCTGCGGTCACCAACTGGTGGTCCATGGACCGCTAATGGTCTATGATAAAATTTTGGTGGTCCGCAGAAAAATTATTTGCATTTTTTATATTACACTAAATCAGGGGCCCTCAAACTACAGCCCCTGGGCCGGATACATGCAATGAACGTTTGCGTTGTTGCAGAGAGTCTCCCCCTTCTAGGTCTTTTTATGCGGGTCGGAGGGGAGCAGAAATTCTGAGTTGCGGTCTGCTTCAGCCTCCTGGTGTGGACTTTGGATGAAGGCTGGGGGGAAATGCTGCTTGTGGTGAAGAGCCAGAGGCCTCGTTCCAGTGGGACTGCATTGTGGTCTGGAACTGGCTATCTCAGCTTGCTGAGCCTCCAGGCACTGGTACCTGGCCTTGCACTCCTGCAGGCCTTCCCTCTGCTTGGAAACCGTATGCTCGTAGTCCTCAGTGAGGTGCTTCTGCTAAGCCTCCTTCTCAGTCAGATCCTCTTTGAACTGAGCCAGCTGTTTCGCCAACTCTTTCTTATGGTGGCTGCTTAGCTCCAGCAACTGCTCCCTGTTGGGGCCCCAAGGAGCCCGGGCGGGCAGGGGAGGAGTGGTGAGTAGAGGTTGGCAAGGCACCCCTCAACGTGAGTGACATCAAGTTGGCCATGCCCGCCCAATCATATGACCACCTTACTTCATCCCACTCAATCATTAGGCAGATATTAGTGGTCTGAGGTATTTAAAATTATGAATTTAGTAGTCCCTGAGGTCCAAAAGGTTGGTGACCCCTCCTATAGATTCAACTTATGTGAAGGATCCTAGCATGAAGAAAACTGTTTTCGTTCACCGTTATTACTGATTGCTTCTGAATCATGTTCAGATAAATCTTTGATGTCAGGATACTAGATATTTAAACCTGAGCATTGCATTTTAAGAAGGCATAATGGCTACCTGTATTTCCTCTGGTTGTTTGGCATATATGTCTGGTCAGATCATCTTTGATTCTTGTCTATGTCACTAAACATAGCTGATGCACAACTTGGGCTCCTCCTGGACTTGTAGCTCCTGCTCAAGGAGAGGGTAGCAGTCATGTTTTAAGGGGTCCTTTGCACAGTTCTATTTTGGGTGTCAACTATCCCATAACTGGACCAGGAGGCCATGCTCACAGTTACTCATACCCTGATTACTTCCCAGTGACACTACTGTATTATGCTGTACATGGCGTTGTCCTTGAAGACCAACCAGAAAGTACAACTGGGCAAAATGTAGCAGTATACACTGTTCTGGGCACTCCATAGTTTGACCATATTACACTGTTGCTACACCAACGGCATGAGATGCAATTCAAGATCGTTATCCCTTTTACAATCTCTAAATGGCACAGAAGATTATTTGTGGCACAACCTCTTCTTGAGGGTATCTATCCACCCCAGCAGATCAGATAAGATAGGCTTGCTTCAGGTCTCGTCCTTTAAATATTATATAACAGGAGTCTAGGAACTTTTACTATATTAGCTTGAGGTTTTTAAAAATATTTTTGAAAGCTGCTGAGTGTTGTCCTTGATAATATGTGTGGCTACATGCGATGAATGAATGAATGAATGAATGAATGAATGAATGAATGAATGAATGAATGAAATACTTTATTTTATTTTTGAATCACATATTTTATACAGTGGTTATATTCTCTTTTAAGGTTAATTTTTGTAAATTAACAATTTTCTAATATTTTCTAATATTTTAATTTTTAACATCTAAATATTATATAACATAAACCTATCTAATATAGAGGATATGCTTACCTACATTATAATTATTATTACAGATGTAAAAAAACACAATAATTTTATAATAGCTAGAAATGTAACGAACCATAGACCTTAACAATCTCTTCTACATAAATCAGTTTTAATTTTTGATCTTCAAGATATATTGAATTTAGCCTGAACCAGGCCATGTAGTTTATAGATCAATACTGTGGACCCTGGTGTGTGTGTGTGTGTGTGAGAGAGAGAGAGAGAGAAAGGGAGGGAGGGAGGGAGAGGGAAAGAGATAGAGAGAAAGAGAGAGAGATATGATTTAAATCTTGAGTTAAATCTTGGCCACAAAGATATGGTGAAGAAAAGGTTGAGAATCACTGTTATAGACCAAGATTCATTTCAGTGCAGCATGATTTGGTTATGGTGATTTTACTCAATTATAAACAAGATAATAAAGGCATAGTTTTACTTATGAAGCAACACGTCTCTGTGTCAATGTCATATGTAAATGTTTTGTGCTGTTATTTCATGTTTATTTTGCAAAGGAAAGACAAAGGCCTAAACAGAAGCTTGTTTTGAAAGTAAACACTTCCCAGAGGTAATTACATATTATATGTAAATATGTGAACTGCAATTTTAACTTGTGCTGCTGAGGACAAGAGACATTTGAATTTCTCCTTACGCCTCTCCCTCTCCCTTGTGGCTATGTTCAGAAGGTAAAGGTTAGAACTATTAAATGAAACCAAGCATTTGATTCAATGTCAAATACACATTTGAAATAACATTTGGAGATACATATATATATATATATATATGTGTGTGTGTGTGTGTGTGTGTGTGTTAGTTTTATGAGCTGATCAATAAATAAATCAGAAACTAACACACATATCTAAAACTAACACACATATCTAAAAAAATTACACAACGGAACTCTTGGCTTGCTGTCTAGATGGTCTCTGGTGATGAGCCGAAAGGCAGGAAAGGAAACAGTATGTCTCCTCCCTTAATTGGGGCCTCTTAACAGGATGTTGTGAAAAAATAACCTCTAATATATATATATATATATATAGAGAGAGAGAGAGAGAGATAGATAGATAGATAGATAGATAGATAGATAGATAGATAGATAGATAGATAGATAGATAGATAGATAGATAGATAGATAGATAGATAGATAGATAATTGTTTTCACAACTTCCTGTAAGGGCCCCATTAAGGGAGGAGACATACTGTTTCCCTCTCTGCCTTTCGGCTCATCACCAGAGACCATCTAGACAGAGAACCATGTTTAGTTACGTTGTGTAATTTTTTTAGATATGTGTGTTAGTTTATTGATCAGCACATAAAAACTAACACACACACACACACACATATATATTCAGAAAACCAAAAGCTGTGAGATTTTCTTTTTTGCTTCCTAGAAAACAACATGACAAGATAGGGATCAATTGTCCCAAAACAGCTGCAGGGAACTTGCTATGTTCTTCCCTGTCAGAAAGAATACTCTGTTCTAGCTGCCAAAACTAATTTTAACTGTAGAAATTGAAATAACCTCTACTTTTTTTTAATTAATCTGAACTTCTTTGGCAGACAATATTTTTCTAAAGTTGGGATAAAATTATAATTAACATATTTAGCATTAGTTACACATTTAACATGTCTTTAAATAATTTTTGTATGATATATTTGTAGTTGTCAAGATGAGCTATGATAATATAATGGATATTCTGTACTGAGAGTCAATGTTTGAATGTAAAATGTTAGGAACAAAATATAAGAAAGAACTGTTCATAAACTTCTTCCAAGAATCCAGATAATATTTGGAAAGATAATATTAATTATTTTTATTAAATTATTTTTATATTGCTTTTCACTGTGAAAAATCCAAAGCTTCTTAAAATATTTTAAATGTAAATAAGGATAAAAACATACTACAAGTAGTGCTGAACTTACAACTGCAATTGAGCCCAGCATTTTTGTTGCTAAGAACATTTGCTAAGTGAATTTTGCCCCATTTTACGACCTTTCTTGACACAGTTGTTAAGAATCACAGCAGTTATTTAATTGGTAATAAGGTTGTTGTGAATCTGGTTTTCACATTGACTTTGCTTGTCAGAAGATCGTAAAATCTCATGTTGCCAGGACACTGCAACCATTATAAATGTGAGTCAGTTTCCAAGTGTCTTAATTTTGATCACTTGAACATGGGGATGCTGCAACAGTTGTATGAAAAACTATCATAAGTCACTTTTTTCTGTTATAACTTCGAACAGTCACTAAATGAACTGTTGTAAATTAAGGTTTACCTGTATTTGGCAGATTGAAAATTTTAGGAGGAATCAATAGCTGAGAAAGGCTAACATAAAAAAGCAGTATTTTACAAGATGCCTGAAATCCAGTTTTCCATAGGTACAGAATGAAGAAAGCCATCATATCACCACCAAGTCACAATTCACAAACCCCAGCAGAGAAAGCAGGATCTTTCCTGGAGACTATAAGGCCTGGAATGCTGATGGAACTGGGCACATTCTTTAATTTAGTCCCAAATTAAGGATTTACCTATACTAATATCTTGAATCTAGATTCGCCACCATTTTTAAAAAATATTGGTGTAATGATGTTGCAGCTTCCATCCCTGAGTGCTCCCAGGGTTGCTAGCGCCACCACATTTTTTTCTATACATATTCATTAAATTGTGTGCCAGCATACTCTCTTGTAATCCCTTCTTCTGTAATATTAATTCTGTTATTGCTCATAATCCAAGCACCAGGATGAGTGTTCCAAAACATGGGGGAGAAAAGGAAAGCACAGTCATGGTCACAAGATTTCCCACTCAGCAAACCTTTCCTAATGATAGAACTGCTGGTCTCACTTCCGGCTGATAAATGAGGATTTCCTCTATAGTTCCACTTGTTTATTGCTTTTTCCCCTCCTCCTTCCCTCCATTCCAAAATATGGGCTCCTCTGTTCTTTTTTCCTTGTGCTAGAAAATTGATATAAAGTAGTGTTGGGTTACTACTGGTCATGTATTTATACAATGATTATAATGAAAGAATCTGTTCTACCAGCAATGTGTACAATAGAAAAAGAAATTTAAGGATAGACTGCAAATCAAACAGCTAAGTTCATCCCAACATTTTCATGCTTACACTTAACCTTTGCACTCTTTGTTACTCTCACTTCTAGACACCATGCACAATTATGCACTTCAAAATATGTTTATGTCACTTCTGAAATCTAGCAAGGCTCTTGTTAGTTTATTAAGCTATTCAGGTAGCCAGACAAACTTTTCAGTATTAGAAATAGGAATATTGTTACTTCAGTTTACCTTGCAATAATGTGTCTTGTATACCAATTTTATTCCTCCCCACAGGCTTGTACTCTGTCTTTCAAGCCCCATAACAGTTATTTTCCATACAGTCCAACAAAACAAAGTGTACAAATAATTCTCTATGGTTATTTCATATGTTTACAGCAAGAGAGAGAATATTTTGAAGCTCAAGTCTGGAAGAGATTTCAAGATCAGTGGAGCAATAGTGTTCAAAGAAAGCTCATTTAGAAGACAAATAGTTATTCAAAGAAAAATGTAGTGTTCAAAAAAAATGGTTGAAAGAAAGCCTTTTTGGTTTAGTTAGACAGCTGGAATTTTTCCAGGTGGGGTTTTTCTGTGGACAACATTTGCAAAACATGGAAGTTCCCAGAACTGGGAAGTAGACTGTGTCTGAACCAAGCCCTTGGAAACTTTGGTATATAGGGCTAGCAAGTTGTACAAAGCCCAAGTAATTTATTAAATGAACTATTATTCCCCTTTTAATAGAAATCATTCTGAAGCCTTATCATTTTTGCTGCATGGATCTTATTCTGCACAAAACCTGTGTTTGTACTGTGGAGCATGCTGCAGGAAGTATGAAAGCTGGCCATAAATTTAAACATGAATTGCAGGAATGTGGCAAGAATGGGTGAGCATTTGTCGAATAATTGGTTTTAGAGGCTGCCCACATCATCTTTTGTAATTAAAAAGCATTGTGGTATCAGCTATAAATACAGAAGCAGAAGACAGAATAGCTATAACATTCTCTCTTCTTATTAGTGTTCTCAATGTTTTTGGAC
This sequence comes from Rhabdophis nuchalis, assembly GCA_039707465.1. Lineage (NCBI taxonomy): Eukaryota > Metazoa > Chordata > Lepidosauria > Squamata > Natricidae > Rhabdophis > Rhabdophis nuchalis. Next base: position 41,049,412 of record CM077649.1, on the reverse strand, counting down.
CAAATGACTCTGCTAACTACAACTGCTGAAGCATAAGCCAGTCAGTCATGACATTTTTACTGTGCCCAGAGTTAAAGGGATCAATGTTATTTTGAAGCAGGAAGAATTCTACGCCTGCCAGGTACTCTAAACCCTAACTCTCCTTTGTTCTAGTGAATGAGACTGAAGGAATGGATTAAAAGTTTTGCTTTAAGAAACTGTCTGGATTAGAGATTTGGAAAAGATAGCTGAAAAACCATGAAAAAAACTACGCAGATTTCCCAATCATTAAAACAGCGCTCCCTCAAACATATCACATCTGCAAAAATCTGAATGACCACTTAAGGGGAAAGAGAGTTTTTAAAAATATTTTTTCCTTCTATTTAGCACTTATCAGTGCTAAATGATTATTTATCAGTGCTTATATGATAAGGCAGAAGGCACCACCTTTTTTTTGAGACAGACAGGCATTGATTGAATACTCAAGTGAAGCTGAGAATTGGCAAAAAGAAGTGTCCATGGACATGTTGGTCCCTTCTGGGAGCCCTGTCATTATGAAATGGCACCTTTAACACCATTCTGAAATCAAAATTGGCAACTGCAAGTGCAAACATGCAACCCTTGGTGGTAAATTGGAAAGGGCAACTGCTGCAGTTTTCTCTCTTTAAGATCCACAAGTAACAACAAGTTCTTCCTTAAGATAAATTAAGAGGCTCAATTTGCTTATATAAAGACTTTGTTTTCAGTAAGTATTCCCTCCCCTTCAATAGGGTATTATGGTGATAACTTACACAGCATCTCTCACAAATTGGCAATAGTGTTAATTGGAGCCAATGAGGTGTAGTGGGCAGAGTATTAGGCTAAGAAGATGCAAATGCAGTCTTCTATTAACTGTGAAATGACTATGGTACTTGACTAGTATTACCATCAGCACCTTGCCTCTCTTTTTCAGTCTATATATAAGGCTGCTGATAAGTACCAGTACTTTCTTAAATTTTTGACAATGTTAGGAAGTCTGCACCCTACTCTTGCACACCTACTTCAGAACAACAGCACATTTGAGCAGGAGGGCAACTGTTAAGATATAGTAATGATTAGACATAAAACAGATATCAGAAAAGCAATCAAAAGCAATCAAATCACAATTCCTGTTAGCTTGAATGGTTTACTTTATATGAATGCAACACTCCAAACACTGCCTTCATATAAAGCATGTCAAACTCGTGGCATATTGTTGCTGTCATGTGACATATCATGACATTTTCTCCCTTTGCAGAACTGGGATGGGTGTGGCCTGCGGGTGATGCATCAGCCAACAGGCTGCCAGTTTGACACCCCTGATATAAAGCATTGTGAACTGATTGACAAACATACTAAACCATTTTATTTAACCAGACTCTGAAAATTAGATTACTTTAACCATGGTCTGGTAAGTCGGCTAATTATGGAATAATTTTTATGATTAATTAACCATTATTACGCTAGAAAAATTACATGGTGTATGGGTCAACCACAATATGGAACAATATTTCTAATAGCATCTTTATTGCTCTTTTTTATTTTTCACTCTACAAGGCTGGAAAACAAAGTCTCCCTCATTTCTTAAAACAAATAGTATTACCAATGTCTTATTAAGAAGCCCTGGAGGGGCCAACGATCTCGACGTGAAAGTTCTCAAAATATTTCTGTATTTCACCTTACCCTACCCTACCAAAAAAATTTGTAAAAACCAATAAAACTTTTGCAATATAAAAAAACAAATAGTAGTAAAACAGCATGCCAGTTGCTGCAATACATGGCCATGGTATGCAGGGAGATAGGTATCCACTACAGGCATGGCTAATTTGATTTTCTATGGGATTATTGACAGTTTAATACTATGACATCCAAATATCATCTAAATCTGGTAGCCCTCAGAGTGGAAAGCAGATAGATATAATTCTGCATTTTAAAAAAGTATCCAGCTATTGCTCAATTTACTACTATATTGCAAAGTTTGAATTTTAATGCATTTAGTTCTTTTCCTTCTGTTTCCAGAGCCTGCAGCAAAGTGCCATTTCTTTAACACAGATTTTGACAGGCAACAATGAATTTCATTATCAGGTTGTCTTCAAAGACACTAGTGTTGACAGATGTTACAAAGATGTCAACCAAACAATTAAAAAAACCCTGACTTGACAGAGAATGAGTTATTTAGGGTTTCCCATCTTTACCTTTTCTATTGTTAATGCACTTCATTTTGAATCTAATCAAATCATGTCCCTATGGACTTCAATTGACCTGCCATCACCAAAACTGCAATAATTAAAATGTCTGAACTTATCCTACCCAGAAATACAACTCAGAGATAACAAGAGGAATAAATATAACTGATATTGTAAAAAAAAGGTGCAACTATATCTAGGGTAATCATTTTATTACTATCTTCTATTTTAACATAATTCAATGCAAATTTACTGGGGAAAAATCATGCTGAATTTAATTATATTCACCTTCAGTGTCTTTGTTACTGTTGGCATCCCAAATTTGCTTGCACTCGGTTTGAATAATTTTGCTATGTAGTACCTGAGAAAAATGTGGATCCCTTTAAAAATTGTTATAGTATTCGCTAAAATGTTCAAAGTTTCTGCCTCTTTTGTAGAGTTCCAATATGAAACATAGGCTACTTTTGATTCCTCTACACACATGAACATTAACTACTCATGTATTATTCCCTTCTATGCATGCCTTCATTTTTCTTTAGGAGAAAATATCATGATTATGTTTGAATTCCAAGTATTTGAGAAGACCAACTTCATCATTATACAAAACATTCTAGGAAAAACAGCCTTCTCTAAAAATGAATCCATGCAGACAATTTCTCTTTAGAAACAGCCCATAATGCTCTACTGCAACCACATTATCTCTCATTCATTGATCTGTCCCTGCTGAATTAATATGGGATGGCTAGAGATTTGATTTTTGGGGTTTTTTTTAGATTTGATAAGACTGAGAAATATTTACAAACTCAAGATTCTGTCCATAATACAATAGATTGAAAATTGAAGAGTGCCTATTACTTTTTTGATATAGTTGAATGTACAAGTAAATCTTCAGGTTTCTAAATAAATAAATAAATAATAAACAAACAAACAAACAAATAAATAAATCAAGAAGATATACTGAAGATATACTGTAATAAGCTTCTCAGTTGCAAAGATTGTATATATGCATCAAATACTAGATTAAAATTAGCTCATTTTCTTGTTACTACGTATGAAAAAAATCTTCAATTATCTATAGTATGAATTATTTAGACCAGGGGTCTCCAACCTTTGCAACTTTAAGTCTGAAGGACTTCAACTCCCAGAATTCTGGGAGTTGAAGTCCTTCAGACTTAAAGTTGCAAAGGTTGGAGACCCCTGATTTAGACTATTTTATACAAAACAATCTCCCTGATTCAATTCACCAACTACAGAAGAAACAAAAGTAATGTAGGAAGTAACCACCCACCCCTCTCTTAGAAAAATGAAATATTCTAGGAAATATAAAAAAGGCAGAATATTATATTTCCTTGGTTGAGAAAAGGAGAAACCTGTTTTTAAAGACAAAGCAGCCCCCCCCCCCTTTTCAGGTCCAAGGTGATGGAATTAAGACATGGCCCTCAGGACATGATAGGATTAGGCGTTTACCCATCTCACCACATGGCACCTGGGAAGATTACATCATCCAGCAAGGCTCAACCAAACCTGGGACTCAAGACAGCCTACAGAGTTGCCCCTGCATGGCCCCCTTGGGTGTCTGACCACCAATCAGAATACAAGCTCAAATTCAAAAGTCCAAAGAGGGCATAAAACCAGGGCACTCTCAGCATCGCTTCCCTTTTTCCCCCCAGAACCTCAAACTATATGGTCCTGCCCACCATCAGTAAACCTTCTTTCCAAGCACCTTCCATGAATCCAGTGTCTTTTTCCCCACTTGGAACTGAACCCAGATGGACATGTCTTCCAACAGTAGAGAAGGATGTTCTTGTTGGCATAAAAGATAGCTCTTCGGGAAACAAATCCAATATAATTTGGCGTTTTGCAAATGATTAAAAGAAAACATTTAAAAGTTTTTAAAATTAAAATGTTTAAACAAAACTTTGCAGCTTTCCCACCTCCCCTGTCTTGGATTTAATTGCGTGTAGATATAATGAATGCATTTATATTTTCATAATAATAATAATTGGTTGTCATTTTTGGCTTTAGGTTGGTTCTGTGGTTTGGGTAAACACTCTTAGGTCTTCCACTGGCTGAAATGAGTGTATTCATGTGTCAAGAGAGAAAATAAAGCCCAAGTAATCTTGGGAGGATATTGCTGTTATGTCTGTTGCAGATTGTTAAATTGCCAAAAGCTAAAAAGCTCCTGTCACAAACTTGAAATTAGTAAGTAAAACAATGGGTAAAAAGTCTTGAATGTTGCTTTGCTAGTTTAGTTATGTAATGTCTTTTTGAGCAACAATGTTTCAAATTTTATGCATCTATCACACATTTTTCACACTTTACATGTAAATACTGTATGCAGTTTTGGAAAAAAATACTGCAAAAATTAACAGTGAAAAAAATGTTTTAAAACTCCCTAAATCGTTTACGCCATATCGTCCATTTCTCCTAAACACATTGTTTACATCCAGAGGGCAAATATATTCTTTTTTTCCAACGGCAACCAGCAAAAACGCGCATATCCTGATGAAACATACAAACCGCAGTACTTTATTGCACATAACTGGGTGGAAATTTATATTTTGAGCTGTGTTGATTTTTTTAAAAACTATGCTGTGACATAATTGCATATTGTTTTGTTCTAATCTACCTATCTATGGAAGTAGGTAATATATAACATTTTATATGAAAAATACATTAGGAATCCACTGACCCATTCCAGTCTCTCTCTCTCTCCCTCCCTCCCTCTGTGTATATGTGTATGTGTGTCATTCGCATTTTCTGCTAATGCAACAATAAAATCAATAATAGCGCGTGGCAAATACCGCTTCCATCCCTCCTTGCGTTCCCTCCGAGGGCACCGCCCTACAAACCAAGAACGGCGAGTCGCCTGACTGCGCATGCGCACACCACCTACTTATTTTTCGCCGACTGCCGCGCCGCCTTTTCCGTCCCCTCAGCAAGAACGGATTCAAGCGTGCTCGTACGCATGCGCCGACATCAATTGATGTGAAGGAGCACGCGGCGCCCCGTTTGTAGCTTATTGAGGCTGCAGTGCCATCTGGCGACCGGCTTATCTGTTACGAATTCCAGCGCATGCGTACTTCCTGCGGAAGGGGGGACGCGCGCCTCTTGTGGAGCCCTACGTAAGTTCACGTCACGTTAACGTAAGAGGGAGTTAATACTCTTTGGTAGGAAAACGGAAGATAGCACAACTGGATTTGGGGTTGCAATCCCATATTTTGCCTTTTCCAACTCAGCTGCTGCTCAGATGTACTGGAATTTTTGGTGCCAACATTCACAGTCAAGATATTTATACTTTTCTGCATAATACAGTATGAATTAGTATAAAATACTAACACTTCTCTTAAAGTAAATCAGTAATCATAAAGATATAAAGATATGATTATTGTGGGAGTGCAGTTGACAAGGATAGAAGAATAAAATGAAAATGTGGAATGTTCGTTTGATAAGAACAGTTCAGGATGGAAGGATGCAACACTGATGCAACACTGCAAAATACAAGACAAATGATTCAACTCTTGCCATGCAGGTGGTACTCAGTGGTATTGTACCTTGAAATATAAAGGTCCTAATATGTCTTGTAGTCATTAATAGAGCTACTCTGTGAATATTGTAACCTTTAGACTTATGGTAATAACTGATTCCAAAGACAACCATAGAGTTATGTGAAGCGACTGTTATTTAAAATCCAATTTCTCTTTCTGCCCTGAATCTGAAGATACTTTGATTATTCATCAATGGATGTACAGTAAAAATCCCAGAAATAAGAACTTGAATAGTGGTAATGGTAATAGTAATAGTAAACAGGGAAGAGTGTTTATGTGAAATTAAAACATGATAAAATGGTATCAGATTTTTGTGATTTTTATTGTTAGGACATCTGGACAGGTGAAATCTCTTTACTTAGAAAACTGCACTTTTCTTTTGCTTGTAATGTTGCCTAACAGCTGGTACTGTATTTTGTGTTGTTTATGTTAGGTAAAATAAACAATACAAAATACCGTGCTAGCTGTTAGGTAACATTAGAAGCATAAAGAAAAATGCAGTTTCCTAAATAAAATCATTTCATCCCTCTACTGTTAGGGATAATGGAACAGCATGATGCCCTAGTGGTGAAGATGCTCACTTACTCAGAAGGTTGAGAGTTCATTCCTAGGTAGCAGTAGATGTTTCTGTCCTTGGGCTCAAAAAAAAAAAATCTGCAAACTCCACATTGACATCAGGATGGGCAATTAGCCAGTAAACGCTCAGCTCCATCCAGTTACCCAAATTCTAACTCGAATATGAATTACAGGGTCATAGAAAGGGGAGTTTTTAAAATGTTATATGAAGTATGGATAATATTTCAGATTTGAAATTTTCTCAAAATAAATGTTATTATGATTAACTTTTAATCACTTTGGACCAGAACTTTTCAGTGTGATTAAGAGTCTTAAGAAGGACTTGACTTCTAGGGAATTTGAAACTTACTGAAATCATGAATCTCCTATCCAGTAGGTGGCACCCCTGAAATCTATTCCCCTGAAATCTATTCCCCACATGTAAATGGTGAAAAAGACATTAAATCCCGGTAATGAAAGAACCCCATTTAAATCTTGCTGGATTAAATTGATTCTGCTAAACTGGTTGCTGTTCATAGATATGTTGTCTGTCTATCAAACTACCTACCTACCTATCCCTCATGCAGGCTGGAGAGGTACTGCTAAAAGGCTGAAAGTGGGCCAGAGGCCCAGGTCTGATATATAATAATGAAATATTAGTGTAATTTACAGAACTGAGTGAATAACTTCAATTTAGAACTAAAAGCTACCACAATGTATTTCTACAGAATTAGTCGTTCCAAAAGTGTGTATATATTGTAAAAGAATTGTTACGTCATAAGAAATATAGCTAATTGGAAAGCTGCTATTTTAAGGCATATAGCTATTCACAACTCCTTCAGAAAGTACTTTCTTTCGAATTTCACTATGAAGATGGGTACTTAACAACAGTTCACCACAATCGTCTCTTAAATGCTTTTGCATGCTTGAAAAATTGGAAAAATTCCTTGAACTCTAATACAGAAACTGGTCTTTAGTTACTGGAAAAACTATTATTAGCTATTGGAAAAACTATTATTATTAACTATTATTAGATATCCTTTCTCACTGGTTTTGGAGTGCAAATATGAAAGCTTAAGCAATTGCTGTTAACGTTGAACCCTGCTTATTTATTCTTCTTGAACCATGGGACATCCTGTTTCAGCCTAAATTCATTTATGATTGGTATATCACTGATAACTGAGCAAACATGTTCTCGTAAATAAGCAGTTTATTCTTCAAAGCAGTTATGCAGCTTTAGCTATCTCCTCCCATCAGAGGAAAAAGAGATAGCAAATATCTTCTTTGATATTTGAAACTAAGAAATATCTTCAGTATTTCAGTTGGTTACTGCAGCACACCAGTCCCTTCATCAGGGGAATGGGTGTCGTATAAATTTAATAAATAAATACAATTATTGATTTGGGAACATTACATTATATTCTAAATACCATTATATATTTCTTTACATAATATAGCAATTTAAAGTTAATCGATATTGAAATTTCTTTAGTTTACAATTGTGAGGAAGAGAATTTACTACAGCAGCAAATATAATAAGGATCTGTATACGTGCATAAAGGGGGAAAAATAATTAACACTGAACAAGAAGACAGAACCTGAGTTAAGAAAAAAAAGTAAGATTGGCCGGGCTTCATGCTAAATGAGGGGTAAAATAAATAATATAAATAGCACTTTGATTTATATGTAGGAAAAATTGTGTCAAAGGTTCTTCATTTAGGACAGTGTTTCTCAACCTTGCCCAGTTATGCTGGCTGGGGGATTCTGGGAGTTGAAGTCCACAGGACTTAAAGTCGCCAAGGTTGAGAAACACTGATTTAGGAGAAGCTTTTAACTAACTAGGGCAGCGATGGCAAACCTTTTTTGGCTCATGTGCCATAAGCGGGGGAAGCGCAGGGGGGTCATGTGCGGGCATGCCGCACCCATAATGCAATGTGTGACCCCATAGCGCGCATGCGCACATGACAGGCGCAACCTCCCCCCATTTTTTGCATGCTTTTTTCACCCTTCCCAGGCTCCAGAGGCTTTATAGGAGGCCCTCCAGAAGCTTCAGGAGCTTCCCTGAAGCCTCCGGAATGCAAAAAACCAGCCTTATGAGCAAACTGGAAGTTTGGGAATGGACTTCCGTTTGCTTGTAGGGCCGGTTTAAGCCCCTGGAGGCTTCAGGGGCCTTCCAGAGGGTTAGCGTTAAGGTTCAGGGAAGTTCAGGGAAGGATTAGGGTTCAGGAAAGCCTCCAGAAGGCCCCTAAATGCTCTGGAGGACAAAAAACAACCCTATGAGCAAACCAGAAGTCCTGTTCCTGATCTTCTGGTTTGCCTATAGGGCCGGTTTTTTTGCATTCCAGAAGCTTCAGGAAAGCTCCTGAAGGCTCCGGAGGGCCTCCAGGGAGGGCGGAGGAGGCTGTTTTTGCCCTCCCCAGGCTCCTATAAAGCCTCTGGAGGCTGGGGAGGGTGAAAATGGCCTCAAAAGAAGGCTAAAGTCAACTGCCCTGCTCACGCCAGCTGACAGGGCAAAGCCTCGCGTGCCACACACGTGCCATAGGTTCGCCATCCCGGAACTAGGGGAACAGTTTAGTCATCTGGTACATTGTATAACAGTCAAAGTATTTTATATAGTTGGTAATTATTTTTTAAATATGTTGGGAGAAAAAGTATTGAAGCCGTGTTTCCTATTTGTTTGACTGAATGGTGTCAAACAAGGTTAAGCAAGCTTTTATGCTGATAGAGAGATCTGAAAATCGGGGCAGATTTTGAGGGAATTCTCACAAATTAACAGGAAGTAATTCAGTGTTCAGTTGTCTGATTTAACTAGAAAGTCAATATATGTATAATATGAATTTTCATTCCTGGATTTTGCTAGGTTAAGTTCACTGTCACTTATACTTAATTGAATTTAAATTGAACAATACTTTATACTCTAGTACCTAAAGTTACCTCTGTCTTTCAAGGTCATATTTCCTTTGTTCCCATATATACACAGCCTATGTAATTTTAATCCTGGGGATATTTTTCCCTTTGTAAGATACAGCCTGTATTCACATTACAAGTTCAAGATGTTGGATAGCCATTTGTCTGAAATGGTATAGGGTTTCCTGCCTAGGCAGGGCGTTGGACTAGAAGACCTCCAAGGTCCCTTCCAACTCTGCTATTGTATTGTATATGCTCAGTCCTGTTTTCTAGTTTTAAATGTTTTCTAGTTTTAAATTAAAAGTAACCATAATGTTGCTGATATTTACACAAAGTTGGGGTGGATTAAAGTATCCCTACCTGTAATCAAGTAATGCAAAAGTTGGGCCAGAGTTTCATTAACCTTTGAAGTGGGATGTTTTAAGTTAGAAAATAAAAATAGTTAAAAGACAGTAACCATCCTAGACTATAGGATCACAAGAAGTTTGTTAAATCTTTCTTTTTACTATTTTGTGATTACAAAGGTAAAGTACGGTAGTATCAAGGTATTTTTTCATTTTTAATATTCAGAAGGTATTTTTTCATTTTAATACTCAGAATTTTTTAAAAGTATCAAGATATGGATTTTAACATAAAACTTCATTTAAATGTAATATGATTCCTTAATATAGTTTAATTTGATTTCATATTCTCATTGCGACAAAACAACCTTTCTTATTTTTAAATAAAATTTGATCAATTTTGTTCTTCTAAAAATGGTTAATTATTCAACATACGAAAACAGCTTTGGATTGCAAATAAGAACATGTTTGCATAAGAGTCATGATAACCCATGAATAATGTGTGGTTATTCAGATCTTAAGTGGAAAACATGCTTTGGAAGTTGTAGTACTTTTCCTATCTACCTTTTGCTAGCACCTTAAAGAAACCACACAAGCCCAGGAAAATATAAAGTTAACGTAAAGTACACAAAGGAATCACTGATCATTAGTGCCTCCTTAAGTGAAAAACTAAACATTTTCCTGGGATTGCATGGCTATTTTGTGAGATGGATGGATGGATGGATGGATGGATGGATGGATGGACGGACGGACATACATACATACATAAATAATGTTTTTCTCTATATTTGGATGTCCTCTTAAGTATGATTCCAGATGCCATGAACTTGCTCACTAGGCTTCATATTTAGTGTGGGTATCATAAACTATTTGACTTGTGATATATATATATATTAAACGTATATGGTTTATTATGGTTACATCACATAGCTATCTACCCCATACTACATATTCTAACTGGTAATAACACTGAAATAGTTCTAGTTCTTTGCTTTTTGAAATCATTTTAACAGGTAACAAAAACATGACTATTGGAGGACAATTTAACTCTGATTGTTGCTCCTCTCTGTACAATTTGACAGGGCTTGTATGCTCCAGTTCCATCAGTTAAACAATGGCACCTTACGGGACCAAGAGCCACTTTCTCTGTTCCGGTGCCTGCCCAGTGGAAAAATCTGTTCCCTCCCAAATTTGCTTGGCCCATCCCTGTTGGCGTTTAAAATGGCCCTGGAGAAATGGGACTTTCTACCTCTGCAAAGAGCTGTGCAAGAAAGTTAAATGATACAAGTCATGGATCTTGTACCTTGGCAAGATTTGGTTTATAGTATTATGTTTCATTACTTCATTATTATTATTTTTTGCTTTTCAGAGGTTTCACCTTTTAACCCTTATTAGCCAGTCTTTTGGGAAATAAGTGATCATCTACAGCAGGGGTCTCAAACTCAATTTACCTGGGGGCCGCTGGAGGCAGAGGCTGGGTGAGGCTGGGCCGCATAAGTATAATAATATACTTGATATGAATAATATACTGTGATATGAAAGTATAATATTATACTTTCATATTACGGTGGGGGCCACCAGATACCATCCTGCGGGCCGCAATTGGCCCACGGGCCGCGAGAATGAGACCTCTGATCTACAGGTATTAAATGATACAGCACCAAGGGTTGACATCTGAGAGGTTTTTTTTAATATGCCAGGTGTGACCTCTAACAGTGACCTACAGTTCTCCCCAGATGTTTTTTCATCTTAAAGGAATCTCTATAAACAGGATTAGGTTTTTGTAATTATGTTAACTGGAACACTGAAGACGCTGCTTGGCATCTGAATCATTTATCTTCATTTGATGTCATTCTGATAAATCTGGGGTCTTAGTTTACAGCAGTTAGACAAACTGGTTCCACAGAGCTATGCTGTGGATGACAGATAATATTGAAACATTTAACAGGAAACATTTTTTTTAATTTTAAACAGGCATTCCTTGCGAACATCTCACCTTCCTTTGAGGAAGAGTCATTGTTTATATATTTCTTATAACTAGCTATCAATGGCAATTCCAAGTTGAAAGTGTGTGTGGGGGTCAGAGGTGAACAAGCAGTATTGTAGATGGCTGGAGGCAGTGGGAAATGGATGATTTGCTTCTCTTCTGGATCAGCTGTTTGAAGTAGATAGCTCATACTACTGAGTAGCAACAAATTTCTGCCTATAATAGAATCTAATTCTACCTATCTAGGACTATCAGGTTAGTCCTAGAAGGAAAAGAATGAAACAACTGTTTTACTGATATATAGGTAGTTCTCGACTTACAATCATTTAATGATCATTTGAAGTTACAACAGCATCGAAAAAACTGATGAACATTATCACACAACTGTTGCAGCATCCCCATGGTCATATGATTAAAATTTGGGTGTTTGGCAACTGTTTCACACGTATGATAATTGCAGTGTCCCAAAATCATGTGATCACCTTTTGTGACCTTCTAACAGATTAAGTCAATGGGGAAGTCAGATTCACTTAACAACCTTATTACTAACTTAACTGCAGTGATTCACTTAACGTCAACAATTAAAAATGCACTTTTTTCGCTTAGCTGGCTTGGCCTAATCTTCTGAGAACATCGACTGGTTTTTAAATTGAATTAGGTTTTATTGGGGTTTTAATTGGTTTTAGCACAGGTTGGGTTAATTTAATTAGTTTTTAATATTTATGATATATTTATTACCGGTTTTATGTGTATACGTGGTTTTATTCTCCTGTGCACCGCCCCGAGTCCCTTTTTGGGAGAATGGGGCGGTATACAAATTTAATAAAATAAAAATAAAATAAAATAAAAACAACTGTGGCAAGAAAAGTTGTAAAATGGGGCAAAACTTACTTAACAAATGTCGCCCTTAGCAACAGAAATTTTGAGCACAATTGTGGTCATTAGTCAAAAGCTACCTATATTCTAATGTGTATAATGTGCAAGTATGCTGTCAATATTCTTTATGTATGGCCCATCTTTTATGTTGCAGATGGTCTTCACAATTGAGCAAGAGGGTCTGTGGACTGTACACAATATAATATTTATATAATTTTATCTTAATATTTTTAGCAGAAATAAAATTTAACACCTCACTCAAATCTTATTGCTTTATCAATGATTGTATAGATTTAAAAATCTAAAGCATGCACAGTAACTAAAATTACACGCCATTATGGCTCACTTCATCTTACCTGAAGATGCTTTTCTTTCAGTTTCTTCTTACTGGAATCTTCGTCACAAAAGATTGAGAAGTTATCTATACTAATGATGCAGCCATAATTAATCTGCTTTCTTTGAGAAATGTACATTTTATGCTGAGTTTCTAAAACTACCCCACTCATTGGTAATTCTGTGAAAACATCTTCATATGCCTTATCCTCATGATCTTCTGATGAAGAAATTTCTGTCCTTGTCATCTTATCAATTTGAAATTCAGAGTTAATCCTAGCTCTTAAGTCCGAAGAAACGGTAGCCCCTTTTAATATAGTAATTTCACACATTCTATCTTCTTGCTCATCCAATCTTGGATTAGGATGAATATGAGAAATACTGGGTGCTGAGTTGTCTGTGTTTTTATAATCTGCAAAAAATAATAATCCACTATCTTGTTGTTTTGCTTCAGGCTTTTCATTATACAAGTGGTCAGTAACTGTAGTAAATGCCAAGGCCATCTCATTATGTGTGAAATGAGATATACATGAAGGACTTGAATACATTTTCAAAAAATAGCCTGAATTTCCACAGTTGTTTTGTCCTTTATCTTATCAGACGTTTCAAGGAGGTTGTCAGTGTCAGCAAACAAAAAATAAAATAAAATGTCAGCCTTTCTTTCTGATTGAATTGTTGAACTTCCATTCTTATAAAACTAATCCATTAGGATATTTTACTTCTTTAAATGTCATAGGAATAATACATTCTTATGTAGTAGAATCTCCTTTTATGTATTTGGAATTATGAGAAGTATCCAATACTTGTTATTCCTGAAATTAAAAATAGTGTAAAAATAGTGTAAAAAACTTTACTGTGTTTATACTTCTAGTGAAAATTTTTATTTTAAAAATTAATAAGTTGGAATGTCAAGCTAGATCTTGGAATCAATTTTTTACCAAAAAGATTAAATTACCTACCTTGTTCCTGAAAATAAGAACTTTCCAGATAATGAGCCCAATCGGGCTTTTGAGTGCATGTGCTAAAATAAGCCTTCCCCTGAAAATAAGCCCTCCCTGAAAATATTACAACACACAGCAACCATGAGTTGACCACGCTTGCCCGCTCCTGCACTTCAAAAATAATAAGACCTCCCCTAAAAGAAGGGCAAGTGCTTATTTCGGGGGTCAGCAGAAGTAGCCTGCAGTACTGCACTCTAACCACTGCGCCACCACAGCTCACAATCCTTCCTCTGATATTACAACTAGGAAATTACTTTTCATGGTTCTCATATCAGTTTGAACATATAGGCAGGCAGTTTGTGGGGTACTACTTTGCATTTGTCATGGAAGGGAAGGAGGAATGGCTGAGTTCATGTCTTCTTATTTCATCAAGCCATGATTTGTTGCTTTGGGAACATAACGCTTATATCCAGCCCTCAAGTTGGAACACAATTATTATATATACTTTATGCTACAGAAAATATACATATGTAATGTGTGTTCAAAGCCCTTTATATGATTATCCTATGGAAAAGTACAGGAAGTCTGATGTTTTAGTAGCTAAAACACTTTGTCCTGAGTTTTGAAATGTGAATGCTTCTAAAGAAATTGAAATAGCTTAAAGGATCCCAGAAAAGTTTGCAGTGCACCTCAATAAAGATAAAAAAATGCACTGGTTTATACTAACTATATAAAAAGTTCAAATAGTTCAAAATAAAAATAAAACAATTATCTTACTATGTTAGTGAATTATTTAATTGTGAGATGGATACTGCATAGAAAGTAGGGTATTACAAATGTAGATATAATAGACATAGTTATAGGTTATAACTGCACAATTTACAAAATAGACAGACAGCTGCAGGATCACCTAATCATTTGTATTTATTACATTAATGTCCAATCCTAGCTTGTTACATTTTCCAAATTTCAATTATAGACTATAAAATGCTGAATGATACCCGAAGACACTAGAACATGTCATCATAAGAGTATATTTCAAAAAACTAGTAATGTTTATTTGTCCACTTTTTCCAAAGACCAGCCAATTCGTTTTATCCCCTTCCCCCTGTTTTTGTAAATAATGTTGTAAATATACAGTATTTACTGTATTTTAAAAATGTTTTAATGATAGAATATTATTTTAATTTGAAGTCATTGTTAAATTTATTAATCATGTTTGAAGTGAAAAACCTTAAAAGCAATATACAGAAAAATTAGTGTACTGTTTTTAATAAAAAGGTCATGATTATGTTTTCATTCACATTTTCTAGTTACTTTAATAGTATAATTAGTTACAACATGTTATTGTAAACCAAATAAAATATATAGAAAAAATAAGAAGAATATAGAAATGTATGTATTGTGCATTGTTTTACCTGCTCCGTTCTGCAATTTTTCCATGAATATAATAGCAGGAACTCGGCCAGTAGAATACCTTCGTAATGCTGGGGCAGAAGAGAATGGGAGATGAGTAGATCTTTAACAAAGGTTCATGCTTGTTCCACAGGAACTCTGTCAACAGAAGAGTGTGTGAGAATCCCTGAGGCTAGAACAGCCTTCTGCAAGTACTGGCCAAATTATTATTAGAAAAAAGACAGAAGGAAAGGAACAAATATGCTTCAGAGGAAGAATGGCTTCTAAAATGTAACATTTCATGCCACACGAGGCTCTTATATCCTCTCTGTTTAATTCTGAAGTCAAATATAACTATAGTTTCTGTCAGAATTTGAGCAAATTAAATTAAATGGCATTTTTAGTAGAACTAAAAGGCATTTTGAGTAGACTGAATGAAAAGTCATGTTCAAACTTTCTTTACAATTTAGCAAGCTTTATAAATTGTATCAGAAGACATAAAATAGGAGTTACATAGCATCTGTATCAATAGGGTCTTGGTATTTCAGTCTAGGTCAGTGATAGTCAACCTGGTCCCTACCGCCCACTAATGGACGTTGCAGCTTTCATGGTGGCCAGTAGGGGTTTTGTCCGATACTGAAGCACTTTCCTTTTTTTAATTGCTTAATTCCTTAATTGACTTCCCTACTTTATAAATCACCATTACTGTAGAAGCGGTGGGTGGTTAGAAAATTTTACTACTAACAGTGATACAAAAGTGGGTGGTAGGTATAAAAAGATTGACTACCCCTAGTCTAGGTAATGGAAAAACTCCCTTAGAGAATTGCTTATTCACATTCTGCTGCATGGGCTTACAATTAGGAAGGGACATTGAGGTGTACATTGCAAAAAATAGAATATATAACTAGACAGAGTGGTATCTCAAAACATTTAAATACAAACTGAGGTACACTAGGATATGTTAGGCCAGGTATTAGCTCTCAGTTAAACCTACCCTACAAAGAGTTTGTTATGGGTAAAATTGAACAGAGTGATAGTGTGTAAGCTCTTGGAGAAGAAGTAGGACATACATCCTATAAATAAATAACCTGGAATTCTGTATCACATATATTTAATTCAAAAGACTTGCTATTGAAACTTCAGTATATACTGTATCATTTATAGAATTTCTTCATTGATTTTAGAAGGAATGGAATGGTTTGGGGGGGGGGGGGGTTAACCAGAAAAATTGTCTTGGTTTTCCATTTTGCTTCTGAGATTGCAATATGTTACTATATTTCTTCCCTACTACTTATAGTTTCTTAAAAAATCCTTTTATGCCATAAAAGCTCAGGAAACACCTAACACCCCTTTTAAAATTCTGATTTGCTTTTTAAATAAAATATGTTCTTTCTTTATTCGTGCCAGAAGCACCTTCAAATTATACACATATAACACTAAGCACAGACCAAGTAAAATATGGATAAAATTGTTGAATCATTATAATGCCATTCAAGAGGTACAAAAAAACCCTGATTTAATATTCCCTATGAAGATTTTCTCAATTTTCATTCAACTGATGCTGAGCTGATTCTTGTCAGAGGCTGCTTTCCTGGGCACCAGCCAAGACCTACAGTAATCTTGTTCATTGTCCCTTGCCCTTTCCAAATCTGCAGAGACAAGAATATAAAGAAGAACAGTTGTCTTATCTTCTCGGAAAACTGTTCACAAATTTACAGCACATCCAGTGACCCAGCCTTCCCTTTACCCAATGAAACTGGTGCAGGAACTAGATTCGTTTTCATTGATAATTTATTCTTATCTTGTTATGCTACTATGAAGGTATTTCCAAAGAATGTGCACATTTGTACATTCTGCTGCAATAATTAATGACTTTACTTTATACTAGATGATTATGTGCGGTATTATGTGGGATAAAAGAGCTGTGGTGGTGCAGTGGTTAGAATGTAGTACTGCAGGTTACTTCCACTGACTGCTGATTGCCAGCAGTTTGTCAGTTTGATTATCACCAGCTCAAGGTTGACCCAGCCTTCCATCCTCTCGATGTCAATAAAATGAGGACCCAGATTGTTGGGGGCAATATACTGATATTGTAAATCGCTTAAAGAGGTCTGTAAAGCACTGTGAAGCAGTACATAAGTCTAAGTGCTATTGCTATTGCTGGCATGGTTCCTTTTCTATCATACACAGGGTGATCTATGAGCTACTTTGACACCGAAGGCAAGGAACATAATGCAAGGCTGTAAGTAAATTCTATGCAGAGTAATACTTTTGCATCCTCTAGGCCAGTGGTTCTCAACCTGTGGGTCGGGCCCCCTTTGGGGGTCGAATGACCCTTTCACAGGAGTCACCTAAGACCACCGGAAAACACATATTTTCGATGGTCTTAGGAACTGAGACACCAATTTTATGGTTGGGGGGGGGGTCACCATAACATGAGGAACCGTATTAAAGGGTCATGGCATTGGGAAGGTTGAGAACCACTGTTCTAGGCTACTGTTTACTTCCTAGCTTTGGATATCTTAAAATCTTGTCAAGTTACTGTAAATACTAGGCTGTTCAGGTTTGTTCGTTTTTTTCTTACGTTTCTTTGTATTTTTCTCAAAGTTTTCCCTTTGTCTAGATTGCAGATTGGTTCATTTTGAATATAACTTGATTTGTCCCTGTACATTGTTAGGAACAAGAAATCAGGCCTTTTTATAAGATACTTCAGCATTTAAGTCCTTATCAAAGAAACTCTTCTGGAAGGTGTAGACCTGCTCAGAATTAAAATGAAAAAAAAAGGCTTGCATTAAGTATACTTTGTAACATCAATAAAGTACTATTTGGCAGAATAGTTACTTATTCCAAAGCTTCACTCTAAAACATGTTTAGTTTGAGTGGAATATTTTTAAGGTATTATAAAGACTATTAAGATGAGAATTGTGCTTTCGTTCTGTTGATACAGTTTTGTGTGTGCTGTATTTGCAGAAAAGATATAACAATTCATGAGACCTATAGAACTGCCGGAAGTTACTCCAACATTGACAGTGACATTCAGCAATTTCAGTAATATTTTTCTTTGAAATTTGAGAATGATTAATTTCATGTTAATTGTCCATCCTGACAAGTGATAAGAATTTAGATGCAGTTCCATTCTCTTAAATCAACAGCAAAGACGGGGTTCTCAATTTGATATGTATACATATTCAACCTATTCTCCTGGATAGGCACATAGCTTCTTTTGTGCCTATACAAAGGTGTGCATTCCCATATAGCCCAGAAGTGGCCTAAGCAAGTACTAAAGGCTCAGCAACTTCTAATACCTGTCAAATTGTATAGTTTCCTTAATGTCTATATATATATACCTTCTCTGTATATCCCTTCAATTTATCACTGACCTCCAAATTAATATTAGAATTAAGTTATAACAAAGAGCTGGAATTTCTGGGTTATAAAATCAGTTATCCACCAGGGATACTATAGCTGGACTATATAGGGTGGCGGTGATGGTGATAAAAACAGATTGGCAGAACCAGACCTGATATATTCTTTAGAAGATATTGGAATTTTTTTTAAAAAAATCTGCATATTGTGTTTCCCCAAAAATAAGACAGGGTCTTATTTTCTTTTGACCCCCCCCCCCAAATAAGCACTTGGCCTTATTTTCAGGGAAGTCTTATTATTTTTGAGGTTCAGGAGGCGGTGAGTGTGGTCACCCCATGGCTGCTACTGTGTTGCAATATTTTCAGGGAGGACTTATTTTTTGTGGAGGGCTTATTTTAGCACATGTGCTCAAAAGCCCAATTGGGCTTATTATCCAGGGAGGTCTTATTTTCAGAGAAACAGGGTAGTTATACACACTGCAATTATACTTAAGGGCCATAAAGACATAATATGTACATGCAGACTTGGACAATGGACATTGTCCATTCTGTTCACCATGACCATATGGTAAGTTTAGTCTCGGCTCTTGTCTTCATCCACACACTAAACATGTGTTGACGGAATGGGACAATTTGCTGTAGCCACCTGGATGTTGCCACCTGGATACAAGACACACATCCTTCTCCCCAAGCCCGGGTGCAATTGGCAGCTATGCCAGCACGGATGCAGATAAAATTCCCTAAGCTCAGAATGATGTGTGTGTCTATCTGTCTATCTCATGGTGAGTTGCCCTCCTAGCAAATTGCCCAGGGTGAGGTGTTCCACATCTAGGTGGTGGCAGTGAGTTGTCATAGACCTCGTGTTGAGGCTACAACAGATAGATAGATAGATAGATAGATAGATAGATAGATAGATAGATAGATAGATAGATAGATAGATAGATAGATAATTGTTTTCACAACTTCCTGTTAGGGCCCCATTAAGGGAGGAGACATACTGTTTCCCTCTCTGCCTTTCGGCTCATCACCAGAGACCATCTAGACAGAGAACCATGAATTACGTTGTGTAAATTTTTTTAGATATGTGTGTTAGTTTTATGAGCTGATCAATAAATTTAATCTATCTTGGTCTCTCAAATTTAAATTTATTGATCAGTTCATAAAACTAACACACACACACACACACACACACACACACATATATATATTTGTGTTACATTTTTGAGCTGATCAATAAATAAGTCAGGGAGACTAGGATAGATCTATTTCGAGCTTATTAGCTCTCATCAGCTAGCCATACCCTTACTGGGATTCGAACCAGGGCTGTATTACATGCCAGGCGAGAGCCTTGCCTTTAAGCCAGCTAGGTTCTGTTCTTGTCAGCTGAGACGGTTTGAATCCCAGTAAGGGTATGGCTAGCTGATGAGAGCTAAAATGCTAGAAATAGATCTATCCTAGTCTCTCTGAATTATTTATTGATCAGCTCAAAAACGTAACACAAATATACATACATACATACATACATACATACATACATACATACATACATACATACATACATACATACGTATCTCACTTGTGAAGGCCAAAGATTCCCCTAGTCCAGTGATGGCGAACCTATGGTAGGTGGCACGGGGAGCCATTTGGCAGGGCACCTAAGGCATTGCCTTGTGAGCTAGCCAGCGTGCATGCGCATGCTGGCCAGATGATTCAGCCATTTTTAAAGCCATTTTTCACCCTCCATAGGCTTATAGGAGCCTGGGGAGGGCAAAACAGCCCCTCCTGCTCCACCTGGAGGCCCTCGGGAGGCTTCAGGAGCTTTCCTGAAGCCTCCAGAGTACTAAACACGAACACTAAACAAGTGACTTCCGGTTTGCTCGTAGGGCCCTTTTGCTCAAATGTCCCTGAAGGCTCTGGAGGACTAAAAAAGGCCCTACGAGCAAACCGGAAGTCACTTCCAGTTTGCCCGTAACATTGTGTTTAGTCCTCTGGAGGGCCTCTGGGGAGGAGTTGTTTCCGCCCTCCCCAGGCTCCTATAAAGCTTCTGGAGTCTGGGGAGGATGAAAAAAGCATGTAAAAAATGGGGGAGGAGGACCTGTCATGAGCTCATGCGCACTGGGGCGCACACATTGCATTATAGGTGTGGCACGCCAGTGCACAACACCCCCCTGCACGTCCCCCCTTATGGCACTCAAGCCTAAAAAGGCCATCACTGCCCTAGTCAATTTTTATAGGTTCAGATTAGCATTTCTGTCCAAATGGTAACGGTAAAGATTCCCCTCACACATATATGATAGTCCTTCCTGACTCTAGGGGGTGGTGCCATCCCTGTTTTAAAGCCGAATAACCAGCACTGTAGGAAGAGATCTCTGTGGTCATGTGGCCAGCATGACTAACTGCGCTGTTACTTTCCCACTAAAGTGGTCCCTATTTTTCTACTTGCATTTTTACATGGTTCCAAACTGCTAGGTTGGCAGAAGCTGGGACAAGTAACGGGAGCTCACTCCGTTACGCGGTGCTAGGGATTCGAACCTCTGAACCGCCAACCTTTCTACTCAACAAGCTTAGCGTCTTAGCCACTGAGCCACCACATCCCTTTCTGTCTAGGCAACAAAATAAGACTTACACAAACAGTAATATCATATATTCCATGTATTAAATATTGATGCTTCTGCTAGTGATGATATTTACAATATGGTTTGTGTTCTCTGAACATTAAGATGATTTCTTAAATATCCTTCCTGAAAATGTCAGGCTTGGGAAATTAATAAAGTGTTTTATTTCAAATATATAACGTGTTAGATATTGACATAGCATAAGTGAAAAGGCTTTTGGGATGAATGCAACTGTCTTTTTCATGCTCAGTGAAGGTAATATAAACCGTGTCTATTTATTAGTATTAATTTTTGACTGACCTACATAAGAAATTGTCAGGATAATTACAACTCAGGAATAAAGTCAATCATTTCAAAAACATAATGAGCAACAAAATAGAATAGGGCTTACCACAGCTATAGAAGACAGAACAAAAGCATACATAATATTTAACATTTAAATGGTAAGAACATTTTCATTCAAGTGACGTGATCTAGTAAATTTAGCAGTAGTCAAATTTTTGAAGAAAATTAATATCTTCCTTATATTACACTTTGTATTATATTTATACTTTACAATTGTAAAATGGTGCCTTCCCTCTGGAACAGCTTATCCTGAGATAAGCTATTTGAATGCGCCTGACTGTCAGTGTTCCAGATAGTATCCAAAATTAAATCAGAGTCAAAGTACTGCTCAAAGTCCCAATTTATTAAGAGAGCCATGCTGGCACATCTGGGAAAACCCAAATCTGAAGCTTCTCAGTTTCCCCCACCCAAGTTAAAGTTCATGATCTTGCCCCCACACCCACAGTTCCATTACATGATCCAATCTTCCACTGCCATGCTGGCATTTCCACCCATCCAGTTCCGGTCAGGTGCCCAGGTGCCAAGACAAAGAATCTAGAAAGGAATTTTATTTCGACTACATAACAATCTCCCCTCCCAATTCCCCACTATAGAAACAGTGTACTAGAATAATAGAAGTGTGGCAGGCCAAAGATCCAAAAGGAACATGGATGCAGCCCTGACACTGACCTTGTTGGCTTTCTTCAAGGCATTAAAAACCTGGCTTTTCCCTGGGTATTAATCAGGGGTGGGTTTCTGGGGGATCGGCCAGGATCGGGCGAACCCTTTCGTAAAATTTCCGGATCCCGAGCGATCCCTTTGGATCGTGGACCCGGAAGTAAGTCGCCGCTGCTAACTGCTGCTCCCAGCTGGGGCGGGCAGGCAGGAAAGCAAGCAAGGCGACTGCGCTGTCTTCTTTTTCCCTCAACGAAGCGCCGCCTCCTCCTCGCCCATGCTTCGCTGAGGAAAAAAGAAGACAGCCAGGCCGGCTCTCCGAAGGGGTCCCCCTTTCCCCTTCTCCATGGGGGTGGGTGGTGGGGGTGGGCCGCCTTGCTTGCTTTCCTGCCGGCCGGCCCAGCCCCTGCTGCTGCTGCCGCCGCCGCCGCTAACTGCTGCTCCCAGCTGTCTTCTTTTTCCCTCTGCGAAGGGTACTGGCCGCTGGCAAAGCGGGAGGCTCGGGAAGGCGGCGGGAGCGCCTTTCCCCCCCCTTCCCTTTGCTCAGCCACCTCTTTCCCTCTACGCCTAGCCGCGAGTGGATTCTCCTTGCGTGTTTCCCGCCGCCTGAAGTAGATTGTGTGTGTGTGTGTGCTTTCTTTTTTTTTGGCCGGCGGCTCCTGGCCCGAGCGCTGCTCTTCGGAGTTGTCACGGCAGCAGCGGGCGCAGGTTGCCTTTTCCGCGCGCCTCCTCTTCTTTCTCCCCGGCAGAGCCATGGGGCTTCTGTCGCAAGGCTCTCCACTCAGCTGGGAGAAGACGCAGCGGCACGCGGAGCACGTGCGCAAACACGGCATCCAGCAGTTCCTGCACATCTACCAGGCCGTCGGGGAGAGGCACAAGGACGTGCTCAAGTGGGGCGACGAGGTGAGCGGCCCACCCCCACCACCCACCCCCATGGAGAAGGGGAAAGGGGGACCCTTTCGGAGAGCCGGCCTGGCTGATAGAGGGATCCTTCGGCTGCGCTTGGGAAAGTCTCCCAATTGAGATAGGCCGCCACTCCCCCCTCCCCCCCCGTCTTCTCAGGTAGAAGGTCGGTGCTGGAAGAGCGGGGAGGCTTCTGGCTCTGCGCCTTGCCAAATGGAGGGGACGGGGGAGGCTGGATGCGGGGGAGAAGCGATCTGTTTATTTAAATCGGAATTTCCTTGAACGGAGTTTAGGTGTGAGGCTTAGAAAACAGACCGGCAGCCGTCAAGTCCCTTCCCTGTCGCTGACCTACCTGAGGCTGGTTTCACAAGCCAGCAAGCCCCCCCCTCCCCTCTTTCTGTACCATTAACTGAAATATATATATATACACATATATACAAATTGGCCACTCCCACCCGGTCACATGGCTGGCAAGCCACTCCCACCCGGTCACATGGCCGGCAAGCCACTCCTACCCGGTCACATGGCCAGCAAGCCACAGAACCTGTTCCAAAAATTTTGAAACCCACCCCTGGTATTAATCCAGAACAGTAGAACTTGTTTGTTTTGGCAAATCTTAAACCACATAATGTGTACTATCTGAGCACGTGTGAAACACATATCTTTGTACATAGGAATGGAGCAATGTCCTTGCTCCTAAATTTGGTACTTCCTTGTTTCCTTTGTTTAACCCAAGGCTGAAAAATTAATAAAGCTACTTCATATTACTTCTGATAGTTCATATCAATTTCCATTGGATTGCATGCACTTCTCTGCACTTAACTGTTTATAAATAACACTGCATTCAGCATTTAGCCCAGCAGCATTCACAATACTTGTTCTGATTGGCAATTAGAAGGAATGAGTGAGTTAAAACGTGCTGATGCAGACTACATCAAAGCATGATTTTACTAATTTTTGTTTTGAAATCTAGTGAAAATTACCTTGAGTATAACAACCACACAGCAGTAGATTGGCAAGACAATTAAATTTAAAATGCAAATTCAAGTTCCTAATCAGGATCAAACCTTTTTCTTTTGTAAACATTTGTTTTTTGCCTATGTCATTAAAACTAATAGTTCTGAAATGACTACAGTTTATAAACGTTCACAAAGACATCTGCTCTGTATGGCCTTGTAATTCAACAAAATAAAACCTGTCTTCTCTCTGGAATTAGTTTTGGGATGCAATCAACGATTGGTTTTTTAAAAACAAAATCTCCCAAAAATCTTCAAAAGAACAGAAAATCAGGGTATCAATGATAAAGTCTGGACCTGGAAAAAATAGTTAAAACATTATCATTTAGATCTACAATAATCTGTAAGGCCTAGAAAAAAGGATAGGAAATCAATTTGTTGAACGACAATGGAAACTATATAGAAATATACATTAAATCATAACAGCATTACCTTTGGAACATTACACCATGGAAAGAAAATTCAGATAAAACTAGTGGAAAAGATGACTAATTTTATAACTGCTGTCAGAGCTGGTTCCTAGCATGGTTGCTTTCATTTTGGCGATAAAGAAAAGTAGAGTTAAGGATATTCAGTGTGTTTAATGTAACTTAAAATTTAATGGAACTTAAAAATATGAAATGCAAGCCTTACTCATTTTGGTTGGGACAAATAGGATCCCCGTCCAAAAGAGAGAACTATCCAACTTATTGTATAGCTGACGATTGGAGTGGGGAGAAAAAGCCACAAAAAGATGAACTTTGATTTCACAATGAATATACAATGATTTTGATACACATCTGTTATTGCATTCTTGGTTTCTTTTCTATAGTAAATTACTTAACAGAAATTGCGTGCTTTGGAATTATTCAACTTTAGCCTAACCTTATAGTAAGGAAACCTGACACAATAACACTCACAAAGATACTGTAGGTGATCCATGGTGTGGACAACAAAAAAGTAAAGTAAGATGAAATAAAACATCAATAAAAGAAATATTAAATGGCCTGAATCTCTTGAATTCACAAAAAAAATGTAAGTTCTTGCCCCAAATTTGAGATTTGTTGGTTATTGCAAATTTTTAAAATTTAAATTGGATTTTTTAAAATTTTTATCAAATTTATTTTAATAAAATACTTTTGGAGTAAAAATCTATCTAAACATAGTTTTCTATTTAAGATACATTAATAATTTAGTTTATTCAGCATGAAATGGAGCTTAGTTATATAGCATGAGGCTACATGACAATTCTGCAATATTGGGACTGTCGGTGAGTTAACAGCAGGTCAGAGGAGGAGCTCTTGCAGGACAGAGACAGTTGCGCTTTAAAAATTATGATTTAAATTGAATAGATTTACATCAAGCCTTTTTACTAGTGATTTACATCATGATTTAAATCATGATTTAAATTGACTTGATTTAAATCAAATCTACCCTGAAAGGTATCTAATGCTACAGTCATAGTGACAAGTGCTTTAACTAAGGATGCACCGAGGAAGGGGGAACATATACAGACATACCGCAGGAAAGTATGCATTGGTTGGCGAGACAGCTAAGCTCCTGGAAATGATCTCATCCTTAAGCGCTGCAGAGATAAGAACCTAATAGCATTTTTGGGAAGAGAAATATGTGAAGTGACACTAAAGACAAATCGCTTTGTGATGAGCCAGAAAATAGTATAGACCTCTAAATTCCCAGAAATTTCATTTCCATAGCCATACCATGAGTCTGATCAAAACAAGCTATACCTGCATTTATGGCATTAGTTACCATCGCTAATGACTATTTAGGTAATCGTCACCTTACGACCATAATTGAGCCCAAAATTTATGTTGCTCAGTAAGAAATTTGTTAAGTGAATTTTGCCCATTTTACAATTTTTCTTGCCACATTTGTTAAGTGAATCACTGCAGTTGTTAAATTAGTAACACGGTTGTAAAGTGAACATTGACTTTGCTTATCAGGAGATTGCAAAAGGGGATCACATGACCCAGGGATAGTGTCACTCTTGTAAATGTGAATCAGTTACCAACTTTCTGAATTTTGATCATGTGTTCATGGCAAAACTGCAACAGTCATAAGTGCAAACAACTGTCATAAGTCACTTTTTTCACTTTTTGTAACTTTGATTGGTCACTAAGCGAACTGTTGTAAGTTAGGACTGCCTATACAAAGATAAAGCATTTATAGTAAGTCATCTAAACACGCCCATCTAATATCCCTATAAGTGGGTTTCAATATGTTATCAGGATTCCTAATTCTATCAATGATTAAAGGCCTATTGGTCAGATTTATAAATCTTCTACAACACAACAGGCTCAGTGGGCAAAGATCCTTAAAAGTGCCTTCTTCATGGATTTGCTGAAGGAACCATGTAACGTACATTACAGAGGAATGCATATACATTCACAACTCTACAAAAATGTAGCTCTCACAGTTTCAGGCAGTTGCCTGAAGAACATTTTAGAGTTGCTCATTGCTTTATTCATTCAGTTCTTCTACTATCTACTATTGCTAGCAATCTACTGGCTTGCTTGCATCCAAGTGGTGTCCATTTTTAAGACTGAGTTGTTAAATGTCTTAGGCTTGTAAATTGGAAGTTCTTCTTGTTCTAGGTATTCTCCTTGGTGCTTCTGCACACAGTGTTGGTTATCAATGCTTACTCTCACTTTTAACATGAAACTGAAACTATTCATATTGCAGTAGCTTTTGGATTGCATCCTGCAATAGGTTTATAGAATTTGCTTCCTACATCTTATTTCAAATTTTATTGTTGGTTCACTTATTGCCTGGAAGCCATAATTTGGTAAATTTTTGGCTTAATTAGTATAATGTTGAATCAAGACACTAGTACTTGTTCAACATTCACAATTTTAAAAACCTTAGCAGATAATTATCCATGAATAAAGCCTCTGGCCAATATGATAAAGAATGTGCAAACCTTAGACATAAAAAAAACGGTGCATACTAGCTGAATATTGGTGATAAATAAAGAATCTTTGACTATCATCGTATCATTCGTATCAGCAATTTAATAAAAGAAACATGTTATAGTTGTGAAAAAAATAATATTCAAACTGCCTACTTCAGCTCCTATTTGTGACAAATTATGAAGTAATTCATTGGTAGTAATTCATCCTGAATATAAGACATGGAAAGGTGGGAGATATACATAAATAGAAAGTACAAAAAGAAAATTAGTAGTTTTGTATTAAATAATATCAGCAATTTTATTTGGTGGTATAGCCTCTACCCCTATTCAAAGTAGAGAATAGACATGTCCAATGTCTTTAAAAGTACTTTTAAAATACTACTGATGAACCACAAAACACAGTAACTGCCCACATTAAAACTAATTTATGTAAAAACAATTACAAACAGAGGTCTCTAGTAGCAAAGATCAATCCTACATCTGTATTTTTTTTCTTTGCATATCAATCCAGCTTTGTTCAGATAGTCATTCCTGCTAAATAGTCCACAATTGCTACAATATGGAAGATCAAACTTAATTGGGTATAAAATTACACAATAATTAAATTGTCTGTAAAT
This sequence comes from Rhabdophis nuchalis, assembly GCA_039707465.1. Classification (NCBI taxonomy): domain Eukaryota; kingdom Metazoa; phylum Chordata; class Lepidosauria; order Squamata; family Natricidae; genus Rhabdophis; species Rhabdophis nuchalis. Next base: position 41,021,920 of record CM077649.1, on the reverse strand, counting down.
GTGGCACAGTCAAATTAAACCTAACCAAATAATGTTTCAGACACAAAATGTTAACATAATATTGGCGCCATATGGTTGTCAATTTGTCTTTCACATAGCTGTCATTTTTCATCCTTATCTACTGACCATGTTGACTTGGCAGATCATACTTGCATCACAGCCAAAAATTTCTAACAGCTGGCATAGTACTCCTATACTGGTGCAAAGGTGGCTAAGTACCTGGTAAGACTCAAAATTTAGTATACCCCCTAATCAAATTAGGAACTAAATAATCAGAGCAGCTGTTGAGTTTGTACTCTGTAAATTAATTTCTGCACCACATTCTACTAACTTTTAAAAATTTTCTCACCATTATTTTGCATTCTTATAAAAATAATAATGCAATCATATTTATCTTTACACAAAGATGCACCCTAGCACATTTAACAGGACTATTTTTGTTTCCAAGAACCTATAAGTAGCAATAGCACTTAGACATATACTGCTTCAAAATGCTTTATAGCCCTCTGTAAGCGGTTTAGAGAGTCAGCATATTGCCCCCAACCATCAGGGTCCTCATTTTACCCACCTCTGAAGGATGGAAGGCTGAATCAACCTTGAGCTGCTCAGATTCAAACTCCTGGAGTGAGCAGTGAGTTAGCCTGCAGTACTGCATTCTAACCTCTGTGCCACCACAGCTCTATCAGTTTTTCAAACTGGACAACTTTAAGATGTGTCACCTCAAGTTGTTGTGAGGGTTAAGTGGATCACCACCACATTTATTTTATTTTATTTTATTAAATTTATATCCCGCCCTTCTCCAAGAGGACCCAGGGCGGCGCACAGGAAATTAAAATACATACAAAAAATACAATACAAAATTTAAAAACCTATTAGATCCCCGGATTAAAACTATCTATGGCTGGATCTGATTTTACCTAATGGGCAAGATTTTTTGTGGCAGGAAATGCAGTGGTTCTTAAGCAAATTCATTTTACCTGATGGGCAGTTTTTGGCAGAAACTAGAAGCAAACTTTGGAAACCGGCAAAACAACTTCACAAATCATGATCACATGACTGTGGGACACTGAAAATGGTCATAAAGGTGAGCTGGTTGCCAGGTGCCCAAAATGCAAACGTGTGACTCTCTGTGGGTGCTGTAATTCTGAAATTGGGTCATAAGTAGCTTTTGGGCGATCTGTCATAACTTTGAATGTTCAGTATTGACTGTTCTATTATTATTCAAAGACAATGGATTTGAAGTCACTGAGATAATAATAATAATAATAATAATAATAATAATAATAATAATAATAATAATAATAATAATAATAATAATAATAATAATACCACCTCTCAGCGGCTTTTGATACCATCGACCATGGTATCCTATTGCATCGGCTGGAGGGGTTGGGGGTGAGGGGCACCGTGTTGCGGTGGTTCTCCTCCTACCTCTCCGGTCGATCGCAATTTGTGTTGGCAGGAGGGCAGAGGTCGACCTCAAGACCCCTCACTTATTATTATTATTATTGTTGTTGTTATTATTATTATTATTATTATTATTATTATTATTATTATTATGTGATCAGTTGAGAGTCAAGGACTACTTGCATTTGACAAAAACTATCATGTCTAAAAAGTCAGTTAAAATAATCACATATTTCACTATTAAAGGGTCTTGGACTAAGATAGAACTGTAATCTTGAGCACATTTGGTGGGTGATAGTTCGTGTATAAAAGCAAGTAGATCAGTGGTGAAATTCAAATGTTTTTACTACCGGTTCTGTGGGTGAGGCTTCGTGGACATGGTGTGGCTTGGTGGGCGTGGCTTGGTGGGCGTGGCAGGGGAAAGATACTCCAAAATCTCCATTCCCACCCCACTCAGGGGCCAGAGGTGGCATTTGCTGGTTCTCCAAATTACTCAAAATTTCTGCTGGATTTCACACCTGAAGCAGATCCAGGATGCTAGAAAGAAATCCTTCCCAAAAGGCCCTCTCCGCACCTATCTGTGCTCCATAAAGACAAAATACATTTCAAAATTTCGTAACAGGGATCTATTTTGGTGTATTTTGTGGGGACTGATTTGAGGAACTTCTTTCTCTGTATCTTTTTCCTTTTCCATTCCTTTATCATTCTTTTGAGAAGATGGCATTTAAAAAAATATAAATATGCTAGGACCAAAATACAGATTCCATTTTATTTCTGTCTCAAAGCAACCGGAAACTAAAATTTAATAGCAAAAGGCTATTAAAGGCTCCAGATGCTGTATGGGAGAAAGTGTGTTTGGGGGGGCTGGAGGGGGGAGTCTGGGGCTACATAATGATTCTTAATGTCATCCATAACTTCCCTCTTGCTGAGGCCAAACAGATAATTCTGAGGTTTCTGCAAGCAGTACATGAATTTGTAGCTGTAGATTTCCTTGATTGCCCTCAGGCTTTCTACATAACAAATAGATATAAATGATGGCAAGGTAAAAGGACTGGGGCCCTGTTTGCATGCATCAACACTGGAAACCTTTCAGAGGGAAAGCAAGTCACAATTATGCAGCACATTTTCTACTCTGTGAAAGTATTACTTTATATGCACAACAGGTAATTTGTATTTATGAATGTAATGGAAAAAATAGATGTTGTCATCGATATGGAACATTTTTCTAAAAGATTAATTTATATCAGTCATATAATAAGTAATTTAGAATAATATATGTAACCTGAAACATTTGTTCTGGTAGTTCTGCCTCATGAATAAAAATTGGAAAATGAAAAATAGAGTGGCGGCTATTTATATTCAGTAAATAACTTGTATTTTGTTTTGGCTGACACCTGCTGTCCTTGCATTCATCTTGGGGCACTTTTTGAAGACACAGAAAGGATACCTACTGGGAATGCTGTAAAACATCGTGCATTTATTTAGCATTTCCAATTACTTGATTCTTAATGCATGTTTTTACAGTGGAGTCATTAATGTTGTATCAGCACTGAATTTATGGGGTAATTTGTAGCATAGGGTACATTTAACAGCTTTGGACAAAAACTTTTGGATAGCCCTAGACTAAAGCCAGTTTCTACTACTTGAACTTATCTTCTAAGTTTGTATATAATGAACAAACTAATGACAACAGATACACCACAGTACCAAACTCCCTTAAAACAAAGTTTCATTTTTAAAACAAACACTGTAGAAATTGATTGCTTTGATTTCACTCTCTCCCAACATTACTTAGCATTAATTTTATAATCATCTTCTATTCGTATAGTATTAGTGAACTACAAATACTATATTCAAGGAAGTATCCTAACCACTAGTTTTTAGGGATATTAAAGTTCATGAATATTGGCAACTGACTGCGGGATCTATTTTTACCTTGAAAAGTAGGTTAAAATTTTAATATAAAACTAAAAGCCCTTGATTATGGCTCATTCATTCAGCCTACAATTTTGCCTTATTGAACTTTGTAACATCATTGCATTCTGGCCATTCCTATTGTAAGTCTGTTTGGTTTTCGTGATAACACTAATCTTTATTTCCACGATTCTTGCAATGTATTCACAGTCTGGAGATCTGCTGTGATTAAAGAGAGATTAAGATTAAGGTGAAAGAGTGACAAACTGCACTCTGCTTCACTGCTTTTGCTCTTTGACCTAGAAAAGTCTAACTAGATCTGATCGATCTACTGGAATGGGATAGTTGAAAATGGCAATGAAATATGGTGTCATTACAAGGTAAAATTCTACTGATGGGATTAAGAAAAATGGTATTTAATATAATACAGTGGAATCTTCACACTTGGAAAAAGGTATTTTCAAAAGTAGAAGTTTCAGCACACAAGTACTTTGTGTCCATGTACTTTGATATCATCTTACTGTTTAGAATATTTATAGATTGTCCTTACCAAAAACAGAATCATGCTTTGATCATCAAACATTTGTCACCGGAAGACAGGTAGCAAAGCCAGTGTGCTGTTGGTAAGCTTTACAAAAGGAACTGGTAGGAAATATAATTTCAAGATGAAGTTGTATATTAATCTTCAATTTTTTCTCTGTATTTACAATAAAGAGCACTAAAGAGAAATACAGTCAACTGAAGAAGTATTTGCATTATGAGCCACAGTCGCGCAGTAGTAAGACTGCAGTACTGCAGGCTACTTCTGCTGACTACCGGCTGCCTATAATTTGGCAGATTGAATCTCATCAGGCTCAAGGTTGACTCAGCTTTCCATTCTTCCAATGTGGGTGAAATGAGGACCCAGATTGTTGGGGGCAATATGCTGACTCTGTAACCCCTCCGCTTAGAGAGGGCTGTAAAAGCACTGTGAAGCGGTATATAAGTCTAAGTGCTATTGCTACTATATGATTCACTTCTCCCAGGTTGAGAAAGACTGAAATTGAAATGGTACTAAATTATAACTGTATATAAACTATATCGGTGGAAGTGGAACAAGAGCTTTTCCTTACTTGCTCATAGCACAAACATGAGCTGTGTCCTTATGAAATTGCCTTCATCTCATCCTCAAACCAGCCTTAAGTCGATCTTAAGGTTTTATAGCAGTGTTTGCCATTTAAGTAAATAAACCACTGCGGTATAGTCTGACATGTTTCATTAATTAGGTGATCTTTGTAGTAAAACATCAGCCCAATTCCTCCTGGCCATTTTAAGACACACCAAGATCCCTTTTATTAACAATAGATTAACAATAGATTAAAAGATGCTGTATATATCTGCATACTATGAAATCAAGAAATCCTTTTCAAGTTCTTACAGTGAAGGCTAACCATGCATTTCTCTTAGTTTCTTATAGAGATAATTTATAGACATGCAAATTCAGGGGCCAATGGTAAGTTCTTAAAAGTCTTTAGAAGTGGCAGCTGCACACTCTCCACCCATTGAATAGAATAGAATAAAATAGAATAGAGAAGAACAGAATAGAATTCTTTATTGGCCAAGTGTGATTGGACACACAAGGAATTTGTTTTGGTCCATAAACTCTCAGCATACATAAAAGAAAAGATACATTTGTCAAGAATCATAAGATACAACACTTAATGATACTCATAGGGTACAAATAAGCATTCAAATCATATTAGGAAACAATTCAAGCACAAGAATATAACAGTCTTCTATAACTGCTCCAAAGCTATTTTTCATTCTTTTTCTTCAGAATGAAATTATTCTCATAAGGGTTGCAACCTCAGTGTTTATTAAAATGGTAGGTGTAAGGCTGTTGTTACGAGGCAAGACATAACTGTGGCTAGGGTTACAAACTGGCAAACCTGACTTGTTAAAACATTGCTAAACCGCAACCACTATGGGGTAAACCAATTATCAGTGTTTGCATAATACAGTTAATTATAAACCAAGATTTGCAAATGTGGTCACGTTTACATATCATCGTAAAGTAAAACTAAATCAAGCACATTATGGTTTGGAATATGGACATTGGAACTTGGCAGAACCCTGACATTTGGTAAAAAACGCAGGATAGTAGAAATATCAAGAAAGCTGATATGTATTTATAATTCTTTTCCCTGTTAGTTTTTTTAAAATTCTGAAATGTGCAAAGTGGAGCAGAAACACAACTTTTGAAAGAAATATACAGCTTTGTTTGTATCAAAGGAATATCCCTAAAATTTGTCCATACAATACTATTACAGATACTAAAGCAGCCCAATCTTTTGTGTTGCAGTAAAATGTATCTTCCTTCACACTGCTGTTTATTTTTACATATTCTGACACGATCCTGGCACAAGGTAGACAAAAATGATTGGTTGTGTCTCAAGAGATCAAAGTGTAAATTCTATCAAAGAAAATAACCTATAAAAGTAGGCATCCACATACTTGGGTTGATAAATGTGACTTATTTCAAAACTAATGTTTCTGTCATTTTAAATTACAGCTTTTGGAGGCTTTATTCTACATCATTTAACATTCATGAATTACTTTCTTGCTCCGTTTTCTTCTATAAACCTGTTTCCTTAACATAAAAGTAAAGAATGTCAACGATTAAGAAATGTTTCATGTTTCTCATTTACAGCAGATTTGTAATCAGATCTGTATGTCATCATCCCACAAGGACTATAAAGATGATAAAGAAGGGTAAATGATTAAGTCCAAACACAGTTAGCTGGTTTTGCAACAGCCAAATAAAAGAGGTTTTATCTATGCTAGATGCTTTTGGTCAGAAAGAGGGGGGGAAATATAGTGACATATGTGTGACACTCTGTATACAGAATACAGTTACATGAATTTTCTTGATGTGCAGGTTTTGGAGATGGGACTCCAGCAGCATTGATTTTTTTTTTTGCACCCTTTGTCTTATTGACCGCTAATAGTTTTAGGAGGAGCAGTTTAAAGCAAGGAGTGCCTCTTCGCTCCACTCTTTGTTTCTGCTTTGAGTTTTTCTGACTTGAGAATTATATAGACTGTGCATGTTGGCTGTGACGAGTTGTCTCATTCCATTCAGTACAATTTATTTCCAGAAGAACAGAGTCCTTCCTTTCTTCTTTCCTTCTTTCCTTTCTCTCTCCCTCCCTCCTTCCCTCAAAAATGCAGAATATAAAACTAATAATAACTTTGAAACCATCGAAATCAGCTGATGAAAAAAAACCCATCTGAAATGCTTTACCTGGTGGTAAGCAATTATATTTTTTTCTCATTTACAGTATAAAAGAAATGCGAAGGATATATAAGAAAAGTACAATTTACATTGAAAAGCAGACATGCACGTTGTGCGGGTTGCGAACCGGCAGTAACACTGGCAGCAACCCACCTCTGCACCCACCCTTCTGTTGTACAGGATAATGTGCAGAAGTGGAACTTACTTTGGACTACCAATGCAGGAATGGCAACTTAGAATATTTGATTTATGAGAAGGGCTAGCCAGGCACATACAATCATAAGAAGCATTAGATACTGTACATACTTCTCACTTCAATAATTTAATTTACATATCCATGTAGCTGGCAAAACTAGGAAAGCTGGCAATATGGATTTAGATTACTGTAGGTATCTTTACTGCTAATAAATAATGTGGTGTTAATGAAGAATTTTGAAAACTGCAAGTGTTTCAGCCTCAGTGAGTTAATTACTGTATACAATGTCTGTATAATGTCTTTGTACAATTACTGTACAAAGTCTCTGAGGAGTTGGAGTCTCTCTCCATAGTTGGACTGAGTTGCTTATTCTCAGATAAGCATTTTAACTTTCCCACAATTTCTCATACCAAATTGCCTGTCAATACTAGCTTTGAGGGGTGTGCATGTTGTAGTTTGGGTAAGGGCTGGACATATGTAAAACTAATGAGAGACAGAGCTTTGCCTGAAGCTGACAGAGAATTTGGAGATGGGACAAGATTCTAGAAAAGAAGTAGAGTTGAAAGCAGGCTTTTCAGTACATTTCCCACACTTAACACACTGAAGCTGATTTACTGGGGATAATGATGATAATTAGCAGGGCACAAGTAGGAGAATTTTACTGTCCCAGACATACACAGAATCTACTGTAAAACAAGAACAATAAGAAATACGCATGGTGGCGCAGTGTAGTGTAGGAGTGTGCTCATTGCAGTCAGCAATATTTGAACTAGGTCTTACATAGTCATTGTCTATTTATTGATACACAGTATATTTTATACATCTTTCAAAGCATGTAGACTTTTAATAATATTGCTTATTGAAAATTACACGTAGAGATGCTTGATGGATATAAATGTACTAAACATTCGTTGCTTGTGCCCCTCTCAAGTTTTTAATTAGTGTTTATTTTCCTTAAGCCTCTGGCAGTTTTTGCCTAAATTTTGTGCAGCATGCATGATAAATGTATAATCAACTTAAAGTGCTGCAGAACTAATTTCCTGTTGAGTTAGGACAATTACAGCACAATGCTTGGATATATTATGTAGTTTTTAAGCAAAATGTAATCATATTAATAAAAACAATCTATATAGCATGAAAGCCACTGGATTGTGTATATTTAATGAAGATCAGATGATGTTACTGCTATTATATTAAGATACTTGGAATCAGGCACTGAAGCAGAACAAGGAGAACTGTGCCATCTTGTGGCTAGATAATTTCTATCAATAATAGCAAAGAATTGGGAACAAAAACACCAAACAATATTATCTCGTCTGTACAGTCTCATAGTATTGGCAACACTTATTCCCAAGACAATTTGCATAGGATTTACATCATGTGGAGTTCCTGGGTGCTTTCTAAGATGGGTTGTTTTCTTGTAGATGATTCGTTAGATAACTAGGTAATAATCATCAGTGCTAGTGAATGAAGGGTTTGCTCCCTGTTTACATTGTTTGTGTCTCAGTGTTGGTAGTGCGGTGATTTTCTTCTGGGAAGTTCATAGGGTATTGTTTTCTGCTTGTTTTCTGCTTGTTTGTTTGCCTGGTGTTAATCTCTGATTATTGGGTGTTTTATTTTGAAGTGGATATGTTCTGAATGGTGTGTAAATATGGTTTATTTTTATGTGTCCATTAATGGCTGATTTGGCAGAATACCAACCTCATAGCAATTCCCTAGCACTTTGCAATTTCACAGTTGAATCTATAGTTGACTCTGGCTATGTGTGGTGAGATTAAATCACTTGCATCATGTCTTCTGACTGCTACTTGGTGTTCTTGGATGTGTTCTGCTAGTTTTCTGCCTGTCTGCCCTACATAGTAAAGGTTACATTCCTCACTTTAAGTTGTACATGACTCTTTTTTAGGCTACTGTGTCTTTTGACTTACTTAGGATGTTTTGAAAGTGCATTGGTTTGTTTGTTTGCTATGTGATGCTGTGTGGTTGAAATAGTCTGTTGGTTGCTTCTGAGATGTTTCTGATGAAGATGGTGTCTCAAGAGCAGTATCGGACAATCCGACTGGACCACTCTCAATGGATGGCAACTCATTCCCAATCCAAGTGATTTTCTCCTGCAGATATATACCAAATTCCTCTGCTCGGCCCTGTAGAGGGGCTTCCCGCGGCCTCTGGTGAAGGAGGGAGCGGGTCACCCCAAACAGGGTGGCAGGGCGGTTATCTGCGGATGCAATAAGCGTGGCACAATACTCACGTTTGGCCACTCTTATCGCCACTAAGTAAGTCCTAATATGGGCTCTCACTAATGTTCGGTCGGCTTCGGAGTGAGAAGATCTCCATCTGCTCTCTAGGCGTCTCTTGCGGCGTTTCATCTCCCTCAGCTCCTCGGTGAACCAAGGAACCTGGGTGATTCGGTGTCGCATGAGAGGCCGCAAGGGCGCGACTCGGTCCAAGGCCCCGTGGCCACACTAAACCATGCGGCCACTAGGTCCTCAGTCGAGTCATGGGGCAAGACCACAGGTATTGGCCCAAGCTCCCTCTGGAACCTTTCGGGGTCCATCAGGCGCCTGGGGCGGAACCATCTGGGAATCTCTGGTTCCGCCTCCCTGCGGTGGGGTGTAGTGATTGGAAAGTCCAGCTGAAGGAGAGCGTGATCTGTCCATGACAAGGGTGAGATGACTAAATCCCCTCCCCCCTCCTCCGTTTTCCTACTTCTGCCGGCCGGCTCTAGTGCTTGTCCCCCACCCAACTGACTGGTCCCACCCTCCACCCTGGAACCCCCTAAAAGCCGAATTAAAAATTTAGAAAGGAACCCCCTGAGTTTGCGGCGAGGTGGGCCCTACTTAGACATGGGGGCCATACCTGCGAGAGTGGTGACTCTCGCAGGCAGAGGAGAACTCTAATAGCTGTATTGGTTGTGCTGTAGTAGTATGAGAGAGTCAAGCATTTTTTTGACAAAGTTGTGTTACTATCCATTTTGTTAGATGGTGTTGTATAAGCAGTTGGTTTTTATTCTTTTTTCTTTTGGTATCCTGGATTGCTCATCTGAACATTGTTTTTAAACAATTCCTTTTGTGGCAGGTTTGGTATTAGAACACTTGGTTATTGCAATTTGTTTTTCAATAGGCTTGCATTTCTAACTTGCCATATATTCCTCAGTTGATGAGAATATTTATTTTTAATGTATTTTATTTTATCAAGCATAAATTAAATAATAGATATAAGTATAGACATTATTCTGAATACATGAAATGAACACAAATAGAGGGGAATATTAGGACAAGGACAGTAGGCAAGCTGGTGCGCTTATGTATACCCCTTAAAGACCTCTTAGGAATGGGGGTGAGCTTGACAGGAGACTGTCTAAGGTTAAAGTTTTGGTGGTTTGAGGAGAAACCACAGTATCAGGTAGTGAATTCCATATTCAGGAAGGGTAGTGTGTTATTTTATTCTTTCTTGTCCCATTCAGACAAATCAGCCATCAATAGACACATAGTAATAAACTTTAGTTACACACTATTCAAAAGACACACTACAAAAGCTGAAAAGGAAACATACAAGACCAGAATACGCCATCTTCAGCATCCAACATTCAGATAAGCAGGGATTAACACTAGGCGAACAATCAAGCAGAAAACAATAACATAATGAAAGAAGTACCAAGGGAAAAACCATAGCCCACAACACTGGCAGGGTAGTATTATTCTTTTTTTTGCGTGTGCGTGTGTTATATACATTGTAACATGTAACTATTGATTCATAAAGCCTGTTGGAATTTCTCTTTTAATTATAACAATGGGTAAATTGGATAATTTTGCTTGTTCATTTCTCCAGGCAGTGGCAGGTGTCCCAGAGAAGTAGTATTTTCTCTATTTTGTTCTATTTGGCAAAATAGTTCAATAGAGAATTATGACATTTTTATTATATGAGTTTATTTACAAATATAAGTTAAGCAATGACATTTTTATTATACATGTTTATTTACAAATATAAGTTAAGCAGAGATTTTTCCATTAGGAAAAATAAACCATTTGCTCACTATTCATGTTTGTTATTCAAGTCTACATTTATTTAATTGCCCATTAGTAGTTGTTTGCAATTTCTTTTTCCTTTTAATTTCAGTATGCCTTTACAATGAATTTTGGCAACCACTCTGAAATTGTAAATGAATTCAATTCAGTGCAGTTCTCTATTTTTTTCTAACATTAATGCATACCCTTATGTGTAAAGCCGTCAACATATGTCAACAAATTTAAAGTTCAGATTGTATGTTATAATTCCTTCTCTTATATTCCTTTTATGCAACTCCTTCAATTGCAATATAAATAATGAACTATTCTTATTACTGGAATATCTGACAAATCTGAAAGAAACAATTGGCGTAGAATTATTTTTCTCTTAACACAAATCTGTAGGCATGAATTCATGTTTTCAATACATTTGAACTACTCACAGCCCACTTCAATGGATACTATGATTATTAATGTGGCCATTCATTATGATCCCACTTTTGAGTTTGAAATTGGTCCTGGAATCTTCGAAGCTCAGTTACCTATGTCTAATTCCAGTCTTATTTAGATACCAAATAAGAATATGAGAAGGGATGCGCTGGTTAAGTGGCTAAGATGCTGAGCTTGTTGATTAGAAAGGCCAGCAGTTCGACGGTTCAAAAACCCTAGGACCGGGTAACAGAGTGAGCTCCCATTACTTGTCCCAGCTTCTGTCAATCTAACAATTTGTAAGTATGTAAAAATGCAAGTAGAAAAATCGAGAGCACCCTGGTGGAAGGTAACAGTGCTCCGTGCACCTTTGGCATTTAGTTATGCTGGCCACATGACCAGAGATGTCTTCAGACAGCGCTGGTTCTTCGGCTTTGAAACGGAGAGGAGCACCACCCCCTAGAGCTGGGAATGACTAGCACATATGTGCAAAGAGAATCTTTACCTTAAGCATATGAGATGCTTTCAAATGTTTTCAGTAATCAGCAGGATACTTCTTATGATTACTTACTTCTTACTAAGTAAGATACTGAAAAGGTTCAGCTTTATAGTAATTGAGAATTCAAAATGGAGTTGAGTGGCCTTATAATATATAATAATAATTAATTAAGGTAATAATAATAATAATAATAATAATAATAATAATAATAATAATAATAATAAGTTTAATTTATAGACCGCTCCCTCTCCCCAAAGGGACTCGGGGTGGTGCACAGGGGAATTAAAAAACATACAACCATAAATACATCATAAATATATAAAAATCAAATTAAACAAGTTATCCCTGCACTAAAAACCCAAAATGCTAAAAACTAATGAAATATATCAAGAGTTCCTTCTTCATAATCAAGCCCAAGTTCTTCTGCGTCTTCTCAACTTTTTTTCCAGGAGCTAGATAAGAAACATCTGGGATTATGTTCCCAGAAATTGAAATCCTGAAAGCTTTGACAGATAACCACTGCCATTTGTTTATTCTGATGTGATGAAAAGAAATGAAAACATTTACAAATGAAGAAAATTTACTTAAGGCAGGAGTAAGCAGACCATAGGACCCCTTTGGAGATTTTGTTATTTATTTATTAAATTTATGTTACAATTACAAACCTTTTTTTCAATAACACTGTAACTTTGAAAAGTTAGTTGCTAATGAATAGACACAAGAATTATCTGTAAATTTATTGAGTAGTGTAATCTAAACTGAATCTACTGTAAATTCTACTGATATTTTTGATATTGATATTAATTCTGCTTTCTATTGTCTAGGCAAACATACAGTAGTTTTCATAGGACAACCTTTCCAGCTAATCAATTCATGCCCCATGGAAGAGTTATTTGCTCTACAGTTTAACCCTTCGTCTTCATTTCATTAGCAAACAAGAATAGATGTTTGGCTCATGGCTGTTAAAGAGCAGCTGCTGCCTTCCTTGGCCAGAAGTTGAAAACCTGACATATTAAAACATAGACCTGTCTCATGGAGTCAATGTCTCTCTTTTTTATTGTCTTCCTCATTGAGATGACATCAGTTTGACAGCAGTGTAACCATATGTCAATTATAAGAGCATATTTTTTTCTTTTGTAATTAGGAACCTTGAAGCTATGCAACTATCAGGACATGAGGGAAAAGGCACTCCAAACTGAACTGACAGCTGACTGAGTCCAAACTAGCAAAAAAGACCAATATTACTCATACATTTTTCACAAAAATATATTTTATATGAAATGTATTAAGACACAAGACAGAAGTGCTGAGAAATAATTAAACATGTTATGAACATATAGTTGGCTCCAGTGACATATAGTCTAGGCAAGAGCAGCAGTCCCCCGATACCACAATTTTGGCTTCTAGTCTGCTGCAGGGCCAATGTGCACTCACAAAATTACTTGGCAGTTGCTTATTGTAGTGTGGTGAACAGAAATAGTTCAAAAGTGTGATCAGACAGCAGGAAACAGCAGCAGCTAGCATTGGGGTATACCGACTAGGGCAACTGTTAGACAGCAACAGAGATACATAAAATTCTATCCTTTACTTCCATCTAGTGGTTATCCAATTTTTTTCAACCCAGATCTTGTAGCTCCATACAGCTATCATCTAACAGTACTAGGGAAGTGCCCTGAGCTGCCACTGCTGCCTTTTTTTCAGAAGATCAGACTGTGTGAACAAAAGGTCTACTTTGAACATAGCCAATTAACTCTCCAATAAAGCTGAGTCCTCTCTCAGAGGTCTTTTCTTGGCTGCCAGAGAGCATTACTTATGCCTCTTACTGATTCATGAGGCATTAATTTTGCATTCTGCCTTTCTCTATAGTTCAAGAGAACATTGTTATATTTGGAGTTAACATGGCATTTTAAAATGCAAACTGTATACTTTAATCTTTTCACCATATTCCCCAGGTCTGAGTCTGCTCATCCACATAGCTACAGTATGTGTTAAAATTTACTGTATAGACATTCTGATTGTCTTTTTTTTCTTCCTCTGGAAATTTCTTTGGCTTCTATCCTCTGCTCCAGTAGGTAAAATGCACTATTTGGCACTAAAATGATACCTATTTATCTACTTGCATTTGCATGCTTTTGAACTAAGTGGGCTTATTGAATAAATATATCTAAAAATAGTTGCCAATAATACATCTCCTAAGTAATATGCTTTGTTAGGCTAAGTGGTTCTTCTTCCCTGAGAAGAAAATATCAAATAACAACTGGTTTCATTTTAAAAAGTCACATAACAACCTTTATCAATGGTTCAGGGCAATTCACAAAAGCAAACTAAAAATAAAATAATGAAGCTGATTTAAAGTCTGCAGTCCTAAAGATGAAGTTATAACCTAAATATATTATATTGACAATTGCCTAAGTATATTAGTATTAATAATAAATGAAGAGATTTCAACATTGTCTTAGGAGATGTAGGTGATGAAGAAGATGCACTAAAGTAAAAGAAAGGGAGGCATCCCAATTCTTGATAGAAAATATATATTTGATTTGATGCACTTTCAAAAGTGTATTAGGAATATGTTCCTCCATCTGGCCATAGGCGCTAAGAATTTCAATGCAGTCTAAATTGCTTCATCCTTTCTTTGCCAGTTCAACTGATTTCCATGCTATCTGTGAAAGTGATGAAGCAGCATTCGCATATAGGCTGTGTTTTCAGGGTATACATATATATCCACGTTGACTCACCCATGGTTTACTAAGACTAATTTGCTGGATTCACATAACACACCAGACAAAGCAACAGCAATATAAGCAATTGCACACAAGTTGGATTCTCATTAGTGGTACATAAAATACAATCGGATAGTTCACACAAACTTATCATGATTTACAAATTATATTCAGCAGTGTCATAGGACACGCAAAATCCAAATCAAACAAAAGAACACTATCCTAGAATGGCTAGATTTGCACAATTTGCAGTATAAAAAGTAAAATCCGGAGTTCGGTTTCTGGAATTCCTTAAATTTATGGAGAAATTCCTTACATCGCAGGAATATCTCCACCATCGCACTTTTTTTCCTGTGCCCTGCACATGCAATGCGGTTATTCGCCAATCTTCGATTCCAAAGCGGCAGTTTGCGTTTTTTTTCTTTTCTCCCATCCCAGCCACCGTACTAAAACAATAACAGCCGAGGCTGACATGAGGCCGGAAAGCAATGAGCGCCGGCGAACCGAGGCGAAAGCTCAATTAGAACGCATGCGCCGTTACGCCATTCCGGCCCTCGGATCCCCGCACTGGGCGGGAATTCTGGACGTCTTGCGGTGATAGCGCGCGCGGTTTTTCAATCCCATTGTTTTTAATCCGTTAGGTTTTGGTCGGCGGATCGCAGCCATGAGCCTCTGGGTGGACAAATACCGCCCGACCTCGCTTTGCAAAGTAGATTATCACCGAGAGCAGGCGGCGCAGCTTCGCAATCTGGTGAGAGGCGGATGTGTTTGGGGTCTTTTCCTACTTGGAGAGGAAGGAAGAGGAGAAATAAGGTCTCGTTGCATTTTATGCATCCCCGGGGGCATTTCCTTTTGCTCCTCTTTCCTCTTCAAACTTGCTTTAGCGACCATTGTGCTTTTTTGCTGCCTATTTCTTAGCCATTGGAAGACCACTTATTTTCGGGGGCCACTTCTAAGTGGAAAACGGCGTTTTCGAAGCCACGAAATGGTACTTACAAGGTCTATCTTTAACCAGGACATGCATTAACATCGTGCTTGTTACGTGTAATAGACAGAAACTTCCATGATCTGGGAAAAAAGAGGGAGTCCAACCCACTTGGGCCGTCTTGATCTGTCAGTGGCTTTGGATAGTCAGCCACAGTTGTCCATCTGGACAGGCTGTCAGAATTGGCACATGGTGACGGATTAATCTGCTTTGGGGGAATTCAGATAAGGCTCCCTTTGGGGCTCCATTGTAGACTTTATGTTCTTTTAACATTGACATAGAGCCTCTGAGAAAGGTATTTCAAGGTTCACTCAGCCTTCCATCCTTCCGAGGTGGGTAAAATGAGGACCCAGATTGTTGAGAGCAATACCTGACTCTAAACCGATTAGAGCAAGGCCCGCCAACTTTTCGGACTCAGGGACTACTAAGTTGATAATTTTAAATCTTGCGGACCACTAACATGATTTTTAAAAAAAGATAAATAGTATTTAGTGCAATATAAAGACTGCAAATAATTTTTCTGCGAACCACCAAAATTTTCTTGTGGGCCACCAGTGATCCGCAGACCACTGGTTGGTGATTGCTGGCTTAGAGAGGGTTGTAAAGCACTGTGAAGCGGTACATAAATCTAAGGGCTATTGCTAATCTGGAGATGTGGGATAAAGTGCCATCATTATGCAGGTGATACACAGTTCCGCTTCTTTTCATTAGCACAAATGAGATGGTAACAGTTCTGAAACAGTACTTGGGAAGACTAATGGACCAGATCAGGGGTAGCCAACCTTTTTATACCTACCACCCACTTTTGTATCTCTGTTAGTAGTACAATTTTCTAACCGCCCACCGGTTCCACAGTAATGGTGATTTAAAAAGTAGGGAAATCAATTAAATTAAAAAAAGAAAAGTGCTTCAGTATCGGACAAAACCCCTACCGCCCACCATGAAAGCTAGAACACCCACTAGTGGACGGTAGGGACCAGGTTGACCACCTCCGGACCAGATGATGACCAGTAACCAAGCCTCAAACCAGATATGATGGATGCATTTTTTGTAGATAGTTCATCTGTTCAACTGAGTGGTGTCTGTGTGTCTTGTAAAGGAACAAGTTCATAATTGGAGAATGCGGCTAGTTCTATTGCTGTCACTGGTAAAAGGCACTCTGTACCTCCAAAGGCTACCTGGATCTAGTTATTTTACCTGATCAGAAGCAATCTTTCAAGAGTTATGTTCTGGAAATTTCCTGGATGGATTATTGCAGTGTATTGTATACAGGGCTGCCTTTGGAATAAAAAAATCTAGGACCTTAACAGAAAAACAGAGTTTGAAGGGATCTTGGAGATCTTCTAGTCCAAGCCCCTGTCCAAACAGGAGACCATATACCATTCTGGACAAATGGCTGTCCAAGCTCTTCTTAAAAACATCCAGAAATTGTGGGTGGTCCAGTGATGAAGCATCAACAACTTCTGGGAGAAAATCATTCCACTGATTAATTTCACTTTCAGGAAATTTGTCCTTCATTCTAGGTGGGATGTCTCTGATAGGTTTCCATCCGTTACTTCTTGTGTTGCTCTCTGGTGCTTTGGAGAATAAGTTGTCCTCCTCTCCTTTGTGGCAGTCTCTCAAATATTGGAGATATACGTCAATACTATAATGTCACCTCTAGTCCTTTTCTTCATTAGATTAGATCAGTGATGGTGAATCTTTTCGGCATTGAGTGCCCAAACTGGAATGTGCACATGCACGCTGGAAACCTGAAGATCAGCTGGTCTTTGGGTTTCTGGTCATCTGGCATATGTGAAGACCAGCAGGCCAGCATGCATGTACATTCTGAAAACCAGCATAGCAGCTGGTGACAGCGCGCTTGCCCACAGAGGGCTCTGCATGCCACTTCTGGCATGCGTGTCATAGGTTCGCCATCACGGGATAGACATATTCGTTCCTGCAGCTGTTCATCATATGTTTTAGCCTCAAACCCCTCATCTAAATTTTTATGAAGTTTTTGAAGAATACTGTGCCTAAGACAACACTGCATACTTCTGTCCATCTAGAGATAATTCCATTAAGAGTTACAAGTTAAGGTAAAAACAATTTCATAAAAACAAGTTCAAATCCAATAAGCAAACATACTAAAACTGTCTATATTTAAATAACGCCTCCCCCGAAACTCACAATCAGAAGCAGAATTCATTGTACATCAGTTCAACGCAGCTGTTGTAAGATCTCTACACCCTTGAGTAATAATACTATATTATTTTTGTTGATTCCAAATCTGTATCAAAGCTTGACATGTTCAGTATTGTACTCCAAAAGTGGCCAGGATCTTGATCATTGAGATGGCGTTGTTCAGGTGATTAGGGACTAAATGGGATGGGGTTGTTCAGGAGTTTTACAAGATAAATGGTACCAAAATCATCTGCATGCATATCTTAAATATTTGTCTTAAAATCCCCAAGCTTGCTAAAATTTCAGTGCTATTTGTCTTTATTATTCATCCAATTTGGAGCCTCAAAGAGATGTTGAGGGTCCCAGGGCTGTGCTTAATAGTACTGATGAATGGACCAGCATTTATATTCTTAAGTATCCCAGCTATGTTCATCATCTAGTGATTATTAATAACATTACAGTTACACTGCAGAGAGCATGACTTGTGGATATATTTAGATCCAAGTCATTGCCCATTAGAAATAAAATGTTAGATCAATGCAATATTAATGTTTAATCCCCATATGCTTATTTCCCATTGGAATGTAAAAACCGAACACTTATTTTGAACTATGGGCAATATGGTTAAATGATGAACTATTTGAAGATGGGGATTTGCTTTACTTTATAGTTCAGATTTTGAACATTCTGTAACATAAATCTCACAGTTTGGATTTTGAAAGTGCTCTTTATATTTTAATCTCAGCAAGACATAAAGTATTTTCTTAAAAGGTTTCTTTATGAACGTTTATAACATACTTAAGTTCTCCTTTAAATTAGAAAGTATTAGGTTCTTGGATTGGAAGATATACATTTTTGGCAGGCTTAAGTTACAGCATCTCTCTTTGTAGCAATTATTCACTACAGTTTGCCTTTCTTCCTCTCAGACTTGATCCTTCTGATGTAGATGATATTTCACATCTTATTTATGGAGATGTAATACATCCCAGGATAACTGTTTTATGCTTCACTTGATGCCTCTATACAAGGTTGTGTCGTGCCAAATATGAAGTGCAAACACATCGTATACTTCCAGAATAAAATTTGAAATGTTTTGTTGCAAAGCTAGGAATGATTTGAAACTGCTTATTAATGAAAATAATCCATTTTAAACAAAACTCATTCTTGGCCTTTATGATCTAAGACAGATCGGTGAATCTAGTTTTAATTGAGTTTGATACAGCAGCCTGAAAATAAAAAGGCACAGTCCAAATTAAATAACCTCAAGGTGTTAGCTTATGATATTTGAATTTCCTATTTTAAACCTAGTTTTCAGCCTACATTAAATCAAGATTTGGTTAGCCATGAATCTATATAAATAAAAATGTAACATTTTGTTACAGTTTGTTCAAAACCGCTAATCTCCGAAAGTACTGCACCGATCACTTCCAAATTTTCACAAAACGTTCCTTTCAAGTACAGCACCAATGATATATATAGATTGTGTAGATGTCACACCTGTGCCAGGTACACGCAACGGAAATGTAAAAAATGTAGGTAGATGGATACAGAGAGAGCGGTGGGCCACAGGTATTATGTCATCCTTTATGACATAAAATACTCTGTCCATAGGTAGGTAGGTAAGTAGGCAGCTATAGGGATAGAGAGAGGAGGGAGAAATGCGGTAGGTAGATAGGTAGATAGAAAGAGAGAAATACAGTAGATAGGTAGCTTGGGGATTATACAGTGGTTGTGTGAACGTGTTTGTGTGTGCAGGTGTAGATCTACACACAGATTCTTTGGGCCTCAGCAACGCATGGCCGGGAACGGCTAGTTGTTGAATAAATGACAAATAGTTGGGCTATAAAACATGCTAAAACAGAAACTTTGATATTTACTATTTGTAATGGCTGGGTTCACAGAATTTACTAAACACCACCCCATGTTTAACTCAGTTATGAAGCCCAACATAATTTTGTCCTGTGTATAAATTACCCTGGGCATATAACAGCCTGCATTATGCTAAAACAGGCTATTAGTTCATTTAGGTGATCATCAATTAAATTACCTAGAATTTAGCTTGAGAGTTTTAAATATGATTCTGGCCAATTTGATTTAAAAATGTAAGTTCTGCTATTGAACTTCAGTTTCTCAGTTTTGCTACATTCCAAATAATTTTGTGAGGTTCAGCTATTCTTTATATTGCTTCTTGACAATGGACTTCATATTGCAACTTAATATTACTTAAGACATCTGTTTTGATTTGTGTTCTATAAAAGTCCAAGAATATATTTTTCCTTATGTGTCAGGAATCTCTTGGGACTCGTATTGTATATTGACAACTCTCAATAATTGTTTATACTCTTGGACTCTATACAGATAGTCTTCTTCTTATAACCATTTGTTTAATGACCATTCAAAGTTACAACAGCACTGAAAAAGTGACTTATGACCAGTTCTCACCCTTACAATTGTTGCAGCATCCTCACAGTTACATGATCTAACTTTGGCAACTGGCATGTATTTCCAGTGGTTGCAACATCTCAAGGTCTTGGGGTTATCATTTGCAACCATCCTAGGGAACTTCTGACAAGCAAAGTCAATGGGAGAAGCCAGGTTCACAACTACAGTGATTTGCATAACAACCATGGCAAAAATAATCATAAAATGGGGCATGATTCACATAACATCTGCCTTGTTTAGCAATGGAAATTTGGCTCAAAATTTGGGCTACCTGTATAAGTGCATGTCTGTCTTAACAGCATTATGGACAAAGCAGTGTTCTGGGCCCCTTACAACAACTACTCACAGGAATAAAAATGCAAATGGTTAATAAAATTAAACATATATTTGCATGTTAGTATTAATAAAAAATGCAGTAAAATGTAATAAATGTTGCTGTATTTATATGATACAAGGTGCATTGAAGGGTTAATATATACCAGTGATGGATAACCTTTTCCAGATCGAGTGCCCAAAGTGCGTGCATGAATCCCCATAATGCAATGCACACGCATCCCTGTGGACATGTACCCTATCCCTATGCATGTGTATGTGATCCCTCTGTACATGCCCTACCCCCCTATACATGTACTTGTGGCTGCCCCCACACATGCACGTCCCACCCCCCCTGCATGTGTGACAGAGACCCAAAACCAGCTGGCTGATGGGAGGCGCATGCGCATGTGTGGCGGAGCTGAACTGAGGTGATGGCCCATGCCATCAGAGAGGGTGCTGTGTGCCACCTCTGGCACTCGTGCCATATGTTCACTATCACAGACATACACAGATTAGTATGGGGCCCCTATGCTTGTGGGGTCCACGGGCAAGTGCCCATCAGGCCCATGCGTTAAGACAGCCCTGTTAAGTGTATCCTTGACTTATGAATAAAACATCAGTAATCTTCACGTTATAATTGAAACAGTCTGAAGGCTTGGTGGAAATTATGTCTAGTAGGCGACCACATTTTCTTTACAGTGAAATCTAAGCATAAAAGTAATACCTTTGTGTATGCTCCATTTGACAGGTTCAGTGTGGTGATTTTCCTCATCTCTTAGTTTATGGGCCTTCAGGAGCTGGAAAGAAGACAAGAATAATGTGTTTACTAAGAGAGCTGTATGGTTCTGGAGTAGAAAAACTGAGGATTGAACATCAAACTATAACAGTAAGAAATATATTGAAAATAAATCTTTATGTTTAAGAAAATTATCTATAGAGGTTGAGGTTTTAAAATAAGCATAAGTATTATCAGGTCCATCGTTAGATGAATTTCAGCTTATCAGTGACAAGATGCTTTGTGGAATATGTCTTAAATATGTATTCACTTGATTACTGCTTTTCGTGACCCATTTCTATATTTAATTTTTCTTATTTACAAATTCTAAATGCAATAATAGGGGCAGTTAGAAATTAAACTCAGAAAAAGAAATAAAAAATGCGAAAAAAGAAAAATAGGAGAAAGGAAAAGTTGAATAAAGAAAAAGAAGTATATAAAGAAGTTACTTCCAGTCTTCATTACGTAAAAATAAATTTTATACATCACTTTCTTTTCCCCCTGATTCATTCTCTATTTAAAACTATAAATCCCCATCTGTCAGCAGTTAAAGTTCTATTATCTCTGTTATGACTATGGTAGTCAAGATAATTGTACTCACAAAAACTATTTAATTTTACATAGTGAATTCCAAAATCTTATAGTAAAAGTTTCAATTTTACAAATTTGTCCAGAACTTTAATTCATTCTTAATTCAAAATCTTGTTTAGCTTTCTCTATTTATTTAAGTTCTTTAACTTATAGTTAAATTTTATTTTGTTCAGGAATATACATACCTTTCAGATTTGTCATTCTGAAGACCTCTAATAGCATTAAGATGTTTAAATAAGCAATTTCGAAAAGTAATTAGAAGTGAGATTAGGAATTTAGCATCCTTTAATGGCACTGGCTGAGATTGCAAGCTTGATGATTAATGTGTCTCCAAGCACTCAGACCCGCTGAAGATTGCTGTTTTGCAGTCTCTTCACAAAGAATAGTCATCTCTGCATATGTGTGGGATATTCTGTCCTCTCCTTATCTGTGGGAGGTTCCAAAGAACCGGTCTACTCCCTGGTTCTTTGCCACGATTATGGTCTCCTGCCATGTATCCACTCTTCACTGAGACGTGTTTAGCTAGCCATGCTTTCACTGGAAATCCTTTGTGATTGATTACTTAAGAAAAGGAATTATCCCAGGTTTCATGGAACAAAGACAAAGTATTATCAGTCCTAAAGAAGCTATCTAGATATCCTCTAGACCAGGGGTCCCCAACCTTTTTTGCACCAGGGACCGGTTTCATTTTAAAGAAAATTCTGCGGACCGGCTGGCCTAGAGGAGGAGGAGGGGAGGAGGAACAGGCGGCGCAAACGCATGTGGGAGGGGGGGGAGTCGGCTCACTTGGCCCTCTAGGGCAGTGGTGGGCAAACTTATTAGTCAATAGAGCCAAATATCAACAGTACCACTACTGAAATTTCTTTTGAGAGCCAAAAGGTGTGGCCTGTTTTATGGGAGTGGCTCAGTTGTCATGTGACCCGGTGGGTGTGGCCAACTTGGAAAATGTGGTGAAACTCAATGCTTAGCAACCAAAATTTTGGGCTCAATTGTGGTCATAAGTTCTTTCTTTCTTTCTTTCTTTCTTTCTTTCTTTCTTTCTTTCTTTCTTTCTTTCTTTCTTTCTTTCTTTCTTTCTTTCTTTTTTCTTCCTTCCTTCCTTCCTTCCTTCCATCCATTCACTTCTGGCTGGTCTTTGGTGATCTGAAGATGGTAAAAATGGATTTATGGGCACTCGTTATATATAAAGGCAGCCCATGACTCTTTGGGATGCTGGTTTGAATCCAGGAAATGACTCAGAGGATGTGATTCCTTTGAAATGACCACTGGGAGAAAAGTAGATCTTTAACCTGGTTAACCAAAAAGGTAGCTTGAGGTAGAAGGAAATAGGAAAATAGATTATTTCCTTTCCTTTCCTTCCTTCCATTGCCTCCCTCCCCCTTCCTCTCTTCTTTTCTTCCCTCCCTCCTACCCTCCATCCCTCTTTCTCTTTCTTTCTTTCTTTCTTTCTTTCTTTCTTTCTTTCTTTCTTTCTTTCTTTCTTTCTTTCTTTCTTTCTTTCTTTCTTTCTTTCTTTCTTTCTTTCTTTCTTTCTTTCTTCTTTCTTTCTCTTCCTTCCTTCCTTCCTTTCTTCACCCCTCCCTTCCTCCTCCCTCCCCCTTCCTTCCTTCACTCCCTCCGTCCCACCCTCCATTCATCTTTTTCTATTTTTCTTTCTTTCTCTTTCTCTGTTTCTCTCTCTCTCTGTATCTGTCGCTCTCCTCCCTCCACCCACCTCTGTCACTCTGTGTGTGTGTGTGTGTGATTACCTCTCTTCCTCTCTCTCTATTTCTGTCTCTCTAAGTCTGTTGCTCTGTGTGTCTGTCATTCTCTCCCTCCCTTTCCCCCCCTCCCGAAGCAGCAGAGGGGAGGTTATCCCACAACGAGCGAGCGAGCGGGCGGAGGACCCAAGCTGCTGCTACCTTAAGCGTCGCCGAGGCCATCCGGGCGCCACATGCGGCTGGAAGGGAGGTGGGCGTGCGCGCCCGGATGGTGCTTAAGGTAGCCGCAGCTCGGGTCCTCCGCCCGCCCGCCCGCTTGGGATGAGGCAGCCGTAACCTCCTCACTGACATGCTGGCTCCTCCGGGTAGCCCCGGAAAGTGCGCCGCTGTGGCCGTCGGAAGGAGCTGGTGGAGGCGCGCTTGGCCATCCTCTGCCCAGGGGGCTGCTCCCTCCTCCTCCTCTCCGGCCCTGCGGCCCGGTTCTTATGAAGCTGCGGACCGGCACCGATCCGCGGACCGGGGGTTGGGTACCCCTGCTCTAGACCAGTGGTAGGCATTTGGGAGTCCATCGTAATGATTAAAGCTTTAATTAGCCTACATGGTTCTTTATGCCATTCTAAATATATCCACCGTTCCTATTTGGAATAGAAATAAAACATTCCAGGGAGTCTGAAGCTGACAGGATAGGGATAGGAACAGTTTTCTGTCTCCCCCCCCCCCCCCCCGAAAAAAAATTGGTGAGAGAATGAAAGATATATAGTAGAGATCAGGTATTTTTAAAGCATTCTCTGCAGAGATAAATGAATGGATGGATGCTGTTGCCAGGACCTACCTTCTTTTAGCACTTGGGGTTGGGAGTTGTACTTCAGCAAAATTTGGATAACACTGATGTCAAGGCCAAAACCAAGAATGACACATAGCAATTATTCCAAACTGAGGTCTTTATACCTAGATAAAATCTTGCCAGACTGATTATCTGACATAAACATATACACCTAGCATAAACCCTGTGAACTATTAGAGAAGGACTGTCTTTGCTCTTTCACACATGATCTCTAGGCTAAGTTGTTTCTTACTCTTCTGAAATGCACATCCTCACTATACTCTTATCACAACAGCCTCAGCCTTTCCAGCTTTGTGGAGTGAGGGAAAGAGGGGATGGTTCTGCGTGACCAGTGGGCAAGCATGCACAGTTCCATTTATGCAAGCGGCGACATGCATGCCCACCACTCACTCAAATAGAACTGAGCACGTGTGCTTGCCTGCCTCCTGTGTACACAAATGGTGCTGCATGCGTGCACTTGCCTGCTGCTTCTATGGCCCAGTTCTGAACAGGCCACTGCCCGGGAATTGGGATCCCCTGTCACATCTCTTTTCCTAAAGCCATATCATTGAACGTGATATTTTTCAGAACATGTGTGACTTTAATTCCCATAATTGTCATGCTGATTGTAATTATAGCAGCTGAAATCCAACACCCCTGGATTTTGGTAAGGGCTAGCCTAAAGCAATCCCTATAAGAAACTAATATAGATGGCAGGAGAGTGGTTTTGGCATTATCACTTTAAGGATATTTGTTCAGCCATAAAACTATTTATTTTGCTATTAGATTTAAACCTCTGTTTTTCTCTTTATGATGTTCTGATTGTTTTAGCTTTTGTATATAATATTTACTGTTTCTTTTTGGTTTTGCATTGAGACTTTGCCCCCAAAATACATTTCTGATTTTAGATTAGGTTTTATGACAGCTTTTTGTTTTTGAATTTACTTGACAGACATCAGGTAATAAATAGTAACTCAAGTGTTATGCAATACAAAGCAAATATGCAGTTTCTAAATGTGCTGTCAGTTCCAAATGTGCAGTTTCTAGTTTACATTGGCAGTTAGAGCACATTTCATAGAAGTCATCAACCATGGAGCTGAATAGGATTTTGGAATCAGCGAAGCTATTTTCCTACTCAGTACAAAACTCAACTGCAACATACTTGAAAATTGGCCATCTAACCTTCGTATCAGTTTTTCGAAAAAGTCCACCACATTTTATTCACTTGTGAAACAGCTGTTTCCAGGAGGAAGATTTTTCTCTGGTTGATTTGCAATCTCTTTCTTCATAATTTGATAGATTGTTGCTAGTTCTGTTTCTAGAGTAGAGAACAAGGTACTTGAGTGTTAAACTCATGCTTCCCCCTTTATATTTTCTTCTCTGGTCAAATATATCTGTTTAGAGCAGTTTATGTATTTTCAACACCTTGCCCAGCCTTCCCTAGATGTTCAAGTGGTCCTCAGTGTAATGACCATGCATTCAGTGACCATTCAAGGTTATGATGGCACTGAAGAAATGGCGGTTATGACAGGTTGTCGGAATTTTGGCTATTCTAGCATCCCACAGTCATATGATTGTGATCAGGACTTATGACCAGTTGCAGTGTCCTATGATCATGTGATCTCCATTTTCCACCTTCCCTTTCTTTGAAAATCAGTGGGAAAGCTGGGAGGAAAGTTTGCAAGTCATTGTGGTAAGTCTCCACCATCTGTGCATTCTCCTTTAGCTCCTCTGTGTTCACGCTGTACAGACCACTCACACCCTCCCTGAGTCTTGCTTTGCCTCCCGGGCATGTTGCACACCTTTCCTAGGCCTCCCCATTCTTTTCCTGAAGCCTCCTTGCTGTACCTCTCTTTCACATCCTCATTCACCTCTTCATGCCTTTCCATCTAGCAGTAGCCTGCTTGGTGGCCTACTTGTGATCTGCCTGCAAGTTGCAACTTCCTGCCGGCTTCTTCACTGACTTTGTGGGGAAGCCGGCAGGCAGTGGCCTTGTGTAATGAGCTTTGGTTAACTGCAGGAATTGCTGTTGTTAAGTGATGTGGTTGCGTTTCATGGCACGTCACTTCATGATGGAAATTCATGTCCCAATTGCCATAATAAGTTGAGGGCTTAATGTACCTCACTTTGTCAAAGCTGTTTTTAAAATGCAGTACCCCAAAGAACGTTTTATTTCCATTAGTTTCTGACAAATGCGGAAAATAGTGGGATTGTTATTGTCTGCCATTATAATGTAGCCTGTATTTGTCCTGCCAATCATGTGGACTCTGTTACCATAGGCTTTTGCTTCTACAGAAAATTTAGTTGGAGAATATTGATTTGTGGTGCTATCTTTCTTCAGTTGTATGATACTGGAAATAGTTTGATCTAGCATAGTGCTAGATCACTCTAAATCAGCAGTTATGATCAAGAGATCAGCTAGCTTTATTATTGTGCTTTTCCTTACAGTTTCCTATGTTTTCTCACAGTGATAATTTGATAAAAAGTTTTTTTTTAAAATGATGCCTCAACAGTCAGAATGAGTTCTTTTGCTTAGTTAGTAGCTTGGGGAGTAAAACAACTATCAGTAAATGCATTATTAAGGAGATTCCTTCTGTCGGTTCATATTTGGAGTGCTTTTCATTTTAATTAGGAAACTCAAAAGTGTCAGTATTTAATAATTGGTGTGATTTGAAACCCAGTATTTCAGTTTCTTAACCATTGCACTAAGTGAAAAAAGGTCTTTATTGGAATTCCTTGTTTAGTTTAGCTTTTGCCATCTAACTCAGGGGTGGGCAAGCTTTGCAACTTTAAGTCTGAAGGACTTCAGCTCCCAGCAAAGCTGGCTGGAGAAGTCTGAAAGCTGAAGTCCTTCAGACTTAAAGTTGCAAAGTTTGCCCACCCCTGATAACTGCATAGCAAGTAATATACTACTATACCAGCCTCCCCCGTCATATGCATTCCAATGGCTTTGGTCATCAAGTTCCAAGGGAGAAATTGGGGAGAAAACTGTACATTGAAGCATCTAGTGTCTATGTATCCTATGTAATGTTTGATGGAAATCAGCTTTTAAAGCATCTTTTCATTTGAAATACAGGTTATTTTTTGGTTTTCCTCTTAAGTCCTTTTTCTTACCCAACTCTAGAAAAACTTGGCAGCTTTTTTATCACTGAAATTCAGTTCCTCTGAACGGAGATATTTATAATTATATCTCTGAAGAGAGATATAATTAATGCAAACAATAAAAAGCAGAGAAAGGATTATTATTTTTCAAACTAAAATGGAATGAAAGGCAGAATTACTTTAAAGCACACTATACTTGATATGTAAGAATTTAAAAAAAAGAACTGTACTGTTTTTGTTCAATAATGTGAGCTACATCTCATTAGTATTGATCTCCTAAAGTTCCTCTTGCTTAGTATCATTTCTTTTCAGGCACCCTCTAAAAAGAAAATTGAAATGAGCACTATTGCAAGCAACTATCATCTTGAAGTTAATCCAAGGTATGCTTGTAATCAGCTCTGAACATCTAGTTTCTGGTGCAGGAAAATGCAGTGTTTAAAGAAAATGCAATTTTAGTTGTGGTGTTTATAAATGGTGCAGTTGATTAATATTATTGTATTAAATGAAACTTCACTTTAAAAAGTTAACAATTCTAATATAGAAGATAGTAAATGTTATTTATATATTAAACTCCCCAATAATGTTGAAGTAACATAGGGAAAAATATTTGGGAGAATGGAAAATGGAAAGATACACAATACACTGTATACACTGTATAAAATATATTATTGTAACTTAATTTGCACATAACGTTATGTGGTATAAAGTGAAAAATATAGGCCACCCAGAGTCACCTTAAAGGACAAATGGGTAGCATAAAATTTTAGTAAATAAATAAAAATAATAAATACAATAAATAAAATTTATTTAGACAAAAATTATTGGATTTACTTACAACATTGCACATTTTTATTGCAAATGGAGCTACAGACTATTGCAATTTAAAAAATATATATTTATGAAAATTATGCAGCAAAAACTAGCTACAATCATCACTAGTGAAGCAAAAAAGTTGTGACTTATTTTTCAGTACATCTGACATTTTTGAAAGTAAGTAATTTTCAAGAGAAGAAATGAGAAAAATGGGAAAACAAGACAAAATGCATATTAAAATGTCCAATTTGATACCATAGTTTATTTGAAACTAAAGAGGTCTGCTGTATAGCTTTAAGTTTCTGGAATATTCCTTCTGTTAGTGACAGCTGTGTTGTTTGTCTGTATGTTTACAATCCATGCTTATGTTAAGAATTTAATAAAGGAAAAAGTTCTGAATGCGTTTTTTTGGGATTAAGTGCCACTGAGAGAGTCAGTTTGGTGTTCTCTTTTAGGCACCAGGCTAAAAACAAAAGACCATGAGTCTAGTCCTGCCTTAGGCACAAAGCCAGCTGGGTGACTTTGGCCAAGTCACTGCCTCTCAGTCCTAGGAAGAAGGCAATGGGAACCCACTTGCAAAATCTTGTCAAGAAAACTGCAAGGATTTGCTCAGACACTTGCTAGAAAACTGACTCAAAGGCACCCCTCCTTTCCAAAACTTCATTGAACTCCCTACAATTTTATTTTGCATAAATATGAAGAAAAGGTATCTTGCTGAACTTCAACTCTCAGCATTCTATTAATCATACTTTCTGGGAATTAAAGAAGTTGCAGGAAAAAACTTTTTTTAAAAAAAGATATGTTTTTATATTATCTTTCAGCGACGCAGGGAACAGTGACCGAGTTGTAATACAGGAGTTGCTGAAGACAGTTGCACAGTCACAGCAACTTGAGACAAACACTCAGCGTGATTTTAAAGGTCTGTACATAAATTGTGCAAGTTATTTTTACAAACCTATTCAGTGTTGTATGTTTTCCTAAGGAGAGTTGTTTGAAGAACTTGATTATGTGTAATAGTTATGTAGTAATGTATAATGTAAGTTATCACATTCATTAAACATCAATCACACTTCAGCCATTCAAAAGAATAATTCTTCATATATAAAAATACATTTAAAAGACCAGAAAGTTATTACAGCTCCTTCGCTTCGTAGCTTATAAACCAAAGAAAACCTTCCAAAGATGGCAAAACAGGGATCACGAACAACATCTAGTACAAAGATTTCAAAAACTATAGTGTTGGAGAAATCAGTAGATGATTTGCACAGTGCATCTTCAAGTATCAATTGGCCGTCAAAAGTCTGGATAAGGAAAATGATGAGCTACACATAATCAAAACAGTGGAAACCATGCTGTCCTAACAAGCAGTAAGGCAGTAAGCTTGGTCAAATGGAATCCTTCTGGATAAGCCAAGGATAAAAGATCACCTACTTGTGTTTTGGACAGTTCCTCTTGATCACAAGGAGATGAAGGAAACCATAAAATTCTCAACCATAACAGAACCTCTAAGGGTTGATCACTTCATTTTCTGTTCATCGTTGAAATTACAATTATTTTACAATTAAAACGTCTGCCAAACTGCAAGCTTGAAAAACTAGCTGATAAGGTAAGGTAAAGGTTCCTTTTGCACACATGTGCTAGTCGTTCCCGACTCTAGGGGGCACTAGGGATTTGAACCAAATTGCCCACCTTTCTGATTGACAAGCTCAGCCACTGACTCACCCTCTTGATAAGGTAAACTTCATCCCAAAAAGAAGAAAAGTTAACTAGCAGTTTAAAAACCTGAAGAAATATAAAATAAATGTCAAAAAGCTGAACAAGAATTTAAGAAAGTTTAAAAGGGATTAAGGAACCAGACAAATTTGGAATCTTCGGACTTTTGAAAAATTGAGTAAATTCTGACAGCAATAATCGCTGCATTGGTAAACGGATTTTTTGAAAGTGATTATATAGAAGAAGCGGAAGATGTAATAGACAAAAATGTGGAAGAATTTATGGATAGGGTGAGGAAGGGATATAAATCCTAACTCATGGAAAATATTGGAAAATAAAGAAATTGGGGATTAAAAGACAGAGTATCACTTGTTTGTTTCCACCTCAAGAGATGAAAAATGTCCTGGGAAAACCTGTTTTTAATTTACAAAAGAGTGTTTCTAAAACTTTCGGAAAAAAATTGAGACGGAAGAAAGTCTGCATGGAAATTTAATTCT
The DNA here is from genome assembly GCA_039707465.1 of Rhabdophis nuchalis. Lineage (NCBI taxonomy): Eukaryota > Metazoa > Chordata > Lepidosauria > Squamata > Natricidae > Rhabdophis > Rhabdophis nuchalis. The sequence continues at coordinate 40,991,555 of CM077649.1, read as the reverse complement.
GTGACAGCAACTTGATAAAGATTAAAATGGTTGGAAGCAAAAGAAAGGAGTATAAGGTTGGCCAAAATGATCAGTACTAAAATATAGAGTATGTTATAAAATCCTGGAAACCTTTATAGATATTTTGCCAAGGTTTCAGCAGAAATAGTGAGTTTTAGATTTATGAATAGCTGGAGGGGACTATGATAATACATGAACCACTAAGATTATAAAACTCTTTAATAAAAAATATTTTTTTGTAAAGAATAAAACATTAGTAATTTCAAAGATTTTAGAGCAAACTAAATTTAAGAATGAAATAGAATTCCTAGAAGCTTGGCGGTCTGCCTAATTAACAGTCAACTGACATATAGAGATAAACCCATTTTTGAACTATTCAGAAGCAACAGCCTAAGCTAAAAAGAAAGGATGGGGGCAAATAGACCAGAGTACATCCTTCCTTCCTTACTAGCTGAAACCAGCATTTAATCATCACAGTACAGACTGAAAAGTAGCATGCTGGTTAAAGAAAAAACAATAATACTTATCAACATACCCTGCCCAAATTTTAAAAAGGCTGATTCAGCCACCTGGTTTTTATATATAAACTTCATCTCCACCATGCCAGAGTACTGATGACTTTCCTAAAGAGTCTGTAGCTACTTACTTGTGCTGTGATTTTGTATCTTTAGCAATATATGTAATGCATATTCTTTTGGAAGGGTGTCATTCTCATTGGGAAGATAAATATGATGGACTACCATGTGTTTAGAATATTTATAGAAATTGTGGGGTGAAAAACATATTCTCAATCTCATAAGTGCATGTGGGAGAAATATAGTTTTCTGAGTAAAAAGGCTTAATCCTGGCTTCTGAATTCAGATGTACTAAAAGTAAATTAAGATAATACACTCTGAGAATCTAACTAAAAGCTATTACTCATTTATTTTTAGTGGTGCTGTTGACGGAAGTGGACAAGCTTACAAAGGATGCCCAGCATGCATTGCGAAGAACAATGGAGAAGTATATGGCCACCTGTAGATTAATTCTTTGTTGCAATTCTACATCAAAAGTCATTGCACCCATCAGGAGTAGATGCCTTGCAGTGCGAGTCCCTGCTCCAAGTGTTGGAGATGTAAGTTCATGATGAAGATGAATTGCTTTCGAGATTTTTTCCTCAGTGTTATTTGCATGGAGTTTAGCATGCAAATTTAGCAATCCTTGTGTATTGACTTTCTCTGAACTATTTATGCTTATCCAATTAGCCTATATTTAACATTGTTGCTCAATGTGAATGTAATTTTTACAACTTAGATTCATCCTTACTTTGCTTTCTTCAAAGTAAGTAACAGACTCAAGCTACAGACTCAAGAAGTCTGTAGTAACAAACTCAAGCTCAACCCGTCCAAGACTGAGTGGCTGTGGCTACCGGCGCCTCGGTTCAACCAGTTGATTCCATCACTGGCCATTGGGGGTGAACATCTGGCCCCCGTGGATCGGGTTCGCAATTTGGGCGTCCTTCTAGAAGCCTGGCTGTCAATGGATGACCATGTGACAGCCATGGCAAGGGGGGCGTTTCACCAGGTTCGCCTGGTGCGCCAATTGCGTCCCCTATTGGACCGGGACGCCCTTCGCACAGTCACTCATGCGCTTGTGACGTCCCGTCTAGACTACTGCAACGCTCTCTACATGGGGCTCCCCTTGAGATGCACCCGAAGGCTGCAGTTGGTTCAGAATGCGGCCGCGCGGGCAGTTTCGGGAGTTTCTAGATACTCCCACGTAACACCTCTCCTGCGCGGACTGCACTGGCTGCCTGTGGCTTTTCGGGTGCGTTTCAAGGTGTTGATTATCATCTTCAAAGCGCTCCATGGCACAGGACCTAGTTATTTGCGGGATCGTATCCTGCCCCATACATCCCTTCGGCCGATTCGCTCACACAGAGAGGGACTTCTCCGGGTGCCGTCCACCAGGCTGTGCCAGCGGGCGACGCCCAGGGGAAGGGCCTTCTCTGTGGTGGGCCCGACCCTCTGGAATGACCTTCCCCCTGACATTAGAACGACCACGGATCTCCGCTCCTTCCGCCAGAAACTCAAAACCCACTTGTTTCATCTGGCCGGCCTGGCCTAATTCCAGCTTTCCCACCTCAGTCTGTATTTTTAAATTTTATGATTTGGTTTTAAGATTAAGTTTTTAATTTTTATACATTTGTACAGGGGATTATTTAATTCGATTTTAGTTTTATGTATTATTGATTATAATGGTTTTAATTTCTACCTGTACACCGCCTCGAGTCCCTCCGGGGAGAGGGGGCGGTCTAGAAGTCCAATAAATATATAATATAAAGACATGGAGAGGAATGTAAAACTTTTAAGGGTTTGGAATGGAAGGATTCAGTCTGTGAAGAAGGAATGTGAAGTCCTAGAGGCAAAACAATAGTTGAAAGTGGCAGGGAATGCTCTTCTCGTTTGTTACCACCATTCTTATATAAGTCTTCATAGGGCATAGTCTTTCAACCTATTTCTAAACTAGAGGGAACTAAACTGTCAGATAGCATGTGCTGGTAAAATCTACACCCCTCCAATTCCCCCTTTCTCTGATGTTAGATTTTGTGCCAGCTTGAAATGCTCCCTGATTAAATTCTATCTGGCATTTGGCAGTTTTGAATCTGTTAGTTGGTGTCTGTTGGTCTTTAGCTTATGATAAATAGGGCTGATTAATCCAGAAATTCACAGCATTGCCAACTGGAGTGCTTAAAATATTTCTATGTCTTTTTTACTGTAAAAAGTCCAGGGTATAATTATTCCCTATGAACCAGAAGCACTGAAAACAGGTATAGCAGAAGAGATCACATTTACAGCTTCCGATTTAAGGTATATGTGAGAGAAGGCAAAGAAGAAATACATGACTGGAACTATGTAGTAGGTGTAGTCCAGGCAATTGGTACATTATTGCTAATTTCTCCAAATTGATACCTTTCTTAAATAGGGACGTTCCTCTTTGTTTACTCCTGCATCAACTAATGCAGTGATATGTAAGCTTTTATAAAGCAAATATTTGCAAAACTAATGTTTGTCTTACCAAATATTTAGATCTGTACCATTTTATCAAATGTTTGCAAGAAGGAAGGCCTGGCTCTTCCTCAAGAATTGGCCCGGAGAATTGCTGAAAAATCTGGGAGGAATCTCAGAAAGGCTCTTCTGATGTGTGAGGCATGCAGAGTACAGCAGTAAGTTGTTGTTTTTTTTAATGGATATGGAGAGGAATAAACAACACCAAGTTAATCTTAGCAAGCCTTTACTACTTGTCTCGCAGGCTTCCTTTCACGCCTGATCAAGACATTTCTGAGGCTGACTGGGAAGTATATCTGAGAGAGACAGCCAATGCTATTGTCAGTCAGCAGACACCCCAGAGGTAAGTGAGTGGAGCAAATAATATATGACATTGATAAATGTCAGGTTGCAGAATACAACACATATGTTTTGTGACACTAAAGATTTACACTGATGGTTTTAATGCTATGATCGTTTAAAAGATGACTGTAACCAGATTTAAAACTTATGCATGTGTGTATTTGTGCTACATACTGTAATAATAAAACAGTTTATAATAGATGCATTCAAAATAAGATGTGCCCTGGCAGTCTCCAAGAACTAGATATGATTGAATGTAAGAAAAAAAAAAGATTTTGCATCCCAATGCTTCAGAAAAAGTAGGACAATTTCAGAGAAGGGCATTGGAAGCTTGAAATTATATCCTATAGAGCAGTGTTTTTCAACCTTTTTTGTGCAAAGGCACACTTTTTTCATGAAAAAAATCACGAGGCACACCACCACCATTAGAAAATGTTTAAAAAATTTAACTCTGTTCCTATATTGACTATATATAAAGTAATTCTCTTGAATAGGAATCAAATAAACACAAAGAAATTATTTTATAATTACTTTATTATGAAATAATAAAGTATTTTATAATTGTTCATATTTCTGTTTACTTAGTGCGAAACCTGGGCCTTTTTGGCTGAACACAAAGCTGATATTGGAATTGGAATTTTTCCCACGGCACACCAGACAATATCTCACGGCACACTAGTGTGCCACGGCACACTAGTGTGCCACGGCACAGTGGTTGAAAAACGCTGCTATAGAGAGATTGAAGGCGTTGGGGATATTTTGCCCTGAGAAAATACAATTGAGGACATAGGAATATAAAAGCACAGGTTGAACATCTGTCAAACAGAAGGCTGAGACCTGTTCTCTCATTCACAGTGAAGGATGGACGATAATTTGCTTAAGATGCAGAAAAGCAGATTGATGTAGAAAATACAAGCCTAATGGTAAAAATGGCCAATGAGAAGTTGTGGGCTCTCTTTTGTTGGATGAGCACAAGTAGGATTAGTTAGCCATTTGTTGAGGATGCTGTAACTCCTATTCCTGCACTGAGCAAAGACTTGGACTTGGTGGGCCTGAAGCATTTTCCAATACCATGATTATATGAAAATACAATGGCACATTAGCCTAGTCAGCGTACTAAATTACATGTTCCCTGTTTTTATAGTCAATTTAACATTTTTTAAATCTGGAGCATAAATGAACAAATTTTATTTTATTTTTTTACTCTTCTTTGACTTGTTTGATAAAACCTGTTCAAATCCTGGTGATGGATACCAGCCTAGACTATGTTCCTACAGCTCTGGGTCTAGTCACTTTTAACAATAGGTGCAAGCACTGTTTTTGTATAAAAGTTAAGTATATAGCGTAGTTTTCCAAAGAAAATGTAAAAAAAATAATACCAAAAGTGGAACAGGTTTCCCAGTAAGGCTGCCCCCAGGGTGTTGGTGGGTTTCCTTTTTTTTGAGGGGTATGCTTTAAAAAAATCATCCACCAAGGATACTTTAGCTGAGATGGACAGTTTAAATTGCTGTCCCAATTATAAGATTGTGCTGTTGTACTAGTTAGTGGATCAATGAGCAATGTCAATATGGTAGCCTATGGCCTTTGCTCATTTCGAATAAAGCAATTTTAAAAAATTGCTCACAGTCTTTTAATTTTCAAGTACTTCTTTCACGCAGTCTTTAGGAAACTCTTTTGGGAAAGAATGAACAATAAATAATGGGCTCCATTGATAAAGAGCATAATCTTGTATTATACATTTTCCTATGTTTTAAGCAGTTAAAATACTGTAGATAACAATATCTAGTAATTTCTCTTAGCAACAGTAGTTGCTTTAATGCTAGTAGTTCTGTATATTTTCTTACTCAGATTTATAAAATACACATCTTATTTCTGCTAGGTTACTTCATTAGATCTTTTGGGCTGATTTGAGTATTTTGGGCTGATTTGAGTATTTCATTGCTTCTCCAATTTGTTAGAAGTTAGAGCCCCTGTTGCTTCTGGCAGATTCAACAGATGGTTTCGTAGTAGTGGGCAATCTCAGAATGGCTACATTGAATTAAGCCACTGTAAAATAAGCTTGTTTGTTTGGAGCGATGAAGAAACTCCATCTAGAAATGACAAAAATGATAAGGGCAGAGCAGTTTTTTCTAGGGACTGATCTCACAGAAGAAAAGAAGTGTGGACTGGTTGCAATATGTTTGTGGGGTGGTATATATATTGTATTTGCAGAAAAGACTGACGGCATTTTGTAATTATAATTAATTTGGAGAGTTTGAATTCTCTTTCATGTAAATGGGGGAAATGCTGTGAGTCACATATTCTGCCTGCTTTCATTAAATCTTTATAATAGTCCCTATTTTTTAATGTTGATATTATACTTTAGCAGAAAAAGAAAACATGATTTTCTTCTATGTGAACATTATTTTGAGATTTATACCCTGTTTCTCTGAAAATAAGACTTCCCTGGATATTAAGCCCAATCGGGCTTTTAAGTGCATGCGCTCAAATAAGCCCTCCCTGAAAATATGGCAACCCAGCAGCAGCCATGAGTTGACCACGCTTGCCCCCTTCTACACCTCAAAAATAATAAGACCTCCCATAAATAAGGTCAAGTGCTTATTTTGGGGGTCAAAAGAAAATAAGACCCTTTCTTATTTGGGAGGAAACACAGTACAGTGGTACCTCGGTTCACGAACTTAATTCGTGAACTGACTCTGGTCGCGAACCAAATTGGTCGTGACCCGAGACACAGTTTCCCATAGGGTTTAATGTAAATCTGGTTAATCCGTTCTGATCTTTCTTTTGGTTTTAATTCTTGAACTGACTCTGGTCGCGAACCAAATTGGTCGTGACCCGAGGCACAGTTTCCCATAGGGTTTAATGTAAATCTGGTTAATCCGTTCTGATCTTTCTTTTGGTTTTAATTCTTGAACTGACTCTGGTCGCGAACCAAATTGGTCGTGACCCGAGGCACAGTTTCCCATAGGGTTTAATGTAAATCTGGTTAATCCGTTCTGATCTTTCTTTTGGTTTTAATTCTTGAACTGACTCTGGTCGCGAACCAAATTGGTTGTGACCTGAGGCGGAGTTTGTGAACCGAGGCGGAGTTCGTGAACCGAAGCGGAGTTTGTGAACCGGAGCATATTTTTATGAACTTTTCTGTTCGTGAACCGAGTTATTCGTGAACAGAGGCGTTCGTGAACCGAGGTACCACTGTATATGTGGCTTTAGGCAAAGTCGATTAAATGACTTCTTAGGACTTTTTGGTGTATTCTTAATGCTTAAAAACAGACTGTTTTCCTCTTCAGCAATTTAAGAATATCAACTTTAGATAGCTATTTGCCTATTTAAAAAAGATTCAGTAAGGAAAGGTAGATTCTCTTTGACTCAGTATTATGGTATATATCAACTTTTCTCCACCCTAGCTTTCTCTGAAACTGTTTGGATTACAGCTTCCAGAATTCTAGCTAGCATATCCAGGTAGAGAAAAGCTGTAATAGGTATTCTTTGATTTTCAGTCATTCATTTAGCAATTGTTTGAAGTTAACGCAGTGCTGAAAAAAGGGACTTAGTGGCTGGTTCTCAGACTTACGACTGTCATAATGGCCCCATAATCGTGTGGTCAAAATTTGGGTGCTTGGCAACTTGCATGTTGCAGTGTCCCGGGGTCATGTGATTACCATTCAAGACCTTCCCAGGGGGCTTCCGATAATCTGACTCAGTGCAGAGAACCAGATTCACAATAACCATGGCGAAAAAATGATAGTAAAATTGAATACATCTAATTTAACAACTGCTTCGCTGTGGTTGTATGTCAATGACAAACTGCATTCAGTGATTTCACAAAGATTTGCAGAATGCAGTCAGGAATCTGATAACACCTTTCCTACTAACAAAAAATTGTAAAGGCATTAGCAGCTCATGATAGTTAATGCTACTAGCCTCCTGATTTTTTAAAAAAAATCATCATAGACATTGCCGCCCCCCCCCCCCCCCTCCTGTAATATAGGGATCCATTGTTTGGCATTGATTTAGGAAGTGTTTGTGTTGGAGAAATCATGAAAAGTGGTTATAATAATAATAATAATTTTTATTGTCATTGTAATAATAAAATTACAATGAAATTGGTTTGAGCGCCAGGTGGAATACAGAAAGCAGTGATAGCCACAATAGGAATCTCTCTCCAGGCAAATGAAAAGGCTGACAAATGACAGTTGAAATAAAATGGCCGACAAATGACAGTTGAGCTCAAAAACAAGAAATCTCATTTTGTCACCCTCTTGTTGAATGTCTATGGAGATTTTCAGTCATCCAGGACATGGTTGTCCCAAAGGTGCTTTTTCAAGAGGCAACTGGACTTCCTTGTTTTTTTCTTTTACGCCGTTTTCTTCTCATTCAAGGAGCTTCTCAGAGCTGAAGAAGCTTCTTGGATGAGAAGCAAAAAGTATTCAAATAAAAACCAGAAAGTCCAGTTGCCTCTTGAAAAAGCACCTTTGGGACACCCTCCTGCTACTTTTGTACAGTGTACTAGAATAGAGGTTCTTCAGTTGTGGTCTCAGAGGGCTTTGAAAAAATTTCTTAAAATCTCCAAGATTGTTGTTTTTGTTGTTAAAACAGACTGAAGCCATCTTGACTGGAGGCTGAATTTTTGAACCTGTGGAAGGGAACTACTTGAATTCTTTATTTTCCCCCTAAATGATTACATGGGCGCTATGATTTTCATAATGCAGTTTAAGATTCAGTTGTGGTAATGCGGAAGATTTTTTAAAACATTTAAAATCGCTGTATTTTTAATTCTTGGACAAACCTTTTTACCACTTAAATATTGTGCTCAATCTATTCTGATTACATTTTATTCTTTCCTCACCAATAGGAAAAATAAAATAAAATGATTATTTCAGAAATGAAAGATCAAAAAGAAGCATTTGAGTTGTGAGCAATAAATTTATTTCTGTTAAAGACAGAAAAATGTATTTTAATAGATACAAGGATGCAGAACATAATTTGGGGAAAGTTTAACTTTTTAACTTTTTATATGTTTCTAAAAGGAGAGGATAAATACTGTATGTGAAATCCCTGAGCAGAAATTTATTTCTTAATAATTGAATTATTATAGCTATTATCTTTTAAAATAGATTTTGAGATAGAGTGTGAAGGCTACACAATAAAGGTTATTAAATTGGTTGAATAAATTAAAACTTTTTGGAGTTAAATTGCAGCTTGGTAATATTTTAATTTTATTCCAATAGACTATTTGAAGTCCGTGGGCGACTTTATGAACTTTTAACTCATTGTATTCCTGCAGATATTATAATAAAGGTAACTAATTTATTGATTCCTATTTGGTTTACTAATTGAGGGTAACATTAATTACATCGGGGAAGCAAGAAGGATCAAGTTTAGAATAAACAGTCTGAGCATTTTTTATATCTTCAAAGAACTATTGATATTCTTGTGTCAAATCAGATTTTGCTATTAAAGTTGAAAAAAAATCTCATGCATAATTGTAGACTATTAATTATTTCTTAGCTCTCCAATTAAGAATCCATATGTTGGATTACAGATTCAACAGTCCACTCCAGGAATGTACAGATTGTGGATTATGACAATTGTAATTCAGCAGGAGAAAGTTAAACTGCTTTAAGTTATGGAAAATTCAGAACATTCAATAGATATGCATTCATTGTGCTTTTTCTTTTTGAGCTAAGCAACATTGTTCAAATGGTAAAAAATAAGTAATGAATGGTAAATAAAATAAATGGATAAGAGGAAAGGAAATCTGACCAAATCAAATTTATATTAATGCCATTCATAAAACCTTTCCATACCATTAAAGGAGAATATTTGTAGCTCAGGGTTGACATGTTGGGTCCTTAGTACTCTCTGAGCTTGCTTGTTTTCTTGCAGATGTTTCTTCACCCAGACTACGTAACTTCATCACTGATGTTTCGGTAATGAAGCATCTGCAAAAAAATAAGCAAGCTTAGAGAGCACCAAGGACCCCTCCCTTTACTATACCTTTCTATCATTTCAAACCATCCTTGCTACTAACAATTTCATAAACTAAATTATAAATTGCCTTCTTGCTTTCTGACAATTTTATTAATTAATTCTTAACTTTTTCTGCTTTCATCTCAGTGCATTCAGACTTCTTGCATATATTTGTTTTACAATTCAGTGTTCATTATGCGGTCAAATCATCTCAGAGTTCTTTCACACGCCAAGTTTTGTTATTTAATACGTTTCATTCATCACCCATTCATCCTTGATTTTTATGTATTAGACACATACTATCCTTTTCTTCTCTTCTACCAACATATGCATGTTTTAAAATTTCTCAATTTTTCTGGGTTTAGTAAACATTCTGCCAAAGTATACAAATTCATTTATTAGGTATAATTTTTCCCTGTTTATGTGTAATCTTGCAGTCATTAATGCTGTTTTCTTTTTGAAATACAATTCTCTTGATCTTCAATATATTAGTTTTCAGATTCATACCACTCATTGCATCATATAGGATATTCTACATTCACTGTGAGTAATTTGGGTTCTTGCCAATCGTATAGCATCAACTTCATACAGGAATACACACATTCCTTTCTTCAACCAAAATGCTAGTTGAAGCACCACAAGCATTTCTTACTTGTGTATTTACAAATAAATAACTAAGAAGAGTATTGGACATTCTTCTTTTACTCCTCGTTTATTATTATTATTATTATTTATTGGATTTCTAGACCGCCCCCTCTCCCCGAAGGGACTAATTATTGGTGAATTACATTCAATTTATTGTCTTGCATGATTGTATGCTACTGGCATACAATTCATGTTCATTCAGCAATCCACAAACAAAACATTTCCAGTTCAGGTTTATTCACTTTATCATTAACAAACATATAATATGTTTTCTCAGTTCATAAATTTTTTAATAATCTGCTGAAAAGCAAAAATCTGTATTTCACTGTATTCACCTGGCTTAAACTGGCACTTTCCAAACTTTGCTTTCCACTTACTCTTTATACTCTCTTATAAATATCATAAATATAACATCTTTCCTTTTAATTATTTTGACTCATTCCAAGTGGCAAAGTTCCATATACCGTATTTAATAGAGGAGCCCATGAATGTTGACTTTCTTGGGTCATTGTAGTTTTGAACAACTTTTATAGACTTATTTTTAATATGATAATAATAGACTAAATTACCAACATATCAATGTAGAAATGTTCTACATTTAGCATGCTCTGCTAGTGGCAATTATATATGAAAGTAAGTTTTGGCACATTTTGGTCAATGCATCACAATTTAATCAAACACTGTTTTATTCCAAGCATTCCATTTGTTTCATACATTCAAAAGAGTATAATTATCCATCTCTGAACTACTACTGTTTGTCATTTATTTTAGGGCCTTCTGTCTGAACTTCTGAACAACTGTGATGGGCAACTAAAAGGAGAAGTTGCACAAATGGCAGCTTTCTATGAGCACCGATTACAACTGGGCAACAAAGCTATTTATCACCTGGAAGCATTTGTAGCCAAATTCATGGCCCTTTATAAAAAATTTATGGAGGATGGACTTGAAGCTATGGTGTTCTAATGCATAGCTTTGAGAATACTTGTCATTTGTGATTATGAACTGCAAATTACAAAAGTTTTATAATATCTAGGCAATAAAATCAAAATTGTTGAATTTCAGTGATTTTGTCATGAGTAACTTTTCGAAGCAGTTCAATTATTCTAAGAAAAGTAACTTTCGTTAAAAAGTATTTTTCGGAGTGTAAGACTCTCTGGACTATAAGACACACCTATCTTTTTTTGGGAGAAAACAAGAAAAAAAAATCTGCCTTTGCCTCCCAGCATCCATCCAGTATTAATCTGACCCATTCGCTATGGCCCATTCAGCACTGCCATGGCCTGTTTGCTGCTGCGTAGCCTGTTCACCACCACCCATTTGTTGCCGCCATGGCCTGTTCACCACCACCATGGCCCATTTGCTGCGGCCCAGTTGCCGCCACTGCGGCCTGTTTGCCACCGCCATGGCCCGTTCGCCATCGCCCATTCACTGCCACCCATTTGCCGGGGCCCATTTGCCACCAGTGTGTCCCATTTGGTATGGTCCATTTGCCGCCTGAAATTGCCTGAAAATGCAATGCATGAAGGCCAAAAATGGGGCATGCGGAGGTCGATAATGCAATGTGCGGAGGCTGAAAACAGCCAAAGGGTAGGGGTTTGCAGGTAGACGGGGCTTTGGCACACTGCAATTTTCACCCACTTTTGGTGGGCGGGGGGGAGTGTGTCTTATACTCTGAAAAATACGGTACTTTTGGAATATTATCCTGGTAGCAGAACAGTGCTAGTGTCCAGAATATTTTTTTTGAAAAGTAACCTAACTGGCTTTTTCATTGTTTCATTTAATGTCTTAATTTAGCCCCTTGGGGGAGACTGCATATAACAAAAGTATCCATTTTTTTGAAGTATTATGTTACTACTTTGATTTTGTTAAGGACCAAAAAGATACATGAAATCTGGTAGGATTGTGAACCTGTGGACCAGATAAGTTCAGATATTCACAAAATGTATCCCCACAAAACAGTAGTCACTCTTGCCAGACTGCCAGTATAATCTCCAGAAAAAAGCAACAGTTTTTTCCTAAACAGGAGCTAGAAAAAATATTGAAATTTTAAAATGAAACAGACAATTTAGGAGAAGCTGTGAACTGAAACTGGGAAAAGCACAAGATTAATTTTTCCCTTCATAGTTTCTGATTTAAGTTTGGCTGTTTTACTGTCTTGTTATTTTATTGTTCTGTTCAAATTGAGGAATTGTGTCCAAGTTCAAATTTATTCAAAACTTAGACTTGTTCATGCAATAATAATACTTTTTGTATAGTCATAAGGTTATATGAGAATACAAAATATAAAAAATAATAGACCATATATAATAAAGTACAAGGCAGAACTAAAAGAAAATATAGACCATATTCCGTATTATCCCTATTATTTACTCCAACCATATCCTCATAGGCAGTTCTCAGATGTACTATTTATTCAGCTAAAAGGCCATGTTATATGCAACATTTGGATTCTGACCAAACATTAAATACATTGTTCTAATTAATGAAACTTAATAGCTGCTCATGTAATATGTGATTCAAAATATTGATAGCTTTCCTTACTATACACTTGGCATTTAAATAATATAAGCTATGTCCTCCATCTTTGGAGCTCCACAAATACATTCATGATGAGGATTAAACCTTCCATATTTAATGATCATGTTTATCTGTTCAAATCTCAAATACACTCATAAGATGCTTGGGCATTTTGTACTAAAATATTTTTCAGTTTGGAGGGTGTGTTTCTAGTGTTTCGTTCATTTCAACATGCTGGCCTTAAAGTTAACTACATCTTTCTAAACTTTTGTATGCAAAATTCAGTTGGACAAGAAACAGACCACAACTCTTGATACAATTGGTGTCTAAGAGATCTCTAATTGAGATTTAGTCTGTTCTATCAGACATAATTTTGGAAGTCTCGGTTTACATAGAATTGATTCTATGGAATCAATTATATACCAATACCAATAATTATATACCTTAATTTTTGACAAAGTACATAAATTCCTCACTCAGCTCTAAATGCAGCCGTTGAAGTCCTTTTATTCACAACCAAAATACTCAGATGCTGTGATTGTGTTTGCTCTGGTAATGGTACATGTTTTAAGTCCCAAACCTCAGCTTCATTAAAGAGAATAGGAACCAATAATAATATTTTTGTTATTTTTCTTGTTATAATGATGTAATAATTTCCAGCATCTCTTTATGGTGATGTGGTTTGGCATTAGAGTGTCTGCTTCTCCCTCTAGCCCTGTGTAAAAATCAGTCCGATTTCTACAAACATTTGTACTGGGAAGGGAGCCTCCTGTGAATTCCTAATTTCAGCTTGGAGGGTTGGCCACATAGAGGGGTCTTGGGGAGGACTCATTCTTTTAGGTCCTGCTCCATACTAGAGGTCTGTTTCCAAATTCTGCATGGACCACAACACTCCAAAGAACACAGCAGGTTCAAGGTAGATGTGTATGGGGCTCAAGAATTACTGTCAAGCATACCTTAGGGGGTAACACGACCATATTTTTGGACTATAAAATCCACTTTTTTGTCTCCCAAAAGGGGGTGAAAATATCTGCATCTTATAGATTAAATATTGCTGAAGCCCTGTACACCCGCTAGTCATTTTCTGGCCTCTACGACCCATTTGTGGACCTATTTTTGGCCTTTTTCAGTCCGTTTTCAGGTTTTTTTCAGACAAGTGATATATGTGTTAACTTTAGGAGATATTTCTTGCTTGCAAGAGAAAAAACATTTACCATATTTTTTGGATTATAAGACACCTGACTATAAGATGTACCTAAATTTAGAAGAGGGAAATAAAAAGGGGTGGGGGTTGGTCCTTTTTTCTGCCATTCTCTAGCATTTTTCTACCTGTTTTCGAGGCTTTTTTGACCCATTTTGGGAAAAACAGGCTGAAAAAATCCTTGAAATTGCGCCAAAAAAGCCTCAAAAATGGGCCAAGAAAGGCTTCAAAAACAGGCCAAGAAAAGGCCTCAATAACATGCTGAAAAAAGCCTAAAAATGTACCGAAAAAGCCTCAAAAGCTGGCTAAAAAATCCTCAAAGACAGCCCAAAAAGCCTCAAAAATGTACCAAAATAAACCTCAAATCTGGGCCAGAAAAGCCCCCAAAACAGACCAAAAAGCATTGAAAAAGGCACAAAAAAGCATCAAAAATATAGAAAAAAGGCTGGAGAATGGCAGAAAAAAGGACCAACCCTCACCCCTTTTTATTTTCCTCTTCTAAATTTAGGTGCATCTTATAGTCAGGTGCGTCTTATAATCCGAAAAATATTGTAAATGTTTTTCTCTTGCAAACAAGAAATATCTCCTAAAGTTAACACATATAGCACTTGTCTTCCTTGACACATTCTGCAGTGAGAGGGACATGTACCACAGTGGCTTGAAGGCAGAGTACTGTAAATTTTTGTAGGAACCATCTATCTTTATAAAACTATAAATAGATGTTTGCCTCTTTAGACAGAGACCTTGAGCCACAAAGTGCTTTAAATTGTTACATTGGGAATCTTTCAACATATTTTCCTTTGACCCCATCTCATGTGACTGAGAATAGTAATTGGAAGTATGTTTCTGCAAACCCAAAAGTCTCATAATATTTAGAGGGGCAGATGTTTAAGACTATCCTATTGAGTCGTGTCTTATTTATTTTTTCTTAAGCGAAGAAGTTGTTAAATTACATTTTCTTCATCATGAATGGCTCAAGAAAAATGGGTCAGCTACAGGTCCTCCCTATTCATGTAATGGTTACCATAGTAGCTGTGGTTAATTAGAAAAGATCAATTGACAAGAAGACTAAAATGTATAAGGTTGTTTCCTGTCACATTATCTAGCCTCCAGGGATAGGTGATCAGCCCCTACCCTTTAAATGTCTTACCTCAAAATAGAGATGTAAGTGAGCATAGGTATAAGGAACACGATTAGCTGTAGCTACTCATAATTTTTCATTTTTAAGAAGCTTAGAGGGGCTATGCAAAATGATTCTGCAGGCTTTCCTTTCACCATGGCAGATTCCTTTTATATTTTGTTTAAAATCTTTTGGGGGTGGGAAGGCTAGGTAGGTATGTGGTAAGCAATAAGATAAATGTCCAGAGGACATATGAGTGGTGAAGGGACAAATTGGGGATAGCAGGTGTCTGTATTAAAGCTGTGGTAACAGGATGCAATTATATTTTTCAGAGCTCAATGAGATCTGTTAGATTATAGATTTATTTCTGTATGATTTGTGCATGATTTATTAATAGGAATTAATATCACCAAATCAGTTTACAAGTAACTTTTTGAGTCTTGATTACCGTTTAAGGCTAAACAAGGTTCTTATTCTGATTTACATCAAGGAAAAAATTACTACTGAAGGCGAGAAAAATCACTTGCTATTGTGCAACCAGTTCTGCTTGAAACACATTTACTCCAAATAAAATGCCGCTGAATTCAATAGGGCTCCCAAGTGTATAGGATTACAACTATAATTTCATGAGGCAGTTCTGAAATATTCAATTAATAGGTGGTAGGTAGGAAGAAAATACAATGGTAATGGGAAGGTGTTCTTGAAGCCGCCTGAGCAAGGTTTATTTTAATACCTGTTAAATAGTTTCATTTCTCTTAGGATAAATAGAATAGACCCTGCAAACTATCACTTTATTAGTTCTGCCAAGTCTAAAAGACATTAATTCACCAGAGTAGATACATGGAAAATGAATGTTTTGAACAATTTTTACTTTAGGGAGGTATAGGCTACCAATGAAAACAAGACAAGATAATTAAATTTGTGACTGTATCTCTTTTTAGAGGTAAATCATTTTAAGTGCAGGCTGGGAAAAAAAAGTACATGTATTTTTAGCTTGCAGTATTCTGTAGTCTATTCAGAATCTTTATAATGTTTCGCAAACTTCTGAAAGATTTGTAGCAACCATTTTGCTCCTTAAAAGCCCCACAGTCACACAAAAAGTCAATAACATATTGACCCGACCCTATTGACTTTAAGAGGATTTTGTTGGACCTGAAAGATATGCTCATTAAGTGCAGTTAGTGTGTGATCAGTTAAAAGGTGAAGGGCATTAGCCGAGGTTTAGACCCCAAAGTTCACAGCTGAGAAATTTCCCTCAGTCTGATGGATTGTACAAGTTGGATTGCATCATGTTGATTAGAGAATTATGGGACTTCAGATCTAATATAGAAACCTCTAGGGTCAATAGTTAGTTTCTGAGATCCAGGATTCTGATGCTTCCATAAAATATTTTGCGTAATTGATGATGGGAGGAGCCTAAAATTCATTTAGCTTTTCTGATCATTTTAGCATCTCTAAACAAAATAATATGCCTTCAATGCCTTCCTAGCTCAGCCTCGCTAGATTTATTAGTTGGGGGTGATTGAAATTGGATTTGGGTTCTCTTTTATGTTAGTTTTTTAGCTGCTTCGTGGTAAATGAGAAAACATCCCAATTATTCTTTTTTCCAAATAGGGTATTAAACACCATCCCTGTTCACAGGTTCAGAGTAATAGCCATAATTTATGTTGTGGAAGAAAAATTCTTAATACTTTGTTTTGAAATGGTTTATATTAGCCGCATTACTAATTAGTAGTACACAAAATGATGACCACAATTTTCAATCAATAAACCCCGAGGTTGTAGTTCATGAAATAAAATGTCTCTGAGATGACAGTGGAGCATCTGACGGTTCCAGAGTGTCTAAATATTTTACCCTGGTTCTTTTAATGTTTTCAATGAGCCTGCGGAAATACGTGAACAGAAAGAGTCATATGGGATAATATGCCAAATAGGCAAAGGCTCTCCATTCTATATATTAAACATTTACTCAGTCACAGTTTAAGATTAGTCATGCATTACTAACAGTAATCAGGACACACTTTTCCTCCCTGTCAGTTTAATTGAAATGATTCTGTCTCCAAATTATCCAGGTCACTTGGGGCCAATGTACTCTTTGGCATGCTGGCTTCATACCAATGATGAAAGGCTTGCTTGTGTTAATAATAATGCTGGATGTTGCTGCTTAAGGGGAAAGGGGAGTGTGGCAGGGAGGGGGGGAACTGGTACTCAAGTAGTGACAAGCTCATAAAATTGTGACTTCTCGGAGTATAATATTCTTCCTTTGTTCTGTTGCATGGGGCATGAGCTCCTATTATTCCTCATAATGGCCGTGGTGGTTGAAGCTGATGAAAGTTGAAGTCTAATAACCTTTCTAGAAGATTGCAGCTTTCCTTCCTCCATGCTGATGTTTGGAATAACAGAAGGTTGAACATTTTATATATGTTTATATCAGTGGTGAGATTCAATTTTTTTTACTACCAGTTCTGTGGGCATGGTTTGGTGGGCATGGCAAGGGAAGGATACTGAAAACTCTTCACTCCCACCCCACTCCAGGGGAAGGATACTGCAAAATCTCATTTCCTCCCCACTACAGGGGAAGGATACTGCAAAATCTCCATTCCCACCCCATTCTGGAGCCAACCAGGGGTGGTATTTGCCGGTTCTCCTAACTATTCAAAATTTCTGCTACTGGTTCTCCAGAACCTGTTGAATTTCAGCCCTGATTTATATACATTTGTAAGAGATATGGTGTCTCAATGGCTAAGACACTGAGCTTGTCGGTCAGCAGTTTTAGCGGTTTGAATCCTTAGCACTGCATAACGGAGTGAGCTCCCATTGCTTGTCCCAGCTTCTGCCAACCTAGCAGTTCGAAAGCACGTAAAAAATGCAACTAGAAAAATAGGGACCACTTTTGGTGGGAAGGTAACAGCATTCTGTGCACCTTTGGCGTTTAGTCATGACCACGGACACGTCTTCGGACAGCGCTGTCTCTTCTGCTTTGAAACAGAGATGAGCATGCCCCCTAGAGTCAGGAACGACTAGCACATGTTTGAGGGGAACCTTTACCTTTATATACATTTGCAATCCCACTTTTTTTTCACAAAAACTAGAACACAGTTTTATTTCTATTGCAAGGCTATAAAATATCTCAATCATCTTCCAAAAAATGTTTATGAATATAGTGTACCTTCTTTCCAATAATAATGCCTAGACATTCCCAGTGCAAATTTTCATACAGTCATAGAGTTTTGTATCTTTCTACATATAGACTCTTATGCCAGGATTTTAAAACCAAAATGCTTCTACTTAGGTTACCTGAATGTAATCCATTCCTCCTTATTCTCAAAGTCCCTATAGATTTGCATCAGCCCTGATTCAAGCATAACTGGAACTGACAGCAGCTTAAGCAACATGGAAAATGCCTGCAAGAACAGGTGCCTATTCTCAATAATGCCATTGTTTCACTTTACATTGTAGCTGTGCAATTTCAATAGCCTTTCTACGTGTATAAGCTTTCAAGTCAGTTTTGACTCTTGGTAGCTACATGGCCAAGTCAATGCAGTTTTCTTGGTAAGTTCTTACAAAATTATTTGCCACTGTAGTCTTCTTACTGGAAGACATTGACTCTCCAAAGTTGCTCAGTTGGCTTTTGTGACTATAGCTAAACTTGCACTCAGACCTCTCCACTTCTAGTTGAGATTCTTAACCTCCTACCCCAGACTGGATCTTTTAGTAGAACAGGAGCATAGTATTTACATATTGAAATTATTGAAATACTATATTCCTGTTCTACTAAATAGCCAGTCTTTTCAAAATTACTTTCTCTTGATGTAAAGCTTTGAATTACTTTGCGGTAAGAAGCACCAGCTTTATGGTAAAGGGAATAGATCTACCTACCAAGATGAAAGTGTGGCATTGAAAATCTATTTTGCTTGACTGGCCTGGCCTGGCCTGTTTGTATAGTGCAGGGGTCAGCAACCTTAAAAACTCCAAGAGCCACAAAGGTCCTAACTGGAAGCCTTCTATTCAATTCTGGAGCTGACCCGAAGTCTGGTTACCCCACCATAGACTCTCCTCCTAGTGTGGTGTCCTTTATCCTCTGCCGACCGGAAGTCTGGTTCCTCCACCATAGCGTCTTCTAGCACTTTTCCCTCTACCTGTCCTAACTAAAAGCCCTATCAATTGTGGAGCTGGCCAGCGGCAGGGAGCTGCCAGCAGAGAGATGAAAGAGCCACATGTAGCTCTAGAGCCACGGGTTGCTGACCCCTGGTATAGTGGGATAATCTTGGCAGCAGTAAAAAGTCAACTGAGATTGGCCATTAGGTTGCGCTTTCACTGGATCATTATAAATAGACTATAAAATATTAGAAATATTACAAGATTTATACAACCTTTAAGGGCAACCTCCTTGGAATCAAACTTCACGTTACTTTGGAAGAGCATGGTACGATCTCTTTAGGTATTTTGTTTAAAAATAGCCCTAGTATGTTCCTTAAGTCAGCTGGGATGACAGTGCCAGTAAAGTATGAGAAGGTGAGACTAAAACGCTGACCTGTTCATAGCAGAAGGGAAAAAATAACCAACATTGATATTGTGCTGAGCATTCCTGTTGGTTTTACAGTCAACAGCATTTTGTAAATTGAGAAATGTACTTCATCCTATTTTGGTTTGATTTAAATTAGGGCATTGCTTTTGATAAAAGCAAAACAGGTTGGGGGTGCATTCACAATTAATTTACTCAGTTTGTAATCTGGTTTATGAACATTCTTCCTCCTGGAAATACGGAGAAGCAGGCAAATCATAGTCATCTGATGATATTTGAGAGAAAAGAATCAGATAACAGAAACCAGATTGCTGTTGGCATATAGGCATGATGTTAATATTTATAATTAGGATAGGTTAGAATTCCTTTAGTAGAGAGCAATATAGATATGTGAGTATAGCCATAGTAAGGTAATGCCATATTATTATCAGATATTCCATTCTGGCTCTGTGATTTACATTGCTTTTTTTAAAAAAACAACAACAATCTATTAGCATTTTTGGGATACATTGCTCATAACCTTGCTTAGCTTTAGATTCTTTTGTCTTCTTTTGGCCAGAAACCCAGTGAGAATTATAGTTGTACATGGCAATAAATTATATATATTTGCACCTATCTTCAAATGATTTGGTCCTTAATTAATTGGTTCTTTTCCTCACAATAGACTCCATAAATCTGGACTTTCTATTTTCAATTGTCTATGGAGATCCTCAGTCATCCAGGTCATGGTTGTCCCAAAGGTGCTTTTTTCAAGAGGCAACTGGACTTTCTGGTTTTTCTTTGAAGACGTCTCTCTTCTCATCCAAGACGCTTCTTCAGCTCTGACTGAATGGTGGGAATGGAAGGATTTATATTCCTTGCAAACAGCTGTTCATTGGCATTCTTTTAGCAGGTCAATAGCGGGTCAATTTTCAAGTGTTATGGACAAGCAGCAGCTCTATTTTACTTAATTCTCCTCATAAGACACTAACAGCTTTCCAGCATCTTTGACAGTACTTTATGTTAAATCAACCAATTATGGTACCCCCCTCCTGTATTATGTACACATTAAATAAAATGGGAAATAGAACCACTATAGAATAATCACAAGTTGATGTCTCTTTCTTCATGTCTACTAATTGGAATTATTAAAAGCCCATTCAGTATAGGAGAAAGTCACAAGCAGATGGATGCCTCCAAGCTCCAATTCTCACAAATGGTCCAGAAGAAAGGTGTCAAACATTTCTGACCTATCCCATAGGACTACTAGCAGTCTGAGTGTAAGGCATCAAATTCAAAATATATCGCGTGTCTTTCCTTCAGAGGTTCATGGCTGTTTATATCAGATTCCCTCTTCTATTTCCTCCTAAAACAGCAGGAGTCAATGAGTGATCTGAACCTCTCTGGCTGTGGGTAAAATTGGGTTTTCCCAATTTGTTGTTCCACATTTTAATCCATATAGTTCTAAGTACGAGACTGGAAAGCTAACTGAAACCACTGATCAGTTTGTAAACAAATTGGAAGACTTCCTGTAATGCCAACCATTAATTGCTATTATTGAAAGCTAAAATTTGCAAGCAGAATGCATTTTATAGATTAACACCAGCTGAGCACTATATGTAGAGAGAAAAGGTTCTGATTGTTTTTTCATTGAGAGAAAGCAAAGAAAATGGAAATTAAATGGAGAAAATAAAATGTTTTAAGGTTCTGATGAGGGTCCATTTTAGGGCATGCAGAGTGTAGTTATAACTTCTATTCACAGTTCAAAGATGACTTAATTCCAAATAATCTGTCTGAATTGGATTCTCTGCTACAGGCTATGAATAATGCACACAGAGAAATAATCAATACACTCTCCTCTATAATCTAAACATATTACACATAATGACAGATAACAAATTTGGGAAGTCCAGCTACTACTGAATTAGCTTTTGTTGAGAATACTGGTAAATTCACGGTTGCCCAGCAGGCAATTTTTCAGAAGCTCATTAATGTAACATGCAGAGTTATTGGCACTCAAAGCTATTTTCTAGAATAATTTTGATTGGAGAATGAAAGGTGTTATAAAAAGTTTTGGATGAAATTATCTAGTTGTTGCCGCCAGGAAAAAATGAAGTCTAGTTAACCCAATGAACTTATTTATCTGGGTAGTTACTTGTATCATTCTTCAAGAATCTCATTCTTCATTCTCAGCTCTTCATCTATAAAGTAATATATTAAAATGCCCTGTTGTACTAACAATTTTGGCAAAATATTATGAAGCAATAACCTCTGCTGCAGGAAAACTCCTTTTTTTAAAACAACAACAATTATTTGATTGGCATTTTAGAAGTTATACATCTGGAATATCTGTGGTGCCTAGAATAAGAGTGGATAAGTGATGTGGCTCTCATCGAAAATTGATTTGACAGTCTTTTGATTCTGATTCTATTCATCTATGGTGCAGTCCACTTCTAGGATCAACAGGTGAATAACTGAGTAATTATAGTGCTTGGACCTGAAAGTGGAGGACTATCTTTTAGGGGGAATAAAAAAGAAAGAAAAAGAATGAGATGACAGTATATCTACCTACTTCCCAAAATGGATTGCCCTGTTGCTGTAGCTTTCCTTCATTATCCATTCTTTGCTTTCACACTGGCAAATTGTAAGCTATATTTTCCAAGAGGGAGATTTGTAGACCTTCCAGTTAGCAATCTCTGTTGTATGAGTTCCCAAATTGTATTTCATGTCCATTAAAGCTTCAGAAGCAAGCCACTGCAATTTGCCGGCTGCAGATGTTTATTTATATTCTAAGATCACCAACAGCTATCTTTGTCTTTAGCAAGGTTATTTCTCCTCATAGTGAGCCTATTTTTGGTTTGACCTTTAAGAAAAGGGGGAAAAAAACCATCTCAGTATAATTACCTATTTCATCAATTTATATACTAGATTACTAGAGTGCTTACTATATCAAAAGGATCTCTCAGAGCAGCATCTAGCTGAATTAATTTGCCTGACTCAGCAGTAGTATGGCTCTTCTGAAAGTCAATCTGTCCCTAACATTTTATCACATAAATACTTTAGTATCCACAGCAGCTTCCTTGATTGTTTGACTAACATAGTGAGCAACTAGGATGGCTGTATTCACACCTTACCCTTACCTTTTGTATGTAAAATTTATAAAACCCAATAAAACTTTTTTCATATAAAAAAATAGATAGAAACTCAAGGTAAACTGCTCCAAACTCGATTGCAGAAAATGACTTCGGCAACAGAGTGGTCTTTATCTTTCTGTGCACCGCCCTGAGTCCCCCCCAGGGAAAATAGGGCGGTATATAAATCGAAATAATAAAAAAATAAAAATGCCTGGAATGCTCTACCTGACTCTGTGGTTTCTTATCCAAACCCCCAAAACTGTAACCTTAGACTGTCTACTGTTGACCTCACCCCATTCCTAAGAGGTCTGTAAGGGCCATGCATAAGTGCACCAACATGCCTACCATTCCTGTCCTACTGTCCCCACTTATTCATATCAATTTCCTGTATTCATAATCATATTTATACATATCTGTTATCTTATACATGCTCGACAAAACAAACAAACAAACAAATAAATAAAGGTATGTAAACTAGCATATTTGTTTTCCAAACAATCTGGAAACTTGAGTGGGGGAAGCTTATCTAAGCAGGAACTGGAACAGCTATTCTAGGCCTTTCACCGAGAGGCTCCAATGAAATTTGCAATTTTGCATGTGACTCCAATGTAATATATATGTAATAGGATTTCATATATGACTTCTTAGAATTTCTGGGGATTTTCAAAAGTCATTTTGCAACAAAGAAAGTAGTCAATAGAGAGTTATTTAAATTATTAATTAATGATAATAAATATATTAGGTAATCAAGGCAAAATAACAGCTGTTTACTATTTTCTGAATAGGATTGTCTGTAATCTACAAGCAAATGCTGAGATTCACAAAATTGTGCCTTCCCAATATGGAAGTTAGACACCCAGCAATTAGACACCCAGCAATTATATAACTATATAAGTTATAGTGAAATGTGTATTCATTGGATTTTTGGCTGCACAATGTTATAGTAACAGGAACTGCTCAAAATGAGAATTAGATCAATTTAAATCCATCAGATATATTGCTAGAAAGTAATGTGGATCATTACTGTTTGTAAAATTATTGCAGGTCCAGTTTTTCTTGTACATATGAACCAGATGTAATTCCAGCAAGAGAGTCCTATAAAATAATTGGGTTACAGTCTATGTAGAAGTAATCACCTTAGCTAATCAATTTGTTCAAAGTGTAACTATGGCCAGTTGTATACTTTGTTCAGTAATAAGCACTAATTTGATTTAATTCTGTCCTATACGAATCCACACATTTTTGCTCACTCTCCACAGTAAAATTCTAACATATTCTAGAACAGTGATGGTGAACTTTTTTTGTCTCACATGCCAAAAGCGGGGGGAGCACAGGGGGGTTGTGTGTGGCATGCCACACCCATAATGCTATGCACACGACCCCAGTGTGCATGCACGCATGACCAACGCTCCCCCCTGTTTTTGGTGTGCTTTTTTCGCCCTCCCCAGGCTCCAGAGATTTTATAGAAGCCTGGAGAGGCCAAAAACAGCCTCCCCTGTCCCCCCTCAGGAGGCTCTTTGGAGGCTTCAGGAGCTTCCTTGAAGCCTTTAGAGTGCAAAAAAATGGTCCTACGGGCAAACCAGAAGTACATTCCCATTGTCCAACTGATAGGGCAATGCCTTGTGTGCCCTGACAAATGGCTTCGCGTGCCACCTGTGGCATGCATGCCATAGGTTCACCATCACGGTTCTAGAAGAATGTCATGACCCACGCCAAAGAAATATATGAAGAGCTCTTTAAAAAAAGTCAATAGTATCCATCAGTCTGAAAAAAGCCCATTTCTAAAGCTCTGAAGTGCCACCAACACACCTTCAGACATACAGTCTTGAAATGGAAAGGATCTGGGACCAGAGAATCTTTCCAAGTGTGACAACCTTACCAGTATTGTTTCAAAAACCCAGCATGAAATTCTCAAGAAAAATCACATCAAGTCCCAGAACCACTATCAGAAAACAACTGAGAATATAAGCACCTAAATGATCAATCAAAAGTCTGTAGCAAGGATGTCAAACTCAAGGCCCGTTGGCTAGACCTGGCCCGCAGGTGCTTAGATCAGACCCATGGGACTTCCCTGGAAACACCAAACTACTGGCTCATGGTGTCTCTGCCAGCAAAAACGGAGTTTGCAGGGGTAGCCCTCCCAAGCTCTATTTTCACTAGCAAAGGGTTGCAGGAGGCCATCACAGCCAAAAATGGAGCTCAGGAGCCTATTTTCACTGGCAGAGCACTCGAGCCACTACAGGCGCTCCAAACACAATTGATGTTGAGCAGGCCATGCTCCCTGGCCAAGTTCCTCACCCCCCTGAGGTCAAACACAACCCTGATGTGACCCTCGATGAAATCAGCTTTGACACCCCTGTTATGGGGGAATGTTTTATGTCAACGTGAATAAAAAATGTAACTGGTGGGCCACGTGTATCTTGCTGTGTCTTATGGAAACCAAATATTGCAATCCACTATAAGGTCCTCATGTCAGTTATCAGCAATGGAGGTTGTAGTGTTATGGAATCAGGATGCTTTGCTATCTCAGGACCTAGCTGACTTGCAATCATGGAAGAAAGCATGAACTTTGCTTTGAAGCATAGAATGCTTCAAAAAACTATCATCACTTGTCTATCAGCTGAAGCTGAAGTTGAATTACAAGTGGGTCATGCAGCAAGACAGGGATCACATGCTTACAAGAAAGTCTTGAGAAAAATGAAGAACAAAGTCAATGCTCTAAAATGGCTAGAGAGTATAAATTCGCTACCAAAATATGGCAGAATGTTACTGAACTGAAGCAGTTTCCATAGAATAGATCAACATTCTCATCAACTGCTATAGGGAATACTGATTACCAATTATAGAACTGTTTTATCAGTTATTGCAATCAATAGCCACATTTAGGGTGGTGACTACTTTTCCACATAGGTACATTGCATGCTTTATCAAACAAAATAATAAAAAGACAGAGTTGGAAGGGACCTTGGAGGTCTTCTAGTCCAACCCCCTGTTCAAACAGAAAACCCTATACCATTTCAGATAAATGGTTGTCCAAGGTCTTCTTTAAAATGTCCAATGTTGGCACTGCCAACACTTCTGGGGACAATTCTTTCCACTGATCAATTGTTCTAACTGTCAGGAAATTTCTCCTAAGTTGGTTCTCTCCTTGATTAGTTTCCACCCATTGCTTCTTGTCCTACCTTCAGATGCTTTGGACAAGTAAAACAAGCAATAAAATATTGGGGTTAACAATAAGATTGAGTCCCTTTATGTCAGCTAGACCCACATGAAACCTTGATAACATCAGTGATAAAGATATATTGTGAGATATATATAATTATGTACGGTATATGTTTCCATATATAATTTCCATATATAATTATGGAAATCAAAAAGAGTGTGAATACTCTTTGGGGAAAAAGTACAGTTACATTTCTTCAATTACTATGTATTCTGCTTCATTCCACACTTGGAATGACCAAAATGCTGGTTGGAGAAAAATATTACTTCTAAGACTCATAATAGCATATGAAATTCAGCTAAGTCTTTATATTTAGTTGTGAGTTCTTAAGCACTTAAATTTCACATTGTTGCCTTTTGAAATATGAGTGGATTTTAGAACAAACTTAAGTTTGTCAATTAAGTGGAATGTTTTTTTATTATGGAATTCGCTTGCCTTTTCATAACAATAACTATTTCTAAGATTCAATAAATTAAATATAGAAGAACTCCCACAGGTTAATAAAGAGTGATGTCTCATCTTTCATGGTTTTCAGACATAATTGCCTTCCCTAATGACTTGCTCTGCAACTCCTTAGGAGTATTAATTATGATAATTTACTTTCCTACTGCCTTCAATAGAGTTTCCCAAAAAAACTGTCTCTTCTTAGAAGTATCCATGTATTTCATTCTCATCTATCCACATAGTCCATCTTTATACAACAACACCCCTCCCTAATTATCTCTATTTAGGGCTTTTTTTTTGAGACCATGGAACAATATTGGGAAGAATGAATTACAAGGCACAGGCAAGTGATCACCCAAGAGCCCAGAAAACATTGGAAACTCTAAGTAGTGTTGGGTGAAATGCATCTTGGGTATAGCTGGAATGAAAGGATTGTGAGAGAGTCTGAGGAAAGAGCTGTTGAAGAATTTCTCCTCAGCAGATATTGTGGTTTGTCTTGGCATAAGTAATTCCTGGCCAGCTTGACAAATTATTAGCAGTCATTGCAAATTGAGTTATAAACCCTTCCTCAGTTCAGCTATTTAAACCTCTGCTGCCATGTTCTGCATCGGGTTGCAATTCTGATGCAGTAGGTTGGGACTTGCCCTGGCTCTGAGAGTGGAGTGGCCAGAGGAGCAGATGGGGATTACTACCGTGTTTCCCTGAGAATAAGACCACGTCTTATATTATTTTTGTGTCAAAAGATGCATTAGGGCTTACTTTCTGGTTAGGGTCTTATTTGGAGGGTGGGGAAATAGTGTATTAATTGTGTCCTTCTGGCTGATTATATTAACTGGGTCTTATTTTGGGGTAGGGCTTAATTACGAGCATCCTAACAAATCATGCTAGGATTGGTTTTTCCAGTTGGGTCTTATTTTGGGGGAAACAGGATATTGTCTTTCCTGCTTTGAAGGTAGTGGCTGTAATATTGACAGTGGCTGTCTAGGTGGTCTCTGTAACAAGCCCTAAATGATAACATGGCCACAGAAAGCAGGAAGTGGTGTAATTGAAGTTAGCAGCCAGGTCCTGCCATTTTCCAATTTGCTTGCAGGGACAACATAATTTGAAACTGGGGTCACTTTCACATGGCACCAATTTCACTTTCCAATTTCTCTAAAACATTTCGAAGTTGTCCATAAAACGTCTTTACTTCTGCTGATCTTTTACTCTGAGAATAGAAAGGAAACCGATGGATGGGTGGATGGCAGAGGTGACCAGTTCTGGAGAACCGGTAGCAGAAATTTTGAGTAGAGAATCAGTAAATACCACCTCTGACTGGCCCCACCCCCATCTATTCTCTGCCTGCTGAGTTCCAGCTGATCAGGAGGAAATTGGGATTTTGCAATAACCTTCCCCTGGAGTGGGGAGGGAATGGAGATTTTACAGTATCCTTCCCCTGCCACGCCTACCATGCCACACCCACCATGCCACATCCACTAAGCCATGGCCACAGAACCAGTAATAAAAAAGTTTGAATCACACCACTGGTGGATGGGTTTGGGCAGGGCACAAGGGCTCTCTAGTGAACTGAAAATCTGAAATCTGCTTTGAATGTTTAATAAACATTTTAAGTATGAAAATGTCTGTTCCCTCTTCTTTAATCTGATTGTCCTTCAGAATTACTGCCCTGTAAGAGTTTCTAAAATATCATTTGCCAAATTTCAACCAATCTTCACCAGACCTTTCATTTTCTTAGAGGTGAAACAGGATTTTGTGCCTCTTCATTCTTAGGTTCTTAAATTTACCTTCTTTTATTTTATGAGTAGTGCAATGTAATAGAGTGCTCAGACTTTAAAAATAAGCATAATTTTATTTCATATAGTTCAGATTTAAAAATACTGAATTACAGAGACAGCATCGTAAAACAGATAGAGTCACAGCTACTTCTTTCTGCAGCTTTCAAAATGTTTCAAAACTAGTAAGGATAGTTGGCAAATGCTCCCCCCCTGCCCCAAGCACACAAGTGTCTGCAGATATAATTCAAGCTTGCAGCCAAGTATATTTACTGACCTCATTTTTCATTACAAAGAAAACTGCCAGACACCAAGTTGAAATGAAATTCTTTTCCAATGTTCTTCCACCTCTACATTACGGGCACAGAGAAAAATAGCTTTTTGCAAGACTTAGAACAAATGTTACAAAAGCAATTCTCTCTGCCAGAAATAGTGAATCCAGCTTTCATGTTTGCCAGGCTTCTTGGAATTACTCTTGCCTTATTACCGTAACTTAAAAGGAATATTGGTAAAATGCTAGACTATCACATTTTTCTATCAGCCATTGAACAATTATCTTTTGGTAGCAATGAACATTTCAGTGGAGATTTCTCTAAAATACTGTCAAGAAGGTGATAGGAACTCTCCTATCTAGCACACTGCTCTTGCTGAATTCTGAAGTTCTTGTTTGCTGACATTTTATTTCCTGACTACTTATATTAGATATTTTCTCCAAACACAATATTGCAAAAATTGAGGCAATGCCCCTTAAACATTTTTGTCTTCCCCACCCTCAAAAATTAGGAAATGCAAATTCTAAAATCCTTGGGGCACAGGATCAGGAACAACTACAATTTTTTTTTGTTTAAGTCAACATTTAAAGTGAACAATTCTGTGCCCAGAACCCTTCCCTTTTTATTTGTGTCAGTTATGTCATACATGTAAACAGAACATAGTTTTGATTTTTTGGCTACCCTCTGGCTACCCTTTTTCAATCCTCTTCCAGATGACCCTGGGACTGATTTTAGTTTTTGTTTGTAAATCTTAGCCCTGAACTTGGAGAAGGAACAAAATGGGAAACTCAGGGAATATGACTTGCTCATATTGCTTCTATTTTCTAACATGGCAGCCCAGCTGCTCTCCACACCATAACAATAAACCAGAAAGTGTTGCTTAAAAGACTCAAATGAAGAGAAACCTGAGTTTTGAAAAAGCCAAAAATAAAAAACCCTTCACCTATGATACATTTTTTATTCTTTAGCAGCTTGAACATTTTTCTTTTAAACAACAATCCGAGAATAACCGTTTCCTGTACCACTCTTAGGTAGAAATCATCAACTCCATCCTATATTCAGACCCCAAACCATATGTGCTGAGTCTGATTTTGGAACATCATGGTGATTTTAATTAATTACTTTAGCATTAGATGTTTTAAAAAGTGTGGCCTAGAAGAGAAGCATCAGATGCTTAACTACATAGTTTAGTATTGCTTATATTTCAAACACGTGGAGCAAATTCAAAGCTTACAGTAAAGTACTTTAATTAAAAGATGTTAAACAGAAATTCTTTTTCTCTGATAACACTGAGATTCTTCGGCCTACTACAAACTTCAATTAGCTGATTATTGTTGTGCATGCCTGTGTGTGTTTTTGAGAAAGCTGTCTAATTCGCCTTTATCAGTTTTTTAAAGAATTCCTACAGTGGATCTGAACTAGGAAAATAATTATTATGACATTTTTAGCTGGCCTTTGTGTGGTTACAGTAATCCAAACAGGAGATGACTAAGGCATGAGTGACCAATTACATCAAGGAAGAGAAGGAATTGTCTCATAAGGTGAATTGGTGCAAAGTCCCTCTTGGCCATAGCTGCCATCTACTCAAGCAGAAGCCAAGAATCACCTCCAAATTGTGTACCCGTTTTGAAGCCTTGTCTCATCTAGAACTAACTGCTCCTGTCAAGCCACTTGATTTTGTTCCTCTTCCAGACCCTTACAGTCTTCAGACACTGAGGAGGAACTTTGGTGGCATCACTTGGTTGACCAGAGGTAGAAAAATATTACTGAGCATCATGACATACTGATGATAACTCATATCACGCCAGCAGATGATTCACTCAGCAGTTTCATGTGGATATTAAATAGGAGGGAATAGAGAATAGAGTCCTTAGGAAACACAACAAGCAATGGCACAAAGCTCAAAATCTATCCTCCACAAATGTAAACTGGAACTGAACACCGACCCTGAACACCGACCCTCCACAGCACTGCACTCTCCTATATCTATCCCCGTTAAGTTGATCCAGAAAGATACTGTGATAAATGCTATTAAATAACTACCAAAACAGAATGTCCACCACTATTCTGAACATTCCAAAGATCACTGACAAGTGTGGTCAATGCTTTTTAGTACTATATCTAGACCTGAACTTTGGTTGAAAATAGTTCCAGATAAACCTCTGAAGCTGTAGCTTGACTACTTTCTCCATATTATTCCACAAAAAGATTGGAAACTGGATAAAAATTAGTCAATATCATCAGAATCATAACCATCCAGGAAAGACACGAACCTCGAATACACATGCTCAGGTTTATTAGGCTCAAATATCTCTCAAACAGCAGAGGCAGACTGTACCTTAGTCACCTCCATAGGAAATTACACAACTGGAGTCCATCTAGGACCGTGATGGTGAACCTATGGCACACAGTGCCCTCTCTGATGGCACACAAGCTGTCGCCCCAGTTCAGGTCTGCCATGCATGTGTGTGCGCCTCCGCCGGCCAGCTGGTCTTCAGGTGTCTGTCATGCATACGTGAGGGGGTGGGGGCATGCAGGGGGGCCTGCACATGCATGGGGGGGTTCATGAATAGGGGGCACACACACATTGCATTTTGCGGGTTCAGGCACATACAAGCGCATTCATGCGCACATACACACATGCTTTGGGCACTTGGTACGGAAAAGGTTAGCTATCACTGTTCTAGGATAAAAGGAACTGCATACACTACACTAGGTATCTAAATGTTAGCTTCATTCTTTTTGTTGGCAAATATGCTGGATTTAATTTAATTTAATAACAGAATATGAATCATCTTGGAAAATAAAGATTGGCTGCTCTCATGAGATAATGATCTCTAAAATGTCAATGATTCCCATCTCACAAAGTTTTGGGCATTTGATATGACCAGACTGGAAAGACTGAAGGATGTGGAAGAAGAGGAAACAATAGATGGAATTAAGGATATCACTAGAATGTCCTTGGAGAAGATGCAGACTATGTCCAGAGAGAGGCTGAGATAGTGGTTATTTGTTCATACATTCATCAGGAGACCGGCACAAATGACAGAACCTAAATAAATAACATGTTAAGTTATTCTATAAGCTCCATAGCAAACTCTCATGTTCAGCAATATGCAGCCAAAGGGGAAAGGTTTTCAGCCTATGTTTTATTCATCACATCTAAGCTGCAAAAGCAAAAACTCTCTTTGCAGCCGCATGATTATAAATTAAGGCTTTCTTTCTTCTTTTTAAAGTGAGAGTAATACTTTCCCCAATAGTCCTAAAAGGAAAATGAATTTAATTTGCTCCTATTCCTCATTTTACTGTCAACACTTTCTCTTTAAACAGAAAATGCAATAGGATTTTTTTTAACAACTACAAAAATACAGATGAGAAAAAGAACCTTTCACAAGCTGTGATTTCTCCTAGGTTTCAAAAGAGTTTAAATTAATTACTTGCTCTGTTAATGCTCTGACTAATCCTGCTAAAATGGATTATTTAGTGCTGGCAGATAATGTAATATTCATTTTGTATCATTCTGCTTAAAAAAAACAACATCAGAGATACCAGTGTGGTATGGTCACATTTCTAAAACTCTGATTTGTTGGAAAAACATTTTAGAATTATTGCCATTTCCCTGGACAATTTAAGCAAAAAACAAACTTTACCAGCAAGGTATGCTTTACATTAACATCCATTATTAGGTGAAAATATTTCAAGCCTCTGATTCATTTACTCCTTTTCCCCTGTTGCTTATTGGTTGGGTGACTGGAAAGCATAAGGAGAAGATGTTGAGATTGTCTAGTTTTAAATAGCTGGAGAGACTGTAAAGCAATGTTGGTTCAAACAAAAAAGCATTTTGTTTTAGCTGTGTTGCTGCATTAATAAAAGGGATTCTGTGTTTGAGGTAAATCATGTGACCCCTGATGTGCTGTGCCTTGCTGTGGGCCCTCTCAAGGCCGGTGACAAGTTGCTTTAAAAATTGATTCTGAGTCAGAACTGCAAAGTTTGCAGAGTTAAATTAAAGTACCAATATTACTCTGGATGTCCCTGCCACTGTTATTATCAATTATAACTGTAAATAAAATTTGACTGGATTTACATATCATGGTACACTGCTCTTTATTTAGCTACGATATGGCTGCCAATTCAAATTTGGTGTGTATATGTATATACATGCGTTTATTTGTGACTTAGGTTTATATAAAACACTGCACTGTTTTCTCCTTGACACCCACAAAACTGAAACCTTCACTGAGTTGACCAGAAACACTGGTGCTCCTAAAAATATAATGACATGTGGTCTGAAATGCAATTTGGAAGAATAGTAAGGAATAGGACGAATCTTTCCTAAATGATTAGCATTTGGTTGCTAGTAGCAACAGCAAAGAACAGCAAAGAAGACACAGTCTTCATGTCAGCTTTATGGCAACATATTACCGTATTAGGCATGAGAAGAATTTTTGTCTTCTGTCCCAAATTTTTCCCCTGTGACACATAATATGATTATCACTATTTTTGCTCATTTATGTATTTGCTTTTTAGGTATTCATTCAAGTTAGTAATAATATCATGGTAGCATTTTGCTCGGTGGCCTTTTTTTACTTGGGCCAGATATAATATGATAATATAAACATAAATAGACATGTACATGTATATGATTGCTAAATGCCATGTGATAAAAACCATATTTTAATATATGTGATTATCTGCCAAATGTTGTATAAGTGATCTTTACTTTGAACATTAAATGATGCATTTTAAAATACATATTAGAATAGTAGGGTAATAAAATTAGCTAAAATTATGTTAATATTGTTGACTGCATTCAGAAGTTAAATATAGTTAAAGATAGTTTTTTAAATTAAAGTTTTAAAAGGGAATATTATGACAATGAGCCAGTTTGGCACAGTAGTTAAGGCACCAGCTAAAAACTGAGACACCCTGAGTTCTAATCCTGCCATAGGCACAAACCCCTCAAGGTGACCTTGGCCATTCACTTTCTCTTAGCACCAGGAAGGAGGCAATGGCAAGCCACTTCTGAAATCTTGTCCAGGGACCAGTCCAGTCAGTTGCAGGGCATCAACACAGACTTAGACTCTGAAAGGGGAAAAAAATGACAATAATGTTAGGCACTTTTAAAATTGTTAAAAAACAAAGGTTTTGATTTGTTCTTTTCTGTGACAAATAGAATCAAGCAGCAGCCATTAAAAAAAACTTAAATACCTGGTCTATATAATTAGTTTTATTTTGCATGTTAAATATTGGTTTTTTTAAAAACGGCAAAAAGTAAGTTATATAAATTGAAGTTATGTCAATTCCAGCCCTTTTTTTTTTGTTTATTTGTATTGAATTGATAGCTGTAGCACCGACCTTGTTCCCAGACCCTCCACTAAAACCCTCAAAATCAAAAACTTTACAGCTGCCAAAACAAGGTAGTCTCTCCCCTTGCTTTGATCAGGTCTTTTCCTTAGAATCAGTTGCTCTTTGAGTTTTCCAAAGATTTTTCAAGCTATCTTTCAGCTGTTCACAAGATGAGCTCCCCAACTTCACGACTCAGTGCTGAGTGTCAAAAAGTTTCTGGAAGCCTGGCTGAAAGACAATGGAAAAAACTGTATTTGCTACATCAAAAAGGAACATGGCATGTTAGATTTGTAGTGTTGATATTAATATCCAGTGTCATTAATCATGGCCTTCAGGGTGCATGCAATTAGAATAGAATGATTGTTGCTTTTTGGCATGCCACAAATGGAATTAATTCTGCAGGCTCTCTGGTCCTCCCCACTTTGCTTAAGTCACCTGCAGAGCTGTGTGCATATAAGCTTGTGCAAGACCTTGGGACTTCAAGTGGGGAGGGGGGGGGAGAGAAGTATTTATTACTCTTCATAACTGAACTCTGTTCCAGTAACCTGTTGAGAAATGCCTTTGGATACCTCCTGGCTGAAAGATAGAGAAAATGCCCAGCTGGGAGCCATTTAAAAAGAAAACCTATATTGGAGTACAGAAAGGGGAATTGAATTTTGCAGAAACTGCAAACATCTTTTCAAATCTATGGAATTGCTTTACTTCAAAAGAAGTAATAATAGCTTGTAGATTTGAGAGCAGTCCCAGGGAAGGCAAGAGAGGAATAGCTTTGTAAAAACATGACGTGCTGTTCATTCTATTTCCTCTGCATTTTCTTTCATTTTAAGGCAATGAACTTGTCGTCTAAAAGCCCAATTTTCTTAACAAGAGCGCAACCCATCTAGATAAATTCACAATCAGGTTTTTTTTTAAAAATGGGCAGATTCATTTAAGAGGAAGGGGAAAAGAGAAATCAATGTTTTTATAGATAAAGTAGAGGAAAAATTAGAACTGCCACATTGAGGCAAAAAAAAATCAATTATAGGTACACATTGTTTTTCTTTATAAAGAAATAGAAAAGAAAAGAAAACCCAAATTGTAATTATATAATTATTAGTAATTCTGAGAAAGGAAAGGAAAGGTTACCAACCTCTGAATTTCATAGGAAAAGTTCCCAAAAATATACATGAAAGGATTGGGGAGTGAGCCCTTGATCCCTTCATTTTCATGGAATTTTCAAAACAGCTATGTACAGTACTTCAGTTCCTATCTATTGGATATTAAACCATTTAATCTATTAATAATATAATAATTTTCAAATCAGCTAGGGACAGACAAACTGTACAAACAAACAGTAATAAAATAATTGGGACTGGGAAAACTTTAAAGTTTATAGCCCAAACCTAAGGACTTATACATGTACCATTTTTATTGATGTTACAATTATATTTTCCAATTCTATAACTCAGAAATAACACATTGCCACTATGCTGAACAAACATTATGATGGAAAATCACAAGAATCTCCCTCTTGCTTGAATAAGTCTTTATTCCCAAAACTATTATCCTATCCCCTAAGAATCTCTTTCTTAATGTTGGGGAGGTGTGTCGGATATGTGCTCTTCTTTAAGTTATTTGAAAAAATAATAAAGGTGGAAATAAATAAAATATTACAGGGAGGTCTTAATAACTTACCACTTTACAAGCATATTACCATTGACAATTCCATTTTTCTTGTTGCTAGGTAAAATGATTAAAATGATAATAATTTAACTACCGTATGTGAATACAAATACAGAATAAAAGAGTTGGAAGAAACCTTAGAAGTCTTCTAATCCAACCCCCGTTCTTGAGCAACAGACCCTATACCATTCCAGACAAATAACTGTCCAATCTCTTCTTAAAAACATCCAGTGAACATGACCCACAACTTCCTGAGAAAAGCCATTCCACTGGATAATTGTTCTCACTGTTAGGAAATTTCTCCTTAATTCTAGATTCCATCCATTACTTCTTGTCCTGTCCTCAGCTGCTTTGGAGAATAGGTTGACCTCCTCTTCTCTGTGACAGCCCCTCAAATATTAGTGGACTGCTATCATGTTAACCCTTCATTAGACAAGATAGATATACCTAGTTCCCGCAACTTTCATCATACATTTTACCCTCCATTCCTCTAATCATCTTTATTGATTTTCTCTGCACTCTGTCTAGAATCTCAAAATTCTTTTGTATCATGGTGACTAGAACTGGATGCAGTATTCCAAATGAAATCATTTATTTAGCATATGACAAATACATGGACTTACAGTGGTTTAGATGTTAATGTCCAAGGTACCCATTCAGAGAGTGATAGAGACGACTGTCGAAAGGCTGAGAGCGCTTTCTTGATGGTAGTTGAGTGCTCTTTCACCCTTGCGAGTTTAGAAGGTCCATTTTGTTTTCCCATTGCCATGTATTTAGAGAGCCAGGAGTTCTACAAAGATATCTGACTGCCAACTGGATTGAAGTCCTATCAGTGTACTATAAAGTGATGCTAACTCTTCATGTTATCATGATACTAGCCCTCTATCAATGATGTCTAAGACTGCATTGACTATTTTGGCAGCTGCAGCACACTGCTGGCTCATATTATACTGGCTCATTTAATATATTTTTGCACTTTTCATATTTTTTTCTTTCCTTCTTTTTGCAATTTTTAAAAAAAACATCATTTTATTAAGAAAATTCCACATTCTGAATCTATGCTTTTTTAGAGATATATTTAAAATGTATTTTATAAAAACAAAGTTTTATAAATATATATAATGCATTTTAAAGCATGCTTTTTGGTCTATTTCAATAACAGTCAATGTCAAATATATATTGTCCAGGTTCTTTTATTACAGTTAAGTATTCTTAGGTAGGCAGGTAGGTAGGTAGGTATGTAGGTAGATAGGTAGGTAGAGGGATAGAGAGAGACAGTGAAAAATACAGTAGGTAGGTAGGTAGGTAGGTAGGTAGAGGGATAGAGAGAGATAAGGAAAATAAAGTAGGTAGGTAGGTAGGTAGGTAGAGGGAAAGAGGAAGAAATATAGTAGGTGGGTAGGTTGGGGGTTGGCCATTTAACCAGACTGGGCCACAGCAACGCGTGGCCAGGTACTGCTAGTTTACAATAAAATGTTACATTTTTGGATTAAGAATAAATGCAAGATGCCAGATTATACATAGGCTAATAGAAAGCATTGCATGAGCTGTTTTATAAAAGATAAAATAAAGAAGAGTAAGCAAGTCATGAACAATGATCCCTTCATGAAGTATTGAAAAACCTATCCTTGATTTTTAGTTAAATGGGCCCCATAACCGATCAATATCCTTTCATTTTTAATAAGTTACTTTCAAAAGGGATTAAAAAATAGCCTACCTCAAACTAAAGAGTTTATATATCAAAATTTTTAAAAAACAACTCCACAGATATAGTCCTTCTCAACTGGAAAAAAACAGAAGCTTAGTAAATGTCAAGTCTGTCTAGTTTGAGAGGTCAAAGAAGTAAACACTTCAAAACCTAATGGAAGCCTATAATGAAAAAGCCATGTATTCATGGGGGAAGTCACCTATTTTGCTTAAGAGGTCAAGCACATTTGACATGCATAAAACTTTGACTGAGTCTATTTGACTGAGCATTAGTTAGGACGCATAACAAAATCTTGAACTTTAGGGCTCTTTGATATCTAAAATACAAATACAACTGGGGGTAACATTAATCTTGATTATTATACCGTAGTCCAATCTTTACAAATAGAATTGAAGATATTGTGACTGGTGAGTGTATAAAAGTTGTGATTCTGAGCCAACTAGTCTCTGATATTGATATTCAAAGAAAGTCCTATGTTTCAGGCAGATGACAAAATAATGGATAAAACATTTATCTTGTCAAACATTGTTTTATTTCTGTTCAGTGCCTTGAAGTTCCCTTGGCTACAAGCTCCTTTTTTATGAGTTTTTTCCCTTCACCGTCTCTGCAACATTTTTTCTGTTCACTAGAAGAGATTTACAATGCATTAAGCCAAAAATCTATCTAGTATTTCTTTCACCAGGCTTTTTATTAATTATCAATATTTGCATTACTTTTTATTTCTATACTTTTTAAATGCCTATTTTAAAAATAGATGATTAAATAAAAAAGTGAGATATCAATCTAATAAGTTCATTAATAAGAGTAAGCAATGCTCTGCTGTCTTACTTGTTTTGTAAGCTGCATTTTACCAAAAGATTTATTGATCCAAACCTAAAGTATCTATGATTTTGAATTTATAACAAATTAACCAGGGGTGAAATCTAGCAGGTTCTGACAGGTTCTGGAGAACTGGTGGTGGAAATTATGACTAGTTCACAGAACCGGTAGTAGAAATTTTGAGTAGTTCAGAGAACCGGTAAATGCTGGCCCCTGAGTGGGGAGGGAATGGAGATTTTGCAGTATCATTCCCCTGCCACACCCACCAAGCCATGCCCACATGTAGTAAAAAATTGAATTTCACCAATGAAACTAACCCTAACCATATGTCGCACCATGATAACAAAGTCTGCACTGTGGACAGTAATCAAGTTTATTTCAACTTAGTTTGCCATTTGAACATAGTCGATTCTTTTGCAATTATAACTGAATGTAAGGTATTGATTTGTTATGGGGCCCTTTTTAAACATAAATGAATATAGGACAAGATAAGGCATTCTGCTGAATAATACAGCCCCCACAGAAAATTCATTTAAAGGGGAATTGTGTAAAACCATGACTGACAGGAAATAATCTTGCCTAGCAAGATGCTAATGAGTTAATTAAGCAGAGCCAGATTTTTTTTTGGTAGAATACCACTATTTCATATTGATTTGCTACATTCTATTCCAAAACCATATGGATGACTGGATGCATTTACTCTGTATACATAAGTTTCCAGTGATATCATCTCTTCAGATCATTCATATGGACCATTAGACTCAACCTTTCCTGTTGAAAAAAGTTGCAGAGAAATGATACAAGAATATGCATTCCTTCAGCCCCTATTGTGTTGCCCAACAGAATCAATAGCTTTCAATTTCTCTTATGGCACATGCTTTAAACTAAATATACTAGAAGATAAATGCTAGTTTACTTGGAGGGTGGCCAGGGTGGATGGGTGCCTCTATCTAAAGATTTGGGTTAGATTGTGGTAGGTATCACAAACAATAGCTGTTTAGTAAAGTCCAGTCTTTATATTAATAGTGCTCCAGATTTAATTTCTAACATATTGTATGTGAAAGAGCAAAGGTGGGAAAAAAATCTGATTACCAATTTAGAAATCTCCTGATTTAGAAGGACTGACTCCATAACTAATAAGTGGAGAACTGAGGATAAATTTCCTGACAGTTAGAACAATTAATCAGTGGAACAACTTGCCTCCAGAAGTTGTGAATGCCCCAACACTGGAAGTATTTAATAAGAAATTGGATAGCCATTTGTCTGAAATGGTATAGGGTTTCCTGCCTGGGCAGAAGGTTGGACTAGAAGACCTCCAAGGTCCCTTCCAACTCTGCTATTGTATTGTATAATAATAGGAGAATGTTGGATGTACAAAACAATGAATTTCATTGCATGGAGAAGTAATGACTAAATATTCCAACACTTGTTTTCTTGTTCTTCTCTTATTTCCACTGCATAATAGCAAGCCATTTCTGACTTCCGGTTCTGGCTCCAGCGGCGACAGGCGAGCCTAGGGCTCGCTCGCCGCTTTGTTTCTTTTCCTGCCCCCCCACGGGGGCAAGACGCCCCGTTTTTGGGGCTCTTCCATAAAGCCGGCTTGCCTGGGTCATCCTCCCCCAGCGGCAGCTGGGAAGCGACCCTTGTCTTCGGCTTAGGTGGAGGAGGACATGCTGCGGGGGGTTTCCCCTTCGCCAATGGCGGGCGGCATCGTTCTGAAAACATGGAGAGAGCTGGCCGTCTGAGTCAGAAGGCTTCCCGGGGCTTCGGCTGCGAGGGTGAAAGTGAGTGGTTTTAAACATTTTTTTTTTGCTGTCAGCCTGGGCTGAAAGAACTTGGAGGGGGGTGTCTGCTTGTTAAACCCCCCCTCGGACTAAAGCGGCACTTAAGAATGGCTCCTCGCTGCGAGGAAGCGGATATCTTTAATCTGGACTGTTTGAAACAAGGGAAAGTGATCTGCGGTTTGTCTTTGAAACAAAGTATCTAGGTCTGGCTGATTTGAAACATTTTTTTTTTACCACTCTCTCCTTCTGGCTCTGAGTCTGGGCGGTGGAAAATGGCTTCTCTTTGTCCCTGAATGACTATTTTACTTATGGAAAATTCCCAGCGTCTCTTTGTGATTTGGACTCCCTCTGGTTATTAAAGAAGAATTTTTTTTTTGGATTTGTGATTTCTTTTCTGGAGTGCCTTCGTTATTATAATTATTGATCTGGAAAACTGTTTCTCTCTTGGTTCCTGAACTTTACAACCCTGAACTGAACTTTTGGCTCCTGACTTGCCTCAACAGCCCCACCCAAAAAACGCCATTTTAGTGGCACTGATCTTAACAGTTAATCATGGCACAAGAATCAGCACTGGCAAGCTTAGAACTAAGGATGGGCTCTCTTGAATCTGTTATACAAACTTTGGTACAAGAAATCAAGGCCCAGAGGGCAGAAAATATCAACTTTAAAAGGAATTATTGGACACACGGAAACAAGTGCTGGAGAACACTCAGAAGAATGAAGAACTGGAAGGGGGGCTGGCGGGGGCTAAGGGAGAGATTAAAAATGTTACTAATGAGGTTGTGGAAATAAATGGGCATGTGTCTAGGATTGATATGGAAAGGATGACATATTTTTTGAGATTTCAGAATGTTTCTGAGGAAACTGGTGAATGTCTCCCTGAACTCATGAGCACAATTATAGCAGACTATTTACATAAACCTAAGGATGAGATCAGGGGGGACATTGACCTAGCCTACAGAATAAACTCTGCATATGCCAGGATAAATGAAGTACCCAGAGAGATACATGTTAAATTTGTTAGAAGGTCAACCAGAGAGGAAATCTTGAAAGTGCAAAGAGGAGGTCCGTTAATTTACCAACAAAAGGAGGTTGCCATCCTGAAGCAGATCCCAAGAAAGATTAGAGAAGCAAGAAGGAAATTTTCCTTCTTGTCCAAAAAATTGTTTGACCATGGGATCTGGTTCAGGTGGGTGATGCCCGAAGGGATGCTGGTGTTCTGGGAAGGAGGAAGAGTGAGGATTAAAACAGTTGCTGAGGCGGAAGCCTTTCTTAAAAAACATTCCTCTGTCCTGGGGGAAGATCCAGGGGGGGCAGGGGGGGCCACGGCCCCATCCGCTGGGGGCCTGGAAGGAGTGATAGAAGATACAATTGCCAAGAGACTTAGATCTAAAAAATAACTTTGCCTTGATTTTTTGAATAATATTGTATAACATGTGCATCTGGATTTTTGTAAATGACTGACAGCATAGAACTGAGAACTTAGAAATATGTACTTGCTTTCACTTTGTAGTGTATGGAAAATGTTTTTTGTTAATGATCTATTTTGGTGTCCCGACGACTTTGACGTGAATGCTCTCAAAATTTCTTTGTATCCCTTACCCTACCCTATTGAAAAACTGTAAAACCAATAACACTTTTTCAATATAAAAAATAGCAAGCCATTTCTAACTCCTTTTTCAGTTCAGTCTTTTGACTTAAAAACAGACCTGTCTTAAAGCAAAAGGAGTGTGTTTGTGCCATTACTTCTGCTGATCACCTTTAATTTAAATGCACTTTAAAATATGTGCTTCCTACAGAGCAGGAGGAGGAGAAAGATCTATTTTTGCTTGATCTGAATATGAAAGTAATTTGTTGCCATAGCAATTTATTTCCATCCTCAGTGTTGTGAATGTGATAGTTGCTTCTAGGACTAAAGCAAAATGCAGCAATCTTTATATTACACGTGAAGCCTCACACTCTACTAACCTTTTCGTTTGACAACATTATTTACCAAATGCTGTATTTGTCTTTCACATGACTTAAAGCTTTTGTGCTATGATTCTGGATTCAAACAGGCTCTCCAAAACTGGCAATTCTTATTGCTCATCCTTTTACAAGTTTCAGTGCTGCAATCCCATTGTGGGGACTATGGTAAATTCTTCATATTCTCCTTTAAACTGGAATTTCTGTAGAAGCCAAGTATCTTTCTGGACAGGATGTCTACCATCACATACACATGCATATTGGTAACTACTGAACTTGGATTGTGATACTGTAACAAATAAAGTATTTCCAGATTTTAAAAAAAGTTGGTTAGATTTCCTGTTGTTTTATAGTATACCTAAATAGATCAGGGGTCAGCAACCTATTAACCCATGGCTCAAATGTGGCCCAGCAACTGAAATCATCCAGCTATACTCTCAAAAAGAAATATCATATCTTACCTGGCCTGTACCAGTCTCTGCCTTGGTTACTGACTTATCTTCCATCAGATTTTATGGAGTAAGACCTCGTTTCCCTTTAGTTCACACCTCTATTTTTCTTTTTCCTAAGAAAGAATGATGTCTCCATGGTTCACCCCAAAGAGTTTTCCCAAGTGCCAATTAATCTGCCTGAGAGAGAGGCCTCTGGCCCCCATGCAGAAGAAGATTGCTAATCCCTGAAATAGAAAATGGTTGGTTTCGTATGAATTACTGCAGATAAAATGAAATGAATGTATAATGGCAGGAAATATACTGAAATCACAGCAGCAGAAAGATGATGGGTCAAATTTGACAGATTTGTCTGCTTGAACGTTGGCCCTTTGCAAGTTCTAGCCAACCCTTTAATTGAAGGTGAATTTTTACTGGTGCTGTTTCATTCATGCAATGATATTGTTTGGATGGACCAGTGGGCGCAGATCCAGGATCCATATCCTAGAGGTCTTCTTAAGTCAGCTTTGAAGGAAAACTCACTAAAAACCTTATTTTGTCCTGCCATTTGTTCACTCTTTCCTGAAGTCTCTCTAACCAAATCAAGGAACGAGGATGGTTATTAATAATTTTGCATCAATGACTCTAGTACCATTCTAGTAAAAGTTAGGGAAAGCTTAAAGGACTTGAGTAGCTATGGCAATGGATCTGAGTTATACATGAAGCAGAATGCAAACCTTTCATATGATGTGTAGGCATCCTGAATTAAGTATCTATTGTTTAGTTAGGTACAGAGTGCTGACTTAACTCTTCTCACTTTCTTTATCCTCTTGGATTATAAAAAAACTCAGGAGTTGATTGGAATTGAGTGTCTAAGCTGGATAAAATAAATAAAATTATACCATAGGCCCAGACTTAGAACCCTACTATAAGCTATAGATAGTCTTTGGTAAATTAGTGAAAATCCTAAATTAGCATCACATTTTGACTGACAATTTTCAACACAGACTAACTGCCTTTCAAGCTTACTTGATTCTGACCAACTAAAGACCTTATTTCTGGAATTATACAATTCATAATTTAGTCTGTCTTAACATGTTAGCTATCATGGCTTGTAAACCATAATTTATAGTTTGGCACAATATATGAACAAACTATTTTTACTCATGTAAGAAACTGGTTAACCAATGGCCGAATGAAAAACCAGCCAACCTGTGTTTTAACCAGCTTGCTAAATATCCTGCTTTTTATTACATTTGAATGAGTCAAAAAATACAATATTCTTAAGTCATTTTCTTAAGTCACGAAGATACAGTGCAGTAGACTGAATTCAAAACTTTAGCATGTTATCACTTTAGCTGAATTCAAAGCAATAAGCCTATGGTGTGTCATTATGGCTACTGGGGTGTATTTTCTCCCTTCCCTATATTTTGTCTTGAAATGACAGCTCGGTAGTAACAACTGTCTTCCTGTTGAAGAGAAGAATCTTGATTAATGGTGACAATTGTCAGGAGACAAGATGAACTGACCACGAATTGCAACTGCCTTTTTTAAGTTACCAAAATACAAAACTGACACCTAAAATTATATCTTCGGGATGAAAAAAAAAATGTAGACCTACAAGTCTGTCTTTGGAAAGGAGAACTAGCCTCCAGGTTGAACATGGAAGTCGATGAAGCGGAACTTATTGCAATAAGAGAGGGAACCTGAAGACAAATAATTCACCATTTATTTCATAGAGAGAATGAAAGAGCTGTTGTGAAAGCAGCAATGCAGGAGAAGAAACAATACCAGTCAGCATATATTGGTCAGTTCAGCAAGAAAAATATATATTTTTACCCAGTTTTTCTGGGGAGTGTGAATTTGGTGAGAGTTGAGGAGAGGTATCTGTCCTGCTTCAAAACGATGTTATGTTAAGCTCTATTTTCCACCAAATCTTAATGCATTTTTTCAAAGAGCAGCTGGAGACTGTGCACATCCTCAGCAGTGCTTATTTTTATTTATTCATATAGGTTGATTTTTTTTTTAGACTTTTATCTCCCTTTCCTTCAGGAATTCAAGTTAGCATACACAGCGCTCCCTTCACCAATTCTTCCCCACAACAACTTCTTTATGAGATGGCTGGGCTAAGAGAGGATAAATGTAGCAAGTTTTTGTGGCTGAGAGTGAATTTGAACTGGCTTTACCTTGTCCTCCCCAACAATCTTTTTATATTCCTACCTAGTGATCATTTTATGGGTGGCTTTAACATTTTCCTCACATCATAATTTCTCCCGGCCTTTCTTTACTCCCAATCTCTGGCTAATCATTTAAAAGTAGCATTTGCTATTGTTGAAATTATTTTCAGATTGTTTGGCTAGATATATATATATGTGTGTGTTCATTTTTATGAGCTGATCAATAAATAAATCAGGAAGACTAGTATAGATCTATTTCGAGCTTTTTAGCTCTCATCAGCTAGCCATACCCTTACTGGGATTCGAACCGGGGCTGTATTGCATGTCAGGCAAGAGCCTTAGCTATTCAGCCAGCCAGGTTGTTCTTATTGCATCAGCTGAGACAGGAGGATAAGTATCTATAATTGTTCCACACACCCTGTTAGGGCCCCAATTAAGGGAGGCAGCATATTGCTTTCCTTTTCTGCCTTTCGGCTCATAATCAGAAACCATCCGGTTATGAGCCGAAAGTGCAGAGTGCAGAGAAGAGCAACCAAGATGATTAGGGGACTGGAGGCTAAAACATATGAAGAACGGTTGCAGGAATTGGGTATGTGTAGTTTGATGAAGAGAAGGACCAG
Organism: Rhabdophis nuchalis; assembly: GCA_039707465.1. Lineage (NCBI taxonomy): Eukaryota > Metazoa > Chordata > Lepidosauria > Squamata > Natricidae > Rhabdophis > Rhabdophis nuchalis. Next base: position 40,946,852 of record CM077649.1, on the reverse strand, counting down.
GGGAGACATGATAGCAGTGTTCCGATATCTCAGAGGGTGCCACAAAGAAGAGGGAGTCAAACTATTCTCCAAGGCACCTGGGGGCAGGACAAGAAGCAATGGGTGGAAACTAATCAAGGAGAGAAGCAACTTAGAACTAAGGCAAAATTTCCTGACAGAACAATTAACCTCTGGAACAGCTTGCCTCCAGAAGTTGTGAATGCCCCAACTCTGGAAGTCTTTAAGAAGATGTTAAATAGCCATTTGTCTGAAATGGTATAAGGTTCCTGCCCACGCAGGGGGTTGGACTAGAAGACTTACAAGGTCCTTTCCAACTCTGCTATTGTATTGTATTGTATTGTATTGTATTGTATTGTATTGTATTGTATTGTGACCCCCATCTAGACAGAAAGCCATGAGTTCTGTTGTGTAATTTTTTAAATATGTGTGTTAGGTTTATGAGCTGATCAATAAATAATTCAAATCCCAGTAAGGGTATGGCTAGCTGATGAGAGCTAAAAAGCTCAAAATAGATCTATACTAGTCTCCCTGATTTATTTATTGATCAGCTCATAAAACTAACATACACACACACACACACACACACACACATATATATATGTTAGTTTTATGAGCCATAAAGAAAGCCATGAATTCCATTGTGTGATTTTTAAATATGTGTGTTAGTTTTATGAGCTGATCAATAAACAAATCAGAGAGACTAGTATAGATCTATTTCGAGCTTTTTAGCTCTCATCAGCTAGCCATACCCTTACTGGGATTTGGACCAAGGCTGTATTGCATATCAGGCAGGAGCCTATAACCATTCAGCCAGCCAGGCTCTCCCAATTGCATCAGCTGAGACAGGAGGATTAGTATCTATAATTATTCCACAACACCCTGTTAGGGCCCAAATTAAGGGAGGAAACATACTGCCTTTCGGCTCATCACCAGAGACCATCTAGACAGAAAACCATGAATTCCGTTGTGTGATTTTTTAAATAGGTGTGTTAGTTTTATGAGCTTCAGTGGTTCATTCAGTGGTTATAGGCTCCTGCCTGATATGCGATACAGCCCCGGTTCGAATCCCATTAAGGGTATGGCTAGCTGATGAGAGCTAATAAGTTCAAAATAGATCTATCCTAGTCTCCCTGACTTATTTATTGATCAGCTCAAAAACGTAACACACATATAAAGAAATTGCACAACGGAATTCTTGGCTTTCTGTCTAGATGGTCAGCAAATATATATATATATATTTGCTGTCTTCGGGTGAGATTGTTTTTGCAACATAAATAAATAAATACTTGGGCAATGTCGGGTTATCAGCTAGTCTTAACCATTAGTCTGATAATTCTCATGGTTTTCTTTCAAGGCTAGTCTTATGTCAGGCCAGGGCAGAAAGAATGAGAGGCATTAGAGAACTAGTGACAAGAGAGCAAAGCATAAGTTAACATCACAGTCAGTTATAATATACTTTGAATTTAGCATTATGATTTGTAAGTTATGTCTTGAAGCTTAAAAAATGACATAGGTCATTCAACAAACTTTGGCAGGCATTAGAACAGGTCAGGTGGAACAGTAAACACCATAAAAACACATAAATAGTGCATCTTTCTTCAGGCAGACAATTGCAAAAAATCGATAGGACTCCACTATCTTTGTACAACTAGAATAAAAGTGCTTACATATTTTTCTGTGAACATCTCATATTTTGCTTTCACATGACCATGCATAAAGCCATTTGGTACATTTCTTTTATAGTTGTTTTCCACAACAATGTTTAGCTCTAAAATGTCCTGGAGTGTATGTAGTTTACCAATCCAATAGCTAACTTGTCATTTAGAATAGCAACAGTAAACAAAAACAAACCCAGAAAAACACAACCTGGGTAAAAAAAAAAAAGGATTTTGATTTTCTGAACCCTGTTTGGTAAACCGATTCATGGATAAGACTGGCTCTGTATATCTGACCAACTGAGCTATGTTCATCACCTTCTGAAATAGATTTCAGTCTTCATAAAGCAGGAATGGGGGACTCTTTCACCCTGAGGGCCTACAATTTGGCTGTTATCTTGACTCCTGTATTTCAGTGGCAAGGGGGACAAAAACTGGTTAGTGGAAATATAGTTTGCAAATATAATAAAATATGTATAAATATGGTAATAGTGTTGATATAAAATAATTTTGCTCTATTTCACTTGAACTTAATTTTCTGAGCCTTAATATATTTGGTTTGCTATCACTTCTTTTCTGTATATGCAGAACTTTGTTTATCCACAAAGGAATTCTAAGCTGGGTATGCCTATCTGGGTTTGGTGGGCCCAATCCCTAGATCTATGAGGTCCACACTGCAAGTTCTGGACAGCCACTGTATGGCCGCAAAATATTTATGTAGTCCTTTGCTACCATTTAGTGGCTGTATAGATTTTTGCAGCTTAGTCCCGGATACTTTACTTACCAGCATCAAAATGAACCCATATGATGGTTCTTATATTTCAAGGATATACCTCAGATTGCTTCCAGCGTGTCAGCAAAAGGAAAACAATATGCCTAGACTGTTGCTCAGGAATATGGAGTCACAGTACAGTGTTGGAAATCCTAGACCTTCAAATGCCTGTTCATAAGGAAACATCTGTACTCAGAGTAATTACCTTATCCTCAAAACTGTAATAGTCTTGACAAACTCCAGAGATTGACAAAGATCTCCAAAGTAATCATTGTATTTCCCAGACTATCTAAGGCCATTCCAGGGAGAAAACTACTTACACGATTACTGATAGCACTGTTAACAACCAGAAAACACTTTGAAAGTTCTTTGAAGAACAATTGTTTCTCCAGGGAGAAAACTACTTACACGATTACTGATAATGCTGCAGCAACCAGAAAATACTTTGAAAGTTCTTTGAAGAACAATTGTTTCCCCAGCAGCTATAAATTAACTGGGGGTAAGGAAAAGGGCAGAGTGCTTAAGAAATAAAGGAATGGTCCTACAGACCGTGCAGGTTTTTTTTTAGTTGTTGTTTTTTAAAAACAAAAACCCACCCCAATGTGAATGAAATGCCCTTGTCGAAAATTGGCTTGTAACCTCTTTGTTTTTTAAAAAAAATAATATTGCGATGTGCTGTACGTTAAACTCTATAAAAATGTTTTGGAAATTTCAGGTAGTTCAAAGAAGAGCAGCTATTTTGATTGCAGGGTCCCTTCTCCTAGGGCCGTGATGGGGAACCTGTGGCATGCGTGCCGCTGATGGCACGCAGAGCCATATCTACTGGCATGCAAGCAGTCAGCTCCGGAGCCTGGAGAGGGCGAAAAACAGGCCCAATGGGCTACCTGGAAGTTTGTTTCCATGCGTGCAGGGGAGGGGTCCCATGTGCAGGTAGGCGGGTGTGAGGCACGCGCATGTGTGCTATTGTGTGCATGCACACAATTTCGACACGCGAGAACAAAAAGGTTCCCCATCCCTGTCCTAGGGCTATGTTTTCAACCTTAAGCTGTTAGGACCTCAACTCTCAGAAAGGCAAGAAGACATGTAGACTTTCTGGGAGTTGAAATCCACTTGTCTGACACAACACTATTCTAGGGTGACCTTAGCATCATATTTGTCATCCGAGGCACGTTAGTGCACAACAGGTTTTTCAAGTTGTAGCAGCCTGACTCTGGAATATCCTTACAAATTTCTTGCCTTGTGGCTACATCAGGTGAAAATCTCTTTATTCTGTGAGGCATTTTACGAACTTAACATTTTGTTTGATTTAATGTGATTTTTTTGGTACTATGACTTCTTAGTTCTTTTTGCAGTTCTGTTTTTATTTTGTCTTTGGTTGTCCTTGTTGCTTTTAACGCTACTTTATTTTGCATCTTATCTTATTAATTCATCTGTACATCACCTTGAGAACTCCATTTGTTGGAGTACAAGAAGCTGGAATATAGTTACTGCTATTAGAGGCGTTGCCTCCCATTGAAAAAAAAATAGATAAAGAATTGCTGCATTTTTAAAAAGCTCACGGATGGGATGGAGCTTTCTGGAAAGTAATTTGTACATGAATTATAGAGATGAAGACATTTGGGCAAATACAGATTTTGTGATAAGGATGAAAGATATGAACATCTCTCTGCCATGCAAGAATAATTAAAGGCATAGAAACACTGCATTCCTTTGCTTCTAGAATTCTTAATGAATTTTACAAAGTACCAGTAGCCCCTTCTCATATAAATAACGGTAATAGTTTTTACTATTTCAAGCCAATAAGATTCATTTACAACATATTCATTTCAACATACTTTTGAGCAGGTGTAGTATTCACTTACTTTCCATACCGGTTCGTAAATGTGAGCATGTGCATACACTCGGCCTTCCACACATGTGCTTTGGCTTGAAAATGTGCCTAAATAGGAGGGCATAGAGCCGGGGCGGATAGGCAGGTCCATCCGCGATTTCCACTACCGGTTCCAGTGAACCGGTCCAAACCGGCTAAATACCACCTCTGCTTTTGAGTAAATCAAAACTCTTTATCCAAGAATTATTATTTATTCTCTAGTACACCTGCAGATCATATAATAATCTTTTAAGACTTGAGCATTGCATTTTTTTCATAAGAAAAATTGAAAAAGGCTACTTTTAAAAATAGATTTAAACTTGATCACTGCTGAACTAAACAGGAACTGGAAAGTAAAAAAATAAACTCAAACTTGCTGGTCCAGGTAAGGATGAATAGACAGAGCCTTAAATCTGTTGGCATCTAACTTTTGAACAATTTTGAGAACCAACTAAATTTGATTTAATGGATATATTAATCTTTAATGCATATTGAATGTAACATATGTTAATCATTTAATGCAATGATATATATATATATATATTATATTCAAAATTTGTAAGGCAATAGGTAGGGTCAAAAGGTTTTTAAGGGAGTAGTAAGAATTTTTAAAAGACTGACATGTTGACAGGTCTCCCAGAAGCTTGATATATCCATTTTATCACTTAAGGCCCCCATAAACAAAAAAAATTGAAATTTTGGGCCCACAGATTGGATGAATGCATGATGTTTTCAACCATGCATCTTGTGCTGTTCAGATGCTGGGTTGCTCTTACTGTCACTTCTGGTATGCTGATTGCGCGTTCGTGCATTCTGTTTGCGTATGCGCCTAACCTGCGCTGTGCACGCATGCACAATCCACTGCCCCTGCAACAACCAGTTGATTGCTGGATGTGCACACTTTGCCATTTGCCATAAAAACAGATATAGAGTGCGGGCGGGTGGGTGGACCAAAAGAGCCACCGTACTGGTATGCTCTCAGATGTTCCGGGCCACTACCGGTACAGCCGTAGCGGACCGTACCCACAACAGCCCACCTCTGGCGGTGGGCACAAAAAAGTTTCCTATCTTTTAATAAAGCACCATTTGTCATAATAGATATGATGGAACCCATGACTATAAATTGATTTTGAAGAATGGTTATAAAATTAAAAATGTAGTTTGAACTACAATTATTGAGAATACAACAGTGCAAAATTATTGTCTTTACCTAAGAAACTGCTTGAAAATTCCTGATACAACATTCTAATTCCAAACATAAACAGGACATTTATTGATCTGATTGATTGTTTTTAATATAAAACACTTGTTACCTATTTATTAATATAAGGTTTCTATCATATGTTGTGCTCATCTTCCATGTATTATCGCTGATTTTTCTGAATCAATAAATGGACCATAACATTCTAAGCATAAAATAGAAGAGCTTTAAACTTCCTCTCACCTTTAAAATAGACTTTTCTTCGGCGTAGTTGTTAATGTTAATTTTATTTGCACAGCAAAATGCATACAGAAGTCCAGAATTGTTTCTTTGTTTGAAGCAGTTCAATCAAATTATTTTTCATGGGAGGTTGACGTTCTGTTTTGGATGCTAATCTCAAATATTTTTATTTCACTGATTCCCACAAAGAACTTCTGGCTCAGCCAATAATCTTTTTTAGCTTGGAGTTTTAGGTTTTCAAAGCTTATTAGAACAGACAAATCTTTGTTTATACAAGATTCCAAAAGAATCCTTATACTTCAGTTGAAACTCTGATTTTCAAAGAACTCAAACTAGAAAGAGTCTGCTTGAAAGAAATGTATCTACTGGCTTAACATTATGAGAATCTTTCTTCCTAATGTTTTCCCGCTAGTGCTGGATCTGCCTTTTCAGCTAAAAATGTCACTGGGGTTAATATTTATGACATTTCTAGGCCAAGAAGATGTCCAGTGACTCCGGCATAAAGAGGAATATTTTACAGACAAAGAGAGAAACTTCAGGGCAGGTTTTGGAACATGTAGCCTTATTTGCTTCTCCGCCTCTTGAGATAGCTACAAAAAGGCAATCGCACTGTTTTCCTAGAGGCAATCTTATGCCATTAAAGCTCCCCACTTTGACAGTGAATAAATGAACTAGGGTTCATCTAAAATATCAAAAGACCAGGAAACCTCCTCCCATCATGCCGACACAGTCCATGCTGCCTGCTAACCACAATTTAAACCACTTACTCTGGTGCAAGCTCACACTGGATTACTTCTCTCTCTAGGATCTCTGGTCACTCTAGCCCTCTCTCTGGACTGGGCCCATAACCTGTCAGAGTTTTGGCAGCATGACTATTATTATGAAATAAACCCAAGAGCAAAACACAGGACACACACATAATTAGGCAATTAATTATGATAATTAGACAATCAATTTACAGTAACAGTGGGATATATATATATATATATGTTAGTTTTATGAGCTGATCAATAAATTAAATTAGACCAGGATAGATCTATTTCGAGCTTATTAGATCTCATCAGCTGGCCATACCCCTTACTGGGATTCGAACCGGGGCTATGTTGCATGTAAGGCGAGATGCCTCACACTTAAGCCAAACCAGTTCCCCTATTACATCAGCTTAGACAGGGTATATTAGTATAGGTAATTGTTTCACAACAACCTGTTATTATTAGGCTCCAATTCAGGGAGGAGACACACTGTTTCCCTTACTGCCCATTGGCTCATCGCTAGAGACCATCCAAACAGCAAGCCAAGAATTACGTTGTATAATATTTTAGATATGTGTGTTAGTTTTATGAGCTGATCAATAAATTAAATTAGAAGAGACCAGGATAGATCTATTTCGAGCTTATTAGCTCTCATCAGCTGGCCATACCCCTTACTGGGATTCGAACCGGGGCTATGTTGCATGTAAGGCGAGACGCCTCACACTTAAGCCAAACCAGTTCCCCTATTACATCAGCTTAGACAGGGTATATTAGTATAGGTAATTGTTTCACAACAACCTGTTATTATTAGGCCCCAATTCAGGGAGGAGACACACTGTTTCCCTTACTGCCCATCGGCTCATCGCTAGAGACCATCCAAACAGCAAGCCAAGAATTACGTACCATCACCGACCTCCGCCTCTTCCGCCAATGTCTCAAGACATATTTGTTTCAACAAGCCGGCCTAGCCTAACCTCCCATGGGGACTTTTAGATAGTTTTAAATTGGGTTTTAAAAATTTGGTTTTAGCGCAGGATTGGTTTATTTAATCGTTTTTAAATTATATTTATTGTATTTTGTATGTTTTTAAATTTCCTGTGCGCCGCCCTGGGTCCTCTGTGGAGAAGGGCGGGATATAAATTTAAATAAATAAATAAATAAATAATATTTTAGATATTTTATATATATGTTAGTTTTTATGAGCTATATATCTAAAAAATATTACACAACGTAACTAAAAAATGGTTCTCTGTCTAGATGGTCTCTGGTGATGAGCTGACAGGCAGAGAGGGAAACAGCTTGTCTCCTCCCTTAATGGGGCCCTTACAGGAAGTTGTGGAAACAATTATATATATTTGTTTTCTGAGGTTTTCGCGGGTGTTTGTATGTAGGTCTTTGGTTGTTCGGGTTTTCTCCCACGTAGAATTGGAAGTATCTTCACGACGTTTCGATGAAGTCTCATTCATCATCTTCAGGCTGGTGCTTCCGGCTTGGTGCTGCTCCTGGAAGCACCAAGCCGGAAGCACCAGCCTGAAGATGATGAATGAGACTTCATCGAAACGTCGTGAAGATACTTCCAATTCTACGTGGGAGAAAACCCGAACAACCAAAGACCTACATATATATATATATATATATATATGTTAGATTTTTATATATGTGTGTGTGTGTGTTAGTTTTATGAGCTGATCAATAAAACTAACACACGACTTCCGGTTCCGGCTCCTGCGGCGACGAGCGAGCCTAGCGCTCGCTCGCCGTTTTGTTGCTTTTTCTGCCCCCCCACGGGGGCGAGACGCCCCTTTTTTGGGGGTCTCCCGTAGGGCCGGCTCGGCAGGGACGCCCCCCCTCACGGCGGTGGGGGAGGCGACCCTTTTGCCGCGGCTTAGGTGAAGGAGAACATGCTGCGGGGGGTTCTCCCTTCGCCAACAGCTGTCGGCGCCATTCACTTCAATGTAGAGGGCTGAGCGGAAGAGATCGGAAGGCTTGCCGAGGTTTCAGCTGCGAGGGAGAGTGAGTTTTAAAAAGACTTTTTTTCCTTGCTGCCAGCCAGGCTGAACGGACTGGGAGGGGGGTGTTTGTTTTCAAAAAAAAACCCTCGGACTTAAGCGGCACTTTAAAATGGCTTCTCTGGAAGAGAAAGCGGAAATCTTAAATCCGGACTGTCTCTAACAAGGGAAAGTGTTATGCGGCTACTTGCAACATTGTGTCTAGGTCTGGCTGGTTAAAATTTTTTTATTTTTCTACTCTCTCCTCTGGGCTCTGAGATGGGCGGTGGAAAGTGGCTTTTCTTTGTCCCTGCCTGACTATTTTAATCATGGAAAATTCCCAGCGTCTCTTTACAATTGGGACTCTCTCTGGATATTAATGAAGAATTTTTTTCTTGTTGGATTTGTGGTTCCTTTCTGGATTACCTTCGTTATTATAACTATTGAGTTGGAAAACTGTCTCTCTCTTGGTTCCTGAATTTTACAACGTTCCAACCTTGATCTGAACTTTTGGCTCCCGGTTAGTCTCACCAGCCCCACCCTGAAAACGCCATTTTGGTGGCACTAACTCTAAAAGTTAAGATGGCTCAAGAAACAGCACTGACAAGTTTAGAACAACGGATGGCTTCTCTTGAAACTGTTATACAAACTTTGGTTCAAGAAATTCAGGCCCAGCAGGCAGAAAACATCATTTTCAAGAAGGAGCTATTGGACACACGGAAGCAAACGCTGGAAATCACACAGAAGACTGAAGAATTGGAAGGGGGGCTGGTGGGGGTTAAGGGAGAGATTAAAAATGTTACTAAAGAGGTTGAGGAAACAAGTGGGCATGTGTCTAGGATTGATATGGAAAGAATGACATATTTTTTGAGATTTCAGAATGTTTTTGAGCAACCTGGTGAATGCCTCCCTGATCTTATGAGCACAATTTTAGCAGACTATTTACAAAAACCTAAGGATGAGATCAGGGGGGACATTGACCTAGCCTATAGAATTAACTCAGCATATGCCAGGATAAATGAAGTGCCTAGAGAGATACATGTGAAATTTGTTAGAAGGTCAACCAGAGAGGAAATCTTGAAGGCGCAGAGAGGGAACCCTTTAATTTACCAACAAAAAACGGTCACTATCTTGAAGCAGATTCCTAGAAAGATTCGAGAAGCAAGGAGGAAATTTTCCTTCTTGTCTAAAATTTTATTTGATCATGGGATTTGGTTCAAGTGGGTGACACCCGAAGGGATGCTGGTGTTCTGGGAAGGAGGAAGAGTGAGGATTAAAACAGTTGCTGAGGCGGAAGCCTTTCTTAAAAAACATTCCTCTGCCCTGGGGGAAGATCCAGGGGGGACGGAGGGGGCCACGGCCCCGCCCGCTGGGGGCCAGGGAGGAGAAAAAGAAGATACAATAGCCAAGAGACTTAGATCGAAAAAATAACTTTCCCTTGATTTTCCTGAACAATTTTGCATAATATTTTCTGGATTTTTTGTAAATGTCTGACAGCATGGAATTGAGAATTTAGGTATATGTACTTGCTTTTACCTTGTAGTGTTATGAAAAATGCTTTTTTTTTTGGTTATTTTTTTATTGTGTATTTTGAGGTCTCGGAAGGGCCGACGACTCTGACGTGAATGCTCTCAAAATTTCTTTGTATCCCTTACCCTACCCTATAGAAAAAATGTAAAACCAATAAAACTTTTTCAATATAAAAAATAAATAAAACTAACACACATATCTAAAAAATTACACAACGTAATTCTTGGCTTGCTGTCTAGATGGTCTCTGGTGATGAGCCGACAGGCAGGAAAGGAAACAGTATGTCTCCTCCCTTAATTGGGGCCTAATAACAGGTTGTTGTGAAACAATTACATACATACATAAATTTATTTATCAGCCTAAAAACCTAACACACACACATACATACATACATACATACATACATACATACATACATACATACATATATGTTACTTTTTGAGCTGATCAATAAATAAGTCAGGAAGACTAGTATAGATCTATATCAAGCTTTTTAGCTCTCATCAGCTAGCCATACCCTTACTGGGATTGGAACCGGGCTGTATTACATGCTAGGCAAGAGCCTTAGCCATTAGGCCACCAGGTTCTCTTCCTGATCAGCTGAGACAGGAGGATAAGTATATACTTGTGTCACAACACCCTGTTAAGCCCCAAATAAGGGAGGAAGCATATAGCTTTCTGTCTAGATGGTCTCTGGTTATGAGTCGAACAGTAGAAAAGGAAAGCAGTATGCTTCCTCCCTTAATTGGGGCTTACCAGGGTGCTGTGACACAAGCACACACACACACACACACAGACACATACACAGTAGATAAATCCCTTACCTCTCACCTACGGACACAAGGAGAGAAAAGAGATAAATGACGAGAGAGAAAGAAACACCCTCTAATGGCCACCTATATATAGACACCTCTTAAGACAGTTACTATTACATATATTGTTGAATCATCCTCATTGCATCAGCTTACAGTTACAGTTTACAACCTTACATCAGCTGGCAGCTATTAAATCCTCAGTACCTGACAAATATTAGACAAAATCCTAGAAAACTAGTAGGTATATACCTCTGCATATTGCTACCCTGAAAGAGAATCTCTGGTTTAGATATCTTAATTTGTATGGAATACAGTGGATGTGCTTGAGGTAAATTGGGCTGTGGTTCAGCTTATGAAATACTTATAAAAACCATACAACATGCCTAAACAGTGTTTAAATGGCAAATACTGTCATTGCCATTAGGAAAAAAATATTGCATGTAGTATGAGTATTTACAGTAATCTAGATTGTGGTAGATTACCTTCTCTTATTATTAAATAGTGTTATATAACACACTATTTGTTATAGCTTTCTTAAGAAATGGAGGGCAATATCTATGGTCCTATTTAGTAATTAATATTTTTCATCTGAGTGCATTATGACATTTGGAGCAGTGGGACTTTCAAAGCTCTATAATAAAGTTTCAATTTGCGTAATGTTCTAAATCTCATATAAAATGTGAACAGAACAAATTTCTCTAGTATTGTATGAATGAAGCTAACACAGATAAAATGGTATCTCATTACTCATTAAAACCATATAGTAATTTTAGGAAAAGTATAGTGTTCAAGAGAAATACATTATTTCAATCTAAATGTCTCTATAGTAATGAAAAATACAGTTGAAGACCGAGTTGCTATGACAATTCATTATTTAGAAGCACAGTGATTGTATCAATTAGGTACATTTCTGCTTTATGAAAAAATCACACCTGTTCCAGGGGAGTCCTAAATATATTTTCCCTCCCTCCCTCCCTCCCTCCCTCCCTCCCTCCCTCCCTCTCTCCCTCCCTCCCTCCTGCTATTTTCTTTAATGTTACGTCAAATTCCTGGATTTCTTCCTTTGAGGAATACAATTAGTAATATTATTTATGTTCTCCTAATGACACATTCTTTATAGATATATACATTTTAAGTACTAAAATCTGTCTCTCTCTCTCTCTCTCTCTACACACACACACACAGTGTTTTTTGTAGTGTAAGACACACCTCCCCGCCCCCCTAAAAGATGGTGAAAGTTGGGTGTGTCTTATACACCCAATATATATGAATGTATATATTGGGTGTATATATTGGCTTCTTCAGTTCTGACCCTATAGAACTACCCTTTGAAAAAGTACCTTTGGGATTTCATCACAGTCCTCCCGGAAGAAGCTGCGTTCATGAGACACTACTACACAGCTAATTGGGGAAAAACACACTTCTGTCAGATAGATACAGAGATAATACACATGCACGAGAAGAAATTTTTTCCAAGGTTCAGAATTGTAACTGCTATGTTAAAACAAGAAACAATGTTAGGGTAGGCTGATGTTTTATAGTGGAGAGAAGTAGAGGGGGGGGGGGGGTCAACGTATTCTCCAAAGCACTTGAAGATAGAACAAGAAGAAATGGATGGAAACTAATCAAGGAGGGAACCAACTTTGAAATAAGGAGAAATTTCCTGACAATTAGAATAATTAATCAATGAAACAGCTTTCCTTTGGAAAAAAATGTTTGGAAAAAACCATGTCCAACCCCAATTCCCAAATGGTATTAAAAACTGCTGAGAGATCTAGAACCATGAGCAAGAACACCATCCCCTATCATATTTCCTCATCAGTCAAGTTCATGCCATGCCACAACTTATTTGTCAAGGCACCTGAAGGCAGAAGAAGCAATGGTTGCAAACTAATTAAGAAGAGACCCAACCTAGAATGAAGGAGAAGTTTCCTGACAGAACAATTCATCAGTGGAACAATTTGCCTCCAGAAGTTCTGGGTACTCCATCACAGGTAATTTTAAAAAAGAGATTGGATAAGCACTTGTCTGAAATGTTATAGGGTCTCCTGCTTGAGCAGGGGATTAACTAGATTATCCCCAAGATCCCTTCTATTCTGTTATTCTGTTAACAAAGTCAGTTGAAACAACTTAGCAGAACAAGAAAAATATGCAACAGAACAAGTGTCAATAGCAGAATACAGCTAGGCTTACTTACAGATGTTCATCGTAGGAAAGCCATTGAGTGAAAGATTAGCTTTCATGAAAACAATTGCTCTGGCCATACAACATGCAAACAGTGGGATCCTGGTTCTGGGCAAACAGTTATAGTGAAGTGCTGGCCCTCCTGGCAGCGGGAATGAATCCAACACTGTGCAATCAAGAGACATGTTTTTCAAACAATATTCTCCCCCTTGTATTCTAAATAGCAAGAATGTTTCTGTTGTTGGGGGAAAAAAGTATAAATCCCACTGGGCATGCTAAATTAGCTCTTTACAACTCATCCTGTGTAAATCAAAGTAGGAGGGTTTTAGGCCTAGGTAATGATACATTACACACAGGAATTTCTCCTTCTTAAGATATCTCTATAGCAGGCAACAAATTCCATTAATACCACTTGAGGAATCCTTGCCAAAAGAGAAATGAGCACATCAGCAAAGCCCAGTATATTACGATTAGTTCTTGCAATACATTCAGTTTTGTCAAAGTATTGTTAGTTTCGGTTTTAATTTTATACTTAGCTGTGAAGGTACAGAGGTGGATATAGTATAGAAGATAATGTTTTCTGATAATGTAGTAACCAAGATTGATTGTGGTTCTCCAGTGAAGGTCACATTGTTGCTTATAAGAATTTTAATTAACTCCTTTAGAATATATTAGTTACCTTTTACCCATTCATCCGTTCAAGAAGATTATTTTTCCAGTTGAATTCTGCTTGATAGCCTTGCTTGAAGTCTTTCATAATTACAATAAAGGAATAAAAGCAAGAACTGCATTTTAAAAGACATAGGCAAAGAAAATGGAAATCATGTACTGAAATAGAAATATGGAAATGCTGATATTGTTTGAATGTCAAGGCTGATGATTTACTTATACTGGCTTATTGCAATTTTGGTTTGCAGTGATGTCTATTTTAAATGAATGCACCTGGAAGTGACATATTGTATATCCATCATGTGTTTCAATTCAGGTCTGAATTGTCTTCAGAACTCTGCTATTTTTATATACACAGCATTATTTATATCTGATTGTGTTATATTTATACCTTTTAAGTTCTCAATTCATGCTGCAAGCCTGGGTATGTATGTAGTTAGGAAGCAGCACATCAGACTCTATCCACCAAACCCAACATTTTCTATTCAAACTGGTAAGCGAGTCTCCAATGGCATTAAGCTGAATCTTTCACATCATATTCTATTTGACCTTTCGTTGAGGGCAGAGAAGTAGTGGCCCTCCAGATATTACTGAATTATCAGATGCCCAGTCAATGATCCATGACAACGAATGCTAGGAGTTATAGGTCATCAGCATCTGGAGGGCTATAGGATCATTTGTTCTATTCTTGTGCAATTGCAAAACTTATGCTTTGTATTTCATCTACGTTTAACAGGATAAGAACAGACTGAGTCATTCTAAGTGTTACAATAAGATGGCATATAAGGTCATCTATAAAAGCATCTAAAAGTAGGAAGGCATTGCTGCTGAGCTGTTTATGAAATGAGAATGTCCAGTGAACAGGTAGAAAAGAATGATTTTGCTGTCTTTAGCTGAAAAAATGAAGATATATATATATTAAAAATTATCCTCGTATTTCACAAAGTAATGGGAAAACCATCCACTTGATGTACAACATAGTCCATGTCAAAGTATAGCAAAAAAAAAAGACAATACCTTAGTTGTCCTATTCTAATAGATGACAATATAGAAACTGGGAACAAGCAATAATGTAATAGCAGGAGACAGTAGAGGGAGCAATTGTTCTGAAAAATGATATAGGAATGGCAGGTTGATGTCCAAAGGAATATGGGAAACACCATATCATTGCAAAAACTAGTGATCCTCTATCTTAGGTGACCTTCATTTTGGGAAGACATACCTTAAATATTTTCCAAGTGAAATGTTGATTTATTTTTCGTTGGATTTGTAAGGGCTACATGTTGTGCCAGCTTTTCAATGTTGCTAGATACTGAAATATCTTAAACAGTCCAAATAATTGTTTTCATTTTTAAGTGTTGCTTCTGCAGCCACTTTTATACTTCATTAAGATTTTTTTCTAAACCATCAAAAATGGATGGTACTGTATGCTTTTGAATCTCTAAAATCCATTTCCTGCATATTATGTGCTAATTCAAATGCAAGAATCCTCTGAATCCAGAAACAACAATGTGTTAACTTCTGACACATGAAACAAAGGCAGCATGAGGAAAGAAATGCAGTGATTGGGCACTGGATTTTTTGTGAAAAGTTATTTTGTTGGCATTCAGCTTGATGAATCAGTTATTGTTTTTTAATGCCGATCTTGGTTACAAAATGTGGCATTAAGCAGAACATTCTCAGCATGCCCATTTGCCTAATAAACCTAATAATTCTACCAGGGTCTTATATGGATTACCAAGAAACCTTATAGAAGAGGCAATCTGTCTTTAAGAATGAGATGGTGTCTGGATAGGAATGCAATAAAATGTACACTCATCAGAATAATTTGAAAAGCTGTGGTGCAAGTTTCATCAAGACAATTTCTAGATTGTATTTGTGACCTTTTAAGAACATAAACTTGTTTTTACTACATCTTATAAAAATGGTTGTCACTGTATGTTTCATTCTCACCCCATTTTTCCACTCTCACTTTCCAATCCTTTGCTAGCATCCTTAGAGATATTTGTTTCATGTCCAAGATGCTGAGGTGTTTTTAGAAATATTGAATGCAATTTCCTCACTATGAACCATATTCTATCAAGAATTAGAAAGTTCATTGTACTGAATTAAGTTTACTTCCACATAAAAATAGAAAGGATAGAAAGAATTGTAGCCTTTGTAGTCATTCCTTTAACATTATCCCTTCCAATGCTCATCCAACTTGCATCATCACAGCAGTGTCATGTGATGCATCGTGACTTCACCCCCCCTTTGCTACACTGGGAATGGGCGTGGCCAGCGCATGATGCATCCAGCTCATGGGCTGAGAATTTGACAGCCTTGTTCTACTTGAACCATCAGCTCAGTCTGTTTCATGGAAAATCCAACATTCTTTGCTTGAAGCAGAACATCAAATTCTACTTTGTCTCCAAGCTAGGGTACTTGACAATAGAAAGATTTTGACATGAGAAGCAGCAAATCACACAAGTACTTCAATCAATTAAGGAAGGACCAATATGTTGCCTACACTGACATCAGCTTCTTGACTTTATCTGCTGAATGTCAGATTAAAATTGGCTTCTGAGGAGCAGATCTCTGATGAAATCCATTTGGACTCTGGGAAACAAAACACAAGCATTGTGCTTTATGTTTCAGCTCAGTTGGATTTACTATAGTATATTTTAATTTTAATTTTTGCCTGATGATGTTCAGTTTTTCAACCAATATTCAATTCCTCATTCATTGGCATCTGAGTGAAGAATCAAGTACTGGTACAACCAGTTCATTCCATCACTGGCCATAGGGGGTGAACACCTAGCCCCCGTGGATAGGGCACGCAACTTGGGCGTCCTCCTTGATACCCGACTGTCCATGGAAGAGCAAGTGACAGCCGTGCCCAGGGGGGCGTTCTACCAGGTTCGCCTGGTACGTCAGTTGCGGCCCTTATTGGACCGGGACGCCCTCCGCACAGTCACTCATGCACTCGTGACATCCCGGCTGGACTACTGCAATGCTCTCTACATGGGGCTCCCCTTGAGGTGCACCCGAAGACTGCAGCTAGTCAAGAATGCAGCCGCGCAGGCAGTCCTGGGAACCTCTAGGTTTGTCCATGTAACACTGCTCCTGCGCTAGCTGCATTGGCTGCCTGTGGCCTTTCGGGTGCGCTTCAAGGTGCTGGTCACCATCTTTAAAGCGCTCCATGGCACGGGTCCTAGTTATCTGCAGAATCGCAGCCTGCCTCATACATGCAAGAACCCATACTGGGTCCTTGCAAGGAGAAGGGTGGGGTATAAATTTGAAAAATAAGAAAAAATAATAATAATAACATCCCTTCAGCCGATTTGCTCCCACAGAGAGGGACTTCTCCAGGTGCCATCCACTAGGCAATGCCAGCGGGCGACACCCAGGGGAAGGGCCTTCTCTGTGGTGGGTCCCACCCTCTGGAATGACCTACCCCCCGAAATCAGAACAACCACGGACCTCCGCTCCTTCCTCCAGAAGTTAAAGACTTACTTCTTCCATCAGGCCGGCCTGGCCTAACTTATCGTACCTAGCCTGCAGAAAGAAATTGTTTAATTGGAATTTTAAGGGGTACTGCTGTTTAGGGTTTTAAGGGTTTTATTGTTGATATTTTAGCACAGGGGTAATTTAATTCGGTTTTAATATTTTGTATGTTGTTGTATTTATTTGATTTTTAATTTCCTGTGCACCGCCCCGAGTCCCCATGGGGGAGAGGGGGCGGTCTATAAATTTAATAAAATAAATAAATAATAAATAAATAAGAGTTTTGAAAGTATCAGTTCAACAAATAAAAAGGCACAAAATAAATCCGTGCTTCATAACTGGAAACTCAGATGGCTACATGTGTAATTTACAGAGGGGATATTTAGGAGAACCTACAGCTTTTCACTATTGACTAAATCAATATAATCTCCCTTTAGAAAGTAGACTGATGTTTATATGAGTTATTGAAGTTGGAAACATCAAAAGAAGAAAAAATGAACAATAGCAGCCATCACATTGTAAAAAAAAAGCAAACAAAAATTGAAAAGAAAAAAGGTGAAATAATTTGAGATTTATCTTTTAACAAAGCTACATTCAAATCCAGGGATTTTTTTATTATTAGTTTTTGAACAAATATCTGATTCCTTGCCATTTTTTCTCTCCTGAGTCTTCTGGGTTTGGCCTTTATTCTTCATGATCCCTTTTATGATTTTCACACTGAATAGGAAACATTTCTGATGTGTCCTCTTGGGTCTGTCCACACTTTTCAACTCCAAATCCTTACTGTTTATTATTGCAAGTTAACTTGTTTTCTCTTCCTTTTAATTTAGCTAAATCATTTTAATTTAATTTTCCCATTCTCCAGAAGTGTCAAAATTGCAAGACTTAAAATTCCAACCCTGTAAGGCCAAAGACCAACCACATGTAAATGCAGATGATGTAATTAAGACGTTGCAGTCTAGAAATGTAGAACAATTCTATCATGGATCCTACTCAGAGTAGATTTATTTTTTTCTTTCCTAACAATCAAAGTTAGGATAACTACTTACAGGATTAAAGTTTATCATTTGTCATTCCTTTCTGTTCCCATCTGATAGGGCACGGGTATAAAACCTGCGGCATCACGTTGCCGTCACTTGACATCGCATCATTTTTCCCTTCGTAGAGCAGGGGTGGGTGTGGCCTGTGCATGATGCATCCGCCCAAGGATCACCCATTTGACAAGGATGCATCCGCCCAAGGATCACCCATTTGTGATAGGAAGAGAAACATTGGTGTCCTTGAAGAATATTCAACTTTAACTGGTCTAGAACGTGGTGGCAAACATAATTATGATGTGCATATGCCTTGCAATTTGCTTCTGGATGTCAAGTGCTGATTATTACCTACTGTATCAACCCCCACATGGCATGGAATTGGGTATTTCAAGGGATTGTCTTATTTTCCATCCATCCATCTATCCATCCAAGTTGGTCAGGCAGGAGGGACATGCCCCAGATCCTGTTGAAATGGGATCAAATAGTGAAATCCAGGAAACATGCCTTTTCAGTAGCTGCACTTGCTCTCTGTCTGAAGTTAAGTTAGCCTGACTCTAACTTGGTCATTGTTCCTAGTATAAAAGTACACTATATTGCCAAAAGTATTTCCTCACCCATCCAAATAATCAATCAGGTGTTCCAATCACTTCCATGCCCACAGGTGTATAAAATCAAGTACCTAGGCATGCAGACTGTTGTTACAAACATTTGTGAAAGAATGGGTCGCTCTCAGGAGCTCAGCTTGGGATAGGATGCCACCTGTGATAGGATGCCACCTGTGCAACAAATCCAGTTGTGAAATTTCATCTCTCCTAAATATTCCACAGTCAACTGTCAGCTGTATTATAAGAACGTGGAAGTATTTGGGAATGACAGCAACTCAGCCACGAAGAGATAGGTCACGTAAACTGACGGAGCAGGGTCAGCGGATGCTGAGGCGCATAATGCAAAGAGGTCACCAACGTTCTGCAGTCAATTGCTACAGATCTCCAAACTTCATGTGGCCTTCAGATTAGCTCAAGAACAGTGCGCAGTGGACCAATGTCATATTGAAGCCTATGGATTAGGAATGGGATGTCAATTACTGTAAATTCATATGCGAGTAAAGGCAGGTAATACTTTTGGCAATATAGTGTATTTCCATTGAAATCTGCAGAGCCTCAAATCTGCTGGCCTACAGGAAAGTCATGGAGACTGCCACTCCCAGTATGATTTGAAAACCCACCTGGCAAATGTGGTACTGGATTATTTGTTCCCCACTGTATGGAATTATATTTCTGAATGCTGCTGTACATGTGTCTTCTGTTTTAATTGTCTATTACCTTGTATGCTGCTTAGATTTGCTTCAGAGATTGAGGGTGACTAATAAACATTATTTATTTATTTAAAAAAGATGTAATCTTGCACAATTGTATTATTCCTGGAAATCCTGAAAAGATGTGAGGAATACCATTAATAAATAGTGAGAGTACCTAAGGCATTTCCTATTCACAGAAAGAAAAAAGCAGGAGCTGCAGCCACTGTATATTTTCAAAAATAAGTACAACCTTCGTCTGCCAGTAACAGATCAGCAAATTTTGCTTTAGGTTTTAAATTAAAAACTCAGAGATAAAACTGCTGGAGTGTAAATCTGCTTGAAAAGAAAAGATAAAAGCGTATTGGAATAAGAAAATTGGATTTACATTGATCCACACATTCCTGCAGTAAACATACAAATTGGATCCAGCAACTGTGGAGGCACCAACTCACCCAAGTTGGTGAGTAGGATGAAAAAAAAAGAATATGATTATTAGCTTGTTTTGATCTTCTGCAGGAATACCTGCCTATGTATCTGTTACAATGATTAGTGCAAGAAGCAACACACAAACCCATCCCCCCCTTTTTTCTTTAGTGAAGAGAGTTTGAAAAAAATATATAGCCTAACGTATTAGATATTTTGAACCATTGCAACATATATTTAATATGTTAACATGCTGGTGGTCTTGACAGCTATGAATGCGCATGTATCCTCCTAAGAGTCACATCTCTTTCCTTGAGCATGACATTAACTCTTAATCATGCCATTTTTCTTTATCTAAAATTTGTGTCTTTTCTTGCTTAGAACTGTAACTACAACTTCATTTCCCAAACACTTCCCTTAACTTTTATCAAAAGTATTATTAAGGTTGTAATACCTCTTCTGTATAGTATTCTTTTTAAAAATATTCTGTTTGCATTAATTTAATTGCTATCCACACAGTTTACTGTCTTATCACAATCATTATTCTATACATTTTTATTCTGCAACCAAAGGTTATGGCATATTTGAGTATAAGGTACTAGTGACCATCTTCAAAGCGCTCGATGGCATGGGACCTGGTTACTTGCAGGACCACCTCCTACCACACACCTCCAGTCGACCTGTCTGCTCCCACAGGGAGGGCCTCCTTAGGGTGCCGCCCGCCGGACAATGCTGGCTGGTGACTCCCAGGGGAAGAGCCTTCTCTGTGGCAGGCCTCGCCCTCTGGAATGACCTGCCCCCCGACCTCCGTACAATCATGGACCTTCGCCTCTTTCGTCAAGCATTAAAAACATACTTCTTTCATGCAGCCGACCTGGCATAGCTGTTATGGCTGATTTTAGTCTGGGTTTTAATTATGTCTTTTAGCACCGGTTTACAAAATTCGATTTAATTCATTTTTAGTTATTTTGATTGTATTTATTATTTTATTATTTTTATTATCCCTGTACACCGCCCTGAGTCCCGTCAGGGAGAGAGGGCGGAATAGAAATACAATAAATAAATAAATAAATAAATAAATAAATAAATAAATAAATAATTGTGTAAACATTCACACACACACACACACACAGCATTTAACAGGTAGGTATCATATTTCAGCCTTTACCTTTTAAACACACATTTTCAGGTGCAACCCCAATTAAAGGAATCTTTTTGATAAAGCCTCTATTACAAATATTTTCTTTTATTTATTTCTAAATCACTTTTCCTTGTAAAGAGCAACAGCAGTAATACAGAGGCAATAAAGATGATGCAAATAATGAAGGTACTATACCTAGTTGTATAATTCAAAGCATTTTCTCTGCCTATTGCAATAGACATCTGTTGGATAGGCTTTGGACTTGGTCAATATTTACTCTGCAATAATTAGAAAACACATCTTGAGCTGCTACTGAAAAGTGAATAAAACTTCCCTCTGCAGCTATATCAAAGAAAGAAATATTCTGCCATTACATTACTGGTTTTCTTATTGCATTTGTCTTTGTGTTTATATATTCTCCATCATTAAAATCCTTTGTCACTATTCAGGTAATATATTAGCACCAATACATTTACACACAGAGACACAAATGGTGCAAGGAATACAACTCGAGATTCTTCTTTTTTTAAATCTGAGAAAGTATATAAATTATTTCTGAACTCTCTGATTTCCCCATCAATCCTAGAAAAATACAAGCTGAACAAAGTATTTTGCTTGAATCAGCTTGGTTGGCTGAGAAAAGGCTGGTTAGAAACAAAGAATAAATATAGTAAACACACAACTATACAGAAACAGAATAAAAGATAAATAATGGAAGAGATTGATATTTTCCTTTTTTGAAAACGACATTTGCTTCAAAGCTCATAATTATCTCCAAATGCTTTCATATTCTACTGCTGCCAAGCACTTAATAGCTTCAGGTAACTTTTATTTTTAATTGAATTTTATTATTCATTGTTGCAGAATGTTTCCGTTGTTTTAACTGGGAAATAATCACTTCTTTTGATATGTTGATTTTTGAAACTGTTCATCCAATAGCTATCCTTGATTTTATTAATCAAGGAATCTTATCCTCCCCTGCTCATATTTCTCAATATTCTTTTAACAGTTCTGTTGAAATTATACTGGTAGTATTACTGCATAAACTAATGATTGTTACCCATTGACACAAAGAACCAGGAAAATAGCAAAAGTGATACAAGTGTTGGTTACATATGTACTTTAAGAGTGTCTTCCTCAACCTTTTGCTCTCTTGGCTCCTGATAGGAAATTCTGAAATAATATTAATTGACTGTATTTTTCGGACTATAAGACACAGTCCCCCCTCATCAATGATATAGATTGCTAATGCCATGTTATAAGCAAATATCTATCATTCCAAACATTTTGCTATTTAATAATATCATTTGTGTAAGAAACTGTAATCTTTATTTTGACAGGTTAAATATAAATGTAAGAAAACCTTTGGAGAGTTTACAAAAGTGAGGTATGAAAAAGCATCAAAAATTTAAATTCAATGGTTAAAATGTCTAACTCCAAAAGATGTAAGGACTGCCATATCTTGACCAGTGGTGGGATTCAATTATTTTTACTACCAGTGTGTCGGGGTGCCTGGTGGATGTGGCATGGCTTGGTGGGCGTGGCAGTGGAAGGATACTGTAAAATCTCTATTCTCTCCCCATTACAGGAAAAGGTTACTGCAAAATCCCCATTTCCTCCTGATCAGCTGGGACTCAGGAGGCAGAGAATAGATTGGGGGGGGGGAGGCAGTCAGAGGTGGCATTTACCGGTTTTCTGAACTACTTAAAATTTCCGCTATGGTTTTCCAGAACTGGCCAGAACCTGCTGAATACCACCTCTGATCTTGACCCATGTTGCCAAATAAGAATAGGCATAGTTTTGGAAGCTAATAGGTGCATTTAGCATTTGGGGTGAGGTTGAAAATAGTAAGTAGAACAATGATGTACAATAGATGAAGCTGTGTAACATATGTAAGTAGCTTCTGGCTTTTGCGGGGGTAGGTTCTTGTACATTTGGTTCATTTAGGAAATGTTTCAGACCATCAACAAACAGACTTTTCTATTTTTCTAGGAAGGCCTTTATTACAAAAAAACTAACAATCTTATTTTCTACCTTATCACATTACTAAGCCTATGCTATTTTGTACTATATCTGAGGACTCCCTGATGTACTCTGAGTGTAGTATTTGTTTGCTTGCAGATGTTTCATTGCTCAAGTAAGTGATATCAACAGGGAATTGTGGCATTAGTGGCATACATGATGTTACTTAGTTGGATAGTAAATCACCTGCAAGTTCAGAGGGCACCAGGAATTCCATAGTTCATCTCTGAACTATATATATTCTCTCTATTACTTTTTATCTTTGTTATATAAAGGTAAAGGTTCCCCTTGCACATATGTGCTAGTCGTTCCTGAATCTAAGGGGTGGTGCTCATCTCTGTTTCAAAGCTGAAGAGCCAGTGCTGTCCGAAAACATCTCCATGGTCATGTGGCTGGCATGACTAAATGCCGAACGCTGTTACCTTCCCACCAAATGTGGTTCCTATTTTACAACCTGCATTTTTACATGCTTTCAAACTGCTAGGTTGGCAAAAGCTGGGGCAAGTAACGGGAGCTCACTCCATTAAACGGCACTAGGGATTTGAACTGTCAAACTGCCAATCTTTCTAATCAACAAGCTCAGTGTCTTAGCCACTGAGCCACCATGTCCCTATCTTTGTTATAACTGTTATGTTTATACTAACACTTATGTCCATGCTATGTGTATTTCATATTCTTTTCTTTGTTGCTTGAGTTTACACCAGAGTCTTAGCCACTACTTAGTTATTTTCAAGTTGGGTTCTGTTGCTCTCAGCTGTTGCTTGGCATTTTTCCAGACTGGGATGATGAGAGGAGGTATTTTATGAGCTTCCGACTTATCTGAAGCACCTCAGAATTGCTACTGGAGTGCTAAAATTGCTGGACTTTGGTTCTCCTTTCAGCTTGTCTGCTGCTGGTTTGGTGAAGTACACGTCTGCTCCCCCTTCACTGTCAGTGGCCAGTTGAACTGACTCCTTTTCTGCTCCCTCTGCTGCAGATTCCTCCCACACAACACAACCCTTCTTCAAAACACAGATGGGATCTCTCTTCAGGCTTTGTTAAAATCCCAGGGGAGGAAACAAAGGAAAAAAGAGCTCATGCTGTCCACAGCAAGGCTTTTCTTTCACATTTTCCTTGCTCCATCTTATAAAGAACATGTTAGTCTTTTTTCAGGATTCACACTATAGTCTATGTGTGTTGTCCGATGTTGTGAAACCTTGCTACCAATTTTCAGCATGGACAAAAGAAGTACCAGGAACTGCAATAAAGGATCTCAGAATTCTTTATTGCCCACTGCAGGCATTAACAATGTTTTCCTTCTGAAGAAACAACTGGAGTAGAAACAGTAGAACAGTGAAAACAGTAATCTACAACAAGGAACTATCAAAATAAATTGCAAGAGCAACAGAGGAAAATACAGATTCCCTTATCGTTTTTTTTTTTCTTATTTCAGCAGCATAAAAGCTTTTTGGCAATGATACACAGCTGTTGCATTACTAATATCAACTGCCTTACATGTTTGCAATGTTTCCAGAATTTTTTTAAAAAATTAGAATATAGTGGGTTGTTGGTTCATTACAGTATATCTAAGAACAGATTAATTTATTGTGCAAAATGATCATATAAGTCATTGAATCCACCATCCTCCAACTTAATGCAGAAATCCACTAAACCATTTTCCTCAGGTGGAAATCTAGTTTTTTGAAAACGTCTAGCAAGGGACAATCCATAATTGTTCTAGGAGAACAAGCAGACAGCGTCTCTGCTACATGAGTTTGCTGAATAGTTGTATAATAATAATGATAATGATAATGATGATAATAATAATAATAATAATAATAATAATAATAATAATAATAATAATAATTACAATATTTAGGAGAATCGATTCCATTGATAAATTGGGCTGAAGGTTTCATCTGCCACAGATAATAACTAATATATTGGTGTTGATTGCAGAGGGTGATCGAATTTAGACCGCAACTGTTTGTTTTCAAATTACATCCCTTTACAGCCAACCTGTCATATATTAATAGGTGACATATAGAGTGTTGATCTTTTTTATTACTGAGAACTCAGATGGCATTTAATTATACAACTCTATCATGTCCCATCAGATCATTTGCATATACCCAGGGAAGAGAAGAAAAAGCTATTGCTGGGAAGCTAAGAGCGTAAGAATAGATTTACAGTACTTAGGAGCCTATCTTTGTATGCAATTTCTTAAAGGTTCATGTATGATTTGTGTCACTGGGAATAAGAGAAGGGCATTTTTCCATTTCTAAATATGGGGAACGTTTAAGTACTAATGCAAATTGGTTTCAACTCTGTCATTTGCCTTTTGCAGATTTTTCTTCCTTTTTAGAGATGCTCTATTTTGCAAAATAAGCAATAACAGTATATGCTATTCCTCAGATAAATCCTGGGAAAAGAAATCATAGGAGGCAAAGCATTATTCTAATATTCTTTCATGATATGATATTGAAGGTATTTCTTTGTGTCTTCTCTCATTTTTCTAATGCCTCCTTCTGAAGGTATCTTTCAAAGGCTTGATTGCGTAGGCTTCCAACATCAAATATATTTTGCATTGAAAATCAAATTTATTGCCAAGGAAACTTTACAAGAACAGACACTGTTCGCCTACAGTTATATTCTCTGACTCTTCTGAAATGATCTCAGGCACATAAATAACATTATCAATCCATCCATTAATAAATGTCTCTAACAGCAAATCTCAGAAATGCCATTCCAATCAGAGCATATTCTGATTTTAAAAACAGAGCTCTGATTATAGTTGTTGTTTATACTTAGAAGTTTTAGAGCTTGGAACTTGAAAAGAAAAAATATTTGATATATTAAATACCATGAAAAACAAAACATGAAGATGTTCAGGGTCAGTCTACAACCCTTTGAAATATTAATAAATTGTATGCTTTTTTATTTGCTTTGAGATGTTGTCTCTTACAACATGAGATATTGCAAAACAGATGACTCTCTGTCTGTAAATTCATTTTATCCTGGTATTCTCTGTGTTGAAAGTATAGCCGAAATAGATGAAGTTCATGAGCCCCAAATGGATTTGACATAGAAAACAGACTCCTTCCCACAAGAAATACAGAACAATAAGGTGATAATTGCTGTTTTAAACTTTTAAATTATTAATCATATTATTCATTTTTTACTTTTTTATGTTACTTATCAGTCAAGATCTCACCTGGAAAATCAACACATCTCTGGTGATTGGAAAGGCCCAACAGAGACTTAATTTCCTTAGAGTCCTGCAAAAAAACCAGCTGGAAAAACAGGCTGATGACCTCTTTCTATTGGTCCACCATAGAAAGTGTCTTCATATATTGTATTACAATATGGTATGCTGGTTTAACAGCTGCAGACAGGAAGGCACTACAGAGAGTGATCAATTCGGTACAAGAAACCATTGGTTGCCCTCTGACACTACTGGATGACATCGCCAGATCTCACTGCTTTAACAGAGTAAGGAAGATACTGAGAGATAATTCACACCCTGGTCAGTGTCTCTTTGCACTTCTATCATTGGGCAGAAAACATCAAAGTATAGCCAGCCGAATAAATAGGTTTAAAGTTTCTATCCATGAGCTGTCAGACTTTTAAATACACCAGTGAGGTTAAAACCAATTTCATTGTATTTAAGTAGAATGACAATAAAGATTATACTTATGTTATGCATGCTCTAGATTGCAACCTATTCTGGATATTTAGGATAGTAGAATGGCTGAATATTTAAATAAACAATACCTCAAAGTTAACTGGAAACGGCACATAAATTCCCATGGAATTACAACATGCTTTTTGCATGGGCCCATGTATATTTGTGTGTAAGGGGAAAGCATAGTTCATCTGAACCCAGAGACCCAGAAAGCAAGGTGAGGTAAGCATTTGATGCACATTGATTATATGCTTGTATACACAGAAGAAACTGGCAAGAATTGTGAAACGGCCTAGAGAGCAGGACCCATGGGGAAATGGGGGAAGATGAGCACATTGACAAAAGAATAGTTGCAATGTCACAATGCAAAGGCCACACTTGAAAGAGATGTTGCTTGTCATACTATGATGCTCTTGTCATCCGGATGAAAGCAGCAACTTTCCTTTGATAGTGACACCTTTCCAAAAAACACTGGATTTTCTTAGAAGATTTTTGTTTAAATGGTACCTCCTACTGAGGAAAATGGCACCCCAAAACACAGTAATGTAGCATTGATATCAGAGGTGGTATTCAACAGGTTCTGTCCAGTTCTGGAGAACTGATAGCAGAAATTATGAGTAGTTCAGAGAACCAGTAAATACCACCTCTGACTGGCCCCGCCCCATCTATTTTGTGCCTCCCGAGTCCCAGCTGATCAGGAGGAAATGGGGATTTTGCAGTAACCTTTCCCTGGAGTGAGGAGGGAATGGAGATTTTACAGTATCCTTCCCCTGTTACACCCACCAAGCCATGCCATGCCCACCAAGCTACGCCCACAGAACTGGTAGTAAAAAGTTTTGAATCCCACCACTGATTGGTATCAAACTGGTGCAAATATGATATGTGAAGTAACCAACACAGAAACATAGAAATGTTTCAATAGAAAGAGTTTAATAGTACAAACAATTCTCAAGGACGTATGGGTTCCTGAACTGAGCAAAGAGGATCTAAATGGTTTATGGCAATATGGTTTTGATATTCTAATATTTACTAGAAAACTGATGCTCCATTGTGTCATTGTTTCAGAGACATTTCTTTACCCTAATAATAATAATAATAATAATAATAATAATTATTATTATTATTATTATTATTTTAATTTATAACCCGCTCTCTCTCCCCGAAGGGACTCGAGGCGGGGCACAGGGAATTTAAAATACATATAAAATCACAATATAATACAATATAAAATAAGATTAAACTTACCCTGCGCTAAAAACCCATTATTTAAAACTAAAAATTAATCATAAAAACCTTAAACAGTTGACTATCCTAGGCCGGCCAAGCAGAAAAAGTGCGTTTTTAATTTTTGACGGAAGGAGCGGAGGTCCGTAGTTGTTCTAATTTCAGGGGGAAGGTCGTTCCAGAGGGTCGGGCCCGCCACAGAGAAGGCCCTTCCCCTGGGCGTCGCCTGCTGGCATAGCCTAGTGGACGGCACCTGGAGAAGTCCCTCTCTGTGGGAGCGGATCGGCCGCAGGGATGGAAGAGAAATGGAATGACCATGGGTGGGCAATAATGCAGCAGGAGCTACTGACTTCCTGAAGGTTTTCCTATTGAGTTTCCTTTTGGGAAACTGGCAGGGAGCATCAATTATTTTCCTTCCTTCCTTCCTTCCTTTCTTCCTTCCTCCCTCCCTCCCTCCCTCCCTCCCTCCCTCCCTTCCTTCCTTCCTTCCTTCCCTTCTTTCCCGTCATTATCTTCCTCTCTTCCTCTCTCACAGTACTGCCAGCTTCTCCATTTGTTTTGTCTGTGGAAAGTTTGCAGTGTTAAAGTCAATGGAGAAGTCGGCAGAATGTTGCAAGTCCAAGGCCAGTCAAAGGGTGAGTAGAGTGGGTCAGAAAAGATGCGTGGCAGTTGCAGGGGTGTGCAAGAAGTGCCACTGGTCCAGGGAGGATGCATGAGAGAGTGGCATAGGTTGGGAAGGGTGACTGAATGTGTAAGAAATGTCATGCAGGTCAAGAATAACACATGACAGAATGGCAAGGGTTTGGGGACTTTGTGAGTTAGGGAAAATGCAGGGGGGATGGGCAGAGGTGCTATGTGGGTTAGGAAAGGTAAATGGAGCACAACATAGATTGGGGAGGGTATATGGAGGTGCATAAGAGATGCTGTATTGATTTAGAAAGATGTATAGAGCTTTAGTAGGGGTAGGGAAGGCGTTGTGTGGGCAAGTGGCATGGACTGGGAACAGTGCACCAGGATTCCTCCCTCTCTCCCTAGCTTCCTTAAACAGAGAAGTAGAATGACCATGGACAGTCAAAAAATCTGTGGTAGCAGGAGCAACCTCCAACTTCCTGTTGGCTTCCATATCAATTTTTCTTATGAGAAGCTGGAAGTGAACATCAGGGATTTTCCCTTATTCCTTCTCAGCTGCATTCCCTCCTTCCTCATTCTTTCCTCTCCTGTCCCTTAAATCTCCTTCCTTCCTTCCTTCCTTCCTTCCTTCCTTCCTTCCTTCCTTCCTTCCTTCCTTCCTTCCTCCCTCCCTCCCTCCCTCCCTCCCTCCCTCCCTCCCCTCTGCTTCCCTCCCCTTGCAAAAGACAGGTAAGTGGAAGCTGCAGGATGGGAAAGAGAGTGAGGCAGTAGTGGGATTCAATTTTTTAAACTACTAGTTCTGTGGGCGTGGCTTGGTGGGCATGGCGTGGCTTGGTGGGTGTGGCAGGGGAAGGATACTGCAAAATCTCCATCCCCCTCCCACTCCAGGGGAAGGATACTGCAAAATCCCCATTTCCTCCCGATCAGCTGGGACTCGGGAAGAAGAGAATAGATGGGGGTAGAGGCGGTATTTACCAGTTCTCCGAACTACTCAAAATTTCCGCTATTAGTTCTCCGGAACTTGTCAGAACCTGCTGAATACCACCTGTGTGAGGGATTGCAAGAGTGGCTGAGAAGCTGACATGGAATGATAAAAATGAGGATCACATGATCAAAACAGCAGCCAGCAGGGCTGAAGCAGTCATAATTTCCCCAAAAGCCATTCCCTTGGGAGTAAAGGGTTCCAGCATCCTGTAAGGCAGCTCTTTTGATGTGCCTTTGTTAAAATTATTTTGCTTTATGATGCACCATTTTACCTAGTTAAAGGTTAGAGACACAAGAGTTTTAGAAATATAAATATATCAGTTGTTTTATTTATCCATAGTTTTGGGGAATTATTATTTTGCTGGAACTGTAGAAGAAGAAATTAGGTGAAATTTTAATCTAACCTTTTATTTCCCTTGATTTAATTTTGTTATGAAATGGAATAGCTATATAGAAAGGATACTTTGTTTCAATACAGCCCCTTTGTTTATGTAAATTTAGTAATATAATATGGACAAGTAATAAAATAAAGACATACATTTTCTGGAATCCTTTCTTAAGAGAGCTTCAACCAATTTTTTATTGTCCTTTCTAATATTTTTTTAAAAACACCATTTTCTAAAAGTGATTGTTGTCTATTGGCTGCTAAATATGTACTTTTTTATTTGAAAAGGTCTATCTGACTCCATTTGCTATTTATGATTTTCTAGGCTCAGAAATCTTCTAAATGAAACCTTTTCAATAAAACAGTAAGCAAATAACAGAAACTCAGCTTGGAACTAATATGGCAAGCTAAAACTGACTGTCTAATAGGAAGGTTGTGAACAAAGAAGACAGGAATTGTTTTAAACACTAGATGGATTCTCTAGCATATATCTTGGGAAACATTTTATGTTTCCAACAAAATCACTGACATTTCACAAATGCTGTCTCATTTAATAATCATGCATTAGATTATCTGGAATGGAAAGAACTATTTAGAGTGCACTCTAATCAAATTCTTTTCCTCTTGGATGGAGAACATTGCTGCAATAGTGCTCAAGACTATGACAACTTTTCTTTTTCTTTTTTTCTCTCTTTTAATCAGCTCATGTTGCTTCACAACTATGGCCATGGTACTTAAATCAAATAAATGACTGCTTGCAGGGATTTCTAATAAAGGCTCAAGCGATTCTCTCTGGAGTCATGGGGCCGTGGCCAAATCACAGTACCAAAACAGCCTCTTTGATAAGGGGCTGACTATTGTTAACAAACATTTCTGCTTAACAAGGACACTTAGCTCAAGACTCCCCAGAAAGATGCTGAGTTTGTAATGACTACAAAATAATAATATAAGAACCATTCAGCTTTGAGTACTGGAAAAGCACTGAACAACGGATTTGAAAAAGCAATATATTAAGGCTAAAAATACATTCTCCAGCCTAGAATCCCCGCGGTCTAAACTTCACAGCATTAAGGCTAGCTATGGTGCAAATTGGCCAAGGAAACACAGTGAGAACTCCCTTAAGTATAGCTCAGTGGCAAAATACATGTATTGCGCACAGATAGTCCCTCTTTCAAGCTTTGGCTTATCTAGTTAAAATGACCAAAGAGCAGATGATATGAGGTATCTCTGCCAGAAACGCTGGAATATTGCCAGACAATAAAATGGACTAGATGAAGAAATAATCTGATCAAATATAAAACAATGACAAGGTTTTGTATTAGAAGCCCACTGCTCAAGTTAACGCTGTGGTTCTGAATTAATTAAGGAACATGTCACAGGATCAGTTAATCTGTCTAGGATAGCAGTTTGGATGCAACTTCTGGTTCCCCTACTGAACTGCTGGTACTGTTAGAATGTTTTTTTTAACATTTAGTAGATTTAATCAAATTGTTCTTTTAACTATTATCACTATATCATTTAGATGCACTGAATCAGATTTGGCACCTTTTTTTTCTTTAGAAAGTTGTTTATTTTTTATTTTCTTTGTTATTTTACTTTTACTTTTTATTATTTTTTATATATAAAGTTTTTTATTTTTTCATTTTCATAAGATATAATCACATGTATACTATTACATAGCCAACATAGTATTGCATTATTAAATGTTTACATCAATTCATTTTTCCAAAGCCGAACTTCCAAAAACAATTATTGGCTCTTCTGCTCTCCATGCACCATATTTGTACCTTATCCATCACTTTCTTCTCCCTCTATCCTCTGCCTTCCTGCCGCCTTTCTTCCCTCTGTTTCCCTTCTCTTGGCACCTTTGAGTTGATTTGATGATTCAAGGTAAGTTCAGAGTGATTACTGAATCAAACAGTTGAATTAAATGGAATCAACTTGATTCCCCAAATTGAATATCAAATTATCAGTTAAAATTGACAATTCCAATGACATCTTAGGTGTGTTGTATATTCCTAACATTGTTACTTCTCCTCCTTGTACCCACAGTCAGAATATTTCCAGAATTTAATACCGCAAGAACAGTGAGAAGTGATTAAAAATGAATTATTTGAACTATTGAGTAACATTCTTGTTCTTTCAATTTTCTAATTTTTGTGTAGTTGAATTTTTGTAATCCGGTGGGATCCAATAGTCTACCAATGTTGTCATTATGTAACATTTGACTTCCTTAATTGACACATACTATTTTAAAAGAGTACATGAATTACCTAATTATAGTCCCTATGTGGAGGAAATCTTTGAACATTGATATTACCATGCTTATAAAAGTTGTTCAAGCAATATAATTTTGATTCCCCCATCCCCACCCCCCAAAAGCATAATTTCCCTATCTATCTCAGTAAATAAGGTTTGGGGACAGAGGGACAGAGCAAAAAAAGGCTAGTTGCTTCTAATAGCTACTTCTTTTCAAATAACTTTGTTTCAAAAAACCAAAGACATCTTGACATTCGGCAGTTAACCATGACTACTGAACTTTAATGGAATTCTGAAATTTTATTATGTGCTTCATTGCTGCAAAAGTGCTGTACCAAATTGGTCAGATTCTTTTTTCCCTTCACGCTTACAGTTTTCTCCTATCAATTCAACCCCATATCATACATATTGGGCTTCACATCAAAGGAGTGCTGCACAATTTAGTGAACAGATTGGCTGGACTCTCATTTAGTTCACCCTTAACACACTGAGATTCAGTTCCCAGAATACCTTGACAATACAATGGAGTCACTGCACATTTGGGAGCTATCAGATAAGAAAGAGTTATTTTACTTCTTGCAAATTAGGATAGAATACTCTCAAGAAGAAGAATGAACTCTCAGGATCAGGGTACGTGTAGCCCTATATTTCATAAAGAAGAAAAAATGGAATATAAAGCAATGGTTTTACTCTAGTGCATTGTTAAATACAAAGATATTCAGGTTTCTATGTAAAATACTGCAGACTCTATAACAATACATTCTTAGCCACAAAATTGTGAACTGTAGTGATAACAAACTAGTTTTAAAAATAAATCACATATAGAGAAATCAGAAAATATTACAAAGTTATTATCTAATCCCAGTTCATAGCATTCATCAATGCTAAATAAAGAATGTATTATTTTTATGTTAAAAGTTCAAAAGCCACTTCTGTGCCTTTTGAATAATCTTAGAACCTTTATGTTCTAAGGGAAAAGGGGAATAATATACTTGCTATTAAATTATGAGCTCATTTTTGGAATGGCTATGCATTAATTATTCAAGTTTAAGTTCTTAAACTTGTTTAAGTACTTAATTAAGTTAAGTAATTATAGAATACTTTTTGACAGTGCTACAAATATTGCGGTGGTAATTTGGTAATCTGCGGGTAATATTTAAAACACTAAATCAGTGGTAAAGAAAACTGTTTCTATCGGTGGTGGGATTCAAAAATTTTTACTGCCAGTTCTATGGGCGTGGTAGGGGAAGGATATTGTAAAGTCTCCATTCCCACCCCACTCCAGGAGGTGGTTACTGCAAAATCCCCATTTCCTCCCGATCAGCTGGGACTCAGGAGGCACAAAATAGATGGAGGCGGGGCCAGTCAGAGGTGGTATTTACCAGTTCTCTGAACTACTCAAAATTTCCACTACTGGTTCTTCAGAACTGGTCAGAACCTGATGAATACCACCTCTGGTTTCTATGCTTTGAAAATGATCCAGAAATTCTACTTTGACTCTTGTGCAATAATGGCATCTCTCTGCTAATCATCAAAGCATCTTATCAGATTTTGGATACAGAATAAAGGATGGAGCATCCTTAAGAGTCACATGAATTGACTCATACCATAATTCAGTTAGGTGCGCTTTCTGAATAAATGCATATGCATTATATACAAAACCTATTTATTGTATTATAATCCAAGCGTGACAACTTACTTTACTTACTTACTTTATTAGATTTCTATCCCGCCCTATCTCCCAAAATGGGACTCAGGGCGGCGCACAGGAATTTAAAAATCCAAAAATACAAACAATACAAAATTCTACAAAAGTTAAAACTAAAATTAAATAATTTAGCCCATGCTAAAAGACCAATTTTGGTGATATTATTCTGTTGTTTCTGTGTTCCTAGAAGCTGAAAAAAAAGAATAGAAAAAACTGCAAAAATGTCTACCTCTGCTATAACATTTACAATCAGTTACATATTGCGATGGACACATACACAATATAGGAATGTTTTCTTCTTAATGATTACACAAAATAGAAATTGCCCAGAAGCCTGCAATACCAAACCAAATCAACATCAACCCCAAAGCATGGCAGTTTATTAAAGCAACAAATCAGAAAATCCCATGCCTTTCTTAAGAAGATATGACCAGATATATTCCAAGTCTTGTTTCAATTAACTGCATGAAAACAACAGGCGTTTTGCCTGAAAAATGCTTGCCATTTTTAGCTGGAAGAGAGGGCAGAAATAATTTTTTGTAAACAAAGTAAACATTTTTCCACAATCTGTTAAGTATAAACTCCTTAATTATGAATTCAGGAAACTTTGCAATAAAATATGTTCTGTTAATAACAATTAAGTAGGGAGAGTTATATTTGACATGCAATTAAGTGCTAAAAAGTAGTTGCCAAGAACTTAATTAATTGCAAATAATGCTATTAAATAGGTTTACATATTAAAAAGTAGAAATATGCCACCAGATAATATGGAAATACATACTTTTGTTAAGAATTGCTTACACCTGCATATACATGATTAGGATGTCCCTATGCAAGCTAATTGCCAGTTAATTTTTTTAAAGTTTAACTACAATAAAAGGATATTGGCAAATAGTATAACTTTGTAAATTTATTTACAGGTAAACAGGCCTAGAATTTCCATTGCTAAGCACAGTGGTTGTTAAGTGAATCACACATGATTTTACAACTTTCTTTTGACATACAGTAGTGAATCATGTGGCTATTAGTTCCATTAGCTATCAGAAGCCATTTGGAAGGTTGCAAATGACAATCACATGACCCCAGGACCGTGCAACTATCATATATGTGCACCAGTTGCCAAGTGCCCAAATTTTGATCATGTGACTGTGGGGATACCATGATGGTGGTAAGTGTAAGGTTCTAAGTCTGTTTTTTAAGTCCAGTTGTAACTCTGAATAGTCACTAAACAAATGGTTGTAACTTGAGGACTATAATCTGTCGTTATGTTCTACAGGTTATAGTCCTTCTGTTCATCACTGGAGAAAGACTCCATTGAACCTCAAATGTCTAATTGATCATCAGTGGATGATCTTATTAAAGAAAATTGCCATTTTTTCCATCTCCAGTTTTTAAATTGTGAATATAGCACTGAGATAAAAATTTGTAGAACAACTGTAGAACAACTGAGTAGGCTAGACCAGCGATGGCGAACCTTTTTTGGCTTGCATGCCAAAAGCGGGGGGAGTGCAGGGGGGTTGTGCACAGGTGTGCCACACCCATAATGCTATGAGCATGATACCAGTGTGCATGCGCTCAGGACCAACACTCCTCCCCATTTTTGGCGTGTTTTTTTTACCCTCTCCAGGCTCCAGAGGCTTTATAGGAGCCTGGGAAGGGTGAAAACAGCCTCCCCCCCCCCCAGGCCCTCTGGAGGCTTCAGGAGTTTCCCTGAAGCCTCCGGAGTGCGAAAAACTGGCCCTACAAGCAAACTGGAAGTCTGTTTCCAAATTTCCGGTTTGCCCATTTTTCATGCTCCAGAGATTTCCTGAAGCCTCCTGAGGGCAAAAAATAGCCTCAAAATAAGGCTGAAGTCAGCTGGTCAGTGTGCACATGTGCGCTGACCACCTCACAGGGCAACGTCTCGTGTGCCCTGACATATGGCTCCGCGTGCCACCTGTGGAACCCGTGCCATAGGTTTGCCATCCCAGGGCTAGACCAATAAAGTGATTAGAATATGGAGCAAACATTGATGTCGTAACTGGCAGGGGAAGATGTGGAAGAGTGCTGCAAATAGCTGTTATAAATCTAAGATGATCTAAAAATCAGACTTTGCAATTGAGGTCAATTGCTGGTATCACATCTATTACTGAATCCTGAGTGAAAGCACTTAAGTAGGCATGCATCATTTAGGTATAGTTGAATAAAGTGTACAGTATGTAAGTCTATTTCTCTTATTTCTCTTAGTTGTGCTGCTGGCTTACTTATTCCCTGGCAGAGCAAGCTAGGATTACAAGGTTAGAAGAAGAAGTAGATGTGATGTTTCTCATGGATCGGGGACGCCATTCATAGGTCTGCCTACTTCAATTGCATGCTGTTATATGTGGTCAGCTGGAAAGATGTAGAAATACTGTCAAAGTGCTGTCCACCCCATGGTACATTATTTGGACATTATTTGTATAACTATTTCTTGCTCTTAGAAGACTTTAGCATCTATAAAAGGGTGGTTCAAAACTGGAGCATCCTGAGATTTCCTGGTAACACGGAGCTGCCTTAATTGGTACCTGACCCCCCAGATATAGCAAAGTACATGCTGGATTCAGCGTTCCGTTTGGGGATTTGAAAGGCGAAGGGAACTCTGTATGACTGCAGACTGCAGGAATCAGGACGCTTGTGCACGGAAACATCTCACTGGTTGTCAGTTGCTAAAACACACACTTTACAATTTCTACATTTTAAGGCTGAAATGCTTTCGACCTGATCTGTCTTCCTAAGTGACTGCCTCTCCTTGCATGAAATTGGTAGAAGCATCTCAAACTCTCTCAACAACAAAGGTAGATAAAAAAATAAATAAATCATTGCTCTTATAAAGAATTGGCTGCATTCATTCTATATGAGAGCATATAGAAGCTCCTCTGTTGAAACCCAGTGCTTCTTTTCCTTGCCTTTCCTATGATTTTTGCCTTGTGCTTTTTTTGGCTCCCAAGCAAGACAAACGTGATTATTGAAATAAGTGATATCGCTGTGTGAGAAACTAGCTTTCAGCACTAGCCTCAACAAACCCAGTCCTGCTGTTAAGATCACAGGAGAAGCCGTTTTGAAGATACTCTGCTGTCAGACGTTTACCTGCCACGTGGAAGATGGCTTTCTGCATTAGTCTCAGACTGCAAAATGTATATCCTCTTGAAGAATAGGTTACCCCATTATCTTGTTTAGAAAAAAATCTGCAAAATATGTCTAGGATGCTAGGCTTTTAAGCTTTTATTTTACCATTAATTCATTTTTTTATTTTCTAGACTTGTTTCAGGTTTGAGTGAAAAGATAAGAGTGTAAATCGAATGCATAAGTCAAGTGAATATATGACATACAAACAACTCTGTGAAACCAGACTTAATTATACCCAGAGGAAGTTTATTGATTTCGCCCAGTAGGAAGCCATTATGAAAAACTGTCTATGTGAGCCCAACTGGAGGATACCATGAAGCAAAGAACGTGTTCTTAAAATGAAAGTCCTTGATATTGAGAGCTTATATAAAGGATATCTCAGATCCAGGCTTCAATTTAGTAGGGTGTGAATTATGTAGTTTGTCTTTAAGTATAAGATTTGAACTTAAGTCCAAATCCCAATGACAAGAGGAATGATGACAAGACTAATGAAGTAGGATAATTTGAGTCACATCATTTGTGTCTTGAGTGAGAAAATCTACACTGATATGTTCAGCTGACCAGTTTGTTTTCTTGAGTGCCTACCATATTCTTAGGAGTTTTCTCCAACAGCAAAGTTCAAAAGCATCAATACTCTTCCCATCTTGCTTACTCAAAGTTCAACTTTTGCTTCTGTGTAGTGTCACGGGGAATACCATGGTTTGCACAGTTCTTTTTTTTGGTGAAAAGTATTTTATTGGTTTTCAAAAATTTTACAGTGGAAAGGGTATAGAGTAAAGGTAACATTTTGGTAGCTTCCCTGCCGTTGGTGTTGACCCTCCCAAAACTTCATAAATTTTAAAAGTAAAAGATAAACATATAAAAAGATTACATTGTATAGCCTATATAGTCAATCATCTTTTTTTGCCATTTTATCTTGTATCAACAATTACAATAGTATTTCAAATAAAATTATTTTTGCGATCTGAGTCTTTTTGCAACTGACTCCTCTTTCCTGTCCCCGGGCGGGGCCGTCGCTCCCTCCGTTCCCCCATCTTCCGTTCCCTCCGTTCCCCCATGACTGATTTCATCCACTCCATTTTTAAATGGATTAAAAAAAAATCAAGGTATGTCAGGGAGGAAATAGCAGAGAGTTTGAATGATTTATTTCCTTCCATCTTTAGTACTTTTATTGCTGAGAAATTAGGGCTTCAAAACTGGTTTACATTTGATAAACTGAGAAAAATAATTACTCCTGCAAATCTGAGTAATGAAGGATAAAATTATAAGATGAACTGATTACTAAAATAAATCAACCTCAGGATCCAAACAAAATGCGTTGAAGAGAATTTAAAAATAAAAATAGGAAAAGGTGTGCCATTTCTTCTGAATGTTGACATATTTTCCTGAGGACAAGAAAATACTATAATTTTTTAAAAAATATATTGAAAGTTATTAAGGATTAACATCTGTTTTGGGAGAAATTCTTAGAATTAAGCAAAAACCTAGCAGCATGAGCCTTATTGAAAAGCAACCAACATGAATCTTGTCTAATTAATCTTGTGCTTTTTTAAAGGATGTTCAACAAGCATGTAGACAAGGATAACCCAATAAATATCTTATACTTGCATTTTCAAAAAGCAGTTAACAAGTCCCTCGCTAAAGCTTCCTGAACAAATTTGCAAATCCAGCTGTTGTTAAAAAGGCAGGGCTCTCAGAGAGAGGCAACCAATTATAAAATAAAAAGGAGAATATGACTAAATGGGCAATCCTTATATTGTTGGAATCCTACAGGAATCAATGTTGAGATCAGAGGTTTTTGATCTAGCAAAATGATTTGAAGTTAGACATGACCAGTGAATGGTTTTATTAGCTTATAGTAACAAACTGTTTGGAGTGATGAAATAAAAAAAGCACCAGTTTAGTGCTGACTGTTCGTTGACTAGATTCTTGGCTAGAACAGGGGTTTCAAACCTGATTTCATTGAGAGCTACATCAGGGTTGCGTATGACCTTGGGGGCCACATCAGGGTTTTGTATGACCTCAGGGTGGAATAGCCAGGGAGGGCCATGGCCGGAGGGGGCATGGCCAGCTCAACATCACTCATGTCAGGGGCACCTATGGTGGCCTGGGCAGGGATGAGGGGATCCATTGTCTCCAGCAGAGGAAGGGAGTTCAGGGAGAGCATCAAGCCGTTGACTTCCAGAGGAGCTTACTGTCCCTCTCAGGCCATGTGGAGGACTCCTGGGCAGCGGCAAAGGCTGTCCAGAGCCCTAGGCAGCGAAGGACAAGCACCCATCCCAGCCCTCAAGCCCAGCTTCCCTGAGGAGGTGCCTAGCTGCGCTTACCTCCTCTTCAAGACTGCTGCTAATGTTCTCTCTCTCCTTGACCAGGGTTGCTCATGGTGTGTGTGGGAGGCAAAGTGTGTGGGTCAATGGGGAAATATTTATCCTTTTGATTGTTTTGCTTTTACTTTGTTTTGATAGCCCTTTGCCAGCAAAAACAGAGCCTGGGTGGCTGCGTGGAGTCTCCTCTGTTTTCAGCCACAACAGCCTCTTGTAGCCCTCAGCAGTCCTTCATTATTTCCAGGGCAGCCCCGCGGGTCAGATCTAAGCATCCCATATGTCAGATGTAGCCCGCAGGCCTTGAGTTTGACATCCCTGGGCTAGAGCAATAAATTTTGTGAATTTGAACTTAATGTAC
Organism: Rhabdophis nuchalis; assembly: GCA_039707465.1. Taxonomy (NCBI): domain Eukaryota; kingdom Metazoa; phylum Chordata; class Lepidosauria; order Squamata; family Natricidae; genus Rhabdophis; species Rhabdophis nuchalis. The sequence continues at coordinate 40,907,090 of CM077649.1, read as the reverse complement.
AATCCTGATTCTTTCCGCGTAACAATTATAAAGCCACAAAGGTCATATATATATACATACACATACATACATACACATACATACATGCATGCATGCATGCATACATACATACATATATATATATATATATATATATACGTTGGTCTTGTCTTTGGGTCTTTTCCCGTGTATGATTGTCTTGGCAACGTTTCGGCGAGTTCTCACTCGCCATCTTCAGGCTGGCATCTATAGCTTTGGAGCTGCCATCTTTCTATAAATCTTGGTGGGGGTGGGTGGAGTATTGGTTTTGTTGCTATGAGTGGGTTGATTGGCTGTGTAGTTGTATCATGATTGGTAGATTCGTGCTGATTGGTGCTATATGTGTGTTCAATGTTCTTTTATATTGTAACGGCCTGGGTGGTGGGTGGGGCTCATCTGTTGGCCAGTGCTGGCTTTCAGATGTTTGGTAGGCAGGAGGTATCATCACGTTTGTTCATGTTGTGGGGGTGTATATACAGTATATACATACAGTGTGTGTGTGTGTACGTTCGCAGGTCTTGGCATATTTGGGTCTTTTTCCATGTCAGATTGAGAGAATCAACGTTACCAAACAGGCAACCAACAGCAACAAAGCTTACAGCAACAAAGCCAGCACTCCACATCTCCCACCAATATTTATAGAGAGACGGTAGCTCTGATCACGCTTTGCTCGCACAAGTATGAAGCCGAAAGCACCAGCCTGACGAGGGCGAGTGGGACCTCATCAAAACATCACCAAGATACTCTCAATCTTACATGGGAAAAGACCTGAATACAAGAAGACCAGCATAACTACACTTATGAAAATCTATGAAAATACACACACACACACACACACACACACACACACACACACACAACTGTCAGGTGTGAAGAATCAGGATATACATATATAGATACATACATAAATACATACACACACACACGTGTGTGTGTATGTGTATATGTATATGTATGCGTATGAATATGTGCATGTATTTGCATTTCTATATGTATGTTTGGAATGAGCAGATGTAATAGAGGTAAATCAAGGTAAATCATGCACAGCACGGATAATGTTTATAGACAAAACTTTTCTCCCTCTGAACACAGTACAAGAACTTTGTTCACCGAAGCTGAATGCAGAGAGATATTTAATACCGATAGAAGAAAATTGTTTCCCATAATACCACATTGTTAAACTGTGTAATTCACTGCCAACGGCTGTAGTTATTGCAGCCAATTTGGAAGGTTTTGAAAAGAGATTTGTTTATGGAGAATCAGGCTATCAAGGTCTACTAACATTGATGATTAAATAAGCTGGGTGTCTTATATACTGTTTACTGAGAAACCTCCAAGAAGGCTTTCAATCCAGGCTTCTGAGCTTTCTAAATGTATCCAATTAGTCACTGTAAGAGTCAGAATGTTGAACTACACAGCTTTATTACACAATGAATCATGACTCAGTTTGAATTATTACAAAATACACACTTGACTACATAAATATTATTTTTCTTCATCCTTCTCTCTCCTCCCTACTTTTGTCTACTGAAAAGATCTACAAGAGTTCAATACTCAAAAGCTGTTTTGTGTCCCTTTATTGGTTGCATTTATTTGTAGATGGGTGACTTGATGGAGGCTTTACTTTTAGTTTAGTTTACTTTACTTTACTTTATTGTCATTGCACCTTATACAATGAAATTAAATTAAATTTAAGCATGGGATATTCATTTGTTAGGGAGGGGATGTATCTACAAAGAGAACTTTACAATTAGCAGCTCCTGGAAAGAGAAAATTATTGTGATAGGCTTAACACATACTATTTCAAGAGACTGAGGATCAGGCATCAGGCTCAGATATCAACCAGATTGAAACAGAGAGTATGTCAGCAATTCAATAATATTCTCTTTTTCTTTTTCTCTATTAAATGCAAAATTGTGCTGAATAACAGAATTACATTGTTGGAAAGTACCTTGGAGGTCTTCTAGTTCAACCTCCTGTGCAAACAGGAAACCATACACCATTTCAGAAAAATGGTTATCCAATCTCTTCTTAAAACTCCAAAGATGAAGGACCCAGAACTTCTGGAGGCAAGTTATTCCACTGATTAATTGTTCTGTCAGGAAATTTCTCCTTCAATCTAGGTTGGGTCTCTTCTTGATTAGTTTCCAATCATGGCTTCTTTTCCTGCCTTCAGCTGCCTTGACAAATAGGTTGTGGGATGACATGGAGCTGACTGATGAGGAAGCATGATAGGGGAGTGTTGTTGCTAATGGTTTTAGATCTCTCAGCTGCTTTTAATACCATTGACCATTTGGGTATTGGAGTTGGACCAGTGGTAGGATTCAATTTTTTTTTACTACTGGTTTTGTGGGGGGTGGCTTTGTGGGCATGTGGCATGGCTTTGTGAGTGAGGCTTTGTAGGCATGGCAGGGGAAGGATACTGCAAAATCCCCATTCTCTCCCCACCTCACTAACCTGCTTTCCAGCTTTGTTCTCCTTTTCAGGGCAACAAAAGAAGATCGTCTGGAAGGCAGTGGGGGTGGGGCCAAACTATTTGCCGGTTCTACCCAAAATATCCACTACCGTTTTTTTCCATGGTTCCAAATTGTATTTTTCATGAATTGTTATTGTACTTTGCAGACTGTGGAAGGATCTATTCTCTCTCCATTGCTTTTGAACATTCATGTGAAGCTTTTGGGAGTGATCAAGATGGAATGGAAAGCTGAATAACATGTATATGTAGAAGATAACAAGGTCTACTTTTCTTTTTCTTCTTCACCATATGTGCTAGTTTGGTTCATTTCTATTTGGGCCAGATTATGGACTGGATGTAGCAGATTAAACTGAATCAAGACAAGACAGAGAGGATATACTGATCAGAGGAAACATGTTTCATAAGGATGGGAAAAAAGGTGTGAGACTGAGATCACATTTCCCCTGAAGGAGTTCATGCCCTGAAACATTTTAAAACATCTCATGGGACAGTGCAATGTCTAGAAGCATCTTTTTGCAGCTGTTAAGTATTTATCTCCTATACCTCTTTTTAGAAGGTGCTATCTTGGCCAATGTTATAGATGTGCTGATTACCTCCAGAATGGTCTGTGGCATGTGGGGATATTCCTGAACGAAATCCAAAAATTCTAATGGGCCAGAATATCATGACTAGACTCCTGTACTGTACTGTATTTTCTAATGGAAAACATGTGATATGGGATCTAACGAAGTTGTACTGGTTTCCTCCTAGATTTACAGGTTAAATTCAAAATGATTGGTCTGTTGTATATCTCTTTAAATGGTTTGTGCCCTGCCTTTCTGGAGGAACAGTTCTTCCATTGTGTTGAATTGGAAACTGTAATGATCTTTTAAATGGACTGCTTTTTCCTTTGTAGCATTGAATTTTTATTTCCTGCATATTACTGTTAATAGTTTGTATAGACAGTATATTATGTTGCTTTAATTTATTTCAGCACTTTTAAGATTCATTTCATGCAGGCAGCATATGAGTTATACTGTAATTATGATAAATAAGTGAGTTTTGATGTCATATCCCTCTTCACCCAAGTGCCTATAAAAGAAGCCTTGACAGCCATCCAGAACAAATACAACTCCCCCAAGCACATCCTGGATCTGACCAACCACTGTCTAACCAACACATACTTCATTCACAATAATCAAAGATACAAACAGATAGAAGGAGCACCCATGGGATCACCCCTCTCACTGGTCATCGCAAACTTATATATGGAACACTTTGAAACCAACGCCCTAGACAAATCTGAACACAAACCCAAACTCTGGCTCAGATATGTAGATGACACTTTTGTAATTTGGCCACATGGGAAAGAAAAACTGGACAACTTCCTCACACACCTCAACTCCCTACACCCCAAAATGCAATTCACCATGGAAATAGAAGCCAACAACCAACTCCCTTTTCTAGACGTCCTAATCTACAAAAAACCTAATGGCTCCCTAGGACACACCATCTACCGGAAAAAAACACACACCAACCGCTACCTAAATGCACAATCCCATCACCACCCTGCACAGATAAACTCTGTAGCCAAAACCCTCATACACAGAACCAAACGCCTAGCTGACAAAGACCATCTGAAAACCGAAATACACTTCCTCACAAATACATTAATATCCAACGGATTCCGAAGAAAAACAATAACCAAACTAATCCAACAAGAGACACCCCCCAGGAACCAAGACAAAGAACAGGAAAATGGCATTGCCCTCATCCCATACATTAAAGGTACCACAGACAAAATCAGCAAAATTCTCCACAAGCACAACATCAAGACAGCCTTCAACACCGACCAAAAAATAACCAATATCCTAAGGAACCCAAAAGACAAGATCCAGCTAGAAAACCAAGGAGTCTACAAAATTCCATGTAAAAGCTGCCCTGCCACTTACATAGGACAAACCAACAGAAGGATTAGTGCACGTATTGCTGAACATAAAAATGCTTTAAAAAATCATCTAAATACCTCATCTCTCTATCAACATTTCAAAACTACAGGACGTGACATTGACTTTCAAGGAACTAAAATGATCTCCAAGGCGGAACAGCTCAACAGGAGAATAATAATAATAATAATAATAATAATAATAATAATAATAATAATAATAATAATAATAATAATAATAATAATAATAATAATAATAATAATTTTTTTTTATTTCTAACCCGCTCTCTCTCCCCAGAGGGACTCGAGGCGGGGCACAGGAGAATTAAAAAACAATAAACACAGAGTACAAAATTTAAAATCACAATTAAACATATCCTGCGCTAAAAACATCTATAAAAACTAAAAACTGTCCCTAAAACCCCTTAACACCATAACTAATTAAAATTACCCTAGGCCAGCCAAACGGAAGAAATGAGTTTTTAAAAGCTGTCGGAAGGAGCGAAGGTCAGTGGTCGTTCTGATTTCGGGGGGAAGGTCGTTCCAGAGGGTCGGGCCCGCCACAGAGAAGGCCCTTCCCCTGGACGTCGCCCGCTGGCACAGCCTAGTGGACAGCACCCGGAGAAGTCCCTCTCTGTGGGAGCGAATCGGTCGCAGGGATGTATGAGGCAGAATGCGATCCCGCAGATAGCTAGGTCCCGTGCCATGGAGCGCTTTAAAGATGGTAACTAACACCTTGAAGCGCACCCGAAAGACGACAGGCAGCCAGTGCAGCTCGCGCAGGAGCGGTGTTACATGGGAGAACCTAGAGGCTCCCATAACTGCCCGCGCGGCTGCCTTCTGGACTAGCTGAAGCCTTCGGGTGCACCTCAAGGGGAGCCCCATGTAGAGAGAGTTGCAATAGTCCAGCCGGGATGTCACGAGGGCATGAGTGACTGTGCAAAGGGCACCCCGATCCAATAGGGGACGCAACTGGCGGACCAGGCGAACCTGGTAAAACGCCCTCCTGGCCACGGCTGTCACTTGATCTTCCATGGACAGCCGGGCATCAAGGAGGATGCCCAAGTTGCGTGCCCCATCCACAGGGGTAAGGTGATCGTCCCCTATGGCCAGTGATGGAGTCAACTGGTTGTACCGGGATGCTGGAAACCACAGCCACTCGGTCTTAGATGGGTTGAGTCTGAGTCTGTTACTTCCCATCCAGGCCCGCATGGCTTCCAGGCACTGACACATCACCGCTACGGCATCGTTGGGGTGGTTTGGGGTAGATATATACAGCTGCGTGTCGTCAGCATAGAGGTGGTACTCTACCCCAAAACCACGGATGATCTCACCCAGCGGCTTCATATATGTGTTGAACAGGAGTGGCGAGAGGACCGACCCCTGAGGCACCCCACAAGTGAGGGGCCTAGAGGTCGACCTCTGCCCTCCTGTCAACACAAATTGCGACCGACCGGAGAGGTAGGAGGAGAACCACCGTAAAACGGTGCCTCCCACCCCCAACCCCTCCAGCCGATGCAATAAGATACCATGGTCGATGGTATCAAAAGCCGCTGAGAGGTCTAATAGGACCAGGATGGAGGAACAACCCCCATCTCTGGCCCTCCAGAGATCATCTACCAACGCGACCAATGCCGTCTCGGTGCTGTGCCCGGGCCGGAAGCCGGACTGGCGCGGGTCTAGATAATCAACTTCCTCCAAGTGACGGGGAAACTGTTGTGCCACCACACTCTCAACAACCTTCGCCAGGAAGGGAAGGTTGGAGACTGGACGATAGTTGGCTAATAAAGCTGGATCCAGAGAGGGCTTCTTCAGGAGGGGCCTCACCATGGCCTCTTTAAGAGAGGCAGGCAAGAAACCCTCACTCAGAGAAGCGTTGACAACCTCCTGGAGCCAGCCTCGTGTCACCTCCCAGGATGCCAGTACAAACCAGGAAGGACACGGGTCCAATAAACATGTCGTGGCTCGCAGTCGCCCACGTAACCTGTCCATATCCTCGGAAGTAACAGAGTCAAACTCCTCCCAACCAAGGCCTGCCTCGTGCAATCCCACTGGGCCATCAATGGAGACTAGCTCGTTCTGGATCTGAGCGATTTTCTCCTGCAGATAAATCACAAATTCCTCTTCTCTACCCTGTAATGGGGCTTCCCGCACCCTCTGTTGTAAGAGGGAGCGGGTCACCCTAAACAGGGCGGCAGGGCGGTTATCTGCGGATGCTATGAGAGTGGCACAATGATGGCATTTGGCCACTCTCAGCGCCACAATGTAAGTCCGTAAATGGGCTCTTACCTGTGTCCGGTCAGATTCAGATCGAGTAGACCTCCATCTCCTCTCTAGGCATCTCTTGTGGCGTTTCATCACCCTTAGCTCCTCGGTAAACCAAGGGGCCAGGGTGGTTCGCCGCCGCAAGAGAGGCCGCAAGGGCGCGACCAGATCCAAGGCTCCCGCGGTCGCAGTATTCCATGCGGCCACGAGGTCCTCCATCGGGGCGCGGGTCAGGGATACAGGAAGTGGCCCAAGCGCCGTCTAGAACCTGTCCGGGTCCATCAGGCGCCTGGGGCGGAACCAGATAGGTGACTCAGGTTCCGCCTCCCCGCGATGGGGTGTAGCGATTGGAAAGTCGAGCCGGAGAAGTGAGTGGTCTGACCATGACAGGGGTGTGATGACTATATCCCCTATACCCAGATCACTCTTCCACTGGCCAGAGACAAAGATTAGATCCGGCGTATGTCCACCCTCGTGAGTGGGGCCCTGAATTACTTGGGTCAGGTCCATGGCCGTCATGGAAGCCATGAACTCCCGAGCTGCCTCCGATGATTCGCCCACCGATGGCAGATTAAAGTCCCCCATGACTATCAGTCTGGGGGTCTCAACTGCCATCGTAGTGATCACCTCGAGGAGCTCGGGCAGGGCTGCTGCTACATAGCGGGGAGCCAGGTATACAACCAGCAAGCCCAACTACCTCCCTAGGCCCCACTTCACACAGAGGGACTCACAGCCGGTGGTCTGTGGCACAGTGGTCTCTCTCGGCTCAAGACCTTCCCTGACAATAACCGCTACACCTCCACCCCTGCCTAGGGCCTGTGGCTGATGAAAAGCGCGGTAACCTGGTGGGCACATTTCTATGAGGGGAAGTCCACCCTCGTGGCCCAACCAGGTCTCCGCTATTCCTACCAGGTCCGGCTCCCCCTCCGACACAAGGTCGTAAATGAGGGGGGCTTTATTGACCACGGACCTGGCATTACAAAACATCAGCCTCGAGCCCTGGCTCTGTAATCCCTGACCACCTAGCCTGCAGGGGTTGTGGCATCTGACCGCTTGCAAGCAACGGTCTTGTGCCCCCAACCGGGAAGAGAAAACCTGTCTCCCATCGCACCTGCCCCTCCCTACGACCGTCTTGATAGAGAAACCCTCGATGGAAACGACTTGTGGGTCCCCCCTCTTTATAGACCTTTCTGCTTCCTTCTCCACTCCGTTCACTGACCTAATAACATTCCCACTCCCAGTCTGACTCACCCCACCCTCCACCCTAAAACCCCCTAAAACCCGAATCAGACTCCTAACTAAAAAGCCCCTACACCTGAATAATCAGAGAAGCCATTGAAATAGAGAAACAATCTAGCAGCATGAACAAACGTGATGATACCTCCCACCTACCAGATATCTGGAAGCCAGCATTGACCAGCAGACGAGCCCCACCCTCCAGTCAAGCCGTTGAAATTCAAAACAAGGAGAAACATACAAATGAGACCAATCAGCATCAATCTACCAGTCACGATGCAACTGCACAGCCAATCAACCCACTCACAACAATAGTCAGCACTCCACCACCCCCCACCAAGATTTAAAGAGGGGTGATATATATATATATATTTATATATATATATATATATATATATATATATATATATATATATATATATATATATATATATATATATATATATATATATATATATATATATATATATATATATATATATATATATATATATATATATATAAATCCAATTTATAAAACATGATAAAATAGGAAATAGTATGTTTCCAAAGTATAAAAAATAACCTTAGAAAACAAACCTGCTCAATATATTTTAAGAAGCTCTTAAGTTGAAGCTAAAATTATTACATTATATTTTCAATTTCCAGCTGTGCTTCCAAAAACTAGGAAATTGCAGTGTAAGATATGCATTTTATAATCAGTTCCATCTGAGCTGTATATTAAAAACAGGCAATAACTTTAAAATGTTCCCTCAAGACAAAGAGGGAATATACACAACATTTAGCACACTCACAGTTGCAATACGCAAATGTAAAGGTGGGTAACATCACTTTTAAAATGACGGTAGCTAATACTTCTTTTACAGAGTACAGCGTGTATTTTTTTCTACACAGCTTTGAAGGAGCTCAATGGAGTCTATGCTAAGTAACACACACTTATTAAATTACGCAATCTAGATAGCTAGATGGGTGATAGAGAGACAGAGGCAGAGAGACGGTAGGTAGATAGATGATAGAAGAGCAAGGGTGGGAGGCACATTATTTTAGTTGTTCTTAACACTGCACTATTCTGGACAAAGAGCTCTGGTGTTGTTTATGGAGTCTGATGATAGAGTTTGTATCACCACTGGGATCACTTGCATGGTCTTGTCCCACCATGGCACTTCCTCTATTTGATCTTCCTCCTATGTCTGCTGCTGCCTCAGGCATTGTCTCAGCAACTCTTATTTGAGCACCATCTTACTGATGTATTCCTGGATGATCCGGGTTTTGTTCAAGATACTGGCTTTGACATTCATTGGTGACTGGTGTATAAACTCTGGGTTTTGAATGTGAGGTGGAAATCTCTGTAGTTTGTAAACAGCTTCTTGTTTTTTGATAGCTTCCATGACTCCTTTTGGCTATACTATCCAAGTATCTGAAAGCTGGCAGGGCATATATGATGGCATGGATCTTGTTCTCGCCATTAAGTTGGTCTACAGAACTGTCTTATCTTTTGTTGACACTTGGATATTGCGGTCTTCCTCATCTCCTTTTTATTGTTTCCATGTGACTGTGGGATATCATGGTACTTGTAGCTGGTTTGCGTGTCTGCTTTGTGGTCCACTGGTAGTGCTACCCCTTCCACTTTAATTACTTTCCTTCCCTTAACTATCATCTAGCCACACTTTTCTATTCCAAGTGAAATGTCCTCACTATAGATCCTTGTCAGGTTGATCAGTGAGTCAATGTCTTGTTTACTATTAGTGTATAGCTTGATGTCATCCATGTAGATGAAGTGGTTGATGGTAGTTCCATTTTTTTTGGCAACTTTTGGGGAAACTGAACTTTTCTAGAATGTTTGTATGAGCATTGAACACAAGGTAGGGAAAATATCAGACTACAGAAATTTCTGAAATATATCTCCCACTTCACTTGGCGACAATCTATTTGAAAATGTGGCTTTGCAACTTCTGTAGAACTGTAGACTCCCCAACTAATCTTACTTGTTAATAACTGAGACATCATGAAAGGATTTGTCTCTTGATTCTCTACTGAATTCTTCAACATGAGGTGAATTATCTGAGATGGGTGAATCTGATACCTGCCTCCATGTGGTAATCATTCTCCTCAATCTTTACTGAAAAGACAACTTGTCAGACTAAGGGCAGCCTAGGTATGGATTCTTTGCTTATATTGGACATAATCTTCGCTGTTTTTAGTTTAGTCACTGATAACATTTGTAAAATGGCTTGTTATTTCTAGCCTAATCCTAACTGTTGAAATAATCAGTGTGTCAACCTTGAAGCTGACCTGACTGAAGCCATCTTGGAGCTTCAGTGTTGCCATACTGGAGCTGAGGGATAGGGAGAGGGGCGGGATTAAAGATAGCAGGGGGTTTGTAGCCAAAATAAAATACTTTCTCTTGGGAAGCAAGGACGTTTCCACACCTGGCCAGAGAAAGGAGGAGTGATGTCACCAGGCAACCAGACAGCACTTTGATTGGACTATGTGACTGATTGGGGTTGAGGGAAAACTTACTTTTAATTAGATAAAAACCACAGGAACCTTTAGAGTTAGTTTTCACCAGATCCATGCCAATATGATATATCCAATAAAGCTATTCTTTGAGCAATCCAACTTCTTCAGAGTTTTGTTTGCTATGGGTCTATTACATGGAACCCTGACATAGTGATTGAAGTGCATGTTTGCAGTGGAAAAATTGGACATTAATGTTGACTCATATTCTGAACAACAGGAATAAATGGTGGAAGGATCAAATGCATAAGTACTAAATCATCATGATTTGTATCAATGAAAAGTCTAAAAAAAATATTCTAGAGAGATTGAAAAGCTTGTGCACTGCATAGTGTAATCTGATCAATACCACTTGAACTGAATTAACTGGAATTAAGTCATGACTACTCTACGTTATATTAAATATGAATATAATTTAACAAAATCCCTTGGTCTGAATTAACTAAACAAATAGATTATAATAGATTATTGTTTTTTTCCCCTTTTGGATAAGTAACTAGTTAGTGTATTGGATACAAAACATAAAAGTAAAAAGTTTTGTCAAATGAATATGAGTGGTGCGTCTGAAACATTTGTTTTGATTTTTTGTTGTTGTTCACATATATTTCAGTGACAAATCCTTGCGTGGCCATAATCATGGGCGGCATCAAATTATTTGGAACATTTTAAAAATATCATAATTACATGCAAAAATTATCATAAAATGAGTAAATATATATAAAAATCCTCAGAGTCTTATGATTGGGATGGTTGATAAGCACTGTAAACAACAAAAAATGTGAATGTGGTTCATTGTAGATAAATGTAAAGTGATGTTCTATACTGCAGCAGTGTCTGTGCTGGCAGCAACTCTACGGCAGCTAGATATAAATACAAATTCCAATTAATATGCTGGTGATTAGAAAAGATGTTTTAAAAATACCAGTGTACCTTTCAACCAAATAAACAGTGTAAAACACACTTGGAAAGCTGTGTACAATTCCAGTTAATGGACTTCAAAAAGGATATTGTTACCAACTTGGAAAAGGCATAGAAAAGGCATGACCAGTGGGGATGGCTATAGAACAATTCTTATATAATGAAATGTTGCAGAACAGAGAGCCCTATCACCATGTTATTATATAGAATGCACCATCAATTCATGCAGCTGAATGATCAGATATTCTAGTTAAGCGAAAGGAAGCATTTCTAATGCAAGAAGTGATGACAAATTCATTAGATGGCTTTAACAGGCATTTGAGAAGCTCAAGGCTATTATCGATAGCTGCTGAACAACATGTCTAAAATGTTATCTTCGGGATCAGTAAAAATATGCCTCCGAAAAGGAAGATCTTTGTCTCAAGAGAAGACAAGATAACAATCAATAAACCAAGCTTTGAAAGGAGAGAATGCTATTTCCCAAAGTGTGATGTTTTTCATGGATATCTAATCTGGGTAAAAGATATGAAGCTAAACTAATAAATCTTTGATTTAATATAGCAGCACTCTTCTGTATCTGAAAGTTACTAAAAGTTTGCATTGCTGATATAATAAAATAAAGGTTATGGCAGTCCACTGTTTAAAGAAATTGCTTTTTCCCCCTTTGTGGTTTAAATTCCAGTTCATTTGGAGAAAATATATGTTAAATATACAAGATGGTTATAAAGCAGCTGAAAATCCACAATTTTAAAATTAATTTTTAAACATTATAGTATAAGAAGAAACACAAAATTGGTAAATTTCTCCCCAAACCATTTTCTTGGAACTTTAGAGGATCATCTTCTAATTAAATTTGTTTTTTATTTGTAGTTGTTTCTTAAATAGAAACAGTTTTATGTTTCTCTAGAATTTCTTTCACGATTGTATGTCTGTATGTATGTCTGTATTTGGGTGGGTTCTGCCCGGCTTTACTGCCAGTTTGCTCGCACACGCTGGATGCATGCTGCATGTGGGTGCGTAGTTCAATTAAAATTGTTCTGCGCTTGTGCAGAACTAAAAAACAAGATGGCAGTGGCGATGGCAACAACGAGGAAACTGGTTTGGGGACATGGCAGGCCTGGGTCACTGCCGGTTCCAGCGATCCAGGCTGCTATACCACTACTGGTTCGGCCCGTTTCAAACCTACCACTGGTATGTATGTGTGTCAGTATGTATGTATCCACTGGTGGAATTCAAATTATTTAACAACCAGTTCACCAAGGGTCAGGTTGGCTGTTGTGGGACGGGTGGCCCATCCCTGTCTTCCAGCTCCACAAGAGATTTATTTTATTTATTTATTTTATTAAATTTATACCCCGCCCTTCTCCTTGTTAGGACCCAGGGCGGCGCACAGGCATTATTTAAAAACACAAAATACAATAAATATCTATTAAAATGTATTAAATTAATAAACCCGTGCTAAAACCCAATATTAAAACCCTTGCCAATTATAAATTATTTTCTTAAAAAGTCAGAAATGGGGGCTATCCTAGGCCGGCTTGTTGGAATAAATACGTCTTAAGACGTTGGCGGAAGAGGCGGAGGTCCGAGATAGTACGGAGGTCGGGGGGTAGGTCGTTCCAGAGGGCCGGGCCCGCCACAGAGAAGGCCCTTCCCCTGGGTGTCGCCAACCGGCATTGCCCCGTCGACGGCACCCGAAGAAGACCCTCTCTGTGGGAGCGGATCGGACGAAGGGATGTATGGGACAGGAGGCGGTCTCGTATATAGCTAGGCCCCGAGCCATGGAGCGATTTAAAGATGGTCATCAGCACCTTGAAGCGCACTCGAAAGGCCACAGGCAGCCAGTGCAGCTCGCGCAGGAGAGGTGTTACGTGGGTTTGCCTTGTGGCACCCATAATCACCCGCGCGGCCGCATTCTGTACTAACTGTAGCCTTCGAGTGCACCTCAAGGGGAGCCCCATGTAGAGAGCGTTACAGTAATCCAGCCGGGATGTCACAAGCGCTTGAGTGACTGTGCGAAGGGCTCCCCGGTCCAGTAAGGGGCGCAACTGGCGTATCAGGCGTACCTGATAGAATGCCCCCCTGGCCACGGCCGCCACATGGTCCTCCATGGACAGCCGGGAATCCAGGAGGACGCCCAAGTTGCGCGCCCTCTCCACGGGGGCCAGTTGTTCGCCCCCAATGGCCAGTGTTGGACTTATCTGGCTGAACCGGGGTGCCGGAAACCACAGCCACTCGGTCTTGGCCGGGTTGAGCCTGAGTTTGTTACTACCCATCCAGATGCAGGATGAGCCTCCCACAATACCCAACCTGACCCTGGGTGAACCAGTTGTTAAAATACCTACCCACCCCCCACCCCAGCTATCAAAGTGGATCCTGGGCACTGCGCTGCAATGGAGAAATGGGAAATGGAGTGGCCAGCACGAGATAAGGAGAAGGAGCAGGGAGAAGAAAGAAGGAAAGCAGCCTTCTCCTTCACTCATGCCGGTCACTCCATTGCCCATTTCTCCAGTGCAGTGCATTGCCCAGAAGCCACTTTGATCGCGGGAGGAGGGTAATTTAACAACCAGTTTGCCTGAACCAATGTGAACTGGCTGAATCCCACCACTGTATGTATCACATTTCTATCTAAGTGACTTTGAACAGTTTACAATAAAAAACATGCTACAAAATATAAAAGCATAAATAAGAACTAAGTTAAAAACAGAATTAAAAGAAAGGGACACAGTATTAAAAGTTAAAAAACTAAAAAACTAAAAAGGTGGAGAGAAGATCCTTGTTTTACATGGGATGTATCACTTTACTAACTATCCCCACAGTTGTAACACACTTTGCAGCCCCCCCCCCCCCCCCGCATGCCAATTGGCAGAGCCAGGTCTTGACATTATTTCTGAAGGCCAGAAGAGTGGGGTCTGTTTCACCTTGGGGGGGGTGTAATTACAAAGGGCAGGAGCAACAGCAGAAAAGGCTCTGTTCTAGGATCCTGCCAGGTAAAAAAATTTAACCAACAGGATTTGCAATATATCTTCCCTTTGAAATTTTGGAAAAAGCATAAGTGTGAGAATATATTAACTTTAAAGGAGTTCGGCAAGGTTGCTTACTGTCGCCCTGCCTATTTAACTTATATGCAGAGCACATCATGAGAAAGGTGGGATCACAAATTGGAATTAAGATTGCCAGGAGAAATATCAACAACCTCAGATATGCAGATTATACCACTCTAATGGCAGAAAGTGAAGAGGAACTAAAGAGCCTCTTGATGCGGGTGAAGAAGGAGAGTGCAAAAGTTGGCTTAAAACTCAAAAATGAGAAAATTAAGGTCATGGGATCTGGCTCTCTCAATTCCTGGCAAATAGACGGGAAAGAAATGAAGGTTATTTTCCTGGGCTCCAAGATCACAGCACATGGGGACTGCAGCCAAGAAATTAAAAGATGCTTGCTCCTGAGGCGGAAAGCTATGGCAAATCTAGACAGCATACTAAAAAGCAGAGATATCACCTTGCCAACAAAAGCGTATATAGTCAAGGCTTTGGTTTTCCCAGTTGCAATGTATGGCTGTGAAAGATGGATCAATAAGAAAGGCTGAGCGCCAGAGAATTGAACCTTTGAACTATGGTGCTGGAGAAGACTCCAACGAATCCCTTAGACTGCAAAGCGATCAAACTGGTCAGTCCTAGAGGAGATCAACCCTGACTGCTCTTTAGAAGGCCAGATCCAGAAGATGAAACTCAAATATTTTGGCCACCTAATGAGAAGGAAGGACTCACTGGAGAAGAGCCTAATGCTGAGAAAGACTGAGGGCAAAAGAAGAAGGGGTTGACAGAGAATGAGGTGGCTGGATGGAGTCACTGAAGCAATCATCATGAGCTTAAATGGACTCCAGGTGATGGTAGAGGACAGGAAGGCCTGGAGGAACATTGTCCATGGAGTTGTGATGTGTTGGACATGACTTTGCAACTAACAACAGCAAATATTAACTTGATTCTACAATCATGTCTCAGGCAAATTTCAGCCTCCCTACTGAAATCCTCATAGGAAAACATCACAAGGAAATCTACCTGTGGGACCTTTCACTGATAATGGTGTTCTCACTTTTAAGTTGTGGACAATCTTTTGAGAAGTTGGAGAATTTCTCCTTTCTCTAGAGAAATGTCTTTGCCTATATAATATACTGTGGAGGAAACTATTTAAAGACCATTTGTGCCCTTGTAAAAGAGTAGCATTGTAACTGAAGCTTTATGTTCTGTTCTTACTATTGATGATAACTATACCAAAAATCTACAGCAAATGTTCCATGTATGAATGTGAAAAAAATGCACACTCACCAATTTCTTATCATCTGGATTTCTGTGGCACAGTGCAACTTGAAAATATAGTTTATAGATTTGCTAAAAAGATTTTTTTTTAAACTATGTGGGATGGGGGAAGAAAATACTCAGCAATCTTTTAAACTGTTTTACCTTTCAGGCTCAAGGTAACTGCAAGACTTTCTGGCAATCTCCCAGCAAGATGAAAATGAAATTCAGACACCAACAGAGACTTCTGGATTTTTTCTTTTCCTTTTTAAATGTAAAAACAAAGCAAACCTCCATCAGTTAAACAAAGATAAATTGAGGTAACTTTTATATATTTTAAAACATTTTCCTACAGCTACTTTTCAAAGTATTGAATGTGACAGAAACAGTAAAAAAAAAAAGAACCTCTATAGCAATAGCATGGTGTTTCATGACTGCATCAAGTTCTTAAAAAACTTTACTGTGAGATTGTTGACCTGTGACCAAAACTATGTCATCTGTCACTCTATCAGACTCTGTGAGAAAAGACTGGAAGGCAACAAATGGCCCACACATTTTTAAAAAGGGAGTCAGAGGAGATCTGGGGAATGATAAGCCAGCCAGCCTAGTATGTATTCAAACAAGTTGGAAGAAATGGTAATCAGCAGTATAGACAGGATTGGCTTTAGGCCAAAGTTGAATGCGTCTGCCCCTCTTTCTAAAAATGCAAACTTTTGCATCAGCAAGAGGTGGAACTATCAGTCAATGTGGCCAAGGGCCATTATAGCAGTAACAGTAGCACTTAGACTTCTATACCCCTTCACATTGCTTTAACAACCCTCTCTAAGTGGTTTACAGAGTCAGCATATTGCCCCCAACAATCTGGGTCCTCATTTTACCCACCTTGGAAGGATGGAAGGCTGAGTCAACCTTGAACCTGGTGAGATTCGATCTGCCAAATTGCAGGCAGTTAGCAGTCAGCAGACGTAGCCTGCAGCACTGCACTCTAACCACTGTGCCTCTGTGGTTTTTATATACCCTTGCACGTAGTAACATAAAAGCATTAAGACTACCTGAAGGAAAATTACTATGAATTCCACAAGATAATACTCCCTTTCTAACTTTCTAGATATTTTTCAGAGTATTGGTAAGTATATGGACGGAGGTGCCTCTGTTGACATATGCATACTTAGCGTTTCAAAAGCTCTTTTCAATGTTCATCATCTTGAATAAACTGAGCAGATAAAAGAATCTGTCTTTTCACAGACATCACCTGATTAAAAAAAAACAGAGAAAAGGAGGGCTTGGAATAAATGAGCAATTTTCTCAGTGGAGAGAAATATTAAGGCTGGTTCATTTAAAGTTTTTATAAATCTGGCCCGAGGAATAAGCAGTGAGCCAAATCATTTAGCGGTTGATAGTAAGCTATTCAGGTAGTAAAGCAATGGTGAAGATCCTCAGAAGGACTTCTTTAAAGTGGGTAAATAGTCAAGCCAATGACAAATTGGGTCCTCTGTGGAGGACGGGGTCCTCTGCCGCCCTGGGTCCTCTGTGGAGAAGGGCGGGATATAAATATAAATAAATTCAAATTCAAATTCAAATATAGTTCCTGTATAAGTTGTCCTTTGATTACAATTGGGATTGGGATTGCAATTTTATTTTTATTTTATTTTATTAAATTTATACCCCGCCCTTCTCCTTGTTAGGACCCAGGGCGGCGCACAGGCATTATTAAAACCACAAAAATACAATAAATATCAATTTAAAATATATTAAATTAGATTAACCCGTGCTAAAACCCATGTTAAAAACCTTCCCAAATTATAATTTATTTATTTATTTTTTAAAAGAGTCAGGAACAGGGGGCTATCCTAGGCCGGCTTGTTGAAATAAATACGTCTTAAGACGTTGGCGGAAGAGACGGAGGTCCGAGATAGTGCGAAGGTCGGGGGGTAGGTCGTTCCAGAGGGCCGGGCCCGCCACAGAGAAGGCCCTTCCCCTGGGTGTCGCCAACCGGCATTGCCCCGTCGACGGCACCCGGAGAAGGCCCTCTCTGTGGGAGCGGATCGGACGAAGGGATGTATGGGGCAGGAGGCGGTCTCGTATATAGCTAGGCCCCGAGCCATGGAGCGATTTAAAGATGGTTGTCAACACCTTGAAGCGCACTCGAAAGGCCACAGGCAGCCAGTGCAGCTCGCGCAGGAGAGGTGTTACGTGGGTTTGCCTTGAGGCACCCATAATCACCCGCGCGGCCGCATTCTGCACTAACTGTAGCTTTCGAGTGCACCTCAAGGGGAGCCCCATGTAGAGAGCGTTGCAGTAATCCAGCCGGGATGTCACAAGCGCTTGAGTGACTGTGCGAAGGGCTCCCCGGTCCAGTAAGGGGCGCAACTGGCGTATCAGGCGTACCTGATAGAACGCCCCCCTGGCCACGGCCGCCACATGGTCCTCCATGGACAGCCGGGAATCCAGGAGGACGCCCAAGTTGCGCGCCCTCTCCACGGGGGCCAGTTGTTCGCCCCCAATGGCCAGTGTTGG
Source organism: Rhabdophis nuchalis (assembly GCA_039707465.1). Taxonomy (NCBI): domain Eukaryota; kingdom Metazoa; phylum Chordata; class Lepidosauria; order Squamata; family Natricidae; genus Rhabdophis; species Rhabdophis nuchalis. Next base: position 40,888,924 of record CM077649.1, on the reverse strand, counting down.
ACTTAACTGGCTGAACCGGGGTGCCGGAAACCACAGCCACTCGGTCTTGGACGGGTTGAGTTTGAGTTTGTTACTACCCATCCAGATCCGTACGGCCTCTAGACACCGGGACAGCACTTCGACGGCATCGTTGGGGTGGTTTGGGGTGGATATGTACAACTGAGTGTCATCAGCGTACAGATGGTATTCCACCCCAAAACCACGGATGATCTCGCCCAGCGGCTTCATATAGGTGTTGAACAGAAGGGGAGAGAGGACCGACCCCTGAGGGACCCCACATATGAGGGGCCTCGGGGACGACCTCTGCCCTCCTGCCAACACCCATTGCGACCGACCAGAGAGGTAGGATGAGAACCACCGTAGAACGGTGCCTCCCAACCCCAACCCCCCCAATCGGTGCAATAAGATACCATGGTCGATGGTATCAAAAGCCGCTGAGAGGTCTAATAGGACAAGGATAGAGGAACAACCTCTATCCCGTGCCCTCCAGAGATCATCAACCAACGCGACCAATGCCGTCTCGGTGCTGTGACCGGGCCGGAAGCCGGACTGGCGCGGGTCTAGATAATCAACTTCCTCCAGATGTCGGGGAAACTGTTGAGCCACCACACTCTCAACAACCTTCACTAAAAAGTGAAGGTTGGAGACGGGACGATAGTTCTCTAATAAAGCCGGGTCCAGGGATGGCTTCTTGAGGAGGGGCCTCACCACCGCCTCTTTCAAAACGGTGGGCAAGTACCCCTCACTCAGAGATGAATTCACAATGCCCTGGAGCCAGCCTCGTGTCACCTCCCAGGATGCCAGTACAAGCCAGGAGGGGCACGGGTCCAATAAACATGTGGTGGCTCTAAGGTTCCTCCGCAACCTGTCCTTGCTAAATGATGTGATGATAAAACATGATGTCATACAACTGCATCACTTAGCAACAGCAATTCCAGCTGTCCTGGTTACCACTGTAACCCCAGAATTAACTCTATTGAGCAAGAAGAGTAGGTGTCCCAGGTAAGGAGCATGGGATGGGGATGCGTGAATGCTGCAGACGGGCGCCTGGGAGTGTGTTGGGTTGGCAGGGGCTGTGGGAGGGCTGGAAGAAGTTTCATGTGAAAGTCAGCAGATGCTACAGGAGGGCTGGCAGAAGTCTTAGTGCATTGATGGAGGCGCAGGCAGCCTGGTGAAAGTTGTGGGAGGGCAAAGAACACTGTGGACAGGTGGATGATACTATAGAGTACAAGATTGCAGTCTAACTTTGGATCAGAATGCCTACAATACAATTGCAGGCAACAATAGTGAGAGAAGGTATGTTTTGAACTCTTGCTTATGAGAATGTCAGAGGCACTATGAGAAAAAATGTGCTACATTAAACTGGGTCTTGACCTGATCCAACATGGCTTTTTTTACAGTTTTATCTTATGGCTGGGCCACAGATGATTGATGCAATAGGTCTGAATATGATTCCTTTTCCTCATGAGCATGACATGTTTCTTCTGAGCTAATATAACTATGAACTGTTTGCTGGAGGTGCCCTTTTTCCACTGACAAAAGAATCTAATAATTTAGGAAGAAACTACTGTATTTTTCGTAGTATAAGATGCTTTGAAGTATAAGACCCACTGAGCTTTTAGGGAGGAAAACAAGAAAAAAAACCTCCCCATGATCAGCTGTTTCAGACTGCAGGGATTGCTATACCCTATTGTTACTTCTGCATGCCTCATTTTTGGCCTCTGTATCCCGTTTTCAGCTTCCGCATGCCCCATTTTCAATCTCTATTCACCCCATTTTCTGCCTGTTTTGGGTAGCGGGGATCAGAATGGGCGGAAAATAGGGTGTGCAGAGGCAGAAAATGGGGTGTGCAGAGGCTAAAAATGGGATGCAGAGGCATAAATGGGGGCATGGCGGCAGCAATAGGCAATTGCAATCCCTGCAGCCTGAAACAGCTGATGGTCAGGACACCAATCCAACTGACAATCAGCTGCTTGTGCTAATAAGGATGTGCTGAAGCTGAAACAGACTGTTTACTGTTTGCTGCAAGGAGGCAAATTGCTGGGAGGCCAAAGGGTGGGGGCCAGCGGGTGGCTGGGGCTACATTCGGTGTATAAGATGCACTCAAGTTTTTTACTCCAAAATATGGTAACTTTAATTCAGTTGTATTTCAGATATATTTGAGATAAGGACAGATATATGAAATTATTATACCAAGATCGTGGTATTTCTGAGATAATTATTGATTGTTTCATGCTAAACAGGAAAGAAAACACCATGGAATGGATATTTGCAGACTTTTTCTTGTCAGATTACATGGTTTAACATATGCCCACTTTGGCTTTATAAGAAGTAATATAAGAAAGCTGAGCATGGTTGTTTTGCAGACATTTCATTACCAGGCTAAATAACATCATAGTTTAACCCAACAGTTCAACCCAGAAGTGTATGCATTCTCTGTTATTTCAAATTAGTGTCCTGAAGGTTTTAAATCATCTGACTTCCTTTACTTAAAAGGCCTTCACATTTGAAAATATGCTTATCTGATAAGGCAGTATTTTACTTTGGATAACCAGTTATTTCTTTACATTCGTTTTATTTTGCTATAATTATGCTATAATTAACATTCACTGTGTCTGGAACGTAGCAATTAGATCATCATTTCCTATGGGAAAATGGGCTTCCTAATGCCATATATTTATGGACATATTATGGGGAAGGAGAGGTCTTATTTATGGATTCACACATCACAGTGAGTTTTCAGAATTGCATTTTTATTATTAACATAATAGCATGCAGAAAATAGCTTATGAAGATGTGATAGAGAAAACATGTGTCTTCAACATATAGACATGCAGAGACTCATACATATTTGAGGATACAGGCAAAAGCAAAAATAGTTATATTGTATATACTGCTCAGTGAAGAATTATAATTCCAGCAACGCCTTTCTTACATTTCCAATATTAACTTCGTACAGTAGACATCTGCCAATTATCTTCAATTTTGATTGAATGGTCTTAAAACTCCACTACTCTTTTGCAAGACAAGTGATTTTTTTAAAAGGAGGATTTTGATCTTTTTGGAAAGTGAAATTGCTTAATTTGATAAAACCAGTTATCTTTATTTTGGATGAAGCAGGAATAAGGGTTGTCCTGTCCACTTCTCTCTTTCCCTCCTTTCCTCTTCCTCCTCCTCCTTACTAAATTGGAGCAAAAAAACACTCAAAATAGCATAAGAAGAACAACATTATGTATTAATGTGTATAGACATTTTGGACAAGGGACCACAACTTGGAAAATGAGGCTCATTCTGAAAACCATTTCTAGTTATATTAAAACCTTCTCTCTTTTTTTTAAAGCAATTTTATTAGGTTTTACACTTTTTTTAGGAAAGGGTAAAATAGGGTAATATATAAACATTTTAGTGGCTTCCATGTGGAGGATGTTGGTCACCTCTGATACTTCACAAAAATTCAAAATTAAAAAAAGAAAATAATTGTGTGTATATATATATATACAATATATATATATATATATGAAGACTAATTATCACAGCTCCTGTGAAGAGGTCCCTTTAAGGGGAGGAGACTCAACGTCATCCCTCTCTGCCCTTTGACTCAACCCAGAGTCATCCAGACAGAGAACCAAATTACAGCTCTTCACAGGAGCTGTGATAATTAGTCTTCATTTATGAGTCCTGTAAATTGGCTGATATATCAGGGATACCAGATAGCTCAAGGCATAGAGAGTTTGCCTCAAATGCTGGAAAGCCCTGGTTCAAATCCCAGTAGAAGGAGTATGGCCAGCTGAAGAAGGCTAATAAGCCTGAAATGGATCCATCCTGGTCTCTTTATTTTCAGCCCTTAAAAATCTAACATATATATATATATATGTCTTTGGTTGTTCGGGTTTTCTCCCACGTAGAATTGGAAGTATCTTCACGACGTTTCGATGAAGTCTCATTCATCATCTTCAGGCTGGTGCTTCCGGCTTGGTGCTTTCAGGATGGTGCTTCCAAATATATATCATATTTTAACATACATACATTCAATCGTTTGTTTTCCCTGCCATCCCTGTTCACAGGTTACAGTAGTATTTTCAATATTTATTCATTTCTGTGATCTGAGTCTCTTTGCTATTGTTTCTTCTTTCTCCTTCCCGCTAGTGGGCGGGGCTATGGCCCCTCCCGTTTCCTCTTCTTCGTCTTCCAGAAGTGGGGAATGTTTCTTAAGAAAGACCTCAGCCTCTTCTACCATTTTAACTCTAACTCTGCCCCTTCCCAGAAAACCAACATTCCTTCAGGCATTAGCCATTTGAACCAGATCCCTTTTTTAAACATTTTTTTGGATAAAAAGGAATACTTCCTTCTTACTTCTCTGATTTTTTGGGGGATTTGTTTCAGAATGGTAATCTCATTATCTTCATATTTCAAAGGCCCACCCTGCTGGGCCCTCAGTATCTCATCCCTTGTGGACCTTCTTAAAAACTTAATATGTACTTCTCTTGGTACGTTATTTATTCTAGCATATGCTGAATTAATTCTATAGACTAGGTCCATATCCCCCATATATAATATGGACTAGGTCCATATTAAAACCTTCTCTGACTACACAATGTCAGGGTTCAAGTAACACCTCCAATGAAAGAAGACTCCAAGGCTTGAGTTTTCTCAAAGTTCCATTTTATTAGAGATGTCATATTGGCACATCCCCATCCAAATCAAAGTTCAAGTCCCTGTCCAGCACTCACATGCCCATCACATGGTCCAATCAAACACCATCCCACCTGGAGATGCCTCCTAGTTACACACTCCAGGTGCAGAGTAAGATGTCCTTGGCTCACAGAGAAAGGAATGCTATTTTGATTATATCTATCCCACTCCATACAACCCCCCCTCCCAGTTTCCCAAAGCAATAAATGTGGCATGCCTGAAGGCCTGATGCAAAAGATGGCTTCTAGGTCTGACACACAGATTCAGACTGCAAGTTATATTTGAAAAAGGTGTGATTGCAAAAAACACAAACAAGATATAGAAGAAAAAGTGCAAAGTTACTGTGAAGTCACTGGAAATAGCATTGTTTAGAAATATTACTTCTTACTCTGTTTATCCTTTGCTTGAAAGTTAGATAGTTTGATCAACTTAATTGTGATAATTAATGAGCTGGACAGACAATTTTATTATGAACTTTAGAAATGTTTTTTTTATAATGAGAAATGCGTGTGGTGTATTTCTCAGCCTTAAATAGATTTGTTATGATTAAAGACCAAATACTTTTCCTCAATGTTATACAAGTAAAATTTTAAACGAACGCTCTGGGTGCATTTAATTTATATTTTAATAGGCATGTGTGTGGGCTTCGTTTAACCTGAAAGACAATTAATTGGCTTCCTCTCCTGGATGCATTTGATCTTAATCACTCAAGGTCAAAGATAATCATTATAAAGTGCCTGAGTTCTATATTTTCAGTACTTGGGATGTTACCACTTAGCTTTTTATATTATGCATGTAACAAAATTGAAAGCAGAGAGAATAGTAGAGACAATTTTTGCTAGTTAATGGCAAACCTGCAATTGGTTCATGAGTGCTGATGGTAGCTTTTAAGATAAACATGGAGCTAATAGATGGTGTGTGCTGATTTTCAGATGGCTAAAAGTATCAATTGTATCCTCACAGATTTTTTTTGTGTGAGGAGCTGTGGTGGTGCAGTGGTTAGAATGCATTATTGCTGGCTAACTCCCACAGCCTGAAGTTTGTTCAAGGTTGACTCAGTCTTCTATCCTTCTAAGGTCAGCAAAATGAGGGCCCAGGTTGTTGGAGGCAATATGCTAACATTGTAAACCACTCAGAGAATGCTGTAAAGCACTATGGAGGGGCATATAAGTCTAAGTGATATTCCTGTTATTATTATGAGCCTGAGGGAAAGACAGTGTGCACATATTTTGCACGCATAGTCATTTGAATGGAAGATATGTATGAAAGTCTAGATTTGTTCTGTTCAGATTTCTGAAAATATTAATACAAGATGTATTTTAATATATGTATTAGAAACATGTTGGAATGAGTCCAATAAAGACAAAGTGGATATTGTTTTTCATAAGGAAATAGCAGATCATTTAAAGAGACAAAAAAGTGTATTGATGGGGGATTTGATTTAGTGATTATCTGTATAATACTTTGCTCCATCCAGAATATTTCTGTGTTATCCTGCTGACTAGTTTTTCTTTCAGAGGATAGAGGAAACGTAAGAGGATCAACCATGCTTGATTTAAGGCTATCCAGTAAGGAAGTTTTACATGAAAAATCTATTGTGAAGTTCTTGCTGTCTGAGCTTGGTTGCTTGCTAACAAATGTTTCATTACCCAACATCAGTGGTGGGATTCAAACAATTTAACAACTAGTTCTCTGCCCTAATGACCAGCTGGGTAGGCGTAGCTCAGTGGTTCATGTGACTGGGTGGGCGTGGCCAACTCAAATGTCACTCACGTCGATAGGCGCTTCACCTTAGCTGTTACAATGTAATAAGAGTTAACAGGAGAGGCAGTTTCTGTAAGCAGGGCAATAAAAATTAGGCTAGAAACAACACCATAATATTTCCTTCCTGTCTTCCTTACAGGATTTGCCCTGTAAAGTGGAAAAAACCGAAATAAGATTTATTCCAACAATCAGTTCTCTGAACTGCTTAGAAAGTTAACAACTGATTCTCCCAAACAGGTACAAACAGGCTGAATTCCACCACTGGGTAACATCAATGCAAGTAAATGTAAAGTCTTCTGCCTTTGAGTCATCTACAACATGTAACCCAAGGACTGTAACAGCCACTATGTAGGACAGATAAGCAGAAAACTAGAAGAGTGCATCTACAAACGACAATAAACAGTCAGAACACATAATGAAACTTACTTAATATTATAACACATAGCTTCCACTAAATATGATGGATGGATGGATGGATGGATGGTTGGAAAGAAAGAAAAGAAAGAAAGAAAGAAAGTCTTGGAAGTTTGGCATGCAGTTAAATCAGGTGTCAGTAGACATATAGAGAGAAATCACATTTACATACCACCCAAAAGAGGCATAAAAAATTCAACCCTGAGCTAAGATATTCTCTTCTATCGAAAAGTTATCATCTGTCAAATCTAATTATACATTTATTCCCTTGAATCAGCCATAAAGGGCAGGGATCTATCACCGAAATTGCTGTCACAGAGTTTCTGCTTATTTTCTCAGATTTCACAGGATCAAAACAATCCTAGATAACACAGTAAGATATTGTCCCAGTTATCTCAAAACCTTTCATTCATGTGTTCAGCTGTAGCTGAATATGAACAATTTTGTCTTCCAAATGTCTTGCAAACAATACACAGCGGTCTCCAAACACTTTTCAAACTATTCATTAACATGCTGCAATGTAACATTTGCTTGCCAGATGTTGAAACTTCTGATCAAGCTTTATACCTCTTGGCTCCAGAAGTTTATCTCTCCCCAGATTTCATTTCACTCAGTTTCTTATCCGTTCCATCTCCCTATCTTTTTTGACACTGGGATTTATTGGGCTGGAACACTTGTATTAGAATCAAGTATAAATAAAGTATACCATGGAGCTCTATTTACTCTATTTGTCATATAAATGTACAAAATCGATTCAAATTGAAAAGTACAGGTAATCACATTATATAGATTTAATACTAACATTTCCTCCAATTAAAATAAATCTTATTAAGTGTAGCATGCCAGATATAGCTCTCTCCTTCTTCCTCTCTCTTATATACATATATCTTCCCTGCCTTTCCGCTTTGAATGCGCCAATTATAAGATTATATTTACATGCTGAGTCTTCTGTTGGTCGCACAGCTGGAGCCCTCACTAACTGCTTTTATTAATGAAGAACGCTTTCTTCCTGTGCTGTTTTATTTTTTTCTTCTTTTTTTGAACTTACAGTTCCTCTTTGCTCAATAAGACATCAGTCCTGCAATTACCACCACATTTGTATATTTTCTTAATATTCCAACAAATTGAACCGGAAATAGAAAGTGATATTTGAATTTGAAGCACTATCTGTGGCTGATTAAATTTTTAATGATAATAATGCGTTACTATCAGATGACATTAGTTTTAACAAAAGTAGCCTTTGAGAACAAGGAAATATTGCAGATTTTTTTAAAAAAAAATTCTTGCAGTATATTTTAAATCTAGTCATGGATAAAGTTTGTATTAATGTACATTAATAACTTGAATTTGTTTAAAGCAAAAGAGGAAACTCTTTTTCTTCTACATGATACAAAAATTTTAGAAAAATAATTTTTCTTTCTATCTCCTAAACATAATTTGAAAAATAAAAGCAAATAACGCATGCCTCACACATTTTCTAATTTAAAATGTATAGTACATACAAAGTATACATGCTTAAAAACTCAGTTTTCATTTCCTTGTATTTACAGTCAAGTGTAAAGATATAAAGCAAAATTACAAAAGTCAATATACAGCATCTTCATTCAGTCATGTGTTTAGGAACAAGGATTATTGGATGAGAAGCAAAACGTCTTCATAGAAAAACAAGAAAATCCAGTTGCCTCTTGAAAAAGCACTTTTGGGACAACCATGGACTGGATGACTGAGAACCTCCAGAGACATACAATGGCTAAGAAAAATCCATGTCTGAATATGACTGGGTGAATGTACAGTAGTGAATGTACAGTCCTGATGCCACATATGGACAGATGAAAGTCCTGGGATTTTGTAAACTTTTCCCTGCAAAACTGTCCTAGCAGAATAAAGGGTTTGTTTTCCTTTATGCCAAGCAGCTTGTGATCCTAGAAATTAATGATTGACCATACTGTCATAAGTAGACTGGTTCAAACAGCTGCATAACTGGGGCATCAGTAAGCTGCCATGCTAGCAGCTTGGCGCATATGTACAGAAGATGGAAATGCATCACATCACAGTACTCAGAGTCAGGTTTTTGGCATTTATCATAATGTTCTTCCAAAAGGAAGAAGCTCAAATCCTTTTCGTTCTGGTGACCTACTGCCCTAATTATAGGCGCTAAAAATGGCACAGTGCAAGGCAGAGCAACTGTTCATAGCAGACTGCTGTGCAGAGTAGGAACATTTTATCCTTTCCCTATATGTAGAAGATGCAGGGCTTCTGAACACCTTTCCGTTGGCACAATACCTACCATTTTAGAGGTGCTGTGAAAAGTTTAATCTTTGATAATGTGCAAGAGCGCTTATCTAACTGACTTTCTGGGAAGAATTCAGGCTGCCATGTGGTGTATTATGGCTAAAAGCCATACATTCTAGTGGTTTGCCATTGCCTTTTTCCAGGATTTTGTTGTAGTTTATTTCCAGTCATGTCTACTGCCCCTGGGGTTTTTGGTGATCTCCTCCGCATACTAAGCAGCTCACCCTTTTGCTTTCTAAAATCAGCTGCAGTCAACTTGCCACATTCAGCAGCTAACTGCAATGCTTGAGTCAAAGGGAAAGCTACAAGATTTTACATAGCCGTTCTCTTTGTTTGAAGTATGTTCTTTCAGTACAGAGGAATAAACAAAATATAATATTGGTATTTAGCTTTCATAAAATGTTTGTGGTCTTATCAGCAGTGTGTGGACTGAAGGTACACTTGCTCCAGAGAGAACTTGAATAGTCCCATGACCTCTGCAGAAGCCACACTATGACTGGCAACAGCTCTAGCTCCACATGAATGATTGGATGATTTAGAGAGTAGTGAGATTCCTCAGTGATTGTTCCAATCCTTGCTGTAGAGGTGTATGATGAATACATTTTTAAATTCCTGAGGAATTTATTCCAAAAAGGCTGGAATTACTTTGTGTTTGTCTATAAATACAGGACCAATGACTTTGACTATCTCTGCAGATATATCTTCTGGTGCTGGGGCTTCACATTTTATAGTTGGCTGACAGCTTCCATGAATTTAGCTACTACTAGTGGATTATCTATGGTGCTGGTGATGATGTTGTTCAGGGTAATCTTCTCTATCATCTCATTCACCCAGTTGAGAATGGTTTCAAAATATTCAGCCCAGTTCTGCAAGATCTGAACCTGTTCTACAAAGGAAGTTGTACCATCTTACTCAGCAAGGGGGAACTTCTGAGAGAATGAGGTCTGTAGAGAGTGTTAAGGGTGTCACAGAACCATTTGAAGTAATTTCTATCAGCTTAGAATCAGCACCTGCATATGTGTTTTCTTGGCAGTGCATGGTACATCATTCTGATAGACAAGATGAAGCCAAAGCTTTTCAAGAAGTAGAGCATGTATCTTCTCAGCATTCTCATCAAACCAGTCATGCTGCTTGTGAGTAGAGAGCCCTATCATCTTCACTGCAGATGAATGAACAACATCCCCGAAGCATCCCCACTCATGCTCAGAACTGTCAGCAAGATAAAAGTCAGAAAGCTTAGTTTTTAAGTCTTCAGCCAGTGCTAAAACCATTGTTGGGTTCTTCAGCCTGCCACATTAATTATTTTCATGGACTTGCTTCCTTTTGGTTATCTCTTGATTTTTGATGCAGAGCTTCACTTTATAGACAGTGAAATTGTGATCTGTCTAACAGTCAGCATTGCATATGGCCTTGATCATTCTGATATCTTGACTGTCTTTTCTCCTGATGAGATAGTCAATTCAATTCATAGTCAATAAGATACCAATACATAGAGTGCACATCCAGGAAGTTTTGGTTACTGGTAGGCAGGTGGAAAGTTGTCTTGGTGATGAGTAGGTTATGTACTGCACAGCTATATAGCAAAGGCAGGTTGTTATTATTATTATACCTTATACCTACCCACTTAATGATTCCCAATAATTCCTTGCAGGATGCAAAATCACGCCCTACTCTTACTTGAACTCATTGAACAAGATCAGCTTATCAGTACTACTCACTGTTGATACGAGGGCATCTAGTTCTTCATCTTGTCATTGTGGGAGCGTAAGTGCTGATCAGGGTAGCTTGACTTTTTTTTGGCGGTGGAAACTCATGAGCCAGTTGTTTACAAGAGACTGGCAAGTTTCCAAACATGTTCAGTTGTTGCCACAGGGCTACAGTGTCAAAGTTGTAGCTTGCAAGCTCTTTGATAACCAAAGCTATTCTTCTCTCTCTTCTATTTGCTGTAGGATTGTCCAAAAGTGTGTGCATGTTCCAAGAGACAATAGTAAATGGTATTATTTTATGCTTTTCTGTATTTATTTGATTCCCAAAATAAAATCCCCATCAGTCACAGTAATTGACCAGGGTATAATGAGGCAATAGCAATAGCACTCAGACTTACATACCACTCACAGTGCTTTACAACCCTCTGACTCCCAACAACGCTCTCCCAAGCTGCAGAGTTGCACCCTACTCTTGCATTAAAGTTGCCAAGCAAGATCAGCTTATTAGTGCCAATCATTGCTGATGCTAATGCATCTAGTTCTTCATAGAACTTTTTAAATCTCAATTTGTTTTTCATTTTGTCAGTGTAGGGGTATAAGCCCTGATTGCGGTAGCTTGATTTCTGTGCTCCAGACAACATCTGCTACCAGATTTTCTAAAAAAATCAGATGCTCCCAAAAGCTGTTTTAGTAGGATGGCTAATGCATGTTCTGTCAGAGGGCTGTTGTTGGCTTTTGATATAAAGAGCTCGCTGATGTAGGGACAGATCTATTACAGAACATTGCTTCTGGGTTCTTCGCACAATTGTAAACAGCTCTGTAAAGAAATCTTAGCCAAAAATAACACTTGATTTTTGAGTGGTGAATCAGGAGTTACACTCTAGGTAGAATGGTTAGGATTGCAGTGGTGGGATTCAGCCAATTTGCACCACCTCAGGAGAACCGGTTGTTAACTTTCTGAGCAGTTTGGTGAACTGGTTGTTGGAAGAAATCATTAGGGCAGAGAACAGGTTGTTAAATTATTTGAATTCCACCATTAGTTAGGAGTAATACCTTTGACTCATTTTATTAATTTATAATTAAATGTAGTTAATATGATTACTTTGCAACTTCATTGTATCACATTAAAAATACAATATATTTTCTGAAATCTCAGCTTGGCTTCTCTTCTGTAAAGTCAACATATAGGTTATAGTTGAGCAAGAACAAACCAAGATTTAAGGTTTCTCTCCATCATAGACACATGTCTCAATATCTCCTGTATGTTATTTTGTGTTGCTGTTTAGCTCAGGGGTCCCCAACCCCCGGGCCGCGGACCAGTGCCGGTCCGTGGCTTGGTAGGAACCGGGCCGCAGGGCTGGAGAGGAGGAGGAGGGAGGAGGGGACAGCCCTCTGGGAGAGAGAGAAAGAAAGAGAGAGAGAAAGAGAAAGAAAGACAGACAGAGAGAAAGAGAGAAAGAAAAAGAGAAAGAAAGAGAAAAAGAAAGAGAGAGAAAGAAAGAGGGAAAGAATGAAAGAGAAAGAGAAATAAAGAGAGAGAAATAAAGAGAAAGAGGGAAAGAAAGAGAAAGAAAGAAAGAGAGAAAGAGAGAGAGAAAGAGGGAAAGAAAGAGAGAAAGAAAGAAAGAAAGAGAAAGAAAGAAAAAGAAAGAAAGAAAAAGAAAGAAAGAAAGAAAGAAAGAAAGAAAGAAAGAAAGAAAGAAAGAACTTGTGACTACAATTGAGCCCAAAAGTTTGGTTGTTAACCTTTCAACAAGCCGGCCTAGCCTAACCTCCCATGGGTACTTTTATGTAGTTTTAAATTGGGCTTTTAAAATTTGGTTTTAGCGCAGGATAGGGTTATTTAATAGTTTTTTAAATTATATTTATTGTATTTTGTATGTCTTTTAAATTTCCTGTGCGCCGCCCTGGGTCCTCGGTGGAGAAGGGCGGGATATAAATTTAAATAAATAAATAAAATAAATAAAGACCATTGTTAAGTGAGTTTCACATTTTCCAAGTTGGCCACGCCCACCCAATCACATGACTGCTGAGCCACTCAGCTGGTCCGCAAAACTTTCTTTAAAATGAAACCGGTCCCTGGTGCAAGAAAGGTTGGGGACCCCTGGTTTAGCTGAAACTGAGACCGAGCTTTAAAGCTCTTGCACACTGTGAAAAAAATGGCTTTATTTTACATTTATGTACAAGTGTAATTTTTTTTCTTGTGCAGAAACTGTATAATGTAAAATGTCAAAGCTGTGAGCTAATTCATACGCTCATTTGTGAAATAGGGATTTGCTCATTGCTAATCAAAATACAACCCAAGATAACATTCCTAGATATAAGGGAAGGTCCTAGGCACTACTCTTTTTAGTAGTAAAAATACCTTCTCATCCACTCTATGTAACTGATCATTAAAGAGGTGCAAATAGATGCCAAACCTCAAAACTGTTCACATTTTATTACTTCCATTAGGTTGCTGATATTTGCTAGTGGTGTGCTTTCTCTTTATTATTAATTGCCACAATATTAAACCTTTGCCACAGAATTTATTTATTTAGTCAAACATGTAAAAGATAATAGGTATAAACGTAAGTATGAACACAGTAAATGGGTACGAATAAATGGAGACAGTAGAACAGGGATGGTAGGCATGCTGGTGCACTTATGCATGCACCTACTGACCTCTTAGGAATGGGTTGAGGTCAACAGTAGACAGTTTAAGGTTAAAGTTATGGGGGTTTGAGGATGTAACAACTGAGTCAGGTAGAGTATTCCAGGCATTGGCCACTCTGTTGCTAAAGTCGTATTTTCTGCAATCGAGTTTGGTGTGGTTTACCTTGAGTTTGTATCTATTGCGTTTGTATCTATTGCGTATTTGTATATTATTGCTGACAGGTAGGACATTGTAGCAAGATAATTTTGAGTACTATGCTTAGGTCAGACCATAGGAAGTGTAGTTCTAGGTTCTCCAAGCACAAAATTTCAAGCCTAGTGGCATGAGGTATTCTGTTGCGAGTAGAGGAGTGGAGTGCTCTTCTCATGAAATACCTCTGGACTCGCTCAGTTGTGTTAATGTCCGATATAATAATAATAATAATAATAATAATAATAATAATAATAATAATAATAATAATAATAATAATAATAATAATAATAATAATAATAATAATAAATTTAATTTATAGACCGCTTCCTCTCCCCTAGGGGACTCGGAGCGGTGCACAGGGAAGTTAAAAATACAATAAATATACATAAATAATTAGATAAAAGGCAAATTAAACAATTATCCCTGCGCTAAAATCCCCCAATTAAATTACTAAAATCCCCTAAACCATAAAAAAAGACTACCCTAGGCCGGCTAAGCAGAAAAGATGTGTTTTTAATTTTAGACGGAAGGAGCGGAGGTCCGTGGTTGTTCTAATGTCGGGGGGAAGGTTGTTCCAGAGGGCCGGGCCCACCACAGAGAAGGCCCTTCCCCCGGGCGTCGCCCGCTGACAAAGTCTAGTGGACGGCACCCGGAGAAGTCCCTCTCTGTGCGAGCAAATCGGCCGTGAGGATGTATGGGGCAGGATCCGATCCCGCAGTGTGGATCCCAGGCAGATAAGCTGTATTTGAGAATTGGTCTAGCAAAGGTTTTGTATGCCCTAGTTTGCAGTACAATATTACCGGAGAAGAAGCTTCGCAAGATTATGATTATTGAAGAGGTACAAATACTGTAGATGCCAAACCTCAAAGCCTTTCACATTTTATTACTTACATTAACTTGCTGATGTTTGCTAGTGGTGTGCTGTTCTTCCTTTGCCTCCATCTCTTTATGATTAATTGCCACAATATTAAACCTTTGCCACAGAATTGCTGGCTTGTTCTCATAATAAGCTATTCTTATTACATGAGAATTTTGTATTGTTCTATTAAGTCTGAGTAGGGAAATGAAACAAGATGCATTTATTTTTCAGAATTTTGATAACATGATTCTCATTCTGACAGAGGTTTGATGTGTAAACTGAGGAACAATTCGGATATTGTCAAGTTCAAGTTAGATTTCAGATTACGACTTCTGGGTGCAATTATAGTGTTCTTAGTTGGAATTTTCTATTGACTGCAGAAGAACTTAAGTCAGAGTAAGAATTCCTTGGCCAGACTGACCACACAGGCTTTTTAATTCTCCATTAGAGTTTTTCCTTTTTGACAAAGATGCATATACTAAGCAACAATCACTGAATGCAGCATTGTAGGATGGTAAGGAAAACCCACAAAGAAATGAGAGAGAATTATACTTTCCTAGAGAAGCTAAGCAAGCAGGAAACTGCAGCCCACTGAAGGACAAAGATTAGTTAGCAGTACTGAGTCAGCATAGTGTCAGTGGCCAGAACAGAACTAAATGAACATTAATGATAGTTTGCATTAAACATTATTAGAATTCTGGTAATGGAAGTGATCAATATAAACATATTTATGGGTTGTACTATAAAACCATGCTATTGTTTATCAGGCAATGTGGTATACCTTGAATAATTTTGTTTCTTTAAAAAAAGGTCAGAATTTGGAAATTACATTTGAAAATGACTTTTAGAAACAAACAAATTAATTAATTAATCAGCTGTGACCTCCTCATAATTACACCTTGGTGGAATTCAGTCACTAGCTGAAATTTCTCTCTCTCTCTGTCTTTCTCTGTCTCTCTCTCTCTCTCCCTCTGAGGATGAGAAATATAAACTTCCAAGACTTGTAATCAGAGTTGAATTATACATTAAGAGAGTGACCAAAATCAAATAATCTATTTTTTTTTAAAAAAGACAGAAAGTTCAGAGCTGTTAAGAATTCGATCATTTTTTTCATTCAAACGCTAATCTTCCACACAAATCACTGCATCTCTATGGACATGGAAAAATACATCTATATAAATATTTCAGATAAATGATGCAGGAAGTAAAGGAGACACATCCCTTGTGTCAAATATAGATTTTTTAAAAAAGATATGAAATCCAATCACGCAATTCACACCCTGAATAATAAGAAAACCAGTATAAATCTCACTGATAGTGAGTAGAAATCCCACTGATGCATTCTTACCTACTCAGCTTTTTAATATGAAGGATATTAGGGTTTGAGTGTTACTGAATAGACCAGAGTACAATGGCAAAGGAAATGTTTCTCATGCAAAATGTTTCATCAGGGTTAAGGAAGGAAAATATTTGTTTTCAAGGCCTGAAGAGTTATTGGTAATCAGTACATTTTGTGTGTCCAAGGAAAAAAATGTTTTGTAACCAAGACTATTTGCAACCAAGATTCCTGCTGCAAACAGCAACAAAAACAATAATATAGTCTAATGAAGAACGAATAAGTTGAAATATTGATGCTATAATACAGGGATGGCTAACCTTTGCATGCCAAAAGTGGGGGGAGCGCAGGGGGGAGCTGTGCCCACCCCCTGCACGCATGTGACTCCCGCCCTTGTGCATCCATGCACAAGCCCCTCCCTCCCCTCCCTTTTGGTGCGCAATGGACCCATTTTTCACCCTCCCCAGACTCCAGAGGCTTTCTAGGAGCCTGGGGAGGGTGAAAACAGCTTCCCCCCACCGGAGGCCATCCAGAGGGCGAAAAACATTCCATTCCTGAACTTCTGGTTTGCACGTTGGGTTGTTTTTCACCCCAAACAACCGCCAGAGACTTCAGGAAAGCCTCCAGAGGGCGAAAACCAGCAGGAAATGAAGGCTGAAGTCAGCTGGCCAGTGCACACATGCGCACTGGAGCTGACAGGGCAACACCTTGCATGCCCTAACAAATGGCTCCGTGTGCCACTTGTGGCATGCGTGCCATAGGTTTGCCATCCCAGCTGTAGTATTATCAGAAGGTGCTTAGTCAAGATTTCCAATCTTTTCACTCTTCTTCAGATTGTTGTTTTTCTCTTCTTGGTAGGTATATTAATGGTGGTAGTCATGTTTACAGGCATAGGGAACCTATCAATCTATTTTATTTCATTTTCTGCTGAAAATCATTGAGAAGTCATAGTGTCCTTATTCAGTGGTTTGCCACCAATTTTTGGCAGCAGAATCTTCTGATAGGAGACTGTTATCTTACATATTTGAATTATGCAAACAAAGAGAAGATAGATGGGTTATGAGCTCTGTTAGACAGAGAAACAAAGCTGTCTGGTTTATTATTATTTTTTACATCTTTATTTCCAGGGATGGGAGACATACAGTATTTCTCTGCTCTATGTGACAAAATAATTTGACTGATGACTTTGGGCTTTATATTTATTGATTTTCTGGAGATGAGCAACATTAACTGATCTATCTCAAGGAAAAAGTTCCTAAGCCCCTGGATATTTTCCTATTGAACAGTCATTTGAGCCAGGCTATTTAAATGGTTTCAAAAGAAGTTAATATTGCAGCCACAGCAGCTATCTGTCTATGCCAGTATGTTTGTGTATTCAAAGGAGGAAACTGGCGTGCCATAGCTTCAGTCCAGCATAATCTCTCATACTTCCTTTGCAAAAAAAGTGGTTATTACCAAGCAAAAACAGCTTGAATGATATTTGCTTCTATCCTGAGAAATGGAAACCAAAAACCAGGAAGGGAGCTGAGGACAGTGACAGTGTCACCAAGTGAACATTATTTCCCCACTTAAAGAATACCCAAAGACAGAGTTCTTGTCTAAAGTCTCATTACTGCCAAGCAGAATAGACATCCTTCGTGTGATAATTCAGTAACAGAAAGAAACAAATAATAATAATCAAACCAAATCAAATCCAGTAGTCTTCATGGATGAATAGGGACTTGAAACCATGTCTTCCTCCTTATGTTTGCTACTCATTCCATTTTACTAATTCTTTAACATTCTGAATCCTCACAATGCAATCAAAACCATCATGAAAAGTTCACAAGTTTATTTTTTATTTATTTTATTAAATTTATACCCCGCCCTTCTCCAAACGGACCCAGGGCGGCGCACAGGAATTTTAAAATACATACAAATTCAATAAAAAATTTAAAAAACTTATTTAATTTAAGTCCATTAGCAATCCTATGGCTCAGTGGTGGGTTTCTGCAGGCTCGCACCTACTCGCGAGAGCCGGTTGGTGAAATTTAGAGAACCAGTGAGAGGGGGTTCCACCGGCGTACCTGGAAGTAAATCTGGCCCGCCGCTGCCAGTGACCCAACGGGAAGGAAAGGAAAGGAAAGGAAAGGAAGGAAGAAAGGAAAGAAAGAAAGAAAGAAAGAATTTATCATCACAATTGAGTCCAAAATTTTGGTTGCTAAGCAAGAGCGTTGTTAAATGAGTTTCACCACATTTTAAAAGGTGGCCACTCCCACCCTGTCACATGACTGCCAAGCCACGCCCACAAAATAGGCCACACCTACAGAGTAGGTTCTAAAAAATTTGAAACCCACCACTGCTATGGCTGTAGAATGAAGATAGGTATGATGGCTCCAAGGCATATGTGGATGTCTTTCCTGTAGCAGCACATGTGTTAGAGCTCCAAAATAACAGTTGCTTTACCAAAGAAATATCTTTTATTATATGCTAACCCAAGTGCTATATGCATATACTTTGGAATTTATGCAACCCTCAGCTGCAGGCAGATCTACGTTTGGTTCAGTTATCTTGGGATTTTCTTTCTACCCACAAAATCCATTTGATGCCTTTGTATGCAGTTCTCCAGACAATGTTTCTTTAGTTGGCCCATCCGGGGACCTCTTTATTTCTTAATGGATTTACATTTGCCCATTTCACATTACCAAAGTACATACTCACCAATCAATTAATTTGAACTTAAGTAAAAGCATTTATATCGACAGGTACTTATGTCCAAGTTTATTGTTCTTTCAAGAGCACTTACTGTAAAAAGTCTCAGAGGACAAGTTCTGTTTGAAACAAAGACCTATTTCTCAAAATAGCGGTGGAGAAGATAAGTGTAAGTCTGGAATATAGCACCTGCCACAAAGGCTCATAGGGGAATTCTCTCTCTCTCTCTCTCTCCTCAGGATGGAGTTATTTGTGTCAAAGGCAGTCTGGCCCTATTTTTGCCTTTGGGCAAAATGAGCAATCAATTCATACTGTTTGTTTTATTATCAAAGGGAAACAAATTGCTTAATTTTTTTTCTTTTGTCATTTTCTTGCCACGATGGAAAATAATTTCTCATGTGATTTCCTTCCTTAAGGGAAAAAATAATGTGACCAGTCTTGAGGACTATTGCACTTTTACTGAAGGAAAACAAAAACAAAAACCTTTGCCGCTACCTTGGGCAGAAACGCATTTAGCTACTTGAAATAGATTTGGTATGTTTTGAGACTGATGAAAAATACACTTTGCCAGATGTCCTGAAAACTCTTCAGGGTTGGGAACAGGATACGAATATAATAAGCAAGCAATATAGCATCTCATAGGTTGTGGATGAATAGAAAAGGAAATTAAAGCTACAATTTATGAAGAAGTTATTTTGATTTCTATTTTCTACATGTTCTTTGCTGAAGTAGGAAGGCAACAAATCTGCACAATAGGTTACAAGTGTACTACAAATCTAGTCAAGAAAGTATTGGCAGCTTTACTTTTCTTTCCTCCCATAATGATTCCAATCCAGAATTACCCTTTCTCCCCCATAATTCTATTGCAATTAAAGCGTGCTAGGAATCTTTTCTATGCGATTCCTTGGATGATATGCTGTGTATCAAGTTAGATTGCACTGGTAAGATAGACCGAAGATCTGGTGTAATAACGAACAATTTAATATACAGTTATTGCCCATGCAAAGTAACCTCATCTAATTAGCAATGTCAACTCAATGCGGATCACAAAGTTTATCACAATTAAATTGTAATATCAGATATTTTGTGAAAACCCAGAGCATCACAGGTATTGTTAGATCAAGATAAATGGCTGCATATTAGGTCATACAATCCGCATTGCAACCAGTGGATCAACACTTCTGATCTGGAAAAAAAAAGTTGATCCCCACACTTGCATAAAAATGCTATACAGAAAAAAAAAATTGTGGTGATGACTTATCTTGAAAGATGATGCCTTTGTTTAAAAAAAGGGGGGGAAAGGGGTGGGAACTTTCTCTACATGCTCCAAATATTTAACTGTGGATGACTTAGGTTCAACATTTTAAAAGATATATGTATATACAGTATATATAAAGACGGTAAGCAAAGTAAGGCTGAATTAAGGTTACTCCTACTGTGGTGCATTTTTAAGTCCTGTCCATTCATTATATAGAATAACCATTCATTGTTCAGAGATCTGAGCTTATTTCCTGACAGTTTTTGGAACAGTTAAAGAATAAATTGGCTGGTTCTCTGTGCAGCTGAATAAAGCTCCAGCCAAGTGACTAATTAAAAAAGCAGAATGATGAAGATTGGTGACAAAACACTCTGACCTCTAAGTATCTGTAAACTGTTGAGATAAATGAGACCATCACATAGTTCTGCTAATTTAGTTGAATAAATACAAATACCTTCTGATTAAAATCAAATTCCCAGATGTGAAAGATGTACTCTGCAAATACACAAATAGCCATAATTTTTTTATGAACCAAATATATTTTCAGGAAAATTGAGACATTAGTAACACAGCACATTAAGGCCTTCTCCTACAAAGATGATAGCACATAAACTATTAAAATTGATTAATTTCCGTAGTATTGCAACCGAAATTTCAGGGTTATAATGCCATGTTACAAAGTTTTGCCTTCTGTACTGGTTTGTTGCTTGGATCACAATCATTTTCCATTTTGAACCTCATTTTTTGGGACAGTCAAGCCAGATTTGTAGCCTGTATTTTGTTTGGAGAAAACAGTTCAGGTACTCCCATTAGAAAAGTTGAGAGTTCATTCTTAGGTAGTGGCAGATGCTTCTCCTCTAGGCGCAAAGAAAAAAAAATCTGCTGTGGATTCTGTGTGGCATCAGGAAGGGAATCCAGTCAGTAAACACTCAGCCCCTTCCAGTCCTCCTCACTCGACTCCAAATTAAGGGATTACAGGGTCATAAAAAGAGAGGTTTTTCCCCCTGTGTATCTTTATAATCAATTTACAAATCTATGAGCTTGGGTTTCATAAAGACATAGAAATATAAGCAAACAATATTGGAATTAAAAAGCAAATTAATTATACAGAACTATCCCACACCCAATTCAAAATGCTTCTTTTAGCACTCTGCAGAAAATTAGAAATTTGATTTTAGCCAATCCTTTAGCAGAATTACATCCAAGTCCAACAGCAGGTTGAATCCCACAAGCCACACCTATAACATCAAAGGATATACAACATCAGCTTGCTCAGAGGTTGGTATACTAGGACTATTGTTTTACTGTATTGTTACTTTAGACTAACTTTAGTTAGATGGAGTAGCTTTAAAAAAATAGAACTGAAAACTGAACTTGATTTACTCTGAATGATAATTTATTCAATTTAAGTGTATGTCATTAGGATTATGAAGGAAGGAAGAACGAGTCGCCGGCGAAGAGAGAGGCTGTGAGAGAGCCGGTAAGGAGAGCCGAAATGACTGTGACGACCGAGCGGTGAGCGGGGAGAGGCGGGGGCGAGCGGCAGGGCGGCATGAAGGCCTGGCCACCTGGCAGTCGAGCCGGACGCCGGACGCCGTACACGAGGCGCCATTCAGAGGCCGTGAGAGGGCCAGAAGGCTGTGAGAGAGCCGGACAGTATGAATGGCGAGCAGTGGGGGCGAACGACGGACGGCGTGGAGGCTTGATATGGAGGCCTGGCTGCCGGGATGAAGCCGAAGGGCCATGAGGGAATTGAAAGACCTGCAGCTGAGGCTTGCAGCTGAGGCTTGCTTCCTAGATCTTACCCCATGGCCCACCTTAATTTTAACTTCTACCATCATTGACCTTCTGCCTGAACTATAAGAACTATAAGAACTATTAACTTTTATCATCATGAACTTCCTGATTTGAACTATAATTATGAGAACTATATGAATTATTACATCAAGATCTCTGCGCCTCTTATCGCCTTTTACTATTATGCCATGCACTCCTGGAATTAATTATGCATTTTATATCTAACATCTTAAACGTTTTAGCTGCCATTGTGCCTTTTAAATCATGTATTGCGACCTATTTATATTTTTAAATTTTATCTATTTATATTTATTTATATCAATTTTATCATGTACTTAAGAGCTGACCTGTTGCTACTGCGAGAGTCCCCGCTCTCGCAGGTTTGGCCCTCCACTCTAACGAGGGCCCGCCTTGATGAGGGGGTTTATTAATCCGGAGAGGTGGAAGAAGCGTGGTCTAAGGGGTTTTTTAGTTGTTAGGTTATTGTCAGTTTTAGGGGGTACCAGGGAGGGGGGAGGGTATAGATGCATAGAGATGGAGACGGAGAGAGAGGGCCAGGCCAGCAGACGACGGAGGGTGGCGGAGGGAGCCGTGAGCAGGGGGGAAACACGAGTCATCCCGTTAGAGGGCAATTCCATCCAGATGGTCGTGGGGAGACGCAGGTCCGAGGGGAGACAATCTCTATCCTCCCGGTTGAGGGCACAGAACCGTTGGTTATATACGGTGAAGTGCCACAACCCCCGCTTGCTAGGTGGTCGGGAAGTACAGAGCCAGGGCTTGAGGCTGATGTTTTGCAATGCCAGGTCCGTGGTCAACAAAGCCCCCCTCGTACATGACCTTGTGTCAGAGGAGGGGCCGGACCTGGCAGGAATAGCGGAAACCTGGTTGGGCCACGAGGGTGGACTCCCCCTCGTTGAAATGTGCCCACCAGGCTACCGTGCTTTTCATCAGCCTCGGGCCCTTGGCAGGGGTGGTGGGGTAGCGGTTATTGTAAAGGAAAGTCTTGAGCCGAGAGAGACCACTGTGCCACAGACTACCGGTTGTGAGTCCCTCTGCGTGAAGTGGGGCCTAGGGAGGCAGTTGGGCGTGCTGGTTATATACCTGGCTCCCCGCTATGTAGCAGCAGCCCTGCCCGAGCTCCTTGAGGTGATCGCTACGGTGGCAGTGGAGACCCCCAGACTTTTAGTCATGGGGGACTTTAATCTGCCATCGGTGGGCGAATCATCCGGGGTAGCTCGGGAGTTCATGGCTTCCATGACGGCCATGGACCTGACCCAACTAATTTTAGGCCCCACCCACGAGGGTGGACATACACCGGACCTTATCTTTGTCTCTGGCCAGTGGAAGAGTGATCTGGGTTTAGGGGATATAGTCATCACGCCCTTGTCATGGTCAGACCACTCACTTCTCCGGCTCGACTTTCCAACCGCCACCCCCCTCCGCGGGGAGGCGGAACCCGGGTCTCCAATTTGGTTCCGCCCCAGGCGCCTGATGGACCCGGATGGGTTCCAGACGGCGCTTGGGCCATTTCCTGTACCCCCGACCCGCGCCCCGATCGAGGACCTTGTGGTCGCATGGAATATTGCGACCACGGGAGCCTTGGATCGGGTCGCGCCCTTGCGGCCTCTCTTGCGGCCGCGAGTCACCACGGCTCCCTGGTTTACCGAGGAGCTGAGGGTGATGAAACGCCGCAAGAGATGCCTAGAGAGAAGATGGAGGAATACCCGTTCTGAATCTGACCGAACACAGGTAAGAGCCCATTTACGGACTTACATTGTGGCGCTGAGAGTGGCCAAACGTCATCATTGTGCCACCCTCATAGCATCCGCAGAAAACCGCCCTGCCGCCCTGTTTAGGGTGACCCGCTCCCTCCTTCAACAGAGGGTGCGGGAAGCCCCGCTACAGGGTAGAGCAGAGGAATTTGTGATTTTTCTGCAGGAGAAAATCGCTCAGATACAGAACGGGCTACCCTCCATTGATGGCCCAGTGAGATGCCACGAGACAGATCTTGTTTGGGAGGAGTTTGACTCCGTTACTTCCGAGGATATGGACAGGTTACGTGGGCGACTGCGAGCCACCACATGTTTATTGGACCCGTGTCCCTCCTGGCTTGTACTGGCATCCTGGGAGGTGACACGAGGCTGGCTCCAAGAGGTTATCAACGCATCCTTGAGTGAGGGTTCCTTGCCTGCCTCCCTAAAAGAGGCTATGGTGAGGCCCCTCCTCAAGAAGCCCTCTTTGGATCCAGCTCTCTTGAACAACTATCGTCCAGTCTCCAACCTTCCCTTTTTGGCGAAGGTTGTTGAGAGTGTGGTGGCACAACAGTTTCCCCGTCACCTGGAGGAAGTTGAGTATCTAGATCCGCGCCAGTCCGGCTTTCGGCCCGGGCATAGCACCGAGACGGCATTGGTCGCGTTGGTCGATGATCTCTGGAGGGCCAAGGATGGGGGTTGTTCCTCCATCCTGGTCCTATTAGACCTCTCAGCGGCTTTCGATACCATCGACCATGGTATCCTATTGCATCGGTTGGGGGGGTTGGGGGTGGGAGGCACCGTTTTACGGTGGTTCTCCTCCTACCTCTCTGGCCGATCGCAATTTGTGTTGGCAGGAGAGCAGAGGTCGACCTCGAGACCCCTCACATGTGGGGTTCCTCAGGGGTCGGTCCTCTCGCCTCTCCTGTTCAACACATACATGAAGCCGCTGGGCGAGATCATCCGTGGTTTTGGGGTAGAGTATCATCTCTACGCTGATGATACGCAGCTGTATATATCTACCCCAAACCACCCCAACGATGCCGTAGCGGTGATGTGCCAGTGCCTGGAAGCCGTACGGATCTGGATGGGAAGTAACGGACTCAGACTCAACCCGACCAAGACCGAGTGGCTGTGGTTTCCGGCTGCCCGATTCAACCAGCTAACTCCATCGCTGGCCATAGGGGGCGAACATCTTGCCCCTGTGGATGGGGCGCGCAACTTGGGTGTCCTCCTAGATGCCCGGCTGTCCATGGAAGATCAAGTGACAGCCGTGGCTAGGAGGGCGTTTTACCAGGTTCGCCTGGTTCGCCAGTTGCGCCCCCTATTGGATCGGGACGCCCTTCGCACAGTCACTCATGCACTCGTGACATCTCGACTGGACTATTGTAACTCTCTCTACATGGGGCTTCCCTTGAGGTGCACCCGGAGACTGCAGATGGTCCAGAATGCAGCCGCGCGGGCAATCCTGGGTACCTCTAGGTTTACCCATGTAACACCTCTCCTGCGCGAGCTGCACTGGCTACCTGTCGTCTTCCGGGTGCGCTTCAAGGTATTAATTATCATCTTTAAAGCGCTCCATGGCTCGGGACCTAGCTATTTGCGGGATCGGATCCTGCCCCATACTTCCTCACGGCCGATTCGCTCCCACAGAGAGGGACTTCTCCGGGTGCCGTCCACTAGACTTTGTCAGCGGGCGACGCCCAGGGGAAGGGCTCTCTCTGTGGCGGGCCCTGCCCTCTGGAATGACCTTCCCCCCGACATTAGAACGACCACGGACCTCCGCTCCTTCCGTCTGAAATTAAAAACATATTTTTTCTGCTTGGCCGGTCTGGGATAGTCTCTCTCTATGGGGTTTTAGTGTATAGTGGGAATTTTAGTTCAGATTGGGTATTTTAGCACAGGTACTATTTAATTTGTTTTTAAGATGTTTTTGATTGTATATTTATGGTTTTTAGTTTCCCTGTGCACCGCTCCGAGTCCCTATGGGGAGAGGAGCGGTCAAGAAATTAAACTTATTATTATTATTATTATTATACAGTCCTGATACTACTGCTACCTCTGAAATTTAACATGTTAGAGGTTTTGGGAGGAATCTATTGAGGTTGAAAAGCCAATGATCCATTTATATAAAAAGTCAGAGGAATTGGATGATTTTAATATTTTTTATTTGCCTATAGTTTAGAATGACTTTGAAAGTTCAGATTATGCAAATCATTGAAAGGTTGCTTTAAAGAAAATGAATGTCTCATTTAAGTTAATAATGAAGCTTCTACTGGAGATATTTTTGTTTTGTAGATATTTGATAAGAACCAATTTTGAACAGGAGTAAAAGGCACTACAGGTAGTTCTCAATTTATAACTATAATTGAACCTGGAATTAAGTTGTGTTGATCATTAAGTAGGTCATCTGATACCTGTGCTTGATTTTGCCACCATTTTTGAGGCAGTGGTTAAGCATTTTTTAAGTGAATTCATTGTCTGAATTAGGTGAAAATGCCAGTTTCCTCAAAAAATTGTAAATCATAGTCACATGACCATGGGACCCTGCAAACAGCTGTAAATATGGGGTGGTTGCTAAGTGTTTAAAATGTGATTGTGTGACTGCAGGGGGGGACAGCTATCAGAACTTTGAATGGGTGCTAAGCAACTTGTTGTAAATCTAGGATAACCCGTAATGCTAGGAACTGTGAATTCTAGTCCTACCTTTCATCCCGTAGGCCGGGTGTGTCACACACAGGCCTCACCTACCCCAGGGAAAAACATCACCATATGTCACATGACAGCAACGTGACATGGCGAGTATGACACATGTCTAATATACATAGTTTTAATTACTGTTTCATAGTTACTGGTTATGCTCTTTGGGTTCATTAGAAATGGACATGATATAGTACCTGTTGAAACCCCAGTTTAACATAGGGCTACTGCTTAAGAGAGCCATGGTTCAGTTATATCATTCCATTATTATAATTTACTTGTTTATATATCCCAAGAAAAATTAGAAGGGAATAATTAGCAATCAACATCATGTAGATAGCTGTTATTCCTAAGAGAAGTACAAAATCTAGAGACTAAGCTTTTCCGGGGTTTGGGGGTCATATGTCTAACAATGACCTTGAGCATAAGTACATGTTTCTTTGAGTACTGAGGCCTCATGATATGTAGACATTTTTCACTAAAACAGTATTCAACAAATACACAGAGCCATTTTCCCCATCTAAGTAAAGGACAGATGTACATTAAGCTAAGGCCTTGTTCCTTTAAAGTAGACTTCTAAGTTACATAAAGTGCATTCTCAATATGTTGGCAGGAAACCCTGGGAATTATTGTCCAAATGTATCTGTTGGGCTCTTGATTTTTTAAAGTTGATTTAGAGACAGCCTTTCAAAATGAACTGTTCTCCTAAGTATCTCTGTTCTATCTAAATTTAAAAATCTTGTGCCATTGCTCCATCTCTTAATTCTCTGATACCAAAAATGGAAATTAAAGATTTATGAAACATAAAACATTCATATCCATGAGAGACTTACAGTATGTATTTTTACTAGACGCTCCATGGCATAGGGCCTAGTTACTTGCAGGACCGTCTCCTACCACATACCTCCCTTCGACCAGTCTGCCAATCTGAGTGGGCCTCCTCAGGGTGCCGTCAGCTGGACAATGCCGGCTGGCGACGCCCAGGGGAAGAGCCTTCTCTGTGGCGGGTCTAACCCTCTGGAACGACCTACCCCCGAACTTCGCACCATCACGGACCTTCGCCTTTTCCGCCGCTCATTAAAAACGCACTTGTTCCATCTCGCTGGCCTTGCTTAGAGTTAGTGTATGCCTATATTTCAGGTTTAACATTGGATTTTTAAGGGTTTCTATTTTTAGAGTTGGGTTTTTAAATTAATTGTTTTTAGCATGGGCTAAATTGTTTAATTTTAGTTTTAACTTTTGTAGAATTTTGTATTGTTTGTATTTTTTTTGATTTTTAAGTTCCTGCCTCCCTTAAAGAGGCCATGGTGAGGCCCCTCCTAAAGAAGCCCTCTTTGGATCCAGCTTTATTAGCCAACTATCGTCCCGTCTCCAACCTTCCCTTTTTGGCGAAGGTTGTTGAGAGTGTGGTGGCACAACAGTTTCCCCGTCACCTGGAGGAAATTGATTATCTAGACCCGCGCCAGTCCGGCTTTCGGCCCGGGCACAGCACCGAGACGGCATTGGTCGCGTTGGTAGATGATCTCTGGAGGGCCAGAGATGGGGGTTGTTCCTCCATCCTGGTCCTATTAGACCTCTCAGCGGCTTTTGATACCATCGACCATGGTATCCTATTGCATCGGCTGGGGGGGTTGGGGGTGGGAGGCACCGTTTTACGGTGGTTCTCCTCCTACCTCTCCGGTCGATCGCAATTTGTGTTGGCAGGAGAGCAGAGGTCGACCTCGAGACCCCTCACATGTGGGGTGCCCCAGGGGTCGGTCCTCTCGCCTCTCCTGTTCAACACATAAATGAAGCCGCTGGGTGAGATCATCCGTGGTTTTGGGGTAGAGTATCACCTCTACGCTGATGATACACAGCTGTATATATCTACCCCAAACCACCCCAACGATGCCGTAGCGGTGATGTGCCAGTGCCTGGAAGCCGTGCGGATCTGGATGGGAAGTAACAGACTCAGACTCAACCCGGCCAAGACCGAGTGGCTGTGGTTTCCGGCCGCCCGATTCAACCAGTTGACTCCATCACTGGCCATAGGGGGCGAACACCTTGCCCCTGTGGATGGGGTGCGCAACTTGGGTGTCCTCCTGGATACCCGGCTGTCCATGGAAGATCAAATGACAGCCGTGGCCAGAAGGGCGTTTTACCAGGTTCGCCTGGTACGCCAATTGCGCCCCCTATTGGATCGGGATGCCCTTTGCACAGTCACTCATGCCCTCGTGACATCCCGACTGGACTATTGTAACTCTCTCTACATGGGGCTCCCCTTGAGGTGCACCTGAAGACTTCAGCTGGTCCAGAATGCAGCCGCGTGAGCAATAATGGGTACCGCAAGGTATACCCATGTAACACCTCTCTTGCGCGAGCTGCACTGGCTACCTGTCGTCTTTCGGGTGCGCTTCAAGGTGCTAGTTCTCATCTTCAAAGCGCTCCATGGCTCGGGACCTAGCTATCTGCGGGATCGGATCCTGCCCCATACATCCTCCTGGCCGATTCGCTCCCACAGAGAGGGACTTCTCCGGGTGCTGTCCACTAGACTTTGTCAGCGGGCGACGCCCAGGGGAAGGGCCTTCTCTGTGGCGGGCCCAGCCCTCTGGAACGACCTTCCCCCCGATATTAGAACAACTACGGACCTCCGCTCCTTCCGTCAGAAATTAAAAACACACTTTTTCTGCTTGGCCGGCCTAGGTTAGTCTCTACCTTAGGGGTTAGGGAACGTTAATTTTAAAAATGGGGATTTTAGTGCAGGGACAATTAGATTTAATCTGTTTTTACTTATTGTATTTATTTATGTATATATTTTATGTGTTTTAATGTTTTCCCTGTGCACCGCTCCGAGTCCCCCTGGGGAGAGGACGCGGTATATAAAATAAATTATTATTATTATTATTATTATTATTATTATTATTATTATTATTATTATTATTATTATTATTATTATTATTATTATTATTATTATTATTATTATTATTATTAATTGACTATTATTAAAATATGACACATTTCAGCTGGGGGGTGGGCAACTTGGTGCCTTCTAAATGTTTTGGACTTCAGAGCTTAGTTTTTCCAGGCTTGTGGGCAGTCCAAAAATGTGTATCGGGTTGCCTAGCCCTGCTTCAAATAATTGTCTCGATGGCAATTCATATGTTTTATATCTTAACCAATTTGTTCTTCTGTTACTTATGCCACTGAAATGAACTTCATTTCGTTTAGTAAAGCTTTGACATAGCTCTTCTATGTCACCGAGCCCTTGTAATATTTCCTTTATAATCTTTATAAATGTTTCTTAGATTAGTAAGGCTTGTTCCTCCTGTTTCCTTGGGCTCCTATTAATGTTGCAGATATAATTAGTGGTTCAAGGTCATACGTCTTTGTTTTAAAGCATAGAGGAAATACTAAGACACTCATATTTCATTTGTATAATAGAGAATGACAGCTGCAGCTGGCCACAGACCAATATAGCTGTACCTGAGTGCTTCAGAGTTCATGAAGGAGGAACCATACTTTCCCTTCCCTTTTCTCTCTCTCTTTCCCTCCCTCCCTCCCTCTCCCCCCTTGCCCCTCTCTCTCTCTCTCTCTCTCTCTCTCTCTCTCTCTCTCTCTCTCTCTCTCTCTCTCTCTCTCTCTCACACACACACACACACACACACACACACACACACACACACACACACTTACTTTTCTCCCTGCTTTCAACAGGATTAATTTTTATCTTCTCCTTGGTTGGAAAGACGGAATTACTTTATCTATGCTGGGTCTAACTGGGTTTTCTTTTTTTCCTTTATGCTGAAAATAGTTTTTTTGGGGGGGAAACCACTCCAGAATTTGATTTTTCTTGAAACTGAAGAAAAAAAAAACTTTTTAAAGAAAAAAATAGGAGGAGGGCTGATATCAGGAGCTGTTCTTTTTTCTTTTCTTTTCCATGTGATTATTCAGAACTTGTGTGATAGTTCTGATTGGCACAACTGGAGGAAAAGATGAAAATGGGATATTTTTCCAGTGAGGGAAGGAAACTAGTTTGATGGTCAAGTTTTATCAGAGCCAAAAAAAAAAACCAGAGGGGAAAAAATTCCACTGCCTATTTTTAGCATCCTGTCCTAGTTACTTGTATTAAAAATTATTTTATTCCTTAAAAATTGCACGGGGAATTATCTGTTGCATATATAATTTGACATACAGTTCATATAACTATTGGATAGCAGAAGTATTTATTATTTTGATTATATATTGCCTTTCTATTCTGATAACTAAATGGAGCTAGCAAATTAAAAAAAAATATAGAAAATTTCAAAAATAAATTAAATTTATAAACAAAAATCAATACACAACTAAAACCCTTGCAAAAGAGATACATCTTTATAGATTATTACAAACAAAGAGTGAGAATAAAAGCAGTTCCCAAGAGGGTAAATTCTTAGTCTGGGAGCAACACAGGAGTAGACCGGCTCCTGGAGGCCAAGACAGATGGGCATCTGACAGCAGGGAAGATCTTCAAAAGGACTTTACTTACATCAGGATAGATTTGCAAAGAGTAAATTATCATTTATTTATTTGTTGAACCCAGCATATAACCAGCTATCAAAGACATTCATCTTTTTACAATAAAGCCAATTTTAACTCATGATATTAAAAAGAGTAAAAATAAGAATTACAAAATTATTAAAACCAAGTAAAACAAGTAGAATATTTTTTTTAAATTAAAACCTATCCATAACAATGATTTGTGAGGCCTTTTAAAAAGCGAATAAAGATCCCTCAATGTTACACTGAGTCACTCCTAGATTGTTTGGGAGGAAACATAGATGAAATCTCCTCAGATGATCATGGAGCATGGAATAGAATGGAATGGATTAGAATAGAATAGAATTCTTTATTGGCTAAGTGTGATTGGACACAAAAGGAATTTGTCTTTGGTGCATATGCTCTTAGCGTACACAAAGAAAAATAAAATACATCCATCAAGAATCATAAGGTATAACACTTAATAATAGCCATA
Organism: Rhabdophis nuchalis; assembly: GCA_039707465.1. NCBI lineage: Eukaryota > Metazoa > Chordata > Lepidosauria > Squamata > Natricidae > Rhabdophis > Rhabdophis nuchalis. The sequence continues at coordinate 40,857,826 of CM077649.1, read as the reverse complement.
GGGTGCAAATAAGCAACCAGGAAACAATCAATAGCAATATAAATCGTAAGGATAAAAGCAACAAAGTTACAGTCCTGCAGTCATAAGTAAGAGGAGATGGGTGATAGGAACGATGAGAAGATGAATAGTAATAGTAATGCAGCCTTAGTGAATGGTTTGACAGTGGTGAGGGAATTATTTGTTTAGCAGAGTGATGGCGTTTTTTTGGGGGGGAAGGTTCATATGGAAGAGATGTTCTTTCAAATGTTCTTAATCTAAATCTCATAGATCTTGAAAGAGATTGGATAACTATTTGTCTGAAATGGCATAGGGAAATAATCCGAATTAGAAGAAAACTGCTTCTCAAGCAGGAGAACCAATATCGTTTCAGACAAATGGCTTTTTACAATCCTCCAGTGATGAAGCACCCACAACATCTAAGCCATTCCACTAATTTATTAGTCTCACTGTCAGGAAATTTCTCCTTAGTTCTAGGTTCCATAACCCATATGCATTCTAGGACATTTTCATCCCTGGTTTTCTGCATTTCTGTAGAGATGCAGTGTTCTCTTACATATAATGTAACTCCACTTCTTTTGTTAGGCCTGTTTCTTTTGAACAGTTTATATCCTTCCATCATTACATTCGAGTCATGAGTTTCATCCCACCAAGTTTCAGTTATTATCCCAACTGGGAGACCTCTTGTCTCCAAGGCCTGGGATTAATATGAATGGAACCTCATCTTGACTTTTTTTGGTCTATGCTTTTGTATAGAGTGATTGGATCTGCTCTTGCTTCATTTTGTAGTTTTTAATTGTTTATTAAATTGTGAACCACCCAAATTGGTTTACATTTAAATTTAGTAGCTAAATCCAAATAAATAAATAAATCCACCTCAGCTGTGTGTGACTTGCTCAAGCTGTTCTGAGGATTGCACTCCCAAAACCAGACTGTTGCAAATAAACAATAACACTTAATTGAATTTATGGTTGATATAATTAAGCCTCATATCTTTAATGATTTATTATTTCTGTTGCATTAAAAGATACAATCTAGTCAGGGGTGGGTTTCAAAATTTTTGGAACAGGTTCTATGGGTGTGGCCTGCTTTGTGGGAGTGGCTTGCCGGCCATGTGACCGGGTGGGAGTGGCTTGCCGGCCATGTGACCGGGTGGGAGTGGCTTTCTGGTCATGTGACCGGGTGGGAGTGGCTTTCTGGCCATGTGACCGGGTGGGAGTGGCTTTCTGGCCATGTGACCAGGTGGGAATGTTAGCAGCTGCTTGGAATTATGTTTGCACAACAGTGGAAAAACAGATATGAAAATGAATAAATACTATAATGTGCAGGAATAAATAAAGTGACAATTAAAATCAAGAAGGCTTTGAATATTTTTTCATGTGGGATTTGTTTTAGCAATTGCTAAGTAACAGAAACAGAAAATAGAAATCCAAAAGTATGAAAGACAACACCAATTATGTAAGGAAAGGTCACTAAAATGTATAAGGAAACATTAGTAGTACTTGATCATTATTAATGTATACAACTGCTGCAGGACATAATACACCCACGCAAACTATGACAGTGCCAGGAAAACACCAAAAACTAGAATCCCTCCTACAAAAGACTGAAAATGAAACCAGTTAACACTGTATATTGAAGTGAACCATTTAAAAAAATTCTCTACTCAATACATTATAAAGTACTGAGTATAGAATTTTTAAAAATGGTTTATATTAATTTGTTTTTCATAGAATCTTTTTTTAAATAGTCTAAGACAGGGATGTCCAAACTTGGGAACTTTAAGACTTGTGGACTTCAACTCCCAGAATTCCACAAGTCTTAAAGTTCCCAAGTTTGGACATCCCTGGTCTAAGACAATTTAAAAAAAGAACCCACACACAATCAATTGAAGTAAACCATTTTTAAAAATTCTCTATTCAATAGTTAGGTAAAACAATTTAAAAAAATTATATGCACAATAAATAAAATAATATTTAAAAAATCATTAAAAAAAATAAAAGAGGAAAAAAAACCAGGTCACTTACCAGAAGGCAGAATCAGCAGTTCTCCGATGGATGCAAAGAGGCAACAAGATGCAGGTAAACCTATCTGACTAGAGGGAGAAGGGAGGCAGCCAGCCAGATGAGGCTGAGACAGAGGGGAGCTGGGGGGCTTTTGGCCATTGTGCGAAAGCTAGCCTACCCCGAAACGCGTGTTAAAAGGCACAGGCCTTTTACATTTCAAGCTGCCAGGCATCGGGGCCTTTCTCAACATGACTAGCCGCTAACGTGTTGAAAAAGGGGCCGGCAACTTCATAGAGGGCGCTTTAAATTTCACGCACCGGCATCCCCCCCCAGCAGCGCGAAATTTAAAGGGCCATGCTGTGAATCTGCTGTGAAAAATCCTTTTTCAACAAGTTAGCGGCTAGCCATGTTGAGAAAGGCCCCGGTGCCCAGCAGCTTCAAATGTAAAAGGCTCGGCCCTTAAAGCTGCCGGCATGGCTGCAGGGGGTCGGGATGGCTTCGCGCAGCCCGCGAATAGCTGCGCGAAGCCCCCCCAAGCCTCTGCATTCGCGCCAAGCGCGAAAGGCCCAGCCCGGCCCTGGCAGCTTCAAAACTAAAGGGCCCAGGCCGGGCCTTGAAACTCTTTCCCTGTTGGCGCGGCTGGGGAGGGCAGGGGGGCCTTCGCGCACCTAGCATGCCTTCCGCTACCCCCCTAGCCATGCTAACAACGAAAGAGCTTCAAGGCCCAGCCCCAGCCCTTTAGTTTTGAAGCCTGGCAGGCTAGGGGCGGCGGAAGGCAGGCACGCTAGCCTGCGCGAACCCCCCTGCCCCCCGCCAGTCGCGCCAACAGGGAAAGTTTTGCCGCGACTGGCGGGGGGCAGGGGGAGGGTTCGCGCAGCCTAGCGCGCTGTTCCGCCGCCCCTAGCCGGCAGGCTTCAAAAGCCGAGCCCTTCAGCCAGCGCTCGGCCTTTGAAGCCTGCCGGCTAGGGGTGGCGGAACAGCGCGCTAGGCTGCGCGAACCCCCCCGCCCCCCGCCAGTCGCACCAACAGGGAAAGTTTTGCCGCGACTGGCGGGGGGCGGGGGGGTTCGCGCAGCCTAGCGCGCTGTTCCGCCGCCCCTAGCCGGCAGGCTTCAAAGGTCGAGCCCTTCAGCCAGCGCTCGGCCTTTGAAGCCTGCCGGCTAGGGGCGGCGGAACAGTGCGCTAGGCTGCGTGAACCCCCCCACCCCCTGCCTGTCGCGCCAACAGAGAAAGTTTTGCCGCGACTGGCAGGGGACGGGGGGGGGGGTCGCGCAGCCTAGCGCGCTGTTCCGCCGCCCCTAGCTGGCAGGCTTCAAAGGCCGAGCGCTGGCTGAAGGGCTCGGCCTTTGAAGCCTGCCGGCTAGGGGCGGCAGAAAAAGAGCGCGCTAGGCTGCGCGAACACCCCCCCCACCCCCCGCCCCCCATGCCAACAGGGAAAGCAGGCCCGGCCTGGCCCGGCAGCTTCAAAGCTAAAGGACCTGGGCCTTGAAACTTTCCCTGCTAGGGATACACGAGCGAGCCACGTGTTCCTTAGATACTTCCGGGTCCACAGTCCAAAGGGATCGCTTGGGATCTGAAAATTTGACTCGCGGGAACCCCTGCGAGCCCTTAGGAACCCACCCCTGAATCTAGTGCTAACTTTGGAAGGCTTCTAGTATAATTCTAATCCTGAAATTATTTATCCTCTTGCAGACAGTTTCACGAAGTGGGCAGCTATAATAAATGTATTGAAATAAATAATTGAATGAATAACATAATAATAATAATAATATTAAGAGCAGCCTTTTGGTTCTTTCCAAATTTGTTGGACTTCAATTCCATTGTTCACAATCTTTGACCATATGGATGAGTTTGATGGGTGTTGAAATCAGGAAGGCATCCATGGAGGCAGGCTCCTCTAGAAAAAAAAATTCCTGAGGATTAAAACTGCAATACTATCTAATAACAGAGAAAACAATCTAATAATACAAAGAAGAAAATCACATCCTGGTGGGAAGAATGACAAGAGATTAATAACCTGCTTTTGTATTAATAATCACAGATTACTGAAATTTATTATAGCCATTAAAGTTTGAAAGTATTACTAACAGACACCAAGAATTAGAAATGCAGGAGAGAGTCAGTGAAAGTAAAATCCAACTAATGCTGCTTTGCAGAGGGATTTATAGGATTTGATATCCTTCAGTGCGTTGTATAAGATGAAGCTAAACATGAGCACAGATTTTGACAGAAACTACTCATCTATTTTTACGTCACCCAAAGGTAAGATAATTTTATATTCTTGCAACAGAGAACATACCATTTTTCCATTTTTTATGCTACAATAAGTCAATAATTTTAATTTATTGTGTTTCTAGATAAAGTTGAGTGGTGTTCAAAACATTTTGGGGACCATGTTACAAACAACTAAACCATTTCTGACGTACAAAACATTGTCCCATCTCTGTTTAATTTATTAAAACACTTCTTCTTTACAGTATTATTCTTCAGCCTTTTGCCCTCCAGATAAATGGTAACCATATCTCCTAGATTCCCAGATATTAATGTAGAAACTGTAGTTTAGTTTAGGCATAAAGAAGGGGAAGAAATTCTTACAGTATGTCTTTGTGAAGTTAAAATTATTATGTTTAATCATAGTTGTGGCTCTAAATCCATTTCAGTCATCAACATTTGTGGCACATACAGTAGCTGGTAATCAGTGTACTAAAAGATATGGTCTTAAGTGGCAACAAGTGAAAAGTATAATTACAGGCTGGGTTTTGAAAATTAGTCCAATTGAAGTTATCTGACAAGAATTCCTGTTATGTTCCACTGTGCTATTAACACATGCCCTTAGTATTTGCCATTATAACTAATCTATTCTGCTAGTTCTATAAGTCACTTGAAGCCTTTCTGAATTGACAATGGAGAAACTAAAAGAAATAAACATTGTTGGTTAACAATGCCAATTTAGCAAAGGTGACACCAAAGATTAAAAGTACAGTTGAGGACAAATGATGGAAGTGGATTGGAGACTACTTGGAATCTACTCAGGAGGAAATAATAGCAGTGATAGTGCTGCTACTAAAAAGATCCAATTGGAGGAATTTCCTCATTATAATTTCCTCTGAGATTTAAACTCAAGAAATCTGCAGAACCTTTGAAAGAGGACTTTGCAAGAAAAGAGAAAATATTCACATATGCAACTAAACAAATGAAAGGATATAATGCTTTTCTAATAATTTCCCCAAAAATTATTTCCTTTTGGAACAAGCATTTCAGTGAATTGAAAGATGAGTGATGGGAAAATGCAGATTTTTCACTTCCTATCCTACGCTATCCTATGCTATCCTACCCTACCCTTTCTCCTTTCTCCTCCTTTACTGTCCTTTCCCCTTGACTTGCTAGGGAAGGGATGGTGAACCTATGGCACACGTGCCACAGGTGGCATGTGGAGTCATATCTGCCGGCACGTGAGCTGTCAGCGCCAATGCACATATGCGTACCCGCCAGCTGATTTTTGGCCTTCCGGAGGGCTGGGGGAGGCCGTTTCACTCTCTGCAGGCTTCAGGAAAGCCTCAAGAGCCTGGGGAGGGCAAAAACTATGAAACACCAACCTCAGCTTGGAGGTGAGCAGTGTGACACATGCTGGTGGCGGGGAACGTGGGGAGGGGTTTGTACATGCATGTGCATGTGGGGGCACATTTTGCATTATTGGTGCCGGCATGTGTGCACACTATTGTGTCTGTGCACTCACATTTTCGGCACTTGAAAATCACTGTGCTAGATGAATTATCTCTGGGCCAATTGCTGTGAATGTTCCCATACTTGCTTGGCAATGAGGCTGAAGTGCTCAGGAAGGAAATTTACTAAGAAGTAAATCAGGAAGTAAATGACCAGTATTCCAAACTTTATCCAGACTACAACTTCACACACAGTTGAATTATACTTAGTGGCTTAGGTAAACTCAAAAACCATTGAGCAGCTCCCCCATCTCTACAGTTCATTAGATGTTGAAGGCAATCTTAGACAATCATCCCAGCCCCCATTCAGTCAGGTTTCAATAATACATCTCAGATCTACTTTTTCATCTGTGACCCACACCAACAAGGGGAGGGGGAGGGGGAAGGGGGGAAGGGAGGGAAGGGGAAAGAGAGAGAATATATATATCAGAATATAGAATATTATTTCTTTATGAAATCAGTGGGAAATTGAATGTTCTTTAAACAAGCCAATACAGAGGGTTAACTCTTGCTAGGGGATATTGAAAGTTTTAAATCAGTATTGAACTGAACTCAGAAACAGACAGATAACTATAATAATTTCAAGTCAAAACCCAATTTTTGAAACTGCAGAAAAAGATTACCATGCATTGTTTTTATATTTGTCATCTTCCAAATATAGGGGGACTTGAAGAATTCTTGATAATTAATAATTGATGATAACATCTGATACACTAATTTCAGGAAAATACTTTTAAGGGTAGCTGAGGCTCTATGGATGATATGGTCCACGAATACACAAAATGTCCACATGTGGTTTAAGCCCATCAAACACACATTGATTTTTCTGTGTGGTTGAGTTTGTGTGTGGCATACATAAAAAGAATCTGCATCAAAATCTCTTTTACACTCTACAAAAGTGAAGATAAAATAAGACTTCGCTTCTTTCTTTCTGTTAGTGCTTCCTCCTGCTAGAGAAGACTTGTAATAGGCAGCAAGAACAACCTTAAAAATCAGGAGGAAGAACTGCAACCAAGGCAACAGCCAGATAAAAGAAATCCAAGTTCAAGGCAGAAATGTAATTTGAGAAAGTGTCTCAGACTTGACCCTCTTCAGTTGTCTTGAAAATAAAGGGAGGAAGCAGGGAGGCAGATTCAGACTTGCCATATTTTGTTACTGTAATCATATAATAAAAAATAGTATTAGCATTCATAACTTTGGTTTCCTAGTCTCATCAATCTTGAAGAGCTGACAAGATGTGTAGTAATTGTTTGCAATGATGTACTGAAAAGATCTCATGCACGAAGTGAAGCACATGAATTGTTCACAATATATATTTTATTACTTATTTATTTATAATATTTAAATAGCCAGCCATCTCACAATCAAGTGCCTCTGAAAAGCTTATGGTAAAGGTAAAGGTTCCCCTCGCATATAGGGGCTAGTTATTCCTGACTCTAGGGGGCGGTGCTCATCTCCGTTTCAAAGCTGAAGAGCCAGCATTGTCCAAAGTCGTCTCCATAGACATGCAGCCAGCATGACTAAATACCAAAGGTGCACAGAACGCTGTTACCTTCCCACCAAAGGTAGTTTCTATTTTTCTACTTGCATTTTTACATGCTTTCGGACTGCTAGGTTGACAGAAGCTGAGACAAGGAACGGGAACAATATGTAATTTGAACTGATCTCCCAATAGTGCACCAGCTTTAAAACATAGGACTTAACTTTCCTAGACACATTTTTTTGTTTTGTTTGCCAGCTACCCTGAACAATAAGAAAAAAGTCTGTGAGAAGACATGGGCAAAACAACACAAGGCCTTTCTCTATAGACATTTCATGGAAAATTAAATCTTGTGCATAGATTTGTCATTTGCTATACATGCTGACTCCAGTTTATGGCAGCATAACCAATGTTACACATTTGAAGGAAGGCTTTGTGAAAACAAAACTGGATTTCTGCAAATCAAGTCCTTTGTTTCTAAGCAGTTTGTCCTTGTTGTAGTCTACTATTCTAAAGGAAAATAATTCCTTATATGGGAAATATTCAAGAGATTTAAAGGTGGGATTAATATCAACAAAGCTGAAGTTGTTCATCGGTATTTAATGCAATCTTGTATTTAGCATTTTTTTTTTTTGCTGTTGCGTAAAAATCCTTCCTCTTCAAAACAGACAATTTTTCAAAACAGCTTACCTTTCTAAATATGATTAAAATGTGAAACTTGGGCGCAAATAGGCATGTATCTTTCAATATATTACAGAGAGAGATGGGCATACAGGTAGTGGTAGGATTCAAATAATTTAACAACTGGTTCTCTGACCTAATGACCACCTGGGTAGGTGTGGCTCGGTGGTCATGTGACCATGTGGCCGTGGCCAACTCGATGTCATTAAGGTCGGTGGGTGCTTCACTTTAGCTGTTACAATGTAATAAGGGTTAACCAGAGAGACAGTTTCTGTAAGCAGGACAATAAAGATTAGGATAGAAATAACATCAGAATGTTTCCTTCCTGCCTTCCTTACAGGATTAGCCCTGTAAAGTGGAATAAAACAAAATGAGATTTCTTCCAACACAGTTCTCTTAACTGCTTAGAAAGTTAACAACCGGTTCTCCCAAATAGGTGCGAACTGGCTGAATCCCATCACTGCATACAGGTTAGACTCTTCTACCACAGGAACTGTCTTCTGCCACAACAGGGGTTGACCACATACACTACAATTTACTGAAAATAATCTATGAGGCATTTCACTTTGGAACATTTTCTGCACGTAAATGTTTTCTTGTGAAGTGTATCAAATAATTCTCTGAAACTATCAGAGTTTGAATATTAAGAACCAGAAAGGGGGAGGGAATCAAACATTTCCCCATAAAAATAAAAATGACATTTGCCTATTGTTGCTGAGCTGTCATTCTGGCATTGTGCGCTATTGACCAAACTGAGTGGATATATCAGGAGTCATACTTTACGTGTTATTGTAAAATTGATATGTTCAGCCCTCTTCTTTTTAACCTAATGAACATAAGCGTTAGAATTCTGTTAGACTTCTGCTGGCAGACCATACTATGTTTATGTGTGGCCATGCAATAGATATACTAGCTAATCCGATATTGAAGTCAGTAGTTGCTGTTACTCTTGTTATTTTAAGTAATATTTTTATGCTTATGTTTTCTTCTGCTTTTTATTTTAATTTTTTATTCTGACATGTTGCCTTGAATCGTATTCATTAAAGAAAGAATCAGAATCAGAATAGAGTTGGAAGGGACCTTAGAGGTCTTCTAGTCCAGCCCGCTGCTCAAGCAGGAGATCCTATCCCAGTGATGGCAAACTTTTTAGGCACTGAGTGCCCAAACTGGAACCTGTGTGCGTGTGCACATGAACACCAAAGTGCCAGAAATAAAGACTAGTAAGAAATAAAGACGCATGGGAAACTGGAAGAGCAGCTGGCGATGGTGCGCATGACCACAGAGAGGGCTCTGCATGTCACCTCTGGCACGCATGCCATAGGTTCACCATCCTGGTCCTATACCATTTCAGACAATTGACTGTTCAGTCTCTTCTTAAAATCCTCCAGTGGTGAAGCACCCACAATGTCTGAAGGAAAGCTGTTCCACTGGTTAAGTGTCCTCGCTGTTAGGAAGTTTTTCCTCAATTCCAGGTTGCTTCTCTCCTTGATTAATTTCCATCCATTGTTTCTTGCCCTGCCCTATGGTGCTTTGAACCCTCCTCTTTGTGGCAGCCTCTCAAATTCTGGAATACTACTATCATGTTCCCCTTAGTCCTTCTTTTCTCTAGACTAGTCAAACCCAAATCCTGCAACCGTTCTTCATATGTTTTAGTCTCCAGGCCTTTAATCATCTTAGTTGCTCTTCTTTGCACTTTTTCCAAAGTCTCAACATCTTTTTTGTAATGTGGTGACCACAACTGGATGCTGTATTCCATGTATGGACTTACTAAGGCTTTATAAAATGGTACCATTACTTCATGTGACTTTGTTTCTATGCTTTTGGCTCTTGATTCTTTTTTATTTTGCTTCTAGAAAGAATGGTTTATGAATATACACATATATAAATATAGTTCTCTGGCTTAGCACTTTACACATTGATTCATACTTCCATGCAGAGTTCATGTTGCATGCCATTTCATAGGTTGACTTGTTTTATAAGCCTACTGGAAATACTATCTTCAGAGGTCCTAGTCAGTTTTCCTTGCAGGTGGCAACCATAGATCCCTCCTTCTCAGTAATGGCAGAACAACTGTGGAATGATTTCTCCAGGGGAAAAAACATATAAGAAGGTTTCAAGCTGGAATGTAGACTGAATGAAATTGGAAACAGAAGTCAAGGACAGCAGAATGTGGAATGCATTGCGTTTTCAGATATCAGACTTAGTTATCTACCACAATATGGATTAACTGTCTAAATCAGATAGGTATTAGTTCATTGGAACACTATTTCGCATGTGTACTCCATGTATATTTGAACAGGGGTGACTGTACTTAACTCAAATTAAAGATGCAGAAGAAAATGTGGGAAAGAACAATAAGCTAGTCTGTCATATCCTTATCTACAGTTGCAGACGGTTTTCTATTCCCTGTTCATAGAAGAGGAGGAGCAAGGTGCTATGCATACAAAACGGACAAAAAAGCTCATAAGCTTTTTCACCTTCTCTTATTCCATTTCCTATGAATTACGTGTATAATGATTAAACACAGCAATTTGTTATTTTTGTAAATAGTCTATATATATATAGATCACAGACTGCAGATTGCTGGCTGCTACTTGTTTAACTTGGAAAACCAACTGTTATCAGATTATATTGAAAAACATCACTTTTTCTTTGTCGGTAATAGCAACAAAGACTTTGCAAAGAGTTTGGGACAAATATTTACAACATATGTACAACACTAATTTCCGTATTTGAATTTTATAATGTAAGAATACTGTGATAATATAATGTGAGAATATAATGTTTGTGGGAATATAATGTTTGTACTGTGAGAATATAATGTTTATGAAAATATAATGTTTGTATTAAAATAGAAATAATAATTATGGCATATGAACTGTTAAAACCCTAGTTTAAATAGTATTAGACAGTCTATGACCCCTTTCAGAGACATTTCTTCACCGGATTCCGCATTGCCTTCAACAATGGCAAAGCGACTAATGTACTTGAAAAATTCTTAAAAATTTAGGGAGTATTGGCTTTTGAGAGTAGCCCTCATTGAACCATATAGCACAGGCGAGCATCAGAAATTCACCATGTCACTTTGTATTATGTTATAAAATGATTTTATAGCTATTTTATATCACAAAATATTTATGAAATTTACTAGATTTCAAGTACAGGTAGTCCTTGATTTACAACAGTTCACTTAGTGATTATTTGAAGTTACAATGACACAGAAAAGAATGACTTAAGACTTTTTATCACACAACCATTGGCAGCATCCCATGGTCACGTGATTAAAATTTGGATGCTTGGCAACTGATTCATTTTTATGACCACTGCAGTATCCCAGAGTCACATGATCACTTTTTGTGACTTTCTGATAAGCAAAGTCAATGGGCAAGCCAGATTCACTTAACAGCTTTGTTACTAACTTAACAACTGTTATGATTCACTTAACAACTATGACAAGAAAGGTCATAAAATGGGGCAAAATTACTTAACAGGTGTCTCTCTTAGCAACATCAATTTTGGGCTCAATTGTCGAGGACTAACTGTACACTGGAATAACGGATTCTGGATTTTGGATTCATTCTGTAAATTAGTCCATTTTTGAGTTGCCTTGGTTGAAAATGTTTTGCCCTATGATACACCATTTTGCCCAGTTACAGGTTACAGACTGAAGAGCTTTAGTAGTATATAGATTTTTTTACCTGAGAGGGAAGGATGATAATTTGAGTGGGAGAGTCTCATTCGGTGGCATTATGGAGAAAATTCTGAAGTCTGCAACTAGGGAAAGGGAAAGGAAACTGCGTTATACTCAAAGGTCCTAATTCAGCCTCTTATAAATCTGCTGTCTCTTAAAATCAACTCTTCATCACGAAAGAGAAACCATTGTCCCACTGCTGTCAATTAAGGAGCTTATTTACGGTCTATAGGAAAGAATTCACTTATTTCCTAGAAGAGAATTTTCATCTATCTCTGAAAAGTAAGTACTGTAACATGCAATTTTTACAAGATATATTTTTTGGGGAAATGACTAGCAACCCTTTTAGAAAACTTCACAAGTTTTTCTTTAAAGATAACTAGTTTGTAAAGGAAAACAAATATGGATTTGGTCAAAACTTTTATCGGAACCAAGCAAAATAAAAAAAATCACAAAAGTGTATGTAAGCTGTTGATTTCGTTAGAATTCAATTATGTAGTAGAGACGAGAGAGGGGAGGGAAAGGGACGGAGGGAGGGAGAGGGAGAGAGGGGAGAGAAAGAGAGAGCACCAGGCAAACATTAGGACTAATATGGTCATGAAATTTGGAGTTTCTTTTCAAGATGATGCCTGGTGACTTAATGAATTCATCACCAGTATTTATTCTATGTCCCAGAGAACATCCTGTGAAAAAGAAATTAAGGCTTCCCCTTTCCAAAAACCACCATGAATATTTTATCTAGACAGCCAGCCTTTCCCTCTTCCAATTATTATTAACATGTAACATTTATTTCAGAATAGATAGACTGTTTTGAATGTTTTTCAGATCTATAGGAGCATCCAGATTCTATGAATATTTTCAAACATATAATTTTGCAAATGTTTTTTGATGTTCCCTGTCAGCTTTCCTAACGGAAACTCAAGGGGTAAACTGGCACAAAGTTGAACATCTCTTTTTTTGCCATTACTTTTTGGTCAATCCATGGTTGTTTTGTTTCTCTGTTCAGGAAAGGAAGTATTTCTGAAACAATAACCCAATGGGGCATGGATTGTCTAGTTATTATTATTATTATTATTAATTGGCTGGAAGACATTTAAGTCATCTTTTAATTTTGGGGGGATTGGTTGGTTTGTTCTGCAGGTATTATGGGACAGCAGAGTTAGATATGTTTTGAGCAACTATGCATGTAAGAAAACATATTATTCAGGGATTTATATGCATTATGTAAATACACATATGATTTCTATGTGTTTTCTTTCTCCCTGCAATTCTCTCTGTCTTTCCCTCAGAAATGCGTATTTTGCTGTGCTTATTGAAGATCAAGTTTGGCATCTGAGCTTTTTTAAAAAAAATGGAAGTTGGGGCTTAGAACCAGCCTTCTGCCTTCTTTTCAATGACTTCAGCAGATTAACTATCTTTAGATCCCCATGACAACCATTTGGAGAATCTACTTAGCCATCATGACTAAGCTGGCCTTCTTTGCAGTGGCACCTACCATCCCGATATCTAGGAGATTATGTGTTTTAGGCATTTAGTTAAAAAAAAAAAATCTTTTTAAATCATCACCAAAACCTTCCTTCAGTAAATGCCATGTAAGAATTGTTTTTCCTCTTTATCTTGACAATCATTTTAATATTTTTCCCTTGAAAAAGTTTTGGCCTATAGTAACTTTCTGCATTTTAATGTACTGTATATTGTTTCAATATATTTTATTTACCTACAAATGCTACACAGATAGTCCTCAACTTACACCCATAACTGAGCCCAAAATGTATGTAGTGAAATGAAACATTTGTTAGGTGAGTTTTGCTACATGAACTTTCTTGCTACAGTGAAGTGAATCACTGCAGTTGTTAAGTTAGTGACACTGTTGTTAAGTGAATCTGGCTTCCCCACTGACTTTGCTTGTCAGAAGGTTGCAAAAGACCCCAGGGCACTGCAACCGTTATAAATATGATTCAGCTGTCAAGCATCTGAATGACCATGGGGATGCTGCAGGGGTTATAGATCTGAAAAACAGTCATAAGTCATTTTTTTCAATGCTGTTGCAACATTGAATGGTCATTAAACAAACAGTTGTAAGTCACAGACTACCTGCAGAAAATGTATTAAACAATTGTTTTGGATAGATATATCCTTGAGAAATAAGGCTAGTTCCTTTTTAAGCCATCAGAAGTGTTAGATAATCCTTATAAGCTCTTTCTAGATATTGTTGCTAATTGATCGTTCTGTGAAAAAAGGACTAATTCTGTTCTTTTAGGTTTTAAATTAATTCTGCACTGTTAACAGGACTAAAAAAAAAAGTACTTTCATCTTCAAAGCCAGGTGAGACAATTTAAGAAGAATACACAAATGCAGAAAATCTGATCAGTAAAAGGTGCAATTTTCACATAGCTATTTTGCACACTAAAATAAATGTATTGCCATGGCTTTTAGTATGCTGATAAGTGGGAGGGGAAATAATATGTGTGAGGGCTGAATAATAAGCTTAACGTGAGAACAACTATACTGTTGAAGTATAATAATTATAAAGAGCTAGTTTAGTGTGATGGTTAAGGCAGTAGTCTAAAAACTAGGATTCCATGAGCGCAACCAATTTTGTTGCATGTATTTTGTACAATGACAATAAAGGCTATACTACTATCTAATTCTTTCTTAGGCCCAAAGTCAGCTGGGTGACCTTGGACTAGTTACTCTTTCTCAACTCTAGGAAGCAGGCAAAGGCAAACATATGAGAAATCTTGCCAAGAAAACTCTAGAGATTTTTCCAGGCAGTCACCAAGTGTCAACTTTACTCAAAGGCACAAATAATAACAAGAAGAACAGGGTATGTTCTCACAGTTCAACAGGAATTTAAAATGTTGAGAGCATGCTGTACAATTGGAAGCTACAAAATGGCTTCCACAATGAGCTGAAATGTTCACAAAATAGCTTCCATGGGGAATGTAATTAGTCATAAGACATTCATACAACAATAAGTAACTCTGATGTGATTGCTTCCTACTGTTCCCTCTGGTATTATAGCAAATCACTCCTTTTATCTTTCCCTTTTTTCTGGGTATCTTCCAGACAAAGCACTAAGTTTCAGCCGTCTACCATTTTTATTTCCAAAGAATGTCTTTATATCTCATGTGGAACCTGAGACATTCTTGAAACCAGTGAAGATGCCCAAGGGTAGTGCTTTGCTTTGTAGCATTCAAAATCTTCTTTATATTTTTAATTGAAATCTAAATAGTATTAAAATGGGATGAGCCATTGCTTGTAAGAGCCATTATATAATGTTGTTCAAGTATACCATGGTTCCAGGTTTCTCTACAGAATTACTGGAAGGAATACATATTAGTGACTGTTTTGCATTGATTTGCTACAGAAAACAACAAAATGGAAGAAAAGTCTTTTGTTCTTTTTGTTTCTGTTTTTCTTTCACTACAGCTTCTACTGAAAAGGTAACTGTGGAACTGAGATAAGCTGAAAGGCTTAAAATTATGTCAAAAATATAAAAACACTTTTGCTTGCTTGATTGGATTTTTGAAGTTTAGATTTGATAACAGACTTTTGGAGCTTGTCACTGTTTCAAAGGTGACAAAGGATGTGAATATCATGTACATTTAATGTATGCATTGCAGAAGTGAAAAGGGGAATCGAAGAGCTGTTGATACTGCATGTCTATTACCCTATGTGTCAGGATGTCAATTTACAAGACATACTTCTGAAGATCTACTGAAAGCAGTAAGTTTAAAAATAGACAAAGTTAAATTAAAAGCTTTTGGGCATATTGTATTGTACCAAATCAAGACTTGTTGACTGAATGCTGCTTGAAATATATTAGTATTAAAAATAGAAAAACTGCTAAGTTTTAAAATGGGAACTCACATCTCTTGGCAATCTACTGTAGCTTTTGACAATATCTTTCTTGATTCTTCCTGTGAGCAAAACTTATTCCTGTCCAGGTTAACTCAAGAAATTACATTCAATTGGTTAGTTTGGCATCAATAGTGTTAGAAAATTGTTATTGTTATAACTCTAAATAATTATTAGTAATTTAAAAAGTCAAACTAATGCAATTTTAAAAAGAAAGTTAGTTCCTTACTATTCCACAAAAGCAAAAGAATTGCTATATAGATGAAAAAGGAATGTAAGGACAAATGATAAGATCATAGCAACAGAAATAAATTCAGCCAATTAGTGTGTAAGAAATTAGGCTATTCCTTATTAGGAAAGTAAAACTTTAAGTTTCTAGAATAGACATGTATGAACTAGTTGTTTATACCTGACTGTAAAATGGTTTTACTCCCTCAGAAGGGGTCAGCTGCATTCAAAGGTTTTGTTTTGTGTGCTGAATAAAACTCTTGAACTCTGTTTATGGCGTCTGATGTTTTGACCTGGGTAGGTAATAAACTACAGGGAAGAAATTATTCCAACACTACGATCAAGAAGATCATTATAGTGCTAAAAGAAACTCATATTTACTACAAAGAGACAATAATTTGGACAGCCCCCTTCCATTCATCATATCTTTTATTTTTTCCTTATGCTACCACAATATTTATTTTAGAAGAGGGTGGAATGGATAGCTTTACAGCTGTAGAAAATCTATCTGCTATACATAGAAAACAGCTACATTGATTCAAACATTATAGGCAAATATTGATATTCAGAAGGAACTTTCTCGAGTTATTTTTCTGTCAATCTCCTTTGATTTTCCTAATTTCCTAATCTGGCTTCTGTCAATGGCAGAGAGACCCAGTTTCAGAAAAAGTTACTCAGAAACACACTGCAAGCATAAAGTATGAAGAAGAGTAATCCTTAATCTCCCTAATTTGGAATAGCTAAAATAAGCGCTACTCTTTAATGCAAGCTTCAATTCTATCCAACCATCCTTTTAAAACAACTATCACTTTCTTCTGATAGTTCCATTCTTTTACTGGGTGTCCCTCCCGCCCCCCACTCCCAGGGATGATTCATTCTCCTTCTTCGTGTTATGTCCTCGACCTGCGACTGGTCTCAACTTACGACCAGCCGCAGGTCTTCCAGTCTGCCGCTTGAAGCCTTGGTAACAGGCTGTAGCGAGCCGGCTAAGCACTAGTCGCGCCTGATTGGCTAAGGCGCGGCTGGCGGGAAGCCGGCTCTTGCTGCAGCCGGATTGGCTCCCCGTTTGACAGCTCTGTATAAATAGCTGTCAAACGCGGGAGCCCCTGTCTACCGCGCTTTTCTGTTCCTGTACATAGTTTGTCTTTTGCTATTGCCTACTGAATAAACGACTACTTGTTTTAGAGCAAACCTGGTCTGGACTCCCTCAATCTCAAGATCTAACACTGGCGACGAGGGCTGGGGCCAGGCAGAGCTCAAATTGACCAGGACAGAAAAAGATTCCTCACGCAATTTTTTTTCCTTTCTCTTTTTGTTCGCGGTACGATCATGATGGGCTCAGTTCCTCCGTTCGCTCCCTTCGATGCCGCAAAGGAGACCTGGGCCTCCTTCATGGCCCGCTTTGAATGTTTTCTATTGGCGAACGACTACGGGTCGTTGCCACCGGCCAGGAAACTGGGACATTTTTTGGGCTGCGGGGGCCCCGACCTATTCGCCACCGCCCACACTGTGGCCACGCCTGCGGTGGTGTACAACCTCCCATGGGAGACTCTGATCGAGCGGCTCCGGGCCCACTATGCCCCGGTGCCTTCGCGTATGACACACAGGTTCGCGTTCCGAAGGTGCCTTCAGAAGCTGTCCCAATCGGTGGCCGACTTTCTCCAAGCGCTACGAGCAGCGGCCATTCCATGCGAATTCGCCGCCGCATTCCTGGGCGAATCGCTCTTGGAGCAATTTATTTGGGGACTGAAGGAGGTCCGCCTCAGAAGGCGCCTCCTGGCCCAAACGAAGCTGACGCTCGAGCAGGCAGTTGACGAGGCCAGGGCGTTCGAGATGTCCAAGTCCTCGGTTTTCGACCGTGACCAAGAACACCAGCCGGCACCTCGCACCTGCCTGGTGGAGGAATTCCCCCCATCGACGACCTGGACATCGAGGACCAGGTCGCCTACGTGCGGTCGGCCGGCCGCAGGCCTACCTCCCAGCCGTCATCAAACACAGGGTGACAACAGTGCTTGGGCTGCGGGGGAAAGCACCCCTGAGCCGACTGCCCCTTCCGGGCTGCCACCTGCCGCCGATGTGGCCGAAAAGGCCACCTGGCTGCCGTTTGCCATGCCGCGATGCCAGCCGACGTGCCACCCACCCTGGACAACCAGCGGCGCTCCGTGGACGGCCGGCAAGCCCAAGCGCCTCGCCCCGACTTACCGGTCCATCCGACGCCGCCTCCTCGGGTAGGCCCCTCTGATGCTGCAGCCTGGAGCTCCACTCCCCGAAGGGAGGAGCTTCTACAGGACCAACTCACCTCGCCGGGCTCTCCGCAGCAAATGAGAAGATCTGGGCGGACCCGGCGCCGCCCCGCCTACTTGGCAGACTATGCATGCTCCACTTACCTGGATTGACAGTCGAACAAGCATGCGCGGACCGAGGGGGGAAAGGGGTGTTATGTCCTCGACCTGCGACTGGTCTCAACTTACGACCAGCCGCAGGTCTTCCAGTCTGCCGCTTGAAGCCTTGGTAACAGGCTGTAGCGAGCTGGCTAAGCACTAGTCGCGCCTGATTGGCTAAGGCGCGGCTGGCGGGAAGCCGGCTCTTGCTGCAGCCGGGTTGGCCACTGTTTGACAGCTCCGTATAAATAGCTGTCAAACGCGGGAGCCCCTGTCTACCGCGCTTTTCTGTTCCTGTACATAGTTTGTCTTTTGCTATTGCCTACTGAATAAACGACTACTTGTTTTAGAGCAAACCTGGTCTGGACTCCCTCAATCTCAAGATCTAACACTGGCGACGAGGGCTGGGGCCAGGCAGAGCTCAAATTGACCAGGACAGAAAAAGATTCCTCACGCAATTTTTTTTCCTTTCTCTTTTCGTTCGATCACGATGGGCTCAGTTCCTCCGTTCGCTCCCTTCGATGCCGCAAAGGAGACCTGGGCCTCCTTCATGGCCCGCTTTGAATGTTTTCTATTGGCGAACGACTACGGGTCGTTGCCACCGGCCAGGAAACTGGGACATTTTTTGGGCTGCGGGGGCCCCGACCTATTCGCCACCGCCTGCACTGTGGCCGTGCCTGCGGCGGTGTACGACCTCCCATGGGAGACTCTGATCGAGCGGCTCCGGGCCCACTACGCCCCGGTGCCTTCGCGTATGACACACAGGTTCGCGTTCCGAAGGTGCCTTCAGAAGCTGTCCCAATCGGTGGCCGACTTTCTCCAAGCGCTACGAGCAGCAGCCATTCCATGCGAATTCGCCGCCACCTTCCTGGGCGAATCGCTCTTGGAGCAATTTATTTGGGGACTGAAGGAGGTCCGCCTCAGAAGGCGCCTCCTGGCCCGAATGGAGCTGACGCTCGAGCAGGCAGTGGACGAGGCCAGGGCGTTCGAGATGTCCGAGTCCTCGGTTTTCGACCGTGACCAGGAACACCAGCCGGCACCTCGCAACTGCCTGGTGGAGGAATTCCCCCCCATCGACGACCTGGACATCGAGGACCAGGTCGCCTACGTGCGGTCAGCCGGCCGCAGGCCTACCTCCCAGCCGTCATCAAACGCAGGGAGACAACAGTGCTTGGGCTGCGGGGGAAAGCACCCCCGAGCCGACTGCCCCTTCCGGGCCGCCACCTGCCGCCGATGTGGCCGAAAAGGCCACCTGGCCGCCGTTTGCCGTGCCGCGATGCCAGCCGACGTGCCACCCACCCTGGACAACCAGCGGCGCTCCGTGGACGACCGGCAAGCCCAAGCGCCTCGCCCCGACTTACCGGTCCATCCGACGACGCCTCCTCGGGTAGGCCCCTCTGACGCTGCAGCCTGGAGCTCCACTCCCCGAAGGACCAACTCACCTCGCTGGGCTCTCCGCAGCAAATGAGAAGATCTGGGCGGACCCGGCGTCGCCCCGCCTACTTGGCGGACTACGCATGCTCCACTTACCTGGATTGACAGTCGAACAAGCATGCGCGGACCGAGGGGGGAAAGGGGTGTTATGTCCTCGACCTGCGACTGGTCTCAACTTACGACCAGCCGCAGGTCTTCCAGTCTGCCGCTTGAAGCCTTGGTAACAGGCTGTAGCGAGCTGGCTAAGCACTAGTCGCGCCTGATTGGCTAAGGCGCGGCTGGCAGGAAGCCGGCTCTTGCTGCAGCCGGATTGGCTCCCCGTTTGACAGCTCCGTATAAATAGCTGTCAAACGCGGGAGCCCCTGTCTACCGCGCTTTTCTGTTCCTGTACATAGTTTGCCTTTTGCTATTGCCTACTGAATAAACGACTACTTGTTTTAGAGCAAACCTGGTCTGGACTCCCTCAATCTCAAGATCTAACACTTCGTATTCAATCCCTTTTGAGTTTCAGGCTGTTAACTCTAGAACTTTTCCCACAGATCTCAAAAAGTGTGTTTAATCTTTCTCAGCAGCTTTATTTTGTAGCTCTCTCTCTCAACAGACTTCCAACTGTTGTCTTCCTCTGTTGCCTAGGTAACTAGTTTCTTCCCCACCCTTCACTGCATCTGCTTAAGCAGCCCATTGCCAGTTATATCATGGCTGAAGATACAATCAGTCATTGCTTCCTTTTTCTGTATTTTGTTGCTTTATTTTTAAAATATTTTTTGTAATTTTTTAAATTACACAAATGAATTTAAGCCACCCACAGAATTTGAAAGTGGGCAGAGTTAGCACTTTCCTGATAATTTAAATGACCATACAAATATTAGATTTCACAGGGCTGGGAACAAATCAGAGACTATAGATGAGATATTGGCAAATTTTCTGTGGATCATTCTTGAATTACTAGTTGCTAGGGATTTTGGAGTTGGAAAGCAATTTTTGCATGTTCCAGCAAGTATTTTCTTAACTTAGCATCATATTTAGGATTATATTGCTCACATATGTCTATTCACTTGCAATTGTAATATGCGTTCATTATGATTCCAGAGGTTTCATAAAATAAATTAGAATATTCAGATTATTATAGCAGATTGACATATTTCAAATGAGGCAATAGGTTAACTGAAATTTCTTTTCAGAGAAATTATCTTCTTAAGAATGTTAACTACAGCCCCTGGCCATTAAAAGTATATCAATTTTTGTTATTAAAAAGAGATCTTGCAAATATCTATCTATCTATCTATCTATCTATCTATCTATCTATCTATCTATCTATCTATCTATCTATCTATCTATCTATCTATCTATCTATCTATCTCCCTATCCCAAGACTTTGGGCTGCTTATAGCAATAACAATGCAATAAAAGTAGTCAATAAATTCCATACTAATTTAAAAAAAGAGCCCCCAGATATGAATAAATATATTTATAGATCCAAAGCCCAATTCCCTAGTTCCCAAATGCTGAGTGGAATAAGAACATTTAACTGGCTTCATGAAATGCATCAAAGAAAGGGCCAATCTGACTTTAGGGCAAACCATTTCACAACAACAGACAAATAATGCAACCTGTTGCCTCCAGTCTCTGCACCTCACGATGTGGAAACCTAAACCCACCCATCCCCACACAAAAAAAATAGATAGGTTCTATATGATCCCAGATGTAATCGAGAGCCAAGTCATCAATGGCTTTACAGTGCTTTATGGTATTTAGAATTGCACATAGAAACCTCTTATGAACCAGTATCTACAAATCCGATATTATTTTCAGTGGTGGGTTGCCATTTCTTTTACTACTGGTTAGGTGCACTGGAGAAACGCTTCTGCACGTGCGCAGAAGCATCTGGGTGTGTGGGCAAAGCTTCCTGCCGCCGCTACTACCGGTTTGTCCGATCCACACTGAACCAGGATTAACCCATTTCTGATTATTTTGTTGTAACTTCTCTCACCAATGGCAACTGTCTTTTTACTAACTGTAGTTTGTTCAAAAGAATCAGTTTCATATAGTGGCTAAAGCATCTGGCTATAAACCAGAAAACCATGAGTTCTAGTCCTTCTTTGGGTACAAAGCTAGATAGATAATCTTGGGCCAATCACTTTCTCTCAGCCTTAGAAGGGAAGCAATGGCCAACTATTGCTGAACAACCTTGGAAAGAAAACCGTAGAGACTTTTCCAGTCATTCTCATAAAATTGAACATGATTGAACAAATGTTTCTTCAAGGGTAGAAAGAAAATACCAACCAGAGGTGGTATTCAGCCACTTCTGACAGGTTCTGGAGAACTGGGTGGAAATTTAGAGTTCAGACAACCAGCAAATAGGCTGGCCCCACCCTGCTGCCTCCCAGCTTCCCAGCTGATCTTCTTTTGTTGCCATGAACAGGAGAATGGAGCTGGAAAGCAGGTTAGTGGGGTGGGGGTGGGGGGGAATGGGGATTTTGCAATAATCTTCCCCCAGGAGTGGGGAGGAAACAGGGATTTTACAGTATCCTTCCCCTGCCATGCTCACCAAGCCATGCCCACCAAGCTATACCCATAGAACTGGTAGTAAAATAATAATAATAATCCCACCACTGGTCTAACCTAGAAATCCTGAAGGCATTAGTCACCATCATAAGGGTTTTTTTTCCCTCCAAAAAGAACTGCAACTATAAAGCAGTTAAAATGGAAAAAAGTTTCACTGACCAAAGCTGCTTAAGCAAGAGCTATGAATCCAGGTGGGAACTTCCCCCCACTCAAAAATTCTTCACAGTCAGTGTGATCCCCAGCAAGAGTTATCAGGCTAGTCGGATTTCTCCCTCCTCCTATTCATAGGCTCGCTGTTCAAGATGAGTCTGATCCCATCTAAATCCAATGCAGGAGCGGGAATCACATGAGGATTTTACAAGGAACAATTTATATATAAATAGTAACTCCATCTTTTCAGAGTTCAGTTTCAGACTCCTTTGTCTTATCCAATCTTTTACAGCCTCTAGACTGGTTTAATTGCATCTCCAGCTCAGCATACGGTAGCATGATGTTAACGCTGTACTTGAGTGAGTTGATTCTTCATTAATCATATAAAGTTTTAACCAAGGGATTACAAGTGCAAGGAATTCTGATTTCTGTGCTTCATTCATGCTATGCATGCACAAGGAAATGCTGCTTCAATGCAGCAAACGTTACTTTAGAAACATCAGCATATTGCGTTTAAAGGGGTGGTATGATAATGCAGGTGATTCTTGGCTATTTCCAGATTTCTGGGATTGCATCACAACAGCATGCGGCCATGATTGAGTATTTACATTCAAAACTACATAGCAAGAGCAGACTTATATTCTATTTCAAGTGCTTTACAGCTCTCTCTAAGCAGTTTACAGAGTCAGCATATTGCCCACAACAACCTGGGTCCTCATTTTACTGACTTCGGAAGGATGGAGGGCTGAGTCAACCTTGAGCAGTGAGAGTTGAACTGCCAAACTGCTGGCAGCTGGCAGTCAGCAGAAGTACCCTGCAGTACTGCATTCTCATCACTGCACCACCATGGCTTTTTGTCACCATGTATTAGTTAGAAAGGCACCTCACTTATCACTAGCTCAAACATGGAAACACTGATTTTTGAATTTTTTAAAATTAAAAACTGGAAAAGATGTGTGCTTAGCACAGAGAGAGCAAAATAAGACTCTCGGCTATTGGCTAGCAAATATGCACTGATTAGCTGACAGTTTTCTGTGTTCAGCTAATATTCAGAAAGAATAAGTGATAATTGTTTAGTGATTCTTTAGTGGTTTTCTAGATTAATTGTTAATATCGTCACTAATCTATGTACAATATGCCATACGCTAAATATATAAATAAGTGGTTCTCTGAAAATACTATAGGCCAGCAAAGTTGTAAACATGCACGTGGTTATGGTTTCTGATGTTTAATTACATTTGTAAATGCTTCCAGCTACCCACAGTAATTTTAAATTGGATTTAAATGGTTTGGCAGTGAAAATACTGATCATTTGCATATACCCAAAGAGCATAGAGGTCACTCTTAATTCAAATATTGTTTCGGTCTGACATCTTAATACCAGCTAGTTTTAAAGTTCAAGCAGCCTTCTCTAAGTTCATGTCTTCCAGATGTGTTAGACCATCTCCCACTATCTTCAGCCAGCATGATTGTAAAAGTATCTTATGATTTAGAAACATATTTGTGTTGGCATAACTCCATTTAAATCAGTGGACTACAGGAATCATGTTGGTCCCTATTTTCAATCCAGATATCCAGAGAACTAATTTCATGAATTACTGGGCTACAGTGGGAGGCCCCATGAAATCATTAAACAATTTTGAATTAGAACTGCTGTTGACACATGTTGTACAAGATTCATTAAGGCTTGAAATGCTTGCTACAGAAAGAGTGTGATTCTCTCATTACAAAATGAGAAGGATCAATGATCAGTGACTTGTATGTAGATGACACCTATGTCATAATAAACAAGAAACTAGAGAACGCGTGAAACAATAATATCTTATTGTTTTAAGGCAAAAAGAAAACAACGAGACTACCCCTTTCTAGATATCCTTATCAGTAGAGGAATGATAGCAAATTAGAAACAAGTCTATCAAAAAATGACTTAACCAAGTTTCTCATTATCAAAGTAACCACTCAACCTCCCACAAGAGAAACTGTGCAAGAAAATTATTCAGGAAAGTTCAAATTCACTGCAGCAACCCAGAAAACAAAAAAAAGGGAAACAGACTGATTATACAGCAAACAAGATGGATACCCATGCAACTTTATCAAAAAAGTGCCTGAACACAATCTACTGGAATACAAGAAGCACAAACTATGAAAAAGGATTATATTGCCATATGTCATAAATATCTCAAAAACAACCAGCAGAATGTTGCACATCATCGTAGCATATAGACCAACTATAGTCCTCAAAACATCTTAAGTAAATCCAAAGGAGATAGTAGCCCAAGATAATAAAACATCTGCATGTATGATGAAACATCTGCAAACAAACAACGAAACTTGGAGTGTACCAAGCACTCCACAATTCAAGTCTGAGCCAAATATATTCGCTTCTACTGGGATTACTAATGAATTATGTGGATATACCTAGTTCATGATCCAGTGACAACTACTGCAGTCACGAAAGGTTTTTACTTTTCCAAAATTCCTTTATCTGTAGTGCTCATTCTTTCAACCTGATCTGTCACCTTTCATCTGAAGTCATAGAAAAAGCAAATTCATTTTTCTGGTGTCACATAACTGCAGGCACATACAAACTCACACTTTTTATGATAGTAGTTTGCAGTATCTATTGAAGTTTCATAACGCTAATGTTCAAAGTGGATTTTTAAATGCTGTAAGCAACCATTATGGCACTCTAAGTAGCTTACATTATTTTTAAGGATTGCCCTCTCCTCCCCATAACTTTTTCATGCATAAAAGCTGTGGATAACAGCTGAAACCAAACTGATCACATCCTAGTTCTGCCTGTTTCAACTGATATAATTATCATGCTTGGTGGGCTATTTGCTAATTCCTTTCCAATCCTGTTAAATGACTGGAAGTTGTCACAGGGTTTAATTTGCATCACATATTTCCACAGTGACTCTTAGACCAATGCTTTCAGCTTCTAAATCAGTGATGGCTTTCACCACCTCTAGCAATTTACAGTGAATATAAAAAGTCTACATACCGCTGTTAAAATCCCAGGTTTTTTAGATTCAGACAAAAAATGAATCTCTTCAGTTTTTTTCTCCACTTTTAATATAATATATAGGCTCAGAATACAATTGAAACACAAATGCCTTTTAAGGAAAAAAATAACAATAACAATTATATGATTGCATAGGTGTGTACTGTCTTATAAGAAGAGATGAGGCTGGCTTCAGAATTAACCAATCACTTTCAAATTGATGTTAAATAGTAGTTAGTACATACCTGCCCATTTAAAGTTCAGCTGTTCTAGTAGGATTTTCCTGATATTTATTCACTTGCTTCTTATAGCAGAAATCATGGTCTGCAAAGAGATTACAAAGCATCAAAGGAATCTCATTGGAAGGTATCAGGCAGGAAAAGCATACAAATTTTTTTCCAGGGCATTAGATTTAGATTTATTAAATTTTTTAGACCGCCCTTCTCCATTGCGGGACTCAGGGCAGTGTACAGGCAATAATAAGAACAATAAGAGAAAGCATAAAATTAGATATACACCTGATGGCGAACCATGGCACGGGTGCCAGAGGTGGCATAAAGAGCCCTTTTGTGGGCATGCACACTGTTGCCAACTGCTCTTCTAATTTTCAGTGCACATATGCATGCTGGCCAGCTGGTCTTCATGGGTACTGGAGCATCAGAAAACAGCTAAAAAATGCTCTCCCAAAAATGGCCGGAAAACAGCCTGGAAAACAGCCAAAAACAGACATGCGTGCACCAGCTAGTTGGTCTTCAGGTTTCCTGTGCTCTGGCAGGTGAGCATGCACATGCCGGAAACTCGAAGACCAGCTGGCCGGTGCACGCATGCACACCAGTCAGCTGTTATTTGGGTTTCCGGTGCTCTGGTGGATGGGCAAGAACGCAAATTCCGGTTTGGGCACTCGGTGCCGAAAAGATTCACCATCACTGGGATATACCATGGAACACAGTGAAGGCAGTCCTCAATAAGTGGAGAAAAGACAACAGTAACTTTATAAAGAACTGGATCAGAGGTGGTATTCAGCAAGTTCTGACCAGTTTGGTAAATACCACCTCTGATGGCCCCACCCACATCTATTCTCTGCCTCCCAAATCACAGGTGATTGGGAGGAAATGGGGATTTTGCAGTAACCTTTCCCTGGAGTGGAGAGGGAATGGAGATTTTACAGTATTCTTCCCCTACCACGCCCACCAAGTCATGCCATGCCATGCATACCTATCAAGCCACGCCGACAGAATCACTGGTAAAAAAATTTGAATCCCACAAAATTTTATTTATTTTAATCACATTTATATCCCGCCCTTTTCCATGAAGGACCCATGGTGGCAAAAATTGATGAAAAAACAAGAACAATACTGGTCTGAGAGGCTGCAAGAGGTCTACAACAACATTAAAGGAGCTACATGTGACAACAATCTCCTGCATTCTTCATATGTCTGGGTTGTGGAATAGGGTGACAAAATGTGTTTTCTTTCTGGAAAAACATCGAACCCTGGCTACTTTTTGCAAAAAACCTACATCAGCCCTGACAAAACCATATGTGTTATGGTCTGATGAGACCAAGCTTAAAATTTTAACCACAATTCTGAAAAATGTGGTGCAAAAACAACACTGTACATCACCAAAAGTACAAAGCACACACACTGAAGCATGGCGGTAGCTGCATTATGTTTAGGGGCTGCCTTTCTTCAGTTGGAACTGGTCTTTAATCTAAGTGGAAGAAATTATGAACAGCTCCAAATACCAGCCATTTTGGCACAGAATCTTCAGACTGCTGCTAAAAT
This sequence comes from Rhabdophis nuchalis, assembly GCA_039707465.1. Classification (NCBI taxonomy): domain Eukaryota; kingdom Metazoa; phylum Chordata; class Lepidosauria; order Squamata; family Natricidae; genus Rhabdophis; species Rhabdophis nuchalis. The sequence goes on along the minus strand of CM077649.1, from coordinate 40,830,843 downwards.
GCTGGAGATGAAGACAATTTTCACCTTTCAACACAACAATGATTCAAAGCATTCCTCCGATTCAACAAAAGAATAACTTCACCAGAAGAAGATCAAAGTTTTGGAATAGACAGAGCCTATAACTGAATCCAATTGAAAATCTGTGGAGTGACCAGAAGAGGGCTGTGCACAGGAGAGGCCCTTGCAATATGACACCTTTGGAGTGCTTGTGCAAGGAATTGTGGGCAAAGATTCCCAGGGCAAGATGTGCTATGGTGGCAGATTCCTACCCCAAAAAACTGAATACTGTCATAAAATCAAAAGGTACTTCAGCAAAATATCAGATTAAAGGTGTGCTCCTATGCAACCACATTGTGATTTTTTTTTTTAGATTTTAGTATGATTTTCAATTGAACTGTACAGCTTATATGTTATATTAAAATTGGGAAAAATTCTGAAGTGATTTATCTTGGTCTGATTTTTTACATCTCAAAAACCAGGCATTTTAACAAGGACATATAGACTTTTAATATAAACTGTATATGGTACTTTTAGGAAGGAAGATAATCAGTATTATTCAACATTATTCAATAATTGTTTCTTTTTGACCATTCAGAACTGTGTTTTTTGTATGATTCTATCTTGATACATGGTACGTTAATGGGAACAGGATCGTATTTTAGTTTGCAATACTTATTTATATGCCTTAAATACAGGTTTATACAACAACTGGCTATCAAAAAATTTATAATTCTTCCCATTTGTTTATAGAATAGTATTTTTCATTTCCATGTATTATAGTAAGAAATTAGAATGCATGGGTTTAGTTAACCTTTTAAGAGTTTCAATTAGCTTCTTACCTTAAAAGTGACAGAAAACCGGATACAAATTTGTAGGGTCAAACCACTCGTACCTACCACCTTTCTCTATTAGCCTGTTAGCTAGCTGACTCTCCATCAGGACCTTGTGGATCTAACCTATTTGACCTTTCAGTTCTTGCCTCTATTTATTTCTCTGCCCTTCTCTTCAGTATATTTTTTCTCTGCTCTTGAGGCTGCCTTGCTGAGGACTTCTGATCTATTGTACTTGCTGAGCATAGTAATACTCAACACAAATGATAAATAGAAGTTAGTGATCAGCTACTCTGATGGTTTGTTTTCCACTTTTATTATAATAATAATAATAATAATAATAATAATAATAATAATAATAATAATAATAATAATAATAATAATAATAATAATAATAATAATAATAATAATTTTATTTATATCCCGCTCTCTCTCCCCGAGGGGACTCGAGGCGGGGCACAGGGTATTAAAAGCAACTAAAACCAAACAGATACAGAATTAAAACCTTAAATATAAATAACTAACTAACTAAATAACTAAGTTAAAAATAGATTAAACATATGTCCCTGCGCTAAAATCCCTCATAAAATCCCTTAATCTTAACAGAGACTATCCTATCCTAGGCCGGCCAAGCAAAAAAGATGTGTCTTTAGTTTCAGACGGAAGGAGCGGAGGTCCGTAGTTGTCCTAATATCGGGGGGAAGGTCGTTCCAGAGGGCTGGGCCCGCCACAGAGAGGGCCCTTCCCCTGGGCGTCGCCCGCTGACAAAGTCTAGTGGACGGCACCCGGAGAAGTCCCTCTCTGTGGGAGCGAATCGGCCGTGAGGATGTATGGGGCAGGATCCGATCCTGCAGGTAACTAGGTCCCGAGCCATGGAGCGCTTTGAAGATGATAACTAACACCTTGAAGCACACCCGGAAGACGACAGGTAGCCAGTGCAGCTCGCGCAAGAGCGATGTAACGTGGGCGAACCTGGAGGTGCCCATAATTGCTCGTGCGGCTGCGTTCTGGACCAACTGAAGTCTCCGGGTGCACCTCAAGGGGAGCCCCATGTAGAGAGAGTTGCAATAATCCAGTCGAGATGTCACGAGAGCATGAGTGACTGTGCGAAGGGCGTCCCGATCCAATAGGGGGCGCAACTGGCGTACCAGGCGAACCTGGTAAAACGCCCTCCTGGCCACGGCTGTCACTTGATCTTCCATGGACAGCCGGGTATCCAGGAGGACACCCAAGTTGCGCGCCCCATCCACAGGGGCAAGATGTTCGCCCCCTATGGCCAGAGATGGAATCATCTGGTTGAATCGGGCAGCCGGAAACCACAGCCACTCGGTCTTGGTCGGGTTGAGCCTGAGTCCGTTACTTCCCATCCAGATCCGCACGGCTTCCAGGCACTGGCACATCACTGCTACGGCATCGTTGGGGTGGTTTGGGGTAGATATATACAGCTGAGTATCATCAGCGTAGAGATGATACTCTACCCCAAAACCACGGATGATCTCGCCCAGCGGCTTCATATATGTGTTGAACAGGAGAGGCGAGAGGACCGACCCCTGAGGCACCCCACATGTGAGGGGTCTCGAGGTCGACCTCTGCTCTCCTGCCAACACAAATTGCGATCGGCCAGAGAGGGAGGAGGAGAACCACCGTAAAACGGTGCCTCCCACCCCCAACCCCCCCAGCCGATGCAATAGGATACCATGGTCGATGGTATCGAAAGCCGCCGAGAGGTCTAATAGGACCAGGATGGAGGAGCAACCCCCATCTCTGGCCCTCCAGAGATCATCAACCAACGCGACCAATGCCGTCTCGGTGCTATGCCTGGGCCGAAAGCCGGACTGGCGCGGGTCTAGATAGTCAACTTCCTCCAGGTGACGGGGAAACTGTTGTGCCACCACACTCTCAACAACCTTCGCCAGAAAGGGAAGGTTGGAGACTGGACGATAGTTGTTTAATAAAGCTGGATCCAAAGAGGGCTTCTTAAGGAGGGGCCTCACCATAGCCTCTTTTAGGGAAGCAGGCAAGGAACCCTCACTCAAGGATGCGTTGATAACCTCTTGGAGCCAGCCTCGTGTCACCTCCCAGGATGCCAGTACAAGCCAGGAGGGACACGGGTCCAATAAACATGTGGTGGCTCGCAGTCGCCCACGTAACCTGTCCATATCGTCGGAAGTAACGGAGTCAAACTCCTCCCAAACAAGAACCGCCTCGGGGCATTCCACTGGGCCAGCAATGGGGGCTAACTCATTCTGTATCTGAGCGGTTTTCTCCTGCAGATAAGACACAAATTCCTTTGCTCTGCCCTGTAGGGGGGCTTCCCGCACCCTCTGTTGAAGGAGGGAGAAGGTCACCCTAAACAGGGCGGCAGGGCGGTTATCTGCGGATGCTATGAGAGTGGCACAGTGATGACGTTTGGCCACTCTCAGCGCCACAATGTAAGTCTGTAAATGGGCTCTTACCTGTGTCCGGTCAGATTCAGAGCGGGTAGACCTCCATCTTCTCTCTAGGCATCTCTTGTGGCATTTCATCCCCCTCAGCTCCTTGGTAAACCAAGGAGCAAGGGTGGCTCGGCGCCGGAAGAGAGGCCGCAAGGGCGCGACCCGATCCAAGGCTCCCGTGGTCGCAGTATTCCATGCGGCCACGAGGTCCTCCATCGGGGCGCGGGTCAGGGGTACAGGAAGTGGCCCAAGCGCCGCCTGGAACCCATCTGGGTCCATCAGCCGCCTGGGGCGGAACCAAATTGGTAACTCAGGTTCCGCCTCCCCGCGGAGGGGAGCAGCGGTCGGAAAGTCGAGCCGGAGAAGTGAGTGGTCTGACCATGACAAGGGCGTGATGACTATATCCCCTATACCCAGATCACTCATCCATTGGCCTGAGACAAAGATGAGGTCCGGTGTGTGTCCACCCTCGTGGGTGGGGCCTTGAATTACTTGGGTCAGGTCCATGGCCGTCATGGAAGCCATGAACTCCCGAGCTACCTCGGATGATTCGCCCACCGTTGGCAGATTGAAATCCCCCATGACTAAAAGTCTGGGGGTCTCAATTGCCACCGTAGCGATCACCTCTAGGAGCTCGGGCAGGGCTGCTGCTACATAGCGGGGAGCCAGGTATACAACCAGCAAGCCCAACTGCCTCCCTAGGCCCCACTTCACGCAGAGGGACTCACAACCGGTAGTCTGTGGCACAATGGTTTCCCTCGGCTCAAGACCTTCCTTCACAATGACCGCTACCCCACCGCCCCTACCCAGGGCCCAGGGCTGATGAAAAGCGCGGTAGCCTGGTGGGCACATTTCAACGAGGGGGAGTCCTCCCTCATGGCCCAACCAGGTCTCCGCAATCCCAACCAGGTCCGCCCCCCCCTCTGACACAAGGTCATTAATGAGGGGGGCTTTGTTGACAACGGACCTGGCGTTGCAAAACATCAGCCGCAGGCCCTGGCTCTGTACTCCCTGACCACCTAGTCTGCGGGGGTTGTGGCACACGACCGTTTGTAGCCAACGGCTACGTGCCTCCAACCGGGAGGATGGAACCTTTGCTATTTTTCTGAAGGAGAAAGTGTTTCTTTTAATGCTAGTATTGTACTTTGGTGACTATCATTCTGGATTTAACCATCTTAATAATAATAATAATAATAATTTATTATATTTATAAACCGCCCCCACTCCCCGAAGGGACTCGGGGCGGTGTACAGGAAAATTAAAAAACCAACTAAAAACATACAATACACACAAATTTAAAAATGAATTAAACTACCCTGTACAAAATTTAAAAACCATTAAAATTACCACCCATTAAAACCCAATAAACAATTTGAGAAAACAGACTGGGGCGAGGAGCATAGATTAGGCCAAGCCGGCCTGATGAAACAAATAGGTTTTTACTTTTTGGCGGAAGGCGCGGAGGTCCTTAGTCATTCTAATATCCGGGGGTAGGTCGTTCCAGAGAGTCGGGCCCATCACAGAGAAGGCCCTTCCCCTGGGCGTCGCCCGCTGGCACTGCCTAGTGGACGGCACCCGGAGAAGTCCCTCTCTGTTTGAGCGAATCGGCCGGAGGGATGTATGGGGCAGGATACGATCCCGCAAATAACTAGGTCCTGTGCCATGGAGCACTTTAAAGATGATAATCAACACCTTGAAACGCACCCGAAAGACCACAGGAAGCCAGTGCAGCTCGTGCAGGAGTGGTGTTACATGGGAGTATCTAGTGACTCCCATAACTGCCCGCGCGGCTGCGTTCTGGACCAGCTGTAGTCTCCGGGTACATCTCAAGGGGAGCCCCATGTAGAGAGCATTACAGTAGTCCAGCTGAGACGTCACAAGCGCATGAGTGACCGTGCAAAGGGCGTCCCGGTCCAATAGGGGATGCAACTGGCATACCAGGCGAACCTGGTAAAATGCCCCCCTGGCCACAGCTGTCACATGGTCTTCTATAGACAGCCGGGAATCCAGGAGGACGCCTAAGTTGCGTGCCCGCTCCACGGGGGCTAGATGTTCACCCCCTATGGCCAGTGATGGCGTCAACTGGTTGAACCGGGGCGCCGGTAGCCACAGCCACTCAGTCTTGGACGGGTTGAGCCTGAGTCTGTTCCTTCCCATCCAACCTCTTTAGAACTAAGAGGTACTATTTCAATTTGCAATGTTGAAAGCCAACCAGTTAGTGCTAAGGTGTATCTGACAGTTCTGTTCAATTTGTGAAAAAGGATGTTTGTTTCAAAACATTGTTGGCCTGATGGCACAATTGTTTTTTTAACTGTCATTTTCATTATCTATTTAATGCAATACTTTCCTATTGGTGAAACTATTTTAATATTTCCAGTATGTCGTTCTATTGACCTGATTAGATTGCAACCAGACTGAATAAAATATGCCAGAGACTCAGATTCTGTCTTTAGCTCACATTCTGTTTTTTTCTTTATTCGATTGCTTAATTTTGAAATATTTAGTTTGATGACTTGAGTTAGTTAAAACTGCTGTCTAAAGTTACTTTGGTGATTTAGGTAGCTGTAAGGATAGCATTCTATTGATTTTATTTATTCATTTTGTCTATTAAACAAATTTATATGGTTTCTCATTGGCCAGTGGAAATCTGGGTGGCAAACAAAGATAAAAACATAATGCAATTATTAAGATCAGTTGGAAGAGATAAAACAAAAGCTGAGCCTGAATTCCCAGTAAAACTTTCATTACCTTAAATCACACACAACCACATCAGAGCTCCATTAACATCCTGACCTCAAAATTTCTGGATTTGATCCAGAAATACACTGCTATTAAATTTGATCCAGAACTATACAGCCATTAAAGTCACTCTTTTGCTTACTCCTTTCTTTTTAACGTGGGGAAAAACCCTCATAATATTTGAAGGAATTGCTCTAAATCTCAAATGTTGTTAAGGGGAATACAAAATAAATTTAAGAGAAAAATTGATGGTAGACAGACATAGTTGCCAATAGTTTTCTTATTTACAGTTATTAGAAAGTGTTAAAAGACAAAGGAGTTTAAGGTTTTAAATATTATAAGATTGAGTGGAAAAAATGGAATTATGTATATATAATAAATACATTTTACTAAAGATATGAATCTTGTTGAAATTTTAAATGAGAACAAGTGAAATAATGTATGATAAAGGGGACTACAATTTTGCTTATAATGATAGAATAATGGGATATTTGTTCTGAAATTAATATTTGATTGAAAGTATTGAGATTTGTGTTGTGTTATGTTTGAAATTTACGCAAGATAGAAATTTATGCGATGTTAAGATTACACATAATCTTAAAAAGTTTTTTTATAAAATGATGCGCCATTGGGTGTATGTCTTCAGAGAAATTATCTAGAATATATTAAGGCACTTCTAGTTCATGTTTCAAATGTGAATAAGAAATTTTATCATGCTTGTGTAAAAAAATTTAAAAGTTCAGATTAAACACATACACTGATTCAGATGAATTTAAAGATTAATATATAAGTGAGACCAGAAGTCTTCTGGTCTCACTTATATATCACCAGAAGTCTGATGGACAAACAGTTGCAAAACTTGTTTTTTATAGAACTTGCTCTTTGTTTATAAGTGTAACAAGATTATTATATGCAGAAGGATGGAAAAATTCCACCATACCTACAATGGAGGAATAGTTGGTGAAGATGATGTAACTTGCTGAGGTGGCCAAATTCACTTCTGTGGTTAGAGAAAAGAAAATATCTATATTTTTTGCTGACTGGAAATGCCTTGTGGACTTTTTGTGGAGAAAAAAATGAATTTATTTGTGGTTTTGATGATTAAACAGGATAGATGATAAAAAGAGAGACATGCTGTAACTTTAGAAAAAAAATAAAGTTATAATTGTAATTAAAACTGCTGTAAAGAAGCTGGCGAGCAGTTTATTTTTATCTTCTTTCTTTTCTATTTTTCTTTTATGTTTTTCCCCTTTCTTGTATTTTATCTGCTTTTATTATTTTTTTCCCCCCTACTTTATATGGGCTTGTGGTAGTTTTATTTCCCTTTTTAAAACTAGCATTTAATTATGCTTTTATAAAAGCAACCTGATATGTACCATGATTTAGGTTGGTGAAAGATGAGGTCACCAATGTGTGTGGGAGTGTTAGATTTTCATTCCACCTTTATTATTTATATAAATAACTTAAGGCAGTGAACATACCTAATACTCTTTCCTCCTCCTCCTTTCCTCACAACAACCAGCCTGTGAGGTGAGTGGGTCTAACGGTGAGTGGGTCTAAGAGAGGGAGACAGAGAGAGACAGAGAGACAGAGAGACAGAGAGAGAGAGAGAGAGAGAGAGAGAGAGAGAGAGAGAGAGAGAGAGAGAGAGAGAGAGAGAGAGAGAGAGAATGGCCCAAAGTCACCCAGCCAAGTTTCATACCTAAAATAGTAGAACTCAACCACTGCACCAGAATTGTTCTCCATTTTCATAATAGCTGCCTAAATGAACAGGAGAACCGAGTGAGTTAGGTTTACTAATGACATCCTGTCAGCTTTTATCCCAAAGTCTTTGCCTAATTAACAAAAAGCTGAAGTATCCCCATTAAAAATAGGTGATCTGGAGAGAGCCCAATTTAACTAATGTTCTGCGAATTTTAAAGTAGGAGCTAATAAATGGGTCATTAACAAGGTAAGAAAGTAATCTTGAAACAGAATGGAACAGAAAAAAATTGAGCCAAAGTTTAGTTGCAGTTAACCAAGCCCTGGTTTCTGTTTCAAAAAGACTGTGCCATTTTGTACTAAGTGGGTTCTCAAAATGAAAGCCTGAATATTAAAGAGAGAATATTAGAGATCAGTTATATGTCTCTATTAAAATAGCTTCAAATATTAATCTATCCCACATGAAGTAACATTTGTGAGGCAAGCTGGCAATTACAATTTCCATAGTAGTTTGAAAGGATCTGTGTCTTATATTCTGCTATTCTGAGAGGTGTCCATTAGTGATAAGGCATTGTTGGAAGAAATGTCCATCTGGGTTCAGTTCCAAGTGGGAAGAAAGACACTGGAAACATGGAGACTGCTTGGAAAGATGGTTTAATGATGGACAGGACAGGTTTGAGGTCCTGGACAAAAAAGAGTACATGGGTGAGAGTGGGAGAGAGATTTATACCCTCTCTTGGGCCCTGCCGTGGAGCTTCCTGTTCCTGTGTAAGAAATGTACTCTGATTGGTTGTCAGACTCCCATGGGCAGGGATAGATTGTCTTGAGTCCCAGGCCTGGTTGAATCTTGCTGGATGATGATGTAATGAAGGGGCTTTGGGCAATTCCTATTATGGCTTAATGGCTTTGTCCTGGTTTGCATCTTGAGTGAGGGCTAATCCTATCATGTTCTGAAGGCCATGTCTGTTGTGTTGTAGATAAACTGGCCCAGCCTTTTGTCTTGTAACAAAGGTGGGGGCTGCTTCCCAAGAGCATGTTTCTCTTTTTCTCATCCAGGGAGGTATAATATTCTGCTTTTAATATTTCCTAGAATATTTCATTCTTCTAGGAGAGGGGTGAGTGCTAACGTTCTATAGCATGTTGCAGGGACTCATAGAGTTTTATTTATTTATTTGCAATAATTTATGAGAGTGTATACTTTTATCATTCCAACATGGAGAAACTCGATGCTATTTGCCTTGATCTCATACTGGATATCTTGAAGGAAAGGAAAGGAAGGAAGGAAGGAAGGAAGATAACTTCCTTGAAAATATACTAACAACTAATTTCTTCTTTTGTTTGGTTCACTCCATGCATCTGACATTGGAAATAAGTATTTCTACATACATTTTCTCCTGTAGAATACTTCTTAGTTTTATGCTACAATATTTCATGTAATAGTACATTCCTCTCTGATAGTTTAACTGTAGTAGGCTTCTATCATAGTAGCATATTTCATTTTAAACTCAATTTCTTGGACAATCTTTTACTCATCAGTTCCTATCTTTTAATCTAACATGTCTCTTAAAATTGTTACAAAGATAAAACAAGTGTCGCAGCCACAACTTGTAAGTTCTTTCTATAACATTGATTCTGACATTTTCTTTAGTTAAAAACATACTACATAAACAATACTGTAATAATAGAGTTGAAATACAAAATAACCCAAATATGTCCAAACCAGTGGTGGGTTGCCAATTTTTTTACTACCAGTTTGGGCGCACTCACGCACTCACTCGCACAACGCTTCTGCACATGAGCAGGAGCTTCTCAAGATGCATAGAAGCATCTGGGCAGGTGGGCGGAGCCTCCTGCCACTACTACTACCAGTTTGCCTGCTCCGGGCTGAACCGGGAGCAACCCACCTCTGGTCCAAACCAAAAGTCTTTCTTTATCTAAGAAGAGACCTACAGATCTTCCTTTAAACTTTATAATCAGTTACTCCAAGGGTTATTTTGATTCCTCTTGATGCAGATAACTCAGTTGCAAGTATAATGATAATAACAGGCCCTTTCACAGTTGTAGTTTAAAGTCAAGGACTGCAATATGCAAATTAAACCAATATCAGGAATACAGAAATCGATTCTGTCCTGCGTATTTTCCATCCTGCAGTCTTATATATTTATTAATTCAGTTTGCTTTAGCCAAGATGATAAGAATGAATAATTATTATCCTATAGAAGCAGACTAACTTTATTGTTCCTAAGCTTTTCTATGGATGGTTACTTTGCCTTTTTAGGTTTAAATCAAATATTTCATAGGAGTCGCTAACATTAGCTGCTTTGAGCAAGGATAGGGCAAATAGTATCCCAAAACTGATGCGTTTGCACTTTAATTATATTGTAGACCTGATAGTGTTTTATCCTTAATAAGACTTTGTGAAGTACTGCTCAATAACTAAGTACCCATTTAATCAAATCATAATTACTGTATTATTCCCAGTGGAATTTTCTCCCAAGGAATTATGCTAAAAATTCCTGGGTAATGGGAGAAATAACTGTAAATTATTTTTAAGGTCATCTGGTCTTTCTTGTCAGCAAATAGGTTCAGTGGTGGGATTCAACATTTTTTACTACTGGTTCTGTGGGTGTGGCTTGGTGGGCGTGGCAGGGGAAGGATACTGTAAAATATCCATTCCCACCCCCACTCCAGGGGAAAGATACTGTAAAATATCCATTCCCTCTCTACTCCAGAGAAAGGTTACTACAAAATGCCCATTCCCTCCCAATCAGCCAGGACTCATGAGGCAGAGAATAGATGGGAGCAGGGCCAGTCAAAGGTGGTATTTATTGGTTCTCCAAACTACTCAAAATTTCCGCTACCAATTCTCCAGAACTGGTCAGAACCTGCTGAATACCACCTCTGGATATGTTGCATCATATTGCATGCAAATTGAGGTTTCAGGAATTTCATCATGTATCCCAATATGTGTAAACAGCTATTGATTGGAAAGATGTAGCATGCTGAAAAGTGGGGGGATCAGTCTCCAAGTCTTGGTCTTCCCCTGTGTAAAAGCACAGTACTGTCTTTGTATAATAACGTTTAAAAAGCACTGATGAAAATTGTAATCTAAAAGAAATTTCATACAACACTGAAGACAAGAAAAGTGAAAGTAAAATAGATTAGAGCTAGGCATCTTTTTAATAATGTCAGCCAAAGTGTTCCAGTCTGCAGTGTGATCACATCACAGATGAAGCCAGATTTAACAATTCATTTCACTTAATAGCAATTTCCAAGCTCAAAGAAATTCTCGTAAAAACAGAAGATGAATCAGGAAGCTTTCTACTAACCGCAAAAGCATCATCTATAAATAGCATATTTTGAGAAATCTGATGCTATCACTGACCCTGTAAAAAATGTCCCCCTTTGATTCTCTACCACCTTCTGTTTTGAGAAGAATCAAAAATACCTAGGAGATGCTGAGGATGGGACGAAAGAGACATCTTTTGCTGATTCTTCTTTGCCCTACTCCATTAAAACATAATGAAATTGCAAAGTTAACTGTGAATATGAAACATTTTATCACATTAAAATGTTCATCTTATTATGCATCGATTTAGAATAATATAGAGTTATGATTTTCTGAATAGAAGTTACATTTTGTCCCTGGAGACTGCCCAACTGAACAACTTGAACAGAAGTAGCAACACTGATAGGTAACAAAATCTCTTTCTAGTTAGAGGTACAATGAGACCTTGAGTCGCAAAAGGTTCTGATCGTGACCAAATCGGGTGATGACCAAAAAATCGGCTAAATATCTCACTCTGTTCATGAACACATCCTCGGGTGGCGATCAAACACAGCCGCAGTGATTTCCCCTTCCGTGCCTTTTTTGTGTGTGCACGCATGTGCAGTCAATCTTGTCTCCAGTCACGACCAATTTGGGTGCTGACCAAAGTCCTGGAACTGATTACGGTCATGACCCGAGGTCCCACTGTAGTCCTGACTTTACAACCAGCTGCTTAGTAACTGTTCAACGTTATGATGGACCCGAAAAAGGGACTTATGTCCTAGTTTTGAAGATCCCAATATTTAGCACCCACACCCCATTACATAACTGTGTTTTAGGTACTCAGAAAGTGGCCAGCATTTATAGTGTTTTTCCCCCCAGAAACAGGCATTTCCTTTTGGTTTCCAGCAAAAAAACACCCTATTTTTTTAAAAAAATGGGTTCACTTAACAACCATGATGTTCTTACAATCCCCAAGTTTGCTGAATGAGTTTATTTTTAAAAAAGGTTATAAAATTGTAAAAAGCATAGTAAAATGTTAATATATTTGCTCTTGATGGCTCCATAGCAGTGGTGAAATTCAATTTGTTTTACTACTGGTTCTGTGGGCATGGCTTGGTGGGTGTGGCTGGGGAAGGATACTACAAAAATCTCCATTCCCACCCCACTCTGGGACCAGCCAGAGGTGATATTTGCCAGTTCTCCAAACTACTCAAAATTTCCAGTTATGAATTCTCCAGAACCTGTCAGAACCTCCTGAATGTCACCTCTGCTCCATAGTGTAGTTTTTGTAGTAAACAAGGTCAAAAGACATCATGTTCTTGTTGTAAAGTAGAATTGAATATGGACTCTTGAAAGCCTGCCAGAATTACTATGCATTCTATCTTATCCCAAACAAAATCAGGATGGATTGTTTTCATTTTCTCATCTGATTAGTCTTTTTCCTCCCTTAATGATTCATCATGGGCTGCCCTCTTCACAAGGTCAGATCTAACATTCTTTCACACATAGTTAAATGTAATTGGTTAGATAATACTACAACGTTAAAATACAGGATTTTAGATTGACTAATGGGAGCACATAACTGTAATACTTTGATGAACATTTACTTCTCATCACCATGGAAATTATAAATCTGTAGTGAAAGTCAAACCTTGTGTTTATCATTGAGTAAAATAACTGTGTGGTTATTGAAAGCAAGATCTGTAGGCTTTCTCATGGCTGCTTATGGATGTAATAGAATAAAAAATGTTAGATGAAATATGAGGGACCATCAATTGGAAAACATAGCAAAAGCAAATTTCTCAATTCATGTTACAGAAAAATTCATATATCTATATCACATATATATCTTGAACTAAATGAATGCAAAATCACTACATTAATGTCTAAAATAATAATTAGTTGAAAAGTGAAATCATCTCCCTAGAACCTAGTAACCACCTTTAAAGTGCTCCATGGCATGGGACCTGGCTATTTGCAAACCACCTCCTGCTACCTAATACCTCCCACCGACCAGTCCGCCCCCACAGAGAGGGCCTCCTCAGGATGCCGTCGGCTAGGCAATGTTGGCTGGCGACTCCCAGGGCAAGAGCCTTCTCTGTGGCTGCTCCTGCCCTCTGGAATGACCTACCCCCTGACCTTCGCACAATCACGGACCTGCGCCTTTTCTGCCGGGCTTTGAAGACCCATTTATTTCATGTGGCTGGCCTGGCGTAGCTTTTAATTGGTTTTAGAGAGGGCTTTTATCAAAATCAGGCGTACCATTTAATAGATTTTTAATTGTATTTAATTGTTTTATATTAGTGATTTTATACTAGTTGATTTTTATTGAGGCCTGTACACCGCCCTGAGTCCCGCTGGGAGAAAGTGCAGTATAAAAATTCAAAAATAAATAAATAAATAAATAAATAAACTAAACCTAAAATGGGTTAAGTGACACTTTTCTAACCCATTTTGCTGCCCCGCTCACTCACACACCCACATGTAAGTGTGATTTAGAGAGTATTAATATTCCCCAGTAATTCCCTTCACCCAGCCTCAGAACTGCCCCAAATAAATCACAACAGGCCAAGATTAATCCACAAGGAAATGACTAATAGTCCATAAAACAATGGAAAGTTGCTCCAACAAATAAGTCCACCAAACAAACTTAAATCCACCAGGCTCAACTGAAATACACTCACAAGAGCTCACTCAGCAAGAGAAATTCAGAGTCCCCAAGGCACAATGTCAAGCATGAGGAACAAACACAGCCAGAAACCAAATACCATGTTCCTAGCAATGCCTCCCTCTCCATTAAGATGGGCAGGGCCTTCTCCTGAGTATTCTGGAAGATCTCTGTTGCTCTTGTCTTTTCTCTGTCCTGCATGCTCTCAGATCCACCATAGAAGGTAGCTCCTTCTTCTCTTTACTTATCATCTGCCCCTGCAAACTGTCACCAGACAAAGCCTCCCGTAAATCTCTTTTGGCTCGTGTTCAGAGTCATTAATTAACCCAGTTCCTGACATGCCAGAAATGAGCTCCTCCTCCCTTGAGCTGACCTCTGAGGAAGAATCTGAGTCATTGTCTAAGGGAGACATCACACCCATCCACTTTCCATATTCTATTTGTTTTGTTAAACATTTGTCAATACATCAAAAAGCAAACATAACACAGTCTTCCTTGATTTGATAATGAAGTCAATTCCCAGTCATCAATGCCTCAGGGTTGCAGATGATTCTTATATAGACTGAACAGCCACAACAACCATCCTAAGGCAATATAAAATATACCGTACATCTAGTCGTTTTCAAAAGCAAGTCCATATATAGAATGGCATAGAATAGTTAAAACACCAAGTCACCATTAGTCTAACTGAACATGCTTGTCCCCCAGAATAGAAATTCCAATAGAGCAGACTTCCTAATTGCTTAAAAAAACCTTAGTACATTCAGCCAAATGTACAGGGCTTTTTTTCTTAGATCTTCTCTTCAGTGGGTAAAGGGTGGAAACATGCTCACTATTCTTCACTTTATCCAAACACTTGGCAAATCCCTTTTGGAACCAGTCTATGAATAAAATATATGACTGCTACAAGCTAATCAGTTATATATTAGGGGTTCTCTCCTTAATTCATTTCCTATTTTTCCACAGCTTGCCCAGATTTTTCACCCTATTCTGGCCTGAATAGCTTCATCTTTTGAAATAAAATTATTAATATATAATGGGTAGTAGCAGAGTAGGAGTGTTAAATAATTAATCAAAAGCAGGATTGGCAACCTGGGACTCCAGGGAAAATGCCTATCTCCGTTCTTGTCAAAAACTGTTATAGTGTAAACCTACACTTATGCTTAATATGCTTTAAACACACATACACACACACACACATGCACAAAACAAGGCAAGCACTGAAAATTCTAGCTCTGTTCAAACACATGACATGGTTCCAGTCCCTTAGTATTATTACATTGTTTATTATCCCAAAAAATTTAACAAAGCTCTCCAGCTACCCAACAACTACCATTCCCGAATGAATGCAAAGGATGAAGAATAGTCTTTGTTTTTTTTAATACACAGGAATATTTCTTTGTTACCACCCTCACTGCTTGTTCCCTTTTAATGGTTTGACTGCTGAGTGCCTAGAGCATTTAAATGTGCATGAAGTGGGAGGTTGCTGAAAATAAGTCACCAAATGCATGGCAGCTATTCAGTAGTTCAGAGTCCCTTAGAGAGAAAAACTTTTTAAAGGGTACTGTTTTGGAAAATGACAGTTGATTCTTTCCCCCGCAACAGCCATGAAACACTTGCATTATGAGGAAAAACAATGTGAGTGTTTTAAAGTGCTAGAGATGTAGCTCCAGCCATGGCAGCAAGCCACCAATGACCCTTGACTTGGAGAAAGAGAGACCCTGGAGCTAGCCAAAGGCAGCAACAACATTGCCACTGATGTGACACAAGAAAATGAAAAGTGCCTTTATAGAGTGTTCAACCTGCTGCAAATCCATCAATTCTTTAAGGTTCCTTTAAACAAGAAGAAAAAAGATGGGTAACAACACATCTGGGGAAAGGAATGGCATGGATTTTTTTTGGGTAAGTAATAAAAACATCAAATTAAACGGCATCACCAAGATTGCTAAAGATACATAAAGTGTATTGTTTATTGAAGATACATGTCCTGCACCTCAAAAATAATAAGACCTCCCTGAAAATAAGGTCAAGCACTTATTTCGGGGGTTCAAAAGAACATAAGACCCTGCCTTATTTTTGGGGAAACACGGTATTATATAAGGTATATACTTGATTCAAATCCATTGGTGCATTGATAACTTTCAAACTCACAGCAGTCTTTGAGTTTCAAGGAAAAGTCAAAGGATTGTAGCACTGAATGGCCACAGTTTAGGTGATGAGAAAGGGTAAGAATTTTATCATATCACAGGACTGTACGGCAAATGGTGGAAGCAACTTTCTAGAACAGAGTTTAGGAAATTTGGCAAATTTAAGATATGTGGGCCTCAACCAGCCAAATCAAAGTCCTATAGTCGCCTCTAAGAAGGAATTGTCCTTATATGGTGATCTTCTATCCATTCCTTATTCAAAGAGGCTCTGAGGAATTGATCTATTTACTGGTTTCTTGAACTTTGATGCGATCATTGGGTCCAGTTTTGCAAAGCCATCTTCAGTTCACCATGGAAGTTTGCCATGAAAGCTCCAATTTTTTACATCATTAAAACTGAGAAATTTTGAACTTGTTTTTGAGGAGAACAGACACTGCAAAACAAGAGACAGTAGGGGGGATTCCTAAGGGCCAAAAAAATTGTACCTATGTACTCTAAGAAGAAGGGCAGTTTAAGCAAAGTTTTAAAAATACCCTGCATGGATATATAGGTAGTCCTGGACTAACAATTATTGATTTAGCAACCATTCAAAGTTATGACTTAGGTCCAGTCCACTAATGACTACAGTAGCATCCCTGCGGTCATGTGATCACAATATGGCACTTGGCAACTGGCTTGCATTTATGACAGTTGCAGCACTCCAATGTCACACGATCAACATTATAAACTTCCCAACTCTCTTCTGACAAGCAAAGCCAAGGAGGAAACTAGCAGGGAAAGTCAAAAGTCATGGTGATGTGATGACTTGCTCAGTGATTGTACCTCTTAATGAATTTTCTAGTTTTCCAATTTTTCAGAATGTTGGACAATTTTACCAGGAATTGTCAAACATGGGAAAGCAGTAGTAGGGTAAGTGGGGTCCCAGTATGCTGGCTGATTATTGCTGGACCTTTAGTGAAGTTATTTCTGAGGTAAAATTCAGTGAATTACAGTAATCACTTTATGGTAATCCAGCCACTCCCATTTTATTAAAACAACTGATATAATATTCCTGTATTCTTTTCATTCAAAATGCAGTACACGTTAGTTTAAAAAATGGAATGTGAGTCTTAAATGTTTCAAATTTAGTAAAAATCTGTTTTCTTTTGTTAATAGTATAGAGAGAGAAAGGAAAGGAAGAGAATGAGAATGAATTACGACCACAATTTGAAACTAAAATTTCCATCGCTAAGCAAAACAGTTGTTAAGTGAGTTGTGCCCCATTTTACAACTTTCTTGCGACAGTTGTTAAGTGAAATATTGAATTGGTTGTCAAAAGGTTAAAAAAGTTGATCACATGATCTTGGGACACTGTACCCATCTCAAATACATGCCAGTTGCCCAGAGGCTGAATTTTGATCATGTGACCATGGTGCAATGTGAAAAACAGTTATAAATCATATTTTCATTATGATTAATTTATTACGTATGTAAGAAAAATGGCCATAAATAGACTTTAAATAAATAAATTCATGTAAAACCAAAACAAAATACAAACTTAAATTCACTTCTTCTGGCCAGATAATGTCAATATGATAATAATCATCTAGCTATAGCTATGCACACATGTGCATGCATGCACACGCATGCACACACATACAATTAAAGAAATACACCCCCATATTATTTATATTTCTCATGCAAGCCAAGTTATTTAAATTAAAAAAGTTATATGCCACAGCTTCATTATAATGAAAAATCATCCCTATAACCTGTTAAATTTTCTAAGCAGAAACTTGGATGGAATTGGACTGAGGCCAGTACAAAATGTGTGCCAGCTACTGATTTTTTAAAGGCACTATATTCAAATAATAAATAGATTTTTTTTCTTTCTCTGGCCAGCTTTTTCGCATAATAAAAAATGCATCTGTCTTCTATGTATCTCATATAGTCAAGAAAGATCAATCTGATTAGGTTCACAAGATCATCAAAATATTTAATTGTGAACCGAAAGACAAATGAATGGCCAAGAATAACTATTCGTTCTCCTTTGGGAGGGATGGAACAGCAGCTGGAATTTGTTGGCCCCCTGTCTATCTCTAATTGAAAATCCATTATTAAATCAAATATTCAGTGCAATTGTCAAAAAAATGGGCTGGACTTTTCAATATTTGCATCAAATCTGAACTTTGATGTTTCCCTCTGATTATGCCTCGAAATGTGTTAGATAGGCTTCTAACATTTTATTAGCTTTCTGTAAAGTTGTTATAGCATTTTCAGAAGCAGTTTGCCTGTCATCTAATTAGGAGATGCCACTTCCTACTTTATCAGTCTTGGCTGCAATTGTATCAACAGATGCTTGAAGTAGACTCATTGAATTTTTCATTTATTTAAACTCAACATTCATGTTTTTATTCATATGCATATAATTTTAAGCTACTGCACAATATTTTGGAGATGGTAGATGCCCTAACACCCAAGGAGACATATTGCTTACTACTACTTTTCTAAGGACAAAAAGAAACCCCTACTAATCAATTGTGAATCAGGTATTCCCTTTGAAATGTAGCAGGATTGAGTTCTTATTTTAGGGCATCACAAACAAGATGAAATATTTAAAATGATTACAAAATAATGTATTTATATATGTAAGTGGCATATCATCAGTTTAAATGAATTCTTGCATAGCAATTGCCCGGAAAAATATACAATATCCATAGTAAAAGCAAAAGATGCATGGAACAGGATTCAAACAAATGCAGCATTGAAATAATCATAGTAGTTAAGAACTATCTATCCAGACCCTTATAGCCTCTGGACACCAGGAACAGACCTCCAGGAATATCCAATCCAGCACAGAGAAGTAATATAAAGCTGAATATCATCAGGCTCCACAATACTCCATGCTATTGAATGACATCTCCATAAACCTGATGGTAAATGTTAAAAAATAAGGGAAAGAGGACCAATCCCAAAGCACACAACAAGTGAACTGATTCGGGAGGATGCTCAGGTCGATAAGATGAAGAGTGCACATGGGCTGTTCCATTGATTGGGTATCAGAAGCAAGGGGGGAGTACAGGTCAAGAAGGGTGCATGGGCACCATGGGGATGTGTAAGAGATGTTTGACAAATCATGTGCATGGGGTCACAAGGGTGTGTGAGTGGTATCATACCGGTCGGGGGGGGATATGGGTTGGGAGTTGCTTGAAAAAGGTGCCATGCAGGTCAGGGACAATATGCAGGGGAAATATGGGTTGGGAATGGTGTGTGGAGCTGCCCAAGAGCAGCCACATTGGTTGGGGAAGAAAATGAAGATCACATGATTGCAGCAGCAGCAGCAACCAACAGCACAGAACTAGTCATAACTTTCTGAAGTTTCATTACTTCAAAGATCTCAGATTTTGGACACATTCTGTATTTTAGCCCATTTGAGGTACCTTGGTTAAAAAATTGTTGCCCTATGATTCACTGTTTAATTCAGGAAAAAAATAATGAGATTCAAAGGTTTTAGTGGTATGTAAATTTCAAGCTAGGATCAAATCTTTGTTATTGGAAACACTGGACAGTCAATAAGACACAACATCACACATGTAAGTTATGTTTTGACAAAAGTTTTAATTTGGGGGGTATTTAAGATGCAGCAATCATGAAGTAGTATTATGTATACGGTCAGATCCAAATTTCTTAAGAGTGGTTAGGGATTTTGGAGATTAAGGATTATTTTATTGTTGCTTTACACAATGTGTTAAAATTATCCTATGGGTTATTTGTTGCCAAAATGCAGTGGAGGGTCACAGCTCTGAAACTTGGTTTGCTAGCAAGTTTCAGGAGTGTGATTTCCAATGACACAGGTGAAGGAGGAAGTTGCAATCAGATTTAATAGATTTTGATAACAAGTCACTGTGATTTCTGAACTTTGTAGTACAGAAAGTGGCATTCGTAGCTGGAGTTGCTGTAACTGCTGGTGCCAGCATTAAAAATAGCAAAACACTTCAGGGATGTAAGCAGCGTTGCTGTTGATCTTGTTCTTTTATTTTTTAAGCTGGTCCCACTTTTTGTTTTGTTTTCCCGGCTTCCCTTGGTCATTTCATTTTCAGCTTCAGCTTCTACAGCAGCTGAACCATTTAGGATTTTCATTTTCCATTAAGGAACTATTTCTCGATCTATTTCTTGTAATAGAAAATGAAATTTCTAAGTGACCAGCCAACAAAGAAGAAGTAAAGATAGAAGAAGTGGTATCTGGGTTGAAATGTTTTAAAGGATTATTCTCCTGAGATTTCCTATTCTTTGCATCACTTTTTACTTGCCTGCTTTTTGTCTTCAATACCCTTGGGTGGGTGGGTGGGTGGGTGGGAGAGCAACAAGGTCTTTGCAGTCTTTTCACACCTGCCCACCCCCCACCCCCGAAGCAGATTGGAATATATTAGATTATTTTATAAATTACTTCTAATAATGAAAATGAAGGTTTTGGATTCTCTGAAAAGCTGTATGACAAATTAATTTAACGCTAAGTGAAATGAGTTTTGGGAGCTCAAGCAAGCCATTTAAAAAACTGCCTAGCATTACTTATTTGTCATTGCAAAGGTGCAGAGCCCCCGAGATCATTAAAAATTAATGTTGCAGCAATAAGGAGTTGCCACATACCTAATCAGACCACTGTTTCGTGGCACTATTTAGTACCCGCTAATGGCACAAATGAGCTCTCCTACAAACAAGTTTATTTCACTGGGAATCGGCTATAGTGAGGTGAGGCAGCTAGAGTATCACAGATGAACACTCCGGCATGGCATTTTTCCTCTCTTTCTTTATACCCTTATACTTGTTTCACCTATCAATCCACATAAAATATTAGACATTTTACTACAGATAAGCATTTCTTCCATGAACAGTATATTCCGTCTAGCCATGAGCTCCAGTTCCAGACAAACTGACACCAGTCACAGCTCTCAGGCTGTGAGATTCATTGAGAATCTCAAAGTCAGCATATGATCTGTTCCTGTTAACTCTAGCCTGGGGCCTCCCTCTCTAGTTTTAAAATGGCTGTTCTACCATCAGTGAGGATGATCTGGCTGGCACCCAATCCCCATCTAAAGTGAATTCTATGTCTATTTGACTAATTCATCCAATCAGGGACAACCTCCTTCGAAGAACTCCTGCCCCAATTATTATTATATGTTCAGAACACTTTGTGTTCAACTCCCAGAATTCCTCAGCCAGCAAAACTGGCTGAGTAAAGCTGATTGAGGAATTCTGGGAGTTGAAGTCCACAAGTCTTAAAGTTGCCAAGGTTGGAGACTCCTGCTCTAGAGGATGTTTGTACACACTGACATCAAGTAAAAGCCAGTCTAGAGGACATTTCAGAGTAAGGCAATAACTGACCCAGTTGAGTGGGCATCACTGCCTCTGCAAAATAGCCTGTGAACTACTGCAGCCCAGTGATGTAAAATAAAGGTAAAGGTTCCCCTCACACATATGTGCTAGACTTTCCTGACTCTAGGGGGCAGTGCGCATCTCCATTTCAAAGCCAAAGAGCCAGTGCTTTCCAAAGACATCTCCGTGGTCATGTGGCAGACATAACTAAATGCCTAAGGTGCAGGAAACACTGTTATCTTCCCATCAAGGATGGTTCCTATTTTTTCTACATGCTTTTGAATTGCTAGGTTGGCAGAAGCTGGGACAAGTAACGGGAGCTCACTCCATTATGTGGCGCTAGGGATTCGAACTGCCGAACTGCCAATCTTTCTGATCGACAAGCTCAGCATCTTAGCCACTGACCCACCGCATTGCTTCCTGAGCCACTGCATCCCTTCTGATGTAACATACACCTGCCCAAATGGGTGGGAACAATAAATAATATGGGGTGGGGAAGGAAACTGTACCATAAAACCATAACAGGAAAATGAAGTTTGAGATTGCATTTGCCATGTGAGAAGAGAGGAGAGAGTGCTTTTTATTTGTTTCTCTTCTCCAAAATTGCCTACAGGGCTGTTTTTGGCAACAGGAGAAATGGGAAGAGTGGATAAAATCTTGGTATTCATGACCTTCAATTTTCTCAAACTCCTGTGTTTATTACATTCAAGGAGTTTACCTTGCTTTTTAGGCAGCTAATACCCAACTGCTATGCAAAGAAGATTAATTCAACTGGAGAAGGGATCCCCCCCACCCCCGGCCAACTTTAATTTGGCCATTTATATCCTGCCTTTGTATGGTAAACTCTAACAAGCAAATAAACCAATGCATCATTTTCAAAACAACAAATAACCCTAAAGAACAAAAGAATAATAAATACAGCCTCTAAACTAAGTACCGTACAATCAATATTTTAGCAGACTAAGATACATTAAAGCCTCTGATTAAAAATGCTCAACATATAGCAGAATTTGGCAACAATTTAAAAGTAGAGTAAAAGGCAGTGTAACACATTGGCTGGAAGAGTGTTCCATAGAGCAGGGAGTACAATTGATAAAGATTTCTCGCTTTGGTTGAAACAGATTGGAGAGGGAGGGAGAGAAAAGAAGTAACTTAAGGGTAGACACAAAGGAAGGAATTAAACAGAGGGAAGCAATGAGGTGGTAGTTTTGCATAAAATTTGCATATAACACTTTATATAAATAGATGCACATTTGGAAATGATTACTGCAGCTGAAATAGAAATGTAATTCTTACCATTCTTTACAACTGTAAGAATTATAATATTGACTGGGTAATCTTTCAAATGGCCAATGCTTCTTGAAATAGCTTTTTGATCAGAATACAGAATAACAGTGCTGGAAGGGAGCTTGCAGGTCTACTAGTCCAATCCCCTGCTCAAGCAGGAGACCCTATGCCATTCTGGACAAATGGCTGTCAAACTCTTCTTAAAAGCCTCCATTGATGGACCCATAGCTTCTGGAGGCACGTCGTTCCACTGATTAATTGTTTTCACTGCTGGGAAATTTCTCCTTATTTCTAGATTGGATCTTTCCAGTGGTGGGATCCCAAATCTTTTTCTACTGGTTCTATGAGAGAGTACTTTCTGTGGCCACCTAACGCGTGCTCTGCATACCCTACACAGCACTCAAAAACCGCCCTCAGTTTCAGCGCTGGTGAGTTAAGCTGTTGTTTAGCTCAGCTGAGGCACAGCAATCCGCTCTGCATGAGAATCAGCTAAGATAAAAAAACAAGGGAATGTAGGACAGGAAATGACGGAGGCATTCAGAGGGCGAAGGGCAACCAGAGGTGGTATTTGCCAGTTCTCCAAACTAATCAACATTTCCCCTACCGGTTCACCTGAACCGGTCCTAACTGACCAAATATTGAATACCTCTGGATCTCTCCTTGATAAACTTTCATGCATTCCTTCTTATCCTATCCTCACATGCTTTGGAGAATAGGTTGATTTTCTCATCTCTGTGGCAGCCCCTCAAATATTGGAAGACTGTTACTATGTCCTCCCTATTCCTTCCCTTTGTTAGATTAAACATACCCAGTTCCTACAACAGTTCATCATACCGTTTATCTCATTTTAGATCACTTTGGGTAAAAATGATTTTCTGCTGCTAATCCTAATCAATTTACAATTTTCTAAAATAAAATTATATTTACATTTAACTGGAAGTGTATTTCCAGGCAACACTGAATAGAGTTCCTCGGCTCTATTAAGAGTTATTATTTCCAAAGCTTTTGTTTTATCTCCAAGTTGCATACCTTCAAATGCCATTTGGATGGGAACAATGGCAAGAGCTTGTAATCAACCCAGAGCAGTGGTGGATTCCAAATCTTTTCATACCGGTTTTAAATTACAAAATCTGCTATCATCCCATTATGATTAACTAATTGTGGATTGTCTGCATTCCCATTATGATTAACTAATTATGGATTGTCTGCGTTCATTAATGATCCTTTTTCCCCTTATTTTTCTTAGTAAGTTCTAGAAAAATCCAACTATAAATATTTTCCTCCAGGAACTGATGTAAACTTTAAAAAAAAGTCAAATTAGACAGTTATATACATCCCTATATTATCTTTTGGGTTTAGAATTAATATAATAACACCATTAGAATTATTATATTATTATTAGCACACCATAAAAGGATAAAAAATAGTAACTGAAGAAATTAAGGCATGAGGTAAAGAAAAACAATGGGAAATATAACTACTG
Organism: Rhabdophis nuchalis; assembly: GCA_039707465.1. Classification (NCBI taxonomy): domain Eukaryota; kingdom Metazoa; phylum Chordata; class Lepidosauria; order Squamata; family Natricidae; genus Rhabdophis; species Rhabdophis nuchalis. Next base: position 40,806,931 of record CM077649.1, on the reverse strand, counting down.
TAAATTTATATATCACTGACTGTATATGTCATATCTTTTTGTTCTTGATTCCAGCCTATCCAGACAAGCTTGATACATTACCTTTTTTTCTTTAAATTTCCCTCCTCTTTCTTTTTAAGGCTCATTTCAATTTCACCTGACTACATTTTCCTGGTTTCCCCCTTCCTCTGAACCATTTCCTTCATCTTTCATTTATTTCTTTTGTGAGGATTCATTATACCATAAAAGCATAAAATCATTGAGGGGACATTAAAACATCAGTAAGGCATTTGATAAAGTAGACCATAACCTACTATTAGATAAAGTAGAAAATTGTGGGTTAGACAGCAGCACCACCAAATGGATTCGTAACTGGCTGACCAACCGCACTCAACGTGTAGTCCTCAATGGAACTGCATCTACATGGAAGGAAGTATGCAGTGGAGTCCCCCAAGGCTCTGTTTTAGGCCCAGTACTCTTTAACATCTTCATCAACGATTTGGATGAGGGGATAAATGGGGAACTCATCAAATTCGCAGACGACACCAAGCTGGCAGGAATAGCCAACACTCCAGAAGATAGGCTTAAGATACAGAAGGATCTAGACAAACTTGAACATTGGGCACTGTCTAATAAAATGAAATTCAATTGTGAAAAAAGTAAGGTCCTACATATAGGCAAGAAAAACCAAATGCACAAGTACAGTATAGGTGGTACCTTGCTCAATAGTAGCAACTGTGAGAGGGATCTCGGAATCCTAGTGGACAACCATTTAAATATGAGCCAGCAGTGTGCAGCAGCTGCCAAAAAAGCCAACACAGTTCTAGGCTGCATCAACAGAGGGATAGAATCTAGATCGCGTGAAGTGTTAATGCCACTGTATAGTGCCTTGGTAAGGCCACACTTGGAATACTGCATACAGTTTTGGTCGCCACGATGTAGAAAAGACGTGGAGACTCTGGAAAGAGTGCAAAGAAGAGCAACCAAGATGATTAGAGGACTGGAGACTAAGACATATGAAGAACGGCTGCAGGAGCTGGGTATGTCTAGTTTGATGAAGAGAAGGACCAGGGGAGACATGATAGCAGTGTTCCGATATCTCAGAGGGTGCCACAAAGAAGAGGGAGTCAAACTTTTCTCCAAGGCACCTGGGGGCAGGACAAGGAGCAATGGGTGGAAACTAACCAAGGAGAGAAGCAACTTAGAACTAAGGAGAAATTTCCTAACAGTAAGAACAATTAACCTCTGGAACAGCTTGCCTCCAGCAGTTGTGAATGCCCCAGCCCTGGAAGTCTTTAAAAAGATGTTAGACAGCCATTTGTCTGAAATGGTATAAGGTTCCTGCCCATGCAGGAGGTTGGACTAGAAGACCTACAAGGTCCCTTCCAACTCTGCTATTGTATTATTGTATTGTATCTCAGAGGGTGCCACAAAGAAGAGGCAATCAAACTATTCTCCAAGGCACCTGGGGGCAGGACAAGAAGCAACGGGTGGAAACTAATCAAGGAGAGAAGCAACTTAGAACTAAGGAGAAATTTCCTGACCGTAAGAACAATTAACCTCTGGAACAGCTTGCCTCCAGAAGTTGTGAATGCCCCAACCCTGGAAGTCTTTAAAAAGATGTTAGATAGCCATTTGTCTGAAATGGTATAAGGTTCCTGCCCACGCAGGGGGTTGGACTAGAAGACCTACAAGGTCCCTTCCAACTCTGCTATTGTATTGTATTGTACATCCTTGGCTTACTCCTGGCTCATTGTTGACCTATTTGTTAAATGTTCCCTTGATTCTCACATAGGCTTTATTTGCATTATGTTACATTTTTATTAATACTGTTACTGCATTTAGCACTCATCTTCAAATCCAGCCCAAACTCTAATTCAGGTAGTATACAAATAATAATTATTTCCTACAGTTGTATGTTTCTCAGTTCGCTGAAGAACCAAAATCTGGGTTGCACCCCCCTTCTGCTCAGCAGAACATCCCAATTTTTTATTTACTGTTTATATTGTTTCAGTCAGAATTATCTCAGACATCTTTTCTACATGGTAACAAATTATCTACATATAGTTTTTTGCATTCAGTTTTGAATGGGGAAAAAATTCTTCCAAACGAAGAGAGATGCAGACTTCATAATCAAGCCCAAACTATATTTTAACATTTTTACACTTAGGTTGTTTACTCCTAGAACCTTACAAGTTTTCATTATTCTTACAGCATCTATGATGTTGTTTTCATCACTTTTTCCTTAGGCGCTAGCATTCATAGCATTCATTTCAATTCCGTTCTCAAATGTATCACTCTTATTTTTGTACAGAGCTAAAAAATATCTCTTCCAGCCTTCCTTTATTTTAGCTTCTCTCAAAATCATTTCTTTCTTTTTGTTTTCAATTTTTTTAAAGTCTGTTAGAGCAGCGGTCCCAATCTTTGTGGTACCAGGAACCAGGATCTTATCCATTTCATCACGTCCAATTTTCAGTGATTCTGTGCATAGCTCTCTCCACATTTTTCAGTCTTATACAGCTTCTTTGAATTGTTTTATGCTCCAGTTGGTGTCAACTTTGATGGTGTCCAGCCATTATGTTTTTTGTGTGTGGCCTTGTTTACTTTCTTGCTGATCATTCCAAGCATAACAGCCTTTTCCATTGAGTTTGATCACATGACTTGGTCAAAATATGTTAAGGCAGAATTTTGTGATTCTTGCCTCCAATGGTATGTCTAGTTTTATGTACTCCAGTACTTGCTTGTTTGTCACCTTGGTTGTCCAAAGAATGTGCAGTAAATTCTCCAACATCACAGCTTGAATGAATTGATTTTTTTCCTGTTTAGCTTTTTCCATAGTCCAAATTTCACAACTAAAGGCCACTATGAAAACACAATATTGTGGACTAGTGATTGTTTCCAGACAGTTTTACTTGCTTTGCCATAAACATGCTCATCATTTTGTGATTTGACACTTGATTTCTGCACTGCATTTACTACTTTGATCAGTCTGTGATTCCAGGAAAGTGAATTATTCCCTGCATTTAATCTTCACTGTCAGTTGTTATTTCCATTCCTTGTAGTGGTCATGGGCTTTTTTGGTGGTAGTGAGGCCAAATTTCTCACTTTTTTGTTTAATCTTTTTCATCAGGTGTTTCAGGTCTACTCTGGTTTCTGAGAATTGTGATATCAATGTATTGAAAATGGAGAAGATATATTATATACCAGACTTACTGTATTTTTTGGAGTATAAGACACACCTTTCTCCCCCTAAAAAGGGTGAAAACTTTGGTGCATCTTATATACTGAATGTAGTCCCACCCGCCCACCGGCCCCAACCCTTTGGCCTCTGCCTCCCAACAATTTACCTCTTTGCAGCACATGGGGGCTTGCGGAGGCTTCAATAAACTAAGCAATCCCCGCAGCTTAAAAGAGCTGATGATTGGGATAAACTGAAAGTGAAACTTGCTGTTTGCTCCATGAAGCAAATTGCTGGGAGGCAGAGGCAGATTTCCCCCCCCCCTTTATGCTAATCAGGCTGTTTGCTGCAAGGAAGTAAGTCAGTAACTATAAATGTCTATAGAATGTTCAAATTATTAGACTTATTTTTTAAAGACTGCTTTATTATTGTTCTAGACAACTTAACAAAATGAAGCTTTTTAAAAATAAATGCTTGATCTGAAGAGGCCCAGTGCTATTGTATCTTTTTTTAAATAACAGAGAATAACTATACTTCCAGAAAGCCACATCAATTTAACAGCATCTGTAAAAGTATAATCAGAACTGTACAACTACAAACAGTGTATATTGTCTGTGCTGTTTGCTGCAAGGAGGCAAACTGCTAGAAGGCAGAGGCAGAAGCAGATATTTTTCCCTTGTTTTCCTCCCCAAAAGCTAGGTTCGTCTTATACTTCAGAGCATCTTATACTCCAAAAAATATGGTTATCAAAGCCAAACAAAGCTAACAACAAGGACACCAAATATTACGAATACTACTGCATTTTCCAGAAAATAAGACAGGGTCTTAAGCATTTGACCTTATTTTTGGAGTGGACTTATTATTTTTGAGGTGCAGGAGGTGGAAAGCATGGTCACCTCATGGTTGCTGCTGTGTTGCAATATTTTTGGGGAAGGCTTATTTTAGCCCATGCGCTCAAAAGCCTGATTGGGCTTATTATCCGGGGAGGTCTTAATTTCAGAGAAACAGGGTAATAATAAGATTTATGCTTTTACTTTTGACAGTTTTGTCTTAGTCTGCCCTGTAAAAATGAACATAATTTACTTCTTTTAATTTGACCATGAAGTTTCTGGTTAGTGCCTTGGAATTACTTCTAGATTTACCATGTAGGCAGAAAAATAATATCGACTGCTTCTTTCCTCCTTTTTTAAAATGTTCAGCTTACTCTTTGACCGAGAGTGTGCCGAATACTATATACTCTGACCCACTGTCAACAGTTTTACTTACTAAGCCCTTTCATGAGCAAAAAATATAAGTGAATTTGATAAGTGAATTTGAAAACTCAACACTGATTCATTTCACGAGGGCATGTGTAGAAATCCTTAGCATGTACAAAAAATTGTGAACTGTACATTGAATCTCAATGGTTTTCCCTAGCAAAATAAAAATGGAAATAAACAGCATTTTTTAATGAAATGAAACGGTTCCAAAGGTGTTTTTCAAAAGGCAACTGGACTTTTAAAGGTTTTTTTTTCCCTTGAAAAGGTTCTGCTTCTCATCCAAGAAACTTTTTCAGTTCTGAGAAGCAAATGTTTTCAAGGAAAAAACAAAGCAAGTACAGTTGCCTTTTGAAAAGCACCTTTGAGACAACCATAATCTGGATGATTGAGAATCACCATAGATTCTTATGAAATCGATTGTTTTTCTAAAGAAAAGGAGCTTCATGATAGGCAACATGAACACCCTTGAAGCTCTTTATTGATGTATCTCTACTGTAAGAAATCTTTGATTCCTACCAGGTGAGCATTTGGCAATGTTCCCAGATTAGTTTATACAACCTAACATTTCTGAAGTGGCCAAACTAATTTTCTTTTGAGCTCAAGTCATAAAATTTCCTTTTAAGACATTGGAGCTTGATTGGCCTTGGTGGTGGGCTGGTTTTCCACTGGTGAGAACTTCTAATTTCCCAACACTTGACTGCACGGATTTGCATTTTTCCAACTTCTCTAAATTCTAGTCACGATATTCCCGCAATGGATTTTGTCACTGGCTTTGTCTTTCTTTTTGTCTACACTGCAAAAAAAGCAAGGCAAGGTTAAAGTGAGGTGGAGTGGCATGAGGTGTTGGCAGATACACATTCATTAGCTGGAAGGAATGCTGTATTCTCAAAAGGAATTATTGCTTTTTGCATGGTGGCATTGAAAATATTTGCACAGCAGCAGGAATCTATTCTTGAGTCTTCAGAGGTGAAGCCACTGCCCATTTGGAACCATCATTTGTAAGATAATATGCATTATAATGACATGTCTTTGCAATTGTTGCAATGATAATTATGCTCCTTTCCACTCTTTTGCAATCAACTGCTGATTAAAATGTTTATCCATAATACTTGGTCTGTTTGTTTACCAGAGCTAAAGTATTAATAAGATAAACTGCACATAAATTGTGGAAAATAAACAGACCTTAAAATAATCTTATCCAATTCAATCAAGTTACATTTGCATTAGGATTCTGATACTATAGGGTTATCTACAAAGGAATCCTGATTGCCACATGATGGGCCTCAGAGAATAATGCAATTGGTGACTCCAAGAGACAATAGCTCTACCACCAGCAGAATATAGGATCAAAGGCAGCAGGTCTCTGGGAACAAAGAATAGGAGAGGGACTTGTTCGTCTTCAGTCTGCTCTGATAAGGCTTTTGTTGAATTTTTGTGGTTTCATTTCCATGTTTATGACGCAATGTGATTTTTAAAAAAGCAGAGAATTGTTCTGCCTGACATGAGGTTAAAAAAACATTGTCACATGCTGCTTGTTCATCCCTACACAATTTAAAATATTTATTAATGGATTTCAATCTTGTTTGGTCACATACTAGCTCAAGGCAAGGAATAATATCAAGTTTAAAACTGAAAGAAGAAAGGTACTGATCTCTGTTTGAAAATTAGCCTCCTGCCTTTTGTTTGCTACTAGCAGTTTCACTAATCCATCTTAAAAAAGTAAGTTTTGTCTACAAAGGCTTGTGATGTATTTTAGCTACACCCAGCTTGATTCATACATTCAATAACTGCAAAAATAATGCTTTAAATTGTCTTTAGAGAAGCAGAAGAGTTGGTAAACATATAACACATAAAATATTACAGGCAATAATAAAATCATGATTGAACTGAATGCATAAATGCTAAATACATTAAAAATATCACCCAAGAACATCAATTTCTTGACATAATACTCATATTTTAGCAATATAAGCACCATGCAAATATCCTTAAGAAAGAAATACCAAATTGCTCTGTCATTTTAATCAGTGGGCAGGCTTATAGATGAGTGAATGCCTTTCAAATGTCATTGTTCCAAGCTATGGCAGAATTTGTGGTGAGATCTTGATTAGTCATGGTTCATATACACGGTGAGAGAGAAAAACAGGAAAACTTAACACCAAAAGGGAAATATTCAATTGAATCACACACTGCTGGCTAACTAGTTAGGAGTTAAAGTCTTAGACCTGGACTGGGGACACCAAGATTCAAGCCTTAATTCAACCATGGAGCTCACTAGGTGACATTTTATCTGTCATTGTACCTAGCCCACCTCACCACATCTCACATATGCCTCCTTGCTCTCTCAGAAAAAAGGCAGATAGAAATGCTTCTGTGTGGCTGAATGAGTGGCAATAATACATTGGCTGTGTTTAAATCAGTCTGAGAAATGAAGTTCTGAGTGACATTCTAATTGGTTACATTTTCATGCATCCAGCTATGCTTGAACCGGCTGTTTATTTTTAGCATACAGGAGGTTATAAAAAGGTGACACGACTTCCTAATCTACCTGAGAAGCCAATCTTGCTACTGCAGAAGGACCTTGTAAGCCAATTAGTAGGCTCCTGCCACCGTAGGAATGTATGCCTTGCATATCAAGAAGGTGTCAGTTCAATCAGGCTAATCAACTGTGCCCAGGAGAAGGAAGCAACATGGAAACCAGCAATTAACTGCCTAGATGGTTATTTCTCACCATTTGTCTAGGCTGCCTTCCCACTCCAAAACCATGGGGACAAGAACTCCCTCGCTGCTCTTGTTGCCTGAAATAGCAAGGCAGCAAAGACCAAAACAGCAGATAATCATGGTTTTTTTGTTTTGATTGCCCACCACCTTATGACCATTCAGATGGGAATGCAAATTATTGCTGTGTGTAGATGGAAGGAGTAATATATACAGGGTTCACCAAAGTCAGACCCCATATACAAAACCAGGCTCCATAGACAATTTATCATACAAATTACATTAAATATTCAAATTGGTTGCCAATTTCTTTTAAGTAGTTCCTCACTCATTCGATGTATGACCTTTGAACATTTCTAAGTACAGAAACATTTTCTCTGAACAACAGATTAATAAAATATATTATGATTGACCTTTGGGGCCTGACTTTGTGTGTGTGTGTGTGTGTGTGTGTGTGTGTGTGTGTGTGTGTGTGTGTGTATTGCTATTTATAGGATTTAGCTGTTCAATATTGCTGTTGATGAGTCGATTGCAGAAACTGAGTTACTTAAGGAAAACAATAACTCTTTGGTAGTTTATTACTCGTAAAATACTCTTTTAAATGATCTGTTATTTATTTATTCTCTGTCCTTTGAAACTCAACCGCATGGTAACAGCTTTATTATAGATTTTAAAAAGTTTTCTCTCCTGATAGAATGTTCAGCAGTAGAAGATAGTTCCTCCAAAATGTTAGTCCTAGGTCCTGGCACCACTGGACTGTATTTTTCAAGTGTCTTACTTGGCTTCTGTGCTTTTTCATTGTTCTTGGAAGAAGGGTCCCCAAATTTGCCATAATAATTCTGTTTCTAAATTTGTTTAATCAGTGGCATAGTCTGCATATCAGTTGCAGTGAAATTTATCAATGTCATACAAGAAACTAGACCTATAAACAAATGACCTGTCTACATTACTGTAGCAGCAGACACACCAAAAAAAAGACTAACTGAGAAAGCTGTGAGATAAGAAGGCATGATTTAGTTTCCAGTCAAGCACAGTGATTCAAGTGCTTTCTCTTTTTCCAGGAAGCTTGAATGCAGTGAGAAGTATCCTGGAAAGGGAAATAACTTTGTTAAGGTGTTTACAAATCAGCCTGGCAGAATCAGCATTTTCCAGCATCTGAGAAAGAATGGAAAAGAGCAGAAAACCAGCATTAAGAATAGGATGCTGATGATGTTATAGACTCAGTCATGTCCATTTGTCTCTACATTTCCCAACCTTGTACAGCTTCTTTCAGTTGTTTTACGTTCTAGCTAGATTTGGCTTTGGTGGTATCTAGCCATTATGTTTTTGGGTTGCCTCTTTCCTTTCTACCACTGACCATTCTGAGCATAATTGCTTTTCCAGTGAGTTAACCCATTTCAGCTGAGAGCAGACAAGGAAACAGAACTATTGCAGTGTATGTGCACTGTATGCACTGTATACAGGATCACTGTAAGATCATGAAGATAAAACTCAACTACTTGGCCACCTAATGAGAAGGAGAGACTCACAGGAGAGTGCTGGGAAAGATTGAGGGCAAAAGAAGAAGGGGACAACAGTAATAGTGAGCTTGAATGGATTCCAGAGGATGGTAGAGGAGGAATGTTGTCCATGGGGTTGCGATGGGTTGGATACAACTTCGCAACTAACAAAAGCAACAGCAACATTTTGACTGACAGTACAGTGCTGTCTTCCAACTGGTACCCTGAATTTTCTGTAGGTATGTTTTCTTTGAGAGAAGACTATATTGTTTTAGACCTGCTAATTTAGGAGTTTGCCTCAGTTGCTGTGGCCAATATCATCCTATGGAATAAGATTTGACTGCCATTTTAGCTAGCTTCTCTAGGCATGAGAAGAAGCCATCTCATCTTTTGTTTTAGATAGCAAAATATTACAAGTTGCTTATTTTATTACTAGGTCTATATGCCACTCCAATCCAGAGGGACTCCGAATGACTCACATTCCCCCCTTTCAATAAGAAGATGAAAACAAATGAACAACCATATTAATATTACACTACAATTATAACCACGGTGTCAGAGTAATAACACAATACTCACCACACATAATAGACCTGTTTCCAACCCCCTCTGGAATAGCTATGTTTTAATGGTTTGATTAGCTACTCTTTATACAGTAGTTCTTTCTTTTCTTTCTTCCCTAGATCATACCCTTGTCTCATCCCCATCCCACTTTATGGACTACATGATTTTCCAGTACTAATTTAGAAGTAAATTATAGCAGAGGGAAGGATATTAAGGTGGGTACAAAAGACAGCAAAATGCTCCCATGAGTAAATTCTATTAGCATGTGCAGATGCTCAACTTTTACTCCTTCCTTCTGCTACAAGCACTGCATTTTGTAAATATTTTTGCATTTGAGAAGAATAGCAGGTGATTTGTCTCTTCCCCTCACAACTATTCTATGAGCAATAAAGGATAGTTTAATTATTTCATTGAAAAAAAATCTCAAGCTACTTTCTGAAAGAAATTACAAGATTTCTTTCTCCAATAGTATACATGCAGTAATTAAGGAGGGTTTTTTTTTATTATCAGACTTTGATTAGCTGCCTGACTGCTTCAAATTTCCAAGATATTTGGAGAGCTTGTGTCAGTGGCATGAGAGCTAAATTCACAAATAAATATCCTTTGACAATTTCTTCCTAAATTAATACCATTATTGAACTTTATTAACAACGTTGAACCTGATGTTTTATTATGAAAATTGGAACACTTCATATTATAGAATGCCTTTCTTAAATATTCCTTATAAATGCAAGTTATAATTTTTGGTAGTAGTCTGTAAAATAATTAACTGTTAATAATTCATTTAAAATATATAGGATAGTTAACAGCTAATCTCTTTTGGATTGACCAGGGACAAGAGAACATTTATCAATCACAGAGCAGTTTGAGTGATCTTTGGTGCTCTCTGAGCTTGTTTGTTTTCTTGCAGACGTTTCATTGCCCAAATTAGATAACATCATCAGTGCGAGTAGGAAGTATGGTTTGCTGTCACTTTATATTCTAATGGCTTGCCTTGACAGTGTTGGTCTCAGAGTTTCTTTGGTTGGGCTGTTTGCTGTTGTTTATTGTTGGCTTCTTTGGCATTCTTGATTGGGGTATTGGTTACTTGATTGTTGGTCTGATGTTATTCTTGGAGTTAGCTGGTTGATTGTTTCTTTTGCATAGTCTAAAGATGTTATTAATGTCTATGTGTCTATTGATGGGTAATTTGTCTGAGTGCCAAGCTTCTAGAAATTCCCTAGCATTTTTAGACTTGGCTTGGTGTAGGATGGTCGCATTTTCCCAACTGAAACTATGGTTAAGTCAGTCCATGGGTTGTGAAATTAAAGAGTTTTCATCAGGTCTTCTGACTGCTAGTTGGTGTTCATGGATGCATTTTGCCAATCTTTTGCCTGTTTGTCCTACATAGTGGCTCTTGCAGTCAATGTATGTTGTAGATGACTCCTTTTTTTTCCTTCTGGGATTTCTGGATCTTTTGATTTGCTTAAGATGTTTTGAAGGGCTTTATTTAGCTTTTGTGCTATGCTGATTCCATGTGATTGTAATAGTCTGTTGATGGTTTTGGAGATATTCTTTTTAAAAAAAATATTTTTATTGTTTTTGCATTTAAGCTGTTATGGCCATACAGTCATAGTATATACCCATTATCTCATCCATTTTCAGTCTACTTAGTACATTATCTATCCTTCTATCCAATCACATTATTTACAATTTGTTCCAGTCTTGTCACCTTGTCTTATACCAATAATAGAATTTGTTCCAAACTTCATAATATTCCGATTTCCCTTAATTTTTTAATTCTAGGGTAAGCCTAACTGCTTCTGCCCAGTGCAATTTTTTTTTCTAATTATGTCTAACTCTGATGGGATACTTTCTTTTTTGGTTTCGGAGATATTCTTGATGTATAGTAATTCTTGGGTTGGTTGGCCTGTATTGGGTTGAGTGGTCAGGGGACTTTTTGATAAAGTCATGTTGAAATCCATATGATGTGATATGATAAAGATATATCCATATCGTATCTTTATCATAGGACAGTTTTTAAAATACTCATTTCCCACCTTTTCTCAATTGTTTTACTTTGCAGGATATTTGGAAAATATCTGGGTATCTATTTCACTCAATCTTCTGTCATATGATTTGGTCTAGTTTTACCTGTGCAGCTTAGGCTCATCAGCTATCCTTTATATATAATATTCTTCCCATTTCATTATAATATGAAGCTATTTTTAAATTATGCAGTGCTTATATCCAGCCACAATTCATCATCAGGTACTTTATTTTGCAAATCATAGTCTTCTTTTGAACTTCTTCATATTCTTCCATTCAAGAGGAGTTTTTATTAGGTATTTGAAATGAATCCAGATTCTAGCTTTACAAAGCTGAATTTTGAAGGAGGAGCTTAAAACCATATTGTTTTAAAAGAAAACACTATTGAGTTTTTTATGTGAGTTTATGTGAGTCCATTTTTATGTGAGTAATTTCATTTATTTATTTGGGAATCAGATAGTTTTGATTGGAATTATCTCCTTACATTCTCTATGTGAATGCAGTTACCTTTGTAGATGTGTTTTTTTCCTAGGAAACACCATATTTTCAGAGTATAAGATGCACCTTTTTCCCTCAAAAAAGAGCTGAAAATCTGGGTGCATCTTATACACTGAATATATCATTTTTTTGCCTCCAGAAACCCCGCCCCCTTCACCAAAATGGCTGTGCATAGCCTTTAGGAGGCTTTTAGAGTGCTCCTGGGGGCTGGGGAAGGCAGAAATAAGCAAAGCATGGCCCATTTTTTGCTCAATTTTGCCCCCCCTCCAGCCCACAGGAATGCTCTATAAGCCTCCTAAAGTCTATACATACAATTTTTTTGGGAAAAAACGGACCTGTTTTTGAAAAGAATTGGCCATTTTTGCTCATTTCTGTCCCCCACCCGAGTACTCAATAAGCCTCCTAAAGGCTATTCATCCCCTTTTTTAAAAAAACAAAAAACGACGGGCCCGTTTTCACGAAAAACGAACTATTTTTGGGAGGTCTGCAGAGTGCAAAAACTTGTTTTTTAAATTTGTCTCTTCAAAATCTTGGTGCATCTTACACTCTGAAAAATATGGTAGATTAGTTTGGTAGAAAAAGGCCTAGAGAGTCTATATAAATATATTATTAATGAGCAATTGGATCAGTTCCTCAAGTTGTTAAAAGTACATTTTATTTCTGTCTCAGAAATGTGTGTGGAATAATTAGTTAGCCTGGTCCCTAGTTAAATTAATTAAGCTACCTCATTAGAATAAGTCTAACTTCATTCCTTCCCTGGTTTGCAATCTACAGCATGGATAATAATAATTGTACAGAATTGGCTACAATTTTTACTACCCCTAAAATGCCATCTTGCTAGTTGAATACAGTAGGATCAGATGATAAGTATCACTTCTAACTGGATCATTTTCAAAGAAGCAGTTTGAATACAAATCTATTATCAGCAGAAAAAGAACTTACACAATGAAGGCTATAATCAGCGTATCAGATTCACTTTGACTACCTTTTTCCTTCTTCATGTAGATAGAAAGTGTACTACTCAAAATCCAATTGCAAATTTCCAATCTATGTGAGCCCTTCAAAAGAGACATACCAAGACATCGTTTATCACTTATATGCTGTAGATAGACTAAACTTTTCCCCAAGGCAGATGGTCCTCTGTAAGATTTTTACTGTTTTTAAACCAAAATTGCAAAAGATTTGTGATTTCTTACCATATCTTTCTATTGTTTCTTCCTTCAAAACTGTTTCCTCCAAACACTAGATATCCTCTTATTTAAAGAACTTCAGCTTCTCCTTCCAAGCAGCCTTTTTCCAGTGAATAAATTCATTCATATTATGAATTATTTTAAAACTTATGCAGGAGGTTATTTTAGTATTCTCTATAACTGGCGGTATATTTATTTCCATGCTCAGCTGTTTAGATGTACAATCTTGTATTTTGATAAGAATAATTAACAGTGCCAGAACTCAACATTTTAGTGAGTCTTTCATTATGAATTTTCTTTCGAATCACTGTTTGCTTATTACTGTGATTGAGAGCTTTCTAACTTCCTTCATTTGATTTTGAAATCCCATCCTCCATTCTGCATTAGAACTTCTGAACTAGTATAAATTAATGAAGCCTGAGATTTGCTTTTCTCTTTCAATAGAATATGAATTTCAATTACATCAATGCAATTACTTTATATAAATACTAATTTTCACTGTACTCGTATATATATAGCAAGGGTAGCTAGACTTTTACCCTGGAGATAATTAAATTGGTTATAAACCAGTCTGATAAGTTACATAGATGATAGAAAAATGATAGAAAGACAGACAGACAGACACACAAGTGATTAATGCCAAGAGATTATAGATGAAACTTTAAATGTACATCTTACACTAGATTTAGTCCAGTTTTGGTCACTGCTTGCTCAAGTTAGTTGTAGCTAACACATACTGGTTTTGTTGGGTATATTATAAATATTCTTATGATCTATTATCAAACAGCATTGTAATAATGCTTCCCACATGAAACACATGTAATTCCAACATATCTGTTTTACTTGTTTTTACTCATAAAATTGGGTTATGAATTAATATTTTAAAAATAAATAAATCAATAAATGGTTTGGGAAGCAGCCTAATTACCCCAACAATACCGTATTTCCCTGAAAATACCTACTCAAAAAGTAAGTCCTAGCTTGATTTTTACATGTGCATCCAATATAAGCCCTATCCCCAATATAAGCCCTACCCCCAAAATAAGCCCTAATTAAGACCACTCCAGGTAAAAATTAAGCTAGGGTGGGGATGGGGGTGGTGGAACTGCCCTGCTACTTACCTTCGGCTAGTTGCAGCCCGGTCTCACACACCTTGGCCCATTTCTTTTGCTGCAACTGGCAAGATTTCCTGAAGGTCTCTGTAGCCGACAACAGAGCTCCAGATCGATCTGGAGCTCTATCAGCTGCAGAGGCCATCAGGAGAGCCGTGTTGACCTGAAGTTTCTGAAGGCCTCTAATAGTGAAAAAGAGGCCAGGGGTGATGCACACAAGTTAGGTGAGTCAATGGATGACATCCCTCCTCCCAAAATAAGACCTGGTGCCCTTTTTAGCGGCAAAAAAAAAATAAGACGGGTCTCATTTTTGAAAAAGCACAATCCCTTAATATACCAACATGCCTACCTCTGTTAAGGAGAAATAAAGACAACTGCATGGCTTACCCCCCTCATCATAATGTGATAATTCCTAATAGAAGCACTACCTCATATCCCTTCAAATATGTTCCATATAAAAGGATTTTTGTCCATGTTATTTTCAATGGGCTTTGCCTGTTTTTCTCATCGACAATATGCCCTATTTCCTCCAACATTTAGCGAATCAAAGATCTCCTAAGACTCATATCAGATTTCTGTGAATTAGAGTCTCTATTTTTTAAATTAATTTATTTTGCTTAGAAAACAAATCAAATCATAGATACAGAGAAATATATGACCTGACAATGGATAATAAGATACAATAAAATGATAACAGAGAGTAAGATAGTATAAAAATATCATAGCAAAATTATGTTTTCAGTTCTTCAAGTTGTCTCACTAAAAATAACTAAAATAACTCACTAAATATAGTAAATATATCTTGGGACTATAATTGAATTTTCTGATATCCATGCTGTTGATCTCTCTAATCATGTTTGTCCAGAATCTTTGTACAACTGCACAAGACAACCATAGATTCATTAGGTGTCTTTTGCTTTACCAAATTTCCAACATTTATTTGATACAGATCATAATATGGAGTTTTTCTAAAGTGTAGTTCAATGTGTGTCTGAAATACTGAGTCTTAAATCTTATCCAATTTCTTCTTCCAGCATTGTTGAACTCACTTCAACAATTTCTAACAGGAGTGGATCAGTCTTTCTGAAGTATATGTTATGTAGCTGATCAAGTGATCTAGAAAAACTTATATGTATGTAGTACTTGTTATAAGTATATTTATTGGTATTTTTAATTTCCCTGTGCACCGCTCCGGGTCCCTTTGGGGAGAGGATGCAGTCTACAAATAAAATTATTGTTATTGTTGTTGTTGTTGTTGTTGTTGTTGTTGTTGTTGTTATTATTATTATTATTATTATTATTATTATTAGTTCTTTGTTGACTTTGTTGCAAAAAACTTAATGGGGCTACTGCCCTTGGTTTATCAATTGATAAAGAAACTTACTATCTACAGGTCACCAAGTGGAGCATAGGAACTCTCATTTCCTATGTTTTGCTGAGGTGGTTGCCATTAACCGTTTGAAACCCTCTTGTGCGTGCAGAAATGGATTTATGTCAATTTACACCTCCTGTGGCATAAGGCTTGCCATTGGTTGCTTTCCTGCATACATTATAGACTTAATTAATGCTGTGGCTAGATCTTATATTTGAGGCTGACATCCCTTCGGCCGATTCGCTCCCACAGAGAGGGGCTTCTCCGGGTGCCATCCACTAGGCAATGCCAGTGGGTGACGCCCAGGGGAAGGGCCTTCTCTGTGGCGGGCCCGACCCTCTGGAACGACCTACCCCCCGAACTTAGATCTATCCTGGACCTGTGCTCCTTCCGCCAGCAACTAAAAACCTACTTTTTCCAACAGGCTGGCCTGGCCTAACCTACCGTTTTCAGCCTCAGTTGTTTAGCAGAGAAATTTTAAATTGGGCTTTAGGGATTTTAATGGGGTAGTTTTTAGCACAGGGTGTAATTTAATATAGTTTTAATGTATTTATGTATTTATTGTGATGTATTGTATTTTTTATATTTTCCTGTGCACCGCCCCTAGTCCCTTCGGGGAGAGGGGGCGGTTAATAAGTCGAATAAATGAAATGAATGAAATGAACTGTGTTATTGTAATGTAGGTACTGATGAGTCAATTCAAAATGCTTGGACCTTTTGGCTGTATTGTTTAAATTATTACAAGAGACTAATTGTTCTAAATTGATATGTCAGGCCTGCAGCCATATTCCTTTTGGGTCTTTGGCCTGCCACACTTTCTATTATTCTACTATGCTGTTTCTATTGGGGGGAAATGGGAGGGGGATGGTACGGAGTTAAATGCTATGTAGCCAAAATAAAAGAAGCCAAGGTCATCCTTTGCACCTGACCGGAACTGGATGGGTGGAACTGCCAGCATGTCAGTGGAAGATTGGACCATGTGATAGACTTATGGGTGTGAGGGCAAGATCTTGAACTTTTTTTTTTTTTTAAATTTTATTGAATCATTAAAAAACAAAAGCTTACAGAGTAAGACATTAAATGATACAAAGCGATAGAAGGAGTGTACCGAACTTCGGTCAAGGGTATACGATAGCTGCGCTCCCCTGCTAGAACCTCCAAACAAGCTCAAGATCTTGAACTTTCATCTGGGTGGGGAAAACTGGGAAGCTTTCAGATTTGGGTTTTCCCAGATGTGCCAACATGGCTCTCTTAATAAATTGGAACTTTGAGCAATACTTTGCCTTGGACTCTGATTTAATTTTGGATGCTATTTGGAACCCTGACATGATAAAGTCTTTCTTAGTAGTAAATAAACACCCAGAACTGGAAGATTTGGATATACTATAATGCTAAAAATAAACATTTGACTTTTCATCTTCTCCAGAGCTCTTTATCAGACTAAATTGCAAAAAAAAAAGAGAGAAAAAAAGGAGAGTGTGTGTAAATAGAACTACATGAATATATGAGGGTATGGCTTTGATCACAGAATCATGGACACTATTTTGATCTTTTTGACACCCTATTTGGGCATTCCTAGTTTCATTTATCTCTCCTTAAAAAGTGGGGACACATTCATATCTATTCCCAAGAATAAGAAAATCTGCGGTTAAACAGAAACTCTGTATTTTTGCTAAAGGATCAGCAATTTTACATTTAATTCATTTAAGAGCCCTTGGGTCCGTGCCATTTGTATTCAGGGATGATTTATTTTTAGTATCAATTTCACTTATAATTTTACCTCATTGTTT
Organism: Rhabdophis nuchalis; assembly: GCA_039707465.1. Taxonomy (NCBI): domain Eukaryota; kingdom Metazoa; phylum Chordata; class Lepidosauria; order Squamata; family Natricidae; genus Rhabdophis; species Rhabdophis nuchalis. The sequence goes on along the minus strand of CM077649.1, from coordinate 40,789,744 downwards.
AATGTATTTTGTAACTATTTTTCCAAATTCACCTGATTTTCTTCCTAAAAAATGCAGCCCTTGCATGTTTTGTATATTTTTAATTCACTCATTTTCCAATGTCCCAATGTCTTTCCTAGTGAATTTTCTTTTCCAAATATTTTAAAGTTGTTTTTAATTATTTCTCTTAATTCTTTTCCAAGTGGTCCTCAAGTCTTACTTCTTTCATTATTTCCTTGATATACTTTGCTAGAGTTTATGTTGCTATTTATTGACTTCCTTTTGGTAAAACATTCATATTTTTAAAAAAATATTGCTTATCTCCTTTTCTTACTAGACCTATACATATGCAAATCTGTGCAGAAACAGATTTGCATATGTATATGCAACCATATTCATTGTTCTCTTTCTTTTGAACTTCTTAAATTTATATTAATTTTCTGAGGCACTGTTGAATGGCCCATCTTTTAGAATAAGACTATGTTTCTTCAAGAAATTAATAGCCACAAAATACAAATAGAACATGTACATGTTACTATAGAAGCACTTCAAGAAAGTCAATCTACCTTATTAGTTCTACATTATACTTTAAATAGTTGGTGAAGTTTATGTTGCACAGATATATTCTTAATATGTTGATGTCATTCATTGATGTCTATTGAATTAAGATGAAAATACATTTATTTTTCTGACTAAATATCAAAGAGGCAGATGAGCAGCAATGAACAACAGATAAACAAATCAATATGAGAATATGAGAGTAAAAATCTTCTCTACTTCAACAGGCCTTAGTTCTTTTTTCTACTTTTTATATAGTGCACAGTACACTATATATAAATAGTGTTTGGTTACAAGCAAATATAATTGTGTTTGTGTTGCACAGTGCAACCTTTCATTTTACTTTCATTAGTGTAAATTAAATGAAAACCAAGCAACTCCTGCAGAATAAATTAAGAATAGAGTATGAAAAACAATGATGGATGTGGTGGCTCAGTGGTTAAGATGCTGAGCTTGAAAATCAGTAGGTCGGCAGTTCAGCTGTTCGAATCCCTAGCGCCATGGAACAGAGTGAACTCCTGTTACTTGTCCCAGCTTCTGCCAACCTAGCAGTTCAAAAGCATGTAAAAATGCAAGTAGAGAAATAGGAACCACATTTGGTGGGAAGGTAACAGCATTCCATGCACTTTTGGCATTTAGTCATGCCGGCCACATGACCACAGAGACGTCTTTGGACAGCGCTGGCTCTTCGGCTTTGAAACGGAGATGAGCACTGCCCCCTAGAGTCAGGAATGACTAGCACATATGTGCAAGGGGAATCTTTACCTTTACCTATGAAGAACAATTGCATGAATGTACACTAATCCTGAACAATAAACAAATAATTTTGTTTTTCAGGACATAGGAAATATTTAGCTAAAGAACCTCCACGTGTCTAGAAAGAATACCTCAAAGAAGGCCCCAGATTGTTCTGCACACCATATCAAAGGCTGCTCATGGCTACTTTAAGATAATTGGGATCAGAATGAAAGTGCTATTTTTGAAAAAGCCAAAGTTAAATGTAATGATCTAATTAGAGAAGGTCTAATTAGACTAAACAAATAGCTAATAATAATAACTGAAGAAAAACAAAATTCTATAATTGAGATATCTGCAGAGGGACTTTGAAGTAGTCAGCAACATTTATAGAGATAACCAAATAGGACTGTGCTCCAGTAACTGAACAGCATATCACTGCTTTGTCCCTCTTCAAATGATGCCACCACTTAGGGTCCTTCAAAAAATTGTAAATGGCAACAGCCAGAAGATATTTTTTAAATCAGTTCTCCATTGTTAAAGCATAATTCATAATGGGACATTTAAAGAGAAGCAAATAAATAAAGAGAGAGTCACCATAGACACTTTGCTCATACAACATATTTAACTAGGCAATTAAAGATTGATACACATTTCTACAACATGGTTTAAGAGTTAGTTCAAACAACTATAGAAGGAAAACACTAAATGAGGGCAGTCTATTACCAAAACAAGGAACAGGTGGACAATGGCCCTTCTGTCCACAAGAGAGTGGCTCCAGGTGTATAGATTGAAGGAAACAATATATCAGCTCTTCAAAGAAAAGCTGGATCTTGTCAAGGCTTTCTACAAATGAAGCGACTTTCCTGACCCCTCCATTTCTGATAGGGAACATGTAAGGAGTTTTTTTCTCTATGTGTTCCTGCAATTTTTTAACTATTTAACTATGATAGATGAACCCAGTTGACTTTTGCCTGTAACTTTAAGGTATAATAATAATAAATCCAATTCGCTACCATTCTGTTCTTACGGTTCTCTGTCTCCCCTGTCCCTTTCATCTCTGTGTGGAGAAAGAATTAAAGGCGGAACATGTCTTAGATTCCCAAGATAGAAAGGACAAACTGGAATATCTGATACATTGGAAGGGCTACCTAGGTAAAAACCCACATTCTTTGACAATTTTATTTACATTACCCACATGAGCCCAAGCTGCCTAACTGGTCTTACAGTCTGTCCTGTGCCTATCAACTCTTTGAACTTTTTCTGAAAAGGAAGAAGGTGACAGTAAGGTAATAACTAGCATAGAAATGAGAATAGAAAAGAAAAGGCCTCTGAAAAGGAAACTAAACTGATTCTGTTGTTTTCTTCAAACCCTTATCCCTGTGATGGTGAATCTATGGCACGCATGCCACAGGTGGCACACAGAGCCCCCTCTGGGGGCACATGAGCTATTGCCCAGCCATCTCCACCCTGCATGTGCACATGCCTCCTGCCAGCCAGCTGATTTTTGGGTCCCTGTCCTGCAAGTGCGGGGGGCAGGAAGCATGCGGGAATTGTGCATGCATGCATGGTGATTGGGGGTCATGCATGCATGTGGGGGGGAACAAGGAGTGCATGCTCCACACCCCATTTTTGTCCCATGAGGCTTCAGGGAGACTTACTAGGTGCAAAATGGGGTGCAGGGGGTATGGTGCACCCCTGCAACCCTGTTTTGGTCCCAGGATGCTGCAGGGAGGCCTGCTAGGCCCAAAACAGTGGTGGCTGGGGACACATGCATATGCGCAGGGGGGGTGGGGGGGAGCATGGCAGAGTGTTGCATGCACTTTGCATTGTGGGTGTGGGAATGCGTGTGTTCACAGTCGCGCATGCACACACGCTTTCGGCACGCAACAATAAAAAAGTTTAGCCATCATTGCCCTATCCCTCTATGAGAACTAGATTACTTCATGTATCTGCTCTATGGTTAACTCAGTAATCAAATTTAGAATACTGTGTATCCAGCCATAATGCAACATTATCTATATAAATACAAATGTAAAATAGTTTGTACGAATCCACTAATCTCAAAAAGTATCGGACCGATTTAAACCAAACTTTCACACAATGTAGCGAAGCACTTCGGATAATAGAATACCAAATCATTTTGTGCCTAGCACACGTGTGTTGTGTACAAATTACACACCAAAAAATGTACTCACTGAACACGGTTTAAGCTCCGTGTAACTCCTCCCATCCGGCTGTACGTCATGGACACGTAACGGCAGAAAACCGCCTTGAAGGAACGTTGCCAGGGGCAACGTGGAAAGCAACGCATGCGCCTCCCTGTCTGCCTGCAGCCGCTCTCTTCCACACACACACGCACGCGCACAGGCACGCAGGGCCACAGGATCAGAAGCGTCCGAGCCCCGTGTGGTAGTCACCTGGCGGGTGTGTCGGGCGGGGCAGCCGGCCGCGTCTCCACTAGCTGTCTCCGATGGCCACCGAGGTGCACTTTCTGGAGCCGTTGGAGAGAGCTGGTGGGGGGCATGGGCGCCTGTCCTGCCCGCGGTGCGCCTGCCGGGCGGCGGGGGCTGCGTGTCGCGGGGTTCGGCGGCGGCGCGGGCTGGTGGGGGTGGGCATGCGGTGCCCGGACGGCCACGCTCACTGTGGGAGGAGGCAGCCCTAGACTCCTCAGCCCGATATGCTGGCCTTTTCGCTGCTTGCGGAGGGGAGGGGGAGAGACTGATACACAGAGAGACAGAGAGAGAGGGAGAGACGAACAGAGAGATAATGAATGAGAGAGATCGACAGGCACACACACAGTGACAGAGAGAAAGGGAGGGGAGAGAGACAGACACACAGAGAGAATGAGTGAGGGAAAGATAGACAGGCAATCATACGCAAACAGAGTGACAGAGATGGGGGAGGAAGGAGAGAGAGAGAGAGAGACAGAGAGAAAGACAGAGAAAGACAGAGAAGGAGGGAGGAACAGAGGGACAAAGAGACTAATGACTTTGCCCACTACTGTGTTAGGCACAAGGGAGGGAGGAAGGGAGGGGGGGCCTGGAGGGGGTTGACTGAGGGGTGGTGGTCTGGGGAGGGGAGGGCTATTTATTTAGGTAGAGGAATATAGAGAGAGGAAGAAATACAGTAGGTAGTTAGGTAAGTAGCGGGATAAACGAGAGGGATGAATACAGCAGGTACAGGTAGATAGGTACAGGTATATAGAGATAAATACAATAGGTAGGTAGGTAGGTAGAGGGAGAGAGGGAAGAATACAGTAGGTAGGTAGGTAGGTAGGTAGGTAGGTAGATAGGTAGAGGGATAGATAGTGGGAGAAATACAGTAGGTAGGTAGGTAGGTAAGTACAGGGATAGATAGAGAGGGAGAAATACAGTAGGTAGGTAGGTAGGTAGAGGGATAGATAGAGGGAGAAATACAGTAGGTAGGTAGATAAATAGAGGGATAGATAGAGAGTAAGAAATACAGTAGGTAGATAGGTAGGCAGGTACAGGGATAGATAGGGAGAAATACAATAGGTAGGTAGGGGGATAGATAGATAGGGAGAAACACAGTAGGTAGGTAGGTAGGTAGAGGGATAGATAGGGAGAAATACAATAGGTAGGTGGGTAGAGGGATAGATAGGGAGAAATACAATAGGTAGGTAGGTAGATAGAGGGATAGATAGGTAGAAATACAGTAGGTAGGTAGGTTGGGGGTTATACGGTGGTTGTGTGTATGTGTGCAGATTGGTTGGCCATTTAACCAGACTGGGCCACAGCAACGCGTGGCCGGGTATAGCTAGTCCTAAATAGAAATATCAACTTATCATATCCTGCATCACGTGAGGCCCTCATAGTAACAATAAGTCCACTCTGATGCCAATACTGCAGACTGAGCAAGTCCTCTTGAGCATTAAGGATATTCAAATAAATTCATTTCTGTGATGAGCTAAAAATGAAAATGGAGGCAATGGGCTATTATGCTACCTCTTGTTCATGATGTCTATATATATTATTATTTTTGGCGTATGTGGAATGATTCACACATTGCTTTTCTTTGGTCTATATGGAATTTTAACAATATTTTAAAGTGGAACTGGGGCTTTTGCGCTTTTGTAATTTCTAAATGGAGAAATTTGAAACACACATGCTCCCAGGTTCACAGAAAGGGTTTTTGAAAATTGCAAATATGTGTGTTTAGGAAATTCACCTGAGACAATCTAAGGCTTTAAGATGTTAATTTATTCAGTTCTAAACCACTCAATTAAGCTCATGCTCAGAACTGTTTTCTATGACAAGAGCTGCTAACCATCTGTTAAGACAATTTCATGCCAGCAATGCTGAATTCGACAACAGTAGTGTGCTTGAAATTTCTTAGCTGGTAATAAATATCATCTGTTCCTCCTTAACCCTCCCTTAGAAAGTAAAACGGGTTGGGCAATAATTTGTGTTTACTTAGGTGAATTTGCTTATAATTTATGAAGTTGCCATGACAAAAAGATAAAGTGGATTTAGTCCGTGAAAGCAAAGACTGTAATAAAATATTGTGCCATAAGACATTGTTTTTTTATGCTGTAATGCAAATCCAGTTGTCAATGCTTTTCTCTGAGATTAGTGAGAATGATTTCTGAATATGGATTTTTCCAGAAAAATGGAATTGCAACTGGTATCATCCCAGGCAACATGTTGCGTGGGTGGGTTGGTTAGAAATTATATAGCAATGGAAAAGATGATAGAAGGTTTTTCACCTTTAAGCATTTTATCTATACCAATCCGTTACTTTTCAACAACTAAACAGAGCTAGGAAAATAAACAAAATGTTATTTTTTTTGTCTTATTAGCACATCAGGATTTTTTTTTCATTACCTAGTAAAGGGAAGTCAGAGAAGCAAATAATCCTTTATATATGCATTTTTATGGGCAATATTTATATTGGTCAAAGCCACATTCTACATTCATTTTCTAGCTAGTAATAAAAAGAATCTAAAATTAAATAAATAAGAAAAGGCAATGCCTGACTTTATTTTAGCTATATTATTTTATATGAAGTTACATGAAGTAAAACACTACTCTCTCTACATTAGGGGTGTCAAATTCATGTCGTCACAGCAACGTCACGTGATGTATTGGGACTTTCGCCCCCTTTGCTAAATTGGGTGGGGACGGGGCCAGCACGTGATGCATCTGGCTTGTGGGCCGCAAGTTTGACATCCCTGCCTAAAGGAAAAGAGATTGAATGTGACTTCATGGACATGTTTAGTTTTCTGTTCCTGTTTCTTTGCATGCGTTTCTTGGAACCCTACTCCGATTCCCTTGTTCTAGAAAACGTAGAGAGAAAGGGCAAGAGAAAACACCAGATTCTTAAATATATTAGCAAGCTGTTAGTAGAACAGGAAGACGTGCACTATGCTTTTTCTCTGCTCTAGGGCTTGGTCAGATGCATGCAATGCATCATTCTGTCAGCGACACACTGCTGAACTTGTCAGCTGCTTCTATTATCAACTATAAATTTGGGGATAGAGCCGAGAAAATATGAAAATTCAGTTGTTTTTTATTAGCCTGTCCTTTTTTAAATTGTAAGTTATACTCACAATATGTAAGAATAGAACAAGGAATAAGATAAATAGATTACTGACTGATTTTAAATATTCTCATTTTAAAATGTCAATGTATAGCAACTTATAAATGCTGGCTATTTCATATGTTAAAGTAATTTATTAATTTATGATACAGCATTATTACTGAATTAATCTATGACATCTAAACTGGTTTCCGACAATTCTTGGAGCACAAAAAATAGCTATTGGAGAGAGAATGTATGGTCTGCAGGCCTCTCACGAAACTTCAGCTGATATGCAAGTCATACGTACACAAAATTTCCATATATTTTAGTTTTAGTTAGTTAGATGCATTATATAGATATGGCATCCATAGATTTTTACTCAAAATCTAAATTATTGATATAAGTAAGTACATTCAGACATGATGAAACATAGTAAAAGTCAACACATGAGCAGCTGTTAAAACAGAGTGCCTATGGCACACAAAAAAGGTGTCTATATTTCAGTGGTGGGTTTCTATTTTTTTTTTTACTATCGGTTCACACACGTGTGATGCTTCTGAGCATGTGCAGAAGCATCCGAGTGGGTGGTCAGAGCCTCCCGGTGCCACCACAACCATTTTGCCCAATCCAGGCCGAACTGGGAGCAAGCCACCTCTGCTATATTTGTATAATGTGTCACCGAAGCAATGAGGTTGAATGGCTGGGGTTTAGTTTTCTGGTGTCCTGATATTTTACTGGCAAAAGCAATGCTTTTAATGAAAACAATATATCTACAGTATATCTCTATCTCTCTATCATCTCTATCATTTATATATCTAGTCATGTATTCATATTTATTTACAGTATATATATTGAAGCTTATGACCAGAGTCCACAGTAAATTCTGTGGTAAAGCAGAGTCTTCAACATTTCTTTCTCCAGAGTCTACACCCTAACTCAGTGGTAGTCACCTGATCCTTACCACCCACTAGTGGGCGTTCCAGCTTTCATGGTGGGCAGTAGGGGTTTTGTCCGATACTGAAGCACTTTCCTTTTTTAAATTTAATTGACTTCCCTAATTTATAAATCACCATTACTGTGGAACCGGTGGATGGTTAGAAAATTTTACTACTAACAGAGATACAAAAGTGGGCGGTAGGTATAAAAAGGTTGACTACCCCTGCTATAGACGATTGGAAGGGTACTAAAAGGTCCAGGATTGATTTTGAAACTGTAACAAGATCCCACAAGGAAATGCTGTGATTTTGGTCAGTTGTGCTGTCCTCAATTAGTCATTATATTTAGTCACGTAATTTACACAACAGAGTGACTAAAAATGGCGGTAGGCATAAAAAGGTTGACTACCCTGCCCTAACTGCTATGTCCCATTGCAAATAGAACATCTGTAATTTAGAATTCACAGTCTTGGTGTATGCTTTTTTTATATTATAGGGCATGCAAAGTAACAAAATAAGTGTAGATAAGTGTCTCTCTCAGATACATACAGTGGTGGGTTCTGGATCCTGTCGCTGCAGTATGCTGCAGTGGGACCAGGCGTCCATCACATGCATGTGCGTTGTGCACACATGCACACCCACTGCCCTGCGATGCTCCAGCTGCTTAGTGGAGCATCGCGCAGGCGCCGTATGCTGTGTGCGTGTGCGCAAATGGTCCGTTTGGCTGAAATACAGGTAAGGAACGCAGGCGGGCAGGAGGGTCCTCCAAAGCACTGTTCTGGTACGGTGCCTGCTGTTCCCAACAGGCACCAGTATGCCCATACTGGAGCGTACCGGATGGAATCCACCACTGGATAAACACACATTTCAGATTCTCACAGTGCTCAGTACAGTGCAGACCCCTCCTCCTCCTCCTCTTCTAGACTAGGTTACAGAAAATCCAGTGCCATTTGTTTTTGAATAAGTTCCTATAAATTAATTAGAAAAATGTCAAAAGCTTTGTATTTGGAACAAAAGTAATATAGAAAGCTCATCCCAAACGCTTTAATAAAATCCAGGGAATGAAATACGATCACAGCCTTAGCCACGGTGCCAGAAAAAGAGTCCTCCCTAAACTGTTCTCTATCAGGATCAATGTAAAGTGGTACATATAATCCAAATTTTGCACAGCAGAGCAATAGTAAATAAAATAAGTTGTTATGACAATAGTGTTTACACAGTTGAGGTCAATATTCAGAGAGTGGTATACAACAAATGCTACTTTGCTATCACATTCATTTTTATTGTTAAACACATTGATTTAGTTATGTGCATCAACCTCATCAACCTCTTTCTAATTTATTCAGCTTTATTGCTCTTGTTTCTTTCTCCTGGTTTTCATTGGCCAACATGATTTCACCTTAAAATAAAACTTATCAGATATAGTTACATATACTAAAAGGTTCCTGAATCTTTTAGAATAATTACAAAACTGATCCACACAACTCTATGGTTATGTTTGACCATTACTCTTTATTAGACATTAGAAGAGAAATTTCCCAACCAGTGGTTTTCTGAAAGAGAGAAGAGTAGATTCTCAAAAGTTTCAGGTGACTTGTACCGTGGATGATTTTCTAGATGTCTTCTAAGTAATTCCTAGCATGTAACTATAAGAAAATCTTTTGGGACTGCAGATACAGATACATTTTCTGTGTTTAGAAAAAAAAATTGTAAGTGGGGACAGAAAATCTAAAGTAGTCACAGGACCTTTACATGGAAAGATGTATCAACATGTGTAATACACCCACACTCAAAATATTAGAATTGTATTGAATAATTTGCAGTTTTAAACCCCTGTTCTCTAATTTCTCCCTACTTTCCTTCCAACCTTTCTTTGACTTATTGTGCCTATTAAAAGAAAATGGCTACAAATGATTTCCAACTGAGCAGCAAATGAATACCTGACATTCAAAACTGTTTTGACCCTCTGGCATTCATTTCTTTCACAGTAATGAAATGCATGGGTCCCATTAATTCTGGGCTTTTCATTTGTGGCAAAACAAGTGAACATCAATACCTTCAGATTTGTCATTCTTATTTCTTCTTGGAAGAGTTCTATATTCTTTTTATTCTCAGAGGACCTAGTGGAAGAATGTGACTATTAGCATGGCCTCAGGATAAATAATTCAGACATGAACTATGAAGAATGAATTATTGGCTTCATTTAAATACATGTCCTTACAACCTTGGCATAATAAATGTTGAGCAAACTCAAAGGTATATAGGCTATCTAATATGTAGCTTAATTGTTTGCAACTATTCTGATACTTTACTTGTAGGAATAATCATCATCATCATCATCATCATCATCATCATCATCATCATCTTGCGGGACTTTCAAATACAGACAGATAGACATTTGGAACACAACCTGCCAGATATCACAGTTGTCAAAAACCAAAACATACTATTTATTGATATCACGGTACCAGGAGATGCCAGAGTCAAAGAAAAAGAACTGGAAAAAATCATGAAATATTGCGACCTAGCCATCAAAATTATGTAATTATGGATGAAATATGTAACAGTGATACCCATTGTCATCAGGGCAGTTGATACCATGTCCAAGAATTTTATAAGATACATCAACAAATTGCAGCTTCCTGCAGTAACACCAGTGGAACTGCAAAAAAACTGCACTACTCGGAACATATTTTAAGAAGGTACTTGGTTGAAACCTAGGATGTTGGCAGCAACCCATATCAACCATTAGCACCAGTCAATGGTATTTGTGATACATTTTTGAATGTTCAGTTGGCTGAGTTTCATGTTTAATGAATAAAGTAAATAATAATTTGCAAATCTATTAAACTGTAGAAGAAGAAAAACGATGTTTGAATGATTATGTGAACCAAAGTACAGAAGAATTGCTGCAGGCTGTGAAAATAGAGAACAGCATAAAAACAACAGAAACAAAGGCAGAATATAAGGAAAAACAGCTGGATGACAGATTAAATAGATGGAAAACCAAAGCTTTGCATGGGCAGCACTTGAAAAACACTGAAGGAAAATTTGATGACAACTTGACATAGACATGGCTTAAGATGGGAACTATCAAGAAAGAAACGGAAGGTTTAATACTGGCCGCTCAAGGAAAAGCACTACAAACTAATGCCATGAAAGCAAAGATTCAAAAATCCACTGTCAACCCAAAATGCCGACTTTGCAATAACAAAGTCAAAACTGTTTCACATTTAATATGTGAATGCAACAAACTTGCACAAACTGATTACAAAGCTAGACACGACCGAGTTGCTAAATTAATCCACTGGTCATTATGTAAAAAATATGATTTACCTGCATCCAGAAAGTCATGGGAACATAAAGCGGAAAACATTATCAACAATGAGAAGGTGAAGTTCTTGTGGGACTTTCAAATACAAACAGATCGTCATTTGGCGCACAACACACCAGATATCATGGTTGTAGAGGGCCAAAGTGTACAGTTTATACATATCGCTTTTCCTAGAGATGCCAGAGTCAAAGAAAAAGAACTAGAAAAAATAATGAAATATCGCGACCTGGACATCGAAACTACACAGCTATGGATGAAGCATGTCACAGTGATACCCATTGTCATTGGGGCACTTGGCACCATGTCCAAGAATTTTATTAAATACATCAACAAATTGCAGCTTCCTACAATAACACCAGCGGAACTGCAAAAAACTGCGCTACTTGGAACATCTTACATTCTAAGAAGGTACTTGGTTGATACCTAGGATGTTGGCAGCAAACCGTATCAACCATTAGCATCAGTCAATGGTATTTGTAATGCATTTTTAAATGTTCAGTTGGCTGAGTTTCATGTTTAATGAATAAAGTAAATAATAATAATAATAACTTCTCTGAGGAGCTTTACCTTGTCGTGGTGGAGGGGCTTGCACACTCTAGTGATCCTAAGGGCTATGCTGAACAGGTGCAACCATATCAGACAGATCTTAGGTGAAGGGCCATTCAAACATGGGGAATATGAAAAAAAAATGAAATGTATGCCGGCTGAACCGTCGCCCGGATTAACAAGGGTTACGTTGGATGCTATGGCTCCTGGGCATTCTGTGCAAAATGAGCTACAGGGCTCAGTTCCCTCTGCTAGGCAACCAGGTAAACTGACAGCCCCCCCCCCCCCCCGGGCTGGCAAATTTGCACAAGGCTCCATTAAGAAGGAGTGAGAAGTGAAAGTGATTCTAGCTGGAATGTTTATTGTCTTAAAGAGACAGCTGCAAAAGAGACAGCCCATAAAAATCTTTTAAACTAAGATGAAACTTTTAAAAAACAAACAAAATTAAAAACAAGCGGCAGAATTAAGCACTGAAGGACTTGGTCAATGGGTTATCACAACCTCTTTAATTGATATTTCAAACGGAACCTATGAAGAACTCTTAAAAGAAACAGTAAATGTGTTCTTCCTCTCCTATTTTTTTTCCCTGCTTACAACCTTGGACTAAACTTCTTCCTTTTCATTAGTATGTGTGACTTTTAAACTTTTTTCTCTTCTTTTTACTACACTTAAGAATACCTAGGAATTTAATTTCTTTTTGAAACAACTAAGATATAAAAAGAAACAAGAAAAATTATAATGCTTGAAACAACAGAAGGGAAAATGGCGCTGCTACTTGTAAATTCAGTGGATATGTTCAAAGAGTGGCAATTTGCTTAAAAGTGAAAGGAGAATTGCTTGTTTTTCTTTACAAATGCTTTTTTGAAGCCTAATTTTAACTAGAGATTTGATTGTGAATTTGAGTTTGTTAAAAGCATCCCCTAAGCCAGGGTAGCAGCCCTTTTCTTTTCTTTTCATCAACAATTGGAGACAATGGAGTATACTAAAGAACAACCAAAAATGTTTCCTTGCAAGAAATAATGGAAGCTATACAGCAATACTCTAATAATTCACTTGAAAAAAAATAGATCATTTAATCATTACATATCAAATAGAAAAAAACAGAGGTCGGTTCCTTAAGCACTAAGAAGGAAAATAACCACAAAGAAACTAAAATGGCTGATCCTTTCGATGAGTGGCTTATGTCTGGCAATGGAAAAAGTGGGACATGAAAAGATGAATCTGATGGATGGGAACGCCACCTCAGATGGCAAGATATAGAAGAAGAAACAACAAAAGAACCTATGATATTAAAGAAACTTTACTAGTAACATCATTGATAACAACCTGACACTTAAAATTAAACTGATTAAGGAAGAAGAAGAAGGGCTCCAATACGACAGGAAAGAACTTACAAATGATGGACTGCAAAGAGAAGTCCACACAAATTGGATTAAGGTTATGTTCAGAAGAATTATGCCACAAATGGCAGAAAATGTGATATTGTTTTATTACTGAAAGGATACAGCCTGATAGATAAAAGATTAACTTAAAACCAGTTGAGATTAGGGAAACCTAGTGATAATAGACATAGTTAGATAAGTAATTGAAAGTAATAATAATTGTATATATATGCATATAAGTTTTAATTGGAAATGAATACTGAATAGTATTTATTAAAGGAGATAAGTAAATATTATTGATGTTTGATTAAAATAGGCTACAGGGAATAATGACTTTGGAGGATAGTAGAATTAACAAATATGATGCCAACATGTGGCTATGTTCTAAGTTTTATTGGTATGTTTTAAAATGAAGGACATATAATACAATTATAATTAATTAAGGAAGGCATGAAAAAGATAAAGTTTATAAATGCATTTGACATGATGTACTTGAAATAATATGAAATAATATCGAAGAGATGTATGAAAATATTTTGTAACTTTCTATAACATGTGAGATGAAGGATTTTTATGTTGTGTTTAAAAATAAAAAAAATAAAAAAATTGATTAAAAGAAAAAAGGAAAAAAGTATGGTTCATTGACATTGCAATACCTGGTGATGAAGATAAACAGCAAGAAAAAAAATCACGAAGTACCGGGACTTGCAAATTGAAGTTGAACGACTGTGGAAAAAGAAATTGTGTGTTGTCCGGATTGTAATTGGAGCCCTTGGAGCAATACCTAAACGGCTACCTTGCTATTTGGGAATTCTAAATTTACCTGACTTGAACATTCTGAGTCTACAAAAAAACCACCCTATTTGGAACAGTTTATATCAGTGATGGCTAACCTTTTTTGGCTCGCATGCCAAAGGCGGGGGAAGCTCAGGGGGGTCGTGCATGGGCATGCCACACTCATAATGCTATGTGCATGACCCCCTGCTTTTGGCACGCTTTTTTCACCCTCCCCAGGCTCCAGAGGCTTTCTACGAGCCTGGGGAGGGAGAAAACGGCCTCCCCTCCCCACCTCCAGAGGCTTCAGGAGCTTCCCTGAAGCCTCCAGAGGGCAAAAAACAGCCTCAAAAGAAGGCTAAATCAGCTGGCCAGCGCACATATGCGTGCTAGTGCTGACAGGGCAAAGCCTCGCGTGCCCTAAGAAATGGTTCCGCGTGCCACCTCTGGCACCGTGCCATAGGTTCACCATCACTGGCTGATATCCTCCGATGTTACCTTAACGGTTCCTAGGTTCTTGGTTAGGACTTGAGCTGTTGAGTTACCAACCAGCCCCAAAGGCTGTGAATCTCACCAAAGATTAACATGATGATGATGATGATGATGATGATGATGATGATGATGATGATGATATTAATAATAATAGGCATGGCTTCAAGAAGGAAACAGAAGGTTTAATACTGGCTGCTCAAAAACAAGCACTACAAACTAATGCCATGAAAGCAAAGATACAAAAATCCACTGACAATCCAAATGGCCAACTTTGCAATGACAAATTTGAAACTCTTTCACATTTAATATATGAATGCATCAAAATTGCACAATTTGATCAACCATTAGCACCAATGGTATTTTTGATGCATCTTTGTATGTTCAGTTGACTGAGTTTCATACTTAATGAATAAAGTATATAGTAATAATAATACTCAAAATCTCATCTTATGTTGATAATGATATAGTAAATTTTTGTTGCAAAGAAAATTAAAATCTAATAATCTTTTAAAATATTTCTATTGGCGTCACCAAATAAACATTTCAATGCAAATATCACATTCTGTGCATTTTATCTAAATAGATATTTACATGCTAGTGGATTTGAAAAGGTACTATCCTAGGTTTATAGTCATATGAGTGTGAAAAGGATTATTTTGTTATTGCGTGACAATGGTTACTGAAACCAGTGTGGTAACACTCTTTATAAAGGGGATTTGAAACCCATAATTGTTAACATTTTACAGCAAAACCTATAATTTCCTACCTCCATCTTGTTTTATTTAAAAAAAACATTCTTGGCTGCCTTTGCATGATTGATTAATGAGACTTCAGCCATATAGAAATCTTTTAATTATTGCCTGGGGTTGATACACCAAAGTAGACAATCAAATGGATTGGTCAATCCTTTTGTAAAACATGGGTTTTTATTTCCAGTTTGTGGGACTCCCAAATGTGTTTTTTTTTCCCTCCAAGAGGCAACTGGACTTTCAAGTTTTTCTTTGAAGACATTTCACTTCTCATCCAATAAGCTGCTTCAGCTCTTGGATGAGAAATGAAACATATTCAAAGAAAAAACAGAAAGTCCAGTTGCTTCTTGGGGGGAAAAAAACACCTTCGGGACAACCATGACCTGGATGACTGAGAATCTCCATAGACAGTTGGCGGGACTGTTTTTTTTTTCATAGAGATAGTGATGAGTCCACTTTTGTCAGCTCTATATACTAAAACAGTGAGACAGTCAGGGAAGGTAGAAGGAAAATGAGACTTCTTAGTCCTTTGGGCTGATCCTGAACTTGTCTATATTTGCTGGGTCTAAAATCAGAGACTCTATATTAGCTTAAATGTTTATCTTTATTTTTTGAGTTAAGATCATTGTAGTGGTTGTAAAAGATTATTGAAAAATTGGTATTTCTGCCATTGGCCAAAGATACAGGTACTGATTTAGCTACTGTAGCACATCCTACTCTTTATATCACTGTTTTTAAAAATGAAATCTCTGGCTTGTGCTACAACACTATCAGGAAAATTAATTTAGCTGATCAGAAGCTTATGAACCAAAGACTTGGAAATAGCAGAGGATGGTTGTATCTCCAGCCACCCACATAATTTATTTTACAAGAAATACTTTTCAGGATTCAGCAAAAAGCATTTACAGCCTAATTATTCTATGCAACATTATTATATCGGACTATGTAAAAATATATTTAAAGTTCTTTAAAGGATAGGCTATTGAATGGAGGACACTAATAGCTTTTAAAATTAAATTGAACGTGCATGGAATTTTTAAAAATATGTATTTGCAGACAGGAAACAGGCACATCAGAAATCTCATTTTGCTGCAGTGAACTGCATTGCAACACTATGAGAGAAAGCATTGCAGCACCAATCTTGTGGAAAAATGTGAATGCCTATGTTGTCTGTGAGTGAACCTGAATAGGTCAGCATATGAAACAGCTTCCAATCTCCTGGATTAAATTAAATTCATGAGCAGAATGGACTTTGAGCAGAAAGATGCTATTGTGAACTGATTAAACAACAAGTCAGGACTAACATATCTGGGATGAACAATCTAGATTACAATTAGATATTAATTACAATTATTTGTTGCTACCTTTTTTTGCTTTCATTTAGTTTTGCAGACCAAAACGGGTGGCATGCAAAAGCTGATTAGGTGTGTTTTTAAAAAGAGCAATCAAGCAATGAATTTTCATTTGTTTACTCTGAATTGATAGGGAAGGAAAGCTAATTTATAACTAATTTCTTTAGTATCATATAAAGATCTCCTTAAAATAAGCCTCCATTATAGTGGGATTAGACTCTGGAGTTCAATGTCTACCTGCTGATACTATGGCTTTCTTTCCACCATCAGCTCTACACGTGTGGCCTTTTGTATGTACATGTATATGTTGTCTTTAGCGCCACATCAGTTCTTATGTAATAATCACATATCATTCTATATCATATTATAATTCCACCAATAAGAGTGGCAACAGGGCAAGGGATTCTGAATATAGTCTACCTCAAGATTATTAGCTGCTTTTTAACTGTTAACCTTTAATTATTAAGTTTTGTAAAATGCTGTGGGTGAGTTAACCTTTAATCCCTAATTAAAAATATAATACAATACAATAGCAGAGTTGGAAGGGACCTTGGAGGTCTTCTAGTTCAACCCCCTGCCTAGGCAGGAAACCCTACACCACTTCAGACAAACGGCTATCTAACATCTTCTTAAAGACTTGCAGTGTTGGGGCATTCACAACTTCTGGAGACAAGCTGTTCCACTGGTTAATTGTTCTAACTGTCAGGAAATTTCTCCTCAGTTCTAAGTTGCTTCTCTCCTTGATTAGTTTCTACCCATTGCTTCTTATCTGCCCTCAAGTGCTTTGGAGAATAGTTTGACTCCCTCTTTTTTGTGACAACCCCTGAGATACTGGAACACTGCTATCATTTCTCCCCTAGTCCTTCTTTTCATTAAACTAGACATACCCAGTTCCCAAAATGTAAGTTTAAGGATTTAAAAAACCCACAAAAACAGAATGTTGATTTAGAAAAGTTAGATTAAGCAACCAGATGGAGATGAAAAGATTTTGAAATTAATCATAGGAAAATTGATAGGATGGTAATTTTATTGTTGGACATTCGAATATTTAAATTTGACTTTCAAGAGAATCGAGCAAAATATTTTAAGACTGGATGCATTCAAGGATATTTACACCCAATAGATCCAGAGGTTAATTTTAAAAATGTTTTCAATTATAGGTAGACTACTTTTAAAATATGTTATGGAAGAGGAACATATTTTACCAGGCAAGACTGAAACTGATCTGCAAGTGAATTTAAAAATGACAGACTATAAGAATAATATGGAAAATGCTTTTACACTGGATATGCAAATTAAACTGGCTGATGTTTTAATAATTAAAAGGCAGTGGTGGATTCTGCCAGTTCACACCTATTCAGGAGAACCGGTTGTTAACTTTCTAAGCAGTTTGGAAAACCGGTTGTTGGAAGAAATCTCTTTTTGTTTTTTTCCCCACTTTACAGGGCTAATCCTGTAGGAAAGGAAGATTCTAGTTTTGTTTCTAACCTAATCTTTATTGTCCTGCCTACAGAAACTGCCTCTCTGGTTAACCCTTATTACATTGCAACAGCTAAAGCAAAGCGCCCATTGACGTGAGTGACATTGAGTTGGCCACGCCTACCCAGTCACATGACCACCTAGCCCCACCTACCCAGCTGGTCATTAGGGTAGAGAACCGGTTGTTAAATTATTTGAATTCCACCACTGTTAAAAGGGATATACAAACAGCAAACCAAAAGAATGATTTAGATAGCTTTATTACATTGCATTTATAAAAGAGATTTATTAAAGTTCTGAAGAATTTTGTGAAAATAGATAAGGAAAAATGAAAAGAAAAGAATTACAGATCAAGATTGCTAAAAGTAAAAGGGAGAAATAAAAGAAGTAATATAAAGAAAGTTTATTTGATCAAAATTAAAAAATATATTATTTCTAATAACCCTCAATGGATTTTGTTGACTATCACTGAATGCCAAGGTTGTAAGATTTTGTTTATAGATAAGATGAGATATGGAATGAAGATCTTTTTTGTTGTATATTAAGAGAAGGTGATAATTGTTAAATTTGTTTGTTTGTTGTGATGAAAGAGAATTAGAATTTTCTTATATATTTATTTTCTTTTTCTTTGCTGTATTTTTCATTCTAACTTCATTTTTCTATCACTATTTTCCTGTACTTTCTATCTACATTTTTCCTCACTTCCATTCTATAATATAGAATAAACAATGCTTATTTCATATTACAGTATGTAATGCTCCTTATGACCCCAAATTCTTCAAGTAAAAACTAACCCTGAAGATTTCACAGATACTCTTATGTTGTCTCTTGGCAGCAGTACTCAAATAGTTCCTCAATGTTTTCTTTCTGTACTTTTTTAAACTTTCCATTAATTCCACAGACTTCTCAATATTTTTCAGATGGCTAATCCCTTCCCTTCTTCCCTTTCTCTTTCAGATTGGCGAAATATTTTCCTGGAGAAATTCTATCTATGTGGTCGCTAAGAAATGGGGCACATGGAGGCTGAAAATAGGGCATGTGGAGGCCAAAAATGGGGCGCACCAATGGGGCATGCAGAGGTGGCGATAGGTAGTAGCAGTGATGGGTGGCAATGGCAGCGATGGGCAGTGGTGGTTCCCACAGCCTGAAACAACTGACAGACGGTATTCCAGGAGGCAGATCCAACCATCAATCAGTTGCTGGTGTTAAATCAGGCTGTGCTGAAGCTGAACCTGACCAGGCTCTTTGCTGTTTGCTGCAAGGAGGCAAACTTCCGGAATGCAGAAGCCAAAAAATGGGGGCCTGTGAGTGGGCAGGGCTTTGGCAACATTCAGTCTATAGGACACAGAGACATTTCCACCCACTTTTTTTGGGGTGGGGGGGGGAAGTACATCTTATGTACCAAAAAATATGGTATATATTTTTGGATCTGTCTCTCTCTCTTTCCCTCCTTCCCTCCCCCTCCTTCCCCCTCCCTCCCTCCCTCCCTCCCTCCCTGTGCCTATTCTACCTGAATATCTGCTGAAATGTAACTTACAAATCAAAGGAATTCATAGAAGGTGATGATGGAGGAGGAGGAGGACGAATAATATAGACACCTGTATATAACATCCCAGACTTAACAATTGTCCTTAAGAAATATAAAAAAGTGGATGTGGCAGTACCTGGAGATAGTAAAATAGAAGAGAAAGAACTGAAGAAGATAACAAAATACAAAGGCCTGCAAATAGAAATAAAAAGATTGTGGCAAAAGAAAGCAAAGGTAGTATCAGTAGTAATAGATGCCTTGGGTACAATCCCAAAGCAGATGGAGCACCTCTGAACACTTTTGGCATTGATAAATTCACCATCAATTGCAAAAGGCAATTTTACTAAGAACAACTTACATCCTGCAATCTAACATCAGCAAACAACTGCCTACCACAGTGGGAATAGGCTCAATAGGTGCACAAAAATGCCAAATCCAGTCTGAACATCTGTGTGGCTGACTGTATGACAATATATAATGGTAGAATTAATAACAGAGAGCCAAAGTTGCAATTGTAATGCAATCACACTGGCTAAATGATATCCTGTAATTGGAGATGTTCCATTTGGTCAAAATTTCTTGCCATCCTTTGTAGGTGCCCAGTGCTATACAGTGCAAGCAATAGAATAAAGGACATGAATAATCTTGCTTTACCAAGCCATGAATTGGTCAGGCAGCAAATTGCAAAGGTTTGAGAAGGCACAGTTATTTAGATGTACAGAACTGCATGTTCTCATCCCTCGCTGCTCACTGAGAGAAGCAGGTTATATGTAATATTCTTTGTCTATCACTTCCCACCTGTTGCTGTTCAGAATTGCAAAAGCGAAAAAGCTCAATTACTTCCCTCTCTCACCCATGCTCTAACTAAGGACAAAGTAAGTGTCAGTGATTTGTGTGTGTGTGTGTGCGTGCATGAGCGTGTGTGTGTGTGTGTGTGAGAGAGAGAGAGAGAGAGAGAAAACTTTTTATTACACACACACAAGACTAGAAAAGGCCACAGCTGGTTACGTTTACAGATGCACACATGGGGAAGTAGTGTGACAGACTAACTTTCTGTGACTTCCCTGGGCGGCCAGAACACTTACAGTTTTCTTAATGTAAAATTTGTTTAATGTAGATCTTAGACTTAGAGCTTGCCCATTTTCAAGAAAACATTGATCTATCCACTTCATTTTCACCAGCAATGGAAGGGATAAACTGCATTGTACTGCTTTTAACTATGGCAGGGGTCAGCAACCCATGGCTCTGGAGCCGCATGTGGCTCTTTCATCCCTCTGCTGCGCTTTCCTGACACCAATCGGCTCCACAATTGATAGGGCTTTTGGTTAGGAGAGGTAGAGAAAAAAGGATGCTATGCTAAGAGGAGACTCTATGGTGGGGAATCAGACTTCTGGTCGGCTCTCAGAATTGAAGGGGGGACCCTTCTAGTTAGGACCTTTGTGGCTCTTTGTTTAAGGTTGCTGACCCTTGAACTATGTGTATATGTTATCATATGATGGCATATTTATCCTATGCAAAAATAATTGCCTATAGAAAAAAAAACTTAGGGAAAAGGGTTTTCAACATTATTTGAGATTTAAAAACCACTCGCTAGTACACAGTACATCTTTCTAAAATTGCTTTTCAAAACAATCAGTTATTAGTTGCCAGAATAGTATATGTTCAGTTCTCACTATAGTAGATGTCCCCAAATATGTATGATTGTATTTTTAATAAGAAATATTCAGGGAAATGATAGAGGATTTTGCACATTTGTAATCCAGATAGGTGCTCATGATATCCTGGTCTGTTTAAGTTGGCAATGATATAATATCTTCAACCTTTCATTAGCGATGTGTAAATTAGTAAATTAAATACACAATTCTTATTGATTCTTGATCACAGCCTCCCCCAATATTATTTTGATACACTTGTAGCTTCAAAGACCTCAAACAGGGCCATATGGAAGATTTTCAATAGTAATCTTACATATGTGGACAAACATAGAGTCATTGAATTTTCACTGTATGATAGTAGGGCAGTCTTCTAACTTCTCAAAGCTTGCTTTTTTAAAAAACTTTTTTAAATAGATCTCTTTTTAAAAAAAAAAACATCATTTTTGCAATATTTCCCAGTAAGAGGATGTAGAAAGAGAGAGAAGAAAACCTGTGAGGTAAACTGAACATGCATACAAATGACAGTGCTCAGGTGGAATTTGGAATGGGAAAAAATAGTATTTAGAAAAGTGTTTAAAACTTAAACTTTCCCAATATCAAGTTTTTGGGGAGTTGAATATCTTAAAATACAAATTTCTTTTAGCAATAATTTCCTAGAAAAATATTCTTATATCACCACAGATAATAATGTTACTATATAGTGCTTTTATAGCTTCGTATATTTTACTTTATAGTTTTGAGCCTCGGTGGCGTAGTGGTTAGAGTACAGTACTGCAGGGTATTTCTGCTGATTGCTGGCTGCCTGCAATTTGGCAGTTCAAATCCTACCAGGCTCAAGGTTGACTCAGCCTTCCATCCTTCCAAGGTGGGTAAAATGAGGACCCAAATTGTTGGGGGCAATATGCTGACTCTGTAAAACTGCTCAGAGAGAGCTATAAAGCACTGTAAAGTGGTATATAAGTCTAAGAGCTATTGCTATTAAAATTTCAGTTATAAGAACTTCATAGTATAGATATCAAGGTGGGGATACTAGCAGAGTGATGTTTGTATTAGTTTTCTATTAAAATTTAGCTTTGCTGATTTTTAGTTATCCAAATGCCTACTTTGATTGAAAAATAACAAATAGGAAGGTAAAATAGCAACTTGCCAGGAGTTCAGTGGAAGAAGTCAGTTGCCTATACTTTCAGTAGTTGCATTAATACTTTCATTACAGTTTGGTGTAGTAGTTAAGGCAAAAGGTTAGAAAGCAGGAGCCTGTGCATTCAAGTCCTATCTTTGTCATGACAGCCAGCTGGGTAACTTTGAGTCAATCAGTCTCTTTCTCTCAGCCCAACCTATCTCACAGGGTTATTGTTAGGAGGAGAAAAATGTTTTGGATAAGTTTTCTGCCATGAGTTATTTGTAAAAATATTAAAGACAGGACACAAATTAGATAAACAAATAAATACAATTGAGAAATTTCTTACATAGACAATTATTTTAGACATCAGTCATTCAGAAACCTAGGACTGACTCAGATGAGATGGATACTGTAGAAATTTGATAAACAAACATAGATTTACTGCACTCATTTCCCCAGTTTATTAATTCTTTACTTGTAGAGCATGGGTGGGTAATCAACACCTTTTCAAATATTAGTGAAGATAAACCTGGCTAGTATTCTAGGATTATACAGTAACATATAGAGAACTTTTAGGTTTTTCAATCCCCTTCAAGAAATATCTGGATATCCAGTATTGCAAATGACATCAGGTGAATACAAATTAATCTTTATTCTTGCATAAAGGTATGTGGCTAAGAAGCTGAGCTTGGCGATCAGAAAGGTTGGCAGTTTAAATGCATAGTGCCGCGTAACAAAGTGAGTTCCTGTTACTTGTCCCAGCTTCTGTCAACCTAGCATTTCATTTTTCATTTTTTCATTTTATTACATTTATATCCTGCCCTTCTCCGCAGAGGACCCAGGGCGGCGCACAGGAGATTTAAAAGATATACAAAATAGAAAACAGATAAATAATTTAAAATATATATTAAATAATCCCGATCCTATGCTAAAACCAATTATTAAAAACCCAATTTAAAACTTTTCTAAAAGTCCCCATGGGAGGTTAGGCTAGGCCGGCTTGATGGAAAAAGTATGTCTTTAGACATTGGCGGAAGAGGCGGAGGTCGGTGATGGTCCGGAATTCAGGGGGTAGGTCGTTCCAAAGGGCAGGGCCCGCCACAGAGAAGGCTCTTCCCCTGGGTGTCGCCAGTTGGCATTGTCCAGCCGACGGCACCCTGAGAAGGCCCTCTCTGTGGGAGCGTATCGGTCTAAGGGATGTATGGGGCAGGAGACGGTCTCGCATATAACTAGGCCCCGAGCCATGGAGCGCTTTAAAGATGGTCGTCAGAACCTTGAAGCGCACCCGAAAGACCACAGGAAGCCAATGCAGCTTGTGCAGGATTGGTGTTATATGGGAGCTTCTGGTGGCTCCCGTAATTACCCGCGCGGCTGCGTTTTGGACTAGCTGTAGCTTTCGAGTGCACCTCAAGAGAAGCCCCATGTAGAGAGCATTACAGTAGTCGAGACGGGATGTCACGAGAGCTTGAGAGACTGTGCGAAGGGCAGCCCGGTCCAGTAAGGGGCGCAATTGGCGCATTAGGCGTACCTGATGAAACGCCCCCCTGGCCACGGCCGCCACATGGTCCCCCAAGGACAGCCGGGAATCCAGGAGGACAAACAAATTGCACGCCCTCTCCACGGGAGCCAGTGTTTCGCCCCCAATTGCCAGAGTTGGAGTAATCTGGCTGAACTGGGGTGCCGGAAACCACAGCCACTCAGTCTTGGCAGGGTTGAGCTTGAGTTTGTTGCCACCCATCCAGATCCGTACGGCTTCCAAACACCGGGACAGCACTTTGGCGGCATCGTTGGGGTGGTCCGGGGTGGATATGTACAGATGAGTGTCGTCAGCGTACAGATGGTACTCCACCCCAAAACCACAGATGATCTCACCCAGCGGCTTCATATATGTGTTAAACAGGAGGGGCGAGAGGACTGACCCCTGAGGAACCCCACATAAGAGGGGTCTCGAGGTCGACCTCTGCCCTCCCGTCAACACATATTGCGACCGACCAGAGAGGTAGGATGAGAACCACCGCAAAACGGTGGCTTCCAGCCCCAACCCCCCCAGTCGGTGCAATAGGATACCATGGTCGATGGTATCAAAAGCCGCCGAGAGGTCTAACAGGACTAGGATAGAGGAATAACCTCTATCCCGCGCCCTCCAGAGATCATCAACCAACGCGACCAATGCCGTCTCGGTACTGTGACCGGGTCGGAAGCCGGACTGGTGCGGGTCTAGATAATCAACTTCCTCCAGGTGTCGCGGAAACTGTTGGGCTACCACACTCTCAACAACCTTCACCAGAAAGTGAAGGTTGGAGACCGGACAATAGTTCTCTAATAAAGCTGGGTCCAGGGACGGCTTCTTGAGGAGGGGCCTCACTACTGCCTCTTTCAAGACGGCAGGTAAGGACCCCTCACTCAAAGATGCATTGACAATGCCCTGGAGCCAGCCTCGTGTCGTCTCCCAGGATGCCAGTACAAGCCAGGAGGGACACGGGTCCAATAAACCTGTGGTCGCCCTAAGTTTCCTTGACAGCCTGTCCATATCCTCGGTGGTAACAAAGTCAAACTCCTCCCAAGATGGAACCTCAAGACTAGTCTCGGACAGTCCCACAGGACCACTGTCGATGGAGGGTAGCTCATTCCAAATCCGAGTGATTTTCTCCTGCAGATAAATCCCAAATTCCTCTGCTCGCCCTTGTAGAGGGGCTTCCCGCGGCCTCTGGTGAAGGAGGGAGCGGGTCACCCCAAACAGGGCGGCAGGGCGGTTATCTGCGGATGCAATTAGGGTGGCACAATACTCACGTTTGGCCACCCTTATCGCCACTAAGTAAGCCCTAATATGGGTTCTCACTAGTGTTCGGTCGGCTTTGGAGCGAGAGGATCTCCATCTGCTCTCTAGGCGTCTCTTGTGGCTGCATCAGCAGTTCGAAAGCATGTAAAAAGTACAAGTAGAAAAATAGGAACCACCTTTGGTGGGAAGGTAACAGTGAACCTTCAACATCTAGTCATGCTGGTCACATAATCACAGAGATGTCTTCAGACAGCGCTGGCTCTTGGGCTTTGAAACGGAGATAAGCACCACCCCCTAGAGTTGAGAAGGACTAACACATATGTGTAAGGGGAACCTTTACCTTTACCTTTATACTTGCATAGGTCCCAGAATTTCCAAGTGTCGTAATATGTTGAATTCTATAGCTGATGTTAATATAGCATACGTAACAGGCAAGGCATAGCAAGAAAAGGGTTAAATTTATTCTTCGTGGCATAGTTATTTTCTTTCTAAACTTCTTTTCAAAGAAAAGTTAAATGTTATTATTTCCCTAAGTGATTAATTTCATAGTCCAGTTCTTCTGGGAAATTACAACATTTTTCCACAATCTACTTCGATGCTATTTTACGTAAATGAACTCCATAGAAATCACATTTATCACAAAGATTTGGATTACTTTTATGCTTTTTTCCCCTCTCAGTCAAAGGCCAGAGGAAAGCAGTTTTTATTTTCAGAATTTCCCTGTAATTTGTATCTTTCTGAATTTTTCATCGGCTATGCATAGAACAATTGGCTTCAGAAAAGTTGGCTTATTACTTTTTCCAAGGTATATTCAATTATATCAGAATTGAACAGATAGAAATGTTCTGAACATAGAAGTTCTATATTTCTCTTTTTACATCTCTTACATTGTAAAATGCACCACAATTTATGCCATCATCCTACTGAATTTTTTACCTTCAGTCCTGATTGTATGGCACTTATGAGTATTTATGAGTACATGAAAACTCTAGTTCACTGATGACACAGAATGTAGTTTGGATATTCCGTGATGTGGGGAAAGAGAAAAGGAGATACAGAATTCCTGATTGGGTGGCAGCTCCATGGTTCATAAAGTATTCAGTTTCAACTTATGCTCCTTTTGTGTAATACTGAATTCCAATTATAAAAGCTCATTTTTATATGTCATTTTACTTCATTAATATGACTTTGTTTTCTTTAGCCCTGAGTTTCTTCTTTGCTGAACTAATCGCCACTGGCCCAAATCCCCTCTTCACTTGTTTTTGAGGATAGGTCATGACAAACATATTAACTGCCTGTAATCATTGCTACAGAGAACAGCATGCCTTCCTTTATTTTGCAATTCACTCCCCAACTCTTCTTAATTTCTTTATCCCAATTATAATGAAAAGTTCCTTTCTCCATCACAGAGGGACAGCTTGCCAGGTGACACAAAAACAGTGATCCAAGAGCTACTAATACAGTCAAATTCTCTTTCTTCACTAGCCTGTAATTTGCAACACTGTCACTTCTTGGCAGCCATGTTTGCCCTCCCAAAGTGCTGGCAACTGACACAGCAATAAGTAGAAGGCAAAATGTCTTTCAGAAACCCCTTTTGGAGAAAATAAATATGTAATCCCTCCATTTTAGGATTCCAACATTGTTCTTTGCCGGTTAAACAACTGTAAAGTATTTTCCTGAGCCATTTTTATTCTCAGGAAGCATAGTTCTATATGTCAGTCCCCTAACTACTTCTGAATAGACTCTTTGTTTCACATCTGCAATTAAAAGCATATTTATTTCAAGACAATGATACAAAACGCAGTGGCAAGAAGCTGAAATAGGCTGTAGTCAATATTTTGTGCTGTCAAGGACTACCTGGTAGATAGAACAGTTGTGTTTTCTATGCAGCCAGAAAAAATTATGCTCCAAAATGATTTGCTTCTCTGTAGTATGATTCCACAATCACCAATCGGCAAAATAACCAACAGTTACCAGTTACTGCTAAGAAAGCAGAAATAAAAAATATGCTGACAGATAAATGCCAACAAATAAGATGAGAATCAAGTGATACAATATATATATATAGTTGATCAAAATGTCTCCAAACTGCCTTTATGATAATGGTCTTGTGGCTTAAAACAACTTTTCTCTCATGCTTTTCCAAAAAAGAAAATCACACAATGCTGCAGACTCTCAGCCAATGTTATTTTTGCTGCTTCTTTAATATTGAAACATTTATTTTCATTCTTCCTTCTATTTATATCAGCATACCACCCAGCATTTATATGCAATCTTCCTAAGCACTGTACACAAAGTTAAGCAAGTTTAAAATTGATTGAACTACAACGATAGAATAATTGTAAGAATCAGACAGGATTAGTAGATGGCTTACTGGGGATAATCAAAGAAAATGGGAATAAATAATGGGATATACTTATTACTTATGTTATTTTCACACTTACTGGTTTGTAAATTATCAGGTGCTACCAAGAAAGAAGCAAATAAATATTTGTGATATGCAAAGGCAACACTTTAAAAGCAATTAAAGAGGCAATAAATACCGTATTTTTCAGAGTATAAGACACACCAAGGTTTTGAAGAGGCAAATTACAAAAAAAAAGTAGATAGGTAGATAGAGTGGGAAGAGGGGGAGAGAAAGAAAGAGAAATACAGTAGGTAGGTAGAGAGAGTAGGTAGGTAGGTAGGTAAATAAAGAGAGAGAAAGAGAGAGAAATAGAGAGAGAGAAATAGAGTAGGTAGGTAGGGATAGAGAGTGAGTATGTGTGTGTAGGTAGATAGGTAGGTAGAAGGATAGAGAGAGAAGGATAGAGAGAGAAATAGAAACTGAGAGAGAGAAATACAGCATGTAGATATGGAGAGAGAGAGAGTGTGGGTAGGTAGGTAGAAGGATAGAGAGAAATAGAGAGAGAGAGAAAAAAACAGTAGGTAGGTAGGGAGAGAGAGTGTGTGTGTAGGTAGGTAGGCAGAAGGATAGAGAGAGAGAAATAGAGAGAGAAATACAGTAGGTAGGGAGAGAGAGAGAGAGAGAGAGTAGGTAGATAGGTTGATGTTTCCAGGTGTATTTATCCATGTCCTGGAGAAGGAAATTGCTGACAAACCTTAAAACTTTGTTTCTCCTGGCACAGAAACAGTTAAAGAGCTTTCCAAAAGAGCTTTCCGAACGTGTTCTAACTCAGGGGTTCCCAAACGTGGCAACTTTAAGACTTGTGGAGTTCAATTCCCAGAATTCTCCAGCCATCTATGTCCACAAGCTGTGCTGGCTGGGAGTTGAAGTCCAAAGTTTTAAAGTTGCCAAGTAACTAAACAGTCTTCAGAAAGGGGGGGTGGAGTTTTTTTTGCCCTTTGCATACTTTCCCTAAACTGCTCTTTCTCCGCGAAAACGTGGCCATTTCCCCCCCCCCCAAAAAAGCATGACTAGCCTTGGGGGGGCTTGCAGAGTGCTCCTGGGAGGGTGAAAAATGAGCAAAAAACCGCCCCGTTTATCGCGAAAATGGGCCATTTTTGTGTCAAATAAATTGAATGCATAGCCCTATGGAGGCTTATAGAGTGCTGCTGGGGGCTGTGGGGAGGGGGAAATGTCCCGATTTAGGCTATTTCTGCCCTCCCCAGTCCCCAGGGGCTCTCTGGAAGCCTCCACAAGACTAGGCACAGCCAGTTTGGTGAAGGGTTGGGGTTCCAGGAGGCAAAAAAATGCTGTATAAGATGCACCCAGATTTTCAGCCTCTTTTTAGAGGAAAAAAGGTGCATCTTATGCTCCGAAGAATACGGTAGTTCAGAACAATAAAAGGTTTCTGTATTACTGTAATGTCAAAAACTGAAGAAAATGCCAAAAATATATCATAAATGTCAAAAACTGAAGAAAATGCCAAAAATATATCATATATTTATTCATTACCTGAATAAAATAACTACAAGACTTCCTAAGCAGCTATTTGGAATCTTTGAATTTATTCTTAAGACTATGTAATGGAAGTGTCTCCTATTTTTCAATCAAATGAAGGAAATCTTTCAGAGTTTCGCTTAGGAAAATAGCAGATCTTTTCAAAATTAAACAACCCAACAATATTATATTTTGGAAAAGGGATTTTTAAACTGTTCTATTAGGTAGCTTGGGCTAAGGCAGATAGGGTATTAGTGCTAATGAATTAGCATAGTTCAAAAATTCATAGTTGAATTTTTGAATTTAAAAATTCAATAGTTTGAATTTTATTTTATTTTACAACAGTGACACCATATTCTGTACCAACAGTAGCTTCAAGTCCTGGGATGGCAAACCGATGGCATGTGCGTGGAAGTTCACGCAGAGTCATTTATCTGGGCACACCAGCCATTGCCGGTTGCTCTTCCGGTTTGCAGTGCTACCCCGCATGTGCACTAGAAAGCTGCTCTTCCTCTTCTAACCCTACTCCCCACACACACACACACACTTCCAATTCAGAACTTGGTGCCGAAAAGGTTTGCCAACACTGTTCTAGTCTGTTCAGTGGTGCCTCAAGGACTGGACTTCAGGACCAAA
The DNA here is from genome assembly GCA_039707465.1 of Rhabdophis nuchalis. Taxonomy (NCBI): domain Eukaryota; kingdom Metazoa; phylum Chordata; class Lepidosauria; order Squamata; family Natricidae; genus Rhabdophis; species Rhabdophis nuchalis. The sequence goes on along the minus strand of CM077649.1, from coordinate 40,760,284 downwards.
TTCAAATTAGATTCCAGATAATGGAAATGGTAAACAACAGGCCTGGTAAATGGGCTACTCTTAGTTAAATGTGTTTTATTACACATATTTGAAAATATAATTTTAATGCAATGAATGCTGTTTATTGCCAAGTCTAATTAATGTCTGTCTAGAAGATCCTTATATCCAGCATCTTGTAGCTAGTTTCACATGGATCAATCTAAAAACATGACCCAAGCTGAGTGCATTTATTTGTAAATGAAGGGTAAATGAAGTGGAAGGCAGGAGGCTTAGTATATGATTTATATATGTATTTGGATATCTGGATAGTGTAATATATGGAGCATGATCAAAAAGCGAAATAAAAGTGCAGTTATAATCAAAAGTTTTTAGTATATTGTCTTTGACCTGCCTGTGCAAATGGATTTGTGACAGTTTATTAGTTTCCTTCCAGCAGAAAGCAAAGTCAGTGCTTTATAATTAAAACTATTGATCAGTATGTTCACATTTTATATGGTATCTTTTATTGTTCACTGTTTTATCCATTTTATTCACATTGCATTGCTATATTTTCCTTGCTTTCATACTTTTCTACTTGCTTTCCTACCCATATCAGTCCCAGAAAAAGAGAAAACCCATAAAGCTGAAGACAGGAAGAGGGAGACTGAGAGAGAAAAAGAAGGATCAATACCATTACATACCTTGGAGGAATGATAGATATTGATTTACATTCTCCTCTTTATGCATATCAGATTTAAATGGCAATAGTTCTTCTCAAAAGCCATACTGGAAATGTTATTAAGATGAATGCTCAATGTGTTTGTTTATATAAACAATTGTATATAGCTTACTTCAGAGGCTGAAGTAGCGTTTTGAGAGCCTTGTGATGAGATGGGCATAAGATGTTATTATTGGAACAAAATTTCCTCCTGGTAGTCACATATTGCTTGGATTCTGATTTGCCAAAAGAGATAGTCCTGCAACTATCCATGTAGAACTTTATAAATGATGAATGGTACAACCTAGATGAAACATAGTCAATGGTAGTGATTTCTAGAGAACTGAAATATACCTAATAGGAACTGATAGTCACTGCAGATGTTCTCCATAGTTTTCATCAATTAGCAGTGCAATTTCCAGATACTTTTTAAGGTCAACCCCACCTACAAGGCACTACAATCATTAAACTAATGGTAATTGTCATGAAGTCCAGCAAATACATTTTTCCTAGAGCCAACTGAATATACATATTGTTATTGCACTATTCATATATTATATACATAGTTGATTATAAACCAAGTTTGTTAACACTGAACAATCTAAAAGTCAAATAAACAAACTTTCCAAGTTAAAATCTGCATGAATCAATGCATCTCTATTGGTAATTTGGTCCAACCCACATTATACATACATAGAAAACTAGTAAACATTTCATGGAAAAGAAATAAAGGAAAAGAGAAATGTAAGTTAACTAGTAAATAAAAAATGCTATATTAATCTTGTCATATTGCTCTATTTTGATTTGAAGGCTATTACTAACTCCTTCCTCTGAAGTCGGTTCCAATTATTTTTGATAGGGAGTGAGATGTCTATCCCACAATTCCTTTATTATGGGATGCTACAGGGTATGTTTATGATACCCTGTTATTAACATCCATTCTGGTTGAACTAAGGGATGCTGTGGACAATTTTTTTCCATGGTACCTGGAGCTGTGGCATTCTAGATGGGGGAGAACAGGTTCAAATACTCCTCATAAGACACAGTTGCTGTAGATGGGGCTCCCCTGTATCCAGGAGTTTATCATCTCTGGCCTTGAATGAGGTTGTACTACCCCAAACAGACTGGTGCATAATCTGGGTGTCTTCCTGGACCTACAACTCCAGGTGGCAATCATGGCTAGGAGGACTTTGTTTAACTTTATGTGGTGCTTCCTTCCAGGATAGGGAGGCCCTCCTGTTGGTCACCCATGCCTGTTCATCTACCACTTGGACTGGGAGATAGCTCTATTCTATATGTGTCTACCATTGAAGAGTATCTTCATCTTCAGATAATATAGACTATAGCCATATGAACAATTTTGGTTGACCCCAAAATGGTAGATGTAACACCTCTGTTGTATGAACAGCATTGGGTACCAGTTTGCTTCTGGGTCCAATTCAAAGTATTTATTATGACTTATGACCTTCAAAGCCCTACATGACATGGAGCAAGTTGCCTGTTGAATTGTCTTCGTCCTATTACATTGGCCCATCCCACCCAATCATGCAGCAAAGATATGTTATGGACCTTGTCAGTTAAAGAATTTTGACAGGCAAGGTCTAGAAAGAGAGACTTCTCTGCTCTTGCGCGTTGGAATATTTTTAATTGTACATCTTCCCAGAGTCACTCTGTGAGTGAGATGGGCAGTGTCTAAATTTGGGAAACAAACAAGCAAACAAACTAATATTATATAAATTAAGGCAGCTTATATGTCTAATATTGTCCATTTAGTCAAAAGTCAGTAGAATTGACACAGGAAAAAACGTGTATTAGACATTTTACTGAGCCACTCCAGGCTCATAGATTAAAGACAACATTTTGATCTTCACAATCCTTTTCAAAGAGGTGTGTTTTATTCAGTATTAAAAGGTGAAATTCATTCATAGTTGCAAATCAATATCCTGTCCAATTTAAACCCACTCCCCATTTTACCGTGTTGAAAATTGTAAATAGTCTTAACAAGAATGCACTATTATATGTTTCCATTACATTACCCTAATAAAGAAGCCGAAAAGCTTTTTGTGTAAATTTTGTGTAAATTCTGGATGGGAAGAAACGGACTCAGGCTCAACCCGACCAAGACCGAGTGGCTGTGGTTTCCGGCTGCCCGATTCAACCAGTTGACTCCATCGCTGGCCATTGGGGGCGAACATCTTGCCCCAGTGGATGGGGTGCGCAACTTGGGTGTCCTCCTGGATGCCCGGCTGTCCATGGAAGATCAAGTGACAGCCGTGGCCAGGAGGGCGTTTTACCAGGTTCGCCTGGTTCGCCAGTTGCGCCCCCTATTGGATCGGGACGCCCTTCGCACAGTCACTCATGCTCTCGTGACATCCCGACTGGACTATTGTAACTCTCTCTACATGGGGCTCCCCTTGAGGTGCACCCGAAGACTTCAGCTGGTCCAGAATGCAGTCGCGCGAGCAATAATGGGTACCGCAAGGTATACCCATGTAACACCGCTCTTGCGCGAGCTGCACTGGCTACCTGTCGTCTTTCGGGTGCGCTTCAAGGTGTTAGTTCTCATCTTTAAAGCGCTCCATGGCTCGGGACCTAGCTATCTGCGGGATCGGATTCTGCCTCATACATCCTCCCGGCCGATTCGCTCCCACAGAGAGGGACTTCTCCGGGTGCCGTCCATTAGACTTTGTCAGCGGGCGACGCCCAGGGGAAGGGCCTTCTCTGTGGCAGGCCCAGCCCTCTGGAACGACCTTCCCCCCGACATCAGAACAACTACGGACCTCCGCTCCTTCCGTCAGAAATTAAAAACTCATTTTTTCTGCTTGGCCGGCCTAGGTTAGTCTCTACCCAGGGATTAGGGATTGTTAATTTTAAATGGGAATTTTAGTGCAGGGATAGTTAAATTTAATTTGTTTTTAGTGTATTTATGTATATTTTTTATGCTGTTTTAATTTTCTCCCTGTACACCGCTCCGAGTCCCCTAGGGGAGAGGACGCGGTTATACAAATAAATATTCGTATTCGTAAATATTCGTCGTTCGTATTTGTCCTTGACGACCTCTGTTTTGTTTTGTTGTATCTATAAGAACAAATTTGAAATAGCATCTCAATGAAATGCAGTGACTACAAAAACAATATATGCAAAGCAGAGGTGGGTTTCACATAATTTTACCACTGGTTCTCTGCACACTGAAAATGTGAGCGTGTGCCTGCAGATGCTCGCTTCGCTCTTTCTTGTGCCTTCAGCGCATGCGCTTTGCCCGTGAACGTGACGGTGGGAGGGCAGGCCCACCTGCAGGTCTCCGCTACTGGTTCGCCCGAACTTGTATGAACCGACGGAATACCACCACTGACACAAAGTGATTAAATTATTTAATTCCTTAGCATGTGCTAGTCTAGGGACATCTGCAATCTGATCATGGTGTAGTGAGATGTTGACTATAATCATCTGGGCACAACTGTCACCTTCCTTTTTTTAAGATTCACCTCCATTAGTCAGCCTTTAGCATCCTCACAGGGAAGTATGTAGGAATATAGGAGTAGAAATGAAGGGAGTAATATGAAAAGGAGAATATTTCAAGGGAGACAAGACTGGGGGAGAGCATCATAATTATTCATAAGAATCTATGCAGCTTCCAGAAGGTTCCTTCTGATTTTTTAGGAGACCCTCCAGTGAAAACATGAGAACACCATCTGGTATACAGTTTTTTCTGTAATAATTAACTGAAATTGTGAAATGTTTGTGGCTTTTACAATTTTTTTAATTAGTTGTTTTCCTTACATCTGGCATAGCTTTTATAACATATCAAGATAAGGTAATATATTGAGATATTTTTTTTTGCAGAACATATCCATTTGGTTTGATTCTTGGACCACCATGCACCATCTCTGTCTTAAATGTTTAAAAGAAGCCTGATATAATTAGCAAAGCTGCTTCTTGCTTTTCCTCTGAAATATAGGCTTTTGAGGGGAAAAGAAGTTATAATCATCATGATATTTAAAAAAGGTAGAGGCAGCCTTCTTGTAAAATTATATGTTTTTCTGTTCTTTGGGGAAAATCTTATTTGGCCTGCATTTCCACTAATAGTTGTGCTTGCAACATATATCAACTGTAATTAGCCTCAAAAACATGTGTTCTACTATCCATGCAGCAACTGATAGTGAACTGAGGCCTGGTGGGTTGATTTTCAGTAATTGTGCAATACAATTTATTAACAAATATCAACGGTTAAAGAAGAAGAATTGCATTTCAGAATAATCTACATCTAAATTCAAAGAAATAGGTTGTCATTGTTATTGCTTTGGGTGAGACCCTTCTGGGAGAGAGAGCGGGTTATAAATTAAATTATTATTATTATTATCTAGATTAAGAGAAAGAAGAAGAGAAAGTAGCATCATCCTTGGTGTCTACAATTACCTTTAAATGGTGATGTATGTAAGTTTGTACACCAGGTTGAAGTCAGGAAGGAATAATACTGAATAATAGAAGAGCTTGTAAAACTTAGCTTGGCCAAATTATATTTCATGCCGAGGATGTTACACTTGTTTAAAGATCTTTTTTTCCATGAATTTTTCTGATAAAATAATGTATGTGGGTCATAAGAAACAGAAAATTTATAGGTTAATGACAAGTCTTAAAAAAGGAAGAACTGCATCACCAAAAAAGAAAACACAAATAAATAAAAAAATAATGTATAAAATATGCATAGACTAAATAGAACATAGAGATAAACACAGATGAGAAATTTCTATCCTCATTTTATTTTCTTATGGCTTTTGCAGCCAGACTTTGACCTAGCAACTCACAAAATAAAAGTTGGTAGGCATAATCTGAATTTGATAAGCATGTCCATGTTTAGAAAATGGTTATCATGTATGGGTCACCTGCTCACAAAGTGATTGTCATGCTGATCATGCCACCAAACACTAATTTACCAGAAGACAAGAACAAAAAAAAAAACAACCTCATAAATTTTAATATTAATAGAACAATGTAGACAATCTTTAATTTATGTCCAGCCATTTAACACAAAAGAATGCTCAAGGGAGTAGATTCAACTTATGAGATCTGCTTAACAATCACTATAAAAAAACATTGAAAATTTGTCCCATTACATGATTCCTTGACTTATGACTGTAATAACTTTTGACTGGAATTGTTATCCTAAGTCAAGGACTATCTATATAACAGTGATGTCATTTTTGGAGTTTTTGCATTGCTTATGTTGCTTTTTGGGCTAGAGAACATAAAAATGGAAGCACTGCATATGTTAAGGACTTAAGAGATACATTAGAAGCTTGAATAGGATATGTTCTAGGTCAGTGTATATTTGATATTCATATTTTTTCATACCGCTATGCCTGATGACTCCTGAAAAATGTAACTGTCATGTAACTAATAATTCTAACTACCCATGCAACTAGGGCAATTATCATACTGTAGCCCAGCCTACCAAGATTTACATTAATATAAAGCATATCCAATATATCTCTTTGTTGAATAGAATGATCAGTGTCTTTCAAGGAGACACACTTTCAATGCTAACCAATTGTATGGTACTCTTATACTTATTTCAATTCCTATTTGAATTTTTAAAAAGCTAATTAGTGTAATTGAAAGTCAGGAAATGTATAATAAAAAACAAAAGGAAATACTCTCCCACCTTAAGCATGGATTAGATGTTTCTATGCTTTGTGTGTTTGTATGGAGATATAGATCTAACACAGGGATGTCCAAACTTGGGAACTTTAAGACTTGTGGACTTCAACTCGCAGAATTGCCCAGCCAGCATAGCTGGCTGGGGAATTCTAGGAGTTGAAGTCCACAAGTCTTAAAGTTCAAGTTTGGACATCCCTGATCTAACAGCTGCAATTTAAACAGAAAAAACATACCATTTTTTACACACGTAGACCTGGGGTGCGGGGGAGAGAGCAAGGGCTTAATTCACTATGCAGGTGCAAAATTTAGATGGACTGTTGCAAGGTGCTTGCACTGTTTCCTTAATATAATGGGCTTAGAGTCTTTAAATCCAACTGGAAGGTGAACATAAAACTACGGCAGTTAGAATGGAAAAAAACCCTCACATTTTCTTTCACATTTGGGGACAAATAAATGTTTCACTTGCTTTTCATACAATGAATTAATAAGACAAAGTGTCCCTTTAAAAATACTAAAGGAAGCACTATTTCATACCAAAAAAAGGTTGTTCTTTATCTGCAATTTTTAAATAACATTAAATTCGCTTAATGCATAATTCTACATTTCACATACTTTGGTTTAAAAGAATATCTTTGATAGAAGAGGACGATTAAAAGCGTATTAGCCACAATTAGGTATTCAGCTTTGCACAATAGAGCTGGCAGACAAATATATCAAAGCCACACAAAACTGTGGAAGAAAACCAGGGAAAATAAATCTGCATTATGCATTACCATTATTATTCAAAAAGTCCTGAAGCCAAATTCACTCCTCATTTAAGTAAAAGCAATGCACTCAATGGCCTGGCTTTTGTTAAGCTTCTGCATGTAATTACAAGCTGAAATTATAAATTAAAACTCCTATTTAAATTGCAAAGTTTATTCCTCAGACTTAGTGAACAAACAAATGACTTCCTAAACGTGCTTGAGCAAGGGATAGGATAACATAACTTATGTCTTAAAATATTAGGGCTTGGTAAAACTCCAGGAACATCTCTCAGCATGATGAATCATTTTTTCATCATTCATCAGTTGTTCAGAAATTACAACTGTTTGTACAGTTTGAACATGATTTTACCATCTTCATGCTCTTTCTTTCTTTTTTTTTTTAAAAAAGGGACAACGACTTGTTACCATCTTCAGTATTTATAGCTTAAGATTGAGGTAAGCAATCATGATCCCTGTATCACAATATAGCTCCAAAGCTTCATTACTTTGACGTTAATACTTCAAATAGAAGGGGAAGTATGAATTATGTTGTTCATGATGCTCTCTGAGCATGGTTGTTTGCTTGCAAACATTTCATTAGCCCATTAGGTAACATAGTGCAGATGTTTCGTTACCCAACTAGATAATATCGCAAGTGAAAATAAGTTTGCTCCCTCTTTATATACTGTCCAGTAACTTGTTCTGCCAGTTCTGCTGGGCTGTGGGTTTTTTCCTTGGTAGTTCCTTAATTAGGGTATTCTTTTCTGTGTGTTTCCTGAAGTTATCTACAACATTGGGGGAGGGGGCACAATAGCTCATGGTTAAAGACACTGAGCTTGTCAGTTGGAAATCTGACAGCGCAGGTTCAAGACCCAAATGCCCTGCGATCAAGTGAACTCCTGTCCTTGCTCCAGCTCCTGCCCACCTAGCAGTTCAAAAGCTTGTCAATGCAAGCAGATAAAAAGGTACCACTTCAGTGGGAAGGTAACAGTATTCTGTGTGCCTTGCTTATGGTCAGGCTGGCCACATGACCATGGCAATGTCTTTGGGGAATGCTGGCTCCCGCATCTAAGAAATGGAGATAAGCACTTCCCTTTAGAGTTGGACATAATTGGACATGGGAAACCTTTATCTTTACCTTTATGTACAGCATGCAGTGTAAGGACGGTAATTGCCACAATAAAATATGAACAGGCAGAAGCTTGGCAAAGTGCATCCTTGAACACAAACACAAACCTTTTAGAAAGTTTTAAATTGGGTATTTTAAATTTGGCTTTTAGCATAGGACAAGACAGTTTAATTTATATTTTAAATTATGTATTTGTCTTTGTATTTTGTATGTTTTTTAAATTTCCTGTGCGCCGCCCTGGGTCCTCTGCAGAGAAGGGCGGGATATAAATATAAATAAAATAAAAAAAATAAATAAGAAGATACGATGAAAAGTCCTTAATCTCACAACACATGATTAGGCTTAACGGTAGTTTCAACTGTGAAACTGGATCAAGCTCAATCCAAAAAATGGAAGTTTGGCATTTAGAAAAACCAGTCATCAATAGACAAACAGAGATAAACCATAATTACACAGCATTCAAAAGAGGCAGTAAAAAAGCTAAGAAGGAAACAAAATGATCAGAACACATCCTGTCTAAAAGTCAACACCCAGTTAAGCAGGGATTAACAAGTGGAATCACGTAGAAACCAATACGCCAATTAGGAAACTAAGGAGAAAACCATACGATCATCAAAACCTCAGGACAAGCTTCTGCACATAAACAAGGAGCAAACCCCACACTTGCTTGCATGGATGATATTAATCAGCTAGATAACAAAATGACTACAAGCAACTCAAGATCAGAGAGCGCCAAGAACTCCATAGTTAATATTTATTTGTTCTGTGGAAATAACACGTGACATGAATCTTTGGTAGACCACATGAATCTACATACTGTGTACTGCCAAAAAGCCAAAAAGCCAACAACCTGAAAATGTCATTCCCATTCTCTTCATTGATATTACCATATTTGTGCATGTTTAGTGCATGTTGAAATTGTAGAAGCTACCTAGGATTGTTGAGAATCAGATGTTGGGAATACAAATGGAATTAATCAATTAATCGATTGATTGATTGATTGATTTGCATAACATAGTCAGGATAGTCAGAGGCAGGTTTTTAATTATATCAGTAGTACACCACTTCTCCTTCATTCCCCGATCACTTTTGGAAGGATGCTGAAATAACTGCTATAGTTTAATCCCCAAAGCTCTCTCTGGGCCTCAGCTTCTCTTAAATGTTGGAGAACAGCTAACAACTTAGAATTTGTCAGGATACTCTCTGATCTTACATGCTTATAACTACCATCTTGGCTTTTTAGCCACTTTGCAAACAACCTTACCTGAAAGGTCTTATTTAGTACTGTTAATACAGTTTGAAATTGGGGGTAAAGTCTATAATGATAAATTTACCATAAAGTAGGTTCTCAAATGTTTTGAATTTTTAAATGAAAAATTCATTCAATTTTCTATTTTAAATGTTGGCCATTTATTTTTAGTTGCTGGGATACTACCAGTATAGCCTATTACAGTGATGGCGAACCTATGGCACGGGTGCCACAGGTGGCATGCAGAACCATTTCTTAGGGCACGCGAGGCATTGCCCTGTCAGCTCCAGTGTGCTTGTGTGCGCTGGCCAGCTGATTTAGGCCTCCTTTAGAGGCTGTTTTTCACCCTCTGGAGGCTTCAGGGAAGCTCCTGAAGCCTCTGGAGGTGGGAGGGGGAGGCTGTTTTTACCCTCCCCAGGCTCCTAGAAAGCCTCTGGAGCCTGGAGAGGGTGAAAAAAGCATGCCAAAAGCAGGGGGTCACGCACATAGCATTATGGGTGTGGCACGCCCACGCACAACCCCCCCCTGCGCTCCCCCCACTTTTGGCACGTGAGCCAAAAAAGGTTAGCCATCACTGGCCTATTAGAATGGACTTGTCTGATATAAACATCACAGGAAAGATTACGCTGTACATACAGCATGTTATTGTTTGATTAAATTTACATGCTGCTGAGACCTTCCTACTCCTGGTTCCTTACCTTAAAATAAAATACAAAGAGAATGGTAGACCTTTCAAGCTAGGCAGCATGTCCTAGGCAAAATTGTTTTAGCCATTTTCCACTTTGTCCTGTACAATTTACTGCATCATTTAAATCAAGATGTTAAGCAACACCTCTTGTCCTGTCAACTCCCTTGGCTTCTTGCTTCATGCCTGCCCCTTGCTTCACTAGCTGTTCATTGTTTTATTTGGCCCAGTGTTGCTGAGGCTACAGCACTGAGTGCCTGACACATGCTCCCTAATTATAATTATTAAGTATTCTATAAAGATCCCCGGACTTGAGTAGCTAGTCAGGGAGTTCTAATTGTTAAGAGTAATTCCCTAACAGACGAAAGCGGGAATTAGGTCTGAAAAGGGAACATTTTTAGTTTAACATTTAATTTGAGGCATAAAATCTCATAAATAACAATATTCCAGCCTGAAGCATATCAAAGTTCAGGTGTCATAGATTGGGAAGAAGTAGCTGCCCCTCTTTTACACATTTTCTTTATCTGGAATTTCTTATAACAGTTAAGAATAAGTTTGACCCTAACATTAACCACAGTGGGAAGACCATTTTAGGAGAAAGTGAAACTAGGAATAAGGACCGATAGAGCTTTGAATGCAATATATCTTAAATCCTTTGCAGTCCTTTGAACAAATGTTGAAACAAGGTCCAAATGCCCATTCAGCTTTTGCAATCAGGATCAGACATCACACCATTTTATTCTTATACTTGGGCCAAAAGTATTAGAAAAACCCTTTTCCATATGCCGATACATTGAGTACATAGGCTTGATATTTGTATCCAGTTACACTAAGAACCTGTATTATATACAGTAGGCGTGAAGAATTTGCCTTTATTTTAATGATGTTCTTAATTGCTGTATGCCAATTACGTTTATTGTTTGTGCACTACTGTGAATTCTTTTAAGCAGAAAGTTACTCTAAATTGCCTGAACCCAGCAGCTAGTACCCAACTATCAGGAAGAATTATAGAGTGTCTATGGTTATTATTGCACCATATTGCATTCATACTGCATTTAGACACTATAAGGGAAACCTCTAGTGAGCTATAGGTGAGCAATCATGTTTCACAGAGCATCTGCTTACCCCTAAAAGTGAATGGATTTTATTCAGCAAAAACTGTTCTGTCCTAGAAGATTTCTTAGCAAAATAACACATTACCCTAATACATGTTACTAAGAGCAACCATTCATTATACAGTACTCAGAGCTGAATTGTTCAGAAATGATTCATAACTCTATAAAGAGATTGAAAATATTATTTTCTCTTTCAAGCTCAGTCTGCCTTTCCCTATACTTTAACAGATACCAGTATAACAGAGTTAGAAGGGCTTTGGATGTTGTTTAACTCCCTGCTCAAGCAATTAGTTAGTTCATTCTAGTGAAATGGCTGTCCAATCTCTTTATTGTTTAGTGGGCTTCATTCAGTAGGCAAGAACAGACCAACATAGATGCAACAGCATTTATTGACTCAAATCTGGAACTGAGAAACTGCACGCAAATCCCTGTAATTTATACTCTAGGCCCACAGGGCCTTAACCAATCATAATACTTGGAAAAGCCCACCCAAATATGAATGTTGTGAGTTTCCCTCCAAAACAGTTGAAGTTAACAGTTACAGTCATCTAAAGTTAATTCAATTTAGCAATTTAACACATCTTATATATTCAATACACAACACTCTTCTTAAATATCTCCAGTGATGGTACACCCACAACTTCTGGAGACAAGCTGTTCCAATGATTCTTGTCATTGTCAGGAAATTTCTCCTCAGTTTTAGGTTGGATTGCTCCTTCATAAATTTTCATCTGATACTTCTTATCCTGCCTTCAGGAGCTTTGGATAATAGGTTGACTCCCTCTTTTTTGTGACAACCCCTCAAATATTGGAAGATTATTATCATGCCATCCCTATTCCTTCTCTTAGTTAGACCAGAACTATAGAGATAACTAAAAGAAGACTGGGGGGAAAAAATCAAAAATACATTCATTTGACAGTTGAGGAAAATGTAGTAATTTAAGGAGAAATGTGCGTTGTAAAGCAAATGCCCAAGGAATGTTTTCAACAAGGAAGTCAAAGAAAAACTAATATTATGAACAAGCATTGCTATGAGTATATCCTATTGCATAGACAATATACTGTGTTCTGTGATTTTGCACTAAGATGGCTGGAACACAAACTTTGGAGCGACTTTAATTGTTGTTCTATATTTAAGTTCAGTATCTTAGACAATGATAAAGTCTCTGCTTAATAGCTTGCTTATGGCCAAGACTCTCCGTGTTATATTTTCTCATTAGGATTTAAAAAGGACGAGGATGGAGAATGTTAGTGCACAGACTGCCTCAGAAGAGAGCGGAGCATCTGAAATCAATGTTGCCCTTGTGCAGGTCTGTATATGTAACCACCAACACCCACAAAATAGCAGCAATTGAGGAAAAAAAACCCCAAGAACTTGAATTGTGGTATGAGCCAGCTAGTGTGGATACAATGTTGAATTCCAATGCGGGTTTTAATGATCCCTTTTTGTTAAGAATCTGATGCAAGTTTTTGATATCTGCTTTATAAAACTGGGAAATTCTAATACAGTTTGCTTAAGTATTTATGATTAAATTGCCACATATAGTTAGCTTGAAACAATAGATTATCATAATTTCTATTGCTTGCAGAAGCTCCCTTCCGTTAGCCCTTTGCAACTGTTCAAAGTGTATGCAGTGACGATGCACGGAAGGGAAATGGATTATGGCAGCAAGCCATGTGACAGAGGTGCTGCTTGATCTCTTCAGGTTGCTTGGCACACAAAGCCTCTTTGTTGCACTCCCCAACTGTGCCTAAGCTCACAATTATCTCTTGTCCTTCGGTTCACTAACAAAGTGAATCAAAACCCCAAAGCTTTGTTTTTCCTTTCTTTATTTATATGCAGTGTACTGTATGGATTTTAGTATATAACAAACAGGCATAAACGGAGTCTATAAGCATGAATAAGTATGAGAATACTAAGGCAAAACTTTCTACTAATTTTTATTATTTTAAAATTGGTAAAAACGAACAGCCGAAACAAAAAGCAGGTTAGAGAGGACGTAATGCAGATGAAGGCTGCACTAATTAAACATAGATAGATAGATAGATTTTATTTTCTATACCGCGTCCTCTCCCCAGGGGGACTCGGAGCGGTGCACAGGGAAAATTAAAACAACATAAAATATATACATAAATAAATACAATAAAAACAGATTAAATCAACTGTCCCTGCACTAAAATCCCCATTTTTAAAATTAAAATTCCCTAACCCCTGAGGTAGAGACTAACCTAGGCCGGCCAAGCAGAAAAAGTGAGTTTTTAATTTCTGACGGAAGGAGCGGAGGTCCGTAGTTGTTCTAATGTCGGGGGGAAGGTCATTCCAGAGGGCTGGGCCCACCACAGAGAAGGCCCTTCCCCTGGGCGTCGCCCGCTGACAAAGTCTAGTGGACGGCACCCGGAGAAGTCCCTCTCTGTGGGAGCGGATCGGCCGGGAAGATGTATGGGGCAGAATCCGATCCCGCAGATAGCTAGGTCCCGAGCCATGGAGCGCTTTAAAGATGAGAACTAGCACCTTGAAGCGCACCCGAAAGACGACAGGTAGCCAGTGCAGCTCGCGCAAGAGCGGTGTTACATGGGTATACCTTGCGGTACCCATTATTGCTCGCGTGGCTGCATTCTGGACCAGCTGAAGTCTTCGGATGCACCTCAAGGGGAGCCCCATGTAGAGAGAGTTACAATAGTCCAGTCGGGATGTCACGAGAGCATGAGTGACTGTGTGAAGGGCGTCCCGATCCAATAGGGGGCGCAACTGGCGAACCAGGCGAACCTGGTAAAACACCCTCCTGGCCACGGCTGTCACTTGATCTTCCATGGACAGCCGGGCATCCAGGAGGACACCCAAGTTGCGCACCCCATCCACAGGGGCAAGATGTTCGCCCCCTATGGCCAGCGATGGAATCAGCTGGTTGAATCGGGCAGCCGGAAACCCCAGCCACTCGGTCTTGGTCGGGTTGAGTCTGAGTCCGTTACTTCCCATCCAGATCCGTACGGCTTCCAGGCACTGGCACATCACCGCTACGGCATCGTTGGGGTGGTTTGGGGTAGATATATACAGCTGAGTATCATCAGCGTAGAGATGGTACTCTACCCCAAAGCTGTGGATGATCTCACCCAGCGGTTTCATATATGTGTTGAACAGGAGAGGCGAGTGGACCGACCCCTGAGGTACCCCACATGTGAGGGGTCTCGAGGTCAACCTCTGCTCTCCTGCCAACACAAATTGCGATCGGCCAGAGAGGTAGGAGGAGAACCACCGTAAAACGGTGCCTCCCACCCCCAACCCCTCCAGCCAATCAATAGGATACCATGGTCGATGGTATCGAAAGCCGCCGAGAGGTCTAATAGGACCAGGATGGAGGAGCAACCCCCATCTCTGGCCCTCCAGAGATCATCGACCAACATGAGGTAGTCTTTCTTCCTTTATTTAACAGTTTAACTTTTCCGTATTCTTTTTAACTTTTAATAAGTCAGATGTATTTATAGAATGTCATGATTCTTTCCCTCGTGACATCCAAGTGGCTATTTTAGAAAACAAGTGCAGCCTCTATTCCAAGCACAGACAACTTTCGGGGAAGACAAATATTAACCAGACCATTTTCTGACTAATAGTTATTCTGTCATTTATTCTGGCACAAAGTGCCAGCAAAAACTTATTATTTTTGCACTCTATATAAAAGCAAGATCTCAGGGGTGGGGGTGGGGGGTGGAGACCCTAATTTATACAGTGAAATCTAAATACATTGTGAAGGCACTCTGGAAAAAAAGTCCTTAATACTTCTCCTTTTTGGGAAGAGTGGTTCTTCCATTTTTTAATTATTATTCATAAACATTTTGAATACAGTGTATTATCAGGGTATATCATTTACAAAAGAAAAACAAAGAACAAAATGAAATATTAACACATATATTGGTGACAATAGTAATAATATAACAGAATAATTTTAGCTCAATTTCTTCTTTGTATTAGCTTATTAATAATTCTGTTAATTATACTGGCATATTTATAATTATAAATTATATTTATATTTAATTCATACAAAGCAATAATCTTTCTTCATCTAATTTCTACCTCTTATCTCTAACCACTCATAACATCTATTCCATGTGAAGTAATATTCTGTGTCTTCTTTGTCTTTTGTTTTTAAAGTCAATCTATCCATTTCTGCAGTCTAATATTTTCCAAATTACATCCTTATCCTTATCTGATGGAGTGTTTTCATTTTTCCAATATTGTGCAAATACAATCCTTGCTGCTGTCAGTACATGCCAAAACTAAATATAGTACTTCCATTTTTAAATAGTTCAATTATGTACTGTATATTTCCAAGGTTGGGTATTATTTTTTTATTAAAACTATATTGCATGCATCGCAAAATTTAGCTATATTAATCAACTGCTATATGAACTAGGAAACAATACTTTGTTCCTAATGCATCTATGGGAAAAAAGAAATTAAATTAATTGCATTTAATTAGGCCCAGATGAGTGTTCATTTACCTCAAATGTTTATTTCCCACATCCAAACAGCACTGTATTTAGAAGTATAATAATAGTCCTTATTCTCAGCACTTTTCATGTATAATTACATGTTTTCAGGTGAAATTTCAGTCTGCTAATTTTAATATAGAGGCTGCGAGTTTCATTGTATTGTTGTTTATAGCATTCAAAAAGATCTACATGCCTAACAGTGTCTCATTCTCTCTATAAATTCTCTGAAAATAGTATGTTTCTATCTCTGCAATAGCACTTTCATTATGGTCCTGGGGTTTTTCTTGTCTGTTTTGTAATCTTCCACTGGGTATACATTTCTTAATAATGTTCCTACTCTTATGATGCTCAAGTCTATTGTCTTTCATGCCATTGATGATGATACATGGTCAACTGCGATGTAATATTTTATTAGAGATTCCTCTTGGGATCTTCCCATAGCATTAAGTTGAATATGAAGACAAAGTTTTTTCTGATTTCCATTCTGTTACATCTCCCCCTTTAATTGGCTCCAGGGCTCCTGGCTCACCTCAGTTTTCCCTGCTTTCAGGCTTGGGGTCCTGGTTGGCTGATTTTCTGCTTGACACACAGTGAAATTTTCATTTGATGAATATTCACGGTATCCAGGGTTTCTGATAGAGGAGACTATAGCTTTAATCATGCATACCATGGTGGTTCATTACATCATTTTCCAGACAGATGTTTCCATTTCCTCTGTATGTCCTCTATTCTTATTTTAAAACAGTGCCATTCAAACTGTTCTGACTCTTTTCACATCTACTTATAGATTGTGGTTCTTCACTACTACCTATTGGAGCTAAATAATTTAAACTAAACATACTTATCCTTACAGCCACAACTGTTATTTATTCCTAAAATCCTATTTGTTTCTTATTCATCCAAGCAAGGTCTCCTTCTCCTTCTTCTCCTTCTTACTCCTCCTCTTCCTCATTCCAGGATCTAAGCACCATGTCTCTGAAATAACCTCCTTCCTTCCATTTGTCTCTGTGAAAATCTGACAGTTTCTTAAATGATTTAAACTTTTTATGTGATGAGTCAGCATTGGGGGTTTTTCCTCCATCTTAGTTCTTATTAATATTTTTCATTCCTAGATTAATACCTCTTTAATTAAATTATGGATGTAAGTACATTCTGTCATATCACATAATTTTTAAACAATATGTATGATTACTGTGTTTGAATTATCTTAATTTTTTACTGGTTTCAAATGCCAGGATGTGTCTACAGTTATAAAGATCAGAACAGAGAAGGAAATGGTTTCCATGATCCTCTATGTGAGCAAACGTTGAACTCCAAAGAAGCAAGATAGAAATTTTGGGTTTGGGAAAGATTCCTGAGAATATTGTGGACAGCCAAGAAAACAAACAACTGGATCATGAAGCAAATCAACTCAGAGTTCTTACTTAAGGCAAAAATGACCAGACTCAAATTGTCCTACTTTCAACATATAAAGCAAAGACCTAACTCTTTGGAGAAGACTCTAATGATCAGAAAAGTAGAAAGAGAAGAAAAATATGACCAACAATGGGGTAGATGAACTTGGGTATAGCAGTCATTGTGCTAAAAAGGAATGCAAAGGACTCTTTAAAAAAAATAGTTTAATATATATACAGCAATATCATTATATGAACAATGAGGCATCTGGATATCATTCATTTAAATGCAAATACTACTAATAATATTAATAATATTTATCACATAAATCATACTTATGTAATTGTGGGGTTACTAATATTTGTATTAGAGTGTGTTCCTTCATTGTTTAG
The DNA here is from genome assembly GCA_039707465.1 of Rhabdophis nuchalis. Classification (NCBI taxonomy): domain Eukaryota; kingdom Metazoa; phylum Chordata; class Lepidosauria; order Squamata; family Natricidae; genus Rhabdophis; species Rhabdophis nuchalis. Next base: position 40,742,730 of record CM077649.1, on the reverse strand, counting down.
TTATTCACTGTTTTTATGCACCATTCTAATAACAACCACATTATTCTTTAAAGATACATAGTGAACCATCTTTCAACATCTAATCTTTAGATCTAGCTATTATTTTTAGTATATTATATAAAATATATAATATATAATATATATTATATAAAATATGTATAATAATATTCCCCCTTGATCTTGTTTCTGCCTCTGTTCTAGCTCTCAATGAAGCCAATCTTATATTAAACAGCATTCCTTTTCCAACCATCATCTCTTGCCAGCTTTGGTATTTCAGTCCTTATTCATTTTTTTATTCGCCTCCCAAATTCCTCCCTTGGGACTTTGTCTCTGTCTACATCTTTCCTATTTAACCCAAATATTTCTTCCATCTCAACTATCTTTTGCTGCCGTACCTCTGGAGGATCTGTCCAAGCCCCTATCTTCTCTTCAGAAATACATTACTTTTTATCCAACCCCATTTTTTGATCTATTAATATATATTGTTCCTTATTTGATTCATAAATCTTTACTGTCTCCTCCTTCTTCTCTTTTTGTTTTATTTGTTGATTTATCTGTTCTGTCTTTTCCTCTGGTCTTTCTAATTATAACCTCTATTTCCTATGTTTTATGCTCTTTATTCATTGTTGCTTGTTAAACATTTTCTGATTTCCCCACAATTTCATACATTAAGTCTTGTATGTCCCTGTGGTTCTTTATCAACATATCATAAGTACTTTGGAGAATCAACACCATTTCTTTTTGAAATCCACTCATCTCCCCCTGATGCAACATCTTGTCTTATTTTGATAGGTCCAAATATTGCTCAATAGCTTGTCAATAGTTTGTCACCACCCCAAAGTCTCAATTGCTTATGATCTCAGAAAACCAGCTTAGAAACTGTTTACTCAATCCTAGCTTTGCTCTTCAGGAGAATGCAATAGTTATAGTTCTTTGTGTCCCACAGTTAATCAATTAGTTCCATTTAAGTAATCCAGGAAGATTTCCAAATGTTTCCTTAAATCCACTCTGTAAGTTCAGTCATAGATCCTGGCATCCTTACTTTCTTTAGATGTCTTCCATAAACTCACAGTTAAACCACCAATAACCATGAAGCGACAGATATAGCACAGCAATCTTCCAGGTGTTAGTTATTTCCACTCCCCCCTTTGTCTTATCAGTCCTTTCCAAGGTTGTAGAAGTTTTAGTATATATTCCATTCACCAGATGGCTCCTTCAGCTTAAATTTCAATGATGCACAAAATTTGACAGATATTTATTTCAGGGTTTTGGTTTTTTTTGCAAATAAACAATATTCAGACAAATAATTCCAACATTTTAATATGCCTTACCAAAATATTGCCAATAAAGTTTAAAAATCCAATTTTCTATATTTTAAAGATTTGGTTCTCTCCTTTTAGTTCCTTTTCTTGCGGGTCTATAATTTTTTCTCTGTAATAATTTGCCGCTTTGACAAGCATTTCAAAGACTCTCTTTTCCAAGGTTTATTTTTTGGGGGGGTTAGGTTCTAGGTAAAAAAAGAATCACTTCACCCAGTTTCAATCACTGTTCATCTACAGCACTCCACCACATTCTTTGTTTCTTTGGCTGCCCCAGCTTCACAGCAGCCATAATGGCTGCCTCTCCTTTTTGTCATTGGATGGGAGGGAATCCCTGGGTCCAGCTGGAGAGTCTCCACACTCCGCAACCTACAGGGTGACTTTAGCCCAGGGGGGAAAGGGCTCCAATGAGGAGGATTCAGCGTGTGTTCACGGAGCCCTGCTTCTTGCATCCAAAAGTCCCCAAAATGCAAAGAACTCTTTTGAAGATTTACATAGCTCTGGTTGTTAATTTTTTTCTGTGCTTCCTTTGCATAATAAACAAGCTTCTTTAGCAAGAAGGTATAAAAAAATTTCTTTACCAAGAATAACTATATATTACCTGCTTTGTTTTATGCAATAAGCAAATGAAATATGCTCATTTCACTAGAAGATTTAATAAAAGACTTTTTACACTTCATGGCTGAAGATTGTTTGTACTTTTAAAAACTGTTTAAACAATTTCTCAACTTCCAAGTACAAGAAACAATGGATGGAAACTAATCAAGGAGAGAAGCAACCTGGAATTAAAGAAAAACTTCCTAACTGTGAGAACAATTAATCAGTGGAACAGCTTGACTTCAGAAGTTGTAGGTGCTTCATCACTGGAGGTTTTTAAGAAGAGGAAGGACAGACATCTGTCTGAAAAAAAATAGGGTCTCCTGCTTGAGCAAGTGGTTGGACTAGAAGACCACCTAGGTCTCTTCCAGCTCTATTTTGATTGATATCAGAGACATCCTAGATCGTGACATATAAATGTAATAAATAAATATAGATCCTGAAAATATGTCATTGTTTCATTTGAGATGGAATTAAAGGAGAATAAATTTATAAGCCTGATAATCTTGTCTTGTTTGAAAATATTGGACTAATTTATAGTGAGCATTAGAATATAAGTCTGAGAGAACAAGAGAAAGAATTTTCCAGCATAAAATGAACATCCCACAGGGCAAAGGCATCAGTGACTGCATAAAACCACTTTTACAAACTGTCCTTTACACTTGATAATAAGCGGGACAAGCGGACTTTACCATTTGCTTTTACAAGCCATTTACTGACATTTCAGGTGAAAGCAAAGGGCAATTTTAGCAGGCATATGCATATGGTAGGTGGAGTGGGTAAAATTCCAGTCATTTCTCCTGTAATCATATGATGAGCTGGTCTGTGTTGGTATTAACAGTAATTTCATGGTGGCTGGTTGAACATAAGGCTATAATTCAATTGTATTTTTCCCCGATGTTCTGAATAGCAAGAATAAAGCTGATTTACATTCCTACTATTCAGAAAAAAGTCATGTAATATTTATAAGAAAAAGGATTTTGTAGATACCTAATCATTAGGTTATTTAAAGTCTGTCACGCTCTAGGAGTAGAGCTAATCCACAAAATGTTGGAAGGAAGGGATTATTTTGTTTAAGATCTCAAAAAGCAGAGATTACCAAAGACAAATGTGTTCGCAGTTTGTTTCCTTGCTGGGAACAATCAGTTGTATATAATATTGAACAGCATGTCTGTCTGTTCATATGTATCGAATGACCTCTCTATATATTTAGAGCCAGCATTTTGTTAAAAATATGATTGTTTATGTGTACAAATATAGCATATTACCCTAAACAGAGTTAATTTGGTTCTACTTTTATTCACCAATGTTGTAGGCTCCATCAGTTGAAACATTTAAACAGTCAGGCTGAAACTGGATTGGGTCATACTCTTACTTGTAACTATAATTCTAACACAAGCTAGTATGGACAAATTTGCAGCAGAATGTGACAACTTCAGCCTCCTTATCAATATAAAAACAATCGAAGTGATGCATCAGCCAGCTGCGAAAGCCCAACGCCAAGTGCCCACCATCACAGTAAAGGGACACTGCAGTGGACCTTGACAGCACCCGCTCCTGTGTAGTGGCAATTGACATTGAGGTCAACTGCAGAATCGCCAATGCAAGTTCTGCATTTGGCAGGTAACTGACTAACATGTGGGACCGGCATGAAACAAGCCTTGCTACAAAGCTCAAAGTCTACCCAGCAGTAGTGCTAACTACCCTGATGTATGCAGTGAGACTTGGGCTATATGCGCGAGGCATGCTAGGCAATTGAACCACTTCCACATGATCGGCCTCCATAGAATACTGAGGATTCGGTGGCAGGACAAGGTGCCAGAAACAGAAGTCCTCTCCAGAGCAGGTTTGTCATCAGATCACAACCTGCTGATTAAAGTATCTGGGCAGGCCATGTTGCAAGGATTCCGGACCATCGCATCCCTAAACAGCTGCTCTATGGTGAGCTATCTCAAGTAAAGTGATCTCATGGGGACAAAGGAAGTAATGCAAAGACACCTTGAAAGACTCCTTCAAGTCCCTGGAAATTGACACCACTTCCTGGGAAACCCTGGCACAAGATTGATCAACATGGCGCACACTGATCCATCAAGGCTGCCAGACATTTGAGGACAGAAGAACAACCATGGTACAAGAGAAGCGAGCACTCCACAAGCCAGAGCTGCAAATGCTGCAAGAGTGGTGCCCACATGTCTGTGCGATATGTGGCAGAACATTTCATGCTTGTATAGGCCTTACCAGTCACCTGCTCACACATCGTGGACAGCCCACAACCTGATAGATGTCAAGGTCCTCTTCAAACATGATGGGCAAACATCATCATAGTATTCTGCTCCGATACCTCACACACTGCTCAAATAGCTGCAAACTAAACCCGAACCAATGCAATTCAGACTCCAGGTCTGCTTTCCAATTAGGGGGTCCTCAGATATTGGTTACAATTGTATGGTTTGAAATGAACCTCTCTGTAGTTTAAGGGAACAGTTCTTGCTTGTGTGTATAAAAGGTTCAGGTTCATGCTGGAAAAATTCTTGCCTAAAATGCTACAGAATTCCTGCCATTCAACATTAACAATCCTGCCTAGATAGTCTAAGACTGTGATGACGAACCTATGGCATGGGTACCACAGGTGGCACACGGAACCATTTCTTAGGGCAGGCAAGGTGTTGCCCTGTCAGGTCCAGTGCGCATTTATGCGCTGGCCAGCTGATTTAGGCCTTCTTTTGAGTCTGTTTTTCACCCTCTAGAGGCTTCAGGGAAGCTCCTGAAGCCTCTGGAAGTGGTGGGGGGGAGGCTGTTTTCACCTTCCCCAGGCTCCTAGAAAGCCTCTGAAGCCTGGGGAGGGCGAAAAAAAAGCGCCAAAATCAGGGGGTCACGCACATAGCATTATGGGTGTGGCATGCCCACGCACGACTCCCCCCCCTACACTCCCCCGCTTTTGGCACGCGAGCCAAAAAAGGTTAGCCATCACTGGTCTAAGATTTACCTCAAAGTTTCCTATGATGTACTTCTCCAAAGGGAAGGAAGGAAACACTGTTGAAAATAGTAATAAGATCTCTCATTCTTCTTGAAATAAGAAAAAAAATTTCCTGCTTAGAAAATCACTAGTGTTTTCACAATTTTTACGCTATTGTTTTTGGTCATATTTGAGGGTGTCCTGCTACTGTGAACCATCATAGCTCCAAGATGATAATTTTTCTACTGCAGGAACTATAAACAATGTCATCCCTGGAAGAAATATTTTCCGTTGGAGCTTCAGGGTTGCCACATTTAGTGCCGAGGAAAATGGGAAGGAGGATTACAAGGAGCGGTGGAGGATTAGCCATAACAACATTCCTTTCTCTGGGAGTCAAGTGTGTTTGGCCTGCACCTGGATGGGAGTACATGGGGGTTGTCTTCAGTTGGGACTGTGAATTAATTGGACCATGTTGGTGCAGGAGATGGATCTTTGACTTTTTGGGGGGGTGGGGAAAACCCAGAACTCTTAGATTCAGGTTTCCCCAGATGTGCCAAGATGGCATATCTAATAAAATGGAACTTTGAAGAACTTCAAGCCTTCGAGTCTTCTTTCGTTGAGGATGTTATTTGGAACCCTGACGTGCAATATATAATATACTCATTTAATGACCATTGATATGGTTTTTAAGTCACCATGCAGGATTTAGATCAGTTCCACTGTGGTCATTATGCTAACAGAAAGAATAACAGAATTGGAAGTGAGCTTGGTCTTCTAGCTCAACCCCTTGCTCAAGCAGGAAACCCTATAATATTTCAGACAAATGATTGTCCAATCTCTTCTTAAAAACCTCCAGTATTGGAGCACCCAAAACCTCTGGAGGCAAGTGATTAATTGTTCTGTCAGGAAATTTTTTCATAATTCTAGATTGGTTCTCTGCTTGATCAGTTTCCATCCATTGCTTCTTTTTCTGCCTTCAGGTGCTTTGGAGAATAGGTTGACCTCTTTTCTTTGTGGCAGACCCTTAGATTATAAAAATATCTTTTTTTGTGGCAGCCCCTTAGATAAACAAATCACTCATGGTTGTTAAGCATATGTGACTGCAACTTGTGACCTACTGCCAGCTTCCCCATTGACTTTGCTTATCAGAAACCATCTGTTGAGCACACAAACACATGGCCATTGGGGCACTGCAACTGCCTATTGGTTGTTAAGTTGGCAAATGGTGATCACGAGATTACAGGAACACTGCAAATGTTGCTAAGTTTGAGGAGTGGTTGCAAACTACTTTTTCACACTGTTGTAAGTTCAGAGAGTAGCTAAACTGAACAGTTGTTATCAGAGGACTTACCTATAGTCAATAGTAGAAGGAATTAGGCATGTCACGAGGCAATTCTGACACTTTTGAAGATTCATTTCAAACAAGAATACGGTTAAACTTTTCTTTTCTTGCTGTCTCATAATCTTTGAAACTCCTTATAAACTCCTTATAAATAAATGGGATCAGAGTGCTAGAATAGTAGCCTCAGAAATTGCAAGCTGTTTATTAAATATTAATCTTTCAAAGGCTTCATAAATAAACCAAAACATTGTGTTTCTAAGAAACCTCTGTTTTTCTATGGAAGTTTTTCCTTCAACTCCTTTGCCCTGTGAATGCCCACAGAACGAAATCCATGCAGGAGTGTTGCCTCGAGTGTTACTCTATCTCAGCCAAATGCCCTTTGTTGCACTGAAGTGAATAATGTGAGGTCTGAATGGAAACTGAAAATTAACATTTCTGACTACAGATGCCCCCCCAACCTTGTGTGTCGCACTGCAGAATGCAGTATGCATTTATAAAAAACAAAAACAAAATAGTGAGCAAAATGAAGTGCCTCTATAGCACACTGAAAATTTTATTGATCTGTCTAAAATGGTCAACACCGCAATTAACCATTTGTGATTTTATCCCGATGGAGAAATTTACAGTATTTGTCAATGACTGAATTTCTGATTTAATGACAGTATTTTATTATCAATAAATAATATGAATTGTTATTAATAAATATTGTTATTCTGTCATTGCTATATGACTTTGCTTTTGGTTTTCTAATTTTGAAATCCAGTTCTTCTGTAACACCTCTTCTCATTCAACTTTTACCATATAAAAGGTGCCATTTATTGCACATTTGTGTGAAAACTATGGAAACTGAATTGTCATTTAAAAATAATTGTACATATACTGCTTACAACATTTATTTGTAATCACAGGTTTTAACAAAATCCATACACAATTACAGCACTCATAGCAGTTCAGTACATCCCCTTTCATATTAAGAGTCCTATTTGTCAGGGTGTACTTTCCTATCTTCCTTGTAGCCTTTGCAAACAATGAAAGTTGTTTTGCTACCTTTTAGTCTTCATCAGACAGAAAAATGGATTTGTTCTTCTAAATTAGATTGATTCAATTGGGTCAACAACGGTGTAATAAATCTAGTTCTGGGTTCCTGATAGAGTTTGCAATGTAATAAGTAAGAGTCAGATCTTCCATCTGTAAATTATTGCAAATGCATAAACAGAGTGTAGTTTACTCCTTCATCCAAATACTGTAAGTTGTTGACATTGTTTGGAAGGATGTTCTGTAGACACACGTCTCACATAACATGATGTAAGTGCTGTAAATAATGTGGCATTCGTTGTGCTTCTTTGAAATATTGATGCCATTTAGCACACAAACTTACATACCATGTTTTTCAGAGTATAAGACGCACCTCCCCCCCCCAAAAGAGGGTGAAAATCTGGGTGGATCTTATACACTGAATACAACATTTTTGGCCTCCCAAAACCCTGCCCCCTTCACAAAAATGGACGTGCAGAGGGTTTGGGAGCATTTTGTGATGGGCAATCAATCAGGGGCAATCAATCAGAGGTGCCCTGCAGGTATGCACCATATAAATGGACTGTCATCATCCTTATCATCATCGCCACTGTCTATCCACTTCAGAAGTCTCTTCCACATGTTTCCAACCAATATAGTCCTGAGCTTTCTTTTGCCAATTGGACCCATGATACTTGCTTGATTCATCTTGTTTTAGATCTCTTTTGTGGATGCTTTTTATCAAGTGGGATCCATTCTATGACTGCCTTGGTCCACCTGCCATCAGTTCTTGCTATGTGACCGGCCCATTTCCATTTCAGGCATAGTACATAAGCTGATGTTAGTTTGGTAATAGCCAGGAAAATAATTAGATTTTAATATGAACATTTAGATTATATTTGCAGTTGAATCCAAGCTCTATATTGAATGGGGAGGGAAGGAAGGAAGGAAGGAAGGAAGGAAGGAAGGAAGGAAGGAAGGAAGGAAGGAAGGAAGAAAGGAAGGAAGGAAGGAAGGAAGGAAGGAAGGAAGTTCAGAATAACAAAGAATTAATCTGCATAAAATATACCTTAAATATTGCTTTCCATTCTATCTTCTTACACTGCAATAATTATCACTTTCAAAGGTTCGGAAGTTGGTAGTCATTGTAAATAGAGGGAGTAGAATTACTTGACTTCAGGCGGTATCATGAAAAAGAGCAGCATGACAAGAGCCATCTGGACGACACAGACGCAGCATCTTATAGTCCCTGGGAAAAGATGTCAGCCATTTTTAAAGAGGTCTCTTCCAGGTTTGATAAACACAGCAAAGAATTTCTTTTGTTAGATCTCTATTCTCCACAATGAAGTCATCTGCATTAGCTTTGTGCCTGGTATTAATATTTCATGAATGCTTCAAATGTCCAGTACCATCAGAAATGCAGCCTTGATAGAATAGCCACATAAAAATTATCTGGGATATTTACTTTTGCTCAGAATAAATATTAAAGCATAGGTTGAATAAGGAGGACAGGTTTCATACAACAAGCTTTAGGCTTAGCTTGTGACATGAGGTGTGTCAAACAAACTAAATTCAGCCCAATGCTTTATATGTACAGCAATTGCACACATATTCCCCCCCTCCGCATCTTGATTGTTTATTTTAAACATGTTTTTCCATTGCTTATGGCTACTGCTGAAATGATAATATGAAAGTGAACAAAGTGTTGAGAATCTGAGACAGAGTTTACTTGTCAACTTAGTTTGGTGTGACGATACCGGGAACAAAATAGGTATGAAACCGCACACATTACTTTTGCATTCTTCTTTTGAAAGCTTTTCTCTTCTGAATCTTTCAGTTACTAGAACGGAGATAATTATAAGGTTTAGGCAAGGAATGATTCTCTAAAAATACCTGGTTATGTAATTCTAAAGGTGTTGAATTCTCAGTTGATGCTTTTATGGCATAAAATTCACTTTCTGAGGATCCTAGTATTTTTTTGCTTCCTCTATACAATGATTTCCTTACTCAGAACATTTGCAGGAATTGTCCAAAGAAGAAATATTTAAATATAGCTTCCTTTTTTCCTTCAGTTTGCATATAATAAATAAGACGTTTACATAAATAAATATAACGTATCATGGTGTTTACAGAAGATTAAAAATATATAAGACAGATTCCAGCTTCAAGTCAGTTGCTGGCTATGAAAGAGACTATTTTCATTGACTGGACATGTTTTGCTAACATTCAGAGAGCAGCTGGCTCTGACACATTCCTGGATTAACATTCTGGGCTGCTAAACAGAAAGGGGGGAAAGTAGCCTAGCTGGTTTCTTTTAAGTCTGTCTGAATCACTTGTGTCTTTTGTGTCTACATTTGTGTAAGAATTATTATTAAACACAATGAGATGAAAATGTGGTTAGCTTTAACATGGAGCAGTATTTTTTTCAAGTATGGTCCTAGGATCCCTGGAAAATATATACTCATAAGTGATAGGCATAGGGCAGGGGTGGGTTCCGGCTGCTGCTACTCTGGTTTGTTCAGGGAAGTGCTGTGCACGTGTAGTTCACACGCATATGTGCATGCGCAGTACTAAAAACCAAGATGGCAGCACCTATGCCACTGCCACGAGAACCGGTTCAGGTGCATGGCAGGCCGATTACTACCTGCTTGACCGAAGAGGTCCAAACAGGTAGGAACCCACCTCTGGCATAGGGAGAATGGCAGAAGGAAATTATCTGATTTTAACAATTTCTTAGACAAAGAGGGGATATGGAAAACCCTTAATCAGAACCCCATTATGACTCTCTCTCTCTCTCTCTCTCTCTCTCTCTCTCTCTCTCTCTCACACACACACACACACACACACACACACACACACACACACACACACACACAAACACACACCACATTGGGTCTTTCTTTCATTCCTCTGCCCCCCCCTCCTGCCTCGCCCATCGGAGTCCCCTGATTCCCTCTCCAACCCTGCCTGTCTCATATAGGCACTACCCACATGAGTATATGAACATATGAACATCGCCCAGCCACGCCCATCTGGTCATTAGGAAGAACCAGTTGTTAAATAATTTGAATCCCACCACTGGTAGTAAAACCTTATTATTCAGATTAAATTGCCATGTTGGCACTTTGCGATAAATGTGGGTTTTAGGTTGCAGTTTGGGCACTCAGTCCCTAAAGGTTTCGCCTTCACTGGCCTATACCATTCAGGACAAATAACAATATCAAAAGCACTTAGACTTATATACAATTTATATCCCGCCCTGGGTCCGTTCGGAGAAGGGCAGGATATAAATTGAATAAATTGAATAAATAAATAAATACAGGTTCATAGTGCTTTACATCTCTAAGTTCTTTACAGAGTCAGCATATTGCTCCAACAATCTGGGTCCTCAGATACAGACCTCAGAAGGATGGAAGACTGAATCAACTTTGAGCCAGTTAGAATTGAACAGCTGGCAGTCAGCAAAAATTAGCCTGCAATATTGCATTCTAATCACTGCATCACCACAGCTCATAGCTGTCCAATCTCTTATTAAAAACCTCCAGTGATAGAATACCCAGAGTTTCTGGAGGCAAGCTATTCCACTGATTAATTGTTCTCAGTGTCAGGAAATTTCTCCTTAGTTGTAGATTGGATTTCTCTTTGATAAATTTCCAACTATTACTTCTTGTCCTGGCGCTGGTGTAGAAATCAGGAGACTGTGAGTTCTAGGCCCACCTTAGGCATGAAAACTAGCTGAATGATTTTGGATCAGTCATTCTCTCTCAGCCCAAGCCATCTCACAGGGCTCTTGTGTGGAAAATAGAAGAAGAGGAAGGAGTATCAGGCTGGGGTGGGTTCTCGCCGCTGCTACTGCCGGTTTGCTCAGGGACGTACTTCGTGCACATGTGAGTACTAAACAAATTGCTTCTGCACATGTGCAGGAGCAAAAGACAAGATGGTGGCACCAGTTCAGGGGGCGTGGCAGGCCAAGTTACTACCTACTCTGCCTAACCACTCCGAACTGGTCCAAACCTGAACCAGAGGTAGGAACCTACCTCTGGTATAAAGTATATTTGCTACTTTGGGTTATCTTATAAAATAATAAATATGAGATAACATCAAATAAATAAAAAATACGCTGTGCTACTCATTGTGGTCATTAGTGATGAAGTGGTAGTGTGTCAGTGCTCTAATATTTGGACATAGAACACTTGTGTTCTAGATTTTTTTTTAACCCAAAGCAAGACCTTAAATAAGAGATCGGCTGAAAACCAGGACTATTTATTTATTTTTATTTATATTTCCTATTCCTAACCCACCCATCCTACTCAGAGTAGGGCGCTGGGTGGTGTACATCTTTATCTTGCTTTAATGAATGGTGTTAATCATATGCTAATACATGAATAAAGAGAAGACAAAGCTGAAGGGTTTGTGGCCGTTCTCTCAAACTTATTATTATTTTTTAAATTAAATTTATATCCCGCCCTTCTCCAGACGGACCCAGGGCGGCGCACAGGAATATTAAAATATATACAAAACATATAAAATTTAAAAAACTTATTCTAGTAAAACCCTGTGCTAAAAACCGAATTAAAATCCCAAATTTAAAACTGTCTAATGGTCAATACAGGGGGTTACGCTAGGCCGGCCAGATGGAATAAATGTGTCTTCAGACACTTGCGGAAGAGGCGGAGGTCAGAGATGGTGCGGAGTTCAGGGGGAAGGTCGTTCCAGAAGGCTGGCCCAGCCACAGAGAAGGCTCTTCCCCTGGGTGTCGCCAGTCGGCACTGTCCAGCTGACGGCACCCTGAGGAGGCCCTCTCTGTGGGAGCATATCGGTCTGAGGGATGTATGGGGCAGGAGGCGGTCTCGCATATAACTAGGCCCCAAGCCATGGAGCGCTTTAAAGATGGTCATCAAGACCTTGAAGTGCACCCGAAAGACCACAGGAAGCCAGTGCAGCTCGCGCAGGATAGGTGTTATGTGGGAGTGTCTAGGCGCTCCCGTAATCACCTGCGCGGCTGCGTTCTGGACTAGCTGCAGCTTTCGGGTGCACCTCAAGGGAAGCCCTATGTAGAGAGCATTACAGTAGTCGAGTCGAGAGGTGACGAGTGCTTGAGTGACTGTGCGTAGGGCACCCCGGTCCAGTAAGGGGCGCAATTGGCGCATCAGGCGTACCTGATGGAATGCCCCCCTGGCCACGGCTGCCACATGATCTTCCATAGACAGCCGGGAATCCAGGAGGACACCCAAATTGCGCGCCCTCTCCACGAGGACTGGTGTTTCACCCCCAATGGCCAGTGTTGGAATAATCTGGCTGAACCGGGGCGCCGGAAGCCACAGCCACTCAGTCTTGGACGGGTTGAGCCTGAGTTTGTTACCACCCATCCAGATCCGTACGGCCTCCAAGCACCGGGACATAACCTCGACGGCATCGTTGGGGTGGTCTGGGGTGGATATGTACAACTGAGTGTCATCAGCGTACAGATGGTATCCCACCCCAAAACCACGGATGATCTCACCCAGCGGCTTCATATATGTGTTGAACAGTAGGGGCGAGAAGACCGACCCCTGAGGAACCCCACATATGAGGGGCCTCGAGGCCGACCTCTGCCCCCCTGTCAACACATATTGCGACTGACCAGAGAGGTAGGACGAGAACCACCACAAAACGGTGCCTCCCAGCCCCAACCCCCCCAGTCGGCGCAATAGGATACCATGGTCGATGGTATCAAAAGCCGCTGAGAGGTCTAATAGGACTAGGATAGAGGAATATCCTCTATCCCGCGCCCTCCAGAGATCATCAATCAACGCGACCAATGCCATCTCGGTGCTGTGCCCGGGTCGGAAGCCGGACTGGCATGGGTCTAGATAATCAACTTCCTCCAAGTGTCGCGGAAACTGTTGAGCCACCACACTCTCAACAACCTTCACTAGAAAGTGGAGGTTGGAGACAGGACGATAGTTCTCTAATAATGCTGGATCCAGGGATGGCTTCTTGAGGAGGGGCCTTACAACCGCCACTTTCAAGACAGCAGGCAGGGACCCCTCACTCAAAGATGCGTTGACAATGCCCTGGAGCCACCCTCGTGTCGTCTCCCAGGATGCCAGTACAAGCCAGGAGGGACACGGGTCCAATAAACATGTGGTAGCCCTAAGTCTCTTTGACAACTTGTCCATATCCTCGGTGGTAACAAAATCAAACTCCTCCCAAGATGGTGTCACAAGATCATCCTCGCCCCGCTCGACTGGACCACTGTCGATGGAGGGTAACTCGTTCCGAATCCGAGTGATTTTCTCCTGCAGATAAATCCCAAATTCCTCTGCTCGACCCTGTAAAAGGGCTTCCCGCGGCCTCTGTTGAAGGAGGGAGCGGGTCACCCCAAACAGGGCGGCAGGGCTGTTATCTGCGGATGCAATAAGAGTGGCACAATACTCATGTTTGGCCACTCTTATCGCCACTAAGTAAGTCCTAATATGGTCTCTCACTAGTGTTCGGTCGGCTTCGGAGCGAGAAGATCTCCATCTGCTCTCTAGGCGTCTCTTGTGGCGCTTCATCTCCCTAAGCCCCTTGGTAAACCAAGGAGCCCAGGTGGTTCGTCGCCGCAAGAGAGGCCGCAAGGGCGCGACTCGGTCCAAGGCCCCCGTGGCCGCACTTAACCATGTGGCCACTAGGTCCTCAGTCAAGTCGCGGGGCAGGTCCACAGGAATTGGCCCAAGCTCCCTTTGGAACCTTATCGGGTCCATCAGGAGCCTGGGGCGGAACCATATAGGAATGTCCGGTTCCGCCTCCCCGCAGTGAGGTGCAGCGATCGGAAAGTCGAGCCGAAGGAGAGCGTGATCTGTCCATGACAGGGGTGTGATGACTAGATCCCCTATTCCCAGATCACTACTCCACTGTCCCGAGACGACATTTGGAAAATAGCAAGAAACTGAGAGAACTTAGGTATTCCTAAAGAATGGGAAGTTTAAATTAAATACTATGAAATATAATATTAAGGTACTCATCTGGTGAATGATAAGAATTTAAGGACATTATAGTAGAATTTAATCATACCTTTAGTAACACCTACGTACGTTTCACAGTGTCCTTTACGCTAAGAATCTAATCACAATAGCCCGGGAAAATGGGTGACCTTTCTAAATAAAACAGACCAGTGCCAAAATATGCAAACGTAGCTTGTCTAAGCAATAAAAGAATAGAAAGGCAAGCTAAATGTAACTTCATATGTTTGTGAATCATATGAGAGATAATGGAAAATTGGACTTTCTTTATATGTCCATATTGTGCTTAATTCAAGGAGACCCTACAACATAACCTTGTAATGATCTTCTGTCGCTTGATATATGGACCACTATGTCACTACTGTTAATAGTGGAAAATGGAATTATCTGAAAGTTGAGCATAGTGAAAAAAATTGAGAAAGATTAAATATAAAAAATATCAAGCTAATAACAAGTAACCAGTCTTAGAAGTGACAGTGACGATAGTGAAGTGATATAGAGCTTCTTCTTTTTAAGATCAACTATCAACAATACAGAAACTAGTAGTCAAGAATATCGCACAGACCAGCACTTAGTAGTAATTATGATGATATTCAGATACCAGGATATGTCTATACTTACAAAGATAAAAATAGGGCAGACAATGGTTTTCCTTTTATTCTATAGAACTGAAAGTTGAACTTTATAGGAGAAACAGAATTATGAAGCTTTTGAACCCTGACATTGGAGGTGATTTGTGAGGACACCTTAGACCAGGGGTGTCAAACTTGTGTCATCACAGTGGCATCATGTGATGTATCATGACTTCCCCCCCTTCTTATGTCATACATCTGGCCCATGGGCTTTGAGTTTAACAGCCCTGCCTTAGATAGTCAATAAAACAAACAAATAGATCACCATACAAATTAATTCAGAATTGTCATTGAAGGCCCAAATGTTCAGGTTCAAATTATCCTACTTTCAACACATTTTGTGAATACCTAGCTTTTGGCTAAAGGCTATAATGCTGGTGCAAGTGCAAGGAAAATGAAACAAAGGATGACCAGCAGCATGGTAGATGGACACAATTTATTTATTATTTTATTTATTTATTTATTTATTTATTGGACTTCTAGACCACCCCCTCTCCCCGGAGGGACTCGGGGCGGTGTACAGGTACAAATTAAAACCATTACAATCAATAATACATATAACTAAAATCGAATTAAATAAACCCCTGTACAAATTTATAAAAATTAAAAACTTAACCTTAAAACCAAATCACAGAATTTAAAAATACAAACTGAGGTGGGAAAGCTGGAATTAGGCCAGGCCGGCTAGATGAAACAAGTGGGTTTTGAGTTTCTGGCGGAAGGAGCGGAGGTCCGTGGTCGTTCTAATGTCAGGGGGAAGGTCATTCCAGAGGGTCGGGCCCGCCACAGAGAAGGCCCTTCCCCTGCATGTCGCCCGCTGGCACAGCCTAGTGGACGGCACCCAGAGAAGTCCCTCTCTGTGTGAGCGAATCGGCCGAAGGGATGTATGGGGCAGGATACGATCCCGCAAATAACTAGGTCCTGTGCCATGGAGCGCTTTGAAGATGATAATCAACACCTTGAAACGCACCCGAAAAGCCACAGGCAGCCAGTGCAGCCCGCGCAGGAGAGGTGTTACGTGGGAGATCTAGAGACTCCCGAAACTGCCCACGCGGCCGCATTCTGAACCAACTGCAACCTTCGGGTGCATCTCAAGGGGAGCCCCATGTAGAGAGTGTTACAGTAGTCTAGACGGGACGTCACAAGCGCATGAGTGACTGTGCGAAGGGCGTCCCAGTCCAATAGGGGACGCAACTGGCGCACCAGGCGAACCTGGTGAAACGCCCCCCTTGCCACGGCTGTCACATGGTCGTCCATTGACAGCCGGGCATCTAGAAGGATGTCCAAATTGCGTACCCGATCCACGGGGGCCAGATGTTCGCCCCCAATGGCCAGTGATGGAATCAACTGGTTGAACCGGGACGCCGGTAGCCACAGCCACTCAGTCTTGGACGGGTTGAGCTTGAGTCTGTTACTTCCCATCCAGATCCGTAGTTGTGATTGGTGTACCAGTAGAAGACCTGAAGCGCCTGTGGAAAAAATCTATCTGTGGAATCATATTATGTTTCTCTGACTGATGGCAGATAATCAATTAATTATACTAATATACTATTAATTATAATAATGCCCACAAACATAAAAACCTATGCTATACTTCCATATCAGAAGCACAAAAGCACTTTGGTGGTAAAAGTTTCAACCGATGACATCACGGTTGCCTGGGGGATACCCAGTTGTGGGCTCCTTTTTTTGTCCCTGTTACGTTGCCTACCAAAATGATACCCATCTATCTATTCATGGTTGCCCACTTTCAAACTGATGTGTTAGCAGGAGTTGAAGTGAGTAATGGGAGCTCAGCCTGCCATGTGGCAACAACTGGGTCCCAAACATGAGCCTGCCAGTTGCCAGACCAGCAACCGAACCATGCGAGCGATCACATTCCCTGATATAAACATCTAATAAGAACTGATACTTACCTGAGAGTTGCTTGGTTTCATGACAACATGGCTTTATGTTACAATCAACATAGACTAGGGATTTGATATTTTATATTAAAGTCTAATGAATCTTGGATATGTGTATGGAGGATTTCAGTCATCCAGGTCGTGGTGGTCCCAAAGGTGCTTTTCCAAGAAGCAACTGGACTTTCTGGTTTTTCTTTGAAGGCATTTCGCTTCTCATCCACAAAATTTCTTCAGTTCTGACTGGATGCAAGGATTTATACTCCTTGTATTCCTGGAGTGGAGTCTTCCTGGAATTGCTGAAAGGACTGTGTTGTAGACTGGAGATAGATGATGTCATACAATCCCCCCCTTCTGTTGAGAGAGTGCTGTTCAATTTTGACATAGGTGATTCAGCAGTCAGATGGACTGCTGAATCTAGTCCTGATGGGTTTGTTCTCCTATGTTGTGCCATGTGTTTATGAAGTGGTTGTTTTGTTTCCCCAATGTACAGATCTGAACATGGCTCATTGTGTGCTGCACTTACCACATTGCTCAGTTTGTGTCTGAGTGTTCTATCCTTGGGGCAGACAAGCTTCTGCCTTAGCTTCTTGGGTTTGAAGTGGGCACATATGTTGCATTGGCTGAAGATCTTCATGAGCTTTCCCAACATTCCTGTAACATATGGAATGACAACGTTGTTTCATTTATTGTTCTCTTCATTGTCTGTTATGAAGAATCTATAGGATTCTGTAGGATCATTTTAGAGATTTGATGAAGGCCCACATGGGATAGTCACACGTTCGGAGAGCTGCCTTGATGTGTTTAAATTCTTTTTCTTTCCCATCTTTGCTGGTAGGCAGGCCTTCAGCTTGGCAGTTTAGGGTTCTGATGACTCCCATTTTGTGTTCCAGTGGGTGATGGGAATCAAAATGTAAATATTTTGATTCCTTCTTTAATGTGTACTGCACAATCCAGGAAAGCTAGGGTATTTTCCTTAACATCTTTTCCCATGTGAATTTGATGTATCTATCCACAGATATGTTTGGTGAACTCTTCCAATTCCATGTTTTGATCTTTACTCAGGTTTCATCTATACCAGTGAGTGGGTGGAATTCCTGTGGTGGGCACTAGGCATTAACTCACAATAGTTGTTCCTAGAAATGATTACTATAGCAGGTGATTGAAGGTATTTTATATTTTTAATTATATGACTTAGTTATTTTTTCATTACATCTGTGAAATCATTGGAAAAAATAGACTTGGTTATTCTCAGCAATGTGATGATTTTAATGTTAGCTAATTAGATGGCATTAGAGTGAACCTCAATTCTTGTCAGTATGTTGTTACATTTCTACCTGTCACCACCAATAAACCATACATTAAATAAACTGTTTTATCACCAATCTTATCTGCTGTCTTTTCTGCCTTGTATTTCCTTAATAATTATTATTATTTTCAAGCATATTTTTCTGTTCCATTATCTGCTTACATCATATACTCATAGTAGGTGAGTTAACAGCTGCTGCTCTTTGTCTCAAGGGAGTAGTCAATCTTTATTTGATCTAGATTGATTGATTGGTTGATTGACTATTCTTTCAGCTGGTGGTACTCTTAACCATTTACATTTGATTCAAAAATATCTATCTTCCTGTCATTAATCCTCAATGTCCAGATTTCAGTCATACAAATCAGTTTTTTTGCTTAAATTATTCTGAACATTGAATATTCTTATTCTTCATGATGTTATCTAAATGTATCATTGTTTTGTCCTCTAAAATTAATATCCTTTCTAGCTTTTCAATATCTGGGCCACCTTTTTATGTTCTTACACTCAAGAAAATAAACCTCACTACTTCATTTCTTAGTTGTCATGGGAGTAGAGATTTTTTTTGGTCTTAATATTTAACATTTAATCTTTCATTTTTGGTTTAATATTATGTTCTTCAAAATCTTTTTTTTTAACTTTTTGTTCAATAAAGTGGTACTGTCTGTGTATCTCAAATGATAGTGTTTCAATGCATACGGTTTACAACTATCTTCTCATCTTATCCTGCCTTTCTTGTAAATAAAACTGTTAGCAGGTGTAGTTCAGCAAATCTAAACAATACTATCTGTGATTTGTTTATGGATATGAGTAAATTTAGCCTTGTTTCCTTTATAATGTGCCAGGTGCATAAACTAGTTCCCATAAGGCTAAATAAATCATGGGCAAAGCCATCTGTATTTGTTAGTCATGCCTGTAGAAAGAAAAGCCAACTAAGATATCAAATAGAGTAAACCAGCTTTGTACCCATTTTCTATAGTTCTGCTTTCTCTGATATTTGAACATGGCCAATCTGGATCAAAACCAAAATGTGTCAGAACCACCAGCTTTGGTTTGGTGCTTTGCCGGCATTCTGTCATCAATGGGGAAAGGAGTTGGAACAAATGGGCAGTTTGCTGTATACCTTCATGACAGAAAATTAGGACGGGGGAATTGACAGTTGAGGAAGAACAGAGTAGCTTGGAATCCAGTTTATACTGGTGCACTGGCATTTTCCAGACCGTTTGCCCTGAGTGTGGAATCTCATCTGCCCAAATATCTCAGAGTTTCTCATAATATCACGGTAGTGCTGGATTGGAGAGCTAGGGGAAACCAGGAGTTTACTTCTGTATTGACATGCAGAATTTTAGATTCCACTTTACTCTGTTGTAATCAGAATCTCTTAGTAAAAGTACCATTTCACTTCAAATGGAATTGAGAGTTTTACTTCCCTAAGGAATCAGACTGGGGTAGGTCTGACAAAATGTGAAGTTCTCACAAATTAATGATTAAGGAATTTTCATATCTGCAGTCAAAACACACATGCTTTCCTTTTTGATCTGAGGAAGGGTTGCATCAAACCAGAGGTGGTTTTAGCCAGTTCTGACAGGTTCTAGAGAACCTGTAGTGGAAATTTTGAGTAGTTCAGAGAACCAGCAAATACCACTTCTGGATGGCCCCACCCCCCAATCTATTCGCTGCCTCCAGAGTCCCAGCTGATCGGCTGGGTCTTCTTTTGTTGCTCTACACAGAAGGAACTGGAAAGCAGGTTGGTGAGGTGGAGTGGGAATGGGGATTTTACAGTATCCTTTCCCTGCCATGCCCACCAAGCTACACCCACCATGCCACGCCACACCCACCAAGCCACGCCCACAGAACCGGTAGTAAAAAATTTTGAATCCCACCACTGCACCAAACCCAAGAAAAAAAGTAATCAAACATCATTCTGGGATTTCATTCAATTTTGAAGAAACATCTTTGATATCGGTTGCATTCTGTTGTCTTGAATAGCCACTTTCTCATTAGGCATACATTTTTAAAATCAAAAGTATTTATATTTGAAATACTACAAAGAGCTCCATATCTAAAAAACCAGGCATACCAGTCTATGGAGGAAAAATATAAAATGTATCCAAAATCCATAGCTTGTTGACATAGTACCTTTACCAGGATCTACAAAATAAACATAAAAGCTTATGTGAACTTTGAACTCTTCAGCAGGTAAGA
Source organism: Rhabdophis nuchalis (assembly GCA_039707465.1). Classification (NCBI taxonomy): domain Eukaryota; kingdom Metazoa; phylum Chordata; class Lepidosauria; order Squamata; family Natricidae; genus Rhabdophis; species Rhabdophis nuchalis. The sequence continues at coordinate 40,722,472 of CM077649.1, read as the reverse complement.
TGTTACAAAAAATTAGGCAAGGAGGGAAAGAATTCTAAGAATAAACCTGGATATGTAAAGGCATAAAATCAATCTCCAAAAGGAAACAGTTAATTGAAAAAAGATTCAATTTAAGTATTATTGATGTCAGATTATTACCAATCTTAGTAACCAATAGTTTGTTGTTTAAATATAGTAGTTCTTCAAGATGCACACCAGTGGTGGGATTTACTTACCATAGTTTTTGAAGTATAAGACGCACCAGAGTATAAGACGCACGAAGAGTTTGAAGGGGCACATTAAAAAAAGGTTTTGCACTCTGCAGATCTCCTAAAAATGGCCTGTTTTTTGCGAAAATGGGCCTGTTTTTTTTCCCCCTCCAAGAAAAGGGCATGAATAGCCTTTAGGAAACTTGTAGAGTGCTCCTGGAGGGTGGGCCACCCCAAAATGAGCAATAAAATGGCCCGTTTTTCACTCATTTCTGCCCTCCCCAAAAGCACTCTGCTCCTCCCCAGGAGCACTCTGAAAGCCTCCTAAAGGCTATGCATAGCCATTTTGGTGAAGGGGGCGGTGTTTCAGGAGGCAAAAAATGCTGTATTCAGTGTATGAGATGCACCCAGATTTTTAGGCTCTTTTTTGAGAGAAAAAGGTGCTTCTTAGACTCCGAAAAATATAGTACCTTCCCTACCAGTTCGCAAATATGAGCACATGTGCCACCTTCTGTGCATGTGCAGAAAGTCATGCATTACGTCTGCAGCTGCTGCTACCAGTTCGCCCGAACCAGAGAGGGCTGAAAACCACCTCTAATGCACACTATTTGAAGTGCATTGTCACTGCCTGAAGCTAAAATTGAGGATTGTGTCAAAATAAGATTTATATTTCACTTTCTACTTTTCCAGTAACTTTTTCCATTCAAAGGCTGCTGGTAGAATATAACAAACAGTGCATGGCTTAATATTACATAATCAGAGAATTTGAAATGCAATGGCAACAGCTTTGTTTTGGGAATACTATAGTTCTTAAATATCAACCTTGTCTTGGCAACAATTCTATGGTTTCAGATTTATATCTAGTCACCCACCCATGATATGATATATTCCAGCTGTATACAGCTACAACAGTGCTTTCCCATTTCAACCAATATATCATCTTGGGAGATTCCAGAATCTGGAAGGCTAATGGAACATAACATGGAACAAACATTTTTGTTTAATTTATATATATTCTGAGATGGATCATTCCCTAGACACAATTGTACTACAGCTAAACAAGTACTAAAGAGGACAGAATTTTTTTCCTCTGCTCAGATTTTCAGGAATCTACTGTTTTTTCTTCCTTCACATCTGTCAAGAATCACTGGAACTGGGTGGTATGTAAATACTTGTAACAAGTAAACAATAATAAAAAAAATGGCTGGTCGCTAACATCAAACCACCATTCTCCACATAGTGATTTTATTAGTGATGTTAAAAACCTGAAAGCTTAATAAATCACTTTCAGATTCCATTGCTAAAAAAAAGTATTAAATGTTTTAGTACCTCATCTTGACTACATAAATAAGCATGCTATCAGTGTTAGTTAATATCCAGTTTGTACAGCAAACAATGGGAATTATACAAGAATCCATCTACAGATTAAATGAAAAAGTAGTTTGGTAAGACATAGAAATGCCAATTGAAGAGCTGTGCAGAGTTGAGCTGCTAACAGAAGGCTATAAATCTGATTTATTTTCAGCCAGATAAGCAGAACATTTTTATAATATGAAATAAATAAAAGAACCCAAGAACTGTGGAGTTTCATGATCTTATTAATCATGCTACTCAGTATTTACATCAAGTCTGAATAGTTATAGAAAAAATATGTTCTTTAAAATGTCATAATAGGGTAGCAATGTCAGACAAGCAAATAAGAAAATAATATTAAAAAATGTCTGTTTTTTAAAAAAAAAACTTGTACTCAGAGAATAAAAACAGCTGCAAATGAAAGTGTCACATCCTTAGATTATGGGTAGTGAAAATGTGTTAGTACAAAGGCAACAGAGATATAATTTATGATATATAGAAAATTTTCATTTTTAATGTCACCACTTCTTTAACATGGAATACATTGTGAAACACTGCATATTAAGAATTGGTTAGAATTCTACGCAAAGGAAATAATGTATATTTATAGAAGAATAAATAGAAATAAGGATTGTAAGTGAATATCATTAGGATTTAGTCAATTCTTTTCCTAAAAAGAGAAGCAATTTTTTCTTTTTATTTACACCAACTCAATTCCTTAAAAATATTATACTACTATAGGAAACTGGAAAATATGGGAAGTGGTGCAATGTTTTGTAAGGGAAGAGGGTAAAATAGACATAATTTAGCAGTATAAGGGAAGCATAAGGTTATTTAGCTCTATTCTCAAATTGTTAGGAACACTTTTCTAACATTCCATCAGAATTTCACTGAGGCATCAGATTTACTCTGATATCACATCTCTGATACCACATCAAACTCACATGTCTTTGCATCACCAAGATGATGCTGAGGTGGAAAAGTCAGCCAGGCATTGAGCCTGGACTTGCAGACTTTTTTCAGACAAGGAGAAAAGATGAGATCACTCATCTACGCACTGGAATTCTACGCAGCTCTTCATGAGTAAATCTGCACGAATCAGAGGGACCGTTGCAGGTGACTTCCAGATAGAGGGCCAGGAATGCCAGAAAGATGGAAGATCAAGGCAATGATTAATTTTAATCAATAGTTTGTAATTCTGTTATGATTACTTTCCTTTTTTGCTTTGCCTTTCCCTCTTTGGAATCTGGCAACTTTACTTTACTTTATTGTCATTGTACGTATATACACAGTTTACACATACAACAAAATTTACATAACAACCAGAGACCAGGCCCAACATCCATAACAATCCCCAAACATCCCCCCACCCACCAACAAATCCCCTCCCCCAAACCACCAAAACATCTACACAACAGACCAAGTAGTGCTGCCCAATAGCTCACTGATAGTGACCCTTTAGTTCATTGTTGAGTGTAATTATAGCTCTGGGATAAAAGCTATTCAGAAGACATGGCGTTCTAGTTTTAATTGTGTATATACACACAAACACACATGCTCTAATATACAAGTATATTTATGGGATATAGAAGAGATCTAGGACTATTTCTGGTAGTGTTTAGAGCAGTGGCTATACCCCACCTAAGCATCCCTAAAATCCTGATCCCCCCCCCAACATATAATTCTTACTTTACTCAAAAAGTGAACTCTACTCAGGGGAGGAAGCCTAAAAAGCCATTAACTTGGTTTAAACAAGGTTCAAATTGCCCCCATTAAAAATCAAATTGGTTTAGAGTTTGCAATCTTATACTGAAAAGGTAGTAAAGAAGGACGTTGTAACAGAGAAAAGACTCTTTGATTAGGGATGTTCTAAATCAGAATCTTTATTTTGGCTAAATAAGATAATTCATTTATTTGTTCTGTCAACTCCAAAGGCTCAAGACCTCTATACTAAGCATGCCATACACAAGAGACAATGCTGACCACAAATAAAAGTTCTAATAAAACTGTCACAAGCAAAACCAAGGATACTATAGTACTGTTAACCAGAGCACACAAAACATTTGCTAGACCAATTCTCAAATACAGCTCATCTGTCTGGAACCCACACTGCACATCAGACATTAATACAATCGAGTGAGTCCAGAGATACTTCACGAGAAGAATCATCTGCTCCTCTGCTTGCAACAGAATACCTTATGCCACCAGGCTTGAAAATTTCGGCTTAAACAACTTAGAACTATGCCGCTTTCAGTCTGATCTAAGCATAGTACATAAAATTATCTGCTACAATGTCTTACCTGTCAATGACTACTTCAATTTCAGCCACAAATAATACACGAGTACACAATAGATATAAACTTAAGGTAAACCGCTCCAAACTCAACTGCAGAAAATATGACTTCTGCAACAGAGTGGTCAATGTCTGGAATGCACTACTTGACTCTGGGACGTCTTCCCCCAACCCCCAAAACTTTAACCTTTGACCTGTCTACTGTCAATCTCACCCCATTCCTAAGAGGTTTGTCAGGGGCATGCATAAGCGCACCAACGTGCCTACCATTCCTGTCCTAATGTTTCTTTTTATTTGTATCCATTTCATGTATCCAAAATCATGTTTATACATATATATGTTATCTAATACATGCTCGATGAAATAAAATAAATAAATAAATAAATAAGCTAGCTCATAACTACCATTTGCATGAAACAGTAATCTTAACAGTCTTACAAAAGGTTAGCAGTCCTCTGAATCTCATGGGATAAATCATTCCACTATGTGGAGGCTGCATTTGAGAAAGGCCTCACACAGGCCCACAATCCTGATATTACATAATTTCATGGTAACTTAGGAGAGAAACTAGAGGACATACAATCCTGGGTCTGCAGCTTCTGAGCTGTTGTAAGTGTCCCCCAGTGGATTCAATCTGCCAAAGATAAAAGGAAAATCAGGAGAATGGAAGCTTACAAGGAGTTGGAAACAAAATAGCTAGCTTTGGTTACATTCACACTAATGTAATTGGGGTTATATTATTTTCTTCAAAAGACTTGTAATTGGATTCTGAAGTAATTAAGGTCTTTCTGACATTTTAGGAAAAGTAAATCAGTTAAGCCATGTTTTATTCTGAATCAGATCCAAAAGATTAAGCACTGGCTTTATTCATCTAACTTTGTCAGATCTTTCCAGTTTGCTCATTTTATCTAATTCATTGATGTATTTCTGCATGTCATATGCTGGGTTAGTTCTGGAAGACGAGCAGGACATTTGCCTCCCTTACTCTAGGTCTGCTGGCCAGAAGGAGTTTTGATTTGCTACAGCTACACATTATTGCAAAGTCTGACATTATATGAAATTGTAAATGTTATTTTTAAGAGGTGTTTTTATTTATGTATTAGATTCATATGCTGCCCATCTCACTATCAAGCAACTCCTGTCTTGAAAAGTCATTCTTCCATGAATTTTATGCTGGTAACCAATTAAGAGGAAGCCTTTTCTAATCAGCCCTCTAAATTATTGGGCTGCTAGCATTCCAGTCAATGCAACCAGTATATTTGGGATTTCTGCATAAATGCCACTAGGGAGGGGGGGGGGAATCCTGGAGGGCACCATATTAAGAAGGCTAATCAGCCCCTAATCAGACAATGTTAAGTTCATGAAGGAATATAATACAATATTTCAAACTAGAAAACCATTTAATATAAGAAACAAATTATATTTAAAAACGGCTATTAGGGTTGCTCAGCAGCATTACTGATTGCCTACTCAGAATAAAACCTTAATAAATCAGGCATTTATTTAAGAAATGAAAGGAATTCCTTTGCAAGCACATGCTGTCAAAGAATCTGTGAGTCAATTATAGGAGAAACAGTAACATGGCTTCCTAGATTAATTACAACAGATCATAAAATATATGAAATTCTACACAAAATTCACTGAACTCAGGTTTGCTTAAAATTATATTCACAGAAGGGCTATATCATTTAATGGCTACTTAGTTAGCCTGGGTTTTTTTTCCCTTTCTTTTCATATTCCAACATTCTGTTACAGATAGTTTTTGAAGTTTCCGGAGAATCGTGAAACTGGAAAACCCTTGGAGATAATATAGTCTATCCCTGACGATAGTTTATTCAGCCTTTATTTAAATATTCTTTACAATTTTAATTAGTTAGCATCTGCAATAGCTAGTTTGCTTCGTCTTTGAGGAGTTTTCTACTCTCTGCAACAAAAGTGCCCAAAATGCAAACTTTCTATTATGGAAGAACTCGATTCAAATGATGGCTCTTTCTCCTGCCTTTACTTTATTACAGACTAAGAACAGTAGGTACTCCTTTAACTTGTAGATTGTTATTGTAACGTACCAGTCAGCTCTTGCCACTTTAATTTTGAGATAAAACATGAAAAATGTAATGTGAGGCTAAAATATTTCAGCAGAAGAGAATATGCTGTATATAGCTCAGGGCTGAACTGTAGAGTTCTTGGCACTCCCTGAGCTTGGCTGTTCGTTTGCAGATGTTTCATATTAGGTAACATCATCTGTATGGATGAATGTGGGGTTTGTTCTCTGCTTATATACAGTAGTTTGCCCTCATTTTGGTGTGGGTGTGGTTTTCTCCTTACTAGTTCCTTTATTAGAGTATTGATTTCTGCTTGCTTGCCTCTGGTGTTCATTCCTACTTATCTTGAGGTCGCCTACTAAAGAGATCATATTCTGATTTTTCTATTTCCTTCTTCATTTTTATTCTCTTTTGAATGGTGTGTAGATACAATTTATCTATGTATTGATTGTTGGCAGATTTGTTCGAGGACCACACTTCCAGGAATTCTCTAATGGTTTTGACTTCAGCTTGGTCTATGATGCACACAGCTTCCCAGTTGAAACTATGGTTGAGTTTGTCCCTGTGTTGTGATATTGAGTTTTCATCATGTCTTTTGATGATTAGTTTTCATGGACGGGCTGTGCCAATCTTCTGCTTTGGCACTGCTTTTCATAGTAGCTGTTACAGTCCTTTTATTATATGTTGTAGATGACTCCTTTTTTTTCTTCTTGTGCTACTGCCTCTTTTGGTTTACTTAAGATTTTTTAAGGGCTTTAGTTGGTTTGTGTGCTATAGTTGGCTTGTTGTGTGATGTGATGCAGTTGAAATAGTGTATTGGTTGCTTCTGATATGTTTTTTATATGTAGTAGTGTTATCTTTTTGTAGCTTCTGTTGGTTGTGCTGCAGTGGGCTGTGTGGAAAGCCACTTTGATGTGTGGATCAGTGGTGGGTTGTCAAATTTTTTACTACTAGTTTGGGTGCATGCGCAGAAACATCTGGAGGGTGGGCAGAGCCTCTCGCTGCTGCTACTACCGGTTTACCCGATCTGGGCTGAACCAGGAGTAACCCACCTCTGGTGTGGATATAAAATTGGTTGGAAGATGTTGTTTAGACAATCTGTTTCCTGGGTTACTGCAGTGCATTTATGCTTATCTGAATAATGTTCATATACTGCTTCTCTAATGGAAGATTGGGTTGTTAACTTTGGTAATGGAGCACTTAGTTTAGCTTGGGTTTTATTTTTTTGTTTTTTGTTTCTTATTTGCCATTGTTTCCTCTGCTGATGAGGATAGCCAGGAAGGAGAATGTGTTGTTTTCATTTTCCCTTGTGAATTTTATTCCTTTTCATGTGTCCTCTCTAGTTGTTCCTTTTTTTTTATTAAAACAAAGGTTGAAGTACATGCATGCCTGATTTTGCAGCTTCATCTGGGAATTCTATTTCTATTGTTAACACTATATCTCAGTTGTGACCATTACATTCTTACAGTCAAACATTGGGAGAAAGGTCATCTGAAGCACAAACATTAGATGAAATTAAGCATTTGCATTACTAACTTGGATGTTCACAGTTATTATTACTCTAGTAATGACAACTCCTAGATAGAGGTAGAGGCAAAGATAGGGATAATTATAATATTGCAGTCACCTTTGTAGTTAGTTGTCCTTTAGAGTCCATGATTGCATAGTGGCCAGAATGATAAGAGGCATTTATCTTTGTTGATGCATCACATAATGGCTGATAATGATAGCCTTACTGTTTAAGATAAGGTATAATAGCTGCCGTTCCTAATGTATAAAATCAGTCTTAATGTTTCCAAAATCTGCCATTATATAAACATATACACACTTTTTCCATTTAGATGTGCCTTTAGATAAATTGGAGCTGTAACTCCCAGATAATCCAGATAGCATCTAACAACTTGTTATACTGTTAAAGCCATATAGTATCCAATGAGTAATCGTAGATCATATTGTTATGGATATCTAAACATGAATTCAAGCAAGCTTCCTATGCCTCACTCTCTAGACTAGTGTTTCTCAACCTTAGCATGCTCTGAAAATTCTTGTTGAAATCTACACAGCTTAAAGTTTCCAAGGTTGGTTTGTTTTGCAGCTTCTGATACATAGACAAATCATTCAAACAGGCTTTATATCCCAGCTTGTAATATCCTTACTTTGCTCTTATCATATACAATATGGATTCCAAATATTTTACATAGTTTGAGCTCTAGAGACGATTGTCAGGTAATCATTACTGACTCTGAACTAGCAATAACTGAATTCTAAGAACACAAATCAGTTAGCTTGCACTCTACTCCTATCTTATCACTGAATTTTTTCCTCTCCATATTCAACTTCCAGCATTCCATTAAAAAAGAAGCATGGACGCATATAAAGCTCACTACGCCCTGCAAAGCTACATTCATGTACATAACTTATTTGGCCTGATGAAATGGAACCAGGAGGTGGGTGGTATGTCTAATGCAGTGTTTTTTAATCTTTGCCTCTTTAAGATATTAAATAATTAATATTTAAGATATTAGGTTTAAAGATAGCTGCTATCCTTGGGCTGTGAGACTTTTACATTCAACTGCAATCGCTCTATGCACATGCTAGTTTTTCTTTTTTCTTTTCTCTTTTCTCTTTTTTTTGTTTCTGTTATAATTTTGCACCAGTGAAGTTAAAACCAATTTCATTGTAATTTTAGTACAATGACAATAAAGAAGAAGAAGAAGAAAAAGATGATGATGATCATTATCATCATTATTATTATATGTAGACTTCATCCACAGATCTTAAAGATGCCAAGGTAGAGAAACATTTATATAAGCTGTCTGGGGCAGTGTTTCTTAGTCTCAGTAACTTAAGAAATATTGACTTCAACTCCCAGAATTCCCCAACCACATATATTGTGCTCATCAAGAGCCTCAGTGGCTCAGTGGTTAGAGTGCAGTACTGCAGGCTACTTCACCTGACTGCCTACAATTTGGCAGTTCAAATCCCACCAGACTCATAGTTGACTCAGCCTTCCATCCTTCTGAGGTAGGTAAAATGAGGACCCAAATTGTTAGGGGCAATATGCTGACTTTGTAAAATGACTTAGAGAGGGCTGTAAAGCACTGTGAAGTGGTATATAAGTCTAAGTGCTATTGCTATCCAGAATAATGCTTCAAGGAAATAGTTTTTTCAGATGTGTCCAAGGGTCCAGAAGGCCTCACAATTAGAAAATAAAAACAAGGCTGGACCAAACAGTGCTATCTAAAAGAAATTAGGGCTGCAAAAGAATTGCTGGTTTTTAATTACTATCATGGTAGTAGTTGTAGAGGCCGTTAATGATTTAAAGAACAAGAGTCAAGATGAAGTGAGCAACAAAAGCAGAGCCTTTCAGGATATAGAACTCTCACGCAGTTTTTGACAATTAACAACAGCTGGATTCTAGGAAGATAGCTTTTGGGCTATGTTTAAAGCTATTTCTTATGGACCTTACTGTTGCTATTAACTGTAGTTCTTAGCTCAACTGTGTATGACTTCTTCTTGATGCTGTCCATATTTACCCAGATTTGCTCCCTGTGACCTTCACTTGTTAATGGATCTTCAGTGCATGTAACTTGCCTTGACAACCTAATCCACTGGCTTACCCAGCTTTCACCTGCTTAAGTTTGACTGATGCTCTATTCCCCCTTTGGCTTTTAAGTGCTTTATAGCTGTTCCCAGCCATAAACATGACATGAAGAAGTGCAAGAGGAAAAATCCCTTGATTTTCAAGTTGTGGCAAGGAAACTGAATTGATAGAATGTTGTAGCAGGTTGCCACTGATTTGCTGTCAATGTCATGCATAAAATAACAGAGATATAATAAAACTGTTGAAGGGTAGAGCTTATTATATTAGCTAGGAAATTACACATTCATCAAAAATCCAATGACATGAAGAAGCTTCAGGGCTTCTTTCTAATTCTGTCATACACTGGCATAGATGTAGGAGCTTTTTTGCTTCTAATGTTGACATTCTTGATACACTGACCTACATGATAAAAACAAATTATTGTTGTTCCCCACTTCTGAAAATTAGGACGGTACAAAAATTATAAATGTTCTTTATCTTTGGCTGGGCTATCTTTTATGTTAAACTCAGTGTTTAATGAAAAATGAATTCTAAATTTTAAAAAACCTGGAAGTCACTGTATTCGGTTATATTTTGTTGTATTTTTGTAATAGCTACTTTTAAAATTAGTCAAGAATATTTAATAATTCTAGTCCAATAGCTCAGAATAAATTTCGGTTTCTTCTTGAACATTTACATTCATGTCCACTTTAACTGGCAGTGCAAACTGAGAAAGAAGTCCCTGTAAGTTTAGTAGGACATAAATTCAGGATGCAAAAATTGTAGCTAGGTTTTGATTATTCATTTAGAATGCCTAAGCTTCATTGGTTGAATAATCCCCTACAGAAGATGACATTCATAGGATTTTGAGTTTATTAACTGAAACTATAGAAAAGGATTTTAAGATATGCCTCTCTTATCCCACTTGTCATGATTTATAGTAGCTATAAATATTAGGTCAATGGAACTCATCAGAGATCTGCTGAATGAAGTTCCAGGGAAGTATTATAAATGTGTTTATTACTACAAAAGAAAAGGAAGGAATGAAAAGTGATTGTGTGATCACTATGTAAGCACCCAGGAGGCTAATACAGTGTTAAAAAAACTAGACAAATTCAAAAGAAGCATTAAACTCTTGGACTTATTAGAATTCTGAGAGCATGTAGCTGTTGGATTCACAAAATGGTTGCTGCAGAAGATTTGCCTATTGACAAATGATTGCCATTGTGGACATGACCAATACACAATTAGCAGAAAAGCTGCATATATTACAAGAGCATGCTAGTTTCCTATTTTTAATTAAATAATTCTTTACAAAACCTATTTGGGACAAATTTACAAATCGTGCATAGTCTTCGCCAATTTCTAAATAGGAGATTAGATAGATAGATAGATAGATAGATAGATAGATAGATAGATAGATAGATAGATAGATAGATAGATAGATAGATAGATAGATAGATAGATAGATAGATAGATAGATAGATAGATAGTCTCCAGATTATTCTACTCATAGGCAGAATGTATCAGTTGTATTAGAAAGTAGGTGCAGGACTGTACAGAAAGTTACAGAAATATATGCTCTATGGTCTAAGATATTATGCTGCCCTCCAGTTTGTGGATGATAGTTTTGTGTCCATTATTCCATTTTCTCACATCCAATTGGGTAGATGAACAAAATGTTTTGAGTTGGCCCCAAATACCTTCTTAATTATTATTTTATATTATGAGTAGGCAATCAATAATCTTCATAACACATGCTGCCAGAACAAAGGTCTTCAAAATTGCTCTGTACCAGAAGAGGAATGCAGTGATTATGCGCAAGGGGTTGGAGGTCATGACAGATGAATGTGAGGTTGTGTGTAAGTTCTGGGACTCAAATGGTTGCCTGTCATCAAAAAAAAAATATGTTTTTGCCCACAGTCCACTGCTTTCGTCTTCTGTTACAGAGCAATTTTATGGCTTTTGTTCTGGGCATATGTATCCTGAAGATTATGGGTTGCCCTCTCATAAAATAATTAAGAAGGGGGTCAACTCAAAACATTGCAACATCTGATGTGAGAAAATGGAACATTGAAAGACAAAACAACCATCCATAAACCCGAGGCTGGAAGTTAACTATAGCTCATAAATTGGAAGTGAGCTGTCTTATGTTGTACTGTCTTCTGTAATTGGGGTAATAGGATGCATGCATTTTCAATCTCTTGTTTAATCCAGAAAAGAATAACAAATACTGCTGAATGTAACAATTTAACCCAGGGCTTCCTAAAACTGGCAGTTCCAATTCTGTGGACATTAATAGTCAGAATTCCCTGCCATTGCTGAAAATTCTGGAGTAGAATCTATGTTGCTAGAAGTTATCAGGGATGCAAAATATTATATTATGGTGTGGAAACTTTTTGCAACAAGAAAATGAAAGTTTCACTCTCCTTCCTGTGAGGAGGTGGGGCAAATGGCTCCTCTTTGTTCCCTGCCGGAAAACTTTTCTTTGTTCGTGAACTCTTCCTTTGGGGTTTAAGATCGCAAGACTTTAAATTTTGTAGCTTAATTCTTCCTCGGGGAACCTTTGGCATCTCTCCCAATACGTGGACATCTAGATTTTGATAATAAAATCCCTTCTTCTTGGGGTTTTTTTGGTTTTATATGCTACCCGGACTGAACTTTTATTCGAGCTGTTCCGATACCTTCGACTTCACCGGCTGCCTGTTTTTCTGATGCCATCTTTTCTACAAATTAGAATTTATAATCGGGACAATGGCTTCTAAAAAACCACCTATTGGAAAGCCCTTCTCTGCTCCATCATCAGCTCACTCCAGTCCAGTTATGCAGCAGACAAAGATCACCACATTTTTGCAAAAAGAAGGAACTGGTGAGAGCACCCAGGAATTGTCAACAAATGAGATGCTCCAGAAAATTATGAAAAACATACATGAAATCCGAAAAGATCTGACAAATTTAAAATTAGAGCTGTTGGAAACACAAAGAAATACAATGGATAACAAACAAAAAATTGAGACGATGGAGGGGGGATCAGCTGAGATGAGGGAAGAGGTAAAGGAAATTCGGAAGGAAAGTGCAGAACTGGGAGGTCATATGACCAAGATAGAGTTCGAAAGAATGTCTTTTTTTCTCAGGTTCCAGAACGTGCCAGAGATAGGAGAAGATCTTAAAGATCTTATGAGTACAATTTTAGCAGATTATATTAAAAGGAATAAAGAATAACTCTGGTGGGATATGGACCTGGTTTATAGAATTAACTCAGCATATGCTAGAATAAATGATGTACCAAGAGAAGTTCATATTAAATTCTTAAGGATGTCCACAAGGGATGAGATATTGAGGGCCCAGCGGGGAGGACCCTTGAAATATCAAGAAAAAGAAGTTACTATTTTGAAATAAATTCCAAAAAAATTAGAGAGATAAGAAGGAAATATTCCTTCTTGTCCAAAAAATTATATTAAAAAGGAGTTTGGTTCAAATGGTTACTGCCAGAAGGAATGTTGGTCTTCTGGGACGGAGGTAGAATTAGAGTTAAAACATTAAGAGAGGCGGAGGCCTTTCTTCAGAAGCATTCCTCACTTCTAGGAGACAAAGAAGAGGGAACAAGGGGGGCCATGGCCCCGCCCGTCGATGGGAAGGGAGAAGAAGAATCAATAGCAAAAAGACTTAGATCCCAAAAATGATTTTACTTGAAACTTCTACTGTGATAGTTGAAACTAGATGGCAGTGAAAAATATGATTGAACGTATGAACTATACAATGTAACGTATATGTATGCTTGCCCTCTGTTTTTCTCTAAAAAAATATTGTATTTGTATGAAGTTTTGGAAGGACCACCACCTCCGTCATGGAAGCCACTAAAATGTAATTTTTACCCTATGACCCTTTTCCCATACATATTGTAAAACCAATAAAAATTGTTTTATATAAAAAAAGGAATGCAAAATATTGATCTAAGCAGTCCCCAACTTAGTGTCTTGTAGATATACTGTAATACAACATCCATAGTCCCTTTCATATTAGAAATATAGGAATTGTTCTCTGATGTATTTTTTAATTTTATTGTTTGATTTTTACCAATCCTGCTTTTAATACTTTATAAATCTCAAGACTGCAAACATACATAATATTCTTTCCTCCTATTTTCCTCACAATAGAAACCCTTTGAGATGGATTGACTAGAGAGTGACTGTCCCAAAGTCACTCAACTGACTTTCATGATGGTGGGACTATTTATTTATTTATTTATTTATTTATTTTTCATATTTATAACCCACTCCCATCTCACCACAAAGGGACTCGGGGCGGCGAACATAGAATTAAATCAATATATACAAAATACAGAGATATTAGGTACCTGTGTTATAACCATTTTAAATCCCCATTTACAACTGGCAGTATTGGGGTTACGCAAGGCCGGCTAGTTGGAAGAGGTGAGTCTTAAGACATTTGCGAAAGAGGCGGAGGTCAGGAATGGTGCGGATTTCAGGAGGTAGGTTGTTCCACAGGGTTGGTCCTGCCACAGAGAAGGCTCTCCCCCTGGGTGCCGTCAGTCGACATTGCCCGATCGACGGCACCCTGAGGAGACCCTCTCTGTGGGAGCATGTTGGTCCCAGGGATGTATGGGGCATGAGGCGGTCTTGCATATAGCTAGGTCCCGAGCCATGGAGCGCTTTGAAGATGGTCGTTAGGACCTTGAAGCGCACCCAAAAGACCACAGGAAGCCAGTGGAGCTCGCGTAGGACAGGTGTTATATGGGAGTGTTTGGGCGCTCCCGTAATTATCCGTGCGGCCGCATTCTGGACTAACTGTAGTCTTCGGGTGCACCTCAAGGGAAGCCCCATGTAGAGAGCATTGCAGTAGTCAAGTCGAGATGTGACAAGTGCTTGGGTGACTGTGCGTAAGGCTCCCCGGTCCAGTAAGGGACGCAATTGGCGCATCAGGCGTATCTGATGAAACGCCCCCCTGGCCACGGCCTCCACATGGTCATCCATGGTCAGCCGAGAGTCCAGGAGGACACCCAAATTGCGTGCTCTCTCCACGGGGGCTGGTGTTTCGCCCCCAATGGCCAGAGTTGGAATAATCTGGCTGAAACGGGGTGCCGGAAGCCACAGCCACTCAGTCTTGGACGGGTTGAGCTTGAGTTTGTTACTACCCATCCAGATCCGTACGGCTTCCAAGCACCGGGACATAACCTCGATAGCATCATTGGGGTGGTCTGGGGTGGATATGTACAGCTGGGTATCATCGGCGTACAGATAATATCCCACCCCGAAACCACGGATGATCTCACCCAGCGGCTTCATATATATGTTAAACAATAGGGGCGAGAGGACCGACCCCTGAGGGATCCCACATAAGAGGGGTCTCGAAGTCGACCTCTGCCCCCCTGTCAACACATATTGTGACCGACCGGAGAGGTAGGACGCGAACCACCGCAACACGGTGCCTCTCAGTCCCAACCCCTCCAGTCGGCTTAATAGGATACCATGGTCGATGGTATCAAAAGCCGCTGAGAGGTCTAATAGGACTAGGATAGAGGAGAGTCCTCTATCCCGTGTCCTCCAGAGATCATCGACCAATGCGACCAATGCCGTCTCGGTGCTGTGCCCGGGTCGGAAGCCGGACTGGCGCGGATCTAGATAGTCAACTTCATCCAAGTGTCGCGGAAACTGTTGGGCCACCACACTCATAGGGGGACTAGAACTCATAGTGTCCTGATTTCTAGGCAGCAACTTAATCAGAACAGATAACTTATACCAGGAGGAATACTAAAATGACTAGATTAGTTAGAGTCAAAGTAAGATGGTTTCCACCTCACTTCATATCTCCTTTGGAAATAATTGTTTGTGTTTAAATTTGAATAAAGCATGTACCATTTTTAACCATGTTAAAATGCATTATAATTTTATTTTTTGGTTAGTGCTCATTCCAATCAATCTTAGCCAGCAGATCTACAATAATAATCTGGGTACTCATTTTACAAACCAAGGAAGGTTGGAAGGCTGAGTCAACCTTGAGCAGGTCAAGACTGAACTCCTGGTTGTGGGCAATATTGCATTCTAACCACTGCACTACCACGGCTCCTTATACCATCTATCCCAGAAAAAATAATGAAGTATGGAGTTTTCTTAACCCATAGAATCAATCCTTATAACATATGAACTCTTCTCTGTACTAGAAAACCCTTCATTCAGTCAGTCACTCATGTCTTGGCCATTTTGTGCATGGCCTACTGCAATAGGTTGTACAAGGGTAACTTTTGAAAATCACCCAGAAGCAGCAGCTGGTCCAGAATACAATAGTCCAGGCAATTTTAGGCATATCTCATCAGGTCCATGTAACAGTTTTGGTCCATGAGCTATACTGGTAGCTTCCAGATGGAATTTAAGATGCTGATTTTTTTAACCTATAAAGCTCTTCATGGCATACGTCCTAGTTATCTAAAGGACCATCTGTCTTATGTGGCTTCTGCTTAGGCTGTAGGATTGGGCAGAGCTACCATGCTTCAGGTCCCAACACTTAAGCAGGGTCATCTGCTGGGACCTAAGAAGCATGCCTTTTCTCTTGTTACTCCTGCTATCAGGACCAACTTATCTGACTGCAGCTAATCATCCTTGACCACTGTTCAAATCCTCTGCAATCCTTTGTAGCTCAAATATATGTTGGCAGTGTAAAACACTGTACTGATGGTTGCAACCTGTAGAATATCATTAATGCAGGCGATACGGGTCTGGTTTTGAATCCCTATGCCCTCCCAATTTTAACACTTGCCTCATGAAACAAACAAGTGATATTGCCAGGATAAAGGAAGTTATGGCAAGCTTCCTTCGGAGGATCATCTGCCATTGAATCTCCCTCTCATATTCCTCTTCCTAACATGAAGACTCTCACAATTTTTTTACATTCCTTTACCAGCAATTGTTTTTGTACCATTCCTTTCTCTTTTCTCTATGTTTGTTACTGTTTTGTAAGAGAAATCAGATATTGTCTCTGCTAAGGCACTATGTTCATGGGCCTATTTGTGCGTTTAAGAAAAAATGAAACATGTTTAGTTCTGAATTTGTGGACTTCAGGAATTGTGTGACTCTTCATCTTCCTTCAATGACACTAACACTTTCAAATATTAGTATTGCCAGAGGTTCAGTGGCTGCTTTTGCTTGTGATAAATGTAAACAGCAGTGGCAGTGATAACAGTAGGCAAGCAGGCAGAGTTGTAGTCTCTGGTGGGAAACAATTTTGCAATTAAAAGGATTCTTCTGCCTTCACAGCTAGGCCCTCCAAGGGAAGAAGCAACTCTGTTTGAAAGAAGTGGCCACCATTTCATTCCTTACTGTTTGGGTATTATGCAGACGTTAAGCAGCTTTCTATTCTTGTTATTTATCAATATACCTAATGAATCTCCTGTGCTACAAGCTGCAATCTTTTCTTCTTCAGTAGCTTGCGTTAGTTCCAAATAAATAATAACAATAATCTTGACTTTATTTTGTGCATGTTATCTAGTACACACATCGTAAGGAAAAAATCATGTTAATTAGCAGCTGGCATCAGAGTTTCTGGAGCGTAATTGAAAGTGGTTATTGTTAGGCATCCTTTACATAAGCTTTTATTTCTCTTGCCCTTATTTACGTTGAAATATATACTGTCCTTTCTTAGTTAATTTAAAGAGAGTTTACGTTTGCATTAAATACAATGTCAATAAAACTACAGCTAGAAAAACTGCAATAAAACATCAAAGTCAATTAAAACAGGTAAATATTAGACTTGTGCACTCTTCAAAACTGATTCAAAAGTGCTTCATACTTTGAATAGACATAGCACCTGCTTGGTAGTCATCAAAGCATCTTGCCTGATTTTCCCAAGCTTCTGTGCAAGGCTTGAAAAGGTGCCACATTGTTAAGAGCAGCTCACTTAAATGACTCTTCAAGCAGATGTTTGTGCAAGATTTCAACCGCTTCTGCCAAATTGTTTTTGAAGCATTGTACAATCTTAGTAAAGATAACTAAATGTCAGGGTTAATAGAAACCCTACATGCACTTCTACAAATGGATCTCTGCAGTCAAGTAAATTTTCTTTGTTGTCATCTCACTTCTGGTGGCAAAAAGTCAGGAGGAACTTGATGGTATGCAAGTTTATGCCTTTTAATAAAATGGGTGAAAGGGTGAAATCAGACTCCTTATGATTTTTTTGCCACCATAGAATAACACCACGATCCCCTTACAATGTTTGATAGCAAAGTCACCCAGAAAATGGCTTGATCAGATAGACAGATGCTGCAAGAAGATGCTTTCAATGTTTGGGTCTCCAGATAAATTCATCCTGGTAGGATTTCAGAGTTGGAATTATGCTGTCGGCTGCTCAAAACTGTCTCTACCTTGTGTTAACCAAAATGCTGCATTTTTCACAAAGAAAAGAGAATAATTACATGTAACCAACAGAGAGGTTATTTAATGGAAATTGATTTCTTTTTGCTCTGTTGTGTTTGAATTAAGTCAAGAAGATACTTCTGAGTACAATAAAGGAAGAGAAGGTATTTTATTTAAGCAGAGTAATATTCTTGCAATCTGAAAAGACTTGTAGATTGGGCTTTTATTCTAATCATTGACTTGATGAAATGACTCAGTCGCTTCCCCTGGAAGCCAACTAGGGGCTTTTTTAAACTGAAGTAAGTGTTAGATGGGGGATGCAGTGAGGTTACCCATGCTCATATAAAAGCAAGTCAGCTGCTAAACTTTCTTTTCCTTCAAAGCCTGATAGTTCATATCCACAAAGCAATTTTCTAGGGCGAGTCTTTGCTGTTTTCTGAGACTTTCTATGTACAAGTCATTTCTAAGACTTTTAAAATGAAACCTATGCACATATACAGAGACCAATTACAATTGTGTAGTGGGTTGCAGTGGGCAAGAACCAGATCAGCATAGCTGCAACAGCATTAAATGACTCAAAAATGGAACTGAGGAACTGAAGGCAATTGCCTGTGATTTATACTCTAGGCCCACAGGGCCTTAACCAATCACATAACTAGAAAAAGCCCACCCAAATATAATTGTTCTAAATTTCCCTCCAAAACAGTTGGGGTCATCTAAAGGTTAGTTTCACTTTAGCACAGTTAACAGTTAGGGTCATCTAAAAGTTAGTTTTGCTTTAGCACAGTTAACACAACTATATACATTCAGTACATAACAATTACAATTCATTATAGAAGAAAATATAAAGTTATATTTTATAATGAATGTTATAGCTTTTAAGATTACTTAGAAAACAAAAAAGTCCTGATTATTAACAATCCCGCTCCTAAAGCTGCCCACTTTTTGTATGTAATATGTATGTCAAACAGAAAACACACACACACACACACACACACACAAAGGAAGCCAGTTATAAATATTGCTTCCCACATTTCTACTGGCTGGGAGGTGGTTGCAGTGAACTATCAAAAATCCAGAGAAATAAAAATAAAATAAAATGTAATTTGGTTACATTATTAAAGTGTCTCTCCTGGTAAATTTATTTACTGAAGCTTAATCTAAGTAATTGAACCACCTCAACAAACACAATTATGAATATATCAAAATTAATACAACTGTACAATTTTCCTAAGCCATACAGCTATAAAAATAATTAAGCAGAATAATAAATATCATATATTTTTGCATTTCCATATTTTATAACAGTCGTGTACAACTAGTTTATAGGTCTTATTCTTGAACTGAATTTAAAATTGTATATCTAGAGAGTAACACTTTGCTATTTTGAATTGTTTAATTATTTCCTCCATCTTTGTAGATCTTTCAAAAAATGTTACTGGTATATTTGTACTTCTTGTTTTGACTGCACTCGGGTTGATTCATGGAAACACTGAATATAAATGTAAATTGATCAGGTAAACTATATTATAATATTTTTATTTCAGAGATCAGTATCTAGCTAACCAAACCAATATAGCTAACATTTCAACAATGGACAATTGCGTCAGGAATGGATAGTGGCATTAAATTTCTAAGCTGAATTGTTTGATTCCACCATTCAGAAAAAAGTAATAATGACAAGTCTTTAGAAAATAATTATAGGGATGTTAAATCTAAAGATTTTTTTTCTTGAATGTATTACAGGCAATCCATATCTTTTTTAAAGCATTTAAAGCAAAGAAAGAAAGAAAAAAACAAGAAAGCATCAGCTTTGAGAGGCTCTGGTCAGTGCCATTTTGCAAGTGACCTAATTAACTAGTATTGCCATATCAATTGAAGTTGCATGACATCAAAATTAAATCTAATCTGTAGGAAGCACCTCAATTACAAATAAAATGACTAAAGCTTTGACCCAGAATCTCAAATAGCTTTGCTGTTACTTGAACTAGTGTTGTCAGTCTTTAAACCAAACCATTCTAAAGGGAACAAAAGTACCATAAGGTGCAAGGTATACTCATTTTGTTATCCCCTAACCCATACTCGTTGAGTGTGCCATTGACCTGCATTAAAAGAAAGACCTTCCGGAATAGGATGATTTGATGGTTTTTTTTAAAAAGGTCTTCTACCTTTGACAGAAAACATACAGTATGTCAAGACTTCAAGGCAGTCAATGTCAAGAAACAGAAGCATCAGGGAGTCCAGGAATTGTCATCATTGTTGTAAGGTAGAATAATGGAATCTGGAAAGCAGGGTTTCTCTCTCTCCAATGTTTGTACCACACAAAATCAGAGCAAAGTTTTCTCCTTAACAGTTTATTGCTTCCTTCCCAAGTCTGGATTTACATTGGTTGGTGGCATATTTGCTCAAAATATGACAAGATGGAATAGCCAATGTCTGCATCATTAAAAGGTATAACAGTCATATTTTTTCAGTAACTGAATGTGATAGAATTAAAAAAAGCAAGAGAGGGAAATGGACAAAAGTTCCATTTCCATGTTTTGCTCAGCTGATATTAGATGAGGGGTAGCAAATGGGATGTGGGACTAAAAGTGTATCTGCATCAGAGATGGATATCTGTAGATCCTCCAGCTGTAAGTCCAATTGCCATAGGCAAAAGTCACTGACTGATGACAACTGTAGTTGGAGAACATTTTAATCGCCAATTTTTTTTGGATTCCTGCACTAGATAACTACTCTCACATTGCCCATTTTTTTCTTTGTAGTAAATCCATTTATTTATTTATTTATTTATTTAGATTTTATTTATGGATACATTACATGTTTTATAAATTGTATAAATAAGATTTATACAATTTGCAAAATGTGTTTCCATCAGTAGTATCCCATATTTAATTCATTATAATGAATCATACTCCATATATAATTCATATGTATGAATATATATTATATTGCTGTAGAATTCCGTTCATAAGAAAAGTACCATTTAGTTTGAATAACCTTTTCAGTGATGGTGTATTAGGCTAGTGGTTGTCCCATCGTGAGGGGGGAACAGGAAGAAAAATTCCTGGGAAGCAGTCTTCAAATTGGAAAGCCAAATGGTGCTTTGGAGCATGAGGGGGACCCAAATATAATATCTACCCGCACTTCCATTTACCAAAGTAAGGTTCTACATTTAGGCAAGAAAAACAAAATGCACAGGTACAGTATAGGTGGTACCTTGCTCAATAGTAGCAACTGTGAGAGGGATCTTGGAATCCTAGTAGACAACCATTTAAATATGAGCCAGCAGTGTGCAGCAGCTGCCAAAAAAGCCAACACAGTTCTAGGCTGCATAAACAGAGGGATAGAATCTAGATCACGTGAAGTGTTAATACCACTTTATAATGCCTTGGTAAGGCCACACTTGGAATACTGCATACAGTTTTGGTCGCCACGATGTAGAAAGACGTGGAGACTCTGGAAAGAGTGCAAAGAAGAGCAACCAAGATGATTAGAGGACTGGAGACTAAAACATATGAAGAACGGTTGCAGGAGCTGGGTATGTCTAGTTTGATGAAGAGAAGGACCAGGGGAGACATGATAGCAGTGTTCCGATATCTCAGAGGGTGCCACAAAGAAGAGGGAATCAAACTATTTTCCAAGGCACCTGGGGGCAGGACAAGAAGCAATGGGTGGAAACTAATCAAGGAGAGAAGCAACTTAGAACTAAGGAGAAATTTCCTGACAGTTAGAACAATTAACCTCTGGAACAGCTTGCCTCCAGAAGTTGTGAATGCCCCAACCCTGGAAGTCTTTAAAAAGATGTTAGGTAGCCATTTGTCTGAAATGGTATAAGGTTCCTGCCCACGCAGGGGGTTGGACTAGAAGACCTACAAGGTCCCTTCCAACTCTGCTATTGTATTGTATTGTATTAAATGCATCATTTACCATGTAATATTTGAAAGCAACATGTGATCCTGGTAAACAAAGTATTGCCAAGTTGCTCATCTGCTTGCTTCAAAGTATTCAGATTACAAATTCTCACAGGTTTGCTCCCACACTCTCTCTGTACAACTTCTAACTAACAAGAATTAGAATTTCCATGGCATTTTTCAAATGTTTCTGGAGGAAAACTTTCCTAAAGGGAAAAACAATCATCTCCATTTGGGTTCCTATCTTGGTTAAGTAGCATCTTTCCAGTGTATGACTTCTATAAGAAATTCACTTTAATCCAGAGAAGAAAATCTTTAGTAATATGGCAACTACTGAACATCACACTTTAATGATTCAGAGAGAGCTGGAATGAGTGCATAGAAAAGCAATGAGGATGGTTAGATGACTTATTAGAAGTGTCTGAACAACTAGTATGTTTAATGGGAGGGGGGGAGGTGATCGAAAAGGAACTTGGTGGTGCTCATCAGGTACCTGAGGTGATAACATGTAGCACATAGAAGAAAGTTGGGACTTGTTCTCTTACCATTCCAGAATGCAGGTGGTAGAATGGTAGTTTTATGGGGAAAGCAGATTCTAATTAAATGTTTCAAAAACTATCTAACACTGAAACAAAATACCTAGCAAAGTGATAAGCATTTTCTTAATGGTTCTCTTCATACAAAGATTAAAGAAATCTCCCTGTGTTTCCTGTGCTGCGTGTGCAAATTAGACTCATTGCCTCAATAATCCATTGCAATTCTATAAGTCTTTGATCAAATAGAGAAATGCTTACTCTACAGAAAAAACAAAAGATAGAAAAATGTAAAGGCAAAGATGCCCTTGAGTTTGACTTTTGACAATATTCAATATGGGCAGCATTGTGGAATTGGTTTGCCATTGCCACTTTCTTCTAATTTTCCACTCTAACCAATTCCTTTGGAATTTTCAAATGATCTCCCAAATAATTATTAATCAAGATTGATTCTACTTAGCCTCTCAAATAACCAAAATCAGTGAATGCTGTAATCTGCTTGGGAGGACTGAAAATCTAAAAACCAAAAATGTATACTGTGTAACATAGCAGTGTTATGATTTTGTCTGAATTCTTTCTCTTGCCCAATGCTCATTGTATGCATCAGCTGTCTTAATTTTTCTTAGGAATTTATTTACTGTTCTCACCATCCCCTGCTGTTACTTTTATTTTCCATCTGTGACAGCCATCTGGCCATTACTAATAAAACCAAGAAATATGGCAGACTGAAAAAAGGTGGCACCACTAAGCAACCCTTAAAGTTTTAGTGAATTTTAAGTTCTTCATGCTGTCTACTAAGATCTGATTTGTATTCTATGTAATCAAGCCACAATTTATTTCAGGAATGGGATATTTAGTGTTCCTAGCAGTTTGAAGGGGGGGAAATTGTTTTTTCGGCTGATTCAGTGTTTTTGACATAAACCAATCTGTAAAAATCAACAGGAGATGCTTTTCACAATCTGGGAATGTGTTTTAATTTACTAAACTCTACCAATGATTCAGTTGTTTAAAGATATAGATGCAAGGAAGGAATCAGTTACACCAGGTTGTACCTAGAACAGGCAGAATTTATTTTGATCCATATCATCAAGCCAGCCAAACTAATTTGTACTTTCTGTGATAATATGTGGATTAATAAAAAGATGAACTAAATATGAACTGCTTTTTTGAAAACCGAAGGCAATGAGCATACTCATCAGTACTAAGTGTATTCTTAATTAGCAATAATTGGTTTTGCCAGAAATACCCAGTCCTTTTTCCCCAAAGATGCCTTTACCAGAGGCAACTGCACTTTCTGGTTCTTCTTTGAAGACGTTTCACTTCTCATCCAAGAAATTTCTTCAGCTCAGAGCTGTCTTGGATGAGAAGCAAAATGCCTTCAAAGAAAAATCAGAAAGCCCAGTTCCTCTTGAAAAAGCACTTTAGGGACAACCATGATTGAGAATCTCCATAGACATCCAGTCCTTTTAAAGATTTCTGTACTTTATTATGTCATAGATTCTAAACAATAAAGCATTCAGTATATCCAAGATAAATGGGCAACTATATGGGATATATGTGAATGAGAGTCGCACCTAGAAGTGTTGTGCTGCTGGTTCACACCTGTGCAGGTGAACAAGTAGTGGTGCGAGGCTCCACCCACCTACTCTGATGTCATCAAGAACCTTCTGCGCATGCCCAGATATAGTGCATTCCTGCTACTGAACCAGTAGTGAATAAAATAGAATGTCATCTCTGGTCACACCCTACATTTTAATTAGCCCCCCACCACAGAAAATCTCTTGTGAATTTACATGTTTCTGCTCTAAAACTAAAAGTAATAAAATACTTTAAATATATATATGTTTAGGATATGTGAAATCTTTTCCTTTTTACAGAAATATCAACATTGTTTAATGCAGAATACAATGAAAATCAAAAATTATGTTATTAATTGCCAGGGGGATTAACAGAAAAATGCCTGTACAAACACATGTATTTTACATTGAGATTCTTCTATAATTTACAAGTCCACAATGCAACAGGGTGTAAGTAGAAAATAATAAAATTAATAGTATTGAGTGCTTTCAGCAAAAAATCTAAATTTGAGAAGTAGTAGTAACCATCACTAGTAAGGATGCGTAATAGGAAATAGGTGCTTGAAATGCACACCATCACACAGATCCATTCTCCAAAGGCAACATTGTCTGTGGCTTTTAGCTGAACCTGGATTCAGTGCTTACTCCGTAGTAATGAAAAGAGCCTTAGAGAGAAAAATTGACAGTTCTGTCTAATGACATTGTTTGCTTCTGAGCAACCAGCAAATTCTATCCAAGACCTGTGCAGTAGATGATTCATAACTTTATCCTGTAACATTATCATTTTAGTTTTTCAATATGAAACAAGGCAGTTGTTGCTAGCAGCAAAATGATAAAATGAAGTTCTATCATGGCAGTATTAAAATGATCCAATTGTTACTAACTGTTTCACAGACTTAAAGTATGTATGCTGCTGTGTTGCATACTATTTATGCATGTTGACAACTTTCTTTTATAGCTCCATTCCATTCATTTTTAATGTAGTTTAAAGCCTCTAAAGAAACATTTTATTGCCATTGACTCCCTGGAAGCCATTTTCCATATTTCATCTGTTACATTTCTTTTGTTTTCTTCTTTCAAAGGTTGAAAATGTTGTATTGTTAGACTTGTAGCTAAGAATATTCTTTCGATTTCTCAGCATCCTGTAACCTGATGTCTTAGAATGTCACTAGAAATTTTGTGGCTAAATATACCAACTATGAGAAAGCTAGATGGGCAACAAGACATTTATCATGTGATTCTCAGCCTCTGAAAGCAATAATTTCAAATCTCTGACAATAATTTCAAATCTCTGACAAGAATAACCTAGTGCATGTCTAAGCAAGGTTTGAATATGTATATTCTGTATGCAAAATCAAGTTCACTTGATATTTTGAGAAATAATTTTAGAAATAATTCATTGGTCAAATGAATGATTTATTATTTCCATATTTTAATCTAAACAATTGAGGCATACAATCATACATGTTTTAAATTTTTGACTATGCTTCCTCTATTTTTATTTATTTATTTATTTAATCCTCCGACCCCTTGTATTCTGTGTTGGTTAAAACATATTTTGCTCAAATATATTACATTTAAAATGGGGTTAGGGGTGTGCTTATTTTTTAGCCAAAGGAAAAATCCTGAATTGAATCAGGGAATTTCAGGCAGATTCAGACTGAAATTATCATTGATGAATATGATAAATATGTATGCATCTTTCTGATTGCCTATCTGTCTATCTCTGTAGCTTATTTTCAAATAACTCAGTGTAGCTTGCATGTTCTGTCAGCACACATTTTCTTTTTCTTTATAACAGTGCGATGAGATTGTGCTAAGAGAATGTGACTCAGTGAGTTCACAACTGTATAAGAATTTGAACCTACATCTCTCCATTCCATGCTGATTCTTTAGTGATTACCTACCAAGCAGAGAATAGAGGTAATCAATAATATTTCATTTCACTGAACAGAAGATTCATTGAATAGTCTGCCAAATTCAACTGTTTGCTACTGAATCTGGATAGATATTGTAGAGATAGTGTTCCTTCCATTTGTTAAATAACACAATCACTTTCTGAACTAGTCAAAGTGATATCTGGGTTACCATAGCATTTTATCTTAAGGGATCTTAAGGGACCATCACCTACCGACCACTCATCCAGCCAATCCTAATAGCAGGACACATTGTTTTAATTTTATTTTATTTATTTGTCTGTGTGCATGTAGCAAGACACATTTTTATTTTATTTATTTGTATTCCACCTTTATTATTTTTATGACTCAATCAAGGCGGTGAGCATATGCCACAACAACCACCCATTGAGGTGAGTTGTCCTGAAAGTGCCTGGCCCAAGGTGAGTCAGTCTTGGTCAGTTGGTCTCTGTCTGTCTGTTTGTCTGTTTCTCTCTGTATTCCATTCAACTTGTGATGGTGATATGACATTGAAAGATTTTTTTGCAGTTACATTGTTATGAACAGATCATTCTCTACTCAGTTTTAGAATGGCGGCTGGCAAAACTTTTGCAAGGGAAAAAAGACTGTAATGCTCTCTACATGGGGCTTCCCTTGAGGTGCACCCGAAAGCTACAGTTAGTCCAGAACGCAGCCACGTGGGTAATTACGGGAGTGCCTAGACACTCCCATATAACACCTATCCTGCGCGAGCTGCACTGGCTTCCTGTGGTCTTTCGGGTGCGCTTCAAGGTCCTAACGACCATCTTTAAAGTGCTCCATGGCTCGGGGCCTAGTTATATGCGAGACCGCCTCCTGCCCCATACATCCCTCAGACCGATACGCTCCCACAGAGTGGGCCTTCTCAGGGTGCCGTCGGCCGGACAATGCCGACTGGCGACACCCAGGGGGAGAGCCTTCTCTGTGGCAGGACCAGCCCTTTGGAACGACTTGCCCCCTGAACTCCGTACCATTTCTGACCTCCGCCTCTTCCGCAAGTGTCTGAAGACACACCTATTCCAACTAGCCGGCCTTGCGCAGCCTCCAATACCGACTCTTAAATAGTTTTAAAATGGGGATTTTAATTTAGTTTTAGCACAGGCCCTTAGTGGAATAAGTTTTTTAAAAAAAGAAATAGTTTTATATGTTTTGTATGTTTTAATGTTCCTGTGCGCCGCCCTGGGTCCATTCGGAGAAGGGCGGGGTATAAATTCAATAAATAAATAAATAAATAAACACTATCCGGTCTTGCTGTCTAACAGATCTATGCAGTATTCATCACCTCATTTGTTGGAGATACTGTAGGTGTTTGTGGATCTCTAGAACTTGTAAATGCCCAACATTTCTGAAAGCTCTCCTCTTTCTAGGAGAGTTCAGTGGGCACTTTAGTATATCAAGCAAGGCTGTTAATTAACACTCTTCAATAATATTTTTTTAAACTTTGCTTTTGCTTTTAATTGCTTTTATTTTTATAATTTATGCTCTGTAATTTTTTTAATTGTTTCAAGCCTTCCTGAAATAGAAAGATGGGGTGTATGTTCAATAATAATATTGAATTCAGAAGTTTACAATTATTATGTTTAAAAATAACAAATATTCAATAACAATATTTAAGGATAAATATTTTTGTTCATTTTCTTTGTTCTTTATTATGTTCCACCCACACAGTTATTAAACAGTGTAATTAATAATTCATTGTTTATGAAATGCTTGTTTAAAAAATAATAAATGACATCTGTTCTGAAGTTTAAGGGCTAATTAATTAAGTCCATAGTGTTGCTCTGGTATATGTTGATGGTGCTGCTGACTGACTTATTCCTTTGCCCTAGAAAATAGCATCTAGCATAATTCAAATATTTTATGGTAACCTGTCATGCTCTTTCTTTTTATGAAGATGGAGAGTTGCTACAGATGGGAAATTGCCAATTAATAGAGTTTTCCTACCTATACAACTATTTATACACACATACAAAGCAAGAAAATGGAGAATAAAGGTAGATCAGTTACAGAATGCCAGTCTGCTAAATAAGATTTCTTGGAAGTGCAGTGTTCTTTTACCTTCACTCCAAAATGATAAGAAGGCAGAACAAATCGTGGGACATTGGAAATGTGGGAAAGGCTGGGATGGGACATAATTTAAACATATGTAAAGAAAATTCCCACTTGTTAGCCAAACAGATAAAGCCACTTAAATACTGTACTTCCAGAGCACTGGAGCACTGTACTCTTGTGACTCACTGTTGATTTCCCTGCTTAGCTTCCCCACAAAAACTGGTGTATTGATGTAGTTTAGACTAGGAAATATGCTATTTGGACTATTTCAGTGGATGTCATTCCTTGAAATAATTCACATCATATCCCAAAAACTGATAGCTGCAGCACAGAACTCGGGGAAGGAGGTAACACATGAGTAGAGTGAAAGATAGACAATTTCTACTGGAAAGGAAATATGAAGTCTATTTGTCATTCATGAATCAAGTAAAAATTGAGCTGGGGGTAGTTTTCTGAGGCATGATTAAAAGCTGACATTGACATTTTGCAAAAGAAATAAAAAGGAAGCATGGAAAGTAGCCAAAGGGAAGCATATAAACCCATAACCAGACACAAGAATAGCCTGTTATTCATAAAATGAGATTTAAAGCATGATATTCTGTTCCCACTATATTCTGCTCATGTAACAGGTTATAGCAGACTAGTAGGACCAGATGCTACACAGAATATTTCCCCTATCCATGACAGGATGAGTTTAAATGGCATTATAAATTTCTTCCCCCTTTTTCTAATGCAGTATATTCTTTTCCTTTTATTGCTGGGATAAAGAAGCATACAAGGTGAAAATTGGAGGGATAAGAGAAATGTACAACAGAACTGTTGACTTAAAATTGCGGTCATCCTACTCTTTAGTGGTAGCATTTGTTCAGTTCTGACAGGTTCTGGAATGCCAGTAATGGAAATTTTGAGTAGTTCAGAGAACTGGCAGATAGGTGGCCCTGGCCCCGCTGCCTCCCAGCTGATCTTCTTTTGTTGCCCTGAAGAAGAGAATGGAGCTGGAAAACAGGTTAGTGGGGTGGGGAGAGAATGGGGATTTTGCATTATCCTTCCCCTGCCACACCCACAAAGCCATGCCCACAGAACTGGTAGTAAAAAGATTTGAATCCCACTATTCTTGCATATTTCACCATCATGTGTTCCACAAGCTCCCCATTCATTCATACTTCTGTTAAACCAGGAAAAGAATCATAAGCATTATAGAGAAAGATAAGAAAGAAGCTGTTATTGTTTTAAGTTTTAATGCTTAACTGCTGGGGGAGTGTTGGGAAACAAGTGTTTTAAAGTGTTATGCTGTGAGCCACATATGATGTCATTAAGTTGCCACGAAGATAACAGACGTCCCTTGGTCCAAATGCTGTTGAAATCTTTGTCAGGAATGTGTAGTAGAGGATTTGTTTTTGTTAGCCTTTAGATCATTTTCCACTTCTTTCACAAGCCAGGAAGGGCATTACATTGGCTGAAGAACAAAGGAAGTGGGAAAGCATTTGGTTTCTACCATATCGCTCTGACACACATAATACAACCTTCTGTTATGTTCCAGTTCAAAAACCAAAAATGATTTCCCAACCTCTTTTATGCTGTGGATGTATTGCCATAAAAACAGGAATTGCTGGTTTTCATGATCCAGGTTTAGGCTGCCAGATTCGTTGAGGGCCATTGCAAGTACAGGGTTTAATATTTCTCTTGGCACAATTTTGAGGAAGGTATAAAATATAAGAAACATTTAAAAAAACCTTTAGAAAGAGGTGCTATATAAAGAACTAAACGTTAGGCAGTTTTATGGAAACCATCATATTCTGTAGAAACAAAGTCATCATTTTGATGCGTTGTCATCTTTTGAAATTATATTGCAGAGTATTGACAGTTTGTGGGGCTGCCATCCCTCTGGCTATGTTGGATTTCAGTTCTCCATCTCTGATCAGCATGCTTAAGCATCCAAAATATCTAGAGGGCTACAGGTTGGGAAAGGCTGCTATAGCATGTCTGTCAATGACTATAAGAATACGAAGTTCCGAAGTACATTATTTGTGCTTTCTAAAGGCACACACTTTTTGTATGAACAGCAGTATTACATGGTTTCTGGCAGTTTCTATTTTTGCAGTCCTCATCTGGTAGCCTTAAATATTAAACCTTTCTTAGGGATTTTTTCAAGACAGGTTCATTGCCTAGTAGCTGTGGGAAATATTTGCATTAGATTGCCTTTCAGCTAACCATGCTGTGGGTAGTCGTCAGTTTATGTTGATTTCACTCTACAACTAGCATCCTACAATTAGTATTAACAGTGAGCATCAAATGTACAATATGAAATCGTCTCTGCATACAAGTGATTTGATGAAATCTAGCTCATACTCAGAATACTGATCTTACTACAAGATTGAAATCAACAATTTAGGACCAATGAACTACAGTATTCCTCTTCCCTTTTACCTATCAAAGTTTGCAACATCAATGCAAATACACATAGAAACAAAGAAAGGTCAAATGATTCTGCAGTCACTCACTCATTGTGAAATATTTATTCTTCGATGAAAAACTTGAGTCCATTGAAATTTTATATTTGTTCTTTTGAGAAACATTCCTTAGAGATCTTGAATGTAGAAGCTATAAATCTTATTTATTTATTTAACATTCTGAGAAACTGGTGAACAGCTGAAGAAGAATAAGAAATAATCATGGAATCAGTTCCATAAGGTGGATTGCAATAGCAATCATAGAGTAGTCTAGAAATAAAAAAATGGTTCTAGAAATAAGTTTGCTATTAATTTCTTCCTTTATAGATTCATGAAAATGAAAAGCAGGTATGTTGAAATAATTGCTGAAAAATTGGTCCTGAAATTGTTCCTGTTTACCATAACAACTAAATAACAAAAATTACCAGGAAATCCAGTTATATTTGACATTCCTGGCATTTTATAGTATGGGCATTGGTTTGGATATAATTAAGAGTTTTAGTAGATGCGTCATTTATTCTTCACAAAGAGCGTTCTGTTTGAAGGCTCTTTATTATGTAGTGCAGAGAAAAAGAAAAACATTCATAACGTGCAGGTGCAACAACTCTTACTTTCCTCAAAACAGTGGTGAATAACTATAAATAGCTAAATAGATTGTAGGTGAAAAAGTTAAAGAATCAATGTATGTGAGAATAAATTAATCTTGGATTGGCAGGTGAGTGAAAAATCCTGAAAGTGAAACCATTTGAGAAGAAAGTTGAAAAATTGTAAATTGTGCCTCAAATTATCATGAGGATTCCCATATTTCTTACTTGAAATAATTTCCTCCCAAAAATGAAATGTATTTGCTTGTTAAGGGCTAGTATCTGCTACACAGCAACAAATAAAAGCATGCTAGTAATTCTATAGTATACTACTTCTTTTGGTTGTATTTTAAATAACATTTCCCAGAGCTCGCTCTCTCCGTGTGTGTGTGTGAGTGTGTATGTGTTTGTCTCTGTGTTTGTTTGTGTATGTGCTTGTGTGTGTGTGTGTGTGTGTGTATTTCCAATATGCTGTTAAATGGTCAGAGAAAGATTTGGTAGGAGTTATAAGTCCTCTGCCATTCATTGACACAGTGCAGTTATTGGACAGGTGACACCTATTGTGTAGTGGGCTTCAGCAGGCAACAAACAGACCATAATGGATATAACAACATTTATTGACTGAAAACTGGAACTGAGGAATTGCAGGCAAATCCCTGTAATTTATAATCAGGGCCCACAGGGCCTTAACCAATCATAATACTTGAATAAGCCCACCCAAATATGAATGTTCTAAGTTTCCCTCCAAAACTGTTGGAGTTAACCAGTTAGGGTCATCTTAGGGCCGCCCTGGGTCCTCTGTGGAGAAGGGCGGGATATAAATATAAATAAATAATAAATAAAGGTTAGTTTCACTTTAGCAGGGTTTAACACAATTATATATATATTCAATACATAATGACATCAATGTCGGTAACTCTTTTGTTTCTCAGTGAGATTATCTTCCTAATCTTTTTGTTGACCAGTGAGGAGTTTCAATATATTTGCTCTTTTGTATTCAGAAAGTAAATATTTGTTCTTTCCAGTCATTGCCACTTGCTGTGGGACCTATGAGAGGCTCTTTCATTTTTTTAATGTTTGGTTTATATAAGGAAGAAAGAGAAGAAGTGCTGTATTTTAATTTCATAAGTAAAAATGCAACAATACTGAGAACAAGTCAGTGGCCGCTAGAAATTGTTCTAAGGGGTTAGAGTAACATAATTATTACAAGTTTGGAGATGCAATTATGAACACCAATTGCTATTAATTATACAGTGGGACAAATGTGAGTTCAAATTACTGCTTTTTGTAAAAAAAAAAAAACCATTAATTGCCTATTCTATTTTGTTTTGTTTTCAAAAAAATAAACCTATCTTGTTTTTATCTTTTCCACCATAGAGATTTTGGAACAGATTAGTTAGTTTCCCTATATTGTTTTTTGGCCAATTAACTGTTTGCTTGCCATGGTGACAATGGTAAAAGGATCTATTTGTTTTTGTGTTCATTTTCTTCACATTTTTGTGGTTTTCATATGAATGTACCACAGCTATTTAGCAGGCAGGCAGGCAGGCAGACGCTTTTCTCTCCCCACCCCAAAAAAAATCTGTGGTACAGATTTCAAAACCATTCCTGTCAAGAAATGGGAATAACTAGTTATAAATATCCAAAAATCATAAGCATAATTTAAAAAACAAATATATTGAGGTAAAATATCACCATGTTGACAGCATGAGCAGTACATCATGTGAAGTCCAATATAAGTTATAAGAGCACCAGAATAAAACATATGTATAGCTTTACTATAGGATTATATTCTGTAACTGAAAATAAATATTCTGCTGCAAGAATAAAAATAATAGTATACTGAGAAATGGAAATAATTGTTTTGTCGTGATTAAATGCCATTTCTTTTAATATATCATCAAACAAAATGTCACAACCCTGTGAAGAAATAGCCCTCCTGTGAAGTTAAGATATTCATGTAGAAAATTAGTTTAGGTATGAGTGAGTTGTCAGCATTTAAACTTCTTATTGCTAAATATGTTCAAGGAATGTGTAATGGTGATACTACTAAATACTCACAGGTGTCCTAGTCCCAAAACCTAGTATGAAAATAATCTAGTTAACAATCAGATGAACTTTAGTAGTTCCAATATATAGATATTTTCTATATAAATACATGTAAAAATGTCTTTAGTGCTATTGGTCTATTAAAAAATGGATGGAGGTCAAACACAAGAGTCCCTTTCAGTGTTTCATTATAGGACAATCAGATAGTAATATTTTATAGTGACAATGGAAGAAAATATGAAATTGAGAGAGACAAGAAAAAGGTATCTTCCAGAAAACTGGGTCCTACAAATTTCTAATGTGTTTGTTTTCTATTATCTCTCTTAAGAGAAAAACAATTGACATTAAGCCATTGCTAATATTAGGAGATAGTGAAGTGGTAGCCATAGGGATCCATAGGAAGTTTGGGGAAGAGATAGTTCATATATCATATTAAAGTAGTTGTGCAACTTTTAAGTTTGTCTTCTGGTTTTAAATAAATTGAAAGAATGCTGTCCCATTGTTAACTGTTAAATGTTTAGTCACCACTGCAGTTGACTTTCTAAACAGAATAAGAAGGACAACTTGTTTGTTTTTTTCTTTCAGTAACAAAACACCTTGAGCCATACCACACTTGATTTATAAATGCACTGACCCAATTTGACACAAACTCACTGTGAAAAAAGCTTAGCTCATGCTAATTTTCAGATCTGCCACATCCTGCCAAAAGGTTTCCTTTCTGACATATCATAATTCATCCATATTTAGGATGGTTTGTGATAGCATGCCAAAGACCAAATTCTATATCTGTGATGGTTGTTGAGGATCATTTCATAAAATGCAGTTTTATTTGACTCTCACATAGTAAACTGTCTTATTGTAATAAACCTTTTCTGTAGCTGCCTTTCCTGTAAATGTATGCAACCTTTCTAACCTGTAGGATTTTCTTAGCATTGTAATTCTCAATGCCATTACATAGTTCTCCTAATTGGTAGAGAAAATTAAATATAGGCACTTAAATGAAACAAAACATGTTATTTATGAATTTAAATATTGAAATAGAGCCCACAATAATAATAAAAACCTCTTACTGTGCCTTCTTCTAAGTCATTTCAATAATAGAATGTAAACTTGCCAGGCAAAAATTACTGCTCAAGAAAATCATGTACCATTAACAAAAAATAAAGAAAAATTGTTTTCTCTTTCAGTCAACAAATATTCAACAAAATCCTCCCAAATACTTCTGGATATTTTTTTGAAATCCCCCTACATTCTTATTAATACTCTGGGAAAATGGCAATTGTAACTAAAGACAAAAAACCTAACATGATGCTACACTTAGTCACTTGGAATATAAAAATAAATTACAGTATATGCTCAGCATTCTATAGAAAAATGCAAAACAAAATAAATGTTCTCAAGAAAAATGTTTACCTTCACCCCCAAAACATTTATATTATCAGTTTTGAAGATCTTTGTTAATCAGTTGCTTAGGAAAATAGCAATTATATACTTTTCAATCTAAAATCCCCAATGGTTTAGTGGTTTATTTTATAAAATTAGGCAATAATGAAAATAAGCTAAAAATTCTATTGTAGAAACATAAATACTTCTTATTGGCTTTATCAGGAAACTTTTCATTAGTAGCTTCTGGATATTAAAATTAAATGGACCAGTCATGTTTCACTCAAAGAAGAGGACAAAATAGCTCACCAGTTTCATAAAATTGACAGCTATTAATTCATATGCATAGCTACAATTTTACATATAACTATTACTTAACTAGAAACACACAATCAAGTCACAGAAACTGGTTGGCTTTCTTTTTCCATTTTAGATTGGCTTGGAATTTGTAGATAAGCAGTTCATGGTATGTTCTACGTCCAGCCCTTGACCGCATTGAGCAGCACCATCTCCTTGTATAAATAATATGGTCAATACGATTTCTGCATACACCATCGAGTGATGCCCATGTATATACTTAGGTATTATTTGGTTTTTCAAGACTGAGTTAAGGAAGAAATTATTGGATTGACAGAAACTACTAAATTGTTCTCCTGCTTCATTCTGTTTCCTAAGCCATTCAGTCCAACTACATTTTCCTCCTTTCTATTTTTACCGTCTTTACCACAAGCAGTACATGTTGCTGCATGTTCTGTTCATTTAACAACTTCTACATCAATTAATATGGCCATTGAAGGTGTTGTACCAAGGTAATATCTTTGCTATATTCTTCTTGATTATGAAAGCAATGTCATTCCTTCTTTTTCATGTCCTGAGCAAAAAAATATGACCTTGTGACTAGAAATGTTCAGTTCCTGTTCATTTCAATTTGCTGATATCTAAGATGGGAATGTGTAGTCAATTTCTTTCATCTTTCATTGTACTGGACTTTATCAGGTTAATGCATCCTACATTCAATGGTCCCGTGTAATTCTGTTATTGCAGCTTTAGTTATATTTTTTGTGCCTAGCAACATTCGCAACCAAAGGTCCTCTAAGTATTCTGGTTTCTCTTCAGATCATATAAATCTTTTGCCTTTTACTAATGATTCAGAAATTAGATGTCCGTAGGCTTTAATCTAGCTACGTTAAAACTTCATAGTACTCCAAAAGATCGTTAATGCTTCTTCAGTAGCATGTGGAATACCATTCAACCTGAGCAGCTCATCACCTGGCATTGCATATTTAGTCATTTATATTGTCTATCTGTGTATTTTGCTTTGTAAAATATAGCAGTAGTTTATCATTGCATTTTTCCACATTCCATAGTACTAAATGATACTTTGCTGTTGTTGCTACTGTAAAGTGAACGTCAGCTTCCAGCTAGTATTAGGATGACCTTCATGCCTTGGGGGAACTCTTCTGGCTCTACATGATCTTGGCATTCTTTTCTTATCTGTCCAAGATCCTCACTATCCAAGATGAGGCAGCACAGCAGATATTGAGGGTCTGTATCTATTTCCTTTTGTGAGGTAGATAGCTGTACTATCTCAAAGTAAGAAAGGTTCATGAATACTCAGAATTGGTAAAAATCATTTTTTTAAACTTTCTTGTTGCTGGTGTTGTCTTCAGCATCACTTAGATGAGATGTATGGCTATATAAATCAAATTTAATCAAATCAAAATATAAATAAGATCAGCTAGCTTGCTTGTAGAATGTTGTCAGGCATCTAGCTCATGTAAAATTGTCCAAACTAAAGCAAACTACCATCCTCACCAAGCATATACTCTGGGAAAAGCCAATGCAGGTCGGCTAGGTAACCTAGCCTAGATTGCATTAACAGAGGGATAGAGTCAGGATCATGGAAAGTATTAGTACTTTTTAAAGCCTTAGTAAGACCGCATGCAGAATACTGCATCCAATTTTGGCCACCATATTATAAAAAAGATGTAAAGACTCTGGAAAGAGTGCAGAAAAGAGCAACAGTGATGATTAGGGAACTGGAGACTAAAACATATGAAGAATGGTTGTTTGTTTAGTTTGTTTAGTCTAGTGAAAGTTGTTTAGTCTAGTGAAAAGAAGGACTAGGGGTGACAATAGCAGTGTTCCAATATTTGAGAGGCTGCCACAATGAAGATGGTTTGATCTATTTTCCAAAATACAAGATACAAGAAACAAAACAAGAAACAATGGATTGAACCTAATCAAGGAGAGAGGCAACTTAGAACTAAGGAGACATTTCCTAATAGTGAGACCAATTAACCAGTGGAATGACTTGCCTTCAGAAGTTATGAGTGCTCCATCACTGGAGGCTGTTAAGAAGACATTGGACAGCAACTTGTCTGGAATGGTATCGGGTTTCCTTCTTGTGCAGGAAGTTGGACTAGAAGACCTCCAAAATCCCTTTCAATTCCATTATTCTGTTATTCTGTTAATTATTGGGGAGTTTACCATCACCTTCTTACTCTCACACAAACTGTTTGACTTGAGTTGTCTCTTGCTTCCCTGGTATGCACTCCCTCCTCTCTCTCTTCCTCCTGGGAATCTGGACTATATTTCATCATAGTCACTGTGACTGCTAAAAGATATACTTGAGTGAAGACTCAGAACCTAACTCAAACATGTCCTTCCATTCAAAGCTCCCAATTGTCTGTCTCCAGGGTGACATTTGGAAACTGTTGTAACTTCAGCAGCCACTAGAAACCCTATCTTTGAAGCTTAGAAGCCACAATTGTTACAAAATGCAGTTGTTAGATTTGTGGCAGATAGATCTTATCACTGCAGGAAACCATCTATTTTTAATGTTGTTGCACTGCATGTATTCCCAGGTCAAATTGCTGGTTACCACGTAAACATTTCTGTTTGATGTGGTACCAATGACCCTCTTGTCCAAAATGAGTCTGTTCATCCTGTTAATTCATCAAGAGAAGGTGTGTTGAGGAGGCTGCACCCATGTAAAATGAAGAAGAGCCTTTTTGGCTGCATCTCGACTCTGGAGATATGTTTGGTTCTTTTCCTGATTTTTAGAAGCTTTGCAAAACATTCCTTTTTAAATAGTACTCACAGCCATGAGATTGGGATACAGAAATTATGCTAATGAAATGTAATTCTATCTCTTGGTTCCAAACATCTCTAATTTAATTCTATGTTACTACATATCACAATATCTTTGAGCTCAGAGACTAGAATACTTGCATTCTATTTTCAGAGCTTTCTGAGTATGCTTGTGGGTGACCTCCCTTATATAATTGAATTCAATGCATGAGTAATCAACATACTAGTTTCTATTGCTCCTATGATAGCAACGAAGAAAAAATGGAGGCACTTTTTGTGGGTTGCCTCTTGACATTAATAGAATCATTCAATTGAATTTCAGATATAAAAGGACTCTATACAGTGTCATTTTTTTAAAATGTTGCATTATGCTGCTACAACATTCTAAGATAGAGGAGATTTTTAGTCCCACAAAACCTATGAAATTAATAGGATCACTATAGTATCTCAATTATTCAAATTATATGAGGTTCATTCACATATAAAGTTATATGCTTCAATTTCTTTATAATTAATTAGAAAAGTGAAAAATGAGAGCTCTAACTTGCCCTGGTCACTTGAAGCCAATGGTATTTTACAGCAACTTAATTGCATATTATTTACTGGAGTTTTGCACCATGCTATAAATTTGGTAGCTTCTATAAATGGATCATTTAATATTCTATTTTCAGAGGTGACTCTTTTCAAATCTCATTTAAATCAAAGGGATTTTAGTTCTTATGTTACATAAAGAAGTAAACTGGTGGTTCTGATACACTATCAAAATGGAAGTCTGAACGAAAATGGTAATAAATAACTATCTGTTCATGATAGATCCCATGCAGGAGCTTGCCTTGCCATGGTATTTTTTCTTCTTGATCTTCCTCCTATGTCTGTTGTTAATAGAGGTGGGGTATAAATCAATCAATCAAGGAAACGACTGAGCAAATTATGCACTTCATGGAAAGAAACTGTAGGTCACCTTTAAGAGCCACTTTACTGATGTCGATTCTTTGATGCTCTGAAATTCATCCAGAATAGTGGCTATATAGAGGATTTGCTGATTCACTCTATAAAATAATGGATCAAAAACTTATTTTTATTTATTTGTCATATTTATATAGCTTTCCATCTCATACACATTCTGGGTGACATACAATAAAAACGTTTTAGTAAACATGCAAGAAACTAGAAGCCCAATTAGTATCACCCACTGAAGATTAGAAAGATTCTCACTCATCATTTTCTCTCTACTGTTGTAATAATCTACATTTGTACAGAATTTGAAGGATGTGTATTTTATTTTTATAGTTCTAATGTACACTGGAGATGGCATTTAATTTCGTTGTACAAGGTACAATGACAATAAAGTAAACTAAATTCAACTAATCTAACTAAACTAGTCTATTCATTAAAAACAAAAATAGCTTTGAAGGCCTGCTGCCTAAATCTAGATAACCCATGATTCCTTGAACTGTCATTTCAGGGATATTTCTTCACCAACTTCCTCAATGCCTTCAGCAATGGCAGAACTTGTGATGTACTTGAAAAGTTCTTAAAAATTCAGGAAAATGTTCAGAGATGCATCTGCCTTGAAAGAAGGCTCTGGTGAATTGTATAGCAGATAAAACATCAGGAACTGACCACAGGAAATGTTTTATGACATTTTGTCTCCTGTCATAAAAAGCTTTATGATCATTTTATGTCATTAAATGTTTTATACAATTGCCCAATTTCAACTCATAGATTTCAATTTCAAATCACGGGTCCTGGATCTTTTACACATTCTGTAGCCCTTTAGAACAGCGGTTCTCAACCTTTCACAGGAGTCGCCTAAGACCATCGGAAAACACATATTTTCGATGGTCTTAGTAACCGAGACACCAATTTTATGGTTGGGGATCACCACAACATGAGGAACTGTACTAAAGGGTCATGGCATTGGGAAGGTTGAGAACAGTGGTGGGTTTCTGCAGGCTTGCACCTACTCGCGAGAGCCGGTTGGTGAAATTTAGAGAACCGGTGAGAGGGGGTTCCACCGGCGTACCTGGAAGTAAATCTGGCCTGCCGCTGCTAGTGACCCAACGGAAAGGAAAGGAAAGGAAAGGAAAGAAGGAAGGAAGGAAGGAAGGAAGGAAGGAAGGAAGGAAGGAAGGAAGGAAGGAAGGAAGGAAAGAATTTATCATCACAATTGTGTCCAAAATTTTGGTTGCTAAGCAAGAGCGTTGTTAAATGAGTTTCACATTTTAAAAGGTGGCCACTCCCACCCTGTCACATGACTGCCAAGCCACGCCCACAAAATAGGCCACACCTACAGAGTAGGTTCTAAAAAATTTGAAACCCACCACTGGTTGAGAACACTGTTTTAGAGGAACCTTACTTGAAAATGTTTTGTGCTATGTAGAAGTGTTATTCAGTAGGTTCTACCAGTTCTGATGAACTGGTAGTAAAAATTTTGAGTAGTTTAGAGAACTGGTAAATGCCACCTCTGACTGGCCATGCCCCATCTATTCTATTCCTACCAAGTCCCATCTTATCAGGAGGGTATGGGGATTTTGCAGTAATCTTTCCCTGCCCACCAAGCCATGCCATGCCCACCAAGCCACACCCACAGAACCAGTAGTAAAAAATTTGAATCCCACCACTGGTGCGACGATGCATCATTTCATTCAGTCAAGTGTTTTAGTATTATATAAATAATTGGGGTAGATCTACTTCCTTTCCTTGGCCCAATCTTCAGGGAACAGACCTGACCACAAACATTTTCTCACTTTCTGGTTCCTGGAAGTAGTTTGAAACACACAGAACTATGGAATATTTAGCAATGTACACTTTCTTTTCTTTTTTGCTATGGGTGCCTTTAATCAGCCAAGAAAATGAATAAATGGCTCTGTAAATAAATCAATGCAGAGTTTTCACTCAAGGCATAAATGACCAGGGTCAAATTATCCTGTATTGGATACATTAAGTTAAGATCCATCTCTCTGGAAAATGCTCTAATACTGGGAAAGTAGAAAGGAAAGAGAAGAGGATGATAAGCAACAAGGGGGTGTGCATAAGCGCACCAGTGTGCCTTCCATCCCTGTCCTATTGTCTCCATTTATTTGTACTCATTTCCTTTGTTCATGTCCATGTTTATACTTATACCTGTTATCTTGTACATGTTTGACAAAATAAATAAAATAAAATAAGGTGGATGGTTCAATTACATTAGAGATGAGTTCACAAAAAAGACCAGACTGAAGCTACATAATTATGAATATAATCTATCTATATGATTGCAAGGAATTGAAAATGTCTTGATGTCCTATAATTAATCAATCATCACTATATCTTGTGATAGTAAATCTTGGACAAACCATGGATTATGTGACAAATTGCTTTCTTTTATATTGCTTTTATAGCTCTTCAAGCTATGAAGATATACTCAGATGTTTTCTGTATCCAACAGAAATATAATTTGCAACTTTAGAAGAATCCTAGTCTTATCACTAAGGCATTTTCTTAGGTGGTAAATGCCATTGGATGACTGTTATCATTGGATGGTCCCGATGAATAAATTAGGGGAAGATGAAGCAAAATATGTAGAAAAAACCATAGTAACAACTCATTCAGGAATGGATGTCTGCCAATTAATTCTCCCCACTGCAGTCATTGGGGAAAATAAAATGTTGTTTTATCCTGCATATCTTCAATTCTCTGCTATCAATCCAAATTAAGTTGGTTCTGTAAATCTTGAATGTTAAGCATCAGTAAAGTTTATCAAGACCACAAACACATCAATAACTCATTTTCTTTTTAAATGCATGGATTACTTCATGTACTCTTTGAAAGGAATAAAAAAATCAATTATTTGGGCATCAAATTAAGTGAGCTTAATTTAATAGGAATACTTCTTAACAATTAAATTTAGTTTCTGAATGCAGGTTCAATTTCTCCTCCTCCATCACCACTCTCACCACCACCAAATATCTCCTAAGTTATGCAAATCTATAACTTCCCAGGATAGGTTCTGTCAGTGCCAACTGTTCTAATTGTATGAGCTTTGCTTAATACAGGAACAAGAGAAAGTCATAGCTCACTAACA
Organism: Rhabdophis nuchalis; assembly: GCA_039707465.1. Taxonomy (NCBI): domain Eukaryota; kingdom Metazoa; phylum Chordata; class Lepidosauria; order Squamata; family Natricidae; genus Rhabdophis; species Rhabdophis nuchalis. The sequence goes on along the minus strand of CM077649.1, from coordinate 40,681,012 downwards.
GAATATATTTTGTATGTAAAGTATCCCAAGTGCAATTTAGTTAAATGATGTGAGAAGCAGCAATGCTGAGGAATGCTTCTGGGTTAGATCCAGAACAAGACACTAAATCTTATTCAAATGGTTCAAATGCTTCTGTCAGCTACCTGGCCTTGTTAGCACTAAAGATAAATTGAAGTACTATGATGCTTGCAGCTGTAAGCACAAAAATTCCCTTTCTCCTGGCAGTTAGTTGTATTAATAATAAACGGGATTACTGATACATTACTGCTGCCTAAAGTTATCCCTAAATCTGTCACTTGCAACATGCTGTTATGATACTACCAGACCCTTTTCCCTTTTTGTTCCCTTCTCTTCCATTCCATTTCTTCCATTCCCCTCCCCTTTCCTCCCCAAATGTTGATGTAAGATGATCAAAGGAACATTTTCTCCCCCATTTGCTGTGCTCCATAAGTGAAATGTCCTTCATGGAATGGTTCAGTTATCCAAATGTCATCTTGGTGTCAGTTCAAGACAGTTCATTTGATCACATTTCCAAGTTCACCACTGAGAGTGTTTGTCACAGGTTGGATGGCTTTATTTAGCTGATTTTATTACATTTCTACTCCTGCAGTTTTAATCTCTTAATATCCAACATTTCCTTATATGAACTAGTCTGGGAATTTTTAATCATGTAATTTGTTAATGTGTAGTGATGAACCAATGTGTACGTTCATATGCATTTTTATTTTCTCATAGCATAACACTTGGAAATTGAAGAAAAGATTAAACAGATAGACAAATTATTTCCTTAAGCCAACTTCAGAATTTCTTAGATTCTATGGTGCATTGATAAATAAACTTGTAGGACTCCCTTTTATAAAACTAATTATTTCATTAAGGTTAACATTGAGCATGTCAGGCAACTTGTGTGATGATGTAATTTAAAGTGGTATTATGCAATAAACTTATTTTTAATCTATATATCACAAAGATGCTTTTTCAAAAGGAAACTGGACTTTGTTTTCCTTAAAAAATGTTTTCTTTCTCATCCAAGAAGCTTTTTCCGTTCAACCTGGATTACTGAGAAGCTCCATAGACATCTATATATCACAAGGTCTCAACCATACCTGAAAGTTTGTGCAGGCAAAGTGAAGAGAAATAACTTTATAGTGTTTTCACTCTGCCAGTGAAAAGTAGATCAGGGTTTTAAAAAAATAGGTTACACTTTCTCCCCAAATTGCTTATAGTCTGGAGTGGAAAAATTCATGTAAAGTTCAAGAACTTCTAACCTACATACTATCATTCTTTAGATTAGTATGCATCAATAGTCTAGCAATAATTATTTTCTGAAGATAGTTTGTATTAGATTATTTCTATTTATCTCTTAGGAACAATATTTAATCTTATCAGACGTACTTTGTTTATATTTCGTATTTCTTTCCACTCATTTCCCTCAGAGAAAGGCTATATTTTTTTTCTCTGACTTTAATGAATGGATATCTGTCATGTATAGGGACTCGGTGGCTCAGTAGCTAAGATGCTGAGCTTGTTGATCAGAAAGATTGGCAGTTCGGAAATTCAAATTCTTAGCACCATGTAATGGAGTGAGCTTCCATTACTTGTCAAAGCTTCTGACACCTAGCAGTTCGAAAGCACGTAAAAAATGCAAGTAGAAAAAAAGGGACCATCTTTGGTGTTTAGTCATTCTGGCCACATGATCACGGAGATGTCTTTGGACAGCGTTGACTCTTGGGCTTTGAAACGGAGATAAGCACTGCTCCCTAGAGTTGGAACGACTAGCACATATGTTCAAGAAGAACCTTTCCCTTTACCTATTTGTGATTTAATTGTGCAGTGATATAATGTCATATAAACTTGATAACTATTATATGAAGTGTGTTGCCTAAAATATGATGTTCTAGTATTAATATATATAATTGAAGTAACAGTAAAGTAATATTCCTTTACAGATTTAAACATTAAAGGTAATGTTTTAGGATGTTTAAGAAGATGCTTTTCCTTTAAACTGGTGGTTCAGAAGAAAACAATTAAAAGATTACATCCATGTATACAGTGTATATAGAAAGTTTCTATGCCGCTAATAAATGTCAAGTTTTTGAGATGTAAAAAATGAGACCACAATAAATCACTTCAGAAATTTTTCTGCCTTTAACGTAATTTATATATGCATATAAGATATACAATTCAATTGAAAAAACAAACTAAAATCTTTAGCAGCATTTTTTTTTTTAAAGCACAATAACTTAGTTGCATAAGGGTACGCAACCTTATACTAATTCTTTGTTGAACCATCTTTTGATTTAATGACAGCATTCAAGCCTATCAGAATGACACGCCTTGCCTTGGGAATCTTTGCCCTGACTCCTTTGCAAAAGTCTGTCAGATTGTGAGGGTTGCCCACTTACAGCAACAAAGCCAGCACGCCACACCTCCCCATCAATATTTATAGAGAGGCGGCAGCTCCGATCACGCTTTGCTTGCACAAGCATGAAGCCGAAAGCAGCAGCCTGAAGATGGCGAGTGGGACGTCGTCGAAACATCACCAAGATACTTTCAATCTTACACGGGAAAAGACCAGAATACGCCAAGACCTGCGTGTGTGTGTGTTTGTGTGTGTGTGTAATACATTTTATTCTGATTTTGATGTTCTATATCTCTATTATATATTTACTTTTCTGAGAAGCCCTGTTATTAGAACAGAAATATCAGGAATGAAATAATAAACAATGGAGGGAAAATAGAGCGAGAAGGAACCCAAATATGTCACTTAGATTTTATCTATAAAATAAATACATGTAATACAGAAAGTCAATATTTACCGTTTGAGGCTTTAAAAAGACAGTAAGGAAATACTTTTTTTGTTTCCCAAAATACTTCTCATATTTTTATGCTTTCATAAAAGAATCTGAGAGATGCTCCTTTTTTCCTCTTGTATAAACAATCATTATCAGTGTAACACGTCTTAGTTTTCTCATCACAGCCGATTTGCAAGAGTGGAGTTATATGTCCACTCAGTCTCCATGGTAACTTTATTCCTTATTAAACGGGAAAGGAAATAACATAATTAATGTACATGACCTCTTCCTCTGCCAAGCAGTTCATTGTATCTTTTGTGACTGTGTAGCATCACTAAAGATGTTATATTCTTTTGATTCATTTTTTTTCAATAGGCAAAACTTGACTTTAAAAATAATATCTTTCCAGAAGCAAAGAAAAGACCTGTCAAGGGAGAACACCACATAGTTGTCCATTTAAACAATTGTATTGGAGCTTCTCTCAACAATCACATATAAATAATCACATTATCTTATGCAACAAAATATATATAATGTTTGGCATATCAAGATCTAAGTGCTTGGTTTGTGAAATAAAACAATTACTACTCCTTGGGTGTTCTGATACAGAGACTGGGAAACATTTGCCTCAGCAGATAAGATGACACCCTTTTCTGTGCTTTTTTGAAATCACAAGACCCAATTCCTTTGGAAAATATTCCTACAAGAGTCCCACTGAATTTTTTCATGCAAGTACAAAACTAGGATCAAATAACTCACCCATTGCAGTCTCCTTACCAGGTTTTAGAATAGGGCTTGCTTCTTACAATGCATTGTGAATGAGTATCAAAACTCCAAATTTACATAATTGGATACTATCTTACATGATAGGATTAGGCTACAAAACACTTACCTGTCTAAAGTTACTCACCAACATTAACCCTAGTTATTAAGTTTGAGCCTGACTTTATGGAAGTGTCCTTAAGTTTTAATATTAAATAAATATTTCCCCTTTATTGAAATTACTTTTTTTTTTAAAAAAATATTTGGAAAACAGGTTACTATGTACTGTACAGGTAGTCCTCAACTTACAACCATTCATTTAGTGATCTTTCAAAGTTACAACATTATTGGAAAAAGTGACTTATGATCAGTTTTCACACTTATGACAACGTCCACTCAATCACCTGATCAAAATTCAGACGCTTGGCAACAAGCTTGCATATATAATGGCTCCAACATCCTAGTGTCATGTAATCACCATTTGTGACTTTCCCAGCTGGCTTCTGACAAGCAAAGTCAATGGGAGAGCTGGATTTGCTTAATGATTACTTAGTCACTTAACTACTATAGTGAGTCATTTAATACAGGGGTCTCCAACCTTTGCAACTTTAAGTCTGAAGGACTTCAGCTCCCAGAATTCTCCAGCCAGCTTTGCAAAGCTGGCTGGAGAATTCTGGGAGCTGAAGTCCTTCAGACTTAAAGTTGCAAAGGTTGGAAACCCCTGATTTAACACCATGGCAAAATAGGTCATAAAATTATGACCCACTTAACAACTGTTTTGCTTAACAATGGGAATTCTTGTCTCAATAATGGTTGTAAAAACTGTCTGTATGTTAAATGGTATGACAGAGGAGAAAAATCAAATCCAGTTTCCTGTTGAAAATTATTATTAAAGAATTAAATAGTCCTAGATTTCAAAAGGAATAGTCACTTTTAAACAAAATTAAACACAGAATTAGCTAAATTAAATTTACTTAACAAGAATCAAAATCTAAGAATAACTCAAGGAAGGAGGATGAGCATCAGGGTTTCCCCACCTGTGGACAGTATGAAGACAAAGATTTTATAAGTAGAAGAAACTCGGTGAAAGGTTGGGAAACAGAGAGAGGGATATGATTCTAATTTACCAATTAGAATGGCCTGAAGGTATCTGGTTAACCATCTTCCAACTTATTCTTGCATATGCCTAAGTATCTAAAGGAATCAGTCAGAGGACAATGTACTAAAGAAAACATTGAACATAGCCAAGAAAATTTAGTCCATACTATCTCATTGCCCATTATTCACCATACTAGAATCCAGGAGATTTGTAAATTCTGGTCCCACCCTGGGAATGAAAAACCAGCTAGGTGACTAACTCACCTCCCAAATAGGAGGTGGAAGGAGTATTAGCTATGTTTGCTGCCTTGAATAATTTATTTAAAAAAATAACAGAGGTAGGATATAAATAAATCAAGGAATCAAGGAAAGAACTGAGGGAATTATGTAGTTCATAGAAAGAAATTCAAGTCTACAAAATTATTTTTAACATCTGAATATATATGATCAAGCTACAGAATTCTGTTCATGAACAATGGATGAAAATTATGTTAAATCTAATTTAATGAAAAGATACTATCGAAACATCTTTGATTTATACTTCTGCCAAATTTATGGCAAAAGTTTTATCTAATTGAGATTTACCATCATATTAGGAAAAAAGTCATTGCATTATTTTCTGTTGGAGGAAAGAATGAAAAAAGACAGACATAGTCTCCTGAGTGGGGGCTCAAAAGACAAGTCAGATTTAGACTAGTAAAGAGTGACAAAAAAGGGATACAGTAATTCCAATCTATTTATATATTAAGAAAGATTCTTCATTAATCAGTAATATCAAGTTGCCTTATTTGGCCATTATTCGGCTGATGGTAAAACTTACCCTCAGTGTATCTTGATTCCTTGAAAAAGCAATTGCAGTTGACCTGGAAGGATTGGTACATTATAGAGTGGAAATAAATGCTCCAAGATATTAAATATATTGATACCGCTAACGCAAATTGTTGAGTCCTCGACTTGCGACCGGACCTCGACTTACGACCGGCCGCAAGTCTTCTACTCTTCCCTGAAGGACCATAGCAACAGACTGTAACAAGTCTGTAACTGCCAGTCGCGTCTGATTGGCTCAGACGCGGCTGGTGGGAAACTAGGTCCTGAAGCATCCTGATTGGTTCCCCGTTTGACAGCTCGCGTATAAGTGGCTGTCAAACGGGGGAGCCCCTGTCTACCGCAGTTCTTTTGCCTGTACATAGTTCTTTCGCGTCTCTTGCATTCTTGCCAATAAACGGCTTGTTCTTTTACTAGCCTGTGTCTGAACTCCCTCTGTTCCCGAAATCTAACACAAATGCTCCCAATAGTTCTGATTGTGGGTTTTGAACCCAGTTGTTGTGGCTTCAATCAAATCACCTTGAAATTGTGAATTTAAAACTTGGAGGGATAGCAACCTCTCATAGGTTGTTTCTTAGCTAATCATTCAGTAACAATTCTCTCTTGTATGTCTTAACTTTAGTTTCCTAGTCCTGTTTCTCTAATTTTGCTATAGCAGGGATTGAACTGCTGTACACACAATGGTCTCAGGGCAGACATTTTGGCTGAAAATACTGATTACAGAACCAGGCTAATGCCAAGGATACCAATACCAAAAAGAAATAGAGCCTTTCATTTGAAGAAATATTTGACATATAATTGTAATATATTAAGTTTTTATTCATTTGGGGACTGTTAAATTAATATTTCAGTTCTGGCAAATTATCATGGATAACATTATTAAGAGCAAGTAAAAAGTCTAAGAATTTTAAATTCCAGTTGCAGTGGCAAAGTTAGTTTCCATTAAAAATCTATGCAGGAAGTTACTGTAGATTGAAATAGATTTCAAAAACCAGTTTCTCCCCCCCCCCCCCAAGACTGACTAGAATTCATTAGCAAATATGTTGGCAAGAAGAGATAGTTAACACCTGAGCTTTAACTATTTATATTAGACTACTTCAGGAGCAATTTACTTCTTTTTAAAAGCAGTGCTGATCATCCTATAAGGATTTAACAGTACCTAAACACAGGTGGTGCATTTCCATATTAGGTGAAAGAAATTAAGAAAGGGAAGGAATAAGAATGCAAAAGGCTAACCAGGCATACTGATTCAAGTTTATTAACAGAAGAAGCAGAACAAAATAAAGATGTGGTTTAATTGTATAATATTTAAAGCCATAGCTGTTTAGAAATACAGGTTAGAGCTGAAACCATATAATAGAAAAAGAGGAGAATGAAGGTTTTTCATGGCACTTATAAAATGTAAATGTATTACTAATTATGGTAAGCTGGCCCCATACAGAGACTGACAGCATTGTCAACTGACATAGTTTTTTAAATTGTCTGGGATGTGAAGGTAGATTTTATAATGATACTTCCCTTAGGATATTAGACAATTAGCTCCAAAATCAGTCCAAAGCAATTTAGTGTTATAAAAAAACTCAAAGGTTATTTTATACTGGCAGTTTTATGTTATTAGGTACAACTAAGAAGCAGCTTTTTCAAAAATATTTTCACTGTGATACGGTGACTATATGACTAAAGTTGCTATCATTATTCTAACAGTGCAATCCTACGTATTTATTCAGAAATATCTTTAACTGTATTTAATTGTTCATGAACCTAGGCAGTGACTGAATTGCATACCTATTAGGATATGAAAATATTTCCCCCCACATTTTTCAGGTGTTTCTTGCATGTATCAAAATTATTTGGATCATATCTTTACAAAATCTTTTTTTTTAATTATAATTTTGTTCTTCCTGTTTTAAACAAGGTTGAAATATAATGGCAGCCCAAAATGTCATAATGTGATGAACATTTGAATGAATCCTTCTCATCCAAACACACCATAGTTCATTAAAATTTCCTGATTCTAAAGTATAGACTCTTGGATCAGTAGTGGGATCCAAATTTTTTTACTACTAATTCTATGGATATGGCTTGGTGGGTGTGGTGTGGTGTAGCTTGGTGGGTGTGGTAGGGGAAGGATACTGTAAAATCTCCATTCCCTCCCCACTCCAGGGGAAAGTTACTGAAAAATCCCCATTCCCTCCCGATCAGCTGGGACTCAGGAGGCAGAGAATATATGGGGGTGAGGGCAGTCAGAGGTGGTATTTATTCTCCGAACTACTCAAAATTTCTGCTACTAGTTCTCCAGAGCTGGTCAGAACCTGCTGAATACCACCTCTGTCTTGGATGCTTTTTATGAGGATGAAAGGCTGGGATGTTACAAAGCTATCAAATATAATATGTGGGAATGTGGATTTTCATCCCTGCGTGTGATCTACCTGGTCTTATCCATTTCATGCAAATCAATTATTAAAACAGAACAGAACAGAATGGCAGAGTTGGAATCTTGTTTTTTGCTTCTGTGCATGCACAGAACAATTTTTACTGCACTGCGCATGTGCGTGCACCATGCACCAAGCCTGCACAAGCATGGCACACCCACAAGCAAACCAGCAGTAGTGACTGCCGGAACCCACCCCTGGATGGCCAATATGGTAAACTAAATAGTATTGCTGAATAAAAAAATATCAGACCTATCCAAACAAAATAGACTTCAGATGGAAAAGGTCTTTGTTTCCCAACAGCTGAGGTATGAATTAGAAAATCATTGTCTTGTGTGGATATTTATAAAACAAACATAAGCTTTTTAAAAAGTTCCCTTATCCATGGACTGTATTACTGAAGTTATTATTCTCTTCTAGTCCTCTTTTTTGCATTAATGACATCATACTTGTGTAACAGGTCTGGGCATCACAATTCCAGAATATACTGACAGATTAAAATAGGCTCAGAGAAGAAAAAGATGATTCAGAGATTTGAGGAAATGCCCCATGAAGACAGGCTGAAGAAAATGGAGATATTCATTCAGGACAAAAGAAAACTGAAGTGCGATATGATGTCAATGTTCTGGTACAAAGGGTACCACACAGAGGATGGTCAGGTACTATTTCCTATTGCTATCAATCTAACAACATAAATAATGTATATATATTTGAGGTACCTAGATTTAATTTATATACGAAAGAACTTGCCAATAAGATCCACAGGTATAATAAGCTATAAGCTATCTATGAGGTTTGTGGATTGTCTATTTTTGGAGATTTTAAAGAAGAGTTAGAACTCTTCAGAATTAGAACAGAGAATCCATTTTCAGAATCTTATGATTATATTAGCTAAATGTTCTTTTAAAGTACTTTTGTACAAGCATTTTTTTCTCCCTCTCATAAGATACACTAGTGGTCCACTTTACAGATCCAATGTAATTATCATAGGAGGAAAAGATAAGTATGTTCTAAAATGGTGTACAAAGCTGTTTTTCCACTGATTCATGAATGATATATAATTCAAGCATCAGCCTTATTCCTGACATGCCAGTTCTATGATTGTTTATTTATTGTGTGGTATAGAAAAGGTAAATATCTCCAAATTCTTTTTTGTTTGTTTTTTGCTTTGCTTGTCATGCATCCTTTTGAATTATGCCAATTCTAGTTGTTAAACCTAATCATTTAAGATTAAGAAAATCACACATAGGAAAAGGGTTGATTTGGAAAAGTCTCTTTTGAAATGGTTTATGCAAAGATAAAGGGTATATCATAGATAAATGTTTATCAAATAATCATAGAATGGAAAAGATGGATAAAAAGTATTTTTCTCCCTGACAAATAGAACCTGGGACTATCCATGGAAACTAAATGCAGGGAGATTCAGGACAGACAAAAATTGCTGGTACAGTACATCTTTACACTATACATAGTTAATTTGCTCCAATCAGCAAAGCATAGTTGTCACTAATTCAGACGATTTAAAAAAGGGAGAGGGGGCAAAACAAATGGAGCTATCAAGGATTGCTAATCTTTTTATTTCTATGCTATTTCCAGAATCAAAGAGAAGGAAAACATGATTGTAGGGAATGCAAAGGAGTCTTACCCTAATGCCCTTTGAGTTTTGCTTCTGGAATTTTGAGTTTTGCATCTGGACGACTAAGGAATGATACAGAATGTGAGATTACATGGAACATTGGCCTGATCCAGCTGGGCTTTTTTTAAAATAGCCTTACACAATTTGTATTGTTATTGCTAAAGAAGCTTAAGAATTCCAGCAGATAATAGGATAGGGAGAGCAAAAGGAGATTTTGTTCTGAGATCAATTTGCAAATTAAATGTCACATGAAAGTTATTAAAATATTTAATTACATAATGTTTTCATCTTTGAAATGTAATGTGGTTTTTTGCAGAAGTTAAAAAATCAGATTTAATTGGAAACCCAGAGAGAGAGCGCAGAATCACTGCAGGGCCTCAAGGATCATAGGACTGCTTATAGCCAGGAAGATAGTTACAGTTAGGAAGATAAAAGTGTGAGTTCTAAGACGTTACACAGCAGCAACCAGACAATTTGTTATGCGAACATATTTCCAAAATAGTCTCCGTGAGAATATCAGATATCATCAGGAACAGTTTTAATGCTCCATGATCATTCTTTGCTTTTACCAGAACAGTTCTTGGATGCAAAGTGATGAACAGTTGGGACCTAAAGTCAAGCACTGAAATGACTGTGAAAAGGGGGAGCATAAGTAGTTTATTTCAATAGCTCTCTAAGGTTCCAGGCTTTCTAACCCTCTGAAGTGGGCTGGGGATTAAAATTGAGATTTGTTGCATTCAGAGCATATGCTCTGTGATTGAATTGATGTTTCCCAGACTCACCAAGAATCACAGCGTTGCGGAATAATAGACCAATGCATTGACTTGGAACAACAAACCTTTGTTAAAATTTATTATGACAATTTTATACTGTCTTTCCCTTCTGAACACAAAGTGTCCATAGCAGAACTAAAATATCTTGTAACTTTAACAGACCAAAACTGAGGAAGATAAGAAAGTGGGCTTAATCTGTTTTATTACCGAGTCCCAAACTTTCATTCTATAATTTAAGCACTGAGAAACACAAAAAGCATGTGAGGCAAGCATATTAATTGCTGTGGTTAATTATCTTAAAACAAATTCACTCTGAGTCTTCTATTACACCCTACTTACTTTACTAGAAATTCATGTGCTGTAGAAGAAGGCAACTTTTTAAAAAAGCACAAATTCTCTTTTAGTAGGGAGAAAACTGTATTATTTTTGTAACCCCAACCTTCATTAACGTAATCCTTTGAACCAACCTTCCATGTCCAGATGGCACAAGATAGAAGCTCCGTTAAACAAGTGTTTTTCTCTTTCTTATAATTTAGGTTGTATACATTTGCTGGAATGATCATGCATATGATCCCCGCCCCGAGTCCCTATGGGGAGAGGGAGCGGTTTACAAATATTAAATATTATTATTATTATTATTATTATTATTATTATTATTATTATTATTATTATTATTATTATTATATTTTTGTGAATAGAAGAGAATACATGTAGTTCAGAATTGAAGTATTTGGAAGTATTTTGTGCTCTCTGATCTTAATTGTTTGCTTGCAAGCCTTTCATTACCTGACCAGGTAACATCATCAGTGCTAATGAATGTGGGTTTTCCACCCTGTTTATATACAGGGCAGGGCAAGCTAACATATACAGTATATATTATTATAATATACTGGGCTGGGCAAGCTACTTGTATATACAGGACAAGGCAAGCTATTGTAGGCACTATGTATTACGGTTCATTTCACAGTCAACCAGATGTTTAGACTAAGTTAGCATTTTATCCACCAAACAAGTTCTTCTCAAGAACCTAGGATTGGCAAATGTTGTTTGATGATGTTAAAAGATATTTTCACAGGATATAAGCTGCTCCAAGTGAAGCTGTTTTTTGCAATTGACTAATGCTGAATTTGTTAATGCTGATGGTGTTCAAGTAGGCTCCAGTTGTTTTAGGATTGCACCCAAGGCTCCTATTACTATTGGTACCACCTTTACTTTTTTTTGCAATAGTCATTCAACTTCTATTTCCACGTCTTTGTATTTTGTGGGTTTTCTCCAGTTCTTTCTCTTTTATTGTGCATATAGAACAAGGCAAGCTACTACATATACACCAGAAGCAAAGCCCCACACTCACTAGCACTGATAATGTTACCTAGTCAAATAATTATGCATTAGCAAACAAACTAGTTCAGAGCTTACCAAAGATACAACATCATAAAATATATTGCATGCAGCAGCATCATTCACATGTCTTCAGCATGAATTTAGATTGTAAGATTCTGCTGAAAAAGACACAATTGGGTTGACATTACCTACAATGGAGAATGGATAGTGAAGTTAATGGAGCTGGCTGAGATAAGAAATTTACAGCTGTGAATTGAGAAAAGACATTGAATAATTTTAATGCTGATTAGAAATTCATTCTCGACTTCGCATAAAACTGGAAAAAAATGAAGTTATGATATATGGTTTTGATTATTAGAAATAATAGTAGATAATAGAAAAAATGAAAATTATGTTGTAGGAGTTTAATGTAAATGTATACTTTATCTGTTGTAAAAGAAAGTCAGAAATTACTTCTTTGTATTCCTTTTTCTCTTATTTTTGGACTTTGCTTTCATTTTCATTCTCTATTTCTCATCATAGTTATTAGTTCTTGTTAATTTTAGCTCTTTATTTTAACATATAATAAAGTTTTTTTTTTAAAAAGATGCAATTAGAGGAGAAATTGCATTATTTAATCAGTATTGCATTATTTAATTAGTTATGAAACTTGGCTTGAAAGTCATTCTAATCTATGTTACATGGAGTAAAATCGGTCTTTCCCCCCCTTCCTCCAAATCTAAATCGTTCAATTACTTCCATGGTAAAGCAATGTTTGTTCCTGTTAGCTATGTTATTGTGGGATAAAATATTCTCAGCCGGTATATGTACGTATGCATCTAGGCAACGTGCCTTTTAGTAAACATTGCATACTTAAAATTGGATTAAGGGGTACTCCATGCTACAATATAATATTTGCTTTTGGCTCAAGAATGGATAGCAAGATATATTTCCATTGTCATGAAAAGAGTGTTATTCTGTCGTTACTAAATAAAAATATCAACAACTCATTTATAAACAGGATCACTGTTAATAAAAGTGGCAAAATCACTTAGCAACAGATAGTTTTCTGAGAGGTTATGACTTACATCATATACAAATTCCATTTCAGGTGTCTTATATTGACCAGCATATGCTTTTCTAGACTGCTGAGACTTCTGATTTCAGTCCGAATAAAATAAATACGAATAAAATAAAATAAAAAGTCCTAACAGTTAATTCATCTACTACCTATTTTGTATTGGTTTTGAAACTTGACTTGAAAGTTCAAGCTTCAGAATTGGAATCCAGAGAATACATCAGCCTCTTTTTGCAATACTTACCTAGTGGGAGGATGTATGACTGCTCTTCCCCCTATCTTTTCTTCTCCAGCTGCATTAAACTTCTTTAAAAGACAATGATAGAGCATTAGCTTTACATACAAAAGGTCTGAAGTTGGGGGGGGGGGGAACCTAACCATTTCCAACAATATTCAAACAACAAATAACAATAGTTGATCCTCAGGGAAAAAATAAGAAATAAAGAAACAAACAAACATAATGGGTACAATCTATCCCATTGTCTATACATAGAACACCTCCAAGGTCCCTTCTAGCTCTATTCTATTCTATTCTATTCTATTCACATGGTCATAGCTCCATTGTCAGCCATTCTTTTTTCCAGATATATTATTCAGAATTTTCAGAAAAGTTTAGTCCTTCATTATAATGCAACATAAGCACAAGACCTACCTCCTGGGTTTTGCTTCTCAGTCAATAGCATTGTGCTCTACGACAACACATTTCACAATTTTGGTTTTCTACTTTCCTTAGCAAGCTCTTTTTATAACAAATAAGTTCATTTTGGCAGGCTTCCAAGAAAGTTATTTCCAAGCCATATTAAGCCGTTGTTATTATCATTATCATGTTGTCTTTTTTTCAATTTATTCACTCCTTGTTAAGCGACCAAGTGTTTTTCTAACAGGTTAATTGAAATGGCCTCTAAGTGAATACATGACAGATAGATGCTGCAAAGACCATTGGTTGCTGCTGTCAAGTTAAAAGTTCTCCTGTACATCAACACCAACATTAATCTCACTCCTCCATGTTTTTTTCAGGTACACAACATTTGGCCACAAGTATGCACATTGGTTGGAAAATTCAAAAGTATGGGAAAGGAAACTAAACTTGTTTCTTGAGGTTGCAGAATTACAATATATAGCTTTTTCTTATGCCTCAGTGCTGGATTATTGTTATCTAGTAGAACTCCTATGAAAAGTGATGCGAAATTATAGACTAAGCACTACATTGTAAATATTGAAAAAAGATTAAAGAGTTAATTGAAAATAATACTTAGATAATTCTTCCACTTCCATTACTATTTTTGTTATTTATCAAGGCAGAGATAATTAATTTAGCAGTTATCCAGATGAATGAGTAGTTAAGAATCAAGACTAAGGTGACCAGATGTCCCGCTTTTGGTGGGACAGTCCCGCTTTTCAAGAATTTGTCCCGCGTCCTGCGGCCTCTTAAAAATGTCCTGATTTTTGCCTGGGGTGGCGGTGGGGGGCAGGTGCTCTGCACGCGCTCAGAGGTGCGGGCAGGAAGAGGTGGCCGGAGCCAGCTGGCGGGCAGGTGGAAGGGGAGGGTTGGCGAGGGAGGAGCCAGGCAGGCAGCAGGCGACGGAGGAGGAGAGCTATGTGCAGCTGGGCTCCAGCCACTTTACGCTGCCGCCGCAATGTACTTAAAGCGGCCAGCCGGGAGCCCCACCGTCACCGCCTCCCCGCCTGGCTCATCCTGGGTGCCCATGGTGGGACGGGCGGGCAGGCGGCGGTGGGGCTCCCGGCCGGCTGCTTTCAGCGCATCGTGGTGGCGGCGCAAAATTCAGGGCCGCGCGGGCTCCGGCTGGAGCCCTGCCGCACACAGCTCTCCTCCTCCTCCGCCGCCTTCTGCCTGCCTGACTCCTCCTTCGTTGGCCCTCCCCTTCCACCTGCCCACCAGCCTGCTCCAGCTGCCTCTTCCTGCCCATGCCCTGCGCCTCTGAGCATGTGCAGAGTGCCTGCCACCCGCCCGGCCCCGCTCCACCGCCCTACCAGACGCCTACACCTGCAGGTGCCCTGCTTGGGGGGGAAGGGAGGGGGTCAGCCTGTGCACTCCCCCACCAGACGCCCTCTGGCCAGCAAGGGAGTCGGGTGGTGAGGCGGCCTCTGCGGTGGCTGCAGTGCCGGGAAAGGCTGCTGCCCCCCTATCAATGGTGTCCCACTTTAGTAAACTTTTAAATCTGGTCACCTTAATAAGACCTAAACCAGGAACTCCAACTTAAGAAAAATTCCAAAGTTAGCACTAAAAAGCTGAAGCCAAGAATTGGAGCAAAGAACTGCGGAAGTTGAAGTTCTTAAGTAAAACAAGGAAAAGAACACACCAGAGCTAGGTAATCCTAATTCTAATCCTAAACCTAAGCAGAAAGCTTTCATAGAAATGCTAGACAGCCCCACTGAAGACATAATTCTTTCTGCATTTCTGTGAATTTCATGAATGAGCTTACTGAAAAGTAATATCTGGCTATCTGATTATCATGTGAAACAACCCAACTGGAGAGCAGCTACAGAAAATATCTACAAAACTCCTTCTGCTTCCATAGGCCAAAGATATAAGTGTGTGTGTGTGTGTGTGTGTGTGTGTGTGTGTACATTTACAGAATCCTTCCAAATCAAGACTATTGCAAATTATGTCATTATATACTATTAATGGCAGTAGAATCAAGTCTGAATAGTTTCTATACTTTGGGGGAGCTTAGAAATTAAGTCTGGACAAAGAAGAGATTGGAATCTAAAATATGAAACAAAGAAGAGAGTGTATGTGTATATGTATGTATGTATGTATGTATGGGATGGGAAGTAACGGACTTAGGCTCAACCCGACCAAGACCGAGTGGCTGTGGTTTCCGGCTGCCCGATTCAACCAGCTCTCTCCAACGCTGGCCATAGGGGGCGAACATCTTGCCCCTGTGGATGGGGCGCGCAACTTGGGTGTCCTCCTGGATACCCGGCTGTCCATGGAAGATCAAGTGACAGCCGTGGCCAGGAGGGCGTTTTACCAGGTTCGCCTGGTACGCCAGTTGCACCCCCTATTGGATCGGGACGCCCTTCGCACAGTCACTCATGCTCTCGTGACATCCCGACTGGATTATTGCAACTCTCTCTACATGGGGCTCCCCTTGAGGTGTACCCGGAGGCTTCAGTTGGTCCAGAATGCAGCCGCGCGAGCAATTATGGGCACGTCTAGGTTTGCCCACGTAACACCGCTCTTGCGCGAGCTGCACTGGCTACCTGTCGTCTTCCGGGTGCGCTTCAAGGTGTTAATTATCATCTTCAAAGCGCTCCATGGCTCGGGACCTAGCTACCTGCGGGATCGGATCCTGCCCCATACATCCTCACGGCCGATTCGCTCCCACAGAGAGGGACTTCTCCGGGTGCCGTCCACTAGACTTTGTCAGCGGGCGGCGCCCAGGGGAAGGGCCTTCTCTGTGGCGGGCCCAGCCCTCTGGAATGACCTTCCCCCCGATATCAGGACAACCACGGACCTCCGCTCCTTCCGCTTAAAATTAAAGACGCACTTTTTTCGTCTGGCCGGCCTTGGGTAGTCTCTTTTTAGGTTAGGGGTTTTTAGGGGTAATTTTTAGTTTAGTTTATGGGTTTTAGCGCAGGATCAATTTAATTTATTTTTAACTTTGTATTTTGTATTTGTCTGTGGTTTTATTTGTATTTTTAATTGCCTGTGCCCCGCCTCGAGTCCCCTTGGGGAGAGAGAGCGGGATATAAAAAAATAAAAATAAAATAAAATAATAAAAATAAGTATGTATGAATGTGTTTGTGTGTGTGTGTGTGTGAGTGTATGATTGTTCCACAACACTCTGTTAGGGCCCCAATTAAGGGAGGAAGCATACTGCTTTCCTTTTCTGCCTTCCGGCTCATCACCAGAGACCATCTAGGCAGAAAGCCATGAGTTCCGTTGTGTAATTTTTTTAATATGTGTGTTAGGTTTATGAGCTGATCAATAAATAAATCAGGGAGACTAGTATAGATCTATTTTGAGCTTTTTAGCTCTCATCAGCTAGCCATACCCTTACTGGGATTCGAACCAGGGCTGTATTGCATGTCAGGCAAGAGCCTTAGCCATTCAGTCAGCCAGATTCTCTTATTGCATCAGCTGAGACAGGAGGATAAGTATCTATAAAAGTTCCACAACACCCTGTTAGGGCCCAATTAAGGGAGGAAGCATACTGCTTTCCTCTTCTGCCTTTCAGCTCATCACCAGAGACCATCTAGACAGAAAGCTCTTGCCTGGCATGCAGTACAGCCCCGGTTCGAATACCAGTAAGAGTATGGCTAGCTGATGAGAGCTAAAAAGCTCGAAATAGATCTATACTAGTCTCCCTGATTTATTTATTGATCAGCTCATAAAACTAACACACATATTAAAAACAAATTACACAACGGAACTCATGGCTTTCTGTCTAGATGGTCTCTGGTGATGAGCCGAAAGGCAGTATGCTTCCTCCCTTAATTGGCGCCCTAACAGGGTGTTATGGAACAATTATAGATGCTTGTCCTCCTGTCTCAGCTGATGCAATAAGAGAATCTGGCTGACTGAATGGCTAAGGCTCTTGCCTGACACATACACACACACACACACACACATACATACATACATACTTACATATTCTCTATAGAAACATTTAATTTCCAAATCTTTGTGTCCATATTTTTAGTTCAAAGAAAGGCAGCACATGGTCCTCTAGGTGTTGTTGGAGTATGATGATCTTAATTATATTGAGATTAATTTTAATTATATTTTATGATCGCATCAAACAATCTATCTAATATTTGCTGCTGATAATGTGACTTATCAGCCAACAACATCCATATATCATGCAAACTACATTGATATTCTTATCCCGAATTCCAACTTCTCTAATACAATCATAAGAATTTCTTGTGTGTTTATACCTACATTAAATTAATTAAATTAATAATAATAATAAATTATATAAAAATAATAAATTAAATTATATTAAATTAAAATACATTGAACTACAAATGGACATCAAGCATCCCATTCTTTTTCCCTAGTTATTGTTAAAACTTTTTCTCAGCATTTATACCTGCTTTATTTCCATTATATAACGTTTTACTGCATTCACCAAGCAACCTTCAATTCTATACTGAAATAGAATGTTCTGTAATTTAAGCCTCTTCTGTAGCTGAAAGGAATGAAATTTATGTTATGTTATAATCTTAAAAAATTTTTTGTATAAGATGATGTGCAATTGGTTTTTGTCACCAGGGAAGTAGTCTAGAATGTATAAAGGCACTTCAAATGTATGTTGAAAATGTGAACAACAAAAAGGACATTTTCTTTTGCTGGATGTTTAAAAAAGCTAGAAAATTCTAGATATCCATTCAATAACATTTTTCTTCCAACTGTCAGGCACATATGTAGCCTTAACACATGTTAAATGGGTAGCACAGCTGTAGAGCAAAGCATGTCCACCATTTATTCCTGTAGCCTTATCATTTTTTAATATTTTATCATTTGCTTTTTATCAATTTTTGGAAGGTACTAACATTTACAGCATTCATTCATATACTTTGTGTGATATATGAGTCTACTACCCATATAAGTATCTAAAATATATCCTCTAGCATTCATTTCAGTTCCTTTATAAAGCATTTCACCATTTTATTCTTAATTCTATTCATTCCAGGATTCCTTGTTTAGCTCTTTTCACTCACTTAAAAAGCGATTGAGGCCTGCCAATCTACCCATTTCTGGAGACTGATTAAACGGACAAAGGAAAGAACTAGAACAGTATTAACTAAAGTATTTGTTTAATGGAAAGAAAAGCACTGTTTTTTATAGAATTAACATGTTTTAGGTTTTGGTGTCATCCTTAACATAGTGATGAACAGAGAAGTATTTGTTATTTCAGACTAATTTCCAACACATTCTTGTACACCAGGATTTCATTAAGAAATGAATACTGGGTGTTACCGTCTATATTACAGGAAGTTGCTTAATAAATCTGTGACTTTTTTAATTCCAATTTTCTAGCTCTTATCACTCAGAAGGGTACTTTACATATCAGCTTTGCCATCTTTTCCCTTTCAAGTTGAAAGTTTTTTTTCTCTTGACAATGAAGCTTAGCACAAGCTATGATGGCTGGGTGATTATACCTTAATTAGCAACTTACATTGCACATAAAATGTTTATTTTTCTTTTTATTAATACTCTTGCAAATAAATCACCATCATTACTTGAAGTCTTTGAACAATAAAAACAATAAATCCTGATATAATTTAACCTGTTTATATAAAGCAGATTATTCATGCGTTTAAAGTTCTAATATGTTATATTTTATTTCAGTCTAATGTTGTATTATATAATCGTTAAAAAAAGATTGATCATGGATCAATATTGCGGCGACGAGTCACCCTGGCTCCTTGGTTTACTGAGGAGCTGAGGGAGATGAAACGCCACAAGAGACGCCTAGAGAGCAGATGGAGATCCTCTCGCTCCGAAGCCGACCGAACACTAGTGAGAATCCATATTAGGATAAGCTTAGTGGCGATAAGAATGGCCAAACGTGAGTATTGTGCCACCCTTATTGCATCCCCAGATAACCGCCCTGCCGCCCTGTTTGGGGTGACCTGCTCCCTCCTTCATCAGAGGCCGCGGGAAGCCCCTCTACAAGGGCGAGCAGAGGAATTTGGGATTTATCTGCAGGAGAAAATCACTCGGATTCGGAATGAGTTACCCTCCATCGAGAGTGGTCCAGCGAGATTGTCCGAGGTTGGTCTTGAGGTTCCATTCTGGGAGGAGTTTGATTTTGTTACTACCGAGGATATGGACAAGTTGTCAAAGAGACTTAGGGCCACCACATGTTTATTGGACCCGTGTCCCTCCTGGCTTGTACTGGCATCCTGGGAGACGACACGAGGCTGGCTCCAGGGCATTGTCAACGCATCTCTGAGTGAGGGGTCCCTGCCTGCCGTCTTGAAAGAGGCGGTGGTAAGGCCCCTCCTCAAGAAGCCGTCCCTGGACCCAGCATTATTAGAGAACTATCGTCCCATCTCCAACCTTCACTTCTTAGTGAAGGTTGTTGAGAGTGTGGTGGCACAACAGTTTCCGCGACACTTGGAGGAAGTTGATTATCTAGACCCGCGCCAGTCCAGCTTCCGACCCGGGCACAGCACCGAGACGGCATTGGTCGCGTTGGTTGATGATATCTGGAGGGCGCGGGATAGAGGATTTTCCTCTATCCTAGTCCTATTAGACCTCTCAGCGGCTTTTGATACCATCGACCATGGTATCCTATTGCGCCGACTGGGGGGGGTTGGGGCTGGGAGGCACCGTTTTACGGTGGTTCTCGTCCTACCTCTCTGGTCGGTCGCAATGTGTGTTGGCAGGGGGGCAGAGGTCGACTTCAAGGCCCCTCATATGTGGGGTACCTCAGGGGTCGGTCCTCTCGCCCCTACTGTTCAACACATATATGAAGCCGCTGGGTGAGATCATCCGTGGTTTTGGGGTGGGATATCATCTGTACCCTGATGATACTCAGTTGTACATATCCACCCCAACGATGCCGTCGAGGTTATGTCCCGGTGCTTGGAGGCCGTACGGATCTGGATGGGTAGTAACAAACTCAAGCTCAACCCGTCCAAGACTGAGTGGCTGTGGTTTCCGGCACCCCGGTTCAGCCAGATTACTCCAACTCTGGCCATTGGGGACGAAACACCGGCCCCCGTGGAGAGGGCGCACAATTTGGGTGTCCTCCTGGATTCCCGGCTGTCCATGGAAGACCATGTGATGGCCGTGGCCAGGGGGCGTTTCATCAGGTACGCCTGATGCGCCAATTGCGCCCCTTACTGGACCGGGCTGCCCTTCGCACAGTCACTCAGGCCCTCGTGACATCCCGACTGGACTACTGCAATGCTCTCTACATGGGGCTTCCCTTGAGGTGCACTCGAAAACTACAGCTAGTCCAGAATGCAGCCGCGCGGGTGATTACGGGAGCCCCCAGATGCTCCCACATAACACCGATCCTGCGCGAGCTGCACTGGCTTCCTGTGGTCTTTCGGGTGCACTTCAAGGTCTTGACGACCATCTTCAAAGCGCTCCATGGCTCGGGGCCTAGTTATATGCGAGACCGTCTCCTGTCCCATACATCCCTTAGACCGATACGCTCCCACAGAGAGGGCCTTCTCAGGGTGCCATCGGCCGGACAATGCCGGCTGGCGACACCCAGGGGAAGGGCCTTCTCTGTGGCGGGCCCTGCCCTTTGGAACGACCTACCCCCTGAACTCCGCACTATCACCGACCTCCGCCTCTTCCGCCGGTGTTTAAAAACACACTTATTTCATCAAACCGGCCTAACATAGTCTCCGCTGGGACAAATATTAGACAGTTTTAAATGGGGGATTTTAATCTGGTTTTAGCGCAGGTTTCTGTCATTTAATAGGTTTTTAAAATTATATTTGGTACTATTTTGTATATTGTTTTAAATTCCTGTGCGCCGCCCTGGGTCCTCTCGGAGAAGGGCGGGATATAAATTGAATAAAATAAAAATAAAATAAATAAATAAATCATCTGTTATTACCATGATAACAATAATAATGATTTTATTTCAGGATACTGCAGTTTAATTTTATGCTACATGTTGGGAAGAAAGAGGTCAAATAACTATAATAATGAGTTGGTTCCAAATTGAGATAGAGCCATTAGTAATAATGGTAAAAGCTAATCATGTTTTAATTAATCTGTTTTAAGTATAATGAAGTCTGAGTTCAAGACACTATTTTTCACTGTTCACTATTCATAATATGTAAGGAAAGAATAATGGCAGTTAAAATAAGCTGCATTTAAATAACTTTTTTATCGTAACTAAGTGTACCAATGCAGTTGTTTACAGAGTAGTTTATTTAGTGCTGCTTCAGGATAGTTTTACCACAAATGATATTTTTATCAGAACATTGTAATATATGTAATAGTGTTCAAATTATTCCTAATTATATGTTATTTTTCAGCATATTATGTTTACTTTTGTTTCTGCATCAAGCCTTAACATAGATATTCATATTTAGGTTTTCAGTCCTTAAAAAGTAGATAAAATGTATCAGATATATCTATGTATCTTATAAAATCTACCAGACATATTTATATATTGAGGCTGCAAATATGAAGCACAGATCAAGCTTCATGTTTATAATCATTCGATGTGGAAAAAATTGTGCTTTCTGGAATTTTTCAATTAGTACAGTACTCCTTAAAACTTTCAGCAGTTTAATCTTTACTTGTTTATACTTTGTCACACAAGGACAAATTTGTGTCCTCTAGAATTCAGAACAAAGGGGAATCCATATGTATTCAACCAGGGGTGGGTTGCTGCTGGCATTACTGCTGGTTCAGTGCACACGCAATTCTGCGGGCATGCCTAATGCGTGCTCTGCATGCATGCACAGTTATCCATAAATAGGTCTGCACATGAGCAGAACTTTAAAAAATGGAAAAAAACAACCCACATGCCATGTCAACCGGGGTACTGGTTCAGAGGCGTGGCAGGCCTGGGTTGCGGCCAGTTCTGGTGACCTAGGCCGGCAAACCACTACCGGTTTGGCTGAACAGGTCCGAACCGGTAAGAACCCCCCTCTGTATTCAACACTGCTCATTTTTACAAGATCCTACTTTGGTTAACCTGATACTGAATGCATGTTCTCTCTCTGTAAATTTGATTCTGAACTGTAGAATTTTAGTTAATATCAACCTTATGACTTTTCTAATTAAGATGTATAAAATGCATTAAAATGATAGTAATACAGAAATTTCTTCGAATGGAATATATACAATACAATACAATACAATAGCAGAGTTGGAAGGGACCTTGTAGGTCTTCTAGTCCAACCCCCTGCGTGGGCAGGAGCCCTATACCGTTTCAGACAAATGGCTATCTAACATCTTTTTGAAGACTTCCAGGGTTGGGGCATTCACGACTTCTGGAGGCAAGCTGTTCCAGAGGTTAATTGTTCTAACTGTCAGGAAATTTCTCCTTAGTTCTAAGTTGCTTCTCTCCTTGACTATAATGCATAGTCTGATAAATTGATCAGGGTATTCACTTATATTGCTCAGTTTTTGAATAAGCTTGAATGAAATGTTTCTGCAGACGGATATTTGAGCTTGGACTTCTATGTTTAATATCAACTTATTTATAATTACTTTACCTATATGATTTCTATAAATCTGAATAGCATTATCTATATAGACATTTATTTCTACTATTTATGCATACTTACATATTTCATATGTATTTCATATCATAAATAGTATAATGAACATTGATGATAATAAGTGATTATTCTTGAGAAAGTGGACAGGGTTCCTTCTTCAATCAGTCAGGCACTTTTTAATGGAATTCGGGCCACTTCTGGTTGTGAAAATACCCAAGGGGGTGGACTGCAGTTGGATTTATGAGGTTGTGGTGTCATTTTTTTCCAGGTAGGCATGGTACATCTTGTCTTGCAGGAGACCATGATGTGCCTTCTTGTTAGAAAGCAGTCCTTGGACCTAACTATTTTAAGTAACTATCTTCTGGTCTCCAACCTTCTAGTATCAGATGGATTTCAGGCTGGGATTTAGCCTTGGTTGTGCATATTGATGACTTGTGGCAGAGTCAGGATGGGGTGATAGATCCATTCTTTGCTTCTTGATCTCTCAGTGCCTTTTGTACTATCAGCTCCAGTATCTTTCTGGGTTGGCTCTAGGAATTAGGGATAGGGGCATCATTTTACATGGTTCTTTTCCTTTCTCTGGGACTGGTTTCAGTCAGCTTTGGTTAAGTGTGGCAGTCGCTTCCTAGGGTCCTTCCTTTTTGGCTCCACTTCTTGTCTCCTTTTATTCAATAGCTGGTGAGATAATCCAATGGTTTGGAGTTTAGTATCACCAATAACAATTATATCTTCAGGCTGGCCAAGTGAGGCTTTTGAGGTTCTGTCCCAGTGCCTTGAAGCTATACTGATCAGATTCCAACTCATACCCACCAAGACTGAATGCTACTGATACTAAGGGCACATATATGTAAGAATTTCCTATCTTTAAATTTGGATGGGGAGCACTTCCTGAATCAAGAGTGATGCACAAGGGAATCAAAGCT
This sequence comes from Rhabdophis nuchalis, assembly GCA_039707465.1. Lineage (NCBI taxonomy): Eukaryota > Metazoa > Chordata > Lepidosauria > Squamata > Natricidae > Rhabdophis > Rhabdophis nuchalis. The sequence continues at coordinate 40,657,188 of CM077649.1, read as the reverse complement.
TCTGCTTCATGAGCAGGTGGCAGTTGTGGCTAGGAAGCCCTATGCACAGCTCCATCTAATATGCTAGCTATGCTCTTTCCTAGATCAGGAGGTCTTTCACAGTCACTCATGTTCTAGGGACCTTATGTCTCAACTACTGCAATATAAGTCTTGGTATGTGGCATTCTCCCCTTGTGAGCTGCTTACCAGTTAGATTATGGGTGCAATTCAAAGTTCTGGTTATGACCTATAAACTCTACATGCATAGAACTAGAGTACTTGAGGAACTGTACATCCCCCATGGTATCAGCCTAGCCATTTCAAACCAACAAGGTTGGTGCATTCTGGTTTCCTTCAATCAAGCTATTCCATTAATCAAGAATGCAGGAGTATGCCTTTAATGTAATGGCACCTGTTCTCTGGCATGAAGTTTCCCCTGAGGCTGTTGTCTTGATGGCATTCTGGATTGCATTAACGATTTGGCTTTTCTTCCAGGCATTGTGCTTAGCCCTTTGTAGATATATGACGTGTTTGTCTTGTTGACTGGTCCAGCCATGTTGTTAAAGTTGCTTGCTTCTTCTATATTGTTATTTGTTTTTATGTTTTTTAAGTCACCCAGTCAGTTTGTGTTGGGTGGTATCCAAGTTGAATATAATAAATTTTGTTTGTCAGTGCTATTCCTGGTTTTTTTATTTATTTATAAATGGTAGTTATATTTAGAGAGCTAGTTTGGTGTAGTTGTTAAGGCATCAAGCTAGAAACTAGGAGGATGTTTGTTCCGTTCCCAACTTAGGCGCAAAGGTACCTGGATGACCTGGATGAGGAGCTTAGTTCTTCTCCTCAACCCTCAAAAAAGGGCAATGGCATACCACCTGTGTTTAGCATAATTCAATTTAAATTCTATTTCTAGAACTCCTAAGAGAGTTGTTGACATAGCAATTTAAGCAAAGAAATACTGGGGTAAAATTCCTATTTTAATGTAAAAGATTCCTAAAATGAATATACTGTACAATTAAACTAAATACTTTTCTTCTAGGTTTAATTGACCTAAGAAATTGGAAAAAAATTGAACTTTGTTGTATGAATGTTGACAGCAATTTATGTGCAAAAATGTAAATATATATTAATTTCCACAATGAAAAATTGGTTGGAGTAACTGAATGAAATAGAGGAAATGGCCCAATTAACTCCTTTAATGAAAGAAAAGAAGATATCTAACTTTGTTTCTATCTTTCACATCTAGAAACCACTCAAACACAAAATCTAGATTTTGTGCTCGAGATAGAAAAAAAAAAGAAACTTAGGCATTTATTGATTTGACATGATTTTTTTGTTATAGAAATGACTGCTATATACTGAATATGCAAAGTAAAAAATTGAGACATTATACTCCAATATGTTTAATAAAATTTTATATAAAAAAGAAAACTGCACAAATGCAAACCCTCTCAACACAAGGCTTGACTTTTCACAATAATGAGCCCAACAGGATAAACTCTAAATGATAGATCAGTTTCCAAACACAATGACTGAATTTATGCAACATGTTCAACTAAAACTAAACAAACCACATAGTAATTTATATTTGGTTGCAAAAGGTAAAAGTTGAAAAGTATTAGTACAGCGTTTTATTTCAGTTACTGAAAGAAACCAATATAACAAATATATTTAATAGAAGTAGTATTTAGACTTCAAAAGGAGTTAGCTACTGCACTAGTTATTATATGTAACAGAAAACCTTCAGAATATAGTTTTTAAATATGCAATTATGTTATTGGATATAACTTCCTTTCTTTAAATTTTAATTGCATGTTTATATCCTGCTACTTCAACAGATTCAGTTCTCTGAATCTACAACATCGCTATGAATCTCTAAACATGGGATATCCTTTTAGATGTTTATAGACAGTTACAATATCTTCTATTCTTATTCTTATTATTTTTGTGAGGTAAATATGCCCAGTCCTTTTATTCATTCCTTTAGGACTTAGTTTTAAAATCAGTTATCGCTGACACTGAAACTTAGCATTTCTCTATAAACTTTTTGTAATTTGCTGCTTAGAATGGTATTTCAAGTAGAGTCTTACCATTCCATGTTACAGAAAAATGATTATCTCCTATATTCTAGGTGTGAAATATGTTTAGAACAAAGTCTAAAATTCTGAATATACCAACAAGTTTAAACATTTTGCAATTCTTGACAGAGAGGCAAACTTGTTTGTCTGTTTGGTACTTGTTATAATACTGTTATAATAGTGAAACTACTATGATGATATGGCATTCAAAGCCTACCGGTATAAGAAATAGTCATTGATGTTATATTTAAGTAGTTAACCACTGTGGTTTTTCTTTGTTGAGAAATTGCATCTTCTTACTTTACCTCAAATGGCTTGTGGGCAGGGAGATGTAGAGACAAAATGCATGACTGAAACTTGAAAAACAGCTTGGGGAATTGTTTTTAAAGCATGTTTTTAATGTAATATATGCATATGCCAATTATGTGCATTTTCCTTCTGATACTTTTATGAAGTTGCACACAAAGGGATTACTATTGCTATTACTATAATCTAGGATTATGATAGTACAGATAATAAATAATTTCAACATTTATATATAGCACAGGCATATGAATTATACATATTTATTATTTCAAGAAAATGTTCAAGAGTTCATTTTGAACAGGAGACCAAGCACAAATTAATAGCAAAGGCCAAACTGCAGGATGCAACTTCTATATGTAGTTTTATGCAAATGATAATATACATTTAATCAGTACAACAGATATGGGTTTTGTCATGTGTGTGTTAATGAGATCAAATTATTAGCTAATGGGGATGAGTCACTTTGTAGCAAATTTAATAAATAAATAAATAATGCCGTGACTTTTTGTCTGTTAAAGATTACTTTTATATAGATATAATAAAATTTCCAAGTATTTCTAGAATATTTTAGCATCTCTTAGACCTTTGAGGTAGGCCAAGTTGAGAAACAGACACTGAAGGGATTTCAGTGTTGTTTTATTATTGTTCAGTTCTTGAAATGCTGCTATCAATTCTTCAACTTCCATTTGAAGTTATTTGGTTTTTTTTAGAAGTTATTAGAGATTTTTATGTACTCCACAATATCAGGTATGAAATTTAGAGATTGGCAATTCCACTTTTACAAGCCTGGACATCCTTCACTTTTCTAGATGCCTGCCATGAGAAATGGATTGTGCTTTTGCTGGATTCAATGTATGGCATCTGCTTTGTTCTGGTGACTCAAATAGTTAACTGAAGAAGAGCAAGCACACGTTTTTCAACTTGACAAAACTTTGTACCATGCTTGAAGACATTTCTATCTGCATCTTGTGCAAAGCTGTGTCTTCTGGAAAAAAATCATTGTCATCCAAGTATACTTCTAAATATTTATCATAAATATGGATCTGGAGAAGACCGTGAAACAATTAATGAGTCCATAAGGCATTACTGCAATATTCAAATTTACAATACCTAATATCAAATGCAGTTAAATATTTATGCCTTTCTTTCATTCTGGATAAATTAAATACCTCTGAAGTCCAAATTTGTAGAAGTCTATTCCATTGAAGGTGATCCAGCAGATCTACAAAATTGTGGGAATGACCATTTTGTTACAGGGAAGATATTTTATAGCCACCCCCTTTTTTTCCCTGATGTTTTGGGTTGCTGTAGTGTTTGGGCTTGTCTAAATAGCGTTCTCACAGCTCTTCTTGTGAGAGGTTGTTATTTTGCTACTGAAGTTAGTATGGGTGGTTTTTGAATAGACTTTTCCAATTTATAATAATTCCTCTACTGGCAGGGTATACCTTAAAAACATATCTATTTCATGCGGCTGGCCTAGCATAGTTTTTAACGATATAGTCCCAATTTTATAACAATTCTATAATTTTTATCAGCTTTTAACCATAAATTTTTAGCACAGATTTAGTATTTAATCTATTTTTAATTTTTATATTGTCATTGTGTTTTACTACTTTTTATTCCTCTGTGCCCCGCCCTGAGTCCTTCGGGAGATAGGGCAGTATATAAGTGTAAATAATAAATAAATAATAAATAAATATTCAGGAAAGATTGTGTTTTCTTATCACCTTGTGAAATGTATTCATTTAAAAGAGTGGTTGATTGTTTTTGTGATTTCTCTACATGTATCCTGGGAAGAGAGTCCGAGATCTTCTCTGAGATGATGCTGTGGGGCAATCTGGGCACTTGCTTGCTATGTGGCTTATAGTTCTACACTTAACACTTAACAAATTCAGAGGTCTATGCTTTAGCAGTGCAAGCCTTGATTTGGAATGCCCAGGGCCAACCAAGATTCCTACTCTGTTTCTCTGCTGAGGAGGTTCTTTACATTGGAGAACAGATTCTTCAATGTAGCTGTCTAAGACAAGGAGAGGATATTTTACATTGTTTACATGTTTCTCTATGCCTCAACTTCTTCAATCATCCATTAATTAACACACAATATTAGAACGGTTCTTTCAATTTTTCTGGTGCATGTTATATTACTAATTATTTCTCAGTTCATTAGTGAGCCTTCTCAAAACTAGTCAATCAGACCAAGATATATTCCATCCCACCTATTTGTCTTGTAATTAAAAATCTGTCTATGCAATTGCTGTTTCAGCTTGCAAAACTCTTTTAATTTGTTGTTGGTCTCCTACATGAATGGTTAAATGCATCTCTAAATATTTGCATGAAAATCTGGTAATTATCCACTAATGGATCATTGCCCTAAATGAGGGCATAGCCCACTTGGTTTTCTATTATTTCAGCATATTCAAAAGTCATCCTGGAGTGATCTGTAGGAAATTCTCTTGATCCATTTACCATAAACAATTCATATGATTGTAAAAAGTCAAATGGACTCTGGGTTCCTCCAAATCTTTCTGACAAACTCTCACGAGAGTGAACCGTTCCTGGATGACACAAATATTGTTCCAAATATTGTTTCTTTGTCCAAAACAATCATGCCATTGTGCAGCTATATTATTTGTATATCAATCTCCTATTAGTGTTGTAATCATGGTTCCTGAAGTTGTTCTATAGTGAGATGCCCAAAGGATTTTATGTCATCTCCATGATTAAGCTAAATAATTTTTGAGATTAATGCTAGTCTTTCAAATTGGGCCAGATTAGGTAACAAGATGCCACAAGAACTATTAGAGCTTTATTTTAAGGTGTAACAGAATCTTGAAATTCTGTCCCCTCATGATAGTGAATGAGGGTGGGCATCTCAAGTTCTTCTCCCTGTTACTTCTCAAAAGTAATTGAAAGTATGCCCAACTATTTCTGCACTGCTTTTCAAGATTAGTTACTATACCTCTATAATACCATAAGAATTCTTTGGGAACTACTGCAGACCCCAGGATCAATCACCATCTTCGAGATACAATGGCAAGGTTTGATGCTACTCTGATAAGAAAGTAGTGAGGCTTTAAAGACTGATATCAACCCTTTGAGATAAGCAAGGTCAAGAAACAGATACAACAGGGATTCTAGGAATGCTACTTTATTGCTATATAGTATAATAATAAAATTGTGAAAGTCCATAGTGAGTTTCTCACTTCCCCATTCTTATATCAGACAAAAGCAAGGCAGGATTGTTTTAAATTTCTAACACCACTTTCTCAGGATTGAGCTGCCATTTCTTCTCCCTTAATGGTTCATACATTTCTTCTCCAAGGTTCTCTCTACAGTACATTCATTTACAGTATTTGAATCATCTTTTCTTTGAATCTGTTTTATTGTTGAGTTGACAGTTTATTTTCCCTGTGAAAATTAAATTTGAGGAGGGAGGAATCTTCTCTTTCGTTTGCCTAATGATGCCATATTCTTTATGCTTTGAAAATAATTAAGAAAACGTGCTTTGAAACACTTGTGAATGGAGTATTAGTTTAGAGCAACTCTGTCCTTTATCAGACTTCCATGCAAGCCTGAAAAGAAGATTTAGCTTTCATGACTTCTGTTAAAGACCCAACTGCTTTAATAAAACTAAAATGCTAGCATTTAAAGATGTGCCATGATCATGTTTCTCTGCATTCCAAAATACTTTTTCTGAATAATTTTTACAATACAGCATGTAATATGCTAAGATTACTATATAAACATTAGCATGTATCTATACGATGCAGTACTGTGCTTTACTGAAGTAAATCTAAATAAACTTTTAAACGGTATCCAGAGGTGTGGACGACAGTAAATATGCTAGAATTAATTAGATAATTAAAAGCAACTGTTTTTAGACTTGGGCTTTGGAGTAAATTTTTTTCTGAAAGTGGTAATCTTTAATGCTGAAAGAACAGATTCATATCTTGAAAGAATTCTTTGACATGATACTGTTCTCAGATTTCTAAGCAGGGCTGGCAAAGCACACATTTGCACAATGAATGCTAAGTGTAATATTTGTGATAATATCTAAGCTGAATTCCAGTGTGCTAATGTGAAGAGAACCCTTAAGCGTTAATTGATGCAAAATGCAGCAGGCTGCTATCTGGTGTATGGTATGGTATCATGATTACATCATGTCTCTACTGACAGATTAGTATTGGTTGCCAACAGTTTTCTAGGCTCAATTCAAAGTATTAATTTTAATACTTTAAGCTGGGACAAAATGTATTTGGCTACCTGATTTTCCTACTTATAAGCAGAATAAAAGTTAGAAAGGGAATTTGTTTGAAGGTGTTAGCCTATGTATCCCACTTAAACCAATTTCATTGTATTTAAGTACAATGACAATAAAGATTATACTTATATTTAAGCAACATAATGATGGAATAGATATACTTCATGGAAAATAATGAAGATCTATACCTCATATCCAAGTAGTCACCCAAATGTATAAAAACAATGAATTTAAGATTTTTCATGTGAAAACTGTGGAGGTTTTTGAGCTGTAATTTGGTAGATTTAGAAACACAGACTAGAACCCATTTTGATACCATTTCCCTATTATTTCCCTATAATTAGTAGATCTGGATGTGAGATTCATACTAATTTTGGGAGTCTGACATCATATATCCTCTCACATGGGACATGCCAAAGCCACAAATGGATGGATCTATGGTTTCTTATCTCACCATCCACCAACTTCGGGAAGTGGTGGTGGGGAAATCCTACGTTAAAGCATCATGCTAAAAGAGCTATGAATTTATTATTTTAATATGGGCAGCGAGATGAGAAGTGGTTTGGACAAATCGTCCTGCACGGGAACCATTCTAGAAATTTATGTATTCTCCCCCCCCCCTCCTCTACCCATCGTGATTTTTGTATTGCAGTTGACGGCCTTAGGTGTCAATTTCCGTCAGCAAGTAGAGCAACAAGTACAAATGTCCCGAAAATGTGGCGAGTTATCCGCCACTTTTATCCCCCCCCCCCCACTCCCCATCCTCCAGTACAGGCCATAAGCGCGCGCGCTCTTGGCAGAACGCTGGATCCCCTCGCGCGGTTATTTGGTTCTCCGCAGGCAGGTAGGCAGGCAGGCGGCAGCCGCCGGCGGTAGACACCTGCTTCTCCCGCCGCGGTCGTCGCGCGGGTCCATAATAAGCCGGGGCCGCGGGTTTCCTTGGCCAGCACGCCGTCGTCTTCTCGCGCAGCCGCTGCAACCGTGAAAAGGTGGAAGGAGGTCTCGCCGGTCGAGGGAGGAAGAAAACCCAAACCCGTTATGTCATCCGCTCGCCGCTATCGCTACCTGGGAAAGCCACCGCCGCCGCGGGAAGCCACCGCCGCCGTTCTGAAGGGGAAAGGCAAGCGGCAGCTCAGCAGCCGCCAGCGCCGGAGTCCCTTCCCCGACTTTCTCTCCCGGCGAATGTGCGGGACACGACGAAAGAAGGAGGGGTAAAAGGGGCTGCTGAGGGAGCCGGGCCACTCCTCCGCGGGCTCCGCAGCGCAGGCGCCCTGGCAGCTACCGCAGGCAGGGGGCGGCAACATGGCGGAATGAGCGGTGGCAGCGGTGGCGGCGGCGGCGGCGGTTCTGGCTCCACAACAACAGCGGGGGCTGCGGAGCGGCTCTCTGCCTCCCCTCCCCCCGGTCGCCCTCGCCGGTTTTCTCCCTCGGCAGGCTGGTAACACACCGCGGAGGCTCTTCCCGTCTCTGCCGGAGAGGAGCGGGCGAGAAGCTGCTCCGGCTAACGGGGCAGCGGAGCCCATAATAATCTCATTATAGAGTCCAGCGGGGGAGCGGCTCCTGGGACGGTCTTTCGGCCAGGCGACGGCTCGGTCCGGTTTAGCGGCCCCCGCCGGCGCTGCTCCTGCCCGCGGTCTTGCAGCTGCGGTGGGAACGCGGCTCCTCGTTCAGGGAGGAGCGCGGCGGCAGGCAGGGTCAGCAGCAGCAGCAGCAGCAGCAGCCGAGGCTAGATGGCGAGCGACAAGCCCGTGTCGGGGCCGGAGCCGCAACCGGCGGGTCTCATCCCTGTCGGGACCAGTAGCACCGGCGGAGCTTCAGCCCCGTCACCTGCTCTAGCAGCGGTGGTCGGAGGAGGAGGAGGCGGCGGCGGCAGCGGCAGCAGTAGCAGCTCCTCTGCGGCCGTGATGGGGGAGCTGAGGGCATCGGGCTCCGGCTCGGTCGTGCTGCCTGCCGGGATGATTAATCCGTCCGTGCCCATCCGCAACATCCGCATGAAATTCGCCGTGTTGATCGGACTCATTCAAGTCGGGGAGGTCAGCAACCGGGACATCGTGGAGACGGTGTTGAACCTGGTAAGAAGGGGGCTCCACCCCGCCAGCAGGGGCACGAGCAGCCCTTCCACCCTTTCCCTATAGAAGGGAGGGAAAGCGCTGCCCCGCGCGAGTCTTCCTTTGCCTTGCCCGGGCAAGAGCTCTGGAACTCCCTAACTCCACTTCTGTCCTCTAAGTGCTCCGTCATCTTCTACCCTACTTTTCCTCCCCTTCCTTCTTTCCTCATTTTGACAAATCCTCCAGCAGCCCATAGAAGAGGGGAGGAGTTAGGAGGTCTTTCTTGAGCTACTTGGAGGCTTACCTAGGGAGTCTTTTATCTTCCACTGGTCCACAGGGAGCTTCTGTAGGTTCACAGGCCTGCTTTGCCCTTAACTCACTTCTGCCTTTTGCCATACTGGTCGTCTTCTTCCTGCCTTTCCTGTCAAGTTTTTCACATCCTTCTTGGACTTGATCAGGCCTGTGGCAGCTGAATCCCTTACATCCAGAAGTGAGAGGCTTTTTTCCACTGAGAAGGAGTAGTTAACTGCTGTTCTAGCGTTGAGTTCCTCCTTTGTAATGGTGAAGTTTGATTCTTCTAATCCCTTCCCCAACTTTCGTGCTCAAATTCCCCTCAGATTCCACCCAAGCCTATGATTTCAACATCCACACAGAACTGTGTCTGTAAATGAACTTGAATTGCCCTGCTTAGAGTACTGTATGGGATATTACTCTGTCCCATAAGATTGCACGGCCTATCTGTTGCTATTCCAAATGCAATATTTTATAAAAATAGATTTAATTTTATTCTCAGTTTTAATGGATCATAAATGGCTTTATTGTTAAGAAGAGGATTTGATATTAATCCCTTTTAATTGTGCAACATTAAAGTGCAGCTACAGATTGCATTTCTTCTCTCTAGCTGACATTGTGAATGTTTAACCCTATTACCTTGCTAGCAGTTGGGTTTGACATGTTGAAAAAGGGGCTGTGTCTCTCTCAGAGTGTGTTAATAAGATGATCTATTATTTCATTGCACTGGGAAGGAATTATCTGATTTAGAATAGATGTTTTTAAAAAATCATATCTAAATCATGCAAACGTCCCCTCTGTAGAGAAGATAGTATTTTATATAGAACCCTTATTCAGTTCACGATGTGCAAGAGTTAATGCAGAAGTGTATGTCAGTGTTCACCTCTATCTGTACCAGAAGTTCAGTTGTCTAACATCAGGGAGAAAATAAGAATTTAGAAATGAATTACTTCCAGTTATATATTATTTGGTGCTTCTGAATGAAAGATTTGCTGCGGCAAAACTGATGTAATAGCTGAATAAATGAGAATATTCTATATCTATGGTAAAATGAATAACCTTGCAAAAATTGTGTGGTCTTTTTATGACTAAGTTTTATACATTCTGTGCTAATTTATTACTATAGCAGAAGCTGAAATAATCAATTGGATAGCTCATATTGTCTTGATTTTTAGTAAATGTTATCTAGTCTTACAGAGCGACAGTGCTGTTAACACAGTTAGAAATGGGATATTTAACATTTATAGTTTATGGATGAGTGGAAGTTAAAGCTCTGTTGGCTTTTATGAGGTTTGTGACTCTAAGATAAACTATTGGCAGTTCTTCAACATTCACATCTGTTTCTCAGTTTTCAAAGGTGTCTTTTAAAATAAACACCCTTATTTAAGTTGCTACATTTGTTGCATTTATGTAAAGATACTGCTTATTTATTTCAGTAGAGCAGTGGAATAAGGTTAACAAAATAAAGCAGCTTTCATTCATTAAGCAGATCATGCCCTGGAGATAAAGTGTTTAATCCATTTTCTGAACTTCTTATTTATTGTTTTGGCATTGCAGAAGCATAAAAACCTCCATGAACCTGTTGATGTGTCAGGAATACTTTATCAATCCATAAACCTGTCACTAATTTTGTTGGGGTATCTTCTGCTACTGCGCATTAATATGTGTAATTGAGACCCCCCTTTTAAAAAAAAACATTTTTGGGTGATAAACTGCTATGATGGTTTTTACATTAGAATTGGTTATTGAAATATATATAGGGTCCAGTTATGAAAGAATTAACTTTTTTTTACTATGCTTAATACTTGCTGAGAGCATAAATTTCAATATAATATGAAAATTTACTGTTGCAGAAAGAATGCATTCTAATTGAAAACTTGAAATGGTTCAGCACTGATGATGTTATTTAGCTGGATACTTAGTTGGATAATGAAATGTCTTCAAGCAAATAACAGGCTCATGGTTCAACTCAACTACAATGTTCTTCTACAATGGTCTTTCTCCAGTTACACAAGCAACCATTTTTATAGGCTTCTTAAGCCTATTTGGTTTAGTGCCATGATGGAGAACCTGTGGCACGCGTGCCCAAAGTGGCATATGAAGCCATGTTGCCCGGCATGCGTGGCCTTGCCTGTTTGTCTTCCGGGTTTCTAGCGTGCATGCACGTGTGACAATCAGCTATCCTTCGCACATGCAGCAGTGCTAAAAACTGGTGTGCGCTTGCATGCTGGCCAGCTGATCATCAGGTGTGCATACATGCTAGAACCAAGAAGTTTGGCTTTTCCGGAGTGTGGCCCCAATGAGCGTGTACATGACGTTTCTGCATGAGTGCCAAAAAGGTTCGCCATCACTGGTTTAGTGGTTAAGGCACCAGGCTAGAAAGTGGGAGACCCTGAGTCAAGTCCTACCTCAGCCATGAAAGCCAGCTGGGCAACCTTGGACAATGGCTCTCAACCCAACCCCCCTCACAAGGTTGTTATTTGGAAAAGACGGGGAGTCAGAATATGTGATTTTCTGCTATTTAAATTGTAATGCAAAAAGTGAATAACTATAATGCGGTTTATTTATATTATGGGATTTTAGATGACACAATTGGAACTTCATTTTAAATTACTCTTTGGGAAAGTATTTCCCAAGAACTGAAATAAAGAATAAAAATTAAAAGTGACAAACTCATATAGAATATGTATGTACAGTGTATGTTCATAATAAGATTCAATAGCCTTTTTAAAATGAAATATTCAGTTTCTTCTTAAAATAAAGGATAGTTTTTGATTAATGTTAAAAAATCGAAGAAAACTAATGCTTCGCTGTCATTAAACACTTTCTAACAAATTAATTTTCATGTACAATATTATAGAAAACATTGAACTGAAAAAATCATTGAATTGATGTGAATTCACTTTGATTTACAAAGTTGATTCCCAATCATAAACTAAATTTGTAAATACAGTTTGATTTAATGATTCATTGATCTGATGTGAAAAATTGATTAGATCTAGAGATTTAATTGAATAATTTTCAATTCAAATATCTACTTTGAAGGGTCATATAACCAAATTTATATTTGCAGTGGGAAAATCTTATGGAATACACACATTTTTAAAAATGTAAAGGTTTTTGACTAGTTGCTGGTATTTTATTATTTCATTACAGATTATATGCAGATGATCAGTAGAAGTAGCGCTTGATTTATGATTATTTGGTTGGTGACTGTTTGGAATTACAATATGACAGCGTTGAAAAAAGTAACCCTTGCATTTAGGACCATTCCATTGTTCATACAGTTATGTGACTACAATGTTTTCACTTGGCAACAAGCATGTACTTATAAGGTTGCCCTTGACTCACATGATCTCTGTGACCTTTCTCACCTGCATCCAACAAACAAAGTCAATGGGGAAGCTGACAGGGAAGGTTTGCAAATCGTGATCATGTGATGTCTTGCTTAACACCTGCATAGGCAAAAAAGGTGGTAAAATCAGATGCAGTAACATGATGGCTCACTTAATGACCACATTGCTTAATGACATATTTCCAGTCCCAATTGTAGTTGTAAGTTTAGGACTACCTGTATTTCACGTATTACAGTATTTGTTCTAGCAGATATTGCCAAGTTGCAGATAAAAATGCAAAGTTTGGAACAAATTTCATATTTAGATTTTGTAATAGATATTCTGGGAAAATATAATCAGAATATTATACTTACTTTAAATGAAATAACAAGGATAAGCACGAAAAAGAAACACAGAGTTTCTAAACTTTTCTACAAAATGTTTTCTTTTTTGTTTGTAAAACATCGAAGGATGTTACTACTTGTGTGAAAATGTATTTTATATCAAAACTGGAGTTGTTTTAATTACCACCTCCATCACCAATGTTTAATAACCACCTCCATCACCACTTAAACAATAATAAAAATAATAATTTAGTAGACAGATCAATATATTATAAGTTCAGAGACGGATGCCTGTGCCATGCTTTGTTAAATACAATTGGCAATTGCTGAAGAGTTGTAATTCAATATCTAGAGAGTTAGAAATAGCACAGTCCAAATATAATGGATAGAATATCAAAGGAGTGTCAAACTCTATTTCATTGAGGGCCATATCAGGGTTGTGTTTGACCTCGTGGGGGGGGGCAGCTGAGGGGGAGCATGGCTTGAGGCATGGCCTGGGTGAGTGACGACATCACTTGTGTCGGGGGGGGGGACCTGTGGTGGCAAAGAGGCAAGATTTCCCTGAGACACTCCCTCACTCTCATTATAATCTTCCTTCCTTCCTTCCTTCCTTCCTTCCTTCCTTCCTTCCTTCCTTCCTTCCTTCCTTCCTTCCTTCCTTCCTTCCTTTTCCTGTGGGGTGTGGGGTATAGAAAAGTTTGGGAATCCCTGCTGTAAAGCAAAGGAAAGCTGAAGTAAGTTTCACTTAGTGGCTGCTTTGCTTTATGACTGAATATTGTGGTTGCTAAGTAAGGAATAAATACTTGTAATGATTTGGAGCCCTCAGGCCCAGGTTTTTGGTAAATATAAATAGCTCAAACTTTTTTTGTTAACACAGATCTTAGAGATTGTTAATATATAGATACAATATATAGATAAAATATAATATATAGATAAAATAAGTGATAATGTCAATCCGGTAAGTGGCTAATTAAAGGCTAAATGTGGTTTTTAACACGTCATGCTGCTCACCTGTTACCAGGTTACCTTTTACAATGTTTTTATTTATTTCAACTCATTTAGAGGTCACATTTTTGTAGAGCAGCATGCAATACATCCCTCAGACCGATACGCTCCCACAGAGAGGGCCTCCTCAGGGTGCCGTCGGCTGGACAATGCCGACTGGCGACACCCAGGGGAAGAGCCTTCTCTGTGGCGGGCCCTGCCCTTTGGAACGACCTACCCCCTGAACTCCGCACCATCTCCGACCTCCGCCTCTTCCGCAAGTGTCTGAAGACACACCTATTCCATCTAGCCGGTCTAGCGTAACCTCCATACTGATTATTAGATAGTTTTAAATTTGGGATTTTAATTCGGTTTTTAGCGCAGGGTTTATTTATTAGAATAAGTATTTTAAATTTTGATATATTTTATATATTTTGTATCTATTTTAACATCCCTGTGCGCCGCCCTGGGTCCATTTGGAGAAGGGCGGGGTATAAATTTAATAAATAAATAAATAAATAAATATAAAGCAAATTTAAAAATTTTGATAATTCAAAAGGCCAGACTCTATAAATACAATTCTATTTATCATAAATTAAATTAATTGTCAGAATACTAGACAGAATACTTGATTGTCTATTTAATAGAACTGTGTTGTGCTTTGGACTTGATTTGAGGAAGTGCTTTCAAAATGAATGTGAATAAGGCACAGTACCTCATAAAGCAGGATTGTGTGGCAGCTGCAGGGAACTTACTGCATTGCACACCTCTGTTAATTAATACAATAGAACAAGGAACCAGCAATACATTTGCTAGGATGAGGAACTTTCTGACTGATTAGCTAGCCAAATATTCAAATGAGTGTATATTCTTATACCACAATACCACATTGAAGTCTCTGAAGGTAAACAGGAGAGAATGAGACTGGGACATGACAGAAAAAGAAAAGTCTGCCATACCATGTATGGTGAATATATTTAGATGTCCTAAGTTAAAAATGGGTCCAGGATATTTCTTTTAAGCCCCTTATCACAAACTTGTCCAAACTCATGGCTGAAGTCAAATATAATAATGGCACAAACTGAGGACATTTTGTATATTAAGTTCTTTTATTTTGTATAGGTAAATTTATATCCTTATAATAATCACAGACAAAATGCCCACTGCATGACAACATAGAAATGTTTCAGTTTTCTGACTTTCTTCCAGCTCAATTTATGTTTATCTATATAGATTATGCCTTAATAACATTGTAGTATTCTTAAACAGATTCTTGAAAACGCTAATGTTGGAACATTGCCGAAACCTGGAATCTTTGGACTTAATTGTTCCATGGATTTGGAACTTTTAGATTATTGTAGGTTTTAAATATGACAATTCCTCTTGCTGACTTGGCATTCTCTTCTTCATTCTGTTAAGTGTCCCCTCTCCTGTTGTTAATACTGGTTGGAGATGGTTTAAGCAGAAATATCATAGAAATATTTTACTTAATATTTTGCTATTAGTTTATGATACTACTTGCTTAGTTTGGAATTAATATTTTTTCCTTAATGGAAATAATGAAAAGAAGCAAAATGTTCTGTCTTGATCAAACTTAAAACTGGGTGCCCTTCATAATTTGTTGAAGTGTAACACCTATCACTTCTGGTCTTATTTATTAAAACAAAGTCTAGGTCAGTGATAGCTAACCTTTTTGTCGTCATGTGCCAAAAGCGTGCCCGCCCATGTGTCCACACCCATAATGCAATGCATGCATACCACCACTCCATCTGCCCTGCTCCCCTGCGCATGCGCATGTGATCCTCCTGTGCTCCCCACTGCAGATGCGCACAACCCCTGTGCCCCATTTTGGGCTTAGCAGGCCTCCCTGAAGCTTCCTGGGATTAAAAATGGGGTGCAGGGGGGTAATGCACCCTCCGTGCTCCCCTGGCCTCTGCGCATACACACATGTCTACCACATGTGCCCCTCCCCTTGCACATGTGCGGCAGAAACACCATGCATGCATGTGGTAGGTGCACATGCATGTACGGTGGAGCTGAGCTGGGATGATGGCTCTCATGCCCACAGAGAGTGCTCCATGTACCACCCGTGGCACATGTGCCATAGGTTTGCCATCATGGGTCTAGGTCAAGGAAGTGAGAGTATAATTGTTTATATACAGTATAAAATGTCTGCCTTAATGACAAATAGGGAAGTTCTTGACTTTGACTTGTGAATGTGAATGTGTACACGAATACTGAAACAAAATTTACAAAGTAAATGACTTTGTTTAAACTTTTTGTTTATAATTTTTCCCTAACATATATTTAACCACTAACTTACTGGTCTAATCATGTTTTTTTTAAACCTATTCTTTCATGTCTTTTGAAAGAACTTTGCATAATAGCCCTTGCAAACAGTGACTTTGCCTCCTTTCAGTTTTCTCTTCTTCAGGCGCTGCATTTCCAAAGCCTCTATCGATTTTTCACAGTTTTTCCTTGTAAGCTCCATATTATTTTGTTGCATTCTTCTTGAAGCCATTCCAGTCTGGAAAAGTCCTTAAAATGTAGTATCTGAACTCTGAATATTCCAGGTTTGATCTAAGTGATACAGAATAGAGAGGAACAATTATTTGCTTGATCTTTATTTGTTGATGCATTTGCTTTGCTTTTTTATAGCCACATCACACTGTTGGCCTGCCTTCATAGCTGTGGAAAGTGGAACTATCACACTTGCTTCAATAAGTCAAGGTTATGCAAATCTTATTTGTACTTCTGCATAGTTTTCTCTGTGGTAGAGATTTTTAAGATGTTAATAAACTCATTTTGCCTTTAAGAAGGAACTGAAAAGTTAGAAAACAGGGTATGGATAGTGCAACTGTGATGTTTCCATCTGAGTCTGAAAGACCTGCATACTGTATGTGCTTGATTTTTTTGACTAATTTCCTTGCAGGACTGCAAACATTGGCCTATTGGGTTAGGCTCCTAAAGGTCCATTGCCCAAGGAACACAATGCACTTTCAGCAGTTGACTATATAATGTGTCATGGTGAAGACTATTTATTCTTTCAAATGATTTATCTGTACAATTCTTTTTGGCCTGCTGCTTTGTTGGCTGTTGTGCTCTGCTGTTTCAGTAATTATAATCTTTTTATGTTTTAGATTTCATGGCATTGTTCTGAAAGTTTTAGTATCATCTTCTGCGAAGTCTGACTGTTGACAAATAAAACTTGGAAAAATGTAATATAAAGATATTTGTGAAATTGTAATGGTTATTGTTAAATGTATTAATAAAATAAGGGAATATAGGTGATGTATCAGGTATGTTGCATTGTTTCTAGTATTTTTCTAGAACGTGTAAAATAAAATTCTAATACACTAGTGCTAGACCGTGTTCTGGTATTTTGAAAGATAGATGGGCGTATATATATCTTGATAACTTTATCTCTCAATATATACAGACTTTATTATCTGCAACTGCAACAAACAAACAAAAATCGCCATTTGATCAGCTCCTGATCATTTATGCCATAGATAACCAAGAGCTAGAAAAACATCCAGCTGAGCCGGATTTGCTATTTGAAAGCAAGAAACTAGGTGTTTTCTACTGTTGGTATCTACTTTTAATTCTGGCAATGTCTCTTTTTTTACATTTAAAAAAGAAAAATAATTTCTAACTTAGCTGTTTGAACAAGGGACAATAAAAACTAATATATTATTTAACGGAATGGTTTTTAACTGACTGATTAATTATTATTATTTTTGGATGGTAGTTTTGTACTGTTTTATGTTAAGTTACAGCTTTTTTAAAAGAACCAATTCTATAGACTATGCAAAACAATGAGGTCTAGAATATAATTTTAATTGTTTTTTTTAAAGACATAATTTGTTAATCTGCAGTTTAATTAAAAATAATACAGTACCTTGATTAAATCTATTTTAATATAGCACCCGCCCTGGGTCCTCTGTGGAGAAGGGCGGGATATAAATTTAAATAAATAAATAAATTTAAATAAATAAATAAATAAATAAATAAATAAATAAATAAATAAATAAATAAATAAATAAATAAATAAATAAATAAATAAATAAATGTTACAGGTAGACTAATTTCTCAGCCTGCCATACTTCTGTTACAAGCTTGTTCATAACATATGGACAGGCTCTTCTAGAGGACATACTCTCTTTCTCTTCCTTCCTTTAAAAAAAAACACTTGTGCTAATTAAATCTCAGGATACTTTAAAACATCATTGATGGTTATGTGGCTTTCCTTGACAAATTCCCATTTGGATAATTATATTGTCTATGTAAACTCACCCTGTAGTTTTTAGTTGATATAGGGATCTTCCTTAATTTCTTAAGGAAGTATGGAGTTTTGTATATTGTTTAAAATAGTAGTTGAATTCCTATTACAATTGTAGTGTACACTTAATTTGTTTAAGATCATAAATAGGTTTAGAATTTTTCAAGGTAAAATGTTGCTAAGGATAAGACATTAACATTTAGATTCTGAGTCTGTATTGGTGATTTATGCCTATATAATTAACAATATTTGTAATATTTCATCAAAGCGGCACATATTTTAATTATATATTGTAATCTGAAAACACACATTTACTACTTAATAATATATCAAAATGAGATTTGTGTACTTTATAATCATCTGAATTACAATTTCACATATATTCTAAGGCCATCTCTGTTGAACTTAATGATTGCCATATTGCTGCTATAGAATTTTTAGACAGGATGAACAGATTTAACAAGTGTATGTCAATGCTTCCATATCAAACTATAGGGAAGTGTTGAATGAAGTACCGTAGGATTTTATTGAGGCTCTGTGTTGTAATTATAACTTTTTTCAATGAGAGTTAGAAAATAGTATATCCCTGAAGCCTGCAGGGTTTTCCAAGCAAAGGCAGGTTTCATAGCTTCAAATGTTCTTTTCTGCAAAGTTTGAAACCACTCAAAATCTTTTAAGATCCATACTGATGGTTCTACAAAATATAAAAAATGCTTTCATGTCTAGAAATAAGTATAGCCTTATTCGATGCTAGAGTATCGCTTCTTCTTATAACTGTCTGACTTATGTTTGTTTTACTTCCTATACTTTTGACCCAGGGGAGGGTTGCTTCCGGTTTTACTACTGGTTCGCAACTCGCGCTTGTCAGGTGCACACTGCTCACGCATGCGTTGTTCAATGTAAATTGTTCTGCATGCATGTGCAGAACAATTATGCACAGTCCCTAAAATTCAAAATGGCGGTGGTCCAGTGGGTGCCGAGGGAACTGGTTTGGGGGTGTAGCAGGTCTGGATTGCTGCAGGTTATGCGACCCAGGCCTGACTTCCACTACTGGTTCAGCCAAACTGGGCCGAACCGGCAGAAAGCCATCTCTGTTTTGACCCATTAGTATTAGAGTTAATTTTAAATATTCATGGCTTTTAAAAGTCCTAATTTAATTTAGTAGGTTTTTCTATGGAAAGCTTGTGCTCATTAGGTTTTGACAATTCTCGAACTGCCCTCAAAACAACAAATATGGGATATAGGTCTGCAAACAAATTTAAGCAAGATGTCACAATCCATTATATTACATCAGCTAATTATTTATCATTCAGAATCATGATTCTGAAATGTCTTAAGACCTTCACTTTAGCCAGTCTGGATTCAATACCCATAGATGTAGATCACTAATATATTTGGCAGTCGGTATGTCAATGGCATTGGTTGCTGTGTTTATTGCAGACATGGTCCATACTGAGCACCTTCGACTCTGACAATAGAAACTCATTATCGTACATACCACAAACATATGATATCCCTAAATGATAACATCAACATCTTTACAAACCTTTAAAACAGCACTGTGCTATGTAAAAACAGAAAATGGCAGTATTGACTTGCGATTATAACTCTTATAACACTCATTCTAATTCTGTTTATTGATGCTTTTGTCATAGTAAATTATGCAACTACGATATTGAAAATACTATATGTTACTTTAAAAATAAAATAACATGAATATGTTGGACATTGAAATAAATGAAATGTTGCTATATCAGTTTGATAACAGTGTTTCTTGATTAGTAAATTAGAAATGTTATAGTTTGTCCTTATAGATAAAAATATGGTGGATGCTGAAAATATCCACATTTTATATTAATGAGAACAAATTTTAATATTGTTTAACATTTATAATTCGAACTTCATTTTTTATGTCTTGCATTTTTTCACTGTTAAATAATTGAGGAATTGCAGGATTAAAGGGGATTTTTGGACATTGCACTGTTATATGGAGGAGGGGGGAGACAAAACATTGCTTCTCATATTTTCTTAATTTATCTTTTTAACTGAATTAATTTTTAGTCTTCCCCAATTGTTACTTACAATTTATTCTATACCCCAAAAGTTTGTTAATTGTTATATAAAATCATAATATTACATGTTAATAGTTCCTGTTAGTTTCTTAATATCATCTGATCTCAGACTTCTCAAGAGAGTTTCATCATCACCTATGGGATTTCAATCATCATTTGCTTAAACAAAAGCACAAACCTAAACAGTTTTAACAGTTCTTTCCTTTTCTTATTTCTATACTTCTGTTAATATAGTGGAATATTGTTTACATTAAACACTTGCTTGACATATTCTGCAAAACACCAAAGAAATTTTCTTATGAAACATGCTGCTGCAAAAATAGCCTTAGTATAAACTGTGTAATGTTTAGCCACTATTCTGTAGTAATTTTGATAATTGATACCAACATTGCAAAAGCAGAAATTCCCCAGGGTAGAAGCAGCCTACAATACTATAAATACCAGTCCCACATTCACAGTGATTGGTATGTTTGAAGTTTAACATCCATTTGCTCAGTTTCCAGGACAAATGCAGTGTTTTTAACTTATAATTGTCATCTGATAAATAAAGAATTAGAAATGTGAAGATTCAGGGGGGGGGGGGGAAATTAACACTGACTGAACCCAGTTTGTGCTAAGAATGAAAAATTTTGGAAATGTTTTAAAAAGTCCAAGGAACTGTGTTCTTTTAGAATACTGAGCAAGTAGAATAGGGTGCACATAATGTTTCTGTGTTATATTAAACCCAAATATTTTTTAAACATTTAATAGATAAATAATGCAACTGCATCAGAACATTTGAGTTTTTCTTCATAGAAAACTAACATAAGAAAGTAGAGAAAATTGTCTGTCTGAGTAGGCTTTCAGTTTTCAGAAAAAGAAGTCAGTTTAAGTGTAACCCTTAAAACAGTGACAGCAAACCTATGACATGCATGTCACAGGTGACACATCATAATATTTTTATTGACACACCAGGCCTCTGGACCTGGTGAAAATTGTGTGAGAAGTCCTTGCTCTCATGCAGCCTTTGAGGCACTAAAAATCACATGAGCATTCTCGCACGGTTTTGTGAGGCTCCGGAATACCCATGAGGGCAAGGCTCTCTTGCACATCTTCCAGAAAGTCCAGTGAGGAAATCCTAGAGGAGAGGAGAATTCATTGAGGAGGTAAAGAGAGATGTCCTTTGTCCAAGGTAGGGGATGTATGTGACATACCAGCAAAGTCAAGGTAGGTATTTTCTGAATTTTTGATAATGCCAAAAGATTCACCAAATCTTTACAGGTAGTCCTCAACTTGCAACCATTTGTTTAGTGAATGGTTACAGCCAGTGGTGGGTTACGGCCAGTACGCCTTGGTACAGCTATACCGGTGCCTGCTGGGAGCACCAGGTACTGTTCCGGTACGGTGCTCCGGAGGGCCACCCGCCCACCAGCACCTGCGCGACGCTCCACCAAGCAGCAGGCGGTAAGTATGCACCCACTTGCAGCTCACATGCATGTGGTGGACGTCAGGTCCTGTCACAGTGTACCTGTTGCGACGGGATCCGGAACCCACCACTGGTTACAACAGCACTGAAAAAAAAAGAGAGTTCCTTGCACTTATGAATGTCACAGCATCCCCATGGTCATGTGATCACAATTTGAGGCACTTGGCAATTGGCATCTATTTATGACAGTTGCAGTGTTCTGGGGTCATGTTATCACCACTTGTGACCTTTCCAGATGTCTTTCGACAAAATTATGGGGGAAGCCAGACTCACTTAACGACCACATGCTTCAATTAATAACTACAGTGATTTGCTTAACAACCCTGGCAAAAAAAAATTATAAAACCAGGCATGACTCACTGAACCACTACCTTGCTTAGCAACAGAAATTCTGGTTTCAGTTGTGGTCATAAGTTGAGGACTACCTGTATTACTTTAGAATAAGTAGAAATGTAGATTTTGGTAAGAGGTCAGAAAATGATGACTAGTGTGAGAGCAGAATATTCTAGAATCAATTCTGGATCTATATACAGTGAAATTTCCCAAACTTCTTAAGAGAGCAATACTTTTAGTTCCAGATTTTTATGTTGTTCGTATATAGCTCTTTTTTATTGGTAAGTAAGAACATAGGATATGAAATTCCTGTCTTCCAGGCCTCTGAGGTGGACAGATTATATCAAACAGAATAGAAAATTTGATTAGAACAGAATCTTGATGCCTGACTTGGTTTATCCTTTTCTCCTTCTAATATCCCAAAGGGTCAGCCACAGCAAGTCTGAGTCTCTTATTAACACTTTTCCTATTTCCTACCTTAAAGCATTTTTACATGGTTTAACCTTCTCTGAATAATTTGTCAGAGGTTGTCTCCATGACTATATAGTGCAACACAGCAGGTGAAAGGGGGAAGACAGCAGATAAAGGCACTGTAGTTGGTGTTGACCTTCACAGAAATATGAAGTTGGAGTTGACCTTGACAGAAATATGCAAGAACTATTATAAGGATGAAGTAAGGTAGTATTTAGAAGGGTCTGTCAAATATTAAGTCTCTTTGAAAATAACTATAACTTCCATTTTCTAATAATTAATAGTAAAAAGTTCTGGTTTGCCACAGATACTAACTATATAGAAAAGTTAGTTTCAAATATGTCGGAACATGAAAAATATGCAAGAGATTTCTTAGGATTTTGTCAAATCCAGCTTCTTTCTCAGAGCAGGAAATTAAACAACTGAATTGATTGTTTGTCTTTGAACACATCCAGCAAAGGGAAGCCTATTATCTCTCTAGGCAGTGTTTGTTCTATTGTCAAACTGCTCTTACTGATAAGTAGGTTTTCCTAATATTTTTCTTGTTCTAATAAGATGTTGATTGTTACCTATCAAGCTCTTCATAGCAGATGGTCTGATTATATGAGAGACTACCTTTCTCCAATTGTTTCTACCTTCCAATAGAGTGAATGTTCTCCAGATCCCTTCAATTAAATGTTGCTATTTGGGTTCTATCACTGTCCTACTTTCTGGAACAGCATGCTTCCACCCGCCCACTGTCCTATGGTTTTGGAAGACCCTTAACACCCAACTGTGTTTTCAAACCTGGGATTAATGTGTATAGTGCAGCTATCATGCCTTTTATTGCTATGATTGTTTTTAACATTTTAATTGTAATAATACACACCAACAAGCAAGCAAGCAAACAAACAAACAAATTTCAGTTGGAATCTGCCTTTATGTCAATTTAATCCATTAATCTGCATCCTGTACTCATATCGTATCTTAACCTTATTCTATAAGAATGCTTTTCTGTTTTTTGAAGGATGCTGTCCATAACCCTATCCCTGTTGTCTTTTTCTCATATAATAGTTAATCAAATTTAGCTCCGTTTGATCTCTCTTTGTAGGACATTTTCTATTATCATAGACTGGTGCACATCTCTGAAACTTTATGACTTTCTTAAAATCCTTTTTAGTATATATTACTTGAGGTGGGGGTCTCATCAAAGTAAAATAAAGAGGAATGAGTTTCTCAGTTTGAAATTATGGTTCTGTTAATTCAGCCTTAATGACATTGACTATATTTGCAGTTAAATCATTTTGTTAATTTGTATTTAGTTTTCAGTCAAGTATTTATTCAAGTTATTTTTCATAAATAATATTGTATGCAGAGATTGTTTATTTGATTTTTCTGTTTGTTTTATTTTTGTTTTTGAAATTGAGAACTTTGGTCTTTGTTAAATTTTATGGTGTTACTTTGAGCCCATTACTCAACCTATCAAGATAGTTTTGATTTTATTTTTATGTTCTGTTAAGCATCCATTCTAGTTTTATGTCATCTGTATATATTTGATATACATTCCTTTCACTTTTTCATTGTGATTACCCGTAAATGTTCCTACTTCCACTTCTTCAAGTAAAACTTCTCTATTAATTAGTAATCAAGTTGTGGATATCTGATCCTTGTTCATTTCTCCATTCCCTGAAAGAGAAATTTTTCAGAAAGACAACTGAGAAATTTACTGAGAGGACCATGCTGTCTTAAAACAAATGTTAACATAAATAAAATTTCCATGCAGTACATAGTCATTCCTCTTCAAATGAATTTGCAATTTAATTTTAGAAGGCATCGTCTTAGATTAGATTAGATTGGATTGGATTGGATTAGAATGGAATGGAATAGAATAGAATAGAATAGAATAGAATAGAGAGTTGGAAGGGATCTTGGAGGTCTTCCAATCCAATCCCCTGCTTAGGCAGGAAACCCTACACTACTTCAGACAAATGGTTGTCTAATATCTTCTTTAAAACCTCTAGCATTTATAACTTCTGGAGGCAAGTTGTTCCACTGATTAATTGTTCTGTCAGGAAATTTCTCCTTAGTTCTAAGTTGCTTCTCTCCTTGATTAGTTTCTATCCATTGCTTCTTGTTCTACCCCCAGGTGCTTTGGAGAATAGTTTGACTCCCTCTTCTTTGTGGCAATCCCTGACATATCGGAAAGTTGGGCATTTTCAACACATTTTGTACCAGATGTTTGCATAACACTGAAAAAAAGAAAATTAAATATGATAGGGTATTCTTTTACAGAATATAGTATGCAATAGAGGTAAAACCTGAATGGCATATGATGTTATTCACATATGGCACAGTATCTTTATTTTAAAATAGCATATTTTCACCAAGAAACAAGAACCTGCTGTGATGGAATCATAAATAACCTCATACATAAGTATTGCAACTTATTTGAGCTAGACTCCACAGTTCATTTATTCCATTAGAGGCTACTCTGACAGAATTTTTACCTGCTGAACAATTAAGAAATTAGACATTTTAAAAATCTTGCTGTGCTTGTTAAAAAATATAAAATGCTTGGGTAATGGGCCATTAATTTAAGATAGCAGAACTGTTAGTTCCTTTAATATAACATTGGTTAATACCCAGCAGTCAACCTATATAATGCTAAAATGCTTAATTACCATTCTGGAAGGAAAATTAAAAACTGCAAACAGCTTAACAAGTTAAACAGTGTATAGTAGTCCCCTGTATTCTCCATCCCCTACATGTATTCCCTTTCACACATCAGTAAATATAGCATCATATCTAGTTTGGCCATCCCAATCATTGTTCATCAGCTCTTTAAAATGACGAGCTCTAAGTCTTGAGAAAGCTGTTTTAAAGCCTTCTTCAGAGTGGACAATCTGCAGTTTATTTTTTTGTGACCCTTTTAATCACCGTTGATCATGATCAACAGGAGAGATTTTACATGTATATTTAGCATTTGATCCATATGATCCATGACCATGTAGCATTTTTGATCGTATATCAACAAAGGGCCAATTTGATTGAATGAAAGCTAACTGGGTGAATTTGAACTAGTCTCTCTGTCTCTCTTAGCCCAACCCACAAAGTGATGTGGACAAAATAGGAAGATGAAAGAGTATTAGGTATGTTCATTTCCTGAGATTTATAAAAATAATAATGGGAGAATAAATATATACATGAGGGCAATATATACATAAGGGTGATACCACAGTTAGCTGTCATTTTGAAAATATATACAACTGTGATTGTATATATTTTTATGTCTGTAAGCTGTATGTTGTTTATCCACTGCAGGATGCAGGCTGCTTCCACATGTTTCCAACCTACATGGTCCAGAGCTTTCTTTTGCCAATTGAGCCTGCAATTCTTGCTGATGTCGTCGATCCATCTTGTTTTAGGTCTCCTTTGTGGAAGCTTTTTATCAAGTGGAATCCATTCTATGATGGCCTTGATCCACCTGCTATCAGTTTTCTTGCTATATGACCAGTCCATTTTCATTTCAGTTCTTTTACTCTGTTGATGGTATTGTATATTTTTGTTTGTTCTCTAATCCATGTGTAGCTCTTTCTGTCTTGTCTTGTAATGCCAAGCACACCTTTCCATGGCATTTTGCGCCACTCATAGCTTTTGTATTGATTATGAGGTTAGTGTTCATGTTTCACCGGCATTAGAGCAGTGGTTTTCAACCTTTGGGTTGGGAACCCTTTGGGGGTCGAACAACCCTTTCACAGGGGTCGTCTAAAACCATTGAAAAACACATATTTTCAAAAAAATACTGAAAACATAAAATAATGGCCAATTTGTAAAATGTGGTGAAGCTCACTTAACAATGCTCTTGCTTAGCAACCAAAATGTTGGCTCAGAAACTCTGGCATTTGAAGCATGCAAGTCTTAAAGCTGTCAGTTTACAAGGCCCTTGCACCCCTAACTCTTTAGAAAAAAAACAACCCAGAGGTGTTCAAACCTGACAGCTTTAAGACTTGTGGACTTCAACTCCCAGAATTCCTCCTCTCGCTCTTCATCTTGATGTTGTGCGGACGGGCGTGGGGAGGGAGCTGGAACCGGTTCTAAATGGCACTGTAGATTTGTGGAACCTCTTCTATAGAAGAGGTTAGAACTGGCAGAAACCCACCCCTGGTTGGGGGTCACCACAACACGAGAAACTGAATTAAAGGGTTGCAGCATTAGGAAGGTTGAGACCCACTGTGTTAGAGCATGTAGTGCATTGCGATCAAAAACTTTTCAGGCATAGGGAAGGTTGTTCTTGAAAATTACACTTAGCTTGCAAAATGCCTGCCAATCTCATTTAACAGGTCATTCAGTTTCCTTTATTGAGGGATCTCCATTGAGATCTGTTGGTTGAGATATATGTAGTGGTTTAGTTCTTCTCCATATATAATTTTTTTTCTTTAGTGAATTTATTATTCTGGAATCCTTAAAAATGGTTATGGCAGCAGGGTATTGTAACTACAGTTTATATTGATGGTTTGTAGTGGGTTATTTTTACTGTAATCATAGTTCCATATTTATTTGATTACTTAGAAAATTATTATGGCCATCCATATTCAACTCAATAACTCTAGGTGGATAACAACCAAGGAAAAAATATAGTAAGAAATCATATAAAAATAGATCACAAATACAATTAAAAAACAAATATTTGTCTTTGATTGAAAGATAGCACTAGCACTTAGACTTATATACTGCTTCACAGTGTTTTATAGCTCTCTCTAGGTGGTTTACAGAGTCAGCATATTTCCCCCAATAATTTGGGTCCTCATTTTACCGACCTTGGAATGATGGAAGGCCAAGTCAAACCTGAGCTGGTGCAAATCGAACTGCTGGCAGCGGGCAGAATTTGCCTGTAATGCTGCATTCTAACCACTGAGCCACCATGGTGTTTATACTATATTATAGTAATGCAGTAACTGAGATATTTCATAGTGTACAGCACCAAAACGCACATATCAAATGAATAGATTAGTAGCTGGGAGTAGAGCATATGGCTCATGTGTTGTTTTCCTCCTCCTTATTTGGAAATTATGTAAAGTGGATCAGAATCATGTTCATTTTCATTTGTTACCGTGTTTCCCCAAAAATACAACATGTCCACCTAATAAGCCCAATTGAGCATGCACCACAATAAGCCCTCCCCCGAAACTAAGTCCGAAACTAAGTGCAAAAAGAGCCTGCCGCAAAAACAGCGACAGGCCAGCAATGCGATCAACCCCCCCACCTGTTCCCTCTCTTGCAAATGCTGGCATCAAGCTCTACGACCTGGGGCCGGCTTGCGCACTCAGCTGGCAAGCCAGGCCATCAAGACCACCAAGCCCAAAGAGTGTGCCGCCGCCACCCGCCTCACCGTGATGCTCCTGGCTTCCCTCAACCAGGTCTCTGGCCTGCTGGGCAGCGTTGACGATGGGCAGGCCGACAGCTGGGTCTAAGCGTTCCGCCTGGGCCTCGATGGCTGCCAGCCCCTTTAGTCTCTCCTGTGCCAGAGCCTCTTGCGCACCGGGCTTGGTGGTCTTGATGGCCTGGCCTGCTGGCTGAGCGCGCAAGCCACCACCAGGTCGTAGAGCTCGATCTCGGCGTTGGCTAGCACCAGCCTGGCGACGCAAAGGCGGCGGCCAAGGAACAGCCGCCTTCCTGCAGGAGCAGTGCGCTCACCTCCAGCTGCACCTGTGAGTAGTGCACCAAGCGCACAGCCGGCTCCAGCGCTTCCTGCAGCGCCAAGGTCAGGTCGGGTTCCTTTTGGCTTGGGTGGCTGCAGGCGCCGCAACCGGAGAAAGGCACCCAGTGGAAGTTGCACACCAGACAGCCCCGTTGCTCAGACAGTGTGCCGGACCCGCCACCTGCCTGCTTTGCGTAGCCCAGCCATGGAGCAGAGAACTTTAATGCCTCAATCCAGCTCCACGTAGGCTGAGCTTTGCCTTGGCTCAGCATCCCCACATGGCCGAATAGCAGCTGAGGGGTCCCGGCTGGCTTGGCCCACCTCGCTGCTCGCCTTCTGGCCAGAGGAACGCGATGGAGCTTGAAAGTTAAAAGGTGCACCTCGCTTTTTGCCTGTCCCAGAAACTAATAAGCCCTGCCCCTCTAATAAGCCGAAGGGCATAATTCATGCATTAAAATAATATAAGACCTGTCTTATTTTCAGGAAAACACGGTAGTTGTCATGTTAAGTGTTTGAAAATTGGACAAAAGTCAACCAAATATGCAGAGAAGCTGATAAATGTAATTAACTGCAAATAATTTGAATAAATATGGCAGAGGAAAAAAATCCAGAAAATTTCTCCAAGTGCATTGATATGGTGAGACAGTTGGGTGGCATCCCTGAATATGGCTGCCCCCTTTATTACCTTGATTCTTGCAGTATGCAACAAAAAATCAATACTAAATTGACTGAATGCATTTTCTGGTGATTGGTGTCATTGTTTCAGATTATACTTACCAATTAGGGAGAAAGAAAATGCTTACTTCCTGCAGTACTGATACCCTATTTTTTTTTATAAGGAAAAAGCATATTGTAGAGCAGAAGTAGGAACAATTAAAAACATCAACAGTAGTAATAATAAAAAAACTTGTCCTTTAAATTTAATAATTTTGAATGTTTCATGAAGAAATAATTAAATTCAACTAGTTTTGAACCTAATGGCCTATCGTTAGTGGTTAACAGTTATATGAAGTTGCATAGCTCTCTGTATGCAATATGGAATTTCCATGTGGAACTTGAGAAAAGAAAATATTGTCCATGATGGACTATAAATTCTCATACTACATTTGAATATATTCATATAGTGCTCATATAGTAATATATGTGATATTCTATTATATCATGCCAAGGGAAACAGATATAGGAACAAAAATCTATGGCAAATCCAGATGACAACTACTTTAAAATATATTGTGAAAACACTGCCACAGGATTTATAACATCAATCATAACTCAAGGAAATGTATATTTGTTTCTTCTGTAGTGTTGTATATGCCATTAATTGTTGGCAGTGCCCATGACACTCTGGATTAGATAAACTCGGCAGTGTCTCTCAGAAGGATAAATAGATAAAAATTGTATATCAAAAATAATATCCAAAACCAACAGGAAATATTTCAGCCATCTAGAATACTCTTAAAGTGGCATTGTTGAATAAAAGATAATAAGAAATACTGAAAAGGTTGAACTAGAATTCAGATTGAACAACGTTCTCTGGAGTGGAGACCAAGTTTTCTTATTATACTGAGAAAACAATGGTTATGCCTGGTTGGTTATTTTGTTAAACTATTCTGTCTCGTGTCTCCTTTCCATTCCCCCCCCCCCCCCAAAGTACTGTCTTTCAGTTACAGTTAAAATTACAGTTTATATTTTGTAACTGATAAAAAGGTGTAACCTGCCAAAGCTTTGCTTGTAGTTTAGTTTAGTTTACTTTATTGTCATTTCACCTCGTACAACAAAATTAAATGCCATCTTCAGTGTACATTATAACTATAAAAATAAAAAAAAACCACACATCCTTCACATTCTATTGAATTGAAAACCCGATATTGCATTAGTACTATACAGTAGAATGCAATATAATTACTGCCATGGGATAGAAGCTGTTTTTCAGTCTATTTGTCCTTGTTTTTATTTTCCTGTACCATCTGCCAGATGGTAAAAGTTAAAAAAAAGGTACCCAGGATAATATGGATCTTTAAGAATGTTTTGAACTTTTTTAAGGCAGCGGCAGCTATAAAGCTCTTCCAAAGAGGGGAGAGGGCAACTAATGATCCTCTGGGCAAAAGCCCTCTGCTGTGCTGTCCTATCTGCCATTGTGCTATTGGGAAACCATACACAGATGCAGTAAGTTAAAATACTCTCTATGGTGTAGCAGTGGCAGGTCACCAACTGTTTTTCATTCAGTTGTTTCCTGAGAAGTCTCAGGTAGTATAATCTCTGCTGGACCCTTTTGGCCAGTGCTGCAATGTGAGTGCCTCAGATCAGGTCCTCTTTTATAATAACACCCAGAAACTTAAAACTGGCTACTTGCTCCACTGGTTTCCATTGATAAGCAAGGGCTGTCTGATCTCTTCCTTCTATACTTTGTACTTTGTTGTTTTTCTCTAATTGACCTAATGAATACTTATGATCAAGTCCAGTTGCAAATACTGCTTCTAAATGTCTTGTAAACTGAAGAACTTCAGTTAAGAGAGGTAGCAAAGAAAGTAGAGCTAATTATTTCTTTCCAGCTTCCCCCAAAATACTGGCTTCTGTTCCATTTAGGAACTGGTATTAATTTGCTTGTAGATGGGGGACATATTTTTAATGGAGAGGAAAAGGTTTGGAATTAAAATGTTTTGAATTAAAAAGACCAAGACTGGTGTTGAAGGTCAAATGTGAAACATAGAATGACATCAAATTTCCCACTGTGGTTCTTTATTTACTATAATAGCAACTATGTACAGATTTGCAAATGAAATAACAGTTAAAACCTTGGGAACCTTATTGTTGTTGGTGTTTTATTATTTTGAGATGATTAAAAAAGATGCTAAAATATGTGAAAGATGCTTAAAAATTAGTATAATTGTCTCATTTAGCTCATACAATTATATTTTTTTAAAAAAGTAATTGTCTTGAAAGTTTGCTGCGTATTTATTAATATACGCACTGAGACTATTGTGAAATGCTCATGGCACTATTCTTTCTCTGACAGTATTGGTGGATTCTGTATGGTGACTTTTATTTGTACATAAACCAGTCTAGACAGTTAATTAATAAAAAAACTTCAATATGTATGTATGTATGTATGTATGTATGTATGTATGTATGTATGTATGTATGTATGTATGTATGTACTGTATATATATGTATGAATTATTTAGTAATAGAGGTAAGCTCTTGAAAAATATTTTCTATGTCTCATTATGCTCAATGCCTTTTTTATAAATAGAAGAGTTGGGCTACTGAACTTCAATCTACATAGAGGGTTAGATAGAATTTGGAAATGAAAAAAAAAACTTTATTTCTGCCATACATATATCATAATCTAAATGGGTTCCTGGCTACAACAATAAATATTAAAAAATCAAGACAGAATTGTAGTAATAAAATACGAAGTATTACAGATAACATGAATCTATCCTACCCCTTATGTTCTCTAAAATTAACTGTGTTGTTTCTAGCTTCTGATTGCATTCTCTATTCTCTTAATTAATTATAATCCTAATAATATATAATGAGACTCTAAATTTGGTGGCTATTAATAAACAATCAGTTTTGATTTGAGCCTGTTCTATCCCTATATAAATCTTGCCAAATTCAGGTCCCACCATCACAATGAATTTCTTACTACATACAACTGTAGAGTTGGGCTCTACAGGCTCATCTTTCCATGCTCAATGCAAATTTCTGAAGACTTTTGTAAATAAATAAAAATGACAGAAAAGGGAATTTTGTTTAATTTTTCTAGCCTTTGGCATACACTTTACAGTATTATGATCATATATACATGTAGTGATTTTAAGATATAATTTGATGTTCTATTAATTTACCATCATATATTTTAATTAATATGAGACTATTTAAAATATAAATATCTGGTTTGCAACTCTAGAAAGACAGTGAATAAAGAAAATCTTAAAGGTAACCCTAAGAATACATTCATTTTTATAGATCATTAAGTAGTTTACAGTATGGACATCCAAAAATTAAATTAGTTTGCCTGAATCTTGAAAAGTCTAGTAAATTAACATTTTCTTTTTTTTCTTTTTAAATTTTCAGTTGGTTGGTGGAGAATTTGATCTAGAGATGAACTTTATAATCCAAGATGCAGAAAGTATAACATGCATGTCAGAACTTTTAGAGCACTGTGATGTAACATGTCAAGCAGAAATTTGGAGTATGTTCACTGCCATCCTTCGTAAAAGTGTCCGGAATTTGCAGACCAGTACAGAAGTTGGTTTAATTGAACAGGTGCTATTGAAGATGAGTACTGTGGATGATATGATTGCAGGTATAATTTATGTACTAGATTATCATAATCTGAATATCTTTTTAACATTGTATATGAACTGATTAATTATTACAGGATATTATCTGAGCATAGTTTGGAATTAAAAAAAGTTCATGCTATTTTGTAACTAATGAAATTATGTATTTTAAAGAAATATTAGTAGATCATGATTATTGCTGATTAAATCCTCAAAAATAAATTTTGAAAGTTTGACATTTGTGAATTTGAACTGGGTGGTAATCAAAGTAAATCAAACTTTAAATTTTGCAGATCTTTAACAAATGTTTTTTATGAATTATTTGAATGAAAACTATCATGTTGGAAGAGCATTAGTATATATCAAAAATCTTATGTACCAATCAAAAAACAAAATTAAAACGCAAGTTTAGAGAGTATTTTTAAGCTTTTAATGTGTATTAAATCATATTGTTTTGCAATATGATCAATTATTTTTGCCAATATTTTATATCACAAAATATAGGTATTAAACTATTCCTTACAGAACCAGTATCTTAATTTTTGTCAGTAAGGATCTGATAATAATTCTTGAATTGAATCCAGGAACTGAACTCTGACATTCCTATGTTAGCCACTTATTTTCACAGAGAACCTTTAGGGATCCACTTCACAAACAAATTTATGTGTTGTAAAGTTGTTTAAAATAATGAATGAAATTAAAAAAAGGTAGGTAAATCAATCGGTGTTAATCTTTCCATTTATCTTACTGTGAATCCTAGAATAAGTTTTAAAGCATCTTTTGGATTTTTTAAAATCACCTTTTCATAGTACCAGATGAGAAAGCTTCCTGGAAATTCTTATGTGAACATGAAAGAGTTAATGATGTTTTTCTAGGTTATTAATATGACCTATTGTCACTGAATCTGATTTACTTTGACTTACAGGATAACTGTAAATGTTGAGATTTACCTATATGGAGTTAAACCAAAAATATGAATTAAGTATGTGAGACTTCTGTAAATGAAGGATTGATACTATAGTGTAGAATAAAATTTAAATATTTGATGAGTCTGTACTCGTCATACTTATTCCAGTTTTATTTCCAATAGCTGCTACAATATGACATTGTGTAATTCTGAAATATGAAGGCCAATAATGTACTGGATTTCTCTCCATTTTTTCAGTATCACTGCTATATGCACTATAATAAAAAGTTATCTTAGAAGCATAAAGTTTAGTATTAAGTTTGAGGTTTGTAAATAATAAGAATCCAAATGGATAGCAGGCCTAAAGAGTACAAATTAATTTTAGCCAATTTTAGCTTCCTTAATATGATGAACATATAACTGAGTAAATGTGATAATGCTATTCAAATGTGAAGACAGATATATAACTAAGTCCCTTTTAATATGAAAAAGAAAATCCTATGCCATTTTCTGTTCCACCTCTAATAATTTTATCATTTCATGTTATATGCAAGGACAAAGTGTATATTTAGATTTTTATCAGTAAAGCAGTAAGCTTCATGGTTCCATGGTCTGAAATTAAAATATTTTCTATCACATGTTTTAAATATACAGAATGAGATACCAGGAAATAATCTAGTTGAAAATATTTTTTCAGTGGCCAAGAAATAAAGGGATTTTCTTGTTAAGAAGTCAGACAATGCTCAACATTCACTCAGTTAAATTAAGAAATAACTCTTGGAAAATGTTATGAATTTAAAAATATTATTTGGAGGATGGAGTGTAAGTTTTCGAAAAGTATCCAATGTTTGATTAAAAGTATTCCCAACTTTCTTTATATCAACCTATTAAAACAATTGTTTGTTTGTTTTGGAGAATATCTGGTAGTCTGTAATTTTTTTTGCAGTACCAAAACATTGATCATTAGTCTGGAGCTCTTCAGCTTAGAAAATTTAAGAGGTAGTTTTTGACTTATCATCAGAATTTCCATTGCTAAGCAAGGCCATTGTTAAGTGAATCAGCTAAATTTTGCAACTTTTTTAGTTATGATTAAGCAAATGCCTGTAGTTGTTAAGTGAATCATGCAGTTGTTAAGCAAATTCAGATGCTCCAATTGACTTTGATTGTTGGAAGCCAGCTGGGAAGGTTGCAAAGAGCAATCACACAACCCCCGGATGCTGCAGCCTTCATAAATACATACTAATGGCCACGTGCCTCATGATGCTGCTGCAGTCATAAATGTCATAAGGCCCCTTTTTTAGTTGCTAAATGAAGGATTACTTATAATGAAAGTTGCAACACATCTTGCAAATTTACAGTTACTATTTGCATAAAATAGTAGACCGTCATGTCACAATTGTGAGCTGATCGCCAGCCTCTTGGATTGTGATCATATGATCACAGGGATGGTGTGACAGTGGACAATTATGAGGACTAGTCATATTGCTACTCATTTATCACGATTATAACTTTGTATGGTCACTGAACCATGAAGACCACCTGATATATAATTGCAAAATTTAAGATTAAAAAAACAATATTCCTACTTCAAATTAAAGTTAAAGGTTGAAAAAATCTTCCATATTACAGAAATTATTACAAAATAATCTCTGATCATTTCAGAAACCTGTTGACGTAATAAAGATTCTTCTCTTGAACAATATTTCTTGCATTATTGCAAACCTTTCTATATTGTTGAATTTGTTTATGAAAAAAAGGGAAAACTCACAATACGAACTTTTTATCTATCCATTCAATTGCACAAGTGGTTTGGGCTTTTGTCATGGCAGATCTAAGAAATCTCAAAATAAATTCTTAGGGCTTATCATTATTCCTTGAATTTTGCAAGAGACTCTTTAATTGCTGGGAAACCTAGCATTCAGAACTAACAATTTTAACAGTTAATCCAATTTGTACTTTGAAATATTATTTATATAAAAAATTAAGCAAAGGAGTAATTTTATTTTCCTTTGAAGATCTTCTCGTTGATATGTTGGGGGTTCTTGCCAGCTACAGCATTACTGTTAAGGAATTGAAGCTTTTGTTCAGCATGCTTCGTGGTGAAAATGGCATCTGGGTAAGCTATAAGCTAATGTAAAGATAAGTTATGACGTGTTTAATTAAGGTGCAACATAATGTGTAATTAAGCAGCATTAAAAAAAAAATAAGTCAGATGACTTCTTTAAAATAAATTTCTAGTTTATTTGGAAAACTAGATACCAACTAATATACAGTATCTCATTGTAAGTGAATAAAATGAACGCTAACTATAAATATAAATACTAATGGCATGGCATAGCAGTTTTAATGTTGAACTACAGCTGGCGAGACCCAGGTTCATATATATGAGGGAATTGGTAACTTTAAGCCTATAACTTACTTCTGAGGGAAATTTGAGGACAGTGTTCTGTGTGTGATGTCTCATTCTTGAAGGTGAGGTGGGATATAAATCTAATAAATAAATAAATACAGTAAAACAATTGTACAATTTTGTTTTTGATAGCCTAGACATGCAGTCAAGCTGTTGTCAGTGCTTAATCAGATGCCACAGAGGCATGGTCCTGATACTTTTTTCAACTTTCCAGGCTGCAGTGCTGCAGTAAGTTTTAAGCAATACTTTATTGATCATAGTAAAACTTAAATTCTTTTCTAATGTATAAATTCTTTTCTAGTGCATAAATATGAAAATACCATGTTTAATTGTTTCACTTATATAGAATTAGTATGAATACTTTTGGAGCTTTGATATCTGAGAAAGATATCTGAAATGATTTTTCTTAGTAAAACAGTTACTAGTGTATTCTGCTACATATTTCATCCCTCAGAAACTCTGAGTCATGTGTATTATCTATGCTAAAGAAAGCAATGGAAAGTGGGCACACGCAAAAAACCACAAGCCCAGACAGATTATCTAGACCCGCGCCAGTCCGGCTTCCGGCCCGGTCACAGCACCGAAACGGCATTGGTCGCGTTGGTAGATGATCTCTGGAGGGCACGGGATAGAGGTTGTTCCTCTATCCTTGTCCTATTAGACCTCTCAGTGGCTTTTGATACCATCGACCATGGTATCTTATTGCACCGATTGGGGGGGTTGGGGCTGAGAGGCACCGTCCTACGGTGGTTCTCGTCTTACCTCTCTGGTCGGTCGCAATGGGTGTTGGCAGGAGGGCAGAGGTCGTCCCCGAGGCCACTCACATGTGGGGTCCCTCAGGGGTCGGTCCTCCCGCCACTCCTGTTTAACACCTACATGAAGCCGCTGGGCGAGATCATCCATGGTTTTGGGGTGGAATACCATCTGTACGCTGATGACACTCAGTTGTACATATCCACCCCAAACCACCCCAACGATGCCGTCGAGGTGCTGTCCCGGTGTCTGGAGGCCGTACGGATCTGGATGGGTAGTAACAAACTCAAACTCAACCCGTCCAAGACCGAGTGGCTGTGGTTTCCGGCACCCCAGTTCAGCCAGATAAGTCCAACACTGGCCATTGGGGGCGAACAACTGGCCCCCGTGGAGAGGGCGCGCAACTTGGGCGTCCTCCTGGATTCGCGGCTGTCCATGGAGGATCATGTGATGGCCGTGGCCAGGGGGGCGTTCTATCAGGTACGCCTGATACGCCAGTTGCGCCCCTTACTGGACCGGGGAGCCCTTCGCACAGTCACTCAAGCGCTTGTGACATCCCGGCTGGATTACTGTAACACTCTCTACATGGGGCTCCCCTTGAGGTGCACTCGAAAGCTACAGTTAGTACAGAATGCGGCCGCGCGGGTGATTATGGGTGCCTCAAGGCAAACCCACGTAACATCTCCTGCGCGAGCTGCACTGGCTGCCTGTGGCCTTTCGAGTGCGCTTCAAGGTGCTGACGACCATCTTTAAATCGCTCCATGGCTCGGGGCCTAGCTATATACGAGACCGTCTCCTGCCCCATACATCCCTTCGTCCGATCCGCTCCCACAGAGAGGGTCTTCTCCGGGTGCCGTCAGCGGGGCAATGCCGTCTGGCGACACCCAGGGGGAGGGCCTTCTCTGTGGCGGGCCCGGCCCTCTGGAACGACCTACCCCCCGACCTTCGCACTATCTCGGACCTCCGCCTCTTCCGCCAACGTCTTAAGACGTATCTATTCCAACAAGCCGGCCTAGGATAGCCCCTACTTCTGACTTTTAAAATTAAAATTAATTTGGTATGGTTTTAAAATGGGTTTTTAGCACGGGTCTAATAATTTAATATATTTTAATCGATTTTGTATTTTGTATTTTGTGGTTTTAATAATGCCTGTGCGCCGCCCTGGGTCCTAACAAGGAGAAGGGCGGGGTATAAATTTAATAAAATAAATAAATAAATAAGATGTATTTTCATCTATTTTTCAAATTCTAGCATCTTTGTATGAATAGATGCTAGAATCTATTCGGGACCTAGCTATCTGCGGGATCGGATCCTGCCCCATACATCCTCACGGCCGATCCGCTCCCACAGAGAGGGACTTCTCTGGGTGCCGTCCACTAGACTGTGTCAGCGGGCGACGCCCAGGGGAAAGGCCTTCTCTGTGGCGGGCCCAGCCCTCTGGAACGACCTCCCCCCCGACATTAGAACAACTACGGACCTCCGCTCCTTCCGTCGAAAACTGAAAACACACTTTTTCTGTCTGGCCGGCCTTGGTTAGTCTCTACCTCTGGGGTGTTTAGGGAATTTAGTTTTAATGGGGTTTTTAGCGCAGGGACGATCAATTTAATCTGCTTTTATTTATTGTATTTATTGTTTGTATATATTTTTATATGTTTTAATTTCCCTGTGCACCGCTCCGAGTCCCCTTGGGGAGAGGACGCGGTATACAAAATTAAATATTATTATTATATTATTTATTTAATAATGATGGGATGACCTGGATTAGTGCACTGAGATTATAAAGTAATTATTTTTTGCAAATCATTTTTAGTTTTATTTAGTAATAATTAACTTTGTTTTCATTTTTTCCATAGGCAATTGCATTGCCTCCAATTGCCAAGTGGCCTTATCAAAATGGGTTTACGCTTAACACTTGGTTTCGCATGGATCCATTGAATAATATTAATGTAGATAAAGATAAACCATATCTTTATTGGTAAGTATATTGTGACATTTTTACTGTTGTTTAATTAAATAATTGCTTGCTTACTTCTTTTAGTAGCGAAAACAGGACTTTTCAGATATTGTTGTAACTAGATGGAAATAAAGAAAAGAGAAAATCTTTACACTATAGTCTTTTGTATGTTTATTTAGTATCTTCCAGTCCAATTTTTCCCAGGGTTGTTGTATTAAGAAGAATTGTAGGAAAGAATACTGTATGTTGATGTGGGGAAACTTAACATAAACCAAACTATTAAATAAGTAACCTTTTTCCAATGCAACATAGAGGATTCCTATATAACGTATTAATAAACTGTATGCTGTATCCTTTCCGTTAGGAAATCAGTGAAACTAAGAACAGCAAGAATTATATTTAAGTAAACATAAGATTGTGACTTTGAATAAATATAATTTGTATTTGATCATTTCTTTCCATATCCAACATTATAAACTTATTGGGCTTGGGAATGTATTATATGGAACTAGGCTGGCCAGCTCAAACAGGCTGGGTTTACTCTCTACATAAATGTATATGTTCCTCCATTAATAAAAAATAATCCAGTTAAGTTGGAGTCAATATCATAATAAAAATATGAGAAGTAGACATATTCTACACTTCAGCTTCCCTTATGCTTTCCAAATGTCTAAAATTAATATATAATAAATTGCATGGTTTTCTTTTGTTATGTAAACACCTTTGGCTTTTGTGTTTAGAAATTGGACAGTAGGAAAATGATATAGTCATAAATTTTAATATGTATTGCTTTTTGGAAAAAAATGAGTATGTGCAATATGTTAAGAGATAGTTTGTTGTGTGGATGCACCTGATGGAAAATTTTAATAATGACAAAAATATAGATGATACTCAGTTGTACTTATCCACCCCAGACCACCCCAACGATGCCGTCGAGGTTATGTCCCGGTGCTTGGAAGCCGTACGGATCTGGATGGGTGGTAACAAACTCAGGCTCAACCCGTCCAAGACTGAGTGGCTGTGGCTTCCGGCGCCTCGGTTCAGCCAGATTATTCCAACTCTGGCCATTGGGGGCGAAACACCGGCCCCCGTGGAGAGGGCGCGCAATTTGGGTGTCCTCCTGGATTCCCGGCTGTCTATGGAAGATCATGTGGCAGCCGTGGCCAGGGGGGCGTTTCATCAGGTTCGCCTGATGCGCCAATTGCGCCCCTTACTGGACCGGGGGGCCTTACGCACAGTCACTCAAGCACTCGTCACCTCTCGACTCGACTACTGTAATGCTCTCTACATGGGGCTTCCCTTGGGGTGCACCCGAAAGCTGCAGCTAGTCCAGAACGCAGCCGCGCGGGTGATTACGGGAGCGCCTAGACACTCCCACATAACACCTATCCTGCGCGAGCTGCACTGGCTTCCTGTGGTCTTTCGGGTGCGCTTCAAGGTTTTAACGACCATCTTTAAAGCGCTCCATGGCTCGGGGCCTAGTTATATGCGAGACCGCCTCCTGCCCCATACATCTCTTAGACCGATACGCTCCCACAGAGAGGGCCTCCTCAGGGTGCCGTCGGCTGGACAATGCCGACTAGCGACACCCAGGGGGAGAGCCTTCTCTGTGGCGGGCCCAGTCCTCTGGAACGACTTACCCCCTGAACTCCGCACCATCTCCGACCTCCGCCTCTTCCGCAAGTGTCTGAAGACACACCTATTTCACCTAGCCGGCCTAGCGTAACCTCCACACTGACCATTAGATAGTTTTTAAACTTGGGATTTTAATTTGGTTTTAGCGCAGGGTTTATTTATTAAAATAAGTATTTTAAATTTCATATATTTTATATTTTGTATGTATTTTAACATCCCTGTGCGCCGCCCTGGGTCCTAACAAGGAGAAGGGCGGGATATAAATTTAATAAAATAAATAAATAAATAAATAAATAGGGAATAAGGAAAGGTGACAGTGACAAAAAGAACATTGTAGTTTCATGAGGACAGCTACATGCTTTGTTACATCTTTTACAATATTGGGCACGTACCCCAAAGTGATGGAACTTGATTCCATTATTCTGGTTTAGGCAGACGTATTGCATTAGGACAGGGGTCTGCAAAGTTGGCTCTTTTAAGACTGGTGGACTCAGCATGGCTGGCTGAGGAATTCTGGGAGTTGAAGTCCACCAGTCTTAAAAGAGCCAACTTTGCAGACCC
Organism: Rhabdophis nuchalis; assembly: GCA_039707465.1. Taxonomy (NCBI): domain Eukaryota; kingdom Metazoa; phylum Chordata; class Lepidosauria; order Squamata; family Natricidae; genus Rhabdophis; species Rhabdophis nuchalis. Next base: position 40,616,753 of record CM077649.1, on the reverse strand, counting down.
CTGCATTAGGACTACCATGTCTGGATTTCAAAAATTAAGATAACTCTTAAATAGAAACAAATAATTAAAATTGGCTAGATCTCTTTGCTACTATCTAGTGCACGGATTTTATAGCCCAGATATGGTAGCTTGCATTGCATGACTGGCACTGTGTCCTTAAATAGATGAGACTTGTGTAAAGACAATGTCCTTCATAGTTTTCACATACCCTGTGGATATGCCATACCAAACTGGGTCAGCTTTGTATGAATTCATTAGGGATTGCTTTCACTGATACTCATTTCTATCACAGTCTTTCTCTCCACCAACTTGATAGGCCAAAAGAAGGCAAAGATGCTTCATCTTTCTGCTAATTAAAAAAAAAAGCTGTGGTGGGAAAGACTAGGTAAGACTCTGGGCACATCAAAAAATAAGAACAGTTCTTAAGAATATAATTGAGGGTTTTTTACTGCCTAGAAGTCTACAAGTAATTACTTTCTGACATCTGGAAAATTCTCATTATGTTTAACCTGAAAAATATAGGTCTTCTCTTTTACTTGAGAGGAAAAGATACGATAAACAGTCCCTATCAAAGTCTTCTTTTGTCATTTAGCTTTGAGATATATTCAGCTGACTAATGGTAGGGAGATCATTCCATAGGTCAGCTATGTGTAATTGTTAATCCAATGGTAATTTTAGGATTATAAAACAAAATGTCTATAGGAGTCTTTATGGAACAATGTTATATAATGTTAATGTTTCCTGCTTTTACGTGCCAAGAAATCTTTTCCATACTGACAGACAGGCTCTCCCTCCTGTCTTCCATGATCATTCCCACATACCATTATAACTGTTAAGGACATTAAAGGTAATGAATGAAATAACTGCTCTTACAAATGAGTATTTCTGAAATGAGTTGTGCTTTAAATTATATTTGTTAAGGATATAATTCTAGTGCATCTATGGATATTAGAGGGCTCTAAGTCCACATTCAGTAGAATGAAATATATATTGACTTTTAATCTTACATAATCTGGAATACATTTATAATACTACTGTGAATACAATTTTTCCACTTTCCTTTAATGTGATATTTATAACTCTGATTTTGAATGCTGATAAAAATTTTGCAAGCTTTCCCCCAATTTCCTCATTATATCTTAGTAAATCCCTGCAACACAGATATTATCTTTAGTTGCCATTTTGCATAGATTTTGTAAAATTTATAATGAATCAACATATTCTGCTAACTCTATTTTTGTAGGAATAAAAGCATTTTGTCCTATTAAAAAGGGTTTTTTTTGTATTTGTTATTGTCCGTAAGCCTATAATACTGGTACTCTGAAGTTACAGTTTTAGATCAATTACAGGTATTCTTTGCTTAATGATCACAATTGGGACCAACAACTCCATCACAAAGTGACATGATGTTAAACAAGACATCACATAACCATGGCACATTTATTGGTTCATTTCTGCCATGGTTGTTAAGTGAGTCACCTGTCATTATTAAGCAAATCATGATATGACCACAACTTGCTATTATACTACTGGCTTCTCCATTGATTCTGCTTGGTAGCCAGGTGTTAAGCACACAACTGTGATTATGTGATTGTGGGACACTATGGTGACCGTAAACACCTGTCTGTTGCAAAACAGCCAAATCTTGATCATGTAACTAAGGGGATACTGTAACAGTTGTAAGGTCTGTTGTAATAGTTTGCATGGTCAAGTTTAAATTGCATATTAAAAAAAAGCTTTTCAAATATGTACCGTATTTTGTTTTCTATTTATTTTTCTTTTAAAATTTTATTTATTTGCAGCATTTGAAATCCAGACTATAATTCATATAGCAACAGTCAAATTGTTAAACATGAATTTCAGTTTGTATTAATTTGATTGATTCTATTGATTAAGCTTAACTAGCATAGCATAACAACATAACATAACAAATGTAATGTAATGCAACTTATCGTAACTTAATTTTAACTTAAATTTACTTAACTTACTTAACTTTCTTGGAGAGCTTCTTTTTAAAATATATTTTTAAAATTTTCAGTTTTCGCACCAGCAAAGGGGTTGGCTATTCTGCACATTTTGTTGGTAACTGTTTAATAGTCACATCATTGAAATCAAAAGGCAAAGGTTTTCAACACTGTGTGAAGTATGATTTTCAGCCACGCAAGGTAAGCACAAAATGCTTATATTAGTAATTGTAAGAATTATCAGAGAATATAAGCCTATTTGTAATTATGATTAAAGTTATAGTGGTGAGCCAGGCCAAATTATTAGTTTTACTCTTTACATTTTGGACAATTTTGAAGTCATAGTAATAAATGCACGCAAAAGGAGAGTTGTCAGTACAAATATATGTGGCAAAACACAGTTCATAATATTAAACTAAATTTCTGCACTTTTCTATAGAATATCGCTATATTAGTTGAAATTTTGTAAAATTTATTAAATTAAATTTTACAGTTTTTCTGGACATTAAAAAACAAGTAATAAATGTATGTCTGCAATTAATACTATAGTTTGTCTACTATATTTATTCTGAAATGTTAACTACTTTGTGAAAAATATTGCCCATTTATATATTTCAGATTAGAATAAAATGGAAACAGTTTTCAAATTTTGTTTCTATCCTTTTGCTTGTTGATTTTTTCCCTGAGATTTTTAAGTTGCAATATTTTATATTGATTCATTGATTATGTGTCCTCACGTCATTCAGCTGTTAGTATAGATAGATAGATAGATAGATAGATAGATAGATAGATAGATAGATAGATAGATAGATAGATAGATAGATAGATAGATAGATAGATAGATTTTCTCCATGATGATCTGTCCATAACCTCTGGTATTTTTATTGTCAATTCTAAGGAATGGTATTTCACCTGTTACCATTAATTTGTTTTTCTTAATATTTAATTTTAGTCCCATTTTTTCACTGTGCTCTTTAATTTTTATTGTTAAAGTTTGCAAATTTTTTACATTTTCAGTTATCAGTGTACTGCTTTCAGCCTAGCATGTTATAATATTATCTGGTAGGTTCAAATAATACTGTTAATTGGAACTTTTCATTGTCAAAATCTGATTACAATTTTTCATGAGCAGTGTTTGAAAGATTTATGATTTGGAACACTTTGAATTTTTAATTTAAATTGCATTATGTATTATTTGATTTTTAAAGCATATTTTAATATAAATTATTTTATTAAATATTATTAAATTTGTATTTTCAGGACAGTACTATTATACTGTTTTGTATTTTAAATAGCATAATTTTAAAAAGAGGTTAAAAGGTGATGCTTCATATATCTTGCCTTTCTTTTTAGTGGTACATGATCAGCATTGTGCACATCTACAATCGCTGGAGAAATAGTGAAATTCGTTGTTACGTTAATGGTCAGCTAGTATCCTATGGTGACATGGCTTGGCATGTGAATACAAATGATGTATGTTTTCAAAAGATTCTTATGTTTCTAAATATATACAGAAAATGTATTTATTTATTTTTGCTTATTTAAAATGTTGGTTTATAGGGCCACTCCCAATTCAAAGCTGGCTCTGGGAGGCATTAAATTTTTTTTCTAAAAAAGGACATTGCATATTAGAGAAAAGACATACTGTGGCCCAAACAAACCAATATTCATAAATAGATATACCAGCAACCAATTCAAGAGCCAAGTGTTTAAAAGTTCATAAATATATGTCCTTTTTCTAGAAACTGCAGACAAAGAAATACAAGGCATTGATTGTCTCCATATACAGGGAACTCTTTAAAAAAAAACATAATACAGCTGGGAACAGATCGGTTAGCAGTCTATCTCTTTTCTAAATCAAATAGCATATAATTATTGGAGCCCTGTGATATTTTATTATTTTTTTAAACTATCATAGGGGATTCCTATTTTCTAAAAGCAACAGCACTTGGAAAGGAATATCTTCTTGGGTACCATTTTTCCAGTCCATGCTATTGTTTAAAAACATAGTTTTATTTCTCTCACAAATTGCTCCTATATAACCTGGAAAAAAGGGCTTTGACTTCCTAAAGAAAATAAATCACTGGAAAGATTGAGCTATAAATCTCACAAATAATATATATAAATTTAAGTATTGACAGTAGTGAATCAGATTCATATTGAATATATATCTTGCCTTTTGCTAGTTCCCTGAAGTGTTTATTCCCCAGACTTCTTGGTTTTTAATAATGTCAAACAATAAGAGGTCATAGCTTTATAACAGTTTCAGATTGGATGATTTGTAAGTAGTATGCTGCAAAAACTTTCATCTTCTAATATGCCAACATTTTGATCATTTTAATTATATTAACAAAGAATTTTCTAATATTTTGCGTTTATCTGTGTCACTATTTTGAATATAAACTATGGATGTAGATGGTTGTATTTCTCCTTAATGTTACATATTGTTATTACCTGCAAATTTTAATGAAGATTTAAAATAGCTTTCATCTTTTTTCTATGCATTTCTATGTATTTTATTGTTTAACTCCTTTGTTTTCCTTTTATACAGAGCTACGACAAATGTTTTTTGGGATCATCTGAAACTGCTGATGCAAATAGGGTTTTTTGTGGTCAACTTGGGGCAGTCTATGTATTCACTGAAGCTCTTAACCCAGCACAGATTTTTGCTGTACATCAGTTAGGACCTGGATATAAGGTAATATTTTATTATAATTCTACTTTAGAAAAAAATAGTTGCATTACATTATAATGAACTATCCTAAGGTTGTTTGGACTCCTTTTATATAATCTTTAAATTATAATTCTTATTCTATAGAATATGCTTTTAAATATAATGTGTGCATGTATGTGTGTGTATATATAAAACCATTACACTAAAGTAATTTTAACAGATATCCATAATAAAGAAAGTGAATGGAATATTGATTTTTTAAAAGGTTGCATTGTATTAGACTTTGATATATTTATTTCCAAAAACATTATAAATACTTTTAATAGAAATATTGTTGTCAAATAATGTAACAAGTCAGCAGATTCATTCTTACGTATTGAAATAAGCTCTTATCTACTAATATCATAATGGGTCCTTTGTGGAGAAGGGCGGGGTATAAATGTGATTAAAATAAATAAATAAATAAATAAATCATCTGTTATGCAATTCTCATGGCAGTATTTATAAATGCTTTATTTGGTGTGGCATTGGTTGGAATGCCTTCTCTTTGCCAACAATTTTATTTGCATATCTGAAGAGTAACTCTATGTTCCTCTGCTTAAAAAAATGCATCAAAGTCATATAAAAGTTTTCAATTTCTTGGAGATTGTTGTAATATATAATATTAAAATAGTGGGAAGCTATAGTATACTAGATTTGCAGCTACATAATTCGTGTTGATATAAGAGAATTTGAGTACCTACATTCCTTCATGGTGCATATTATAAATCAGCTAGCTTTTCTGAAACAATATTTTGAAACAATAAATAAAATACCTTTTAAATTTTGTTATTCTTCAGTAAGAATTTTTTAGGTGCTTGCAAAGGGCAAAGAACATGCTTGATTTTATTAATATGTAATGAAGTGGTCATATCTTGATTATTTATTATGTTATTATTGTTTGTCCTTCCATGGTACATAAGAGGTGTACTTTTGTAAATATCACAGTAATTGTGTGCTTTAACATTCTTCCGTTCTTCTGCAGAGTACTTTCAAATTTAAATCTGAAAGTGATATTCATCTTGCTGAACACCATAAGCAAGTTCTCTATGATGGGAAACTTGCAAGTAGTATTGCTTTCACCTACAATGCTAAGGCTACAGATGCTCAACTATGCCTTGAATCTTCACCAAAGGAAAATCCTTCAATTTTTGTACATTCTCCCCATGCTCTTATGCTTCAGGTTTGTATAACAATAGATTTATTATTTTAAATTTTTCATTGTTTTATTAATGTTACATAGAGCTGTGTTTGAAAGCTACTAAATTTTAAATATATATTGAAAAATCATTCTTACAAACTATTGATGTATGCAGCCCATACAAATTGTTTCCTCTGTGTTGATGAATTTTCTATTATGATTATTATCTTTAGTCTGTAATTTATTTATTAATTATAAACAGTGAATTCATGAGCTTGGTTTTAGTAATGATAATTACAGTCCAGTCTTAAATATCTTGAAAAAATGAATTTAAAATAGATGAACTATTTTAATCTAATAGATGAGATAATCAGGTGGACTATATTCCCACTGAGTAGCACATATTTGACCTTGAATGATGATCCAATACAAAGAGAACTACTTCTTTTTTAAATGCAGGATGTGAAAGCGATTGTGACGCATTCTATCCACAGTGCGATTCATTCAATAGGAGGAATCCAAGTTCTTTTCCCGCTGTTTGCTCAATTAGACAATCGGCAACTTCATGACAGTCAAGTGGAAACAAGTGTCTGGTAGGTTTTTGTTAGGAAAACTTATTGTTGGAAATTCTCATAATTTTGCATAATATGTGTTAAATGCATTGAGTGGTTCCCCACCCCTGTACTATATTTTGTCATTTTTTCATGATATATGAGGGATAGTATACTGTAAATGGTAGTATAAATGGTGTATGATGGATATGTTAATCAAAACTCAAGTTTTAAAATCACTTATTTCATATTTGTATTACAACATTTTTGGCTTATAACCATGGTTAACAATAGTTTGGCAAAACATGGTTTGTTTACCCACACTGTATCTGGGATATAATAAAATTAAGCTGTGATGTGGGATCATTATATTATAATGTTGACTACACACTAAATCTAAATCATATTGGACTTTGCATAATGTGAGAACCCACAAGTTGTTGTTTTCTAAAGTTGTTTTCTTTCTGTGCTATCATAACTGAAAAATGAAATGTTTCTGATGGAATTAAAAGTAAAGGGATTAATATTAGACATTTCCAAACCTATCCTATAAATGTCCGTGTTTGTTAAAAATAGATTGCCTATCAAGTGACAATATTGGTTAACCTATGAAGGGTTCAAAATCTTAGCAAGATTGAACCTCATTAGTGCTTAAATCAGGGGTGTCAAACTGGGGGTCTGTGGTCTGGATCCGCCTCACGCAGGCCACACTCACATTATGATACATCATGATATGTGATGTTTCACACCCAAGCCTTAAGTAGTAGAACATTCATAAAATAGTAGACCTCTTAGGCTAGAATGTAAATTAAAGAATGGAATGGCAACTCACATCCAAATCATTGCCAGAAAAATTGTGAAGGCACTAGAAATTAAGATTGAGTCAAATTAGATTTTATATTTTTGCTACTACCATAAATGGTTACAATGAAATGTGAATAGCTCCTATAAATTTAACTACATTATTTAACATTTATGAATAAATGTCCATTTTAAAAGTACTTGCATTGGACATTTTTCATTTTGATTTTTTTTCTTCATAAACTAGAATTAAGTGCTATTATGTGAATTGCTTGAGTAAACATTTATGATATGCTGAAGTGATGTTTGGGGAGTTTGCTCTTCATAACTTTAAATTACAATTAACATATAAAAATTCACAAAAGTCAGCAAATGAAAACTGGTATTAGTAGAATGAAAACATTATAATTAATAGCATCTAATTATATTACTTGTACTAAATAAATATTTTATATTGGAATGAGACACTTTAGTTTAGTAAATAACTCCTAACTGCTACTAAAATTTACTTTTCAGTTGCTCTCATTAGATGTACAGTAGATGTTAGGAATACGTATTTCAAAACATTTGGGAAGAATACCACACTGTTCATGAAATAAAGAGTGATATTAATTAAAGGTCCTCATCTTTTTCCAGATTTCTGTGCAGAGGTCCATAAAAAGTGGTCTATGTCAACTTGTAAAAGCATTCCAGGATACTTTAATAAAAACTTTGTATGAAGTCCAAAACAAAACTTCAACATTATTTTTCAAGTATGCATTTCCTAGAAAAAAATGAACATATGTAGTTAGTTGGGTTCTTATAAAATAGAAAATTTCTAGAGTAGATCAAGTTATCACCTGCACCTTCATTCTCCATTTGTACCTAAAGTTCTATCTTCGAAATCATGAAAGTACCTCTTAATAATAAATGTTGAGGGATGTGCCTGTTTATTTATTTAAAGCATTTATACAGCTGCTAATCTTGAACAAACTCTGAGAAGTTCAAAATCCCAATATATAAAATCATTACTTATCTACAATAAAATAAAAACAAAAAGACCTAGCATTGCAGTTAAAATTTCCTGTGCAAATGTCATCTTTCCCCATATCACTCTCATCTTCATGAGTGAAAATTCAGGTCTTAAATGCTTATGGGTTGTCTTATGGACAATCTATATACCTCAGGGATGAACCCAGGCATGATATAATCAGAGACAACAATCTACTCATTTCTAAATGTTTCAGCAAGTTTGTGACAGAGATATTCCTTTACAATCTGGTTGCCAGGCAGTATACCTCCATATCCATTTTGGGTTTGATTGTAAGAAAAGGTAGTTGTTACATGGAATATTGAACTGTCAGATAGAAACTTTTGTTTGGTTTTTAAATATGGAAATGTTGACCAGTCACAATTCTTTTACAGGGAATGAGCATTGCTGTTATAGTTGGGCTTTTGCTATGTGATATATGTACATTACTTGTTATTTGGACAGATATGTGCTAGAGAGATTGTATAGTAGGGAAAACTGAAGTGCATCTCTCTCTCACACACACGAGAAAGAAGATGGGGAAATTGATTTCAAGAGGGAGAAAAGAATGTCTTAGAAACAATAGCATGGAAAAGACTCTGGTTTGGGTTGCTTTACTTTGTATTTCAAATTAGCTTTTTTGATCACTCAGACAGATTTTGGTCATAAGGGGTTATTTGGCATAGATATATTGACCTTCTGTTTCTCTGGCAGGAGACTACGTTTTAAAGACCATTCCATGTAGAAGTTTCTGAGGTTTTGGAATTTCAATCTTGTCTTTTTTCCATTATATAAATAAAAATGTAAAATAGTTTGTACGAATGCACTAATCTCAAAAACTACTGGACCGATTTACCTCAATTTTTCACACAATGTTCACAAGGACTTCGGATAATAGAATACCAACTCATTTTGTGCCTAGCACACGTGTGTCATGTACACAGTACACAAATGTAAAATGTACCACTGAAAAATTTTTCACCTCCCTGTAACTCCTCCCACCTGGCATTTCCAACAGTCAGTTCCTCAAAAAGACTGTATGGAGGCCTCTTACGGCCAAAAAGGCACTGAGATAGCAAACTCCCAGGTGGCCCATAGAGAGAGAGAGAGGAAGAAATACAGTTTAACAAAAAGGACTAAGGGTGACATGATAGCAGTCTTCCAGTATCTCAGAGGCTGCCACAAAGAAGAGGGAGTCAAACTATTCTCCAAGGCACCTGAGGGCAGAACAAGAAGCAATGGATGGAAACTAATCAAGGAGAGAAGCAACTTAGAACTGAGGAGAAATTTCCTGACAGTTAGAAGAATTAGTCAGTGGAACAGAAATTGCCTCCAGAAGTTGTGAATGCCCCAACACTGCAAGTCTTTAAGAAGATGTTGGATAGCCATTTGTCTGAAACGGTATAGGGCTTCCTGCCTAGGCAGGAGGTTGGACTAGAAGACCACCAAGGTCCTTCCAACTCTGTTATTGTATTGTATTTTATATTTGTATATATATATATTTGTGGGTAGGTAGGTAGGTAGGTAGGTAGGTAGGTAGGTAGGTAGGTAGGTACGTAGATAGATAGATAGATAGATAGATAGATAGATAGATAGATAGATACACAGTAGGTAGGTAGGTAGGTAGAGGGAGAAATACAGTAGGTAGGTAGAGGGATAGACAGAGAGGGAGAAATACAGTAGGTAGGCAGGTAGGTAGATGGGGGGATAGATAGAGAGAGAGAAATACAATAGGTAGGTAAGTAGAGGGATAGACAGAGAGGGAGAAATACCGTAGGTAGGTAGGTGCATAGATAGATAGCGAGAAATACAGTAGGTAGGTAGGTAGAGGAATAGAGAAAGAGGGAGAAATACAGTAGGTAGGTAGGTAGAGGGATAGAGAGGGGGAAATACAGTAGATAGGTAGATAGAGGGAGAAAGAAAGAAATACAGTAGGTAGGTAGGTAGAGGGATAGATAGAGAGGGAGAAATACAGTAGGTAGGTAGGTTGGGGGTTATATGGTGGTTGTGTGTATGTGTGCAGGTGTAGATCTACACACAGTTTGGTTGGCCATTTAACCAGACTGGGCCACAGCAACGCGTGGCCGGGTATAGCTAGTTATTAATAATTTTAGTATTCTTATTATTTTATATACTATTATTATTTTTCCTGTTAACAATTTTGTTGTTACTATAGTACAGGGGTGTCAATCGATTTCATTGAGGGCCGTATCAGGGTTGTGTTTGACTTTCAGGAGCCAGGGTGGGTGTGGCCAGCTCAGCGTCACTTATGTTTGAGCACCTGTGGTGGCCCAAGCACTCTGCAAGTGAAAACAGGCTCCCAAGCTCCATTTTTGGAGGCGACAGCCTCCTGCAACCCTCTGCCAGCGAAAATGGAGCTCAGGAGGGCTATCCATGGCGCACCCAAAAGCAGTTTTCACTGGCAGAAGCACCACAGGCCAGTTCTTCATTGTTTCCAGGGCAGCTCTGCAGGCCAGATCTAAGAACCTTGTGGGCCAGATCTGGCCCTCGGGCCTTGAGTTTTACACTGATATAATACATAGATGACAGGCTAACAATTTCGGAACAGATTTAGTAGTTGAGTAGTTTAAAATTATTTTGACCTGTTTTGTAAGGGGTGGGAATTAATATTGTCATATTATATTGATCAGCATTCAACTAGGGAAGATATTATGTGCATATGTTAGTCTTTCTTGTGTTTTTTCTTTTTTTAATATTTTGATGTTTTGTATTTAACTTTCCTTGAATAAACTAAATATTATTTATACAAATATTTACATCAAGAATGGATTACTATGATACAGTGAATATATGAAAATTCATTTGAATGGATGATGGAAGCTTCAAATAGCAGATGTCAAGTTATAGATTGGATTTGAATATTAGTACTCATTTTCTTTTCATTTATGAATATGTTCATATTTTAAAGAGCTTAGAACCATTTCACTAAAATTAATTGGATAACTCAAGTAATCTGTGTAATAGATAATTTATTGTATTACTGATGATACACAGCTGTATATATCTACCCCAAACCACCCCAACGATGCCGTAGCGGTGATGTGCCAGTGCCTGGAAGCCGTGCGGGCCTGGATGGGAAGTAACAGACTCAGACTCAACCCGTCCAAGACCGAGTGGCTGTGGTTTCCGGCATCCCGGTACAACCAGTTGACTCCATCACTGGCCATAGGGGACGATCACCTTACCCCTGTGGATGGGGCACGCAACTTGGGCATCCTCCTTGATGCCCGGCTGTCCATGGAAGATCAAGTGACAGCCGTGGCCAGGAGGGCGTTTTACCAGGTTCGCCTGGTCCGCCAGTTGCGTCCCCTATTGGATCGGGGTGCCCTTGGCACAGTCACTCATGCCCTCATGACATCCCGGCTGGACTATTGCAACTCTCTCTACATGGGGCTCCCCTTGAGGTGCACCTGAAGGCTTCAGCTAGTCCAGAATGCAGCCGCGCGGGCAGTTATGGGAGCCTCTAGGTTCTCCCATGTAACACCGCTCCTGCGTGAGCTGCACTGGCTGCCTGTCGTCTTTCGGGTGCGCTTCAAGGTGTTAGTTACCATCTTTAAAGCGCTCCATGGCACGGGACCTAGCTATCTGCGGGATCGCATTCTGCCTCATACATCCCTGTGGCCGATTTGCTCCCACAGAGAGGGACTTCTCCGGGTGCCGTCCACTAGGCTGTGCCAGCGGGCGACGCCCAGGGGAAGGGCCTTCTCTGTGGCGGGCCCGACCCTCTGGAACGACCTTCCCCCCGAAATCAGAACAACCACGGACCTTCGCTCCTTCCGACAGCTATTAAAAACTAACTTCTTCCGTTTGGCTGGCCTAGGGTAATTTTAATCTAAACGTTAAATTATTAAGGTTTTTTTTAGGGATAGTTATATTTTTATAGAAGTTTTAGCGCAGTGTAGGTTTAATCTGATTTTAGCTTTGTATTTTGTTGTTGTTTGTTTTTAATTTCCCTGTGCCCCGTCTCGAGTCCCTTCGGGGAGAGAAAGCGGGATATAAATAAAATTTATTATTATTATTATTATTGTTCCCGAAGTCTGAAATAGTTTGTCAGATCAGATCTATTTTGTCTAATCTTTTCTAGTAATCCCTGTAATTTGAAGATGTCAGTGAAATATGTTTACGTTTGGCTGGGAAAGCACTGGGATGGATGTTTAGATATAAAGAACGTTGGATATTGAGATACCAAAAGATGTGCTTTATCTGCACTGGTACCCATAGCTATCAACCTGTTCTGGATATATTTTTAAAACTGCACATTTATTAACATCATAGATACATTTTGGTTCAAATAAAATCAGTTTTGATTTTGTGTAATTTTGTGTAGGTATGTAATATGGACATGGCAAAGAATTATAAAAAAACAATATTTTAATAATTCCATATGTTAAAATACTTAGATTTTAGCAGCTTTTTGAGATAATAAATTTCTTTAAATATATAAATGTTCATCAATTTTTGTGATTGGTGTTACCCATAGTTTTAAATTTAGCATTATAAATGTATTTTGTGAACTTCCATAATGCCTGGTTAATGGCAATGGGATAATTAAATATTTCCATTTAGAAAAAATTCTTATGCTGAGAGATTTTGTTCATATTAAGAATGTCATTCATACTTTCTTTTATTTTTACTTCACTATAGACCATAGATTACTGTTTGTGATGGAAACATAGGCTCTTGATTTTTATGAATGCAGAAAAAATAATTATATATATATATATATCTATTTATCCTTTTATTCACCCATCCATTTACATATTCTGTATGAACAGAATGGGTATTATATCAAAATTCAGGGCTCCACTCACGATGGAGAACACACACTGGATTTAATTTTTGTCCCTGGTCAGTGGATGAGTGATCTAGGAGTAGGGGATGTACCCTGTCATGGTCAGATCACTCTCTCCTCCGGCTGGACTTTCCTACCGCTACACCCCACCACGGGTAGATGGAGCCAGAGATTCCTAGATGGTTCCGCCCCAGGCGCCTGATGGACCCAGAGAGGTTCCAAATGGAGCTTGGGCCACTACCTGCGACCTTGACCCGTGGCTTGACTGAGAACCTAGTGGCCTCATGGAACAATGCGGCCATGGGGGCCTTGGACCGGATCGCGCCCTTGCGGCCTCACGCGGTGTCGATCCACCCAGGCCCCTTGGTTTTCCGAGGAGCTGAGGGTGATGAAACGCCGCAAGAGACGCCTAGAGAGCAAATGGAGAGCCACTCGGTCCGAATCTGATCGAACACAGGCAAGATCCCATTTGAGGACGTACCTAGTGGCGATAAGAGTGGCCAAACACAATTATTGTGCCGCCCTTATCGCATCTGCAGATAACCGCCCTGCCACCCTGTTTGGGGTGACCTGCTCCCTCCTTCAACAGAGGCCGCGGGAAGCCCCTTTGCAGGGCAGAGCAGAGGAATTTGGGGAGTATCTGCAGGATAAAATCGCTCAGATCCGGAGTAAGCTGACCTCCATGGAGAGTAGTCTGGAGGGACCATCCGAGGCAGGTCTTGAGACAGTTTTATGGGATGAGTTTGACTTTGTTACTTCCGATGATATGGACAGGTTGCCGGGGCGACTGAGGGCCACCACATGTTTATTGGACCTGTGTCCCTCCTGGCTTGTATTGGCATCCTGGGAGGTTACACGAGGCTGGCTCCAGGAAATAGTGAACGCTTCTTTGAGTGAGGGGTTCTTGCCGGCCGCCTTGAAAGAGGCGGTGGTGAGACCCCTCCTCAAGAAGCCTTCTCTGAGCCTTCTCTCAGCATTGTTAGTAAATTACCGTCCGGTCTCCAACCTTCACTTTCTGGCGAAGGTTGTAGAGAGTGTGGTGGCACAGCAGTTCCCCCGTCACCTGGAGGCAATTGATTATCTGGACCCGCACCAGTCCAGCTTCCGACCTGGGCACAGCACCGAGATGGCATTGGTTGCGTTGGTGGATGATCTCTGGAGGCTCAGGATAGAGGTTGTTCCTCTATTCTGGTCCTATTAGATCTCTCAGCGGCTTTCGATACCATCGACCATGGTATCCTATTGCGCCAACTGGAGGGCTTGGGGGTGAGAGGTTTTACAATGGTTCTCCTCCTACCTCTCCGGTCGGTCGCAATTCGTGTTGGCAGGGGGTCAGAGGTCGACCTCGAGGCCCCTCATGTGTGGGGTACCTCAGGGGTCGGTCCTCTGGCCACTCCTGTTCAACACCTAAATGGAGCTGCTGGGTGAGATCATCTGTGGTTTCGGGGTAGAATACCATCAGTACGCTGACGATACGCAGCTGTACATATCTACCCCAAACCACCCCAACGATGCCGTTGAAGTGATGTCCCGGTGTCTGGTGGCCGTACGGGCCTGGATGGGGGGTAACAAACTCCGACTCAACCCGTCCAAGACCGAGTGGCTGTGGTTTCCGACGTCCCGGTACAGCCAGTTGACGCCAACACTGGCCATCGGGGGCAAACTATTAGCCCCCGTGGAAAGGGCGTGCAACTTAGGCGTCCTCCTGGACTTCTGGCTGTCCATGGAGGACCATGTGATGGCCGTGGCCAGGGGGGCTTTTTACTAGGTTCGCCTGGTATGCCAGTTACTCCCCCTACTGGACCAGGACGCCCTTCGCACAGTCACTCAAGCACTGGTGACATCCCATCTAGACTACTGTAATGCTCTCTACATGGGGCTCCCCTTGAGGTGCACCCGAAGACTACAGCTAGTGCAGAATGCGGCCACGCGGGGGATTTTGGGAGCCTCACGGCATTCCCATGTGACACCTCTCCTGCGTGAGCTGCACTGGCTGCCTGTGGCCTTTCGAGTGCGCTTCAAGGTGTTGATAACCATCTTTAAAATGCTCCATGGCACGCTCCATGGCCCTTCGTCCGATTCGCTTAGTCCCCGTAACCACTTTCGTAGACTAAGTTTTAAATTGTTTTAATTGGATTTTAAGGGGTTGGTAGATTTTAGGGGATCTTTTAGCACAGGGTACTTTAAATTTAATTGGATTTTAGACGGTTGTCCTATTTATGATATTTTCGTCTATTATTATGTTTTATACTTCTGATTTTAATTTCCTGTACACCGCCCTGAGTCCCTTCGCGGTTATATAAATTGAAATAAATAAATAAATAAATAAAATGTATTTTCTGTATCAATAGAATGAGCATTATATCAAAGTACACAAGAGATTTAGTGGAATCATGACTGAATTAAGGTTGTTGGACTAAAGGAAGTTCTGTTTAAGGTTTATAGGACTGAATCACCTGAGAATTTAAGATATAAATCACTGCTGCACTGCCAATATCCAGTTCTATTACCTATGCCATTGCTATGAAGGGAAGCATTGCAATTCTTGCACAATTATCTGGCTTATAAAATACTAGATATTGACTAAGATTTTGAAATCAAATCCTGACATGATAAAGGTGCATTGAATCTTATGTTTGGGAGACTGGTGTTTGATAGGATTAATAGGATTGATAGATTGATTCAACATTATTACTGAAGGTACTGCTAGCCTTGGCAGAAGAAAGTAGGTATATTTTTCAGCAACTGTAAGCATTCTTGGATAGTTATAGCTCGGCTGTAATGAACCATGCTCTGGTAACCTCCTGATTGGATTACTGTAATGCATTATATATAAGGCTGCCCTTGAAAATGCCTCAAAGTGTTCAGTTCAGAACGTGTCTGCTATAATTCCCAGTAATCTAACTAAAATGAATCACTGTACCTCATCTCTTAAAGAAATACATTGACTCCTTTTTTTTAATTTATGACCCTAATTTTAGCTCCTGCTTCTTATCTTTTAGACCCTTAAATGGCTTGGAGTGAAATACCTGAAAATCCTTTCTTTATAACTTTCTTTATTCATTTAATCAATTTATATAGCCACCCATCTGGTCATCATGACTCTGGATGACCGAACACGAGAATAAAAACCAAAGCAATATAGACAAAGCAAACAATAGTAAGACAATAACAATACAACTCAAATGTTATAATCCAATCATATCAGAAAAAATTACAATATTAGTTTTATCCAATGTACAGGTCCCATACCCAGAGGAATATTCAGATTCTGAATAATTTATTAAATTGTTTTTTGGGAAAGAGATTTATGTTCCAATGGACAGATCCCATGACATCTAGGGCACACTTCTCTGGTGATGCCAGAAGCTACTGCTTAATAAATGGGACCAGGAGCATCTCTGAATTGCTACATCTAGTGGACTGGACAAAAACAGCTTCAAGGAAGTGGTCTTGCAAATAATCCTGTCCTTGGAGGATTATAAAACCCTTGAAGTGCTTTATATGTGGTAATCAACACCTTGAATTGCATCTGGAAACCTACTGAGAGCCAATGTAGCTCATAGAGCAGTGGTGTAATGTGATGTACACCATGTGTGATGTACCCAATGAGATGTACTCATAACTGCCCATGCCACTGTATTGTGGACTAGTCACAGCTTTTGAGTATTTTTTGAAGGAAGCTCCATGTGAAGCATATTGCATGAATCCATATGGGATATTACCAATGCCTGGGTCACTGGGAATGAGATCTCTTGATCCAGAAAAGGCTCAATTGGTAAACAAGACAGATTTGTGCAAAAGTCCTCCTGACAATTTCTGCCACCTATTTCTTTAACAGTGGCTTCAAAGCCAGAAAGACCTCCAAATTATGTCAGTTCTGTCTGGTGTTCAATCAAGAACTAAATATGGAAAATCTTGGAATCCAGAGGACTTTAAACTCCAAACTACTAAATCTTCCAATCCCCATGACCTGCAGAAAAGAATCCAACAACATCACTTGAATGGCCTAAGGAAAAATATGCTATTGGGATCATAGCATACTAGTGATACTGAACCCATTTTTCCTAATGACCTAGTGGATTCCACTTTGAATAGGAATGTGGAGACAACAGAACTATGACGAACATCACAAAACACTTCCCATACTCCCAATCCCCTGAGCCAGTTCAAAAGGGTACCATAATCAATGTTATTAGAAGGCACAAGTGATTAAGATGATATATATTCCCAGTGTTTCCCCTGCCAGAGGTCATCCACAACTTCAATCAATGTTCCTTCAGCCCTATACTTCAGTCTAAAATCAGACTGTAACCATCCCTTCTCAAACATGTTCCCTAAGATAAAAGGATTAAGACGTGACCTAGTTGTCCACCATAGTTAGGTCATTCTTTGTCAATTTCATCAGCAATGTAGGCATCTTTTCTGTCATTTCATCACTTGAAGCTCTTCTGGTAATCAAGAGCAGCCTTGAACTTGACAACCAAGAGTGCAGTCAAATTGTGCACTCGAACCTTCAGGAATTAACCCAACCTTGTAAAAACTCATCTGGTGTCAACAGCCCTCTGGGGCCAATTGATAGAATAGGCCTTATGTTCTTGTAGTGGAAAGCAGATTTAGAGCATTTCAAGAGAAAAAAATTAGTCCATGGAAATGGGGTGATGGTAGGCTCCTCAAAACCAAATCACATCACCGTTGCCCTAACACAAAAACAAAATCCAATGTGTGATTACTAGTGTGTGTGTGTGTGTGTCTCTTGATGACTTGATTTAATAGTTGCCATAGTAACCTGAATACCCACAGTGCATCAGAATCCCTGCCCAATGAATCTTCTTCCCCATATGCCTCAGGAACTCCACTGCAAACCAAACCATGAAGTTAAGAAGCTTAGGCAAGGAAGTCGCTTCTGTTGGGATTCCCCCCCTCCCTTTGGTTTGTTCCCTTCTCAGAGCAAAATGTCAGATGCTGTAATTCAGAGTTCACATTTTTATCTAGCTGAGAAGGCAAGAGTATTGAATGTTCAGTGCAGCCGGGGCCCTATATAAAAAGTGCAACACCCTTTTATAGTTTGCTATAAACAACCAGTTTGTGCATGCCTAACTCTTAAAATCTTGAGGTTGTATTTTCCTAATGTGGCATAATTTGATTTCTCATGTTCTAATTGGTGCACTTTATCTCTGTTGCTAGGAGTGTAACAATTTCCCCATATTCTGTATTTGCCTGTATGACTTTCTCACTTCTGTATAATGACAAAGTATTAACTTTCCTTCTAAAATGGTGTTAGTTTAGCTTTTTAATAATTGTTTCCCACACTAGGCAACAATTCCAAATGATAAGTTTTCCTATCTAATAAACTGTAGACAACTCTGGAGGCTTTAAAAGTATTTTAGATAAGAACAGCCATTCCAACACACCTATTTCGGGGTCTCACCTATGTCAGCCCTGGAAGAACAATCAGACTAGGAAACCATTGCCATGTAAGATAGTAATTCTTTTATTGTAAACCTATAGGGATAGAATCTTGCAAGCATGAAAACACTTTCCCCTTTCCTCTTTATTGAATTAGGGAGGTATTTTCCCAAGAAGTTTATTCATGTTGCATTCTTGCCCTGGAGTCAGTCTTTTTTTATAAGATTGTTGCCTTGGGAGCAGCTCTTATTCTGGTCCCTTCAAGCCATTCTGTGATTCTATATGCTGATGCTTCATCCAAAACCTGAATGGGAACTTTTTAAAGAGGGTAAAATCTTCCTCTGTGCCAGCTAGATTCTGTTGATAAGAGTAGATATCAGGTCTACTTTTCAGAAGAATTACTAGAGAACACTATTTCACATTAGGTCTGGAACTGGATTCTGTATTCATGGTTATCAATATTTAAAGTGTATTTTATAATGTGATATATTGAACATTTTTTTTCTACTGAAATATCTGACTTATTGAACAGATATAATGAATTTCAGAAACACAGCAATCGATATCACTAAATGGAATAAAATATGATCTACTTTGTTAATTGTGTGTTTTTTAAAATTATTCCACTTTGAATAATTCCAGTTGGAAGTTAGCAGTGGCAACTTCTTACTTTTCTAATATGATAAGGAAAACATTTGTTCGTGTTTGATTAATCATTATTTCTGTTCCCAAATTTTTATTTTTTCCAATAAGTATTTTTGTCAGAAAAGATTAAGCAATAGCCATTTAAATACATTAGAAACAACTAAAGAGAATGACAACACCTTTAAGCTCTTTAAGAATTACCTTTTTATGTATAAACAACTCTGTGGAGGATTTTTTTCAGTTAACTTTTGGAAATACCTTCATATTCCATAATAATAGCTAGGCAAGTGAGTGACATCCAGATTATTCGGGATACATTATTATAATCTCTGATCTTTGAACCTGCTACCTGGAACTGACAGAAGTAAGTCCAAAGAAGATGAAGGTTGTGGGTTCCCTCTCCATAGGAAACTTGCAGTAAATAAGGAAAACACAATGATATATGGATTTACAACTTCATTTCTTGATTCAATCTGTTGATAAATATGCCTCTTAGATATGTATCTTCCCATTTACTGTACATACTATTAAAACTCTATTACTTTAACTGGTTGAAACAATGAATCATAGGGCAAGAGTTTCTGAACTAAGGTACTTAAATGGACTAACTTATATAATGACTCTGTGGGAGCACCTGCCCTCTGGAACGAATTGCTTCTGGAATTAAGAACTATCCCTGACTTGCGCACCTTCCGCCTTGGTCTCAAAACCTTTCTCTTTCAACAAGCTGGGCTGGCATAAAGTATGATTTAATTTTTTTAAAAATTTAAATTTTTAAATTTAAATTTATATTATTTTAATTAGGGTTAGTTTGGGTTTTTTACACATTTTGGCCAATATTTTAATTATGTTTTTTAAAAGCTTTTAAAAAATATATCTTTTATATATGTGTTTTTATATATTTTTATATTTGTTTATATTTTGGCTGTACACCGCCCTGAGTCCAGCAAGGGAGAAGGGTGGTATACAAATTTAATAAATAGTAAAAATAGTAATAGCATAAAAAACCAATAAACTCAAACTCAAACTCAAAAATCCATTACTTACAAATCCTCAGGGGATAAAATTTGTGAAAGTTGTACCTGCTTCAGGTTGCTGCTGCTGCAGTAAAGACCAATTTTGAATGCTCATTTATTTGACTCTATACTTACAAAGCTTCATCTTAATTAATAAATAATGTTTTATAATATAAATGGAATATGTTATCTAATACCAGATGAAATTCTACAGATCTGTCTCAAAGTAGTCAGGCCTGACTATCTATAATTTTAAGGCTGTCATAAGTTCTTGAGTGGTCTGAAAATATTAGAAAAGCAATTTATTTAGAATAACAAAGCATGGTGAACATGGAATATAAATATATATATATATATATATATATATATATATATATATATATATATATATATATATATATATATATATATATATATGTGTGTGTGTGTGTGTATGTGTGTGTTAGTTTTATGAGCTGATCAATAAATTAAATTATATATATAATTAAATTATATATATATAATTCTAACACATATCTAAAAAATGTCACACAGCAGTAATCTAATTAGGTTCTCTGTCTGGATGATCTCTAGGATGAGTCGAAGGGCAGAGAGGGATGACGTTGAGTCTCCTCCCCTTAAAGGGACCTCTTAACAGGAGCTGTGATAATTATCTCTCATATATATATGTATGTATGTATGTATGTATGTATGTATGTATGTATGTATGTATGTATGTTAGTTTTATGAGCTGATCAATAAATTAAATTAGAAGAGACCAGGATAGATTATATATATATATATATATATATATATATATATATATATATATATATATATATATATATATATATATATATATATATATATATATATATATATATATATATATATATATATATATATATATATATATATATAATTGTTTTCACACTGGTTCGAATCCCAGTAAAGGGTATGGCCAACTGATGAGAGCTAATAAGCTCGAAATAGATCTATCTTGGTCTCTCAAATTTAAATTTATTGATCAGCTCATAAAAACTAACACACACACACACACACACACACATGTTCATTCTAATGTCTTCTGTTGAAAACTTTGGCACGTTTCATTTTTATCCTCATTTACTTATGACTAGCATTATTAAGAATGCTATTATAGATTTAGAGGTGATTTAACCAAGGCATAGTGTTTTATCATAAAAATTGTTTCATTTAGAATGGAAATGAAAAAATATTCCATAGAATGGAAGTGGCAAATATTCTAGACCTTACCTCCATTGTTGCTGAGTTTAATTTCAGTATTTAAGTCTAATGATACTTATTAGATATACAGGTGAAACTTGAAAAATTAGAATATCATACAAAAGTTCATTTATTTCAGTAAAGCAACTTAAAATGTGAAACTAATATACGAGATAAGACTCATTACATGCAAAGCAAGATAGTTCAAGGTGTGATTTGTCATAATTGTGATGATTATAGCGTACAGCTCATGAAAACCTCAAATCCACAATCTCAGAAAATTAGAATATTACATGCAATCAATAAAACAAGGATTGTACATAGAACAATTACTGCCACATTGAGGCAGTAATTGCTGCAAAAGGAGCCCAAACCAAGTACTGAGTATATATGCATGCTTATACTTTTCAGAGGTCCGATATTGTTCTATGTACAATCCTTGTTTTATTGATTGCATGTAATATTCTAATATTCTGAGATTGTGGATTTGCGGTTTTCATGAGCTGTATGCCATAATCATCACAATTATGAGAAATCACGGCTTGAACTATCTTGCTTTGCATGTAATGAATCTTATCCCATATATTAGTTTCACCTTTTAAGTTGCATTACTGAAATAAATGAACTTTTGCATGATATTCTAATTTTTCAAGTTTCACCTGTATATCAGGCATGTTTTCCTGCCAATTTTCTGTTTCTGTAGCAAGAGAGGATGAAAATTGGTGGCAGGAAAGAATGGTGACCTAAGCTTATTTTTAGCTTTTGATAATGTTGAATATGCTTAAGAGTTTCCAATTTTAGATGGAAATTACAATCTTTTGTTTAGCAGTCTTTGCGCTTACTGATCTTCTCTGATTCTCAAGGATAAAGTTGGTTAATAGAGAGGACAGAGAAGATCTATGTTTTTCTGAGAGTTCTAAAACTTGGGAAATTCAGTCATAGATGGGCAATTAGGTTGATCCACTTCTGTTACAGAAAAACTTAAGTAGTAATGCCCATTGTATTGTGTATATATTACTATCTTATGGACACATGCTGTTGTATACTAGGGAGACGTGGTATAGTGGAGATCTAGGAGTGGCCTGAAGTATCCTTTATATTTGCCTTTATATCTAGGGGAGTTGGAAATAGGCAACAATGGAGAGATTTTTATGGCAATGCACAGAATTTTGCAAGTTTAATGTGAATCCTGTACCAGTCCAATGCAGTTTAGTTCCTGGTAAGTTGTTTATAAATGTTACTCCCCCTCTGTTCACTAATGACTTTTTATAAAGATTTTCATGGAGTACATCTTGCAAAAAAATTGATGTTCAATGCAAACTAACTTTTTGCCGCTGATCACAATGTCAACTATTAAGCTGTACTAAGAATTCTTAAAATAGAACAGTTGAATATAAATTTATATAAATAAATAATAGTTATATATGTATATAGTATATTTTTGTGTCGGATTGGCACTGACATACAGTTCTTAGATTTCATGGTAGATGTTGACATAGTAGAACTTTCACTCATGTTTACATGTAAAAATGGATTTTAAGTAAATTCTCCCCCCTCCCCCCCATTAATGACATACTATGACATACTGTTCATATGAAGATCCAAATCAAATCTCTAACCTCTCCGGGAAGCCTTTCTCAATAAAACTTCTAGAGTATGACAGGTAATCAACACTGACCTAGAAAAAATAATTAGTACAGTATAAGGATATTTATTCTTATAATGTATGCTGTGGTATAAGAACATATAAATTGGATAAAAACTACAAAGATATTAGGAATCACACTATATTAATATATTTAATTTTTGTACATTATCATTCACAAAAATGTAATTCAGAAATGTAATTCTGTTTATAGTAACAAAATATAAAATGTAGCTGAAATATATATACTTTCTAGTGCTATAAATATTTGCTACAAAATATGGGATTAGTGATTGAAGAAGGTTTTTGTACTGTTTCTAAGAAAGAATTGCATTTGATTGTAGCTTTTCATATGTTCAGAAACAAGAACATCTAGATCTCTTCAAGTACCTATGATTCATTTACTCATTATCAATTTGTGATTTTTTTCAGTTGAAAGATAAGTCAAGAAGTCTGTTGGAATAAATATTTAATGTGTACCCCCTGTTGTTAAAAGCTAACTTTTAGCTTTTAAAAAGCTAACATTGGCTTCATTTCATTGTAATTTTTACAATGACAATAAAGATTATTATTATTATTATTATTATTATTATTATTATTATTATTATTATTATTATTATTATTATTATTATTATTTGCAACATGCAATAATTAGGAAATACAATGTACAATGATAGTTTGCTCTCTCAGTTTACCTGCAGAGGTGTGTGGATGAACAACCCAATGTTTGTTTTGTTTAAAAATTCTATTTTAAATAATGAAGTTAGGAATTCAATGCCAACAATATATTTTCAGATTTTGGGGGGTAGGGAGTTGTTAGGATATAAATAAATAAAAAGGAGATTCACTCTCATAACGTTAAACAAAGCATACATGCAGTTTCTGGTTTATTAAAGCATGCTTGCTGGCATAAGTAACCAAATAGTATGCTCACCAAACATGAGAACATGTTGTTTAAGTCAGAATAGCAGAAGAACATAGCTGCCTGTTTTAAGCTACAAGTAAAATGGCAGATTGTGACAAAATTGTGTTGGCCAATTTCAGACCACATTATCCTATATGTGCATCCTGTGGTATTTTAATTTGATAGAATGGAGGTGTGAATTATTTTAGAAGTAATTTCACCAAGGTTTCTAATTATGTTTTTCAAAAAAAGGCATTGTGATTTTATTATCCTATAATTCCTTTTTGTGTAACAGCCATTTGGGTAGCTACTGTATTTGTTTTTCTATAGAGAGAAAAAAGGTGTTTTCATAAATTATTGTAAAGTAAGTAATCTGTCCTGACTATTAATATTTAAAACAGAATTTGAAGATGAATGGATTCTATTTCATTAAGTGTTTTAAAAAATGTTTTAGACCTCTAGCTATTTGTTTTATTAAGATGGATTTCAGAAGACAATTAGACATGTACAGAGCTGTGTTTTGATTTTATTGTTGACATAGGAAAGAATGCAGAAAAGAATATCAAGGATGTTTATCTCTCTTCAGTCATTTTTATTATGCGTAAAGCGTAATTATGACCTTTAAAAAGAGAATGAGAAAGACTCTAGCACTATGACATATCCGTCAATCACTATTGATAATGTTATATTTCTAGGCTAATTAGTAGTGCAATATAAAGGTAAATTGATTAATCAGATTGACAAATTGTTGTAATTATTTCAGTTATTGAGTCATACTAAAATAGTTATATTTAGAATATATTTTAATTTTATGAAAATTAAATTAGTTTTCTTCATTAGGTCTAAATCATTTATGTTTTTGTATGCTTAATGGTACTGAAAATATATTTAGGCACACTCGTGTGGGAGAAATGTAGTAAATAAATAATTACTTTTTCTGTGGTTCCTGTGATTTGGAAAAAGTATACTTTTTGTTGTTAGAAAAATTAGAGATACCTGATCTTGTTTATTTTTAGACTTGATTAGACAAACAAGTTTAATTATCCTGTTTTATATAGCCCAAATACTTTTCTAGAGATGGTTGAGAACAGTATGTGATCTAGGTTTTTACTGTGCTATGATGTCACTGAATGTGTGCTAGTTTTACTTAATTAGTAAACAAACAACCAAACAACCAAAAAAGTAAAACAGCAAGAGTGGATCTGGAGAAATATAAGCAATGGTCTTTTGTATCCAGCAGCATTAGCTCTAAAACTGACCTTGCTAGTAAAGGAAGTGTTGGCAGGAATATATTTAACTGTTTAGTGGCAAAATCATCTTTCCGCTTGTGCAATGAATCTCTAAATCATCTAATTATATAACACTATGATTAAATTTAAAAACAACCCAATACAGAATAAGGCAGTGTTGCCAAGAAAACAATATTAAGGTATCCTTGAAACCACAAAAAGTCAAAGGGATTTTACACTTACCTTTTTAAAAAGATGGGGAAAGATCTGGAAATTGGCACTATATTTTTTCCCTTTTTTGGTTTATCTAGTTAAGTTGCTGCATCAACAAAACAATTTACTTTTGGCATAGTTCCTCATTATAAAGTATAAAATTTAGAATTACAATGAGTTGTATATTTGTTTAACACAAGTCTGTACTTACTGTTTGTTCATGAGCCCCTTGAGAATTGGATTTGGCTATGAAAATTGAATTATTTCTGTCAATATATTTAGAGCATGTAAATTATATGTGAATCTCATTTGTTATCATTAACATGCTATACATAGCCTAGGGCTGTTATTTTCAATTGAAAATACAGGGCAGATGGAATTAGAGTACATTGATTTCTTTTTTGGTAATCAAAGACAGCTTGCTTGAAGATTTGAATCATTAATAGAGAATGATTTAAATTTACACATTCTTCAAAACATTCCAAGAGAATCTTTACTTTATTTAGCTTATTGCATCTAATCTTCGGTCAACAACGTATAAGATGATTTATAAAAAATCTTAAAGCTATAAAAATAAATGATTAAAATCACTTTAATTACAGGTAGTGTTAATTATAGATAATCTATAACCCACCCACCCCAAAACAAAATAGATTTTTTAACTGTCTTTTGTTAAACAGTGGTAAATGCTTATTTATTACTTTAAAAACAATATCATACAGTTATCTTATGAAATTTTAAAGAAAAAATGCTATAGATTACAGTCCGACATCCACTAACTGGGAGCAAGCCCCTAGAAATTAATGGATTTCTAAGTAATCATGTATGGGATTGCTTTTCTGATCATACTCAAGGTCATTTGTATGGTGAGATAGACATCAAGGTGGCAGCTGATTAAGCAACTCTGTCTTGTGGTTCTAAAACACGGGTGTCAAACTCATGACGTCACATTGGCCTGTGCATGACGCATTTGGTCTGCAGGTTGCCAATTTGACACCCCTGCTCTAAAAGGTTGATCAACAAGTTTCATGGTAAGCTGGGTTTTCCTCATCAGGATAGATGAAAGAGACAGGGTCCTAATTTAGAAGGGTCGATTCATTAATATATTTACTAAATAAAGCATTTTCTTTATTTAGTAAAGCATTTTTATTGTTAATATATATACTTACTTTTTTCAATGTAGATATGTTTTACAGTTACATTGTTTTCATATTCTCTTTCTTTTATCTTTTTTATTCTAGCTACTATTTAAATTGTTTTCAGATAACTATTTTCACCATATAGCTGAAATTTTCACTCCATATTACATTTTTAAAACAAGCTATTAAATCAAGGGTTTTTAATATTTAAGTTAGTTTTGTCATCTATGTATGGAGATATTATCTGTTATCTCATAGCTGTGCTATTTTTGATGTCATGGAGGTTTCATGCGTCTCCTTCACATTCCACTACAGTTTGTTGAGTTCCGGATTTTTATGTGATTTAGAACTCTTAAATCACATAAAAAAATATGGCTTGCATAACAACGTGCTTTCTAAGTTAGAATTAATATAGAATTGATGGCAAAGCAATGGCAAAGTATTTTTAGCCCAGTCTGGCATTGGGAAAGCAGCACAAACCATACACTGAGTACACTCATGTGAAAGCTTAGAAAAGTTGGATAGTGATTCTGTATGGGAGATCAACATAGAATCTTTCTTTCATATCACTTGTAAGGATTGCAACTGGTTTGTTATTGTATATCTGACAGAGTGACTTATTGTACATTGATTCTTACATTGAATCTTCACTATACAAAGAACTAATCCAAGAATTGCTGCTGTAAAACAACATAATTTTGCATTATGTATATACACTCTTATATATCAATAATACTGCTTATAATCTTGAAATGATTTGGGAGTTAAATTTATAAACCTCTTTGCTTTGATATCCTAAAATATGATATAGTTATCAATTTTAATATCTATAAAAATAATTAATGAGCTTAAAACTCGACATACAAAGTATACTTTTTATTCTCATTTGAATATTATGAAGTTTTAAAAAACCATAATGTCTAATAATATTTGATATCTAATTGGTATCTGTATTTTATGTGCAGTGCTACACTTTTGGCTTTCTTGGTGGAGCTCCTTAAGAGTTCAGTAGCCATGCAAGAACAAATGCTGGGTGGAAAAGGATTTCTAGTGATTGGTTATCTTCTTGAAAAAGTAAGTGAAAAAGTAATATTGTAGGCATATCTGACTATTTTGATATAATTTATTTGACTTAATTCATGGTTGTACTATTTGAACATTATGCTAGCGTGCATTAATATCTCCCCTCCCTGGAACATAAAAATTCTTTCAAGAGGTTGGCCTCACTGATGTCATGTGAGAGTGAATATACATGTTTATTGAAATATCTGATTCTGCAGTTTCTAATCTGGTGCCTTAGCCACTTTTAATTAACATTTTTTTTCCAGCAAATGTGCCCCTTTGGATTTAGCTTAATAACTATGATTTTTAAACACAGGGCTTTTTGCTTAAAAAATTCCATAAACACTGTAAAAAACCAGGTCCAGTCATATTACTGCAATGACCTATGACTAAAATTTAGGTTCCAAATCAAGGACTTTCTGTAAACTAGCTTTAAAATTAAGGAATGGCTATAAGTATTCTTTCCAATCTTAGATAAATTATGCAAAGGAGAATTGGGGATCTCTCTATGTCTTTGTCTCTATTCATCTCCAGGATAACTTCCCCAGAATTGAGCAAACCAGGAATAAATTTTGTGTGTGGGCAGAGAAACCACAGAAAAACAGATCAAGTTTAAAAACATGCCTTAAGGAGCTGCAGAGAAAGGTTTCCCTAGTGTCATGATAGCGAACCTATGGCATGCATGCCAGAGGTGGCAAGCAGAGCTCTCTCTCTGGGCACATGTGCCATTGCCAGTTGCTCTTCCAGGTTCCAGTGTGCACATGTGTGCCGGCCAGCTGGTCTTTGTGTGAGCATGCGTGCCCGAAACCGGAAGACCAGCTGGCTAGCGTTCGCACGCGCACCGGGCAGCTGCTCTTCTGGTTTCCAGTGCTCTCCCATGCGCGTGCGTGCACATTCTGGTTTCGGCACTCTGTGCTGAAAAAGTTCACCAACACTGCTCTAGTACATTCCTATCGATGGCTTCATTCTAAGACTTGCTTATTTCCTTCTTCCATATCACATGATTATTATTGACAAGTTGAAAGAATTGTTCTGAATATTTCCCCATATTTCTTCCAGTGGTGGGTTTCAAATTTTTTAGAACCTACTCTGTAGGTGTGGCCTATTTTGTGGGCATGGCTTGGCCGTCATGTGACAGGGTGGGAGTGACCACCTTTTAAAATGTGGTGAAACTCATTTAACAACGCTCTTGCTTAGCAACCAAAATTTTGGACTCAATTGTGATGATAAATTCTTTCTTTCTTTCTTTCTTTCTTTCTTTCTTTCTTTCTTTCTTTCTTTCTTTCTTTCTTTCTTTCTTTCTTTCTTTCTTTCTTTCTTTCTTTCTTTCTTTCTTTCTTTCTTTCTTTCTTCCTTCCTTCCTTCCTTCCTTCCTTCCTTCCTTCCTTCCTTTCCTTTCCTTTCCTTTCCTTCCCGTTGGGTCACTGGCAGTGGCAGGCCAGATTTACTTCCAGGTACGCCGGTGGAACCCCCTTTCACCGGTTCTCTAAATTTCACCAACCAGCTCTCGTGAGTAGGTGCGAGCCTGCAGAAACCCACCACTGATTTCTTCAATAGTTATAACTATATTTCAGTTTATACACGTGCAGCAGTTGATTTATCAGCTGTACACCAACTGTTTCATAAAAACAATCCTTTTTCAGTTTTTTTGTCTTGGACATAATAATATGTTAACATTTTCCAGTCATCCAGAATTCACATAACAAGAGCTGTGCTGGAACAATTTCTGTCTTTTGCAAAATACCTTGATGGGCTTTCTCATGGAGCACCACTATTAAAGCAATTGTGCGACCATATCCTTTTTAATCCTGCTATTTGGATTCATACTCCTGCAAAGGTCAGTGGACCATGCATTTTTACTGCAGTATTAGTTGTAGTAAATAAACTAATACTGTAAAAATTTGCATTTTTAAATTAATAAAAACTAAATGTATTTTTAATGCTTTATTTGCATCTTGTAATTTTTCTTGTTTTATAATTAACTGTGTTTATTAATATAGTAATTATGGTAGACGTAGTAGTAGAAGGATATATATATTTAATAAATGAATTATTAATAAAAGTGTGGAATATGGAACTTTATTTTTATCAATCCTGGCAAAAATGAAATTGCTTGGAAGCTACAATCAGAAAGTAAACATGAAAATGTAAACACTAGACTATTTTTCCTACCTGACCTAACTCAACTGTTTAGATTAGTTGGAGCATCTTAACTTTTGGTTCCTTCTATTACTGGAAGTAGATCTTATTTTCCTTTCATATGAAATCTCTCTGGATAAAATAAGTTTGGCCTCACTCCGACTTCATGTGACAGTGGATATATATGTTTATTGAAATATTTGGTAACAATATTTTCTGGATAAAACGTTGTTCAAATACATTGTTCTATTCTTACAGTATATTTTGTTCTCAGTTCTTGTATAGCATTTTCCCATCATTTCTCACTTTTTAACATTTTCATTTTATTGTAATTGAGTTTATTATTTCATACTGACCTACCATGTTTATGTTATAAATATTGATAAGCTTTTATTATGTTATTATTTGTTTATTGTCAAATCTATAATTAAAACTTGGATAAATTAACATCATATGTTTTCATGACGTTCTTTAGGTTCAATTATCACTATATACCTACTTGTCTGCTGAATTCATTGGTACTGCTACTATCTACAATACAATACGTAGAGTAGGAACAGTATTACAACTAATGCACACACTAAAATATTACTACTGGGTGGCTAATCCTTCAGATAGCAGTGGAATTACTCCAAAAGGCTTGGGTAAGTGTAAGAAAAAAATGTATTGTTTTCATATGAATACTTATAAAACCCCTATTCACAAAATAAATGTGTCAAATTATTTGTGGAGCACTTTGAACAAAAAAAAAGTTTCTATCTGATAGTAAATTCTGTTGAATTCAATTGGATTTTCTTCTAATAGGCCAGGATATTGTTTTGCTATGTCTTTTCTAACAGATTGTTTAACAGACAATTTAATTTAGAGTCCTCTGCAATTGAAAAATATTAAATGAAACAAATGTTTTAAAATAATAAATGAACCTGTAATCAATAAATAAATACATTGTTAGCTTGATTTAAAAGTTGAAAGTTAGCTGCATACAATATTTTTTCCAATATATAACTAGTAAAATGTTGGTTGGTTAGTTAGATTTGTTTATTTGTTTGTTTGTTTGTTTATTTATTTATTTATTTATTTATTTATTTATTTATTTATTTATTTATTTATTTATTTATTTATTTATTTATTTATTTATTTATTGGATTTATACCCCGCCCTTCTCCAAATGGACTCGTTTGTTTGTTTGTTTGTTTATGTGCTGCATGAGCTGAAATTATGCATCTCTTTCTCATTTATTTTAGAAGGTCCTCGACCATCCCAGAAGGAAATCATATCTCTGAGAGCATTCATGCTTCTATTTTTGAAGCAGCTTATTTTGAAGGTAATTTAAGATTTAAAGATTAATGGGCATTGCCTAAAAAAAGGGAATCAGATTCGGGTTGTTCTTTGAGGTCTCTGTAAATAACATATATGAATTTTTTCTTTGATCTCTGTTCAGGAATCTAAAACTCAACAAATTAGTGTGAATTGCATGCATTCTATCATGACATCTTGTTTTTCTCACTTAGGTGTTCTTTACCTGCCATAGCAGCTGGCACATGGGAGCATTTACTGCATCTTTTTTCTGAGAGAATGAAATAGAATCTAAACTTGATCTTATTTATTATTCTATTTAGAACTTTTCTGTCTTTTCTATTTGTGTGTTTGTTTCTGTCTTGTCTTAATGAACTTAATTTTGATTTTTGCTTATATACATTAACATTTCTTTCTTTTTTGGGGGGGAGATGCTTTTGTATTTTATTATGCAAACCATTTGGAATCATTCTTCAGGGCATTACACATTTTTAAGAGGATATTCTTAAAACACTTATATATCTACAACCCAACTAATTCTATTATTGATTCTAAATATTGAATAATATGCTTCTCAGCTCTAGTTTATGACATCCTTTGGAATTCTCATTACACATATCTGTGCAGCTGCTAAGTTTTTGAACGATGATTTTTAAGAAAATGTAGCAAAGACTTAATCTCTATGCTTTTAACTTCTTGATACATAATCAAAGAAGAAAAGGGGAAAAATACCTGTAGTCCTTATTTATTAATGGGAATATTATTTCTATGAGATGCTACTAGACTTGCCTATCTCTGTCCAGTGTGGCTGTGGATTAATATAGAATTTGTTTAATTGTTGCTTCAGATTCTCTTCATCATTAAATTTCTCAGTAGAAACTGGTATATTCATTCTGCCAAGAGGATGTATGTACCAACCTGATTCCTACTGAAAAGAGACACACTTTCTCGATTTTCATGTCATCTTCATCAAAGGAAGATTTCGTATTCATTAGTATGAAGTTTGTGTTATGCATTTGAAACTATATAAAATGAATTCTGCTGTATTTGATACTATTAATGAACTTTATCTATATCTATATGCTGATTTGAATGTCAAAGTTTAGGTATTCCAGTCAAATTGTATCTTTCCACCAATTTCTAAGTGAACATAACTCACATATCTCTATGAAATATAAAATGTATAAATTTGAGCACAAATAGCAAATGTAGCATATTACAAAAATTTAGATGTCCGTCTAGTCAATATTTTGCAACACTTCCTTTCACAGAAATAAACATTTCCTGTAACCAGCTATGAATATTTATGTTAGTTCTTTTGGACATTTTCCCATACTTTTTCTTGCAGAAGTATTCCAACCTACATAATTCTTTTTAGGGTTCATTGCACGCACTGCATGTTTGAGTTGATGCTGTAAATTTTCAAGAATATTTGGGGGTGTGAAAGTCATTCCAAAATCTTAAATATTTCTTTCCTGATAAACATATCATAATTGTGCTGAATGTATGTTTTGTTTTGGTAAAATATCTAGTCAACTGAAATTCACATAAAGTGATTTGAAGCAGTCATGCAGTGAAATAGCCCTGCCTTTTTGTTATATGTAACTTTAACAGCTATATAGTTTTATATTGTGCAATTTGTAGGCTTAATTTCATACTCTTATAAATGTAGTAAACTATTGACTGTGGGCAAAACAACACTATAAAGTTAGATCCCATAGATGCAGTCTGCTTAATTGCAACTGTTTTCATATGCCCCCAAAACCTTTAACAAACCATTTGGCCACAAAAACACCATTAG
Organism: Rhabdophis nuchalis; assembly: GCA_039707465.1. Classification (NCBI taxonomy): domain Eukaryota; kingdom Metazoa; phylum Chordata; class Lepidosauria; order Squamata; family Natricidae; genus Rhabdophis; species Rhabdophis nuchalis. The sequence goes on along the minus strand of CM077649.1, from coordinate 40,584,039 downwards.
CCTGAAAAGATATCATAATTACAAAGAATCTGAAAAGAAAATAGTAAAAGAATGCGGTTTAGTTAATTTTTAACTACTCCGGGACCTACATGAAATTATTTGATTGCAAAAAAAGCAAATACCTATATAAAACTCATGCCTAGTATAATTTTTATTAAAAATCTAGAAGCTTCATTCTGCTATTAATCAGGAGCTGTATATCTTATGGTCTGATATTCTTATTCAAGTTGTTTATTCATTTCAATTCTATTTTTGTTCACATTCTTAAAATCAATACCATCTTAGTCAATGATTATAATTCAGGCACCAATCTTGCACTAAAAAAACTTTTCAGTTTAATATTTATAAGATGACAGTTAAGTTATGAAAATGTAAACACTGAAAATTTTTAAATGTAAAATTTAATGATTTATTAAATCAATTTCTGTAGGATCGAGGAGTTAAAGAAGATGAACTACAAAGTATTCTGAATTACTTACTCACTATGCATGAGGTAAGCTGGTAATATATGATATTGATTTTCTGGGATCTTTCAAGCCCAGAACCTGAATATAAATCCTTACACATAATGAAATATTAATTTAAAAAGTTCATAAAATAAATATTTCCTTAACATTATAATGTGTTACATAGGATGAAAATATTCACGATGTGCTTCAGTTGCTAGTGGCTTTAATGTCTGAACATCCAGCATCTATGATACCTGCCTTTGATCAAAGAAATGGAATACGGTAAGATTAAGTACAAACAATATTTCCATAACTCTCATTTTCTGGTAGATGAATAAATCAGACAATGACATTATGCTTATGAACAAGGGAGAGGATGTTGGCATTTAAAGTTACTATAATACATTGAAAATACAATTCCAAATTGAAAGAGAGGTCAGTATTTAAACAAAAACAATCCCTTGTTTTCTATTACTTTATTTTGTTTTTGACATAAATGGCAAAGTCTACTTTTTCAAAACATACAATACAATACAATAGCAGAGTTGGAAGAGACCTTGGAGGTCTTCTAGTCTAACCCCCTGCCTAGGCAGGAGCCCTATGCCATTTCAGACAAATGGCTATCCAACATTTTCTTAAAGACTTCCAGTGTTGGGGCATTTACAACTTCTGGAGGCAAGCGGTTCCGCTGATTAATTGTTCTAACATTGCAATGATCAGAATATTTAACATATCTGCTCATGTATTTCAAATTTTTAAAAATTCATAACAAAAACAACAACAGAATGTAAAATTTATACACTGCCTTACTCCCAATGACTCTGGACTTTCTTTTTGTAATGAATCAAATATGGTATACAAATTACAAACTTGCTACACAAAATAGAATTTAGATAGATGTTGAACTAGCTAGATCTTGTCGAATGAAGATTTTTTTAAAATTAAGAATATAATATTGATACATACATGTTCATCATACTATTGCCCTTAGGACTAAGCAACATTATGCAAAACACAGGACAAGAATAAAATGTAGTCAGCCCCCCCCCTCCTCCCCCAAAAAAGGAAAGTGATAAACTTTATCACTTGGTGCAGTTCAGCCTTCCTTTCTACCATACAAACCATGTAGTACTTTCTTCCTCCATTTGTATCTACACATTGATTTATACATTGGTTTTTGTTCATTAAACCATCCATGGCTTTCTCATACTTCATCACCATCACAACCCATTAATTTTTCATTATATATTTATTTTGCAATTTGGTCCTTGTTCGTTTTTTCTATATGAACAAATCATAAATATGGATTGGTCACCCTCAAAGAAGGGACTATTGGTCACCCTCAGAGAAGGGACTATGTGTCCTGCCCCATACATCCCTTCGTCTGATCCGCTCCCACAGAGAGGGTCTTCTCCGGGTGCCGTCGGCGGGGCAATGCCGGTTGGCGACACCCAGGGGAAGGGCCTTCTCTGTGGCGGGCCCGGCCCTCTGGAACGACCTACCCCCTGACCTTCCCACTATCTCGGACCTCCGCCTCTTCCGCCAACGTCTTAAGACGTATTTATTCCAACAAGCCGGCCTAGGATAGCCCCCCGTTTCTGACTTTTTAAAAATAAATTATAATTTGGTAAGGTTTTAACATGGGTTTTAGCACGGGTTTAATTAATTTAATATATTTTAATTGATATATATATTGTATTTTGTGGTTTTAAATAATGCCTGTGCGCCGCCCTGGGTCCTAACAAGGAGAAGGGCGGGGTATAAATTTAATAAAATAAAAATAAATAAATAGATAGTGCCTTAGACATGAAAGTCAGCTGGGTGACTTTGGACCACTCACTCAGCCCAATTCACTTCTCAGGCCTGTTCATGTTGGGAGAATAGGAGGAGTATAAAGTAATACAGGCAGGCTTTAAAAACTCAAATAAATCAAACTTGTAGGAGTAATGCATTTGTCTATGCATGTACTGTAGGCTGTATTCTCTGGAATTTTTGTATGACATACTAATACAAACTTTTGTAAATTTAAATAAAGCTATCTTCATTTATCCTGCTTGTTTTAAGAAACAGTACAGATTTTGGATGTAGAAAAGGGTTGCCCTAAAACACATTTCCCAGTTTGGTGGATAATGAACCAGTTTTAGAAGAATTCTGTCATCTGCAGTTATCTTGACAATTCTCTGTCATAATACCTTTGACTGAACATCATACCACTTGCTGGTTTAGAAATAAAACAAATGGGCATATTTATAATCTTGAGAGATATTTTAAGTTGCTTATGGGTAAGCAGTTTGCTTATGCATAAAGTGAATGCTTGGTCATGATCAATCATAAAATATCCACTTATTATATACTTAAAATTGCCAATTTACATCATCTGAGTTCCTTGTACCACCTCTAGGCTATCTCTGTGTCATAGATTTGGTCATTCATACTTCTTTTTTCTGTTCAGATAGTTATATATTTCTGTGGAACCCATGTGACTTCATAGCAGTGATTGTATATATTTTGAAAACAATTTGGAAAAACTGAGCCCTGCCACTCTCTGTGATGCACTGAAGCAGTCAGCCATTTTTAGGCTTCTATATGAACTTGCGGTAAAAGTGCATATACAAGTCATATTGGTGTCCAAAGGCTCCATATTGCCTGCATGCTGTGTCCAGGGACTAGTCTACTAGTACATCATATGGTTCAGGTAAAAAGGAGAATAGTTGCATCCATTATTAGTTGGATAATAATGTAGCCTCCAATTCTTTCACTTGGTAATTTCATGTAAATATTAAAAGGGATTATCAGACAGAGATGCAGATATTCCGCAAATTAAAACATACAGTACATAGGCCAAAAGCAGCATTTTGAATATAAGCAGAACAAGCAGAATAGCTTGATTTTGTTTTACCATTTTAAGGAGTTTTGCTTACACTCTTCTTATATTTCTTTCCTTCAGGGTAATATATAAACTATTAGCTTCAAAAAGTGAAAGTATTTGGGTTCAGGCTCTGAAGGTGCTAGGATATTTTCTCAAACATCTGGGTCATAAGTAAGTAATGTGTTCCAGTTTCTAATATGATATTTCAAACCCTCTTACTTGTTTAGTTACATAATTGCCTTTTTATTTTTTCCTTTTTGCTTATTAAACAGATTGCAGAAAACTGGAGCTAGATTTGTTCATACTTTGAGGTATCCATTGAAATCAGGATTGTTATGCTTAATTTGTCCCATTGCTTTCAATGAGCATTATTAAATTATTATACCTAGTTTCTCCAAACTAGAATATTTATTTCTTTTTATTTAGTAATTTGACTAAGGTTAATGGGGTAGAGACAAGAGCCCCACCCCTATCTTGCTCATCCTTTAACTTTTAGATTTCTACCTAATTCTCTTAATTGTTTTGTATTGCCTTTTAAAAACCTTTTTATTACATTGTAAGCCACCAAGAGTCTCTGTATCAGTGAGATGGATGGCATAAAAATTTAATTAATAAAAAAATAAATTAATTGATTATTTTATGAGTCCTATTTATTTCATTTATTTCCCAAAGATGTGATCACAATTTTTTTTATTCAAAATACTTCAGTAGCTGTGATCTAACAATGTATGTATTAAAATTATGTAGTGGAATAGTCAGATTCTTAAATAATTTGTCTGTATAGTTATGAAAAAAACAGATATATCATTTCAATATATATGTTAAAGATATATGCATAAAAATATACTGTATCATGTGTAATTGGAATCTCACAAGATTGAAAGATTCTTCAGAATATTAATTGTTATCTTTTGTCAGGGAAATCTGCTTAAATTTTTGTGCATTCCATACTTTTGTCCTTCAGGCGAAAAGTTGAAATCATGCATACACATAGTCTATTTACTCTTCTTGGAGAGAGGTTAATGTTACATACCAATACTTTGACGATTACAACCTACAACACACTGTATGAGGTATATTATATTAATTTCTTTATTGAAATACCCTTTGTGAAACTATTGTTTTAAAAGGTTTTTGCATTAATTAGTAGATTCAGTCTGTTGATAATCACCATTAAAATATTTATTTATTTCTATTAATTATTAATTTACATTACTATTACATTGTGGCATGAATAAAACCTTTTCTCTGTGGTTGTTTTCAATGTGTAACATTTTTAAAGTAACAGACTATTCCTTATCTATTTATTATTCTGTGATTTTGTTTTATAAATATAATGACTTTTGAACGTTTCGATCCTGAAAGAAGCAACATAGGTATCTCAGTTTTGGAGCCATTCTGAGTGTTGTGAAAGTAGACCAACCCTAGGTTTGGCTCGGTTGAACCAGTTCTGGCATATTTGAAATAACTTATTCTGAGGTTATCCTGTCCCAGGGGTCTGCAAAGTTGGCTCTTTTAAGACTGGTGGACTTCAACTTCCAGAATTCCCCCAGCCAGCCTAGCTGGCTGGGGAATTCTGGGAGTTGAAGTCCACCAGTCTTAAAAGAGCCAGCTTTGCAGACCCCTGTCCTGGCCCATTTCAGACCATTTCTAGAATACTCAGAATGGTTTTTCCAAATCCAAAACAGAAGGGTTGCACTGCTGCTTTCTTAAATTCATAATAGCATGAAATTAATAATGATGGTAGAACAATTCAGTTGTATCTGCTAAATGGGTATAAGCAATTGAAATATGGTTATGTTTTAGAATCCACTTTAAAATGTATGTCCTGAGAGAATTTTTTTTTTCAAGGCTAACAAAGGTGGGGCATAATTTGAAATAATAATTAAAAAGTTAAGAATTGTATGAGTTGGGAGAAAAATATGTTAAAATAAAAATTTGTGCAATTTATACATGCATGTATCATTTACTGGGGAAATAAAATGGGACAAAAATAAGGAGTAGAAATATAATTAATGAATTGTAACTTTACTTTAAATATGACATAATGAATAAGACTGTCAGTATATGATATGCAGTACTGAAGACAGTATCTTTGGAATGAGCTGTGGTGGTACAGTGATTAGAGTGCAGTACTGCAGGCTACTTCTGCTGACTGCCGGCTGACTGCAATTTGGCAGTTCAAATCTAACCAGGCTCAAGGTTAACTCAGCCTTCCATCCTTCCAAGGTGGGTAAACTGTGGACCCAAATTGTTGGGGGAAATATGCTGACTCTGTAAACTGCTTAGAGAGGGCTGTAAAGCGGTATACAAGTCTAAGCGCTATTGCTATTTCACTAATTATTTTTTTTTGAAAACCTAAGAGTGGAGTGAATGGAGTAATTTTTCTGTTATAGATCTTGACTGAACAAGTCTGCACACAGGTTGTTCATAAACCACATCCAGAACCAGATTCTACTGTGAAAATTCAAAATCCAAGTAAGAATTTATCTTTTTAATTTTGAGAAATGGTTGTGATACATTTCAAAGTTTTTACCAGCTCAAATGAATACCACAGTATTGACAATTCACTGGTTCTATCATACTACAAAGTATTTGTTTTTTGGCTCTGAATTGCTATTGATTGAATGTAAGATGGTAACTAGTCTGTATTGGCATTCATGGGTGGAGAGAGGGCAAGAGGAAGCAGAAAGAACGTTACAGCCTATATACAAAAGAAGCAGAGCTACCATAATCCTGCTTTTCTTATTTTGGCAAAAGCAGGGAACTTTTGTACTGTAGTTGAGGATTTCTCATTTGTTTGTTTTTGTTTTCTGTATCTCTTCACCTCATGTAAACGTTTTCAAGAGGTCTGTGAAAGCACAAAAAAGAGCAAGACTACACAGACAAGATGAAGATTCTTCCTTTTATTGATATATTCTGATACTGTACAATATTGCCTTTTATTCAGAGGCAATAGATGGAAGGAAAGGATAAACCAACACGATGCAGAGATTTCTATGAACTTTGAACTATGACTGATATAAGTCAAAGTAAAGAAGGGTCTGGAGGTTATATGGTTCTGAATGGGGCACAATAGCTTCTGACTCAATCCAAACAAAATGTAGCAGCTTTTGAGTATTTTGTCCATCTGGGAACAAAGTTCTATCTTTGGTACTGGATGAGGAAACATTGCCCTAGTGTACAGTCTGGCGATCCACTTAAGTTTGCATATCCTGCTTGAAGAGCAGGTGGCAGCCATGGCTAGGAGAGTTTATGTGCTATTTGTGGTCATTCCTGGACCTTTGCTTATAGTCACTCATGCTTTGTTACCAATTGTAAGGATTACTGCAACATGCTCTACATGCAGCTTGCCCTTGAAGAACATTCAGAAAGATCAATTGGTGCAAAAAACAGCTGCATGGGTAGTTTATGATGCTAATTATATGGCACATGTAACTTCACTACTGTGGGAGTTGCATTGATTGCCATGTGTTTGCAGGTGCAATTCAAGATGTTGGTTGTCATATTGAAAACCCTACATAGCTTGGACCAGGTTACCTAAGAGATCATCTTCTCCTAATAGTTTCTATCCATCCAGTTTGATTTAGCTGATTGTGGATGCTACAGGTTCCATCAAGCAAGGGATGTTGGATGGAGAGCATCTTTGTAGCTCAGGATGGCCTGACCCTATTAGACTTTCATAAGCCTTTAAAAATTCACCTGGCTATGTTCCCAACCCTGAGGTCCTGAATGTGTTAGGGGCCCTGTTACCTGATTGCACTGTTAATTTTTGTATATTTATTATAATATTTTTCAGTTGCCTATATGTATACTTTATAATTGTTTCTGTGTTTTTCTGATTTTAATTATTGTGATATTGTTTGTTGCCCTGTGAATTGGACATAAAATAAATTAATTATATTTGATATATTGTAGCTTTTTCTACTCTGTTCCTTTGAAGAAGGACTGTTTTTTTTAAATTTAAAAATCACTGTTAATATAATTATAATAGACAACACCATGTTTGCAGTGTTTCAATGATTAAAATAAGTGTAAACTATATATTTGCTCTTTTAAAGTGATCCTGAAAGTGGTGGCCACATTATTAAAGAATTCTGCACCAAGTACAGAACTCATGGAGGTTCGGCGTTTATTTTTATCAGATATGATCAAACTTTTCAGTAATAGCCGTGAAAATAGAAGGTATGTAAAGAATTGTCTCATTCAGTTATGCAGCTATTCTTATGCAAACATTACAAAATAAGAAAATGTTTTGTGTGATTATCCTCACATATTCGTATACATATTAGGAGGAAAATAATTTTCATCTTTTTGTTTCTGTTTTGCATCATAAGGTAAAGTAGTCAGGGTACCCCTCCACAAGGCACCCTGGGGTTTTATTCATGCTGAGGCCCAGCATATGCGAAGCATATGAGTAGTGCTTTTGATGCCAATGCCAAAGCTACATTCCTAAACTTTGCATCATCTGGATGTGTTTGATTTTGAATAAGATAGATAATATCTTGGAGATAGATAGATAGATAGATAGATAGATAGATAGATAGATAGATAGATAGATAGATAGATAGATAGATAGATAGATAGATAGATAGATAGATAGATATAGATATAGATATAGATATAGATATAGATATAGATATAGATATATTTGATCTGCCATTTAGAGATATCACTTCTAAGGATGTTATAACTATATGTCCATATTGCCCATTTGGGCACAGATTTTTACTAAATCGTCCTTCCTCACACTTTTTAAAATTTATTCCTGAATAATTTTTCTTAATGTATCATTTCCTGTTTTCTTGATGTGAAAAGTTAAGTTAAAAATAGATAGCCTACATTAATTGCTGTTAAGTTAAATGATGTCTCTTTTCATCCAGTATTCTGAATCCTGATCCCATTACTGGGGGTTATAATTGTAACACAATTTTAAACATTGTTTTCTTCTGGTTCTGAAGGTGTAATGAATATATATTGTTTACATTATTTATTTTCTCACACTTTTAAAAAAAATTAACATTTAGAATGGAAGCCTCTGTTTTTCTTATCTGTATATATAATTAAACAGTTCAAGAGCGGTGGAATCTTACTATAACTATTTTATTTTAGGTGCTTACTTCAGTGTTCAGTATGGCAAGATTGGATGTTTTCTTTGGGATATATTAATCCTAAGAACTCTGAAGAACAGAAAATTACTGAGATGGTGTATAACATCTTTCGTATTCTTTTATATCATGCAATAAAATATGAATGGGGAGGATGGAGAGTCTGGGTTGATACACTTTCCATAGCCCATTCAAAGGTAAGAATCCCATATTTGGTTTATATTATGACATAGATAAATTGTAGTACCATCTTGTGGTCACCATGCAAAATGGCATATTATGATTGTTTCTGAATTATTACTTTTTCAGTTACATTATTTGGTTAAATTGCTGTTTTGCTTTTTTCTGACATTGAATTAGCATTATTATTTTTTCTGACTTTATGCTTTGCTTGCATTAAGGTTACCTATGAAGCTCACAAGGAGTACCTAGCAAAAATGTATGAGGAATACCAAAGACAGGAAGAGGAAAATATCAAGAAGGGGAAAAAAGGGAATGTGAGCACTATCTCAGGCCTTTCAGCTCAGACAACTGGAGCAAAAGGTGCAATGGAAATTCGTGAAATTGAAGATCTTTCGCAAAGCCAAAGTCCAGAAAGTGAAACAGACTACCCAGTCAGCACAGATACCAGAGATTTACTCATAGCAACAAAAGTATGTGATGATGTGCTTGGAAATGCAGATAGACCCGGGAGTGGTGTACATGTAGAGGTTCATGATCTGTTAGTTGATATAAAAGCAGAAAAGGTGGAAGCCACAGAAGTAAAGTTGGATGATATGGATCTCTCACCGGAGACTTTGGTAACCAGAGAAAATGGTACCCTTGTGGAAGTAGAATCTTTATTAGACAATGTATATAGTGCTGCAGTTGAAAAACTTCAGAACAATGTTCATGGGAGTGTTGGCATAATTAAGAAAAGTGAAGAGAAGGACAACGGTCCCTTAATTACACTTGCTGATGATAAAGATGAACCTTCTCATAACAGCACCTCATTTCTCTTTGATAAAATATCTAGCCAAGAAGAGAAGCTGCTCCCTGAACTGTCTAGCAATCACATCACTATTGCCAATATTCAAGAGACTCAAATTCATCTTGGTGTGAATAATGACCTTGGGCTTCTTTCTCATATGTCTAGCAGTACTGATATAGCATGTGGTTCAAGCATAATAGAAGACAAGGAATTTAAAATTCATACTTCTGTTGATACAATTGATTCACTATCTGAAAGAGACTTGGCTTCATCCTCTAAAGGATTAGAATATACTGAAATGGCAGCTACAACACTTGAAACTGAGTCTTCTGGGAAAACTGTATCAAATGTGGATGGGAGTATCATATCAGATACAGAAAGGTCTGATGATGGAAAAGAAGTAGGGAAGGAAATAAGAAAAATACAGACAACGACTACAACCCAAGTAAGTTTTCAATATGTAATTTTATAAAAGGTATTGTACTGTTAAACATGTATAATAATACTTTATCAATTAACCACTAGGCCAGGCCAGAATATAAAAATAATAATTTCAATAATAATAAATAATAAAAAATAATATTCAATAATAAATTCAAAGGCAAAAATTCAACATGTTACCACCAACAGCAAATGTCGCCTCTGTAATGAGAAAGATGAGACAGTCAAACACCTGATCAGTGGGGCCAGCAAAATTTTACAGACTGACTACTTACAACGCCATGACCGCGTTGCTAAGATCATTCACTGGAAATTGTGCCAGAAGTTTGGATTTGAGTACAGCAAAAACCACTGGGAACATCAGGTTGAGAAAGTTTTAGAGAATGAGAAAGTCAAGATCTTGTGGGACTTCAGAATTCAGACTGACAGGCACTTGGCCTACAACACACCTGACATAACAATAGTTGAAAAGAAAAAAAGTCTGGTTCATTGAAATTGCAATACCTGGTGATGCACGAATTGAAAATAAGCAGCAAGAAAAAATCACAAAGTACCGGGACTTGCAAATTGAAGTTGAGCGACTGTGGAAAAAGAAATCGTGTGTTGTCCCGATTGTAATTGGAGCCCTTGGAGCAATACCTAAAGGGCTACCTCGCTGTTTAAAAATTCTAAATTTACCGGACTTGAACATTCTGATTCTACAAAAAAACCACCCTACGTGGAACAGCTTATATCCTCCGACATTACCTTAATAGTTCCTAGGTCCTTGATTAGGACTCGAGCTGTTGAGCTACCAACCAGCCCCAAAGGCTGTGAATCTCACCAAATATTAACCACATAATAATAATAATAATAATAATAATAATAATAATAATAATAATAATAATAATAATAATACCACCACCACCATATGGTACAGTAAAAGAAGTAAAATACAATGTACATCATAGTTGTGTATCACTTCCTATAATTTATCCCAATCAAATCCACACATTCTGTTGTTTTGTCCAAATAAAAGGCCATACTATATATAATTTTGAATTCTGACTACACATCAAATGACATATACTGTACATTAAAATGACATAATATAGGGATGACAATAGGCCATTCATCTAGTCAATGACACTGATCTCTCTCTTTATATAATTGATACTTAGGTAACGTGTGTTATATTCCTCTATCTCTGGGGCTCTGCTAATAAAAGTATGTCCATCATAAGGATTTGGTTAAACATTCTATATTTATCTACTCTGTCTGGCTGCTTTGAGTAACTGCCCCCCCCCCCAAAGGTTTGGGCATTTTTGTGTTTAAATATTTAGCAATTTGGAAGGTGGTTTATCCATTTCAATGTGCCAGCCTTATTGTGGGAGCTTTATCTCTCTGAGCTTCAATATCTAAATTTGTTAGATCTTCTAAACTTGCTTTCCAGAGACAGTTGGATAAGACAGGGAGACCACAGCTGATGATATAACTTACCAGTTTTATAATTTAAAAGATCTGTAATTAAGATTTTGTCTTTTCTAAATATGGAATTTTACATATCTGTTAGTTTTTATTAAACATATGTGTTGCATAGTACTAAAACAGTATGTATATTTAAATAATTTATCTAGACATCTTTTTTTCAAATTATTTTTTATGATGTGTTCTCTATAAATCTCTTTGTTGTTATTGCAACAGATAAACCAACATGACACACACCCTCATTTCAAATGAAAAGAAAAACTCGCTGTGTAAAAGTTTCTTAGTACAATAATTAAAACTGTTTTTCCTGAACTGAATGAGAACCTTGATTTAAAAATTTAAATGATAATGACATTACATATAACATGGCAACTTAATTTTTAAACAAAAATTTAAGAAAACGCTTAACTGCTTCAGAATATCAATTATCATTTGTTATAAAATATACTGCATGAGAAATAAAATGCAGAAGATTCATATATAAAATATATACCAGTGGTGGGTTGCAGGCGGTATGCCCCGGTACGGGTGTACCGGAGCCAGCCCGGAGCACCGGATATCATTCAGATATCATTCAGATATCATTCAACCCACCCACCCAAGCTCCTTACCTGTCCTTGAAGGCTTCCGTGCCTCCGCGCCCGTGCATGGCACGTATTGCGCATGTGCGATGCTCCGCTGAGCAGCTGGAGTGTCGTGGAGGTTTGCGGAAGCCTTGCTGACAGGTAGGATGCATGCGCGCATGTGGGTGACGCTGGGGCCGTTTCAACTGTATCGGTTGGAACGGAATCTGGAACCCACCACTGATATATACCTATATTTATTTATCCCCCTATCTAGCTATATGGGTAAATTCAAAAAAGTTCAGGTGGCTTATGTTCGCTCTCCAATGATTGTGGCTCATGCTTCTTTTCTATGTAACAAGGTCATTGCTTAAATTTTGGAGTAACAGGTGGATAAATCTTAATGAAATCTACAGTGCCTACACTTATTCATGTAGCAAATCCTATCAACCTTGTAATTACTAAAATATTTTATTGATATTTCATGTAATATATAAGATGAGCAGCTGTGATTTCTCATCAGCACTTCATTTACACAAAGTTTCCTCTGTTCAGACTTCTCTTTTAACTGAAGAACATTTTTTATGTTAGGTTTCTTCAGGACTTAGCTTTGGCTCGAGTGCAGAGAATTTAGTGATGCTGTTCCACTTGACTGGAATGTTCCCATATACTGTTTATTGATTCATTATCTCTCCCTTTTTCTTGATGTTTAAGGGCACCCATAGCATTTCAACTTCTATCTTCTCTTCAGAACAAAACCCTATGAGTTAGAGTGGGCATAAAGTAATTCAGTGAAATTTTTACTGCTGAGGGTGGATTTGAATCTGGAATTTAGCAATCCTAATCTTTATTTTTTTTATCACAACATACTGTCTTCTCACACCTCTTGGAGCTTTGGGGACTTGTATGAAGATGTAATTGATAGAGTGCAATCTAAATAATGGGGTAGAACTTGGCAGCCAATGAGTCAACACTGTTTTTCAATAACAGATGCATGATATCATTAATGGTTGTGCAAGCAGAATTGCCCACAATGGGTCCTGGAGATAAAACAAAGGGGACCCAATGTCAGTTTGTTTCCAGTTTCTAGCCAATGAGTCACAACCACTAGTTTAAAGTCCCAGAATTTTGCACATGCAATAGAGATTTATTTGGAAGTTTTTTGTATAAATTTCTGTCATACTTTTTAAATGGATAGATTATCTGTCATCAACTTTGTCTACTCTTAGCAACCACATAAGTACATTTTTCCAAGGCAGTCTGTCTTTAATCTAGTCTTTCAGATCTTCCAATAGTGTAACATTTAATCATTATACCATCCACCTGCTTACTGGTTGTTGTGTTTCTTCTTGCTTTTCAAGTATGCTGGGCTTCTCAAGAGAGCAAGGTCTCTGCATAATGTGTTCAAAATATGGCCACATTTGATTCTGGTCAAATTACCATATTTGTGCCTCAAGTGAAAATTCTGGATTTGTTTTATAATAATAATAATAATAATTTAATACTTATAAACCGCTCCCTCTCCCCATGGGGACTCGGGGCGGTGCACAGGTAGAATAAAAACAATAAATACATACAAACATTTCTTAAAAACAAATTAAACCTAACCTGCGCTAAAATTTTCCATTAAAACTGAACTATACTAAAACTACCCAGTAAAACCCCAAAGACAGAGAGACTATCCTAGGCCGGCCAGACAGAAAAGATGAGTTTTTAATTTAAGACGGAAGGAGCGGAGCTCTGTGGTCGTCCTAATATCGGGGGGAAGGTCGTTCCAGAGGGCCGGGCCCGCCACAGAGATAGCCCTTCCCCTGGGTGTCGCCCGCTGACAGTGTCTAGTGGACGGCACCCGGAGAAGTCCCTCTCTGTGGGAGCGAATCGGCCGTGAGGATGTATGAGGCAGGATCCGATCCTGCAGGTAGCTAGGTCCCGAGCCATGGAGCGCTTTAAAGATGATAATTAACACCTTGAAGCGCACCCGAAAGATGACAGGCAGCCAGTGCAGCTCGCGCAAGAGCGGTGTTACATGGGTGAACCTGGCGGTTCCCATAATTGCTCGCGCGGCTGCATTCTGGACTAGCTGAAGCCTTCGGGTGCACCTCAAGGGGAGCCCCATGTAGAGAGAGTTACAATAGTCCAGTCGGGATGTCACGAGCGCATGAGTGACTGTGCGAAGGGCGTCCCGATCCAATAGGGGGCGCAATTGGCGAACCAGGCGAACCTGGTAAAACGCCCTCCTGGCCACGGCTGTCACTTGATCTTCCATGGACAGCCGGGCATCCAGGAGGACACCCAAATTGCGCGCCCCATCCACAGGGGCAAGATGTTCGCCCCCTATGGCCAGCGATGGAGTGAGCTGGTTGAATCGGGCAGCCGGAAACCACAGCCACTCGGTCTTGGTCGGGTTGAGCCTGAGTCCGTTACTTCCCATCCAGATCCGCACGGCTTCCAGGCACTGGCACATCACCGCTACGGCATCGTTATAAATTATAATTTGGGAAGGTTTTTAACATGGGTTTTAGCACGGGTTAATCTAATTTAATATATTTTAAATTGATATTTATTGTATTTTTGTGGTTTTAATAATGCCTGTGCGCCGCCCTGGGTCCTAACAAGGAGAAGGGTGGGGTATAAATTTAATAAAAATAAATAAATAAATAGATATATACAACTGAGTGTCATCAGCGTATAGATGGTACTCTACCCCAAAACCACGGATGATCTCACCCAGCGGCTTCATGTATGTGTTAAACAGGAGAGGTGAGAGGACCGACCCCTGAGGCACCCCACATGTGAGTGGTCTCGAGGTCGACCTCTGCCCCCCTGCCAACACAAATTGCGATCGGCCAGAGAGGTAGGAGGAGAACCACCGTAAAACGGTGCCTCCCACCCCCAACCCCCCCAGCCGATGCAATAGGATACCATGGTCGATGGTATCGAAAGCCGCCGAGAGGTCTAATAGGACCAGGATGGAGGAACAACCCCCATCTCTGGCCCTCCAGAGATCATCAACCAACGCGACCAATGCCGTCTCGGTGCTATGCCCGGGCCGAAAGCCAGACTGGCGCGGATCTAGATAGCCAACTTCCTCCAGGTGACGGGGAAACTGTTGTGCCACCACACTCTCAACAACCTTCGCCAAAAAGGGAAGGTTGGAGACTGGACGGTAGTTGTTTAAAAGAGCTGGATCCAAAGAGGGCTTCTTAAGGAGGGGCCTCACCATAGCTTCTTTTAGGGAAGCAGGCAAGGAACCCTCACTTAAGGATGCGTTGACAACCTCTTGGAGCCAGCCTCGTGTCACCTCCCAGGATGCCAGTACAAGCCAGGAGGGACACGGGTCCAATAAACCCGTGGTGGCTCGCAGTCGCCCACGTAGCCTGTCCATATCTTCGGAAGCAACGGAGTCAAACTCCTCCCAAACAAGATCTGTCTCGTGGCATCTCACTGGGCCATCAATGGAGGGTAGCCCGCTCTGTATCTGAGCGGTTTTGATCTTCTTCCATCATGGCATCCTAAATCCTGACATCCAATCCTATAAGGCAGAAGCGATCCACCATTTCAATATATTCCTTGTCAATTCTAAGTCTGATTGCTGTATTTATTGTCATTAATTTATGTATATTTACTTCCCCCCTCCCATTAGCTATTTGACCTTCATGTCTAGAGACTGCAGATCATTTTAATTTTTCAGCTAACAGAGTAATGTTGTCAGCATAGTGCAGTTTATTGAGGTTTCTCACTCCCATTTTATTAAAAAATAATGTATTGTAAACAAATATCTGACCAAAAAGAATCTGCCATTCATAAATCTGAAGATCCGTAGGTAGTTTAATGCTTCAGCAAAGAAAGCATACTGGCATACTGTATACTTCCCTATAAAAACATCATGTGATTCACTAGTCTTTAAAAGGCTAATGTGGGTAAAATGAACTTTGATCAGAAATATGTGACATGAGCTACGTAGGTTATATTAAACAAGCTGTATTTTCTCAGCATCAGTCTACATCTGCAGTACATTGTTCATAATATGTGATGGAACATTACAAATAAATAAAGTATTGCATATGATAAGTGCTGCATTTTGTTTGACAATTGAAATTACTATATCAATACCAATGTTATTATTGATTCCCCTCTACATTAAGTGAAGTGGTTATTTGACTTCAGTAAACACTGGAAACTAAAGATCTGTTGTACCTTAAAAAGAAAAAAGAGCCATAGTGGTTTGTATAATTTAAGGAGGTAGCCTAGAAACCAGGAGACTCTGGCTTCCAGTCCCGGCATGAAAAACTGGGTGGGTGATTTTGGGCCACTCACTCTATCTCAGCCCAATTCATTTCACAGGTTTGTTGTTGTGAGGGAAATAGGAGGAGGAAGGTGCATGAAGTATGGTTGCTGCTTTGTTGTATATGGGGAAAAATCTTTAAAAAATATTCATGTATTAACAAGCGAGGATCAAAATAAACATAATGAACAGTAGCCCATAAAAAAGAACAGATTTATCTGTCTTGCTAGGCCCTATAAATAATCTCCTTTGCTGGCATTTTAATATGTGATTTTAAGGATTTTAATACTGAAGAATGGAGTTTGGCTAAACTGACCTTTAATTTGACCTTTCAGATTTAAACAAACAGCTCAATGTTTGACAATTCAGAAGGAACACTAACTTTCTGGGGAAGAAGGGGCACAGCATGATTAATATTTGTTTGTTGTGAAAATTCCCACTTTAAACAATCAGAGTGGAAATAAATACAACAAAGTAACTTCACTGATCACTGGGATTTTAGTCCCCAGAATGAAAAAGACCCATAAACTAATCAAGGTTAGGATTACATGCCTACACAAATATTATATAGGAATGATAGATAAACCAATGTAAATTCTATCTTTATAGTTGTAAGTGTAACACTTTATAATACTATGGGATGCTTCTGCTATTGTCTGATCCCTTTAAATTCTACATTCCTATAAAGGTATGAAATCCTCCCTCTTTTTCCTACCTTCAAACATAAACAGTGTCTATTGTACTCAATAATAATAATAATAATAATAATAATAATTTTATTTATAACCCGCTCTCTCTCCCCGAAGGGACTCGAGGCGGGGCACAGGGAAATTAAAACAATAAAAACAACAAAATACAAAAATAAGAACAATAAATATAAGATAAAAACAAATTAAACAGTTAACCCTGTGCTAAAATCCCCCAATTAATTACTAAAAATTCACCCTAACCATAAAAGAGACTACCCTAGGCCGGCTAAGTGAAAAAGATGTGTTTTTAATTTTAGGTGGAAGGAGCGGAGGTCCGTGGTTGTTCTAATGTCGGGGGGAAGGTCGTTCCAGAGGGCTGGGCCCGCCACAGAGAAGGCCCTTCCCTGGGCGTCGCCCGCTGACAAAGTCTAGTGGACGGCACCCGGAGAAGTCCCTCTCTATGGGAGCGGATCGGCCGTGAGGTTGTATGGGGCAGGATCCGATCCCGCAAATAGCTCAAGTATCAGGGACAGGGCAACATACTGTTTTTAGATCTCAATCCCTTACATCAGGATGATTCAGTTCTTCTGCTTTAATACATATTACTCAATCATAAGTAAGGGGTAGAACATTGATTGTTCCTCACAATTTAAATACTTTATTTGCGTGCTATTTCTGAAGGCTCTGCTAATGATATTGTCGTATAAATTGCCCAGCAGTTGAACTGATTTTAAAGTAGCTTTCTGTCCTGATAGTGATCATTTCCCACTTATTGCAAGATTTACTTTTAATACTTTAATATATAGATAGGACCACAAGTCTGCCATTCTCAGAACTCTCCAATAAAATGGAGAAATTGTGAGTAGTTTGATAGTTCTTTAATATACCCCAATATTTAAACAATCTATGGGAGATGAAAATATGTTTCCGACTCTATGTATACACTACCTAATTTGCTTCAACATGTAGGAACTCTTAATATCCAGTGTCACTTCTGGTCAGAAATTTCCACTAAATTCTCCAACTCTCTCACTTGGGTCAAAGCTTAGTTAATACACGTAGAAGCTCTCAATGTAATTCTCAGAATATATTGTGCATTCTGAGCTAAAAATAACCCCTAACTATAAGAGTATACTAAAAATGAAGGAACCAATATTGATGTGGATATGATCAACCATGGAAGAATTTGATGTGGATTGGATGAAAATTCTACTGTTTTCTGGTACCTTGGTTGACATTTCAGCTCCAAAATCTTGGATTGGAGTTTAATCCCTCCAGAGAAATGGATCATATTTTTAGAGATACTGTACATTGCCGCTAGATAATTGCATATGATAGCAGTAGTTTTGGATTCTTTCTCTGATTGATCTCCTGTCTCTAGTTTAGACACTATCAAATCTACTGCACTAATGAAATAATACTGGGGTGGACTCTATCCCTATAGAATTCTAAAATAAAAGCCTGACTGATTATTGCCAGTGCTGGCCATGTTGATCAGCCTTTATAGATTTCTAAACAGTGGGGTCTTTTTAAAACAAACACTTGAAAAAAAGAAGACAACTCCGCTAATTTGTAACTAATTCTCTTAAATCTAAATACATTTTAAAGGCCAGATTGAAGACAGATCATTGTAGAACAAGTTTTATCTTTGTGGCACTAAAAGGTTGACAGCAGCTTGATGGCAAATAAACAGACATTTTTGACTCTGTGAAACTGCGGATTGGATGATCCAAGAGAAAGTGCTAGCTGAGCATCAAGTTGGCTTTAGGCTTGATTAATCAAGAGTTGATCAATGTATTATTGTATAACTTGACAGAAAATTTATTTAACATAAAATGATCTAACAGAGGAATTCTTTAGTGCTAGCTATACTGATCTGATAGAAGCTTGATTTAATCTTCTGAAAAAGGACTTTTTTTGGATTTAAAAAAATGTTACCTTTATTATTTTTATAAATAAGCAAGCCAGCCAGCGCAACTAATATTCTTTCCTCCTCTATTGTTCTCACAAAGACAATAGGTGAGTTGGGCTGAAAGAGAGTAAGTGTCCCAGTCACCCAGCCATCTTTTATGCCTAAAATGGAACAATATTCACAGTTTCCTGGTTTCTTACTCTGATTTGTCATGAAAAATATTTAGACTTTTTCATCCTGTCTTTATTATTTTTTATAAAAAACTCAAGGTGGCAAACATATCTAATCCTTCTTTGTCCTCCTGTTTTTCCAAATAAAAACCCTGTCAGATGAGTTGGGCTGAAAGACTGTGACTGAGCCCAGAGTCACCAAACCACTTTTCATGTCTAAGGCAGGACTAGAATTCACAGTCTTGGTTTTTATCTGATGGTAGAATTCACATTCTAGGACAGTTTAGAAGTAGCTTTATCACTATAAATCACAGTCTCATGGTTTATAATATGATGCCTTACCACTACATCTGTGGTTAATCTTTTCTTCATCAGAGACTCCCATGGAGCTAGTTGAAACCCGGAGACCCTTTGCCTTTTAAACTAATTTCTAACAGCCTCCTTTGAAATTCTAGATTTTCAATTTTTTTAAGTTTTATATACTATCCTTATGTTTTAACATTTTATTAAACACCATTCAGAGTCCCTCTCTGAAGAGATGAGCAATTCAAAAATGTGAAAATAAACTAACAAATATTTCTTCAAAGAGAGGTTGGAATTGGCGGGTTGAATATATTTGTTTCTGGTCACAATCAGAAATAGAGTTAATCAGCACTATTTTTCCTTAGACTGTCGACTCTTTTACATTGTCTACTCATATTTCCAAAGTAAGGTAGAAGGACTTCTATCAATCATATTCCTTAAAAATATATGTAGAAATTTCTCATTTTTGCTAATTTAATAGTGAAGCCTGGATGCAATTTCTCTTATCGACCTATAAATATATCGCTAGTAAAAATGCTTACATTTCTGTTTTTACCTAGGCAGTTATCTATCTTAAGAGCATTCGTTTTAGCTGAGAGCTAGTCAGAAATTCAAGGATATATTATGTTGGTACAAATACTTTGGGGAACTGAATAAATTAGGTTTTTTAAGATCATTGTACTTGGCAAAATGCATTCCCCGCCCCGCCCCCCTCCAGAGCTGCCTGTCAGTTTTTTTTCCCTCCTAACAACTGCAGGTTTCCTACATGAAGAATAGATAAGTGAGGCTTTCGTTAGATTTCCAGTACTTGTAGAAATCTGATAACACTATATTAATCATGGTTAGCAAGGAAAGACAACTGCTTATAAATAGTTTCTTTTACCTTATTAATTGGATTGAAAAATCAGGGTTTTTAAAAAACTCATTATTTCCTGTGAATGGTGATGGCAGATTATCTAGAATTCCACTAAAGAAATTAAAGTGCTGTTGAAAATATGAAATAGCTGGGATATTCAAATGACTGCAGACTTCTCTGCAGAAGAGCTGAGTACTTTTGAAGATTAATCTAAAGATCCATTGCTTGGATGGAGCTTTATAAAACATAAAACTTATGGCTATTAAATCAAAGATCAGTGCAGCCTTAAAACTTTAGGGAAGAAAGAAAAGATTCAGCAGCTTCTTTGCCAGCTCACACTATTGTATTTTATTTGTTCATGATTTCAGAATATATATAACATATATATATATATATATATATATATATGTTAGATTTTTAAGGGCTGAAAATAAAGAGACCATGATGGATCCATTTCAGGCTTATTAGCCTTCTTCAGCTGGCCATACTCCTTCTACTGGGATTTGAACCGGTGCTTTCCAGCATATGAGGCAGGCTTCTCTATGCCTTGAGCTATCCGGTATCCCTGATACATCAGCCAATTTACAGGACTCTTAAATGAGAGAATATTATCACAGCTCCTGTTCAGGGTCCCTTTAAGGGGAGGAGACTTAACGTCATCCCTCTCTGCCCTTCGACTCAACCTAGAGATCATCCAGACAGAGAACAGTCTCTCTCGTTTATTTATTGATCAGCTCATAATACTAACACACATATTAAAAAAATTAACACAACGGAACTCATGGCTTTCTGTCTAGATGGTCTCTGGTGATGAACTGAAAGGCAGAAAAGGAAACAGTATGTCTCCTCCCTTAATTGGGGCTCTAACAGGGTGTTGTGAAACAATTCTTTCTATCTATCTATCTATCTATCTATCTATCTATCTATCTATCTATCTATCTATCTATCTATCTATCTATCTATCTATCTATCTATCTATCTATCTATCTATCTATCTATCTATCTATCTATCTATCTATCTATCTATCTATCTATCTATCTATCTATCTATCTATCTATCTATCTCCAATATTAGTTTAAAAATGAGAGTAAATAAAGGTGCCTTTGATTTCCATAAAGCATTTTTACAAAATTTGAGAAATTTTCATTTTACTATCTGCAGCAAAAATAGAGCATTGTAGTAAGTAATAATAAATAATGTATAATAAGTTTCAGAAATTTCTAATGTACCATGGCAAAGACCATTTCTGAATCTACAAGGCTATTTGAGTGATTTTAGTAGTTTGAATATGCATTCAGAATGTCAATTAGTTACCTAATAAACTTCATCTTTTGTCAAACCACATTGTGTAAAATGAATAGTTAGAGATACAATTTTCTGGAGCTACTTGCCAGAGTTGATAAGTTTTGTATTTAAAAGGAAATTGAAAAAATCACTAAAGGAGGTAGCAAAAGCCTGGTTTTAAAAAGAATCATTATAAAATGCCAATAAGAAAAGGGCAAAGTAGTACATGTCTTATGCCACCCGGTGGAAAATGATTTGTACTTGAAACATTTCTGGCTTTAATAGATTTATAAATAACTTTAATTTCCTTGAGATGTAAAAAGTACAGCTAAATATTCAAGTTGGTCATATATTTTCTCATGATTATATAGAAATATGTACAATTGAGAATAAAAACTATGTAGTTTTATACCGATGGTGTTAATAATAGAAATAATGCTACTTTGTTGCAACTTTTCAACAAAAGTTGTATCTATTGCAGTATCGTTGCACTGACATGTTTATGATTCAGGCACTTGAGAAGTGAAGCAAATGCATTTATGACAAGTTACGGCACCCCATGGTCATGTGATTGGCACTTGTGACATTCTCAGGTGGATTCTGACAAGCCAAGCCAAGCAGGGAAGTCAGTAGGAAGTTGTAAATTGTGGTCATGTGACATCATGCTTAATGATTTGCAGTGATTTGCTCAACTACTGTAGCCAGAACTGACATAAATTAGTGTGGTCACATGGCAACACACTTAATGACCACAGTGACAGAGTTGTTGGTTCCGTTTGTGACTTGGTAAGTGAAAACTATCTATAGTAGTTTAGTACTGTATTTTGGTCAT
Source organism: Rhabdophis nuchalis (assembly GCA_039707465.1). NCBI lineage: Eukaryota > Metazoa > Chordata > Lepidosauria > Squamata > Natricidae > Rhabdophis > Rhabdophis nuchalis. The sequence goes on along the minus strand of CM077649.1, from coordinate 40,561,840 downwards.
CAGTAACAGAAGAGTCTTGAAAGTCAGAGACTCAGTTATTCTATTGATTATGTCATCTTACTTCGCTATTCCTTAAATAGGAAATCAGAAAACTAAAATAAGAGTTAAAAAGATGAAAATTACCAATAGAAATAGTGAACTATAGACAAATTGATTGTTAGTAAGAAACTAATACATTCTTTTGTAATTAAAACAAACTTTTTTTATAATAAAAATACTTTCCCTAAATAATTGGTACTGGATGTGTGTACCCTACTTATCTATACTATTTTCAAATGATAATAATGATTGATGAATGAAGATTAATGTTTTCTGATGAACTTAATGGGACTTGAATTTTATTCTTCATTGTGATTCCATTGATACTATTGTAGCAGTAGTAAGAATTTTATTGTTTTGCATATTTGATTGTGTTGTCATAAAGCAATCATGAATGTCAGCTGGCATAAAACACAAAATTGCTTACCAGAAGAGTTTGAAGGTGGAATATGAAGAGATTTACTGTGAACTGAACCTTGTGATTTTAAAATAAAATTAAAACATGCTTTTAAAGTATTTATTAAAGTATAATCCAGACTGTTAATGTGTAGCTATATTGAAAAAACTATTTTCTTGACAAATTAACCATTAGTGAATTGCAAAAGGCAGCTTTACTTGGAGCAGTTTATATCCTGGACAATATCTGTAACACCATCAAACACCCACTTCAGCCTATCCCAGCCAGATTACTAGTACGAAAATATTAGTAGCATTGGACCCAGCTGAAGTCTTGGGATATGTAGACATTAATTGAGCTTAATTACTTCTATCTGAGAACCATGTAAGCTAGTAAATTATATTTTTATTTCACATGTGAATTGTTTCTGTGATAAATAAAACATACATTATTCTTTATCATGTGTTATCATTTTACTTTAAGGCTTTTTTCACACGCTGGTGAAACAAAATAGGTATTTTCAGTTATACTGTTATATAATTCATAACTCTCTTGTACTTCATTTCAAATGGAATAGTATTAAAACATGCAAATTTAAACAATTTTACCTAACAAGACATGTGGAAGTAGGACAAATTTCCTTAATAAGATTTTCACATTTTGCTGTATGTGCTTAATTAAATATCTCTGCCCCATAACACTTAAATTGCACTTTGTGCCAGATTTTTCGTTGCATATTTTTAATGAAAACTAATATTTACTGCTTATATAGGCTGTGCAAGGCCGTTCTATTACACAACAGGATAGAGACTTGCGTGTTGACTTGGGATTTCGAGGAATGCCGATGACAGAAGAACAGAGGCGACAATTCAGCCCAGGTCCACGAACAACAATGTTCCGTATTCCAGAATTTAAATGGTCCCCCATGCACCAGAGATTACTGACTGATCTACTATTTGCTTTAGAAACTGATGTGCATGTTTGGAGAAGGTAAGAGACCATTCATTTTCTAATAAGTGTGATAAAACACATACAGGTTTCTTTAATATCTTCATGGGTTTCATTTTAGCATTCTAAAATGTCTACTTGCTGAGGTCTAAATACCAGTTGGGCAGAATTACATGAGAAAAGTGAGGCAAAGTCTTATCTAGTGAATTATGATTTTGTTTTTGAAATTGTGGAACTTGACAAAATGGATAGGTTGTTCTGTGATATAAGCTTTGACACCTGTAGGCTAGATTCATATCCAATCTGGCTCATTTGGATGAAGAGAACAGCTGGACTCTGCTGTACGAGTAATGTTAACTGCCTTGATAGAATCAGTGCTGTACATTTGCTCTAAAATCAGTCTCTCCATTCTGGTGCATGAGATTTCTGCCACCCTCCAACCTTTTTTCTGGAGGGAGGGTTGTGGAAAATAAAGATCCTAAAGAAATTGATTATCTAGATCAGTGTTTTTCAACCTTGGCAACTTGAAGATGTCTGGACTTCAACTCCCAGAATTCCCCAGCCTGCATTCACTGGCTGGGGAATTCTGGGAGTTGAAGTCCAGACATCTTCAAGTTGCCAAGGTTGAGAAACACTGATCTAGATCAGGGGTGTCAAACCTGCGTCGTCACAATGGCATCACGTGATGTACTGTGACTCCCCCCCCCCCTTGCTAAACCTGGCACAGCTGTGGCCAGCATGTGATGCATCCGCCCATGGGCCATGAATTTAACAGCCTTGATCTAGATTAAGGCCCATCATGAGATGGAATCAACATTATACAATAGATAAGTTCCATTGGAGGCTGAATAGGAGGAAAGTACCATTTACTACCATTGACCACAATATCCTGAACAGCCAGCAAGGGCAGAGGGAATATTTTGTAGTGATTCCAGAGCAGTTAGGAGTAGTCTATAGTATGTCAACTATACTGGTTAATAGTAGGCTTCTGGGTGCACTTCATCTGTAAAGCCTTTAAGGACCTTTCCTCCAGGCTCTGAGGTCAGTGTGTGTTGATTTGTTGTTACTATGTTTGCTGTTTCCATGCTGAGCATCTCTTTTTGTTTTTGATTGTAGTTTGAATGTTTGTTTTTAATCTATGCATTGCTGAAAATGCATTTAGAGATTACTTTGGTAAAAGAATGAAAGAGCTTTTAAGGACATTAGGAAGGAACAAGCCTAAACAGTCGAGAAATTGAAGCATTTTTGAGAATGAAACTCAAATCAAAATATCCCATCTTGCTTTTGTTTAATGTAAAATTGGAGAGAGAAACTTGGCTTTCAAAATTCTGGTATACACTACAGTCATAAAGTTTGGCTTACCTGAAAGGACTGATATTAAACTTGTAAGCCTCACAAATTTCTCAATACAGAGGCATCAAAACTTGATTTTAGAACTTGAAGATGGCAACAGATCCTTGGGCATCCCATTTTCTATAGAAAGAGTTGTCAAGACATTATTCCAACCAACAGTAACATCACATCATAGACTTGCACCATGCAATGCACAGTACCATGCTGCAACTAACATAGCAATGGGGGAGCGGGGGGGGGGATTGCTTCAACCAGAAGCTGTCCTATAACTTGTGTCTTCATTTTCATGGAAATTACTGGAGAACAAATGGGAAATGGAGAATTGCTCAGGATCAGTATCTGACTCTCACAATTCAATGGTAATTTTTATGGAGAAATTGACTAGGGGAATTTATCACAGAGACCTCTAAGATTACCTTTGTTCTTAATCTACTGAAAGATGGGGTTACAACAGATTGTGTCCCTCATTGAGGATATTGGATAATTGTAATCCTCATGTAAAGTTTTAGAGTTACTCAGGATAACTCAGCCAAGATATCAGTAGCAAATTGGAAGAGCTGCAAGGTGAGCCTAAACATAACTGAGTTTGTGAATATGTAGTTTATTTTCAGCAGTATGCCAGAGATATGGATAGGAATGAAGTAGGAATGGTGCATATCTGGTGCAGATATACACCAGAAAATTTGGAAGAATTGTTCCAACAGTGTTGGTTATAAGATGTGTGGCTATATAAATGTTTTAAATAAAAAATAATAATGTGTTAAATGAGGGGTGATTGAAGGAATTGAGACATAGAGGAAATAATTGTACATTCTCTCTTCACTCCAATCTCCCCCTTTGTGGCTTTCTTACATAACTGGGGAGAATTCACAACCTTTCTTTGACTCAATCATCCTTTCTTGTGGCTTCCTTGGCCTCCAGTTCTGGAGAAGTGCAGTGAAGAGGTCTCTGTTCTCAGCAGAGATAAAGAGAATGTATGATTTCAATTTGTATTTCTACTGTAGAAGCTTAGGATACCTAACTAAGATGTACATGGTTAAAGTACAGATAATTTGAGCCAGTTACATATTGCTGCAACATGGAACGGCAGGCCACACAACAAGCTAGTGTTTGAATATCTCCAGAACTTCATCTTCAGGAAGTTTCTCAGGCTCCACTTCCATAAGCTTGGCACAGAAGTTCTCAGACAATTAAGAAGAAGTCACATAATGGACAAAAAGCAAGTGCTTTTTATTGTTCTTATTATTCTTTATACATTCTCTGGTATAGAAATATAGCTGTCCACTCCTTCAGACTTTGGTGTATCAACAAAATTCATATGAATTGCTCACACAGTTACTAGAGAAAGCCAAGCTTGTGGAAACAATTGTCAGGCAATTCCTTTGAGCTGCTCCAGTTTTGTAATGTACTAATGTACTCTACAGCTGAAAATACATTAATATATGGATTTTTTTGTCATTCTGCATCACAGGTTCATGTCTATTATTGGGCATGAATTGAATGTAAGATCCATGGGGAGCAAGACACAATATCTTTCCATATCAAAAGTCTTAGCAGTACTATTTACATGTATCCCATCCTTTTCTTTTACCACTTTTCTGAACCTTTGACCATTGGAGATCAATTACCCAATGCCTCTTCAGAACTGGTGAATTACCTTAGGAAGGCATGCATATTTGCCAAATTGGATTTGACAGGTGCTATAATTTGATCAGAATGAAAAAGGGTCATGAATATTTAACACATTTTTATATGTATAGTAAATTTAAATACACAGTAATGCCCATTTGGACTGATAAATTGTCCATCAATCTTGGACATATACTAATATACTTAGATGACATACTAATTTCCCCCCCAGAAGGTCCACTTTGCACAAATTCTAGAAATGTCTTTTCTGAACACTGACTTTTTCCTAAGTTAGAATTTATTTTTATTTATTTATTTATCAAATTTTATACCGCACCTATCTCCCAATGGGACTCAGGGAGGTGCACAGGAGAAGAATAAAATGTAAAAAGCAATTGATACAAAATATTAAAAATAAATTAAATTAAGCTGAGCCTGTGCTAAAATTGTCAATTTAAAACCCATTTAAAAATAAGATTAAAATTAGAGTTATGCCAGGCCGGCTTCTTGAAAGAGGTAGGTTTTTAGAGCCCGGCGGAAGAGGCGCAGGTCCGTGATTGTGCGAAGGTCGGGCGGTAGGCCATTCCAGAGGGCAGGAGCTGCCACAGAGAAGGCTCTCGCTCTGGGGGCCTCCAGCCGGCATTGTCTGGAAGACGGCACCCTGATGAGGCCCACTCTGTGAGAGCGGACATGTCGAAGGGAGGTATGAGGTAAGAGGCGGTCTTGCAAATAACCATGTCCCATGCCATGGAGCGCTTTGAAAGTGGTTACTAACACCTTGAAGCGCACCTGGAAGGCCACAGGCACGCTCACGCAGGAGAGGTGTTACATGGGAGTATCTTGACACTCCCAAAATCCCCCGCGCGGCTGCGTTCTGGACTAGCTGGAGCCTCCGGGTGCACCTCAAGGGGAGCCCCATGTAGAGAGCGTTACAGTAGGCTAGGCTGGAGGTGACAAGGGCTTGAGTGACTGTACGTAGGGCATCACAATCTAGAAAGGGGCGCAACTGGCGTATCAGGTAGACCTGATAAAAGGCCCACCCTGGCCACGGCCGTCAGATGGTCATCCAACGACAGCCGGGAATCCAGGAGGATGCCCAAGTTGCGGGCCCTTTCCGCGGGGGCTAATGACTTGACCTGATAGCCAGAGATGGTACCAATTGGCTATATCGTGATGCCGGGAACCACAGCCACTCGGTCTTGGACGGGTTGAGTTGAAGCCTGTTTCTCCCCATCCAGGCTCGCACGGCCTCCAGGCAATAGAAAAATATTGATCTTCCCATTTGGACTGTTTGAGTTGCTGAACCTCCACAAAAACAGACATCTAGAAATTTGAAAAATGTCCAGTGTTTTCTGTGCTTTGCTGATTCTATAGAATTGATACATAAGACCATGATTTTAACTTCTAAAAAGTAACATACATGCTTTGTTCAAGAGCATGCAGCTTTTCAAAGGTTTTTGAAATCTCTCCAGCATTTGTTGTACAAACAAACTCGGACTTGCCTTATTTATTTATTTATTTATTTATTTATTTATTTATTTATTTATTTATTTTTCATATTTATAACCCGCTCCCATCTCACAACAAGGGACTCGGGGTGGCGAACATAGAATTAAATCAATAAATACAAAATACAATACATAGATATTAGATGCCTGTGTTGTAACCGTTTTTAAAACCCTTGTTTATAATTGGCGGTGCTGGGGTTACGCAAGGCCGGCTAGTTGGAAGAAGTGAGTCTTAAGACATTTGCGGAAGAGGCGGAGGTCAGGAATGGTGCGGATTTCAGGGGGCAGGTCGTTCCAAAGGGCCGGCCCTGCCACAGAGAAGGCCCTCCCCCTGGGCGCCGACAGTCGACATTGCCCGACCGACGGCACCCTGAGGAGGCCCTCTCTGTGGGAGCGTGTCGGTCCCAGGGATGTATGGTCTTGCAGATAGCTAGGTCCCGAGCCATGGAGCGTTTTGAAGATGGTTGTTAGGACCTTGAAGCGCACCCGAAAGACCACAGGAAGCCAGTGGAGCTCGCGTAGGACAGGTGTTATATGGGAGTGTTTAGGCGCTCCCGTAATTATCCGTGCGGCCGCGTTCTGGACTAACTGTAGTCTTCGGGTGCACTTCAAGGGAAGCCCCATGTAGAGAGCATTGCAATAGTCAAGTCGAGATGTGACGAGTGCTTGAGTGACTGTGCGTAAGGCTCCCCGATCCAGTAAGGGACGCAATTGGCGCATCAGGCGTACCTGATGGAATGCCCCCCTGGCCACGGCCGCCACCTGGTCTTCCATAGTCAGCCGGGAGTCCAGGAGGACACCTAGATTGCGTGCCTTCTCAACAGGGGCTGGTGTTTCGCCCCCAATGGCCAGAGTTGGAATAATCTGGCTGAAACGGGGTGCCGGAAGCCACAGCCACTCAGTCTTGGACGGGTTGAGCCTGAGTTTGTTACTACCCATCCAGATCCGTACAGCCTCCAAGCACCGGGACATAACCTCGACGGCATCATTGGGGTGGTCCGGGGTGGATATGTACAGCTGGGTATCATCAGCGTACAGATGATATCCCACCCCGAAACCACGGATGATCTCACCCAGCGGCTTCATATATATGTTGAACAGCAGGGGCGAGAGGACCGGCCCCTGAGGGACCCCACATAAGAGGGATCTAGAAGTCGACCTCTTCCCCCCGTCAACACATATTGTGACCGACCAGAGAGGTAGGACGAGAACCACCGTAAAACGGTGCCTCTCAGCCCCAACCCCCCCAGTCGGCGTAATAGGATACCATGGTCGATGGTATCAAAAGCCGCTGAAAGGTCTAATAGGACCAGGATAGAGGAAAATCCTCTATCTCGTGCCCTCCAGAGATCATCGACCAACGCGACCAATGCCGTCTCGGTACTGTGCCCGGGTCGGAAGCCGGACTGGCGCGAATCTAGATAGTCAACTTCATCCAAATGTCGTGGAAACTGTTGGGCCACCACACTCTCAACAACCTTCACCAGAAAGTGGAGGTTGGAGACGGGACGATAGTTTTCTAATAATGCCGGATCCAGGGACGGCTTCTTGAGGAGGGGCCTTACCACCGCCTCTTTCAAGGCGGTAGGTAAGGACCCCTCACTCAGAGATGCGTTGACAATGCCCTGAAGCCAGCCTCGTGTCGTCTCCCAGGATTCCAGTACAAGCCAGGAGGGACATGGATCCAGTAAACATGTGGTGGCCCTGAGTCTCTTTGACAGCTTGTCCATATCTTTGATAGTAACAAAGTCAAACTCCTCCCACAATGGTGTCTCAAGAGCTGCTTTGGCACTCTCGACAGGGCTATTGACAATGGAGGGTAACTCGCTTCGAATCCGAGTGATTTTCTCCTGCAGATAAATCCCAAATTCCTCTGCTCGACCCTGTAAAGAGGCTTCCCGCGGCCTCTGTTGGAGGAGGGAGCGGGTTACCTTAAACAGGGCGGCAGGGCGGTTTTCTGCGGATGCAATAAGTGTGGCACAATATTCACGTTTGGCCAGCCTTATTGCCACTAAATAAGTCCTAATGTGGTCTCTTATTAGTGTTCGGTCGGATTCAGAGCGAGATGATCTCCATCTGCTCTCTAGGCGTCTCTTGTGGCGTTTCATCCCCCTGAGCTCCTCGGTGAACCAAGGGGCCCAGGTGGTTCGTCGCCGCAAGAGAGGCCGCAAGGGCGCGACTCGGTCCAAGGCCCCGGCGGCCGCACTTAACCATGCAGTCACTAGGTCCTCAGCCGAGTCGCGGAGCAAGTCCGCAGGAATTGGCCCAAGCTCCTCCTGGAACCTTAACGGGTCCATCAGGAGCCTGGGGCGGAACCATATAGGAATGTTTGGTTCCGCCTCCTTCCACAGCCTTGGAAGCTGTTCTCCAACTTTCATCAAAGGAACGGGAAATCACTTGCCTTATGCCTCTTCCACTCTTCCACTCATGTCTGTCAGTGGGCCAAGGCTATTCTTGCAAAACTAGCAGGTTTTCTTCAGCCATTTCCCCCCTTTAAGCCTGGGAAAGGAGGAGTATGAGAAAATGAGTCATAAACCTATGCTTATTCTGCAAGGTATAAGTGTGTGGGCAAAGGGAAACTGCCTGGCTTTTAAGAGTTTGTTAGTATAAGAACAATGAAATTGAAGTCTGGTATTTCTCGATATAGCTTTCCTTGAAAAGCTGGCAGCTTTGAATTTTGCAAGCCTGTTTCTGTTTCTGATTCCTCTTAGAATCTCTTTCATGGATTCCTTTACAGCATCATTCCTACGTTGTTCTTTAGTGCACAGGATCTTCAGGGATTTTGTCTCCAACCTCCAAAGCATTTCAGTTCAAAGCTGTCTTGATTAGGTCTTTCATGCTTTAGCTAATATATATACATTACCTGCTATTTGAGTTGCAATCCATGTTATAGCAACAGTCCTTCATCCAGCTTGGATAACAGCAGTTTATATCTCATTTCTCTCTCTCAAAATGTTTCTTGTCCACTTGTGAGACTTGTTAGATCAATATATATTTGTAACTTGATATCACAAAAGAGATACATGTTGTAAATGGATGCATGTATATGTGTTGTTTATTTTTCAATGGTTCCCAATGGGATTGATGTCTGTGATTTTTATCTTTGTAGTAGCAACTGCCTTTATAGTTTTACTTATAGTCTTTCTTTTTCTTTTCTTTTAATAGTCATTCCACAAAATCAGTTATGGACTTTGTCAATAGTAATGAAAATATTATTTTTGTACATAATACAATCCACCTCATTTCTCAAATGGTAGACAATATTATTATTGCTTGTGGAGGAATTCTGCCACTGTTGTCTGCAGCAACATCCCCAACTGTAAGTACAATATTTCCCTCTAATGGATACATTGCAAATTGCACCGTGTATTAGTAACACTTGTTCTGCGCATGATTTTCTATGTAAGAAGAAAATATTTACATTTTTCATTTTTTAAACTACGGGATGCACTGTATGTTTTATGTCTTTAGGAAATTTGTATACAACAATTATTTCAGAATAATAATTTATTACTTATGTATACAATTTATTAGCTAGGTACACTGCAAAAATCCATGGTATAAACAGAGCAAATTACATTGCTCTGTCTGTATATCATAATTCTATACAGCTTTATAAATTCCTTTTTGTAGTACACCTAATATAGCTTTAAATGTAGATTTGGCATAAGAGCTATTGTCTCTTTAAAAGTTAGCCATAAAAGCATATTCTGCTATACAGGCAGAAAGAAGACTTCGTTTAACGTGAAGTAAAATACATTTGTAGTATCCTTAAATTTTAAAATGAGAGTAAAATATAATTGAAAGAATGATATTAATATCATTTAAAAATAAATTGTTTACTTTATCCAAATAGAATATATTCTGCTTCCTTTTAGAAAAGGCTGATATTCCTCACTAAAATATAATTTGGAACATAAGGATTTTTTTTAAAAAAAAAAAATTTGTTTCAAAAGTGATTTAACTGTCAAATCTGAGGCCCTGTTGATGATGCAGAACAAGTTATACATTACATCTTCTGCCGCCCAGCAGCCCTGCTTCAGGTCACACAGATCTTCCTTGGGAAGGGTGACACGGAGAGAAATCTCTAGGGCTGTGTAGTGGAATTACCAAGGCGTTTGGAAGATAAAATTGCTTGGATTCATTCACAGTTGAAGTCCAAGTGTGGAAATCTTGTGAAGATGCCCAGGGAAATGGCACGGGTTTGATTCTGTTGGACAGAAGGAAGTTCCTGCAGAATGCAAATATCACCAGCTGAGTATTAGATCCTTGCTCCTTTTGACTGGTTAAGGCAACCCAGATGGTATCATGTGGGAGGGTCCATTTAGTAGGTAAATTTATCATTGTTGGAGGAGGTGGTTCCAGCTCCTTTTAAAGAGGCACTACTGTGCTCCTACTCAAGAAATCATCATTGGATTTTTCCTTGTTAGACAATTTTTGTCCAGTCTCCACCATTTTAGGAAAAACGGTGAAGAAAGTGGTGGTGTTGCAACTCTAGAAGATCCTGGAAGAAAGAGATATCTGGACCCTTTTCAGTCAGATTTCAGGTCTAGATAGAGGACTGAAACTTCACACTTATGGGTGATTTCTGGCAGTAGAGTGGAATGGAGGTGTGCTTCCATCTTTGCTCTCTTTGACCCTTCAGTGGCTTCCAATACAATTGTTCATGGCATTCCTTTAGGCTGACTTGAGGAGTTTGGGTTATGTAGCATAGTTTGGTGCTGGTTCACTTTTTTCCTCTGAGGCCAGTCCTAATCAATGTTAATAGGGAGTGAGAAGTCATGGCACCTCCACTGAGCCCAGAGAGGGCTCAGTGATCTCTCTGCTCCTTTTCAACATCTATATGAAACCTCTGGGTGAGATCATCCATTTCCAGGAAGAAGGTATCACCAATATAGTAATGATACCTAGTTATATCTTCATCCCAGTAGTCTGAGTATTTCATGAATGTCTTTTCGCAATGTGTGTGGGTCTGGATGGGGAACAACTGAATCTCAATAAGACAGAGGGGTTGTGGGTGGGTCCCTCTGTACCCAGGAGTTTACCATCTTTGGTCTTGGAAGGGGTTGCACCAGCTGAGACAGACCTGGTATGTAACTTGGGAGTGTTCTTGGATTCATAGCTCTTGCTTGATAAGTGGCAATTGTGGCCATGAGGGCCTTTGCCCAACTTCGTATTGTGTGCCAGCTGTACCCTGTACCCTGTTCATACCCTGTTCATCTCCTGTCTGAACTATTACAATGTGCTGTACATGGAGCTACTCTGAAAAATATCCAGAAGTTTCAGCTAGTACTGTTCAAGCCATACTGCCCCCCACCCAAGACACATATAATACCTTGCTTTGTGAACTGCAATGGATACCAGTTTGTATCTGGGTCCAATTCAAGGTGTTGGTTATCATCTATATGGTATACAGACAGGTTATCTACAGAACCAGCTTCACCCCATCTCATCCTAATGTCCCAATTGATCAGACAGGTAAGATTTATTTCACACTCCTATCAGTCTGAGAATTTTAACTGGCAGAGTCTAGGTAGAGAGCCTTCTCTGCTGCTGTCCCCACATTGTGGAATATTCTGTGGTGAGGAAAGCCCCCAACCTTTTGGCCTTCCACAAAGGGATTTGTGGCCTTGTGTGGGAGGCAAAGAGGACCATGAATGTGGGGCTGGCTAGGTCCATGAGTGCCCCCCCTTTGTAATAGCTAATACTAAATGACCTTCTTAGGATTTGTACCCTTTTAATATTTAATTGACATTAGCCTATAATTTTAAAAAGTTTAATTATAATTTAATTTTAATATTAATGTTTATACATTGTTTTATTTATCAATGATGTTATCATCTAGCCCCTCCTGAGACGGATGGACAGTTTAGAAATATGATATGTATGTATGCATGAAGTATAAATATATACATACATACCTTAGATTTAAAATTAGTTTTAAAATATAAACACAATTAAGCTGTTGATTTGATAAAATTGATAGGTGACTGTTGCTTTGACTACTAACCTGATAAGCATATATCATAGTTTTGTAACTGATGTCTAATGGTCTGATGTGCTAGAATTTCTTTGAGCCAAGGAAAATATCATTTAAGAAATCGTTCCTAATATTATTCACATGTAAAAACACATTGTTTTTAATTAGTAGCCATATATTGTTATATATAAAAGAAGCTTTATTAATCAATGCTGTAGTAATTACTTATTTGAGTTGTATCATTTACAGCAATGTCATATAAGAAGTTAAAATTTAAAAAACATGTTTTTAAAATTGACTTTTTAAATTGTGAATTAATATCTGATTTTTAAAATATTATTTTCTGTTTTGCTTTGTATTTTCATTTGACTGTAATATTTCTTTTTCTTTTTGTTGTGATCTGTTGTCTGCTTTGTCTATTGCATGTCCAGGGCTCTAAGGTTAGTATTATTGTTACAAGTTTCAGTTTTACTTTTTAGAATTAGACATTTTTTTCTATGCATTTTTTAATTATTTAGCCTCTTTTCATAAAAATGTAGATACATTATTAAAAGGTGTTGATTGTATAATCTAACTGTAGGAAGTAAAAGTGATATTCCAAGGACATCACTTTCATACAACATGACGGGAGCGGGGAAGGAGGGAGGCAAAGGGGGGAGAGAGAGAGAAAGAGAGAGAGAAAGTGTGTGTGTGTGTTTGCTTCTTTCACCTTTTTTGGGATACTTGAGCATGATAATATAACTGTTCTCTGTTTCTTACCGCCTGGGAAACATAAACCAAGGATTTTGGCTCAATAAACAAGGAATGATTTAATTTCAACAGTATTAAGAAGAAAACTGAACTAAATGCTTTCACATTCAATAATAATATTAAAAAAGGCTAAATATTTTTTTCTCTCTCAAAAGAACACCTTGAATGGAAATAACATTTTTTCATTGTTTCAATTCAAATTGTAGATGAAATGCTATAATGATTGATAAAATCCTTATAAAATTGCTTGCAAATTGCAATAGATAACATTAAAATGTGCAAACTGAGTAATATTTTCTAATAAGAATAAACAAATAAACAAGAGCAAATATCTTACCATACTTTAAAACAAAAGGATTTATTATAGTTTTGCTTTCATGGGTCTAACTTAAAGAAGTTTCTTGTGCTAACAAAAGCTTTGAACATAATAAATATCTTAGTCCTTAATAAGGTCATAAATTACCAGTAAGACACTTCGTTGATTCTTCTATTATCTAGAATGCCATGAAGAAGTTCTGTATAGCACTATATTTTTATACTGAACATAACCACAAACTGTTCTGTGGTCTTGTTGCTAAAATTATGCAGATGTTAACTAACATGCCAAACCTTCTGACCAAATGAATTGTTTAACTGGGAGTAATGAAAGCTTTCTGTAGCGCAACTCACTATTTTCCCTGTATTTTAATGAGAAATTCAGTGTTTGCACAGTGTCCCACTATGAAAATAGACTTTCTATCTTGGTTTTAATTAGTGAAGACTGAAATAATTTTTTATACACATACACACACACACACACAAATACAAATCTATTGGATTTTAATAAAGGTGTGATTTTGAGATCTATCTTTCTTTCTCTCTCTCTCTCACACACACACGTCACAAACACATAATATATCTGTACATAGTTTTATACAAAAATCAATAAAATGTTTTTCAGAAGTGATTACAAAATTATTTCTCATATCATACCATTGTTAAAAGAGACACTGCTGCTTCTGAAACATGGAAAAATGAATATTGTTAATGTTTAAAAAAGTGTTTTGCTATATTATTACAAGACATAAATAATTAAACATTATTTAACTGCATTATATTTACACAGTGTTAGTGAAATTTGTGACACTCTAATGTTAGATTTTTAAAAAAAATGAATTTTAAAAGAAAAATAAGATTCACAAAACAATCCTTGGAAAATTATTTATAATTGATGCCAAGTAATTCCTTCGCAACATTATCTCCCATCTTCCATAAAATTATCTTTAAAAACAATTGCATGAACTGTGTGTTTGTGGGCGCAGACATACATTTCACACAGTTAGATGTGGCCTACTAGGAAGACTTTCCTGAAAGAAACAGTTATCTGTTGTTTTTTCTGATATTCTAGGTAAAATATGAATTGTTCTTTTTACGTATATATTGCCAATAATGTTTTTTACATTCTGGTCAAAGTCTTACTTCTACATAACATGTCATATTCATGATATTTTGTTAATTTCCAGTATGAAGAAACCCATTTATTCAATTTCTTATTATTTTGTATTCCTTTAATTCCTTTAAGTCCATTCTGGTTAACCTATATGCTCACTTTATTTTAAATTAGTTCATATAAATAACTTTTGTTCTAGGGATTTCATATTAGATATATGAAATAATTTTTAGTATTTGTTGCTATTTTACATTATTTATCCTCTGTTTCACCATATAGTCAACATGCAGAGAAGAAATGAAATAAATGTTTGTGCATATAGTGTATTCACATGTGCACCACATTAGAAATCTAATGTTATGCTTTTCTTTTCAAGACGGAATTGGAAAATATAGAAGTAACTCAGGGTATGTCAGCGGAGACAGCAGTAACGTTTCTCAGCCGGCTGATGGCTATGGTCGATGTACTAGTATTTGCCAGTTCACTAAATTTTAGTGAAATTGAAGCTGAAAAAAATATGTCTTCTGGAGGCTTAATGCGACAGTGTCTAAGGCTTGGTAAGTTTTCCATAGTGCACCAGGTAATTACATATATACCAATTAAACTAGGTATTAGTGCGAGAAAGGGAAAAAAAATCTTATGTGGAAGCTCACTTGATTTTGGGTAAGAAAGAATAATTTATAGAATGTTAAGATTTTTAACCTACTGTTACCTCTATACCTGGTTATAGAGACACTTTTGATTTAGCATTTGTATTCTAACAGATACATTTCTAGTAAAAAAACAGCATTATCATTCAGTTGTGTGATATATTAATGAGGTTGGCTTCTTTTGAGGTTATTTCTATTTTTCCTCACTTTTAGGGGAAATACTTTGTTCCAGCAGTTACAGACTCCCCCAAATATAGAAATTAGTAACAGTTGTTAGTATTTGAACATTGTTTTATATCATCATTTATTTTTCTTTTGATAATTATAATACATCTGTATAAGAAACACATTTTAAATATATATTTTAAGCAAACAATTGATAACATACTATACTGCTCTAAAGTATTATACTGTTACCATTTTCTTTAAGACTGGAGTACGCAAGCTATCGAAGGTGTGTTGGCCACAAATAAATATATATAAAATCTGGAGCCTCAGTATTTTTATAGTTGAAGTTCTATAAAATAGTTGCAAGCTATCAGGCTTTCTAAGAATTCATTAAATTGGTTCAGAACCAGGGAAGAAAAAGATAGCTGATCTTTCAATTCCCGTCAATTGTCTTAATTTAGTGGTACTGTATTAGGGAACTGAAGGCTTTGAAGAAATAGGATAGAACGAGTATTGATGCTTTTGAAGTTTGGTATTGGAGAAGACTCCTAAGAATAATATGGACAGCCAAGAAAACAAAGGATCATTGAACAAATCAACCTCAAAGTTCTTCCTAGAGGCACAAATATTCAGGCTCTTTGTGCATGATGTGTGAAGACCTAGCTGTCTGGAGAAGACTAATGCTGGGAAAGTTGAATGAAGGGAAACAAGAGAAGCAACGACAGTGAATGAACTCACTGTCACAGTGGTGTTTGCTCCGTCCTTGGAAGACCTGAAGGACCAAGCTGGGAGATAATCATCTTGGGGAGAAAAATATGGTTGCTAAGATAAATATCAATTCGCTAATATATAACCATAATCATTATCTTCAATTATGTGTAATTCATCTCCAATAAGAGCTTTACTTAGTGATAAAATAACTGATCTGTTGACTTTGAAAAACGTGGACCCTCTTCCATTTTTGTCATTTGCTCTTTTTTGGGTGTGTCATCTTTACTTTTTTACATTATTTATTTTCATTAAACAAGACTGAATAAATTTGATAAATTAAGATATTAGATACGTTAAAAGTTCAAGTGATACTATCATAATTTATAACAGACTAGCTAAACCTGTATGAGGCAAAAAGTATAAAGAAATTGAGATCTTAAATCTAAACTTGATTTATAAATATTAAAACCTTAAAATAAACTTTTAATACTATCATCCTTTATGCTAAAAGGCCAAGCATTTCTCTAATCGAAATCCTAAATTTGCTTCAAAATTAAAAATTCAAGTAGCAGTTTCCTTGTGTCAGAGCTCCCTCTTGTGGTTCTAAATATCTCATGAGATTCATAAAAAAGAAAACATAATCACACCAAAAATATATATAGATCAAGCAAAGATGGTTGGAGGAAAATAAATTCAGGTAAGGGAAGCAAAGTAGTTGTTGTCATCATCATGACCACCTGTGATTATGATCTTATCTTGCTTATAAATCAGTCCATCGTTCTAAGAACTATTACAAGAAAAAAAAAGAATGGTCAAGCCTATTGACCATTAAAAAGAAGAAAAATAAACAGTTTTAGAAATTAATTAAGCTATTTTGGAACACAAAAGCACATGTTCCTAAATCCCCCAAAAAGAAAGAAAAAGATGCATAATGAAAAAGGCATAAGAATTATTAATGGGATTTTAATTAAAACATGAAGGTTCTATTTGGGAGGGTCCCACTGTTCATCGCTTGAATAAAAGTGTAATTTGGATGATTTCATCTTTAAAGAAATTCTATAGCTGTGTGCCACTACCTAGAATTGATTTTGGAAGCAAAATTATATTGTTTTAAGGCTCAATTTTTATTTATTCTTACTGCTTTTAAAACAATAACAGAAAAAAAGGGGGGGAACAAAACACAAAAGTAATCATGGATATAAATACATTATCTGGGGGAAAAAGCATAACAAATATTTTTAAAAGGGAGGAAAACAATAAAAAAAGGAAGCAAAATATAATGTATCATTATAACAGTAAACAGTTATATAATTAAAATAGTTTCAATTCTGTACATGTTTGCCTAATGTAAATATTATGCTTTTAAGGTTTGCCTTAATGATAAACATAACAAATTAATTAAATTTAACACAAGGGTAAAACACTTTCATTAAAAAATATTGTAAGCACGACACTGAGAATTATGTTACCTTCAGTTCAGGCAACCCAAAAGACAAAACTAAATAAATTCAAAGTTAAATTATTTTCTCAAATACATGAAATAGAATAAATAAAAATAACCTGAAGTTCAGAAATACACCTGAGGATTTGAGGAAAGACAATTTAGAAAGAGAAATAAAAAGCTTAGTCAATAATTATTTAAACTTTATTTAAATTTATATATTTTTCATGTTACAGACACTCCATTTTTTCCATCTGCCTCAGGCTGTAAAGTAGCTACATTCCAACAAGTTTGTATTACTTTTTTAAATAAACATCTTTTAAAGACATGTTCATTTACTTTAGGTTTGATTTTGTTAATCAATTGAAATGGGAAGTTAATCTTATTAATATTTTAATTTGATTTGAAATAGAAGTCGTTGGGTCCAATTTTTGGATTTCTGTCTCTTCTTAGTCTTTAATCCCTTGTTTTATCGTAGATAATGAGCATTTTTATTGGCATCATTAGTTCACTATACAGAAACTTTGCCCTCTGGAAGAGTGTAGTAGTACTCTTGTATCTAAACAGTTGACCGAAATCAATTGTTTTGATTTTTTGCCGGGTTTATTTTGTATATTCAGTTGAAGGTTCAACAGATAGAATGTCATCTGTGTTCCCAGTTTTAAACTCTGGCAACCTTTCTTGGCTATGAGAGTAAGGCAAGTTTGTTTTTGAAAATTCAAAAGCTTGAAACTTTATTTGTCCCGATAAACATTGCCTTTAAGGAATTTGTGATTCGTTTTATCTAAGAGTTCTCAACTTCAATCATTACCTTATGTATATCAGATTATCTGATAGTTAGCTGACTATCAGACTATTAGCTGAATGATAGGCATTGCTCTAACCAGATGTTTCCCCACTCTTTATGTGGCTTCAGTCAAATGGGTATGGCTGCCAATGTGACTTTTTTGACCCGTACATGTAATTCTAGCTCTGGTGCCTCTTATGATCTTTCAAGATTGTGTCACCTAATTTGGAGTAAAATCCTAAGTAACACCATGACATTTTCATTCCATTTCTTACTAAAAATAAACAAATAGATCTGTTATATCTTATATATGGTATATAACTTTAACCCATAAAATATAATAGCTCTCTTCCAAAACAAAAAAGAACTTGAACGTTCTTTTATCATTTTATTACAATGACAATAAAGATTATTTATCCCGCCGCCCTGGGTCCTCTGTGGAGAAGGGTGGGATATAAATTAAACTAAACTAATTATTATTATTATTATTATTATTATTATTATTATTATTATTATTCATTCTCTTTTCACATAGCATCATTCACTGTGGTTCTCAGGTGACAAAATAATTATACTCCTTGAAAATGTTTCTTTCTTACATATTAAGAAGCTTCACTTCCACATTACATACTTTGATTATCAGTTGGTCTCAAAATCACAAACAGAAGTATAATTGTTACAAAGTATTTTTATTAATTTGCCAAAACCTAAGCCTTATATCTATTGTATGTTAAAGACGTGTCATTGCTGCATACCCTCAATAGCCACTAATTTGTCATTTACCTGCTTTGTATATTGCATTTTCTTATATGTCAAAATACATTTTTTCTGCTCTGTTTGGGTTTTTTTTTTAACCATTTAAGTTATACTTTACCTACTTATTCTACTTTCATATGAAATTCATGGCCTTCATGAAGTTAATTTCCTATTTTAAATTAAATATACTTATACACTGTGTATTCAATTATAGAATGTCTCCTGTTGCTGTTATATTCAGCAATAGCAAATACATATAAATACACAAGATAGCTACATAAGATTAAGAAACACATCTATTACTAGTCTTATTTTATCTATTCCTAAATACATCCAAACATAACAATCCTACATACTATGGTAATTTATTTTGATATAATTTGATTTTTGATTTATTTATTTCATTGCTATTTTAGTGACTTTAATAGTGCATAGTAGTTGCAATTAATATGCTTATATATCTTTTGATTACTTAGTTTGTTGTGTTGCTGTGAGAAACTGTTTGGAATGTCGACAAAGACAAAGAGAAAAGATAAACAAATCTTCACTAATTTTCAGTAAAACACAAGAGACTCTTCAGGGCATAAGTGCAACTACTGCTACCAAGGTAAATATTTTCTTTTAATATGTAACAGTCCATTAAAAGTGAATAGGAAAAGAGAAAAAGAATTATTATCCAGTATATTAGACAGATAGGGATAACTTCACAGTTTGATAATTCCAAAATTATTTTCTTACGTATTTCATAATATTCAGCCACTATTTGGATTTACTATGAACAGTTGCATTTATTATCAATATTCTTTACCCCTTCAGACAAGTAGATCTAAGGGTTTACAGAACCATCAATGGTAGTGTTGACGAAACAAATGTCAATTTGTTGTGTATGCTTATATCATAAACAATTCCAGATCAGTTATAGCAGTTATTTATTTATTTATTTATTTATTTATTCAAATTGTAGCCACCCAACTAATGAAATCTGTACAAAATCTGTAAAAACAGATAAATCATAAGACCATACACTCTGGACTAAAATGATCTTAAAAGGGACGCAAATCAAACCAAACAGTCTTCCCCCAAATACAGTAATACATTAATCTCAAACTTGGGCCAAAGCCAGGTTTTCAATGCTTTCTGGAACCCTAAGAGAGAGGCCACTGTCCAGTTCTGTGTGGCATGCTGTTCCAAGGCTGCCTTGTACTGGAAGGTTACAACATTTCGTAGGGGAAGTGCACGCTCTCTGCAGGAACATACTGGGTAGGCAGAAGTGATTTATGACAATTGTTCCCTCATAAGACCTAATACTGTGTCTTATGTATTCTACATACCTTCAGGTCTTTACAAGCTATCTGAACATACTAATGTGTTTCTGCAGAAGAGAGATCCAGCATACAGTGCTTGCTTCTGAATCTGCCTTCTGTAGTTCCTGGGGGTAATGAGTCTCCATAGGTGTGCTTGAGGCAGGCAGTATCTCAACTTCCCAGGTCCAATGCTGTGAAGATTTAATAAGTTATTATTGGCATCTTAAATTGCATCCGAAACATGGACAACCAGTATAGCACTCGTAGTATTGCTGTTGGATGACAATATTGGGACATTCTCATCAGTACACGGGCATATAGGAGACAATTGAAACATAAACTGATTGCACAGTATTGTTTTTAGCATTGTTCTAGTAACAACTAATTGGATTGGGAGTGCCAAATTTTAAATTTAAAACCAGCTTCATATGCTAACTTTGAAATCAATAAAATACAAATTACTTGTTTAGTGATAACTTCAAGAACTAAGACTAATTTGTTAAAACTATGCATTTTTTTATTTTTAGACTTCATTGGAAAATGTTCCAGGTAACCTATCCCCAATTAAAGATCCAGATAGGCTTCTTCAAGATGTTGATATTAATCGACTGCGAGCAGTTGTATTTCGTGATGTGGTAAGTATTATTATACTGTAGCTTTTTTAAAAAGTATTTAAAATCTTGTGCTTTGTGTATTGATGGTTAACAGGTTCATGTATTATCTTTGCCCAGTGTAGGAATTCATTTTTTCAGCTTAAAAGTTTGTCCATTATGATGATCCGTTGAAATAGCTTTGGTGTATTTCTGTCCATCTCCTTTCCTTACTGGTTAATTAAGATAATCTTATGAATGACTTTTGCTTCATCAAAAATGGTTAAGCTGAGGAAATTTAGTATTGAAACTCAAGAGTGGATAGAATTTCTAACATAGGTTTGGATTTACCTTAGTTGATAATCTGATTCCAACCATATTGGAAGATACATACTTAATTTAGTTTTTGTTGGACAGATCATTATAATTTACAGATGGACTTGTTGCCAAGAACAGATCACTGATAATACCTAACCTTTTTAGGCATCAAAGAGTGCCTTAAGACAGCTCACGTAAGCCACTGATGGCTCAGGTGGATTCCTGATTACTTTGCAAGATTTACTAATCAACCAAGATGGTCAGCATTTGAAATCAGAACATAATACAACCAGTTGAAATGATTACACTATTTTTGGTTGCAACAACACTCTTTGGTTTTCTGCAATAGTGGGAAATACAAATAGTGGGAAATAGTTAGGAAGATTTGTGCAAATTGCTTGCCTTGTAGAATTTGTGGGCGCTCCTCAAGAAAATATTAGACAACTGTTTATCTAAGATGATATGAGGACTTCTGCTTTTGCCAGGAGGTTCATGGTCCCTCCTAGCTCTACGATTCTATGAAATAGTAGAGAAGGCTGGGAGAAATCTCTTTAAATGACTATTCAGTGTCATTTTTTTAAAAAATCATTA
Organism: Rhabdophis nuchalis; assembly: GCA_039707465.1. Classification (NCBI taxonomy): domain Eukaryota; kingdom Metazoa; phylum Chordata; class Lepidosauria; order Squamata; family Natricidae; genus Rhabdophis; species Rhabdophis nuchalis. The sequence goes on along the minus strand of CM077649.1, from coordinate 40,540,491 downwards.
GTATTGTGTTATCCCCACAGAATCTTTTCAAACTAGAACACTTCCGATGGAGAAATAACCTTTTGCGTTTCTACAAAATCAATTTGCAAAAACTTCCCAACAAATGTACTCTGTAGGATATTCTCATGCCTATAACAACTGCTTACAACTATTTTAATTGGTGGCTTTTAGTTTTCTTATTTGCTATTTGAAATTAATGATATATCCATAGCAAAATACTTTAATTCAGCTTTGGTAGGTGTGCCAGCCTAAATGTTTTTCTTGATGTTGCATATGTTATAGGTAACTTATCTATATTCATGTTGGGCTGCTATAATGCTTCGCAGGAGGATGTCTCTGAAAAGCATTTGGGAATTACAAATAGTTGCCTGCTAACAGTATCATTCTAATTTTGCATCTCCATTGCTTGTTAAGTTTCTCTCTCAGTGCAGCTTAACGTTCTGGTATGAATAGTAAAGGTTAAGATATATATCCCTATATTTTCAGAAATATGATTAGTCAAATAGCCTTTTTATTACAGTGCCTGAAGCACATAGAAAGGGGAAGCTCCTCTGTCTTTAAGCATATCCTTAAAGATAAGACCCTTTTAATCTTACATATCTAAAAGTATTTAATGTTTTGTCAGTGCTTTCAAAGATTTTTAAATTAACGGAAACATTTTCTATTATTTCTCCATTTTTTTCTACTTATAAAGTTTAAAAATTCAGTATATGATTTTAAATTTAGAGGTAGATGATAGGTAGGTAGGTAGGTAGTTAGGGAGGTAGGTAGGTAGGTAGGTAGGTAGGTAGGTAGGTAGATAGATAGATAGATAGATAGATAGATAGATAGATAGATAGATAGATAGATAGATAGATTCTCCAGATATTCAGTGAAAGCCAGACTAACATGAATGTACATATGTGATGTTTAGATGCATTCAAGAAATTTATTATTTTTATTTTTATTTATTTGTTTGTTTGTTATATTTATTTGTTAGCCATCTTGTAGACAAAGACTCTAGGTTGCTTACAACATTAAAGCATTGAAAAACATTAAAATTACCTGTTTATTCATTGTAAAAAATACAGCAGATAAAATTATGGACATAAGATTTTTTTATTTTTTTATTTATATTTATATCCCGCCCTTCTCCACAGAGGACCCAGGGCGGCGCACAGGAAATTTAAAAACATACAAAATACAAAAGATAAATACATAATTTAAAACATATATTAAACTATCCTATCCTATGCTAAAAGCCAAATTTTAAAATACCCAATTTAAAACTTTCTAAAAAAGTCCCCGTGGGAGGTTAGGCTAGGCCGGCTTGTTGTAACCGGTATGTCTTTAGACATTGGCGGAAGAGGCGGCGGTCGGTGATGGTGCGTAATTCAGGGGGTAGGTCATTCCAAAGGGCTGGGCCCGCCACAGAGAAGGCTCTTCCCCTGGGTGTCGCCAGTCGGCATTGTCCGGCCGACGGCACCCTGAGAAGGCCCTCTCTGTGGGAGCGTATCGGTCTAAGGGATGTATGGGGCAAGAGGCGGTCTCGCATATAACTAGGCCCCGAGCCATGCAGCGCTTTAAAGATGGTCGTCAAAACCTTGAAGCGCACCCGAAAGGCCACAGGAAGCCAATGCAGCTTGCGCAGGATCGGTGTTATGTGGGAGCATCTGGTGGCTCCCATAATCACCCGCGCGGCTGCGTTTTGGACTAACTGTAGCTTTCGAGTGCACCTCAAGGGAAGCCCCATGTAGAGAGCATTACAGTAGTCGAGTCGGGACGTCACAAGAGCTTGAGTGACTGTGCGAAGGGCAGCCCGGTCCAGTAAGGGGCGCAATTGGCACATCAGGCGTACCTGATGAAACGCCCCCCTGGCCACAGCCGCCACATGGTCTTCCATGGACAGCCGGGAATCCAGGAGGACACCCAAATTGCGCGCCCTCTCCACGGGGGCCAGTGTTTCGCCCCCAATGGCCAGAGTTGGAGTAATCTGGCTGAACCGGGCTGCCGGAAACCACAGCCACTCAGTCTTGGCAGGGTTGAGCCTGAGTTTGTTACCACCCATCCAGATCCGTACGGCCTCCAAACACCGGGACAGCACTTCGGCGGCATCATTGGGGTGGTCTGGGGTGGATATGTACAGCTGAGTGTCGTCAGCGTACAGATGGTACTCCACTCCAAAACCACGGATGATCTGTTGGCATAGATGGCATAGAAGGGAGTCAGTAGTGTATGTGGAGGGCTGGCAGTTGAATTTTAATTAGACATCCACCTAAGAATGTATATATGACTCATCCTTAAACAGAATTAGGTTTGGAACATTACTACTTTAAGATTATTTGGATTGGAAATTGGCCTGTGTATTCATATAACTAAGAACCAAGTAGGTATCTTAGAAAGTGGAAGATCATAAATTCTAAAGCCAGCTTGGGGATGTTGGGCCAATGACAATATCTCACCTTTAGAAAGATTATATATGGCCTGAAGTTCTGACAAATTTCTTTCCTAGTATTAAAAAAACAACGTTTTTTTAAGGTTACAAAAAAGGGATTTGAATTAACATCATTTCTCATGATTCTTGAGAAGGATCAGCTACATTTCTCTGCTTTCCCTCACTAATAATTAGCATGAGCCTCAGTGGCTCAGCGGTTAGAGTGCAGTACTCCAGGCTACTTCTCCTGACTTCCAGCTGTCTGCAATTTGGCAATTCCAACCTCACTAGGCTCAACGTTGGCTCAGCCTTTCATCCTTCCGAGGTGGATAAAACGAGGACCCAAATTGTTGGGGACAATATGCTGACTTTGTAAAATGCTTAGAGGACTGTAAAACACTGTAAAGTGGTATATAAATCTAAGTGCTATTGCTATTGATCTCAATCGTAGTTTTAAAGGTTTTAGAATTAGTCTAGCTTTTTCTGCATTGCTTTATAACACTGCTATTTGGATCAAGTTTTCTAGATGTCTATATATTATTACTTAAACACATTTTATTTTCCTATAGAATATTCTATATTGGCTATATGTGATAGGACACACAAGGAATTTGTCTCTGTGATAAATTATAAATCATAAGATACAGCCATAAATCATAAGATACAACCAACAAGTGATAGTCATAACATACCAATAGAAGTAGGTGAGAAGGATAGTAGTAATACATCAACATGGTTCTATTACAGTAGTTACACACTGCCCAGCATGAATTTTCACAGCCTTCCCATTTTGCCTTTACAAACATGTACAAAGTGCAAATGCAACAAACCTTATTGCCCCATTGGATAGAGAAGCAAAGTAGTGAGGGAAGGCCAAACTGTGTATCATGATTCCTTTTTTCTCTGCACCAGATTAACTATTAAAAATATTTTATGGCCTCCTTCTAAGTCGCTCAGCCTTGTTCCACTTTGTCTCTGAGAAAAATCACAAACTAGTTTGAAAATCTCTAGTTAAGTACATGAAATATTCGATGTATTTGATTTTATTTACAACTTTGTGTTAGTTCTCTTATGTAACTGTCTCAACTTCCTCTAAGGTAGGGGTCTCCAACCTTTGCAACTTTAAGTCTGAAGGACTCCAGCTCCCAGTATTTCGGGCTGGCTGCAGAATTCTGGGAGCTGAAGTCCTTCAGACTTAAAGTTGCAAAGGTTGGAGACCCCCGCTCTAAGGTAATAATTTATGAAGACTAAGTCACTGAGATGCTATACATTCATATTGGGAAAGTGAAAGAAATGTTCATATATTTAAATGCCAATCAAGGGAATGTTTAAATAACTGTCATATAGTAGATTGATTGATTGTTTTTAATTTTAGTAATTTGCTCCATATCATTGATTAAGAAAGGAAATGATAACTTTGTTATGTATTTTAATAGTATTTTATTTTGTGTGTTTGTATGTTTTCCTTTTCTTCAACAGGATGATAGCAAACAGGCACAATTTTTAGCTTTGGCTGTGGTTTACTTCATTTCTGTTTTAATGGTCTCCAAATATCGGGATATTCTTGAACCACAACGAGAAACTGCAAGGTCTGGAAGCCAGGCAGGTAGAAATATCAGGCAAGAAATAAATTCACCAACAAGTACAGGTACTACTGTTTTTCAGTTAATGCTGAGGAACTGTTGGGACAGTTGATGTTTGAATGTAGAAATTGAAGAATAAAGAATGCCTATTAACCTTTGAAAATATTTCTTGTTTTTCCACAAGATGGTCTTAGGGACTAACTCTGACTAAAGTTTTATTGTCAGCAAAATGAGACTTTCTTCCAAAGCATATAATTAATTGCAGGACACAAGCTAATTACTTTTCCATGTTTTCCATAAAATTCTTTTTTATGTTCCATCATGAGATTTGAATGCAAATCATGAGTTATGTAATTCCATTACTTTGTGCAACTTTAGCAGCTGATATTTTTACACTATAATGATACAAATAAATAAATAAAAATAAAACCTATATTTTGCTTGCACAAAATCCCAGATTTAATTTTTACACTTATCAACATCTCTAAGAAGAAAGAATCCCTGTCATAGCAAACTAGAGCAAATAATTTTACTTAGATATGATGTCATTTGAATATTAACAATAACACAACTGTTGATGCATTATGATACATATACGTTATGAGAGGGGGGCAGACATATTAATAAAATAAAAGTATACTGGTCTATTTTTACTTATAAGCATCTATCTTGTAAATACTCCTACTCTTTGAAAGGTAGTATTTGCCATTTGGCAGCTGATTTCCATCACTCCATGTTGCCAGTGCAAGAATCATTAGAAATTATCATTTAATCAGTGAAATGAAATAAAAATAAATTTTGCATAGATAAAAATGTAATTAGCCACAAAAGGGGGAAATATTATTTTTAGGCAGAACTGAAGCTTTTATAAACATTTAGAACATTTAGGTAAATTTTAAATACAGTACATGGCATTTCTTAACAAAAACAGAATTAAATTTACTTATTGGAGAACTGCAAAGGTAGTAGAAATTTTGATACTAGAAAATATGTCTTAACTACATGGTCTAACTTTGCTAGTAAGATACTTGTTTGGAAATTCTAGTATAATAGTGAATTTCTAGAAACTTGCTTTTAATAGTCTAATTGACTAGTTTATTCAGGTTTTATGAACATGATTTAAGTGCTGTTTGTTTCAAGAGAGCTGGATTGAAACCAGCTTTTTCTCTGGGACATACTGCAAAGTCATAAAACTTCCTTTTCTCTGATGTACATTCCTTTGGGAAGACAATATCTTAATATGCGTGTGAATTCGTACCTGTGAAACCTCTTTCTTCAGAAGCAGAAATGTTTTGGATGAGACTCTTTCAAGATTCTCTCATTGGAATATTTTCTTTATATTGTAAGCATTGGAAAGAGAGCCAAAATTGATGGCAAATCTTTCATTTTATTTTGGCATCCCTTGATCTTTCTCATCTTTCTCCTTCTTTATAGACTTTTAATATTTTTGTAAATAACTCTCTTGCACATGACTTTTACAAGATTGACTATTTGCAAATGGTGCAATAAGTATATTTTAATAAAATGAAATACAGTGAGCATTCTAATATTAGTTTGGATCAAGTTTCCATTTATTTAAATGTAAACATAATTTAAAAAGAGAAATCTTATCAGAGTCCAGTTCTGGAAATGTTTAATCTTTTTGTTAAAACTACTTATTGTATATAATAAATATAGCTATATGTCTCTTACAGTATAATCTTATATATGTTTATTCATGTGTCTTCTTTCCAAGTATGTAGTAATAGAATTGGTACAAAAAGACATTTTTAAAGTAACTACTGTAGAATAGAGCAATTAAGCACAATGACTTCATTTCATATACCTCTGAAAAGTGGTTTATTTAAGGCTATTGAATCTTTTAAGATTTCATTATCATTAAAGCAAAGATTTGAAAATCAAATCTGTAGCAGTATACCTGTTTTTTAAACTTAGATCTTGAGGAGTTATGCATACTTTATTGAGACATTGATGAGCATATTACATGACAACATTGATTAATGAAAAGTCTGATACTAAAATACGATAATATTACCATCAGTTCACCTAATTAAAATAAAAGTTTTCGATTTAAATTATTGACAAATTTTGATAGGATTAAAAAAAACACATTTGTATGAGAATGATATTTTAAAAATGTGTATTGCTGTGCCATGTAAATCTAATTCTTACATAAGGTTGTTTAAAAATCAGGGCCAAATCAGTATACATACATACATAAAATTTTGTAGTTATTTATTTTCAGACATATTTTAGTTACTAAACGCCATGTTGTTTCTATTACATTGTGAACTATTTTTATTTTAGAATAAAATTACTGATTTCCATTATTTAAACATTAGACTACATGGTATATTTCCTTCATTCAAATCATGATCAAGTAATTAACTATTCCTGCATTAATTTTTTGAAAATAATAAAATTATATTGGTTATTTTTCAAGGGATTTGTCTTAGAATTCAGCTATTATTTGTGGTACAGATAATGTATTTTTTTGTTTGTATGTTGTTTCATACGTAAAACTATTCCAACTGTTTCTGTCTTATTTATGTATACCCGTCTTTCCATAAATGTTTTTTCTCTGTATGTTGTATTATTTGCAAGTATCTTATTTTTCTAGATTTCTCCCCAATAAATTATTAGTGCCTTGTTTGCATGTTTCAATAACACTTCTGACATGGATCCTCAGTGGACCAAACTACCGGCAATAAGTAGCTGGCTCACAATTGACTCCATGATTTTCTTCACAGTTATGGTTATACCATCTATCCCACACCCAAGTTTGAACCATGGATTCCTTGCCAAGTTAATACCTGAACAGAGCTTTACCCACTCATTTTATAAAGGTAATTTTAACACAACCTCCTATTTTTTGCCTTATTTATTTCATATTATATATTTCAATAGCTTAATTATAATACAAAGTCTTAATCAACAAGATGATTTTGGGGGATTACATATAAATCAGAGTTTTCTGGCAATGTACTACGAACATTCTCCATCTTGTTTATTAACAGTATTATAGGAGGGTTACAATTTTTAAATTTTAACAGTATTAAAATTTAATACTGTAAAGAAATATACTTCAACCCTTTCAAAGAATACTGCTAAATAAGGAAGTTATACAGACCTATATTCCTGCAATAGTTTGTTGCATTTTCTAAATTCTTTGTTTCCTTTGATTTAGAAACTTGTCTTTTTCTATATAGCTTCCAATTATTTTTACTTTCAGTAGGAAGACAATATAATTGGAGATACCACTGAGAACAAAAAAAAAAATGATATCACTTCTATGAGCAGTCACTTGTTCCCCTCTGTTTTATTCTATTGTAGCAAAAAATGATGCACATTTTTTTCTTTTTTCTTCCATACAGCATGACATTTCACTCCCAACTGATATACAATTCAGGGTTTTGCAAACATTATAAATAATTATACAAATTCTTATCTATACTTTTTTTCTATGTGCTGTCTAATATTATCCATACTTTAATAAGTGTTGGATAGTTAGATATATATTAAAAACCCCATCAAGACACCCCAAATGCTAAAGTTAAAGTCATACAAAGGCTGTTAAAGAAACAAAGGAATATTAGATCATAAGACAGATGCCTTTGGCTTAGCACAGTGAGAACATTTACTGCTGTGAGCAAAATACCAAGTATATAAAAAGGCAGCCTAGTGAGTTGACAAAACACTTTTGAAGCCACAATTTTCTAGCTGAAAACTATTTCAGATAAAAGATATATTATCCTGAAATATGTAAGAGTTATAAAATATGCATATGCTTCAAATTTCCAATACTAAACAACTATACACAGTGCATAAAGAAATGTGATCTCTTATTACCAATGCCCAAAAACTAATCTTGCCAAAGTATATACATCCATCCTCTCCATTATCCCCAAAATTACACATGTACATATTCAGCTTACCTCAAGGTTATATTACCAATTTTTCATTGGCTTTCCCAAATTCCTTACTAGTGCTCATCTATGTTGCTTATTTCTGTTCTCCCTAACCATTCTTAGCACCTACCCTTCGGAACCTCCCTAGTCTTATTAGTCCTTCAGTGTCTTCTATTTATTTCCAAATTCTTGATAACATCTTGGTGCTCTCCTCAGTCCTTAAAATGTATGTGGCAAAAAATGTTCCCACTGTGTTATGTTACATTTTCCTTTCATTTTTATCCCAACTAGCAGAATGCTACTTTCAGTTGCCTTGTCTCTGTTGCCTTGTTGGGAAAAATAATTTTGATCCACATTTGTAGAAATAGGAGATACTGTGGATAAGAAAAATGAAGATTGAAAGTCTAGCTGATGGTCATAACACTGCTTTTAACTTAATTCATTTTAAATATATATATATATATATATATATATATATATATATATATATATATAACCTCAGAAAACAAATATATATATATATGTTTTCTGAGGTTTTCGCGGGTGTTTGTATGTAGGTCTTTGGTTGTTCGGGTTTTCTCCCGCGTAGAATTGGAAGTATCTTCACGACGTTTCGATGAAATCTCATTCATCATCTTCAGGCTGGTGCTTCCGGCTTGGTGCTTCCATGAGCATTCATTGCTTCATTGCTCCTGGAAGCACCAAGCCGGAAGCACCAGCCTGAAGATGATGAATGAGATTTCATCGAAGCGTCGTGAAGATACTTCCAATTCTACGCGGGAGAAAACCCGAACAACCAAAGACATATATATATATATATATATATATATATATGTAATTGTTTCTCAACAACAGTTGAGAATGATTAATGATTAATGATGATTAATTTATTGATTAATGATTAATTTATTGATTAATCATTGATTAATCAATGATTAATTAATCATTAATCATTGAATTAATCATTGATTAATCAATGATTAATTAATCATTAATCATTGAATTAATCATTGATTAATCAATGATTAATTTATTGATCAGCTCATAAAACTAACACACACACACACACACACATATATAGTTTGTCTCCTCCCTTAAATAGGCCTAACAGGAAGCTGTAACAAAATATCCACTTCATCAATAAAAGTCCTGTAGAAAGGATGATGTAATCAGGGAAACTGGTTAGCTCAAGGCATAGAGAAGCCTGCTTCGAATGCTGGAGAGCACCAGTTCAAATCCCTGTAGGGAAGTATGGCCAGCTGACGAGGGCTAAGGAGCCCGAAATGGATCCATCCTGGTCTCTTAATTAATTATTATTAATCATCCCTTAAAAGAAATTTAAAACATATATATATATATATGAGAGAATATTATCACAGCTCCTGTTCAAGGGTCCATTTAAGCCCTTAAAAAAAAAACTAACATATATATATGTATGTTCTAAATGGGCAGGGAGATTACTACACTTTAGGATAGTTTAGTTTTTCCAGATAATCTCAGGTTGTAATCACATAATTATAAATTATAAATTAAACTATAACTAGTATTTATTATTGGAATAAATATGAACAATTGAGGTATGAGAAGAAGCTTTTCTGCATTTAGAATAGTATTCCCAGTATGGTGCCTATGGGTATCTTTCTGGTCCTACATATATTTAAGAGGCAGCTTTAGAAAACAAAATATAAATAAAACGAACTTGCAGCATACTGGTTTGGGCCTATTGCCTCTCCATGAAAGCAGTTACCTGAGGTGATAATGAGCCTGAAAAACTTATTGATTTGTGTTGTTCAGAGCTATCAAAACTGCAGCTAGAATACATGAAATTATTCATTCTTTAAAAAAAGGTGTTTTCCCATTTTCTTTAATTCTATATTATTATTGCTATACACGATCCTTGCCTAATGACCACTTGTTCAGCAGCCATTTGAATGACACTGATTGAGTGGTCCTCAAAGTTCCGGTAATCACATGATCACAGTCTGGACACTTGGCAATTGACTCACAATTAGAAAATTGCAGCGTCCTGGAGCCACGTGCTTGTAATTTGCAACCTTCATTGCTGACTTCCGCAAAGCAAAGTTAATGGGGAAACCAGCAGGAGGTCAAAAATACCAATCACATGATATTGTACTTAACAACACAAATGTGTCAGGTGTGAAGAATCAGGACCATGAGTTAAATTTCAGTTAAGCTGGGTTATTGCTTTGGCTATGCCAGGGGTGTGAAAGTCGTGGCATCAAGTCACGTAATGTATCACGACTTTTTTCCCTTCACTAAAATGGGGATGGACACGGCAGTGTGTGATGCCTCTGGGCCACAGGCTGCAAACTTAACATCCCTGGCCGATGCAGAACAATCAAGTTAACTAACCATCAGCACTAATTGGTGCTAGATAAGAGTTAATGGAATTCAAGAGGTGCTGGACTTCTTGTGTGGGAACATAACAACTCCAGAATGATTCTTCTCTTTACTCTGTCCCCAGCTTCTGACTTTCCTTCCCCTAAACCAAAGAATTTGTTTAATTATAGCAACTGGAAGTGGCAGAACTGCTGTTGCTAAGTGGTTCAGTCATGAAACATCGCACTTTACAACTGTGTTGTTTAATGATGGAAATTGTCCTTGTTAACCGACAGCTACCTTGTACTATTATAGTAGAATACTGAAAAGGATTTCTATTATTAAATGTCATAGATGGCAATAAGAAATATTCTGGTAATAATAAGCAATACAATCCATTTCATAAAAAATTAATTAGCCATTTTATTAACAAATTATTAGGACAAAAATAACATCAACACAATTTATACCAGTGATTGGCAGCAGATAGACTATTTGCAACATTAATTGGTAGCTATTGTCATCTTCCATGCAGTAATTTAGCGGTGTGATTACTCAGTGTTTTTGGATAATTTATATACTGTCAGTAGTGTCAGTGTGACTTCCTCCCTAATTCTGGAATAGAAATCTCTGCAGCATGGGTAATCTTTGCCTGAAAATAATATAGAAGATATGTCCCTGCTGATCTTTAAGGATTACTTAAATGCTAGTCTGAGAATGTCTTCCAAATTTACTACAGTATTTAGAAGAATGTGAGAGACAATTATTGCTCACATCTTTTAGATATTTAGATATTATAGATATTACAGAATGGATAGGTAGCCCTATTGGCAGAATTTTTGTGTGTGTGGGATTCTCCTTACAGGTCATTTTTGCTTTTAGCAATTAGCAGTACTATTGAAGAAACTAATCTCCCACAAATTGATGTGAATTAACTAATATAAGTTTATCAATTTTATACTTCATTTACAAATTATTCAGCAATATGAATGAATAATTGACAGCTATGACTAAACACATTTAACTAATAAAAACATAATCCGGTTGAAATTAGGGAAGCTTGATGGGTAAAATTCTTTGGTTTGGAAAAAAAGAAGTGTGATTATGATTTGTGGTGTTTCACCACCTCTAAAATATGTATGTTACATTCTATGTGTTCTACAGGAAGCAGCAATAACTCAAAAGGGTGCATTTTTCCTTGTTAACTCCTTATAGCTTTATAGCTGAGACCATTCCAGGGTGGTAATAGCCAAGCAGTAATCATCTGTAACTTTAGAAAGTAATTTTTGCACTATGATCTACAAGAGGCTGGATTTAATTTTTTTTTTTTTATTGAAGTTTTTATAATATTTTACAATATTTCACCCAGTGCTATACAAGACAAAAGGAAGAGTTGGTTTCAAGTGTCTTCTGTTATCTTTAAGATCTCCAAAATCCACGTTCTCTAGGTACAGGCGTCAAGGCATCCAAAGTTCCAAGTGCGTAGTCCACAAATGGCTTCCAAGTCTTCCAAAAGATATCTTTTTTATAAACCCCCTCTCTGAATTTAATATCACACGTCATTTTATCATTTAAGGCTAATTTCCACATTTCACAGAACCATTCTTCTATTTTAATATTTACCTCTATTTTCCAATATCTTGCTATTACAATCCTACCCATTATAATCATAATTCTAATCAATTCTTTCTCATGTTTTGTTAACTCAGATTCATTAATTATCAATAACAATATATTTTCTGATCTCAATATTATTATTCTTTTCATCATTTCACCCATCGTTTTTTCTAATTGCTGCCAAAACTTTTTAATTTTCACACATTTATACCACATATGTTCATAAGTTCCCACTTCCATATTACATCTCCAACATTTATCGCTCATTTTTTTATCTATCAATGATAATCTTAATGGGGTCCAATACCATTTCCAAACAACCTTGAAATTATGCTCTTTAATCCTAATCAAATCTCAAATCTCAAATTTAATTTTGTAGAACCGCTCCCTCTCCCCACAGGGGACTCGGGGCGGTGCACAGGGAAAGTAAAAACAATAAATATACAAATATAAATACATAATATAAAAACAAATTAAATCTAATAGACAAAGTCCTCATGATTCGACTCTTCCAGTTCTCATTCCAATCCAAATCCAATATTTTAATCTTAAGGTCATCCTCCCAATTCCTTTTCATTACCATTTGTGGATTTCCATCAAAATTTATAATCTTATATATCTTACTAACGAGTCCTTTTAACCCAATTTCATCTTTAATAATTTGAGATACTAAACTTTCAAATTTAGTTTTACTTCTATCTATTTTACATATTCCCTTTACTTTCATAGTCCATTTTTCTACCTGTATTTTTTCGAACCAATTCAACTCCAATCTTTGAATTACTTTTTTTTTTCTACTCTCAATTCCTAGAGCTCTTAACCAATTTACTATATTTCCTATATTTTCATCCTCAATTACTTTATCCCGACTTATATTAGTTTTAATCGGCCAACTTTCAGTTGTCTTCCCCAAGAAAGCTATATCCGGGATCAATTTTTTAACAAATTTATTCCAAATTTTACTCAGCCCCTTTAACCAATAACTATTAATTGCCTTTGTTTTTGCTCTATCTAGAAACCATATAGACCCAAATCTCTTAATATCTTTTAGCTCCAGATCACCCCAATGACCATCTCCACCTTTGAGTATTTTTATCACGGTTCGAATATTATACGCCCGATAATAATTAAGTAGATTGGGAATTCCCAATCCACCCTCTTTTTGATTTTGATACCACATTTTCTTCATTATTCTTGGTTTTTTCCCACCATTACAGAATTTATCCAATTTCTTCTGATATTCTTCTATATCTTTCTCTATCAAATTTAGTGGTAGCATCTCAAACAAAAAATTGAACTTTGGTAACAACATCATTTTACACATTGCAATTCTACCAAACCAAGACAGCTTTATCTCTTTATACTTATCTATCTTTCTCTCTACTTCCTTCAACATCACCTCATAATTAATTTTTTTCAATTCTCTAACTTTAAGTGAAAGTGTTATCCCCAAATATTTCAATGTGTTCTTAACTCTTATCCCAAATTGTTCTTGCATATTTTCCCGCTCCTTACCATCTTTATTCATTAGTAGTTCAGATTTTGACCAATTTACCTTTAAACCTGTCATTTCTTCAAATTCTATCAAATGTTTATTTATCTTCTTTAAATCTTTCTCTATATCTTTCAAAATAATCAAGGTATCATCCGCATACAAATTTATCTTATATCCCTTGTACCCTTCCAATCCTTCATCTTCTTCTATCAATTTAATCAAAACCTCCATAACTAACAAGAATAATGTTGGGGACAAGGGACATCCCTGTCTCGTACCTGCTTCCAATTTAATCTCTCCCGTCATTGTTCCATTCACCTTTACCTTTGCACTACTTTTTTGATACAATTTTGAAATAACATGTATAAATTTATTACCAAAGCCTAATGCCTCAATAATTACCTTAATAGTATCCCATTGTACAGAATCAAAGGCTTTAAAAATATCTAACGATATTATACCTATTTCATCACCATTATTTTCAGCTACATCTATAATGTTCAATACTCTTCTAATTATATCACTCATATATCTACCTTTAACAAAACCTACTTGATTATAACTTATATATTTATCTATAAAGCTATTTAATCTATTACTTATAATAGCTGTAAATATTTTTGCATCCTGGTTGATTAAAGAAATGGGTCGGTAGGACTCGATCCTCTCAAGATCTTTATCAGGTTTAGGAATTATAGATATTACTGTCTTATTCCATGACATCGGGACTTCTCCACCATGTAAAATTCCATTAAATAGTTTTTGCAGTCTTGGTGTTATTAGTTCTTTAAATTCTTTGTAAAATTCGGCAGGTAATCCATCTTCTCCTGGGGTCTTCCCTAGTTTTAACTCTTGTATTATTTCGTTGATCTCCTCCTGTGTTATATCTTTTTCCATCAAATCTTTATATGTTGGATCTATTTTTATAGCATATTTTCCAAGATGATTCTTCAATTTTTCTAAATCGATTGATTTCTTTAAATATAATTTTTGAAAAAAATTCCTAGCTACTTCACATTTCTCCAATCTCTTATAACACCTTGTACCTTTTTCAGCTTTAAATCCAGGCTGGATTTAAAGCTACAGAAAAAAATTCAGTGGATGCAGGCAATCTTATAATTATGTGTTATTTCTGCACCTAATTTCTATGAGTTATTTAAAATTGAGGACGCAGGCAAGATTTAATTAGGGCTGGAGAAATCATAGTTTTTTAGGTCTGAGGCATTCAAATCACTTTGGCTTCAATATTATTTCAATTCCCAAATCTAAATTTATTTATTTATTTTATTTATTTAAATTTATATCCCGCCCTTCTCCACAGAGGACCCAGGGCGGCGCACAGGAAATTTAAAAACATACAAAATACAATAAATATAATTTAAAAACTATTAAATAAACCTATCCTGCGCTAAAACCAAATTTAAAAAACCCAATTTAAAACTATCTAAAAGTCCCCATGGGAGGTTAGGCTAGGCCGGCTTGTTGAAACAAATATGTCTTAAGACATTGGAGGAAGAGGCGGAGGTCGGTGATGGTACGTAATTCAGGGGGTAGGTCATTCCAGAGGGCTGGCCCTGCCACAGAGAAGGCTCTCCCCCTGGGTGTCGCCAGTCGGCATTGTCCGGCCGACGGCACCCTGAGGAGGCTCTCTCTGTGGGAGCGTATCGGTCTAAGGGATGTATGGGGCAGGAGGCGGTCTTGCATATAACTAGGCCCCGAGCCATGGAGCGCTTTAAAGATAGTTGTCAAAACCTTGAAGCGCACTCGAAAGGCCACAGGAAGCCAATGCAGCTCGCGCAGGATCAGTGTTATGTGGGAGCACCTAGTGGCTCCCATAATCACCCGCGCGGGTGCGTTTTGGACTAGCTGTAGCTTTCGAGTGCACCTCAAGGGAAGCCCCATGTAGAGAGCATTACAATAGTCGAGTCGGGACGTCACGAGAGCTTGAGTGACTGTGCGAAGGGCAGCCCGGTCCAGTAAGGGGCGCAATTGGCGCATCAGGCGTACCTGCTGAAACGCCCCCCTGGCCACGGCTGCCACATGGTCCTCCATGGACAGCCGGGAATCCAGGAGGACACCCAAATTGCGCGCCCTCTCCACGGGGGCCAGTGTTTCGCCCCCAATGGCCAGAGTTGGAATAATCTGGCTGAACCGGGGTGCCCGAAACCACAGCCACTCAGTCTTGGCAGGGTTGAGCTTGAGTTTGTTACCACCCATCCAGATCCGTACGGCTTCCAAACACCGGGACAGCACTTCGGCGGCATCGTTGGGGTGGTTTGGGGTGGATATGTACAACTGAGTGTCATCAGCGTACAGATGGTACTCCACCCCAAAACCACGGATGATCTCACCCAGCGGCTTCATATATGTGTTGAAAAGGAGGGGCGAGAGGACCGACCCCTGAGGGACCCCACATAGGAGAGGCCTCGAGGTCGACCTCTGCCCTCCCGTCAACACATATTGCGACCGACCAGAGAGGTAGGATGAGAACCACCGCAGAACGGTGCCTCCCAGCCCCAACCCCCCCAGTCGGTGCAATAGGATACCATAGTCGATGGTATCAAAAGCCGCCGAGAGGTCTAATAGGACTAGGATAGAGGAATAACCTCTATCCCGCGCCCTCCAGAAATCATCAACCAACGCGACCAATGCCGTCTCGGTGCTGTGACCGGGTCGGAAGCCGGACTGGCGCGGGTCTAGATAATCAACTTCCTCCAGGTGTCGCGGAAACTGTTGGGCTACCACACTCTCAACAACCTTCACTAAAAAGTGAAGGTTGGAGACCGGACGATAGTTTTCTAGTAAAGCTGGGTCCAGGGACGGCTTCTTGAGGAGGGGCCTCACTACCGCCTCTTTCAAGACGGCAGGTAAGGACCCCTCACTCAAAGATGCATTGACAATGCCCTGGAGCCAGCCTCGTGTCGTCTCCCAGGATGCCAGTACAAGCCAGGAGGGACACGGATCCAATAAACATGTGGTCGCCCTAAGCTTCCTTGACAGCCTGTCCATATCCTCGGTGGTAACAAAGGCAAACTCCTCCCAAGAAGGAACCTCAAGACTAGTCTCGGACAGTCCCACAGGACCACTGTCGATGGAGGGTAGCTCATTCCGAATCCGAGTGATTTTCACGCTACATTTTCAAAAGTATAATTTTCCATTAATTTCTAAACAATTTCTATTCCATTCTATTCTATTCTATTCTATTCTATTCTTACATGTAATTTTTAAAATATATTTGTTTTAAGGTTTTATGAAGGGAGAAATTGCAACATGGTAGAAGTGAAATTCTTCCTATAAAATAACTGATTTTGTAAATAGCCTGGGTTGCTGAATGCTTTTTAAAATAATTGCTACTCTCCAGTTCATTGCTTGAACATCTCTGTATCTGATCTATAGAAATATATAGTTCCTTATTTTCAGATATTTGTCTCATATCAGCATGTTGGTTTTGCATGATTAAATGCTTCTCAATAACAACTAAGGAAATTATCGTTTAAACCATGGACACCTGCTTAATGCTGCCCCTTTACATGCAGTATACCTTTTGGTTGTGTTAGTGGTCTTTCTTGCATGACTTCCATATTTCTGTGATATATAAATAAATAATAAATACATAGATAGATAAATAGAGTATGTTTATAGCTGCAATTCTAAGTTTACTTCTCAAGAAAACAAGAATTCCAGACATAGGTTCTTAGCGCTAGAATGCTAAATGATGGTATGACCTTCATTCACTTTTCTGTTCAATTATCTCTTTTCCTCACATCATCTCCATTTTGTTTTGTTCCTTCATTTTCTTTCTCTTCCCAGCATAGCTATCTCTTTTCTTCCCTTCCTGTTTTTTCCATATATTTTTATGTTTGTATTTGAGAGATTTGTGTTTGAGACACAGTTGATAAATGCAATTTGTTTTCTTAAGGTGTTTATCATAAATTGCAAAGTCTTTATTTTGTGAGAATCTTATATACCTTTAATAAAAAAATTAGTGAAGAAAGCTGTAGATACATTTGAAATAGCAAATGTATAAAATTTTGAAATTACCAAGTAGTAGAAATTGTAGCTTTCATTTTTGGATTTTTATAATGCAAAGTACATAATAGCAATAGCACTTAGAGTTATATACCGCTTCACAGTGCTTTTCCAGCCCTCTCTAAGCGGTTTACAGAATCAGCATATTGTCCCCAACAATCTGGGACCTCATTTTATCCAACTCAGAAGAATGGAAGGCTGAGTCAACCTTGAGCCCGGTGAGATTTGATCTGCCAAATGTATTTACAAAAAATGAATTAAATATTTCAAATCACTATAAGATAAAATAAATGTTTTATTTTGCTATAGATGCATTACTACTTAGCTTCAGAGACATGCTTGAGTTAGCTTCCTATAGGAAAACTAGAAAGTAGTCTTGTATTATCTGAATACATTATGCATTATGTTACAGTTTAGCAATTAATTGGCTTTTGCTGATCTCAGATAGCTAAACAGGTCATACCTGGTAAGTACTTGAATAAGAGAGTATTAGGAAATACCAAGATACTTTGCTTTAAGCTAAGGCCTAAAGTTTACTTCCTAGAGAGCCATAAATGTTTTTCTATATGCTCTTTATATTATATTTCATTCATTCACTAAATTAACAGTTTCTAAGAAAAACGATTTCTATGAAAAATAGTAGGTAAAAGCATATCTGTGGCCCAACAGGCAAGATTAAAATATTAGATTCAATATTATTTTTAGCTATTTTAAATAGTAGAAATTTTAAAATTGCTGGAAGATAATGGGAAAAAATGTTTACTGCAGCTCTTCAATAAAATATATGAAACAGGAAAGATACCAAATGATTGGCTAAAGTAAACCTTTGTGACAATCCCCCCAAAAATAAATGCAAAGAAGTGTACCGAATACAGAACAATAAGCTTAATGAGTCATGCTCTGAAAATATTCCTGAGAATAATTCACACAAGAATATAGCACAAAATTGAGGAGTGTCTAAATAACACACAATTTAGTTTCAGAAAAAATCTTGGTACACGAGATACCCTATTCAGCATTCAAGTTCTTGTACAGCGCTGTAAAGATGTCAATCACAGTGTTTAAATGTGCTTCATCGATTTTGAAAAAGCATTTGATAAAATAAGAGACAGCAAACTATTGCAAATCCTGAAACAAGTGGGACTAGATGACAAAAACATCTGAATCATAAAGAATCTATATTGGCATCAGGTAGCAAATGTGAAACTAGGCCAAAAATACACAGATGATGCAGAAATATAGAGAGGCCAGACAGGGCTGTATTTTGTCTCCGCTGTTGTTTAATATTTACTCTGAGACAGTTTTCGACGAAGAACTGGAAAACATTGATGCTGGCTTCAAAGTAAATGGCGTTCAGATCAACAATTTAAGATATGCAATTTAAGATATGCTTATCACATCAACGATGCCGTTGATGTGATGTCCCAGTGTTTGGAGGCCGTGCGGGTCTGGATGGGGAGGAACAGGCTCCGACTCAACCCATCCAAGACCGAGTGGCTGTGGTATCCGGCGTCCCGATATAGCCAGCTGGTTCCATCGCTGGCTATGGGGGGTGAGTCATTAGCCCCCGCGGAAAGGGCTCGCAACTTGGGTGTCCTCCTGGACTCGCGACTGTCCTTGGATGACCATGTGACGGCCGTGGCCAGGGGGGCTTTTTATCAGGTTCGCTTGATATGCCAGTTGTGCCCCTTTCTAGATCGGGACTCCCTTCGCACAGTCACTCAAGCCCTCATGACATCCCGCCTAGACTACTGCAAAGCTCTCTACATGGGGCTCCCCTTAGGGTGCACCCGGAGGCTCCAGCTAGTACAGAATGCAGCTGCGCGGGGGATTCTGGGAGTTTCTCGATACTCCCATATGACACCTCTCCTGTGCGAGCTGCACTGGCTGCCTGTGGCCAGGTGCGCTTCAAGATACTGATAACCATCTTCAAAGTGCTCCACGGCACGGGACCTGGGTATTTGCGAGACCGCCTCCTACCACATACCTCCCTCCGTCCTGTCCGCTTGCACAGGGAGGGCCTCCTCAGGGTGCCGTCTGCTGGCCAATGCCGGCTGGCGACCCCAGGGGAAGGGCCTTCTCTGTGGCGGGTCCGGCTCTCTGGAACGACCTACCCCCCAGCATTCGTACCATCACGGACCTGCGCCTCTTCCGCCGGGAGCTTAAAACTCACTTTTTCCATCTGGCTGGCCTGGCTTAGATTTTAAATAACAAATTGTTAGGGATTTTATTAAGGGATATTAGATGGGTTTTAAAGATGCTTTTAGCACGGGTTTAAATTTAATATATTTTTATTGTATTTATATTGTATTTTTGTATTGTTTTTAATATTTACCTGTGCACTGCCCTGAGTCCCTTTGGGGAGATAGGGCGGTATACAAATCCAAGAATAAATAAATAAAAATAAAATATGCTGATGATACAGTTCTGCTTGCCGGTAAACATGAAGATCTTCAGCTCCTCATCAACAGAGGTTCAGAAATATCTGAAAAATATGGCTTACTTACTTACTTACTTACTTTATTAGATTTATAGACCGCTCCCTTTCCCAAAAGGGACTCGGGACGGTGCACAGGAAATTAAAAACACATAAAACATAACAATTTACAAAATTTAAAACCAAATTAAATTATTATCCCTGTGCTAAAATTTATAAAGTCATTAAAACTATTTCCCTTAAAAACCAATTAAAACAATTTAGCTTCAGACTATAGGCTAGGTGGAGTAAATTAGGCCAGGCCGGCTTGAAGCTTAACACCTCAAAAACCAAGATCCTGGTCGTCAGCAAACAACCATTAACTTACCACTAATACATTAGGAAGGAATACCGCTAGAAAAAGTTGAAAGGATCACGTACCTCATTTTTAATTTACATGAAAGCTGGGACATGATCAGTGAAGTAAACAGCATTCTTCAAAATGAAAAAGGTCTTCTGCAGTCACGACATAGCCTAAGACTGAAAAGCAGGCTTGTCAGATGTTACATCTTTTCTATCCTGCTCTACGCAGTAGAGAGTTGGTCTCTGACAGAAAACCACTTGAAGAAACTAGAAGCATTTGAAATGTGTATTTACAGACGGCTGTTAAGTATAAACTGGGTTGACAAAATCACATATGAGGAGGTATAAGCCACATGGGAAAGCAAAGGAAAGTCATCAAAGCCATTAAAAAGTGAAAGTTTGAATATTTTGGACATGTGATGCGACACCCAGAAAAATACAACACCCTTCACTTAATCCTCCAGGAAAGATTGAAGACAAATGAAGTCCAGTCAGAAGAAGAACATTGGCTTCAAAAACTAAAGGACTGGTTTGGACAAACTCAGCAGCACTTTTTTATGCAGTTGTTGACAAAAATAGGATTGCCAACATGATCGCCAACGTCCGATGACGGATATGGCACAAGAAGAAGAAGAACAATTTTAAATAATGCCAAAGTGAACTGATAAGAACTGAAAGTTAACAATATTAACATGTATGATAAAGATATACTTTTAGGAAGCAGATGAAATGAGTATTTAATGCTAGGATTCTAAAGACATGAATGAATGAATGAATGAATGAATGAATGAATGAATGAATGAATGAATGAATGAATGAATGAACGAATGAATGAATGAAGGTACATTAATTGATGTCGTCTTCTTGAATTCTGCGTTTATGTGTGCCTGGAGTTCTTGGTTTCTTGAGAAGTAAACTTAGAACTGCGCTTATGTAGACAAGCATGCATATAGACAAAAATTCAAGAGACTTCTAGTTCTAAACTCTTAGTAGATTTCTGATTTGTTACTGTGGAATACCAGGATATGTTAGCTGGTGTATTGGGAAAGTAGGCAAATGGGAAATTAAGTCCATCTACTCACCATTTGAATGATATCCCATTGGAATTTTTTGGAATTTTTCACATGAAGGTTATGTGCCAGTATGAAACAAATCTGGATCTCTTGATTCCTTAGCACCAGCTGTGTTCATCTGGCTCACCTGTAATGTATTTAAAACTTTTATGAAACCAATCCCCTCCTTTTTTTTAATGCTATAGTCCAGGAAGGCAAATCTTTCAGGAGAAATAATGTGTCTTGATCTCGGAGAAATGCTTTTTGTTGCTGTTTTTGTTCCATATGATAAAATAAATGCATAAAACAAAAAAGAATGTTGATAGAAGCAGTGGTGGTGGAAGCAATTTATTTTATTTATCTTTTCAAGATTTTATTTTACCTTTGCACAGAATAGAAGTGAAGGGATTAGTGTCACTGCAGTACCTGTGGCTGCTCAAAGAAGGGAAATAACTTTTGGTCCATGTCAACATTTTAAGATTCAAACTGCTTGTGAGTGGGGAGTGGAAACAGTGGCCATGCTTTTAGTGATTGTACAGTATCTGTTTTACTTTATGATCACTAGACAGCAAACCTTTTCACTTTGTCCTCCTGTCAGAAAATCAAAGGGAAGCCAACTTCATAGAGCTTAGATAAAAGAGGGAATAGGAAACTGGAACAGAATAGAGAAAGAATAAAAGAAATAAAAAATGGGAAGAAGAAGATAATAAATTTTAGCACTGTTAACTGTTTTATACTCAGTTACTTCAGATAAAAGAAACATTGGCAGATTTCAAGCAACTGGACAAAATTTTATCAGAGCACATAGGGACAAAGAAAAGAGAAGGAAAATGCAATAGTATTGTGTGACAGGAAAGAGTAAACTGCAACAGAAGACTGAGCAATTAATAGTATTGAACTTGAGCAGTTAGGACTGTGAGGAAGAGCTCTTTTAAAAAAATGAATTTATTTACTTATTTATTTATTTGAAGGCTACCTGGCTCACAGGCAACTCTGTGCAACTTACCTTTTAAAAGTAAGAAGCAATAAAACAATAAAAGTAAGAAGAAAAACAGATGTAAACTGGAGGAAAAAAACCCTCAATGCAACAAGGAAAAAAAAAAGTCAGAAGTTCAACAACCACCCTAACTCCAGACTTGGAGCAAAGCCAGGTTTTACTTTTGGAATAGTATGAAAACCATATGAAGCATATGGATCTCTGGGAGGATTCTCTTCCTGATTTCTGATAGAGAATGTCACCTCCTAAGTCTTGATAGATAACATTGTTTGAAGGGACCTGGAACATACCCACTCTGCTCAGTCTTACTGGGTGAGCAGGAACTATTGGAAATAGATGATCCTTCAAATAATCACAAGGGTTTGTGCGTAATAACAAGCATATTGATCTGCTCCTAAAAGCGAACCGGCAACCAGTATAGTTTGTGAAACATATTGTGGTGTAGCTATCACTTTTCAAGAGGTTCTGTTTTAGTTGACACATTCTCTGAGTCTGAAAGACAACTACCACTGGCCAGATAGAATCGATTATTCTGCTGGTACAAGTCTCAACAATTCTCCAACTCTCATTCCAGGGTTTGCCA
Organism: Rhabdophis nuchalis; assembly: GCA_039707465.1. Classification (NCBI taxonomy): domain Eukaryota; kingdom Metazoa; phylum Chordata; class Lepidosauria; order Squamata; family Natricidae; genus Rhabdophis; species Rhabdophis nuchalis. The sequence goes on along the minus strand of CM077649.1, from coordinate 40,517,695 downwards.
TCTTTCTGAAGACAGCTTTAGCAGTAAACCAAGCACCATGCTATCAGCTTCTCACAATGTAGAAAATATAAAGTAAAGAAGGATAGCAGCTGATTTCTGTTCTACCCTATTCTATTGTAGTTGAGGAATATCAGTTAAGTTTTCACTGAACATTCCTTGCCCTTGAACAAGTAAAGGAAATTTGTTAGGAACTAACAAATCTGAATAATAGAGTACATCTTTTGTTCTTGTGAGTGTGATAAAGTTATCTTCGTTTTTATCTTATTTCCCAGAGAACAAGCATATAGTTTAGGTTTTCCAAGCTGAAATAATGCAATTGCCAAAGCTGAAACTAACACCTCATGTCAGAGAGGAAATTTGTCTACCTAGCCTGTGGTGAGATTGAAGAGGTCCTTTCTATGAGAAAAAGACCAAGCAGGAAAAGAGTATGGATATTTTGAATTCCACTTTTGTAATCTTGAAGGCTCCTGTAATTATTTAGCCTGTATGTCGGGCAGCAGCCACAGGGTTTATTATTCCTAGCTGACCCCCGGAAGCTCCCTTTTTAAATGTGATAGCTTCATTAAGTAATCTTTCCATGTACCCAAGATATTGCTTGGGTCGTCTCTGATTTTTAATAGTTTTTTTCATGATGACTGTTATATATACTTGGTTTTCTTTGTAATTCACTGTTGTATGCTGCCCAGAGTCATAGTCTTATGAGATGGGTGCCATGTAAACATAATAAATAAGTACAATGCGTTAAAAAGGAGACTCATGTCAAGAAACATATAACTTCTAGAGCTGTGATGTCGAATCTATGGCATGCATGCCAGAGGTGGCACGCAGTCCCCTCTGTGATGGCATGCAAGCCATTATCCCAGTTCAGCTCTGCCATGCATGTGTGCGTGACTCCCTCCAGCCAGCCGGTCTTTGGGTCTCTGCCGCGTATGTGGGAGAGCATCTGGGTGGTGCGGGTGGGGGTGGGTGGCTTTCACACATTGCATTTTGGGGGTTAGGGTACATGCATATGCTTCGGACCCTGATAGGACCCTGATGGACCCTGATAGGTTTCAGAGGGAGCTTGGGCCAATACCTGTGGCCTTGCCCCGTGACTCGACTGAGGAACTAGTGGCCGCATGGTTGAGTGTGGCCACGGGGGCCTTGGACCGAGTCACGCCCTTGCGGCCTCTTATGCAGCGCCGAATCACCCAGGCTCCTTGGTTTACCGAGGAGCTGAGGGAGATGAAACGCCGCAAGAGACGCCTAGAGAGCAGATGGAGATCTTCTCGCTCCGAAGCCGACCGAACACTAATGAGAGCCCATATTAGGACTTACTTAGTGGCGATAAGGGTGGCCAAACGTGAATATTGTGCCACCCTTATTGCATCCGCAGATAACCGCCCTGCCACCCTGTTTGGGGTGACCCGCTCCCTCCTTCACCAGAGGCCGCGGGAAGCCCCTCTACAGGGACGAGCAGAGGAATTTGGAATATATCTGCAGGACAAAATCACTCGGATTCGGAACGAGTTGCCCTCCATTGAGAGTGGTCCGGTCGGATTGTCCGAGGCTGTTCTTGAGACACCATCTTGGGAGGAGTTTGACTTTGTTACTACCGAGGATATGGATAGGTTGTCAAGGAGACTTAAGGCCACCACATGTTTATTGGACCCGTGTCCCTCCTGGCTTGTACTGGCATCCTGGGAGGTGACACGAGGCTTGCTCCAGGATATCATGAACGCTTCTTTGAGTGAGGGGTACTTGCCTGCTGTCTTGAAAGAGGCGGTGGTGTGGCCCCTCCTCAAGAAGCCTTCTCTGGACCCAGCATTGTTGAAAAATTACCGTCCGGTCTCCAACCTTCACTTTTTAGCAAAGGTTGTAGAGAGTGTAGTGGCCCAACAGTTTCTGAGACACCTGGAAGAAATTGATTATCTAGACCCGCGCCAGTCCGGCTTCTGACCTGGTCACAGCACCAAGACGGCATTGGTCGCGTTGGTGGATGATCTCTGGAGGGCGCGGGATAGGGGATGTTCCTCTATCCTAGTCCTATTAGACCTCTCAGCGGCTTTTGATACCATCGACCATGGTATCCTATTGCACCGACTGGGGGGTTTGGGGCTGGGAGGCACCAAATTACAGTGGTTCTCCTCCTACCTCTCTGGTCGGTCGCAATGTGTGTTGGCAGGGGGGCAGAGGTCGGCCTCGAGACCCCTCTTATGTGGGGTTCCTCAGTGGTCGGTCCTCTCGCTCCTCCTGTTCAACACCTATATGAAGCCGCTGGGCGAGATCATCCGTGGTTTTGGGGTGGGATATCATCTGTACGCTGATGATACTCAGCTGTACATATCCACCCCAGACCACCCCAACGATGCCGCCGAGGTGTTGTCCCAGTGTTTGGAGGCCGTACGGATCTGGATGGGTAGTAACAAACTCAAACTCAACCCATCCAAGACTGAGTGGCTGTGGTTTCCGGCACCCCGGTTCAGCCAGGTAACTCCAACTCTGGCCATTGGGGGCGAAACACTGGCCCCCGTGGAGAGGGCACGCAATTTGGGTGTCCTTCTGGATTCCCGGCTGTCCATGGAGGACCATGTGGCGGCCGTGGCCAGGGGGGCGTTCTATCAGCTACGCCTGATGCACCAATTGCGCCCCTTACTGGACCGGGCTGCCCTTCGCACAGTCACTCAGGCACTCGTGACATCCCGACTTGACTACTGTAACGCTCTCTACATGGGGCTTCCCTTGAGGTGCACTCGAAGGCTACAGCTAGTCCAGAATGCGGCTGCACGGGTGATTATGGGAGTTCTCCCACATAACACCTCTAGGTTCTCCCACATAACACCTCTCCTGCGCGAGCTGCACTGGCTGCCTGTGGCCTTTCAAGTGTGCTTCAAGGTTTTGACAACCATCTTCAAAGCGCTCCATGGCTCAGGGCCATGTCTTCTGCCCCATACACCCCTTCGGCCGATCCGCTCCCACAGAGAGGGCCTTCTCAGGGTGCCGTCGGCCGGGCAATGCCGGTTGGCGACACCCAGGGGAAGGGCCTTCTCTGTGGCGGGCCCTACCCTCTGGAATGACTTACCCCCCGAACTACGTACCATCTCAGACCTCCGCCTCTTCCACCAGCGTCTTAAGACGCATCTTTTCCAACAAGCCGGCCTAGCATAACCTCCCGTTTTGACCGCTTTTAGATAGTTTTAATTTGGGGGATTTTATACAATTTTAGCACAGGGTATATTTAATATTTAATAGTTTTTAAAATTTTGTACCTTTGTTATATTTGTTATGTTTTTTTAATTTCCTGTGCGCTGCCCTGGGTCCTTTTTGGAGAAGGTGCGGGGTATAAATCTGAATAAATCTAAATCTAAATTTGGACACTTGGTCTGGAAAAGGTTAGCTATCACTGTTCTAGAGGATAACCTATATGTGTGAATTTGTAAATGATTCCAGTTGCAGGTAAGTACTGTATATAAATAGGAATAAGTTGAGAATTTATTCCAAAAATATCGAGATGGGCTTATGCAGTATATCACAGAAGTGAATACACATTTTGTGTACCCCCTCATATTTTGTAAATATTTAAGTATATCTTTTCATGTGACAACACTGAAGAAATGACACTTGGCTACAATGTAGAGTAGTGAGTATACAGCTTGTATAACAGTGTAAATTTCATAAAAATCATGTTTTATATAGTTTTTCAGAAGTTGAAATTAACAAAAAAAGTTTACAGTTTGATACAGTTCCTAAGATTTATGAAAACTATTTATAAAATATCAAATATTTGAAAAATAGACATTAAAACGTTAAGAAATTTAGTTGTTTTTGAGAAAAGAAATAAATATTGTATATAGAGGCCTAAATTCATACAGTAATAGATCTACTGTGCTCTTATTTCTATAAGAAATTGGACATAAGAATTTTGAATATTTAGTCTAAATAAGAGAAGGCTAAGGGAAGCCTTGATATCATGTTCTGCACGTCATCCATTTCTAAAGAATGTCAAAAGGAATAGGGTGTGGATTTAGTTTTATAACCTTGGAGGGTATGAGAAGTACCAATGGAAACTTTACCTAAAGATATGCAAACTAAGAATTTCCTGACCAGCTATGTATGGAACAGACTGCCTCTATGAGTTCTAAGCATTTTACCACTTGATGTTTCCAATCACAGATTGGACAGGTACTTATCTAGAGTAATCGGAAGGTTTTTGTTCTTGGTAGGGGATTGAACTAGAAGACCCCAAGGTCACTTCTAACCCTACCCTTCAATTTTAAAATGAACAAAACGTTATTAAAATAATATATAAAATAGTTGAGTAAAAAATGGGAGGATTTAAATACATCAGAGTATACCAAGACATTTTATACTTTTGTACAGCAAATGTTTGCCTTAATATGTCAAATGTTTGCCAGAAAAAGTATTATAAGCAGTAGTAATATTATGCTTGAGAAATATTTTTCTTCATCCTGCAGCTCATATGCATTAATTAAATGCATATTGTGCATTTCTTTGTTAAATTTAATATGGCTGCCAGAATCTTTTTGGAACCCAAAAACAAATCAATTATCAGTATATAAACTTTTAATTTAAAAAAAATAATTTCTGTTTAAAATTAATTTCAGAAATAGGAACAACAACAGCACTGTCTCAAGAAATCTAAAATTTATTATGAGAAGCCTCCATGGCAATTGAAGTGTTGTTGGTAACTATACTAAAGCATGTGCTCCATTTTAAATTACAAAAAGAAATATCTGTATTCTGTCTGATTTCTGCTAAAGGTGCATTTTATTCAAAATGTAGTTCTGAATAGTGGAATGATACAAAATGAACTGGGCACCTTAACCAGAATCTGATGATTTCCCATATTGAAAAAGTATCTGAGGAAGTAACTAGTAATTCCAAAATATGTACAGAACTTGAGACATGGATACAAATTTCTTGTCAAATTTGACACAGGCAACACACCTATGTCTTCCAAATTCAGGTTGGGTCATCTGCTGCCTTCTCTGTCATTGTCAAAGTTGGTGGTGAGACATGCTTTTATTTGGGCAGGTCCTATGAAACAATATAGGAAACTAGCAAGTCAACTGTCTTGTTATTTTTTACATGTTTTCTGCTAAATGACTTATTGAATAGAAACAGAATGTTAAGAAGGTACTTCACTAGGACCCGAAGACCTAGGTTTATAACTATCCTCAACCGTGCAACCTACTTCACAGGATTACTATATTGGGGGGGGGGGGGGGGAAGCGGAATGATCGTACAATGTTGTGTGCATGGCCTTGGCCATTTTGAAGAAAGGAGAATATAAGCAAACAAACAAATATAGACAAAATAATTTGTTCTTTTCTGCTGAGTTATTTAGTTTTGGTAAATTTGATAGTATCAAGCAAGCATTTCTGAAGCATTATTTTTCTGATTTCACATTGAAGCCTTGCAGCATAGGACTGGTAAATGTTTGTGTCATGGCTGCTGTGAAATTCAAGAATAAGAATGTGTTTGTAAGTGTTTTAGAGAGTTTTCCACCTACATTTTGTGTTGACATTTCTATTAATTTTTTAGGGCATAACTACTAATTTACAGACTTGAATATTTCTCTACTTTTTCTCTTGTAGAAACTCCTGCTGTATTTCCAGACAATATCAAAGAAAAAGAAACTCCAACACCAATTGAAGATATTCCATTGGAAAGCTCTATTCCTCACACAGATTCTGGAATTGAAGAGGAACAAATACCCAGTATTTTAAATGGGACAGATTTAGAAACAAGCCCTGGTCCAGATGCTATGAGTGAATTGCTATCTACTTTGTCATCTGAGGTGAAGAAATCTCAGGAAAGTTTAACAGAAAGTCCCAGTGAAATTCTTAAGTCTGCCTCTTCAATATCAAGTATTAGCCAAAGCAAAGGTATTAATGTTAAAGAAATATTGAAAAGTCTGGTAGCAGCACCGGTTGAAATTCCAGAATGTGGGCCTGATCCAATTCCTTATCCTGATCCTGCACTGAAAAGAGAAGCTCAGCCTATTCTTCCAATGCAGTTTCACTCTTTTGACAGGTATGTAATACATTCAATCATCTGCCTGCCTGCCTGCTTGCCTACCTGCCTTCCTACCCACCTTGTTCTTGATAGTTGAACCTTGCTATGTTCATACATAATACTGACATTTAACCATGGTTTGGTGCGTTCAGATAACATTATTTCTGCCAACCAATTTAGTTCTCATCCTGCTTTACTGATGTATCTTCCTGGGGAATAGTACATCAATGTAGGTCTGGGTGAAAAAGTCACTAGAAATGTTTACAGCTAAAAATAGCAACTGGTAATGTGAACACAATTATTTTCATAGATGTTCACAATAATCATAGGTCATATAGTCAGTCCAAAGGACAGTTTATATTATGTTGTAGTTTACTTGGCTATATATGTTAGTTTTAATTGAGTGCTTGTGTTTGCAAATGTTTATGTCCTGTACATACAGAGTCTGAATTTCTCTACAATTCTGGTGATGAAAAGAAATAAGAAAATAATAAACTACACAAAAAGTTTGACTGCATAAAAGGCAAAAGAAGGCAGATATGGAAACTGTAAAGGGAGTTAGGATACCGTTAAGATTATAAACACATACCAAATAATTGTACAGATGGTATTAGAAAAACCTAAAACCTAGTCAGAAAAACCTAAACTCCACGCTAAAGCAGAGGATATTAAGAACAATAAAACAAGGCTTCATGAAACATGTTTGAAGTAGAAGGGGAAAAAATCAAAATGTACATACTCAGGTGAAGAAAAGAAAATGCTAGTGGGAACAAATAATCAAACATGATTTTAATTTAATATCTTTTGAGAAGTGTCTTTCTATCTTTAATTGGGAAGAGCAAGATAAAGAGGCAGGTATGAAGTTTGAAATTAATTGGTAAAGGATACATATCTAGTGTGGATGAATTTAAATCTCCACAGCATACCTCCAAAGAAGAATCTGTAAGCCCCTTGAAAATAATGTGATTACTAAAAATTAGAATGGATTTCTGAACAGTACCTTATGCCTTTGTAATATACTGTATTCTTTAAAAGGTTTTAATTTCCTTAATAAATTATATTAATGTTATTTCATAATATTTTGATTATCACTCGTAACTAAATGACAATTCTATAGGTTTCATAGTTGACTTGATCAGCTCATTCAAAAATTCTCTTCAATGAGTCCTCATACAAACACGAAGTTTTAAGTGGTTGTCACAGATTCTGATCAAAAAGACATATTCTAATTGAATGTTTTCTAACAGTAAGGAAATAACAGAAACAGTTTCACAGGAACTAATTAGAGAAGTGATGGGCTTGCCTTTACCCAATGTATTGAATTAGCACCTGGAGTCATCAATTAGGGATGCTTTAATTTGGATTAATCAAGGGATTGAGGTAGTTTTGAATGGGTCCTCCAATTTGGTTATTCTAATTTGTGTTTTGCTACTGTTATAGTGCAGGAGAGATAGCTTTTTGTGCTTGTATTTGCTTTTGTTTGTGGGGTATGTGCTGGTAAATGCCTTTTTGTGCATATTATGAATGTTTTGGGGTTTTTGTTTGTGCATTATACAGGTGCATAGTTTTATAAGAATACAGTCAGTGGGTAGATATTTTTGGGATTAAAAAGTTTGGGGAAAAGTTCAGCAAATTGCGCAATCTTACCAATTTTTTATCCAATTCTAACATATGTTTGGAATTACATTTGTTTCTAAACGTATGTAGTAATACTTCAAACATTAGAAAAGGTTGCAATCAATAGCTATAGGCTATTTAAATATAAAGAGACAGATGAAACTTAAAAATCTGTTAAGTATTAATGCTCATAGAAAATGTTTGTTTTACTATATTTTCAAATCCCTTATTTTCAGTTTTCAGTTTTAATTCTAATCCTATGTGTATAACATAATCAATTTAAAGCTACATACATTACTATTATGAGAATAAGACATGCTGAGCTCTTTTTTTTTGGTATGGCTTTGCAAACAAGAAGACATCAAAACTTCAACAAATCAAGATCAAACTTTGATGATAAATACTGTACAATACTGTATAATAAACTATACAATAAACATAATATTTCAGATTTTATGTAACAGGAAACTATATCTTATATGTGGCAGAAGACAGATTCTTCCAATCCCTTTTTGAAACACAAAGGAGAAAACAAACGTAATGTAAGCACTACCATATATGGGTTGCAAAAACTGGATTGTCACTTGATGATAGCAAAAAGATATGAAATCCTAACTTTTTACTATTTAATCAAGATTTTTAGATGCAGATACAATAGTTGTAAGTAGTAGAAGTTGAAGACTTGCTGCAATACTTTCTTAGAATGCGACATGACAAGAGTTTTAAATCTGAATATGTCCAAGATTGTAATGTATATTATTTTCCTAATATCCTAAATTAGTTGACTAGGATAAAAATTGTACTTTGCGTATCTATGAATTTAACCTGTGAACTGACTGTCGGTATGCTTGTGCAATTCTTTGTACTATTGCCATATTTATCCAAAATATTTCTATTACCATTCTAAAATATTTGTAGGGTTGTTCTGCTTCTTATAAATACCTATTTATTCTAGTGATGTCATTTTTCATAAAGGTTTTTATAAGATTATCTAAAGTAGCTAAAGATTATTAGAGATTTCCTGGGGAATCTCCAAATCCATTTTAGAAAACATTTAAATGTCCAGGTTCAGCAAGTAAATACTTATTATGTATTTATTCGTTATAAATAAAACAAAGAATGAGTGATATAATTCTACAAAAACTGTTTTCTAAAACATATTAAAATTATTTTAAAAATACATAGAATTGCAAACGAAAAGTAAAAAAACCATATATCTATATAGTGAATGAATATATATATATCTATATATATCTATATATATATATTCATGAAATAGATCTTCTCTGTTAATGTATTCAGCAGTTCAAGTACTATCGAATGTAAATGATGAGGTGATATTGATGAAAGGAGGGATTGAGGTCTCGGGGGGCGCTGATGACGGATTGAACAGAAGCGCCCTTGCACTGCACGTAACTCAAGTCTGTCGTCTTCACTACTCAAAGCCATAATGGAAGGTGGCAGTCTGAAATGAGTTGCCACGGCAAAGAGTATTATTTTTGAAATGCTTTCACACAAATCACTAGGCCCTGCATACAACTTAGTTTCATGCTTTAATGTCATCAGGAGGCACAAATTGGTGTGTCTAATTGTTTGCCACCTGCCAGCAAAATGAGCTGCCAGCTAGCCAGACGGGTTTGATTGTCCGTCAGCTTTTCAATAGATTGAGAGTGACAACATCAAAAATTTCACTTCAAACTCTGAAGCTTTGAGCAGCTTTTCAGAGACCTCTTCCCCACAAGTGATTCTGGACAACTGCATTTTTCAATCAGTTTCAATATATCACTGCCTTCTGTCTCATCTGTCCTAAGGTGTAGCTGTAATTATATCAAAAACTATATAAACAGATTTCTTTGGCCCTAGACTCTTGATTCAAAGTTATGATTCCAATATCACGTGAAAAAAATATATGTAGTGGTATTTGCACAGCACAAGCAGCTGATTATTTGCTAGTGGCTATGACAATTTTAGAGTGAAAGTGACACATTTTTATTTATACTATTTTAATATGTTTTAGATATTTTGCTGTATATGGAAATACATGCAAAGACATTCATAGATTAAATATTTTATTTTCATTTTTTAAAGCAGTTCTTGTTTACAAATTTATCTTTAGTGCATTAATATACATTTACTATAAAACTGTGAGATTTAAATATTCATTACATAGCAAAAATTCTAGTAAATTGCTTAATATTAACTATCCTTAAAAAAGAAGAACTGCAAGGCCTGCACATATAAAAGCAAGCTAAATTCCTCCCAAAAAACCCATAAACACCAAATTTTTGTTTTAAACTTATCCTTTCTCCCTGCCCCAAATACCTTTTAAAACTCTCCTGAATTTAGTAAAATAGATTGGTCATAATTTACTCTGTCCAAAGAAACAATCAGGAAAAAAATTGGTCTGTAGTTTCTTTTAGGTAACTGTTGCCTAAAATCTCAAACTCCAGGATATTTTTAGCAGAACAGAAGATGCAGAAGCTGTCCATGATGAAAATACTAGCTTTTAGGTGAAATAAATGTTAGGGCAGGATTTTTGTTTTAGTATTTAAGTTCTATAATTTGATAGTTGTTGATTGAAATGTGCATTTTAAACCAGAGGTTAATATTCTGTAAATGTCATGCTATTAACATTGTTTTAAATAGGATATTCTAGTTAAATTGCACTGTTATTTTGCTTTAGTTTCACTTACTATTTGCGTGTGACCCATTCACAGTCTTTTCTACCATCAGCCAATGACTTCCTCTTTGCTGTTAACTGTGCCTTTCTACTTCATGGTACCAATAATATAACTTTATTTCTTTGTGCTCCATTGTATGTGTCCATGTATAATAGGCACCATTTTGTTTGTTTGAAATGTTGGCAATGAAAAAAATCATTGAATAGGCGAAATCTTTGCTTTCCCCCCATATCCTAGATCATATAGTACAACTAGGCTTTCTTATTGCTTCCAACTTTAGCTTTCTAATCTTCGATCAAAAACAACATATCTTGCTTGCTTTTCTCTTGATTTCAGACTGAACTTGACCATAAAACCCATCAATCTCCTACTCTTCTGCATGAGTGGTTAGAGCACAAAATTGGATAAACATGATATTAAACGGTTGTCCATTAAATTTAATTGATATTATTCAGTCACTGACTACATCATACCCAAGTAGCATTTTTGTTACAAGCTTTCAAGCAATACTGTTCATTCTGTGTTTTCTTTTCAATTTGATTATACGGCGGGTGTCATTGTGCATTTTTTTAACATGGATATTTCCCATGTTCATGCTTCTTATATTCCATGTTCCCTCTATAGTTGTGTTTTTACAATGGTCAATTTTCTTTTCTTTCATATCAGCTTTAGCAACTAGACACCTGGAAGGCTAATAAGCTGGCTGCATCAATAAATCCCATTAGAACTCAGCTAATCCTTAGAACCATCTTTAGTGCCATCTGATTAAGGGGCTAATCATTAGGCACTATAGGGTCAATACTTAATCTTGCCTATCTGTTTAGTTTTGGGGGAATAAAATACAGAAGTGGTTTTTCTTTGCCTTGTACTATATATCCTCTCTGTTATCCCTAAAGTGATCATCTGCCGCCAGCATTTTCCTGGAGGGATGACTTTCATATCTTGGAAAATATTGCTGGGAATATATATTCCCGCCGTACTTTCCTAGTATCCTTGCTCATCCTTCCTGGGAAGACTCCTCATTCCACCCCTGATAATACACCCATAGCAGGATTTGAGGGGGTATTCTTTTATATTTCCCTGTTATTTCTGGAATTCTCTCATTAAATGCATGTCTCAAATCCTGTCTTTCAATCCCTTAGTCCACAAACTCTTTAGCTTAACAATTTAGTTCTGTACCTTGCTTAGGTTGTCTTCTGAATCTTATCTTTGTTAGATCATACTCTATCAAATTATATTGTAATTACATCTCATGATAAAACTTTCTATATCTATTTATTACACATAATGCATAAGGTTCATATTAAAGATATTACAGTAATATAATATTATGGTACTGCTGAAATAAATAATTTTGTTTTACTGATTTTATGTAAATGTATTATTGTAATATTTGGAGATATGAGTAACAACTGCATAAACAGAAGTAATAACATAGAAAGAGTACCAGATCTGAGATGCAAAAATCAGGATTAACTAACAGCATTAAGATTCTTTTTTTCCTGGCTTTTAGTGGTCATTTGATTTTTTGCAGTCTTGATCAGATAGCCCTAAATCAAATTACTGTTGAGATCATTTCAGTGTTAAAGTTACATTGTCATATTCCCTGAAAGAAATCAGAAACATTTTATGATTTTAATGGATATGAGTTAAACGATGAAATGTGACTAATTTTAGAAATGACTAAAATCTGCTTATTCACTATTTTTTACTGTTTATAGTATATTATTTTTCTCTGTATAAATATCATCTGAGGATACATTTTTAATATTTATATTTTAAATGGTTTTAATTACTCCTTAAAATTATATATATATACACACATACACACACATATATATGTTCTTTTATTTAATTTTTGCACCTGTTTTCTTCCTTTTTAACTTTATCTATGCTTTATGTTTTGATAATTTATTTATGTAATAATAATAAATTGATTTCTTCTTCCAGTGTATGAATAGGAAAGAAGAAAAGCATTTTTTCTGATTTTGCATTGATTTTCTTCCCTCTGTAGAAGTGTTGTAGTTCCAGTGAAAAAACCTCCCCCTGGAAGTCTAGCAGTAACTACTGTTGGAACTACCACAGCTGGAGGTGGACTACCACCAAGCAGTACGCCAAATATATTTGCTGCCACAGGAGCTACCCCAAAAAGTATGATAAATACAACAGGTATTATCTTTAGATATTTTTGTGAATTTTGTCGTTGTCTTTCTGCTTTTTCCCCTCCTTTGCTTTGATATCTTTCTTACATTTGAAATCCTTTCGTAATAAATATCTTTAGGCATTCTCACTTCCTAATGTGTAAATTTGAAAAGATCTCCAGAAAATTTATCTTTTAAATCAAGCAATTCAATTAGTGGTTGGAAAAAGGGAAAATTGTTGAAGGACATCAACATTAAAACTCAATCTACTATGTGGAAATGCCACCAATGTTCGTACGCAGTCCTTGATATATTTTTTTTAAAGAATTAGTTCATAGAAATAGAATTCATCAGACTAGACATCATTATAAAATATTTTGGAAGAGATAATTAAAATCTTTTATGAAAAATTATCTAGTGGAAATGATTACTGAAATGACCATATTCTTTAAAAAAAACCTTGTCCAACATGGCAAATGCTTAATAATAGGATAACTCATCAAGGAAACAGCTCATAGATAGCATTATAGCTATAGTTTATTGCTTTCTGTATGCTGGTTGCATTGGTGTAAATGGTATTATCTGTATGCAACATACTTTTGTTTTCATCTCTTCTACTATATATGCCACAAACATATGCCAGCATCTGCTTATAGTAATTTGGAACATGTTTCTCAGACCGTGCCATTTATAATATTTCTTTGGGATTTTTAACGAGGTATAGTCAGAAGAGTGACTAATTTACTGAAGGGTATAAATGTCATCTTATTGTTTTATGGAGATTAGATACTTCCACATGTTCCATTTTTATTTCCATTAACACTAGATGATACTGGAAATGCTTATTGCTGTTTTCATGTGGTAATTTTAAAGAAGATAATGTCTTAGTCTTGAGTTTTATAATTACTGTTTGTTTAAATCTCCATAATGGATTTGACATTTTGTTCAAAAAGGATATGTGTTTGTATCTTTATGAAATATATTTGTGAAGTATAGTTATAACACTTTTTAAAGAGTTGGATTGTAAATTAGATATGGGCAAGACATTCTAGATTATTTTCTTCTATAATTTAAATAATTTGGTCTCAGGGTTTTTTTCATACATAATCATGAGAGTACTTGAAAACAAATATCTGTACTATAGCATAATGGACTATAGTTAAGAAAAAACAATGAATGGTTTTAACTGAATTTTGGAATATCCTCAACTGAATAGATTATTTTAATTTATTTAATTCAGTTTTTAATAATTAGTTGCCAGATCTTTGTAACCGAGAAATGTTTTCTACAAGTAATAGCACCCCAAAGTTATGATGCATAGAAAATAGATGCATTATGATTTACTGTGTAGTTGATGCATTGCTTTTCAGTCTGAATACACTCTATTTTGGTGGATAGGTGCAGTGGATTCAGGATCTTCATCATCATCGTCATCATCTAGTTTTGTGAATGGTGCTACTAGTAAGAATCTCCCTGCTGTTCAAACTGTTGCACCAATGCCAGAGGATTCAGCTGAAAACATGAGGTATACTTTATTGATTAGTAGGGAGCTGGATAAAAAAGAATGAAAGGCATAGAACTTGCTATAAAAAATATCTTTATAAAGGCTTCTAGGTTTTTGAAATAAAATGTACTGTCTTGGGGGACTCACTGAAGTACAAACATGAACTATAACCATGTTACATATAACCATGTAACCATAATTAATATATTAATAATAATATTTTGCTTTCATTTTTTCTCATATAGCAAACATTGCTGTTGTAAATATATAAATGTAAATATAAGAATACCCTGCTGGTCTTTTCAAAGACCCTGAAAACATGGTTTTGCAATTTACTACGGCAACCAGGGGATGTAGCATGGCTGACAGATTGGTAATATTGAATACTATTGTTAAATCTGACTACCTCAGCTATTTTTTATGAGGGTTTTTATGTTATCTTTTTAAAATTGTTCTATTCTATTTTGTTCTTTTTAAACATTTGTTTTAATTGTTTATAAGCGATCTACAGTCATATATATGAAATGGATGGCTATAAATATTTGAAAAATAAATAAATGCAATTTTTGAAATAAAAAAACATACTATAGAAGAGATTTTTTTTAGACAGGATTCACACATTTCCTGAGGAAAAATAATTTCAAGTATTACTATTTACCTATAACCTTTTACAAGTTTACAATTTTAAATTCCTGAAATATAAATTCAAAATTGTAAAAATGAGTTGAATTACAGTTGAACCTAATTGTTACAATGATATCAAAGTAACAAAAACAATTACGTTTTGCAGTACCAAGGAGGCATTTATCAAATTGTAATCTGGCCATGAATTCTGTCTTAATGATTCTGGTTTGACAATTTTTTTAACACTGAATCACTAATTATACATTAGATAGTCCTTTAAAAAAGAAATTGATCCAATTTTAATTTTAAATGAGTTTAAAAGATACATCTTTTATTTATGTTTGCTTTTTCACAATCTGACATTTCCCCCCCTGGTTGTTTGTATGGCTATATTTCAGAGACAGAACATGGGTAAAATTCATATGTCAAAAATATGAATTGAAGAGGTTACTTATGATGATAGTCCTTCTAAACTAAAGAGTGAATATATTGGCAACCAGTTAAATTAAATAAATAAATAAATAAATAATGGAATTTTCTGCATTAAAGTAGACTGGATAAATATTTTCATAAAATTGTTTAATATTAGAGATAATGTCTTGATTTATAGAAGATTGAGCTAAGATAACCATATTTTTTACCTTTAATTGTGGGATGTGGTGCATAAACAATGTAGATTGTTTTTTCCATACAGTAAATTGTATCTATATTGAGATATTTAGATCTTTATAATCAGATTGCAAAGAGATAAGAATTTGTTCTCCATTTTATATAATTTGGATAATGTGAGAAAGCTGATTGCTATCTTTTTCACTAAGAAATAATATTACACTTAAACCTTTGCTTGTTTCATGCTATTTTGAGTGTTGTAAATTGCAGCTATTTTTTATCTGAATTTCAGCTTTGCCAAGGGTATGAGTGGATTAGATATCCAAGTTTACTGTTTCTTGATGCCTTTTAAAATAGGCCTCCAAAAATTATGGATACTCCATCACTGGAGTTTTGAAGAAGAGATTATATAGTCCTTTATTTGGAATAGTATAAGATCTTCTACTTGAACAGGAAGTTGGATTAGAAGGCATATAACATTCCTTCCAACTCTATTTTAACTTCTAATGCCTCATCTTCACGACTGGGTTTTTCAGTTATTCACTTTTGTTTTGCAATTTTATAACTATATTTATGCTAACATTACAAAATATGAAATGTTGTATAACTATTCCATGATTCACAGAATGGCATATTTCTGGTTTGAAAAAGGACCATTGAATTCAGTGTAAGATTTTAGTCTTGGAATGTTTCTTTGTAGTTGCAAGAGTTTCAGAAGTTGGGTTTTATATGAAATATTATTTTTCATAAAAGGATTTTAATTTTCTTGCAATTTCTAAAATGCATCTACACATAGTTTAAACAATAATTTAAAAAAAAAAATATTGCTAAAATCTTTTTCCATGTCTCCAGAGATAATTTAAGCAATATACTCTGGGTAGAAAAAACATTTCTCTACAAGAAGAATTTTAGGGAAAAACTTCAATTTTTAATGTCACGTTTATATTAAGAATATACATAACCTTTTAAAATATCTGCTGTGGGATGTCAGGAGTCAGCATAATCCTTTCTACTCTCCTTCACAGCTGCCTTGTGGCATTTCTTGTTAAAATGACAGAATGATTTCATGAGAGCATTACTAGAAAATAAATGCCATAAGAAAAAAATCAAATACTTGTAATGGCCAGTGTTATAAATGTGCTTTTGACCTATATTACACTGATCATTACCACCTTTCAATTATTGCAACTCTCACCCTGAAAGGCAAAGGAAAGGTTCTAATAATTACAAAGGGTAGAGGTTTTTCTGTTTTCTCTATTGAGTTGCTAATATATTTTTTAGCCTTTGAGGAGAAGAATAGCATTTTGTTGAGGAAACTAAAAGGAAAGGAAATGGTTGGTTGAACTGTTTTGGACAAAATCCAGCTTGTAAACAGTTTGGACCAGCGTGCCTGTAAGGCTGCATACTGTGTGGTGTCACAAGGCTTTTGGATGAGATTAAACAACAGAAAATGATCTTAAAAAAGGAAGTAAGAAATCAGTGTTTTTTTCTGCTTCATTGGAAATGCAATAGAGATAATTTGAATGCCTCTTTTATCGCCTAGATAGCTTGATTAAACATTGATTGATTTAACAATTCATTTAATCCTATAATTTACTGATAGCCAACTGTGATGTAAGGTTGTAATCCCTTCCCTTTCCTCAGTCTGTGTTTTGAACCTCTGCATTCTTAGTAGTGGTTCTGACTGCTTTAACTATTTAGAACTGCAAACTGGTGTCTGGATATGGTAGGTATATAAATCTGTACAGAAACAGCAGACTTGAGCCATCAAAAAGATTAACTAATGAATTATATCATAAACATTCTTGGATTACAATTTGCTTAATCCAAATATTTTGATAGACTTATACCAATGTAATTTCATTCTACTGGTAATCTAATATGTCAGTCTAGGGGTTCTCAAGCTGACAACTAGCTTGTCAAGCACAGAAAGAAAGAAACCCTGGAGCTTAATCTAGAGAGGCTCAAGTTGTGTGTGTGCTGGAACAGGCAAACGTGTACCTAAGGAAATTAAACTCTGGGCTGCTAGAACAAAATAAAAGTTTCTTCTCTGACCTGCCAGACCCAGCTGCTTATTGCCCGGACAAGCCCAGGTCCATTTTACCACACTCGATCAGACCTGGGCCCATAGACTTTCCCCTAGTTAGGCAGGTGTGTGATCAGGCCTAGTGTATGCCAACAGTTTTATAGTATGGTCCCTAAACTAAGCATTTGTTTGCTTGTTTGTTTGTTTGTTTGTTAGGTCAATTTTTGTGGCTGGCCATCCCAGTCAGTAACTTTGTGAGGCTTACAATTCAGAAAATATGTTATGATTAAAACATATTTTAAAATAAGCAGTAAAACCTGTACAATTTTTTAAAAACATCCAATTCAACCTACACAAGAACAGGATATTAGGCCAGTTAGCAATATAGGCAGGAAATGGGCTCTTAACATATTTAGCCCTCCCCCCCCCCCCAATCTTGGGAGCATACCCAGGTTTTTAGGTTTTTAAGAAAGGCTAATAGGCCTTGAGGCCATTCTGATCTCTGACAGGAGGATGCTCCATAAATCAGATTTATTATAGATTTTGGGCAATAAAGTCTTTGGGATATATTTTGGGGCCAGGTGATTTGAAATATCATAATTGTTAGGTATTTTTGCTGTTAGGTACTTTTTGTACTTCATTAGAAATACAACAAGGAACCTCTCCCCGCAAATAAAACCAAATTCTCTGAGATGAAATTCCCTCTTTTTCCCCACAGCAGAGTGGAATATTTTACTTAGGCAGACCCTTTATGAAAAGCTATGTTGGCTGTGAAATTAGTTTTTAAGTAAGCAAATATGATTTATTTTGATGCTCTTTTTAAGGATGTGTCCTATGTTTCTTCAGTTTGTTGTTGCCTATTGGAAGCTAAGAATAATATTTTATATGAATAATATAAACCATGATACAGAACATTTAGAGATCAAAATACACTTGTGGGCACTAATAATTTAAAATTGTATGCAAAAACTTCTAGAATTGTTCGAAAGTTTAAATGAGGTTTCTACGTTGCTTTTAATAGATCTAAATAATTTCATAGATATACAGTAGTTGATTGCTCTAGATTTGCAGATTTGATAACTCTTTATAACATCAATGCAGTACAAAGGGAAATAAAAATGTGTATATATAGTTGCCTTGTTTCATTGCTTAGTGGGAATATTCCACTGGATGCTAATTTGCTGATAGAAAAAGCCCTTCTGGTTCATGAACAGTTGTCTCTGAATTCAACTTATTCTACTATAAGTGGGGGGTGGGGGTGGCAATTTGAGATGTAAGGAATTTTCACACTTCCTAAACACAGCCTCTGCTAGCCCCCCCCCCCCAACGTCCACTGAAGCCCTCAACAGTTCGTCTACATACCCCTCTCTTTGCAGCACCCACACATTTCCCTTCACTCCTTACCTAGGACTCCTGCATCTTCCCACATAATGACTTGCATAGTCCTGGGGTTAATACAGAAACGGGGACTGTTGGAATTGCCATTGCTAAGTGATGTGGTCACAAGACATCATACTTTATGACAGCATAGCTCAGTGACAGAAATTCCAGTCCCAATTGCCATTCTAACCTGAGGACTGCATAGGAGCTATGCTGTGGCGAACCCAGACTGTGTCAAAAAACCCTATCTCCATGAAATCACCAAGAGTCAAAATCAATTTTAAGCAGACTTTACCTTTGTATTACATATGTTGTGTAGGGGATACGTTACCCTTATGAAATCTGTGAAAACTTGGCATACTAGTTTCTGACTGATTCATTAGATACAAAGCTTTATGACACTGTCCTAGTTCAAATTATGCTACTAATTATTTTATCCACCTACTTTAAACATCTTTGGATTGCTTTATTGACCTCACTTACCAAGCTTTGCTTTCAACAGCATAACTGCGAAACTTGAAAGAGCTTTGGAAAAAGTGGCTCCTCTTCTTCGGGAAATCTTTGTGGATTTTGCCCCATTCCTATCTCGCACATTGTTGGGCAGTCATGGGCAAGAGCTCCTAATTGAAGGTAATACATATTCAGCAGTTATTTTATTATTTCTTTACATTTTGAACTAATTTTTATTACAGTCAAAGGCCAACCATATTAACCATTCACAAACAGATTAAACATATAGATGTAATTCCATACAATTTCTTTATAGAAAAAAGCCATTTTATAGAAAAACTGTTTGCATGTCATGGAGAGCAGAAATTACTTTCATTCCTACCTCATTCATAAGTGAATAATTTGAAGGAGAACAATCCTTTTGTAACAGATTCCAAGTTCAATTAATTGTTCAATTAGGTGGCTCAATGTGTTCCATTTTTGCTAAACAGCCAAGGTTAGTATCTCAATAGCATTGTGCTTTTTCACCTTCTAAATGTATTTTGTTCAACTCAAGTGGTTTATAATGAACATTATTTATAGCATGGGTATTTAACTAACCTATTGATAAACCAATCCTTGATTTTTATTGTCTTGTAGTCAAGATGTACGATCTGTGTGCACATTCTATTTTCTTAATGGAAAATCAAAACTGAGGGAATAATTCATTCAACTATATAATAAGAAAGCTAAATGCATCAATCTTCTAAATATTTTCTTTGGAATAATATTTCTTTTTACACTTCAGTTTTCAATATCAGTACCACTGATATGTATCACTATCCACAAGTTGTATATGTTAAAAGATCTATATATTCAGATGACTTAAATTGTAAATTTGACTGATGACATATTTCCTGTTCCATATATCTTTAATAAAGATATTCCACTTGGTGTCACATTTTGCTGCTTTCTTCCTCTTATCATGAGAAATTGGTTTGGTTTGGATTGCCCATCAATACATACTTTAATTCTTTGGGATTTATAAGAAATAGCTCCCTTAAGACATATATAAAATTAATCCAATATGTTATATTAACAAGGAAAGGAATTTGGCTTAATTAAATAGTTGACACAAGTTAAATTACACCGGACAACAAAGTTTGTTTTCTGAACATTTTGGGTTGTATCTCATAGATTTTTGGCTGCTAATCATGAAAATAAGATGTAATTTAACATATCTGTTTTTACACCATAGCAATGTATACTTTTTAGTATCTGTTAGCTATGTTGCACACATGGAAGAAAAATGCAAAAACTGTTGTTGAAGCACAACCAGTATAACAAGTACAACTGGAATATTAAAAGTAGTGATCTACTGTTTGGAATACAGCTTGGATCTGCCAAATACTCTTGTTACATATGCGAATGGGACAGACATGGACGAGAATCACATTACATTAACAAGAAATGGCCACGCTGAAAGAATTTGGTTTCAGGACAGAAAAAAGGCCACTTGATGACTCAACCAAGATATTTTTGCCTTTGCTTCATAGAAAACTCAGACTTTTGAAAAATAATAAACAAGATAAACAAGAAAGATGAAGGGTTTGTTATTTAAGACAGATATTTCCAAGAATAACTGATGCCAAGATTAAGGAATATGTTTTTGTTGTATAGGTGGTACCTTGCTCAGTAGTAGTAACTGTGAGAGGGATCTTAGAGTCCTGGTGGACAACCATTTAAATATGAGCCAGCAGTGTGCAGCAGCTGCCAAAAAAGCCAACACAGTTCTAGGCTGCATAAACAGAAGGATAGTATCAATTAATTTAATTTATTAGATTTATAAACCGCCCCCTCTCCCCGAAGGGACTCGGGGCGGTGTACAGGGAAAATTTAAAAAACCATATAAAACATACAATATATACAAAGTTAATATCAAGATCATGTTAAGTGTTAATACCACTTTATAACCCCATGGTAAGGCCACACTTGGAATGCTACATTCAATTTTGGTCGCCACGATGTAAAAAAGATGTGGAGACTCTAGAAAGAGTGCAGAGAAGAACAACAAAGATGATTAGGGGACTGAAGACTAAAACATATGAAGAACGGTTACAGGAACTGGGTATGTCTAGTTTAATAAAAAGAAGGACTAGGGGAGACATGATAGCAGTGTTCCAATAACTCTGGGATTGCCACACAGAAGAGGGAGTCAAGCTATTCACCAAGGCACCTGAGGGTAGAAAAAGAAGCAATGAGTGGAAGCTAATCAAGGAGAGAAGCAACTTAGAACTGAAGAGAAATTTCCTCACAGTTAGAACAATTAATCAGTGGAAAAGCTTGCCTCCAGAAGTTGTGAATGTCCCAGCACTGGGGCATTCTATTTTCTATGAAGAAAAAGCAGTAGAGCCTTAGATTATCAAATCCTGCTATTTGGGGAGTTCAGCCAGTAAATGTACTTATTGAGAGAGCAGTGGGGATCAGACGATTGCTTTCTGCCCCAGTGTTCTTTCAACCAGATCTCTGACTGTTTGTCTATGGAGATTCTCAGTCATCCAGGCCATGGTTGTCCCAAAGGTGCTTTTTCAAGAGGCAACTGGACTTTCTTGTTTTTCTTTGAAGACCTTTAGTTTCTCATCTAAGAAGCTTCTTCAGCTCTGACTTGATGGTGGGGAACTGAAAAAAAAACAACTAAAGAAGCTTCTTGACTGAAAGGTGAAACGTCTCTGACTGATGTTTCTCTTGTTTTTTCTTTGGTCTCATTTTAAATTTTATAAAGCTTTAGCCTCAGATGATACTACAATTCTGTATTGCTAATTCACAAGAGTTGCTGCCCCCTTCTTGAAATGTCTTGCATGTCCTCCAGATTGTTCTTTAGATGAATGGTCTGAACTATCATTTGGGGTATCAGAGTTAATATATATCGCGATTAGTTTAAAGCCCATGGTGTCTTGCAAACTACAACAGCATAGCGTGTAGTTCTTTTTTTTTGGAAAATTATCATACAGCATAAAGAAAATAGCAATTTTGTAAGTAGTTTAAGAAGCAATTGACTTAAGTAGTAATATATTGCAGTTTCTTGACTTCTTAAACTTATCAATGGAGCACTATTTGTATCATTTTGTAGCTTTTATTATGTTGCTTTTAATTAAAAAATCTGGAGTTTTACCAGAATGTGTGAAAAATCTCAAATATAAGAAGTATGCATATGTAAGTACTGTGTCTTTGTACAAGGCAGCAATTTTCTCTGTAAAATAAATCACAAAGTATCCAAGATTAGAGAAGTTTATTAATATTATTAATATATGTAGTTATTTTAATTATGAGAATTTGATTATGTTTTCTTCTGTTTAGCTCCTTTTTGTCAGCTGTCTAATAGAAGTGGTTTAGAAGTGATAAGTGTCCCATTAATCTTTTTATTCTCTTTTTTGTTCATGGGGAAAAAAACCCCACCTGATCAACTATACCAGTTGCCTTTTCTAATGAGATATTTACATTTATTTCATATTTCATTAATTAACTGTCAGCTTCAGAGGTGGGCCACTCCCATTTTGGCCTGGTTCAGTTGAACTGGTAGTGTTGGCGGTGGGAGGCTCCTCTCACCCTCCAGACACTTCTGCGTGAGCACGAGCAAACTGGTAGTAAACCAGTTAGCAACCCACCACTGATCGGCTTGTAAATCTGATAGAATGGAATTACTGTATGATATCTTTCTGCAGCTTGTTCTGCTTACTGTACAATAAATAGGATTATGAGCAAATCAGTATTTATCCATTATTTGAAATAAATATAAATTGTATAGGAACACTTTTATCTCCAGTGACTCTTTGCTTATGTCTGTTTAAAACAAGTTTCAGTATATCTATTTGAAACTACAACTATGACTAATTATTTTCATTGAAAGAATGCATTTAATTTCCAGAAAAGTACATATGTATTTGTCTGATGATAATTCTGAATGACATTTTTACTTTTATCTTTGAAAGATATGCATTTAAAGATGAAATTTACCAATGCTTATACCAAGTTAAACATTATTTTGAATACATGTGTTTTTTTATTATTATGGAAACCTACTGTGTTTTTTTATAGTTATGCAAACCTGCAGAACTAAAATTTAAAGACTTTTTTGGTAAAGGTCCATAAATGACCTTTGAAAATTTGTAACCTGCATATTTTTCAATCAGTCAATCAATCAATATAGAAATAATCTATTCTTGGGCATGTATGTTGAATTGAGCAAATGACATGGCTCCATATTTCTATAGTGCATATAATTCCTTTTGTGCCAGTTTGTAGCTCTTTCCGTGTTTCATATAATATAAGGTTGACTTTACTGTTGAGTGGAAAACACATATAATTGGAAAACACATACAAATGATTTCTGATTTAAGATAATTGGAGATTATTCTGAGAAATCTTTGCTAGATATATCCTACTGAAATGTTACAAAATCTGACCTATGTAATTGTTTGACAAAAAAGCAATTTAACATTGCCTCTTATAGTTAGTGCTTTGCAAAATTAATCTTTCTTTTACTTTTTTACAGGACTGGTTTGCATGAAATCAAGCACATCAGTGGTTGAACTTGTAATGCTTCTTTGTTCACAAGTAAGGTGATTCCTAGTTTTTACAAATACTACTTTCATTTTTTCCTTTGGAGAAATATAATTATTAGACGTATGCAGTTCCATCTGTATGTTGAAAAAGTAACTATTTGACACTGTTATAGAGCTGGTATTATAAACTCCATTATAAAGATACCCTTATTTTTCTTTGTTTAAATAACCATTGAATATGACTTCAAGAAAATATGGTGATGTCCAATTGATAAAGCCTTAACAAAATAATACATAATTAAATAATTATAACTGATCTCAACAACAGAAAATTCCACAAAGTGTGATGTCAGCAATTTATTAGCAATAATTAGCAATTTATTTAATTATTTGGTTTGTATTCCTTTTTGACAATATTGCCTATGAAAGCCAGTCAAAATAAGACATGACATCTGAAAATTTTGATATTGATAAATAGCAATATATCACATAATAGACAATTGGAAGCATATGATTAAACGCATTGCAGATATGCACATGAATACAAATGATGTGCATGCTTGGGAATCATTGGGTCAATTGCTATAGGACAAGCATAACACATGTTCAGGAAAAATGACCATCTAAAGTATCAGTCTGGAGATGTGACTTTGTTTTTATTCTAATAGATAACAAATCCAAGGTAAGCATTACTCTGAAATGAAGTATCAGCTGTCATTTTAATCTGGTATATTATTTTTTGCAAATAATGTAATATCTGCTTTTGAATAGGGTTACCTCTTTCCACGCTTTATTTTCCCTTAAATAAACTTAATATAAAATAATATTTAAAGTGCTTATTCTTGGAAATATAGAGCCACATTTTAATAATAAAATTATATTTGCAGATGTTAACATGTGCAGTGCTACCATAAATGAGAATTAAGTCTGAAATATACTTTGCTTACTCACATTTTGCTGATCCACAAACTGATTCTTCAAAACATCCAAAAAAGAAAAAAGAAAGAAAGAAAAAAAGAGAGGGGAGAACTTTTTCTAGCAGTCAAAAACATCTAAATAAAAGATGCATATATTTGTAACATTCATTGTGGTTGAGTTTCAAAACTTTTCTTTAAAAAACTTTTAAAACTTGTTATATAATAATTAAATCCTTGGTTCAAGAAAGTCCCAAATATTTAAGTCCACTGAATTCTCTCACAAGCTGTTCATTGGCGGATGCTTAGACTGGACTAATACAATATATTCTTCCCTGCTCCTTGTTTTAACTGCAGCTCACAGAGATAAAGTGGAATGCTGCATTACAGCTTAGTGTGTTTTGATGGTCTCATCATCTAATCATAGGTTTAACATTACTCATTTGCTGGCTCCAGGAATTCCTGCCATTAAGGACTCTAGAGATGTAATGTGCCTCAAATATTGATTGTGGGAAGAGTGAGAAATTCAAGCTTCTTTGCTTTTTCACCTTCCCTTCATCCTTATTTAGAATTTGTGCAATAAACAAAGCAATTGTTTTAAATTGGAAATGTTATCCTGGAATATATATGTAGATAATATTTATATATATTCCAACTAAATACATTATTTTAAAGGCAGTCTTAGATAGCTTATAATAAACTTTTGCTTTACTTCTGCCCCCAAATATCAGCTCAGATATTTTATTTGTAGTTTCACAAAATAAAGAAAATGTTCAATTTTTTAAATTCTAGAACTGTTTGGAGTCTGCCATAGAACTGTGTAGTGCTTCAGATTTGACCTCCAGATAGTGCTTAAAGTAATTCTGCAAAAATGCAAGTGAATCAGCTTACCTCAATACATTAAAACAGTTGTGTCTTTCTCCCAAGTTCAACTCATTACCTTCCACAGCTGCCCTGCAATCATGAGAATGCTTTATTTAAAGTGTTGTACTTTGTTAAGAGGAAATCTCCTCAGTGTTTCAAATGATATTAATGAATTCTCTTATTAAGAAGAGGAAGATTCAACAGATTTCTAATAAGGATATAAAATGCTTAGCTATTTTCTAGAAGTTGAAAATAAAGGTTAAGAATTGACCATCACCCGAAGAAGGTTCTTAATTGATTAAAAATATAACAAGAAAATAATAATGCTGCATATATGTTGTAACAATATTTTTTAAAAATTATGTCTTTTCCAACATATAAAATATTAGTGTATACATCTAGTAGAACTTTCACATTCACACACAGAGCTCATTACCTTTTTCTAATGATTTTATTGTTCTTCATGAAATATGAAGCCATATCATACAATCATTTTATGGCTTTACTTCTAGTTAGGATGTAGAGAGCCAAGTTGGCTCTCTTCCAACATCCTGTCCTCCTTGTCCTGGAGGCCAAGGGTAATTGGAACATACTTTGGACATAATCTAATCCATTTTTTTCTCAGCTGGTGGTACACAGAAGCAGTCTACCTGGGAAATAGGCTACTTGTTTAGAATGACGGTAGTTGGTAGAAAAAAAACCCTGCATTATTTCATTCTGTGGACAGGAAAGGAGGTTCTTAAAATGTTTTACTTTTGAAGATGAAATGGTAAATATATAGTGGAATAGAAAAGTAGTTAAGGATGAACTGCATGAGACATACATGTAAATTGGAATGCAGCCAGTTGTATGAATAATGCTCAATCTGTAATATAGACAGATTCTTCTTTTTGCAAGAAAGAGGTAAGACATCCCCGTTGGGTTTGCAGATATTACAGAGATACTGTCCTATGCTCCCACACTGATTATTTTGAATAGCCTATCACAACCAAGTTGCCAGTCCCAATTGTGGTAGCTAAATGACATGTATGTCTATAGAAATATTTCACAAGACCAGTGTAATCCATTTGTAAAAGCAGTAGTAGTAACTAATGTTAGCTATTAAAATAAGAGCAAAGGCTTTAAAAAATCTGATATTTTTCTAACATTAGATTTCGTATTAAAACATTTCATTGAGGTTTTAACTTTATATTTTTAATCTTCTGGACATTCAGTGGGTTTTTCTGTGGATTGATTCTGTGGTTTTTCAGTCCTATTGACTGAAGCCTGTTTAATCACTACATTCGGTAAAAGAATGTATTTTTGCCACCTCCCTAGTTTTTTGTATATTCGCCCTAGAATTGAAGTTTCCTCCAAGTATCTTGGGGCATTTGGAAGAATAAGTATTGTGGGGAGAAAGGAAGATAAGTAAAATATCATCTCTGTTTCCATTGAGGGAAATTTCTTGTGTAAGAAAAATGCCTTTTGTGGGTAGAGAAACACAATGCCTACAGTTCACAGTGTTATTTCCCCCTCACCCCAAATACTGGCAATACAATGTTTGAGATTTTGATTTTTTTTTGTTCAAAATTAATTGCACTTTGCAATCTGTGCTAGCAGTCTGTTTTGAAGATAAATGTATCTTCAAAAAGATAGATGATTGAGAAGGCTTTTGAAGACGTTTATTTACATAAACTAGGGTAATAGTAGACATTGAAAAGGAAAGGGAAATGCAAAGTTTGTTTTCTTTTCATTTGCTACAGCAAATTAGATGCTTTTATGCTCTTTATTTGGAAATTCCATGTTAACGACTACAGATTAGCAAGGATGTCATTTTTTTTCTTATCTGAGCTCCTGAGTAAACTTAACATTGCCAGCGGCTCATGTCCAAGGTATGGTCTAAATTTACATGAAATATCACATTACAAACGTCTGAAGGTACATGTCATGGATAATTCAGTTCATATGGGCAGGTTTTTAGACTCTGAAGGATATGCAATCAAGACTGTCCCCAGAGGAATTATGTCTTTGTGAAAAATTTGCTTTAAGCTTTACAGGAACTCCTATAGGGATACTGCATTATTTGACACTGAGAAACCACTTTTCTTTTTATATTTTGATTACTATTGTCCTTTTACAATAGTTTTCTTTCATGTGTACTAACACTCGCATTTCCCAAATATGAGTCTGATACTTAGATTGATTTGGTGTGCAATGTCCTTAGAAAATTTATAATAAATAACCACATATTCAATGCACTTGAATTGGGTTAATTTTCAGGGATGGGTGAGATTAAGATGGTGATTTTGAAAAGATCTGTCCTTTATTAACTAGTCTTTGTTTGCTATAGTCTAGTTTTATATGTCACAGCTGTGGTACTGTTTTGTAGTAGATTTCTCAAATAAACCATGACATTTCCCCCAAAGTTTGGTTTTCCCTTTTAAAAGCATATTTGATATTCATTAATATTTCTTTTATTTTTTGCTTCTAGAACTACAATAGATTCTAAGTATTTCCAGATTGTTGTAAAATCTCCTGTTCAGAGTAGTAATATATTCAAATATAATTATGCTATTTCAAATGGGTCTTCATATTTCTATTGTAAATAACAACATTAAAATAAAACATTTTTCTCTATTAGACTCATTAGTGGCAGAAAGTATCAGGCTTAAATATAATAATTGTTTAATATAGCAGATGCTAAAGTATAGAAATTGCTCCTTGATTCTGCTTGTAGATGCTAAAATACATTTACAACATTTTATGCCTCTTCTGATTAACAGAAAGGCACTTCTTGCTGTGGTAAAATAACTAGTTTATATTCAGCAAAGCTTTTTAAAAAGGAGACACTAAAGGGAAAAATTGCAGTTCCAATTTTAGAATAAGTTTACTTTCATATATACTATAAGATCACTCTTGAAATGTTACTTGGATATTTAAGAAGTGTTTGATTGCTAATAAAAAAATTAATAGATAAGAATTACTATGAGATTCACTTGAAGAGAATGCAAAAGAATTCTACTATACTATATTTTTGAACTCTTATTCTAAAGCTGAGGATAATACTTAAAAGAAATACCCATATAATAATGTGTTTGGATAGTAACATCAATATGATATATTGACTCAATAGTACAGGGGTAGTCAACCTTTTTATACTTACTACCCACTTTTGTATCTCTGTTAGTTGTAAAATTTTCTAACCGCCCACCGGTTCCACAGTAATGGTGATTTCTAAAGTAGGAAAGTCAATTAAATTAAAAAAAGGAAAGTGCTTCAGTATCGGACAAAACCCCTACCGCCCACCATGAAAGCTGGAATGCCCACTAGTGGGTGGTAGGGACCAGGTTGACTACCACTGCAATAATACATTGAGTTAATTTAAGACAGGTACTGGTTTAATATGCTTTTAAAAAAGTTATTCAATGTTATCTTAATTAATCTTAAATTAAAAACATAAATAATTCCTAAAGGCATATAACTAACAGAAGTCATTTTCTTACAGCATCGATATTCAAGAGAGCTTCAGAGTTAAAGCTTGACTGTGTTCTTATTTATAGTGTTGCTACTTAATATTCCAATATGATGGAAGTGATAGAAGAAGACAATGCTTTGTGATAGCTTATATTGTTATGCCTGCTGCATTTTTTCCCTCTGACCTAATCATTATGCTTCATGCGTCCGGATTGGATTACTGTGAGGCGTGGTATATAACAGTCTTAGAAACGTCAGTTAATTCTGAAATTGGCAGCAACCAATTGATCCAACCTTCAGTCACCATTTGTACTGCTTTAAGCAATGCAACTATTAGTTGACATTTGAACCAAATACAGAGATTTTAATGAATTGCAAGCTGAATAGTTCAACTCCCTTCACCCTTTTTTGCATCATGGTACCTCAAGAATTGTTCTGAGATGAAACCAGTAACCAGGGTGGGTATCCCAAGAGCCACATGCAATACTTACAGAACCCAGCAGCTATGCTGAGCTTGCAACAAATTCCACTGTCCGTATCCAGATAAGTTTACCATATCCAGACCTCAAGAATACTATCAAATGAGGGGAAGACAAAGATAATTAATTAATTAATTAATTTCATAATCTAAAGCATCTTACATTAAAAATAGAAATATAATATTTAAAATTAGTATAACAATCTAAATAATGAAAACTTTCAGTCACTACATGACAAATATAAAAATTAAAACCCACATAAAATACTTATGTGACATTATATAGCATTGAGGCCCAGAAAATAGTGGCCTGAGTAGCTTTATTATTGGCCAGGAACATTATGCATGATCCATCAAGATTATAGCATATCAGTAAGTGTTTAAGACAAGGGAGAGAGAAATAGGAAAAGCTTCCTGGAAAAGCAAAATGTTTTCAAAGGACAAAAAAACCCAAGAAAGTGCTAGGAAAAAGTACCCTTGAGACAATCTGACTGTAGAAAATTAAGTATGAACTGTTGACAATATATCTTGTAAGTTTCCACCCCCACCCCCACAGACTTCCAGTCTATCATTTTCTTGATTCCTCTCAACTCTTGGCTAGGTGGTTCCATATAAGTGGGATTTGTAACTCTTGTGGTTAAAAAAGAAAGAAATAAGTGTCTGACATTTCATTGTGACTTTCCTTTGGACTTCCCTATTTACTTGCTCTTTGGACAGTGAACTTGCTTTTGGCTCTAACCTTGGACTATATTTATGACCATGAAATTAGTTTGACATATTTAGTATGCTAATAGCCCAGATAAGAAGCTGCTGTTCATGAGGCCAGGACACACATAAACCTATCTGTCAGGAGGAATTGCAATGATGGAACTGGCTCCTGATCTATTAGTATCTTGTTCCTTACTCTGTTTTAAGTGACGATGTGGGGAAAAATACAATTGGTGGAAATGACATTTTTGAAATACTTTGTAAATGTCATTGGATGTTAGCACATTAGAACATGAAATCTAAAAAAGCATGGAATCAATCTCTACCTGAATCACATATATTCTGCTATGTTCTCCAACCCACTGTTTGTATCTCTACAAACAGAAATAGTCTTGGTATTAAGAGGGGTTGTTCGTTTTTTTGTGTGTGTGTTTAAATTCAACACAAAGAAATATGCCTTATTTTGTATGTTCTGCCTTAAGAACTTGAGATAATTACATTGCTCTATTGTTTTTCATAAATCTATTGAAATACTTTTGGGAGAAATTAAAATTATGGTTACAAAAACCCATATTATGGCTAATTTTCTAGATGAATTCTTCGGAAGATTGACCAATAGCCTAAGATAGGAGTTTTTAACCTCTGTATTAAAAAAGAGCTAGTTGAAGAACAATTATTGTCATATCCTTGCTAGAAATCTATTTAAGAGGATTTAAGATGTTATGTAAATATCTATAATTCCATGAGCTGGTTTATAAATAAACTAAGTTGGCTTATATGTTCAACTTTCATGCGTTTCTCTCAGGGGTTGCAATAAGAAAATCAGAACATTCCAGTTCCCTTTTTAAATTAACCACAATTTAGACATCATCTGAATCCTTAAGTTTAGGTTAAATTTAAGTATGATTAGTTAGCTTGTTTGTACTAACTATATGGCAATTCTTTGTTGGAATCAAATGGCATGACCAGCTTGCAAATCTCTACTGACTTCACTAGAGAATGACTCATAGAGCAAAATTATAATTCAACTAATCTTATATGTTATAGTTCTCTTGTAAACAGTTAAGGAGAAAAAAATATGTTTCTTAAAATAAAATTGATATCCAGATATGTCTCCTCTGCTTTACAAAGCCAG
The DNA here is from genome assembly GCA_039707465.1 of Rhabdophis nuchalis. NCBI lineage: Eukaryota > Metazoa > Chordata > Lepidosauria > Squamata > Natricidae > Rhabdophis > Rhabdophis nuchalis. Next base: position 40,486,552 of record CM077649.1, on the reverse strand, counting down.
CAAGAAGCCAGCAAAATATCTATTGAATGAAGATGGCAGGGAGACAAAGCTTAGAGTTTCAATATTGGGTTGTACTTGTACATATAAGACCTGCCTTTCTCAGCTTTATAGTCTATATTCTAGATAAGTCATATTTGATAGTCTTCTACCAAGTTCTGAGGAAGAGATTACATTTTGAAAGGACCATTATCTACTGTCAAGCCTGGTTATGGAAACTGAGTAGAATGTAATTTTTTAGAATTTCATCCACAACTGAACTATAAAAACATACAATAAAATATATTTAATTTCTAAAGTTTTATAAAATGTATGGTTAAAAAAAAATTATTATTTGGAAATTCATCAAAGTTTTTTTTAATGATGATCAAAAGAAAACTTCACGTGGGTCTATTATTTTCAATTTAGATATCTGATGCCCTGGAACAATGCACAGTAGTGCATTACATTCCAATAAACTATAGTGCCTATACAAATAATGTAAATCAAAGTTTTGAATATTTTAAATTAATAAAAAGAGTTACATTTTCAGAAGAATTGCCACTTTCTAAAATGTAGGGTTTTTCCTCTTCTCCTTTAGGAATGGCAAAATTCTATTCAGAAGAATGCTGGACTTGCTTTTATTGAACTCATCAATGAAGGAAGGTAATTAATTCAAAATATTTGGACCAGTAGTATTTAATTCCATTAGACATTATCTTCACCATCTGCTACAAATATATCAGAGAATGAAATATTTTAATTAAACAGTTTCACAGTAGAGATGTTTGGTATAAAATACTCAATTTGTTTATACATGAAATGTTGAAACAATGAACTCTTATGTTTATCTTTTTAGAATGCCTATGCAATAGTTATAAGATTTATGTGAGAACTAAACATCATCTTAGAAGGGCAGCACAGGTTTTTTTCCCCCAGACAGATTCTGTGTAACCCAATCTATAATCCATCTGTCACCCCATCTGCTTTAGAGCATCCTGTTCATAGTGTTTTTATGCAGTAGGAGGAAGTGCTATTTTTATCATAATTCCCAATGCTATTTTCAGGTATTTTAACATCAGATAGAAATTTTATGTGTGCTATGGTATTATGGAAAGAGTTAACGTTCTAGATGCAATCTAGTTCTGTTAGTTTTGTTCATAATACTGTAACATTATACTCTCAACATAGTAAGTTTAGTGCTTATTTTTAGGATTTAAATAAAAATATCATTTTTAAGCTTAAGAACTATTTAAATATTAATAATTATCTTCAGCATTTTTGTTTTTTGCACTAATATATTATTTGCATCATTATATGTAGAAGTGAACAAATGATAGCAGCTGCTTTGAGAATTTCTAAAAGCCTCTGCTTTTTAATTTGTTCTGTAACTTAAAATACTATTTACAATTATAAAATGATAAGATTCAAATTTATGAAACAACATGCTGTAAGAAATATGTTAATGTATAACAGTAGTCTTTCTGATAGGTATATTTTGTAATTTTCTTGCAGGATGCACTCAGGAAGAGATATGCATTTATTTTATTTTAACTGAGGAAATATGAATAATCTTTTTGTGAAAATGTTTTAATTTGATTTTGAATGAAGAAGTAATATAGCTTTCCCATGCTAATCTATATGAATTGAGTACTAATATTTGTAGTAGAAATCAGTAGCCACAGCTGTTGTTAACATCAAGAATATTTGGATATAGAATGTAGATTAATTAAAAAAGAAATGTTTTTTCTTGTTCCTAAAATGTAACAGCTTCTAACGTTTGCTCTATAGACATTTTTTTCATAAGGGAATTTATGTTAGAAAACCTGATTACAGTTTTATAGGCACTGAACAAATCTCAGTTTTGCGTCCCTTCTTTAAAATGCAAATAGTGTTCTTCCTCCGATCAAACAATAATTGCAGCAATTATTTCTATATACATTCCTCTATAGTTATATCTATATCAATTACAACTGTATATATCATTTATATCTATACTTCTCTATAGATATCTATAGTTACATATCTCATTTATGTGCATTGTTAAAATGTATGCTTCTTTCTATCCTAAATTTTATTTTACTCTGCAAAAAGCAAATTATTATAAATATTATTCGTCTTAATAGGTAAAGTATGAATGCTATTCATCAATCATAGCTAGAGAATGCAATTGTGCTGTTGTCAACAATTAACAGGACATAAACAGTTGATGAATGTGTACTTGAATTAAAGTGCTCCCTTGAACAGCCTGAAATTATAAAGCAGATCATTTATAGGAATATAACAAAGGAGCTTTATAATTAAAACAAAACAAGCTTAATGGATTGTAAAATTGCTTATAATTACTATACATTTATGATTAAATTTTAAATTGTGGATCAAAGAAGAGTGCAAAAGAATTTGAGAATTAGAGAATTTACATTTTTCTTTTTAAGATACTGGAAGAAGTTCCATAATTCATGATGATTCTTGAAAAAAATAAAATAAAATTAGTTTTATTAAACAGAATTAAAATTAAATTAACACACTCAGCAGTGTTTTTAATAAAATTAATTAAAGATGGGCAGCCATAAAAATCTTTTTTAAATAAATAAGTAAATATAAATAGATACAATTAAATTAAAAGTCATTACAAAGAATGCCAATAATAAATAGATTAAAACTTACAATTAAATATAATACCACTTCCATGGCTATCCTAAAAAACAACTGTTTTATTTGTCTCCAGAATTCAGAAGCGTGTATAATGCAATTTCTTTAATGCGAGGCTCAATACTGTTTTAAAATTGCTCTCCATCTTCAGTTTCAAAATGGTACTGTCATGTATCATGAGGTCAATTTGGTCCAGTAATTAAGGCATTGGGCTAGAAACTGGATATTCTAGTCCCAAAGAGGCAATGGCAAACCAGTTCTGAAAAAGACTTGCCAAGAAAACTGGAGGAATCTGTCTTAACAGCCACCAGGAGTCAACATTGATCCAAAGGAACACATGCACACATACAGTATATAATGGGACACTGCACTTTGACTAAAACACATTTCCAAATCTTCCTGTGTGAGAGTGTAAGCAAGGTGTGTAGTTTCACAGCTTAAGGCTTTCATGAACAGATAACTAATGCTAATCAACATGACCAATTAAAATGTAAAGGACTGTTTATAATGCAGTCCTACAAGAAAGGAAGTTTCTCAAGATTCAGTGATCTTTATTCAGAACTCTGAGATGTCACCAGTTTAGACTTTGGGGAGAGGAAGAGCCTAAATAAGAGCTAGGGCTAGATTTCAGGTGTTGGGGTTTGGGGGATTTCTCTGTCCCTGATGAGAATAGGAGGGGCAGCTGGGGAGTGAGTGAGAGGGCCAAGTACGCAATGTGTATTTTGTTGAGCAGGAGAAATTCAGAAAAGCTCTGAAGACATGCCTGTTCCATCTTGCAAAGGAGAGACTGCTCTTTGACTAAAAGAGGGATTGCTGATGTATGGTATCTGTATTCTTGGCATTTATCTTTTTTTTTTTAATCCTTCCATGACCTGCTGCTATGGCCTAGAGGAGGAGCTCTCGCCTCCCAATCAGGAGGTTGTGAGTTCAATTCTAGGTAGAGGCAGATGTAGGGTCTCCTGCTTGGGCAGGGGGTTGGACTAGATGACCTGCAAGGTCCCTTCCAACTCTGTTAATCTGTATCATATTAAAGTGGCCTTTTTCTGGCGTTGCAGTGCTTTATTTGAAACTGAGAAAACATAGGCATTTTCTTTCACAGTAAAGGATTGGAATTGTTGGTTTTTCTCATCAGCAAATAGTAGTACCTTTCCCTAAGATCTGAGCTCAAGCAAAGCATTTGTTTTTGAGATAGTAGCTAAAAATGCAGCAACAGCAGCAGTCACCTGGCACCTGTAGAAGACAACAAAGAAAATAGAAAAATATTCATACCAATTTCATTTCTGCTTGCTTTATCTGAGCAATAAGGTCCATGGAAAGAATTGCAAGTTTATATAGTCAAAATTGTTCCTGCATTTTAAAGTGGAACTCCTGTTAGCATTATTTGGAATTTAGTTTCCCTGTTCTGGATACCAGGTTTCAACATTCTAATTCATAGGATATTTAAATGTTGCCAAAATATATATTTGGTTCAATTGACATACAATGGTATTTTCCAATTAAATACCAGTTAACATAGGTAAAATACAGAACAAATTTAGATAATTTCTTCATGGAATAAATACAACAAATATAATTATTTTAGATGTGCAAATCTAAATATAGATATTTTCAATTCAAAATATAAAATAAAGAATATATGCAAAGTAAAAGGGAGACATAAACATTCACTTTAAAAAGATGTAAGACTGGTAAAGCTCCAATTTCATGACATAAATCCTTGCTGCAGACCTAAGAGAGAGATCAAAAGATTGCCTTTCCTAAATATCCAGTTGGGCTAATGTAGAAAATAGTTCGAGAGCACAGATAAATTCAATTTAAGTTGCAGTATAATAAAAAAAAATCTCAAACGGATGACTGCAACACCACAAGATACACAGAAGGTTATAATTTTGAAAATAACTGGGGACTTAGCACATTGGCTCTGTCTGAAAAATCAAGAAAAATATTCTGTCTGATTTACAAGAATTTTATCTTTTTGAAACTACCAACACTGCTATAAATACGGTGATTTGGGAGTTCATTATCTAAGTGTATAGTATCTACAGGTTTCTTTGGAAAATTTGATAAGAAGAACAGCAGTTTCTTTCTTCACTTCATTCTGCTTGGTTAAGTTTATAGGATTACCCAAATAATAGGTGGGTGAATGTGCATTTGTGGGCCTTGGAGGATATTAGTTACATAAGTCTAAAAGTAAAAAAAAGCGAAGTCTGGATCACGACATAATTGGTTTTAGCCCACTAGAACAAAAATACATAATAGAAGAATGATGATATTATGTGGAAAATCAAAAATTAAATATTCAAAACTAGCTTAGTTTGATTAACCTGGTACCTGAGAAATGCACTGTTTAACTGAAATAGCACATGATTAAGAATAAAGTCATTCTTGAAGACATGTTTTTCACACCTCTGGTATTCAGAAAACTGCACAAATTTGATTAAGATTTGAAAACATTCATTCTTTCCCTTTTCAGAAAGAACATTCATATGTTTAGTAAGAAATTACTTTTTAAACTGCAAGCCTCACACTAGAATCAGTTCTTTTATTTTTTTTTTCTATCTGAAGATAACTTCAAACAGCTTGATTAAGGAAGAAAAACTATGTTCCTGGTACTACATTTCTTGTGGAACTGGGTTTGAAACACACAGTGATTCTGTGAAGCAGTGGTGGGTTCCGGACCCCTGCGCAACCGGTATGCTGCGCACGGGGCAGGGCATCCTAGATGGGCAGGCGTGCTGTGCGTGCATGTGCACACCACAGCCCTATGACACCCAGCTTCCCAGTGGAGATTGCATAGGCACCACACGCTGTGTGCACATGCACAATGGGCCCCGTCGTGTTATTAAATGGCCATGGAACATGGGCAGGCAGGTGGGCCAAATGAGCCACCGTACTGGTACGGTGGGTGCTTCTCCTGGCTACTCCCAGTACAGCTATACTGAGCTGCACTGCCCGGAATCCACCACTGCTGTGAAGGTCTTTTCCACATTTGGTCACTTTAGCTGCTCAGAACCATTGGGAGCTGGATGGCATATAAATTTGCATAATAAGTAAATAGTTAATTGCATTATATGGACTGTATTAGACATACGGATGACTAACTAGTATGCTTAATATTACTCTTGTAAAGAACCTGTCTACAGAAGTTCATTACCTTCCTTCTGCCACTCAGGTTGAAATGTCATTAGAAAGTAATCAGAAATATATCCTCGAGGTCACACACAACCTTTGAAATTCTATATGTGACTTTGAATCCTGTACAACTGTTTAAGGGATGTGCTCCATCCCTTAAACATTCAATGTGGTTTCAGCCACTTTTTTAACAGAAAAATAATCTTGGATTCAATCTCTCTGCAAAGCTGTATTAAATTATTTGAATATACATATTCTTCTACATCATCAAATTTATTAAAACTAGGAATTTAATTGTAAAGATTTTTGGAAGACACCTTACAGTTCATGTATCAAAGCTATTTTGATAGTAACATACAGTATCTGAGATCCTCTTGATCAAAAAAACATGCAACTGAATGATTTGTTTTTCTGATTTTGTCAGAAATCAGAAACATTCCATTAGAAACTGGAATGATTCATTGTAATAGTCAGTATACCTTATGAAAAAGAAAATGCCAACTAGAGAACATTTTTAATCCACAAAGCATTTCCAAAACGATTTGCATTTGAAGAAGCAATATAAAAAATAAAACTTCTAAAAGAGTTACCATATTTTTCAGAGTATAAGATGCACCAGAGTATAAGACGCACCAAGGTTTTGAAGAGGCAAATTACAAAAAAAAGTAGGTAGGTAGGTGGATAGAGGGAGAGAGAGGGAGAGAAATAAAGAGAAATATGGTAGGTAGGTAGATAAAGGGATAGAGAGAGAGAAATAGAGAGAAATACAGTAGGTAGGTAGGGAGAGAGAGAGTAGGTAGGTAGGTAAAGGGATAGAGAGAGAGAGAAATAGAGAGGGAGAGAGAAATACAGTAGGTAGGTAGGGAGAGAGATTGTGTGTGTAGGTATTTATTATTTATTTATTAAATTTTTATACCACCCTTCTTCCTTCCGGGACTCAGGGCGGTGTACAGGCAGCAATAAAAATCAGTGGTATAAAATATAAAATACATAAAATACGTTTAAAAATATATTAAATGGTAGGCTTGTTCTAAAACCTTAATAAAACCCTACTAAAAACCATTTAAAAACTACGCCAGGCCGGCCGCATGAAATAAATAGGTCTTCAAGGCCCGACGGAAGAGGCGCAGGTCCGTGGTCGTGCGTAGGTCAGTGGATAGGTCATTCCAGAGGGCAGGAGCCGCCATAGAGAAGGCTCTCCCCCTAGGGGTCACCAGCCGACATTGCCTGGTCGACAGCACCCTGAGGAGGCCCTCTCTGTGGGAGCAAACTGGTCAGTGGGAGGTATTTGGTAGCAGGAGGTGGTCTTGCATGTAACCAAGTCACTTGCCATGGAGCGCTTTAAAGGTAGTTACTAGTACCTTGAAGCGCACCTGGAAAGCCACAGGCAGCCAGTGCAGCTCGCGCAGGAGAGGTGTCACATGGGAGCATCTAGGAGCTCCCAGGATCCCCCGCGCAGCCGCATTCTGAACTAACTGGAGCCTCTGGGTGCACTTCAAGGGAAGCCCCATGTAGAGAGCATTGCAGTAGTCCAGGCGGGAGATGACGAGGGCTTGAGTGACCATGCATAAAGTGTCACGATACAGAAAGGGGCACAACTGGCGTATCAGGCAGACCTGATAAAAAGCCCCCCTGGCCACGGCTGTCATATGATCTTCTAGAGACAGCCGAGAGTCCAGGAGGACGCCCAAGTTTATTTTTATTTTATTTTATTTTATTTTATTCAATTTATATCCCGCCCTTCTCCAAAAGGAGAGCCCTCTCTGTTGGTAGGTAGAAGGATGAGAGAGAAATAGGGAGAGAGTGTGTGTGTGTGTGTGTGTGTAGGTAGGTAGGTAGAAGGAGAGAGAAAGAGAGAGAGAGAAATACAGTAGGTAGGGAGTGTGTGTGTGTGTGTAGTTAGGTAGGTAGAAGGATAGAGAGAGAAAGAGAGAGAAAGAGAAATACAGTAGGTAGGTAGGTAGAGAGAGAGAGATTGAGAGATTAGGTAGGTAGGTTGATGTTTCCACGTGTATTTATCCATGTCCTGCAGAAGGAAATCGCTGACAAACCTTAAGACTTTGTTTCTGCTGGCACAGAAACAGTTAAAGAGCCTTCTGAAAGGGGGGGGGGAGCCTTTGAACTCAAACCTCTCCAAAACAGCCCATTTCTCCGGGTTTTTTTCAAATAAAAAGCATGACTAGCCTAGGGGGGCTTGCAGAGTGCTCCTGGGGGGTGGGGGTGGTCAAAAATGAGCAAAAAAACGCCCCATTTATCGTGAAAACGGGCCATTTTTGTGTCAAATAAATTGCATGCATAGCCTTATGGAGGCTTATAGAGTGCTGCTGGGAGAAGGGGAAACGGCCTGTTTGAGGCTAATTTCTGCCCTCCCGGGCCCCCAGGAGCTCTCTGGAATCCTCCATAAGACTAGGCACAGCCAGTTTGGTGAAGGGGGCGTGGTTCCAGGAGGCAAAAAATGCTGTATTCGATGTATAAGACGTACCCAGATTTTCAGCCTCTTTGTAGAGGAAAAAAGGTGCGTCTTATACTCCGAAAAATATGGTATTATTTAAAATCTTCTGAAGTCTGTGATAACATGTTTATTGTATTAAAGATATACTTTAATATTAACTCTTATATGTCAACCAAATAATAGTGTTTATTTTAAATAATAATATAATAATAATAATAATATTTAATATTTGTAAACCGCTCCCTCTCCCCATAGGGACTCGGGGAGGTGCACAGGAAGAATAAAAAACAATAAATATATACAAACATTTCTTTAAAAAACAAATTAAACCTAAACCTGTGCTAAAATTCCCCATTAAAACTAAGCTATACTAAAAAACTTCCCAATAAAACCCCAGAGACAGAGAGACTATCCTAGGCCGGCCAGACAGAAAAGATGTGTTTTTAATTTAAGACGGAAGGAGCGGAGGTCCGTGGTCGTCCTAATGTCGGGGGGAAGGTCGTTCCAGAGGGCCGGGCCCGCCACAGAGAGAGCCCTTCCCCCAACAAATAATCATTTGTTGATTAGATTATGCTTTTTATGCATGTGGATTTTTCACAAAGTTTTTACAACTCAATTGTCAATAATGAGCCTGAATTTAAATTAGAAAACTAAAACAGTGGTCTTTTGGATTAGTGGGAATGTTTAGAAGTTTGAGAGTGCCTTTTTGGGCACTGTCACATAATGGTTATCATGACTGATTTGGCCACTTAGAAAAGTAATGGATTTCAGCCAGCCAACATCTAAAAATTTTTCTTGGATCTCAGTAGGATCCAAATACATTATTGATAATGCAGTTTATTTTCAGGCAAAAGCTTTGCTTTCTACATGCTATCTTCCCATATTCTTTTTATCAATATTTTCTTAAAAAGTAAAATTGGGGGAAGGGAGAGATCTTGATCAGGGTCAAGCAATACACTAGTGCAGGGTGTCAAACTGGTGGCCCATGGGCCAAATGCATCACACACAGACCACACCATCCTGGCTCTGCAAAGGCAAAAAAAGTCACAATACATTGCATGATGTCACATGACATGACCGAGTTTGACACCCGTGCACTAGTGGGCCATTTTCACTACTGCGTTATTTTACAAGCCCAGGGGTACATTGCTTGCTTGCTTGAGTTAAAAAATGCAAAGGAAACTTTTTAATTAGGGCATTAGGATGAATGTCGATGAAAAATTGCTCTGGAGTTTTGACAAAGCAAATAATTAATAAATTAATAAATTATTTTTCTCTTAATGAAACAAATGAATTGGTGATTAATGCACTATATCATATCTGAGATCAATTCACTTTTTCCTCTAGATTATTGTGTCATGCAATGAAGGATCACATTGTAAGAGTTGCAAATGAGGCAGAGTTTATTTTGAACAGACAAAGAGCTGAAGATGTACACAAACATGCAGAATTTGAGGTAAGCCTCAGTTGTTGAAAGCCCAAATTTCTGTTTTCAGCTAACTTATCATCCGAAAAATAGATTTTGAAAGGAAAACTCAAGATTGTTGTTATTCAAAATCAATATTCATTTTAATAGAAATCATATATTTAAACTCTATAGAAACAATAGTATTATAGTCAGAAACTTTTTAATTCACATTTTTAAAAGTAACAGTATTGTTCTGGTACTGCTGATGTAGATTGCCAATTCCATTACAGTTAAAATTTGTTATTAGGATTGTCTGAAATTTCTGCTGTATTATATTGATTATTTTTACAAATAACTCATGATTTGTGAACATATCCAACATACCTTCCTCCTCTTATTCTCCACGCAACAATAACCCTAGGAGATTACTTGAGCTATGAGAAAGTGACTGGCCCAAAGTCACTCAGCCAGTTTTTCATGGTTAAGGTGGGAATAGAATATTTTTATTGGAAAGGATGAATAGAATTCCAGAAGCATATACTGAGAATATATATTCTCAGAAGTGTGTGTGTGTGTATGTGTACTCTTACATACTCTCAGCAGAATCATACAAGGTGTGAAGGTGGACTTCTGGTTGCACTTCTGGTGCCTTTAGAGGCCTAATCCGTGAACTCCATGGTCAGCTCCAATATCTCCTTATTGGAGGATCCAAATTCAGACCATAGCCATTCTGAAGAAGTGGCGAAGCAAAGGGGGAAGCATATTCTCCGAGGAGCTGGTTCTCCGAGGAGCTGGGGGTGATGAAGCACCACAAGAGACGCCTAGAGAGGAGATGGAGATCCACACGCTCTGAATCTGACCAAACACAGGTAAGATCCCATTTGAGGACTTACGTTGTGGCGATAAGAGTGGCCAAATGTCGGTATTGTGCCACTCTTATCACATCTGCAGATAACCGCCCAGCCGCCCTGTTTGGGGTGACCCGCTCCCTCCTTCACTAGAGGCCGCGGGAAGCCCCTCTACAGGGCAGAGCAGAGGAATTTGGAGAATATCTGCAGGACAAAATCGCTCAGATTCGGAGCGAGTTGGTCTCCACCGAAAGTGGGCCGGAGGAGGTGTTGGAAGCGTGTCTTGAGATACCATTCTGGGAGGAGTTTGACTCTGTTACTTCCGATGATATGGACAGGTTGCGTAGGAGACTGAGGGCTATCACATGTTTATTGGACCCGTGTCCCTCCTGGCTTGTACTGGCATCCTGGGAGGTTTCACGAGGCTGGCTCCAGGAAATAGTGAATGCTTCTTTGAGTGAGGGGTTCTTGCCTACCGTCTTGAAAGAGGCGGTGGTGAGGCCTCTCCTCAACAAGCCTTCCCTGGACCCAGCATTGTTAGTAAATTACCGTCCGGTCTCCAACCTTCACTTCTTGGCGAAGGTTGTAGAAAGTGTGGTGGTACAACAGTTTCCACGCCATCTGGAGGAAATTGATTATCTGGACCTGCGCCAGTCCGGCTTCCGTCCCGGTCACAGCACCGAGACGGCATTGGTCGCGTTGGTGGATGATCTCTGGAGGGCCAGAGATGGGGGTTGCTCCTCCATCCTGGTCCTATTAGACCTCTCGGCAGCTTTTGATACCATCGACCATGGTATCCTATTGCATCGACTGGAGGGGTTGGGGGTGAGGGGCACCGTTTTGCGGTGGTTCTCCTCCTACCTCTCCGGTCGATCACAATTTGTATTGGCAGGGGGGCAGAGGTCGGCCTTGAGGCCTCTCACTTGTGGGGTGCCTCAGGGGTCGGTCCTCTCGCCTCTCCTGTTCAATACATATATGAAGCCGCTGGGCGAGATCATATGTGGGTTTGGAGTACATTACCATCTGTACGCAGATGACACCCAGCTGTACATTTCTACCTCAAACCACCCCAACGATGCCGTCGAAGTGATGTCCCGGTGTCTGGAAGCCGTGCGGATCTGGATGGGAAGGAACAGACTCAAGCTCAACCCATCCAAGACTGAGTGGCTGTGGCTACCGGCTCCCCGGTTCAACCAGTTGACGCCATCACTGGCCATAGGGGGCGAACATCTAGCCCCCGTGGAGCGGGCATGCAACTTAGGCGTCCTCCTGGATTCTCGGCTGTCAATAGAAGATCATGTGACAGCCGTGGCCAGGGGGGCATTCTACCAGGTCCGCCTGGTGCGCCAGTTGCGTCCCCTATTGGACCGGGGTGCCCTGCACACGGTCACTCATGCACTTGTGACGTCTCGTCTGGACTACTGCAATGCTCTCTACATAGGGCTCCCCTTGAGATGCACTCGGAGGCTACAGCTGGTCCAGAACGCAGCCGCGCGGGCAGTTATGGGAGTTACTAGATACTTCCATGTAACACCACTCCTGCGCGAGCTGCACTGGCTGCCTGTGGTCTTTCGGGTGCGTTTCAAGGTGTTGATTATCATCTTTAAAGCGCTCCATGGCACAGGACCTAGTTATTTGCGTATCCTGCCCCATACATCCCTTCGGCCGATTCGCTCACACAGAGAGGGACTTTTCCGGGTGCCGTCCACTAGGCAATGCCAGCGGGCGACGCCCAGGGGAAGGGCCTTCTCTGTGATGGGCCTGACCCTCTGGAACGACCTAACCCCGGATATTAGAACGACCACGGACCTCCGCACCTTCCGCCAAAAAGTAAAAACTTATTTATTCCATCAGGCCGGTTTGGCCTAATCGACGCTTCTTGCCCCAGTCTGTTTTTTGCAAATTATCTATTTGGTTTTAATGGGTTATAATTTTAATGTTTTAAATTCTTGTACAGGGTAATTTAATTCGTTTTTAACTTTGTATGTCTTGTATGTTTTTAGGTAGTTTTTTTAATTTTCCTGTACACCACCCCGAGTCCCTTCGGGGAGAGGGGGGCGGTTTATAAATGTAATAAATTATTATTATTATTATTATTATTATTATTATTATTATTATTATTATTATTATTATTATTATTATTATATTGGAACTATTGGCTAGCAGTGGAAAAAGCACATTAAAAAAAATCAGAATATTTAAGAAGAGAAGTTTTTTTGAAAGAAAACTAAGGAAAAGAAAATTGAACTCTCAAAGCGAAGACGTGGTATTGAAAAAGTATTTTAAAAAATACTGGAATTCAATCTGGATCTTGTTTTATATTATTATAAATGTTGCCCTCCTGGATTTACAAATTTAAAATAATTAAAATCAGCACTATGCAGAGAGGCAGTACAAGCTGAAGTTTGAGTACCATCTGTTGCTAAAAGGAGAACTGTTTTACATTGTTCAATTATAAGTAATTACCTAAAAATTTCTAAGGACTTATACAATAAACAAGATCTTTAGTCAAGTGACCCTGAATATTGTTGAGCAAATCAAAGTGATTGGAAAAAGCATGGATAACGCCCTGGCTTATTTTCTTAAATTGGATTGACTGTAAAATGGAAGCAAGTGGAGACAATGAAATGGAGCTGATGTACCAAGACGTTAAGGATTTTATAAAAAAACAACACAAGGAGATGAAGGAAATATTTGGTTGTATAGAACGTATAGATCAAAAACTAGAAAATATAATACAAGGAATAACAGTAAAGAACAGGACAATGAGGAAAAAATGGAATCAGAAAGAGCAAAGGAGACAGCAGAATTGAGAAATCAACAAGAAGAAGGCAACAAGAAGAAGGTATTAGTACAATTGATGGTGAATAAGGGAGTAGAACAGAAGGGAAATACTCTAAAAGATGTGAAAAGGACATGGGAGAAACAGGAGACAGCTGGAGAGAAGAAAAAGGGGTTTGAAAATTGAACTCTCAAAGTGAAGACATCCAGGAATCAAACCATTCACACAATGAGAAGTATAAAAATAAAAAATAAAAAACATTTTTTTTAAAAAGGTGAGAAGGTCATCCTGGCTGCCTGCTTCAGTCAAGTATGCATCTAAATTGGGCACCAGTTTTGTAGGAGAATATTAGAGGTGGAAGATACAGAAAAAGAATCATTTTATATTATGTGGCAAAAAGCTGCTCCTGTATTTTACCAAGCAAACCACATTAATAGAAATGCTGGCTTACTGAGGAAAAACTGAGGAAAAACTTTGGAATATAATGGTGTTTATGATGTGGGTAGTTTAAAGTCTTCCAGATGTCTGTTGCTGAGATTTCCATGTAGGAAAAGAAATTCAAAAGATGCAAAGATAGAATTACAGTGGGAACATGAAATATAAGCATAAACTTGAGAAAGTTCAACATAATGAAGGGTGAAATGAATTGAATACACACTGTCATCTTAAACACTAGAAAATTGAAATGTATTTTGGACATTTCCGGTATCCCACTGTTTACTACTCAGGACATGAACAACAAGGAACAGTATATTCAGCAAGGGCATAGAAAGAATAGTATTTGGCTAAAATGCTATCAATAACTGAACAGTAAAAATTAGACCTAATGGGCAATCCTGTAATATGACAGTTATTCACATTTATGCTCAAAGCAATGATACAGAAGAACAAGACTTTGATTAGTTTTATGAACAAATTCAAGTTTAAATTGACAGAACATCCAAAGAAGAATAGCAAAGTTAGAAATATAAAGGAGGAATCTTTTCAGGTACTGCTAAAACCCAAGAAAGAGAACCAGTGAACTGGATATTAGAACAAACTAAGGAAATTGTCAAGAAGAAAGGAGATATTAAAGCCAAGAAAGACAAAGTTTCCAGGAAAGAACAAACAATTTCAGGGAGATCTTAAAGAAAAAGAAGCAGCATTACAATAACATCTATAATGACACTGAAGATGGAAATAGATACAGAAAAATGAGACAGGTTTCTCAAAAGATTTCTGAACCCAGAAAGGGATTTCAACTTCAAATTGATAATAATGGACTGACAGTAACTAATTCAAATGAGATTAAAGAAAGACAGAATAATACTGAAATAGTATGTAATAGAAATTTCAAAATTTTAAATATGTCAGAAGATATTCCCTACTTAAAAGAACTTCTCATACTTGAAGTTGAAGTTAGGTTGTTAGCACTTTCATCATTACCAAATTGGAAGGCTGCAGGAATTGGTGAATAGCCACAGAAAGAAGAATAAAGATTTTAATCAAATTATGCCAGCAATTAAGTAGGATGACACTGGGACCAACAGACTGGGGGAGATAAATCTGCATTCCAGTATCAAAGAAAGAATACTCAACAGAGGGTGCAAACTATTATACAATATCCTATATTTCACATCTTGATAAAATAATGCTTAATGCTTATCTCTAACGTTGTTTAGAGACATGGAAAAGTAGATGCCAGATGTTCAAGCTTTAGAAAAGATTGAGAAAGAACATATCATTATGAATGCACACTGAATAATTGAATAAATTGCAAAATATCCCCAAAACAGTATTCATTTCATTAATTTCAGGAAGACTTTTAGTTTGTTAATTATGCCAAGCTGTTGAATATACTTTTTCCTCATCAGGGTATATGATGTATAAAGATTGTTCAAGGCAAACAAATTGCTTTTCTGCCATAATAGCTCCTGAGATGCTAAGCAACATTTCTGAGAAACTCAAAATGACATGCAGAAACCACATTCAGGGCTATATGCTCTGGGATCATTTTCTATCCTCCACAGGATTCTTAAATAGTTCACACAGACACATATCACCCAGACTTCAACTGGGAAAGTCCAAATGAGATCCCTGGAACGGTGAGCTTATCTGGACTCCATTTGATTCTGTGACTCATGATTTTGTGATTCCTAATCCACCCATCCCTTTTGGTTAAAGCTTTCACCCTGTTTAACTGCACTGGATGATAGTTTCCTGAATTATTCAAATATGATATCAGATTAACAGATTAACAGAGTTGGAAGGGACCTTGCAGTTCATCTAGTCCAACTCCCTGCCCAAGCAGGAGACCCTATATCTTCCTCTACCTAGGATTGAAAACAGCAAAAAACTCTTTTTTCCACAGCAGACAATATCACCTTTTCACAAGGTTCTCATTGTTTGAAAAAAAGCACAGGAGCTGAATTCAAGCTAAATTATTTGAAACTGGGTCTGTTTGAAAGGAATAGGATAATTGTGACAACTGATTTCAATGGCAACAATGCATTTTTTGTTTATATTTCTATATTATTTTTTAAAGTATATCCTGTTGATTTGTAGATATACCTGTCTGGATAACTTAATCTGGAATGGAACGATCAACAGCATTCCAATATACTATCTCTCCTGTATAATTGTACAGGAGGGATTGTACAAATTAGGATTTTTTTTCTGGAATGTTTTTCCCTACTGTCTCTGGATTAATTTGTGTTTCAAATTCGTTTTCTTCCTCTCCCCATTACATAAATTTTGGTCTTATTCAGTTGGATTGTAAAGAAAATTTAAAAATATATAATTGTATTTAAATGCCCATGATTAAGGTTCAGATAGAAATGAATTTATATATATACATATATATGCATATACTCATATACTCATACATATACTCATAGATTTTCATGGGTGTAGGTATGCTGGTCTTGTTGTATTTGGGTCTTTTCCCATGTAAGAATGAGATTGTCTTGGCAACGTTTCGGCGAGGTCTCACTCGCACATCTTCATGGCTATTAATCGCCAGCCTGAAGATAGCAAGTGAGACATTGCTGAAACCTTGCCAAGACAATCTCATTCTTACACGGGAAAAGACCTGAATACAACAAGACCAGCATTACTATAGATTCTTGTCTATCCATCCTTGGGAGTTGGCACAACATATACAGTATTGTATTTTGTTGTCTTTCCTCTTTTGTATTATATTCTATAAATTCTGCCAAATAACAGTTTATCATGATTGGTAGGATGGAAGAACTGTCTGTCTGTCTCTTTTGCTATTACTTGAACTACAAGTCAAGTCTTGCTACTATTTTTTTTGGTTCAGATTAAAAACAGATCTTTAACTTACATCTCATTCATGTATGTATATGTATATATGTGTATTCGTGTACACACACATACACACATCATACATTGCATTGCAAACTTAGAATCTTATCAAACATATTCTAAATATTTTGACTTTGAATTTTAAATATCACATTTGCAATTAAGTGTATGTCATACTGAAGTTTCATACAGCTTCAGTGGTAAATAACATTTGATATTTATCAGAGCATTCTGCAGTAAACTTAAGATGACAGTAGAAGATTGAGTTATCTGCCCTTTGAAGAATTTATTGCAGTATAAGATCTGTCAGAAACGTAGACAAAATGAGAATATTCAATTAGATTCCAGCTTCAGTTAGCAAACACAATTTAGAATATTAACCAAATTCCCTTAAGGGGAAATCTTAAGTCAATTTTCTAGTGAGCAAACAAAGACATTTCTGAAACATGGGTTTCTTTAAAATGTCCTTCACTTTTAAAAGTATTACCATTGCATAATAAAGAAAAATAGCTTTTATAAAAATTAAAAATATAATTTCAGCATATGAATAGCAAATATTTCAAATCACTCATCACAATCCCTTGACCTCAAAAAAAGCAAAAGAAAAAACTGTTCCGCAGAACAGTATGTGTGTGTGTGTGTGTGTGTGTATGTGTGTGTGTCTGTCTCTGTAATAACACACACACAGACAGACACACACATTCAAGTTAAAAGATAAAATAGCATAGATTCAGAGTTCCTTGCCCATTGTCATCATCCTGCCCTCCCCTGTATTTGAAAACAATGAAACAATATGTAATTCTTCTTTAACATAAGAAGGATAAGAAAATTTTATTTCATTATTAGTCCAATTTTTCTAAAAAGCCTATTTCACAGTTAACATCCATTCATTCTGTTAACGTCTATAATTGCTCAGAATGAAAAATGAAAATTTGATTTAACTGTCCAATAAGCTGATGAAATATTAACCTCATTACTGAACGGTATTATTGTACTAATTGGTGTTTCTTTCTACAAATAGGTAAATTGAAAAATTAATTAACCCCTTGATGTCTATGGTCTTAAAATACATTTAACTAAAACATATGCTTCTCCTGATGGAGAAATCTGCAATGGTTTTACATTATTTAAACATGCTTTTTCATATTAGAAAACAAAATATTCTTATTATGAATACAGTCTCAAATGCAATCAAACAGATGGAAAATGCTTTGAGACACATTCTCAAAAGGACCATATGCTGATAATAACCCATTTTCTTTCTATCACCTCTTCCTTCCGTTTCCTCCCTCAATTCTCACATGTTCAATGAATACAATTTATTATTCTATAGATTTGAAATTTAATGAAAAAATATATCGAGATTTACTTGCATATTGTTCACCCTGTTTGCAAATATATACATTAGAATGTTAATTCATATCAATATTATCTACAAAGTGGCAGGATTTGTTGAAATACTAGTACAACTGCTTAAAAGTCTAACACAATGATGCATTTAAATTGGTATACGTGATTGATAAGCAGGTACAAAAAAAATCACAGCTGTGTCAAGATGTATTTATATTCTAATTCCAATAAGTGATGAAGACTAAAGAACGTTCAAACTACTGAATAAATACACATGTTAGTAACGTAATACTTAGGATTTTAAATCCAGTTTTAAACAGTATTGGGAACAGGAACTGATAGATATATAAGTTTGATTCAAAAGCAACATGGATATTC
This sequence comes from Rhabdophis nuchalis, assembly GCA_039707465.1. Lineage (NCBI taxonomy): Eukaryota > Metazoa > Chordata > Lepidosauria > Squamata > Natricidae > Rhabdophis > Rhabdophis nuchalis. Next base: position 40,468,268 of record CM077649.1, on the reverse strand, counting down.
CTCACATTTAGAAATTATGAGAAGGCAAAGAAGTTTCTAAAAAACAAGTACAGGTAGTCCTCGACTTATGACCCACAATTGAGCCCAAAATGTATGTTGCTAAGTGAGATAGTTGTTAAGTATATTTTGCCCCATTTTACAACCTTTCTTGTCACAGTTGTAAAATGAATCTCTGCAGTTGTTAAGTTAGTTATGTTTGTTACATGAATCTGGCTTCCCATTAACTTTGCTTATCAGAATGTCACAAAAGGTGATCATGTGATCCTGGACACTACAGCCATCATAAATGTGAACCAGTTGCCAACCATCCAAATTTTGTTCACATGACCATGGGGATGCTGTGTGAAAAATAGTCATAAATCATTTTTTAAAATGATGGAACTTTGATTGGTCACCAAATGAATTGTTTTAAGTCAAGGACTATCTGCATTTTTGCTTTGTCAACCATACATAGCTTCTGACAGTGTACTCCAATTGTAATTATCTCTTTAAAAGACGGGTGTACTGAAAAATTGATATGAAGACCAGGGAATAATAGTTCAAATGGAATATGGAGCCATTAAATGCTTCTAAATTAGATAACCTTCTCCTAACCATATCCATTTAACACCAGTAGAATATGTCATGAACAATTCCTAAATAAAAGATGTAAAAACTGGTATTATAATTATTGGGAGAAACGTAACCTCAGATATGCAACTGGTATAATGCAAGGAAGATTTAAGGCTTTCTTGTTGAAAGTAGAAATAAAGTATAGAAACTGATCAGCCATTGAAGATTTAAAAAGTTTTTATTTTCAATGTGTCTTCTAATGCTTATATTAATTGTATGCCTCAGGAGATGTAGTTAGACTGAACACAGTGAAAATTGTTAGAAATAATAAATGTTAGTTTAAATAGGATTAATAAACATTCAAGTAGAAACTAGATTAAGCCTCATGATCAATTATCACGATCAAGTTTGTGAGGCTATAGGAGAAGCCATTTTTTACATTAGGTTGTAATGCTGAATTTTAGGCAAGTTTAAACTCTCTTCTATGAATATATTAGGAAGAGACTATAATCTGTATTGTTTCTTTTGCAATATTTTTCAAGTCAACTTTGTGCTTTATACGTTAATGTAATATTTGCAAAAATAGACTTAAACTTTATTATAACTTTATTGTCATTTTAAATGTACATTAATTGGCATACATTAAAATGAAATTTCATTGCATACAGCTCGCAGAGGGTCACCACTTCTAATATACACTACATAAACATGACCAAAAAATACCAGACGGATGGCATAAGGAACAAAGCTGTTACATAATCTGGTAGTCCTATTAGAAATACTTTGAAACTTCCCTGGGGGCAGCAACAAAAACAGACCATGAAGTGGGTGTGCGGGGTCTCTAACAATGCTTCGAGTGTAAGCATGAAACGCTAATAATAATAATAATAATAATAATAATAATAATAATAATAATAATAATAATAATAATAATAATAATACATTTAATTTGTAGACCGCTCCCTCTCCCCGAAGGGACTTGGGGCGGTGCACAGGGGAATTAAAAACGTACAAATATAAATACATTATAAGCAGTAACAGGAAGCAAACTTCCTATAATCTTCTTGCTGTCCTTACCACTCTCTGTATGGACCTTCTATCTGAGTCACTGCTACCACCAAACCAAACCAAACCAAACCAATAATACAGTTTGTTAAAACACAACAGGACAGAAGTAGAAAGTAGAAAGATGTAATGTAATAGGTAATGTTTTAAATGTGTGATAGTTGCTTTCACAAAATAATTCCTATGCATCAACTTACCTATTTACAAAACAATTGCCGTGATAGATATGGCTACTTACAAAATATAGAAGCCAAATTGATGTTTTTATTTGCCACCCATCCTAATTTATATTCATCTCTTTTCTTATAGTAAGGTTTCATATACCATTTTATTTTCTAAGAATCCCTATGGAGCCTATATAAGACCCAGAGGCATTTTTTACAAATAAAGCTAAGGATAAAGCCTGAGAATTCACAACAGAGTAACATCTCATTAAAAATAAGTTTATAAATAAGAGTTCTTTAAAAAGTAGAGATGGGGCAGATAACCTAAAAAAGCAGTAAGGGGAGGTAATGTTTATATTAGCATCTATAGGCATCATATTATTTGATGGATTTAGAACCAAGGATACAATATACTGATTCCATCCAGATTTTCATTGAAATATTATATATGCCATAATTCTGCATTGATTTTCAGCGATATAGAAGAAACTTTCCAAATTTTGATACAAAAATATGAGACAGAAGATAAAGTTAGCATGGAATAAAACGTAAGAATAAGTTTGTAAGGAAGCATGAATTTTCAATGAATGAGATCTAGGTTCTATATTATTTTTCTCACAGAGCTATTGCTCTTCACATGCAGCAAAAAAATTCTGTATTTTTAAATTTTAAAAAAAGAATCTTTTACCAAATAAAAAAAATGAGGGCTAAATTTTGCTTAAATGATCAATACATTATAGTAATCTTTGTCAAGTTCACTAAACTATATTTTATATAAAATATATAATAAAATACTTTATATATGTGTGTAGCATTGTTTGTGTGTTTTAAAAACAATACTCTCCTCTTTTTTATATTGAGAAAGTTTTATTTAGTTTTACAATTTTTTTACAAATAGGGTAAGGGTAAGGTGTGAGAAAGATATTTTGAGAACTTTCACGTCGAAATCGTCGGCCCCTTCCGAGGCTTCATAGCAAAATATAGCTTATACAAATTTTCAATAGTACTACAAAATGGAAAGAAGTGCATACATCATTGTAAAAAACTGTGCTAGCAATCATATACAAACATCCAAACAAAAGTTATACTATATTAAAAAAGTCATTTTTGAGATCTAAGTCTCTTGGCAATTGAGTCTTGTTCTCCTCCCTGGCCCCCAGTGGGCGGGGCCGCGGCTCCCTCTGCTCTTCCATTTTCATCCTCCAGGATTGAGGAATGTTTTTTAAGAAAGGCTTCCGCCTCTGCAACTGTTTTAATCCTTACTCTCCCTCCTTCCCAGAACACCAACATCCCTTCTGGCATCACCCACTTAAACCAGATCCCCTGCTTAAATAATTTTTTGGATAAGAAAGAATATTTCCTTCTTACCTCTCTAATCTTTTTCGGGATCTGCTTCAAGATAGCGACTTCTTTTTGTTGGACCGTCTCTCTGCGCCCTCAAAATCCCCTCCCTCATCGACCTTCTAACAAATTTAATATGTATCTCTCTGGGTACTTCATTTATCCTGGAATATGCAATACTCTCCTCTTTTTTGCTCTCTATCAAAAAGCATCTTTTAAGAGTCATTGGGAATTGTGTGCGATGTTGCTGACACAGAAATCTTTGCGGCAAGCATGAATATTTTTCACTTGTACCCATTTTTGGATATTTACAGTATCCAGTCTTAGGTAGAGCACATGTTACACTTCTGTTATATGAGCTGCATTGGTTACCAGTCTGTTTCCTGGTCAAATTCAAGGTTCTTCAGAGGTTGACCTATGAAGCTACATGGCATATAGCTGGATTATTTGGGGGCTTGCCTCTTTCCAGGTTCATCTCCCATCCCACCAGATCCAAAAGAATAGGCATGTTATAGGATCTCTTGCCTAGGGAGATTCATTTGTTGGGCCCTAGGCACTCCACCTGTTCTGTCATAGCACCCACATTTGGAATCTTCTCCTAGAGATGAGGTTGGCCTCATCACTCCTAGGTTTTGTAGGACCCTCAAGACCTGGTTATGCCAGAAGGAGTGAGAAGTACATGGGGCAGGTAATCTATTGAGGTATCACCCTTACTGTAATACATCTCCACCTATTGGTTTCTTACTGTTTTGTTTTTGTCTTTATAGTTAATGATTTTTAATAATTATTATATAATGCTTTTAGATAATGACTGTTTAAATATCTTTGCTGTTTCATAGGATTGTTCTATACTGCTCAAGGTTGTTTGGGCAAAACGTGTGTGTGTGTGTGTGTGTGTGTGTAATTAAGTAAATATCTTCAAGTTTAGGAATAAATAAATTTTATTGTGTCCTATGCTGTTGTGTTCTAAACTATTTCAATGATTTTTTTTTAAATAAAGTTTTTGAGAAAGTAAAACAAGCTTAAGTTATTTGCCTAATGAAATAATAAACATCACTTCTCTTTTTAGTCTCAATGTGCCCAATATGCTGCTGATAGAAGAGAAGAGGAGAAGATGTGTGATCATCTTATCAGTGCAGCCAAGCATCGTGATCATGTTACAGCAAATCAGCTAAAGCAGAAAATACTGAATATTCTTACTAATAAGCATGGTGCTTGGGGAGCTGTTTCATATAGGTATGTTGCTAATTAATCATTATAGAAATGTTGTTAATTACATGCTTCCGATCTGGTATTTTGAATGGATGTGAGCATTTATGATACAAATAGTCTGAATCAATTCCTGTTCATGCAATTATTACATTGTAAGTATAATCTGGAATTTAACTGAATTGTAAAGTACTCCTTTAGCCTTCATAGTTTATACTAACCCAATGAGCTCATTTCTTTCCTCATTTTTCTGAGGTGAGAACATGTGATAAGCTTCTTTTGTAAATTTTGGCAAAAGAAAGCAGGATTTACTACAGACTTGGAGATCTTATTAGCAGTATCAATATAACTAGTGAGCCCAAAGTCTATCAAATAGATTGACCATAATTAGAAAATGATAGCCATAACCATAGCAGAATAGGACAGTCTGATGTAAAATTAAATTAACTTTCTTTGCAGATTTAGGTCAAGATCACTTCTATAGTTATGGATGAGTAATAAGAAAAAATAAAAATCCTCTTGAGTTCAGCTCAGCTCCTTGTGATTGCATCCATTTGGTGTCCTTGGTAGTATTCCTCTACATTACCTTGTTTTTCCCAGAATTTCCCACCACCACCACCACTTCTCAGGCTAGTGGCTAGCCCAGGGGTGGGCAAACTTTGCAACTTTAAGTCTGAAGGACTTCAGCTCCCAGACTTCTCCAGCCAGCTTTGGAGAAATTCTGGGAGCTGAAGTCCTTCAGACTTAAAGTTGCAAAGTTTGCCCATCCCTGGGCTAGCCAATAGTCTTAGAATTCTCAAGTGATCATTTGAAATACCAACCAGGGCTGGATTTGCTTAGTCATAATTGTCTTAGGTGACTTTTCCTGAAGCCCAATTCTATAATCACATAAGCAAAGCTAGATTGATTATTGAGTATGTTTTGAAATTTGAAATTTGCACTGCATTGCACAAATTTGTGGAAATCTGCAGAGGTGATAGGTAAGGAATGGCTTTTTAATTACAGCAACCACATTTTATAATCCTTTCACAGGGAATCTTATCTAGTCTTCCTATTAAGAAAAGTAAATAAAGTCTGCTTTGTTTTAACAGGTTTTCAGGAACAGTCAATTGAATTGTGTTTTATAGTCATTTAATACTTAGTTATTTTTATGTATGTATGTAATTATTTTTATTCATTTAAAAATATGACACATAAAAATCACATTTTTTGTAAAAATAGTTTAGAAAAGTATATGTACAAAGAATTAAAAGATGAGTAAAGATTTCAATGGAACATGTTGATTTAAAAAAACAACAACCTTCACCTGTTTAAAAAAATGCCAATATTGAGTAAGTCCCTTAAAAAACTTACAATTTCTGACAATGAAACTTCATCAGTGCCCTCAATGTTAAAGCTTTCTGAAATACAGCTATCTCCGTAGGAAATTTTACATTTGGGCAAAGGTAAAATAAATCCAACTTTGATTGCTTGCCCTTAAAAGATTATATAGCTCTTCATTTATTATTGTGTACAAATAATCAGAGAGTTACAGCATAATCAGATTTTATGGTCCTTTAATATTTCTTAATGAGTATCATCTTTATTTCTATCGGATTTCAGAAATATTCTGGCTTTGATATTTTATTTCTGTGTATATAAACAAACAAGCAAATAAAAAAGACATGCTAGGCATATGTATATTTCTGGGGAAAGTAAGGGGTGCTTAATAAAGTGGAACAGTTTTGATAATGATATTAATAATAATATCATCAATTCAAAAGTCATATTTTCTCGTAAAGCAGAAATCTTCTTTTGCCATGGTTAATTTATTTTAAATGTTGCCTGGAGAAAAAAATATATTTTACATAATGTTATATAAAATAAACATGTCAGCTTGCTGCTTCAGTCAGAATTTTATCCCCCCAAAATTTGCCCCATAAATAACAGAAGCTATACATATTTCTATTGTCTATGTAGAGACCCTTCTCTATTTAATGTTTAGTTATTTATAATGCCACCTTTATTGTTTTTACAAATAACTCAAACAGTGAACATAACTAATACTCTCTTATTTTTTGCACGACAGCCCTATGTGATGGGCTGTGCTGGCCCAAAGTTACCTAGCCAGCTTTCATGCCTAAAGCGAAAGTAGAACTCATGATCTGATTCAGGGGTGGGTTCCGGCTTCTTCTACTGCCAGTTCGCTCAGGGATGAACTTTGCCGGCAGGCCCTTGATGTCTTACATAATTATATCTTACATAATTTATTAAAAATAAATAGCATATAAAAGATAGGGCATATGAAGATCAGAATCATTTTCTGCCTGTTTGATGGTGCTTGAATAAAATATTCCTCCTCTTCTACTATCAAGCTCACATCAGTCCTGATTCTTGCCTGAGAGAATAATAAATTGGGATGGGCAGTCATTGCAGCTGAGATAGTATGAAACTATCCTTCCCGGTCATCAAGCAACAATTCTGTCATGCTTCCCCTGCACCATTTGACATCCTTGTCCTTGGTCCAGCATGTAATAGAAATGTTAATAATTCTGTCTGACAAGTGTTTCACATCTATATGCTGATCTCTGTTTACTGAGAGCAACATGTATGGCAAACTCTCAGGCCCTACAATTTTATGTATTCATACATGGATGCTGCTTCCACTCTATTTATGTGAATGAAAAATGTTCCTGGACAAGTGCCTATCTAACTCCAGTGAAATCAATTTATTATAGATAAACTTCATCTACATAAGCTGCTGCACATCTAATTTATGTTCATAGCAACATCCTAGTCTCTTTTCACATGGAAATATGTTGAAATGAAAGAAATATGTAAAGGGCAGGAAAGGAGAAGTACAAAAAAGTACATTTCTTTCTTTTCGTCTTGCCATGATTCCTATCTTTTTAAACATTGCTATTAATTGATAGCATTCTTTTCTTATAAAAATGTACAAACATACTTTTTCACAATGTATGTATATTTTTGTATGATAACTAGAGAACAGGAAATTAATCTACATCATAGTCTTGGACATCATTAATTTGAGAATCCTGTAATTTATACTGAAATATGTGATTTTACTATAATTTTTATAGGTTACATTTAAATATTTCTGATTGGTGTCATTGTAAGGCTCTCAATTCAGAGGCCGTCAATTACAGACAAAGAATAAAGAACGGTTCTGGCATCAACACTTGAATTTATTGCTTTAGCTTATTTAAAATAGTTTTTTTTTAAAGATCCAAAGTATTTTTTGTAATCATCTACTAAAGCTTATTTAGAAAATATATTTAAAGCATACATTAAAGCATTATAGAACACATATCATGCTCTTCATCTTTATGACAGCATCTTCTTTTCTTCAGCAAATGATGGTTATTTTTCATCAAATACGATAAAGTAATTTTCAAGCATGGAATGATGGAGTAGGGAGAGATAAATAGAAATATTAGATGAATGCTTCACAACTGGGGTAATATACATGTCCAATTAGAATGGGACAGATGGGGGGGGGGGAGAATAAAATCTCAAAGCTGAGCATTCTGACTACATAGCTTTTTTCCCCATTCCATTCTATCTTAGCAGTGACTCTTTCTCTTACTGTATTTCACATATCTTTTAATAATCTTTTTGAATGAAAGTTTATGAAATAAATTTCAAGATTATTTTCTGTAAGCTGATGATATATATTCTTTTCCTGAAGTTATATCAGAAAATCAATATTTGTAAAATTGAAACAGTATAGGTTTATATTGATCTATGTGGCTAAATCAAAACTACAGGCTTTGAAGCAGCTTTTTCAGACAGCTACCTACCTACCAGTGGCAACTATCAATTTTAGCTTTCTACTGATAAATCAGCTTGAAAATTGGATGTCACATTTTTTCAGTGAAGTAGTGATTTTTTGTATGCCCTTTAACCTTTTCTTATATATTAGATTGGTTTATAAGGCTAAGCTTACCTTCTGTAGCCAATTTGTTACAGAGAGTGGGGGGGACGACTTTTGAATAGGAATATTTGCACAAAGTAAGTTCTTGATACAAATTTCATTTCCCATTTTATATTTGCTTGTTGACTTAATTATAAATATTTTCATATTTTCTTTCAAACATATACTGAATATTTTAGATAGATTTGCATTTGAGTCCTGATATTTAAAATAAATTCTACCTTAATATGGCAGAAAGCACTGCTTTAATAAATAAATAGATCTTGATTTCTTTTTGTGATATTTAACAATTGTTCTAACTACCAGTTACAATTATTAAGCAAGAAATTCATTTGTTAAATTCATAAGTGTACCTCCTCTCCCTTTTTTTAAAAAAATGAGGCAAATGGCTCTATGTATCTTATGACTAAATCTCTTCTGAAAGTAGTTGTATAGTATTTGTTGACTCTACTCCAAATCATAAGTTAATTTAGAATATTGATTAAGAATTCTTCTGATGGATAATTACTACTTGCTGGGAAAAAAAGTGGCCTGTATTTATTTATTTATTTATTTATTGGACTTCTAGACCGCCCCCTCTCCCCGAAGGGACTCGGGGCGGTGTACAGGTACAAATTAAAACCATTACAATCAATAATACATATAACTAAAATCGAATTAAATAAACCCCTGTACAAATTTATAAAAATTAAAAACAACCTTAAAACCAAATTGCAAAATTTAAAAATACAAACTGAGGTGGGAAAGCTGGAATTAGGCCAGGCCGGCTAGATGAAACAAGTGGGTTTTGAGTTTCTGGCGGAAGGAGCGGAGGTCCGTGGTCGTTCTAATGTCAGGGGGAAGGTCATTCCAGAGGGTCGGGCCCGCCACAGAGAAGGCCCTTCCCCTGGGCGTCGCCCGCTGGCACAGCCTGGTGGTCCCTCTCTGTGTGAGCGAATCGGCCGAAGGTATGTATGGGGCAGGATACGATCCCGCAAATAACTAGGTCCTGTGCCATGGAGAGCTTTGAAGATGATAATCAACACCTTGAAACGCACCCGAAAAGCCACAGGCAGCCAGTGCAGCCGTGCAGGAGAGGTGTTATGTGGGAGTATATAGAGACTCCCGAAACTGCCCACGCGGCTGCATTCTGAACCAACTGCAGCCTTCGGGTGCATCTCAAGGGGAGCCCCATGTAGAGAGCGTTGCAGTAGTCTAGACGGGACGTCACAAGCGCATGAGTGACTTTGCGAAGGGCGTCCCGGTCCAATAGGGGACGCAATTGATTTAGACGGAAGTATTTCAGTAAGTTTCCCTTGGTTAATAATGTTATGAATTAACAGTTATTATAAAAAGTAACATAGAGGCATATTATAATTATTTTGTAATCAAATGAACAACTTTTATTCTTTTCTGAATCACCTTCACTCATATTTGGTAAACTGAACAGCCTTTTTTCTGATAGAACAAGCTTCTTACTGCATTCCTGATCTATATAAGTGTATAGCCTCTTAAAATAGCAAAGTATTTTCTTTAACACAAAAATAAAAACTCTGCTACTAGATTTATTGGCATAATCTCCCCTAGGGGGAGAGCCTTCTCTGTGGCAGCTCCTGCCCTCTGGAATGATCTGCCCCCTGACCTACGGACAATCACGGACCTGCGCCAGTTCCGTCGGGCCTTGAAGACCCATTTGTTTCGTGTGGCCGGCCTGGCGTAGTTTTTAAATTGTTTTAGTAAGGGTTTTTAACAGGATTTTAGTCAGGCTAGCTATTTAATAGACTTTTAACTGTATTTTATGTTTTATATCATTGACTTTTATTAGTGCCTGTACACTGTCCCGATTCCCAGAAGGGAGAAGGGCGGTATAAAAATTTAATTAATAAATAAATAAATAATCATTCAACTGCCTATTTGTTTTGTGAGAGCTGAAAACAACATACATAGTGCTGTGTCCTTCAGGTTTTTCCAATAATAGTAACCTATGATATACTATAGGTTAGGTTAAGTAAAAATTTGTGGATACAAGGACATGTGAGCTGCCATAGCAAAGAATGGGATTCTCTTAGATTCCATAGCCTTTGTGAAAATAATATTGTCTTGTATCAATAACTTCAGTAATGTTGCATTGTGAAATTGTACAATACAATGAAATTGTATTTGTTAAAGGCAAATATAAAGTCAAATCTATTATTGCCCTGTTACAATTACTGAAGAATTGAGATACAGTAGTTCCATAGATTTGATTCTAAAAATTATGTTGCTATCTGTGAATCAGTCTGTTCATATATCAGCAGAGATTCCATACCAAGAAAGCATATATTTTATCACCAATTAGTTTTGCTGTTAATTTTTTCTTAATGCTTGGAGCTATAGCTCTTTCTTCTGTTTTTAGCTGACTGAATAATACAGATGACATATTGTTTCTATGATATTTATAGACTGGACTGTGACCTCTTGCCTTTCTGCTTATAGTCCAAATTTAGATAATTCAGCCATTTTCATAAATCATTTGTTCTTCTGTATGGTTGTTTGATCACAAGTGGCATATTTTTTCATCTTTCTACATTGTTCTAGACTGTACTGTAGAAGGCCTTCAGATTTTAAAATGTTAAACATAATTTAATATACTTAAGAAACAATGTGAAATATTTTGGTTTGTGCACATAGGTCATGTTACATGTCTCAGGAATGTTGAATGTATATGTAAAATAAAAGTAAACAATTTCTGATATCAGCTGACTGATGTCAGAAACTTTTGTTTAATTGCTAATGTTACGGTGTATTAATTTGCTTCTGAAAATGTAGTGGAACCAATAAAAGAGGTGCAGTATATGTTACCTACAGTAGAAAGGCACTTAATTTAAACAATGTTGGTAAGATAAATTAAAATCACATGAAGAATATAATTGATGATCTTGAGTATTATTGACCACAAGAGATAACAAACGTAATTTTTCTGGAGATCTTGACATCAGAAGTGGAGTAACTATTTTAAAAGTAGTGTATTTTATCAAGTTTAACAATGCTAATGATGACACTTAAAAACAGTGAGCATTAATCTGAGATCTGCTGCCCTTATCCATGCTTACTAAACTAATTAAACTATGCAGTACTTTAAGATCAATGCCATAGCATTTGAGAAGGTAATAATTGTAAAAGCAAAGAATATGGAAAAAGAATACATAATCTTTAATTTTAGCAAAAAACAGTAAAATAAAAAAGAAAGTACATTATTTGATTTATGCGTCTAGTACCATACAAGTGTACAGTTTTATTTTATTTTTCTAAAAGGTTTACTAAACTGGCACCATGTGTAGAATAGAGAAAATGTAAGCTTCCCTTGGTAAGATTTGTGATAGCTGGAGTAGGCTTGTTTCTTCTTTCAACACATTGTTACATATCTGTATATGAGGCACATTAATCAACAGACAATCTGTGAAAGAATTTGATAAGCTCATTACAAAACCACTGCATACAATAAGGTATCAAAAAATAGAAAATCTAAAGATCATATCAATATAAACTAAAATGTAATATATTTTCTGAACGTCTTAGGGGTGGTGTTAGGATATTCATATATGCATTCTTTTTTCTTTCCTAGTTTTAATGTTTTACTTATCTAAACTCAACATTACCTTTGCTGAAATTATGAAATTAGTAGGTAAATAATTATGTGAAGCTATAAAAGCCTGTTTCTGATTTTAAATTATAAAGCAATAATATTTCATTTCAATGTAATTGTGAGCAATATTAAGCAAAATTAGTTGAAACAAACCTACTGTATTTAGCAAGCAATGGATCCATTTGCAAAAGAGACCATTTTGTTCTCTTAAAAAAATCCAATAAACCACTATTATACCAATTTTAAATTACCCCACTATTACATTTTTGATAAAGATAATAAATGCCTATAATCAAAGCAAGAACCATGTAAAATAGTAAATACTATTTTCCAGCAAACACAGCGTTATTTTCCAACCTTCAGAGTATTAAACTGCAACCTAAAGTCACTATCTAAGAACATAGGTTCATTAATACAACTTCCTCAAATAAAAGTTTAGTAGCTGAGGTCAGTGAATATATTGTATGGACTAACATATTAAGTGTCTCCCTTTTAAAGCTTTATATACAGAAGGAAAATTAAATAGATAATAACACTAGCTTATAACTGGAAGCAAAATCTATGCAACAAATTCACAACCTTATAATTTAGTTAGAATGTTGATATTACTTTATAACAAAGTGAAAGATTAGAAAACTTTTATTGAGCTGAACATACACTGCTGAACTTTATAGAATATAAAGGAACTAATATTACATTTAGAGGAACAACCAATCATTTCCAGAGATCATGTAAATAACTGTAGGTTGATAAAATTACGGGAAATGACTATACAAGATCAGAATGACTTTCATCTGCCTTTTGTTAGGGCAGGCATTCATTTCACTTTTCAGCTGTGAACAGCAAGAGGCCAGCTGTGGCCAAGAAGGCAGCAAGCAATGAACTAATGTCAGATTGAGCTCTCAGAAAATGAGCCCTAAAATCACTGGAAAGAAAGGGGGGGGGGAGAGAGAGAGAGAGAGAAGGAGGAGGAGGAGGAGGAGGAGGAGGGAGTAAAAAAGAAAGAATAGAAAGAAAGAAAAAAGAAAGGAAATAAATAAATATAAATAAATAAATAAAAAGGAAGGAAGGAAGGCCTACAAGTAAATTAAACTCTTGTACTATGGTAAAAAAAATAAATTATAAACAAACAAAACCAGCTTGGCCAAATAAAATAAATGCAGAAACAACTATGTTTTATTATTACTTTTTGCAAGCTGTGGACCTTGGCTGGGCTCAAATTCTAAGGAGGGTCAGGCTTGGATAATACTTGAGTACTAAAGGTATTCCTAAATACCTTTAGGAAATGTCAAAGTCTTAAACTACATTGGAAAGCTTTTTAAAAACTCCTGAAGGGCAGTGGTAAACTCAACTTTCTGCCAAGAAGACTGCATAGACATGTCTACAAAGTCACCAGGAATCAAGCGCAATCTTAAGGGAATATTCACCATTTCTTACTAGTCCCATATATAGCAAATCTGCATTTTAATATTTTTACAGGCTAATCAGTAAAATTAATATTAATCTAAACTATTTACAGTTGTTCTAAAACTGCATGGCAAATATGTTTTTAAACTTTATTACATTTTAAAAAGTCATTATATTATTTGTAGTGTTTATTATTTTAATTATTTGTAGTGTTAAGGGGTTTTAGGGACAGCTTTTAGTTTTTATAGATGTTTTTAGCGCAGGGTTTGTTTAATTGTGATTTTAAATTATGTATTCTGTTTGTGTTTATTGTTTTTTAATTTTCCTGTGCCCCGCCTCGAGTCCCTCTGGGGAGAGAGAGCGGGCTACAAATAAAATTTATTTTTATTATTATTATTATTATTATTATTATTATTCATGGTCCACGATACCGAACTGCTGAACAAATATGAGTCCATTACTGAGATACTGATAAGCCATTAACTACAGTATTTGAATCACTATTTCGCAATGTATAGAATATCAATATGGATTCATTTTTCTTTTTAGATATATTTGTATTATCTACTTAAACATTGTAAGGATTTCTTTTCTTTTAAATTTCCTTGGGAGGAACAGCTGGCTCTGGGGAAGGAAAGAGAGTGTTGGAAACCCTACCCACAAATTGTTGAAATCTTCCACAATTCAGGAAGAAATTTAACCATCAAGATTAATGACCAAACCAGAAAAGAACAGTTTGTTTTTGTTTTACGTGCGCTCAAGGCAAAAGACCAGTTTTCTTTAAAGTTACTTTTCTATAAAGTATGGAATCCTGGCTTTTCTTTGCTGTTACATGTCCTTATGTAATTACCCACATAGTTGCCTTCTAGATCAACAAAATACAGAAATGCATATGACACAAAAGGAATAAGAAGGAATAAGCTAAAGAAATTGGGGGTAGAGGATAAAAGAAAAAGAAAGCAAATTTGACTAAACCTACTTAGACCATTAATGCTATTCACCAATCATCTTTATTGCATCCTTGCGAACCATCCCTGGTTTACTAGGCCTTACATTGATTCATTCAACCTATTTCTTTTAAGTTTTTCCTCTCTTCAGCTCCATCCAACCAAGTCTGTCATGGTTTTCACCTTCCTTTTAACTAAATTACCTTTCCTCCATACTGCATAATTATTTTGTGATCTAGTCCTCGTTGTCTCTTGACATACTTATTTCATATTGGTTATTCATATTTGTATTAACTTACTTTCACCCATTTTTGTACTCTCTCTTATTTTTTAAACCACACCTTTTCTTAAGTGCCACATTTCCATTTGTAACCATTTGTGTCTAATTTTTCAACTTACAATTTCCAAAAGTGTTTTTTCAAAAGTTGTGACATGACTGTTAAGATATTTAGGTTACTTTAATGCAATTTAGGTGTGCTTGGTAAGTAACATTTTGTTTGTTTCATTTCATTGCAGTTGACTCAACTTCTATTTTTTCCCTAAAATAACCAGCTCCCACATAACAAAATTCACAGATGTACTGTCCTATACCTGTCTTATACATTTTTCAAGATTAACTTTTTCTTTAAAGTAGTTCACCCTCTTTTAGGGGACAAAGTGTGTCTTATACTCTGAAAAATACGGTAAAATACAATATAAACACCACATACATTTAAATAAAAAATAAAGTATATAATTCCCAGCTAACTAATACTGAGTATCTCCTGAAAATACAATTTGCTAATAACAGTCTTGATTACTTTTCGGGCCTCCATGCCAGAAAATCTCTCCTAATGGGACGGGTAGAGATGATAAGAATAAAGCAGTCCCTAATCTCATGTTATGTAGGGTAGGCAATGGCAAACCACTTCTAAAATCCTGACTCATGTATTAGGGGAAATTACAATAGAGATAATAGCAGACCAAATGGATTGTATGAGAATATTTAGGTATTATTGAAATTGTATATAAAATAATTTGAGAAAATACAAATTTTCTCTAGTCTTATGACAATTGAACTCATAATTGGAAAAATATGAAATTAAGAAAGTTTGTTCTCTTTAAACAAGTTGTCTAACTTGTATAGAAATGCCAAGTATACATTACTTCAAATTACAAAGAAATTTAAGATACTAAAATGGTATTTTAAAATGTGGGTGTGAGTTCTTACATTGTTATCCCTCTTTCCTTTTTCTTTTTTTCATTTTATAGTAGGCTGACCTTTTTTAGTAGTTGATCTATGAAATTTGTGGTCATGGCAAAATTGTGGGTGATTTTGGTATGTTTTATTTCATATTCATCACAACTGACAGTTGTGCCCAATATTAATTCTGACTCTCTTCACCAAGAAGAAACATTTTGAGTTCAATCATTTCCATAAACATCTGTTAGCAATATTTTCTTTTCTGATGTTTTCCTTCCATAGAAGAAGATTTATCTGTGCTCAAGGGTCCCCCCCCCCCCTTTATGGCAAAGTTCAATGTTCATCTTTTGAACAGTGGCAGTTTCAGCAGCGATGCCTCTTTAAATTTCCTTAATGTTAACATTTAAGGTAATTTTAACAGCTTCCAGTAGTTACAGTTCCTTAGAGAATAAATTGTTAAAACGATCATCTTACAGTGGCACTGACTATGAACTTTGTTACTTAATATAGAAAATGCTAATTATAATATTTTCTATTATGCAATTAATTACAATAATTCTACATAATTTTATGTTTAATAAAATTAAACATAAAATTAATACATAATTTTATGTTTAATCCCCGCCTCGAGTCCCTTTGGGGAGAGAGAGCGGGATATAAAATTAAAATTATTATTATTATTATTATTATTAATTTGTGTTAGGCAGGAACCTTTTTTCACATATATAACTTTAGTAGTGCATTCCTAACTTTTTTTTTTCCAATCTGATTCTCCATTTCAAGATATTAAAGTTGCATTATCTACTATTTTCTATTACATTCATTTTACAAAATAGGAAGATTGGAATTGTTAGGTGTTATTCTAATTTCTTTAGAATTAGTCCAATTTCTTCTGAAATCAATGGATTCACAGTATATATATATTTATTATATAATAATAAATTTAAACTTTGGGAGGAAAATTCTGACTCAATGATAGTCACTTTTCTGGAATGTTTTACAAGTAGGCCTAGCTTGCTGATCACTTTATTCAACATTGAATTTATGAAGTCACCAAAAAAGGAGATTTATGGCCAGTACTCAAGTTTTAACCTTCACAGTGTTGCGGCCTGCGGTCACATGATCACAAATAAGGCACTTAACCACATTTACAGTGGTCACTCTGTTCTATAATCACATGATCATTATTTGTGACCTTCATAGACAGCTTCCAACAATCAAAGCCAATGGGGAAGCTAGCAGGAAGTCATAAGTTATGGTCACATGACTTCATGTTTAATGACTGTGGGAGATTTGCTTAATGACCAGGGTCAGAACTTAGAATGTATAAGTTGGTGCTGTCTCATTATATTTCACTTCATGATTAGCATTTCTAATCAACAGTGTTGTTTGTAGTCAGTACGTGAAAACTATCTATTTTAATTCCTGCACTTAGACTCAGTGGCCTAAGAACCTGTTTTAATTCTATGTTTGTATGATAGTAGCTAATATATTAATATATAATTAAAACAGGCCTATCAGAAGCAATGACAGAAAAGCCAGTTTTTCTTAAGTATGTAGACTTTACTCATAAAATTATTATCTTTCGGCACTCATGACTACTTTTATGGAGAAAATTTAGAAATCCAATTGAAAGACTTTTCATAGAGCAGAATTAACCTGTTGAGGTGCTTCATTTATTGTCAAAACAAAAAGAATGTTAAGAATTAAATAATTTTAAGTATGGTATTAGCTGATAAGACTGAATAGGTTTTCTAAGGGAATATTAAGCCCTCATGCTTCAGTGCATAAGACAACTGCTAACTGATGGAAGTTAAGTGCAGCCCTATCCCTGGTGTGACATTTATTGCATAAATGTCAGCCATAAAGTTTTTTGCACCTTCTTTGGAAACATTTAGGACTTTCCTGTTCTCAGGTTCATACAGCTGAAACAGTTGTCTCTATTTCATTTAGAGAAATAGTTCCTTTATAAGCTACTAGGTCTAATATTTCATTATTAGAAGAAACAGGCATTACTTTTTGTAATTTGATATAAGGCTAATATTTTCACAAAGAAAAAATGACTGAATTTGCTCAAATGGGACTTCCAAATTTTCTCACTTCCACATTTATACCTCTAAAATCTCTGCCAAAGTTTCTTGTTCTCTTTTAGTTTATTGTTATTGCATCTCATACAACAAAATTAAATGCCATCTTCAGTGTACATCTTACATAAGAAAGCTATAAAAATAAAATAAAAACACACATCCTTTACATTCTGTACTATTGAATTGAAAACCCTGATACTGCATTAATATTACACTATACAGTAGAATTCAATATAGTTACTGCTCTAGGATAGACGCTGTTTTTCAGGCTATTTGTCCTTGTTTTTATCGTCCTGTACTGTCTGCCAGATGGCAATAGTTCAAAAAAAGGGGGCCAGGATAACATGGATCTTTAAGAATATTTTGAACTTTCTTAAGGCAGTGGGAGCTATAAAGCTCTTCCAAAGAGGGGCGAGGGCAAACAATGTTCCTCTGGGCAATGATGTTAACCCTCTGGAGCACTGTCTTATCTGCCACTTTGCAATTGGCAAACCATACACAGCAGTGGTGGGTTTCAAATTTTTTTAGAACCTCTTCTCTGGTGTGGCCTGCTTTGTGGGAGTAGCTTGCTGGCCATGTGACCAGGTGGGAGTGGCTTGCCAGCCATGTGATTGGGTGGGCGTGGCCAACTTGTAAAATGTGGGAAAACTCACTTAACAACGCTCTTGCTTAGCAACCAAAATGTTGGCTCAGAAACTCTGGCATTGAAGTGCGCAAGTCTTAAAGCTGTAAAGTTACAAGACCCTTGCACCCCCTAACCCTTTAGAAAAAATACCCCAGGGGTATTCAAACTTGACAGCTTTAAGACTTGTGGACTTCAACTCCCAGAATTCCTCCTCTCGTTCTTCATCTTGATGATGTCCATACGGGCAGGGGAAGGGAGCTGGAGCCGGTTCTAAACAGCATTGTAGATTTGTGGAAGCTCTTCTATAGAAGAGATTAGAATTGGCAGGAATCCACCCCTGATACACAGGTGCAGTAAGTTAAAATACTCTGTATGGTGCAGCGGTAAAAGGTCACCAGCAGTTTTTCATTCAGTTATTGTTTCCTGAGATGTCTCAGGTAGTATAATCTGTGCTGGGGCCTTTTGACCAGTGCTGCAATGTGAGCGCCCCAGGTCAGGTCCTCTTTTATGATAACACCCCCAAAAACTTAAAACTGGCCACTTGCTCCACTCGTTCTCCATTAATAAGCAAGGGCTAGATGTCTGGTCTATTCCTTCTGTAGTCTACTATAAGCTCCTTGGTCTTGGTGTTAAGGACCAGGTTATTGTCTCCACACCACGAAAGAAACCAGTCTACCTTATCTCAATAGGCTCATCTCTTGGGGGAGGGGGGATGAGTCTTACCACTATTGCATTATCTGCAAATGTAATAATAGTATTACTGGTGTGAGTGAGAATGCAGTCATGTACATAAAGAGTATAGAGTAAGGGACTGCACAGGCAACCCTGTGGTGTACCAGTGTTAATAAGGGCCGAGGAGGTATGATTACCTAATCTGACTCTCTGAAAGCAGCCACACAGGAAATCCATAATCCAAAAGCAGATTGAATAAGAAAGCCCAAGGTCCTAGTTATCTTGCTTAAGGTAAAGGTTTCCCTCACACATATGTGTTAGTCGTTCCCGACTCTAGGAGGCAGTACTCATCTCTGTTTCAAAGCTGAAGAGCCAGTACTGTCCCAAGACGTCTCTGTGGTCATGTGGCTGGCATGACTAACTGCCGAAGGCACATGGAATGCTGTTATCTTCCCACCAAAGGTGGTTCCTATTTTTCTACTTGCATTTTTACGTGCTTTAGAAATGCTAGATTGGCAGAAGCTGGGACAAATAACGGGAGCTCACTCCATTACGCAGCACTAGGGATTCGAACTGTCGAATTGCCGACCTTTTTGATTAACAAGCTTAGCATCTTAGTCACTGAACCACCACATCCCCTAGTTCTCTTTCTTACAAGTAACTATATATGTCATGTAACAATCAATTAAGGATAAATTAGTTTTGCAGTGTGAATTTAATATATTATTAAGAAAAGATGAACCATAGATGTCCCCTGAAGGATTTGCTTTGCCTAAGGTCTTATGTGTATGTTGCACAAATCTCAAAAGAGATGCAGCTCAGCTCTATAGACCATTACAAGCTTAATGAAGGAATGTGTACTATTGTTTTTAGAAATTTAGATTTTATGGACTATAAAATTCCTGTGGATACAAAAATTTAATTCTTGTGTGTTCTTTGGGACACACAACTGGATTTCATAGCAACATACCTATAACTTTGGCCTTAAATAAATTAATATGGATAGGACAAGATTTCCAAATCCATTAGAATAGTCATGCTTCAGTTCCATCTTTAAAATGATGTCATTTTGTGGGATTTCAGAGACCAAGCTTCTCTATGTTATCCTTGTTGTGTGAAATAGATCCCCATAAAGGCTGTGTGGTCCTGTTTCTATTATCATCTAGGTAAGTCTTAAAAACCCAGTTTTCAAAAAATCCTTGGGCAGGCTGACCCTATATTGTTATAGGAATATTTTCTCGTTGTTTTTGGTTTTGACTTCCTCAATATAGTAACGTAGAACTCTATATTATTTTGGACAGCTTTTAATCTCAATAAGCAGATCAAATTATATTGTGATTACTGTACTTTTATTATGGAGCTGACAGTCTGGGTTCAAGATCTGAGTGCCGGACATTGAGGAACTCCTGTTCCTTGCTCCAGCTCCTCCCCACCTAGCAGTTTGAAAGCATGCAAATGCAAGTAGATCAATAGGTACAACTTTGGTGTGAAGGTAACAGTGTTCCATGCAGGTTTGGCATGCAGCCATTCTGGCCACATGACCAGAGAACATGCTGGTTCTCTCAGCCAAGAAACAGAGATTAGCACTCCGCCCAAGAATCAGACACCACTAAACAGAGAAACATTTCCTTTTACCTTTACTTTCATTACATATACTTGTAAATTCCTAGAGTATGACTTGAGAGATGGTTATATATCATCTCTCAAGTCATACTCTAGGAATTTAGAAACTTAAGTATAAATTTCATAAATTCTTAAATAAATGATTTGGTTAAATTGAAAAAAAAGGATCATGACATTTTGTTTCACAAATTTTTAAATGTTTTAATAATTTTGAATACATATTGACAAACTTATATTTATTTATATGATTTACATATATCACCTCACACAAATGACTTGGTAAGTATCTTACAAGCATAAAGAAAACTCCCCCCAAAATTATTTATTCATAACATTGTCTTCATACCTGAAAATATATATGTTTTATTGGCTATTTCTCTTGTCTTATGTAAGTCAATGTACCAGTTCCATCATGCTGAGTATCAATTTGCATTAATTATCACTTTTAGAAATACAGTGAATAATCATGTGGGACAGAAGGCGCATACAGTGTACCAGGGAATTATTGTTTCGTCTGCCGTGTCAATCATATATCTGAGTTTGATCTGGGTTTATATTCAGGAATTGGTATTGTCTTGTTTTCTGCGTGCGTTATATTTAATATAAACTTTGTGTTTATTTTAAATGCCAATATAATCTATCTACCCCACCCTCACCCCGCCAAAGTACTGAAAGATTCTTTAAATGCAGTCTTCAACCAGAATTTTAACTTTCCCTTGAAGCTGGTCAAAATGCTCCATAAAATATGTTCTTGGAAGTCATATTATGCAAAACAAGTGCAGTGAGGCTTTGGATAGGTGCCTGTCTTTCTTTACTGGATATCTGTCCTGAATGTTACAGATGAATATGTGAAGTAAACAGCTTCATTCCCCAGGAAGAAACAAAAAAAAAAAAACAACCCCAAACAGAGCTGGTAAAGAAAAACACAATCAATATTAGAATACTGTAAAGATCCCAAACATGAAATCAAACAAGAAAAAACTTTCAAGACATCTCTCAAGTGGGTTTGCTGAAGATTCCCAGTTGGCAAAAGCTTATTGTATTTTACATTTTAGTTTTTATATGGCCTCCCAATAAGTTTAATTTATCTTAATTTAGTTTAGTTATGGGCTATGAATATGTATTGAGGAACGTGGACTGGAAGAAGATGGTTTTAAAAATGGAGAAAGAAACATCAATAAACTGTGCTATATTGACGATATTACTTTGTTAGCTGGCATACTATAGTGAGGAAAGTCAAGGAGCACAACAAATAGAATTAAATATAAAGACCAAACTAATAACAACACAACTGGCCTTAAAACTGACAATGAAGATATTGCAATGAAACTTATTTTCTGCCTTTTAGGGTCAATCATCAACAGTAATGGAACAAGCAATCCAAAAGTTGAGAGTGCTCCATCAGTGGAGGCTTTTAAGAAGAGACTGGCCAAGCACTTGTCTGGATTGGCATAGGGTTCCCCTCCTTGAGCAGAGGGTTGGACTAGGTCCCTTCCAACTCTATTAGTCTGTTAAAAGCCTGCCTTAGACTAGCACTTAGTATAGTACCAATGAAGTCCTTAGAAAAGATAATCAGATGCTGGGATATGTCTACATATACAAAGATCAGAATCATACAAGCAGCAGCTTTCTTGTTACACTCTCTGGAAGCAAAATTTTGACTTTCAAGAAGCAGAGTAATCTGTATTTCAAGTAAACATAATAAAGTGAACATCTGTAATTATGTATATATAGTCTGTTAGTTACTGTGAACATATTTTAAAAAGAAATAAACGGATAAATAAATAAAAAGATTACTGTGATACTTGATCTTGTAGAATTTCAACAATTGTACTGCAGGCTATGAAATGCATTTGCTCCAGATTTGTTTTCAAGACAATACTGGCAAATAACAACAACATAGAACATCTTGCAAGTTCCACATAGGGAGTGCCAGCAATTATACAATTCTATTGTGTAGTATTATTAAGCATAACCCTAAAGGAGTGTGATATTCAAGAGAATTGCAGTAGGTCATCTTAAATGATAGTTAGGTTAATGTGGAAGCAGATGCTCCACTCTTTCTCACTTCATACTCATGGGTGGTGGTGGTGGTAAGATACTGCATGAAGGAACCATCATTTGGGAGTATATTTAACCTTGTGGCCCCAGTTTCTTCATACAAAAGTCACAGGATGTGGTCAAACATTTTCCGCAGCCTAATTATAAAAAGATAAGCCATTGGGTAAAAGGTCATTTGTATAAAAGAGGAATAAGCACCCTTCCATTCCCTAATTACCAATTCCTCTGTACAATTATGTAAATAAACTTGTTTTATTTATCTCAGCAAATTAATTTTCCTTAACAATATGTACTGGTAGTTACTGAAAAAAATGACCATATCACATTGAAAGAATAGTATTTATTTATTTAAAGGTTTTATATGGCCACCTAATAAGAGTACAATCATGACTTGATCATCCATCAACATTATAATAAATGCTATTATTCAGAACAATAATTGTTTGCATTTTGGTTTAATGCTGAATTATTAATTTTGAGATTCTTGAAAGTCTTACGTATACTAAAGAAAAAATTAGTTTTCTGTCCAATGAAAGCACATATTTGCATTTTCAGTAGGATACAAATTAACAATAGTTTCTGAGTCATTATGTGGAAGTTTAATATAGATTCTGTATGTAAAACAGGCAATATAACATGAACATGGCTATGGTTGTTAATGGCTTGTTTTAGCTGGAAGCTATAAAATCATCCAAGGACTCTGTTGGTGTTGGAATAATAATTTACCTATACAATTACCACATGGTGGATTTTTGCAGCTCTAATTCTGTGTTATTAATAATGAATAAAATTGCAATTTTCTCAGGTTGCTTGGGGCAATGGGGAATTAGTTCAATGAATATTTCAGTGCATTATTTTAATCATAACTCCACAGATTTCAAGTGGCCAGTGTTTTATACTTTTAAGTTTACTCTTCTAAAGGATTGTAGTAATTAAAGTGAAACATATTTGCTCTTAAGTCCACTCTATGATTTACAGTTCTTTTTAAAAACACTAAAAAAACACACACAAGCTGTGTCATTAATACTTGTAATTTGATACTGAATTTGTTAATGTGCTTCCTCTGATTAATGGCTTTTTTTTTTAGTAAGCAAAGTATTCTGAGACAGGGTGGCAGAATCCGTGAAAATTTAAATGAAAAGAAAGAAGTTATTGTATATTCTTATTTTAAGAATTCATATATTTGTTGTAGTTTGTTTGTAATCACTGAAACAAACACATACTTTATAGGGCTTTTCCCCCCTAATCAATGGTACATAATTTACATGCAGATGCTGATTACTTTTTAAATTTATTTTTTATTCCTTAGCCAACTGCATGATTTTTGGCGCTTAGATTACTGGGAAGATGATCTTCGCCGGCGGAGACGATTTGTTCGCAATGCTTTTGGCTCCACCCATTCTGATGCATTGCTCAAAGCTGCTGGAGAATATGGTCAGTATCACTGTAACATCCCTATTGTCCTAAATGCAGTTAGAATTATTATTAGACTCTGAATGAAATCTGTTCATTTTTATTTTAGTATTTTCTATTTTTTTTACATTTAGCATTTACCTTGTATAGCTAAATAGATTTCAATATTGTTAACAGTAGTTTTCAAGCTTGTCCAGTTTGAATTATATTTAAATACAGGACTGAGGACATTAGAATAATATATACACATAAATGAAAAACTGTAAATACAGTAAATAATTCTGTTATTTTTAGAAAAAATATGGTTCATTGAATCCAAAGAAAAAGGTAGGCTTTTTTCTGACAAGGTAAATATAAAAGGACTTTCACATTTCTCAGTGTTATAAGTCTCTTCTATTTTAGAGAATACAGAGACCAACCCATTCTTGGAAGCTAAAAATTGAGAATAAGATAACCTTTCTGAAAAGTACTCTGCTCTAAAAAGTATATTGTAGAAGAGAGAGACTTATTGCACTGCTTAAAGCTGGCAGTGTCTATGGAGAATTATATGTATATATAAAAACTTTCATTGTCAGAGTGAGCTAATAAATTTGCAAATAGCAAACCACCTATCAGAGATGCAATAAGTCAAGTTTAAATGAAAAAAATTATAATCTCATTGAATGTATTATGTAAACTATTCCAGAAATTTATTCCACAGTACTAACCTCTGTAGTTTGGTTGAATTAGGTAAGTTTAGTAATTTAGTAATTTTATATATACTCTCTTGATCTCTGATTAATATGATTTAACTTTATGAAAAATAATTAAAAGTTGGAAACTGCAGAAAAGAGAAAAAGCCCATAATAGAGCAAAAATATGAGAAAAAAATGAAGAAACTATTTGGTAACTATATGGCTAATAATATAAATCCTTGTTTATGTGCTACAGTTTAATTCTTATCAATAATTTTTATTTTGTTTTCAATGAAATTGATTCCTACTAAGTATGGCAGACTAAATTTCATGGAACTCATATTTGAGTAGCATATAGGATTGTACACTTATAATTCTTGGAAGCTGTTCAAAGCCTTTCTCCGACCTCTGTAGTATGGTTTGTGTTGTTTTCAGATCCCTTTGTTTCAACTCTTTTTAGAAAATATAATTGAAACAGTATAAGTGCTACTTCAGATTTGTTTAGATTAGTAAAATACTTTAAAAGTTTTATATAACATATAGCATATAGCATATTCTATGGATTTTATATTATATAGTATATTCTTAGATTTTATGATACTTCTCTAGAATGCCATGTATTAGATCAGATTGCTCTGTGTACTTCAATAATAAATCGTTGACTGACAGCAACTTTCCATACTTTCATTCAGGAATTTTTGATGATACTAGAATATGAATGAACCTTATGAATGAGCATTTGACTTGCAAAGCAGTATTTCTCACTAATCTTGATATGTGTTAAACCAAGAAGTCTTAAAGTAAAATTATGTTATAGGTCATCCAAAGACACAAACACTATTTTATTTTATTTCATGTCATTGTTATTTCTATAATTTATGTTGAAGAACAAGAAGGAATAGATGCCATAGGAAAAAAAATAGGACAGTAATTCCTGATTGGTTTGAAGTACAGTATTGGTATAGACAAGATTGCTTGCTGTTCTTAGCCCCTCTTCCGTTGACCCTTAGCAATGACTTTAATAAGGATTGCTATATGGGAGAGATTTTAACATCCCTCCTCTAGTGAACTAAATTCTGTGTCTTCTCTGGTATGTATGTGTACATACTATATTTTGTGGAGGATAAATGCACCTTCCCGCCCCCCGCCCCCCAAAAGAGGGTGAAATTTGGGTGCATCTTATACACCGAATGTAGCCCCACCCATCCCCACCAGAGGCCAAAACACGAGGCATGAAGGCAGCAATGCTCTGTGGCAATTCCTGCAGCCTGGAACAGCTGATTGGGGGTATTCCGGCAGTCTGATCCATCTGCTAATCAGCTCTGCTGAATCAGGTTGCAATAAGTGCTCAAGCTGACCTGGTAGTCAGAGTTTGCAGCAACAATCACGTTCAGAAAGCACAGTAACTGATTCAGCAGGATTCAAAATAATAATAATAATAATAATAATAATAATAATAATAATAATAATAATAATAATAATAATAATAATAATAATAATAATAATAATAAATTTATTTATTTATTTATTTATTTATTTATTTATTTATTTATTTCGATTTGTAAATCGCGCCTAACTCCATCAAAATGGACTCAGGGCAGTGTACAGATGAATCTACCATAATAAATAATAACATATACAATAAAAGAATTAAAATTAATTAAATTAACTTGTACTAAAATTCCCATTAACCTATTAACCATTTACTAGTTTGGTTGGAGTTTTGGCGTTTATGAGGTCTAAAATTCTAGGCTAGTTCAGCTTGCTGGAAGAAATGAGTCTTGAGTGAGCTGCGAAAGAGGGGAAGGTCCGTGATAGTGCGAAGGTCGGGGGGCAGGTTGCTCCAGAGGGCGGGCCCTGCCACATTACTAAAAGCAGGATTTCCTAGGTAGCGGTAAATACAAGCAAAATGCAAGCAGTTTCACTGTCAGTTCTTGGCTAAGCCAGGCTCCTTCCTGTTTCCTTATTGCTCATACAGCAAATTTCAGAGTCTAAATAGCCCTCATTGGCTGACTTAGTTGCTATGCCTATTCATTGGCTGACCTTGTTTCCATGTGTCAGCTGAATACTATGGAAGCTGGTAGGCAGAGGCAGAATTTTTCTTCTTATTTTCCTCCCCTAAACTAAGGTGTGCCTTATACTCCGGAGTGTCTTATACTCCGAAAAATAGTACATATGTATATGCCCCCTTGTATGAATAGCCAAGTCTGACCCATCATGTCATGACAATTAAAAAGGACTTTTTTAATACAAATTGCTGCCATATCCCATGGGGATTTTAAAATGGTCACAACACAGGCACCTAATATCTCTGTATTTATGTTTATTGATGTAATTCTTTGTTCGCCGCCCCGAGTCCCTTTGTGGTGAGATGGGAGCGGGTTATAAATGTGAAAAATAAATAATAAATAAATATGCTCTGTCTAGGTTACTACAATCTGTCTTGCTTATTTGTAGTCTGAAACTAACAGAGGGCAAGAGCATATTTATATAGATACACAGAAAAGTATATTCACAAAGTGCCAAAATCCTCAAATGAAACTGTTTGTTATTGTGCTTAAAAGGAGGGTTTTTTTTAAAAAGACCATCATCTAGTTTAATCATAAGTATTTCATACAGATTGTCAATTGATAGTTCTCCTCATATGTTTACTTCCCGTGATATCATGTATGTGAAGAAATGTAGATAGTGTCATTACTGTTTATATTACAAATCACCGTGGAAAGATGTTATCTTTTGCAATTTTAAAGTACTTTTTTTCTAAAGCTTTCAGTATCAAAATTAAGAACAGTCTTCCAGAAGAATTTAAAACAGCTTTCACTGAGATTAAGTCCAGAGAATTTTTACCTTGATTGGAGTGAGGGGGTGTAGTTTGGAGGCTTTACTTATGGATTTTAATATTAAAACTTTTACTTGACGCAACTGTATAAGAAAACATCCTTAACACTGATGTTATTTTTATACCTCCTGGTGATACTAATGAGTTGAATAATTTATGAGGTTGTCATGTAAAAAGGATTTGGTGCGGTTTGATGTATTTTCAACCTCTGGTGCTGGAATGTGATTAATAAAGAGCTGGAGGCACAGCATTTTTTTTTCCATGGGGGCTTAGCTTTCATTAGGGATTTTTCATCAGTTTTATTTTGATCATTTTATATCTCTTTTTATTACTAGAATCACATATAAGAAGTACTGTAGACAAAGCCACTGATTTTTGTTATGTACATAAATTGCAAGTTACATAAGGTAATTCACTGTCCACAAATAATTTCATAGTGGAAACAACAAAAGGGGTGGGGGGGAAATGAATTATATGGATGTGTGAGGGGTTTTTGTTTTAATTTCATTTTGAAAATAGTAGCATAAATGCTGCTTTAAGTTTCTATATAGAATAGACTGACAGTTATCATTCTGGGGGGGGGGGAGGGAGTTGTGATTAAATATCACAGCCAAGAAATGTTTAGTCAGAGCCTAAGTCAGCAAGCTCATCTGGGCCTGTGATCAAAGGCGTCAGCTTAAATAGGTCTGATCAGGCATTGCAGACGAGGGCAGGCAGCCTCAGCTGAGCAAAAAATCACAGAGCAAAAATGACAAAATTAATCAGTCAATTCTTTGGCAATAAATAACAAGATATGCTGAGGTCTGCAGATGAGAGAATTTCTAGGTTCTGCGGAGATGCATCTACTTAATGCCTGATTTATCTAAGCTTGCATAGCCATCAAGACCTGACCTTGATGAATAAAAGAGCACTCTCTAACTAATCCAGACTTAAATCAGTATTGATAGTGAACACATGGTATATAATAGTAATATGATGCTAACTGATCAAGGAGTACCGGAGTTTTTGGAAATAACAGTTCTCTCTATGGATTTTATACTTGCTCAAGGGATGAATGGCAGATATTACCTAAAGAGGTAACACATTAAAATGTAGTGAAAATGTTTCTGATAATTTGAGAACCTGAGAACTAAACAGTATTAGGTTTATTCATTTTCATTCAACTATGTGAAGTTTCAGTTGTTTATATAGATATTTTGTACAGAACGTTTTTAAAGTACCATTTCATACTCTTTTCATTATACTGTATTTCATATTACATAGTAGTTTTGTTAATTATACGGTTTTGTTATTGCCATAGGCAGTTTACAAAATCATCCTGAACCATGTAGAGAACTGTTTATATAACTGACTGAGTGATGCTTGACCAAGCTTAACATGAAGCCCATATGAATCTCAAAGCATGCAAACCCAGACTCACAAACTTCTTTAAAACTCAAACCTTTGGAAAGAAAATTTGCAGTGTTGCCTTTTCTTTTACATGCTTTTGGAGGTGTTTTGTGCTGGGATAGAGAAATCAGATGGAACAGCTGAAAGGAGGTGTTGTTTAGAGACTTGGTTACTCAATACACTAACCCAGATTCTCACTCTGGTGTTCATCTTCACATCTGTTTGTAAACTAATGAAGTAAATCATTTCCCTTAACTAGGATTGGAGTGGGGGGGAAATGCTCCAAGGATGAAAGTGGAAGGCAGTCCCCTGCTGCTCCTTACCACATTTATCCACGGGGGATGTTGTTCTAGAAGATTCTCTTTTTTACCATGCATTGTCTTCAGAAGGCTTCCAGATTTCATCAGTCTCATCTATTTTTCACTCTAATAAAGAGGATCTTAATGGAAGCAATGAAAATGAGAAAAGCATGTAAACCTGCTTTGCTTAAAAACCTTCCTATTATTTGTTTTTGTTTGCAAGTTTGTTTGGGTTTGGGTTTTGTATTGTATTGGTGCCACTAAGTACCAAATAGAAAAGTGGCAACTGGGGGGGGGAAATGATGTGCAAGGGTATAAAAGTACCTTAATCTGAGTTTATTTACAGTTAAGATTTTTCTTAAAATAAATTTTATCATTTTCCCCCAAGAATTTTATTTGTTATATTATGTTGTGATTGCATAATTTGCAAATGTATTATGATTGGCTATTATATATTCAATAACATATTTTGGGTTATTTTGGAAATAACTCTCTCAGTATAAACATTTGATAAGTTTTTTGCCTTTCCGAATAAACCAGATTTCTGTTAAAGTTACGTTTTAAACTTGTGTTTAGATGAAGGAAGGAAATGTGAAAATTAAATAGTGAAAATGCTGCATGGCTTTGAAAGCCAGTACACTCTATTAGCAAAACTGTCAATATAAAAAGTGCATTCCATTTCCACCTCCTCCTCTAATAACCTTTTCTATGTTACTCACAGACAGTTCACATAATCAGAGTATATTGTCAGCTTACTGGAGTTGGGGAAGCATGAAATGAAAATCACTTTAATATTGATCCAATTCTTTCTTGCAAGTGTCCTTGATGTCCTTTGCTCCTGAGCAGTAGCTATTTGTTTTATTTAGGGAAATAACGTTGTTATGACTGCTCTTTGCAAAATATATTTCAGGGTAATCATTATTGAAATAGTTTTTTGAAGCTTATTATTTTTCCCATATATTTTTTACAATATAGTGTCACGAAATCACAAGTAGCCATCATCTTATTTACCAGTCTGTGTTGTAAGACAGCACTCTCGTCGCTTAAGATAAAATGAAATTAAAGATATGTATAATATGGGTCAAATTATCCAAATATGCCACTTGGGAGATTTTTATTGATAATTGCAACATATAAGGTCAGATGTCTTTATCTGTCCAACCATTATGGTACTAAATTTCCTTATGTAACTAAACACTGAAGAATAAGATAACATCCAACATTTTAAATGTTGTATTTTTTTTACATAGCATATAAATTAAATTGTTTTTAAAATAATTTGAATCCAATATTTCTTCTTAAATTCTGTAATGTCACCTACAATAATTACCTTTAGTTTTTAATTTTAGATTCTATAATACGATATTTTCTTTCTCTCTCTCTCTTGTTCTCTCTCTCTTGAAATTTTTTCTTATATATTAAATGGCAAATAGACCTCTTAGAGTAAATATAATTTCATTGGAACCTTGGAGAGTCCTAGTCCTAATTCACTTTCTTTAAAAACCTATTTCAAAATAAATCAACTTCTTTTGGTAATTTGGCATGTGATAGGATTTTATAGAGACATTGTTTTCACAATGTCTCAGCAAAAAAAATATGTTACATTAACCTGAGCATTTTAGAGGCTATGATGGTTAAGTGATTTCTTCTGATTATATTAAACATTTGGTATTATATATATACATAATATTTCCAGATATATGGAAATAAATAAGTTGAAGTATTAAAAAAAATGAACTAAACACCAAGGACACCATCGTTCAACCCTGAACTAGATATGTTCTCTTCTGTTGGGCTCAAGAATATTTTTTAAAATAGACATATATGAACTTTTTCAAACATGGACTAAAGAACTGAAATATATATAAAACCATAGCAATGGCCTCAGGTTCTTAAAAATGCTGAAATAGTATCTGCAGATTGAGATCTATAAAGCATTGTATTTAGGGTATAGTGGACTCCCTAAATTTATGCAGAAACCTTTAAATGTTAACGATGTTAATATAATGATCAAGTACATACCAAGATTTTGAAATGTGACTGTTTATTGGAAAGTGTGGTTGCATCAAGAATTGGGAGGGAGGAGTGTCAGAAAAAAAAAATTAAGAAATTGGAAAAGGGTTATTATTGCAAATGTCAAGGAATCGTGTCAGTAATGTGTGAGCTATCTCTTTTAGAAAAGCAATTTTCTATTAATCAAAGGATGTAGCAATATGTGTTACTAACGCAGAAATTCTTGATATCTTACAAGAATAACTTGTATTCTCTATGAGGGCTCCTTGGTGCTCTCTGAGCATGCTTGTTTTCTGGAACTACCAAACTAGGTAACATTATCAATGCTTGTGTATTCACTATATTTTGGTTATGAATTCATTGGTATAAACATTATTGATAAGCATAAAATATAACCTTTTGTTCTTTTTTTCTACTTTTTAGCTTGTATTTTATATGAATTTTTAATTTTTAAAAATATTGTTTTGTTTCAAACAAACATAAAAAGTGAGGGATGGATATGAAATTTTCTTAAAGAACAATATTGATAATATTGATAAATAAGTGATAATCAGTAATAAATTAGTGATATTAATAGTGCAGGGCTAACTAATATCACAATCTCAATTCTGAAATTTAGCAGGTTTTTTTAAAAAACCATAAAGTATAAAACTATCAAAGATAGTTTATTAGTTGTGATGATTACAGGACAGTCATGTCTCTTAATATATCTTACAGGAAAGACAAATGAGAAACTGTCTTTCTTTTGCATGTCCTTTTGACATCAGGTTATATTGGGAACAAAATATGGAATTACAGATCTAGAATAGGAAATAAATCAAAGTATTTTCTTACTTAGTTTACCACTGTTTTCTTTAACTGGTGATCATATTATATCATACGGCATCACTTCTACAGATAATGCAGAAGGAGAAGCCCCCAAGAAATGATAAATAATAATATACTTTAATGTCTACATCTGAACAAAACTGTTACATGAAACGTTTTACGAAATTATTGTTTTTATTTTCTGCCACTTTACCAACCTGAGTTGTAATGCTGTATTTACTGATCTTCTAATACAGAGATTTTTTTAAAAGCAACATCTTACATTCTTTGTTAGAGGAAGAATTTTAAATAGAGTTATTTAAAATCAAAAGACATTAGAAACTGTAGGAGTTCAATCAAAATTCAGTTCAATCTGTCATGGACAATTATTATTTCGGAATGGTTTTGAGTAAAGAATAAGGTAGGTATATTAATAAATGCATAACAAAATAATTAAGTAGAATTTAATCATCACCTTCGTAAGCTATTTTAAGTTCTTATGCTAAATACTTCTGAAAAGCAATGGTTTTAATGCTGTTACCTTTATCACCTTGATGTTTTAATTATTACTGATCACAGTAATACAATACTGCTAAACTGACAGAGAAGTTCAGAAAGTTCAGTTTGCAGCTCAAGAACCATGCAAATAAGACCCCTAGAATTTTGGGTAGAACGGAGCTAAGGAGAACTTCAGATATTTTTGAGAATTTGTAAAGAACTTACTAGTGGAGTGCATCAACTGGGATCTTACATCCTGATAGTACTTCAAGATACAATAGTTCTATAAGGTTGGTGCCTTCTTCTGGTGTATTCTTAGATCATATGATTCAGTTAGCAAGGTACCCTTTGCTTTTTTGCTAATACCAGAATAATGTTGTGCTTGGCAGGAATCAGGCCAGAAAATTTTTAGTTTATGACACACCCAGTGCCTTCTTACCATATTCCTCAGTTTCAGCCTGATAGTATGCTGCAATCATATGATTATATTTGGAATATCTTTATTTTACACTAACCTTATAATCATAGACAATACAATAATAAATAAACCAAAAAATAATATTGCTTAGAAAGAATTTGTACTTTATCAGGTAGTGGGATTTTACAATAGACTATTTATGATCATTTAAGAATTTAAGACAATAATAGTAAAAGTTGCACACTGACTAAGTAGTTTCAGAAAGAAGCAAAAAGAAAGTTTCACCTTACATTTTTATTGTGTAAAGTATATTTTTTCCTTGAGCGCATTGTTTTATTGTGAAAACAATATAATATAACTTTAGTTATATTGACACACTTTTAGAAGCCACACAAAGCTGTAAAATATAAGAAAAAGCATTCTTTAAGAAAAGAAATCACCCCATGAAGCTGATTTCCAGATGTTTGGAAACATTAGAATTTCCTGTCAGTACATTTAGGTAACACTAAAATGAATTAACTTTCCATTCTGCCAGCCCTCTTCAAAGATGAAAGAAAAATCACTGCATAAATTGCCTTATCTATAATTCACTGAAGTAAGCTGTGGAATGAATTCTGAAAGAAACAGAATTCTCTTTTGGTTAGTATCACAGCTTCTAAACTAACTGTATCTTTATTTCCACTTTACTTTTAAAATGAAATTAGTGACTAAAGTCAAATAGATGTTAATGAGTTATGATGTTGAGTAGTTTGTTTGAACTGAGTTGTGTATTTGACTTAGATTTGGATGTGATTTTTTTTTTTTTTGCTCTTCAGTCTACTAGTGTCTAAAATCAGCCACATACTGTCTGTGCATTTATTCAAGTAGCCTTGAACTGACTTCTAATAGCTATGGACACAGCAGGTAATCTTTGATGTTTAGCTTGCATACCTAGAACCAGCTGTGACCTGAAGAATCGAAATGAGAATTTACAAGTTTAAGTGACATTTGAGAAGAAAATATGGATGTTACCCAAATCAATGTTGATGTGTCAAATGCTTTTAAAAAAACTTCTGTTTTTCTATTTTATGGTTGCTTTCTCATGCTTTATAAAATGTGTGCATAGAAAGGAAAAGAAGAGGGGGAATTGCAGATACATACACACTCAGAGGAAAGACTTATTATTGCATTGAATGAATGGCCAGTTTTGTTTGGTTTCATAATAGTTTTGGTTTACTACTCAACATACTTTTAAGTCGCCTCTAGACAAGATGGGTGGTCCATAAATCTAATATTATGCTCTACCTACTACTAATACATTTAATTTCAATGTATCAGAATTATTCAATTATTCTTTTTATTCTTGTTATTTAATTAAAAAATAATAGTGATCTTCTTCCTGATTAATTATATAAAACAATACTTTTTTAAAAAAAAGTTGGTAGGTACAGTAGATGATGCTTATAACATGAGTTCATACCTCATGCATTTTATCAATAGAATTATTTAGTACACTCTTTCTTTTGATCCAAGTGGGTGTCTTTAGTGTGTTTAAGTCATAATCAAGGTATGGAAATATATATTTTAAAAAAATCTTCCATGATCCAACTACATTTTTCATAAAACCATTAGGGCTAATTCTGTAATATATTTAGTCAAGATGTGCAGCAGTTTGAAACATATGTTGTGTATCTTATTTTCTCCATGGTATTGACGGGAGAGTCCATTTAATTTTGATCCATACTGTGGTATATTTTCCATCCATTATTTTTCTGTCTTTCACTGTACCTATCATTTAGAATATATACATTTCTGAGTATTTACATTTATGCTGAATTAATACAGTTGTAGTCTTCAGCAAATAGCATAATAAATATTGACTGATAAAATTTAGCTAGGTGAATATGGCCTAAACCTTAATTATTCATGGCAGTGGTAGTATAGTGTTGTATTCCATTTATATCTTATATAAAAAAAGTATCAAAATAATATATTGTTATTTTGGAAATTTAAAATGTTCAAAGAAGGCAAGTTAGGGCAAGGGAAAAAGAATACAAATATCTCTAAAGTTGCATGCACTTTTCCAAAAGACCAAGAAATGTTTTTGTTGTTACATACAAAAAAATAATAATTTAGGAATTTCCCTTAAATTCATGTATTTAACAGGAAATTTGAAGGTCCTCCCCTGACTTCCTAAAAAAGAATACAGATCAGATATTAAGGCAGAGTAAATTAAAATAAATCTACATTTGCAATAATTTAAGTATACCAAATTTAGAATAAAAATATAAGTGATCTTTTTAAATTTATCTGTGACAGTCTAAATTCTGAAAACAAAAAAATAGATATTTTATATATTTTATTTTATCTAACTTTTTGGTTAGTTACTTGGCTTGTGGCCTGAAATAAAAAGTTACCAAAATACTGCCATTAATATTAAAATTTAGAAGGCAATACGATGTGCTTAAAATATTTTTGATTAAATATTGAATGTGGAACACAATAACTACACTCTAAAACCTATAAATAAAACAGAAATGTAGATAGAGGTATTTATGCCATGTATTAGAATAAAGTTGTCAAATAATGAAATTTATTTTATAAATCCCAAGGCTTCTTAATGTGTTACTTAATGCTCACTACCTTATTAAATAACATTGCTTATTATTTGATATATTTTTCAACATTTAAATGTATATCCAATTTAAATATAGAATGGTCAAGATTCTTGCTATATTTAAAGACTAAAAATAAATAAAATGAAAAATAACAGTAGATAAACACAATCAATATTCCAAAATGCAATTAGGATCCTGGCCAGTATTTAATGAAATAAAAATGAAGGTCCAAAAACCTTACAATGCTAGTATAATTGATCATAAACAAGGAATCTTAATATTAGCAGTATCCCTTCATAAAATGTTAATGATAATATAAATATATACATGCATATACATATACATATTTATTTATTTATTGGTTGTCTCATCACACAGCAATTATCTTCACCAAAAGTAATATCAATTTTTAATCTCAATGCTTAATTATAAAAATGCTAAATAGTAACAATAATGTTGGCCTTTATTATATCATGTTCAGAGTATTATTAGCTATGCATAATTCAAAGCAAAGGCATTTTAAACTGATTCTGTGCCCTTCTGTTTTGAAGGTGAAAAATATTGATCTGTCTTTTGAGAATGCCTATATACCTCTTTAGACTTGTATTACTAGAATATCTGTAACAAATCTGCTCAGAACATATTGTGTATTTCAGAATACAAGGTAATACAGTGGTTTAGAGAAGCTGCTTGTTAATTTTTTTGATTAATGTATAGTGAGGACAAAAAGTCTATTCAGTATAGCATGTTTTCTGAAGATAGATGATCTCAAATAAATTCTGTGCCCAATGTTTGATTTGTTAGGTGTTAAACCATTTCTTTGTAAGAACAGCGTTTATAAGCCTTGTAATGAGCCAGCCCCCTGTGCCATTATAGTTCTTTCTGTAATTTTGATAAATGGAATTCTAATTTATAAAGGATACGTTGATTGAAGGGCAGCTTTCAGTGTTCCACACTTTCATTTAGATAAATGTTTATTACATTGTGGCAAACTAAATGATGGAGAATGACAAAAAAAAACCTGCAGTTTCAATCATACTAAAGAACTTCTTTAAAATTGTATATTTCATATTGTAAAACAAAAATTAATTTCAAGAAGATTTATATGAATTGTTAAACTGCACATTGACCAAATTCAACCAAATGACTAGTGTATGTCTAGTAAATGTGTCTTATCAGTAATTTAGTGTGATACTTTCATATTGTAAAGGTTATATCTTTTATTTCGAAGTTTATATAATATTAACCCAATAATCCTAACTTGTCTTTGTCTAAAACATGACATCTGTTTTTTGCAAAGGTATGAAAAAATATTTTGAGGTACAAATTAATTTTGTATTTGAAAACATTTAATGGACGTTTAGACTAAACTGAAATGTTGAATGAAGACAATGTTTATTTTATAGGAACTGAAGAAGATGTGGTAAAATCAAAGAAAACCTTCCGAAGTCAAGCAGTTGTCAACCAAAATGCTGAAACTGAACTCATGCTAGAAGGGGATGATGATGCCGTCAGTCTGCTGCAAGAGAAGGAGATTGATAATCTTGCAGGTATCAAAAAAATATTGTTATTACAAATCTAACTAGAAAACTTCATTTAAATATTCAATGTTTAGCAAAAACAAAGTTGTCATCTATCTCCTATATTTTAGAAAAGTTTTGTGGCCTATAGAATGTGGTACAGTTGCTATTTAAAATATTGATTAGTGTAATATGTTGTACTGAATCTGGTCACTACTCATTACAGTCATTATACACATATTGCATTAAGCTTTATTTAGCCCCAAAATAAGATTGCTACATATTAGAATAATAGATAGGCCAATCTCACCATTAACACTTTCCAAGTTACTATTGCTAGATAGACCTGTAATTACATGTTAATTATAGAAGGGCAATTATAGTAAGGCAATAACAGTATTAAAATTTATTTCTTAGATTTTATTTAAATACACAATTCCGCAACCCATGATTTTTAACCCTTCATTATCATTTTAGCTTAAAAATAGGTTGCTTCCATATGTGTACCCATAATGGTATGTGGCAATAACCTTGTAAGATCAGCCAAAGAAATGTTGCCTAGGGAACAGTCAGATTAGAGGTAGCATAGCCCAGAGCTGTATAATGGACAGAGCGCAAGGCTCAAAAAGGACTCTCCCTAACTTCTCAGCTTGCAAAGGAGAAGGCAGCAGAATTATACTTTCAGACATGCAAGATTGATGTTAGCCTTATCAGGTACAGCAGATGGAAATCATGGCTATATAAACTAATTCTACTTTATTGTAAAAATACATTAACAGAAATCTGAAAGTACAATTCCCCAGTCATCACCATTATAGCCAATAACTTAGTGAGGACCCCTTCTGACACTCTCGTTCTTCTCACACTGCAGCTGAGCTAAGCTTCCTTTTATCTGCCCATTCTGTGGGCAGTATGTCTTCTCCTGGTCTCCCAAGATCATTCTTACATATCATTTCAGTATCCAAAATGATGTGAGAAGCTGAGATTATTTATCTTTTGGTTCAGTTTTTTCCCCAGAAAACAATTTTGTAGCATTTAGTTTCAATTTGCACCTTCCTATTGGAGGAACTACCCACTCTACCCCATCACCCAGCATTTTCCTTCTATAGTCATGGCCAAAAGTGTTGGCACCCCTGAAATTTTTCCAGAAAATCAAGTATTTCTCACAGAAAAGTATTGCATTAACACATGTTTTGCTATACACATGTTTATTCCCTTTGTGTGTATTGGAACAAAACAAAAAAAGGAAGGAAAAAAGCGAATTTGAAATAATGTCACACAAAACTCCCAAAAATGGGCTGGACAAAAGTATTGGGACCCTTAACTTAATATTTGGTTGCACACCCTTTGGAAAAAATAACTGAAATTAGTCGCTTCTTATAGCCATCAATTAAGCTTCTTACACCTCTCACCCAGAATTTTGGACCACTCTTCCTTTGCAATCTGCTCCAGGTCTCTCTTATTGGAAGGGCGCCTTTTCCCAACAGCAATTTCAAGATCTCTCCACAGGTGTTCAATGGGATTTAGATCTGGATGCATTGCTGGCCACTTCAGAACTCTCCAGTGCTTTGTTGCCATCCATTTCTGGGTATTTTTTGAAGTATGTTTGTCCTGCTGGAAGACCCAAGATCTCGGATGCAAACCCAGCTTTCTGACACTGGGCTCTACAGTGTGACCCAAAATCCTTTGGTAATCCTCAGATTTCATGATGCCTTGCACACAGTCAAGGCACCCAGTGCCAGAGGCAGCAAAACAACCCCAAAACATCATTGAACCGCCACCATATTTCACTGTAGGTACTGTGTTCTTTTCTTTGTAGGCCTCATTCCGTTTTCGGTAAACAGTAGAATGATGTGCTTTACCAAAAAGCTCTATCTTGGTCTCATCTGTCCACAAGACGTTTTCCCAGAAGGATTTTGGCTGACTCAAGTACATTTTGGCAAACTGTAGCCTTGCTTTTTTATGTCTCTGTGTCAGCAGTGGGGTCCTCCTGGGTCTCCTGCCATAGCGTTTCATTTCATTTAAATGTTGACAGATAGTCCGTGCTGACACTGATGCTCCCTGAGCTGGCAGGACAGCTTGAATTTGTTTGGGGCTGCTTATCCACCATCCGGACTATCCTGCGTTGCAACCTTTCATCAATTTTTTTCTTCCGACCATGACCAGGGAGATTAGCTACAGTGCCATGGGTTGCAAACTGCTTGATAATGTTGCGCTCTGTGGACAAAGGCAAATCTAGATCTCTGGAGATGGACTTGTAACCTTGAGATTGTTGATATTTTTCCACAATTTTGGTTCTTAAGTCCTCCGTCAGTTCCCTTCTCCTCTTTCTCTTGTCCATTCTTAGTGTGGCACACACAGGCACACTATGCAAACACTAAGTGAACTTCTCTCCTTTTTATCTGCTTTCAGGTGTGATTTTTATATTGCCCACACCTGTTACTTGCTCCAAGTAAGTTTAAAGGGGCATCACATAAAAAAAATAAAAATAAAAAATAAAAAAAATATTATTATTATTATTATTGGAACAATCTTATTCATCCACAATTTTGAAAGGGTGCCAATACTTTTGTCCAGCCCATTTTTGAAGTTTTGTGTGACGTTATGTCAAATTTCTTTTTTTCCTCCCTTTTTTTGTTTTGTTCCAATACACACAAAGGGAATAAACATGTATAAAGCAAAACATGTGTTAATGCAATACTTTTCTGTGAGAAATACTTGATTTCTGGAAAAATTTCAGAGGTGCCAACACTTTTGACCATGACTTTATATCCATGAGCAATGAGACAATTAACTATTTTTCTCCTTTTCCATAATTATTGATTTGTTTCTTTCTCACTCACTTAAAAAATAAACAGAACAAGGAAATAGGAAAGATGACTGTGAGATCAGGATCCAGGCTGGAGGACTAATTTTTATGCTGTTCTAATTCTTTCTCACCCATCATCACCTACCAAAACCTCAAGGATATTAGAACACTTATATGGGAATATAAAAATGGAATAGAATACAATACAATAGCAGAGTTGGAAGGGACCTTGGAGGTCATTTAGTCCAACTCCCTGCCTAGGCAGGAAGCCCTATACCTTTTCAGACAAATGGCTATCCAACATCTTCTTGAAGACTTGCAGTGTTTATTTAGAGCATTATTTTTTATTTCCTAATGATGTAGGTCTCAGAAGTGGGTTTTTGTTGTTTTTTCTCAAAAAGCAACTGGACTCGTTTTTTTCCCTTGAGGAAGAAGAATGAAATGTTTCATTTCTCATCCAAGAAACTTCATAAGTTGTGATGGGGGGGGGGGGGGGGATGGAAGGATAGGTACTGAGACTGACAATTGAGACTGGATGGATCGAACTTCCTCGTTCCCCTCCCCACAATCCAGTTGTCTTTTGAAAAAAGCAATTCTGAGACAACTATCACCTAGATCAGGGGTCCCCAACCTTTTTTGCACCAGGGACCGGTTTCATTTTAAAGAAAATTCTGCGGACTGGCTGGCGTAGAGGAGGAGCGGGGGGGGAGGGGGAACAGGCGGTGCATGCGCACGTGGGGGGGGAGTTGGCTCACTCGGCCCTCTAGGGCCTCCCAATGGCGCGAACGGCTGCACCTGCGATCTCCCCCATCCGGCGTGCGCTCTGCCCAGGGGGCTGCCCCCTCCTCCTCCTCTCCGGTCCTGCGGCCCGGTTCCTATCAAGCCACGGACCGGCACCAGTCCACGGACCGGGGGTTGGGGACCCCTGACCTAGATGACTGAGAATCTCCACATACAACTATGTAAGTAGAATATGATGGATTAGATGTCTTTTCCTTCTTAGGCATTTCTCTTAGTTTCAGTACAAGTTGTGAATGGCTACATCCAAAAAAATCTTTAGCTGATTAAATTCCACAAAACACACAGCTGTTATCATTACTCAATCACTAGTTTTCTCCCAAATAGATTTAACTCCTTTTCTTACCAGCATTTCCTCTGTAGTCCTGGGATTCCCCACCTCATGCCTAACTACTGTTTCCCAAGCCATTTCCATCCTAACACAACTACGGCAGTTATTACTACCTGTCTCATGTTCCAACAGTTACTAATGTGATAAGTATTAATCTTGTATGTCCCTTGTCTGGGATTTCTGTTGAAGACCTATTGCAAAGTCTCCTAGTTGCTATTGTTATTTCATAGGTTCCCTTTTTTTCTGCTTTGCATCTGGGAACCACTGTAGGGATTTCCTAGACTTTTGCAAGGATCCCAACTTGTTACTTTTTAGATATACCGGTAATTGACAAGCATGTAAATTAACTAAGATAACTTTAAAATGTTAGCATTTCAGTTTCACATATTTTCATAATTAAATGATCTTTAAAATCTGGTAAATGGTTTTAAGGTTTTAAGAACTATACAATAATATAGCTGGCTAAGAAGATATGGCCAATTTAAAACATAAATCCATTTCAATGTCTTATTTAATATTAACAAATCTTTCATAATTTTCTGTTCCAGTTTTAGCTTCTAAGTTCCTTCCCAGACTGTTCATTTCAAGAGGCAAGTTTTTATTGATAAATTACAGATAGAAAGATCAATACCTAGTAGCAGTGTCTGATAGCTAACTCTGTAAATCAGTATCTCAGTTTGCACAATTATACTGAATTGATTATTAACACATTTTTTATTTTCTAATCCCTGACCTTTAGAAATGATTTTTAGTAGTTTTTCTGGCAACTAATTATACTAACTTGCAATTATAAAAGATAAATTTTTCATAATAAAACTATGCAAGAATAATTTAATAATGTTAGAATAATCCCTTTTGATATTAATATTGAACTGAATGTTTATTAAATAATATGTAAAATGTATTTTTAATGCAGCAACATACTACGTCAACATTTGTTTCTGAAGAACAGAGATATGGGCGGGACAAATATCAACCATGGTAACTTAAGAAATATGTAGGAGTGCATAAAACGGTTATGCAATCAAGCGATCAACTTGGTTCCTCTCTCTCTTTCAACTAGCAGTGGCAATCTCAACTCTTGTGTGTTCTTTTCAAAGTCTTTATCTGCATTCAATAGCGTTATCCCAGGTCTTCCTCTTCTTAGTTCCACCTTTTGCAAACTCATCTTTGCTGTGTAAGTTCCTCACATCAATTGTGCAAGAAAATCTTCACATAATTTAGAAAGCTCTTAATTCTTTAGACTGGAAACAAGCTGCATGAGAATATTGTTAGCCATTTGCTCTGCTTGTACAAAAGGAGAAAAGTAAGAGAGTGATTAATAATGTCCAAGTAGTTAAATGAAGCCCAAATTAAAAGCCCCAACTACTAAATACAAATAATTTCCTCAAATAATTTTCTTTTTGAAAATGACCATTTTTCATATTGGGAGAAAAAAGTCTTCCCCATAAGTAGTGCTCTGTATAAAATTGTTTAAGTCAGCTTGCTTACCAGAAGTTACGATCCATGATAACTAAATATATCTTTACATTCAAAAGAATATATTTCCAAAGAGTGAGTGCAAGAGAAAAGTGAGGTTTCCTTCTTTATCATAACGTTGAACTTCCATGGCTGACCCATGTTTACCTAAATTCTTTGTAAAATTCATTTCTACAAACATCCACAGAGCAGCCCCAGTTCATTTTTCACAGAATTCTGCCTTTCACAGAATGATTTCTTTAAAAGAATTATCAAATCTTACTTCCTTTAACCTTCAATCTTCTACAACTTACATATTCAGATCTGGTCCCCATTTTCCTCACTCTATTCAGTATCATTCAGCAAGAGAATTTCTTTTGTTCAATTTTATTCCTGAGAAAGCAGCCCAGTCCCCAGCTGTCCGTGGCTGATATACAATAATAAATTATTGATCTTTAACAGTTATCTCCCTTCTTAGTACTACTGTGCCTGGAATAAGTTAAATATCTTTATTTTGGAATTAACTTTATTATATCCAGATGAAGCCACTTTAAGGGCAAAAATGTAATGTTAGATAAGATTTCCAGATTCAACAGTTTCCCTCAGGCAACTCTTTATCACCAGTCCTTCCCTGATGTTTATTTTTATTTTATTTATTCAATTTCTATGGCCGCGCAGCTCAACCAAATGGCTCTGTCCAATAGCAATTCCCACTGGTCATGAAATTTGTCATTGGTATCCTAAATGTATCTATGAAAGAGCATTGAAAAGGAAAAGTCTATATTTTTATTTCAATATCTGGGACAGGATTTTCCCCTAATTTTGATTAGTATGTTTTTCAGTATTACCTAGTTCTTAATCATTCAATATATGATGATGATCACTTCCAAGCTACTGTGAAACTTGAAGCCAGTGCCCAAACTTGCAGTAGAACTAAACTAACAAATATTCTCCAAAGAACAGGTTCAGACCATTTAGTGGACTTAGAATTATAGTGTATTGTTTTATAATTTCTAGCTTTCTAACTTTGACAAGCTGTGATGAAGATTCCATATGAGATGTTTTGAGGTATGCTTTTATACTAAACAATAACATGTAGGAAATCCTAGCACCTAGGAACCGAGATCACCTGTAAGCTCTGATTTGAATATATTGATGATAGGCTTATAAAATTAAGAAATAGCAAATTATATTCATCCAAAATAATGTTTTCCTTAAATAGAATACTCCTTCCTTAAGTAGAATTGCTCTAAACTATCATATAGCTTGTATAATGACTGGAACTGTCATAAAAATGTCAAGGTTGAGAATGTTTTAAATTGTATTCTGCAGAGGCAAAGAAAGAATCCTTACTTGTGTAACGTATAGAATAGGAGGAAAATGTAGTGATCTATAGACACAGATAGATATAGACGCAAACATACATTGTGCCTTAAGTCAACATAGACTCCTGGCAACTGCCTGGGAGTCTGAAGTTTTCTTAGGAAGATTTTAGAGGTGGTTTGCTATTGCCACCTTCCTATGCATCTTCTCAGTGGTGTCTAAAATACTATGGAACCCAATTCCTGTTGAAATATAGTTTGTATATTTGGTACACATATTTTAGAAACTTGACTCCAGTTTAATTACAATTTCATGTGTAAAGAAATAATGTCTTGAGCTTCTATACGATTTCTAGTACTATGTTTTGTATGTTGCTTCTTATCTCCTGAATATAGTCTTGTATAGAAGGACACAGTTTCCTAAACTATCTAAAAGTGCTATTTATCTCATTAGATGACACTAGCAGCAGCCACAAAGCAGAAGTAGTCCAATATTAATATGCAAAGAACTTCTGAATGGCGTTCTTTTTTTAAGCTTGAAGTTGCCCCCAATGGGTAGAATTAAAAAAACTTCCAGCTCTAGTGTTTCAAGTGCCTACTTTCCTTGGATGTTATGATGTTGGATTTCATGATAAAGTTTGGGATAGGAAGATCTTTTCTTTTTAATTACAATCTGCCCATATTCCAGGAGAAACTTCCTGTTTCTAATTGGCTGATTATTTCTTGTTTCCATTGGCAAGAGCCCTATTCTTTTTATGTAA
The DNA here is from genome assembly GCA_039707465.1 of Rhabdophis nuchalis. Classification (NCBI taxonomy): domain Eukaryota; kingdom Metazoa; phylum Chordata; class Lepidosauria; order Squamata; family Natricidae; genus Rhabdophis; species Rhabdophis nuchalis. The sequence continues at coordinate 40,423,848 of CM077649.1, read as the reverse complement.
GAGCCATGCAATAAATGCTCAAGGCTTGTAATACAGTCACTTAGGATACAGTAAATCTCCCATGAAATCAGCTATACCAGGATTTTTGAGGAACGACGACAAGAATTTTGCAATATGCCCATTGCTTGGACCAAATTCTGTCCCAATTGCTATTTTATTAGTACCATCTTTCTAAAAAAATAATAATAACCAGATGGAGGGTTTTGGCTCAGAAGGATAGACTATTATATCCTTCTGTGTGGGATTATCATTGTCCTTGATACCAACTGTAAGAAGCAGATTATAAATGACTGCTGCCATTTCTACACCATTTTGACTATTGCAGCTATTGCGCTACATTGCTCTTTGTGTGTGAGAGAGAGCATGCATATGCATGTGTGTGTGTGTGTGTGTGTGTGCGTACACACAAAGAAGATAATTCCATTTTTTAGATATTGAAATAAGAAAAAATATCATCTATCCATTTTTAAACATTATATCAGTTGGTATTATGATATATTTATAGGTTCTTTCTTAATGATGTTACAAAATCAATTTGGGACCAGGGAAGTGAGAGTGTTAGTTTACTACCATAAGAAGAGTCAATGGATAAGGGAGATTTTTATTAATTCAGTATGTTGAGCTTATGTTTTATACACTGGAATAAGCTTAATATATAATAGTTCTTCTTGAACAATATGCTTCTTGCATATTGTTGCAAAACATTTCCAAACATACCTTGTCTGTATCAGTTATAATCGTTCTCTGTTTATATTTTCTCTAGGAATAATTCTTTCTAAACAAATTGCTATTTAACATGCTTACCTGCTCCATCTTTCATTTCCCTCATCACACTGAATCCATCATTATCAACAATCTCAGTATGCTTGGTAAAAAACTCATATTGACCTTTAATATTATATAAACTATTTCAAAAAATCGACCATATAACTTCTCTGGAATGATAAATACGATATGGATTTGACTTGGGGAATCATCTATTCTTCATCATTTACTTGGAATTATAGAATCGTAGAATTGGAAATAACCTAAAAATTGTATATACTTCTCTCACATAACTATGCCTGCCTGCCTTCTTTCTTTTCTTTTCTTCTCTCTCTCTCTTTCTCTCTCTCTCTTTCCCCTATCACCCTCTCTGTCTCTCTTCCTTTTTGTAGTTTAGTGTGTTGAGTGTACCCTATTCTATTTAACTGATTTTTTTTGCTATTGTGCTCTATCCCTAAAAAGAGTTTTGTGTGTGTGTGTGTGTGTGTGTGTGTGTGTGTGTGTGTGTATGTAACACATCCATACACATTTTGAGAATGACAAATAATATTTCAAGTTGAGTCATAACATATTTATGGTAAAAGTCCTTACCTACAGTTCTAACTTTTAAATATTGAAAATATGTATAAGAAAGTTTGAGAATCCTTTGCTGGATATGATCAGATACACTGTAATGTTCCAGAAAGTACCAGAAAGAAAGCTTGAAAGACTGATATTATTGCATAAAAGGCTCTATGCTACTATATATATAAAAGTAGCAAGTTGTCAGATATATATGTAAAGATTGCACATAGGTTGAATAACAAATCTAATGTGCAAATACTACAGTTTTCAAGAATCGGATTGTTGGCATTCCAGAACTCTGTAGTATTTATTCTTCAGGTGTACTCCCAAATGTTAACCAAAACAATCACTTTATGTGGATATGTATGACTGAGTTCACTTTTTTGCTAAAGCAAACCTCCAGAGGTCACCCTTCCCCATATTCTTATTTTTTTTTCATGCACGCCCACTAGATTAATGCCCAGTGGATTTATGTAAAACTTCACAATAATTAAGGGATTAGTTTTTGTACATGCAAACAATCTGTAAATATCAGACTTTAAGGAATTGATTATTCAGTTTCCTAGGTGTTTTGACACTTAGTCTGCTGTATCCAACTTTTTGTTGGAAATATGCTATTGTGTCCAATAATGTACTACCATCTCTGACCTTTGTATCTATGGCTCTTCTATTCTTTTATTGGAGAAAGTGTATTTTCTACTTTCTCAGTGACCAAATAGGAATCTATCTTGGAGAAAAGAAGGTGTTAGTTCCTTTCTTTACTACCATGAAAAAGCATTGACAATTTAATACAATACTGTTTTTTACCTTGTGATGCCTTTGAACGGTAAAGTAGTATCCATCCTCCTTTGAAAAAAAAACCTGACCTCAATTCATCAATTTCTCATCTCGATCTGAACCTATCATTACTAATTTCTGATAGAGAAACAGGCTCAATTTCACATATTTGCTTTTGTCTTCTTTGCAGTTCTCAACATCTTCACTAAGTAGAAGTTACAATAATCCTCTTATACATAAGGGATGTGCTGGGCGTTTTTATCCCCACATCCATACATTAACTCTTAGTGGCCTCATAAAAGAAGACATTGAAAGTCTGTGTCTCTTCTAAACATACTAGTTTTATGCATAAATATTGTACATTTTAATTCTTAATTCTAAACTGTATAGTTTATGGAGCTGACACTGATCTGCCATGTTTTTCAAACTATCTGGACTCCTGCCAATTACCATCAATTTTGTTTATTAGCTTTCAGAAACAAAGGTAGTGAGCTATCAATATGTAATCATTCGTGGATTTTACATTATTTAAGTTTATAGAATTCTATAAGTCTTCAAGAACTAGTTTCTCTTAAAATTTCCATCCCCTTATCTTCTTCAATGGGCCCTTCAGAAACACAAATCTCCTTTGCTTGCTGTTATTTCATCAGCAGTATATATATTGCTGTTTGCCAGAACTCCAGATCACATTCTAGCAACAGACACATCTAAGTCAACCTGCAAAATTGTAAAGATAAAGGTTCCCCTCGCACATACTGTATGTGGTAGTTGTTCCTGACTCTATGGTGTTCAACTCCATTTCAAAGCTGAAGAGTCAGCGCTGTCTGAAGACATCTTTGTGGTCATGTGGCTGGCATGACTAAATGCCAAAGGCACATGGACTGCTGTTATCTTCCCACCAAAAGTGGTTCCTATTTTTTCTAGTTGCATTTTTACATGCTTTACGGGCATCCAAGAAAATCTTGGTCATGTGATCCAGTTCCAAATTCTGACTTCCAAGTTACCACCATTTAAAAAAACACACAAACAAGATACTTGCAGAAAATCTTCATTCTCTCCCATTCGTGAACCTCAGAGCACCAATATTTATGTGCAAAAATATGCATATATAGAAGTTCTCCACTGTGTTTAAAATATTTGCCCACCAGTAAAGCCTACATCTTCTTAAGTATTCTCTTGCTCATTTCATCTTTTTCTCATAAATTCTGCAGTTGTATAGAATTTCTGCAAGTAGCTCCAGCTTTTGTGTGAAAGTAGCTCCAGCTTTTGTGTCTTCTCACCCTGGTATACAGTATGTCGTGTAACTAACTTGCCCCAAGTCTGGGAAACAAATAGATCTCTCTGTGTATCTATTACATCAGTAGCTGTCTCTTTGTTCTAAACAGGACACCCCACCTATGATGACAACATTCTACTGTGTAGTTGAGGGCTGTGTGTGTTTGTGTGCGTATGAGACAGAGACAGACATACAGACAGACAGACAGGCACACACACACACACACACACAGAGCTCTGATATGACTGTTTTTATCTGAGATTTCTTGGGCAGAAAGGATATTAAAAAAAATGAAAAATAGGGGAACTGTTTACTGCAGTTTACTGTGATTACTACTTTTTTTTAATGATTCTCAGATAGAAGTAGAATAAGAGGAACTGCAGTTTCATTGCATGGCGCAGTGTATTGTTTTTCCTGGAAGCAGATAGAAGGAAGAGCTTCGTTACTTTAATTATTTTAAATGAAAGTATGTGTAGCTCTAACATGTGGAACAAAAAACTAGTTTGTTTATGGATATTGACGAAGTTAGCCTTTCTAAATAAGGTGTTTAAGATTTATTATAAAGAATTATTGAAAAATTCTTCTGGAAAGAAGAGTTGTGATAGGCCAAGAAAGCTTGAATGCATATAAAAATAATAATCACAATAATGTATTGAGAAGTTTTAACAAGCCCCTACTAACTTTCTGTATCTTTTACGACAAAAATAAAATATTTGCTTCATAGGTATAAGCCACATAAGCTATGCAGTTTTATATATTATTTCACTGACTATACTAAATAAGTAATTAGGCATGCCAAACATGCAATTATGCACAGAACTGCCTTCCCTTTTAAATAATTGTGATTATGAAAGAACTAAGTCTCTGCATAAGGAGCTACCTATATATGATATTAAAGTACTGTTTAAATCTTTGTATCTCCAAGTTAATATTCAATATCATCTATTACTTTTGTGGTATTAAATTATGTGCTAGATTCTTAATTTAAACATAAACATTTAATTTTATATAAAAAGGAATCCGCTTATTTATTTATTTTTGAAATATATATGTATACAATCCATATATACAGTATGTTATAGTTGGACTATTAAAGATAACATCTTGGCATTTATTGTGAAGATGTTTTCCATACAAAGCATGAAAGGAATTTATCACTTTCTTCTCTTCAAAAGGGATTCTTTTCAACTAACCAGTTTAATCTTCATCCCTTAGATTTTCTGGTAGTGTCGTGTCCAAGTATTTGTCAGATCCTGCTTAGCTTCTGAGTCAAGAGGCAACCAGCCAGGTGTTACTACCTGCTGATATATTAGAGTGGAACATTACAAAGTGTTAATTTAAAAAACTGCCAACCTGAACTACTGAATTAGCTATTGTCAGTGATTTGTACAATTAACTGCACAAATATCAAAGTCCTAAATATTTCAGTTTAATTCTTTTACTAGTTTGTCTTCCAGATGGTTTCATTGAAATTAGTGAGATGTTCTTTTAGTAGCCATAAAAATCTAGTTTAAAATTCAGTAAATAGTGACTTAACAAAATGTCATTTACATTCTCTATTCCAAATGTTCTGGATGGAGCATATGTGATTCTCCCCCAAATTCTGAAAAAAATAAAAAAATTTAAAAAAATCTATCCTATATAATCCACCTACAATTTCAGTTTCTGAAACAGAAAATCTGGAGAGAGTTAACAATGTGTAATGATGTTCCAAGAAGGGAATTTGTTTCAAAAAAAAAAAAAAAAAGCAAGCCATCAGATTTATAATGCCATCCTGCAGATGTTTCTTTTTGCCTATCTGCTGATAATTCCTAGGCTACCGCCGTTCCTTGAGAAGTATATAAATCCCAAGAGGTTCAGCAGGATGTGTCCTCCCATTGGAAAGCCTTGGGCTACGGAGCCACGGAGAATTGTTGCTCGGAAATTGGATAGGACAGAAGCAGTGGAAGAGCGGCTTCTGGGTTTTATTATTAACCTGCATACTTGCTTCAAAACTAATTTGCACCGACGGACTTTTGGTACACGGGACTCCTTTAAACTATCCTAACAAAACCAGCCTTTCCTCCCCTCTTTTTTCCCCCTCCCTTCCACTATCTGCACCCTTTTCACTCTTGGTCGGTGCACTAATCTTGCAGCTCTTCCCCCCGCCCCCGAAATGTATTACTGTGTACACGGTTCCGCGGAGGCAACTCAGCTAGCTCGATGATCCACATCGGAGCCTTTTCGTCCTTATTTGATTCTGGTTGTAAGGGCAGGCCGCCGCTACGTCTGTCTCGCGTTCCGGTGTTCTTCTTTCAGGCTAGTGACTGGCAACGCCCACGAGGGAAACCTGCTTACAGACAGACAGACCCAGGGCTGCGGGCCGCCTCCTTTGCCTTTTGTTAGCAGGCAGGCGAGGGACAACAAAGGGGGGGGGGGGTTGTCCTTTGGACAAGAGGAGTCGAGCGCAGGTGGGAAGCATCTCGGGCGCCTCCTGAGCCCAAACAGCGAGATTTGGCACGGTCTAGGCTAGGGACTAGTGGAAGAGGCCCGTCAGATAGGTTTGGTTCGACTTTCACACGTGTTAACGAACCCGCACCCTTTCTTGCCCGACTCCCAACATCTCGGGCTCCCTAAGAGTCGAAATGTCTCTTCCGCGCTGTTCTTTGGGGTGTCAGGTGCGCCATCCGGGGTGGGGAAGGGGGGGAGAAGCAGAAGCCGTGGCTGGTTTGGCTGCCTGTCTCGGGGCGGAGGGGGGGCATATGGGAAAGCTGCACTATTTTGATTCTGCCTAGTGTAAACAGTTTAATGTCGGATCCTTAAAATCCAGAGCCTGTCCCAAAGGGGATTAAATCATAATCCTCCTGCTCTATAGCTGTAGTGGATTAATTTGGTATTCTCCCAGTGGCTGCTTCGCTCCCTGAAGGCTGTAACAAAAAGACTCAGCGCTCCTTTAAATGTGCCGTGGTATTGGAAGTTGTAATTGGAGATTTCCAAAGGAAAAGTGTTGAAAATGACACACCATTAAGAGTGCATGTTTCGTTTGCGCCTTTTCTAGGGTTTGGAAGGCGGGGGAGAGAGAGATGTTCAGCGACAGGAACTCCGAGGGAGACGGAACGTAAACAGGTTAGGGAAAGGTGGCATCTAGGGCCGGGTCGCTACTTCCCCCCTGTCCGGAGAGGGTCCCCGCAGTCCCCCTGAAGAGCGCAACGCCGGGGCTCAAAGCCATCGAAGTGGGCGGAGCGACATCCTTTGCCCCTTTTATCTTTGAGGGCGAAGCGCGCCCGTTGGGCTCGCCTGGAGCCTGGAGCCAGTGTTTCTTCTGGCCCCAAAAGATAGGAGTGCCCCCCCCCCGAAATAGGAACGCTGTTTTGTTGGTATCTGTGACCAACGTGTTAATGGAAACACCGCGTGGTTAAATAAAAAAGTCGGGTTTAATAATTCCGTGGTGCTTTTTGTTCAGCCTGCCTTGGGTTTCTCGAGGTTCCGTCTTTTTGAAGGGGGTGGCGTTGCTTGCCTCTCTCGCGCTTGGCCACATCTTCCTGATTCATTTATTCCCAGCAGCAGTTTTAGCAAATAGAACCTCTTAAATATTGAACCATTCTTCCAGCCAGGATCCCCTTTCCCCCCGATGTGCTGGCGCCTGGCCCACCAAAGACTTTAACCTTCTTTCGGGAAAGATTTGGTGTTATAGGCTTTGGCCTTCTGACCACCAACTACCAACCGCTTCATTTTTATTTGGTTCATATAACAAGCGGAGAACCGGGAGGTAATTGGGTTAAGTACCCGATCTTTCTTCTGAGAACGAGAGAATCCCACTAAACGCCTTCTTATAATGATGGACTATCAGGCGGCTCCCGGACTGCATCATCTTTAGCGCCCTTTTTCTTTTTAGCGCTGAGGCCTGAAAAGCCGGAGCGCTGCGGCAGGCAGCCGGCCAGGAAGGGTTAAAGAGCCCCGGGAAGAGGGACCGGCGAGGGAAGAGTAGGGCCAGGGCAGGCCGGGCGCTGCTGTCTGGAGAGCTCCCCTTGCCGCTGAACACAAAGGAAAGAGCCCAGGGAATGCAAGCCCAAATCCACTTGTAATCGCACGAGAGAATCGCGCATAATTACTTGAGCAACCTAGATTAAGATTGATGAGCCTTTAAAGCGCCGTTTCGGATCGATCCCCTGCCCCTAGCAGGAGCCCGGCCGTTACGGCAGCCTGCCCAGCGGCGCGCCAGGACAGCGCTCCGCCGAGCGCGGGGAGGGAGGAAAGCGGGGAGGCGACGCGGGGGGAGAGAGAGCGCCAGCCGAGCCCAGCGCATGTGATCCGGATCAGCTGACTGAGGTCAAGAGGCCAGGGTGGCCTATTAGGAGAGAGAAAAACAAGAAAATGAAAGAAAATAGAGTTTGTATCAATATTATCCAGCCCCTGGTGGGCTTGCCTGAAAGCTGTCATAGGCGACAAACGGAGCGTTGCTTTGGACTCTGCAAAGGGACACGGGGGGGGGGGGGGGAGGAAGCGATGCCTGCCTCTAGGAGGGAAGTTAGCACGGAAATAAGGGCTGAGCCACTCACGTCAAGCAGCTGGAGGGTACGTGCGAGTTAAGTGGGTGGCGAGAAGTGGGCCTCCAGAAATCCGTGGGTACGCGGAGAGGGAGCGCTCCATTGCGGCTCTGAGCCCAGGCCACCACCAACTTTAGCCAGAAAAGTAAGGCGATGGGGTGGGTGGCTGGCAACTTAACCCGGCCGCTGGCAGAGAGACCCATATTTGAAAGGAACACATTAGAAAATTGATTTCCCCCGTTCCCCAGACTAAGAATACTGGCATTGAATACATATCTGGATTTATTTATCCGTTTCATTTTAGGATTAAACCCTAATTTCGATCCTGATCCTTATCTCAGGTTTTTTTTAATATGTTATGCATAGATGGAATATATCATATAATACAAAGACATAACGAAATCCATGAGCTTTGATTCCCTCTTCTTGTTATGTGATGTTTGCATTTTATTGGATAAACTTTGCTATCTTATCCGAGAACAATTCTGTAAAGCATTTTCCTATTCTTACAATTGTTAGAAATATCCACTACTTAGTTTCAGGATTGTCTTGCTATAAGATAAACATTTTGCTCACATTTATTTGGAAATAAGACTTATTCAAATCTGCTCATATTTCTGTCAAAATAGTCTTTTATGTTCAGGACATCAAATTAATTGTCTTTAAATTGTTCAGTTATTTTTGGTTTTTAAATTCTATTTTAAAAATATTTCTGACAGCAACCAGATTTTAATGCCAAGATTTCCTTTTTTACTCAGAAGTAAGTCCTGTTGAGCTTAGTCCCAGGAAAGGTTGCAGCCCAAGACAGCCTGTTTAGAAATTAAATGGTGGCGGCTAAGAGAATATTTCTGGCATCTTGGGAGAAAAATCGATTTGTGATTTCTACACACACACACACACACACACACACACACACACACACACACACAATGTACTGTAATAGCTACTTCTTTTTACAAATATGTGACCACACACACACAAACAAAACAGTGCAGATGGTTGTATAATGTTAAATATTAGCCTTGATTCAAGTGAGAGATAGTAATAAAAATTAAAGTACGCCCTTGCTGATAGGACACTGTAATGAACTGATTTTGGAACTAAAAGATACTTGGAGGGAAAAAAGCACAATTAAAGGCAACCCTGATTTTACTCTAGTCATCTTCAGTGGGACTACCAACTCGTTTTGGTAGTTATCCACGATTCATAAAATATTTTCTTTCCATGAAAGAATACTTCCCAAACAGATCGCTCAGTCTTGGAGAGTCCGAGGTCTCGCATTGAGTTGGGGGTTAAGAGGACCCAGGCAATCTTGTTTCTTCGTCGGAGCACCCTTTGGGGCAGCGCAGGATCCCGGTTTAAGAAACCCGCAGCAACCTGCCTGCTGGCGCCTTGTCCCCCCGAGTAGAAAAGCTGTACTCGGCAAAGGAAACGGAGCAAGGCACATTTGCCTCCGAATTGCCGCATCCTGACGTCGCCGCTCTTGTCTTGCAGGGCCCGTGGTCCTCAGCACACCGGCGCAGCTGATAGCCCCAGTGATAGTGGCCAAGGGGACGCTCTCCATCACCACCACCGAAATCTACTTCGAGGTGGACGAGGATGATCCGGCCTTCAAGAAAATCGATCCAAAAGTGAGTAAAGCGCCGGGAAGGGATAGCGGCGGGTGGTTTGCTTCAACTCTCGCTTGAAGAAGGCTGAACGGGCGGGGGAACCGATCACTGCTCCTTCCTTCCTTCCGTCCTTCCTTCCTTCCTTCCGGATCCTTACAACTATAACGAATATAAAATCCACGATTACTTCGACCTTTCCTTTTATCAGTCTCACACTACACACCCAATTCTGCCGGCCTGGGATCTTTGAGCGAATGTGGGCAGTTTTCGCTGTTAAGCCAACTGGTTTTGCCCTGGTGGTAACGGAGGGCCCACACACTGCAGATCCTAGAACATACAACTACTGCAGACCAGGCGCTTCCTTAGAACCAAGAGAAAATAAACCGCCCCGTTTCGAGGACCTGATTTTCGGAGGGGGGGGGGAGGGTTGGTTGCACTCCAGAGGGAGAGGAGGGGTTGTTGAACGGGGCTTGGTTTTGAAAGTGGAGCCAGGATCCCGCTCAATTTTCCGAAGAGCGGAAGCAGAGAGAATTCTGCCTTAACGCCGACCAGCAGCAGTGATGCCGTAAAGCAGGAGCCTCCTCCCCACCCTCCTCCCTCCCGCCCTTACATGGCATGAAGAGTGTGGAAGGGGTAATTGCGTGTCTGGAAGTCATGTCCGTAAAATCCTATCTAAACCTTCATTAACGCCGGTTTTAGAAAAGAAAAGGTGTCGGGCAGACTGTGATAGTGTAGCAAAGTAGGCTGCATTTCAGTGGGAATTTGTTGTTCACCTTTTGGTTCTTGAAAGCGAAGTCCGGATTAGCCGCGGTTCACTTCGCAGCTTTTTGCTCCCTCTGATTTTGGCCCTTGGGTTTAAGCCTCAGCCTGAGGTAGCCGCGTGGTCTACCTCAGGAAGAAAGACTTGTCTGCCTACAAGGGTAGCGCTTGAAGCCCAGGTGAATGCAGATGGGTACATTCGTCCCGAAGGGCGTCCGGAGAAGCCGGCGCTTTCCTTTCCCGGGTGCTTTCCCGGTTGCAACTGGCTGATGGCCAGCGCAATGGGCTTTAAGTTGAGGAAAGAATGAACCATAACCTTGGGGCTGTTAGAACTTTGCCCTCTATATAAGTTTCCTTCCCTTTTCTTGAAGTGCTAATTTTGTGGCCAACGAGGTCTCCAGAGGTACAGATTCTAAGAAAAACAGGCAGCCAAGTTAATGCAGTCTAGTAAATCCTTGAGGAGCAGATTTATTTCCTAAGAGGTTATAAAAATGTTACTCCGTTAATTACCATACCGTCCTGTGCGGCAGATGTTGATGGGGTCTGAGACCCGTTTGGGGGCTGTTATCCCTTTAAAAAAAAACATAAGTAAAATGCCACCGGAGATTTAACCTACGTGCCTTGGGAAATGCAGTTACCATCCCATATTGAATCCAGTACTGAAAGCTTTCTTTTACTTGTATTTATTAATTTGTAATTAAATAAAATCAACAACGGAAATTTAAATCATAAAAAGTAATTATCCAGTGTATCTCAAGTGCATTTTCCCCAATATATAATTCCAATATTCACAATTATATAGACAAGATCAAAATTTCTTCTGAATATATTTAAATAACATTTCAAGTATATTTATGGAATGTTACAAAGAGAACAAGCAATATATTTGAAACCAAAATGTAAACTTTTAAGTTTAGACACTTCAAAAGACAAGGAACAGAAAGTACCGTGATAAAAATGTACCTTTGGAAAGGGGTATCTTCTTGAGCAGAAAAAATGTCTCGAAGTATCCAACAATGGCAATTTAAACTTTTTCACCAATTCACAAAACACTAACATCCACAATTTCAAAGACAATGCGAGATCACAATATTCCATACAATGTTTTAAAATGTACAGGGGTTGGGAGGGTGGAGAGGGGGGGGGGGGTTGTAGACAAAACCGCGGTAGCCTTGTTTGCTTTTCTTTGTTCGGGTGGCCTCGCGCAAAAAAAAAAAAAAGGAAATACTGGCCTGGTTAATATAATCCCCCGGTCTGGTTTCTGTTCAGCAATGCTCGCAGGCAGGCTGAAGTGTAGCCGCTATATTGCCTCTCCCCAGGTGATAATAACACTCTTTGTTTTGTTTTCCCGAACGGGAGGTTGGACGCCGGGTTGGTGACAAGTCGTAATCCTTGCGCTGCGCTTCGCCTGCGGGGACGGCCTCTTTCCTTCTGTTTGCAGGCTTGGCGTTTCGCGTGGTCGGCTGGCAGCACCTGAGTCTTGTCCCCCCCCCCCCCCCCGAATCCTCGAAAGAGAAGGAGGCGGCTGAATGGTTGACGGCTGCTCCCTCCTCGGCCTCCTAAAGTTTTTCCAAACTTTTGGGGTTGGTGAGTATTTCCCTCGCCAACCGCCACGTTTGTTTGGCTGCGTTTTCCAGGGCGGAGTGAGGTTTGCCTTGGAAGAGGTCTAAGTTAGGCAAGAAATAATGCGGGCACCGCCTGCACTGAAGGCAGGAGATGAGCTGCAGTAAAATCCCGTTGAGGCGGTCGCCCAGGCAAGACTCGTCCCAGTCCGATTCCCGCGGGTGCTTTTCGCACTCGTAGGAAACCAGGGTCTTCATGTGGTAATTGTTCAGGGGCTGCCCGGGGAGCTCCAGGTGGCGATCCCGCAGCGTTTTGAGGATCGAGAGGCATTTCTTTCGGCAACCCCCCATTTGAAGTCTGTTCTCGGCCTCGGCGAACTGCAAGACCCAGGCGTCGCTCTCGGCCGAGCTCTGCTTGCCCGCCAGCGAGTGGCATTCCTTGGATAGGAGGTTGAAGCCTTCGGCTTTGACCTCGGCCACGCGGTTCGGACCCGGCCAGGGGATGTGGGGCAGGGGCCAGTGGGCAGCGCTTCTGGGCCAGATCCCGGTGCATTTGAACGCCGGCGTGATCTGCACCACGTACCTATCCCGGATCCGCAGCTTCACCTCGCTGGTGTCCGCCACCATTTTCACCACGTCTCGGTAGCTGCATTTGTCCACCGCTTGGGCCACGAGCGTCTGAAACCGGGAGCGGATTTTGCGGGCCGAGAGGTAACCCGAGGCCGTGATGAACTCCACCCAAAGGGACATGCTCCTCTTGCGCCCGTCGCTCAATTTGAGCACCGCGCAGCCGGGCAGCGAGCCGTCGTCCACGAAATTGAAAACGCCCATTTGGTTCAGGTAAAGGACCACTTCGAACTCGGTGGGCGAGATGACTTCCAGCCCCTCGTAGCGGTTGTCCATTTCGTTCAAGGAGCTGATGAAGCGGGGCTCCTGCACTTCCACTTCCTTGAGCACGTCCGAGACCACTTTGCAGACTTCTCGGATAGTTTTGGCGATGGCCGCTTTCCTGGCTTGGCATTTCTCGTTGTAGTACTTATTGAGATGGTAAACCAGCTTGGCTTGGGCTGCGATCATGTTGGGGCAGAGATCCGGGTTGTAGACCGGAGTCTCGCAGTATGCTGTGGGATCCAATGCGGCTGCTAAGGCTGGAGCCAACTTCAGAGGAAAATCAGGCTGTCTTACGCTCGGAAACGTAACTAGAAGATTATTAAAAAAAAGGCGCTAGGAGGCGGCGGCGGCGGCGGCGGCGTTTCTGTTCCTTTCCAGCTCAGATGCTTTTTCTTGCTGCTGCTAGATGGACCGTTCAGTTCTGGATTCTTATCAAACACACACCCTGCTTCTATGTGTTCAGATGGGTGGTGGCCGTTAGAAGATCTTTGAGTGAACAGCAAAACGCATAGAAATCTGCTCTTGGGGGAAAAAAAGTTTAAAAAAGTTTGAACAGATTTTAGCAAGCCTTCCAATACTCTGAGTTACATCTCTGGAGACATAGATTTATGTGAGCTTCTCTCGGAGTAGCAACCATGTGTGTAGGATGGCTAGATTGCAAAGGAAGTGCCGGTGCTTCTCTCTCTCGGTGTGTGTATGTATCAGAAGAAGCTGGCTGTGGGTTTGTATAAGAACCCAGATGCACTCGTGTGGAAATTATAAAGGCAGGGCCAGGCAGGCGGGCGGCCAATCGCCACTGGGCTCGTCACGGCAGCCTCTTTCAGCTCCAGCCCGGTTAATTAATCCCTCTCTTGGCGGTAGAGAGAGAGAAACACACAAAGTAAAGGTAGGGGCTGATGGCACTGAACGACCAGCCAGGCCGCCTATCCATGGGGAATGATGGAGAGGGCGCTTAAAGGCGGTGCCACCAGGAAAAGACTTCGAGGAACTCCAAAGGCTTCCTGGCGCAAACGGGACTGCAGGTGTCACAAACCCGCCGTCCTTCGACCACCAAACCGAAGAAGAGGTTCGCTGTTGGAGAAAGAGAGCGGGGGACCCTCTGCTTTTCTGAACAGGGCTCAACTGGCGCTGCCTCCTAGCCGTTAGAAACCGCCAGGACAGTTTTCCACTGGTCAGCTGGCCAGTCTAGTGTTAAGAAGTTTCCTAACCTTGACCTCAAATGCCGAGAGGAGCCTTCCCTGCTCTTCCAAGCCCAGTTAAATAGCGCGAAGAGCGATTTGACGGGCCTTAATCGATCGGATGCAGATGTTGTCTTCTTAGATTGCTAGAAAACGAACGAGGTATTCCGTGGACGGCCAGGTTTGGCAATCTTCCGAACTGAGTTTCTGAAGCCACGCATCTGGTGGTCAGCACGCTTGGTGTTTGTTAGTGAGTTAGGTGCATTGTTGCCTTCTTTGCAATTGTGTAACAGAGGTAATCTGCAAGAGACGCTGAGTGTTCTGGACATACTTGCAAAAAAATAAATGTCTTTTAATGATCCGAAGTGGGCAGTCTACCCTCGTGTGAATTCGGGATTAACTAAAAGGACACGCGTGGCAGAGGGGGTGGGCCAGGTTAGCGGAGCTCAGACGGGCATTGGGCCGGCACAGCATTTCTTTCAGCAAGGAGCATCCCAGGAGGAGCTGAAGTGGGCATATTTGCAGGACGCCTCCCAGCACAGCAGTTCATTACGGGGCGCTGGCCCCAGAAAACCGGTTCCCGAAGAGGGGAGAGGCCCTAAGAGAGCGTCCGGTCCTTGGAGGGGCTTTTCGAAAGGCCTGTTAAGGTTAACATTACTTAGAAGCCCATCCGGAAAGCGGGAGGCGCGCATCGGCGAGATTTAAAGCCCTCGAAATCAGCGGGACCTTCTTCCACATTGTAAAGTCGGGGCTCCCCAGGCAAACAGCCTTCGGCCTTCAGGCCCCGTTTCACTCGCCTGGGTGCTGGTGGAAAACAGACGAGCTTACTGAGCGCTGAGACTGTTTCAGGGGCTCATTTCCCTCCCTAAAATTGCATTCGCGACTCACCCACTCACTCCCGGTGTAGTTTTGTAGGGTTCGCCCCTCGGACGCATCACTTTAAGCCCTCTGCTCCAGCCACATTTCCCCCCTTTCCAAAGCGCCTCGACTTCGAACTCCGATGCTCTGATCGTGGAACACGCCAGGAGTCACTCGGCGCTCCAACCCCCGAACGGTGCGAGGCGAGTTCCTCTGGGCGGGCGTTGAATGGGACGGCGGTGAAGATGCGAACCCTTCTCACCGCGCCGGCCTGAAAACGCCTCGGCGGGTTCGCTGATCGCCCGACGGGAGCTGAGAGAGCCACGTTCCTCCCCCCCCCCCCCCCCCCCCCCCCCCCCGCTGTGCTAGCTGAGCGCCCTTCCCCGCTGGTATCCGCCGGCCGGGTAGGAAATGGCAGCAAGGCATTTCCAAACCAAGCGGGACCTTATGGGAGCGGCTCCCCCCGGCATCCGAGGGCTGCACAGGCAGATCTTTGGGTTGGAGACTCATCCCCCCCTACTCCCCCCCCCCACCTCAAGTTGGGGGCTTCTAGCCCACTGGCATCAGCGCTGGACTTTCTGCACTGCCCCGGAGAGCCTCAGGCGGCAGAAACACCCCAACAGGTGAAGAAGGGGACAGCTGTGGGAGACGATCCCACCCAAGAATGGCGAGCTCTTCGTTGGCCACTTGGCTCTAGAGCGCCAGGCCTCCCGTTTCCTTCATCCAGGAAGATGCTTTCGCCTTCCGGACCGAGGACTGGCTTGAGCTGGCCGATGGACCTAGCCCTCTCCTCTGGGGGCCACCGCGAAGGGTGAATCGCGCTGGAGCGTCGTGCAGAGCGAAGGGCCCGGGCCTGCGGAACCCGAGGGAGGTCTCTAGTCTAGAGCGCGCATTTGCAGTTGCCTCCGCTGTCTGACGTATCAGGGCTTTCCGATTGCCTTCTCCAATCGCCAGCTTTTTGCTGAAAACATAAAATGGTACGTGACACCAGCCGGCCATTTAGATTCACTCCTCAGAGGAGATGCAGCAAAGCTCTAACAACTGAAATCCTAAAACATCAGGAATCTTCTTCCTTCCTCTCCTCCCTCCCTCCCTCCCTCCCTTCGTTGCCTGCTGAGAAAAGGCACACAGTGTGAAGCATTGAGTTACATTGACATTGTAGAAGACGCAGCAGACCTTAACCCAGGAGTCTAATAAGTCCCACTAAAATCGGAGATTTCTCTCTCTCTCTCTTTTTTGCTTGGATTGTATTAATTGTCGGAATGGGCTTAAGAATATCCTGTTATACTTCCTGGAGGTAAATATTTCTTACAGAATATATTCTGTAAATACTTTACTGGTGCTTAAAATATAAAATGAAAACCATAATTTATAGGCCTCCGCAATCAAACTGGACTGCTAAGAGCTTGATAGCTTAAACTGCAGTCTTTATATGTTGAAGAGCATTCTCAGTGGGCCTTACTTCTAGCTAAATATGCATATCCCACTGCTGTTACTAAATCCTCTTGAGATCACTAAGCCAAGGTCTGTATATCAGGTTTATCTTCTCTTAGGGTTAATTATTATTATTTCAGCATTTGCCACTACTGATTCAAAGGGTTTTGGTATAGTTAAGTATGCTATTTGAATCAGACAGCTAATAAAATACAAATAAGTTATAAAGCATACTAAGTTTATTTCCATTTATATGAAATAGAAATGATCATATTAAATTTCAAATATTTAGGAAGACACACAAATGAATTATTAGATATGTAAAATTAGCAGAGTTGCCAAACTCAAGATGAACTCAGCCATTTATTATTTTAAAATCACTTTAACCAACTACTCAAATTTTATTAACTTTATTTTATTTTAATTTCATGGAATCAAAATATCAAGAATTATAGTGCTTTTAAAGTAGGTGGCGGTGGATTGGACTCAATAAATGCTTTCCCAAATGCATTGTCTTAAAATAATTGTGCATTAGAGATGCTTGTTTGGGACTGATATTCTCATAATTTTAAGCACTGTACTTTTTACTTTACTTTGCGCTACATACCCACTGGATATAAGTTTAAGTTTTAATTTTAGTATCATGAAATTTATTATCAAAATATTTGATAAATATATTATTGTGTAAAGAATAAAAAGAGATATTTATAGTAAAATGTTATATTCTTTTTTACTCTCCAGTTCCTTTGACCTGCCCACTTTTTCATGATTTGTTGTAGTTAGAATTTCCAGACATTGATATAAAATATTTTGTCAAGAATTATTCCAATATTGTTTCAGAAGCCAAATTTAATTAAAGATACATACATACTCGTTACATTTATAACACATTTTGCTTATTATGTAGTTGTCATTCTACACATTTGTACTCACGTTTTTTTTAATAACTGTCTATAACACTGAGGAGACAGCACATGAAGTGAGTTATTAAATTATTTATCCCAGTTGATGCAGTGTGTTTGAAAGCTCATTGAATGTGTCTGATTTTAACTGTGTTTTCTTCTTTTCATAATTCATACTGCTGCCACCACAATAAATTTATTTTTGCAGTAAATTAAACAATCTACAGACAATTTATTTTATTGATTATTTTTTTCCAAAATAAAATAACCAAAAATTTATCTTCCAAGCACATTTGGTGATACTTCTGATTATATATATAAAATTATATATATAATCAGTTATTTAAAAAAACGTGAACACCAAATACATATATGTATGAAGAGATCATCTGTAATGTAATTATGCATATTTAATGCATATTTACTGCTGATACAGTATACATTTTTTAATATTATAAATCAAAAAGCATTGAGGAAAAAAACCACACACACACACACACACACACACACACACACACATATATATATATTCGTAGATTTTCACGGGTATAGGTATGTAGATTTTGGTTTATTCGGGTCTTTTCCCGTGTAAAATTAAAGGTGTTTTTGCAATGTTTCGATGGGATCACCCCCATCATCATCAGGCCTGGGCCTTTGCTTTTTTGCGAAAAAGCAAAGGCCCAGGCCTGATGATGATGGGGGTGATCCCATCGAAACGTTGCAAAAACACCTTTAATTTATATATATATATATATATATATATATATATATATATATGTAGATTTTGGTTTATTCGGGTCTTTTCCCGTGTAAAATTAAAGGTTAATTAATTCTACGAAAACAAATTTTATATATATATATATATATATATATATATATATATATATATATATATATATGGTTTTTTCCCTCAATGCTTTTTGATTCATAATATTAAAAAATGTATACTGTATCAGCAGTAAATATGCATAATTACATTACAGATGACCTCTTCATACATATATGTATTTGGTGTCTAAAACAGTTCAGGTTGGGTTTTAATGTTCTACAGATTAAGATACAATTATAGTTGTTCTGCCTCAGGACCTTGCTACATATACACCCAAGAAACCTTCTTCCATTCCCCAAAGAATAAGCGTAGCAAATCTTTCATGCATGCCATTCATCTTTGGAAATAAAGTTTACTCAGCTTTCTACATTGTGACTCTGTTTAAGTTAAGTGACGAAAAGGGTACTCCAGTTCCATGTTGGCCTTGCTGCCCATTCACTTTGAAAAAGAATTCAGACCTTCTTTACCCCCAATTACGATGTGGTAATGAAATTCAGAAGCAGCTATTGCTTTTTGTTTCCCTCTTTTATCTCATGTTATGATCACTATTTCAGTGTAGTCAAGGGGAAAAAATAATAATCATAGAGCCCACCTTGTACACATTTAGAGAGATATTCATATCCTGCATTTTTGAAATGCAGCATCCCCCCATCCAATCATTAAAATCATGATTCTGTCTTTTCTCAGATGATCCTTGAAAAACACTGATATTATATTTCTTTCGCCGACCATGTGTAGCTCAAATGAGTTTTTGGACTATAGATAATTGTGCTGTTTCAAATCATACAAGTTAGCTACGGCCTTCTATCAAAATTCTCATTATAATTCCAGGATGACCTTTATATTAGATTTATATAATATTATGTGCAGGTTGGGAGCAGTCATTCATGTATGTATGTTCTAATTCTTCTTTGAAATAAAAATAGTGTATTGTTGGAATTTTTAACCTAAACATTTTTTGCACAGTTACATTTACAAAAGAAGTGAAAAAAATGTATCCAAGAAAGGTATGGCATGTCTACATGCCAGATTTCAGTTAAGAAATCCAACAGTGACATTTAAGAATCCTACTTTGAGAAAGCTCAAGTGGTCATTAAAATCAGAAAGGATTATTTTCCTTTAATCTACTGCATCTGCAGTAGGTCACCCAATAAAATTTTCACTCCTATTTTATATTATATATGATTAATAAACTAAAATATTCTGTGCGGACCTTGAAAATATAGCAACATGTATTAGATAAACAGTTTTCAAAGTATAAAGTAATTCCTTTTGTAAACATGATTTCTAAAATGTAACGCAGGAAATAAATTTTTAGAACAGCTTTCTGTCATAACTAAAACTAGTAGTAGGTAGAAAAGATTTCTAATAATTTTTTTTTCACTATTAAAAGTAGACAGAACTAACTGTTAACGAGATGCTAATATACAAGAGAACATTACTAATTGATGTCACTTAATTACTGCAAAGACTAGATATTTGATACCAGGGATTCCCCCCCTCCCCCTTCAGTAGCGTGTACTTTTCAGGAGCTAGTATTGGTATTCAAAAACATAAATTGTGAATGTATAGATGAGATATTGGGTATTTTGCATTTGACTACCATTCCTAACACCTGTATTTTGATTTAGGAATATAAAGAAAAAGCTACAAGGTTAATTTAGGAAAAATAAAGTCATTGCTTTTGAAATCACTAGTTTCAGGTGATACTTTCATAATTGAAAGAAGTTAGGTGTATGTGAAGCCCTACTAAAACTTTTGTTATGTTCATTCAAGTGTTGTCTTTCTTTAACACTTTAATACATAGAATATCCTTTTTTTGAATAAATTATCCATTTATAAATCTGCAAGAGAGATTTGTCCATAATTTTAATGTAAGAATAAAAATATCTTCCTACATAAATCTGTGGAATTATACCCACAAATATATCCAAAAATGCATTCATGTATTCTGATAGTCTTTTACATTCAAATTAATAAGTATTATGAGTGTTTAATTTTATATATTATAAGCAGTCTTTATTATTACGTAAAATGCAAGATACAAAGACAATCAACAAAATACTGCTT
Source organism: Rhabdophis nuchalis (assembly GCA_039707465.1). NCBI lineage: Eukaryota > Metazoa > Chordata > Lepidosauria > Squamata > Natricidae > Rhabdophis > Rhabdophis nuchalis. The sequence goes on along the minus strand of CM077649.1, from coordinate 40,403,847 downwards.
TTAAAATTATTGGTATCACTATATTCAGTATTTATATGACACAAATAAAATGTTAAAAAGTTACGTTTATGTAGTTACTTACCAAGCATATCTAAATTATATTAAAGTAACCAAAATATCTTTAATATTCCCAATGCATGTCACAACTTTTGAGCACCTCTAATGTTTGAAAATTGAAAGTTGAAAAATTTGACGTGCCCTAATTTTTTTTTAATAGATAGGCCCTTCCAATTTTCAGCTTGTGGTTTTATGGCACCTATTTCTGAAATGTAGGGACATACCAAATATAGTATATTAAATAATAGAAATATATTTACTTGTTAAAGTATTGAAATTCCACAAGACTAGCAAAATCAACTTGTGTGTACTTTACTAGCTCTAAGGTATCTACAATTTTTGTGCTTGAGTTCAGAGAAGAGCAGCAAAAATGGTAAGGGTCTAAGAGGCTAAATCATTTTAAAAGTGGTTAAAAGAACAATGTGCTTAGCTTAAATAAAAGGAAGCCAAGGATAGACATGATCACATTTTTCTAATACGTAAAGATGTCACAGAGCAGGGTATGTGAATGTTTTCTCTATAGCATCCTAGGCTAAGACCAACTGATGGAATCTTAAGGGAGACAGATCCAACTTGAGACAAGGGGGAGGTTTCTGTGATAATTTCTAAGCTGTAGAACAGCCTGCCTCTGGAGATTGTGCAGGCTCCATCATTGGAGGTTTTCTAGGCCTTTGAAACAAGTAGACACTTCTCTATAGTATGAGGATATTATGAGAATTCTTGCACTGCACAGGGTGTTGAACAGATAATATCTAATATACCTTACAATCTTAATTTATTTTTGGTTGCTAACAAAAATAAATGGAGTGATTGTCATTAATTTTGAAATAAACTGTCCCATTGATTGTTTACTTTGAATGTGAAATATTGTAATAAAAAATCTCATGCAATTATTTCACAACCAAACTAAAGAACAAAAATTGTCAACCATAAATGCTAGGGAATCATAAGTCCTGAAGCATACACTTTTAAACTAAAAATGGTTGCCTCTTCTAATTCTCAATAGCACTGTTAGACATTTATTGGGCATTATGGTATTTAATATCTGAGAATGCTTAACATTTGAAGGAATGCTATTAGCTTCCGTTAAAACACTGGCAAGAGAAAGTGCCAATGGATCACTCCCTGTGCTGGCACTACATTATTTATTATAAATTAATATAAAAACAATAGCTTCTAACTGATTTTCATATACTATGATGTAGTCTTAGTTAAAATACAGAGAACAAAGGGGTTACGTTAATAATCTTTTTTTCATCTTTGAAAGTGAATTATCACTAGCCATTAGGAGACCGTTTCAATATATCAATTCTAAAGGATGATGTACAGTGGATAGCCTTCTCCAGAAGACATTTTCCTTTTCTTGTTTGCTTAGACGTTGATCCTTCTGGATCCAAAGAAATCATTCCAAGATAAATGAGCATAGGATTATAGCCTTCATGCCTTTTCAAAAGTATCCAGTATTTGCGGATTTAAACATGTTCCAGCACTAACATTGTGATGAAGAACCTCAAAGACAAAAAGGAAGTTTATTATAATTCAGTGAAGCAGACTAGTGCCAGAACAGTTTTCATGCTTTAAATATTATGCATGGATTTCAATAATATTTTTTAAATATCATTTAACCTTTTTATTTAAATCACTTCCGCAAAAACAAACATACCAGATTTCAACCAGGCATAAGTGTTACATATAGTAAATGTACACCACAAACTTGTTCTAAACAACTTTTAAAGTAGGTTGATAAGCAGTTAGAAAAAGAAATGTCATTTCCCAATTCCCTCTGTTACTAACTGGATGAACTAGTAGTCAACCAGGACTTTCAGAGTATCAGAATAAGCAAATGGATTGGAGACTATTACTTTCAGGTTTACTATCGTTAGGAATTTGATACCTGTGCTTAGAGTGTTATCTAAACAATTATGTTTAAAACCTGAAGTAAGCGTCAAATATTTTGTTATTCATTTCTTTAACATTCCATGTCTAATAAGCTGCACCATGCTTTCATTTTCAGATTTTTTTTTTTTAGTATTAAACTGGTAATTTTTATTGATATAATCTCTAGACTGTAGATTTCAGAATTACTTCTGTTAGCTTCCTGCAATGAAAAACGATTTCCCTGAAACTTTGAAAAACTAATGGTTCATTTTTAATAGACTTGGTGTTCACTCTTGTTTTCTGTTATATACTATCATATACTTGGCTGAATATTTCTATTTAATTGTTTACTAAAGAATTATGACATACAGATGTTATCTGAAATATATATTAACAACTAACAAATTAAAGACTGGATGTTTATCTGAAAGTACTCCAAGAAGGAGTATATTGTTTATATTTTGAAAAATATATTCAATAAAAGATTTAAAGATGGCTAATACTATAAATAGTAACAATACCAACAACAACTTCATACCTAATCTTTGTCCCAAATTGCTGTAATGCAAATGTTTCTTGTTGGATGTCCTTGAGTTTCCCTTGAGTTTCTCGTGGAAGTACTTGGTGATATAAAGGAAAAACATGGTAGGCAGGAAAGTGGGTACTTTCAAATCAATTAATTGTAAAAGGAATGTTTGTGAGCATACCTATTAAGTATAAATAATGTGTGTGTATGTATAGATCTTCCGCTAGTCAAAGGTTATATTTAAGTATAAGAAGGTATAATTTTCCCTCTTAGGTATGTTGGGAAGGGATGTAGGATACAATTGTTTTTCTGAAGATCTGGGAAAACTATGCAGTTTGCAAAGAATGTTTCAAACTTTCTCAAAATAAATATAGACAATGTGAAGAAGTTGCCTTTCCTTATCCAGACATAATGCAGGTGTGCAGATAAAGCTGCCTTTAGTATCAATTTTAGGAAGAAAAGCTACGTTCTGATTCTTTGCATCATATAAAAATAGACTTGTAGCTTTAGACCAGTATTGCATGTATCCCTCAGGACAACACTGAATTTAGTAAATAATAAATTGCTAATTAAAATTAATTGCCTATAACATTTAATAAAATTAACTGATGAGCATATGCATTATCATTAATATATAAACCATCTTCAACAATAGAAACAAGGTTCAGATGAACATTCCGAAAATGTCCAAAATCCTGAACACACAAGGGAGTGAAATTTGGGAACTTATGGCTTCTCCAGTGCTATTGGTTGCTTCTGGGCTGGTGCTGTGGTCACATGTTCTTCATTTTCAATATTCCATTATAGTTTTCCAGCCAGTCTCACAGTTTCTTGTTCTTCCCTCCCCTCAACAGCCACTGACTTATCTAACGGAAGGGAAGGAGAACATTTCTGATGGTTCCTGCCAGCTTCCCACAATGAGACTCAATAGGGAAGCCGGAAAAAAGTCACTTCTGCTTCCACTTATTTTGAGCCTACCTGTGAACATTGTTTCTCCATTTAGATAAGGACATAGCTCTGAAATGACAGGACATGATTTGTCTAGTTCTTTTAACCAAATGCCAATCCCACTTCTCAGGAAATTATGTGGGGGGAAGTATTTTAACAATTTTAAAATTTCAAAATGGTCAATGAACCTGAAATAAACCAAGATTTATTTTATTTATTTAAGTGGAAATATCAATAACCATTTTTCTATTGCAAAGTAATGTTCAAGCAGTCCTCTTATGCTGTGTTACATCATTTCTGACAAAAATAGACATAGGATTTAGGATTTATTAAATTTTTAGACCGCCCTTCTCCCTTGCGGGACTCAGGGCGATGTACAAGCAATAATAAGATCAATAATATAGAGCATAAAATACAATTAAAAATACAATTAAAAATATATTAAATAGATTGGCCTGATCTAAATCCTGTTTAAAAAAACCTTACTAAAACAATTTAAAAACTAAAACAATTTAAAATAGATATTAGATATTATCACATTTACTCTTTTTCCTACACTAGAATAATTTTTAAAGTTACATACTTTTCAGTAAATACCTAAATGACCTTCAGTCTAGTGGAACTCACTCAAATCATATTAACATCACATTGAACTTTTAGCTGAACATATGTTACACATTCACCTCAGACAAAAACAGTTGACTTTTATCCTTTATTCAATAAAATAGCTTAGTTTGATTTTAATGAGAGTTGAGTCATCTGTACTATTAAAAGGATAAAAATAATTTTAGGAACTAACATTTAAAGTAAAAATATGTTTTACAAATGTTTACAGTCTTTCTGTGTAACAATTGCAGAATCAGATCTATAAGAATAAATAACACATAATATATAACCAAACATAGAAATATGTTTCAGTTTTGGAAATCAAATAATCTTCACTGTTGATTATTCATATATATGCAGCATAGTTTGAGTTCTGGAAGCAATCTTTCCTATGAAAAAGAAGTCTTTAGCATATACCTAATAAATAGTTATGTGAGTGTGAAAAAAATCTTTTATTGAAAAGAATAGGAAACTTAAAGCATATTTGGGGTTTAATATCTATCAAAATTCAGATTAATTTCAAGTGAAAATATTTCAATATTTCAAAAATGTTCTCTTTCATAAATAATGCTGAACATTTTTTAGCAAATATTCAACCAAAGGCACGTTTTCTTCCCTGGAAATCATTTCTCAAATTTATCAACAGCTAACTTAGACCCCTACATGTTTTTGTTAATAATCCTATAAAGCAAAATAGTTAATAAATATAGACTTTTCATTGGCAGTAGGAGGTATATGTAACTAATCTCCCATTTACTAGATTGCCCCTTAATGTTTGTAATTTTCAGCTTACCTCAAGAGATTTCCCTTTAGCAAGGTAAAATAACGCAACATACAAAGAATACAGTTGCCTCATTGTACTCATTAAACATATTCATTGTTTGTGAGAATAAAGCGGTGTTGGTAATTTATTTTGGCAAAGCAGCCTATGTCCCTTATGGTTGCTATTTGTGATTAGATCTTTTGATTTGTTTTGCACATTTCTTGACTTTATTTTTAGTGAAATAACATGGAATATTTATTGCATGCAAGTTACTACTGGCCTAATTTGCACTTCACAAACAAATGGCGTAATTTAATAGATGGAAAGATTCCCCCACCCTACCAAAATTCAGCTCTTCATTTGTTTTGCTCACCATGCCACATTAGCACAGTTTTCCCTTGTGTCCATCTGCCCGTGTACAATTTAGCCATGGGCATCTGTAGACCCTGTGGTGATCAGTATTGCAGCAAAAAGCCATATGTGTTTAAGTAAAAAAACCCTTCCTTATTTCATTTGCTGTTTTAACTGGATGGATAACTTTTGTGCCTTAAGTCAGAGGAAGAGAAAACACAAAAATAATTGCTTCTATTCTTTAGGCAGTTTCATTTTCCCTTTCCAATATGGAATGCTTGTCAGATTTCCTGATAAATGACAGCCGGTATTTGCATAGATTTTACATTAGCAGAAAAATTAGTTTATTTGTGAAAAAGTAGTTTACATAATAATGCAAAGAATGGCATAAATCATGTTTATTAAGCTAAGCAAAGAAACTGGAGACGCCTTTGCAGTAAAGGACATACTTCCCCATCAACCATATCTTCACTTATTTTAGACTTTATTTTAAATGAAAAAATATTGAAGAACATTGTAGTCCATTGACCAGACTTTTTAGAAGTATTTTTTTAAGAATAGGAATTCCATTTCTGTTATTTAAATATGGAAATCCATTTGCCGCAACTCTCAGTAAATTTGATTTATAACATAAAAAAATGTATTTCCAAGCTTTAAGAGAAAACTGTTGTTTGTAGATTATTCATAAAGGACACATTTAGCATTTCTAATATCTCTACTTATGTATTGTTATCTAAAGTGTTCCTTTGAAGATTTCAGTTGCTGAATGATTTTCGCCATGGCAATAAATCATGTGGCGTTTTTCCTCCTCATTTTAATATGTTTTTAAATCTGAACAGTGCACATTTTAAAAAACTAGAATTTAGTCGTGCTTTAAACTATTGCAATAGTTTTCATACAAAAGTACAATGCCCTTTTTTTAGATGAATAAGTGTCCATAATTTTTCAGGGAAAATGTGGTAACTTCTAGCCTAGAGGCAAACATTCTGTACAACATATTGGGCATTTTTATGCTGTGGAAAATGCAGGCATATTCAGCTCTGTTGTCTCAACTCATTTTGCAAAATATCCAGTTGCTGATAAAACTTGCCATCTACCAAAGTGTTTTAAAAAGTGTACTTGCCACTTCTTGAATCTGGGACACCCTGGGTACCAGCTGTCATAGCTCAACTAATGATGACAAATATCCTTCATGCAGATTGCAGAGTTTGCTGATTGCTATGATCAGTGAGCCAGATTATCTTTCTCAGTCACTAACTTAACCTTTTAAACTCAAGTTCAGAATGAAATTATTATCTAAATTATTTTCTTTCTCTTTTAAGTGGATACATAAATATATTCAAAAACAGTTTTCATTCCTGTTGCACTAAAAGAATGGAAAACTGATTTGATCATGCCCATAAGCAGTAAATGCACTTTACCAGCTTAAAATGTAGTTTGAAATCAGTGCACTTTTCCCCACCGGCGTCAGAGAGCCTCATAGCATCTATTTCTTAACAGTCTGTGTTTACCTGAAGTTTTAAAACAATACTCAAGTTTTATTGGATATTAATACTATGACCATTTCTGGGAGCTTTCAGTCTAATTCATATTTCATTTATTCATTTGAACCAAGCCTTAAGCCTTAATTCAACATGTTATCTAAAATTTCCCTGGTGATATGTGCACAAATGTTTGCAGTTAATTCATTGGGACTTGAGTAAACATTACAGGAGTAATTGTTTTGTCAATGTTTTGTTTTTAATAGAAGCTTTCCAATTTTTTGTACAATATTTTATATTGCTATTCATTGCTGTCTTGTATATATTAATACTGAATTTATTCTTTGAATGTGAATCACACACACCAGGAGATGACTTGGATTTAAAAAGTTAGCATAGCAATCTTTAGGATTCTATAGAGAAAAGCCACAAATAGCATAATGCATAGATCAGTATACTGATAGTCTTGGGAAGGAAAACTGGAGGTGGAAAATAGGATGTAGTAATCTGATACCTTCTGTAAGAGCAGTCCACAGTGGAGCACCGTGGTACAGCTCTTATTTTTCCATGGTTAATTATTACAAGGCATAATTACATAGAAAGTTTTAAAAGTAAAGGGAAAGTATGCAATTTGAAATCCAGTTATTTATTTTTACTGTGGTACTTCTTTCCACAACTAAGGCAGTATTCAATAAATCTATCTATCTATCTATCTATCTATCTATCTATCTATCTATCTATCTATCTATCTATCTATCTATCTATCTACCTACCTACCTACCTACCTACCTACCTACCTACCTACCTACCTACCTACGTGAAAAAACTCATGCAGGAATCACAAAATCTCCAGAACTGTAAAGCTTACAAACTTGAAATTTGGCACGTATGTTCCTCTTGCATTCTAGGTGCTCAGTGACAAAGGGTTTTTTTCGAAATGACTATCAGAGCATTAGTATTTGTTATATTATTATTAACATGCTCTGATGCTAAGGAGTTACATGTTCTACTCTCCCTCCCAACCTGAAAACCTGGACATGAGCATGGCCTGCATGTGACTCATCCAGCCTTCTGGCTGAGATTTGGAGAGGAGCCCGAGGGGAAGAAGGTGATAAGATAGGAGGGGCTTCTGTGAGGCAAGGCTGAAGCAGAGTAGATGATAGGATAGGGGAGGATTCTGTGAAGCAAGGCTGATGGAGAGAAGGTGGTAAGATAAGAGGGGCTTCTGTGGGGCAAGGCTGGTGAAGAGAAGGGGATAGGATAGGGGAAGATTCTGAGGGACCAGCCTGAGGAAAAGAAGGGGATAAGATAAGAGAGGTTTCTGTGGGGCAAGACCGAGGGAGAAAAGGGGGTAGGATAGGAGGGGCTTCTGTGGGGCAAGGCTGATGGAGAGAAGGGAATAGGATAGGGGAAGATTCTGAGGGTCCCAGCCTGAGGGACAGAAGGGGATAAGATAGGAGAGGTTTCTGTTGGGCAAGGCTGAGGGAGAGAAGGGGAAAGGATAGAGGAGGATTCCGTAGAGCAAGCCTGAGGGAGAGAAGGGGAGAAGAGAGGCCAATGATAACTACTCATTAATTTTCAAGTGTCAATTTATCAAACCCGATCACATCGTAGCTTCTTGCAGAAAACCATTCACTACCTCAGTGATCTCACAGCTAAAAGAGAATTTGCACAGTTCCTCTTAGCAGTCCACTTATAAGCCCATAAAAAATGTTCTATCAAGAAGTGGGTTTGCTTATCTGAATGAATACTTCCTTACCTGTGTTTTAAAGATATCACAGTCAGAGTAACTCAAATTTGGGAAGGATGCTCCTAGATTGTATGCTAAACAATCCTTACTAGACAAAAAAAAAATCCAAACTATTTGGATTTCCAGGAAAAGTATGTGGTTTTTAATGGTCTCTGACTTTGTGCACCTTCACACAACTTTAGTCTTCTATAGATCAGCAAGATTTTAGTGGGAGGCCTACTTCTCAAATATACAAAAATTCTCCATATTTGTTTTTACTGTTGAAGCAGTAGCAAAAATACACTTACGTTATACTTTATGCATAAGAATGGAAGATCTGAAAAACATTTAATTAAAACCAAAATATTGTAAACTATAATTACTGTAGTCTAACACATGACTTCATGTAAAGGTTGGGAAAATGTAAAGCTATAATTCAATGATGTTTGCTTTCCAAGGACTGCCTTTCAGCTCAAAAAATGAAGAGATAGACTTTGTCTTGATGGTAGCTTATCTGCATGCTGATATGGGAGCAGGTTGAGGAGATTAAATTTCCTCTATTGTCTTTCCCACATTTCATGTTGACTATTATATCTGTCATGTTCACTGCGCACCCTTTCAAATGTTACATATTATTGAGCCTTTTCTAGTATGGCATCCATGGTGTACAATCTTCCACCCCCTGAGGTAAGGATAGCTTCATTGCTTCTAAACTTATGAAGATCCCTCAAGATCTGGTTATGTCAGCAGGTTTGGGGACCCCAGGGGATAGTGAGGTAGTTCAGTTATCTTAATACTCCTTTGTCTATTATTCTTTGTTTTATGATTAGGGAACTAGAGACTAAAACATATGAGGAACGGTTGCAGGAAGTGGGTATGTCTAGTTTAATGAAAAGAAGGACTAGGGGAGTAATGATAACAATGATAAAATGGTATAGGATTTCCTGCCTAGGCAGTGGGTTGGACTAGAAGACCTCCAAGGTCCCTTCCAACTCTGCTATTGTATTGTATTGTATCTTATAATTTTATTTTATTTTTGTTAAAAAATTATTAATAGCTTTAGATATGTATTGTGTTAACTTTGTTGTGTGCCAGTCAGAGTCACTTGCATGTGAGATGGGTAACTACATAAATTTAAAAAATAAAAATTGATAGTGGATGATTGCTAATTGTTTGTGATTGCCTAAGGAAAAAATGTATTCCCCTATATAATTGGCCTAATCATGTCTTCATCATACCCCTTGGGTGACATTTTAGTAGACTTATATTTTTCTATTGTTTCACCACTGGGGATGATGGAGGCATTGACTAATCCATTGCATAAAAAAGCAAAGGAGTGTCCTGCTCAAATTCCTAAAAAGGAAGTTTTAAAGTCCAGCACAAAGACTAGCATATTATATACAATACGACTAAATTATAGCAATAGTCCTCACACACATGGAGTTATTCCAATCTTCAGACCAAGTGATGAATTTCTATCAAGTACATTGCCAATATGTAACTTGCATTAAACAAAACCTGGTTCTTAGTGTATATTGTAAATATTGTAAATGTGAATTTACAGGTCTGTATGGAATAGAATAAATCATACTTAGGGTCAAAACAGAAAGAACAATTTGGCTACAAGTAAAAATACATTAATTAGGGAAATAAGAGGACAGCTGAAATTTATCATAAAAATTAATAGTAATATAATACTTACAATAAAGCAGAGTCAAGAAATTCTGAGTTGAGTATCATTTCAAACAGAATAGTTTAAAAACTGATTCAACCACTTAGCAAGGTTGTATAATGGAAACAAACTCTGCAGTTTGTGGTGTAGCTGTTGTAGATGAAAATAGAAATTTCTAAATTTCTACTCTTCATACCTAAATATGCACCCATTTCCCCCATGCTTACATACATAGCTGTCTTATAAACTTCTGGCTTTTGCTTGTTTCTTCATTTTGTGGTAGGAAGTAAAATGACTCTGCCTGCATATAATGAGACAACAGTATATGTTTCCATGAGCCTGGAAAAAACATAGTTCCATTAAGGATTGGAAATAGGTGTTTTGTACAAGATTTCACACATTCACAACAACAACTTTCTCAAAGGAGTTTTATAGCCTAATATCTGTAATGTCACATCTACTAGGAGGCAAAGCTTGGGGAAATTGTTAATACTTTAGAAGACAAGCTGAAGATTCAAAAGAAACTTGATAGACTTGAATATTGGACCTTATTTATCAGGGTCAGTGGTGTTCAGTGTTGAGAAATCTATCTAGACAAAAAAAATAAATGCACAGATATAAGAAAGGCAATACCTGGCTTAGTAGTAGTACTTATGAAAAGGAACTGGATGCCTTGATAGATCATAGATTAAGCATGTCAGCAATGTGTTGCAGCTGCCAAAAATGTAATTTTGGACTCCAGCAGAAGTATGATAGAACCTCCAATACTGTGTCCAGTTTTGGTTTTCACAATATAAAAGGATACTGAAGAACTTGAAAGAGTATAGAGAAGAACCACAAAGATTGTAAGATTGTAAATCTTATGAAGAACAATTAAAACAACTTGGTATGTTTATATGCAAAAAAGGAGATTGAGAGGATACACAATAATGGTTTTCCAATACATAAAATGCTGTCATAGGGAAGGTGATGTAAAATTATTCTCCCAAACACTTAAGGTAAGAAAAGAATCAATGGGTGGAAACTTAAAAGAAAGATATCCAAACTTGAAGAAACAAGGAATTGCCTGTCTATGACGGCTATTAAGAATGAAATAGCCTCCTCCTAAAGTCATGGGTGCTCCATCATTAAGGTTTCAAGAAAAGTTTGGATAGACATTTGTCTAGGATAGTACAAGGATTACTGCATTGGGCATTGGACAAGTAGATCTTCGAGATCCTTTTCAATCCTATGATTCTAAGTGTATACATACATAGAGTTTTGTATGTAGTTTTAATTAAGTTAAACTTAATTATTTGAAATGGCAGTTTGTATGCACTTTTAACTGCTTTAAACCATCGCCAATATCATTACTTTGGATAATATCAATGTGTTCAACTCTAATATTTTTGTAATACATGAACTTTAGCAATTACATTTTGTTTAAAAGCTTTACAAGCAGCAAGGGTAGCGTAACATATTTTATGCAATGGTCTGAAAATGAAAAAGAGCCAAGATGTAACACTTGGTGAACAGTATTCTGCAGTTTGTTGCTTGAATAGATATCAGTGCTGAAACAAAAGAAGCTTTTTCTTTTTTGGATTTGTCCCATCTGGGTGACCTGGTGGCTAAGTGGAAGGAGGTGTTATCACATGAATCCAAATGCACAAAGTCAGTTGTTTTATAGACTCCTTTCTGTGCTTGAAGGAGTTTATAGGTTGCCTGTTCTATTGTGTGTCACTTGCAGCTGACATGTGTATATTGTCCTGAGCATATTTGAAGTGTAATTACAACTAATGAGGTCTGGAACACAGTTTTTTACTGAGTAATTTATTCATTTTTGTTAGATTTTTCAAAAATTGCTTTACACTTTTTATATGATATACAATATTCAAACCCGTTTTGTGATATCTTATACTGTTTCTGTTTCCTTATGCATTTGAAATCAACTTCATTTCAAAACTTTTACAATTAATTATGCATATAATCTGCTAGGCATGTGCCTTAAATATTTACCAAAATGAGTAAATACTTATTTTAGAAATATAACAAAATAATAAGAATGTGTGAAAGCTCAGTTTATATTATTTAATTAAATGTGCAAAAGAATAAATAGATATTAATTTTTAAATTAACAGGTATGCAGTACAAGTAAAGATAATGTATCAAAAAGTAATGATTGTATGTAATGATTACATTTTTCCCTTGCAAAGTATATGGCCTTTGTAAATTGTAAGAGTCTTGATATTCATAATGTTAAAAAATCAAAACCAATTATTTTATATTTTATAAAATTTTGGTTTATGATTAGGAGAACATTATCTTGTGTTTGGTTTGAAATTTGAAAATTTTGCTTCTCCTTAGTGAAAGATAAGATAGATTTTTATTTTTGAAGGATCAGATTCAAGTTACAGGAAATTACACCTATTATAAAAGTGTCTAAGAATAGGGAGTCTTCATAAGTTAAAGTAATTTGTATTACAAAGTGAATCAGTAAATTAGTTGTATATATAAATATCATTTTAACTATATTATTTTAAATTTTGAAAGTGTAAAATTTTAACTTTCTGGGTAAATCTACTCAAATTTTATAACACGTTCTCCAGTGTACTCTGTTAAATTTGCTCTTGTTCAGTTTTCCTATTAAGAATCTAGTTTAAATCTTCTAATTAGTTGTTAGGTAAAGATAGTTACATTTACTATGCCATAATAAGCCAGTCCTCCTTAGAGAGATAGAGATCAACCCACATTAATCCATTATAAAATGAAGTCCTCTTCATGGAGGTTATGGTCTTTTAACTACTTTATCTCACTGGTACAATGTGAGCTGGTAGCTATAGGTTTTTGACTTCCCAGTTTAGGATCAAAAGTAACTGTATAGATCAGTGATGGCTAACCTTTTTTGGCTCACGTGCCAAAAGTGGGGGAGCGCAGGGGGGTCATGCGTGGGCATGCCACACTCATAATGCTATGTGCATGACCCCCTGCTTTTGGCATGCTTTTTTCGCCCTCCCCAGGCTCCAGTGGCTTTCTAGGAGCCTGGGGAGGGTGAAAACAGCCTCCCCCCACATCCAGAGGCTTCAGGAGCTTCCCTGAAGCCTCCAGAAAGTTAAAAATGGCTTCAAAAGAAGGCCTAAATCAGCTTGCCAGCCCACACATACACGCTGCAGCTGACACGGCAATGCCTCGCATGCCCTAAGAAATAGTTCCACGTGCCACCTGTGGCACCCATGCCATGGGTTCGCCATCACGGGTATAGATAGTAACAAAAGTAATAGCATTTAGACTTACATACCACCTCATAGTGCTTTACAGCACTCTCTGAGTGGTTTACAGATGTCAGCATATTGCCTCCAACAACCCGTGTATTTATTTTACTGACAATTGGAAGAATTGAAGACGAAGTGGGCAGGTGAGGCTCAAACTCCTGGCAGTGGGCAAAGTTAGCTTCCAATATTGCATTCTAGCCACTGCGCCACCATGGCTTTTTGGCTCTTTCAAACATCCCAGATCTAAATATTACAATTTTGTTTAAAGCTAAACAATTTTCATATGTCTATGAAATCTATATTTCAATTAGGAAATAAATTAACCTAAATACAATACTTGTATTAAGCAATTCAATTCAAAAAGATTGTGTAGCAGATACTAATAAAGGAGCACTGATGCACTAATAAATCTAGCATTGATGATATTACCTAATTTGGATAATGAATATTGTCTAGATATTAATCTGAGTCTGGAAATAAGCCAGATTTATAAATATAGCATATTTTGTGATATTACAGTTTGTAATATCCAGATGACATGAGAGGCCATGGTTAATTATAATGAAAGACAAAGGCTACTTTTGTGGCAATGCTAGAAGAGAAAGAGGGAAACAGCCACAGTTAGTCTTATTTCCCTGACTATAAATTGTGATGTAGAAAATCTTATTCTTTGATGTCTTTGTAGTAAAATGGAAATAATATATTAAAATGTTGATTCTGCTATAAATTTAGGGTAAAATTTCAACAAAAAAAATATTGAATTCCTCCAAACTAACATATAAAGGGCTGTGCTTTAAATAGTAGGTGCATTATGATTCACAGTGTAAATATATCTTGGGTAGGAGGTATGTAATGAGTTAAGAAGAGAGGAATATATTCATGTTGAAACAATTTAATTCTGAATAATTAAGAATTAAAATCCCTAAATCTTGTTTTTCTTTTCCCTCTTTATTCCATTTTGCTTACATGCCTTGTCTTTTTAGATTTAAAATCTTACGATGAGAATTATTTATTTGTTTATTTATTGTAAGCAACTCTGAGGTTGTGTTTTAACAGTTTAATATGAATATTTATAATATAAAGAACATTTAGTCAATGAGAGGGGGGTTAAACCTTTCTTGGAGATTTTAAAATAAGAAATGGACAATAGGCAAGGAATATAATTCAAATATATAACCTCTTAGCATAGCCTACTCCTGTGATTTTTGCGTCTGTGATAAAAAATTTAGATTCTGTGATTATCTTTCAGGTTTTCTTTTCAACTCTAAAGCCTGTTTAGTGATTCTGCTTTTGAATTTAATTCAGGCAGTCTGTTCTGAATTTAGCACATTCTAAAGTAGGAGAGATCAAAAGTAAAGATGATATTTGCCTCTGTTTTATTCATTTCATCCCTCTCCTTGAGTTAGTCAGCTTCTGAAGCAGGTTCTCTACATAATTCACAAGTGAGGTTTTAAAGAGTTCTAGAGATCTAAATATTGAGCACTTGTTTACACAATCTCCATAAGTCTATGAAAACTATATCTCAATTAGCTTAATTATCATCCAGGATAATTAATAATTGTTTACTAAATCCTAAGTATTTTATGTAATATTACTATCATGTTATGCATTGGAGTGCACATGCTTTAAAAATGAAGTATTTCATACCATGCAAATAAACACTTGTTTGTTATTCCTTAAAGCAGGTGATCTTTTTTTATCACTCTGTAAGATATGAACCTGAAAATTGTATAGCGGCTTTAAACAGTCTAATATTTAACATTAATGTGACCAGAAGTGACAGTATATAATTCCACCAGGAATTTAAAAGACAAAAACAGGAGACACTTGTTTCTGCAAATGTATATGCCTTCTGTTCCTGAAAATTTTCCAGATCCTATGTTTCATGTCTTCTGCAACGTTAGTCATTTCAATAGTTTTAGCCATTCAATTGGGGGGGGGGGAAGACTGGATTACCAAATAAATACCCTGTTTCCCTGAAAATAAGACCTCCCTGAATAATAAACCCAATCAGGCTTTTGAGCGCATGCGCTAAAATAAGCTCTCCCCCCAAAACAAGCCCTCTCTGAAAACATTGCAACACAGCAGCGACCATGAGGTGACCACACTCGCCGCCTCCTGCACTTCAAAAATAATAAGACCAAGTGCTTATTTCGGGAATAAAAGAAAATAAGACCCTGACTTATTTTCGGGAAAACACGGTAAGATTGGATGCTCAGCAGTTAAAAGGTTTATTCTTTCCCTTGTCAAAATGACTTGCATCAACCATATGTCCTTTTAAAAGTCAGCTTTGCCCAGATACTTTTAAAATTGTATATTCTATATCAGCAGTCCCCAACCTTTCCAGATCTGCAAAGTGGCAGCGTATCAGTAATGTTGACAGCAGTGGCAAGGGAGGCATGGCTTCACAAGCATGCATGCTGCTGACACAACGTGGAGCTTTGCATGCTCGCCCACCACTTGCACAGACAGGTTCCCAATAGGCTGCAAACTGATCCATGGACCAGAGGCTGGGGACCCTATTCTATATAATACCCAATGGAAATACATTGTGTTGAGCACTTATCTCATTGTTCCTAACCTTAGATTTTATTTTATTATTGTCACATCCTGTGCCAAGCACATTAGACTACAAGCATCCTCACATAGTTCTTGATCCACATCTACAGTCTCTGTATTCTTCCATTTCAGGGTTTTTTATTTTGTTTATTTTAAACCACATTAACTAGCTGTCATTATGTCTTCTAATACTTATACTTCAGAAAATAGAATTGTTGTGGTCTCATATTATAGAAATTGGGTGTATTATACTACATTGCCCCCCTTTTCCAAACAGAAAGTCTAGTATTTACCTGGTTGAAATTCAGATTGTTTTATTATGGTGTCAATTCTTTGGTTTTGGCAGCCCTTCTAAAAGTGCCTAGGCACAAAAGGACTACCAAAAGGAATGAATGCAAGTGTTGACACCACCTAACAAGCAGGGATTATATGTTTACAGAAGGAGTAATATGATAGGTCAAGTCTAAGAGGCACTTCTCCAGAGCACTTCGCCACATAATGAGTGACTGACTAGCAAGTGCACTGCTGCCATTCTTTGGCTTCATTTCAGTGCTGATGCCTGCTTCTCTCTCCAAAGCCCCCTTGATCATGTTCAGCTGCTCTGTTCTCATGTGGGGAATAATAGTAGAGTAAAGCTGCTTTTCTGTCTCATTTTTCTTGCTAATTTACACATTCAAGCCATTTTTGTTTGCTATCCTTATTTGCTATTCCCTTTTGTCAAGGCACTGTTCTCTTTTTTGCCTCAGGGCTAGGAACTAATTTGAGCTTCTATAATTACTTCATGTTTTACACCTGTCTGCATATCATGCGCCCCTTGTCTCTGCACTTAAGCTGTATATTTCCTTGCAAATAATAAGGGGAAAAGGCTACTTTTCACAGGAGAAGAATCCTCAAGTTTTTCTCCCCTCCCTCTCCACTTCCAGAAGAAACACAATCAAACTGCTGAGATGTTTTCAGCCATGCAGCTGACCTCTGGGGTTCATGAAGGACGAATGAATGCTGCCTGTTCAGACAGTTTGTGTTAAGACATTGCTGAGGAAAGAGCTCTAAGCATTATGCCTCTTGAATGAAGTAGTGGTTGTAATCATTTTAAAATAATTAAGACACTGAACACACTAGTATCATTCCATGAAGCTGCTGTTCAGCTGCTCTTCTGCTTTAATAATAGCTTATTAAATCTGGGTCAAACACACTCCAAAGACTTCCACAATGAATGAGCTATTCAAAAAGTTATGTTGCTTTTTTTAAAGCAGCTGATTAGATTTTTAACTTAAGTGACAGCTGCAGTTCATTGCTTGCTCTATAGTGTCCTGCAGCCAAAGTAGAAGCCTTTTGTAAATTGTTCTTTGGTTGGCAAAAGCATTCCTAAATAAAGCTGGGTTGCTTTCCTCTCAGAGCCTGCCCCAATCCAATTAGGAGTTTAACAAGGGTCAAATTAAGGAGACTTTGCACTTCATGTTTGCATCATTAGCCATAAGACTGTTTTCTGAGTGTATGACCGTCAAGGGGTGGGCTGGCTGATTAGAGTGGGGGGAGACAGCAAGGCAGAATAGACACAAAGCTGTCATCTACCATGTGGTGCATCTTTTGACTGAATGGAAGCCCAGCAGGCTAGGAACAACACTTCCAGTTGTCTTTGGGGGTTTGTTGTCTTGTAGGTTTCAGCTGGTAGATAGTTGTTTGAAGGCTACAGGTGTGAGTCAGAGCTGATGAAGAAGTGTGTGCTCTGTGCCAACTCATTTCTTTCCTAGTAGCCTATTGTTATTGGACAAATGACTGGGAAGACATGAAGTTAGAAATCTCTTGAGAATTCATTATTTTTGATGAGATGACAACTCTCCAGCTTCATTGTACTCATTGCTCATGCTGTTTCTTGGCATTAATTTTTTTGCACATTAAGAATATCATAAATCCAAACTTTTAAAAATAACACTTGAGAGAAATAGAAGGAGGGAAAGAGACAAGGGCCAGATTGATAGAGACTATGTATTTAATTAGCCAATTTTGTTGAGAGCAGAATGGGGTAATGTAGAAAATCAGAATATCTATTTGATACTTCCATTTGTAACATTGTTGCTTTAAAATAAATATTTATGTTACCTTAGTTATTTGTCTTTCCTAAGAGTCTCTCAATATTTCTAACTGAAATTCTTTTTTAAAAAATTGAAGAAGGGGGAAGCATAGGTAAGACCTTGTTTTACATATAACTTTTAACAACAAAAAAGGCTCCTGCTAATTAGTGTTAAGATGTGTGGCATATTGCCAAAAAACTGTTGTTGTATCTCCTTAGCAATTTTTTTGTGCTTCCACACAGAATAATTGTTTATCTAAAAATAGCACTTTCATTGTTCCTCCCCCACCACAAACCCATTAAAAGGTGCTTTAATATCATGTGAGTTTTTATAGCTTAATCCCTTTTCAAAAAGCTTTTCAGAATAAAAGCTTTGAATGGTCCTCAGTATTAATTTGATGTGACTTCTGTACAATATGATTTGAAATTCTCAGAAGTGTGTGTGTGTTTTGCAGCTTACTCTTTGTACATAAGAGCTGTGTGTAGACAATGCCAGCTAAACGTTGAATAGAATCTAGGTTACAAGCCTTTACTCAAAAGTCTATTTTTGCTGTTCTTTTCCTATTTTTATATAGTTTTCTTGAATCTATAATGAATTAAACATGCACTGATTTATAAATCTATGCATTGCTGTGTGAACTGTTATTTCTTAAGATTTCATACAAACATGAAAAATGTAAAGCAGATTTTTAAAAAATGAGATAATGCTGGATATTTGAATATATTTCATATGTCTTGAAATAATATCCAGTTATTGATATAATTTTATAATGCTTTGAAACTACAAATAATTTTACACTTGTAATTTAATCATTTCCTATCATCCTAGACTTTAAAAAAGTCTTTAGTTTGTCTTTTGCTTTTGGTTAAACAGCATTGGATTGAATTTATCTTTGTGGTTTCTGTAAAATCACCACCCAGCCTCTAATGTGTTTCAACACATTTTGTCTAGTTAATGTGAATAAAGTATTTAATTAGTTTGAATAAATAAAATAATATTTTATAAAGTTCAAAATATAGTTACTGCTCACCAAACATTAATTGTTCCAAATAATGGAATATTTACATTTACACTATATTTGCCATTAAAGTCTCCAATGGATATTTTTATGCTATGATAGTTCTGTAATCTGGAAGGTATAAACATTTGATTAATAATAACAGTTAATGCTAAGAAATTCATTAGAAGAGACTTGTCTTCCTGAACAAAGCATCTCAGATACTAACTACTATTATAGTTATATTTAGAAAATATATTTAGAAATAATATATTTTACAAATACTGCCTGTTTACTATTGAACTGAGCATGGAAAAGATCTGTCAGTCAAATATCATTAATTTAAAAAGATAAATTATAAAAAGGAATGGTTCATAATAATTAAAAATGTACACTTTTATATTCATTATTAGCAGTCCTGATAAAATTTGAAATATACAGGGATTCGTTTATTAATTTAAATGTAAGCATTCATTTTTTACAGGCATTGTGAGAAGCAATGGTAAGCAAAGGAGGGCAAGGAATGAAACATACAAAACAATGTTGCAATGCAAATTCCACCCTTAAATATACATGTGACATGGGAGCACAAGTACGAAATAACGGAGGTTACATTGTTGTCACAATATATGTTTCATCATTTCTAACATCACTGTGGTCAGTAATAGACATATGTGACTAGAAGATGAATGACATTTCATTAAAGTAGAAATGGGTAGACTTTAGGTGCTGTTGAACTTCAACAAGCCACAGGTGACTAGATTTGTAGTTCAGCAAGAATTGTAATGCCGAAAGTTATCCATTCTTGGGAAAATTGAGAATTACCAGTGTTGACAATGTTATATAGATGTTGTATGATACTTATTATTAAATCTATAAATATGAATTTTGAATTTGGCTTATTTATGTTTATATAGGGTGAGATATACCTATACCTATACCTATACCTATACCTATACCTATACCTATACCTATACCTATACCTATACCTATACCTATCTATCTATCTATCTATCTATCTATCTATCTATCTATCTATCTATCTATCTATCTAAAAATATTTTTGGTAGGCATATTTATTTAAATTAATGTTTTTCATGTCCCTCTCATAGCAACGATTCATGCAAAATCAATCGTTAGTTAGTTTGTGTAATATTCTCTTTCTAGTATCCCTAACAATTTTTAAAAGAAATATATGGTTGAAGCTTCATCAGTTTCACTGAAATAACAAATAGTTCCTTAAAATATACAATATGCACAATCAGAATATTGTAAAAGGGATATTCTGCAAAAGAAAATAGGAAGAATTATGCAATTCATAGAATTGCTATTAATATTCTATGCTGCTAATACTTCTCCTTGTATATCTATGTTCAATATACTTTTATAGATAAGTAAATAGATATCAAAATAGATCCTCTAACCTCTTCTGTGGAAAAAGAGAACATTTATTTTATTACTTTGATTCCCCCCCAATTAATATTAGAGTTATCCTACCCATACCCACACCATTTCTAGCATTGGCATTCCTTTTTTAATGCTTTATGTGTGTGGAAAAAGAGACAGAAATAGGAATAATTTAGATCTGGATTGACAGCCTAGAAAACTAAAGCCTTTATTTATGCATGAGCACTAGCAAGGCAAGCTTTGTTGCCCTACCTCACCCTTCCTTGACCTGAAGAACCAAAGTCTGCTCTAGGAATAAAAGCTAAGTTGCAGTCTTGAACCCAGACATTAGTAAGTCCCACTGCAATTAAGTGGAATGTAAGGGTACATCCAGAAAAACATTCTTAACATATTTCATTTCAGTTTACTTTTACTTTTTTGTTTACTTGAAAAAAACACTTCCTATTTATTACCCAACGTTTGTTTCCCTTGTTATTCTGCGCCCTGCATACTTTTGTGTTGTAAATATGAGTTTTGCCAGATTTCAACAGTTTGGTACAATTGTGTCAATAAAGATATCACAAAATAAAGCAGTTAGCTTTTCTCCCTTCTTCCCAGCAGATGAGAGAGAGAGAGAGAGAGAGATGTTGATAAGGGATATATAGTAAAAATGGCTAATAGTCATTGATAAAATTATAAATTTGTATAATAAGAATTGCAGCATTATAGTCTACCCTTAGGCATGGCTTCTACCTGCTCCCTGACAGGAGCTATGAATCCAGGATCCCCAAATTTAGGATCCCCAAATTCAGTGCTAGCTCAATCAGAGAAAATGCAACTCCATCCAGAGTCAAAGATATCACCAGATCCAAAAGGGGCTAAAAATCCACTCCACCTCACCAGGGTTTGAGCTGAAATCAGTTCCTCCCTATACAGACCCTCAGCCTCCAAGGTACTCACAGTCAAAATCTGCAAGAGCATCACTTGTCCAGCTTGGGGTGGAGATATATACTTGGGCATCATCACATATTCATGATACCATACTATTTCCATAAAATGACCTCATCCAGCAGTTTCATATTGTAAGTAAAAAATTCCCATCTCTGCTATTAAAGGAAAATAAATATTTTAAAAGGAATAATGTCAAAATTGCCCTGAATATTCTACTTGCTTTTGCATTATAGCAACCTTAAATAAATGTGTTTCCCTTAACATTAGTAATATAAACTAAAGTAATTTCTGAGTCTGCAATTCCAGAACTTCTATCAATTCTTAAGAACACTTACATCTATTACAAAAGGTGCAGCTAGGATAGTCAAACTCTGGAGAAATATGCCTCCAATTTTCATTTTGTCCTAATATTTTGGTTATTAGAATAGAAAATTCATCAGAAAGCACTTAGAGAGTGTAGAGGAAATAAACAGGAAAGCCAGAATTATAATTTAATTCAACTGGACACAAGGAATGCCCATTTATCTTCTTATATGCTATTTCTTATGTCTCCTACTTATTTCCCATGGCTCAGATTTCTGACTAATATTACTAACTTCAGTAATATCACTTGCAAAGTGTCTCCCAGTTATATTAAATATAATAAAAACAAAATATAAATAAATAAACATTAAGAATGCTTTATAGAATAAAAAGGATGGAGTATGTATATTATACTTTTTTTAAAAAGTCACTGAAAGCAGATGCTTGTTGTGTTTTTCCTGGAAATCACTACAGAAAGAGATGGTTTGACTTCTTTGGGCACTGATAAATGACCATCATTTATTTTGAATAATTATCCAGACATAAGTTCCATTGTGTAATTTTGTATAATTAGCCAAATATGAATCCCATTGTTTTCCATAATTCATTGATAGCTTGAACATTGAACATTAGAACATAGGCTGCTTTGTGAGACTACTATTTCATCTACTTAAATATTGTCTGTTAAAACAAGTAAAATTCTCCTAGGCCTGAGGCAAAAATTTTACATTGCTTGCTACTTGTTCTATATTCAGAGTGGGTAATTTATTTTGGCCTAGGAGGTGAAGAAATTATATAGAGGTAGTAAATTGGGATATAGCCATAAGTAGGCAAGGATAGAAACTAAGTGGGTCACCTCATTGGGCCTTGAAAACTCAACATCCCAACTTTTTTGGCCTTTAGAAAAGTTATTAAGACCTGGCTATTTCTGAAATGGTTTGGGACTGGTAAAAAGGAGTTTCTACCTTGCAATAGCTGATTGACAGTCATTGAGTTTATCATTCCTTGGTGCAATATTGTTGCTATTTTTATTCTATTCTTTGTTCTATTTGATAAGCAGTTGACATTTCTGTTTAGATCAAGCTGCATATCAATTGTAATAAATAAATACTGCAAATACATCCTTCTATTTACATGGTGCAATATGACCCATCAGTATTTTTCGTTGAGAATCACAGCAGGAAAGGTGAAAGGAAAGGTTAGCCCCTCCCCAACAATATGTCTCCCTAAAATATATATACACACAGACAATAAAGTATTAGAATGCCACTGGAAGCTATTTCTAAAAATTCACAAATAGGACAGCTACTTCTCTTTGATCAGTGTTTTTCTCATTGTGGAAGAGAGGCAAACCTGGGAATAAGAGCGAGCTTCTAACCTATACATCCTTTATGTCTGTTTTAATTGAAGGTGCCAGGAATCTAGAATGCTGGGGAAGGGAAATACATATTCTATAACTAAGATACACACTTCTCCAAAATGAATCTTTTTGATAAACCATTTTTTAAATCCTGGATTTCAGCATTTCTCATGTGATTTGCCTTTTAGCTATATAGTTTGATGTGACTGCTTTCTAACTTGTCAAATTTTGAGTATTTTAAACAGTAGGGATAGAATGTTGAATAAGGCAATTGTGAATTTCTCCTTTGGTCGTGGAATGGTTTTTAATTTTGAATAAGTGGGCAATGAAAAATAAAAAAAACTGTACATTGAATGTCCGTAGCAAAAAGTTAAGGTTGCAAGGTTTTCAACAGAAATCAACAGAAATACCCTTAATTACTCTAAATTTTTAGATATAGTTATTGTTTTTGGAATACATGAATTCTGTATCATAGACTGATATCAATTATCTGACTCATTACAGGTAGTCCTCGACTTACAACAGTTCATTTAGTGACCATTCAAAGTTACAATGGCATGTGATCAAAATTCAAATGCTTGGTAATTGGTTCATACTTATGACCGTTGCAGTGTACCAGGGTCATGTGATCGCCTTTTGTGACCTTCGGACAAGCAAAATCAAGGGGGAAGCCACTTTCAGGTTACTAATTTATCAATTGCAGTGATTCACTTAACTGTGGCAAGAAATGTCATAAAAAGGGGCAAAACTCATTTAACAAATTCTCACACAACATACATTTTGGGCTCAATTATGGTCGTAAGGCAAGGATTACCTATATTAGCAGGGCCCATCCCATATGTATGTTGCTACTGAATTTTCTTCTTTAGCCCTGCAAAGATATTTTCTTTAATTTTCAAAGATAGAAAAAGGGGAAGCATTTTTCTTTCTTTTGTATCACTTAAAAATATGGAATGCAAAGATAATTTTATTTCCCATTTTTCCTTCTAATCAGTATGATTAATGTGCCTGGGATAGTATAAATAGTTGATTACATGTTTTTATGAACCATTTATTAAACAGACTAATAAATGCACATAAGCAGAACAATTAATATCAAAAACAGTATTTATTTATTGTACAATTTTTCCCCTGTAGAACTAAATATTACACAACCTTGAATAGTCCTTAAAGGCAGTTACACTATATATTTTAAAACTGTTTAAAGAGTATTTATATTAAAATGCATTTATAGTAATATAGTATTTGATGTATGCTTATATGGAAAGGAAAACTACAAAAAAGTGAAAACTCTCTTTAGCAAAAGAAGAAAAGAAGAGGAAATGATGTCAGACTTTCAAGACTGTTGTTTTAGCCTATATCACAAAGTGCCATTCTAATATTTATTATGGCGGGGTGTTTTTTTTATTTGGCCTACTTTGAAGGACTGACAACATGAACATTCTTAGTGCTTATGCTGTTTTTCCCCCCATTTAAATTAAATTTCAACAAAGGATAAAATACAAATAAAGCACACAAAAAAAAAGAGGTCAGAGAAAAGAGAAGTTAAAAAAAGCAAAATCAGGGATGCAAAAAGAAAGAAAAAGAAAAAAAGATAAAGGGAGAAGAAAGAATAAACTCCAACTTTCTTCAGTATGTATGCAGCTATAAAATTCATTCATCTCTTGTTTAAAATCAACAATAATATATAATATTTCTGTATAAACAGTTCTGATATTCAAATCCAAAAATTAAATATTCATTTCTTCCAATTTCTAGCGAGAACTCCAACATATAGCATAGGTTATAGTTTATAGCATATAGTGGTTATAGCTTATATTTTTGTGCTATTTAGTATATTACAAAATTTTCAATAGTCCACAAAAGCCAAGAAAAATCAAAACCAGAAGTAATACGTTAAACAAGAACAATAAGAAATTTTTATAATTAAAAAGGCCATTTCTTCGTTAAATAATATACCTAGGTAGCAGATTCATAATGTGTTTTATGATTACTGTGTAAATGAAAAGTATAGCTCAAGACTAATCGCCCAGATACTGGCCTCTAGTTATTTTCTATGTTCAAAATACTTCTGTGTTTGTTTAACTGGAAACAAAATTTCAGAAAGGAGTTTCTTCCTGCTTCTGGACCGTGTTTATCAAGCCTATGGAAAACAGATTTTAATTCTACATCAAAGAATCCCTTGAGGTGGAAAGTTAGGGGAGGATACATGAGTATGTAGCAGACAAAATGTCACTTGCATTTTGCTGCTCAGTAGCTTGATATAGTCATTTGCTGATGTGAAATGACGAGGGCTTAGAAAGCAAGGTTTTGTTTTTTATCTGTCTGTAGACCTAGTGGGGCCTTGCAGAACCCAGTCAGCAGGTCATTAACTTTGTAGAAAACAGCTTGCATTAATATGCTCTAATCCAGTATAATTAGTCAAATTACTGCATGCCGACCAGCTTGTCATGTGCTGTCAGATTTGGCATGCATGCTGGATAGTCGTGGTCCCTCTGGAATGCCACCCTGGACCTCAGCAAACTGCTTGCTTATGGTATGGAGAAACTGGTAGTAGCTGTATGTTCAGGAAAGGAAGGCATACGAGGAAAAAAAGGTGTGGAGTATATCTCTCCTGCTTATTTTAGAGAGAGAAACTGAATGTACAATTACGTCTCCTTAACTGTAACAAGAAATTTAGGTACAGGAGATACAAGCTAGTTGTTCTTTATCACTACCCCATATCTAATAGAATTAGCAATCTGTTATAAGAGATTAGCATTCATAAAAAGATTTTCCATAAATAATTACAAGAGGATCATCCATGAATTATCTACCATGCTATGACACAGATTATCAAATAACCAATATCTGTGTGAAACAAACACACACACACACACACACACACACACACACACATTTAGGCAATACTTTTTTTCCACTAGGGGAGGAGGTTATTAAACTGTAAAAGGGCCATATTAGCATAAATTCGCAAGAGCTCTTGTTCTGGCGGCATGATAAAAACCTGTGTTACCTTTGCATTAACACTGAATTGCTTGTTGTGCTTTTGGCAATGACAGATAAGTCAGTGTAATTCCCCATCGCGACGGAAATGATGCTCCAGATTCCAAACGCATCCTCAAGATGTCACTGACAATAATCTTCAAAGAACGGCCAGTGAAAGTGGGCTGTATGTTTGTAGGATGATATACTGCAAATGACAGGAAGAATTATGTGAGTGAAGACGAATCTGTAACATATTATTAAGCAATTTCACGAGAATAACAGGGATAAAAGGATAATGGATGAGGGTGTCATTATTACCTTCATGTAGAGGGAAAGCAAAAGCAAAGGTAGAAAGACAAGATTAATTGAGGAAGGGTGAAGCATTCATTGCTCATCAGCTCTTTTGTACTCTCTGTTCTTGAAATTTCAGACAAAAAAAAATTGCCCAGAGCTGGATTTTAATGCATCTGGCAAAAGGGAGCATAAAACTGACAGGGCAGTTTTTAGACACCACTCAGTTTCTTATCAATCCTCTCTCTAGCATCCCCATAAAGCTATTTGTAGATTTGCTCTTTGTTGTAAATAGGCTATTGTATGAAACTCCTCTACTTGTATTTTGCAAAAGATGGAAAAATGTGCTTTTGCTAGATTGTTGTAAACGTTGTTCCAAAGTCCATGAGAGTCACTGCTTAGTGAGCAGCTCCTGAATTAAATAAACATTAGTTTTAGAATAGCGTTGCTAATCATATTTGAAAAAAATTGAAGAACAATACTATTTATCTATTTTCAGGTTAATAACGATGATATGCAATAGCCACTTGAGGAATTACAAGTAATATAGGTTTAAACATAGGCATCAACTGTACTCAACAAAGTAGAAGGTCACAGATTCAACTCCTTCCATTTCTGGGAAGAATCGAAAAGAACTGTCTCCAAATTTGTAGAATGGCTACTAAATAATATAGAGTTGTTGAGAGGCAGGTGGCATATATGATGATCATAATGGTGATCGATCACACAGTCAGCAGAGGTTCCCTTCCCAAGGACTTGGAAAAAGTAGATGTTGTTGTTTAATAATTATCTGTTCACAATAATGTGAAGTCACAACTGCCAGTTCTTTGGCTGGTGTTGGTCTTCGTATGCATTACATTCTTCCGAAGAATTCAGAATATTGTAGTGTATCAATGTAACATTTGTGCAGATCTAAACAGTGTGACTTTTTGCCATTGAGTGAAATTTTATCAAGGCAAAAAATTTTAAGTGTCATCCAATGTTTGGGGGTATGGCATCCAGTATGCTGATAATAGCTGGTAGCACCATGGACAATTTATGCCATAATCTTTCAACTTTGATTTTCAGATCTTGAAAATTTGTGATCCTCAATTTTTTGTCTTCTATTATGCTATCCCTAGTGTTTCCACCACAATTATTAAAAAAAGCCAGTCCGAACCAGTAGGAACCCACCACTGGTGTGTTATGAGTCAAGACTTATCAGTATATATTTGGAAATTCTAAAATATTTTAATGTTCTCATTTTGACTACTTTTTAAATTTTTGTTCCAACCAATTTTTACATTATTAGTACATGATAATTTTTTAGATCTTCCAGTTAATAATTTTGGTGACTATGTTATGTCATTTATAATCAATTTGTGCAACCTTCACAAATTGTACAAATTTGTGAAGATTGTTGATAATCTGTTGTTTATTTTGCTTCTTTGCACAATCTGCACTTTGAATCATTTGGTGATTTTTCAGTTCTGACCTTGATTAGCAGCTCTTCCAAAACCAATCAAGACTTCAGGATTGTTGTTTTTTAATGCTCCAGTTGTAAGCCATTACCAGTTTTTATCTTTATCTACTTTCACCTTAATCTTTTGTAGAAATTGATGTATTCCTTGCCAGCATTTTGTTTGTGTTTTTAGTATATTATTTCAATATTCACTATTTGTTCTGATTTTGACTTGCATCAATGCTTGTTCTTGGCTGCCTGTTATACAATCAGCCAATGCACACATTTTTCTTTGATTGTTCATTTGACCTGAAGTAAACCTCTGTCTTCATTTCTGCAGGACAGGTTTAATCTATCAATTTCACTATGAGGATGTAATGCATAGTAAATAGTCATCACTTTTCTTTTTTTCCGGTCTAAACTATCCAGTTAAACTTGTGTCCAGTTTATAATTCCAGCTATGTGTCATATCACAGATATGGCCCAAGTATTGATAGCTTTGGTGATATTTCCAACATTTTTGTTTTCAGCAGTGTTCTGACACTTTGGATATATTTTTTACTAATCACGTTTTTAATTTACTATGCTTGATGTTATCCAACTTTAAATTTCTCAGATACTTGTAGACTTCATCCTGGTGGCTCTTGATGTCATTCAGCATTTAATTTACTGAAATTTACTGAAATTCATACTTTCCTTTCTTTTCTTTTCCTTTCCTTCTTTCATTTCCTTTCTTTATTTTTTTTCTGTCCTTCCTTCCTTCCTCTCCCCCCCCCCTCCTCTCTTTCTTTCTTTCTTTCTCTACACTGTCTACCTGACCTAAATGACTGGCTAGTTTACAACAGCTACTGAAGCACATTTCTCTAGGCCAGATTCTATTTCTGTGCCTGTGCTAAAAATTTTCGCAATGTTTGTCAATACTTGGATTTCAGTTTCTGATTTTCCATAAAGCTTAATAGTATGCTGTACATAATAAAGATTATTATATTACAATTAATAAAGCTTATTATTCCATAAAGTTTGTTATTGTTGTTCATTGCATAGTCAGTCAGGTATTTAGACTGGATTTGATGTTTTTATCAACCTATTGAGTCCTTCCCAAGGACTTGGAATAGGCGGGTATTGTTTGATGGTGTTAAAGGTATCATTGTAGGATATAAGCTATTCCTCATAAAAATGCGTTTTGGAATTGACTGATGATTTTGTCAATACCAATAGTATTTCAGTGGTGCTCCAGATATTTTGGGATTGCGTCCAAGGAGCCTACTACTATTGGTATTATCTGGGCTTTGTTTTGCCGCCATCACTCTACTTCTATTGCAGGTCTTTATATTTTTTATTTTCTCTAGTTGTTTCTTTTAAAATTTGCTATCTCAAGGTACTGCCATATCCACTATCCATACTTTTTTTGTCTGTTTTTTATTTTTATTAAATTTATACCCCACTCTTCTCCTTGTTAGGACCCAGGGCGGCGCACAGGCATCTAAAAACACAGAAATACAATAAATATCAATTAAAATGCAATTAAATTCATTAACCCGTGCTAAAAACCCAATATTAAAAACCCTACCAAATTACAAATTTCCTTAAAACGTCAGAAACGGGGGGCTATCCTAGGCCGGCTTGTTGGAATAAATACGTCTTAAGACGTTGGCGGAAGAGGCGGAGGTCCAAGATTGTGCGAAGGTCGGGGGGTAGGTCGTTCCAGAGGGCCGGGCCCGCCACAGAAAAGGCCCTTCCTCTGGGTGTCGCCAACCGGCATTGCCCGGCCGACAGCACCCGAAGAAGACCCTCTCTGTGGGAGCGGATCGGACGAAGGGAGGTATGGGGCAGGAGGCGGTCTCGTATATAGCTAGGCCCCGAGCCATGGAGCGATTTAAAGATGGTCGTCAACACCTTGAAGCGCACTCGAAAGGCCACAGCCAGCCAGTGCAGCTCGTGCAGGAGAGGTGTTACGTGGGTTTGCCTTGGGGCACCCATAATCACCCGCGCGGCCACATTCTGTACTAACTGTAGCTTTCGAGTGCACCTCAAGGGAAGCCCCATGTAGAGAGCGTTACAGTAATCCAGCCGGGACGTCACAAGTGCTTGAGTGACTGTGCGAAGGGCTCCCCGGTCCAGTAAGGGGCGCAACTGGCGTATCAGGCGTACCTGATAGAACGCCCCCCTGGCCACGGCCGCCACATGGTCCTCCATGGACAGCCGGGAGGACGCCCAAGTTGCGCGCCCTCTCCACGGGGGCCAGTGGTTCGCCCCCAATGGCCAGAGTTGGACTTATCTGGCTGAACCGGGGTGCCGGAAACCACAGCCACTCGGTCTTGGACGGGTTGAGCTTGAGTTTGTTACTACCCATCCAGATCCGTACGGCCTCCAGACACCGGGACAGCACCTCGACGGCATCGTTGGGGTGGTTTGGGGTGGATATGTACAACTGAGTGTCATCAGCGTACAGATGGTATCCCACCCCAAAACCACGGATGATCTCGCCCAGCGGCTTCATGTAGGTGTTGAACAGGAGTGGCGAGAGGACCGACCCCTGAGGAACCCCACATGTGAGGGGCCTCGGGGCCGACCTCTGCTCTCCTGCCAACACCCATTGCGACCGACCAGAGAGGTAGGACGTGAACCACCGTAGAACGGTGCCTCTCAGCCCCAACCCACCCAATCGGTGCAATAAGATACCATGGTCGATGGTATCGAAAGCCGCTGAGAGATCTAATAGGACAAGGATAGAGGAACAACCTCTATCCCTTGCCCTCCAGAGATCATCCACCAACGCGACCAATGCCGTCTCAGTGCTGTGCCCGGGCCGGAAGCCGGACTGGCGCGGGTCTAGATAATCAACTTCCTCCAGGTGATGGGGAAACTGTTGAGCCACCACACTCTCGACAACCTTCACTAAAAAGTGAAGGTTGGAGACGGGACGATAGTTCTCTAACAGAGCCGGGTCCAGGGATGGCTTCTTGAGGAGGGGCCTCACCACCGCCTCTTTCAAGACGGTGGGCAAATACCCCTCACTCAGAGATGAATTCACAATGCCCTGGAGCCAGCCTCGTGTCACCTCCCAGGATGCCAGTACAAGCCAGGAGGGGCACGGGTCCAATAAACATGTGGTGGCTCTAAGGTTCCTCCGCAACCTGTCCATATCCTCGGTAGTAACAAAGTCAAACTCCTCCCAAGGAGGAGGATCTATATCTATAATTGTTATATTGTCTGGAACGTTACATGGCTACTGTGTGTCCAAATTCTAAAGTTGCAGAGCACTTTAGCTTTTTCATTTTCTATTAATTTGTCTATTGGTTCAAGGATCTAATATATGAAAACAAACATCTAGATTCCAACATGAAAGAAATAAAAAATTAACTATTATTAGAAAATATAAAGCTAAGTATTTACTAGTATTGTTTAACCCTAGAGTTTAACTTGGCAATGATCTTAAAATCCAATTTAGAGGATTTTATTTTCAGTGAACTACAACTTAACTCAAGGTTCCTTGAAATAAAACAGTTATATAAGTCATTCCAAGGTCCATTATCAGAGATTTCATAGTCAATTGCCACCAGATGATTATTTTGAGGAAAGTCTTTTTTTCCTTTAAAAAGATAAATGCTAAATTTTCAATAAATTTTAGAGAGGAAAAAAAAGAATGTTCTGAAACGTGTCAATCTCCTATATCCTGTATTACTTTGATGCAGGAACAAAGACTCTATAAATCTAATGGCTAAAAGGTACTAATGTGGGACTGAAATATTTAACATTTTATATTGCACATGGAGAAGTTGAAGCCTTCTGTTGATTTATCTGGGATTAAGCATTGTTGTGAATTCATCAGGGATTACTGTTAAGAATACTCTATAAGATTGGACTGCTAGTTGTACAGATTATGGATTGTTGTATAGATTGTTGTCACATGGCTGAAAAGGGTTTTTTATTAGAAAGACATAAAAATAAAGTTACATCTTCAAAATGAGATTTATATTGTTGCAAGGAACATAGGTTACTGATATGCTTCCAAATTCTAATGAAATATTTTTATTGTATAATAATTGCTAAATAAAATGAGAGTATTTTTTGCAACAGATTATTAAGTAGAGATTAATGCTAAATTTGTGCAGTAGAAACCTGATTGCTTCTATAATGGGGAAAAGTTAATATTTTAAACCAAGGCTAAAGGTTGACAGGAGATAAATTGAATTTGTTTGCAAAAAGAAATTTGTTTCTTTAAGTGAAAATTGAGGTCAGCAGGTCAGAGCTTTCTTTGCTTCTAGATGAATGAAATGAATTGAATAATGCCACTGTTAGATAGCAATATGTAAGCTAACGACAAAACAGTACATTAGAAGTTTGGACATGATAGATCAATGATATTATGATACTTTATGCTGGTTATTCTATGCACATCATTCAATTTTGAAAAATAATACATAAAATAAATACAAATTATTGTACTATTTTTAAAAATTCCTTTTACTCCTTATTGTTTCCATTTTGTTTTACACAACTGAGTTGTATTATTAATTGGAGGTGAAAGAACACTAACAGCTATTTTCATAGTATACTATAGTCTTTATTGTCATTGTACAAAATAAATACAATGAAAGTGGTTATTCAAAATTCAGATAGGGAAGACCATACAATCCCTGCAATCCATGAGGAAGATGAATATAGAACAAACAAGTAAAAACTAGAGTCCAAGAATCAGTAAAGCTAAAGCATTTCTTAAACTTATTGGTTTTAGTGTGTGTTTCATTCTGTGTTCGACTATGATCCATGACAGAACCAGTATTGTCCTAAATGAGCACAGTGATATTGGTAGAGAACTTCTAAAATAGTGGAAAAAAGCTTTCTAAATTTGTTAGTGGCCCACAACATCTCATATATACCGTCTGTGTCAAATATATTTGCGCTGCATTTACAAAGCACTCCTATAAATCTTACATCCTGCTATCAATTTCCCATTGACCTTAGTTTCAACAAAGCAGCCTTATCATGTACCTTCAGGTCACTATGGCATTATTTTTACAAAATTCCTCTTTCCATTACCCAACTTGATTACTGCTGTTATTTTTCAGGGGTTGGCTGAGCAGAAATTACTTGAGAGAGCTTCACTGTAGTCATATGCCCGGACAATTCTTGTTGAAATGCATTCCCACATGTCATTTTAGATTATGATATGTACATATTTACCAATAAAGATGTTATTTCTACAGAGTAGCAATGTTGCATATTCACCAACCAAGAGTCAATTTTTCAATCACATTCATTGATTTTACAACTATTGGTAGAGATCATTAGTAATTTTGGAATAGAAAAAATGTTTCGCATTTATCCAGAAGGTTACTAAAATGGCTTATGTTTTGTGCCTCAAGATATTTTGCACTACTTCATTTTTTAAAATCTATTCTTAATTCTCACTTTTAAATTAAATTTACATAGAACACACGGGTATGTATATGATAAAAGGAGGATGTTCCCTGTAAAAATATGTTATCTTTAATGAGATGCAGCAATAATAATTTTTCTGCTGTAAACTAATATCAGAACATTTTTTTTTCAAATTGCTTCTTTGCTTGTTTATAGCTTTGAATCTCAGAAATGGAAATTTCAAATTGTGTGAATGGAATTTTCTAAATTAGCTGTAAACCATTTGTCAGCAGCAAAAATTTCATCATACTTTGTTAAGATTTTATGATTATTTCAATTGCTGAATACCTTAAGTTTTGAATTTTGAGTTTTATTGGTTTTTTTATACCGCCCTACTCCCGAAGGACTCAGGGCTGTATACAGCCAGAATAAAAACAAATATATAAAAGTTTTAAAAAAGCTTTTAAAAGACATATTAAACTTTGGCCGAAACATGGAAAAAAACCCAAACTAAGCCTGATTAAAATTAATAAAAATTGGACTTTAAAAATCATGTTTTATGCCAGCCCGGCTTGTTGGAAGAAAAAGGTTTTGAGACCACGGCAGAAGGTGCGTAAGTCAGGGATAGTTCTTAATTATGGGGGCAATTCGTTCCAGAGGACAGATGCTCCCACAGAGAAGGCTCTCCCCCTGGTTGTCACCAGTCGACATTGTCTAGCTGAGATGTAGGATTAAGATGTAGGATTAAGAGTGATCTGGAGTATTTTATCCTTATAACCAGAATCTATTAATGCTTATTTAAATATCATCTAATCTTTCTTACTGATGGAAATTCTAGTAGATAAGCAACATGATTCCATATTCTGTCAGCCAAATAACATCTTTCCAGCCTAGATGTTTTGCCTCTGCCTACCTTTAGTTCTTGATCCAAGGAATTGGTATTTAGAGGTAAGAATTTTGGTAAGAAAAAAAAAACATTCCAAATTGACAATGAACAGGCAATTTGGTACCCTTCCATATGTTTTGAATAAATCCATGCACATTCCTTATATATTTGAAAATATCTGGATAGTTGTAAATTACCTATTCAATGTAAAAAGCCTTACTAAAGTCTAAATATATGATATTTCATTATCAATACAATTTTTGTTGTATCCTAAATGCCCTAATAACAAAAGAAAAAAACAATCCCAACCTAGCAATTATTTTCTGCAAATGTATCTTTGCTTTGTTTCCTTAAAGTAAAAGCATAAACATTGGACATTATTAAGAATTTTTCTAGTCATTTGACTGGTCTAAGTCTTGTAACTAGAGGTCACAGGAATTCAAATCCAAAAATATAACTTTATGCTTTTTCAACAGTCATTGAAATTATTATAAATCAATATTATATAATTACTGCCACCAAATTTCTGAGCATTTATGATAAAAAATATCAATCCTGTGAAAAGTAAACTATGATAATTGCATACAAAGTTTTTAATTATGTAAATGGGAAAAAAACCCTACATGTATTTAATTTCATTAAAATGACTAGGACTTACATGTTTGGCTCAGAACAAAAATGCAATATCTGTCTTCTACCGTACATTTCTCAGAGGAAATTACTGAGAGTCAGTGTCATATAGGGTATAAAATTAGACTAGGACTTCAGAATCACATGTTGAAATCCAAATTCTCCCCAACTATGGAAGCTCAGTGGATCATTCTAGTTCAGTCACTGCTGCACTCTCCACTCAATTCTATACCACCGGGAATGCCATTATTATTATTTTTTTTTATTAAATTTATACCCCGCCCTTCTCCTTGTTAGGACCCAGGGCGGCGCACAGGCATTACTAAAACCACAAAATACAATAAATATCAATTAAAATATATTAAATTAGTTAACCCGTGCTAAAACCCATGTTAAAAACCTTCCCAAATTATAATTTATTTTTAAAAAGTCAGAAACGGGGGGCTATCCTTGGCTGGCTTGCTGAAATAAATACGTCTTAAGACGTTGGCGGAAGAGGCGGAGGTCCGAGATAGTGCGAAGGTCGGGGGGTAGGTCGTTCCAGAGGCCCGGGCCCGCCACAGAGAAGGCCCTTCCCCTGGGTGTCGCCAACCGGCATTGCCCTGCCGACGGCACCCGGAGAAGGCCCTCTCTGTGGGAGCGGATCGGACGAAGGGATGTATGGGGCAGGAGGCGGTCTCGTATATAGCTAGGCCCCGACCCATGGAGCGATTTAAAGATGGTTGTCAACACCTTGAAGCGCCATGTATGCCTCTTGAGCTATTGGATGAAAGGCAAAATATAAATATAGTAAACAAATAAATACAGTTGAACCCTTTTTGAACATACATATAGAGAGATTTATCACACTTAGAGAATCCCATATATTGCAATTAATTTTCTCTAAATATATTAGAAGCTAACCTATATTGTCTAAAAGAATAACTGCTTACTAACATTCTGAAATAACTCTATAGTATTAGTCAGGGAGGATTTCTCTTACTTATGCTTCTTTTTCTAGAGCAGGGGTTTCTAACTTTTTGCATCATTCCTTCTTAATCTTAATGTACACACCTCCTTTAAAAATCCAAACAACAAAATGACACGAATAGTAAAAACAATGTAATTTGATTTTGGGACAGGTGGATTTAATGTAAAATGATAACCAAAAGGTTCTTCATATCCCTTGGATTCTGGACCTCTCCTGTGGAGAGACAGTTTCAGAAACCCTGTTCTAGAGGTACCCAAGCTATATATTCAATGTAAGAAAGTATCTATAGTAGTTTGCTGTATTTTAAGATATATGGAAGTTTCAGCAATTCTTTAGCAAATGCATTGTTTCAAAGTTCTTGCATTCTCCAAGAACATCATTAGAGATGGGAAATGATGTTAGCTATTTGTTTTTCTGAAGAACATACCCATTAACATGATTCTTCTTCTGATGAATGAAAACACACTTTAAATTCTGCTAATATTCTCACTTTAATATAGGGTTTCCATATTGGACTGAAAAATTCTACAAAGCCATTATATAGAAACCATAATGCTACCATATAATGAATGTCAAGAGTTTTTGAAGGCCATATATTTCAGCTCAATTGTAATATGAACTATTTAGCTATGTAATGTTCAAATGTTCAAACCCTAACTATTTCACTTGTGGAAAGGAATAGACATTTTAAAATTTTGACTATTATAGCAGTGCATACTGAGGGGAAAAATATCTGAATATTTAATTAGCATTACTGCTCAAGATGTGATGATGTCTTCTTTGGGGCGGGGGGGGAAACATACATAACAATAGCATAGCCTAATCCTCTCCTCCCATTAGCACGGGCCTTAGCAACATGGGAAAAGAATAAATTCAGTTAGGAATAATAGTGTAGGATTGTGTTAAATATTTCCTCAAGGATCAGTTCTCCATTCCTTTTCCTCATATCATGTTGGGGGGGAACTGGGAAACCCAATCACTTATTGCCTCTGTTTGGTCTCCACAAACTTGTTTAAAGCTAGATGCCTAAATCATGTACATGTTTACACAAAGCTGAAGTTAGACATTATAGTGAATCTGCCTCAGTATTTGATAGGGCAGGATCAGAAATATTGAAACATAATTCCTGAATTACATTGGAGCATTTGTAAGGACTGTTTCATGCTTGTGCATTTGTGGGTTGCCATTTTTTTTACTACTGGTTCAGGTGTGCCGCATGCACATGACGTTTCTGCGCATGCGCAGAAGCATCCAGGTGAGTACGCGGAGCCTCTTGCCACTGCTACTACATCCGGGCAATGACAGATAAGTCACTGATCCGGGCCGAACCAGCAGCAACCCACCTCTGTGCTTGTATGTAGTATAATTATCATCATAAAACATTGGCAGTGTAGTTTGGGTTGTATTTTGTACCAAATAGTGAATACAGATTCAAGTTCACTTTACATCTTGGTGATTTCATTTTTTTTTTTTTTTTTTTGGATTTGTATCCCGCCCTATCTCCCCGGAGGGACTCAGGGCGGCGCACAGGCAGATATTAAAACAATACAAACAATACAAAATACAATATAGTTACAGTAAAAATATATTAAATTTAAACCTTGTGCTAAAAACATCTTAAAAACATCTAAAAACCCTTAATAAAATCCCCACAATTTATTAATAAAGTCTAAGCCAGGCGGGCCAGATGAAAAAAGTGAGTTTTAAGCTCCCGACGAAAGAGGCGCAGGTCTGTGATGGTGCGAATGTTGGGGGGTAGGTCGTTCCAGAGAGCCGGACTCGCCACAGAGAAGGCCCTTCCCCTGGGGGTTGCCAGCCGGCATTGGCCAGCAGACGGCACCCTGAGGAGGCCCTCCCTGTGCGAGCGGACAGGACAGAGGGAGGTGTGTGGTAGGAGGCGGTCTTGCAAATACCCAGGTCCCATGCCATGGAGTGCTTTAAAGATGGTTATCAATACCTTGAAGCGCACCCGGAAGGCCACAGGCAGCCAGTGCAGCTTGCGGAGGAGAGGTGTTATATGGGAGTATCGAGAGACTCCCAAGATCCCCCGCGCGGCTGCATTCTGTACTAGCTGGAGCCTCTGGGTGCGCCCCAAGGGGAGCCCCATGTAGAGAGCATTACAATAGTCTTGGCGGGTTGTCACGAGGGCTTGAGTGACTGTGTGAAGGGAGTCCCGATCTAGAAAGGGGCGCAACTGGCGTATCAAGTGGACCTGATAAAAAGCCCCCCTGGCCACGGCCGTCACATGGTCATCCAGGGATAGCCGTGAGTCCAGGAGGACACCCAAGTTGCAAGCCCTTTCCGCGGGAGCTAATGACTCGCCCCCGATAGCCAGCGATGGAGCCAGCTGGCTATATCGGGATGCCGGAAACCACAGCCACTCGGTCTTGGACAGGTTGAGTCGGAGCCCATACCTCCCCATCCAGACCCACACGGCCTCCAAACACTGGGACATCACATCAACGGCATCGTTGGGGTGGTTAGGGGTAGATATGTGCAGCTGGGTGTCATCAGCGTACTGATGGTACTTTACCCCAAAACCACAGATGATCTCGCCCAGGGGCTTCATATAGGTGTTGAACAGGAGAGGCGAGAGAACCGACCCCTGAGGCACCCCACAACTGTGGGGCCTCGGTGCCGATCTCTGCCCCTTTGCCAACACAAGTTGCGACCGGTCGGAGAGATAGGAGGAGAACCACTGCAAAACGGTGCCTCCCACTCCTAACTCCCCCAGTCGGTGCAACAGGATACCATGGTCGATGGTATCGAAAGCCACTGACAGGTGTAATAGGACTAGGATAGAGGAATGACCTCTATCCTGCGCCTGCCAGAGATCATCAACCAACGCGACCAATGCCGTCTCCGTGCTGTGTCCAGGTCGGAAGCCGGAAGCCACATCCATGAGGTTTATGGGAGTATTTTGTCATTGCCTTCCTCCCATTTAGCCTGTAGCCCTAGTGTAGTATTTCTTGATATTGTCAAGTATCATTCAACTACTAATCAGCTGCAACCATGCTTAGTTTTTGAGGGGATTCGACTAGTGTTCATACATCAAGAATTTACAGTTTGCTACTACAATTTGGGTATGTAATTCTGCAAATTTTTCTTTTTGTTCTAAATTAAACTATTCATTGTCCTTAAGCCATCTTTCTGGAAATATACTAGAGGTAGCATATTCTATCATATACTGTTTGTAGCCTTAATGCAAGTAAAAGCAAGAGGAAATAAAATACTTTGTGAATACATAATGCAATTTAATAATTACAATTTATTTTCTATTACACTGGATTTTAATGACATTTTCATTGATTGTCAATAAATTAATTTCCACTTATTACTATTTTTTTAGTTACTGTTTTTAAAAAATAGAGCACCTCTAATCTGTAACATTGTCCAAACGTATTGAACTATAAATCTTGTGAACAACAATTTGAGAGTCCGTTGCATGGGGCACAGGATGGCATACAACCCGGCGGGTGGTAGCACCTTGAAGATCTCCCTCACCACCACCATGTTCTTAACTTTTAATTTTTTCATCTTTGTTTTTCATCTAGCTCCTATTTTATTGATGTATTGTATTTTTATATGATTTTTATGCTTTTATCTGTAAAGCATCCAGAATTTCCCTGAGAATGAGCTAGGCGGTATCTAAATTTGATGAATAAATTAAGTGATTAAAGTTCAAGTTAAAATAAAATAAAGACCAAGAAACAGATTGTTAAAAAGCTGTTTATTATTATTTTTTTTATTATTATTATTATTATTATTGTCAACCTTTATTATTATCTTAGAAAAATCTACAGTTGTCTTAACTGAAAATTTGATTAATCTGGAATAGTGTGGAATATATTTAGCTATGCTTCCTTTTAACATTTCTCACCAGAGAACAATTTGTAATTAAATGGCATAGCATTGTTTCAGCTCCTGACACTATTTCTTTTTTTTGTTGAGCCCATCTTTTCAGGTTGAAAGCATAGAAAGTTATTTTCTGGTAGTGTGATTAGATTGGGGTTGAACTCTCCAGCTGGCAGGCCTGTCTATGACTGGCGGCGGACTGTCCCCAGTGCTTGTCATTTCCTGACATGCCTGACAGGATGGGGACAGCAGCCCCAGACAGGTTCATTAGATGGTGTTTTCTACAGCTGGGCTTAAAATAAAATAAATAAATAAAGCTGCTGGGGCCTTTCTTGTTGGTTTAAACCTAGTTCTTGTTTTGACAAATTTTGATCTGTGCAGTTTTTAGAATTTGTGACACATTTTTGTTTCCTTCGCCTTTGGCCTGCACTTTGTGCTGTTTGCCTTGTTGCTGTTTCAAAAACCTAACATAACTTCCCCCATGAGAGGCATGGAACATGCTTATCAGAGCCATAAAGAAAAATAAAGTCATACAGTAAACTAAGAATAACTGTTCATTTCCATGGTGATCAGCGTAATGACAAGGGAAGGAAAGCCTTGAGTTCTCAATAAGCCAATTTTTTTTTTTAAGTTGACATTTCTTTATGGTTCAAAAACATACCATTTATCAGAAAATATGGTATGATTACCAGAACGCTGCACTGACAAATGTCTTGCTTTATGGTGTTGCCAAAAGTTTTAACTGACTTCATAATGGTAGTTTACTTTTTTGGAAAAAGACAGATTTTTTTTTTAATTGTAAGGTTTGAGACAGTACAAAATTAGTCAAAAGCATGCATTTACTATTCAGAAATAATCATTCATTTGGCATAGTTTAATGTCTATAATTTCTTATTAAGATGTATTAGCCTGCTGTGTTCCATTGATTATTATTGCATGTCGTCAGCATTGTCTTATTTGAATAAAATACTAATTGAACTGAGTCTAAGGAATGGGCTAATCTCAAATATCACAAAATAAGCTACTGTAAAAGCTTCTTAATTCTCATGCATAGATTATTAATAAAATTATTTAAATGGTCTTGGTATTGTTGTATTGCAATTTCCATACAAGTCTACAAAGACATTTCCATTTTATGCATTCATATCCATGCAAATTTCCCCTCTATTTGTTAAATAATAATCCCTATTGAAATGCTAGATCCAGTAATTATAGAAACCATATTAAGCTGGTAATTAAAAAATAATTATTGACTTTTTAAATTTACTGGTGGCTGATATATTCTAGCCTCTATACTAGCTTTAGCACTGATCCATAAAGAGTGTTTATTAATTCTGAATATTTTACATAGTGTAAAAATGGTCACATGCAAAAAACTTGTCAGGTATTGGTGTCTATCAAGATACAAATGAAATTCCTTGCTAGAATCATTTCCTTTGCTTGTTTCCACCAAGCAGCTTGGCATATTACAGTCTTTTATGCTGGCTGGGTTTAATGGCTTGCGTCTATCTAGTGCAGCTGAAAACCAAGCCCTCCATTCATAGAAATCTAAGCACTTACCTTTCCTTTATATTGTTAGTTACTGCTGCTTTAGTTTGTGGTCTCTATGACAACTGTTTAAATTGGGATGGCCAACTGTCATCTGGAGTATTACGGAAAGAAAAGTGTTAGTGAGCCCGTAGTCCCACAGATAGAGCATTTCAATATAATCCAATTTTAATTGAGCTCCAGAGACTTTGATGTGCTGCAGAAGGTTGGGAGAGAGCTATTCCAGGGAGAAATTAAAGCAGCGCAGCAAGGCTTCACTTCTCCAGACTGTCACCATTTTAAAGAAGCATTAGCATCAAACTTAACCTTCCCCTATGGAACATCTCTTTCAGTCTTTCCTGCTTTTTTTTTTTTTACTACGCCATATGTTACAAAGGCAAAGGTACTTTCATCTTTCTATATACATTTTTACACCCTCTTGATTAGATTTGAAAGGCATGTACTGGACTTGGGAGGCATCAGAGGCTGTCTCTTGGACCTTGCTTTGCAATGCATAGAAAGAAATAAAAGCAGGAAAGGGATTAGTTTACAATTGTCATCTGGCATGTGTTGGATTTTTCTCTGAAAGATTGCTGAAAAAGCAATCCAGCTGGATGTTAGAAAGTTAAAGATTAGATATCAGGATTATTTTTAGCTTGGTTTTAGCATTTCTCATGTGTGTGTGAATCCTACTTTATTTGAAGATGTGTACATCAGATAAGAAACCCCTCTTTAGCCATTTCCACAAAATACTCTTATTTGTCAACAGCAGAAAATACTCACAAGGGAATGAAAATCAGCAATGAAACAGATATTGACTAATCATTGGACAGAAGGGAAAGAAAATTCTTTAACTGATCACAAGTACCAAATAATCTCTGGTGTTATTTCATTGATGGCTGCTCATTGGTTTCAGTAATTTCATAAACTTACAGCAGTGCATGCAAATTTAATTAAAATCAAAAAGCATTTGGGGGGGGGCTTAACTTTCAAAGTTGCTACTGATACATAAAATATAGACATCAAAACATTGAGAACACACAGTTGTCAGAAATCATAAGAAATAAATGAATAAAACAATGGTTAGGACTGATGCTTCCTTTTTATCAGAAGTGAGATACTAATTTTAAGTGGCACTATCAGTCTTAAAGCCATACAATTTAAAAATATATTTATTCATATGTGCAGATCATCCTAGCCCTTGAAAGGCTTAGAGTGGCTACTTGTGATAATATTCTATTATTTGATGATTCCAACTGGAACTACAGTCAAAAGTTGCAGTAGTCCTGTGCTATGTTCTGATTACCCAGTCTAGTTTTCTTAAGGATCTACTTTCCATTCTCCTCCTCCTCATTAGTTGTTTACTTACCATTTTCTATATAATTAAGTATCATTATGTTCTGCTTAAGTGCTATTAGTAATATATTACCAATAATCAAGTCTTGCAAAACCAGCAGGTCATTTATTCTGTGAGCTGTTTTGAAGGATGTAGCTGAGAAAAATGTCTGGGAGATACCATCCATAGATCAAACAGTGACTAAATGTAATTTTCCTCTCTTACCTGTTTCTGGCAGGTAGTATGCAGAAACCAAGTGCTGGACTTTAAAATGATTAAAAGAACTGTTACAGGAAGGATTGGAGACATAGATCTCCAAGGGCGACATCTTTACCAGCTATGCCCTACTATCTATGTTCTCCATGCAAGCACCTGGACATATTGCCATGCCTTACCCAAGCAGATGTTTTCATTTGAATCTCACTGAGAGATTTAGTTTGAAAGAACTAAAACATTTCCTGCAATGTACTTAATTTTTATTTTACCATCTATTTAACAAATAGTATGATCAAAGATGAGTTAATGCTCAAGCAAAGGTGATGTAGAAGCAGGTTATAAAGTGTTATTAGGATATATACTTTCTGCTGCATCTATGCAGCTGGGAAACTACATGAATACTTAACCACACCTTGTTGCTACTCTTTTTGACATAATATAATTATTTGCCCACTTAGTAGACACATAAGTAAAAGTGGTAAAAAGTTAGGATGACAACTAACCTTTCTCTACTGCACCTATCCCTGGGTTACTTGTTTTGCTAATATCCATGCAATAGTTTTAATAATACTAATTACAGAAAAACACAGTCGAGAGATTGAAGGAAGATTGAGAAAGAATCAGAATCAGAAGGAAATATACAGGAAATGGAGAATTTGGATTATCATATGGTTCAGTGAAACCTGGTTGTCACACAATGCCATTTCCTTGGAAAAATGAAATGTTTGTATTACAAGATCACAAAAACAGCAATCAATATCTATCCTTTTTATTGAAAGGTCCTTGCTTATACAGAAGGCCTTCATGGAAAATGGATGTTCAGCGAAATTCGAGCGGTTTTCTCAAGACGTTACCTTCTTCAGAATACGGCCTTGGAAGTATTCATGGCAAACAGAAGTATGTTTATTATATCTTTAATATAAAGCAAGATTTATAGTACCTAGTAAAACTGAAAATGTGCTTCTAGTTTAGGTATTACTATTTTGGGTTATTCACATTTCCTATATGGAAGTAATTTGTGGAAGGTCTTTAAGAATAATTAG
The DNA here is from genome assembly GCA_039707465.1 of Rhabdophis nuchalis. Lineage (NCBI taxonomy): Eukaryota > Metazoa > Chordata > Lepidosauria > Squamata > Natricidae > Rhabdophis > Rhabdophis nuchalis. Next base: position 40,360,416 of record CM077649.1, on the reverse strand, counting down.
TACTGACTTCTGAGTAGGGGTAGAGGCCTAGCAAAGGTGCAATAAGGAGACTATCAAGTGAAGTGCTGTGGGATGTATCATATTTCAGTTATGCAATGCTGTATTAACCAGATAGTACTGTGATGGCGAATCTGTGGCATGCATGCTAGGGGAGGCACGCAGGGCCCTCTCTGCTGGCATGTGTGCCGTCGCCCCAGGTCAGATCTCCACAGTGTTTCTTTCATGAGCTTCTGTTCCCCTGCAAACGATTAAACAACAGCTCACAAAAGAAAAAGATCTTACCTCTTGCCACGTTGCCAGTATTGGAATGCCCACCTCCCACTGGCCAGCTGGTCTTTGGGTCACTACTGTGCATGCACATGTTTGCGCATGCCCATGAATGCATTCACACATGTCCCCAAATGCACATCTGCACATATGCATGCATTCATGCGTTCACACATGCACATCTTGCAGTTTGGGCCCTCAGTGTCTAAAAGGTTGGCTTACTTATATGGTAGCTTTACACATAGCTTATAAATTGTATATTTTAGACAAAAACAATAAGAAGGAATTGGAGAAAGATTTAATTTTTCCTCTAATTTAAGGAAAGCTTTCTTCAACCTTCCATGAATTTTCCTTGTTTTTTCTTTAGCCTGCAGTACTTTGACCCTAAAACTGTTTCACTGATGCAGCCCTACATCAGAAGGATTTGGGATTTTTTTTTTCATTGGATAGTTCCATTATTAATAGGTAACATGTATAGTGTGACTTTTGCTTGCATTAGATTCCTAAAGAACTTTTAAGATAACTATATATGTCTCTGCAGGAAATATGAAAATCCCTTGCCTCTTAATTAGAAAAAAAATGTAATTGGATTATATCTCAAATTATATTCTTAGCTTTTTTGTTTGTTTTTGATTACATATTATGATGACATATAAAACCTTATTTTTGTATATCAGCAATTCTTTAACCCTTTAATTCTCTCTGTACTGCAGCTTCTGTAATGTTTAATTTTCCTGATCAAGCAACAGTGAAAAAAGTTGTATACAGCTTACCTCGTGTTGGAGTTGGTACCAGCTATGGCTTACCGCAAGCAAGGTATTCAGTATTTGATTTTCTTTTTGGAAATATATGAACAGTGCAATTTGATAGCAATACATAAAACTTTAATTAAGTCTGTTATGTAAATTATCTTTATATTATTTTAAAGTGGATTTGATTTCATCCTCAGATAGCTTCCTTTTCACAACTTTTTCACTTTGTTTGTTAAATACAAATTTTTATTTGTTTACAATTATTTATAGATACATACACCCTTAAAGAATCAGAGCAATTTATAATCTAAGCTAACTAATTAAACTGAGGAATGCTAGGGAGGAATGCTTATGATTTTTAGGATCTTAACATCTCTCATAATGCTCTTCCAGCATTATGATATCCAATATATTATAATTATATAATAATTTTCTGTCAGAAAAAATGCTTTGTGATAGAATCTACTGAAAGATTCTCTGAAGGCCACACTTTCATAAGATATGATTTTGTCTCATTAATGTTTTCATTAGGTGAAGATGGCATCCAGAATGGGTTGATCTTGTCTGCTCACTGATTGGACTGAGTCTGTCAAAACTGTTGTTTAGATATGCCTCTATTGCTAGTTGCTCACAGCTTTTCTTTCTCAGTTTCTCAGCAGGACAGACATGTCAGTCCTTCTCTGGTCACCTTTTAAACAATTTGGACTTTAGCATCAAACAATTTTTACCTTGTGAGTAGTAGTATCAGTTGATTCCCTCTCCTAGGTAGAGACACTGGTTTTAGGGTGCCTCAGGGACATAGAGCTTCAGCTCCAGCCCTGAGGGATGGCTGTCAAATAGTTCAAACTATTTGAATTGTAGCTGGTTGCAGAGTCTAGTGCTGTGCTATTGAGATCGTGATTAGACCCATTAGTGCTTTTCTTATCATGATGTTATCTAGTTGGGTAATGAGATGCCTGCAAACAAGCAACTAAATTCAGACAGCATCAATAACTCCACAGTTAAACCTAGAGCTACATATATTCTTTTTTCACTCTTTAATTAATAAAGAGATTGTTCCATGTATACCTTTAAGTTAGTATATTCAGAAAATAGTATTGATCAAAGCTTGACAGATTTAGAAAAATACCACAATTGTGTGTCCTTCTAATATTACCTGAGCATACATGCATCATTTATTTGATTCTGACATAATAATATTTCTATGAATCTATTTAGTTATTCCCTTAGAGAATAGCAAGTTATGCCTAGAAAAAAGTAGATTAATACTATCTTGTGAAGAAAACAACCCTGCTTACCACACAATAGCTATCATTATGATGTAAAAATATTTGTATCATAAATATTTTTGTGAGATAGTTCTTTTGAATAAAATGTAATTTTTTAAAATATATATATAAAGTAATTTGTATTCCACTGATAATGATAGCTTGGTGTACAAAAGTTGATACGGTTTTAAAAAAACATTTTAATAGTTTATACAAAGAGCTGGAAGCCAAACAAGCAGTTACAAATGCTGGACACATCAAAAGAGTAGGGAGTTTATTTATTTATTCAATTTATTCAAACTTGCCTCTTTTAAGCTCTCAGGGACAGGGTAACACAAATATATTCAAAACAAATGCAATCTCCTCTGGAGCTTGAGTCTGTCAAATTATTAAGTTAAAACAAAATGTCCAATTAAAAAGATAAGTCATCTTAGAGGTATCTGTTTATGTCCTTTTACTTTTTTTCCTCAAAAGGGAAGTCTGGAATACCAGCTTCAGTTGAGGTAGTATAGACAGCCCTCTCTTTTTTGGACAGCTCCCTTTCTTTCCATCTGGCATTATTCTTTGATGGAACATCTCAGTTCCCTGCTAGGGAAGTGAGCAATGTCACAACTAGGCCTCTTTGAAGTCCAGCAGCAGTTTCTTTTGACATTCAGTTTGCTGTCTCCCTTCTCTTTCCTTTTTCTCCTTTCTCAAAAGCTCTGTTCTCTCACACAACTTTTAAGATCTTCAAGCATTAAGTCTAAAAATACTCATAATCTGGTGATGAGGCTAACTGTCAAAGAGGCTGTTTTTTCCCATTCAAAGAAAACATAAGTAATTGTTTTCCACTGCAGTTGTTTCATGAAGTTTGTCGGTGTTTTTATTTATTCCCTGTGCTCTTTAACAACCATATGCTAACTCTAGAACTTATTTATAGATTTGGGCAGAACTGTCTTGAGTGTTCAGATGACATCTAGCATTATTTCTCATTTTTATCTTAAACTTGATTTAAAGTTTGAGGAACGTAGTAATTTGAATGAGGGCCAATCAATTGAAGCTCAATCCTGAAAAGAAAGAGAGGGTATCCACTGAGTAATTCTTAACCTGTTCTTAAGGATGTTTGGGAATGTTCTTGAATCCATCTCTGTGACTGATTGCACATCTGGCCTAGGGTTAGTTTCACATTATATCAACTCAGTTAGATATACCACCTGAAATTCTGTTTGTGCAGAATTTACAGAGAATGAGACATTCTGGGTTAAGATTCAGCTACAAACCTATTACATGTAATCTGCTCTATTACATGAGGATGCAATTCCTCCCTGAATCCACAGTAGTTAAAACCTATATTTCAAACAATTCCCCCACCTCCAGTTTGATAGCATAAAAACTAAGCAATTGTTGATTGTTGGCATAATTGTCACCTCTGCCCTAGAAGCCTTGTTTTTCAGCTTGTTTCTCATGCAAATCTGATTTCAGTTATTTGTGCTATAGTAACCAATTCAATTGCATTGCATAAGGCTATTTATGAATTGCTATTTTGCCTGATTGATGTGTTTATCTAATTTTTTATCAGTGCCTTTCCTATGGAAGTTCCCCTTCCATTGTCTTAATAGTTGCAGGCAAATATACTTCCCGTCTTCAGGGAAAAATGTGTAATATTTTAGGTCATGATTGCATCACTTCGAGATTATTATTTTTTCTCTTCTTTTGATGTACAGGCTGTATATATGCATTTTTATAAAGATAATATAAATAATATAAAGATAACTTCCATAAATTCTTGAAGGTTTAAAGTGCATACTATCTTAATATACTTTCAGTGGCATTGTACCAAAATTAAAATAAAATTAAAGGTAAAATATAAACTTATCCAGTTATAGAATGTCAGTTCTTACAGTTGGTCCACTAATATATTAATAATTGATGTATTGGTGTAAAATTCTTACATTTTGTGAAATACAGAAGGAACAAGATACAGAATTAATTGACAAATAGGTTCTAAATAAGTTAGTCAATTTATTGATTGAGAAATACTGCTTTTCAAACAATCCATATATAAATAGATACATTTAATATCATAGAAGTAAAATAAATGTGAATTGAAAAATACTACGTCATACATGTTTTTGCCTCCATTACTAAAAAGAACAAGCCAACCCCTGTGTCATGGGAATAGCATCCAATAAATGAAAGTGAAGAATTGGTATTGAGGATGTATAAATAAAAATGCAATTTTCTTGTCGTATCTTCCCATAACAAGGTGCCTTTAGAGCTCTACATAGCACTGGACTAGACTGATGAATGAAAAATCCATCTCCTAACTAATTAAGAGACTTTTTAATTCTTTATTTTGTTTTAATTGTCCAGGTAACTAAAAATAATATGATGTAAGATGAATAGGGAGGTCTTAACATTCTCAATGTCAGTCATCTTTTTCAAGATGTAACATCTGATAGGTACCTTACAAATCTTTATAATATTCTACTAACCTTTCTGTAGAAGTCAAGCGACAAAACTCTCATATTAACTTGCCTTATTAAACTTTCATTGTTCTTATTTGGAGCTATCCTAAAAATGCTTAACAACTATTAGTCATTGTTATTATCCATATAATCTTTGGATGTAGAATAAGGCTTTGATTAAACCTAAGTAAAAAAGTTAAAAGGCAGAGGAACTAAGAAGGAAAGAAAGCAAAAAACAGATGGATGGTTAATACATAAATTATAAATTTTTGAAAAGTTGAAGAAGAAATAAGAAATACAAAAGCTAAAATAATAAAAATTAGGAACAGAGAAGGTGTTATTAGGAACAGGGAAGATTAATTTATAATATTATCTCTGGAGACTTAATACATGTGTTTATTTATTCATTCATTCATTATTTAACTTAACTTAAGCTCTTCACCATCCAACTGTACCTACACAGGATAAAATAATAAAAATGCAATATAAATAAATAAGTAACCTTAACATTAATAATTTAATAATGAAATATTATGTGCCAAGGAACCATAACCATGTATGTAATCAGTATGCTTGCACAGAAGAAATTTGTCTCTACTTATTATTTGATCAAAAATAAATTTTAGAAATTTTTCAAATCTCAGAAAAAATGTGCCAAGTTGAATTTCTAGGTAGTTGGGTTATGCAGAAAAAGAGGATAGCAGTCATGAACATATTAGGGGGGGGACCCCAAACCCCACGCTTCATGAACTAATTGGATGGGCAGAAACTATTGGAAGCAAATAGTTCTGTAGAATCTATAATGTAGCTATACATACAGCTTTTAAGCGCTTTAAAAATGACAGTGACACCTTGAATGGCACCCAAAAGCTGAGAGAGCAGCTCTTGAAGTAATTGTGTTACATGGGTAAAGTAGAACAATATCCATAACTACTGAAGTTGCTGCATTCTGGACCAGCTATAACTTCCCAGTGGTATTCAAGGGCAGATAGCTCATTGCAAGTCCAAATAGGAGGCAACCAAGTATGGCAAAACAAATAACATTGGCATTTCTAGGGTCATTCTGCTGCTGCCTATCCAGTTTCATCTCATTTCATATGAATAATCATGTACAATATTATTGAATTATACTGATTTTTATTTCTGATTTTCATGATTTATTCTGTCAAAATCATGAAAATCTATATAGTGAAGCGGATAAAGTGTTTAAATATTCTGCTTCAGTAAGTGGAAGATCTAAACTGCCCACTATTCACATCACTAGACCATTTCTGTGAATATTAATATGATAACTAAAGTCAGGAGATTATAGTATCCAATCTCCATATCCTTGGATAGCAATGAAGATGACAGGGAAAGATATTTCCCTGTCAAATTATCAAATCATTTTTGACTTTTCTTGATTGCAATCTCAGAACACAATTCTGTGCAACTCTGTCCAGTTAAAATGTCCATGAATTAAAAGGCTTTAAATGTATTACTCTGTATTTGATAGATGATCTATTATTTAATTTTATATATGCGATTTTTATATTTATAGCTATGTTCTTAATTTTGCGCAGCTATGTTCTTAATATTAATTGATTTTGATAATTTGTTCGTAAAGTGTTTCTTTCAATAAAAATATTACTTTTCAACAAAGGATTGATTATTATAAGATGGAAAACACAAATAATTGTCAGTAGAGAAGCAAATCTACTACCACTCTTCATTATCATTTCTAGACGAATTTCTCTGGCTACTCCTCGTCAACTTTATAAATCTTCCAACATGACTCAGCGGTGGCAGAGAAGGGAGATTTCAAATTTTGAATACCTGATGTTTCTCAATACCATAGCTGGTGAGTCTTCTGTTTCTTTATTCTTTATAATATGATTCAATTTGTCAAAGTTTTTAGTACTATGAATGGATGGAGTACAATATTCCTCTGTGATGTAAATGCAGCTTTATGATTAGTTCTGAAAAAGTATAGAATACTTTATATTGGGGAAAAATAATTAGTCACTCTTCATGTTTCGTTTTTGTGGTGGTATTTTTTTCTTTCTTTCTACTATTTATTATACTGACAGCATGGTCTGAAGCTTTGTTAGAGTCAGCAAACCATTGTTAATGTAAGACTAAAGTAATTATGGAAAAATATATTTTGCTGTGTTGCAATTCTTAGCAGTAACAGCAAGATAGTAAAATAACAGTATTCTGCTTAGTTCAGATGGTACTTCAATGGTGTTATCATTAAATTACAGCATATCTTAAGTACTATGAACTATGTATGATCAGAATTACACCGTAAATTAAAAACCGTAAATCAGTAATGGTGAGAAGCCAAGGGAAAGGGAAGGAGGAAGGAATCCCTCTTCATTCTTCCCAATTCATACCAACTACCAAGTGCCACTCTGATCTGCATGGCACCCCTTGTTCATGCCCAGATACCTGTCAGGGTTCCAAATAGCATCCAACAGTAAATCAGAATCCAAGGCAAAGTATTGCTCAAAGTTCCAGTTTATTAAAAGAGCCATGTTGGCACATCTGGGAAAACCCAAAGCTGAAAACTTCCAGGTTTTCCCTAGTTGAAAGTTCAAGATCTTGCCCCCACACCCACCAGTCCATCTCTTGGTCCAATCTCCCACTGCCATGCTGGCAGTTCCACCCATCTGGTCAGGTGCAGAAGTGCAGAGACAAAGGATGACCTTGGCTTTCTAGAAAGTTTTGTTTTGACTATACAGTAGGTAACGCCATACAATCCCCCCTCCTATTTTCCCACAATAGAAAAAGGCATAGTAGAAAAATAGAAAGTGTGGCAGGCCAAAGATCCAAAAGAAAGCTACAGGCCGGACAACACCTTTCCCAACCAATGCCACCCCTCCATGTACGCCCCTGACTTACAGGGCACTTCTTACATACCCCTATGATCCTAAACCTCTTGACCTGTTTCTCCCGATGGTCTCTAACACACCCCTGCGACAAAGCAACAGGATTTCCAAAACAACATGTACCCAAATTTCATACATCTTTATATGGAAGACTAGTTAGTTAGGGAAAATTTACTTTAAGTTTGCTGAATAGAAATGATTGATGAATAATTTTTCATTGCATAATAATTTCTAATAGATTAAATATATTGAGTAGAAATAATAATATATAGATTATGTAAAATATTAATTATGAAACTATTTTATATTTCTGTCTGGTTTAATAATTTGATGAGTTCTTCCATTGTGGTCCTGTTTCTCATATCACTTTTCATTTTTTGAATAAGTAGAATTTCTTGCTGAAATGTCATATTCAAAATATCTGAAACTTTTAAAAAATATTTCTTACTGCCCTACTTTTACAAATATTCCTCATATGTTATTTTATTTGTGCTTTTTAATAAGGCACAAATCAAAAAGTTTCAATGTTCTATTAAATAAAATTATAATTATTAATCTAAGATGGTTTGCTAATGCAAAATTCTCTTCATTTGCATAACTAGTCCTTTTACACTGCAGAATCTCATTTTGACAAACCATTGCATTTTAATTTCATTCTGTTTCTAAGGTTTTTGCTTCTTTCCTATTCTTCTTGTCACTGAACATATTTCATCATGTTTACAACTCTGTGTGTTTTTTTCCAAAAGTAAACATAGCACTCCGTTACTTATCAATCATGCTAAGTTTTATACTCTCTCTGCCTGGTTTTTGTCTTTATTTTGTAGATTTAAGACTTCCTGACTGGATTATATACTACATTTAGTTCCCAGAGACGCTTTGATTTATGTAGTGCAGAAGGAAAGATTTCTATTTTATTTTTCTCACTGAATAGTAAAATTTATAGAACAAAACCTCTGCTTTTCAAACAATAAGCATTCACAACTTATAATTTTTCAGAACTTAGAAACAATATAGAAGAGCATAATATTTGAAGTAAATTGTCTGCCACAGTACTGGTCACTAGAATATTTGAATCTAGTTGTAATAAGCAGATTGTTGCATTACATATCTGAATGCATTTAATGTTAAGTTTAAATATCAACATATCTAGTATATTATAAATGAAAATACTGAAGACCGAAAAGCAATCTAAATACTTTGTTACAAATAGACCTTAGAAAAGATGAACATTATTGCTTAGGTAGAGCATATAAGATGGGAAAGCTTTAATAAATAAAAGAGATATATTGTATAAAAAGGACAAGGAATATTCCATCCTTATTTAGTATGGAAAGTATCTACATTTTAGTCTAAAACTGACATGTTCAGGTAATGAATTCAGACTCATTTCTCCCCCTTGTTCCCGCCTCCCTTCCTTTTTAGCATTTTCCACATTTTTACTCTGTAATGTACAAGCCCTCACTGGTTAATTATGTATATATTTAGGTACTGCATGTGTTGGGCTTATTATTGTCATCTAATTAGATGTAACTTGAACTGCTTGCTTCTAGAAAAACCATTAAAAATTCTTTCCTAATGACCTAGAGATGACAAAATGTCTGTAAAGTGTGAAGAAGCAGACAAGCACAGGAACATCGCTTTTAAAGAGTGTTAATCCAGATGCTGCAATCATCTAATTAAACAATATTTTGCTGTCATTAACATTTTCACCAAGGAATTGCAGTTATAATTTCTTTGTCAGCTGTCTCTATATCAGTTTCCTTCAAAACTAAAGTGCCATATAAAAACATTAAATTGGATGGTTTAATTAAAGTTACTTTAATGAAGAAACATTTCTAAAATTTCATATTTTTTTTGTGCCTTAGGCTTTATTGTTCAAGTCATTTAGTGTCATCGGCTTGCAATGATTAAGATTAATATTTAATATTCAGTCTTTAATCCTAATCTTTGTAAATTTAACTGAAAAGTTTTGCTTCTTCAGTATAAGTAAATTATATGTCAATATTGTAAAATATGTGTATTTCTGTAGTTCATTATGTAGTGGAGAAAGTAGCAGAAATCTTTGTGCTTAAGTTATCAGGAACAATGTAACAAATAAAATAGACCTCTCAGCCTTTTTGGCCTCCTAACTACCATTATGCTGCTAACTATAAGTGGAAATGTAAGATTTCTCCTGGGGATAAATAGGTCCTTTTTATACGCAGAGGTATAAATATTCAAGCAGGCGCACAGAGGAATGTGAGAAGTAACCTCTGCAGATCACACTGTTACTTCCAGTGGCATTTACCACTGGAAGTTAAATCCGCATGCATTGGGTCAAGCTTTTTGAAATAGCTTCATAATCATTTGCTTTGAACATTAATGAAGGTTGTGAGATGTTCTTAAGTTATGAAAAGATTTTGTATAGTGATGCTTTTTTAACAAACTGGGCACTTCATAGATAAAAAGTGTGATCTACTTATTATGGAAAAGACAGTATTATCAACTTATCAAAGGATGTGGAAATATATGTTACTATGGCAGAGATTTTGTGATGTTCTACAATAATATTTTATACTGATTTCATTTATAAATATATTTATGTGTATGTATTATACAATATATGATAGATTTTTCCTTGTCTTAGTTTGTATTTTTTTAATTCATGGGGTTGTATTTTTTCTATTTTTTTAAAGTTCTTTTTTAAATGTAAAGATTGTTTTATTAATTGGGTAGGTATATCATATTGTAAATAATATTTTTTTAAAAAATATGCACTATATATTGAAGTGCAAAAGTGGGGAATTGTACAATTAATGAACCTGTCAGGATACAATTAATTCATCCTGAGTAAAGGCACATGCCTAGAATTCACATTTCAGCTTTTTGTGAATGATCCAGTCTAATACTTTTGATGCATATTAAATGAAAATAGAATCATAGGTAGTTGCCACCATGATTTATATGCTTATTATGCACGTAGGTTATGCACATACAAACTCCTTCATTATTAGTTAAGCTTATATACCTGTCTAATCCCAACATACTACTTGCTTAGACTTCTTATAGCAGAACTCACAAATAATAGACGTTTGGGATTGAATCTGCTTCTTTTGGGACAAGGGAGAAAGATTTGAATACCGACATATATTATGTTGTCAGTAGTTTTCTTGAAATTATAGTTTGATATGCTGAAGTTGTTTAGTCGCATCGGATGAAATATGGTATGTTTGATAATGACATAAGGACAATTGTTTTAATTGCTGTTTTGATAAAGTTATTAGTTTAAACAAACATCCATAATTTTTATATTATTTTATCAGGACGTACCTATAACGATCTCAATCAGTATCCTGTGTTTCCATGGGTATTAACAAATTATGAATCTGAGGAGTTGGATCTAACCTTGCCAGGAAACTTCAGAGATCTTTCAAAGGTATGTTTCAGTTGTGTGCTTATTGAAATAATGATGCTTATTTCTATTCTGTGAAAGAAAACATACGTACGTCCTAGCTTTTGGGAAAACAATTTAAATTATCACCAGATAACCTGTGATCCATTGAGTCGTTGTTTCAGAGATATTTCTTAACCTACAAAGAGAAACAGAATGACCAAAGGCAAATTAAGTGAGCAGGAGCAACTTGCAACTTCTTGCTAGTTTAACCCGGTTATGATAGGACTGGATTATCCAACTCGAGTCTTAAGTGACTGGTCTGTCTGATTTTCAGCAACCGAAACTAGGGCCAGGGAATTTGCAAAATTTCACTCCCACAACAGTCATGGGCTTTGGATTTGGGATGTATTCTATAAGTCAGCAGTCCCCAAACTTTGTGGCTTGACGGCCCAGCAGGGGAGAAAGGGGAACTGAAAGGCATGAGCTGCAGGATGGCGCACATGTGCAGCTCAATTTGCACAAGCAGTGGAACAGCTGAGCACATGGCACACCGCTTGACTTGTGCAAGTCGAGTTGTATGTGCATATGCACACATGCTGGCCCACCGCTTGCGTAAGTTGAGTTGCACACATGCACTTGTGTGCCAGCCTGCCACTCACATGGCCTGGTTGCAAATAAGCCATGGCCCAGTAGTGGATCATGGCCTGGAGATTGAGGACTCCTGCTATACGTTACTCCCTTTGAGGCACTTTAGTTCAAAAATTGTTTCTCTATGACATACTGTTTTGTCTAGTTAAAGGTTACAGGCATTTAGTAGTGTACAGATAACATAAGGCAGGATCTTTATTCTACAAATTTTAGTAAAGATACTCAGTATAAAGCAAAATAAAGAGATATTTGCTCATCAATTTATATTGAATAGTTTAAATTTAGTTCTATTTATTTTGTAGAGGAAACAGGAAATCAGATATTATGTTGTTCTTATTCTTGTAATTATTATTATGTGCCACCAGCACTATTCTAGCTCAATGAGACTCATCAGACAACATTACACATTGCAATATAATAAATAATACTTCCATGGTACACCATTCATGATATATCAAAAGAGTAACAAATTATAAAGAGCAATAATACATAATAATAATGTTATTAAAAGAGTGTGGATATCTAATGATTACGTTTAAACTTGAATCTCAAACAGGTTTTCTTGGGCAGCAGATTGTTCAGTCACTTAAGTTGTCTCTGACTTTGTGACCCAATGGACAGTAGATATGTAGTTCAATAAAGCATGTAATTAAGTTAATATATTATTCACATAGAGATCATATTCTCATGTGACCAAAATTTTCTTTGAAGATGAAGACATTCCAAATACTTAAAGCTATATTGGGATAGACTGATATCTATCTCAATATGAGATATGCTATATTGAGATTGGAAACTGTGATTGAATGGCACACAAAAATAAAACATTTTCTAATTACACATTCTAAACTGATGTTTATGTCTTCAAATCATATGGCTAAAAACTGTCATGCCTAGGATATTTATTTAGTATACTTCCCAAATCTGGGAAATTGACAAGAAAAAGAGAACTATAAAACAGAAAATTAACTTTTATTGGTACATTATTTCATTTTCTATTTTACTTTATTAAGAATATATTCCTACATGTAGCTCACTAATCCTGTCTATTCTGACTGACAACTGCTTAACTAATGTTTTACTTTACTTTAGATATAGCTATATATATATAAAGCAACTACAAAATCCTTCATAAAATATACACAGCTTTTTTGGTATATAAAACCACAAATTATCCTATCAAAACTGAACCCAAGACTTACTCCTATCTGGTTCTCTCAAATAAAGTTATGATAACTGTATAGGTCTTTATTATCTTCCTTTGCATTTATAGCACTATTTTCTGACCAGCAAGATTTCTGACTTCTTTGTATTGAATATGACTTGAAGCATTAATCACTTTTATGTGATAAAAATAAAAAAACTAGTGCCCTCAGAGGAGTCACCAAATAACTATAGGAATTATATTTAATTTAAAATGCTGCTGAGAAATACTTTTTGTATTCATAGAAGGGATTTTTGGATTAGATGTTACTTTATATTAACAATTCAGCTAGTCTTATACATTTATGTATAAGATATAAGTGAAATGTACTTCACTTATCAGCCACCTGTTTGATCCTTAAGTGAAATATTAAAAATCCGAGAAGTAATAGTAATTATAGGGAACTGTTTATAGCAACTGTCTGTCCCCCAAGGAAAGTTGTTATTATCTACATCTTTTTTTCTTCCATGGAAAGGGATGCATAACATTTAACTGGTGTTATGTTGACCCATTTATGGTTTTTTCTAATATATTGTACCATAATTCCATGGCCATATTAGAATAGTATAATACGCTTCACGATTGAAGGCAAATATATGTGTTCCAGGATAATGTTGCAAGATCCAATCTGGACTCAGTGACTGAGCCAGATTGGATCTTGCAATATACTTCAAACTTAAAATAAAATAAATCAATTCAAAAAGTTATACGCCAATTTTGGTTCAATTTAGCAAATCATGTATGTTATGTTATGTTTACAGTAGATTTTGGAATATAAGATCAACTTCTAAGAAACTTTTAAACATCTATTCTTTGTTATCATCAATTTACTTTTAGAAACTGGAAAAACCACTTTATTAAATAATGTATTTTAAAAGTATTCTCTTTCCTACTTTCTCTTCTATTGCAATGTTATTAACAAAAATCATATTTAAATTAAGCAATGTAATAGATGCATTTACTCTGTGTGCGCCATCCTGCAGCTCATGCCTTTCAGTTCCCCTTTCTCCCCTGCTGGGCCGTCAAGCCACAAAGTTTGGGGACTGCTGACTTATAGAATACATCCCAAATCCAAAGCCCATGACTTGTGGGAGTGAAATTTCGCAAATTCCCTGGCCCTAGTTTCGGTTATTGAATATTGTATTAGAAATAATATAGTGCAAAATTTATGAAAAATCCATTCTAATATTTCTCATTAGAATTTATTCAGAGTGAGTTCATGGATAATGGAAGAATGGGTAAATAAATATAGCACTGTGCACATATATGTGTGTACATATATACAATAGCAGTGTAATAACATTAAAAATGCCTAACAAAGGCTAAGAGATTAGTTTCTGTTAGCATCAGTACTAAAGTACTAAATTGAGTAAGTCGTCCCTTTGCTTGTATTGGTTACTTTACTGTATCTCAAGTCCAGAAAGTCCACTTTTCTACCTCACAGTTTTTTGAATCCTCTTATTTTCAAAATTAATTTCTAATGTAACAAAAAGTACAGTTATTCAAAAAGTACATGGAATATAATATTTTACAGAATGTTTTAATTACATGTAAGTGTTTTAAATATCCAGTTGTATTTAGTAGTTAAGTATTAGCTAAAACCAAGAGATTGTGAGTTCTAGTGCCACCTTGGACACAAAGCCAGGGGTGACTTTGGGCAAGTCACTTTTCTTACTCTCAGCCCTAGGAAGAAGCCAATGACAAACCACTTCTGAAAAACCAAGAAAACTCCCAAAAAAACTACAAGGACTTGTCCAGACAGAATCTGGGAAGTAGACATGATTGAATTGAAGGGGGGAAGTGTTTTAGGAGCTGGTTTTAAATGAATTATTTCTTGTTCAAAATCAAGAAATAATTCTAAAATAAACAAATATTTAAGAATTACATTATCAATTGAAAACATGGTCAGATTAAAATATAGGCTGGTCTCTAATTCAAATAAGTTATACACATTCATCTTTCCACATACATAAATATTCTATTTCTGCTCTTTTGCCCTTAAATAAGGCATTTCCTTTCTCTTTTTCTAGGAAGTGACCTACAAAGTTACTTTTAAAGTACATAATTAGTTCTGTAATTATTCAAAATAGCCCCAGGAACAGTTCTTGGAAGTCTGGTTTTAGAAATCAGGATAATTTTGTGTGTCATTGTAAAGATACAGCTTTATATTACCAGTTTTAAAGGTTGGTTTCTGCTTTTGTTAGTTGCTGATTTGAACAGGAAATGTTACAAATAAGCAACGCTTCCAATTTTTTAAAAAAACAGAATTTGTCTTCATATTTCATTATATATATTTAATTGTAAGTTTGAAAAATAAGGCAAAGTATTTGTCAAGGTGTTTTATCAGACATTTGAAACTTCAAGTTATATTCAAGACATACAAAAGGTCAGAGGTTACATTTATTGTTTGACAAGTTGAAAAGCTAATGAAAGAGACTGTCATAGATCCATAGATTATCTCGGCATGAACAAGCCATTGGGAGATCTGCTTATTTTCAACTTGATTGGATCTTCCTGTAAGAATACCACTTAAGTTTTCAAATAAGAAATATTTCTGCAATTTTTTTTTATTTTAGTTTTCCTCTAAGAAAAATAGTTTAAAATGTTTTATATAGAATTATATATTGCATTTTATGATGCTATTTGTATATGACTTTAGCATCCTGTATCACCTCTGCTCATTAAAGTATAAACAAGCCTTTCTCTCATTTTTCCAATCATACAAAACAAATCTCCAAGATAATATTTATTTCAGAAAATGTTAGTAATGAAATGTCAAGTAATAAATAATATTTTTCTTCAGATGTCCTGTCAACTGAGGTTTTTCAAGAAAAAAACAGTTCCTGCATAATAATATTTAAGAACAACGCCTTGCATTCATGTAAATTGACACTATACTGCATAGAACCTCAAGTTAGAGGTTTTTTCCAAAATTGAATAAATAGTTAACAGGGTAGTGTTTGCATCTACATTATCTAGCAATGGCACTCTTGGTGTTCTTCAAGACAATGCTAAGAACTCACCAGCACAACATGAGGACAATAGCAGCCTGTATATTCTCAACAGCTAATATTAAAAGACATACTGAGTTTAGGGAGCAAACTAAATATTACTATAGGCAATCTCAAAGATGCCTTCAGATGATAAGATAGAACAGAATGACATCTACAGGAAGAATACATTATGTTCACAGGCATAGACAAGGGCGACAAGGCATACACATATTAATCTTAATGTCATAACATCTTCATGTAAATGATGCAGCTTACTTGCATCAAGTGTTTTGGAGTTACCATTTGACATTATGAGTTGTTCAGATGCCAATAATTCTCATGGATTTTTGCTGGCATTTATGGATTTGGTGAGATGGGTAGGGGAGATGGCGGCATAAACAATTAATTAATAAATAGTTAAAAGAACTGGATGTATTTTCAAAATACTAATATTCAGGAGCAGGATTCAAATGTAAAATAATTTGAAAGCTTGTTGAAATCAAAATTTCTTGGTCCTTTGTATAAAATGAAAATAGGCTGACCTGTTACATAAAGAATATTAAAATCATAGTAGAATCTATCCTGTTGGCATCTGATATTGAACAGAAGCATTTAATTCACTGATTCACACATCTACATTTCACTGTATTCCTCCACATGCCTAAGGAGAAATAATTTCCATTAAATTCATTGAGATTTACTCCCATGTAATTTGGTGTATAGTTAAAGTCTTTTTTATAAAACCTAGTAGTATGCTGTAGTTGAACATGCCATTTATGTTTGTTCAAACTGTCTTTGTTTGTTTGGAACAATTGTGTTGTGCTTTTCACCAAAACAATTCCCAGAACAGTTTTCAAATAATACATAAAAATAGTCATACCAACAAAATGCATCACAGTAAAAGCAGCAATTAAAAGCAGCAGGCAAAACCATCCCATAGTAAATACTTATTTATATTTTAGGGGTCATGAAAGAGAAATGAAGGATTATGTGCCATTAAAACTGAGGTAAAACTCCCAATTCCAATCCCTGCTGTGATTACCATACAACGTTCCTTTCCTGTCAAGTCTGATCACAAACATACTTAAAATAAAATGTTAGGGTTTTTTCAGGCCCTATTATTGTAACCTCAACAGCTATTCTGGCAATTGTATCAAATGTTGCATCAACCTTTGCTGCATGAAATTTACCAAATCCTATTACATCAGTTCAAGGCTAGGCTGTACGTATCTTGTTGAATAATCAAGAAGGCAAAGCAGTAGAGAAATGATGATTTAACTATTAACTAATACCAAAGGAATAATTTATATTCCAAGGATTACTTTTGTTGTACAAAACAGTGAACCAACCCCCCCCCCCCAAAAAAAAAAGGTTGGGTAGCCTCTGAAACCTGAATAAGATGAAAAATGTAAATATTTATTTTATTGTTCTTCCAGTAGTTGGAAGATGCCTGGAAAAGATTAAGAAATGGGTCATGCTTTCCTTTCAAGAATGTTTAGTGAGGTCTTGCAGTGCAATCTGCATCAGATAAGCTTGATCCTAAGGGATTACTAAAATATTTTGCACACATGAGAAAGCTATTAGCATACCCTTGACACAGCAAAGTATTAAACAATCAGAATGTTTAGGGAAACCAAAATTCAGGTATATTAACTTAAAACTAAAATTAACTGCAAGACAGAACACGTAAAATACATTTTGGTTTTGTTTTATTTAAAGAATCTGAAACAAATACAGTTTGTTTCATATTTACTAAACATTTATTAGCAACCTAGAACTAATTCCATAAGTATCCGGAATATGTAATCAGTATCTTCTATGCATTATTTTGATTAGATTTATAGTAACTTAAGTTGTAGTATACTTCAAAGTTAGAGTAGCTATGTTTATGAAGAGTCTTTCTAGATGTATATTTTAAATAAATATAATGAATACTTTGTTAGGTTATGGAATAAAACAATGACTGTATGACCATAACATTATTGTCATATTTATTTTAACATTTAATTTTGGGTTAACTAATACATATATACTTAAATTTTATCGTAGCTTAGATTCTTTAAAATGTTTTTACTTTAAAATGTTCATTTATTTTGTTAATATTAGTATTATCCATACAAAATAATGCACTGAGCTAAGTTGAGCTTTCTGCTGTACAGTGTTAGCTAAAATCTCAAATGTTTATGAGTTGAGAGAAGTTACCTCACTGATATTTCATTTATATAAATAGTACCAAAATGTGCAAGCTATGGGGCGCTGCCAGTCATTTTTCCATGTAATCACCCTTTACAGGAAATAAAAATGGCATCATTTTAAAGTTAAAATTTGCACTTAGAATAGATTGTTCAGCTCATTTCTTTCAGTGGCTTACTTTTGAATGGCTTAATAAAGAAGAAAAGAAGAGAAAATCAGGTCAGCCACAGATCTCCCCATCTGGTTTCCTTGTCTCTTAATATGAAATCTACCATTCAAAAGGGAACAGCACTGGAGACCCAATTGATTACCAATTTAATATGGTTTAGCAGCAATAATGATGGGGATGACTGGACTGAATGGGGTAAATTGATTTTGGAGCAGGTTCTATATTATCTAGGTTAAAGTAATAATTGAATAAAAGAACTGGTGTGGGTGGGTTCAATGGGGTGGAAATTAAAGAACAATGTTGTTAAGTGATTTGGTTCAACAGTTATTTGATTTATCTTATGGAAAATGTAAAGTCCTTTGAAATGTGCATATGTACATTTAAATTAATAATTGGAAATTGCATCAAAATATGTGTTCTGTTTCCATGATATACGAGAAAAATTGAACTTGTCATTCAATGATAGTTAAAATAAATAAATCAATGAATTGAGGCAAATTATCAATTTCCACATGAAATCAGAAGTTTCTCTTCTGATAAAATTGTGGATATACTATGAAAGCAGCAAAAGAGTTTGCTAAGGTTATTAGTATTTCCTAGAATATGATAAGACAAAGGGACATATTTTTCTGTGTTTTCTTTAGTGTGCTACTACAAGCTTTCATTGTACAGTATATCAGTCTTCACTATTCACAGCATATTAAGGGAACCAATTAATATAAGAAAACTTTAAAAAATCATTTTCAATATATTAAATAGGCCAAAAAAAAGGAGGGTCTGTTCAATTTTTGCTTTCTAAAGAATGTTGCTTGGTTTATACCGTCTTTATTTTTTATAAACAACTGAAGATTGTAAACTTATCTATTACTCCTTCCTCTGTCTATTTTCCTCACAACTTTTGAGCAAAGTCTCAGAAAACACAAGTATGAATTGAAAAGATACTTGAATCTGCAAAATTGCCATCTTCCTTTTAGCTCTCTCTCTCTCTCTCTCTCTCTCTCTCTCTCTCTCTCTCTCTCTCTCTCTCTCTCTCTCTCTCTCTCTCTCTCTCTCTCTCTCTCTCTCTCTCTCTCCCCCTACTCCTTACCTATCTACCTACCCCATCCCTATCTGCCTATCTCTATCTCTTATTCCAATTTAAATCCTTCATGAATTTAGCTACCCATGAAGTGAGCTGTAGTCTTTAATAAAACATGTTAGTTTGAAAAGATGCTACCATATGTCTTTTGCTTTTTCCCCCTTTGAGATGATCATGACATTTGTGGATGTATCACACAGAAGAAATAGCGTGTTTAGTAATTCAAGCTTCTCACACCAAATTCCCATTCCATCTCAAGCAGTCCAACCATATTACAGTAAAACAGAATGAGTTATCAGTTTTTGGCTGTTGAATGACATATACTGTGAATATTAAAGAATGTAGAAGAAAAATGGAATGCAGGTTTATAAACCTTACTTATCTATTCTCTTTACAGCCCATTGGTGCTTTAAACCCAAAGAGAGCAGTCTTTTATGCAGAACGCTATGAGACATGGGAAAATGATCAAACTCCACCTTATCATTATAACACTCATTATTCTACATCTACCTGTACGTTAGCCTGGCTTGTTCGCATTGTAAGTATTTTTGCCATTTTTCTCTTTCATGTCTTTAGAAAAAGCTGTCTGCTGTGTTTTTTTTAAAATGTGGTTTAATTATAGAACTGAAATTTTAAGGAAACAAAGAATCCTAATATTCCAATGCAACCATTACCTCATTACAATTACCTACAGAAAAAGAAGGCTCGCAGTAGGAGTTAATATAATGAGACAGTATGATTACTGACATAACAAGGCCAACTTTGTTGAATTAAAATGTTTGGGGTAACAGTGTCCTGTTCCTGCTCACACATGCACATCAGTGGTAGGATTCAATTTTTTTTACTACTGGTTCTGTGGGTGGGGCTTGGTGGGCGGGGCATGGCATGGCTTGGTGGGCATGGCAGGGGAAAGATACTGTAAAATCTCCATTCTCACCCCACTCCAGGGGACAGTTACTACAGAATCCCCATTTCCTCCTGATCAGCTGGGACTCAGGAGGCAGAGAATAGATGGGGGCAGGGCCAGTCAAAGGTGGTATTTACCGGTTCTCCAAACTACTCAAAATTTCCGCTACCAGTTTTCCAGAACTGGTCAGAACCTGCTGAATACCACCTCTGATGCACATATCACAGGTAGATTAAAGGTTTTATTTGAGGCTTTCCAAGAGTCTTCTGATAATAGACAAAGCTGACAACAAAGTAGAGTAGAGTAAAATAATGTCTTTTTGAACAATTCTTCAATATGTTAACCTTGATTGTTGTCCTAAGATTATTAGGGAGCACATTCTCTAGACTCACGTCAATTCTTGGAAGTAGGGGACCAAGAGACCTCCAAAAGTTCTACACCAGAGGTGTCAAACTTGATTTCATTGAGGACCGTATCAGGGTTGTGTTTGACCTTGTAGGGCCAGAATGAGCATGACCAGGGTGGGTATGACCAGGGTGGGCATGGCCAGCTCAACATCACTCATGTCAGGGGCACTAGTGGTAGACGGGGCTGGACATTGTCTCTCAGCAGACAAAAGGTAGACCAGGGAGAGAGCCAAACTATTGACCTCTAGTGGAGCCTCACCATCCCTCTGAGGCCACTCAGAGGACCCCTGGACCACCAGGAGAGGACAAGGGGATGGCAAAAGGGCAACAGGGCTGCTGGTGGCCAAGTGCTAAGGCAGGTCCTCCCTTCCTTCCTTCCTCTTCTTTTTCGTTCTCTCTTCCTTCTCCTTTCTTCTTCCCTCTTTCCTTCTTTTTCCTTCCTTGCTCTCTTCCCATTTTTCTTTCTTTTTCTTTTTCTTTCATCTTTCCCTTTCTCCTTTCCTGTCCCTTCTTGCATGCTCAAATGCAAAAGGGGAAGCATGCCTCCTTTTGTTCTGTTTCGCTTTTAGTTTGTTTGGCCAACTCTCTGCTCTCTATTTTCGCTAGGATAGGCACCACAGGCCGATCCTTCACTGTTTCCAGGGTGGCCCCACAGGCCGCACCCAGCCCTCGGGCCTTGAGATTGACACCCCTGTTGTACATAATAGCAAGAGTCACTGGAGGAGTATACAAGGCAGGGGTGGGTTCCTGGGGGATCGGCCAGGATCGCGCGAGCCTGATGGTAAAATTTACAGATCTTGGCCGATCCCGTTGGACCGTGGACCCGGAAGTAACACCCAGCCCTAGCTCCAGTCCAGCCTGACGCTCACTGATTGGCTTGATTACATTTAAAAATGTAGCAGCCAATCAGTGATCAGGCTGGACCTATTTAAAAGTGTTGCGCCAACGGCAACACTTCTCTTTTGAAAAGAGTTTTTCTCCACAGAGACTTACTCCATTCAAAAGAGTCTGTTCCTAATCGCGCGGCCCTCCTTTCTTTGAGCATCTGACTTCCAGCAAGCTGCTCCCCTTCCCCAGGTAAGCAACTTTGCTTAGGGGGGGGGGCAGGAGGCTAGCTTCGAAGCCTCCTTCCTTGTGGAAGCCAAAAGCAGGCTTCGCACCCGACTAGCGGTGGCGGGCGCCTCTCCCGCCGCCACTAGCCGCGTGCAAAAGGTGTGCTTCAAAAGTAAAGAGCGGGGGCCGGGCCTTGAAGGTCTTCCATTGTTGGCGTGGCTGGGGGGGGCGGAAGGCGCTCTAGTTGCACGAAGGCCCCCGCGCCCCCACCCCCCCAGCCGCGCCAACAGGGAAAGTTTCAAGGCCCAGCCTGGGCCCTTTAGTTTTGAAGCTGCCGGGGGGGGGGGCTGCGCGCAGTGTGCGAAGCCATCGGGTTGGGGCAGGGGTGAGCGGCATGGAGCGGCGAGGACGGGGGCTGTGATGGTAGCGAGCGGCGGGAACGAGCCGCATGGAGGAGCCAGGGCCCGGCGAGGTCGGGGGCGTCGCGAGAGGAGGCCGGCTGGAGTGGACACGCTCCGGGGCGCTGTGCCGGGCGCCGAACGCTGATACTGCGGCGTTCGGCGCCCGGCGCAGCGCCTCAAACCATGTCCACTCCAGCCGGCCTCCTCTCGCGACGCCCCCGACCTCGCCAGGCAAGCCAGGGCCTCCATGGGACGAGCGCATGGCTTACCGGCAAGGTCGGGGGCTGTGACGGCAGCGAGCGGCGGGAACGAGCCGCATGGAGGAGCCAGGGCCTGGCGAGGTCGGGGGCGTCGCGAGAGGAGGCCGGCTGGAGTGGACAGCGCTCGGCCTTTAAAGCCTGCCGGCTAGGGGCAGCGAAACAAGAGCGCGCTAAGCTGCGCAACCCCCCACCCCACCCCCTGCCACTCGCGGCAAAACTTTCCCTGTTCCCCCACACACACACACGCTTCTCAGCTGCAGGCGGCCGGGCGGCGGGGAGGGCAGGCTAAGGTGAGTGAGCACAGCGGCCCCAGGATGAAGAGGCTCCGCGGGGGACGGGCGGGCGGGCGGGCACGACGACAGACAGACAGAGAGAGGCACAGACACAGAGAGAGACAGGGAGGGAGGGGGGAATCACGGAAACCCTGGCCGGCCTAGGGTAGTCTCTCTCTCTATGGGTTTTTAAATGTATATTTATATTTAGTGGGGATTTTTAGTTAATGGGATTTTAGCACAGGAATTAATTTAATCTGTTTTAAATTGGTATGTATTTTGTATATTTATTGCTTTTATTCTCCCTGTGCACCGCCCCGAGTCCCTGTGGGGAGAGGGAGCGGTCAATAAATTCAACTATTATTATTATTATTTTATTATTATTATTTAGAGTGACAGACACACACACAGAGACAGAGAGGGAGGGAGGGAGGGAGAGAAAGAGAGAGACGCAGAAAGTGATTAAGTGCGTGAATGCGAGACAGACACACACACACACAAACACAGAGTGATAGATGGGCGGATGAAGGGGAGAGAGACAGAGAGAGAAAGAAAGAAAGAAAGAAAGAAAGAAAGAAAGAAAGAAAGAAAGAAAGAAAGAAAGAAAGAAAGAAAGAAAGAAAGAAAGAAAGAAAAAAAGTGAGAGAGAAGAAAGAGAGAGAGAAAGACAGAGAAAGAGAGACAGAAAGGAAAGAGAGAAAAAAAGAGAGAAAGAAAAAGAGAAAGAGAGAAAGAAAGAAAGAGAAAGAAAAAGAGGGAAAGAAAGAGAGAAAAAGAAAGAAAGAGAGAAAGAAAGAAAGAGAAAGAAAGAGAGAAAGAGAAAGAGGGAAAGAGAGAGAGAAAGAAAGAGAGAGAGAAAGAGGGAAAGAGAGAGAGAAGGAAAGAAAGAGAAAGAAAGAAAGAACGTATGACCACAATTGAGCCCAAAAGTTTAGTTGTTAACCAAGACCATTGTTTGTTTTTTTTATTGAAGTTTTTATAATTTTTTACAATATTTCACCCAGTGCTGTACAAAACAAAAGGAAGAGTTGGTTTCAAGTATCTTCTATTATCTTTAAGATCTCCAAAATCCACGTTCTCTAGGTACAGGCGTCGAGGCATCCAAAGTTCCAAGTGCATAGTCCACAAATGGCTTCCAAGTCTTCCAAAAGATATCTTTTTTATAAACCCCCTCTCTAAATTTAATATCACACGTCATTTTATCATTTAAGGCTAATTTCCACATTTCACAGTACCATTCTTCTATTTTAATATTTACCTCTATTTTCCAGATTAAGGAGGAAAAACATGCCAATAAATTCCTAAATCTAGAATGAAACTGCTCAGTTCTGCACTAGGAGTAACATTTCCTCCATTTTTAAGAAACAGTGGACTAGAAAGTATCCATTCAAGAAGCTTACTAGCTTTATCTATTCTACCATAAAACACCTTTTTGTGCACCATTGTCACCAAGGACAGAAATTGGGATTATTCAACAACTCTATATAACAGGAACTTAGAAAGACTGGTGGGGTGGGGGGGGGGACACAGTTGAGTTTACGACTGTGAATTATAAAGTAACAGATTTCCAAACTTATCATCATACTAACCATAGAACTGATGCAACTGAATGTTATATCCATAAATCTGATTCTGAAAACTCAGCATAGAAATCAACTGACAATATATGCAAGGCTTTTTTTTGTCGTTACAACAATGCATACAAAAAACAAAAACAAAAACATAGACTGAAAAAATAAAATGGGGAATTTGATCCACCTTTGTAAATGAGGAAATCTAATTTGTACATCCTTGAACAATACATGGATCAAAATGCCATCATCATTTAAAGTGTACTGTTCTTCAAATTTTATTATTTTAGGTTGGATTCTAATCTCCTCCTTGATAAAACAAAGACATATTTCATAAGAAGGGAAATCAAAATATTTTGGAATTTAATGCACAATTATGGATGTATTTTATTAAATCCATTGTGCATCAAATTCCACAATATTTTAACTTAAAATTATGTTGCAATTTTTTTAAACAAGGAAGAATACTTTCTGAATATTAGAGGAGTTGATAGTGATTACTATGATTATGGCTTCATATTTATATCCAACACTTCCATGCACATTTTTTTAATGTGTAAGCTATGTGATAACTGTCGATGAGTCTGCATAGCACAGTTGTTAAGGATTAAAAATCCAAAAGATAGACACGTTACTTTGGTTTAATAGCCCCCCCTATGGAGTTCAACTATCAGAGGTTTAATCCTTCACTCTGAATCTTCTTACTTTCTATGTTTGTCTCTGTCTCTTAAATAATTTTGTCATGGAAGTTATAATTACATTTTAACATAATTCCCTGTAATTACCCTTACTCCTTTTTTTTTAATAATCTCCACTTCTTATTTACAATCTTTGCTTCTACTCTGCTTCAAATCCATCTTATTTAAAATTCAAAATAAAGATACACAGTGGTGTGCTGTGCTTTTAAAATGCCAACTTCATTTTTTAAAAAAAATATTTTATTCATACTAATAGGAATTACATTTGATAGTGTCAAATGTTTTATTGAAAGCTTACCACTGATTTATACACAGAATTTTTTAATTAGAAGGTAATGTAATAGATCTGTGCAAAAAAATTCAAAGGTGTCTTGCTTTGGTGTTGATCCTGTGCAAATGTCAGCTGTTCAAGGACACACATGTTCAGCAACATGAAGAGGTGCTTGAAATGTATTTAGTGAGTCTCTGAAAGGTTCTTGCAAAAAGCTCCACTTCAGCAGACATGGAATGGAATATTCTGGAGAAGGATTGGCCTCAACAGAAACTCACCTGATGAGCAATATTCCATTCCATGTTATTTATTATTTACTCATTATACTACAACCAACCCTCTTTCCATTTACAGAAAAAACTGCAATGCTACAATTTTTTTAACCATGTGTAAAGTCATGTACATTATAATATCAATATCTACCAACCATATTATTTATTTATTTATTTACTTATTTGTATCCCTCTTTTATTATTTTTTTCAAATAACTCAAAGTGGTGAACGTATTTTCCAATTCACTTTCCTCCTATTTTCCCCACAACATCAGCCTTTAAACTGAGTTGGGCTAAGAGAGAATGACTGGTCCAAAGCCACCCAAAGTTTTGGCCTGTTTGCTGCCAGCAGGGTCGGACCAGGAGGAGAGGGAGGGGGAGCCTGGGCCAGTTTCAGAGCCTTTGGAAGGCTCTGATGAGGAAGCAGAATCAGAGGCAGATGCAGAGCTGGGGCCTTCTGTCCGCCCCCAGGTGGTGAGGCAGCTGTCTTTAGGGCTGGAGCTGAGTGAGGGACAGGAACAAATGGGGTCCATCCCAGATGTGCATATGCATATAGAGGAGAGGAGAGCAACAGAAGGCAATAAGCCGGCTCTCAGGGAAAAGAAGTCATAGACACTAGCCAGCCCCTCTCTGGCTGGGAAATAAATAGTAGAGGGTTTTGGAGTGGCCTGTTGTTGAGGACAACCATTTGTGTTCCAGAATTCATCAATGAAGTAGGAACCAGGTTTGTCAGGACTAATTGCTCTGTATTTGAGTTGTTAACTGAGTCTCCCTGCTGGGAAATAATAATTAGTGAATTTGCCTCAGCCAGGGTAATCAGGGGCGGTTTCTGTTTGGCTTAATCATTGAAGGACTTTTTATCTTGATTCTCATGTGAACAGAGACTGTTCATGTCCTGTTTTAAGAAGGGGTTTATTTTACTCACGAGTAAGTGGTTTGTCACTACTTGCGAAGGCTGGGTCAAAACACCTGCCTGGCTTTCATAGCTAAGGCGAAATTAATAATTTGGTATTTTCACATCTCTCTTGGTAACCTGAAAGGAAGCAAGTGACACTTACTGCATATGTTGCTAATTGTATCTTGGTGAGACCTGATCAAGATTGGGAGTTCTTTAGAGCTTAGAAGTTCACATTCAAGAAGTATTCTGCTAATAAAGCAATAAAGCTAGTAACATGAAGTACTTATTGCAAATTTAGGAGACCATTCGCAAAGGATTTATTTGATCTTTTCTACTACCAATCTCATTAATCATCTCTTCCTTTAAATGATATGAAGGCAAACACTTTTCTTTCTTTTGTTTGGTTGGTCAAGCAGAAGAAAGTTATGACTCAAGTCCCAGCCCTTCAGATTTACCTATGGGCTTGGTAAGATAGTTAATACTTAGTTACAATACCATCACACCATATTTTCCTAACAGATTGCTATCCCCCTCTGCCACTTACCTAGAAATACAGAGGCGTAGGCCATTCTGATTTTTTTAAAAACAAGAATGGGAGGAATAAATTAAGGCTGCCATAACTGAAATATTAAATTCCTGACAAAAATGGTTAGGCACAAAAAAGTTCCTCCCAAAATTTGTTCTTTACTATGACCCTTTAAGTCACCTGCAGCCTAGATATGGAAGCTCTAGCAAATTGCATCTCTCCTTTCTTGCTCTCCTCCATTTAATATAAGTTATTCAATCTTAGAAGATAATATTTGCCCCAAATAGAAAAGTAGGGCATGGCAAGAAAAAGGAGCTTGCTTACAGGCCTCTCAGTTCTTTTGTCCAACTGCCATGCAATTGGGCAGACAAGATATTCAGGGCATCCACTGCATCTCTCTTCATCTAGGATGGAGGTATATAGCTGAGATATTATCAGCTTGCTGGTGTTATCTCATCCATGGTGAACAGATGATCTCAATCAGTGGTTTCATGTAGATGTTAAAAAGGAACAGAGAGAGCACCGAGGCTTAAAGTATGCCACAAAGGAGGGGCCATTAGCTGGACCTCTTGTTCCCTGGACCAATTGGGACTGGCCTCAGAGGAAGGAGATAAATTAGCACAAAATTGTTTCACCCACTCTCAATTTCCTAAGTTGGCCCAAAAAGGATTTCATGGTCAATGGTATTGAAAGCCACTGAGAGGCCAAGGAGAAGAAGGATGAATGTATCACCTCCACCCCGCTCTTGCCAAAGATCATCCATACATGCGACCAATGCAGTTTGGGTCCCATATTAGGGCATGAAACCTGACTGAAAAGGGTCCAGATAATCCATTTCCTACAGAGTCCTCTGGAATTGCAACATCGCCATCTTCTCAACCATATTTGATAGAAAGGTAAGAGACTGGGAGAAAATTGTCCAGCATGGTAGGGTTCACCGATGGCTTCTTGAGTAGGGGCACACCAGTGTCTCTTGAAAGGAAGCCAGAAACACTCCTCCAACAAGGATGAATTCACCATCACTTGGACCCACCCACATGATACCTCCCAGGTGGTCTTAGTCAGGAGAGGCAGGATCTAATATGCAAGTAGTGGCAATTACATTCCACAGCATCCTATCCTCTTCCTCGGGTCCAACAGAATCAAATCATTTCCAGTTAACTGAGTAAGTCTGTTTCCTGAGCATCTCCATAGGACTTGACTTGCACTTTTTATTCAATGTGAATTAATCCAAGCAAGTTTATCCTCTAAATCAGTAGTTCTCAACCTTTTCTTCACCATGGACCTCCTTTAAATACCTATGGAGCATGACCATAGACCCCCAAGACTTAACTCAAGATTTAAATCATAACATTTCTTCAAGCCTTTGTCGACCCCCTGTGATAAAATCGAGTCTTCCCCCCTAGGTGACCGCAGATCATAGGTTGAATTTCTGGAGCATCCTTCTCATAAGATATTATACCAAAGAGATTATTCTATAGCATTTTTATGTTTATGTATGTATTTATATACTACCCTGTTTCCCTGAAAATAAGACCTCCCTGGATAATAAGCCAAATCAGGCTTTTGAGTGCATGCACTAAAAAGCCCTCCCCTGAAAATAAGCTCTCCCCAAAAATACTGCAACATAACAGCAGCCATGAGGTGACCACGCTCGCCACCTCCTGCACCTCAAAAATAATGAGACCTACCCGTAAATAAGGCCAAGTGCTTATTTGGTGGCTCAAAAGAAAACAAGACCCTGTCTTATTTTCAGGGGAAATAGTATTTTTTATAAATAATTGAAGTTGGCAACTGTACCTAATACTCTGAACTATGTCAAAATTATGGAAACAGTTTGTATTTAAATTTAAGTGTGAATTCCATTAAAGTCGCTGGCTAGATGGATTCGCAAACTAATCCAGCATATACTACTAGAGCATTGCTGCAATTCAGAATAGTATTGAGATATCTGCACCCTTTACAATAGTAGTGAACAATATTTTCATGCCTAGGGTCTGCATTTAGTAGATAAGAAAGATGAGGGATGATGTGAAATAAGGGAGCAGTGATATTAAATGGGTGGATTTATTTACAAATGGCCAGAATTAACTTTTAAATTGCAGGTTGAGGGATATACTGTAAATGTGATATTTTGTTTTCTTATTTCAATACCTTCAGCTCACACAACAGCTTTATTGTGCTGCTCACTGAAAAACTGAGAAATTACAGTAACAGTTGGTAATTGCAGATTTCATTACTGAAAGTGGGTACCAGGAATCTGGTAGAGGCGAAGCTATCAACCTTGCTTTAAAGCTTGGGAAAATAGAACTATTACTAATTTGATTTGTTGTAATATCAGCTAATGGTTCAAACACGAGTTCTAAATAATTTATTTTTTGATTCTACGGCATGATAAAGGCTATATCTTAGTCATTTTTGGCATGCACTTCTTTGTGCTAGTATAAGAGTTTTTCACCAGCTTTTTGCAATTAACTGGCTGACGATTAAGCATCCTTGAGTCCTGTGACTTCATGGACATGTGCCTGATAGAAAAAACAATGAAATTATTTTGTTTCACCAGAAGCATTCTGAAATAATTACTAAGAAGATATTTTTCCTTTCTTATTAAAACTCTGAAACCAAAGTACCAAACTTGCATTGTAACTGCATTTAATAATAATATACTTTTTGCAGAATTCTTCACAATTTAGGACTTTCATGTCTATTTCAGCAGGGGAAAACCTCATTCTTAAATAGCTTTCACCAAAATCCATGCAACGTTTTAGAAAGTAATAATTTTTGCAGTTGTATTTCATTGTTTAAAATTTGAAATATTTGAACATTCAGTACAGTTATGTGATAGTTATATGATCTTTGGATAGAGATAATTGTTTGAGAAGAATTATCCAAAGACCATATAAAAGTTATTAAACATATTCGTGTAGTATTTAGAATACTTATATCTGTGAAACAGATTATAATAGAGCAGGAATTTGGAAACAGTAATGTACAAGCAGCACAACATTTTATAGGAATCTTTCAATTCTCTCATTCACATATTGTTTTTTATTGTACTCTATTAGTCACATCAAAAATGAAATGCAATGTTTTGATATAAAGTGCTTATTAATTGTTTCCTAATTAATTTTAAATTTTGATCCTATTGCTGCTTATATCACTTGGGTTCTTATAAGTACATTCTCTGTCTCATTTTTAATGGTAGGAGCCTTTTACAACTTTCTTCCTCAATGCAAATGATGGTAAATTTGATCATCCGGATCGAACTTTTTCTTCAGTGGCAAGATCATGGAGAAATAGCCAACGAGACACTTCAGATGTCAAAGTAAGAAAAATATTGTCTATGTACAAATAATTGGGTGGCTATTAATATGCTACAAATGCAAAATAGAGATGAGGAGAAGGGTTGTATAACACATACATAGAAAAGAAAGTTGTATTGGTATCACCATTTTTAAATGCCTCTTTTACATACAATGATAAATATACAAGCTTTCCCAACATTTGAGCTATTAAAAGATTTATTTTGTTCCTGACAAAATAAATAAACAATCCTACCCCAATTTATAATCAAATAATCACAGAATAGAGAAAAGCCCAATAAATTGTTCTTTCCTGCTGTTAACTCAATATTTGGCCCATTCCATAAACGCAGCAAGATT
Organism: Rhabdophis nuchalis; assembly: GCA_039707465.1. NCBI lineage: Eukaryota > Metazoa > Chordata > Lepidosauria > Squamata > Natricidae > Rhabdophis > Rhabdophis nuchalis. The sequence continues at coordinate 40,329,956 of CM077649.1, read as the reverse complement.
GGATGTGACCTTAAAGTGTTATATTTTTATAGCTTTTCTAGCATGAGTTTTCCATTGCCTGGGGCAATTAATAAAGCATTAATGACAAGATGCATTTAAAATGTATGTTTTGTGTAAGCCTTAGCTTTTACCACATTGTGCCTCAGGATACTATGCAACAATACACATTAGATTAAACTTATATCTACATAATACATGGAAACGACTAGAGAACAAGTATTACCATGCACTCATTCTTGCATAAATGGATTTTATAAGTTTTTATTGTACTATGAAAACCATGTTTCTTGCTTTATATTAAAAAAGAGTCCTCTCCTGATTTTCAGGAGCCTAGAAATTCCATAAAAATATATACTTACATACACATTTTTTTTTAAAAAAAGATAAATAAATATCTTTATTCATTCAATTGTATCATTATTTGCTTGCTTGAAATCAGAAGATACGTTGAAATTGTTTACATTTATTGTAAGTCCCTTTTAGTCTTTTTTGTTTTTATATACATTGTTAGAATTGTTTCTAAAAGCTCCTATAAGTTAGGAGCCTATTCATACTAATGCTACATTATTTATGTATTGAATTTCTGTTCTGACTTAGGAGGTAAGAATAATTGGTTGAACAAAAGAAAGGTAAACTCATAAAACTGTTACTAGGTAATTTTATTGTTTGGATTCCATTGGAAATCTATGTCCTCCGATATATAATTAGCATAACATGGAAGTGATGGTTTTTGACCTGCCATCATAAACACCAATATGGGCATTTAATGCACATATTTTCAAATGAAAAATAAACAACATATTTTGTTGTTATATTGTATCAATGAACTTTAAAATAAAAGAACAATATGTGGAGAGGAGAATCTATGCATATTTCTGGAGGCTGAAATCCCTTTTGTGCTTCACATCTTGTGAAAATGGGGGATGGCATAAAACTTTGATTTAATATCACAGTCCTTTCAGAAAGACAAAATGCAAGATTTTCTTATCAGGAGTATTTGTTAGCCATCTATTTTTTCCACTAGGAAATATATAAAGCAAATACTAACATGAAAGCATCCATCTAGTTCAGGGGTCTGCAAAGTCGGCTCTTTTAAGACTGGTGGACTTCAACTCCCAGAGTTCCCCAGCCAGCATCTGGCTGGGGAACTCTGGGAGTTGAAGTCCACCAGTCTTAAAAGAGCCGACTTTGCAGACCCCTGACTAGTTTATGAAGACTGTTTACCCAGGCAGATGCTTCATATAATAGATTATTTTAATGGTTTATTAAAATACTATAAGCCTAGTTCTCTGATCTATGTATAAATCTTTAAACTAGGTTTTTTCAAACCTAGTTTAACAATTTCAGAATACATAAAATTCTATTAATTTACTAAAAAAAATCAAATCACTATTAAATTTTGTTCTTTCCCCTTTTACACACACACACACACACACACACACACACACACACTTACTTTACTGGCTTTTGTTAATAGCCATAACCATAACTTGCCATAACTTGAATATATAAATGCCTAATGAATGTTAATCCTATAGTATGACTCATTTTTCCCTTAGTATTGATCAGGTACCTTAATGAAGTAGTCACTCAATGAAATAAAATATAATTACAATTAAAACCACCCAATTAAAACTTAACTCCTTAACAGTTTTGAATATTGTGTATGAAACCATGTTTTTCATTAAACCAGGATAGTTTAATATCCTGATGTAAACTGAATGATCTATTTGCCTTTTGCAAAACAGCATATTAAAGTTTGTTGAAGATTTCAGTTGTAGTATAGTGACCTGATTCCCTTAAATTTCAAGACTAAGGTTACACCTACCCATTTTCGTAAGAAACCATTGCATATGAAAAGCAGGAAATTACTTTGGAACAAAAGACACATACTGCCCTAATTAATAAATTAGTATAATAGAATACCCTGAATTAAGAAGTATAGTCTAAAATATACTGAAGAAAGCGCTGTGTGAATTCACATGTTTAGCCTGGAAACTGGGGAGATCTAGCATTTTTTAAAATATCAAATATTGTATAGAATAATATCACCTGAAATATAAAACGTGGAATAATGTTACAGGAATGCAAATTCTATTTGAATGTTAGCATTAGCTTCCAACAGTCAAAATAGTCTAATAGTTATAGATAATTTCCAAGTAAAAACTGGACAACCATGTGTTGTGAAACAGAAAATAGTTCAAAATGGAATGGAATATGTTTTAAATTCCAGACACTTGACAGGGAAGATTCAAAAATATGATTGACTGAAATTTCTATTCTGACATGTTAGGAGATGCTGATGCTGATGTTCAGCTTTCTTAGATTCATCAACTTCACATACAATATCCACATTAGCCAAAGATTCCAAATACCAGTACTGTCTATAAAGTTTCTTTGAAGGGAGAGGGGATGAATTGGAACTCAGAGCAAGGGAAGAAAGCTTGTCTGTTCTTGCATTCCCTCTTGCATCTCAGTCTGGTGCTTGGACAGTGAATGCATGCCTCAGCACCTAATATTTATGCTTATCCATTATCCACCTCTGAGGTAACAGGAGGGGCTTTTCTATCCTCCCCTGGCATTGGATTTTGAAATTGGGGATCGTGATTTAAATGAATTATTAGAAGATTTTTTTTTTTACTAAATGGGATTGTTTTTTGTTAAAGAAGAGAGGATTGCTTTACTAAAACCACTACCCAAAACAAATGAGATAGGGTTTGTTATGCATGATTAGTTATTGTTAACCCACGATGTGTCCTATTAAACCAGTGCCCCCCAACCTTTTGGGCAGCAGGGACTGGTTCCATGGAAAGAGTTTTTCCGTGGGCAGAGGGGATGTGTTTTTGTGTGCTGCCTACATCCCACGGATGGGGCTTTGCTTGTTTGCACGGTCCGGTTTCTGGCATTTCTAAATCTCACAATCTGGCTGCATAATAAACTTTTTTGTTTTGTCTGATAATAAGGAGAAATTGTTTGGTATATAGTTATAGAAAGCCTCTTTTTTCTCCTTTTGAAAGTTAAAAAAACGATTTCACAGTTCCCTAGAACTATGCCCACCATTCAAGACTCAAGTAGACCGGAACATAGTCTTTTAATCCATTAATAGAGAAATTACTAAGATGTTTTAAAAATACAAATGTAATGTAGTAAGCAATGTAAGAAAGTTGAACTTCAAAATTAAATGCAACAATATAAGATTTTTTTGAATAATTTTGTCTGTGCAAAAAACTGCAGATTTTGCATGATGAATAATAAAGCTTGTTTCTTTTGTAAACAGGAACTAATTCCAGAGTTTTACTACCTGCCAGAAATGTTTGTCAACAGTAATGGATATAATTTTGGAGCCAGAGAAGATGAAACTATCGTGAATGATGTTGAGCTTCCCCCTTGGGCCAAGAAGCCTGAAGACTTTGTCCGCATCAATCGAATGGTAAAGGGTTTTTTTAAATCAAGCTTGCTAACAAGTCCACACAATGTATCAACTAATATAGTCTTGTTTTTATTCACTATAAAGCAACAACTGAAAATATAAGAAAAATATAAGAAAAAAAACCACACACACACAAAGGAGTTATTTGATTGCAACTAGCCTTTATTACCATGTACTGGGCTTTATGCTATGATTTTCATTGGAATTTCTTAGTGGAGGTTTATGATAAAACCATAATTCCCTTGATAAATGTAATTATTTTGTTCAACCTGGTAAAGGTTTTTGTAGTTCCCAATAAAAATGCCATTGATTTCCTAAAAAAAAATATCAGTACCAAAAATATTATGGGGGAGGATTAGTATAGAAAAATATTAACATTATATGCACCTCTGGAAACTTTTTTGTGGATAGAATATTATTTGTATCTTTGTTACCTTACATATAAAACAATACTTTTCTAACCAGTATGGTAGGGTGGTGAAGAAAATACTGGAAAGACCAAATTCTGGTCCGTCTCAACCACAGAAATTCATTAGTGTCTTTAAGAGAGTCACACACTCTCAGTCCATCTTTCTCAAACATGTACTGTATTGTGAGGAAAACGTGGAGGAAGCAGGAAATTTGAGATCCTGAACGAAAGTCATGATATAAATTTTACAAACAGACAAACATTTGACAAATATGAATTATATAATCCCAACAATGCTTTTATAAAAGGCAAAAAAATCCAAAAGTTAACTGTAGAAAGCAATGATGGCTAACCTTTTTTGTCATTTCGCACAACAGCACATGCCTGCACCCATAATGCAATGCACATGCTACTCTCCCCGCGTGCCGCACGCATGTGCATGCAACTCTGTGCTCCACATTCATGCACCCCGCACTTCCTTGCCCATTTTTGGCTTCTAGGTTCCTGGAAACTACTCAGCCCCAAAATAGGGTGGGGGGGCACCCCCTCACGCCCCATTTTGGGCCTAGAAGTCCTCCTGCACCAACCTGGAAGCTAAAATAAGGCCCAAAGGGGTCACATGAGGCCTCAAAATGCAATGTGAGCACCACACAAATGCACACATGTTCCTTGCCTGCACCCAGCGCATGCACAGCAGAGACCCAAAGACGAGCTGGCCAGAGGGAGGCACACACATATGTGCAGTGAAACTGGGCTGGGGTGACAGCTCGCATGCCCACAGAGAAGGCTCTACGTGCCACCTGTGGCACGTGTGCCATAGGTTCTCCATCATGTATGTATAAACGATACAATCAATCAGAATAGAGGTTGGAGGTCTTCTAGTCCAACCCTGTGCTCATCATTCCAACAAGTGCAATACAATTCTGTGTACCTTTTCCCAGGAGTAAGCTCCACTATACACATAGGATTTGCTGCTGGGTAGGCATACATTATAAATATAGAAAATAAATTATGATTTTATTTAATACATTTACTTTACAAATTATATTTTATATATTTATATATGTATTCAAGCCATTATTAAAATAATAAAAATACTGAGAGTTAATTATGTATTCTTTAAATAAATGTAAAATTATCTGTCAAACCCAGATGGCTGAATGTAATGCTTTTATGTCCATTATGTTTTATACTCTAAATTAGAATTTATGGATGCTGAATCTAATAACACTATTTAAGGATTACTTGTTAAAGTGCCTTTCCCAGAGCTGCTTTCTCTCTGCATAAATCAACACATTGCAAGGCTCTTCATAATGTATCCAGTAGTATAGTAGCACCCGTTCTCTTTTGTAAAAGAAAATGCTTAAGAAAGCATTTTTATTTATTTATTTATTTATTTTATTCGATTTGTATCCCGCCCTTCTCCAAAAGGACCCAGGGTGGCGCACAGGAAAATTAAAATATATACAAAACAATACAAAAATATAAAATTTTAAAAGCCTATTAAATATGAAATCCTGTGCTAAAACCAATTAAAAAACCCCATTTTAAAACTATCTAAGCTAGTCAACAGCGGAGGCTACGCAAGGCCGGCTTGATGAAACAAATGTGTTTTTAAACACTGGCGGAAGAGGCGGAGGTCAGTACGGAGTTCAGGGGGTAGGTCGTTCCACAGGGCAGGGCCCACCACAGAGAAGGCCCTTCCCCTTGGTGTCGCCTTATGTCAGTATTAGATTTCTATGAAAATATTACAAATGATTCCTGTCTCACCTATTTCATTCCATTTATAAAAGGCCTCTTGCAAGATGACTGGAAATTTTACTACAGAAATAGAGCATATCTCTTTTGTCAGACAGCAAGTCTACTGAAGGCCTTCTTTTGAGTCCCTGGAGATGTTTTCCTCAACCTAGCAACTTTAAGAAATTTGGACTCCCAGAATTCCCAAAGCAATTTCTGGCTGAAGAATGCTGGGAGTTGAAGTCCACACAGCTTAAAATTGCTAAGGTCATGAAGTAACTCCCTGGAGGAAAGCAATTAATCAGAATAGAATATAAATATGTGTATCAATATGATTTGGTATAAGGGCATTTTCAGTGTTTCTAACCTGCAATTGCTAAGGATATTTATAGTTAGTTTGTCAGATAGAATAAAGAATCTGTCATTATACATATTTTCCCAAATCATTAGTGAATGTTATGTTTATTTGAAACTCAGCTTTAAATTGAAATGGAAGACAATTACATGTATTGTTTTGATTGATTTGATTAATATAACCTCTCATTCAGCACATGAATCATATTTAATAAGTAACAATCCCATTCAATTGTGTTCCATTCTGAGAGACTGTTTGGACAAATTCCTGCAGTTTTCTTGGCAAGCTTTTCAGTAGTTTGCCAATGCCTCTATAACAATATGCAGTTAAACAAAAAGAAAAATGCAAAAACAGAAACACAGAAATATGAACTGTGAGAAAATTCATCCAAGGGGGGTCCAAGCTAACTTCTTTTGGGTTTGCTTTAATTATTCTAATTTCCCCCCCTTTCCCCTAGAAAGTCAATACAGACTTGATGTCAACCCTATGTGGTGGGTCAGGTCACAAAACAAACTCTACAAAACCTTTCCAGACTTTCTGGAGCTGTATTTTATTGGTTATATAGGTTATACTAACTAAAATCGTGAAAATCTGACAGCATTTTCCCCCATGCTTCTTTTACTCAAGACAGTTAAAGAGAGCTAGTTTGGATTTCTTTCTAACATTTTCTTCCTGTCAGGATTGCTATCTCTCATCACATAGTTTCTCCAAGGTAATCTCTGTGGGTCTCGAGCTTAGGTATCTATCCATTGTTTTCTGTAGAATTTCAATACATTCAGATTCTCTGCAATCTTCATTTCTTTCCATCTTTTGTCATCTAATAGCCCAACAGCCCAACCTCTTTCCCTGCTACTTTTTAATTTGAATATATTTAAATAAGTTCTTACTAGATGGTCTCTCTTTCTATGGTATGTATACTCCTTAAATTATTTTATTATTATTATTTCCTTACTACAACTTCATACTTCGTATATATTATGTCCTTTTGTCCTTCTCATAGCAACACTTCCTAGGTTTTATAGCTTCCTGAACACTATAGAAAGCCATGTTGGTTCATATTAAATTAGTCATAGTTTGTCTTAAACTGTGGAATATATTTTATTGAATCTTGGTTGGTTGGTTGGTTGATTGATTAATTGATTATGTGCCTTCAAATCAATGTCAACTTTATTGATCACATAGATTTTCTTCAGGCCAATCTGTTCCTAAAGTGGTTTTTCGTGTCTTCCAGTGCACTTTTCACCACTGCAAGTAAATTCATCCACCTTGCTGCTAGTAATTCTTTCTGTGCTTCCACTTTTCCCAGCATTGGACCCTTTTCCAGAGATGACTAAACCAATTTCAGTGGTTTAAAATAAGCTTCTGATACTGTGAAGAGATTTGGCTCTGTTGACATTTCTTTTCAGTCTCTTTTTCATCAATCTTTTAATTATTAATGGTTTCTTCTTTTGTACTGAAATGTGATTTGTGTAAGAGTGACATACATTCGCATACATCCTAAATGTAATACTATCATCATTTCCTATTGTTTTCATAATGATTATATCCTGGTCACTTCTTAGGATTTAATTTAAAGATGCCTCTTCTCTGGTAAGTTCCAAAACCCAGTTCTTCTAAAGCATATTAATTTAAGTTATTCAGAAATTTGGTTTCTTTGTCATGGCTAAGGCATAATGTACCCAATGTATGTGAAACCTCCAATTATTAAAAGAAGTTACTTGTACGCCTAGTTTAATTCAACATCTCACAATTGTCCTTGATATTTTAATGTGGGTGATAATATATCTCTAGATATAATTTACATTTGTGGACAGATATTGCCACCTATAGTTATTCTACGAAGGAAGCTAGCCTTTCCCCCCCAGTATGTTAGTTTTTATATATTAGCAATACTTTCCCCATTGTAGTCTTCTCTCTCATGGTACAAAAATTTGCATTCCAAAAACAAATAAGAATTCTTAGTTCTTGATTTGGAGCTTTCTAGTACTAGCACAGAAATAACTATACATATGCTCTCTCTCAAATATTGTTGGCGCTATATTTGTCTTTTTTTGTTTCATTGATGTGACAACTCCAGTACTTACCCCTTGTAGTATTTCTTGAAATATCCACACTCTTCTAACTGGATGCTACCCAGCATCTGTCATCTTTCCTCCAGGGAAACACACTTCTACCATATTTTTCATCTTATACAGTAGCAGCCTATCTCCATTTCACTTCAAGTGGAATATCCTGTTCTTATTTAAGTTTGCCTTTTCCCCAATGCTTTCCAGTGCCACATGAATCTAAAAACTTCCACTTGATGCCACAGTGTTGTCAATATCTAAATGGCCCTGCACTAGATCAGGATAGCATACTTTTCTTATTTCTCCTGGACTCAGTCTGATATCAAAGATGGAATAGATATCAGATGTTCTCTTTCCCCAAGGTCATTCTCTTTTATCATGACAACATCATGATAAAAATGATATAAATTATCACAATATTTGCATGAAAACATGATGATACCCTGAAACAAACAAAATGTTAAAAAGTTATACCATTTATTTACGCTATTTAGTTACTTATGAAACACATCTAAATTATATTACGTACCCCAAATATCTTTTCAATCCCCGAGGCATGTCACAGCTTTTGATCATCTTTAATGTTTGCAAATTGAAAGTTGAAAAATTTGGCATACCCTAACACATGATGGCTCTTCCTACATGCATCACCCATTCCAGTAGCTAACTTATCTTGATGCCTTGTCCCTGGAAATGACCAATCAATGTACTCTTCCCTACTTTACTCTCCTGCTAAACATTATTGTAAAATCCCTACTTTCATTTACCTTCTGTTCATTTGTTGTGATTGCCACATGCAGTTTTTGTATAATTAATCCAATAACTCTCAGAATATTTCTAAAAAAATAAAAATCCATTACATTTATTTTAAAAATAGAGAAAACCTCTGTAGATTTTAAAAATTAAAAACATATAAAAAATAAAATCATGCAGCTGCAAAAACAACAACACTTTCATGGGCTACATCAACAAAGAAAAAATATCAAGATCAAGGGAAGTAATAGTATCATTCTATACTGCACTGGTGACACTACATTTGGAATACTGTGTCCAGTTCTGGTCATCATAATACAAAAAAGATGACAAGGCTCTAGAAAGAGTGCAGAGAAGAGAAGGAAAGTTGATCAGGAATCTGGAGGCTTATTCCTATGAAGAAAGGGGAATACAGAATCAATTTATTTCCCATAGCACCTGAAAGTAGGACAAGAAGCAATGGATGGGTGCTCATCAGAGAGAGATCCAACCTGGAAATAAGGAGAAATTTCCTGACACTAAGAATGCAATGGATTAAGCAATGGAACAGCTTGCCTCCCAGAATTATGGGTGCTTCATTGCTAGAGGTTTTCAGAAAAACATTGGACAATCATTTGTCCAAAGGTGGTACAAGGACAGAGATAGTATTCAGCCAGTTTGCACCAGTTTCCCAAACCAATGGCAGCAATTTTGGCCAATTTGGCAAACCAGAAGCGATGGCTTACTGGCCACACCCCCGAACTGGTCCCTCTGTTGCAGGTTAGTTATCCTACCTGCTTGCCCCGATGCTTTGCATATTGGCTCTCAAAGAGATGGCAGCTGGTCACTGAAAAGTCCTCCAGTCGGCGAAAAAGCTGCTGCCGTCACCACAATGTTCTTCATGCATGCGCATCCCATTGTCTTGTAAGTCCAAGGAGATAAGATTCTATAATTGTACAAGTCCACAGTTATCAATATATCAACTTTTCCTAGTTTATGCTTGCTTTTAGTTATGCTTCTTTTATACAAAGCTTTCAAGGCTTATATAAAGGCCTATTTTTAATTACCTTTTGTGCCAGAAATGCTATTTGGCAAATTATGTTATCTCATTTGAAAATAAAATATTTACCAGATCTATTTTATATTCTTTGCTAGATATCCTAATATTTATAAATGCTGTTGTATTTTAACGTTTACATATTAATAACCCTTTATATAGAACATTTTTAAAAGTATGTATTCGAGATTTCCCAGTTTCGCAGATAATCACATCAAAATTAGAGGACACTGATGATTACTGATTTCTTAAATTCATAAATTAATGGTGCATTCATATTTAACAGTATATGTACATATGTACGTGATTCTGTGGGCATGTGTGAGGTGTATGTTATTAAGTTTCATTCTGTTTATATTTGTCTGCTATGTATGAAAGGAATACTGTAGTATTGCATAATAATTTGATCCCATTCTAATTGAGAAAGCATTTTGCAAACCAAATAATAATATTTTGTATGTTTTAACTGAGAAATAATCTCTTATTGAAACAATTCCTGTTCAGATTGCTCTTATTAAAAAGGCTAGAGGAGTGATTACATTCAGTAACTTTTAGGATGTGTTTCAGTGGATTTTAAGAGCATTCAATTTATACATCAGTGATTGTTGGCTCAGTTTAATTTATCCATAGCAAGCTGGACTGATTACTACTGACATAGCCATGAAACATTAATAAAGCATTGTGTTCAATGCTAACATGATTATGGCCTGACCTCAATGATGTCACAGAGGACAGAAACAGTAAGTGTTCCTGCTAACATTACCCTAATGCTGGGTTCATCAATCATAATCTACCAGTTTACAAAAAAGGGAAGAAAGCTTTTCACAGATGTGACTTCGTAGTCTTGCTGAGCTTTTTGATCCCAGAAGACTTGTGGTGGCATGAGAGTCTGAAATAAAACAGGTTCAGAAACAAGCCAAGCATGTTAAATCAAGGTAAAAAAACTGTAATGTAAAACACACAGAGACACAGCAAAGCCTTTAAAGCAAGCATTTGTAATTTCAAGACTTGACCTGTTGTAATCCAAGACTAATTATGACAATGTTTTGATTATTTAAGGCACAGATTGTATACTACAAATTGCAGTGCTGAATATAACAGACAGAAAATATTCTTTCAGATTCAGGAAATGTCTTCCTCTATCTAATATGTTAATTTTGTTGTTTAGAAAGATAGAGTATACAGATATTTTATAGAAGTCCAACATCACGTCCATATTCGATATATTTTCTCTGTTCCAATTTACTTCTTAAGCAGTCATCTATTTATGCATATTATTCATATCTTGTCCTTCATATTTTCTGTCTTCGCCTTCTATTTGATCTTTACAGTGACATTTGACACTTTGATCATCACAGTTATTTGATTAAATGAGGCCAAATAGTTGCAGGTAATCCAGTAGATTCTTTTGTTTAATAATTACTTAAAACAGGATCTCAATAATCCTAATACAGTATTTTATAGCCTCTATATTTGCCAAAAGCTTTGGATGTGATCTTCAAAAGTTCTTTCAAAAGTTATTATAAAGCTGTAATAGTTCACGTAACAAAGAATAAAAATTAATAAATATATTTAGAGTATTTGATTAGATTTAAATAAGAATTTCATGAATTTACTCCAATTTTAATTGAAATAAAAAAGCATGTTTAGTTTTGTCATCCACAAAGTAATCCAGTTTATTCTGAATCTCTAAATTAGTTTCATTTATGAACAAACTATAAAATATGAATCCTACACTGTTGATTTCCATTTAAATTTGCCTATTGATTATAAACTTGTGATGGCCTCTTCTTCATGCCAAAGAGATTGGTAGTAACATACGCCATATTTTCTGTGACAGCGCTCTAAGAGAAAATATAATTAATAACATACAGTGAAACCTTTATCTAATTAATCAATTAAGAGAACAGGTATTCATTATTCCTAATTGCCTATTCATCCAATGACTGTAATTACCTGCAATAATATTATTACCAAATTATAAATTTGCGTCATTTATGTGATTTGCATTTACAATGGAGAATCTATCTGTTACATCTGAAGACTATTGCATCAAGATCTGTTAAATAAAAATTACATTGCATATAATAATTCTGTAATTCTGACATCTTTCTCCTCACAACCTTATTTAACACACACTTAGAATTGCTGCCATTCTCTATAGTTTTATATTTATTTACTCTGAAACAAAATTTACTGGATGCAGTTGGGCTAGCTTTCATTTACTAGGGCATACAATTGTGACAATGTTTCAAGAAGAAAAAATGATTGTAAGTTTTTTATTTTGTTTAGCTATTTTTTTGCAGAATATATTTTTATTAACTCATATTTAGCTAGTAATGTTATTTTCTGAGTATTATGGAAGACTACTAGCAGATAAAATCATATGGCTCTGACTCAGTCAAGGCTATAGTTCTACTCCTAAACTGAGCATGCATTTTTATTCTAAATAATTTCCATCTGAAACCTCTGCATGCTCATGTTCTTTGTATAGAATGGTTAATGTTAGAAATATTGAAACAAAATGGCTGAGGCAGGAATAAAATATAAGACTTCAAAATCTTGCTATCCACTCACTATCCACCCAAATTTCCTTTTATGAAATTCATAATAACTTGGTACTGTTTAAAATTCTATAAATCAGGATTTGGTTTAAATATACTTCTACACTATTCTTCAAGAGTAGAAAAATGGCATATACACTGTAAAATTATAATCTGTAATTGGAATAAAAAAGCCAGGATTTCACAATTTGTGCTCTACAATCCAGATAACCTAGAATAGTACTTCTTAAACTGATTGAAATCCATTGCTTCACAAGGTTGATTTTAACAAACTATTTTATTGAATTAGGACTGGAAACAAAGGTTTTTGCTGCATTTGAAGCATTACATAGCCACTAAGAAGCCACAAAGCTCATTAGTATTCTTAATTTTATAACTTGCCTTTATTTTAATTTGAAAATAAGGTAGAGAGGAATAGGAATATATTTTCTTAAAGAGGCAGATGAATGTGACAGAAGGGAATTTAACAAGAGACTAAGATAAGGTAAGGTAAGATAAGATAAGATAAGATAAGATTCTGGAAAGATTCTGGAAAAGATAATTAAACAACAAATAAGTGAACACCTAGAAGCAAACAAAGTAATAGCCAAAAGCCAACATGGGTTTGTCAAAAACAGATCATGCCAGACGAATCTAATTGCATTCTTTGACAAAGTAACAAAATCAGTGGACCAGAGGAATGCTGTTGATATAATTTACCTGGACTTCAGTAAGGCATTTGATAAAGTAGACCATAACCTACTATTAGATAAAGTAGAAAATTGTGGGTTAGACAGCAGCACCACCAAATGGATTCGTAACTGGCTGACCAACCGCACTCAACGTGTAGTCCTCAATGGAACTGCATCTACATGGAAGGAAGTATGCAGTGGAGTCCCCCAAGGCTCTGTTTTAGGCCCAGTACTCTTTAACATCTTCATCAACGATTTGGATGAGGGGATAAATGGGGAACTCATCAAATTCGCAGACGACACCAAGCTGGCAGGAATAGCCAACACTCCAGAAGATAGGCTTAAGATACAGAAGGATCTAGACAAACTTGAACATTGGGCACTGTCTAATAAAATGAAATTCAATTGTGAAAAAAGTAAGGTCCTACATATAGGCAAGAAAAACCAAATGCACAAGTACAGTATAGGTGGTACCTTGCTCAATAGTAGCAACTGTGAGAGGGATCTCGGAATCCTAGTGGACAACCATTTAAATATGAGCCAGCAGTGTGCAGCAGCTGCCAAAAAAGCCAACACAGTTCTAGGCTGCATCAACAGAGGGATAGAATCTAGATCGCGTGAAATGTTAATGCCACTGTATAGTGCCTTGGTAAGGCCACACTTGGAATACTGCATACAGTTTTGGTCGCCACGATGTAGAAAAGACGTGGAGACTCTGGAAAGAGTGCAAAAAAGAGCAACCAAGATGATTAGAGGACTGGAGACTAAGACATATGAAGAACGGCTGCAGGAGCTGGGTATGTCTAATTTGATGAAGAGAAGGACCAGGGGAGACATGATAGCAGTGTTCCGATATCTCAGAGGGTGCCACAAAGAAGAGGGAGTCAAACTTTTCTCCAAGGCACCTGGGGGCAGGACAAGGAGCAATGGGTGGAAACTAACCAAGGAGAGAAGCAACTTAGAACTACTGAGAAATTTCCTAACAGTAAGAACAATTAACCTCTGGAACAGCTTGCCTCCAGCAGTTGTGAATGCCCCAACCCTGGAAGTCTTTAAAAAGATGTTAGACAGCCATTTGTCTGAAATGGTATAAGGTTCCTGACCATGCAGGGGGTTGGACTAAAAGACCTACAAGGTCCCTTCCAACTCTGCTATTGTATTGTATAAGATAAGATAAGATAAGCTTTATTGTCACATTTTGCTGAGAACACACCGATACACATAAAAAAATGAAATTCTGATGCCCACTCTCAAAAGAATTCTCTCTCTCTCTCTCTCTCTCTCTCTCTCTCTCTCTCTCTCTCTCTCTCTCTCTCTCTCTCACACACACACACACACACACACACACACACACACCACATACACACACACTCACTCACTCACACACACACATCTTCACCTTGGAAGAAAAATTAGATTTTTCAAGTATGTGATGAAAGATACCTGACTTGATTATTTGGTGGCCTAATATAATACAAACCTAAATACTATTTCTCTGCTATTACTATTATAATCTTTTGAAAAAGATCTTGAGATAGGAAGTGTAAACTTAATATGAATCAACAGAGTGATATGCAAAAAAGCAACTGTAATTTTATTTGTTTGTTTGTTTGTTTTAGACTGCATCAGTGTATGTTCCAAACCAAAAGAAATAATAGTTCTAGTTTATTTTGCTTTAGTCATAACCCATTCAACTAGTATACAAGTTTTGACAAGTTTTAAGGTTTTAAGGTTTCAGAGAAAATGGAATAGATTCCATTTTCCAGGGTTCATGAGACAGTAGAAAGAATCTAAGAAGCAGATTTGAATTTTTTTGGGAAAAAATGTATAATTTTACAATATCACACGGAAATGACAGAGTCTCCTTAACTGGTTTCTTTAAAGCTGAGTCATAATTGATTCTATCAAAGACGCTTTGATTTGGATGATTGCACTAGATTTAATAAAATACAATAAATATTTTTAATACTCCTATTGATGTTTGTCAATAAGCTCTCAACACAGCAAAAAGCATAGATGAAGAACTGAATGCCAAAAAAGGCTCACAAAACATGCACTTACAAACTACATAGCAAACATATTGCAAATTTTAAAGGAAATTTCATTGTAATTTTAGTACAATGACAATAAAGATTATTATTAAATTCTGAGAAGGCATCTTGTTATGCCATTAGCTTTGTAAAAGAAATAGAAAATGATTCTTGTACAAAAAGCATTTTTTTCCTTTTTCATCCTCTCGATTTCATTTCTAGGCTCTGGAAAGTGAATTTGTATCTTGTCAGCTTCACCAGTGGATTGATCTCATATTTGGCTATAAGCAGCGAGGGCCAGAAGCAGTGCGGGCACTTAATGTTTTCCATTACTTGACATATGAAGGTTCCATAAACCTTGATAGTATCACTGATCTTGTTCTCAGAGAAGTAAGTACCTCTGGATCACATTTTTTTCCCTTCAGTTATGATAAATGTATCTTAAAATTATTAATTACTGCTTTTCATTTTAAAAAAATAGGTTATTTTGTTTTATTTTGTAATCGCATAATGCATATAGTCCTCGTCTTACAACAGTTCCTTTAGTGACCAATTGAAGTTACAACAGCACTGAAATAGGTAACTTATGACTATTTTTCACATTTACGACTATTGCAGTCTAAATAGACTAAATAGTCCATTTGACTATTTGATCATGTGATCAAAATTCAGAACTTGGCAACTGACTCATATTTATGATGATTACAGTGTCCTGGGATCATGTGATCACCTTTTGCAAACTTCTGACAAAGTCAACTAGAATGCATAAACTCACTTAACCGTGTTACTAACTTAACAACTGCAGTGATTCACTTAACCACTGTGACAAGAAAGGTCATAAAATGGGGGCAAAACTCACTTAACAAGTGCCTCACTCAGCAATAAAAAGTTTGGGCTCAATTGTGGTTGTAAGTCGAGAACTACCTGTACTTCAAAACAAAAAGGTATCTGTATAACTGCACTTTGTCAAGCTTATTTATTGTACCATAAATTGTCATCTGTATCTTTAATAATTGATTCAAGGTAGTGAAAGATGGAAATCTGGTTAAAAAAAATATTTTTCTTTTGAGGTAATATGAAACAACATATATGTTATTAAAATGTAAATTAGATATCAGAGAACTTTGCTGACATTACAAATATGCCTTTGGATTTTCTACAGTTATAATGATTTAATCAATAA
This sequence comes from Rhabdophis nuchalis, assembly GCA_039707465.1. Taxonomy (NCBI): domain Eukaryota; kingdom Metazoa; phylum Chordata; class Lepidosauria; order Squamata; family Natricidae; genus Rhabdophis; species Rhabdophis nuchalis. The sequence continues at coordinate 40,313,722 of CM077649.1, read as the reverse complement.
ATGAAGTTAAAATGGGTTACCTGTTTTTTCTAACATACAGTATTATATTTAGTAAATTACTAACTAGAAGAGTTAGATATTTTGAAATACATACATATGTACATTTATTATGCATACTGTTTTGGTTTTTATTTGTTTATTCATTAATAAATACACAGAGAATAAAATAGCCCAAACACGAATAAGCATGCAGGTTTCTTTTAGTATGTGTGTATAGTATTTTATAGCACTTTTTTTTTTTAAAAAAATGGTTTTGGCAAAATGTCCTTCCATGTATTGCCTCGTAGCTTGTCAATTCATCTTAGGGAAATTATTATTAAATTAACACAGAAATATAAAACATTCTATTAAAAAATTCACTTTGGTTGAAAAGTGTGAAGATGCAACAGCTGCAAGATGGGTGTTGTTGTGTTGAGGCTGCATACAGAAGCTTCCATGCCCTATGATATCTGCCATCTGTTGTATGCAAAACAAGCAATAATTTAAACAAAGGCAGTAAAATACTTGTGGCTTTTCCCCCTAAAAAAACAAGAATCTGGAAGTTTACAGTTAATTAGTTAATTGTCTCACAAACTAAATATTACACTGTATTTCTATAACATTTCTAAAGTTTAGGCTATGTTGTACATTATGAGATATTAGAACCCTATTTCAGGGTAATTGAAGGCCTTCATGAATTGTATTCAGGCAGTCATTGAAAAAGTTGAAATATTTTTTGTCTTTCATTTTAATATTGGCAAGGTAAGCTATACATTTAACAAATAAATACTTTTGTTAAATTTATAGCCTACCTTGCCTTGGATCTAAATTTAATTCATCATCCCAACCGACTGAATGAAACCCAAACAATTCTCTCTCTTTTATTTCAGGAAGTCTAATAAATTACCGTATTTATCGGCGTATAACACGCACTTTCCCCCCCTGAAAATAGGGGGCAAATGATGTATGCGTGTTATACGCCGATATGCGTGTTATACGCCGATATAAGGTACATGGACCCGGGAACCGTGGACCCGGAAGTAACCGTGGACCCGGGAACCGTGGACCCTTCCCCGCGGCGGGCGCCTCCTTCTCCGCTGGCAGGTAGAGCAAGGTCGAGGGGCTTCCCCCCTTTCCCCACTTCCCGGCTCTTTCCAAACCTCGGGAGCTCGCCGAGGGGCGGCGGCGACGAAACAGCCGGGAAGTGGGGAAAGGGGGGAAGCCCCTCGACCTTGCTCTATCTGCCAGCGGAGAAGGAGGCGCCCGCCGCGGGGAAGAGCTCCGTGCCTCCGGGGCCGTCATCTCCTCCTCCTTCTCCTCCTCCTGCTGCTGCTGGAACCAGCGGCGGCGGCGGCGGCGAAACAGCAGGGAAGTGGGGAAAGGGGGGGAGCCCCTTGCTCTACCTGCCAGCGGAGAAGGAGGCGCCCGCCGCGGGGAAGAGCTCCGTGCCTCCGGGGCCGTCATCTCCTCCTCCTCCTCCTCCTCCAGCCGCCTTGCTTGCTTTCCTGCCTGCCCGCCAGAGAGAGAGTGACAAAGAGAGAGAGAGAGGGAGGGAGGGAGGAAGGAAGGGAATCAGAATCTGACAGACACAGAGAGAATGACAAAGAGAGACAGGAAGGGAGGGGATAGCGATTTCTGAGTAAACTTTTGTAAAAACAGAATATCCAAGTTTCTTTGTTAAAACAGTTGCTTTTACTGTCCTTTTACATTATTTATCTTATAAGTGGTAATAATATTAATAAAAAAAAGTTCTGAGCTACCCTTATTTTGCTTCAAAGTTCTTTATTTGAAATTTAATTTTTTCCCCTGAAATTTTCCTCTTAAAATGAAGGTGCGTGTTATACGCCTGTGCGTGTTATACGCCGATAAATACGGTAACTATGAACATATCAAGAGAGAAACTTCTTGAAGATAATTTTTGAGGACAAGAATTAGGATAGCATTTCTCCATTTCCAATTATCCTCTCTGAAGTAGTGTTTAGGATTTTTAGGATTTCTATTCTTTTGCGTGCATTTGTGTGTTATTCTTTGGCTTCCTTCTGATACAGGTAATCCTAAATTTAACAACCATTCATTTAGTGACCATTTGAAGTTGCAAGAGCCCTAAAAATGTGATTTACAGGAGCTTCTCCCACTTAGGACCATTTTTTAATCCCCACAGTCAAGTATTCAAAATTGACAACTGGCATTTATTTATGATGGTTGCAGCATCCCAAAATCATGTAATCGCCATTTGCAACCTTCCTAGCCAGCTTCTGACAAGCAGAGTCAATGAGGAAGCTGAATTTGCTTAAGGACCATAAAAAGCCTAACAGAATATTTGTGCTGACAGTAAACATGTACCAAGTTATGCTTTCCTTATTTTTTTCTATAAACTATTAACAGATCTGATTAAACTATACGAGTGACTTACTGTATAACGAGATTAGGAGCAGGGTAGAAATAATCTTCCTTTTGGAAGAGGAGTCATATTTCATTTTTCCCACCTGCCCACACACACACATTCATAAAAGGCTAGTTTAATACTTAAGGTTTTTTTCCCATTAGATGTATTGTATTCCAAGGCAGACTCAGAGCAAGCCAAACTACTTTTCTTTAATTATTGTATATATGTCCAAATATTATTTATAGTCTAATGAAATGGTACTTTGTTGGGGGATGAGAAGGAACTATTTTTAGAGATGCACACAAATTGGAAACATAGCAAACTCTAGTTTCATCAGATAACATTTACAAGAATGCTGATGTAATGCTAGTTTCCCTTTTTTACAAAACCAAGAAATTTAGTAAAGTGAAAGATAAAATGTAATAAACAGCTCAAGGATATTGATTTGTTTTTTTTCCTTGACAGGTGAAATCATAGTTACAGCACTAACCACAGCAATTATTGCATTCAAATGTCACGAAATTAGAGGTCAGAATAAGAGATAATTTTCTTCCATATGTCAGATTAAAAGTTGACATTCTTTGACAGCACAGGATTTCTAGCTGAGAAAATTATGACAGCTTAACTCATCTTGCACTTGTACAACAGTAATTGATAATGAACTTTTCCATGACAGCCCTCTCCTGTGGAGAAACATGACAGAACATCTCTGCTACAAAGTCTGTATCCCTGTTTAATATGTAAACAGCAGTTGCATTGGACCCTGGGTGTTGTTTGGGATTGTCTTTACTTTAGGTGTACATTATGAATCCAACCAATTTACAGCTATCATCAGAATACTGGTTGTAAGAATGTTAATGTGTAGAATTAGCGGTCATATTGAATGTAGATTACAGTGTAATATTTCAAAGTTTTTGTGTACAATTTCTTGATTATTTTATTTTATTTTAGACACATTGTCATTTGTACAAAGAAATATCCTTTATAGTCCTTTCATTACCACTCATGAGCTGTGTGTAAGTTTCCATTTGGAAATATTGCAACAGCTCTATGGAGTCCTTCATGCTCTTTAAGCTTGCCAGTGTTGTTGGGGCTGTAGTCTGTCTGTTTGTCTGTCTGTCTGTCTGTCTGTCTGTCTGTCTGTCTGTCTGTCTGTCTGTCTGTCTTTCTTTCTTTCTTTCTTTCTTTCTTTCTTTCTGGTATTGTTTTCTGTTTGATTGTTTTTCTAGTATTAATCATGTTATTGAGGTATTTTATGCTGGAGGAAATGTGTTCTGGTCTTCTTTTCTTCTTTGTCTCTTGACTGTAAATATGGTTTATTTCAATGTATCTGTTAATGGCTGATTTGTCTGGATGGCAAGCTTCAATAAATTTTCTTAAAATTTTAGGAGTTATCTTGGTCTAGGATAATCAGTTTTTCAGATCAACTTTTAGTTGAGTATAAAGCCTTGTAATATTAAGGAATTTACATCATGTCTACTGGTTGCTAATTGGTATTCATGGATGTGTGCCGCTGGTCTTCAGCATATCTGTTCTAAATATTGGCTGTTACACTCCATTGTATGTTACAATTAACTGTTATGTTTTTCTTCTTGGGCTGCTGGTCTTTTGGTTTACTTAAGATATTTTGGAGGGCTTTAGTTTGATTGTGTGCTACAGTGATGCCATGTGATATAATAGTCTGTCTGTTCTTGAGATGTTTTGATATATGGTCATGTTATTTTTTTCAATACCGTGTATTAACTATACTGTAGTGGTTTGAGTAATCAGGTACTTTTTGATAAAGTTGTATGGGTAACCATTTGTTTGTGCTTGACTGAATAATATTTTTATACAACTCCTCTTATGGGAGATATGATTGTTACTTTGCTAACAGAATACTTGATTAGCATGGGTTGATTTTTTGATAGACTTGTCTTTCTAGTTTGCTGTCATTTCCTCTGCTCATGAGGATATCCAGGAAGGATGATGTGTTGTTGTTTTAATAATAATAATTTTTAATAATTTTAATACTTATAAACCGCTCCCTCTCCCCATGGGGACTCGGGGCGGTGCACAGGCAGAATAAAAACAATAAGAAATATACAAACAATTCTAAAACCAAATTAAACTAAACCTGTGCTAAAATTCCCATAAAACTAACTATACTAAAACTACCCAGTAAAACCCCCAAGACAGGGAGACTATCCCAGGCCGGATAGTTTTCTTCTTCTCTTGGGAATGTTGTTTCTTTAAATATGTTATTGGCTGTTTAATGTGTCTTCTCTAATTCCTTTTTTATGATTGCAAAAGTGTCATCTACAAAGCAGATCCATACATTTAGTTCTATGTGTAGAAGTGCAGTGGTTTCAAGGAACTGCATTATGATCTCTTCTATGAGTCCTGAATCCATAGTTTTCCTCTGATTTGTTGATATATTTATCCATCAAAGTAGTAAGTGAGGCAGGAATAATATACTGTGTACATAGGGAACAAACCTCCCATCCACTAGTGATCATATCCAGTTGAGTAATGAAACATTTGCAAAAAAAACACCAGGTTCAGAGAACACGAATTCTCTGTAGTTCAACCCTCAACTAGGTATATTCTGTTCTATTAGAAGTATCTATTTAGAGCAAGTATACCAATCCCTTTAAAGACATTGACTGTATTTGGCACTTTCAAAGCATGTCTTTGATGCCCAAAAAAGATGATTTCATAGGGAATTTGCCAACTCCAGTGACAATGAAAAGCAAATTAATAAGGCTTTTTGCCAGTCAGACCCTCAGCTTTGTTTTTGTTTGTTTGTTTTTCTGCACATGTGAATGTATTTACAAGCAAGGCATTTAGCCACAGATTCTACATAGCAGCCAAGGACATTCTTGAAAATCAATTCTGTAGGCTAATGCTTTACTTTGCTACATGACACCTACCTTTCCAATTTTGTTTAAAATTTGCCATAATGTAAAATACAAACCCACTGAAGGGAACTCTGATTTGCTACTCTAGAGGAGATCTTTCATTTTAAATTCCATTCTTATAAATAAAACTACAAGAAAAGTGAGTGGCAGCTTTTCAAGCTGCATTTGCAAAAATTACACCTATTCTTATGATACTTACATTGCATTGCTATTAGTTTTTCTTCTGAACAAACTGACATGACATGTGTTTTTACAAAACTAATTCAATGTAGTGATGTCAATACATCACTAATGTTTTGCTCCTCCATCACAACATGAAATTAAAATGGCTAAATAGCAATCATTGGCTTGATGCCCCAAATGTAATTACCTTTGTCAGATGCAACATTGAAAGCAATGTTTCTGTGTATCTTTGCAGGAGCTAGTATTTCAAATGCTAGTATTTTACTTTATTCACTTCTTGTTTCAAATATTTGCCAAATCCTCATTTACATTCTATAGATGCAGTTGGTTTATGCTTAGTGTTGTTTTTAAAAATTAGTGAAGAATTACATTCGACAACTAATCTTTGTATATTCTTTCTATATTATTTTCCTTGTATTCAGTTCTATATAATATATGAGGTACAATTTCAAATTGTGATATCCTGCTGATTCAATAGATTTAATATTTTCCACCTAAATATGGATGTCTGTATACCTAATCCAGCCAAAGAATTTTCTGGCACTCTGCAGTAGGAAATGAATGAATGAAAGGAGAAGTTTTGTTGCTGCAGACTAGAAACCTAATTAGTCCAATGTATCAAACAACCTGATGTATCACAAAAGTTTAATGATCATATCTTGTATTCATTCCTCAGCAGATAGAAGTGAGCAATAATTGAGGCAATACACAACTATCATTAATAATTCCACTCATAATTTTATAACTATGTAACCATGTAAAACTCCTTTAAAACCACCCAGGTTGTTGGCCATTACTGTATCTTGCAAAAGTAGCTAGGCTCTTGCATACCGATGGGGTAATAAAATGTTTCATTACGATTGTGAGATTGATTTGAATCCATACTCAGTTATACGCACTGACTTTGGTCTATAGATTATCTCCTGACTCATCTAATTCACAGGGTACTATTGTGAGTTTAAAAAGGGGTGAAGTATTATTTATCCACTTAGAACTCTTGGGGGGTATTTATGAAGTTTTATTTGTTCCCTAATTTAAAAAAATCCAGCCACACTAGCAATGGAAGTGGTGGGAGAGAGTCACTCAACAAATGAGCAATATTTGACAGTTGATTTTCATAGACATCTTGAAAGCACTTTTTCTGTACAGTATTTGTTTATTTTGAAGATGTTTGATATTCACTATACTTTGATGATTTTTCCTAGCATAAAATTTTGGCCTGAGTGGATTTGGAGTTTTTTCCCGCTGCTTTATTTTTGGTTATTGTATTTTATTTTCTTCTCCTATCTCTTTGTTTGATCTGACAGAAATAACAAATCATCCCCCAGGATCTACCATAGTAAAATATACCCACAGGAAGCATAGTTTTATACTTATTCCTCTCCTTGTTGAAAACTATGCTTCTTCAGAAAGTTGACATGATAAGGCTGTCAAGGACCAACAAGATATCTCTAACAAAATAGACGGAATGCTACCATTTTGTAGCTCTGGGCATTTTCTGAAAAATAAAGATAGAAGAGGCAAATATGCTGTATTGTTAGAATAGTATAAAATATTTGTCTGCATTGATGTTTTTAAAAGTGATTCTTATCAATATATATCTTCTGCATCCAAAGTTTCTAAGGACTTTAGAATTGATCATTTAAATATTTATGGTTGTGAACATGCCATTATAAAGAGATAAGTACCTTTCCTCCAAGAATGGTTACTCTAGATCAGGGATGTCAAACTCAAGGCACGGGTGCCAGATCCGGCCCATGGAGTGCTTAGATCTGGCCTGTGGGGCTGCCCTAGAAACAGTGAAAGACTGGCCTGCGGTGCCTCTGGCAACGAAAACGGAGCTCGGGAGGGCAGTATGTGGCCCTTCTGAGCTTTGTTTTCATTGGCAGGACATTGTAGGAGGCCATCATAGACAAAAACGGAGCCCACAAGGTCTGCAAATGGCTCTCCCAAGCTCTGTTTTTACTAGCAGAGGGCTACAGGAGTCACAGCCAAAAAAGGAGCTATTTTCTCTGGCAGAGTGTTTGGACTGCCACAGGCTTCCCCAACACAAGTGACGTCAAGCTGGCCATGCCTGCCATGTTCACCCAGCCCCCTGAGGTCAAACACAACCCTGATGCGGCCCTCAATGAAGTTGAGTTTGATACCCTTGCCCTAGATAGAGCATTTATAATATTTGTGGATTGTTATTCTCCACTACCAAGAATCATCATGTGTGAGTTAGGTGGCCATATATATTTGTTTAATAAATAAGTAATAAATAAATAAAATGCATTTTGAGGTCATCTCAAGTGAAGAAATATGCATGACATGACAAAAAGATCTTCTTTGGATCTGTAGTCTTTGTTGCCCATCAATTTTTTAAAATTTTATAAATCATATTTGTATTTTGAAACTAGTGGTATCTATCTGTAGGAAATCAAACTAGAAAATACATCAGTCAAAGGAATGCAATCGAAGCCCTGACCCTTATTTACATATTTATACTGTCTTAATGCTGTACTGAAATGACACAACAGAGAAAGAACTATGTTCTTTGACCTGCTCTGCTGAGGGTAGAGCAGAGACAGAGACAAGCTATTGTAGAACAAGAAAGCTACAACTGGGAGGACGTGCTTCAGGGCTTCCACATATTCCACAATCTGGACAGAGTATCTGAATCATGTTCTCCCAGCCACAACATAGATCAGGTCTGTCAAACTTGATTTCAATGAGGGTCCACATCAAGGTTGTGTTTGACCTCGGGGGCCAGGGTGGGCATGGCCAAGGTGGGCATGGTCAGCTTGACATCACTCATGTTGGGTGCACCTATGGTGGCCTGAGTGCTCTGCAAGCGAAAACAGGCTCCCTAGCTCCTGTTTTTGGCTGCAATGGCATCCTGCAACCCTCTGCCAGTGAAAATTGTGGTCCAGAGGGCCACCTGTAGCTCTCCCCAAGCTCTGTTTTGGCAGCCCCACAGGCCACATCTAAACACCTTGCAGGCTGGATCTGGCCCCTGTGCCTTGAGTTTGACACCCCTGATATAGATATCCCCAGAACTAACAAGAAGACAATAGAATACTTTTTCAAATGTATTCAATTTACATTGTGCCTTTCGTTCAGAAGTTCAGTATGGCAGTATAATTATACTCATGTCTCCCTAACAACTCTGTAAGATACATTGGCTGCATGCAGACTAGAACCTGAGTACCCATACTCCTATTCCAACACTATAAAAATTATTCCACACTAGCTTTCATGAAAAAAAAAATAGTATGAGTGGTTTAGAGTAGATGTACTAAGTATATGAAAGGACAGAGAGTCCACAGTTCCAGGAAGTATGTTTTTCAGCTATGTTTTCAGAATTCAGAAGCTGGTTACTTAGAGTATCACCAATTTACAATGAATTGAGTAGGGAGACCTCTGAGTTTATGTGAGTTTGTATATTTTCCAGGATCAAAACTCTTTACTTAGATTTGTAGGATGTTTCCTTATCTTCATCAGCTTCACCAGTTTGCGAATTAATAATCTAATTGTTACCTATTTTGTGGCAGTACATAGCAAGAGCAACAGCATCAGTGACTCATTCACTTTATTCTAGGGTAAGCCTCCATTGGATCTGTCTTTCTTCAAAGAAGGAAGAAGGTCTTTAATTTGTGAATGGATATGTTCAGATAAAATATGTTTATTAGAATCATTCTCCTTTGTATATTGAGTCTCAAATTAATAAGAAACATTGACTAAATCTGTAAGATAATAAAGGCTAGAGTTTACATTGTCCCAAAGGATATTTCATTTCTGTGTAATATAAATTGAGAAGATAGAAAATTTAGCACTGAATTTAGTAGAACAATGACAGAAATTTCATTTTGATTTAGTAGCTTTCTACTATATAGGAAAATGCTTTTCTAATGTGTTTTACAGACTGATGGAACATAAAACTATATTTAAATATTTAATATAGTGCATATAAAGTAAGGAAATGTAGACATTATATTATTTGATTTATTAAACTTGTCTATATTTTATTTGACTCATTAAAAACAATGCTTTATATGGTTATATTTTATTTCTATAATAAGCCAGAACAAGAAAAACCTCCATTAAAATACATTTCTCCATGATCAAGTATCATTGCAGGATTTTTCTGATTAATCCCAGCCTCTACCCATCATTTCATACTGTGACCTGTCCCACAGAAAGAATCTATAGTTATAGCAATAAATAAAAGAATACAATATCAAATTTTGTTTATCTGCTATATTATTGTTTCTACATGTGATTTCTAGAGGAAAAGAAAATTAGAGCACATGTTACCAATTTGTGAGTGATTTCATCTGTTAATGGAAATGTATGTTTCCACTCTTTGTTATGCATGCAAAAGAGTTTTCATGCTTTGCTGGAGCAAGGTTATAGGAGGATAAAGGCAAACTCTACCTCAAATGGCTAGCCTGGTTTAAAGTAACTTAAAATGTTAATTGATATTTTAATTTCATAATTAATGTTATATAAATATAACTGTAACATTGTTTTTTAGTAGAAAAACTATGACCAGCAGATACTTTTTTGCCTACTCTGTCTGTGATCAAGGTACCAGATATTAAAAAGTTAACTATGTTTATCTAAGGACTTTCAAGTAAGCTTGGACAAGACTACCTTCAACAATAGGACTATTATTTCTAAAACTGGACACATGACTGATCCCAAAAAAGTGATAAATATTCTGTAGTTGCCTTTCAAAGATGCTGTTGTTTTAAGAAGGCAACAGCTTGTTCATGCCTTTGACAGTTCTTGTCTTGTTTAGCCTTGAGGTATGATAATTTTAAAGGAATGGATATGGATTTTCTGTCCTTAGCTTTCTTTAGAACTAGGCAGAAACATTAGAGAAAAAAATCCTGGAACTATAATCCCAGTGACTAAAAATTTCATTTACACATAGTTCATTTATAGAAGGCTTATTTGAAAATCTGATAATTCTCCACTTTCCGATGTGACCTTTTTTCTGAGGCAATTGTGATATGAGAAGCACCTTGCCAAGTTTATAAAAAGTGGGAAGTGATGATGCCAATATTCTAGAACTGGTTTTCTTAAAGACTAGACGAGACATGGAACTTTCTTGGGAAATCAAATCTGAAATATAGGATTTTAAACAGTTGGAATTAATAGCCACAACAATCTAGGTAGAATTCTGTAAGTCTTCTCTGAGTATGATTAGATCTAAATTCAACTTTAATGTTGCATTATAATATTAAATATGACTAAATACTGAAGATAAGCGCTGCTAGCTCCTATGTTATAGACTGTAAAATATTTCATTTTTTTATTTATTTTAAAAAGACAGCAAACTGTAACTCCATTGTAGTCCCTTGCCTTGATCTAAACCCATGCGTAAGCTTCCAATAGCTTTGAATATAATAAATGTAAGTAAAACTAAAACTAACAAGCAAAAATTACCCAAGCTTTGACTGAATATATGGTAATAAAGTTATGTCCTCAAAAATAAACATATTATTCTTTAATGTACGATACAATTCTAATTTTAAAAGCTCACAATTGAGTTCTTTAAATAAAAGTTAAACTAGGCAGCTGTAAGCAATTGCTGTCAAATTTCACGAGCACCAAAAAGCATTTTTTATCAGGAGAGAAGGAATAGTTTCAAATTCACAGTAAAGCTTTTTACTTTCAATGTACTCAAACTGCATTTTGTAATTTTAGTATTTAATTTTGAAGAGAATAAGATTCCTTTCAGCCAATGGTCTCTAGGCGCCTTAAATATATAATGAAATCCAATGTTGTTTCTTATACAAATAAAAACTGAAATTAACTGAGCACATGGTGGGTGGGCAAAGGGGAATACGTGAGACCCTTTCACGAGAAACAGTTCCATTAGTAACTCCAGACAAACATGTTGGGAAAACTCTGTGACTTGCCCTAAGGCGAGTGTAGTTCTGATAAGTACACTTTATTTTAAGTTTTCTAGCATGAGCAATCACCCTCATACTTTCCTCCTTACAAAGGACTTCATTAAGGTATATGTTGTGTTTAGTGCAGAGAATTCTCACAAGGTCTTAAGCTGCATGTCCTCACAGGTTAACATTTTCACATGCATTTGCAGCTACTTGAAATAGCAACGATTAGTGGAGTAACTGAAGCATGCTTGAAAGAACCAACACTTGTCTACAAAATACTAACACTTGGATGAGTCTGCAGCCTGGGAGAAGAGCACCCAGTGAATTTTTCTGGACTTTTTTTCATGGCTGACTTGGGATACGCTTGTATTGTCAAGGAGTGTGTTGACCTATATTTTTGATGCACATTGATTATGACAAGCACTCTGCTTTCCCTGCAGGCCATGGAGGCACAGATACAGAACTTTGGACAGACGCCATCTCAGTTGCTTATCGAGCCACATCCTCCTCGGAGCTCTGCTATGCACCTGGTGAGATAAAACTGCTTGTTAGGGATTTATTTCCTCTGAATCCAAGAATCCTTTATTGGTCATAAATGCCCATTTAAGTAACACTTTCTCTTTATGTGCTCTGACTTCCCTAGAAACTCAGATTTTCTGTGTGTGTGTTTCTGTGTGCAGGAAATAATAGTACGCTGAAAGAGAGGGAGAACTAGGATAATTACTAAGTGATTTATCCACTATTCGATTCTTTAAATCAGTTTCTACTATGGTAAATATGCATATGACTAACAACATGTCCTAAAATTTTAAAAGCCTACGTTGTTATGGTAGAAACATAACCACAGTAGATTTTAGCAGAGACTATTGCTGAAGAAATTATTTTTGTGATCTGTGATTGCTGGCTAGGTATCCAAAATGAGGAATTATAGTTAATCTCCAGCTGTCTCCTCAGAGAAGAGATGCTGAATACCAGTTTAAACTCTAATTAGAAATTAGAACATAATTTCTAATTCATTTTTCTGTATTTATTTCATAGAAATAGAAATATATGTATGCCAACCAAATTGGAAAGAATTATACTGTATTTCTTTCCTTTTTTGTTCCTATTTTAAACCTCTAAATTTTGAGAATTGTTTATAAATATTTTAGTGAAAGTCCAGAACATTTTTAAATGGTCCTACTTCAGCTGCGATTGCATATTAAGGGCACAATTGTTTAGGCAACACTTTTTCTTGCAATTAATTATTTTTCATTTGTTATATTTATATCCCTCTTTTTTGCCAGAAGCAAAAGGCAAATCTCAAATCAACTGTCCTCTTAAACAGGTTGCATTGAATAACAGTTCAAGTTCACCCTGAGAGTTTCTATAGCTGCAGATAAATGTGAACATTGGTCCCCATTCATAGTCCAATAACAGCAAACCAGTCACTCTACTTCTGTTCAAAGTTATGATAGATTCCCCGAAAATGTATTTAAGACTGTATTTGAAGTTCCGATTGTTGGCATGCATACACCCTTGTGGTCATGTGGTCACATTTTGAGCAACTGGTCTGCATTTATGGCTGGTTGCTGTGTCCCATAGCCATGGAACTGCAATTTGCAACATTTTTGCCAAAAATCAGTTTTTGCTTTATTTCCCAGCAAAAAATACCATTGTGAACAATGGTTTCACTTAACAGCCATGGAGTTTGTTTAATGGCCACTACATTTGCTTTATGACTCCATGTTTGTTTAATGACAGCCACAAAAAAGGTTGTAAAATCAGGTTAGTTCACATGGTGACCCGCTTAATGATCAAAATGACTTATGACTGTATGTGTAGACTCAATTATGAGCATAAGTTGAGGACTATCAGTATTCTTTAAAATATGGGAAAGAAAATGCTTAAAAGTCTTAAGGGACAGCAAAATCATAGCAAGTAAAATATATTCTCATAACACTTCTAGAATATTCTGGAAATTATTTTAATCTTTAATATATATGCCTTTACCTAAGAAATACACAGGGAGGGGCAGGATCCCAGCTTTTTTAATTTACTGTTTTACAAAGGACAATCATGCAGATCACAAGACCCAAATTATTTTTAAGGATATTGGAAGGATTGAATGGATTGGAAGTAAATAACCTTTTAGACATTAAATCCATTGATAATTACACTCACGTGTGATAACAAATGTTGCATATATAGCTGTTTAGTTTTCCCCTTTTGGCAAGATGATAAAGAGAAATTTGTGTGAGTGGAAGAAAACAATTAAGGTATGGATAAATAGTTGAAATAGAAGATATGGATAAATAATTAAAATAGGCCTGGTTGCTATAAAAGATTTCCATTATCAAAAGAGAGCTAGAGAAGTTCTTCTGGAATTTTCAGCATCTTGCTGCTTCACTGATTTTTTGCTATGCTAGAGCAATTTAGTAGCTTGGGATTTGGGGGCAGAATATCGTGATAGTTCTATGCCTCCTTACAAAAACACCAACACAGAACGTCAGTGGAATCTTTCTGTTCCTCCTATGGCGAACATGCTTTGATGTAACACAAAGTGCCTTGCTATTCAGTGTCTATGTGAAATTGCTGGTGATGATCAACTGGAAGTGTGGGGCCATGATCTCGTCATCATTCTGATTACACTGAGCACTTTGTTTCCAATTGAATCAGGCAGTGTGATTGAAGTATTTGAGGTCTCGATGTAGTGATAGTACTTTTACATGCAGAAGTGACAACTCAGTCCATAATTTACACAGCCAAGGAATAAAATCTTCAAAATCTTCAAAGAGTCCACTTTAATGAAGCCACTAATAGTAAGGTGTTCTGTTCCTAGGTTCTGTTCCTTACCTCTGATTCTTTCATAAAATTTATGGTTGAGTTCTTTGTGATTCCTGTTTCCTTTATTGTGTTGTGTGATACAGGGCTTGACATTTAGCTTATGAAGTCCTATTACTTCTCTCCCTGTCTTTCAACATGTGCTTTAAAGTCAGTTGGGATCTCCCAGTTTGTAATTCTACAATAGATTTGGTTCTCAGTATTGTGGCCAGTAGTAAGATCTTTTCAGTTATGGTGTTTCGTTTTTTTATGGTGTCTCCTTCTTTAGGAAAGTCACCTGCCCTGTGCTGTCTTCTACTAGACAACTGCTGAAGACATGCCTGTTCACTCAAGCATGACAAGTGCTGCATGACTAGATTGCTTTTTAGGTTACAGTACACTTCCTCATTCTGTTCCACATCACTAAAAATCACCAGGATAATATTAGATAACAGGAATACATTTTATTAAAGAGAGTGTATTCCATGGTTTTGCCATTTTCAGCTTAGCTCAGTGTTGTCTTACTGTTAAAGCCATTACATTTAGTTTTGCTATTGCCTTTTATGCAGCTCCTAACTCAATTCCTCCAGTTTATGTTTCTTCAGCTTGTATATTGTATAATCCTAATGAATGACTAAACTACTGCTTCTGTTTGACATCTTTACTATATAAACAACTGTAAGCATTTTAGTGAGATTTTCTATTTGTTAATGTTGACTATATCATCACATGTCCTGTAATGGTAAACTAATGGACATTTGCCATGACTTTTCCATATTTGCCTTACTATAATTCACCAGGAGCCAGTTCTCTAATTTTGCTGTCTTGTATTGGTAGTATAAATAACATTTTTCTCCTGGATGTGTAAGTACTTCCTGACTCTCTTAACCTTATTTTCCCTTCAGACCTTCTCACTAATTATGTTATTCTTTCTGTTTTCTTCTGTTCTCTTTTCCTTTCTACTCAACAGTGTTTCCTTCCACAGAGCCCACTTATGTTTAAAGATCAGATGCAGCAAGATGTTATAATGGTGCTCAAATTTCCATCAAATTCTCCTGTCACACACGTAGCAGCCAATACACTCCCACACCTTACAATTCCTGCAGTGGTAACTGTGACTTGCAGCCGGCTTTTTGCAGTGAATAGATGGCACAATACAGTAGGTATGTGTTTCAAGATGAATTTTTGATGAGTTTGTATAGTGTGGGTCTGGCTTGCATTGAACCTCATTTCCCAAATAAATGAAAATATTTATTTTCAAAGGAAGATTTGTAAATAAATCAAGATGTTTAAAAATGTTTCCTATAACTTAATCCACCTCTGAAAGTATCATTGGAGAAATTAAATGCCACCTCAAAACACTCAAACACACAACCACATATATACAAACATACACACACACCTGGTATTCTTCTGAACGCTTGTTTATATCCTCGCAATTTAAGTATAAATTATTTTACTAAGATTGCATGTGGATAACAGTGCATTGCTAGGGCCAAGCTAGTTATGTGTTCACTACTTTTGCTTTTTTTTAAAGTCATTAAAGTATACAACAGAGGGGAGAGACTTTAAGATCAGAGAGGTATGGATGAAAACAGCTGAACTCTAACTTTGTCGTATTGCTTTAGCCATTTTGCTTTCCTACCTGGTGTATTCCCTATGTGTGAACTATGGCAGGAGGAAAGTACTGGAATTTATTGGAGAGGTGGGAAGATTCAGCTGCAATCACTTCCTTTAGATACACTCCTTCATGATATCTATGATCGATGATATGAATGATTGCAGGAACTGGGTATATCTAGCTTGATGAAAAGGAGGGACTAGGGATGACATGATAGCAGTATTCCAATATCTCAGAGGTTGCCACAAAGAAAAAGGAGTCAAGCTATTCTCCAAGCAGATGAAGGCAGCACAAGAAGCAATGGATGAAAACTAATCAAGGAGAGAAGAAATTAGAATTAAGGAGAAGTTTCCTGACAGAACAATTCATCAGTGGAAAAACCTGTCTCCAGAAGTTGTGAACGCTCCAACGCTGCAATTTTTAAAGAAGAAATTGGATAACCATTTGTCTGAAGTGGTGTAGTGTTTCCTGCCTAAGCAGGGGGGTAGACTAGAAGACCTCCAAGATCCCTTCCAACTCTGTTATTCTGTTATTTTACACATTAGATATGCACATATTCTATTTAATGCATTAAAAATGTAGTAATAAACATGCTAGTCTCCATCTAATTTTATTCAGACATAAATGAAAACTTATAGGAAACAAACCATAATAAACAAATTTAGAAAAGGATAGATGGAGAACCCAGATTTAGGAATAGAGAAATAGAATATAGAGAAATTGTTAAAGAGACGAGCAGCAAAATGAAAAAGGAATCCAAACTTCTGACAGGGTTTCAAATAGCATCCAAAAATAAATCAAAGTCCAAGGCAAAGGATTCCTCAAAGTTCCAATTTATTAAGAGACCCATGTTGGCACATCTGGGAAAACCCGAATCTGAAAGCTTACAGATTTTCCCACACAGTTGAAAGTTCAAGATCCTGCTCCCACATCCACAAGTCCATCACATGGTTCAATCTTCCATTGCCATGCTGGCAGCTTCCACCCATTCAGTTCTGGCCAGGTGCAGAGACAAAGGATGACCTTGGCTTTCTAGAAAGAATTTTGTTATGGCTACATTTCACCGAACTCCATATAATCCCCCCTCCCATTTTCCCACAATGGAAAATGCATAGTAGAATAATAGAAAAAGTGACAGGCCAAAATGAAAAGATGGCTTGCAGGCCTGACAACTTCTACACCCGAAACAAATGCCCTCATATAGGTCTTATTTTGGGACCACAACATATCCCTTTGCTATCCTGTTGTAAATTTATATTAAACTGTAATTCTGACAAGTAAAAACACAAAGTTTATTACAAAAAGCTTTAAATATCATCTCTTGAGTAAAGCGACATTGATAGTAATATCGGCCCACTTTTCTTTAACCAGAACATGCCTGGGTTATAGAGGCATGAGTTTTCATTAGGTTGTGAAGACTTGCTCTTTTTTTTGTGGTCTAGATTAATATAAAACTACATCCCACTAATATACAATATCAGAAACATTTCCAGCATAATTATTCATTCATTCAGTCATTCATACATACATATAGAGAGAGAATAGTTTTTTCACTAAAGTAAAAATATACAAAACTAACAATTAGTAATTATCATCTTAATGTTCTTCCCATCTTCTTTGTCCCATTTAATTCCAAAATCAATTCGATAGTTTCTTCTTTCAGAAAAAGTCCACACAGGTTTCCAGTCTTACAAAAAAAAAGCCCGTTGTCATTTTGCATTGTGGAAAGCAAGAAAGAGGGAAATATTAGGAATCCCATAGTACAAACCTAATTTTATATAGCCATTATTGACATTTCTTTTCTGTTCCTTAGGCCTCAGGGGAGCACCAGGGTATTCTCTTGATCAAGCCCATCACCTTCCTATTGAAATGGATCCATTGATTGGTATGTTATGTTAGATGGAAAATAAATAAGAACTAATTAGTTTCAACAATAATTAAGTGTATAATGTTTTCATGAATTAGAAGAATTCAAAATAGAGAAAAATAGTTACAGGTCTCTAATTTTACACTATGAAATATACATTATGTTAGGGAGAAATTGCTTGTAAAGTAATGTGTATGAGAAAAGCTTTGGCTCTTATTTGAGACTTGACAGATTGAATTGAAGATATAGTAAGTCTACTGTGGTACCTGAATTAGCATGTTCACTCACATGCAAAGTTCGTTTTCATGATATAAAGTTTCTGAAAGAATTTGCTTTTTTTCTTGTTCTGCACAGCCAATAACTCTGGTGTGAATAAACGGCAGATCACAGACCTTGTGGATCAAAGCATTCAAATCAATGCTCATTGTTTCGTGGTCACAGCAGATAATCGCTACATTCTTATCTGTGGTTTCTGGGACAAGAGCTTTCGAGTTTATTCAACAGAAACAGGTGGAATTTTCACATGGAATTTTATTCATTTTCCTATATCATTCACAGAATGTCAAAATAGAGAAATATTTTAAATTGAATTTATAAATATAGTAATAAATATATAGTATAATATAGTAAATATAATAATATAGAAAATGATTTTTTTTTCATATCAGAGAAGGAATTGAAATAAGGATTAGTAATGGTTACAAACCCCAAAAGCTAATTTTAAAACAATGATTGAAATCTATTTCAAATTTTGGATATTTTTGCTCCCAGCTAACTTAATCCAGTCTAAGTATAAATTTGTAACCGCATTTTGGGCCCCTCAGATATTTTGCAATATCTTTTGAGAGAATACTCATTTAGGATGTTCTGGTGAGAGTGAAGTGTAATGTTCCCCCCTTTAGGATAGGGATAAATCTGTTAGTTGCCAATAGAAAATTTATTTACTACTTAACCCACCCTCCTAAATTATTTAAATTTTCAAGGGATTTTAAACTATTCAGAATTCAAGTGGCAGCAGCTGCAATGAGAATTCTCAGGCTTACAATCCAGCAGCTGCCTTGGCTCTGATGGTTTTGTGACAGGAGGAGATCAGGAGGGTAAAAATTGTAACTCCAATCATACAACAAATACTTTGCATAGAGAAGGTCACAGGTTCTGTTCCTAGCATTTCCAGTGAAGAATGATCACTTGTGGGTGAAAGGCAGAATATCTGTTTGAGACTCTGGAGAGCCATTACCATTCAAGAGTGGACAGTTTTCTATGTTTCTCTGATGAACAACAAGTCAATGTTATATCGCCTTGACACCTGGGAATGCAGAAACCTCTTCAGCCTTTAGGATACAGAATCAGAATTCTGGAGGGAACAGCTTTTTTTTTTTTTTTTTTTACATTTAAACATGTTAAAACTGCAGAGCGTTTAGTGCAAATTACCCGGCATCTATTGGTTGAAATGCCACATCATATGTCAAAAAGCAGTAATAACACATCTGCATGGAGATTAGATCCAATGAAAGGAAATGTTATGCTTTTGTGCAGTCTAATACTTGATACAGCCTGCATACAACATGCTCATACTGAATACCTTATTGCCTGATGTCTGAAGACAATCACAATGCCTGTTTTCTAGTCCATTGCTGAAAATGTCTTTCATTTGTGCTTTGTTTTTAAATTTGTTTGGTAGCTTCAATTTGTATTCATCATGCACTGCAGCACAGGGGGAAAAAATCAGTCAAGCAACCTCTCTTTGTTGTAGGCAAACTAACACAGATCGTATTTGGCCATTGGGATGTAGTTACTTGCCTTGCCAGATCAGAGTCTTATATTGGTGGAGACTGCTACATTGTCTCTGGCTCTCGGGATGCTACTTTGCTGTTGTGGTATTGGAGTGGCCGACATCATATCATTGGTGACAATCCGAACAGCAGTAAGTTATTACCATTTATCTATTTATGTAATATTTCTTTTATATTTTCAATTCTGTACAGTATTGTATAGCCATCTTCGGCATCTTCTCCCTCATGGGCCCCTTTCCACTATTTTCTCCAGCAAAGCCTTTGGAGACACATCATCATTTATGGGTTTCATACTTTACTGAAAAATTGTTGTAGTTTTTTTTAACCAAAGTTATAGAGAGAAATATTGTTAGAATATCTACAATTATTTACTGGAGTTTATTTTATAAGGAAAATGAAAACCAGAGCATAGGGTAGGTTAAATCCAATTAGCTAGCATCTTTAAAATGAATTTCTAGGAAGATGTGGATGATATTTTTTAGAAAAGGATTAGGTTCACAAAAGCTGTCATCTGGCGATGTAGATAAGATATTTTATATTACAGAACATAAGGAGATAAGGAACTCAAGAGAAAGATGTCAGGTTATGGTAATTATGTGGGCTAGGTGTTTGACTTTCTAATGATCCTTTAAGCTGAAAGATAGTTAATTATCAATTTCAGCTTCAGTGCATCCAATTATCAAAAGGAACTTCAGTTGTTTCAGAAAATCATATAGAGCAGGATCCCGTCTTTTTTTTTTTTTCATCAACACCACTAATAATACATCGGATATGCTACATTCATATGCATATACACATGCTTGCACTCACTTCAGCACTCTCTGGTGTTACTTATTAATAAAGTGACTAAGTAAGCTGAAAAGCATTAGTGATGTGGCCTTTACTAGTTCTCATACCTAAATATACATATATAAGTGCTTTAATATGTTCCTAACAACCTTCCCTCATATCATGTTGGTACACTGATCTACCTAAAATTCTATCTAATCTATTTTAATGCTTCCAAACGTATGATAGAAAAAGGATTATTTTTAAAGTGATAGTTAACAAATTAAAAATTCTGAATAAATCACTGCATCGGAAGGCTCTGAAGTTACACATGGTTCCCAATCAGGATTTTCTGTTAGCTGCTACACTACTTAAAATATCTTAGAAGTTAAGTTTTATAGACCACGAATGTCAAACTGGCAGCCCATGGGCCAGATGCGTCATGTGCAGACCACCCCCACACCGGCTCCACAAAGGCAAAAATCGTCACAATACGTCAAATGACACAATCAAGTTTGACACCCATGCTCTAGACTAAGAAATGTGATGTTCACATTTTCACTAGGATTCCTGCATTAGTCTTTTCAGTTAGTATGCAGACTGCAGCCTTTAGATCAGGGGTTTCAAACTCAATTTACCTGAGGGCTGCTGGAGGCAGAGTCTGGGTGAGGCTGGGCCGCATAAGGGATTCACTCCCCCTGCGGGCCGCACTAATATTATACTTTCATATCACGGTGGGCGCCACAAGATACCATGCAGGCCCCTGCTTTAGACCCCTGCTTTAGATTGTTCAAACAAAAAACATGTGCTGGGTTTAGAGTTGGAGAAAGTTGTTTAATTAATCTTTAACTTACTTTTTTAAAACTTGAATAATCCTGTCTTGGCTATGCATAGGTTTACATAGTTTGCTCTGTAACTCAGCTTATCAAAACTGGTTACTTGCTTTTTTTTCATTTGTATGTTAGATTGCTTTATGTTTTTTCTGAAATGGATACAAATCCGGCAACTAATTCAGAAGTGATAAAAATTAATTTGTGCACCTTAATTGGAACCAGCTCACTGAAAAAAAGGGAGGCAAATGGAGCCAGCAGCTAGTGCTAAGAGATGATTGAATTTTTTGTCATGTAGGTATAGTGGACTTGGCTGTTTATCCTCCTGAGTCTATCTGTGCAATATATTGCATTCAGCCTTTGACTGGTTTCTTTAAAACAATCAATGCTATTCCTGGCGTGTCCCCCGGGCCTGAAATTTCATTGATCTTGGGACTTGACATTTCTCATTATATAGCAGCAAGTTGCCAGAGGTGTGAGTTGCTTTCCCTGGCCATGTTTGCATTGAGCACTGTATGAACACATTGTGTCAACTAGCCCAAACCTCAGTTTGTGGACCAATTATAGTAAATAGCCCTTAAAGGCACTAAAGTACATTTTGTCTCACTTGACACATTTTACATATACTTAAAGAGAAGGTTCAGTATCCATTACATGAGTGTGATAAGCTGTCTGTATGCTAAAACATACTAAATGTATCTATAAAGAATTGCAGGGAGAAAGTATCTCTGATTTTATGAATAATACTAATGAAGGCATTTTTATTTATTTGTATGTATGTAAATATTTCAGATTTAAAAGACTTCCTAAATTAATTACAAGGTAATTAGTTTTAAAACATTAATAGTATGGGTACATATTATTTCTTTAAATGGTTAATTATAAAACCTTCTAGAGAAGAACTGGGTTTTGAATATGGGCTTTGAATAAAAAAATCCTTTCATATTAAAATTGTTTTGCCCCAAAAGAGATACTGATTGTTTAGATGTCAGTTTTTTCCAGTAAGCATGCATCACAGGTTTGACATCCATGATCTAAAGATATCTAATAAAAAAAGATTGCAGTTATAGCTATTAACATCTCCATTTGTTATCAAGCTTCTTGTCATCTTTCACATAAATATAGCCACTTTATTTGATGTCTGCATCAGTTGTACTTCTTGTTTCTACCTACAGATATAAATATTGGGTGCAATTTGACAAATTTGACTGTATTACATGGTTATA
Organism: Rhabdophis nuchalis; assembly: GCA_039707465.1. NCBI lineage: Eukaryota > Metazoa > Chordata > Lepidosauria > Squamata > Natricidae > Rhabdophis > Rhabdophis nuchalis. Next base: position 40,291,479 of record CM077649.1, on the reverse strand, counting down.
TCCAATATCTCCTTGGAGCTTGTACAAAATATATGACTCTAATCTTCGCCCAATAATATGGGGAAGAACAAATGCTGTGCACATAGCCAAGTGAGCCTATAGCTCTTAGTAAAGCAGAGACTTAAGAAACATTATAAAGATGTTAAGGGATAACCAGAACCCAAACAGGTATAAACTTAGTTGACACAGTAGTTTATAGCAGTAAAAGTCTTCATGCTTATAACCAGAAATAAAAAAGTATTCCCAACACTCCTTGGTAGATATTATTTCAAAAGAATCCTTCCAGGTTATATATGCTTCCTGGTTGACAAGAGCAACAGGATGTTGTCTTACAAGATAGACTTTAATAGAGATCCAGCTTGCATAAAATAGTATGAGCATGCTTGAGATAAAATTGAGTTTTGTTTGCCCTTTGTGTATTTGTGAAGCCAAAAGAAAGAAGAAAAATGTAATAGTTCTCAGTTAAAGTAGTGTGATCTTATATAGAGCATAGTTGATAAATACATGCAGATGATGCAGGATAAATTATGAATGAAAAGTCTAAAATGACATCAGAAAGTAAGACCTAATGTCATCTAGGCTTATTTTGAGTGCATATGAAACTATACATTTATTATTTGTATGAAATTCCCCAGTGAATGGTGATAATGAAAGAATCAGAAATACCTAGAGTCTTGGAGATGGGCAGTATAAGAATAGAATAAATAGATAAGAAATAAAGTGTGTAACTGGTTGCATAAAACCTGGATTGGTGATGAGTGAATTATTTTGTAGGACTAAGGTATAATAAACAAGATGACATAATTCAGAAAAAGTGATTAGATTCAAGAATGATTGAAAATGTAGATGATTATGAAAAATTAATACACTGTCTTTTAAGATGCTTTGTCCACTATTTGGGATACAGTTGTCAACTTAAGTCTTGTTGGCAATGTGAAGTCCATCAATGCTCTTTTGTTGGCTTAGTTAGTATCTTTGATAACATTTCTAGGAAATAACTCTGGGATTTGATATTCAGGATATTTTATTGATGCTTATTTTGCAATATTATGCAATATCTTACTCCTCTTCAGCTAGGAAAACAGTTCTCCCAAAGATTACATGCTTTGATCTCTTCCACTTTTCAAATGATTAACTGTTAGCTATAATTAATCATTATTAATTATTGCACTGATGATAATGTATGACACTACCACAAAAGGAAAAGAAAAATGTTTATAATCCACATGAAATATTAATTTGTAAGGAAATGTGAAGTCATAGGACTAAATGGTTAGACAATTAATATTTCTATTTTACATAAGAACCTCTGTACTGCTAATTGCATATTATCTCTTTTTGAGAAACAAAAGCTATTCTCTTATTTATTACTACTGAGATGGCACATTCTTGTACATTTTACAAGTTTTCCCTAAAGTATTCAACTACACAGATGTAGAAGTACAATGTTGGGAAAATTACTGTGAGTTCAAACTGACAGTATTTCAATTCACGGGTCAAGATTCACTGCATATCCTTTAGTATCTTAGCATTTAATCTTTCACTGCATCTATCAGTAGTAATTTTGTTAAATTTTGAATGATTGGTACAGTCCCTAATGTTCCAATTTTGGGCCGAGAAATGTAGTATGTGAAGCCATTTAGCAGGATTGCTGTAATAATATAATGCTGGTTAAACTGTTATTTTCTTTCATTTGTTGCAAAGAGTGAAGTTATATACTGTTACCATCAAGCCTCAGCTGATTCTAGCTATATTACAGTTAGGGCATGCCTAAAAATCTGCTTTCAGGGACAATACCAAATAAACAACATTAATCGCTCAGATTTGGGAAGGGCTAGACTCTGACTGGGTAGGGCTAGATGGGGTGATGGAGGTGGGTCTTGAGAATGTTATCTGGGAGGAGTTTGACCCTGTGACTCCCGAGGACGTAGACAGGATTTTGGGTAGGCTTAGTGCTGCCACATGTTTATTGGATCCGTGTCTCTCCTGGTTGGTGCTGGCCACCCGGGAGGTTACACGAGGCTGGCTCCAGGGTATTATCAATGCTTCTTTGAGAGAGGGTTTCTTCCTCACCGCTTTGAAAGAGGTGGTGGTGAGGCCCCTCCTCAAGAAGCCTTCCCTGGACCCGGTGCTTTTGGCAAACTATCGTCCAGTCTCCAACCTTCGCTTTGTGGCAAAGGTTGTTGAGAGCGTGGTGGCGCGACAGCTTCCCAAGTACCTGGATGAAGCTGTCTATCTTGATCCATACCAGTCGGGTTTCAGGCCTGGGTACAGCACGGAAACAGCATTGGTCGCATTGGCTGATGATCTCTGGAGAGCTCTGGACAGGGGTTGTTCCTCTGTCCTGGTCCTATTAGACCTCTCAGCGGCTTTTGATACCATCGACCATGGTATCATGCTGCGGCTGTTGGAGGGGTTGGGGGGCACTGTACTTTGATGGTTCTCCTCCTTCCTCTCTGACCATTCGCAGTTTGTGTTGGTGGGGGGGCAGAGGTCGTCCTCAAAGTGCCTCACTTGTGGAGTACCCCAGGGGTCGGTCCTCTCGCCCCTGCTGTTCAACATTTATGTGAAGCCGCTGCGCGAGATTATCCGGGGTTTTGGGGTAAAATTCCATCAGTACGCTGATGATACTCAGCTGTACATTTCGGCCGCAGACCACCCCAATGTTGCCCTTGACGTAATGTCCCAGTGCCTGGAGGCCATGCAGATCTGGATGGGTAGGAACAGGCTCAGGCTCAGGCTCAACCCCTCCAAGAGTGAATGGCTGTGGTCCCCACGTCCTGTTACAGTCAGCTGGTTCAATCACTGGCTATGGGGGGTGAGATTTAGCCCCCATAGGAAGGGTTTGCAACTTGGGTGTCCTCCTGGATGCACGGCTGTCCTTGGAAGATCATATGATGGCTGTCGCCAGGGGGGCTTTTTATCAGGTTCGCCTGATCTACCAGCTGGATCGGGATGCCCTGCGCACAGTCACTCACACCCTTGTCTTACACACCTTCCACCGTGTTCTCAAAACCTTTTTTTTCTAACAAGCCAGGCTGGCATAAAAATGAATTGTAAATACGATTTTTTATTAATTTTAATCGGGGTTTGTTTGGTTTTAATTTTAAGAGAGGCCAAATTGTTTCATATGCTTTTTAAACTTTTATATATCTGTTTGGCTGTACACTGCCCTGAGTCCTAAACCTAAGCCTAATTATAGTTTAACCTGAAGTTGAGTGTATTAAGCTTGATACTTCAGAATTATGGGTAATGTAGACAATAATTCAATTTTCCCTTCTTTGCTTTCTTGTCAACTCTTATGAAAAACTCTTGAGGTTTTTCCAGAGCTAAGTCAAGTAATTCTCACTTGAGAATTGCAATTTCAAAATGAGAATATTGTAAAATAAGTTCAAGCCCTCTGCCAGCTACAGTTTAGCATCCTCCAGAAATTTAGCCAAACCCCTTCACCTCCTGATACATATCCTTTACAGCACTTTGTGCTGGAAAAGTTGCCGACTTTTAATCTAATGTTTCATTCTGTGTAGAATGTAACATGCTTTTAAAACTGCTGTCATCATTGCAACAGGCACTTATGGAAGGATACAAAAATCATTTAGACAATTAAATAATTTGTTTATATAGTTTGTATTTGATACCTTCACCTCCTACATTCCTTCAGTACAGGCAAATTTACAAAATATTAAGTATAAATAAATAACCTATTGATATCTAAACATCCCACCCAGAAGCATAGAAAGATATATCACCGAGTTCTTCCCAGCTCTTTCTCTGTTTACTTTTCATAATATAATGCACCTGTTACTGATGTAAACATCTTTCAAGGCAGAGAAACTACCTCTAATATTATTCAGCTTTTCTATTTCAATCCAAACATGTATATCCCAAATTTTATAGGTAGACTGTCCTCCCCAACCAGATGTCTCCCAGATGCATTGCCATGATGGCTAGCTATTTCCTAGCCAGCATATGCACTGAAATCTAAATAATTGGGTTTGTTCAGCACTTAATTCAAAAAGTATTTCAGAGTGTAAATATCTCACCTGTCTGTGGAAAGCAACAGTACAAATCCAAGAAAAAAATACAACTGCTTCCAAGAGAAATGGTTATATTTTTACACTAAAGTTCTGTTTCTAGTTTTATTTGTATTTATTTATTTATTAATCATTATGCTGCCCCTTTCCCCTGCAAGGTGAATCTGGGCAGTTTTAAATTGTTATACCATCTTAACTTTTGTGAACCAATCAGAGTATTTTATGACTGGGAAGACTTAACAGTTGAAATTATAAACATCAAATCCAAAGCATTACGCAGCCTAATTAAAATATTTTGTTAAAATGTAAATAAAAGCGAGGGTTATATTCTAAACCCAGTCAAATCATAGAAATATACATGTAATTATTATGACTAATATAGACATAATAACTATATCAGTGTGTCATGAAGGAATATGATACACGAGTCAAGAAATCCCTAATACTACGGTGGTACCATTTTACTAGAGATATTCTAAAACAGACCTCCCTCAAAATAATAGTAGAAATGCTCCCAAATTGAAGTTCAAGCTAGCTTAATATATGTGTGGTTCATTTTTTCCCCCCTTTTAGGTGACTATCCTGCTCCCAGAGCTGTTCTAACGGGTCATGATCATGAAGTTGTCTGCGTATCAGTATGTGCTGAGCTGGGACTTGTCATAAGTGGTGCTAAAGGTCAGTTGCTAAAGATTAATTTTAGTTTAAAACTTCATGCCTCAAAATAATTATTTCCATCAATAACTTATAAACAGAAAGTCCTCATTTAACACCTGCAGTTGGAACCAGCAACTTGGTGGTTAAGCTAAATAGAAAAAACCACAAGACTGAAACTGTGTTTATGATTTTACTTCAGCTTTCTGTTGCTTTATAGCATTAGAAGGATACAATCTCAAATAGCCAGCTGAGCCCAAACAGCAAGGGGTATGTGTGTGTCAAAACGTGATTCATGGGGAAGCCAGGTAAAAAGGCAAATATTATAGCCTTTTTTATCCACTCCCCTGCTCTTTGAAGTGCTCACTCTTGCTCTGGAATAATAAGACAGGAATTGATTCCTGAATGTACATTGATTGGAGAGTAAGGGACTATAAGAGAGTAAGCAGGCACACTAAGGGAATATGCATTGTTAGAAAGGAATGTGCTAGTGACAGCTGTTTGCTTAGTCTATCGCTGCGTGCCATAAGCCACTCAAGACACAAACAAAAACCTTTAGTATGAAATCGATTATCAATTTCAGGCAGCAGCCACAAACCAGGAGGAAGCTTGTAATAAACTAATTAAAGCCACAGCTAAGTTGTTAACTTGTGGTTAACACTTTTTAGGGACACCGCTGTGGAGAAAAGCAGCTCAGTAAGAGATAGTTTAAGCAATTTCTCTGCTCTCTGAGAAGGGAATGGAGAAATGGGTGAGGCACAGGACAACACATAATAACTGACTGTAATGGCAAACACATGGTGACAGAGAGGCACCTAAAGATTGTAAACATTAGTCTCAGTTACTTTTTCATCACAATGTAACCGAAAAATTGCTGTGAGGCAGTTGCTGGATGAGGACTACTTTTAGCTGCAAGAGCTTAAATCAAGAAATGAAGTAGCCCAGATGCCTCTGCTAAAAGAACCATCTTAAACATAGTTACCAAAATTCAGATCTTTAAATAATTAGTACTGCCAAATTTGTTGGGTGGAACAGAATCCATTGGTTTAAAATTATTTTTAAAAAAGTAAAGTTTCCCAAATACACTGCATACATTCAATATTACAGATTTCAATCTTTCTGAGATATATGGTAACTTTCTTGCCACAAATTCTGCACTTTCAGCCTACCTTCTCAAACTCTTCCTTTGTGACCACTTCATTGTTTATATGTGTCCTTTTTCATTTTCAGTAGTTGGGCTGGCTTCTTTTTTTGACTGCCATTTTTATCCTTACTAGAACTGTTTGCTATCATGCTTTTAATATTCCTATCATTAGAAATTCCAATTTCTCTTGAGCCTTTCCCCTGTGGCTTATTCTGCAGCTCTGAGTTTATTAAACTCCATTTTTTTAGAAATCAAAATGCATGCTGGTCAGTTTCCTCTAACATTTCCCTTACTTCCACTTCCTGAAATCTTCTCTTTGATAAGATTGACTTCAGTAATTCAATTCCTATGGATCCCAGTGGTTCTATTGAAGTCTAGGTTGAACAAAAAAGGTCCTGAAACAAATATAGAAATTAAAGATCTTTGACCTCTTGGAGATAATGTTAGACATTTAGAGACCCTTTTCATACCATATGGATGTAGCAGTGCTTCAAAGAAGCGCTATTTAATTTTTTTTCTTCCACTTCTTTGGCAGGATATGAAGTACATTATCTTCTCACCTCTATCATGGCTAATATTGCCTTTATTTTTTATTTTTTTATATATTGATGTCATCAGGATCAACTATACAAGAATTAAAACACATTCACAATAACATCTAAAAATAGTAAATAACCTATACAACAGTGTTTCTCAACCTTGTCAACTTGAATATGTCTGGACTTCAACTCCCAGAATTCGCTGGCTGGGGAATTCAGGGAGTTGAAGTCCAGACATCTTCAAGTTGACAAGGTTGAGAAGCACTGCTATACAACATTGCAATAAAACAAGTGCCCCAAACAACCTGGTTTCCAGCACGGATTCCAGTTAAGTCTCAAAGTTTCCCTTAAAAAGTTCTGTCTTGACAGTCTTAGGAAGATATTTAAACTAGATGTGCCAGCCCTTCGAGGCAGCCCAGATTCAAACACGAAAGTTACAAATGCTAATCAACTGGTTTATAAGGTTGCAGTAAAAGACTCTTGCAAGTCTGAATGTGCCTCACCACTCCCTGCCTTTATCCTAAAGAGAACTAAAGAGGGTCAAGTCTTAGACACTTTCTCAAATTCCATTTCTGCTTTTAGCTCAGATTTCTATTATCTGAGCATTCCCTTGACTACAACTCTACTTCCTTCTCCTCAATGTTATTTTCACAGCCCATTTATCCATTTCTAGATATATTGAACTGAAGCAACATTATTCACTTATAATGGAATGGAGGGCTAAAATAAGTGTTAGAGCAAAGGGAAAGACCTCTTCTTTCTAAATCCAACTAGTTCACCTTCATCTAAGCAAGAGTTATTTAGATAAGGTGTCTCTGCTGGCCTTTCGGCCAATTATAACTTACTTTTCATTTCACTCAGCTGGAAGAATTAGCCATGATAATTCTAAATTATATGGTTATAGAAACCAACTATTACCTCAATGGAACAGAAATCCACCACCAGTTTTATTCCATACCTGACCTGCCCCTGTTCTGGCCTCCTGCTGCTAATACCTCTACTAAGAATAGATATAAGCCTTTAAAGATTTCCTTAGGTATAGCAGGTGCCATGGAGATCAGATGTACTCTCCTTGATAGTGGAGTTTTTCTCCATTAGCAGAGAGATATTCTATCCCATTCTAATCCTTTCTGAATTCATGTTGAAATCATTAGGATTTAAATAAGAGAAACCTTTGTCAGAAATCATAGTAGTATCTCTAATTCATTGTTAATCATTGACTGAAACTGTATCAATTTCCATTTCTATAATATGTTGTTATTAATTTGTAATATACAGAAGGACCTTGTCTGGTACACACAATTACTGGAGATTTGCTGAGAGCACTAGAAGGAACAGAAAATTGTTTGTATCCACGCCTAATATCTGTGTCTAGTGAAGGCCACTGTATCATCTATTATGAACGAGGAAGATTCAGCAATTTCAGCATTAATGGAAAACTTTTGGCACAGATGGAAATTAATGATTCAACCAGGGTAATTTTTATTTTATATTCAAATAGAAGGCATTAACATTAGTTCACTGTCACCTGGAAAAAGTTACATCTATAGAAAAAACTTTTCAGATCCAAACAATTCAGACTTATTCTTAAAAACTATTCCAAGACATTGCTTAGTACACAATGTTTCCTGGATATCTGTTCTTTAATCATCTGACCATGCTTAAAACTTAAATAGCTTGACCTCTGTTGTCCTTTAATTTTGGAAACTCTGAGGCATCAATGTGGGGGTGGGAGTTGGGGGTTGCAAATAATGAAGCTCATGCCAGCAAAATGCATGTGATGACCCTTTTATATGCGTATCATAATGTTAACACACTGTGAAAGCGTCGTAGCTATGTCATGAATATGGGCCCCTAAGGAACCAAATCTACCAGCAGCAAGAGCAGCTCAAGGACATTAAATGGATACATAACTCGAGCTGTTCATAGTGGTATATACCATTGCAAAGGCTGAATTGATTTGTATAAATTTCAAGGCAAGCCTTCTTCTTGCTTATAATAATAATAATTTAAAAAAAAACAATTTATTGGTCAGCATTCTGCACTTAAGGTTAGGCTTTACAACTATAGGCAAAATGTGTTAAACAACGAAGATCCATTATGGTTGCTTCTGTTTTGGGTTTTCCTGTAGGCTATCCTTTTGAGCAGTGATGGGCAGAATCTAGTTACAGGTGGTGATAATGGAGTAGTAGAAGTATGGCAAGCTTGTGACTTCAAACAACTCTACATTTATCCTGGCTGTGATGCTGGCATTAGGGCAATGGACCTATCCCATGATCAGAGGTAAGTGGAAACCTAAAAAAAATAGCAGTAAGGTAATATGCATTTAATATTTTCCTTAGCAATCCTTCTCTTAGTTAAATACATAGCACAGCTGGATCATTTGAGTCTTAAAATATGAATCAGTAATATTTCCCAATCCAAAGCACGTACCCACAAAAATTTCAAAAATTTAGATAACATCTTCTAAATTTAAATATTCATATGAAAAATCTCATGAGATTTTATGAATTTGTAAATTTTTATATTTTAAAGAAATATGCTATTTTAGGAGAGGTGATTTTGAGTGGGACAGTATGCACCACTCAATTAACAATTGAGTTGAATCAAATGGGAAATCCATATTGGGGAGAAAAGCAATTTTGTGTAGGTGTTTATATTCATTTTGTTGATTCTTTTTACTTTTAACCCAGTCAAACTTCTTTAGTAGAGCACTGCGGAAGAAGTAAAAGCAGCCATTTCCCAAAGAACGCTCCAAATTTTAGTCATTTGTTATCTTACAAAATAATATGGAATAACATCACAGACTCTTAAGTTCCTTAGCAGGATATTCCATTTTGCCTAGTATTTTCAAATAACTACTGATCTGCAAATTAGCTAACTGTAGTTTATTATGAACAATAAATATTCCAGATATTTACAGGCCCAATCTCTGTTTTTGTTTCAGGACTCTAATTACCGGCATGGCGTCTGGTAGCATTGTAGCTTTTAATATAGATTTTAATCGTTGGCATTATGAGCATCAGAATAGATATTAAACCAGAGTGAAGAACTGAAAGCAAAGATTACATTGAGAGCACAAGTGCTACTGAAAGGTATCTCTGGTGGAAAAAGAAATCTGCATTGACCTCCGTTGTACATTCCATTACACCCAGCAATAGCTGTACATTGTAGTCAGCAACCATTTAATTTTGTGTGTTTTTCACAACTGAACACCAGCTGCTGCAGAAGCGAGCTTGTATCATGTAAATTATAATGACTTAATAGATGTTTTGGTAATTATTTCATATACTTTTGTTTACTGAGAAAAGGTAGAAGAACACATCACACGAGACTTTTGAATATTCTGAGGAACTTGCGTCTGGCTATTATATGGTTTGGGCCATGACCCTAGCATCCATTTCCCATTTCCTAGCCTCTTTTCAAGCTGATCAATTAAAAGGAAAAAAACCCTATGTTTGATACTTTGTACATCAGATGCACATCTTAACTTTAAAGGGATACTTTTGTAAAAGTAAAGCCTTGTATAAAAAAACAAAAACTGTTTCTTAATTTTATTGTGGAGTTACAACTTGCATGTACTTTAAGCCTGATGTCTTGAAACCACACCCACAAGTTGAACTGAAAGCTGTCCAAGGCCCAGCTTAAAGATTTAAGATTGAAATGGGTGCAAGCTGCAATGGAGCCATTGCCACTGAAACATGGTCTTCATGTTTCAGTCTAAAGCCACCCCTTCTAAATGAAGTTTTGCTCATTACATGAAGCATTTGGATATGAAGCCATTGTCGCCATAGTTATGCATTAAAACATAATTTTCCCTTAAAAATTAATAATGTGATAGACAAACAGGAGCATGGTTAAGATGCTATGCTACAGCGCTTTATGATTCCCACCAAAACAAGATTGCTAGACTTCTAGATTCATCACATTTGGCATACTATGCATTGCAGGGAGAGAGCAACTAAGATTTTCTCTTAAATTCCTTGGAAATAAAGCTTGGTTAAAAGCAACTTAGCTTCATTGGGGTTATTCTTTTGAATATTTTTAAAACTCACATGTTTAACACACATTTTACATTGAAGGCGCTCATATTTGACAGTACTGTAATAATGACTATCAGAATAATTTTCTGCACATTCTTCAAATCATGTAACATACCCAGGGGTATATACACTTTACTTCATGTTTCTTCTTTGTATATTTGGTGACTGTATTGTCATAGATGTACATATTGTGTCGGTAGGGCTATGAGGCATGTAACAGGAATGTAATTTTCTCAGACTTTACACTCACTCACAGTCATTTATTTAAAAAAACACAAGATAATGGATTCTTTGTACTGGCACTTTGGCACCAGAAACATATTATTTATTGACGTGGTTCTTATTTGTTACTCACCTTGTATTAGTAAGTTTTAGCACTAAATACCTTCTTCATTGTTGTTTGTATTAATAAGATTCTGAAATCATGGGGAATCAATGTAATGATTAAGTTATTCATCATTGGTCTGTAAGCAATATCTTGAGTTTTGTAGCTTAGAACTGGGAGAATACTGAACATCTGGAAGATAAGTTCATTTCATCTCAAGATCATGGTGAAATATTTTGGCTATATAAATTCCTTAAGCTATTGTAACCATGTTTTATTGCAAAAATGTAAAATATGCCAGATGTGCGTGAGTTGGAAATCAAAAAAAGAAAAATAAAATATGCAAAGAATTCATGAATTGGTTCTTATTTTATCAAACCTTGACTCAAATGTTTTTTTAATTAAAAATACATTTAATAATGGTTTATAAATATTAGAAATACTTAATTTGCCATTGCAGTGTCTACTCATCCATATATTGATTGGTTGGTTTACATGCACAACATGTCACAACATTTTCATAATTAATGGTATAATGGTAATTCTGGACAACATCAGGGTAGAGAAAGCTCCTTTTGCATTTCTGCTTAAAAAAAATATGACAATGTAAATAATCTGACCTAGATACAGGCTTCCTATGAAACTAACTTATAATTCAAACTCACACTTCTCATTTGGAAAGTATTTGGTGACAAGGCAATTTATTTTCAACAATTACTAAACATCAATATTTGTATATGAACAGAAATGTTAACACAGCCCTTTCATTCTTTTCACTAGTTCACAGCAAAATCTATTAATTATTCTTTGCATATGGTAGTCTGAGGAGTATAGAGATAACAATGGATATCACATACCAGAAGTTTTTGCCTTAAGATACATTAAACTTTATGCACTAGCAACGAAGCTTATTATATCATCACAATATTTCAATTTGTTGAAGGAGCATGAATATTATCAAACTTTTAAACTTGGAAAACAGAACACCTACACAGCAGTTGACAAGATAAGCTTACCTCAACTAATCTCCAAGACTAAGCAGGATCAGACTTCATTAGTATTAGATAAACTAAAGATTTGAAGGGGGGGGGAAACCCAGAAATCATTGGCAAAGCATTTCTACCCTAGTGCCAAGAAAACTCTACGTACAAGGACCTCCCCCCTATTCCCTCCTCCATTTTCTTCTTCAAGGTACAATACCTTCCATGCAAGAGAAGCAGAAAGACCTCCATCTTGTGGCAGACTGGTTTTAATTAGGCCCAGTATAGTAAAACACCCATTATAGAAGCTTTACAATATATGATGTTACAATTGTAACATTGTACATATACTGTACATACTGTAAAATTTATTTTAAAAATAGCAAAAAATGTATAGTCAATAATCTTAATTGAAATGCCAAACTCCTGGTTATATTTAGGAATGCATCACAAATATTCCCCACACACATGCCTTCTATTGTTTTGAATGGAGAATCTCTATCCATCAGTTCCTATTTAGTACTTATCTGATATAGTTGAAATAGGATCTCTTGAAATCTAATATGCATTTATGTCTATGTTCTAAATTGCCTTTCTGTAATAACTTGATCTAAATAAAATAACATGGTTGCTTCTTCCCAAGCTTTTTATATCTTTAAACAGCTGTTCCCTATTGGATAGTATCAGAACAAGAAGAGACTATTGACTTCCTCTTTAATCGTGTAGTAAATGAAGCAAAACCATAGACTTTCTGGAAACTTTCCGTCTTAGTTGCTTACCCAAAAGATTACACCCACCCACCCCCGAAGGTTCTGTAGTCAGGTTCCTGAAGGTGTTATCTGGAAATTCTGCTCGATTAGACAACTTATAATATAATAATATAACTCTAAGAAATGAGAAAAAGAAAATCATATACACTCTCTCTTGTACTTATGTTGAGATTCCTCAATCTCTGGACAAGTGTACATTTCCTTTACATATAATGCAATTTCTCCCCTTTTATATGACCTATTCCTTTTCAATATGTTATAACCGTAAGTCTTTGCATTTCAAACATGAATTTTATTCCACAAAGTTTCAGCAACGTCCATCAAGATAGATTTATCTTTCTAAATTAAGATGTATGGTTCTTCCTTTAAAAAAAACATGCCATGCATTTCTGTAGATTTGACTGCAAATCTTGAGTCATAATAACGTAGCGTAACCTCCTCCTATATTTACATGATTATATATTTGTAGCCTTCACATCCTATGTATCACTCCCAGTCTAGTTTTTCAGCACTTTGTGTTACATTTTTGTGGTCATTAAATACTTGATCAGGGTTGCAAAGACCTTTCCAAATATACTTTCCCCAGTTCTTGTAATGTATGCGTTATCTCTTGCCAGTATTCCTCCACATCATGGCATCTAGTTTTTTACTTCCAATATTCCTACTCTATGAAATCCAGTAAGAAGGAATAAAGAAAATCCCACTTAGCCCTTCAATGCTTCCATTCTTCTATCCAGGGCTTTGTAGTCCCTCGCTATGCTTTCAAGACTGTGTTTGGCCCCATCATTTGTTCTTAAATCTATCTATCTATCTATCTATCTATCTATCTATCTATCTATCTATCTATCTATCTATCTATCTATCATCTATCTATCTATCTATCTATCTATCTATCTATCTATCTATCTATCTATCTATCTATCTATCTATCTCTATAGAGATAGATTAGATATAGATACATGAGTTATTCCTGGAGTAATTAGGTATTTTGGAATGGAGTTGAACCTTTCATTAAGTTAAAAAAAGCTACACTATGCATTGTTTAGTGGCCTGTAACTAGATTTATGATACATGTAGGGAATCTTTGGTTGTTATGAAAATAATCCTAGTTTGCCTACATATCATAGTGCATAAAAATGATGTGTACATTTTCAGTATGCAGACTTTCATGGACCAAGGATTCTATGGATTGGTTGTCTAGAATTAACAGCCAAATCATTTCATAAATATCATGTGTTGTTAGGAACACAACTAACAGTGAAACTTTGGTGAGAGTTGCTTAGAATGTTTGAGACCTTGGTTCATTGCTTCAAACGCTAATTAGGGTTGCTTCAATGAACATTTCTATTTATTTTAATTTCTTTTACAAATGCATTTTTTCTCAGTATATTCTGACAAGATTTAAATTTCTACAGCACTTAATTGGGCTACCCAGAGAGAATAATCTGAAATCATACTTTTATTTGCTTATATTTGTGTGCTGAATAGAATTACATAAGAACACTTCACTGATTAGGGCTGTAGCCTTCTCAATGTGTTTTAACTATAATGTCTATTTTGCTTCACATTGATAAACTTCATGCGTTCACAACACCAATATGATACACAAAGCGTGTGCGCGCAGCAAACCGGTACCAACCAACATAGGAATCCACCCCTGGTCATGGATGAGGCTCTTGCATGTGCTACATATACCATCCTTCCTTTGCAATCTCTTGGAAATGATCTATAGATTCTTTTGATGGGGATAGAAAAGGAATTCAAAAAACGAATTGTGAGATGGTAAAGATGGTAAAGCGTGGTATAAATGCAGATGGTAAAGCGTGGTATAAATTTAATCTGATCTTGATTACATATTGCAAATTCAGTTGAGGTCAACTAGATCATGGGTCTCCAACCTTTGCAACTTTAAGTCTGAAGGACTTCAGTTCCCAGAATTCTCCAGCCAGCTTTGCTGGCTGGAGAATTCTGGGAGCTGAAGTCCTTCAGACTTAAAGTTGCAAAAGTTGGAGACCCCTGAACTAGATGATGCAAACTTAACTGCTATATTGCAATTTAAATTAAATATAATTCAGAAAAATCTATTTACTTTGTAGGTGGAAAAGGAAAATCAATCCATGTTACAAGATGTAATTATTTTAATGCTAGTTATTTGATTTGGATTAATATGAATCAGACTTCTGAATGCAACGCCCTCCTGGCAGAAAATTGTAGTTGGCCCCTTCTCATTTCCTTAGAATCCCAAATGAAGCAGTAAACTATTGTAATGGAAAATGGAACGGAAGAGGGGTGGGTGGGTGGGAGTGTCTACAATAGCACTGCAGCTTCCCAGGGAGTAGACATTCCAATGAGGAGCCCAAAGCAAGAGGCTGTACATTTTGAACTGGCTGAAGAGGGAGGATAAGGTTCAGAATAGCCACACCCTAGAATCTCCCAGGACATATCTAGTAGGTGTAACTTTAATTTAATAACACTCTATTAGGTATAAGCAAATAAAGAACTAGACTCTCATTGTGTCATCTTTGAGCTTGACAACTTTGAGCCTGACAATTATTGCCCATCTCTTCTGGAGGGCGGTGGGTTCCAAATTACCCAACATTTCGTATTTAATCAGATCAAAAGAGTCAAGAGTGTGACTGAAAATACATGATTAAAGCCCTGCACCCTTTTAGTCTGTGATGATGCACATTAAAAAGAGACAGAGTTTCAACAGCATCTTGATTTTATAGACCCACCCTTCCCAGATCGCTCTTCAAATAAATTGAACCATACATTTTATTATATTACAAGGATGATAAATGAAGTACTGATTATGACCAGAAACAATAAAAAGTATTAAAACTTAACATTAACAAAGTATTTGTGTTAGAAATTTCATGACCTCTCTAAACTCATTAAACTATTCTGTTTAATATTTAAATTAAAACAGGATATATTCTTCAGGCTTTAACGTTTAGAATATAGGGAACGGCACTCATTAACACTATTCACAGATTTAACAGCACATTCATAAAAACTATGACAGGCAAGTATTTTACTTGCTAATTGCTGGGTGGTTATGATTATAAATGGCCTTGAAGTGTAATCTTTCAAAAAACGGGGGAGGGTAAACAGTATACCCATAGTCCTTTAACCACTGTGCTTGGCAAATATTTAAGCTGTCTCTTTTATGAGTTTGCCAATTGCTCCAGGAATAACAGCCAAGTAAAAAAGCTGTGGAGAAAATATATTTCAGAATTAGTTTCAAGCTAGAAAGCTTAAAGAGAAAACACTAAAGAAATAAGAAAATGCTGTAAAAGAGAATCAGAAAAGATATTGCAATATACTCCCCTATACTGCTGTTTTCTGGCCCAATATATTCTGAACTATTTATGGTTGGAATCCTACATTCATTCAGCTGAAGATAAATTGAATTGATGTTAGTAACTCTTGAGTTAAATTTACTCAGGCTTACCTTGTTTCCCCCAAAATAAGACAGGGTCTTCTTTTCTTTGGACCCCCGAAATAAGCGCTTGTTTTTATTTTCAGGAAGGTTTGATTATTTTTGAGGTGCAGGAGGTAGAGAACGTGGTCACCTCATGCTCGTGCAACACCTGCTGTGTTGCAAAATTCTCAAGGAGGGCTTATTTTTGGGGGAGGGCTTATTTTATCGCATACACTCAAAAGCCCGATTGGTCTTATTATCCAGGGAGGTCTTATTTTCTGGGAAACAGGGTATTTATCAGTAAGTGTTTTTAGAATTGGATTTTGAAATGAGAATAAATAAAATTGTGTATAGTATTAAGAAAAACACTACACAAAATAGTTAATTTGTTTATTTTAAAATTTCTGCCCTTTCCTCAAGGATCTTAGTTTAAGATCAAGTTTCCCCAACTTTTTTTTTTAATCTACACAATACAGTGTCCTAATGAGGAAGATAAGCATGAGAATATATGTGACTGTCTCGAGGTTAGCTGCTGAACCCAGTAGGTAAACAAGTCTGACACAAACCGGGCAGTCTATATTTCAAGTGGTAATGAAGAATGATTTGAACTCCATATATGAAGAAGCAATAGTTTGCGGTTGAGAATGATGGATTGAAAGACAAATGGCTAAAATTGTACAATCCTAGTTGTCAAGCATTGTATTTAATAGCAGGGAAAAATAAGTATAAAGGATTGTAAACCCATTAGTGAAGTCCACAGTGTGGTACATCCAGAAATACTATACAGTGTAGAGATCTGGATCTCCAATCTCAAAATAAAATACATCTGTAGTACCCCTGGTCTGAAGTTCTACAGATGGTTTGGAGTTGTAGCTTCCACATTCCAAATTCCCAACTCTTTGAAGAAGACAAGATAACTCTTAGAATTACAATAAGGATCACTAATTAAATTCATTGGCTGGAGAGTTGAAGCAGTTTTTTTTTTTAAAAATCACACCTTTTCATCTACATTTCTTTATTTATTACCAAATTCATTCATTAGGGCCAGAATCATAAATGAAATAAAGGAGGACTTTGCAAATTTTAGAAAAAATACCAGATCTTTGAATCATAACAATGAAACAGAACCCCAGTTTTAGAGACTGTCTGCAACTGAATATTCATAGTTTACATACAAAATTGGGAATCCCTATTGCCTTAATGCTTTCCTTGTTGTCTTCCCCAAAATTAGTTGGTTGTAAATCCTGTAAATCAAACAATGAATTTGATCTCTGATCTGGCCCAGTAGTAGTATCTTTGAAAATATATTAATGTATGATATCCATGTAGATGTACTGATGAATTTGTTACTGAAACCTGTGTTGTTGCAGATTGTTATTGAAATCTATTACTGTGCTACTGCAGGCAAATGATTCTAACTAACTTAGCCCAATACACCATCAATACATGAAAAAAACTCTTCCTCTCCCTTAGCAACCAACAAAATACCCCTAACTATTAAAAATTTCCATGTTTCGTTAAGCACTGTTCTCTTAACTCAGGAAAAATATTCTTACAATTAAGCATTTCAGCCCTCAAATTCTCAGGGAAAAGCTTTCCAAATAGTTTTGTGGGAATACTCTCATGTCAGAAACTGTTCCAAAGGAAGGGAGCCCTAACTGAAAAATACTTGCACCATGATCTTATCTAATAATAATCAACCCACTGGTTTGCATACAGACACAATTTGCCAACCAATGGAACAAAAGTGTTGTGTAATTGTAGCAGTTCACACTCCTTATAAAGCATGTGGTTTTATTTTCTATCAATTAAAGCCTCAAGAGCAGTCCTACGTAGAATAACTTGCTGTAGTCCAGCATGAGACTTAGGTGGGCACAGTATAGAAATGTGATAGTTGAATCATCTATATAAAATTGACATCTGAATCAACAGCTACTCTATCTTGAGTGGAATAACTGAGCTGGTTTTTTCCCCCATCCAGACCCTAACATAGAAACTAAGCCACATTACGAATCTTTCCAAACACACAAAAGATCTGAATAATACCACAAGATAATATCAAAACAGGGAAATTATGTTAAAGAGCTATACACGAAAATTATTGTATCTATATCTCTAGATCTATAGCTATCTATACATCTATATATCTATATTTGTATATCTATATATTTATATTTGTGTCTGTGTGTGTGTGTGTGTGTGTGTGTGTGTGTGATAGCAGTGTTCCAATATCTCAGGGGTTGCCACAAAGAAGAGGGAGTCAAACTATTCACCAAGGAACCTGAGGGTAGAACAAGAAGCAATGGGTGGAAACTAATCAAGGAGAGAAACAACTTAGAACTGGGGAGAAATTTCCTGACAGTTAGAACAATTAGTCAGTGGAACAGCTTGCCTCCAGAAGTTGTGAATGCCCCAACCCTGGAAGTCTTTAAGAAGATGTTGGATAGCCATTTGTCTGAAATGGTATAGGGCTTCCTGCCTAGGCAGGAGGTTGGACTAGAAGACCACCAAGGTCCTTCCAACTCTGTTATTGTATTGTATTGTATATTTGTATATATATATATTTGTGGGTAGGTAGGTACGTAGATAGATAGATAGATAGATAGATTGATAGATAGATAGATAGATAGATAGATAGATAGATAGATAGATAGATAGATAGATAGATAGATAGATAGATAGATAGATAGATAGATAGATAGCATCAAATGGTGGCTAAACTCATGCTGGGAAGCTGCAAGAGAAATAATCTAATATGCATGAGAAACATGTTGTTGTTAATTGATCTTAGAGCAGAAACTAGTCACAAGAGGGCTGTTATGATATAAAGTTTGTCCACATAAAACAAGTCTGATACACAATGGTGTACCAATTCAAAGTAGAAAAGATAGGGAGTTGTTATCTCAATCACATAAGAAGATCAGAAATGTCTATATCATCATTATAATAGCGGCTGTCATATAATTAGGCTTGACAGATTATAATTTCATGGAAATATTACAACAGTGATACTCTCATCAATCTCCTACATTTGTGCTACACTCTTGAGGCTATTTACCCACTGCTAATGCAACTAAATTCACTGAATCTAATCCAGTATAGCATTGTGGCCTTAATATATCATCAACAAGCAATAATTCATCAACGTTAAACAATATGGCTAGACTCATACAACTTACCTTTTATTAAATGAACCCAGCTAGCAATCTTGGTAGATTCAGCAGGATGAGAACCTTTTATTAGTTATAGCTTGGGAAAAACAATTTGGCTCTTCCATTTGAGAATTACCTCAGGCGCTCACTAAAGCAAATTCTTTGTCTGACAGCAAAGCCACATAATACAGCCTATTTCTAACTCCAAATTTATAAGAGCACAGGGCATAACACCAGTCACCAGAGGCATTCATAAGGCTTCCTTCCTAACATAACAAACCATCAATATTTGCACAGTCAAAAGGTCCTGTGCTGAAGGCACAATTTTGCCATTCCCTGTGGCCCAAGAGCTCTAATGCCAGTCATGGCAGAGTTTGCTTGGGGAGAAATGTGGCAATAGATATTGAGGCATGACAGAATTCTGAGGCAATTTTATTCTGTTGATGTATGAATGTAATAAAGGCTTTCATTTGGAAGCGTGAGTAAAAGGAAATATTCCTTCAGCTTTTCCCTCTCATCTGCCCCCTGTTCTGTATTTATTTTGACTGTGCAAAGCATTTGAAAAAGATGCCTCATAATATGCCGCAACATGACTAAATCACCTGCTTTGAATCATTAAAGCAGCAGCATCTTTTTTCCCCAAGGCTCACATAGCTGTTTCAGAAGCTAGGTGTTAGTGACAGCTTACAGACATGTTGGTGAAATTCCTCTTCTATATTACTTTCCTACTCTTTTCTTGGATTATCAACAAGGGTAGGTTGCTGCAGCATTACTGCCAGTGCTCTTTGCTCGCTTGTGCACACACTGCATGTTGCTTGAGCATGCACTGTTGCCTGTAAATTGTTCTGCGCATGCACAGAACATTATAAAATGACTAAACAAATATGCCGGCAATGGCATGGGCAACCAGGGAACCGGTTCAGGGGTGTGGCCAGCCTGTCATCCCTACCAGTTTGGCGACCCTGTCCCAATTTCCACTACCGGTTCACCTGAACCGGTGTGAACCAGTAGCAACCCACCTCTGATTATCACTATATGAATGGTCATTGCTGCCAACCAAAGAATAGAAGCACAGTTCTATACCATACTAGACAATTCATCATTTCAGAGATATTTCTTTAAATAAAGGTAAGAGAAACAGAATGACTCCAGGCAGGCAAAGAATCAGGAATGAGCATACTTTCAATTTCCTTTCTGCTTACCCATTGTTTCCTTGTAGGAAACAGTGAATACCTGCTTGCTTGCCTGCCCCCTCCTCCCTCCCTCCCTCCCTCCCTCCGTGCCTGCCTGCCTGCCTGCCTGCCTGCCTTCTTTGCTTCCCTTCCCTCTTCTTTCCCAGGAATTTTAGGAAATGACAAGCATGTGAAGATCTGTCCTGGAACTAAACTGGATGTGGAACCTCATGTTTCCAAGAAAGGTCCCACCATGAAATAAAGAAAAAACACTTTCTATTCTAAAAATTAATTATAAAGCAACAGTGGAAGAAGCTGAGGTTTACTTTAAAAAATTACGGTATTTCCATCATATTGTTTCTTAAGGTAAGTTTCATCTTCTCAGCATTGTAGTCCTAATATAAACTACTTCTAAAAAAACTGTTCAAATTGTGAAGTTACAAATTCTTATTGCAAAGGATTGGTAACTAGAGATGGGCAACATGTTTTACATCAAAAGACGATCATAATTTCTAATATTACAAATGTTTCAACATTGCAATTGCACTATTGATCGGTAACTTCTGATTGGTTGCTTTTTAAAAAGCAAAATTCTTTTTATCCTCTTCCAGATAAGCCAATACAACTGTCAAAATCAGTCATGCCTTTGCATTACACTAAGTGATATAGAAAAGGGGAGGAGCAACTGGTAGGTATACGGCTAGTTAGAGATAAATTAAATGTTTAATTATTTATCTATTTATTTAATAAATGTATATGCCAAGAAGTGACTTGTTACAATGTTGCATGCATTTTAAATCTTAGTATCTTGAGTTTTGACCCAAAATTGCTTTTTCAAAAAGCAACTGGACTTTCTTTTTCCTTTAAGACATTTTGCTTCTCAACCAAGAAGCTTCTTCAGTTTTGAAGTTGAGACAACCATGACTGGTCTCCAACTTTTGAGACTTGGTGGCCCAACTGGGAGGTGGGGGTAGGATCTCCCTGGGTCACGTGAATGATGGGCTAGCACACACACATGTTCACACAGTCAACTCCTGTGAGAAGAAAGCTGGCATGTTCGACTAATGGACCCCTGATTTGGATGGCTGAGAATCTCCATAGACATATTCTGAGTTTTGATATATATTTTTAACCACAAAATTAACAATAGATGACACCATGAAAAGAAAAACGGCTTTTGTTTTTAAGTGCACAATAAAACTCAAAAGGTTCTTCTAAATTAGATGTTGAAGTATCAGATCTAATTTTGTGTGTTCCAAATGACATCTCCATAATGATTCTCTCTCACGTTAAACTAATGCCAGTTGTAGTTAGCAAAGGATTATCTTCTTGTTTACAGGGATATGTTCACAGTATTTAATCAGTTAAAAATATTCTAACATTCAAATGCCCTATTTGAAGCTTTCGCCCTCCAAACTGACATTGTCCTGAATGATGGAGTTAACATCACTTGACAGATTCCCAGGAGCCATTAATTTAAACTTTCAGTTTTGTTTCATGGCCTGTTAATTTTATTATGCCTTCAGGACCAAGGGGAAGCGAAGAAATAATCCTGTTCCTCATTGTGTATTTTTCCCTTCCAAATAAGAGCAGTAATTTGCAAATTTTCCCCAATTTCAATCCAGTTGCATTCTTGGTTTACACAAATCCTCTTAAAAGTGGGTAAAATGAAATTAGACCTGTATTTATACATTTTTTGCACTACTTCAGGATTTATTTTTAAGTTGGTAAACTCTTCTTTCAATTTATATTGAATAAATAGGCCCAGCTGAATAAATGCATTGGGGTAAAAGTCGAACTTTGTATGTTTAAAATTATACGGAAAATAATGTGAGAGTAAGCAGAATAGACATTGGGAATAAAGCAGCCATTTATAAAGACATCTAAAATACGTTTTTGATCAAAGCTTCCCAAAAATCAATTTTTGGTGCTACATATTTGCAAAACAATTTAATGGTAAGAAAGAAAGTTTACCCAAACTTTAATACAAACTATGTATTGTATTAAAGACATAAAGCATCTTATAGATTTGCAAATGCAAACTGGTCCCTAGGAAAATATGGTTTCACCCAAAAATGAATAGTTTGCACCATTATCTTTGTATTTTTTTTTTAAAAGGACTTGCGGCATTGCAGTTTTGAAACAATCAGTATGAGTCCAGCTAACATACAGCATTTGCTTTTTAAGCATGAGAATTTTATCTCTATTCTTAAATGCGGGAAATTGATTGCAATTTTTTTAAATGTAAGAAATAAAATGAAGTGGATATCTTTGCTTTATGAGATTAGGAATGGATAATTAAAGGCTGGTTGCAGAATTCTATAGGAACAGTGAATAAATAAAGCATGTGTGAGATTAAATGGAATGCTTAGCAAATGACTAAAGTAAGGAGTAAAGAAAAGCTTTTGTGATATCCGCTTAGTTATTTAACTATTTACACTAAATGTAAATATATCTGATGTAAGGAAAACTTTGGGTGATGGCAGAGATGTGTTCTCTGGGGACATCAATGGGTGACTTGCAATAAATTTCTTTCTATCTGGGTCTGAAAGTTAAAGCATTCCAACAAGATTGTTTGAAAAACAGAAAAAAAGGTTGAATGACTGCAGATTTATCTATTTTACTTGATTCTTAAACTTTACTCTTATCAGTTAATAAGAAAGCATCCACAATATAATACAATAATACAAAGTGAACAACAGCAATCCAATTTTTGTTCCTTCTGGACAAGTAGATTCTGGTTTAAGCAGATACAGTGGGACTGAACCACATAGGATTCTATGGGTTAAAACCAACATTTGGAAACCTATAGCAGTGACAAGCTTGCAGAACAGCTGTAATATGTTGAGTGATGCCCTATGGTGCCCTTCATGTGCCCAATGGTAGCACATGAGATGCTGCCTTTGAAATCAAGTGCAACTTCATAGAAGCATAGAACTGGAGGGACCTTAGAAGACTTCTACTCCAACCTGCTGCCCAAAGCAAAAGCCCTTATTCCCTCCCAGGGGTGGGTTACGGTTTCTGCTACTGCCGGTTTGCTCAGGGACGTGCTTTGGGCATGAGCACGCTTGATGCATGCTACACGTGCATGAGCAGTAGTAAAAAAATGCTTCTGTGCAGAAGCAGAAGCAAAAAACAAGATAGTGGTGCCTACGATAGAACCAGCTCGGGGGCATGGCACGCTGAGTTACTACCTACTTGGCTGAACCAATCCGAACCAGTAGGACCCCACCTCTGTTCCCTCCTGAACTAATCCAATCTTTTCTTGAAAACCTTCAGTGAAAGAGCACCACAACTTCAAGAGGCAAACTGTTCCACTGATTAATTGTTCTCACTGTCAGGATTTTTTCCCCTTAGTTCCAGATTGGATCTTTCTTTAATAAGTTCAACATTGCTTCTTGTCCTTCCCTCAAGAGCTTTGGAGAACAAATTGACCCGCTTTTCCTTGAAACAGCCCTTCAAGTATTAAGATGGCTATCATGTCTCCCCTGAGCTTTCTCTTCATTAGGCTAAATATACCTACTTCCCTTAGGCATTTGTCATACAGTTTAGCCTCCAGACATTGTCAACTTTGTTGTTCTTCTCTGTACTCTTTCTAGGGTTTCAGCATCTTTTGTGTATCATGGTGACCAAAATTGGACACGGTAAATTTAAGTGTGGCCTCACCAGTGCAGGATAGAGCGGTATTAATAACATAATTTGTTACAAAGTATAATCTCTGAGTGATTTTTAAAGGCAGCCAATATAAAATACCCCACGGTAGTCCAATTGTTTGGTGATGAAAGCTGATTTTCAAACCCATTCTAAACCAAGGTAAAGGTTTCCTCACACATATGTGCTAGTTGTTCCCGACTCTAGGGGGCAATGCTAATCTCTGTTTCTTAGCTGAAGAGCTAGGGCTGTCTGATGACAATTCCATGATCATGACTAAACACCAAAGGTGCATGGCACGCTGCTATCTTCCCACCAAGGTGGTCCCTATTTTTCTACTTGCATTTTTATATGCTTTCAAACTACTAGGTTGGCAGAAGCTGGGGTAAGTAATGGGAGCTCACTCCCTTACACGACGCTAGGGATTCGAATCACCGAACTGCCAACCTTTCTGATTGACATGCTCAGCATCTTAGTCACTGAGTCTACCTGACAGCCTACTTAAATAAGCAAAAATGGAACCAAAGTTCATAAGGAGTTCTATAGCTGTTGCATTAGAAACATGATCTATTTTAATTCAATCTCTTTGCAATGTGGAATAAATAGAAGAATCTGTAAAAACAAAACAAAAAAACCTCGATGCACTGAATCAGACAAAGGAAGTAGTTATTCATAGACCCAGCCCATACTACTTAAGACTTTCTGAAAAGAACCAGCAACAAATCTTATACATAGCATTACTGCAGAGTTCATTTTGACAACATTTTGTGGAATATAACTTTATTACTTCATTCACATATAACACTAAAGCATAAATCAGGAGACAAATCTAAAATGACAAAGTTTATTTAATAGGGAAGTAGAAACATTGACAAGTTGAAAAAAACCCCACAATGATCTAGGAACAAAATGTAACAAATTGTAAGATCCAGAATAATTGACTGTAACAGGACATTTTTACAATAACTTGTTATCATTTAGATTAAGCTTTAAAACACATGCTTTTATCTTTCACTCAAGCACAGACAGGTCTATCAGACTTAATATAAGATCTGTACTTCAATGCTACATTTTTTTCATGAATATGACTGCTGATGCTATGAGCTTCTTCCCTCAAATATTATTTTTCCTTTTCTTTTATCGTGGGACTTTATAACTGAAGCTAAAGATATTCCTATAGTCTAGATAGTTTTCACCTATTTCAAAGTAATCATTTGGGGCACTTGTACCTAAAGTGTTATCCAAGGTAGCCTTTTCAAGTTACATTGGGGCCTAGGTCCTCTGGAATGAATTGTATCCATCTAGTTAGAGATCCTCTCCAGTTCATCCTTCTGATCCAGGGAGGAATTATGGCCAGCATATGACAGATATCACCTGATCATATTATGTAATATACAAAATAGACATCAGAAATAAGTTTGGAATTTGCGGCATTTTTCAATAGTGTTCAAGAACGTCATAGAGAACATACTGCAACCTAAAAATGAGGCCATTCAGACATGGACCACTGCATTCATATCAGTGGTGGGATGCTGCCAGTTTAACAACTGGTTTGGTGAGTGCGCACTTTGTGTGCGCACACACACTTTGCATGCACACATATCTAAAGCGCTTGCGTGCAGCGCTAAAAATGGAACACTTGGAAGCCGGTAGTAATGGTAAGTAGAACAACGAGGGGGAGGGAAATCAGCTGTGCTGCGCAATTGAGATGAGCTAGAAAGCAGGAAATAAAGGCCACAATGGGACAGTGGTGGGTGGGCAGGGTCAACTGATCGTCGGCACTACCGGTTCACCTGAATCAGTTTGAACCGGCTGAATACCACCTCTGATCCATATGATCCATATTCTGCAGATGCAGTTAGTCTTCCATCAATTCCATATCCTTGCCATCAGTTTCCTTTGTATTTTCATATAGTAGTCAAGTTGGGGAATGATGTCACTTTTTAAAGGTGTCTCTCTCACAACTTCTATAAAAGAGCTTAGCAACTTCCTAGCCATTACCTCCCACTGAAACTTCTGTCAGCCACTAACAAACAAAGAAACAATTTGTAAAGAAACAGGAAATAGATGGCAAGTTTTTAGAATAGACTTCTGACAATTTGATGGTTATTAAAAGCCCACCTGCTTCCCAGAGGTAAAATAATTGAAATTACTTAATATATCTTATCAGTATAGTGGGTGCCAAAGAATGATGACAGCTATGCCAGAAATTCAACCATATTGGACAAGTCTCACCGAAGAACCAAACAAAGAGCGTCTCTCTCCCATAAACAATGTGGTGAAATGTAATTTATAAAACCATACTGGATTGGACATCGCCCTGGTCATAAAATATTGTGCTAGATATTGGAGTTCCTGGAAATCCGGTAACAAATGGGCTAAGGGACTCAACTATTGGCTGAGCATCCAGGGCCAGCAATGCAAGAATTTTGGAAGAAAAGTTAGTGCATTGGAATATCAGTAAGAAACAGCATTTGCCTGCAAGGAGGAATTGGTGGGATTACAAAACAGACAAAGTAATCGAAAATGAAGAAGCTAAAATATTTGGAAATAAAGACAAGATAATAGAGACAAGACAGTCAGGATAATGGACGTAGCAGTAGTTGGAGATAGCAGAATAGAAGAGAAAGAATATCACAAAATACAAAGACCTGTAAATAGAAGTAGAGCATTTGGCAGAAGAAAGCAAAATAGCACCAATGCCTTGGATGCCTTGGATGCAATACCAAAATATCTAGAGCAATACCAAAATATCTAGAGCACCACTTGAACAGCATCAGCATTAAATAAATCACCATCAGTTAACTGCAAAAGGTAGCTTTACTTGGAAGAGATTGTGTCCTGCAGCAATACCTTTAATATTATAAAACAAGAACTTCCTATGCCCGTGATGGCGAACCTATGGCATGGGTGCCACAGGTGGCACGTGTAGCCATATCTGCTGGCACGCGAGCTGTCAGTTCCAGCATGCATGTCCACACCGGTTAGCTAATTTTTGGCCTTCCAGAGGGTTGGGGGAGGTTGTTCTTGCCCTCCCTAGGCTTTACCAGAGCCTCTGGAATGTGGGGAGGGCAAAAAACAGGCCCAATGGGCCAACCGGAAGTCTGGAAATGATCCAAAAAATGAACCCAATGGGCCAACCGGAAGTCTGGAAATGATCCAAAAAATGAACCCAATGGGCCTACCGGAAGTCTGGAAATGATCCAAAAAATGAACCCAATGGGCCAACCGGAAGTCTGGAAATGATCCAAAAAATGAACCCAATGGGCCAACCGGAAGTCTGGAAATGATCCAAAAAATGAACCCAATGGGCCTACCGGAAGTCTGGAAATGATCCAAAAAATGAACCCAATGGGCCAACCGGAAGTCTGGAAATGATCCAAAAAATGAACCCAATGGGCCTACTGGAAGTCTGGAAATGATCCAAAAAATGAACCCAATGGGCCAACCGGAAGTCTGGAAATGATCCAAAAAATGAACCCAATGGGCCAACCGGAAGTCTGGAAATGATCCAAAAAATGAACCCAATGGGCCAACCGGAAGTCTGGAAATGATCCAAAAAATGAACCCAATGGGCCTACCGGAAGTCTGGAAATGATCCAAAAAATGAAACCAATGGGCCTACCGGAAATCTGGAAATAATCCAAAAAATGAACCCAATGGGCCAACCAGAAGTCTGGAAATGATCCAAAAAATGAACCCAATGGGCCTATCGGAAGTCTGGAAATGACTGGTTGGCTTGTTGGGCCTGTTTTTCACCCTCCTCAGGTTCCCGAGGATTTCCTAAAGCATGGAGAAGGTGAAAACGGCCTCCCCCGGGCACTCAGAGGAAATACCAAGCTCAACTTGGAGACAAGTAGTGTGCCATGCATTTGGGGCACAGCGTGAGGAGGTTGTGCATGTATGTGGGGGTGCGCTTTGCATTATGGGTGCTGGCACGCACGCACACTATTGTACATGCACCTTCGCATTTTTGGCACCCAACAACAAAAAGGTTAGCCATCACTGTCCTATGCCATGTCCTTGGGAAAGACTTGATGGGTTGCTAAAAATGCCAAATTCAGTCAAAATATCTGACTGGCTGTGCCACCAACCATAATAATGCACAGCAAATGTTGGTAATTGTAGATCAGTCCAAACTTTATCTGAAAGCCCAAGAATTATCCAAACATATAAGATGCACAGTTTGCATTTGCAATGGCACAAGGCACATTTTGTCATTTATCTCGTCTCATATCCTACTCCACAGATATCCATGTTATCATAAACAATGACCAGGAAACTGCATTTAGTAAACACTTGTGTTTACATACATACATACATACATACATACATACATACATACATACATACATACATACATACATACATACATACATATCATTGGAAAGTCTGGAGATGCAGAGACACAGTATATTAGCATTCAATTCCTGTTAACAAGGGGTCAGAATCTCAACACTGCATGCTGGTGCAAAGCATGCAAGGATACTTCAAATTCCCACAATTATCCTAGTCTTTCCCAAACAATCTTTGTATCACTCTTATAGCTCCCTTTGTCTCCAAAGACATCTAAACAGGTCTTTAGCTTTTATCCAGAGAACATAAAGCCTTTTAAGAAAGTCCATCCATCTCTTATTTCTTGTGACACCAGCACATTAGGGCTGCCTGTGTCCAAGAGAACTATATTAAAATGGTTGTCTTCCTGCATTTTTCATGCTGCTCCCTGTAGAATTGTCACTTGAGGGTCAAATTGGAACTCATTCAACCAGAGCTGCAGTAGTGACAGCATCCAGAGTCAGGTCAGTTTTACTCCAGAGGTTTTCAAGGCAGACATTTAGAGTTTAAGAAACAGTCTTACTAATCTGCATTCCTTACACTGTGCATTACTGCAGTATTCTTAATTTAGCTCTGTTCTGACAGAGCATTAGTCTATTCTATCTAAAGTTATCTGTACCACAGTTATATTTTGAGTAGACATGTCCACTGCTTACAGCTGCAATCTTATATGCATTCAATCAGAAGAAATTCCGTTTAATTCAATGTGACGTATTGTCTTGTTAATACAGAACTGATGCCTTAATTGATTTATTGCTATTAGTAAGCCTAAGATTTAAGACTGAACTGAATAGTTGGACAAAATTGCAGTTTACTAACTACATAATTCACTTAATAGTGCTGTGGCAAAAGTTGTAATTTTCTCATTTCTCACTATAACAGTTTTTAAAAATGTTTATTTTCATCTATTATTTAAAACAGGATTAGTAGACAAGAAATAGAATAACGCTTTCCAATTTTCTGATGCTTTCTCCCCAAGAATTAAACTGAAATTACAGTTTTGCAACTGAAAAGTCTTGCTTTAGAATATAAAAGATTAAGAGTTAGAACTGTCCAATGGTCAGAGAAACATGCCTTCTGAGTTTCATTTTGAATTGCTATGTGTATGGAAAGAGACATATCTGAAAGACTTGGTTAATTCAGTAGTTAGCAATGTTAGCTATGAGGACATATAGCTTCAGAGAAGAGATATCAAAAGATGCAAGGGAAGATACTGAAGTATTTATTTAGCTGATATAGCAACAAATTACCACTAATGCTTATACATCAGCAACAGGAGAGTATTATCTATCTAACATAAGGCAATTCCAACTTTAATTTCATATAACCTTATACTGGTCTGGACAGTGTTGGAAATCAATAGAAAATACTAACATGGAAGAATATCTCTCTCTATCGCTCTATCTCTATATCTATCTCTATCTATATCTATATCTACATCTATATCTACATCTGTCTGTCTGTCTGTCTGTCTGCCTGTCTATCCATCCATCCATCCATCCATCCATCCATCCATCCATCCATCCATCCATCCATCCATCCATCCATCTATCTCTTCATGACCTCATGCAAAGATTCTGCTTCAAGAATGATTGAGTAATCTTTGTCACCTTTTGTAAGAAGGATTGAAACAGGATTTACATGGAAAGAATAACTGAGAAGAGACAAGCTGGGACAGAGGTACAATTCGCTTCTCCTATAGATGGATGGTTTGAATTCCCTTGAGCCTCTAATCACATCGGTGTATTTTTATTTTTTATTTTATTTTATTAAATTTATACCCTGCCCTTCTCCTTGCAAGGACCCAGGGCAGCGCACAGGCAATATTAAAAAGCCATACAAAATACAAAAATATTATTAAAAAACTATTAAATTCTATCCCGTGCTAAAACCCATTATAAACCCTAAGAATTTAAAATTTATCCACATTTAAAAGTCAGAAAACGGGGGTTATGCTAGTTGGAATAAATAAGTCTTGAGACATTGGCGGAAGAGGCGGAGATCCGAGGTGGTGCGTAGTTCGGGGGGTAGGTTGTTCCAGAGGGCTGGGCCCGCCACAGAGAAAGCCCTTCCCCTAGGCGGCGCCAACCGGCATTGCCTGGCCGACGGTACCCGGAGAAGGCCTTCTCTGTGGGAGCGGATCGGTCGAAGGGATGTATGGGGCAGGAGGCGGTATCGTATGTAGCTAGGCCCCGAGCCATGGAGCGATTTAAAGATGGTCGTCAGCACCTTGAAGCGCACCCGAAAGGCCACAGGTAGCCAGTGCAGCTCCCGCAGGAGAGGTGTTACGTGGAATTGCCTTGAGGCACCCATAATCACCCGCGCGGCCGCATTCTGGACTAACTGTAACCTTCGAGTGCACCTCAAGGGGAGCCCCATGTAGAGAGCGTTACAGTAGTCCAGCCGGGAAGTCACGAGTGCTTGAGTGACTGTGCGAAGGGCCACCCGGTCCAGTAAGGGGCGCAACTGGCGTATCAAGCGTACTTGATAAAACGTCACCCTGGCCACGGCCGTCACATGGTCCTCCATGGAGGACACCCATAACGTTCCCATGTAATCTGGTCACATAGGAACAAATTGGGAAAGATAATCCCTCTAGTAACCCGCTCATAGACTATGAAGGACTTTAAAGGGACAACCAGCAGTTAGCTCCCAGAAACACATTGGCAACCAAAAGTACTTCATGGAGTAAGTGATGTTACAAGCACCAAATAACTGGTGTAAATTATTCAGAACCAGTTGCACATTTCTTCCTCTTGATTTCTCCTCCCCACTGAAGAGGCTAAATTAACAACAGAAGCTCCTTCCAATATTTAGTGTGACAAACCAATTAGAAGATCTGATTTGCTGCTGTTTTAACTAATCAGTGAGAGGCCATGACTTTTGGTTCATCAGTGAAACACAGTCAGCCATAATCTCTAGAGATGATAATGATTACCAATGATATCAAAGGCTGTGGAGGTAGCAATAGCAATCGCACTTATACTTATATACTGCTTCACACTGCTTTTTCAGACCTCTCTAAGGGGTTACCGAATCGGCATATTGCCCCCAACAATCTGGGTTCTCATTTTACCCACCTCAGAAGGATGCAAGGCTGAGTCAACCCTGAGCCTGGTGAGATTAGAAATGCCAAAGTCAGCAGAAGTAGCCTGTAGTACTGCACTCTAACCACTGCGCCGCCAAGGTTCAGTTACACCAAGGTAAAGGTGTAACAGGTGTACATTCTTTTGATTTCCTGCAAATTTAAATGCTGACAGCATGCAATTTCTAATATTTCCTTGCTGGTATTGTTTCACTTAGCTGATATAATCCTAGATATATGAGAATAAACCCCACTAAAAATAGATAGTAAATCTCCTTTTCCTAAGGCTGTTTCAGTATTATATTTGATTCAAAATACTAAACTATGGCAAATCCTCTCCAAGTATTTCTTTTGATGCTTGGAATATTAAATATCATTCTAATGATGGGAAATACAATACAGACTCAGTAATATTCAGATTACTTTCACACTTTACTTTGGTCAGTTCTTAAATGTCTACAATAGAATCCTGGCAATTTAGTGCTCTTTACTTTCTCATATTAATTCATCCACAGAGGTTTTTTTAATGGTTTCTAATTCAAGGCCATGCACTGATTTTTCACAAGAATGTGTCCTTGAAAAATGATTCTCTGCAAAGTTCTGCAAGAAATATAGATATGGGGAATTGTTTTTATTTGTTTGTGACTGGAGTAAGTTTATCACATTTGGCATGCCAAAATCAGAT
Organism: Rhabdophis nuchalis; assembly: GCA_039707465.1. NCBI lineage: Eukaryota > Metazoa > Chordata > Lepidosauria > Squamata > Natricidae > Rhabdophis > Rhabdophis nuchalis. The sequence goes on along the minus strand of CM077649.1, from coordinate 40,259,489 downwards.
AAAAAATGAAAGGGAAGCAGAGACATCTAGCAATATTGGACTAATTTTCTAATGTCTAGTTGCCCAATGCATAATTTTTCTTGCATAAAAGTTATTCTTTTGATGTTGGTGATCTGTAAACCTTGGAAAATTTGTTTTGATGTTGTTCTCTTTTTGTTTTGTCCAATGGAATTTTAAATTTTCTACTATAACAATGCATACTTTTATATATACATAACCTATTCCCAGTTGAATGCATGTAGAATACAACCTAACTTTCACACAAAAAGTTAACATGTAGAATACAGCCTAACTTTCACACAAAAAGTTAACATATTTATCCAGTTGTGTTATTGTAAAATTGCAATTTTTACAGTCTAATTGTCTTGAACAAATATATACATTCTCATATTTCCATCTCTTCTATTTGTCATTCATCTCCAAAAGGGGTATATGGAATCTGATTCCTTTTTAGCCCATTGACATCTCTGTATATTAATATAATATTAACATCTCTCCAAACCTCTGTATATTAATATAATATTGAGAAAATATTTTCTCATAGAAGATAAATGTTTGAAATTTAGATTCCAAATTAATATTAAGTGAAATCAAAGTTGTACAACATTTATTTAGATTTTTTTTAGTTCACTTGACCCCCTAATGGATAATTGCAAATATGGAAAGGGTTCTCCTACCAATTAGAAACTGGATCAATTGCTGGTTTGCAATTCAGTTTAACAAAAGCATGTGCAAATAGTGGAAAATTAATAATTAATTAACAGTTATCTAATTATTTCAAAGTGGCAATTGATCCAATTTCTAATCAGAATGTTACGAGTAACCCTCTGCTCATCTTCCCATGTGAATCTCAGCTGTTGAATTTGAAACTTTTAACTTTCTTAAAGATAATAAATACTGGAATATATTTTGCAGGAGAATATTGCATAAAATAAAAGGAATCCAGAACAGTTACAAAGAGTCAAAAGTAGATAAACTCCAAATGGAGAGAATAGTGAAGATGCATCAGAGAAACAAAACACGGCTTTTACATATTTCATTGTGACAATTAAATAGTTAATTAAACAACATAGGCAGAATTCTAAAAGAATTGGAGAAGTCTGTCACTTCAATAACAAATGCTTTTGCATGTATGTCTTAAAATTTACCAAACAATTCAAGGAAACATCAGATTGAATGATTGATATAGCTTGAAAAATCAGTCAAGCACATGTTACTGCTATTCAAAATGCATCTCATAATTTTTAAAAATCCCAAAGACTTTACAGGTATTAAAACAACTTTGGCAGATTTAGAGGACTGCACAAAAAGAGCAATCTTGGAGCAAAAGCAGAAAGTACTGATGAGATTACTTTTGTTGTAGCAAGGCTTAATGAATTATTTCCTGAGCTTGCCAGGAATGTCATACAGCTACGTAGGTTCATAATCCTAGGCTCACAAGAATGCAGAAACCTGGGGATATTTTCAGTGCTGCTTTGAGAGAAACATTATTTGGAAAATGTCTCAGCGGGGAAAACTAAACTGGGAACGAGATAAAGTATTATTATTTTCAAGATATTAAGCTTGCTTGTGTGCTTGCTAATCTATCTATCTATCTATCTATCTATCTATCTATCTATCTATCTATCTATCTATCTATCTATCTATCTATCTATCTATCTATCTGACTTAGATGCCTCTCATCTCACCTAGAAGCTTTACCTAAAAAACACCTTCTGAACCAATTAATTAATCAGGGAAAGGCCATTCACACTGTTGTTTTTAGTTGCAAAGTTGTGTCCAACACATTGTGACCCCATGGACAACAGGCCTTCTTCAGGCCTTCCTGTCCTCTACCATCTTCTGGATTACATTTAAGATCACGTCTACTGCTTCAATGACTCCATCCAGCCACCTCATTCTCTGCTGTCCCCTTCTTCTTTTGCCCCCAATCTTTCCCAGCATTAGGCTCTTCTCCAGTGAGTCTTTCCTTCTCATTAGGTGGCCAAAGTATTTGACTTTTATCTTCAGGATCTGGCCTTCTGAAGAGCAGTCAGGGTTGATTTTCTCTAGGACTGACCGGTTTGATCAGCTTTTCTTATGGTCCAACTTTCACAGCCTTACATTGTAACTACGAAAACCATAGCCTTGACTAAATGTACTTTTGTTGGCAGGGTGATGTTTCTGCTTTTTAGTATACCATTTAGATTTGCCACACAAGTAATTACTTTGAATCATAAGATGCAGAAACAATATTGTAATGTCAAAGGCTTCATCACATCAGTTAAAATTAGAAGCTAAGAAAAAGGCAAATAGAAAGAGAATGAATATGAATAACTGAACTTTTTTGTTGTTTTTCTTTACAGTTAATGCTAATATTGAATTGTTAGCCCCAAAGGTGTTTTTTTTCTCCAAGAGGCAACTGGATTTTCTTTTATTTGAAGATGTTTCACTTCTCATCCAAGAAGCTTCTTCAACTTTGAAGAAGCTTCTTGGATGAGAAGCAAACAATTAAATTGTTAGCTTTGCATTATGCTGATATTGTGAAATCTGAGACATTTAAATTCAAGTTAGATAAGCCCAAATATTACATGAAATATTCCTTGCTAAATTGATAGGTACTGATATTGCTAAAAAGAGGATAATATTGATCAATTTTGGCATAGGATTTCTTATTGCCAATAAAATAATGAAACTTTTGCGCTTTACAATTTTGTTTTTAAAAAAATATTTGCCTGGACATTTCTAGAAACAATGCTGGATTAACTGGTTGTTAATCAGTGTTGTTATGCTGTAGGTTCTTTTATAAAACATGCTACTCCATATGACCCAGAAAATTTGTTAATATGTCACCTAAAGCAGGGGTTCCCAACCCCCGGTCCACGGACCGGTGCCAGTCCGTGGCTTGATAGGAACCAGGCCGCAGGGCTGGAGAGGAGGAGGAGGGAGGATGGGCAGCCCCCTGGGCAGAGCACACACCGGGGGCGGAAGAGCACAGGTGCGGCTGCTCACCCCATTGGGGGCCCTAGAGGGGCGAGTGAGCCGACCCACCCACCCCCGCGTGCCCATGCGCCGCCTGTTCCCCCTCCCCCCCACTCCCCCTCTACGCCGGCCGGTCCGCGGAATTTTCTTTAAAATGAAACCGGTCCCTGCTGCAAAAAAGGTTGGGGACTCTCACCTAAAGTAGCCCACAGGTGGCAAATAAACTTAACAAATAAATAAATATAACCCAATATTATATTAACCAGTGTTAACCCAGTTAAATTCCACCTTTTAGCAGATATGTAGAAGGAACATACTGAATAAAAGATTGTGTCTAATTAACTGTTAATCAGCAGTTATTGATGGTTCTGCTCTTTATATAACAAAACATGTTTTTCTTAAACTGAAGGATAAAAGCATAAATAGCAAAGCAGCATTTGCTGTCAAGTGTCTCTTCAAGAATAGCTTAGATAAATATGGAAAATAGATGAAATTTATATTAAATCAGAAGTGTATTAATTAACTGTGGCAGGGTAAATCACATCTCTAGGAAGAATATGATAAAACTATTCTTAGATTGATTTTAGCACATCTTAATATCTAATGCCTTTCAAACATTTAGAAGAGTATATGAAATGTTTTAGTCTATGTCAGAAGAGAAACATGCAATGTTCCAAACCGTATACTAGCTTTTTAAAAGGTATGATGAGCAATTATTTTTTGTTTTAACTATGTTCACTTTATTCTTTGTTAGATGGCACTTTAAAAGGAAGGACAATTCTTCCTTATTTGAAAATCATTTTGTTGTTAATGGGAAGTGAACAATTTAGTAAAATATATCTCATTTGATTTTTAAACCCTTTACCCTTCAGCATTTTAAAAACATAGTGTTTAAAGATTGTATTAGGATTAAAAAAGAATTTCTAACTAAAAATAAATACACATCAGAACAAGTTAGGAGATCTTTGAATCTCGGAAATGAAAGATAGATGTATTTATATTGATTCATTTAATCAATTTACCAGCCACTTCAATCACCGAGCAATTCTAATTAAATTATATTTATTGTTCTTCTTTATCCCACGTGTGTTTAAAATGGATTAGATTACCCATTCTTGATAAATATAAAGTTGATAAATAAATAAAAAAGTAAATATAGTACCATATGTGATTGTGTAAGTGTTCCATGCAACTGTGCTAGGAGGTGCCACATTTTATATCAGCTGAAATTTCTAAGGAGACTTTAAAATCAGAGTTGTATTGTATGCAGAGCTGAGTATAATGACTTGCTATGTTTGCCGCACTTTAACAAAGTGCAAAAGGACATTTTTAGTTCTTTAGTTCTTTTCTTTGAGTGACAAAATTCAGCAAAAATTTCGTGAGAACAGCTTGCTATGATGATTTTATTGTTATTTTACAATGCATTAAATTCAAATCTCTTGTAAATAATTATAAAAGGAACCACGGAGGGAAATGATCATATTTGCAGGGTTTTCTTTTTGTTTTTAAAAAAGTTAACAGTATTGTTTATGAATATGTTCTTGATTTTAAAATGCTAGGTATTACTTTAGGATCATCCACATTTTAAATGTAAGAATGGGTCGGACTGATTGGAAAAGATGCAGAGTTGTGTGATTCAATTCAAGGTTTCATGTAAGTAGATGAAATCAATGTCTACTTGCAATTTTTTGATTTTTCAGGGACAAAGGAATGCAGCAGCTGTGTACATGGAACCTGGCTGACCAATCTGTCTGTTTTTGCACACAAAACCTAAACATCTTAGTAAAGCAGGGGCTGCTATCTTGGCTGTATCCCAGCCTCTTTGCAATGGATGGACAGATGCTTTTTTTTTGGCTTAGTTTTTTTTTTCTTATTTCACACTTTGGGGAAAACAGATGTCTGTTACTGCCAGATTGCAGTTGGAATCGCCACAGGATTCCATAGATTGGAGATGATATTTTTCCTGCTCCCACCACATTTTACGCTCTGTTTCATCCCTTCCAGGGATTCATGGAAATACAACCAAGTTGGCTGCAGAAGGGTTGAGAATTAAAGTCAGTGCATGTCAGAAAAAGCTTAAAGTGTTAGGCTAGAGAAAATAAAGAAGTAGACTGGCTAGACCTTCTGGAATCCAGGATTACATGAGCCACGGTAGCACAGTGCAGTACTGCAGTCCACTTCTGCTGACTGTCAACTGGAACCAGTTCTAAATGGCACTATAGATTTGTGGAACCCTTTCTATAGAAGAGGTTAGAACTGGCAGGAACCCACCCCTGCCCTCATCCTTCCGAGGTAGGTAAAATGAGAACCCAAATTGTTGGGGCAATTTTCTGACTCTGTAAACTGCTTAGAGAGGCTTGTAAGGCACTGTGAGGAAGTATATATAAGTCAATAATAATAATAATAATAATAATAATAATAATAATAATAATAATAATAATAATAATAATAATAATAATAATAATAATAATAGTAATAGTAATAGTAATAGTAATAATAATAATAATAATCACCACCATCATCATAATCATAATCATCATAATCATGATCATAATCATAATAATTGTTATTATTGTTATTATTGTTGTTGTTGTTATTATTATTATTATTATTATTATTATTATTATTATTATTATTATTATTATTATTATTGTTATTATTATTATATACTTGGTTGATACCTAGGATGCTGGCAGCAAACTGTATCAACAATTAGCACCAGTCAATAGTATTTGTAATATGCATTTTTAAATGTTCAGTTGGCTGAGTTTCATGTTTTATGAATATATATAATAATAATTGAATGCAGCAAAATCGCACAAACTGATTATAAAGCTAGACATGACTGAGTTGCTAAATTAATCTACTGGTCATTAGGTTAAAAATATGATTTACCTGTATCCAGAAAGTCATGGGAACATAAAGTGGAAAAAGTTATCGAAAATGAGAAGGTGAAAATCTTGTGGGACTTTCGAATACAAATGGATCGTCATTTGGAGTACAACACACCAAATATCAGGGCCAAAGTGTACAGTTTATTGATATCGCTGTTCCTGGAGGTGCCAGTCAAAGAAAAAGAATTAGAAAAAATAATGAAATATCACCACCTGGCCATTGAAACTACACGGCTGTGGATGAAGCATGAAGTGATACCCATTGTCATTGGAGCACTTGGCACCATGTCCAAGAATTTTACAAGATACATCAACAAATTGCAGCTTCCTGCAATAACACCAGCAGAACTGCAAAAAACTGTGCTACTTGGAACTTGGTTGATACCTAGGACGCTGGCAGCAAACTGTATCAACCATTAGCACCAGTCAATGGTATTTGTAATGCATTTTTAAGTGTTCAGTTGGCTGAGTTTCATGTTTAAAGAATAAAGTAAATAATAATAATTCTTTGTTCTGAGTGCACAACATATGTACAATGAGATTGGTTGAGTTCCCTCACTGCACCCCCCAACACAATACAACTCACAGTGAATAAAATAAATAAATAAATAAATAAATAATATACATACATACATACAGTACATACATACCCACACCCACACACATACATACATATCCCTAACCCAATAAATTATATTAACAGTCCCAGCGTGAACACATTACGGTTTACCTAACTCTCATGTCAGGTAGAGGAGGTGGAATTCATTCCATGCTGTTAATAAGGAAAAAGGGGGCTTGCAAAAAATTAGGAGGTTTGGCTTGCAGATAGAAGAAGTTTGCAGTTTTACCAATAAGGAAATAGATCAGGGGTCCAACTGTAGGAGGATCAAGATTTGGACAACTGAAAAAAAGGTAAGAAAATTGGAGGAGGGAGTTTCAAACAGCCAGAAGACTAGTAGACAGTTACAATGACCAGGGCTGCGGAATGAAAAATTATTATAAATTCACAAGTCATATATTTTCTTTTTGGATATTCCAGAAATGAAAAGAAAGGAAATTTACCCCTTAGGAACCCCCCACATTGATGTCAGCTTGGAAGCAGTGTTTAAAACAAATCCTAAAAGAGCTAAATGGGATTGAGAATTAGCAGATCTCAAGGAGAATTAGCTCTTTAAACTCAGGACCAGCTTCTGGGTTAGACCAGATGCTGCAGAAGAAGAGGAATGAAAATAGACAGACAGACAAAGAAAAAACAAAAGCAAAGCAAGAATCTCTAGCATTATCCAGGTTTACAGGACTACTCTAGACTCTTGACTTTGATCTAGGCAGCCAGATGAGACGATTAATGATATGGCAAACTATGATAAACAATGGTAAACTCCCTTCTCTGTTTAGATAATGCCATTGACTAAGATAGCTATTTTCGGGTAACCTGTTTCCTCCAAAATAAGACCTCCCCGGATAATAAGCCCAATCAGCCTTTTGAGCGCATGCGCTAAAATAAGCCTTGCCCTGAAAATAAGCCCTCCCTAAAAATATTGCAACAGAGCACCAGCCATCCATGCTTGCTGCCTCTTGCACCTCAAAAATAGTAAGACCTCCCTGAAAATAAGGCCAAGTGCTTTTTTTCAGGGGTCAAAAGAAAATAAGACTGTCTTATTTTTGAGGAAACACGGTAGCTATTTATATTTATTTTTTATTTTTTATTTTTTTATTTATTTAAGGGCCTTCTCTGTGGCGGGCCCAGCCCTCTGGAACGACCTTCCCCCCGAAATTAGAACAACTACGGACCTCCGCTCCTTCCGTCAAAAATTGAAAACACACTTTTTCTGCTTGGCTGGCCTAGGTTAGTCCTCCGTCTTTTGATAGGGTTTTAGGGTTTTTTTAGTGTAAAGTAATTTAGGGGATTTTAGCGCAGGGACAATTGTTTAATTCGTATTTTAATTATTTATTTTGTATGTATTTTATATTGGTTTTTTATTCCCTGTGCACCGCTCCGAGTCCCTTTGGGGAGAGGAGGCGGTATACAAATAAAATTATTATTATTATTATTATTATTATTATTATTATTATTATTATTATTATTATTATTATTATTATTATTATTATTATTATTATTATTATTATTATTATTATTATTATTATTATTATTATTAATTGTTTTTCTATTTATTTTTTTACTTTTTTATTATTTGCAAATTGTCCAGATTTACCTTATCAGTGAGATGGGTGGAATATACATGTAATAAATAAATAATAATAAATATATTAATCTGAAAATAAACCTTAGTTTGATTATATGGTAATCTTAATCTCTGTACCTATCGCTTGTTTAATTTTCACATCAAATACCAAAAGGTATTAAATCCACAGAAGTGAGATACTTCCTCTTCCAATTGAAGATTTCCTGAGTGCTCTGCCAGCAAAAACAGGTTCCTGAGCTCTGTTTTTGGCTGCAACAGCCTCCTGATCATTTCACATCTGGATTACTTCAATGCGCTCTACATGGGGCTTTCCTTGAAGAGCATTCAGAACTACAACTGGTGCACAGTGCAGTGACACATGCAATTTATGGGACCCGCTAGAGTGGTCCATATTACACCGCTGTTCTTATATACAGTTCTTATAAATATTGACTGCAGTTTGCTTCCAGGTGCTATTCAAGGTATTGGTTATTACCTTTAAAGCTCTACACGGCATGAGTTCATGCTACTTAAGGAATCATCTCATCCCAATGGGATTGGCTACCCCACCTATGCCAGCAGAGTAGGCATGCTGCAGACAACATTAGTCATGAAATTCTGGCTGGCGGGTCCAGGCAAACAGCCCTTTGTGTCTTCGCCCTTTGGAATATCTTTTTTTTTAAATAAAAAAATTCAAATTCATCAGATATACATTCTTATAATTGCCATTTAACATTTGTCTATTCACATAGTCTCTATATTCATTTTTACACACACTTAATACAGTTTGGGTCACTTTCTTGCCACCCTGGGCCTCCATCTTGTGTCGCAACACCTTTCTCCTTCCATCTTCTTAACTTCCCTTCTCTCCTTCTTTCTTCTTCCCCCCTCTTTCCCCTCTCCTCCTCCCTTCTCCTTTTTCTTACCCTCTCTTCTCCTCTTAATTCCCCACCCTTACTTTCTCTGCTTTACCCTTTCTTCTTTTCTCTCCTCATTCCCTCTCCTTTCCATTGTTGCCCTTGCTTATTTACTTTCTCTGATGGGTTCTCAGGATGGCATTTCAGCAATCCCAACTTTATCTCTTCATACAAATAATTTTCTCTGTTTACGTTTTATTTCTAATATTAGTTTCACTTATATCAATTTTCGGCTTGTATATTTACATTTTAATATTTTCTTATTTTCCCTCCCCCTAATTTAATGATGTGTCATCTGAGATATTTATTTCATGTTTTGTTCCTTTCTCTTTCTACTTATATCTTTTTTCAAGCCAATCATAAAATCGCCCCCATGTCCTGTAGTACACTGATTTCTCTTTGTCCTTTATTCTCAATGTCAACCTGTTCATTTCTGCACAGTCTGATATCTTCTTTATTCCCTCCCATTCCAATGGGAATTTATCTGCTTTCCAATTTTGTGCAAATACAATTCTAGATGCTGTTATTATCTGTACAATCAAATATGAATCTTCTTTACTATATTTCTCTGGTAGACTACCCAATAAAAATACCTCTGGCTATGGGTTAATGCATCATTTTCTCTAACCATGTTTGTATTTTAACCCAATAGCTTTTTGCATCTCTGCATTTCCACCACATATGATAATATGATCCTGGCAATTGGTGACATTTCCAACATTTAGCTGATTTATCCTTAAACATTTTTGCTAATCTTTCAGATGGCATGTGCCATCTATAAAACATTTTATACAAATTCTCTTTGTATGCTGTCGCCATTGTCAATTTATAGTTCCTTTCCCATAGTTGTTGCCATTAGTTCTATTGTATATCCAAACATTTTCCCCATCTTTTCATTGTTTCTTTAACCGCTTCTTCTTCTAAATTTATTCTGAGAGGTAACTATACATTTTTAATCATTTTTTCATCTGGCCCTTTGGAATATCTTATCCCTCTGAGGTGAGGTTGGCTTCCACTCTCCTGACCTTCTGACTGGAGGCCTGGCTGTGCCAGTTGGCTTGGGCCCCCCGAAAGGAAATCTCTTGCTGGAGGTGATTGATGGACAATAGTTCCCACTTCTCTCTCTGTACGTTCTGTTCCTCCCTCCTCCTAAAATATAAAATATTTTATATTTTATTCTGATTTTAGTTTGTTTGTGTGTTTGTGTGTTTGCATTTGTCTTCCCTGATTATTGTATGAGCCAAGTGCGTGTATATGTATACACAAACAGTATATATAATCGATAACAATAACAATTAAGGGAAGGACTTGATAGGTGAATAAAAATGCCAAATCCAGTCTTAACATCGGAATAATAATAATACCATTTTGCTGTTATAGATTCAAATCAAGAGAATTCAGAAGTTGAAAAGTCCATTGCTACTCTTAACTCATTCCAGATCATACTCTTCACTTCCCCTGTTGTTGTATATGAGCCAAGTTCTACTGGCAAACATTCTTTTTGAGGATTTTACTGCCAAACTCCTCTTGTCTTGATACACTAAAAAAGAAAAAAAGAAAGAACAGTGAAGAGATTAGGTGGATTGAATTAGCATGCTGTTCTGAAACCTTTCTTCCATTAGTGAGATGTTTCTAATATTGGCAGAAAAGTATGTTAAGGTTTTAATTTATGAAGCTGTAGGATGCATACAATTATTATTAGGACCAATCAAAATGCATTGTAGGAACATTGGGCAAAAAAAAAATGCTGTATTTTAGAAATGGGTAGGAAAGACAATATTTTATTTTTGTTTAACATATCAATGTGACTGTCAATACGTTGGGTTTTTTTAAAAACGTGATAGTTACAAGAGACAGATTATTTTCTCAAGGCTCATTAGAATAAGAGTGCCTTGTGAAACTGATAGGCATAGACTTTCCCAAAGATGCATTTCTTCAAATGTCAATTTGCCTTGCAAATAATGTTGTTTGGCACTCATGAGAAATCTAACACTCAAACTCAATAGATCTAGAATTACTTTATTTCAGGCACATCAACCTAAAGGAGATGAAGAACAGCTTTTACCAAGTTAAATACTCCAGTCAAATATAAGGCAAACTGATGGATTTTAAGCATGGACTTCTTTCTCCCACCTTTACATCACAAAGGATTGCTAGCTGCTCTTTTCTCAGGTGTGTCTAATTATGACCAGCTATGTAATGTTTCTGCAATGAACATCTTTATTTCTTACCCTTTTCTATATTTCCCCATTCTATCTTGCTAACTTCAACCCAGATCCTAGATCTATGATGGTGAACCTATGGCACATGTGCCACAGGTGGCACGCAGAGCCGTCTCTGCGGGCACGCAAGCTGACACCCAGCTCAGATCCACTGTGCATGCATGCATGCCTCCCTCCAGCCAGCTGATTTTCAGCTCTGTTGCACATGCAAGAGATGTGCATGCATGTGCATGAGGATGGGGGGGTTCGCATGCACATGCACAGGACTGGGAGAGCACAGGGGGTAGTTTTCCCCCCCCCCGTGCCCTGTTTTCTGTCTCAGGAGGCTTCAGGGAGGCCTGCTAGACCCAAAACGTGGCATGAGGAGGTCGTACACATGCACAGGAGAGGGCGGGGGTCGTACACATGTGCGGAGTGAGGGGAGTGCAGGGGGGTCATGTATGGGGGGTTGTCATGGGGGCACGCGAGGACAAAAAGGTTAGTCATCCCTGTCCCAGATGGATAATTCATTTAATTCAATAGCACTAGACCTATCTACTTAAGTAAGAGCAAGGTTTAAATATTTGGGATGCCTCAGAATGGCAGGGAGTGGCTGTTGAGACATGAAATTGACCACCGTTTGGAAGAGAACTTATAAAAAGAACCGGAGAATCAAGCTGGAGCTCCTATTTAGTTGGCTGCCAAAGGAAGTTCAGCCAAAGAAATTATCCAAATAACATAATATTTTCATACAATCCTTTGAGGATGCCTAATACATTTGCTTATTCAGAAAATGTTCCATAGGATAGGAGGGGGCTGACAAGTCTATAACACGGCACCTTTCTCTTTCCTTAGTCTTTCCCCCTCCATGTCAAAATTCCTTACTTTCACTAATTTCCCATAAAGAAGAACATTTTTCTATGTAAGTGCTACAAGATGAATGTATTCCTGTAATAAGCAAAATTTATAGAAACAGGTGTGTCATGGTTATTTATTGTGCATCATTAAAAATCGTACAGGCAAAATTGTTCCAGCCTAGCTTAATGAGCATGTCTGAATTGCTTTCTTGATCTGAAAGGCAAAATTAGATATCACTTTTTCTTGCCATGTGGCTTAGAGGGAAAAGCAGCTTGGCTGTATAGTGTCATTTATTAGACGGAGTAACTCTTTTTCCAAATGACTTCATGCCTTCATGAAGATTTGGAAACCAATTTGTTTTTCTTCCTAAGTATGTGTGTATTATTTTTAAATCTGCCTTAAGTATTCTCTTTAAGAAACAATTATAAGAAGTATTTTTCCTGGCAAGTAAGTTTGAAGCATGGCTTGGCAAGATTTCATTTTACATTGTAAAGTTCATTCAATGCAGATTGTCACAGCTCTTAAGTTCTCAAAGTTAGCCACTGCTTTAATTTATTTATTTTAATTTAAAAAAGCGGATATGTAAAGAACATGCAGTACATGCAGTCTGGTACAATGTACTTTTTGAAATAATCCGGAGAGCATATTTTCAAAGATGAAAATGGTAAAACCATTTTTGAGTTGCAGTATTTCATGATGTCTTTCATCCTGCTTACTTTTGAGAACCATAATAATGACTGTGTTGCACATTGTGTTAAATTATGAAATATGGCTGTAAACCAAACCAGCTCTGTCTAGCCCAATTTCACCAAGTGGTGAAATTCCAAGTGGTGAAATTCAACATTTTTTACTATTGGTTCTGTGGGTGTGGTTTGGTGGGCGTGACAGGGGAAGGAAACTGCAAAATCTCCTTTCCTACCCCACTACCACAGAGGTGGTATTTGTTGGTTCTCTGAACTACTCAAAATTTCCGCTACTGGTACTCCAGAACCTGTCAGAACCTGCGGGATTTTACCCCTACCTTATTGCAAAGTGTGAACCCATTGAATATGCTTTGAGATGATTTTGGGAAGGGAATAGATCTATCCCTGTTATCTTTCATTAGTTTGGGAAACTAATTTGGAGAAATAATGTGGCTTGTTTCATGATAAACCAAGTATGTATTATTATCATCACCACTCTTTAAATTATACTAATTATCTAGTTATAATATTAAGACAATTCAAGCCTGGATTTCACACATTAAGCAATTTGATTACTCTGGTGTATATTTTATTTTTAAAAATAGGGGAGAAGGATCATAGGCTATACTTTTGGAATTCCTTAGAAGGGTCTTTGAAGCTCTCTGAGCTTAGTTGTTTTCTTGCCGAGGTTTAATTACCTAAGTAACATCATTAGTGCTAGAAGGGAGAGGAGTGGGTTCTCTGTTTATATACTAGTGGCTTGTCTGTGGAAGTGTTATTGAGTTGGTAGTTCTTTGATTAAGGTATTGTTTACTGGTTGATGGTTGGTTTTGGTGCTGGCAAGGAGGTCTTTTTGTTTCTTTTGGGATTTTTGATTGTCTCTTTAGAAGGGTATATAAATGTTCTTTATCTCTATGTACTCTGAGTGCCAGGCAAAAATTATCTAGCTTTTTTTTTTTGACTTAGCTTGGTTTACGATGCTCAAGTTTCCCAGCTGAAACTATGATTTAGTCTATCAATCCATTGTGAAATTAAGGAAGTTTCATTATATCTTCTGACTGCAAGATGACTTTCATAGATCTGAAAGACTCTGATAGATCTGAAAGACAAAGACTGAAAGATCTGAAAGACTCTGAAAGACTCTGCTAGTCTTTTGCCTATTTGTCCTGTGTAGTGGCTATTCCAGGCCTTACGCTGTATGTTGTAGATGATACTTGTTTTTTCTTCTTCTATGGCTGCCAGCTCTTTAGATTTACTGAGGATGTTTTGTAGAGCTTTAGTTAATTTGTGTGCTATGGTGATACCATGTGGTTGTAATAGTCTGTGGGTTGTTTTTGAGATATTTTTTAATATCCTTTTCATTGCTTGGACTGGTTATGCTGCAGTGGATTGAATGGTTTGATAAAGTTGCTTAGGTATCCATTTTGTTGGAAGATGATGTACAGATGATCTGTTTCCTTTTTCTGGTGGTTAGGGTTGCTTCAGTGTGTTTGTGCTTATCTAAATAATGTTGTTACATAGCTTCTCTTGTGGGAGGTTGGGTTGTTTCTTGGGTAGGGAATCATTTTCATGACAGACTTTTGTTTCTAAGTTATTTCAATCATAATATCTAGCTAGAGAAGGAAATAGTAATATAGTTGGTTGTTCTTATCTTGCATGACAGGTTATTTTCAGTGTTACTGAATTCATGAGAATCAACATGAGGCAAAAGTTAAGATGCTAAAGTAGAAGCAGGGAGACCAAACTCCCAGACTTCCCTTACATGGTAGGCAGCTGGATAACTTTACACCACTAACTCCATCTCCGCCCTAGTCAGCATCAGTGGAAAAAAATCCATTATTATAATAACTGAAGAGAGAGCAGTTCAAAACAAGTCAATCTTGCAACTAAGTGGCAGCAACCTAGGAACTATTCCAAGCTTTAACTAACATTAGTTAAAGTGTTTAAGAAAATACCTGGTTAGATATGCATAAACTAGTAGCATGTCTGTTAGGTCGATGTACAATTGTCTTAAAAATATTATGTGACACCGGTGCTTCATAAAAATGGAACGAGATATGAAATAGATTGCAAAGAGTTTAGCCCCTGTAGGTTTTCATGAAGATAATGAAGAAATATAGCCTATGCTTATCAGATTTATTGATTACGTCAAATTGAAATAATTTGTAGAATCAAAATTCAAAATCAACTTAAGGTTAGTTAATTAGGCAGAAAAGTCCATAATGAAAAGCTGTCCATTTACGTCAGGAATACTGAAAATACTTCAAGTCTGCATAGCCCCATGTGGGGAACTGAATATGGTTCAAACCCTCCTAAAGTATAAGTGAAACATTTGGACGTATTTGTACATTTTGGGGATTAGGGAAGATTAAGAGCAAAATGGACGTTTAACCTTCACAGATCTTAGGCCTGGCCTAACCTACTTCCAGCCTTTTTAGTCTGAATATCTAAATTGTTTTAATTGGGTTTTTAAGGGGCTTAGTTTTTAGGATTTTAGGTTTTATAGCGCAGGGATAAATTGTTTAATTTGATTTTATATATTTATGATGTATCTATGTTTGTACGTTTTTAATTCCCCTGTGCACCACTCCGAGTCCCTTCGGGGAGAGGGAGCGGTCTACAAATTAATTTTTATTATTATTATTATTATTATTAGGACACTTATATCTCTCCTAACTTGAAAGATAATATTTTTTAAACTATTTTTCCTTTAGCCAACTTCCCAAGTTCCAGAAAAAAGACTTTTTCTTTTATCTACTTGACCAGTTTCCTTTTCTACTTGTTCTTCTGCCTGTTTTAAAAAAATGAAAAAAAAGAGGCTGCAGTGTTGTCTTTTTATCAGTAGAGAGAGCTATAATGCTAAAAATAAATAAATTACTCTGATGATAAAGAAAAAATTAGTTTATGGGAGGTGTCATATTATCAGTATCAACCTCCCCCAAGTTATAAAACAGTATGTTTTTGCTTTTGCTTTATATCATAATTTGTGGTGTTACTATTAAATTATTATACTTTCATCCCATAGATTTTATTATAATGCTATTATGTTTGTTCATCGCACAGCCAGCCAGATGTTTAGACTGGATTTGGCATTCTGGTCTGCCGATAGGACCAAGGACCTTGGATAAGCATTTATGTTTACTGTTTTTATTTTTCTAAATTGCCAGAGTTGTATAACTGGAGTGGCATAGAAATGCCGTGAAATAAATACATGAAATGAGTCAAAGAGGAAATATATTAAAGAGAATATTTAAATGGGCGAAAAATAAAAGTAGTTATGCTTACTTTTGTGCGGCCTTTAGCATGTCATCAAAACCTTCTATGGATGGGGAATACATAGAATAGGGCTGTCAAACCCCCAGCCAGTGGGCCAGATGTGTTATGCACTGGACACGCCCATGCCCAGTTTAACGAAGGGGGGGAAGTCCCAATACCGTAACACCACTGTGACGACGTGAGTTTGATACCCCTGACCTAGATTGAAATAATACTTTGAATATTTTGAACTGAGGTTAATCACAAGCTGGATATGACTGAGCAATATGAAATTGCTAAAAAGGCAAATTATATTCTGCAAAAGAATAATAAATAAATATTAATAAAGAGTCATGAAAAATTATAATTTGACTATATTCTGTTTTGTTTAGATGTGTATCAAACTTGTGGTACACAAGTTTCATGTGTCACATTTTAGAAATATTCAGAGAGTCTGAGAAGAAGATAGTGAAATACAGTTAGGGAAATTAAGTCTTAATGAGGAAACTGGGTGTGTTCAACACTGAGAAAAGGTAAATGAGGCTGGATAAGAACTAATCTAAGAATTAAAATACATAAAAGATTGAAATCATTAAAATCAATGCAACTTTAAAAATTATAAATGGAAGACAAGGCCAGTATTTTTTTCCTAAGCATGGAAAGAATGGGGGGGGGGGGCATGTAAAAGTTCAAGGTTTATAATCTATAACAGTGATGGCTAAACAGTGATGATTGTGTGCCAAAAGCGTGCATGTGTGCGTTGCACACCCATAATGCAATGCACATGTGATTCCCCGACGCAACCCACACCCCTGCACATGCATGCACAACCTCCCTGAATATACAGTACGCATGTAACCATCCGTGTGCGACCCCCCCATTCCTGCGCATGCACAACAGAGACCCAAAAACCAGCTGGCTGGTGGGATGCACACGTGCATGCATGGTGGAGCTGAGCTGGAGTGACAGATCGCGTGCCCACAGAGAGGATTCTACGCATGCCATAGGTTCGCTATCACAGATCTATATCTTAAAGAAAAAAGGGGGGCCTCTTTTGTGGGCTCAGCAAATGAACCTCTAAAATTAGGACTTGTTTAAGATTTTTGGAAACTGAGTTCATATTTAAGAGAGCTGATTTATACCATATCAAAGTAAACACCCCTTTAAGTTGTCAACTGTTTAGTACTTTAAAAGTTTAAACCATACTTTGCATAGCATCTTAATTATCATAGGTGTAATGCTGTCATGTACCCTTTTACATCTGAATGTAACCTTTAAGAGAAGTTATGTAGAGATTTAGTATGAAATAAAGTGGAGCTGGAAAACTATGAAACACCTTGTCCACAAAATAGGACATAAACTTTTCTAACAATTCAAAAATGAATTTAACAGGCTGAAGTCGTTCCAGTAATTTAAACAATTAGATAATAATGATCAATAATTTTAAATAATTAAAATAAATAATCTCAATTAGTGGAGATTATAATTATGTGATCCCGTGCCTGCTAAATTTGGTATATGAACGCTAGTAGTGGTTGAGCAACCTTAAGAGGTGTGGATACTTGAGGAAATGGTTTGAGTGTGTTTCTGAAGAGTAGGAATATACTTTATAACCTGAGAAAGATTCAGTGAGCAGCTCTTTCCAAAAGAGATTTATTACAAGAATTACATGAAAGCAACAGGAAAAGCCCAGTTTCTAGCTAGCTACACCGTATCAGGCAGAGTTAGAGAGAGAGAGAGAGAGAGAAATATCAACTTTTGACTTTGGAATTTGAGGATTAGGTTGGATTGGATTGGATTAGATAAATATTGTAACATTTTAAATATATGGATTAAAGTTGAGAAGAATATTTTATGAATATTAGCATTTTAAAATGTTGATTATTGGAATTTTAAACTATTTTTATAATCTGTTTAACTTGTTGAAAGAAATGTTATTCTGGGTTCAGTTCCAAGTGGGGAAAAGAGACACTGGAAATTTAGAGGCTGCTTCGAAAGATGACCAAATGGCTTGAGCTCCTGAACAGAAAAGGAGGATCACATACTCCAAGATGTTGGGTGAAGAAGAAAAAGGACAAAGATGTTGAAAATCCCTGGTTTTATGCCTTTTCTGGGCTTTGAATTTGAGTTTGTATTCTGATTGGTTGTCGGGCCCCCATGGGGCTACGCAGGGGCCACTCTATAGGCTGTGTTTTGAGTCCAAGTTTGGTTGAGCACTGCTTCTTCCCAGGTGCCATGTGGTGAGATTGGTACAGGGCTAATTGTGCCTTTGTTATGTAGAGTAGACCAGCTCAGGCCTTAATGGCTCATTCAGAAAGAGTTTCTGCCTCTCTTGAGTTTCTACTTCTTTTTTTAGGGAAAATATTCTACCTTTTAAATATTTCCTAAAACATTTCATTTCTCTAGGAGAGGGATGGGTTTTAACTTCTAACAAAATTTATTGAGGTTATATTATTTTATTTATAGAGAGGTTATTTTATGGGTTATTTTCTCTGGAGTAAAAGAAAATTGGAGGTCATCTTTGTTATTGTTATAAATGTTTTTTTCCTGCCACTTTTAATTTGTATTGTTACTCCCTTTCTCTTTTATGTTGGTTTGCATTTTAATGTTTGAGCTTGAAATTTAATAAAGATTTAATTTAAAAAGTAGAAAAGAAACGCTTCAAACTTAACAACCTCACAAATAAAAAGCAGGCAAGCAGAGAGATAAAGAGGAAACACAAATATACCTATGGTACCTTACACCCCACTGCTTCTTATGACCAGTAGGTGGTGAGATGCTGAAGAGAGAGTATAACTGAAGCGTTAGTTACATGTGTCAGGAGACAGATTAGCACACATTGTTTCTTTCCATTGACAGAGACTGAGGAAGGGTGGGAGACAGAGGGATGCAGGAATTTTCTGCACTGAATTTGAAAATGTTCTGAAACTGAAAGAATATAAATTATGCCCTAGTTTCCAAAAATTAAAGATGATTTATGCCCGGAGTTGGTCTTGGAGAGTCTTCTTCACTTAACTAGTATTTTCTTCACTAATAAATCTTACAATAATTTTCCAGAGATAGTGCAAAACATGTGCTACCTCAAAATCTAATTTTCAGCAAAGGTGAAGAAAAACGGTTCTAAAGTATCACTAGATATTATATTTCTCCACGAAGTGTGATTGCCATTTTTTTTTTAAATATACTTTTCTAATCAATATTTTCTTATCTCCAAAATAGTTTGTCTACTTCAACCCTTTGATTCTACAAGGAAGAAAAATGAAAAATGTGAGATCCTGTTGAGTAAAGAAAATGCAGAAGAATATTAATATCATTCAGTGGTGAAACTGGAACTAATGGCTCCCAGGCCTCTGACTCCAGTCTGAAGAAAGATATCAGCACAGTGTTCTGTGGAATATGGTTTTGTTTAAACCTGTAACATACCATGAAATGCAAGTCACATGAGTGCCTTCTATGAATCCTCTAGAGATTCCTTTAACCACTTATTTAGATGT
Organism: Rhabdophis nuchalis; assembly: GCA_039707465.1. Lineage (NCBI taxonomy): Eukaryota > Metazoa > Chordata > Lepidosauria > Squamata > Natricidae > Rhabdophis > Rhabdophis nuchalis. Next base: position 40,240,043 of record CM077649.1, on the reverse strand, counting down.
CTTAGGCATAATTAAATGTGATGTTAGTAAATCTTATGGGGTCAAGTTCATCTTAAAAGTGGTTCTCTATTTTTTTTTTTTTTGCACTAGCTTTCAGGTGTGAACTAAGCACAATTTTCAATTTTCAATTTTATTCGATTTATAGACCGCACCAATCTCCGTTGAGACGGACTCTGGGCCGTGCACAGGAAATTAAAAACAACAATAAATAAATAACATTACAAAAGTTAAAAAGAAATTAAATTATATGCCTGTGCTAAAATTCCCAATAAAAACCTATCAAATCATTGTAACTGAATGTAACTGAAGCTCTATTGTGCCAAGGCCTGAGTTCTAAGGTAGTCCAACTTGTTGGAAGAGGTGTGTCTTGAGTGAGCGGCGGAAGAGGGGAAGGTCCGTGATGGTGCGTAGTTCGGGGCGCAGGTCGTTCCAGAGGGCAGGCCCTGCCACAGAGAAGGCTCTACCCCTGGGCGTTGCCAGCCCGCATTGACCGGCGGTCAGCACCCTGAGGAGGCCCTCCCTGTGGGAGCGAATCGGTCGGTGGGAGGTATGTGGCAGGAGGCGGTCCCGCAAATAACTAGGCCCCGAGCCATGGAACGATTTAAAGATGGTGACAAGCACCTTGAAGCGCACCCGGAAGGTCACCGGTAGCCAGTGCAGCTCGCGCAGGAGAGGTGTTACATGGGAACTTCGAGATGTTCCCAGAATCCTCTGTGTGGCCGCGTTCTGGACTAACTGGAGCCTCTGGATACACCTCAAGGGGAGCCCCATGTAGAGAGCGTTGCAATAGTCAAGGCGGGATGTCACGAGTGCTTGCGTGACTGTGCGGAGGGCGTCCTGGTCCAGAAACGGACGCAACTGGCGTACCAGGCGAACCTGGTAGAACGCCCCCTGGTCACGGCCGCCACATGGTCATCCAGGGACAGCCATGAATCCAGGAGAACACCTAAGTTGCGCGCCCTTTCCACGGGGGCCATTGACTCGCCCCCGATAACCAGCGATGGAACTAGCTGGCTATGCCGGGACAAGACAAGAAAAAGAAAACCAAAGCAACACCCTCAATAACCAGGAAATAACCAATAATAATGAAGACACAAAAGTAAGGTAGCTGCAATATTAAGACAGATAAAGATGGACCTGACCGATATTTGTCAAATACTTACTCCTCTAAAATGGTATATATTATATTCAATGTAATCCTTATATTCAAAAGGTTATGCATAAGTCACTACCTAATGGTAGAAAGCTGTCCCCACCTATCATCTTTTAAACAGATTTCTATAGTTGATAGGAATTAATAGCACACTTTTCTGTCATTCTAAGATGTGATGCATATGGGAAGTGGTAAATAAAAGCTTTGAAATATGTTTAATATCATTAATATAAAAATAGTCTAAAATGCAGTAAAAATTAAATGTTGCCACTGTGCTAAATGCTTAAACTTATTTAATTTAATTGTACAGTTAATTCCATTTTAATTTTAATCTTCCCACTGTATCACATTACAATTATGCGTATTTTTAGGGGGACTCCAGAAGAAATGTTAAAAGTGGTCTGGATATGGCAGGTGTGATAGGTTTTATGTCAAAGTATATTTAATTCTTTATAATATTTCATCTTCCCTTAAAACATTAACAGAATCCAGAATAGATTGAGAATCAAAGTCTCCACTAGAGAATTGACAGTCAAGCTAAAACTAAGTTAATCAACCAAAAATAGCAAATGGGAAGAGGGGCAATTTTTTACTCAAACTTCCTTAAACCCCCAAATAAATTACTCAGTCCTAATCCACATGTCAAAGGAGAAGATCTGTAAACACAAATAAAGTTAATTAAATTAGGTCTCAAAGCAGAACTGCATATTCCCAAGAATAAGCATCATAGATGATATATCTATGCCTCTCAAGTGTCACCCTAGAATCAGCACATAGACATTTCCACACTAGGATAAGCTTCCCTATAAAAGTATGTCATTATATCCCATTTGTCTGCAGCTGCCCACAAAGGCAAACATTTTGCTTTTAGGAATAAATAGTTCTTCTTTCCTCACAGCAGGGATGGATTGCTGCTAGTTTTACTACTGGTTCGCAATCCGCGCATGTTCCAGACGTGTGCTGTGCACGTGTGGGCTCTTCAATGTAAATTGTTCTTCGCGCATGTGCAGAACAATTTACAGTGAACTACGCATGCGCAATCACTAAAAACCAAAATGGCATCAGCCCAGCGGCGGTGAGGGAACCGGTTCAAGGACGTGGCAGGTTACTGCCGGTTCTGCCACCCAGACCTGAATTCCACTACTGGTTCAGCCGAACTGGGCTGAACCAGGAGCAACCCACCACTGTCTCATAGCTGTCTGGATCTCTTTTTTATTTATTCTTGCCCAACCCTGGCTTGAGTTGGAACCCCAAATTATTCTTCTGACAAAGGCCAGTGGCCAATATGCTTGGAAACCTTTTCCTTCTAGAGGATTTATGGAAATAAATTTAGCTTATTTCATTAGTAACAAATAATTTAAATTATATTTTTCTACATGAGAATTAATGTACCAGCTTTTATCAGCTGTTTTGAGAGGGCAAATTCTGCAAAAAGTGGGACACATCTATTCAATAACAATACATATTGTAATGAGTGCTGGATGAGAGTCAATGGACAGGTGTATTGGCAAAGTAATTGTCATTGTGGCAGTTAGCAATATATAATCAAACAAATAAAGCATTTAAAAAGGAAACCATGTGTGTTCATTATATTTAAATATGATTCCCTCCCCAAATATAAGTAGGCTAGTACACCATAACAACTGATATAGTAAATCAAATTGAACTAAATAAAATACGTGTGTCAGAGATGGGTTTCTATGAGTAATAAGTAATAGAAACTGCCATGCAAAGCAAGGGAGATAGTATGGAAGCCTGGGATTTCATCCTCAGTTTGCAGTTTGCTTTGACTTGCTTTCCCTCCTGTGCATTCTGAGTTTGCGGAATACTTCCCTTTGATTCATGTGATCAAAATGAATCTATCATCTGATTCTTGGTGGCTTGGTTTCCTTTCATTGCCGTTGTATATATTGATGTTCTTCTCTCCTAGTTTAACAAATCAAGGTTTCGGTTCATTGGATTTCTTCTCTTCTGGTGATGCTTGAGAAACCAAGACACTGTTCATGGGATGTGACTGTCCATTAAAAAAAAAGGAGGGATGTTTCCGCTATGACAGTGATGGCTAACCTTTTACATACCGACCTGCGTGCTGGAAATGGTACACAAAACCATCCCGCCTGGCCTGCATGGCCTTTCTGGCCTTCCGACACACAGGAGTGCTGAAACTCAGAAGTTTCAGCACTCTGGCGTGCATGCGTGTGCCGACACCCAAACTTCTGGTTTTCAGTGCAGGCTGGTGCTCGATGAACAGCTGGCTATTGTGCATGCATGCAATGGAAACCCCGAAGTTTGGGTGCCGGCATACGCATGCATGCCAGAACGCTGCTCTTCTGCGTTTTGATGCTCCCGTGTGCATGAAGGCCAGCTGAGCGGGATGTGTGTGTGTACAGGAATGTGGAAGAGGAGCCAGAGAGGCCACGTGTGCCGCTTCTGTCATGTGTGCCATAAGTTCCCCATCATGGCACTATGATATGCAAACAGAAGTGCAAAAGGAGCTTTGGATTCTCCAGAAATTCCAACTCAGATGGATATGCTACTAAAGCAGCACTGTTTTGATGGCCAGGAGCAACAGAATCTCACGGAAGGAATTCTATTTAGAACTTTTTTGTTTTGGGGTTTGTTTCTTAAAGTGACAAGGAGCCATGCATGCCATGAAATTCGGCACTGCAGTCAGAGATAGCTTCACAGTTTGTGTGCAAATGTGTTTGGGAGGCTGCAGGTTGCACATTTAAAAAAGGAGAAGAATGGTTCTTGAATCATATAATTCTAATATATGTTTACACCATGATGTGCCTGCTGTTCTATAGTCACACATCTGAAAAAGACTGAATTTTAAATTTCTAGGCACCAACAACCATTCTATCTATCCTTCAAATGAACACTTGGAAGTTGGACATGCGGACAGCATGTGTGATCTTACAGCTGCCTCCTCCAATTTTCAGTAGACTGAAGACCTGAAAGGATCAAAAATTCCTTTTCTTTAACAATCTGAATGAGATCCCAGCAAGTACAAGCAAAGCTTATGATTTCCCTGGTTCGTAATGAAAACGGGATGATACTGTCTAATCTGCAGAGATGCAATCTTGGATGCGTTTATTATAGTCGAGCACCCCACAGATGTTTTGCAGTGTTTTCAATTAAAAAACACATTGTAAAGAAAAAGAACCACACTGCAATCATCTAAAGATAAAAGTGGAAACAGCAGAATATATTTCTGACACATTTTTGAAGGAGAAGAACATCTCTGACAACACAGGAAGCCAGGAAGCGTATTATTAACACTGTGAATCCTGTATAGGAGAATGTCTCTATGGTACATACTAACAGTTTAGATTGGGGGGGGGGGGGAGAAAATCTGGAAAACAGTTGTTGAAGCTGAATAGGACAGATTGGAAATATTTTCATCCTAAGGCCAATAGTTATCCTGGCACAAGATTCAAGATACCACTTGCCAGAGTCAGCTTGATTAAAGCTAAAGGGACTGTGGCCAAGTTATACTTTTAGAAGTCCTCCCTTCCTCCTGCTCTGTTTTTGTGGATTTATGTTGCTTTTTCAAAATCCCTATTTCAGCACTTTATAAATCCTTGTCATTGTTTAGGCTGGCTGGGTTGGAGGGAGCTAAAGACAAGATATGCAATATCCAAATTTTTTCCTGCTGACATTTTCCTGCTGACATTGGTGCATTCAGACAATGAAAAAAGTGCTCTATGGCATAAGTATTTTTTTGCATCCTAAAACCAGGTTTTACCTCATCTCACAATTTATTTATTTTTCAATTATACATTCATTTATTTATTGCTTCTTACTTTTTCCAGACAAGTTTGATTATAAAAAAAAGTTTACTATACATTTTGTATGTATTGTTCCTCAGAAACACACCCTATGCGGCCAGATGCAAAGGAAATATGGATCTTTCCTTCCACTTAGAAAGATACCATGTATAAAAGTATCTTCTTTAAACCTTTATGTAATAAGATAGGTGCAAGATATTTAATATTCTTAACAAGAAACCTATAGTGACAAATACATTACTTAATCAGGACAATTTAATACATTAGTATGTAATTTAAAGAGAATAACAAAACCTCTCAGGTGGCACATTAATTATGGGCTTACATTTCACTGATCAAGAATAATTGGATTATGAATCTGACCAGAAATAAGAGACATATTTTCAGGGTCAATGGGTTTATCTATCTACAAATGAGAATAATGTCTTTTAGATTGCATATCTAAATTACTTTCTACTTCAGAAGTCTGAAAATATTCAGTTATTTTGGAAAAAGAGCCAAGTTGGGCTTTTCTTGCAAACATTCCTGCAGGTAGAGAGTGAAAAGAGCCCTAGAAAAGGACAAGGTGTGCCCTGTTATGGACCTGGATCAACTACATGAGAAGGGGAAACTCATCAGATTTGCAGATGACACTAAGCTGGCCGGAATAGCTGGAGAAGACAAGCCCAGACTTGAATAATATTCAACAAAATGAAGTTTAATGTTGAGAAAAGCAAAGTTTTACATTTTGGCAGGAAAAACCAAAGGTATAAGTACAGATTAGGTATGACCTGGCTAAAAAACAATAACTGTGAGAGGGAGTTCTAGTGGATGATCACTAATATGAGCTGGCACCGTGCAGCCACAGCCAAAAAAGCTAATACAATCCTTGGTTATATAAACAGAGGCATAGAATCAAAACCATATGAAGTATTAATACCACTTTATAAAACTTTAGTAAGACCCCACCTGGAACACTGCAATTATTTTTTGTCACCATACTAAAAGAAATATTGAGATTTTGGAAAAAGTTCAGAGAAGAGCAAATAAGATGATCAAAGGCCTGGAGGCTAAAACATATGATGAACGGTTCCAGAATTTGGGTTTGGCTAGTCTAGAGAAAAGAAGAACTAGAGGTGACGTGATAGCAGTATTCCAATATTCAAGGAAGTGCCACAAAAAAGAGGGGGTCAAATTATTCTCTAAAGCACCAGAGGACAGGACAAGAAACAATGGATGGAAACTAATCAAGGAAAGAAGCAACCTGGAATTGAGGAGAAACTTCCTAACAGTGAGAACAATTAACCAGTAGAACAGCTTGCCTTCAGAAACCATGGGTTCATCACTGGAGATTTTTAAGAAGAGACTGGACCACCACTTGTATGAAATAGTATAGGATCTTCTGCTTGAACAGGGGGTCTGGACTAGAAGACCTCCAAGGTCCCTTCCAGCTCTATTCTATTCTATTCTATTCTAGTCCTAGTCCTAGTCCTAGTCCTAGTCCTAGTCCTAGTCCCTGTCCTAGTTCTAATTCTAATTCTAGTTCTACATAATGGTTTATCCTTTAGAAGCTGATCAAGAAATTACATTTTCTTTCATTTCAAAGTTGTAAAGGAAATAAAGGGACTTACAAGATAACGTATCCATGTCTATATTTTTCCTACAATTGTTGGCTGGATACTAATGGTGAAAAATAAGGTTGACATGCCAGAGACACATTGCAATATGGAGGGATGCCACCATCATGGTTCCCACCATGTGTGGGAACCTCCCATTTTCACTGAATTGACAGGTCTTTTGGCACTTCGTCCATAGTATGAAATTATTTTCCTTTTTCCAGTGTCTTATTTTTCCAAAAGGAAAATCTTTAGTTTCTTGTTCCCTGATCATCTCATTGCAATTCATAGACTCTATTCCAGTTTTTCTGAACCTTTTTGTTTTAAAAGTGTTCCTGGGCTCTCCTCATGTAGCTAGGAAAGGCCCAGTTTAAGTTCCTGGAGGCATCCTACCAGTCAAAGCAAATAAAATTAAATGAAATTATTATCATTCTAAGGTAGTGATAGTGAGGGAAGTTGTAAATAGTTGATATGTAGGGGGGGGGGGGGAATCTTATATTTCTATAGGCATTCTGAGGGATTATTCATTGGCAAAAATGAGAATTTGTTAGAATTTAAGATGCAATGCTATAGAGGTTTCTTGGAAAATTCTATGTTTCTAAAAAACTCGATAGTGACTTGATAGCTCTTAATCAATCAATTATTCAACCCAACCAACCAACCAACCATGGAAGTTACTAATACGCAAACTTCCTGCAAAGAGCAGTAAGAGATCATGGAAAACACATCAGATGTTAGGACATTTACTCCCTAAAGATGCATATTTTACAGTTGTTCCCACGCTACAAGTACAGTATGATGGTAAAAAGCGTTAACTATTACACCAGCAGATGTAAAAGTTGCAGTTTTGGATTTACACTGTAGTATTTTTCAACCTCAATTTCCAGCTGTCTGGAAAATTCTAAAAGTTGAAGTCTATGTAACTTGCCAAAGTTGAGAAAGATTGGTCTAGAAGATTCATTAGTGGTATATTCAATATAATTTAGTCCACAATATAGCATGCTGTTTATTTTACTGTTGTAAAATGTGACAGTGACTTGATAGCCATCAATCAATCAAGGAAACAACCAACCAACCAACCAACCAACTATGAACGTTACAGATACACAAAGAGCAGTAAGAGATCATGAAAAACACATCAGACACCATTAGGAAATTCACATGTAAAAAAGATTCCTCAACTTTATGTCCACTACTCTTCACTTATTAAACTAGTTACAAATTAATACAGAGAGTTTCTAGAGCATTCTGTATGAATTATATGTATAAAATGAGCAAATATTGTAATTACATGACATCTTCCTCTCTTTTTCTTTTTAAAAACTACATGAACAAACAAAAATCTTATTTCTGACTAGGTGGTTACAAATCCTTACAGACATTTCAGTAGCAGCCCTAGTAATACAAATTGTATTATTTAAAAATTGTAAGTTTTGTTTCAGAATACAAGGGTGTCCTAAATTAGGAAGCTGGCCAATTCCTAGATCAAAGACTGATCTCCCTTTGTGATTCCAACTTGTCACAAATCTATTTCAGGTAATTAGCCTTCATCCAATTCATTATCCTTGGATACGTGAAGTTTCATAATCTATCAATCCCAACCCAAGTACATAAAATGTCTAGAGCACATTAAATTTCCAATCCCTGCTCTACTGCAGCCAGACATTGGTTTAAATTAATGGTTTGCAAAAGCACAATTAAAAAAAATGTCAGTGTGTCAGAACAAATAAGTAGAGCAGCCTAGATTTTGTGAGCTCAAAACTCTGAAATTCCACTTCATAATGAAAATATTTGATGCACTATTTGGGGGAGATAATAATTTAGTTAATGGCCTTAATTATTACCTGTAAAATAAAAAAGAAATGTATAACAGGTTTAAATTTACAAGATTCTCCAAGATGGATTCCATATCCATTCTATTGTAGCGTAGGTGGTGATGCTGATGAAATTTTCTCATGTCAAAAATTCTCATATGAAAAACATTTGCTTTTGAGTGATATGACTAGGGGGAAAACCTGTATTTGCCAGCTTTATATAAAAGAGATAAGCGTGCTAGAGTGCATGTATTTAAGAGCTAAGAATTGGAAACTTTCCATAACAAAAATGACATACAGTAATTCTGCCTTTTAAAATAATGTTTCTTGGGGAATTTAATAATTACATTATTAGAAAAAGATGCGAACAAAAACTCTATATGATAGAGGAAGTTATACATAAACATCTACGGCTGTTTTAAATGGCATTTTAAAAGGCCAGTGTGTGAAATAGTAAAGCACATAATTGTCCTACTACTTAAAACAGGCAGAAAAATTGAACAGACTGATGCTGATCTGTACACACAATGTTTTTAGGGAGGGAGGGGAGATCCTTAAAAATTAGATTGAATTTTTTCCCCTCAGATAAGGAAGCTTTTTTCCCCTCAAGTAAGGAAGCATAGATCCCTTATCTGTACTTGCAAAGAGATGAGGTACTACGGCCCAGCTCACTCATCTACTGGGATAACGTATATATCCAGATGGTCAAGTTGAAATATTAAACACACTTACAAATCTAATTTCCTGTGAGGTACATGAGAATTGTAATATGAGGGGATCCTTTGCCATAAATGCTATCCTGAAGTCAGCCAAAAACTCAATTTCATCTTCAGTAGACTTTTTGTAAAAATGGAAGCCAATTTTGCTTCTGCTGTTTCTACTTTGGAGAACAAATATAAAACCTTGGAGTTTTTCTGTGCATATAGAGAGGCAGGTGATATGCTGATAAAAAGAAGACTGTATTACTAGGAAGACAAAAGCCACACTGTCATGGATAGAACACAAAACAAGTTGAAAAATGAGGTTTCTAAGCTTACATTTTGCAGATATTTCATTATCAAAGTATATTCTCCACTATTATAAGTCAAAAATGCCAGCAGAGAGGCTCCCAATCTCCTTTTTTCTGGAATAGCCATTTCTTCACCCAGAATGTGCAATAATTACATTTCATGTAATCCTTTCCCAAAGTGTTTTCATAATTGATAGCTTAACTGAAGGTGGTTATTTCCCCCCTCCCCCAAATTAAAGGAAAATAACTGTTTAACACTCTAATACAGGGGTGTCAAACTCAAGGCCCAGGGACCAGATCCGACCCCTGGTGTGCTTAGATCTGGCCTGAGAAGAACCTGCCCGCAGAACCTCTGCCAATGAAAACAGACTTGGGAGGGCCATGCGTGACCCTTCCAGACTCTGTGTTTGGCCGCGATGGCCTCCTGCAGCCCTCTGCCAGTGAAGATGGAGGGCTGCAAGAAGCCGTTGCAGCCGAAAATGGAGCTCAGGAGCCTGTTTTTGCTGGCAGAGTGCTCAGGCTACCACAGGCAACCCCCACCCCCCACCCCAACAAGAGTGATGTCAAGCTGGCCAAGCCCACCCCGGCCCCCCAAGATCAATTACAACCCTGATGCGGTTTTCAATGAAATGAAGTTTGAGACCCCCTGATCTTAATACAAATAATCAATAAACCTCTGTGATGTGGAAGACTTTTTAAAATGATTCATGTTTAGTTTTCTATATTGTTACACATATCATTTTGAAAACTTACTTTAAACCTCTATTATTTAAGCTTGTATGGAAAGTTAAAGGGAACCTGATTCCCCCCCCCCACAGTATGTTGTGTTTTGTTTTTTAAAAAATGGATTCATTTTCTTGTACAAAAGCAAAACCACTGAGAACCTTGTTTCAGTTTGAGCACTTCCTCTACAGATTCTTCAACATGCAGCAGAAAAATGCTATTTAATTTCACACTCAGCTAATCCTTTAATTAATTTCTTTCACCCAGAATAGAAAAGTCTATCAGTTCCATAATAAAATAAAAATTAAAAAGTTAGATTGTTATTTTGAACTTTGGACTACCTCCTTTTTTTCCTTCCCCATAGTCTCAGCCTTTAGCCCCAACTGGGAATATAATCAGATATCAGTGTTGATGGTTAGTGATAAATTATCCCTTGGGGTTATTCTTCCATTATTGTATCACTTGTAGTGTAGTGAATCAGCAGGACTGGATATACTTTTTCACTCATCAACAGATTTTTTTCCCCAGCGTCTAATAAATGGGCTTTTGGGTATAAAGATATTAGGCAGTTTTTACTTAAGAGTTAGAATAAAGAAGCAACATTTATTTGACAGAAACAAAGGCCTCAGTTTAAGTGATGCTGAACGGTGCTGAGGCCATAAAAATTAGCCACATATTATAGAGAAGGACAAAGAGTAGAAATTTAACTTTATGCTTCCTGGGTTCATTTATTAAAAGGAGATATTGGTGAAACCCTATTGCGTACAAAAATATTATTTTCAGATATGAAACCTTTGTCTTTGTAGATCATGGGGGTCAATTTATAGTCCAGACTTTATGGTCAGTCATGGTCAGTCAATCAATTTTGTTTCTACTGTTTCCTCTTTGGCAAGAAGTTGTAAATTGTGATTCAGCATCATCTAGAGGAATTCCCCCCCCCCCCCCAACTTTATTCCAGAAAATATAGAGTCAGGGTGGGGTACTTTATTTTTATGGGAGTGAGAAGTAGGTAAGGTTCAGAATACTATGTGCTTAAGTAATCCAATTTTTTGTATTCCTCTTTTCTAGTGAAATGTTTTCCCCATGTAAGATATTTTCTGGTTAGGGATGATAGCCAACTACGTTCGGAAAATATAGAGATGAGAAAATGTGATTGGCTGAAATTCCTCAGGGTCTCAAGAATCTTAGCCCAGGAAGTTTCTTCAGCATTATAGTGTATATTTGTGCCAAAGTTTAAAAGAAAACATACAGTTGTTTGTTCTTTACATCTGCAACGTAATAATGTTGGATTTCTGGCAAGAAATAAACTTGCAAACACACTTTTAACACATGTACAATTTAGAAATTGGCATGTGAATGGATGGATGGATGGCAAACAAATAGAGACATTACTTTGTCCAGTAAGCACATGAACAAGTCTTTTCAACAATTGTGTGAATATTATTGTCCACCTTCAATTAATGCTTTAAAATACATTTAAAAAACCCAACCAAATATTTTACTTGCTTGATGTGCATGTTTCCATTATTTTTTACAAGCTGGCCTTTCAGATATATGGCATGTGTATGTGGCCCATATAGTCTTTAAAGTAACATTTCCTCTTAAAAAGTGCTGCATTTTGCTTCAATGCATATGAAATAATCTCTTTCAAATACCTTTTTCATATATATGGACTATAGAATGAACTATAATCAAGAGGATGCATGCATTTCGTTCCCTCCTGCACAAGGCATGTGCTACAGCACAGGTGAAGGGAACCGAGGTGTCACAGGAAGGGAAGCCAGCAAAGAAGCCACGGGGCCCTGTTTACTCCAAACCAAAGATTTCTAAAGAGGAGATTCCGGCTCCCCATCTGGTCCTGGAAATAGTAAAGAAGTAGTGGGAGACCCCTGGGGCCCTCTCGATTCCGGGAAGTAATGATAGATGGTTCTATAACATCAAACCAGACTTCTCCCAAGCATTGCAGATGCCCTCTGTGGATCCTCCGGTGGTGGCCTTGGCTGCTCCAGCCTCACTGGTACCCAGGGACTTGGCAGACAACCTGAAGGCGGAGGACAGGAGGGCAGAGATGGTCCTCAGAAAAACCTTCCAGTCATCGGTCTGGGCCATTATGGTAGCAGCTATTATTATTATTATTATTATTATTATTATTATTATTATTATTATTATTATTATTATTATTATTATTATTATTATTATTATTATTATTATTATTATTATTATTATTCTGTGGTTAATCTTTGGTGAGATTCACAGCCTTTGGGGCTGGCTGGTTGGTAGCTCAACAGCTCGAGTCCTAACCAAGGACCTAGGAACTCTCAAGGTAACGTCGGAGGATATAAGCTGTTCCAAGCAGGGTGGCCCTTTGTAGAGTCAGAATGCTCAAGTCTGGCAAACCTAGAACCTCCACATAGCGAGGCAGTCCCCTAGGTATTGCTCCAAGGGCTCCAATCACAATCGGGACAACACACGACTTTCTCTTCCACAGTCGCTCAACTTCAATTTGCAAGTCCCGGTATTTTGTGATTTTTTCTTGCTGCTTATTTTCAATTCGTACATCACCAGGTATTGCAATGTCAATGAACCATACTTTTTTCTTTTCAATTATTGTTATATCAGGTGTGTTGTAGGACAAGTGCCTGTCAGTCTGAATTCTGAAGTCCCACAAGATCTTGACTTTCTCATTCTCTAAAACTTTCTCAACTTGATGTTCCCAGTGATTTTTGCTCTACTCAAATCCAAATTTTTGGCACAATTCCCAGTGAATGATCTTAGCAACACGATCATGGTGTTGTAGGTAGTCAGTTTGTGAAATTTTGCTGCACCCACTGATCAGGTGGTCGACTGTCTCATCTTTCTCATTACAGAGGCGACATTTGCTGTTGGTGGTAACATGTTGAATTTTTGCCTTCATGCAGTTTGTGGCTAAGGCTTGTTCTTGAACTGCCAAAATAAAGCCTTCTGTTTCTTTTTTCAGTACTTCCAATCTTAACCAGTTCCAAGTTAGTTTTTGGTCAGCTTTGTCTTCAATACTTTTCAAGTATTGGCTATGCATAGCTTTGCTTTTCCAATTTTCAGCTCGTTTCTCAATTACTTCTTTCTTATATTCAGTTTTTGACTTAGTTGTCTTTAAAAGGCCTCCTTTATTTACTTCCTTAATCATTGGTTCTTCACTTTTCTGGATGTAATCGTTCAAGCTGTGTCTTTTTTCTTCCACAGTCTGCTTTACTTGTAGGAGTCCTCGACCACTTTCTGCTCTTGGTAGATATAATTGGTCAACATCACTTTTAGGGTGCAAAGCATGATTCATTGTCATAAGCTTCCTCATTTTTCTGTCCAAATTGTCCAATTCCATCTGGGTCCAGTCAATTATTCGAATCACATGTATAGCCCAGGTATTTATGGCTATTAGGATGTTTCCTCCACTCAGTTTGGACTTTAATATCTTGCGGATTCGTCGAATGTACTTGGTTGAAGTAAATTTCTTGACTTTATTATGCATTAAGTCAGAGGCCTCTAAAATCCCCAAGTACTTGTAGCTTTCTTCTGGTTTTACTGCCGTTATCATTTCTTCATTCTCAAGTTCTATTCCATCATCTTCTATTACCTTGCCTGCTTTGGTTGCCATTGTTGCATATTTGTCAATTCCAAACTGCAAACCAATATCTTGGCTAAATTCTTTTGTGCTTTCAATTAATAAATTCAGTTCAGCTTTTGTTTTACCAAAGAGCTTCAAATCATCCATGTACATCAAGTGCGAAATTTTCAGTCCTTTCTTTGCAAGTTCATATCCACAGTTCATTAAAATGATTGTTAGTGGTAGCATTAGAATCTGAGTGTTCAAGTCAGGTAAATTTAGAATTTCTAAATAGCGAGGTAGCCCTTTAGGTATTGGTCCAAGGGCTCCGATATCAGGACAACCCATGATTTTTTCCCCACAGTCTCTCAACTTCAATTTGCAAGTCCCGGTACTTTGTAATTTTTTCTTGCTGTTTATTTTCAATTCGTGCATCACCAGGTATTGCAATGTCAATGAACCATACTTTTTTCTTTTCAACTATTGTTATGTCAGGTGTGTTGTAGGCCAAGTGCCTGTCAGTCTGAATTCTGAAGTCCCACAAGATCTTGACTTTCTCATTCTCTATTATAATATTATTATTATAATTATATTATGTGGTTAATCTTTGGTGAGATTCACAGCCTTTGGGGCTGGTTGGTAGCTCAACAGCTCGAGTCCTAACTAAGGACCTAGGAACTGTTAAGGTAATATCAGAGAATATAAGCAGGATGGTTTTTTGTAGAGTCAGAATGTTCAAGTCCGGTAAATTTAGAATTTCTAAATAGCGAGGTAGCCCTTTAGGTATTGCTCCAATTATAATTGGGACAACAAGCGATTCCTTTTTCCTCAGTTGGTCAGCAGCTGTTCCGTTCTCCATTGGCAAAGGCAGAGACAGGCGTCTCCCCCCCGCAGCCAGCCTTCCCTCACCTAGGCTGAGGCAGGGGCCGCTCTCCCACCGCCGTGGGAAGGAAACGGCCCCTACGAGCCAGCCTTACGGGAAACCCCCAAAATTGGGGCGTTTCGCCCCCGTGGGGGGGCAGAAAGAAGAGCAAAGCGGCGGACGAGCCAGGGACCCGTCCGTTGCTGTTGGAGGCGGAAGCGGAAGTCCCGGTATTATTATTGTTGTTGTTGTTTTGCAGGAATGCATTATAATTATTAGTGATCCATCAATATATTGTTTTAGAATATTTTCAGTGGTCACTTTATTTAATCCTGCTAAAATTCATAAATTATTATTTGGGGGATCTATTTTACATTGACCTTATAATGTTCTCTCTCTCTCTCTCTCTCTCTGTGTGTGTGTGTGTATGTCCAACTTGCCTTGAATTTCATTAAAAATATCACTCTGGATAGAGTGACTATAGGCTAGACATTTGCCTGTGACTCATTTTAACACGGTTTAAAGTAGGGAGGGGCTTGGGGAAAACAACAGTTTGAGAAGACGAATTTAAAAATGAAATACCAACAAAAGCCATCTTGGCAGCAATTAATACAAAGAAAGTTCTATAGACCGTCCAAAGCAAATAAAAGAGACAAGCATATAAAAGGCTCCTCAGATAATAGTACTTTTAATGTACTTGACCTGTGATCATAGGGGACCATTATTAGTCTTCAGAGCCAATTTTTCTTTAACCACAAAAGCATTTTGATTTCTTTTTAATGGCTTTCCCATCTATTTTTTATTTGTTGGAATGCCTTCCTGCTATTCCAATGTTTCAGTGAATATGGAACCACCAGTTTCCCCTCCTCCCTCTTTATTTATTGATGGGCTCAGTTTTGCATGTGCTTTATGTCCTGCAATGAAATTAGATAACAGCTTCTTTCAGTGTAGTAAAGTTAACAATGATTTGTGTCTGTGTTCTTCTTTAATAGCCTGCATATTATTAGTTTCCGCTTCAGTGTCAAGGAAATAGAAATACGATATCAAATTAAATATGAAATTTGAATAATTCTAATTTGTAAGGATGATTTACAGCAGGGGTCCCCAACCTTTGCAACTTTAAGTCTGAAGGACTTCAGCTCCCAGACTTCTCCAGCCAGCTTTGCTGGCTGGAGAAGTCTGGGAGCTGAAGTCCTTCAGACTTAAAGTTGCAAAGGTTGGGGACCCCTGATTTACAGAATGCATGCTATGATATAGCTGTTGCTAATGATTAGTACTTTACCAAATAAAAAAGCTGATTCTTAGAATTTTTATCTCAAAACTCGCAATCATTGTTCATTTGTCAGTAGGAAAAAGCAGTCTCAGGCCGCAATCTTTTTATACATGAGACGTTCCACAAAATGCACTGAAAATTACCTCTAAGTAAATATGTAGAAGATAAAATAGCCAGTAATCCATGCTATCAGAATAATCTTTGTTTTTAAAGACTTTAAAAATACTTCCAATATCAGTCCAATGTATAATTGACATGGCATTAAAGCTGTATATTATTTTTGAAAAATTAAAAGTAAAATATAATTTATTTGATCTATAGAAATCTTCAAAATATAATTTGTCTTCAATTTAAATATTTTCAAGAAGAAAATGAAAGAGAACAAAAGGAATATGCCATTGTTTATAACACCAAAGCAATTTAAATGTACTGCATATAATTGTCATGCTTGTGCTTTTTTATTAACCCTACAAGTTAACAAAGAACTAGATAATTCATAATTCATAAACTAGTCACTAATATATGCTGATGAGCTTCTTTATTGTTAAGATAAACCTGGAATATACAGCCTTCAAGGATGACTTATTTTGAAGTTATGTGATATTGTGAAATGAAACATTGGGGCAAAGTTGATGTGTAATACAGTTTCAGATGATTTAAAAATAATATTTACTTGGCAACAATATAATGTGCTGCTTAGTGTTGCTTTAGCCATCATACATACTGTATCAATTGATCACTCGAGATTTTACATATATTGGGCTATGTTGTTAAGAAAACCATTCAGCTGGTAAAATTCTTAAGTATTTTGAATCTAGTACCTTGAGTTTCATCCTATATGAATGTACATATGTAGGTTTGTTTTGTTATAGGTCTTTTAGCTATAGAATCATAGAACCATAGAGTTGGGATCTTCTAGTCTTCTAGTCTAGAGTCTTCTAGTTCAAATCCCTACCCAGAGCAGAAATCTCAGGCCATCCCAGACAAATAATTGAATAATCTTTGCTTGAAAACTTCCCGTGATGGAACACCCATGTCTCTAAAAGACAAGCTGTTCTATTGCTTAATAGCTCTCATGGGCAGGATGTCTTCCTTTTTTCAAGTTTGACTTTCCCTGTGTAAAGCTTTCATTCATTGGTTCTTGTCCAGCTCTGGAGAATAAACCCATACTCTCTTTTCTGTAACAGCTCTTCAACTATTGGAAGGCTTGCTTTATCTTGTCCCTCTGAGCTTTTCCTTTTAAGCTAAATTTATCCACATCCCTTACTGTTCTTCACAGCACAGGTTCATTTAATTTAATTTCTGCTATCAAATAGCAAACATAAAGGTGTGATTTTTTTTAACGTATCACTTAAGTAGTGATTTGTGTTTGGCACATCTGTCCAGTCCTTTAGGAATAATAATTAGCAATCATTCTGATCTACAAGTGTCTGAATTCTGTTTAACTTTAAGAATGTAACTAAAGTTAATTTCCTTTTGCCCTTCTGTGTTACAAAAGTTGGTAATAAGGAAAACAAAATCATTCATTATAAATTTCATAATGAAAGAAATAAGCTGTATTTTAAAACAGTTTTTCAATAGGCATTTCAGCTATTCACTTTGAGAACATGGGATCTAAAAATAAAAATCCCATCCTATCATAGTCCAAAAAAGACTTTTGAAAGTTTTTACAATGTTAATGCCAGCAAAACATAAATCAATAATCAAGCACTTGGTTGGCAGTGAACAGGAGGGGGACGGCTGTAATTGGTATAATATGGCACAATGATGAAAGAGATTTAGACATCTTTTTTTAATGATATTCCTGGATAGTAAGGGGGAAATAGAGGTAATATAAAGCTGCATAACTGATGCAGCATAACCATAATATAAAGCATGTTAGGCCTTTTTTCTTTACTTCCTCTAATCAAGACAAAGGAATCACTTTGCTTTTAAGTGCTACTTTTCTACCAGGACTCAAGAAATCCATATTATTAATGGACATTTTACAACACGGGATTGCATTTATTATTGTGAAGGAATACCATGTGACTTGTCATAAGAATATTTATGCAGTCTGGTGTGTTATATTGATTTATGACCATAAAGAGTATCTTTGTTTTAGTATATCCAAAGACTATATTGTTTCATAGGTTCAGATATATTCTAGCTATTTTCTCACTCTTACTAACCATTCAATGGGAAAATGTGATAAAAATGCTGCTTTTTGGCTAAAATCAAGTAACAAAACACAAACATGAATAGCTCTAGCCTAACTCAATTAACTACAGATATGAATAATTTGTAACATATTCTAATTTAAAAATATTTTCATAATCCCAGAATATGTTCCTGAAATTCTGGAGGAAATGTAAGATTACTTACACCTGAACAAAAGTGACAATGCACTCTTTACGTTTTCCTTGTTACAAGAGCACCAGGATGCAAAAGTAATTCTAATATAACCAATTTCCATTCACTCCTTTGACTACTGACTAGAACCAGCATTTACCAGTAAAGAATAAGTTGATTTCTACCCTTAGAAAGTATTACAAATTAGGTGGCATATAAGAATAATATATTTCAGCATTGTTTTAAGAAAGTAATACAAAACTCAAAAAATAAAATAAAAAGATAGATTAAGATTCTATAAAGAATCTTAAGTAAGTTTGTTGCATTTTTAAAGTTTTATTAGTAATTACAGATATATGAATGTTATTGTTGTGATTTCTCATCCAAAGGCTGTAATATAGGTTTGATTTGATTGATTTATGGGTTCATCTGTATTGGTTCTACCAAGGAGCATTTGTTAACTAATCACATTCCCAAGTCTTTCCCCCTTTCAACCTATCCATTCAATCCCTTTCAATCATTTACTAAAAATGAAAACAGTTTAGAGTTTCAAGTCTGACAAATAATTGTGAAGCATTTCCTTTTCATGCTAACCTTGTAATAGCCATCAGTTGATTGTGGACTTTTATTACCCAAGGATGGATTTTTATCCTATTTTATTTTGTGTCTATTGAGATTTTCACTCATCCAGGTCATGGTTGCTCCAAAGGTCTTTTTCAAGATGCAACCGGACTCCAGTTGCCTCTTGAAAAAAAAATCACCTTTGGGGCTCTTTTATTTTGCTTTCAAGAATAAGCCTTGCTTTGATTATTGAGAATGTGATGTTCTCAGCTTTCTTATCGTTTTTACAAGTCAAGATTTGGAATAAGTGTATACTGTATTCTAGGAATATCAAGCTCACGTCATCACACCAGCATCACGTGATATAGCGGGACTTTTTCACTTAAACCAGGTGTGGGTGTGGCCAGCGCATGATGCAGCTGGCCCGCAAGCTGGGAGTTTGACAGCTGTATGCTGAAGTCTCAATGTGAAACACAAAAAAAGAAAAACATAGAACAGATTATTTTGCCTTAAAATCATTTGTGTTTAAAGCCAGCATACTTTAAGTAGGGAATGCACAGGAAAAAGAAAATTAAGTGATCTTTGTTCTAAAACTAATTATTTTAGTAGAACAGTTCTTTGCCAATGCTAGGAAACACTTCAACCATTTCATAGCTCATTTCTCACTTATCAATGTATAAAAATATTGCACAAAAATCCTTTGCAGCATTGGATTATTATTATTATTATTTGTCACTGAAAAACAGTGCTTGTCAATTGTTTTTCAGCAAGAATTGGCAGGTACTATTTAAATAGCTTGAAGTCCAGGAATAGTCAGCAGGAGAGGTCCTCTTAATGATGCCATCACTATTTGAGACCTGCCTAAAAGATGCATTTACTTTCTGAGATCCATTTTATAGAATTACTGAATTGCAGAATAGGAAGAAACCATAACTAGTCTAGTCTTCTGCACTATGCAGGAAAACCAATTTATCCTTAAGAGCTAGGCATTTTAAACAAATCTTTCAGAGATGGAAAATTCATAACTCTGTAGAGAAACTTTCCCACTATTAAACAGTTCTATTAGGAAATTTTTTATGATATTTAAAGAAAATTAGGTAGTTAAAATGTTTTTTTCTATGGCAAAGGAAAATAATTCCTGTCCATTTTCCCTATAGGGAATTTTATGTAAGTGAATACTGATATGTCTTTCTTCAGACATGTTTTCTCAGACTGAATATTTCACATTCTCCTCCTGTTCTAACACTACATGTCCTAAGTTCCTGTATCATTTTTGCTGACCATTTCTGAACCTGTTCTAATTTGTCAATATCGTTCTGAAATGTGTGATACTCAGTATTGTATATAGTACTCCAAGTCTGGTCTCATTAGTACATAATTTTATCCTATGCTGCATCCAACAACAGAATATATTCTGTTGGCATTTGCATTCCTTTTGTATTCAGCATAATAATGATGGTTGCATTTCTACTAGTTTCAATATAGTTTTTAACGTATTTTAATACTATTTTTAAAAAAAATCTTAGTTTCCTTGAATGCCTGCAAAGGGCGATATTAGACCAACAAGTCATAATCCTGTTCAGTGCAATAAACCAAAATAAATAACTCTTGGTAAATGGATATATATTCAGCAAAAGACAGTTCACCACCTCATTTCATAAATGGTTGAATTATGGTTATTAGGATGACTTTTCTACCTTTGAACTAAAAACTGACTCTCTGATATTTAAAATTATTATTCTGTATCCTGCATTTTCGGATAACAGGAAATATTATAATGAATATGAATGAATATTATAATTTTAATAGCCTTGGAAGTTTCCTATGCTGATTAGGGATTACAAACAAATTTGGTACTGGTAAATTTTGGGTTAATAAGATTGTTTTCCTTGATATAGCCAAAGCTTGGGATAGGATCAGATTAGATCCATCAAAAATTGATACTGGTTATCAAGAAACATCCAAATTAAATATACAATTAACAGAAAGAAGAGATTTCCAGATATTTTAAACTGATAATTATCCAGTAAAAATTATTTCTTGTTACATAGTTGTAATTTATGAAAATTTTAATATAAGAAGTAATTGTGATAAAGAAAAAAGATCTAAAGAATGTTAGGAGCAAGAGTGATATTTTCCACATTAGTAAAACATGATAGCAATAGCACTTAGACTTACATACTGCTTCACAGTGCTTTACAACCATCTATAAGTAGTTTACCGAGTCAGCATATTGCCCCTAGTGCAGGGGTCTGCAAAGTCGGCTCTTTTAAGACTGGTGGACTTCAACTCCCAGAGTTCCCCAGCCAGCTATGCTGGCTGGGGAACTCTGGGAGTTGAAGTCCACCAGTCTTAAAAGAGCCGACTTTGCAGACCTCTGCCCTAGTGTCTTGGATCCTCGTTTTACTGACCTTGGAAGGATGGAAGAATCTGATTGTTTGCTTTCTGGGGAGAATTTATAATACAAGTTGTTGAAACAATGAAGATTAACACATATTTTAAGCATAGAGATTATCTATGAGTCAACTGCAGATTTTCACAGTTTCTGCTGCTATAAATTGAAAAAGTATTAACATCACGGCTTGCACATGCCTATCTCACTGATTTATATTTATGCAACTTGTTCATTTATAGTTTAAAAAAAATCTCCTTAAAGTTAAGCAATGGAAAATGCCATAGTGTAGTGGTTAATGTGGTGGTCTATAACAGGGGTCACAAACCTTTCAGACCTCAGGGACCAATAAATTCATAATTTTAAATCCTGTGGACCACTAATGTGATCTGCCTAATAACTGGCTGGGTGGGCAAGGCTAGGTGATCATGTGACTGGATGGGCATGGCCAACTCAATGTCACTCACATCGAGGAGTGCCCCGCCAGTCTCTACTTGCCCTCCCAGCCACTCCCTGCCTTCCCGCTTGGGCTCCTTGGGGCCCCAACAGGAAGCAGTTGCGGGAGCTAAGCATCCCCCAGGAGAAAGAGTTGGCAAAATAGCTGGCTTAGACCTGACTGAGGAGGAGGCTCAGTAGAAGTACCTCTTTGAGAACTACGAGCATAGGCTTTCCAAGCAGAAGGAAGATCTATGGGAGTGCAAGGCCAGGTATCAGTGTCTGGAGGCTCAGCAGGCTGAGATTGTCAGTCAGTTCCAAGCCATAATGCAGTCCCACTGGAACAAGGTCCTCTGGCTCTTCACCATCAGTGGCACTTCCCTCCAGCCTTCACCCAAAGTTCCACGCCAGGAGGACAAAGCAGACCCCAAGTTGGAATTTCTGCCCCCCTCCAACCTGCACAAAAAGACCCCAAAGGGGGAGACTCCCTACAGCAACACAAATGTTCATTGCATGTGTTCATCCTAGGGCTGTAGTTCGAGGACCCCTGCTTTAGTACAATATAAAAAATGCAAATAATTTTTCTGCAGACCACCAAAATTTTCTCGTGGACCACTAGAGGTCCATGGACCACCAGTTGGTGACCGCTGGTCTAGAAAGCAGAATATTTTAGTTCTAGTTTTGCTTGGTCTTGAAAACCAGTTGGGTTGGTTACTATCTCTCTCAGCCAACTCACCTCACAGGATTGTTGTGGGAAAATAGGCGAAAAGAGAACTGGTATGTTTGTCATCTTGAGTTGCATATGACAAGGAAGGATAAAGTATTTTTTTTTAAATGTGCAGGAGTTGCTCTCGCTTAAAATAAAATCTTTTCCATAATAAAGCAATACATTAATAAAACTACAACAGACATTTCTTTTCCAATTATCCTAGTATATGAAATGGGAAAGAAACTCTACATGTGAAATTTTAGTACTCTACATTTGTGCTGAAGATTTGTTAATAACACTTTGAAAAGCATAACTTAAAAATGAAACTTTTTTTATTATTCAACTCAAGTTATGGGTGAATGGATCATTTTACAATAATATTACAATTTAAACCAAAACTATAAAAAAGATGCTTAATGTAATTTAAATGTGTTTTTGAAACACTGATGGAACATTTCTTTGCAGATTTTTTTTTTAATCCCAGTCTCATACACACACAGTCTCACTAAATTCTGGTAAATATATTTTTACAAACACATTAGGTGAGTAATTGCTAATCATGTAATTTTCAAAACAACAGTTATTTATGTTTGGAATTTCAAGACCTTTCCTTGATTTACAGTTTCAGTAGAATGAATTGTTCTTCTTTCAAAGCATTGTGAAGAGAGAATAAGTATATAGTTAACATCTCAATAATATTCACAGAAGAATCCATAGTATGCAAAAATTGATTGTGTTTATTGCTGCGTCCTAAACATGTCTTTTGTTTGCACCTGCACATGTGACCATAGCACATTCTTTCAACTACACCTCCAGAAACTGCATTTCAATGTACAAATGGGGGACTGAAGGCAATAATTTTGAGATTATTGCCATATCACCCACAATAGTTTGATTTCATACAGTTCTACTGCCTATGAAATGATTTAAAGAAGTAGAACACATGTTAAGACTGTTAGAATTTTGAATAAGAAACAGTAAAGAATGGGATGCATATTTCTTAGCAAAATTTAGGAGCCATCGATATTTTTTGGAATCCAGATAGGATACATCTTCTTCTTCTTGACCTTTAAAACAATCCACAAGATTCTAACCAATGTCCATGTCTATTAAGTGGGGGTTTTTTTTGTCCCCCTGCATAAGAACATAAAACAAGTTCTATAAAGATCATAGTGTGCATTTTATGATTATGGAGCACTTAAATCAGATTACTAAGTACCTGTAGGGAAAAATAAGTATTGATAAAGCCCTCATTTTGGCTTGACAAAATTAAAATTAAACACTCAGAGGGTTAATTTATGCTTAAATTACGCATAATAGCTCCTACGTCAATTGATGAAAACATTCATTGCTGTTATCCCCATTTGAAAATTATATATATATTTATATTTATATGTATATCTCAAAATAGCCTTAACCCTTTGAGGATCATATTAGCAGCAAATCACAATCTAGACTAGGCTTCCCCAATCTGGTACTCTTCAAATGTGAAATAGGAATGCTTGGAAATTCTGGAAGGACAGTCCCACCACATCTGTGGGTGTCAGGCTGCAGAAGGCTAGTCTAGACAGAAAACAAAGACCATTTCAATCATATAGGAAACAATTGTAATAAAGATACCATAAAACTCCTTTTTGGCATCTTTGTCAAGGAACTGATACAGACAAAAATCAAATGGAAAAATTGCACATGGTTTCAAGAATTGTTGTCAAAATCTCAAAGGGTTAAGTCAAGACTTTCAGCAGAAGTGATGTATTAAAAGGGTGAATTGGGTGAGCGAACAGTCTCAGATGAACTTGGTGAATAGTCTTCTGATTCAGAGTTGAGTTCAGGAGGTGGTGGCTGTGGCTTAAAACGTCCCCTCACATCCGGGTTGCGTCTTCGTCGGAAAACCTGCCTCTCCTTATCAAGAGCGGTGGTCTGGCAGGGGCATAAAATGAGAATAGATGAGATTAGGCGGTGCATGAAATAGCAAATCTGACTCTCATTTTTCCTCTTTTTCAAAGCAAACCTCAACCCAGGTCAAATTAACCCACCCCACCCTCTGCAACCACCAGGTTTGGCTAGTTTTGCAAGCTTTAATCCATTACATGACTCAATTCATATCAAAGTGCATAATCCAACCTATAAAGAGGCAGTGTGATCTCATCAA
Organism: Rhabdophis nuchalis; assembly: GCA_039707465.1. Lineage (NCBI taxonomy): Eukaryota > Metazoa > Chordata > Lepidosauria > Squamata > Natricidae > Rhabdophis > Rhabdophis nuchalis. The sequence continues at coordinate 40,215,666 of CM077649.1, read as the reverse complement.
GCATGTACAGTATGAGTGCATGTCTCTGTATGGATGCCATATGTTAGACTTCTGGAAGCTATTAATATTTTTTTTTTTTTTGAATAATGGGTTCAGGTTTCAGACAAAAACCTGCTTTTTCAAATGAGGTCTCGGTTCTGAATAGAAATTCAATGCAATTTAATCAAATGAGAGAGATAAATGTTTGCCAATGTTCAAAATAGTGAAAGTATTCCATCAAAACACACTGCTACAAATATTGGATTTTGATCGAACAATCAGACAAGAGAGAGATATTCTCAACATGCTTACTCTTTCTCTCACTTCATGCCATCCCTACTCCTCTACTACTACTTAACTCAGGTACTTGCTCTCACACTACAAAAGCACACAGACCATTTCTCCTTCCCATAAGTTTACACTAAGATTTCCTGTTGCTCTTTTTATACCTTTTCCAGCCAAACTTTTCTTCCCATTCTTTTCAGATCATATTGGCCATTTCTCAGTATGAATTAAATTGCCACCAAATTCCAGGATGAGCACTCATTTTGTAGACGTTTCCAGCTAGATTCTCCTCACTACTACCTAGTTCAGGGATGTCCAAACTTGGGAACTTTAAGACTTGTGGACTTCAACTCCCAGAATTCCCCAGCCAGCATAGCTGGCTGGGGAATTCTGGGAGTTGAAGTCCACAAGTCTTAAAGTTCCCAAGTTTGGACATCCCTGACCTAGTTCCTATTTAGACACAGAGATACTTTTGGAAAGACGTAAACTTTATGTACATAAATTCAAGTAATTATTTAATAACCTGATGTAATGTTGGACCTAATAAGCATGTTTTGAATTTTCAGAGTCAGTCCAAGTTTTATTAGTTTGGGATGTCTTTAAACATTATGTAAATTTCCTGCAGTTCCTGGAAATAAGCCTGAAAGTTAGCCTCTAAACTATAAATACTCACTATAGTAAACCAGATTCAAACTACTGGAAAAACCCAATAAAGCTAAGTGTTGTCAGAGATTTTGGAAATACTATTATGATGAGCTGATAGGAATAAGAGTTTATTATACTTCAAAAGATATCATCAGTTCTTCTTGAGACATTTACAATTTTTGTTGCTGTTGAAACTCTACCAGTTATATAGTGACCCAGAAACAGTTATACCCAGAGCATTTTTGAGAAGAAGATTAAAACTAAATCTATCGGATTAATGCAGGTTAGTATTACAGCAGTGTATGTTTTAAAATAATGCAATCAAGGTCCCAAAATGTAATAAAAGCAGAAGATGGACAAAGTTTGTAAAACAAATGGATTCAGTTAAGCTAAATTGTTCCACTAATAGTTTTATAGTTAGAATATTTAAAGGACTGTTAGAAAGTGGCAATAAAAGTTCATCTTTGGATCTTGGGGAGAAAAGACAATACTAAACTCCAACTGCTATCGTTTGCCAAAAGTTCTTTGTTTACAGTTGGCCCTTGCAAAAGGCCTAAACGGTTTTCAAAGTTGTGCTTTAAAACCAACTTTATGATTATATTTTAATAGAAAGCAGAAGACATTTGGAATCATATTCACATTACAGAGATAGAATTTACAGTATATAATTCTCTGTAACAAATGGAGAGAATGGCATACATTACTATTCTATGACATACAGATTTGCATTTAAAATATTTCTGAGCACAAAAGGAGTTCATTTAAAGATTGACTCACATCACATCATTTTTATATTAATCCCAGATTCATGAAAAATTCTTTCTTTTGGCAGGAAAGTCTAAATTAAAATCTCCAGTACAATCCAGAATAACACCCTCCTGGTGCAAGGATAAACAACTTTTGTTTTGATTTTAAGGATGAATTAATCTTCATATTTCTATATGATTGGGGGTTCATGTTATTTAAATTAAAATCTTTTGTTCTTATGTTTAATTCAACCATTTTCTCTTCTAGCTATACAGATCAACAAGGAACCTACACATGAGAACTATAGCAAAATCATGGTCTGTGACATATTCATAATGCAAGAATAGTTTAATTAGTATATTAGAAGTAATATGTTAGCAAAGAAATATAATAGTCCCTATTTAGCATTATTTTGACTTATAATGAGAAGACGTTTCCTACTTTCTAAGACAAAGGTTGGGATGGTAGAGAATATGAAGTTGTATATGATGTGTTGGGAGACGTTAAAAGAGAAGGTATGGAGCAATTACAAATTTTCTTTGACACTATTAGCTTAAAAGTTTATTTATTCCTGTATAAATCTTAATAAACTAAGTTGAAAGTTGATCCGGTATTAACCAATCACATAAGTGGCAGGCTTCCATGGAAGTGACAGCTAATAAAGTAGATATTTAAACTTCAGATCTGCCCCCTACCTTTCTACCTTTTCAAATCATACTTCTTTCCAAGATGTCCATACACCATTTGATATGCTTCCATTTATCTTGAAATTTCTCATCTAGTATGAGGATGGATTTTTCTTTTTACCTTTTCTCTTCCCTGAGATCTATTCACCCTTTCTTCATATATTTGTTTGGCAACTTTATTTTCATTCATTCTGTCTTAATAAATATATTTCAACATTCTTACTGTATACTAATAATTCATATTTGTTTTCAATCTGCATTCATTTAACAGGTTTAACCTTATTTTTTGCATTTTTCAACTGACAGATTAGGTACCTCATTCTGGTGATATATAATGTTTATCCTGATATAGCCAACTATCACTTCTGCACAATAACACAGTATCTTATTTATAGTCATATTTGCTTCTATCAATCAGCCTTTGGTCCATGCAACAATTCCAATGGTGGGTTTCCATTTTTTTTACTACCGGTTTGCTTGGGTGTGCGTATGCAGAAGAGTCAGGGTGGGCGGGCTGAGCTTTCGCTTGATCCAGACTGAACCAGGAGCAACCCACCTCTAAACAATTCATATAATTGAAATATATATTTTTTTCTGCAAGCATCTGGATGTTTCAACATTTTTCTATTTTTTCTATATTCTATCAAAATATATATCATTCTACAATACAAATTCATTTACTTGCTCTATTTTTTCCATAATTTATGAATAAATCACTCAATTTTCCTGTTAAGTACAATCTTGTTGGTCTTTAATTCATTAATGACGTCTTTATTATACCAACTATACAAGTTGGTATTTTCTGTAAAATACAGTATTCAGGTTCTCAGTCACCAACACAGTATCATATAAATACATATAAAAGTACAGCCTTTTCTTATTCTTCAGTGAGTGTTCCTTGAATGTCATCAAGAGTAATCCTTATATGATTATCCATGAATATATTTAACAACTTAAATGGCCTCATACATCCTTGTCAAGATGGTAGAAAAACTAATTACTAACTTGGATAGAAACTGAGGCAAGGAAGACCAGATTTAATTACCTCTCCCCTGTCAGGTGACCTAATAGGTATGATCGGAACTAGGCTATGCATGCCATTTGTGACACTAGTCTAGATTAAATCCTAAATGAATCTATGCATATTTTCCTATGTGTCAATCATACACTAAACATGGACTAAAAGACCTGACATGCTAAACAATTTTATTTATCTTTCCACATAATTTCTGCGTGTTTAAAGAAAAAATAGAGAACTAACAATTCCAAGTAACAATTCATGTGGAAAATCTTTACAAAGACAACTAAGTACCCTCTATTGATGTTCTCCAGCATCTAATTGACTTCAGCTATTCTTGAAACTAATAAGCAGGGTCAACTCTGATCATTACTAGATTTAACCACCAATAAATCCCAGGTCTCGGATAAGATAGTAGAAAAGCTGTTCCATTATTGTGAAAATATTTCTATAGACACCATAAACTTCATGGGTTTTTTCCACTTGCTCGAGGTAAGACTTCCAGAATAAACAGAATATATTATTTTAAAAAGATTTGCACTGGCTAATTATTATCAAGCAGAATTTGTTACATTGTTATTAAATTATAAATCTATGTCTTCAAGGGTAAGAATAATTGAACTCCTCAGTAAAAGGCAGGAAATAAATCTAACTAACAAATGAATAATAGCCTCCTAGAGTCTTTTGAAGTGGGCAGGCTATAATACATCTAATAAATAAATCCCCCCCCCCCTTTTTTTACTCCATGTATATTTCCATGCCAATTAATACTAAATGACCTGTAGTGGTACCTCAATACTCAACTGCTTTAAAACTCATTGAATTTGGCTCTTGATACATTTTGACATAAACTATTGTCCCAGGACTTGTTTGTTTGGTACTTGATGTGCTGCAAAAGGAAGAGGGAGATGCCTGTGGAGAACAGACAGAAAGTCAGCCATGCCAGGAAGATCATTGCAAAAGGGGATGGCCACAAGCAGAAGTGGGTTGCTACCAGTTCATACTGGTTCAGGCGAACCGGTAGTGGAATGTTGGCCTGGGTCGCAGAACCACCAGCGACCCAAGCTGGCCATGCTTCCGAACCGGTTCCCGGTCTGGCATATTTTTTTGGCATTTTTTAATGTTCTGTGCATGGACAGACCTATTTATAGGCAACTGCGCATGTGTGTGGAACACAAATCATGCACCCACCAAGCCGGCAGTAATGCTGGCAGCAACCCAGCCCTGCCAAAGAGAGCAGAAAGGAAGTCAGCCAGGTTGCTGACATAGGAAAAGGGAAAGACAGGAAGTCCTTGCTGGCTGAAACAAAGGGTCATGTGGTAAGCCTATTTGGTTTGTTTAGTACTTGTTGTTTTTAGTACTTATCATGCCTCCTGGAACCAATTAATGAGGTACCACTGTATTCCAAATTCCATCAGTATGTGATATCATATTAATATAAGCAAATTAATAGATCTTGCTTATGCCAATTAATTACTTGAATAATTGACATAATTAATTGTTCAATTAATAAGTTAGAATAGAAGATACTGTATATAATACCATAGATAAAGATGGGTTCATAAAACTTCCACACACAAATCTGTATAATGCCATTCTACTAATGTTAGGTTCCAAACATATTTAACCATTGTCTCTATCAGCATAGAACTGAATGACAGTTTTCTCACTATTGTTGTTTCCTTTTTTTCTTTTGAAAGAAGCAATGTTCCCATTTAAATTCTGACAGGATATAAAGCTAAGATTTTCTTCCATTTCATTTCACCATATTCATATCTTTCAAATGGGGAACTTAAGGACAGTGATTTGACAAAAACACTTTAGCTTCAAAGGTTGAAGTTCAACATAATATCTTCATAATCTTATTACGATTGTACCATCGACTAGACATAAGATAATTCTTTCATTATAAATTAATCAATCCAAATGCTGTTATATAATGGACAAAATATTGTGCTTCTCTATAGATTCCCTTACAATATTATTTTTATTAGACATTTGATGATATCAATGAATAAAATACACTTGCAAGAACTGGATTTTTTTTTAAAGAATGCACTCATTTCTAATATGTTTCCCCTCCAAAATGAAAATACTAGAATATCTAAGTTAAATTGTCATTTACATATTAAATATGGTCAAAGGATCATGCAGACTGGGGAATTCCAGGAGTCCACTCATTTGACAGCTGCAGAAAATGAGATCTGATCTGTACCAATAGTGAGCTGCAAGAAATACATGACTGATAGTAACAATATCTTAGGCTAGTTTTCTCTAGAGGACCTTACTTTTTCTTTCTTAAATGCCTCTCATTTCCTCTTTTTAAAAGCTTTCTTCATCTATCTTTATGCTTCATAAAAAGATTAACTCCCAGTGTAACATTATTTCTGCTGTCCCAACGGTGCTTTTTCAGAAGGCAACTGGACTTTCTTGTTTTTCTTTGAAGATGTTTTGCTTCTCATCCAAGAAGCTTCTTCAGCTCTGACTGGATGATGGGGAAAACAGAGCTGAAGAAGCTTTTTGGATGAGGAGCGAAACGGCTTCAAAGAAAAATCAGTTGCCTCTTCAAAATGTACCATATTTTTTGGAGTATAAGACGCACTGGAGTATAAGAGTATAAATTACAAAAAAACGTAGGTAGGTAGATAGAGGGATAGAGAGGGAGAGAAAGAAAGAGAAATACAGTAGGTAGGTAGGTAGGTAGGTAGGGAGATAAAGAATAGAGAGAGAGAGAAATAGAGAGAGAGAGAGAAATACAGTAGGTAGGTAGGGAGAGAGAGAGTGTATGTGTAGGTAGATAGGTAGGTAGGTAGAAGGATAGAGAGAGAAATAGAAAGAGAGAGATAAATACAGTAGGTAGGTAGGGAGAGAAAGTGTGTGTAGGTAGGTAGGTAAAGGGGAAGATACAGTAGCTATGTAGGGAGAGAGAGAGAGTGTAGATAGGTAGGTAAAGGGAGAGACAGAGAGAGAAATAGAGAGAGAGAAATACAGTAGGTAGGTAGTGAGAGAGAGTGTGTGTATGTAGGTAGGTAAGTAGAATGATAAAGAGAGAGAAATAGAGAGAGAAAAAGTAGGTAGGTAGAGGGAGAGAGAGTAGGTAGGTAGGTTGATGTTTTCAGGTGTATTTATCCATGTCCTGGAGAAGGAAATCGCTGACAAACCTTAGGACTTTACAGTTAAAGAGCAGGGGGAAAAACCCTTTTGCACTCTGCAATACTGACGGGCTCTGAGTCCAATGGTGATGTCCGTTTTGCTCTGCTGGTTCATGGACAGCTAAACGTAACCCTAAGTGGAATTTTCCCGAATGGGATTTTCCCATGTATTTTGCCAGGAAATATTGTTTCTAAACAGATCATTGGACCAAAGCATGAGTAAAAATTTCAACAAAGCTTTATATTTCAATGGAAATCCCATCAACAAACAACAGGTGGCAATCACAAACACAAATAACAATATCATTAATCAGTTTTTGGACTAAATAAAACCCTTTAAATACAAAATATTATAACAATTACAAAGAAACTGTTAATATACTGTAAATTTTAAGTTAAGATTCAATTATCTTGTTGCTTTATATACTGGAGAAAGCTAACTATTTGGTGGTAAATGTTTAACTATTATTATTATTTATTTAACATACTAAAGATAGTAGGATCGTGGAAACTTCTACATGAGAACAAATAAAGTGACTCTCAGTTAAAATACAGTAGAGAATTGAATTAGATAGTTTGAAAATTTGACTGAGCATGAATCACTATTTATGACTAGTATGTGAGGTTAGAAATAAAGGATATAGTAGATTTAAATTCAGAATCACCAAGGAATTTTTATACATTTACTACACGCAGGAGTTCCAGCTGGCACTGATATCATATGATCCTACATGATAAATAATCTTCTATTAATGTGAAGCATGCATGAGAATAACATTTCTCTTAGAATGGAACCAATTATTGTGATCTACTGAATATGTACAATGTAGCCCCTTAATGGCCTGTTTTCATATATGTGTGTGTGTGTGTGTGTGTGTGTGTGTGTGTGTGTTACATTTTTGAGCTGATCAATAAATAAGTCAGGGAGACTAGTATAGATCTATTTCGAGCTTTTTAGCTCTCATCAGCTAGCCATACCCTTACTGGGATTCGAACCAGGGCTGTATTAACTGTTAGGCAAATGTCTTACCACTTGAGCCACCAAGTTCTCTTCCTGCTCAACTGAGACAGGAGGATAAGTATATACTTTGCTCCACAAAAACGTAACACACATATTAAAAAAAAAAAACTATCCTAGTCTCTCTGATTTATTGATCAACTCATAATACTAACACACACACACATATATATGTTAGTTTTATGAGCTGATCATTGGGGCACTAACAGGGTGTTGTGGAACATACATATATATATATGTTAGATTTTTAAGGGCTGAAAATAAAGAGACCAGGATGGATCCATTTCAGGCTTATTAGCCTTCTTCAGCTGGCCATGCTCCTTCTACTGGGATTTGAACCAGGGCTTTCCGGCATTTGAGACAAGCTCACTATGCCTTGAGCTATCTGGTATCCCTGATACATCAGCCAATTTACAGGACTCTTAAATGAGAGACTAATTATCACAGCTCCTGTTCAGGGTCCCTTTAAGGGGAAGAGACTTAACGTCATCCCTCTCTGCCCTTCGACTCAACCTAGAGTCATCCAGACAGAGAACCAATTAGATTACTGCTGTGTGACATTTTTTAGATATGTGTTAGATTTTTAAGGGCTGAAAATAAAGAGTCATCCAGACAGAGAAAATAAATCCTGGTCTCTTTATTTTCAGCCCTTAAAAAGCCTGTCTCATATAATAATAATAATAATAATAATTTATTTTTATAACCCGCTCTCTCTCCCCAAGGGGACTCGAGGCGGGGCACAGGCAATTTAAAAATACAAGGAACAAACTACAAAATACAAACTACAAAATTAAAAATAAATTAAATAATTCCTGCGCTAAAACCCATATACTAAACTAAAAATTACCCCTAAAAACCCCTAACCTAAAAAGAGACTACCCAAGGCCGGCCAGGCGAAAAAAGTGTGTCTTTAATTTTAAGCGGAAGGAGCGGAGGTCCGTGGTTGTCCTAATATCGGGGGGAAGGTCGTTCCAGAGGGCTGGGCCCGCCACAGAGAAGGCCCTTCCCCTGGGCGTCGCCCGCTGACAAAGTCTAGTGGACGGCACCCGGAGCAGTCCCTCTCTGTGGGAGCGTATCGGCCGTGAGGATGTATGAGGCAGGATCCGATCCCGCAGATAACTAGGTCCCGAGCCATGGAGCGCTTTAAAGATGATAATTAACACCTTGAAGCGCACCCGGAAGACGACAGGTAGCCAGTGCAGCTCGCGCAAGAGCGGAGTTACGTGGGCAAACCTAGAGGTGCCCATAATTGCTCGCGCGGCTGCGTTCTGGACCAACTGAAGCCTCCGGGTGCACCTCAAGGGGAGCCCCATGTAGAGAGAGTTGCAATAATCCAGTCGGGATGTCACGAGAGCATGAGTGACTGTGCGAAGGGCGTCCCGATCCAATAGGGGGTGCAACTGGCGTACCAGGCAGACCTGGTAAAACGCCCTCCTGGCCACGGCTGTCACTTGATCTTCCATGGACAGCCGGGTATCCAGGAGGACACCCAAGTTGCGCGCCCCATCCACAGGGGCAAGATGTTCGCCCCCTATGGCCAGCGTTGGAGAGAGCTGGTTGAATCGGGCAGCCAGAAACCACAGCCACTCGGTCTTGGTCGGGTTGAGCCTGAGTCCGTTACTTCCCATCCAGGTCCGCACGGCTTCCAGGCACTGGCACATCACCGCTACGGCATCGTTGGGGTGGTTTGGGGTAGATATGTACAGCTGGGTGTCATCAGCGTACAGGTGGTACTCTACCCCAAAGCCACGGATGATCTCACCCAGCGGCTTCATGTATGCATTAAACAGGGGAGGCGAGAGGACCGACCCCTGAGGTACCCCACATGTGAGGGGTCTCGAGGTCGACCTCTGCCCTCCTGCCAACACAAATTGCGATCGGCCAGAGAGGTAGGAGGAGAACCACCGTAACACGGTGCCTCCCACCCCCAACCCCCCCAGCCGATGCAATAGGATACCATGGTCGATGGTATCGAAAGCCGCCGAGAGGTCTAATAGGACCAGGATGGAGGAACAACCCCCATCTCTGGCCCTCCAGAGATCATCGACCAACGCGACCAATGCCGTCTCGGTGCTATGCCCGGGCCGAAAGCCGGACTGGCGCGGGTCTAGATAATCAACTTCCTCCAGGTGACGGGGAAACTGTTGTGCCACCACACTCTCAACAACCTTCGCCAAAAAGGGAAGGTTGGAGACTGGACGGTAGTTGTTTAAAAGAGCTGGATCCAAAGAGGGCTTCTTAAGGAGGGGCCTCACCATAGCCTCTTTTAGGGAAGCAGGCAAGGAACCCTCACTCAAGGATGCGTTGATAACCTCTTGGAGCCAGCCTCGTGTCACCTCCCAGGATGCCAGTACAAGCCAGGAGGGACACGGGTCCAATAAACATGTGGTGGCTCGCAGTCGTCCACGTAACCTGTCCATATCATCGGAAGCAACGGAGTCAAACTCCTCCCAAACAAGATCCGCCTCGCGGCATTCCACTGGACCAGCAATGGGGGCTAGCTCGTTCTGTATCTGAGCGATTTTCTCCTGCAGAAAAGTCACAAATTCCTCTGCTCTACCCTGTAGTGGGGCTTCCCGCACCCTCTGTTGAAGGAGGGAGCGGGTCACCCTAAACAGGGCGGCAGGGCGGTTTTCTGCGGATGCTATGAGAGTGGCACAATGATGACGTTTGGCCACTCTCAGCGCCACAATGTAAGTCCGTAAATGGGCTCTTACCTGTGTCCGGTCAGATTCAGATCGAGTAGACCTCCATCTTCTCTCTAGGCATCTCTTGCGGCGTTTCATCACCCTTAGCTCCTCGGTAAACCAAGGAGCCAGGGTGGCTCGCCGCCGCGAGAGAGGCCGCAAGGGCGCGACCCGATCCAAGGCTCCCACGGCCGCAGTATTCCATGCGGCCACGAGGTCCTCCATCGGGGCGCGGGTCAGGGGTACAGGAAGTGGCCCAAGCGCCGCCTGGAACCCGTCAGGGTCCATCAGGCGCCTGGGGCGGAACCAGATAGGTGACTCAGGTTCCGCCTCCCCGCGGTGGGGAGTAGCGGTTGGAAAGTCGAGCCGGAGAAGTGAGTGGTCTGACCATGACAAGGGTGTGATGACTATATCCCCTATACCCAGATCACTCTTCCATTGGCCTGAGACAAAGATAAGATCCGGTGTGTGTCCACCCTCGTGGGTGGGGCCTTGAATTACTTGGGTCAGGTCCATGGCCGTCATGGAAGCCATGAACTCCCGAGCTACCGCGGATGATTCGCCCACCGATGGCAGATTAAAGTCCCCCATGACTAAAAGTCTGGGGGTCTCAACTGCCATCGTAGCGATCACCTCGAGGAGCTCGGGCAGGGCTGCTGCTACATAGCGGGGAGCCAGGTATACAACCAGCACGCCCAACTGCCTCCCTAGGCCCCACTTCACGCAGAGGGACTCACAACCGGTGGTCTGTGGCACAATGGTCTCTCTCGGCTCAAGACCTTCCCTAATAATAACCGCTACCCCACCACCCCTGCCTAGGGCCCGGGGCTAATGAAAAGCGCGGTAACCTGGTGGGCACATTTCAACGAGGGGGAGTCCTCCCTCGTGGCCCAACCAGGTCTCCGCAATTCCTACCAGGTCCGGCTCCCCCTCTGACACAAGGTCATGGATGAGGGGGGCTTTGTTGACAACGGACCTGGCGTTGCAAAACATCAGCCGCGGGCCCTGGCTCTGCACTCCCTGACCACCTAGCCTGCGGGGGTTGTGGCACCTGACCGTTTGCAACCAACGGCCGCGTGCCCCCAACCGGGAGGATGAAACTTGTCTCCCCTCAGACCTGCCTCTCCCCACGACCCTATTGATGGGTATGCCCTCCACCGGGACGACTCTTATTTCCCCCCTCCCGTCGGGACCTTCCGCTGCCCTCCGCTGGCTGCTGGTCCGGCCCTTTCTTTCTTTCTCCGTCTCTGCCTTTCTGTGCCCTCCCCCCTCCCTGGTACCCCCTAAAACAGACAGTAATCTACGTATTAAAAAACCCCTAAGACCGCGCTTTTCCCACCTCTCCGGATTAATAAATCCCTCATCAAGGTGGGCCCTCGATAGAGCGGAGGGCCAAACCTGCGAGAGTGGGGACTCTCGCAGTCGCAATAATTCAGCTCTAGAGCACATTTCATATAAATAGACAATTAATAAATAATTATAAATAAATATAAAATGTAAAGATGAAATTCATACATGGGTCGTGGATATTGAAAGCATCGTTGATCACAGATTAAAATAGATGTTATAAATAGATGTTAAGAATAAATAAATAAGTTTAAAGTGCACCAGTGAGAACAGATTTAAAAATTTCAGTTCGGTAGCTGCATTCAAGATCTTAAAAACAGGACGTAGATCTTAAAAGGACCATAGAGCGAAAGGTCTTAGAGGTCTAAAAGATCTTAAGGTTGCAATATGGACTTAGGTCTTTAAAGTCAGCAGGATTTTAATAAGACGCCAAAAGTGTTGGGGGGGGAGTCCGTTCTCCCAGCTGGAAAATTGTCTCTGTCCAGGAGATGTCGATTAGACCCAGGCCAGCCGTACTTCCTCCTCCCCGGCCAGGTCCGGCCCAGCCAGCCTGAGACCCCCTCGTCCTCCTCTCAGGCCTAGGGCCTGTTTTTCCAGGGCTCTCCCACCGGCCGATCACCAGGGCCATGGGGGAAATGCCTTCGTCCCCTGGCAGAGTTCCACCAGCATTTCTGGACGCCACAGGCCCATTCGGATGGCCAGAGGTCCGGTCAGCGCCCACCGCCATCAAAAGGTGCCGAGGGCGCCAACCGCTGGTCCGGTGCTCCCACCATCGGACTCACTGCTGGCCCCGACGCCGGCCTCTGCTCCGGCGCTCCCACCGCCGTCCTGCAACCATCGTGGGCCGTCTTCCGGCCTCCTCACCTCCTCAGGCCAGCCCAGCGGCTCTCACCACCTCCAGACGCTCTCACCGCCTCCACCGCCGCCGTCTCCCAAGCTGGCCACCACTCAGCGCTCCCACCGCCGGTCACGCTCACCAGCCCTTCTGCAGTCATCTGCAGCCGTCCTCAGGCCGCCTCAGGCCATCGCAGTCCCTCCAACAGGCCCCCGGGCGTCCCCGGCGCGGCTGGCGCCCGCCGCCATCACAACGACGCCGTGGGCGTTCCCGCCGACGCCGTCCCAGCGCCCGCAGCCTCCGTGGTCTCTGCGGCAGCCGCGGCTTCTGCAGCCTCCCCAAACCTCACCCTGAGAAGCCAGGGTGGATCTCTCGCCGGTCCCAGCCTTCAAAATCGCAAAATAAAGGCTGGGGCACCCTAAAAACGCCAACGAGCTCCGTGACCCATGCGGAGCTCTAGATGCAGCCGGCCATCTTCGCGCAAGCGCAGTCTAATCTATCTGGAAAGCACCAGTTCAAATCCCAGTAGGAGGAGTATGGGCAGCTGAAGAAGACTAATAAGCCTGAAATGGATCCATCCTGGTCTCTTTATTTTCAGCCCTTAAAATTCTAACACATATCTAAAAAATGTCACACAGCAGTAATCTAATTAGGTTCTCTTTCTGGATGATCTCTAGGATGAGTCGAAGGGCAGAGAGGGATGACGTTGAGTCTCCTCCCTTTAAAGGGACCTCTTAACAGGAGCTGTGATAATTATCTCTCATTTAAGAGTCCTGTAAATTGGCTGATATATCAGGGATATTGGATAGCTCAAGGCATAGAGAAGCCTGTCTCATATGCTGGAAAGCACCAGTTCAAATACCAGTAGAAGGAGTATGGCCAGCTGAAGAAGGCTAATAAGCCTGAAATGGATCCATCCTGGTCTCTTTATTTTCAGCCCTTAAAATTCTAACATATATATATATATATATATATAAAAAATATATTAATCATCCCTTTTAATATATATATATATATATATAAATAGGCCTAACAGGAAGCTGTAACAAAATATCCACTTCATATATATATGTCATTAGTCATGACCATACATAAAATCTATAGAGTTAAAAGTCAGCATATACAATTACCACAAGGACACCATGCCATGTACAGTCTTCATATTAATTCTTTTAATAGTTTTTTTAAATAATTTTATAGTGTTTTGATCTATATAGAGTATATTGTCTAGATATATGCTAATCCTCGAATGTTATCCCTTTCATTTTTTAGCTTACCTGATAAGATGTGTTTCATTCCACTAAAGCAATAAACAACATATATTCTTATATTAATGCATTTATTCATATCTCATACACTTTTGAACACATTGTTATGCTGGAATTAATATATACCTGTGGACAAAGATTGAGCTACTTAGTGAAAGTTGGAAAATTTGAGATGAAGGTATTTAAAAACTGATAATAACTCCATGATTTTTGCACTTGCTCCGCAAAGCTAGGAACTACAAGAGACATCACCATCAGGAAACATCTCCAAATAATGTTTTCTAACATTATGATTATGTATCTTTTTTGCATTTTAGATACACGGTGTTCTAAGTAGATAATTTCAGTTAGTAGATGGGATAAAAACATATCCAACCAACATATTGTGTTGCAGGTCTGTGTGAAGTCACACCTAAATATTCCTTCTGATATAAAACTGTTATCCCACTTTATTCTTTACATAAAAGTGTGGTATACTTAGTAGTATAAAACTCATGATCAATCTATATATGTGTATGAAGTAGAAAAAGCAAAAGTTGAAATCAAAGTTACCACAAATACAATATTTTTCCAAGCAAGTGTGCATTATCAATTTCTAATGTATCCAATTAGATAAATGCTGATTAAAAATTTAAAATAACCTGACATATATATGACATATATGACCTTGAATACTGACAGAATAGAAACTGAATATATAATTCAAGAAGGCATCCATCCAAATTTTTCTTCCTATAAAGATCAACTTCTAGACAAAGAAAATGCAATTTTCCCAAAAGTAATTCATCGCAACCTAATCCAGATATTTTAAGTAAAATATGTAGAGCAGGGGTCTCCAACCTTTACAACTTTAAGTCTGAAGTCCTTCAGACTTAAAGTTGCAAGGGTTGGAGACCACTGATGTAGAGGGAACATTTAATTTACTGTAAATGCTTGCATTGATTACTGCCACAATTATATTAATAAAGGTTAGATCTGCACAATCTGGACAACCTTCCACAGCACTGAAAGCAATTCCTTGAACATAAAAATATTTGTCAATATGTAGTTTATCCTACTGAATCTTTTAAAAAGTTTTTAAAAACAACCTTTATAAAGTTATCAAAATGTGTAAAAACTGAGCATCAACAAATATCATATACCTTTAAATTGGGAATTTTAGATACCGTATTCATCTTTGTAGCAAAAATTGCAGATAACACCTACTTTTAATTGAACGTTCTTAGTCACAATCCTAACACATAATAAAAGGTGATATACTAAAAAGAGAGGTAGATTCATGCAGTATCATTTTTATCCAGTTCTTTTAAAAACAGAGTAACAAAAATGTGCATACTTTGGAAACACAAGCTAACCAGAGCACATACAATGCATTCTATTTCATTGAACAGCTTCTCAATACTATGTTATGTCAATGCATTGTTCATTCTAAGATAAGGATTGTGGTTGGGAAGGGGAAATTTAAAATGACAGTATATAATTTTGGATTTCAGAGAGAAAAAAACAAATATAAATGTAGATCTAGATGCATTGATATCCTGTTGCCATTTCACAGGTAAGAAAAGAAAGAGCACAGGATAGTACATGCCTTAAAAACTGTTAACGTAAAATAAAATATTGCGTGAACATTTCATTTTTCTGTATACACTGTCCTTTTAACTAGAGGGAGCACTGGATACTGAGCATGTGCAATGAAGAAAAAGCTTGCAATGTCAGTGTGAAGAATGGGTGAAGAAAGGGAATGAGGGGTGTGGCATCTCAATCAAGATTCAAATGAAACTGATAAAGCAGCATATGGACTGGGTAACAAATTAAAAAAAAACATGTTTATTCACTGAAGTAACTGGTTAATGGAGACTGCCAGCACGTTGCCATGGAAACACTGACTGTTGGAGCTGTACCATCTCATACCTTATCCAATACATTCCTGGTTGTTGGTAGTAGTCCAAAGACCCTGATCTCTTGATGGTAAACCCGTGGTCCAGCTGAGCAGAGAGAAATGGGCAACTCAGTGGATCGATATTGTGCTAGAGAATTAAGACCTCCAGACCAAAACTGGTTCTTGTTTATTAGTGCATATTTATTGTTCAGTTTCACAAGGTAGTACTCTAACATTTTAAAAAATAATATAAAAATAAAATGTACGTAAATGGGGAAAAAATAAAAATAAAATAAACAAATAATGAAGAAGATCCTAGACCAAATAATTTATCTGGCTAAATTAATATCTTGTTTATTAATTACTACGTAGTGCTCTTATTTCCACTTGTAACAATCATCGGTTTGAAGATAAACAAAATAGGGGTGTGTAAGGCATCACATAAGCTTTCCCCATTTTATAATAAAATTTTTGTGAACAGTTTTGTTTTCAGTATATCTTGGTTTTTTATAAATCATAATAGCCATCTTTATAACCAAATAGATTAGATTTTCACAGATCAAAACCACGCTGCTTCATATTGATGAAAATGTATAAATATGAAAAGATAACATTTTGACATTCCCACCAATCTCTGTTACTGGTTTCAAAAGGAAACTTTGATCTGGGATACAAAGGATAACTGTGTATTATTATAGTCTACAATTTAATCTTAAAAATGTATAAGATTGCATTACTAACGCCTGGTATCAGAAGTCAAATACAGTCTTAATTTATTAATTTGGGAGAAGCGTGCTTTTTTGAAATTGAAGGACAAAGAAACAATTCCATTTAATTTCACTTCTGATATAGTAATAAAAGGGTGGTTTTATTCTTTATTAAACAATACTTTCCATTGTGTGTAGCAGGGCACCACATAAGTAATTAAAAGCTATTTTAGAGCAGGTAGTTCTTCAGCGACAGAAAGGGAAACAACGTGTACTATATGGTTTAGTATTTGGAAATGCTTTAGCACATACACATGCAGAAGAGAGAACAAAGATATATCCCTTTTGTGTTTATGTGTGCTTTGTTAGCGTGACATAAGGCCAGAAGTTTACCATTTAAATTACAAGAGGCTGTTTGAAACCACTCCAAAAAATCAGTTATTTAGTTGTTGCAGTATGCATCCTGACTTTGAATCCAGAAAATTTTAAAAAAAATGTTTATTTTCTTTCATCAACTTTTTTCTTACGTAGGACATTTTAAAACACCCCAAATTATTGAAGACTTCCAGCTAAAATGATATAAGGCCTTATATTGTATCAAGTACTATATCCAAGATCTACTGCTGCCATCTATTGTTGTACGAGGGCAATGCACTAATAACATTGAACAGCCAATGTCTAGGAATTTCAAAACAAAATGTTTTATTAAACTGTAATTACTTGAGTGGAGAAAAAAGATTAGCTTAGATATTTTGCATCCCTTTTTTTAATTCAGCATTTTAGGTACTCAAAATCATAGCACTAATTAAATTATAAATAACACACAGTGGAAAGTAAATAAAACCAAATAAATCTTTGCTCGAATCAGATTCAGGTGCCAATAAATAGTGCAATTCACAAGCCATTTAAGGCTGCAGAGTTGGGAAAGCTCACACATATAAGCTCTTTGCACTTGAGTTGAATGCAGTGTAAGGTATCTTGCAAAAAGAAGAAGAAGAAGAAGAAGAAGAAGAGGAAGAGGAAGAGGAAGAGGAAGAGGAAGAGGAAGAAGAAGAAGAAGAAGAAGAAGAAGAAGAAGAAGAAGAAGAAGAAGAAGAAGAAGAAGAAGAAGAAGAAGAAGAAGAAGAAGAAGAAGAAGAAGAAGAAGAAGAAGAAGAAGAAACATTTGTTCCATCACAACTGTAGAGTCCTTTTGGACAATGGATCATCTGAGACCATGGTAACCCCAGCAGAACATGAGTTTCTGTGTGTGAAAGAAAAACAGAGAGAAAGAGAGACAGACAGACAGACAGACAGACAGACAGACAGACAGAAACAGTCTTCTACTTTCATTCAGCTTACATCATAGATTCAGTGTATTCCCTACTGCCTTTTTATTGCCTCCTACAAAATAAGAGGAAGGGGAAATGCCTTCTCCAACTACTCCAGCAGTATGTTTTGTTGCTGGCAATTACATCAGTTTAATGGGCCCAGGTGATGACAACATAATGTACCTATTTTTTAATCTACTTAAGGTTAAGGCATTTTCCTTTGTAATAGACAGAGCAGGGGAGCAGATGGACACTTTCCAAGTAGTTGAAAGATTTATCTGAAGGGACCTGTGATAGGAAAGATGCTCACTGTACATTAAGCTGAACCTCAACTTCTGCAAACTTTCTTGGATTCTTTTGGAATTATGTGAACAGAGGCCCCTAGCCGTCAAAGATGCACTGGTTCAAGAATGAAAAGTCTGATGAGACGTTATTCTGCAAATGCAGAACTCTTAAGCTCCCTACTTTTACTGATAGAAAGGATCACATGGTTGAATGTATAATTTGTTAGCTAAAGGGTGTTATTAGGACCAATTCAATTCACTGATTAATTGACATCCACAATTAATATAGCTTTTGTTTTTAATTGTACTTATTGATGTGTGCGTGTATGGAAAGAACGCAGGGAAAGACAAAAGGACATTCTAAATCCCAAATTTTGCGTGTCATAGTGACCAGTTCAGGAAGCTCAGAAACATGGACAATTATAGTCCCCAAGCCTGAGCTTAGTATTTATGAAGGAATGTGGCCCAAAGTTCTAGAACAGGGGTCTGTAAAGTCGGCTCTTTTAAGACTGGTGGACTTCAACTTCCAGAGTTCCCCAGCCAGGCTGGGGAACTCTGGGAGTTGAAGTCCACCAGTCTTAAAAGAGCCGACTTTGCAGACCCCTGTTCTAGGAGGCAGTGTATTCCATAGAAGCAAAAGACAGCACAATTAACAGTTGTCTGCTTTAGTCTGGCAAGATTAATGCCAGGCTCCAAAACCCAAGACAAACATATTGAGATACTTTTAAGCAGTTTCTTTTATTGTCCCTCACCTATAAAGAGAAATCCTGCCAAACTAAAGCAGACTACTTGCACCACGAAATATATATTCTGGGAACTATTAACTTTGCTGACTCTTGTTCCTCTGGAAGGAACGCCCTCCCTCCTGGGAATCCATTTTATCACAGTGTTTCACTGCAAGTGAAAAATTCCAGGGTTGTGCAGAAAATATATAGGCAAATGTTGATGTGTCTGTATAAGTGCACAAATTTTTGTTTTTAAAGATTGTTCATAGAGGTGTTCATGAATTGAATTTTTCTCTTTTCAGAAGAGTCTTGATTGTATAGTTCTATGATTCTGGATAGAATACTCAGTCATCAAGATTGATCTACTGATGGGTAGATCTTTCATGAATTAGGGCATTCCCATTCTTTTGAACTCCGAAATAAGCACTTGGCCTTATTTTTGGGGAGGTCTTATTATTTTTGAAGTGCAGGAGGCAGTGAGCATGGTCATCTCATGGCTGCTGCTTTTCGGGAAGGGCTTATGTCAGAGAAGGTATTATTTTAGTGCATGCGCTTAAAAGCCCAATTGGGCTTATTATCTGGGGAAGGCTTATTTTCAGGGACACAGGGCAGCTTTATTGTCTTTGGAATTTTTGTGGTGTGGGAGCCAGATGTTATTCCATGGCATTCAAATCCTCTACTGGGAATTGAACTCATGGACCTTCAAACTTTAAAAGACTACATACAGTGTGGTACCTTTAGCAGCAATCTAAATCCTGATATTAGGTGGCTGCAGAAAGAGATAGAGAGAGGGTCTCAGAATGGTATATACCAGGGGTCCCCAACCTTTGCAACTTTAAGTCTGAAGGACTTCAGCATCCAGACTTCTGCAGCCAGCAGCTGGCTGGAGAAGTCTGGGAGCTGAAGTCCTTCAGACTTAAAGTTGCAAAGGTTGGGGACCCCTGGTATATACAACCAATCTGGCCTTAAGCTCTGTGAGTTGAAAAGCATCAGGGTTATATTATATTCTGCCTCCATCTGTCTACCCATGCCTGATGAACCCTGGTCAAATTCTATTTACCTCTTGGTAGTAAAATGTAACTAAAAATGCCACAGGAAGGATATAACATTGTATAAAAATAGACGGAAGCAGAAGGCATGCAAATTCCATACATTGGATTGTATTTACCATTCTGAGAATTGCAGATCAATATATTTTCATTATATTTGTTTTTCCTTCTTCTATCAATACATGGTACTTTGATGCCTCAAACAATAATTTACCTTCATAGATAAAAAAGGACACTCAAAAAATCAAATAAACTTTGATTTTGTTGTGTCTGCTTGAAAGCAACTATATAATTGGATCTTAGTTCGCTCAATATAATGCTGCAACCAATCACAATTAGGGAAATTAAATTGGACTGCAACTCACTAGTATACAATACTACCTCCTTGTTATTTTTTTTTTAAGAAAGGCTCATTTGTTTTCATTAATTTCAAAACAGGAAAATGTTATTAATCAACTCTGTAGGGCAATACCACTTCACTATGAGTTTTTCAAGTCATCTGTTAAACCCTAATTCATCTGTTAAACTCTAATTACTAGCTCTACTCTTTAGTAACTACAGATACCACAAGACAGCAGTTAAGTCACTAGTTTGAAATACTCAGAGAAAACAGTGACAAATTGCTAGAAAGCCCTCACAATATTGAAGCAATTACTTCTTATTTTAAAGCACTTTTTCAGTCTAATCAAGCAGTGTAAAGAAAATAGTTTACTGACGCTTCTGTCTTTATCTATTTATTTAAAATGCAACCTCAGAGAAAAGATTATATTAGCTTTGGTTACACAGACTGGCACGCAGAGAGAAATTTTTATTGAACATATTTGTTCAATAAAATTTAAAAAAACCTTATTAATATTTAATAATTGGCATAAATGGCAGATGAAATGATGTGCCTAAATATCAACATCAACAGTACTCAACAAAGTTTGTCACTGTATTTTCTCTTTAAATGTCTACAGCTGACAGAGGGAATGGAAGAGAGATGCGAATATGCCATCAGACTCACGAAAATGTCAACTGCCTTTCATTTTTAAAAGATATTTTTCTTTGAAAATCTTTCATTCTTCCAGTGTCAAGAGGAATTGGATAAAAAGAACTTCTACAAAATCTGTAAAAGAAAAGCAACTCTAAACAGCTGCTATACAATTTCATAGTCGATGTTAAAAATGTCAGAAGTATGCTCACTTTTTATTTTGGGGAACCGATTTTAAAAATACCACATTTAAAGGCTGGGTTGATTGAAAAAGGTGGGCAGTTTGTTATCAGACCAATGATGGGAATGGTGCTGCATATTAATATGTAGTGTATGTGATTTGGGATTCCATAAGCAGCTTTGCCTTCTTCTGTGTAGACATGCAGTAATGTTGCCACAAAGGGGTTGCCACAAAGAAGAGGGAGTCAAACTATTCTCCAAAGCACCTGAGGGCAGAACAAGAAGCAATGGGTGGAAACTAATGAAGAGAGAAGCATCTTAGAACTGAGGAGAAATTTCCTGACAGTTAGGACAATTAATCAGCTTGTCTCCAGAAGTTGTGAATGTCCCAACACTGCAAGTCTTCAAGAAGATGTTGGATAGCCATTTGTCTGAAATGGTATAGGGTCTCCTGCCTAGGCAAGGAGTTGGACTAGATGACCTCCAAGGTCCCTTCCAACTCTGCTATTGCTAGATACAGGGCAATGTATCAAAGTTTATGGGTTTTAAATTTATTTTAAGCAGGGTCTTGATTTAATTTAGTTACTGTTTAGTAATATTTTGTATTTATGTATATTTATTTTAAATCTCTGTTCGCCGCCCCGAGTCCCTTTGTGGTGAGATGGGTGCGGATTACAAATATGAATAATAAATAAATAAATAAATAAATAAATAAATAAATACATGTTTAAATATAAGAATCTAAGTATAACCTCTACTATACTTTTACTTTTACCTATACTTTTGTGTAAGACATTTTAATAAAAGAGCCCCTTTCATTAAGCCAATATGAAGAAGATGGAAGCTTGTGGTAGGAATTGACCTTCTTACCCAATCTAGAATACCGCTTTCAGTGAACTTCAGGAGAAGATAAAGCTTTAGACACTTTTGATCAGTAAATACAATTAAACAATTGTGGTGTAAACTTTTGAATTGGTTTAATAGTTAAATACAGTAGGTAGCTAGGGAGAGAGAGAGTAGGTAGGTAGGTAGGTGAGGGGGGGGAGAGAGAGAGAGAAATACAGTAGGTAGGTAGGGAGGGAGACAGAATGTGTAGTTAGGTAGGTAGGTAGATAAAGAGATAGGGAGAGAGAGAGAAATACAGTAGGTAGGAGAGTAAGGAGAGAGAGTGTGTGTAGATAGATAAGTAGGTAGAAGGGTAGAGAGAGAGAAATACAGTAGGTAGGTAGGGAGAGAGAGTGTAGATAGGTAGGTAGGTAGAGGGATAGAGAGAGAAAAATAGAGACAGAAATAGAGAGAAAGAACTACAGTAGATAAGTAGGGGGAGAGAGAGAGAGTAGGTAGGCAGGTAGATGTTTCCAGGTGTATTAACCCATGTGCTGGAGAAGGAAATCACTGGCCACCTTTGGAACAAATCTTTGTTTCTGCAGGCACATTACTTGACCAACCTAATTTTCATCAATCACTCTAACTAAACAGCTTTCTGAAAGGGAAATCAACCCCTTTTTGCACTGTGCAAACCTCCCCCAAATGGCCCATTTTTCACAAAAATGGGCCCGTTTTTTTTTTTCAAATAAAAGGCATGAATAGCCTTGGGGGGGCTTGCAGAGTGCTCCGGGGGGGGGGGGGGGCAAAATGAGGACAAATGGCCCAATTTTTGTGTGAAAATGAGCCATTTTTTGGTCAAAAATAGCATGCATAGCCTTATGGAGGCTTATAGAGTGCTGCTAGGGGCTGGGGGGAGCAAAAATGTTTTTTGCTCATTTCTGCCCTCCCCAGCCCCCAGGAGCTCTCTGGAAGCCTCCATATGGGTATGTGTATGGCCATTTTGGTGAAGGGGCAAGGTTTCAGGAGGCAAAAAATGTTGTATTCGATGTATAAGACACACCCAGATTTTCAGCCTCTTTTTAGAGGAAAAAAGGTGTGTCTTATACTCTGAAAAATACGGTAATTATAAGTAGACCTTAGCAACCATTTGAAATCACCTCCCTAGTTCTGAATTTCCCTCAGTCACCCCTTGTGGTCACATGATGTTGTGTCAATTGTTTGGCAACTGGCCCACATTTAAAGTCATTTTAAGTGTCCCCCCCCCCCCAAATTATGTGACCACATTTTACCACATTTTTACCAAAACCTGGCAATTCTTTTTGAGTTTTGGTAAAACTGACCCACAGCAAACAATTGGTTAGCTCAATGACTGTGGTGTTCACTTAATGACCACCCCAAAAATGGTTGATTAATTGGCCTGGTCATGTGCGTGATCTGCTTTAAGGTCATCATGACTTATAATCATAATGGCTCCATTAAGGTACTAATTGAAGGACTACTTGTACTGCATTTATATCCATTTTAGGAGCTGTGGTGGCACAGTGGCTAGAATGCAGTATTGCCCATAGCCTGACCAGCTCAAGGTTCATTCAGCCATCCATTCTTCCAAAGTAGGTAAAATTAGGATCTAGATTGTTGACGTCAATATGCTGACATTGTAAACTGTTCAGTGAGTGCTTTAAAGCAGGTGTCTCCAACCTTGGCAATTTTAAGACTTGTGGACTTCAACTCCCAGAGTTCCTCAGCCAGCTGGCTGAGAAATTCTGGGAATTGAAGTTGACAAGTCTTAAAGTTGACAAAGTTGGAGCCCCTGCTCTAAAGCACTATGGAGAATATATAAATCTAAGTGCTATAGCTATTGCTATCTGACATTTTTATTGAGGTACCAGGTAGCATACATAATGGACTCCAGCTCACATAGAAACATTTTAAACATTACAATATATGGGTACATACAGTACAGTACATTTGAACTGGATTAGCAGCACTAATAAGTATTATTTTATTTATTAACATTGTATTGTAAAGTTGATGAAAGTTAGAGTGGTTTGTGAGTGTCATCTAGCAAAAACATATCAGCAACATTTTTAAAAAGTTAAATGGAACCGCAGGGTTTTCGTTCAAATTTATAATGAACCAAAGCGATGGGGAACTATAGAATAATGTAAGCCCAACAGCAAATTGATAAAGTGCCAAAATAACACAGTGCTAAACACAATGCAAAGATCTGTGTGTTTCTTTATTCCCATAGCATTTTTTATTCTCAGTTTGAAGCTGCAATGCAATACCTTTTCTTATTTAAGATATTTGAGCTACCGAAAACAATAAATTTTACTGCAAATCTTGCAAATTATATTTTAAAAAGAAAAATAAACACAATAAAGAAGGCAAAAATGGGTGCAAAAGGGACTAGCAAAGCATTCTGAAGAGTTGTAAGAACTATGAAAAACAGTGCAGAGTAGAAGAACTGAGCAGTACATTTCATGGGCAAGCGTGCTGGCAGTCCAATTGAAAAGAGTTTCAGCTGGACAGTTAAGCATATACCTGGCAATTCATATGAAAAATGCATACAATGGGATGTTTTAGTTGTGGGAAAGCTATGGTGGTTTCCATATCAAAAAAAATACTGACAGTATGTTAGATGATGCTATTAATGTAATAGGAACAATAAGGTCCAAATCTAAGAAAAAGATGACAAATTATCTTCTATGGTAAGGTGGGTGAATTTGCCAATTCTGCCAAATGAGTTGGGTTGGGTTTTTTTTAACTTCTGCTGACTTAAAATCAGCTTCTGACTAATACAACAGCTACCCAAAGTGTACCACCTAAAATTGCTGGTTGCACCACTTACAATTTAGTGAAGCTAGGGAAGAAACTCTGATCAGTCTAATGCAGTAAATGAGCATGTTCAATGAATCATTATGATGTTTCAGTCTGGAGCATGGTTAAGGGAGGCATAATTATGGAAGGAAGCTTAAAATGTAGGCAGACTTAAAGAAAAAAAGATGGGAACATTAAAAAAATTGACTACTCCATTATATTTATTAGTAGAATCGTACGTCCTGCATACGTTTGAGTGATCAACAAATACTAATCAATTCATTACTATTAAACATATGTTTTAATTATATATTCTTGGGAAAGGGTCAAAGTGAATATGGTTCATTTCCATTTGCACTATGATATGCAGATGATATGTTAAACAGGTCTCATAATCTCCCATACTATGTCCTGCTATACAACTTTAGCATGTTGAAAGACTTATGTTGACTATATTTAAATCTCAAACCATTTCTGCCTGGAAGGAAGCACTTAGTCAAATTGTGTGCAAAAGAAAGCTATTTAAAATGGAATAAAATTCATGAGCATATATCTTAATGTATCCCAGATTATAAAAGACAATACACCAATAGATTGATCTCTATCCATTTCCAATCTAGGATATGATTTTATGATGACTCTGTCTGTCTGTCTGTCTATGTGTGTGTGTGTCTGTCTATCTGTCATCTATATATCTGTGTGTCTGTCTATGTCAGGGGTGTCAAACTTGCAGTCCACAGGCTGGATACATCACATGGCCATGCCCATTGTTTTATCGAAGGGGGGAATTGTGACCATACATCACATGACAACACCAGTTTGACACCCCTGGTCTATGTCATAACAAGACATCATAAACCATTTTGCTTTCATTAAAATGGAATTCATTATGGCTATTACAGTTTCACTACAGTTAGGGGAAATCCGAAATTTCTCCGGTAAGCAAATTTTAGATAAACTAAATACCTTGATCTTCAGCTGAGCTGACAGTGCAGATACCAATCTCTCAATCCACTGCAAGGATTAGCCTTGTGTGACATAGAGAAACTGGGAGCCTTTGTAGTGACCTAACATTGAGCCAATTCAGATAATATGGCCAAATCAAATTAAGTAGGCAGCCATATCCATGTCCAAAATGTCTGCATTTTTTACATCCTTTTTTTGTTCATTATGAAGTGTCTCTTGCTTATAATTGGGATTATGATTTTTTTCTTCTTCTCATGAAATGTTCTTTAAATGTTCATAACAGTGAATGTGTATTGAATTTTTCTCCTCTAAAGGACTGATTTTCAGTAAGAAATATGTATGCTGCCTAGCAGCTTAGGATGATGAAGCAATTAAAAAGTGTGATTTCCCAATAATGGGGTAACGTAATATCTGTTTTTCACTGCAATTAAAACTGAATACATTAATGGAACACGGGGGAGGGGCCCCTAAAAAATAAGCATTTTCTAAATATGGAGGGAAAAAATGCATTGTAGATGCTTACTGCTATAACAGAAACTCCCGCAGCTGTGCTGTTGGGCTTAGGGCCTGTGTTGAAATGTTTTTTTATCTTCCCAGCTACTGACAACTGATGGTCAGTTTCCAGAAGGCCATCATCCTACAAAACAAAAACAAGTAATTCATTTTAGTACTTTAACAATTTTGTGGTTATTTTTCCAAAATTATTGTGTCCCAAGGATTTTTAATTTGCAGAAATATAATTAATTTAGTGAATCTAAACTTTACAAACAGTTTGCTAACCTTTTATCATGAACTAAGAACTGAATAAAATCCCATCTGCAGATACCAAAGTATTATAACTCCTAGTTATAATCATGTTTTCTACTATGATTTACTCCCTAACTTTAGTAATATATCTAAAGGTATCCAAAAAACAAGGCATACGAATTTCAACAATTTGAGCACTTTCATACATCAAAAGATAACCTGAAGAATCTCAATAACATTATAATTTCATGAACCATATAGATTTTTAGAATGGCTCCACATTTTCTGTGAGATCCTTTTAAAACCCTTTTAAAAATGTATTTTGAAGACCAGTCATCATTATAATTTCATTCAACTGTAAATAAAAATTAAACAATCTTTTAAAAAAATTTTTAATTTATTTTCCATTTTAAAAAATATAAACATTTCATCTCTCCTTAAGCAGTGTGTTGTCTGGGTTCAAATATTTCTGTGCAACATCCTTCCACAAATTATATACATTGAACAATTATACCTTGTGTAACTCTTCATTTCCTTCATAACATATCTTCTAATACAAATACAATAATAACATTAAACATGATTATTCTCATCAAACTCATGCTATCAGTTGACATTTTATTCTTATCTCTATCTTAATGTATTTTCTATTCTTCTTGTTGTCTTCTTCTTTTATTTCCAATTTCCTTTTTTATTATCTAACCATTGGTAAAACGTTTCCCATATCATATAATAATGAGTTTGTTCCTTCTCCTTAATTGCTAGTGTTAGTCTACTCATTTTTGCACATTCTAATATTTTCCTAATCACCTTCTCTTCAGTAGGAATCTCTTCATTTTTCAAATACTGTGTAAATACAATTCTAACTGCTGTTAATACAATTAACAATTAAACAATCTTGATTAGGAACTTCCAGATTCTTGTACCAAAGTTATTTTAAAAGGAATATTTTCTGAGCTATTTTAGATATAAAATAGCCGTTTAAAGACCTTTGAAATGCTGAATTCCGAATTAAAACAATTATTAGATGTCACAAAAAAATACTGTGCTGTACCTAAAAGTTCAGGTATATCCTTGATTGTAATGTAAGCAGTAAATTATAACAAAATGATTAAGAGAAACTTAAGGTTTGTTTAGATCCCTTCATCCAAAATCAGACATATTTAAGTCAGAAACTGATTCAGAAGCGTCAGAAGCAAATGGATAGTTTTTGAGTAAAGTAGAAATGAACATGTCTGTTTTCTAATAACTAGCAGCACAGTCAGGCTTCTTTCACTGAAACTAAAATGGAACCATTTGGCCCTTTGTCTTATGCAGTTGCCTTATGCATCAATATATCACCACAGTAATTCTGACAAATCTTAGTTGATTTCTGCAGTATACACAAACTGTGCCTAGCAAGTCCAGCCACAATATTTTGTATTTTTCATTTTTGCATGATAATATTTACAATTTGTATTTGTAATGACACTAGGAATCCAATATAGTTATTTTAAGATGTCTTGCTCTTGAATCACATTAAAATTTGAAAATATTAAAGGTTTCATAGATAAAAGGTGCATAATGTTCCTTCCTAGTTACTAAATAAACTGAGGAGAAAAATCAGACTTGTATCACTGATCTCGCCAACAATTTCGGCACTGGAATTCTAGACTCTGTTTTGGTTCTTTTGGTTATCTCACAGAATGGAACTCTAGGAAGCTTTTTCAAATTAAACATAGGCAAAGATGGATCTAATTTTTCTATATTTTCAAATTTATTTAAGTTTTACGTTTTAGTTAGAATAAAGGCGTTGAGAATCATTTAATCTTTGACCCAACTTGAAAATAATTATGTGATTTTCTGAAATCTAGGAGGTATTGAATTCCAACTGGAATAATTTATGTGGAAATACTTGCACGTAATGCTGCAAATGTTATAATAAATATTCTGACAGACCTAATTTTTAAGCTGCTTAATCAGTATTGGAGATAGTGAGATGGGCAGTATATAACTTTAATAAATTAATTTATTAAATAAATATTCTGAGAAATTGGAAACAAATTTATAAAACGTGCATTTATGTGAATTTTGGAATAATACATGGGTGTCAGTATTCTGTTTTTGTGAGAAAGTAGCAGCTCAGTTTAACATATATAAAAGTATTTTCATAAAAATGAGGCTCGTAGAACAGGAAGTTTTATTTTGTAGATACTGATAAAAACTATTCAACCTTTCTATTTAGAAATGGGAACTAAAGTAGATTTGTAATATTTCAGGCTGAAATAACTTTAGATTGATCACTGCTGAGTAAAGATGTATATTGTTAAAGTTTTTTAAAAAAAACCAATGCAACAATCCAACCAGTATATAAATTATGTTTAGAATATAATAAAAACCCTTCATGTTAAATCTTTCATGTAAGAGGGATAGGTAAAAGAATTATTATATTACACTAAAAGGGCAAATTCGTAGCAATGGATAAGTTTGATCTATCACAATCTCAATTAGTCTTTCTTTTTTGTATAGGCAAGGAAAATAATTTCTGAGCAATTTAATCAAATTATCTAGAGCGTCACTGGATATTACAAACAAACTCACACACACACACACATACCACTCACTCTTATTTATGCAGGGTTCTTTCTCCTCTTCTGGTTAGTTTGATGCACTGTTTTGTTTTGTTTTGTTTTTAAAGACAAATTTTACAGCCCTATTCAGTTTTAAATTTAATGAAAAAAATGTATCCTGATATGGTAAGTCTTTTATAACAAATCTGTGAACTGGAGTTGGCAAAACCTCAGAAAGTTAGCTACACTTTCTGAAGACACAACACCATCCTGGGTCTGGCATATTCTTAACCTCATTTTCAGAACATATGCAGAGAAAGTTATTATTGGAAATAAGCCTACATTTTGCTATAATGTTTAAAAAATTCATATTTTCAAAACAGCATTCCAGCAGATTTGACAAATAATGCAATAAAACACAGTGTGGCTAAAATAAAACCAGTAGCAACCTTTACTTACATTAACCCATGGATGCTCAAGCACTTGCAAAGCTGAAAATCTCTGTTCTATATCTACCTGAAGCATCATAGTAATTAGTTCCTGTAAAATGAAAATATTATACATTTTATAAAGAATTTTGCAAAGATGATAATAGCAAATACAACACTGAATACATTGGAAAAGGTAAGATACAAGGATGAAATAGTACATTCCAGCCTTGCATTTTAATGTACAATGTATAAAGCTGATAGGTTTATGAAAAACCTAAATGTTGGGAAATCATTTGAAAAATTCAAAATAGTGTTGGATCTAAGCATAGTCAAATATATTTGTAGCAACATTTTATGATTAATATCTACTAAATAATTTGGAAAATATTTTCCTAAATATCCAGAAAACATGCTCATTAATTTCTCAAGTCCTTATATTCAGTTCTTCAGTCTCCTGTAGAAAAGTATCAATCCCAGTATAACACTGCAATTTTTTCTAATTTTTCATCTAATGTATACAATTTTTCTAAAATCCAGGTTCTATTCCTGGGCACAACCAAACAGACTTGGATAGAATCTTTGTTACCTGCCCTTCAAAGTTAAAATGTTTTCATTTCAGATACTGTAATATTCACAATTTCATTTGGCTTTAAGGACTTATACATCTCTGCATGCACTAAGAACTGTAAATTGTCTACAGCTTTCCAGAAAACTAAAGCAAACTATTATAGCAGACCTATTGTCCCAAATTATAATAAATCAGAATGCTATTTAAAGCATTGTTTATATCAATCACGTATGTAATAGAATCCTGCTTCATATCACAAACATAGCATAAAATGTAGCATTTCTTTAATAATTCTGGAGATGTATAATCTAGTAAAATGAACAATGCAGAGTACTTGGGATGAAATATCAGATGTATGTAGATTTAGTAAACTATCAAAAGCATGGGAGTTATTGATTTAGAATCCATTTTCAACATGTCTAATACATATAAAATATTCAACATGTCTAATACATATAAAGAAATGCTATAAGTAATGCTATGTTTGTGATATGAAGCATGATCTTAATATATACATAATTGATTCGTGTGTGTGTGTGTATGTGTGTGAAAACTTTACAGTATGTTGCATTAGAACAACAAAGAGATGGGTGCATAAAGAAAAGTTCTAAAGGAAAGAAAAATATTTTGAATATACCTTTGCAGAGTCAGATACATTATCCCAATATGGAGATGGAAACTCTACTTGTCCCATCAAAATCTGATCAAAAAGAACTTCCTGGTCTTCTCCACTTCTGCATAACAAAGAAATAAAACTGTCATTCTCTCACTGCTCCTAATAAACTAAACACAAGCAAAAAGACAAAAAGCTTTTTAAAGTGCTGCAAAACTAATTTTGTTATGCACTGCCACAAGTGGGGTTTCTTGAGCAATCTGAATACCAAAGCAAATATTTATTAGAGTCATAGACCAGCATAAACATGAATACCAAATTTGAAATTTAAGGAAAAGACAAAGAAAAGAAGACGAGAATAAGAAAAGCCTCATAAAAGCAGTCAGTTTTACATTGGAATGGTTCTGACATTTATAAGCCCTGCATATTTCTTGTTTCCATTAAATACAGTTTACACTGTAGACAATTCTGTTAACATAGTACTCAAGTTTCTGTGAAAAAAGAGATTTCTCCTAGTATTTAAGTCTTAGTAACAATATGTTCCTCCACTGCTATTTTATGTTTTACAAATGGAAGGAGGCTAGCAGCCAATATTACACCGAGAAAGGGAACCATATGGGATAGAATAGTTAAGAGATGCATTGTTAAGAGATGAATAGAAAATCATAGTCCATACCCACGGAATGGAGGAAAACCACACAGCAGGATGTAAGTAATCACACCAGCTGCCCAGATGTCCACCTTCAGGCCATATCTAAAATTGATAAGGGATTATGGTTAGGAAACCAAGAATGTATGATCTAAGGGAAATAAAGGCAACAGAAAACGATACATTGGCAAGGATCTTCATTAAATTAAATGATCTCATCTGAATAAAAGCTGTAGTTTATATTACAGTTGTATAATATAAGGTCAAACTTATAAATATAAGATATCAACATTCAAATTCAGTATGGTTTCTATTTAAAAGGACATTGCTTAATCATATGGGGAAAAACAGCTATCCATTGAATCTCTTCTACCAGGTGAAGTTAGTTTACCCAGTTTCTGCAATGATTTCTGGAGCTACATAGGTAGGGGTTCCACAAACTGTGTAAAGAGGTCCATCTACTATAGTGGCCAGGCCAAAATCTCCCAGTTTCAGCGACTTGCTTCCATCTTGGTGCTCATAGACCTGAAAACAAAAATGCAATTATGACAGAAATATGATCTTCTCTTAATAGCCAAGCTTACATATTTCAAGGATGGAGACCCTACCATTCTCCAGTGTACTCATGTGTGAATCTGGAGTGAGGAAGAAAGACAAAGACAAAGTAGTGTGGAGATGGTGGAAAGAGTTTGGAAACTAACCAGTTTTCAGTTTAATGAACGTCAACCATTATAACTAAAATATAGGGGTCCAAAGGCAATACAACTTTTATGTACACAATTCCATCTACATATGATCACAATTTTGGCATCGTTTCAATCCTTTAGAGACTGTTTTATTCTTGGTAACATAGAATTTAATTAATCCAAACCAATGCTTAAAAATATTTTTGGACTAGGGAAAGATGCTCAGTTTAGCTCCCTGTGTGTTTAAAGTGTGATACTAGAAATGGAGGGAATCTTTGGTTTTCAGAAAGTTGGTTTTGTCTCTTTTCTAGGTGACTTTTTAAAAGTAATATTCTTTTAAATTCTACAGATTTTTTTCTCTTTTATAATCTACAGATCTTTTTAAAATTATACTTAAGATGAACAATTTTAACAATATTAAGTCTACAGATTTAAAAATATTAAGTTTAATATTTAAGAAAACTCCAAATCATTTATGTAGTGGCACGGGATTTTATTTTTTATTTCCACTCTTTTTTCTATCACGTCATGGAAGTCTCGATAACATATTCCCCATAAAAGGGTAGGAGTTGGATAAATCACACAGAAAAAAGGCAGCTGCCATGTGCTTATAGGGAAAACCATTTCTGTCCACTGCTATAAAATGTTACCGTGAAAGTAAGCATAACCTGTGGGAGAAATATGGGCAGCCAGGCAATTACCTACAGTTAGGACTAATATATCTTTTCATTTCCACTGTTACACAAAGGACACAGAAGGCTATAAATTTTGTTTTCTAGAAATGTAACATTTCTATTACATTTCTATTTCTACATAACATATAGCATAGCATAGCATAGCATAGCAAAGCATAGCATAGCATAGCATAGGATAGAATAGAATAGAATATCAGAGTTAGAAGGGATCTTGGAGGTCTTCTAGTCCAATCCCCTGCCTAGTCAGGAAACCCTACAATGCTTCAGACAAATGGTTATCCAACATCTTCTTAAAAACGTCTAGTGTTGGAGCATTCACAACTTCTGGAGGCAAGTGGTTCCACTTATTAACTGTTCTAACTGCCAGGAAATTTCTCCTCAATTCCAAGTTGTTTCTCTCCTTAATTTCCACCCATTGTTTCTTGTTCTACCCTCAGGTGTTTTGGAGAATAGTTTGACTCCCTCTTCTTTGCGGCAACCCCTGAGATATTGGAACACTGCTATCATGTCTCCCCTAGTCAGTGGTGGGCTGTTAACTGGTATACTACCGGTTTGCACGTACACACATGCAAGGCTTCTGGTGGAAACTCCCGCTGCCACCACTACCAGTTCAGCTGAAGGCTGAACCACGTCAAACTAGGAGGAACCCACCTCTGCCCCTAGTCCTTCTTTTCATTAAACTAGACATACCCAGTTCCTGCAACCGTTCTTCATATGCTTTAGCCTTCAGCCCCCTAATCATCTTTGTTGCTCTTCTGCACTCTTTCTTGAATCTCCACATCTTTTTTACATCATGGCAACCAAAACTGAATGCAGTATCCCAAGTGTGGCCTTAACAAAGCATTATAAAGTAGTATTAACATTTCATGTAATCTTGATTCTATCCCTCTTTTTATGCAGCCTAGAACTGTGTTCACTTTTTTGGCAGCTGCTACACACTGCTGGCTCATATTTAAATGGTTATCCACTAGGATTCCAAGATCCCTCTCACAGTTACTACTATTGAATACCACATATACTGTACCTGTGCATTTTGTTTTTCTTGCCTAAATATAGAACCTTACTTTTTTCACCATTGAATTTCATTTTGTTAGATAGTTCCCAATGTTCATGTTTGTCAAGATCCTTCTGTATCTTAAGCCTATCTTCTGGAGTGTTGGCTATTCCTGCCAGCTTGGTGTCATCTGCAAATTTGATGAGTTCCCTGTTTATCCCCTTGTCCAAATCGTTAATAAAGATGTTGAAGAGTACTGGGCCTAAAACAGAGCCTTGGGGTACTCCACTGCATACTTCCCTCCATGTAGATGCACTTCCATTGAGGACTACATGTTGAGCGTGGTTACAGATTTATCTGGTGGTGATACTGTCTAACCCACATTTTTCTACTTTATCTAGTAGTAGGTTATGTATTACTATTATTTCTATTATTCTGTTATTGAGCCATCATACAAAATGAGATGAATATAGATTATGGAATGTAACACATTTCAATCTACAATTGTAACAAGCTAAAATTATTTTTCAAGTGTCCCCTTTGAAAGAATATATGCTCTATGTTTTTGCTTTGAAAATACTAGAGGAACTTACACAAGTGTCATAATGAAAAGAAGAGGATGAAGATATTGGATATGCTCACAACATTGAGTTATTATTTTTTAAATGCTGAATATAAACAATATAAAAACAGACAAATAACATCTTATCTTTAATTTAGTATAATTCTTGGCCAAGTATTTAATTTAGATGAGCAGAAGGTTATTTTAAGCTTTTTATTTGCTTGATCATAATTTGTCCATCAAATAGTGTTAGTTGTTGAGAATAAGGGACAGACAGAGCTTGTCTTTTTCATACTAATATATCCTTTAAGAATGAAATCCTATTGGTGACAGGATACCATTGAGCACCTCCCACTTCAATTATTCTACATTTCTTGGGAAAATTTCTAGGATGTGCAGGAAGTTGTAAGCTGTTTTTCTAACAACGCTCCCTTATTTTCCTAGGACATTTTTTCTTTTAAACTGTTAGCAAGGAAACAATCAAAACAATTCTAAGATCAGAGGCAAAGAGAAATAATGTTTCCTAATTTGCTTGCAATAAAAATAATGCAAAGACTCTTATTAGAGGCCACTATATCATCAAACATATATTCTGAAGTAGTAAGATTTAAATATAGAAATTTATTATTCCCTCCAGTTAACTCATAACAAATTCATGCGACCAGAATTTGTCTTTAGAAAACATGCTATGAAATTCTCAACACAAAGCAATGGCAACACCAAAATATATAAGAAAAGGGAAATATAACTGTAGTAAAAAAATATGTATACTTCTGATTGTTAACTATTAAGAACATTAATGGTGGTATTCAGCCGGTTTAGACCGGTTCGGCAAACTGGTAGGGGCGATCTGCTGGTGGACCTGCTGACCTGACCCAGTGCTATGCCGTCCTATTTAGCCATGTTTTCTAAGCTATGTGCATGTGTGCAAGCTGCGTGTGCGAGCAAAGCGCATGCATAGAAGTCTGCACGCAGACACAGAAGGTGTGTGCCCAAGTGAAGTGAGTGTTTGCACATGCTCACATTTTTGGTGCACGGCAAACCGGTGGTAAAATTATGTGAAACCCACCTCTGAAGAACATGTTTACAGATGAAGAGGATCTACTACTATACTATTAATTATTTCTCAAGATTTTTAATAACACTTCAGATATTTAGCAATGCCTATGTCAGGGAACATCTAACAAATCTTACAAACTGTTTCTCTTGGCCATTACTTTTTAATAAATAGTTTTAGTTATTCTCATTAAAATTTCTGTGTAGCTGGGATTAAGGAAACTATAGAGGAAAATCTTTGCAAATCTGAATCACAATTTCATAAGTTGATGAAGTACCAACTAAAAGAATTCATATTTTCCATAGTTGATATTTTTCCTAAAGATTTTAAAAAAGAAAACTTTGAATGAAGAAATGTAGACATTAATCTTTTTCCTATAAATATATAGCAAATATAACGAGGGAGACAATATTGCATGTCCTAAATCTTTGACAGGCGCACAATTGCCAGATATGCTGGGACTACAACACCCCAAATTCCCTGCTGGTATGGCAATGACTTACTGGAGAATGTAGGAATTTGCTCTCTGGTGGATATCAGATTGAATATAAGCAAGAAAGATTAAAATATATAATTAAGGCTGAAATAAGAAACAGTAATAGATTCACTATCTGCCCTGTCAAGATCAAAGAATGTAAGTGATCATTTAAAGTTCATCTTAGTCAGAAAGTCAGGTCTTTACAAATTCTATTTTCCTTTGAGCCCTGAAGGCCAATTAAAGAAATGTGGATTAGTGTAAATTACTCACTATGTAGTGCTTTCACTGTTTTAGCTAAGCAATAAAAGAGTGTAATTGTACAACACTAATTGAATCCAGCTACATATAATTGTGTGCTCCCATATGCATCCTATTATTCTAAAGGCTATCCATATTTTCTAAGCTGCTCTGTGATCACTGCAGATGGCAACAGTCAGAGAAGTTGTTCTCCTGGGCTTATTATATGGCTATAAAGCTATCCCATGATTTGACAAAATAATCACACTAAATAGTAGCAATTATGGAAAAATGTTCCAATTAAAATGGGAAAACTCAGCTTTCCAAATGAAGTGAGCACAGACATTCCAATTTTCTACATCAACTAAAAGCTTATTGTTTAATGCATATTTTTGAAATATAATTTAGTCATCTCTTTATACTGTGATGGTTCTTTGTTTTTAAGAGGACACACCACAGCATAGAATTTAACTATACAAAATGTGCAGCTTCCGCACAGACCCATCGTAACACCACCACCCCCTTTCCTATTGCTCACTCTGATCTTCCTCCTCTGTCAATTGGCAGGCTTAAATCCGTTTCTCTACCTCTCAGTGTGACTGTGGTGCTCCTCAACAAAATATACATCGCATTGTGTCCAAATGTCCATCAAGACCTTACACCGGCCCAACATAGACCATCCTATCCTTGAATGGCTGAGTGGACTGGATATTAACACTTGAACTACTGTAAGTCCATGTATTTGCCATACGCGAAATAAATAAACGTGTAGGTGTACGAGAATTCCTTGTGTGAAATAAAATTATGGACTAAAATGGGCCTTGGCTTAATTTAGTAAGGCCATTTTTTGTTCTAATTCTGAAAACTATTTTAAGCTGAAAGGGTCCCTAAATTGACTGAAATTTGAGATAGGTGATTGTTATCAATTATACGTATCAAAATCTCTATCACCACTTAATGTTTTACTTACCAGCAGATTTTCAGGTTTGATATCCCTGTGAACAATGTTCAAGGTATGAAGGTATTTGATGGCACTGGCCAGATTGTACAGCATCCCACTGGCATCCCTCTCTGTATACTTATTTGTGGAGGTAATAGCATCAAAAAGATCTCCTCCCTGAAGTAAAATGAATTGTAACATATTAGTATATTCTACTATGATTTAGGAGGAGCTTCATAATGATCGATAGCATTTTCTTTCAGGACATCTTAGAATTCCCATGCTTAAAGGAAAGAATTAGATCTGCAGTGGACATTCTATATGTCTATAAATGACAAGATTAACTCAAAGAATTCACAGTCTATCCTAGAAAAAAAATGCACTTCAACTCTTCATGGACTCTTCAGTTTGCCATTGGTGGTAGCCATTCAGTAAAATTCTTATACTACAAGTTTACATTACTTTAAACAATCATTCCAATCTAATACATATTGTAAAACGTTTGCCAACAGTTAGAAAGAGGAAAGGAAATTGGGATGTAAGAAGGTAAAGGTAAAATATTTAAAATAAACAGGGAAGGCTGATGTTCTGTTAAGACCCCACTGCAGGACTCCCCAACTCTTCAACTTATTAACTCATCATGAAGCTTCAGATTGTTTTATCTTTATTAAATTTGTTTACTGTCAATCTCATCATAAGGCAATTCAGATTGTTCGCTGACCCCCTATTAGGATAATTATCCTTATGTTGGGTTGACAATATATATATATAAGCCAGGATTATTAAAGGGTATATGTATCTTTAAAGACTATGTGGAGTCTGATTGGCTGTGCTTCCCAGCTTAATCATAAAAAGCAGCAGGAAACACAGTTCATCCTTTTTTGCTTTCCTTGCTTCTTGATTTCCACTGAGGAAGGAACTGAAACTGAAGATGGAAGAAGAATCATTGTTTTGACTGACTGTAAGATAACTGTGTTTTGTTGAAGGACTGTTTATTGTTAGAGGAGTTAGTATCACTGTTTGGAAGAAGTATTTTAGTTACATCAAGAGTAAAGATTATTTATTTTTCTATTATCAGTGTTTGAGAGTTCTTGTGTGTTTTAAGCAACGTATCTCTTGCTGTCCAGTGTATTGCACTATCCTGTTTCCCCCCCCAATGGGGGTGTTTTTACCCCTAACACCCTCAAATAACAATGAAAATAATTTAATAAATATCATTTAATAGTACAACTACTACTACTAATTGTACCAATTGCAAGAGATGTCTATTACCAAATACTAAATACGTGATTTACAATTCCAAAACAAATGGAGCACCATTTGAACACCCAATGGCATTAACAAAATCACCATCAGTCAACTGCAAAAGACAGCTTTACTTGGAACACCTTACTTCCTCTGACAATGCTTTTAATACCATCAAACATCATCTACAGTATCTATCTCAGTTTCTTCAGAAGGACTCAATAGGTGGATTAAAAAAGCCAAAGTCAATCTACACATATGACAAACCATAATAATAATATGAACACCTTAAATAGTCCCATAAAGCCTACAGCAGAGATGTCAAACTCGCATCAGAGTGTGAGGGGTGTGGCCAACTCAACTTCACTCGTTGATGCTCTATTTTCAGCTGCATGGCATCCTGCAGCCCTCTGCCAGCAAAACAGAGCTCGGGGGGAATCACGTGGCCCGCCCAGGCTCTTTTTTTGGCCAGAATGACCTCCTGCAGCCCTCTGCCAATGAAAACAGAGCTTGAGATGGCCACGCATGGCCCACCCTGGCTTTGTTTTCAGCCATGACAGCCTCCTGCAGCGCTCTGTTAGCAAAAATGGAGCCCAGGGGAGCCACAGGCAGCCCACCCTGGCTCTGCTTTCAGCAGCAACAGCCTCCTGAAGTCCTTTGCAAGTAAAAACAGAGCTTGGAGAGTCTGCGTGTGGCCCTCCTGAGCTCCATTTTCACTGGAAGGCACGACCAGTCCTTCGCTGTTTCCAGAGCGGCCCTGCCAGATCTAAGCACCCCATGAGCTGGATCCAGTCCGTGGGTTTTGAATTTGATACTCCTGGCCTAGAGGGTCAATATTGATCGCTTTGGTGAACTTTGCCCTAATGTGCTAATGTTGCAAGTAATCTAATTGGATATAATTCAACATTTTACTTTCATTGAGCAACTCTTCAACTTCCCAATTTCAGTCACATTCAGTCATAATGTTTTAATAGATTACTCACAATTAGCTAGTCAATGACACTGTTTGAGTTCTTCATAATATTGCACTTTTCTGGAAGCATAACAAACTGGAAACAGCCTTTAATTAAAAAGGGATGGGATAAGATGGAAGAACAAACCTTATCACCTTTCACCATAAGGCACTGACATCCGGAAGAACAATAACCAATTACTTATTTACTACCTTCCAAAAGAAATGCTATAATATTCTCTTTCTCATGGGAAATTGAAGTTAGTTCCTTTGAACAGCAGGAAGAAACCCTATCATAAATCATGCTTGTTAAAATAACTAGGGCAATGCAAGGCTTGCATAATAATTTAGTCCCAGTACATACAATGGCAGCTTGCCAGCAACCACGTCCTCCCTCACCTTTCAAAATTACCACTTGAAATTTGTTTTTATTTCGATTTCTGAAATGCAGTTTTTACATTTAAGGACAGAAAGAGATGAATGCATGTGCAGCAATGGGACCCTCTTACTGTATATTAAGTTTGTTGTGACCAATGAAAAGCATAATGTTATTATCTAAAGTTTGACATGCCAACAGTCTTCTCCTCTTGAAAACCTTTGCCATTAGAGAATTTAATTTACATGTTAAGCCTTCAAAAAGCAGCCCTTAGCAGATGGTTACACAGTTGTAAATGGGAATAGTGGATGGATTATTCAGCAAGCTTCCAAGAATACTTGCTTTACTATTTGAAAAAGAAACATATAAGAAGATTTATTCAGTTTTAAACAGGCAGCCTCATTGTGGCATTCCCTTTTGGGGCAGGCTGCCACAAATAAGCAAAGCACAGAAAGGGAATACAAAATAGCAAGGCATAGAAGTTAAATGCATAATTTAAGAAAATAAAACATAGTTAAATCTAGTTTACAGCAATGGCATCCACTCTACCTCTCCATGTTTATCCATTCCTGCAGAGAGGAAAACCAGGAACTTATTCATTAGGAAAGAAAAATCTTAATTCCAATAAAGCATCCCAAACATGCACGTCTTCATTTAAGAATCCAATTTGTTCTGAGAAATATTATAGGGGAATATAGCTTTAAATCACACAGCAGCCTTCATGGTTCAGAGTTGAAAAGGGCCACAAGAATGATCTAATCCAGTTTCAAGCAGACAGATCTTTTTGGTTCTCTAGCTATCTCCCGCCATTTCTGTCCTTTTTTATTATTGTGTGCACTAAACAACAATCCCATCTGGTGACAAAGCTCCAGTCACCTGCTGCCTTCCAGCAGCTCTGTCATCTGAAGCCTTCCCTGCAGAACTACCCACCAAATGATTAAAGGAAACTGCTTTGAATACCTATCAAAACTCTAACTAGCATATGACACTAAATCTTTTTCAGCTCTACAAATTTCCTTCTGATTTTGTTTGGTTTTTCTTTTGCTACTTATCAATCCGGGTAGCATCATAATCAGTTACCTTCCAGATGGGACTTCCCAAATATTCCTTAGTGACTTTGAAAACACGGGATCTATGTTCCTAACTGATAGTAATCGAGTCATTAGCTACATACATAACATCAGACTCCTGCAAAGGTTCGGCAGGAATATAGATTAGAAAATCAATTGGGGTACTAGTGCTGGGTAGATCAATTCTTATTCTCCATGCCAGGATAAAAGAAACACATGGCAATCAAGAAAAAGACTAACTCTATTTCCACAGAACCTTTACATTACTAGTGGCAGAGGTGGGTTTCTGCCAGTTTGCCCCAGATTGGGCAAACCAGTAATGGTGGCGGTGGGAGGCTCCGCTCATGCGCAGAAGCACTGTACGGGCGAGCACGCATGAGCAAACTGGTAGTAAACCTAATCGAAACCCACCACTGACTAGCAGATTTGCCACTACAGCTGAACAGTGTCTCTCCTCATCAGGATATAGATGAGAGAGTGAGTTTAAAGCAGGCCAAGTTTAATTCCAGTTCCCTCTTTGAAAGTTCACATCTGTGCAATCATAAGAAAAATAATTTTCCTGGTTAATTTTCTAGTGTACATGGCAATCATTTCACAAGCAGAGTCTGTTTAAAGCCTATATTGGAATTCTCAAAAACTGGTTACTCAAAAACTTTTATTTTATTTCTACAGCCATCTCAACTAGTGGCTCTGGGTGGTATACATCATAATACATTAAAACAATTAACATTGTATAAAATACAACGTTTCCCTGAAAGTATGATCTATCCTTAAAACAAACCCTAGTCCGATTTTCATGCCTGTGCCAAATATAAGCCCTATACCAAAATAAGCCCTAGCTAAGCCCTGCCCACCATCTAGTTGTATGAGGTGGTGCAATGTGCAGGCATAAAAATCAAGCTAGGGTGGTGGTGGAAGGGTGGAGTTGCTCAACTTCTACTGTAGTTGCTTGTGGCCACTTGTAGCTGGATGCCACATGGCACATTATGCCAGTGCAGCTGCTCACAGTAGAACACTGCCAGCCTCATCGTGCTGGTGCTGCCACTTGTGCGCATAACAACCCATCACACCATGCAATCTGCATGCCATGAGCATGAGCACCCAGTGTGATAAACCTCATACCATTCTGCTGTGAGTGGCAGCATTGGTGCGATGACGCTGGAGGTGTTCTGATGCGAGCAACAACACTGGCGTAATGCACCATGTGGCATCCAGCTGCAAGTGGCCCCAAGTGGCTGCAGAAGTCAAGCCAGTGGCATAGGCATGACAAGCCTTGTGGTGTTCTGGCCTGAGTGGCGGCACCAGCGTGATGATGTTCGTGGCTTCCTGCCATAAGTGGCCAATCCTAACCCCCCCAACTATTTAAGCACAAAAAGAGCCTGCTGCAAAAACGGCAGCAGGCCAG
Source organism: Rhabdophis nuchalis (assembly GCA_039707465.1). Classification (NCBI taxonomy): domain Eukaryota; kingdom Metazoa; phylum Chordata; class Lepidosauria; order Squamata; family Natricidae; genus Rhabdophis; species Rhabdophis nuchalis. The sequence continues at coordinate 40,174,024 of CM077649.1, read as the reverse complement.
CAATGCATTCACCCCCCGCCTATTCCCTCTCACACACACAAAAATCACCCAACTCACCCGAATTGTAAAAGCAGCCTGCCTGCTTCCCTTCCCTGCCCTCCCTTTAACGAGGGGGTGGGGGGGTGAGGGAGAAGTGAGGCGCGCTTCTTACCTGTCGGGCCAAGCTGCGTTCCTCTCCCTTTCATCCAGGGATAACCCTTGTAAAAAAAACCTCATGAGTTCAACTCCCAAAAAACCTTGCAAGTTCAACTCATGAGGGTTTTTTTTACCAGCGGCTTCCCTGGACACAATAGCGAGGAACATGATGGAGTTTGAAAGGTAAAAGGTGCACCTCACTTCTCACCTGCCCCAGAAAATAATAAGTCCCCCCCCCCATCTAATAAACCCAAGGCCATATTTCGTGGGTTAAAAAAATATAAGACCCTGTCATAGTTTCGGGGAAACACGGTAGGACAGGATATTCATTTGGATAACCTGGCCCCAAGTAATTAAGGGCTTTAAAGATGATAACCATGATCTTGAATTGTACCTGGTAACACACTGGCAATCAATGTACTTACAAAACAGTGATGTTATTGCTGTTCACTCATTTTGAAATCAATACAATTTACCATCTATTCACTCTTGGTCACATCTATTCTTATTTTACCATGTACATTTTTTAAAAAAATCCACTTTCCCATTCAAGTACTTTTGTATTTCCTCCTAATACACCCAGCTTCCATTTTCATATAACAACATGAGGAGAAAAATGCCCTTACACATATGGTATACATTTTAGCCTCTTTTAACAAACACTCACACCTTACAATAATTGACAAAGTACCCCTACAATTAGATGAATATTTCATCCATTTCCCATCTTTAATAAACTTTCTATTGAGGAATAGTAGCTCTTCTTTGCTCCATGTTCATGCACATATTTCTCTACGATGAAGCTAAGATTAGAATTCTGATAAAAGGCTAACAAACTAAGCAGCAGAAGATAAAGGTTCACCTGTACTTACTTTTACAAGCTCCATGACAAGATACAACTCAGTGGGCATATCCATTTCCTCAATCAGGAGAACAATGTTGGGATGTTTGACCCTTCTTAAAATAGAAACTTCATTCTGAATCATATGTTCCTGCAGAAAAGAATAGGGAAAAATATGTGAAAAGAAAATGGAACAAAACCATATAGTTGCTCCAGGACCTTTGCCTTATTTAATGGGGTAAATTGTTCTTATAATTTATCAACTCAGAGGTCATGACTGTAGATGTCATAGGCTAAATACAATCAATATTTTCAATTTTTGGTTTTCTTGGCAGTGGTGGCTTGCCAGTACTTGTTTCTGAGGTTGAAAGAGATACTGACTGACCCCAAATCCCCTCACTAGCCTCTCTGCCTAGGGTGGGATTAGAATCCATGGGCTGCTACTTTCTAATCCAGGGGCCCCAAACTTGGCAACTTTAAGGCTTGTGGACTACAACTCCCAGAATTCTCCAACCAGCTATGCTCCTTCAACTCTGGGAGTTAAAGTCCACAAGTCTTAAAGTTGCCAAGTTTGAAGGCCTCCGTTTTAATTCATTTCTTTAATCACTACATTAAATTGATCTCTTTTAATGGGGCATCCAGGCACATAATGGACTGATGAAACTCAGTGTTCATTAAGAAGTTTTAAAGCCCTTATAAATTAATGCATGATTCAACAACTATGTCGAGGCTGAGAAAACAAATATCAAAATTAAAACAGAAGTGGATTTAAACTTGGCAAATATTTTATTTAGATTTAAGCTTCACTATATTTAACATTTTCTGAATATTTGTCTTTTAGTATGCCTGTAAAGAATTACACTTCCAACCTTTTAACTTAAAAATTATATGTAACAAATCATGTTTTCCAAAGCAAAAAAAGAAATAAAAAGAAAAGAACAGCTGCATTTCTTTAGACATTTTAGCTATTAATGTTTTTCTTCCCTGGACTTCTCTAAGCCAACATATTATGCCTTGACCTCTCATCCTTCCTAAACTGAACATCTTGTTGTTTTCATGTCAGGTTTCTCAATTCACATAGTTTTGTAGTACTTTGTCTTTAATCCCTAATGAAAAATCTAAGTGGTCTGGGACCAAACTGGTCAAATAACAATTTTTTTGCATATAATTCTGCTTGAGAATCAAGATCTATCTCAAGGTCCCTCCAGATTCTTAGGGCAATATGTAAAAGGGCCTTTTCTGTGGCAGCTTCCCACATCTCATGCATCTGCCCCATCTATCTATCTATCTATCTATCTATCTATCTATCTATCTATCTATCTATCTATCTATCTATCTATCCTCTATCAGATCTATATTGCTTCTCCATTGCTTATTTTACAATATGATAGCCTTTTTTATGTGAGCACTCCAGAATATTTTAGAGACCATGTGTCCAGATTTTTGTTGATACTTACTGTCATATCTGTGAATGGTTTAAAAGAAAAAGAATAACACACCAATCACATCAAATCAACACTCAACAATAAGTATAATATGGCAGCCCATCCATCATAAGCCAAATTGTCTTTCTAATACAACTCTGAAGACGTGGCTGTTTCCTCCATGCATTTGGGTTAGGATGGTAGGCAATGCAGCTTCATCACTGGAAGGTCCCATGTACCTTGGGCAACATGGATCATTTCTTCTATTGTTGGATTTTAATATTTCTATGCCAACCAAAGTCACTGTTGTGAGATAGGAAGTGTCAGTCTTATTAGGTAGACCAGGCCTGGCCAGGTAAGCTAATTCTGTTTTATTGTAAAGCTGTAATAATATAATCTTGCAAACCTGAAAGTACAATTCTCTTCCCTTTTTCTTCACAGCCCAGGAAACTAGTGGAGCTGGGGTGTATTCTGAGCCTCTTGCCCCACCCACTATCCAACTTCAGGCTATGCTGTCTCTTACCTGATTATTCCCTTGGCAATTTCTCTTCACCCAGCCTCCCAAGATCTTTCCCACATACAAGAAGCTATATCTATTATTTAAGTAAATGCATAATAACAGAAACCATTAAAACAAAGACCAAAGTGCAGAATTAAATAAAATGCCCAGTCTTCACTATCTTCAGAAATATCAGCAGGGTAGGGGCCTCCTGTAGCTACCATGGGATATGTGTTTATTATTATTTTATTATTTATTTATTAAATTTATATCCCGCCCTTCTCCTTGTTAGGACCCAGGGCGGCGCACAGGGATGTTAAAATACATACAAAATATAAAATATATGAAATTTAAAATACTTATTTTAATAAATAAACCCTGCGCTAAAACCAAATTAAAATCCCAAGTTTAAAAACTATCTAATGGTCAGTGTGGAGGTTACGCTAGGCCGGCTAGGTGAAATAGGTGTGTCTTCAGACACTTGCGGAAGAGGCGGAGGTCGGAGATGGTGCGGAGTTCAGGGGGTAAGTCGTTCCAGAGGACTGGGCCCGCCACAGAGAAGGCTCTCCCCCTGGGTGTCGCTAGTCGGCATTGTCCAGCCGACGGCACCCTGAGGAGGCCCTCTCTGTGGGAGCGTATCGGTCTAAGAGATGTATGGGGCAGGAGGCGGTCTCGCATATAACTAGGCCCCGAGCCATGGAGCGCTTTAAAGATGGTCGTTAAAACCTTGAAGCGCACCCGAAAGACCACAGGAAGCCAGTGCAGCTCGCGCAGGATAGGTGTTATGTGGGAGTGTCTAGGCGCTCCCGTAATCACCCGCGCGGCTGCGTTCTGGACTAGCTGCAGCTTTCGGGTGCACCTCAAGGGAAGCCCCATGTAGAGAGCATTACAGTAGTCGAGTCGAGAGGTGACGAGTGCTTGAGTGACTGTGCGTAAGGCCCCCCGGTCCAGTAAGGGGCGCAATTGGCGCATCAGGCGAACCTGATGAAACGCCCCCCTGGCCACGGCTGCCACATGATCTTCCATAGACAGCCGGGAATCCAGGAGGACACCCAAATTGCGCGCCCTCTCCACGGGGGCCGGTGTTTCGCCCCCAATGGCCAGAGTTGGAATAATCTGGCTGAACCGAGGCGCCGGAAGCCACAGCCACTCAGTCTTGGACGGGTTGAGCCTGAGTTTGTTACCACCCATCCAGATCCGTACGGCTTCCAAGCACCGGGACATAACCTCGACGGCATCGTTGGGGTGGTCTGGGGTGGATAAGTACAACTGAGTATCATCAGCGTACAGATGATATCCCACCCCAAAACCACGGATGATCTCACCCAGCGGCTTCATATATGTGTTGAATAGGAGGGGCGAGAGGACCGACCCCTGAGGAACCCCACATATGAGGGGTCTCGAGGCCGACCTCTGCCCCCCTGTCAACACATATTGCGACCGACCAGAGAGGTAGGATGAGAACCACCGCAGAACGGTGCCTCCCAACCCCAACCCCCCCAGTCGGCGCAATAGGATACCATGGTCGATGGTATCAAAAGCCGCTGAGAGGTCTAATAGGACTAGGATAGAGGAATATCCTCTATCCCGCGCCCTCCAGAGATCATCAACCAACGCGACCAATGCCGTCTCGGTGCTGTGCCCGGGTCGGAAGCCGGACTGGCGCGGGTCTAGATAATCAACTTCCTCCAAGTGTCGCGGAAACTGTTGAGCCACCACACTCTCAACAACCTTCACTAAAAAGTGGAGGTTGGAGGCGGGACGATAGTTCTCTAATAATGCTGGATCCAGGGACGGCTTCTTGAGGAGGGGCCTTACTACCGCCTCTTTCAAGACGGCAGGCAAGGACCCCTCACTCAAAGATGCGTTGACAATGCCCTGGAGCCAGCCTCGTGTCGTCTCCCAGGATGCCAGTACAAGCCAGGAGGGACACGGGTCCAATAAACATGTGGTAGCCCTAAGTCTCTTTGACAACTTGTCCATATCCTCGGTGGTAACAAAATCAAACTCCTCCCAAGATGGTGTCACAAGAACAGCCTCGGCCCGCTCGACTGGGCCACTGTCGATGGAGGGTAACTCGTTCCGAATCCGAGTGATTTTCTCCTGCAGATAAATCCCAAATTCCTCTGCTCGACCCTGTAAAGGGGCTTCCCGCGGCCTCTGTTGAAGGAGGGAGCGGGTCACCCCAAACAGGGCGGCAGGGCGGTTATCTGCGGATGCAATAAGAGTGGCACAATACTCACGTTTGGCCACTCTTATCGCCACTAAGTAAGTCCTAATATGGTCTCTCACTAGTGTTCGGTCGGCTTCGGAGCGAGAGGATCTCCATCTGCTCTCTAGGCATCTCTTGTGGCGCTTCATCCCCCTAAGCCCCTCGGTAAACCAAGGAGCCCAGGTGGTTCGTCGCCGCAAGAGAGGCCGCAAGGGCGCGACTCGGTCCAAGGCCCCCATGGCCGCACTTAACCATGCGGCCACTAGGTCCTCAGTCGAGTCGCGGGGCAAGTCCACAGGAATTGGCCCAAGCTCCCTTTGGAACCTTATCGGGTCCATCAGGAGCCTGGGGCGGAACCATATAGGAATATCCGGTTCCGCCTCCCCGCGGTGAGGTGCGGCGATGTTACCAAACAGGAAAGGCACCATCAAAATTTTCAAGTCCAAATCTCCCTGATTTGTTACCAAATCAGGTATCAAAAGCTTCTCCTCATACACATACAGGCCAGGAAGATTACACTTTGAAAGAAACAATTCCTGATACGTCTTGAAGACATGATCTATAAGGCTTTATACATTAAAACAAACACTAATTTAATTTGAATTTAATGTAAATGCAATTGGATATTTATAAAAAAAATCTATGAGGTAACCAGAGTTTGGATGTTATATTACAAGAATAATTCATACCTGCTAATATCTTGGCTGCTTGTTATAATTATAGATTCTGGGTCACTTTCAAAGGCAGCCCTATGCAGACCATATTATAATAATCTAACTAAATCGGCGGATGAAGTGTTCAAAGAAGTTCACATGTAGCCAAGCTCATATTACAGGGACTCCTATCCATTCCATCAGTTTCCACATGGCCAAATAACTCCAAGATAACATCACAAGAGATTATTCACATCATCACATTAGATTCCAATTGATACGTAATTCTGAGTCAATGTAAGCTATTTCTTCTATAAAGAACCTTGTGAACATGTCACGGTGCCCTGCCAGATCCTTGCTCCATCTGTTGTTCAGCAAATGTTGGCCAACTTTTTTTTTTTTAAATTAACCATTAAATTGGAGTGCCTGCAGATTTGATCTAATTCAAAAACTGAACATAAGATTCCTCTGAAACATATGATACTCCACTGAGGTTCTCAATACTTACCTTTCCTCTGCATTTACTTTTCTTAATGATTTTCAGGGCATATTCTCTACCAGTTGACCTAACAACATTCAGAAGAAGGAAGGAACGGATTAAATACATTTACCCAATAGTGACAACATTGTATAATTTAACACACAACCTCAGATTATTTTGCAGAGCAGCCTAAATGTATACTTTAATACAGGGGTATCGAAACTCGGGAACTTTAAGAGTTGTGGACTTCAACTCCCAGAATTCTCCAGATGGCTTCCCAAGTTTCCAAGTTTGGACCCTCCTGCCATAATAGAAATGACTAGAAAATTTCCAGAAGAAAATAAGGCACTTTTTAGAAAGTTTTCCTATTTCATTACTGTGGCAAACTGCTGTGAAACATGATATAGGATATTGATTTAAATAATATAATGGTTAATAGAAATGAAAACATTAAAAAATAAAATGAAGTTTAAATTCACTATTTAAAGCAAAGGCTTAGAAAAAATAAGAAATCCACACATGTTTTATCATATTGCACCATTGCTTTAAAAAAACAAAAGGCAGCATAATTCCCTGAGCAAGGCATTATTTCCCCACTAGAGGGCTTCTTGGCATAGTATAGTTACTCAGAAATGAGATACTTTATCATCAAAAAGCTATCTTTATATAGATTACCATTTGGAATCCTCCTCCTCTTCCTCTCCCCCCCCTCTATATTTTTCATCCTAGGCTTGTGTGTTTAACTTTTATTTTTTAAAAATTCAAATTTCATAACATTATCAGTTCTATGATATTTGATATTTCTATCAAAATATATGCAGATGCTATTTTACTCTGCCTCATTAAGTGATAATAAGCTCAGTGTGGTATTTGAATTGCTCCACTCAAGCTCCTTTCTCTTTACTTTCCCCCACCTTAAAATATTACACTTCAGATGTGCTTAAATATATGACAAAACTTTGGTAGGATAGCCTGAACTTACACAATTCCATTGAGTGCTCAGGAACGACATATGTTCTTTTTTGCTTTGTTAAACCATTTGTTAAACTGCAACATGAAGCTTAGAGTAGTGGGCTTAAATCTCTGGGGACAAAACTTCATCCCTGACTCAGCCTAAATTATTCTGGGGACAGATCCTTGCGCCCAGATTGACAGGTGTCAGTAGAGAGGAAGAGTATGAAAGCTGCCTTGAACGTCTTCAAGGAAAGGAAGAATGAAATGCAATAAATCAATTCAACCCAATCCCTGAACTGGAACAGAATCACTTCTTTATTTAATTATACATTAATCTGTACTGTTTAGATAATTCTGGAAAAGAACACATGTTTCATTTGCCTGTGATTGTCTTGGTTGCTTGTGATAAACACAGTTTATCCCATCAGGTCAGGATTCTTTTTCATATAGCAGCTAGTTTCTACACATAAATTCCTGCTTACAGAGGGACCTGTGTATGCTAACAGTTGCTACACAGAACATTTTTCTAACACGAACAAAATGTTCCTAAAGGGAAGAAGTGGGATTTCTCCCCAAGTCCCTTTTTTACCAAAAAGTTGATGAAAAAACAGCTATTTCATGTTGAGTTGACCCTCAGCATGCCATATTTTATGTATTACAATTAATAACCCAGCATTGCCTGGATATTTATATATAGGGAAAGAATGTCTGGACCAAATGTAATTTCTAATGTTGGATTTTCTCCTTTATCAGAGGAAGCCCTCTTGTGGAGTACTGTCAAGGCCCGCAGGCCAAATCTGGCCTGCGAGCTCCTTAGATCTGGCCTGAAGGGCCGCCTGGAAACAGCAAAGGACTGACCTGCAGTGCCTCTACTAGCAAAAATACAGTTCAGATGGCTGCGACGGCCTCCTGCAACCCTTTGCCAATGAAAACGGAGCTCGGGGTGGGGGGGCAAACATGGCGCTCCCGAGCTCCGTTTTCACTTGCAGAGGGTTGCAGGAGGCCGTCGCAGCCTCCTGAGCTCCGTTTTTATTGGCAGAGTGCTCAGGCCACCACAGGTGCCTCTGACATGAGTGATATCGAGCTGGCCGTACCCATCCTGGCCGTGCCGACCAGGCCCCCCAAGGACAAACACAACTTTAATGTGGCCCTCAATGAAATCGAGTTTGACACCCCTGATCTAATGTTAGGAAATGCTTTAAGAGTAATAAGAGGAAAAGCTTGCTCACCTTTCTATACACTCTTTTACAATGGCAAAATTTCCATCTCCTATAGTCCGACCTACTTTATACCTCTCTGCTATTGAGGCTGGAACCTGGAAGCCTTCATCCAACACTTCTGAAAAGAATTGTTAGTAAGCTTTATTTGTGGGAGAAGCAACACATATGTGACATATAATACATATTTTACCTATACCTATACGGCTTAAGACAATTGAAACCATCCAGGAACAGCATTTTGCAAAACAGAAGAACTATATTGCTGATACTGTCAGAAAGTTTCACAATATTAAATATCAAGCTTACAGATGCTAGACTCATTGCTTGTACCTCATACACATTGGTTATCAATTTACAGATGTAACTATTTCATCTCAATGCAGGATTACTTCAACACACCATAATTAAGTATCTACAAAGGAAATCTAACGCACTTATTTTATTACATCCTGTAAGCTGACAGCAACACAAAGTTGCTCATGTGATAACTCCTATTTTCCTCCTTTTGTATAAAATATTTGGTTTTTAAACAAGTGTTCTGAATAATGTCACTAACAAATTCAACCTGGATACCAGATGCGTAAAAAAACCTTCACAGTTAAATCAAAAGAGAGGGAAAAGAGGTTATATTTATTGTACCTTAGCAGCCATTAAAGACTTATTATTCTTCAAATATTTTTAAAAAGTTCAAGCCATATACCTTCTCTTAAATGAACCATGTTTAGCTTTTTCTAATCATAATAATTCTCTATTTTCTTTTAATCCTTTATTTATTTTATTTTATTTATTTTATTAAATTTATACCCCGCCCTTCTCCTTGTTAGGACCCAGGGCGGCGCACAGGCATTATTAAAACCACAAAATACAAAATACAAAATCGATTAAAATATATTAAATTATTAGACCCGTGCTAAAAACCCATTTTAAAACCATACCAAATTAATTTTAAATTTAAAAGTCAGAAGTAGGGGCTATCCTAGGCCGGCTTGTTGGAATAGGTACGTCTTCAGGCGTTGGCGGAAGAGGCGGAGGTCCGAGATGGTGCGAAGGTCGGGGGGTAGGTCGTTCCAGAGGGCCGGGCCCGCCACAGAGAAGGCCCTTCCCCTGGGTGTCGCCAGCCGGCATTGCCCCGCTGACAGCACCTGGAGAAGACCCTCTCTGTGGGAGCGGATCGGACGAAGGGATGTATGGGGCAGGAGACGGTCTCGTATATAACTAGGCCCCGAGCCATGGAGCGATTTAAAGATGGTCGTCAGCACCTTGAAGCGCACTCGAAAGGCCACAGGCAGCCAGTGCAGCTCGCGCAGGAGAGGTGTTACGTGGGTTTGCCTTGAGGCACCCATAATCACCCGCGCGGCCGCATTCTGTACTAACTGTAGCTTTCGAGTGCACCTCAAGGGGAGCCCCATGTAGAGAGCGTTACAGTAATCCAGCCGGGATGTCACAAGCGCTTGAGTGACTGTGCGAAGGGCTCCCCGGTCCAGTAAGGGGCGCAACTGGCATATCAGGCGTACCTGATAGAACGCCCCCCTGGCCACGGCCGTCACATGGTCCTCCATGGACAGCCGCGAATCCAGGAGGACGCCCAAGTTGCGCGCCCTCTCCACGGGGGCCAGTTGTTCGCCCCCAATGGCCAGTGTTGGACTTATCTGGCTGAACCGGGGTGCCGGAAACCACAGCCACTCGGTCTTGGACGGGTTGAGCTTGAGTTTGTTACTACCCATCCAGATCCGTACGGCCTCCAGACACCGGGACAGCACCTCGACGGCATCGTTGGGGTGGTTTGGGGTGGATATGTACAACTGAGTGTCATCAGCGTACAGATGGTATTCCACCCCAAAACCACGGATGATCTCGCCCAGCGGCTTCATGTAGGTGTTAAACAGGAGTGGCGAGAGGACCGACCCCTGAGAGACCCCACATGTGAGTGGCCTCAGGGACGACCTCTGCCCTCCTGCCAACACCCATTGCGACCGACCAGAGAGGTAAGACGAGAACCACCGTAGAACGGTGCCTCTCAGCCCCAACCCCCCCAATCGGTGCAATAAGATACCATGGTCGATGGTATCAAAAGCCGCTGAGAGGTCTAATAGGACAAGGATAGAGGAACAACCTCTATCCCGTGCCCTCCAGAGATCATCTACCAACGCGACCAATGCCGTTTCGGTGCTGTGACCGGGCCGGAAGCCGGACTGGCGCGGGTCTAGATAATCAACTTCCTCCAGATGTCAGGGAAACTGTTGAGCCACCACACTCTCAACAACCTTCACTAAAAAGTGAAGGTTGGAGACGGGACGATAGTTCTCTAATAAAGCTGGATCCAGGGATGGTTTCTTGAGGAGGGGCCTCACCACCGCCTCTTTCAAAACGGTGGGCAAGTACCCCTCACTCAGAGATGAATTCACAATGCCCTGGAGCCAGCCTCGTGTCACCTCCCAGGATGCCAGTACAAGCCAGGAGGGACACGGGTCCAATAAACATGTGGTGGCTCTAAGGTTCCTCCGCAACCTGTCCATATCCTCGGTAGTAACAAAGTCAAACTCCTCCCAAGGTGTAATCTCAAGACCTGCGCTGGACACCTCGACTGGACCACAAGTGGAGGGCAACTCGTTCCGAATCTGAGTGATTTTGTCCTGCAGGAATACTCCAAATTCCTCTGCTCGACCCTGCAGAGGGGCTTCCCGCGGCCTCAGATGAAGGAGGGAGCGGGTCACCCCAAACAGGGCGGCAGGGCGGTTTTCCGCGGACGCGATAAGAGTGGCACAATACTCACGTTTGGCCACTCTTAGCGCCACTAAGTAAGTCCTAATATGGTCTCTCACTAGTGTTCGGTCAGATTCGGATCGAGAAGATCTCCACCTACTCTCTAGGCGTCTCTTGCGGCGTTTCATCTCCCGAAGCTCCTCGGTGAACCAAAGAGCCTGGGTGACTCGGCGCCGCATGAGAGGCCGCAAGGGCGCAACTCGGTCCAAGGCCCCCGTGGCCGCACTATACCATGCGGCCACTAGATCCTCAGTCGAGCCACGGGGCAGGGACACAGGTATTGGCCCAAGCTCCCTCTGGAACCTTTCCGGGTCCATCAGGCGCCTGGGGCGGAACCAACTCGGTGTCTCTGGTTCCGCCTCCCCGCGGTGGGGTGTGACGGTTGGAAAGTCTATCCGAAGGAGAGAGTGATCTGTCCATGACAAGGGCAAGATGACTAAATCCCCTGTTCCGAGATCACTGATCCAGTGTCCAGAGACAAAAATCAGATCCAGCGTGTGTCCTCCTTCGTGAGTGGGGCCCTGAACTACTTGGGTCAGGTCCATGGCCGTCATGGAAGCCATGAACTCCCGAGCCACCTCGGATGTTTCGCCCGCCGACGGCAGGTTGAAGTCCCCCATGACTACAAGTCTGGGGGTCTCAACCGCCATCGCGGCGATCACCTCGAGTAGCTCGGGCAGGGCTGCTGTTACATAGCGGGGAGCCAGGTATACAACTAGCAAGCCCAACTGCCTCCCTAGGCCCCATTTCACGAAGAGGGACTCACAGCCGGTCGTCTGAGGCACAGTGGTCTCCTTCGGCTTTAAAATTCTGCTCTACAATTAGTGAAATAATTGAACTGTCCTGGCCAGATAAATTCTTGTTTTGTTTTTGTTAAGCTTTCTCAATTTAATTAACAAGACTTTTTCCTTAATAAATTGAGATATAAGGGCCATAACTCAGCTTCTGGGGAAAATCTGAGGGCTGCAAAACCAATGGGGCCACAGCACAATTGATAGCAAGACAACTGCATTTGGGGTTTCTCTATTTTTAGCAGTTTAGCATACCTATAATAAGGCTTACACTTACACACTATTTTCCACCTCAAAAATCTAGAAATAGTGCTATTTGTTTTCAGTAACCATAGAGCTATTTTATTTGTTAACTTTACTGTGATTTTCTGCAATATGAAAAATGTAATATGAAAAAATTTAAATAAAACAATCCATGCAATAAAAAAATATATAGAAAGAAACAACTACCATCTCACAAATCAATCAACTCAAAAGGAGTCCAACACCCATTATAACCTAAGGTTGGGAAAATAACCTAATCCTGGGGGCACATTTAAATAAGGCTAAATGTGGAGACTGTGCAAACTTTTGGAAGAATAGCAGTCCAGAGGCCAAATGCTACACCAGAGAAGACCTGTTTCTTCGGTCCGATTGAATGCATTGCTTATCAATGGGATCCAGAGCATGCTGTTGAATCATATAAGATGGACAGCAACTGTGAAACACAGGTGGTTCCTCAGATAACCAAGCTCTGTGCCATGAAGAGCTTTATAAGAGACAATCAGCACATTGAAATGTACTGAATGCAGCTTCCACAGTTAAATGTGTTGCATAGACATAACAAGGCATACCCAAAGTTGCCTACAGTATGTTGCTATGTTGTGGACTATCTGCACTTTCTGAGTGGTCTTCAAGTGTAGTTTCATATGCAGTCCATTGCAATGACCCAAACACAAGGTGATCAAAGTTTCTTAGGGTTGCACATATGCATGCAACTAATTGTTAGGTGAATCTGTACAGTCATTCCCAGCAAGTTGTCACTTGTTTATTCAGTAGAAGCTGTGAGACCAAGTGCAACCTCATTCAGGACTAAGGATGGAGCATATCAAGATATGGGTGGTCCAAAAAACCACTTGGTTTTCTCAGGACAGAGATTTAGTTTTTTCCACTGCTTCCTGACTCCTACAGATTTCAGACACAGGGAGTCAGAATAGGCTGGTTAGCCTGGGATTAAAATATTCATCAAAAGACTGATGATATCTGACATTAAACTCACCCACAAGGAAAATGTGATTCCCTACACTGTTTAAAAGTTGCAAGATGGCCATGATATTTATATATAGGTCCTGAGTTTGTTTATTTAAATATGTTATAGCCACCTATTTCAGTAGATTCTGATCATCTTACAGTTTCATAGTACATTGTTCTTCCAACAGTTTGCAGCAGCAAGCTGAATGGCTTTGTTTACAAAGGCTATCGATGTATAATTGGAAGATGTGAAATGCCAGTTTGAAGACCAATGGTTTTGAAGAAGGTCCATCTGTGTGGCCATTTTGACAACACTAGCTTAATGGCATAAAACCAACCAGTCAATTTATGAGTTCTCATATCTCAATTCACTTTCAAAAGAAGGCACAACAAGGCAAATCTTCCCATTGGATAACCAAGAAAGAGCCCTGTCTTTGAGAAATTGCTGGATAATTTCTTCTTATTCTGAAAAATGTAGTGAAATAACCCACCCATTTTTATGATGAATTTCAAATGACGATTTATGCCTAGCTTGAGATGAGATGCTGAACAAACTTTATGAATGTAGTTAAGGGAGGTACAGGGGATGTTACAGGAGAGACTCCTCTATCCAGGGAAAGGGAGAAGCATGAGAAACAAATTAAAGAATAATTTACCCTTAATTATACTAGACAAAAGTTGTGCAGGAAAATTACTTGGCAGGATTTCAAGATTAATGTCGTGCTTTGAAAGTTTGATAAACTTAGCAAAAAAGAAAAAAAAAGAACAGAAAAGAAAAAGAACTACTTAGATTTCTGTAAAGACCTGCCTGCTACAAATTAGAATTTCTCTGGCAGAATCTCAAAATAGATGTTTCATGAAGTTCAATTTATATATCATAATAAAATTATAAATAGCAATAACATACTCATGCTCACCTTAAACACTGGAAGAAGCCTGAAATTATACAGAATTCACTAGCAAATAAAAATGACTTAGCAGCACACACACAAAAAGGAAAGGTTAAATGCAAATCCTGGACAGAGTATATTCAATTATTTCTAAAGAAATAGTCATTTTTTAAAAAGAAAACGGAAACCTCCTTTCATTTAATTGGAAATCCCTTTTTGCTAGAAATTCCAGCTTTAACCTGAATCATTGCAAAATACCAGAACCCTCTTTTCCCAGTTTCAACCCATAGCTTCTCCCTCAGTTCCCATTTCTAGTTCTGCTTCTACCTTTTCAAAGGAGTCAATTTTTCTCCCCCTAGAAAATTTATCTCCCTTTCTGGGCTATAGATTTGTGGATGAACAAAAACCAAGGCCTCACCTCACCTATGAATGAGGATTGTTAATGTCTGCAGACAATGAAAGATCCAAACTAGGGTGTAGACTAACATTCACAATAGTTCAGTTCAGTTCAGTTCACATGAAATTATGATATAATCCCTCGTATTTGTGGCTTGTATACAAAAGGTTTAGGCCAGGGATGTCCAAACTTGGGAACTTTAAGACTTGTGGACTTCAACTCCCAGAATTTCCCAGCCAGCATAGCTGGCTGGGGAATTCTGGGAGTTGAAGTCCACAAGTCTTAAAGTTCCCAAGTTTGGACACCCCTGGTTTAGGCAATAACGAATTAACTTTCAAACCATAGGAATTAAAATCTCTATAAACAATCTGAACTAGAAAGTTAACTAAACTTTTTTTTTGGCCAAGGAAATGTACTATCATACTTAGTATATGACAGTGATGGCTAAGCTTTTGGTCTTCGAGTGCCAAAATTGCATGTGCGCGTGTGACAGCACACGTCCATGTGCCCACACCCACAATGCAATGCACATCACCCGCCTGTGCATGCGCGCATGATCCCCATGGTCCCTCTGCCTTCCCATGCATGCGACTCCCCCTGCACCCCATTTGGGTGTAGCAGGCTTCCCTGAAGCCTCCTGAAACAAAAAATGGGGTGCGGGAGGAACACCGTGCCCCTGCGTTTCCCCACTGCACACGTATATGCGCATGACCCCCTGCCCCCTGCCACAATGCACACTCGTCTGCTACATGTACAGCAGAGACCGAAAAATCAGCTGGCTGGTGGGAGGCAGACATACATGTGAGGTGGCGCTGAGCTGGGTGATGGATCGCGTGCCCTCTGGAAGGGCTCCACCTGCCACCTGTATGCCATCATGAGTATATAATATACAGTAGAATATTTTGAGTATTGGAAAAAAAATGGCAAATGGCTATGAAAGTACCTGATTATTCAGTAATACATAGATGCCGAAAACAGTTTAATGCAAAAAAATCAATTCTGCCCTTATATAACATAACATAACCTCCGCTGGGACTAGTGTAGTTTTATTTCGGGGATTTTAATTAGTTTTTAGCGCAGGACAGGCATTTAATAGGTTTTTAAATTTTTGTATTACGATTTTGTATGTATTTTAAATTCCTGTGCGCCGCCCTGGGTCCTTTTGGAGAAGGGCGGGATATAAATTTAATAAAATAAAAATAAATAAATAAATAAATAAATATCAACAATCCTTCTTTACTTTTTAGAGGCAATAAATCAGAGAGACCTTTGTATTATCACTTTTCAAACAGAGAGGCGTTTTATCTCGTTATATTACCTTCACCAGTGCCATCGGTTTCATCCATCGAACTGCAGACTTTGGTAGAGGCTAGTGAGGTAGAGGAACCACTGTGCTGAGAGCTCTGAAAATATAGAATTGGGTTGGATAAAGATAATTAAATATGGCTTCAAGAAAGCTAGATTATAAAAAAAAGCATCTAGAGCAGGGGTAGTCAACTTTTTTATACCTACTGCCCACTTTTGCACCCCTATAGTAGTAAAATTTTCTAACCGCCCACCGGTTCCACAGTAATGGTGATTTATAAAGTAGGGAAGTCAATTAAATTAAAAAAAGGAAAGTGCTTCAATATCGGACAAAACCCCTACCACCCACCCCTACCGCTTTCCATGAAAGCTGGAATGCCCACTACCAGGTAGGGACCAGGTTGACTACCACTGATCTAGAGGGACGTCTTGATCATCTAAAATGATTTTTAAAAAAGCAATGCTTCTGTAACAGTCTATTCCTGAAGACCTTCAGAAACCATTTTCAATTTACTGCTTATTATGTAAAAACATGCTATGCAACATTTTCTTTCCTTATTAGCCTCATCATTTTTTGAAACAATTCAGAGCATCTCTGTTAAAATGCTCTATCACTGAAAATGTATTGCTCTGTTTCTCTGAGTAATCCATCCTTTAGGACCTGAGTCACCAGTACATGTTCTTTTGCTTTCTTACCTGTAAAGTTTGCTACATGAATGACTCGCCATAGCAGAAAAGATGCTTATTCAAAAGGCCTGGAAGAAAATTTTAATGTTTCCCATGCCTTCTTCATAAGCAAGAGATGTGCCAAGAGCCATTAACAAATTCAAAGTAAAAAAGAGATTTTATATTCTCACCTTATTTGTATATAGCCTTCTAATATCATTATGGTATCTTCCCAATCCTTGAACACTGCAACAAATTTTAGCATAAAACCTGGATATGCACCAAAAAAGCTGGTGGTCAGGAAGCCAACATCAGGTCAAGCAAGTTATTATTTAGTTTGCATTTCTGTTAGGTAGATCTTGATTAGGAATTAATGCTCTGTCTGTACTTATCTATTATATATTTAATTGGCTGCCAATGTGTACATATATTTACTGCACAGTGGTCAGAGTGCACTACTGCAGGCTACTTCTGTTGACTGCTGGCTGCCTACAGTTTGCGTCTCACCGGCTGATGGTTGACTAAGCCTTCCATCTTTCCGAGGTCAGTAAAATGAGGACCCAGATTGTTGGGGGCAATATGCTGACTCTGTAAACTGCTTAGAGAGGGCTGTAAAGCACCGTGAAGCAGTATATAAATCTAAGTGCTATTGCTAAGTGCTATAAATGCCAGGGATTTACCATTATCTATTTCTCTGTTCGTATCAAGTGTTCAAACAATGAATCATATGTAAATGGTTTCATAAATATATTTGCACTCTCGCTATATACCATATTTTTCGGAGCATAAGATGCACCGGAGGATAAGATGCACCAAGGTTTTGAAGAGGCAATTTTTTAAAAAAGTAGGTAGGTAGATAGAGGGATAGAGAGGGAGAGAAAGAGAGAGAAATACAGTAGATAGGGAGAGAGAGAAAGAGAGACAGAAAGAGAGAGTAGTTAGGTAGGTAGGTAGATAAAGGGATGGAGAGAGAGAGAGAGAAGGTAGGTAGGTAGGTAGATAGAGGGAGAGAGAGAAAAATAGAGAGAGAAATACAGTAAATAGATAGGGGGAGAGAGAAAGCGAGAGAAGGTAGGTAGGTATATAGGTAGATAGAGGTGGGGGAAAGAGAAATACAGTAGGTAGGGAGAGAGAGTGTAGATAGGTAAGTAGGTAGAGGGATAGAGAGAGAGAAATAGAAATACAGTAGATAGGTAGGGGGAGAGGGAGAGAGAGAGAAGGTAGGTAGGTATATAGGTAGATAGACGGGGGGGGAGAGAGAGAAATACAGTAGGTAGGTAGGTAGATGTTTTCAGGTGTATTTACCCATGTGCTGGAGAAGGAAATCGCTGTGGCACCTAAAACTGTTTCTGCTGGCACAGCACTTGATCAATGTAATTCTCATCAATCCCTCTAACTCGGGTTCCCAAACTTGGCAACTTTAAGACTTGTGGACTTCAATTCCCAGAATTCTCCAGCCAGCTATGTCCACAAGCTATGCTGGCTGGAGAATTCTGGGAGTTGACCTCCACAAGTCTTAAAGTTGCCAAGTAACTAAACAGCCTTCCGAAAGGGGGAAATTTTTTTTTTGCACTCTGCGAAACTCCCCAAAACGGCCCATTTTTCACAAAAAGAGGCCCATTTCTTTTCAAATAAAAGGCATGAATAGCCTTGTAGAGGCTTGTAGAGTACTCCAGGGGGGTGGGCCCCCACAAATGAACAAAAAATGGCCCGTTTTTGGCAAAAACGGGCCATTTTTATGTCAAAAAAATTGCATGCATAGTCTTATGGAGGCTTATAGAGTGCTGCTGGGGGCTGGGGGGGGGGCAAAAAATGGTCCATTTCTGCCCTCCCAGCTCCCAGGAGCTCTCTGGAAACCTCTATAAGGCTATGCACAGCCATTTTGGTGAAGGGGGTGGGGTTTTGGGAGGCAAAAAATGCTGTATTCAATGTATAAGATGCACCCAGATCCTTTTAGAGGAAAAAAAGTGCGTCTTATACTCCGAAAAATACGGTATATACAGTGTGTGTGTGTGTGTGTGTGTGTGTGTGTGTGTGTGTGTGTGTGTGTTATAAAGGGTGAAGTAAATCATATGTATATGTTGTTGGTTTGAGCTCCGTGCTTGGCAATTTGATTGCAAACGTTTCACCCCCATTCGAGGAAGCATCTTCAATGTGGTTTGAATTGTGCTTGTCTGGGAGAGTACTGGGCTTTAAATACCTTTCTGAGTCCTGGTCTGATTTCAGGTTGTGTGACCGGCTGACTGTAGTTGCTGAGTCATAGTCTTTGGTTTGAAGAACTGTCTGTGTGATGTAATTTAGTGCTGGTGTTGTTGTTTCGATGTCTTCTGATGATATCATGGTCTGGTTTTGGATTGATTTGGTCGGCTGCGTATGATGTGGTCGGTCAACCAAATCAACCCAAAACCCAGGTCATCATCAGAAGACATCTGAACAACAACACCAGCACTAATTTACATCACACAGATGGTACTTAAAGGACAGTGCTCCTCCAGACAAGCCCAATCCAAAGCACACTGAAGGGGTGAAACGTTTGCAACCGAATTTCCGAGCTTGGCGCTCAAACCAACAACATAACTACCAACCCGAGCTACTAATATTCAGAGAAATTTTTAACCATTTATAGACTAGACTATATTTATTTACTAAATGCATCAGATAAATAGGACTTTTTGCGGACTTTTTCTTCAAATATTGGGTATAATAGCAGTTTCATGCCCTTCCCTTTTCAAAGTTTTTCATTTTTATATTTGATTAACCTATTTTCCTTATTATTTTTATAGCTAGCTCGCCTAACTGTATACTCTTTCAAAAGGTAACATAATATTTGAGGCTGGACTGCAAAGTGCCCCAAACCACAGAAATTTAAAATTGTAAAGTTTTCTGTATCTGCTTGCTACCATCTAGTGCAGGGGTGGGTTCTTGCCAGTTCTAACGTCTTCTATAGAAGAGGTTCCACGAATCTACAGTGCCGTTTAGAACCGGTTCCAGTTCCCTCCCCCCGCACATCTGCACATCATCAAGATGAAGAGCGAGAGGAGGAATTCTGGGAGTTGAAGTCCACAAGTCTTAAAACTGTCAAGTTTGAACACCCCTGGGGTTTTTTTTCTAAAGGGTTAGGAATGCAAAGGTCTTGTAACTTGAAAACTTTAAGACTTGCGTGCTTCAAATGCCAGAGTTCCTGAACCAACATTTTGGTTGCTAAGCAAGAGCATTGCTAAGTGAGTTTCACCACATTTTACAAGTTGGCCATGCCCACTCAGTCACATGACTGCCAAGTCACTCCCACTCGGTCACATGGCCGGCAAGCCACTCCCACCCAGTCACATGGCCAGCAAGCCACTCCCACAAAGCAGGCCACACCTACAGAAGAGGTTCTAAAAAAATTTGAAACCCACCATTGATCTAGTGTTATTTCTAAGGTTCGGAAATTGTAGTCCTAATAATAATTCTTCATATATCAAATTCCCTTTGTTTTACTACATAAAGTTATTATCAATAGATACTTAGCTATAAGGAATCAAATTATAGATTTTTTTCAACTATTTAAGGATCAGAGTCAATTATAGTACAAAAGAAGGTAAAATCTGTTCAATGTATACTTACTGTAATCTTTTGACCCCTTGCTTCTAAGAACTCTTAAGAGTTACATTCATTATGCCTTAATCTCTATAATGGATATGACTAATTTCTACTTGTGGAAGGAAAATGTTACTTATCACTGCCTTCTCATTTCTACTTTTCAATACAACTCTGAACTAACTTCATCTATTCTACATACAATATTAACAGATGGCTGCCAACAGTTTCTTGGAACAGTTCACGAACTGCAGAATGCTCCCCAGTGGCCAAATAAGTGAAGACAAAGAGGTAGTCTAAAGATTGGTTTCAACTAGTATGATAAGATTCATAGATGAGTTGGGAATATACAGGCCTGCAACTTTTCCCAAATGCAACATATTCTCCAATTCATTATTTCCAGACCTAGTGGCCCAAAGACTGAGAGTTCCAGAAAGTTGAAGTCTAACACATCCAAAGGATAGCAGGTTGAAGAATTCTCTACTGCTCTGAAATGTCTTTTATAACAGGGGTCCCCAACCTTTGCAACTTTAAGTTTGAAGGACTTCAGCTCCCAGAATTCTCCAGCCAGCTTTGCTGGGAGCTGAAGTCCTTCAGACTTAAAGTTGCAAAGGTTGGGGACCCCTGTTTTATAATATTAGTAAGAGATAAAACAAGACAGTGGAAAGACATTCCCAAACTATTAAAGATATCTGAGCATCAAACTCTCAAGCCTCCGCACAGTCACTCAAGCACTCGTGACATCTCGCCTTGACTATTGCAACGCTCTCTTCATGGGGCTCCCCTTGAGGTGCATCCGGAGGCTCCAGTTAGTCCAGAACGCGGCCGCGTGGGGGATTTTAGGAACATCTCGAAGTTCCCCTGTAACACCTCTCCTGCGCGAGCTGCACTGGCTACCGGTGGCCTTCTGGGTGCGCTTCAAGGTGCTTGTTACCATCTTTAAATCGCTCCATGTCTCGGGGCTTAGTTACTTGCGGGACCACCTCCTGCCACATACCTCCCACCGACCGATTTGCTCCCACAGAGAGGGCCTTCTCAGGGCACTGACTGCCGGTCAATGCCAGCTGTCGACGCCCAGGAACAGGGCCTTCTCTGTGGCGGGACCCGCCCTCTGGAACGATCTCCCCCCCCGAACTCCGCACCATCACGGACCTTCCCCTCTTCCGCCGCTCACTTAAGACACTTCTTTTCCAGCAAGCTGGACTGGCGTAGAACTTTAATTTTAGAACAAAAGAGCCTCAGCCAAGTTAGACAGGTTTTTAATGGGATTTTAGCACAGGTTTTCTATTTAATTTCTTTTTAACTTTTGTACGTTGTTATTTATTGTAAATTTTTAATGTCCTGTGCACCGCCCAGAGTCCGTCTCGACGGAGATTGGTGCGGTTAACAAATCGAATAAATAAAATAAAGATAGCAATGAACCTTTCCTGGTTTTGAACAAAGAAAACAGACATGTGCTGCATGAGAAGGAAAGGGTGGGAATGTAGCAAATAAATCGAGCATTTGTATGGGAAGCCTATAATACAATCCCAGACAGAAAAGATATCTGATATTGATTACCATGCAGTTTCACATTAAAAAGACATAAACTTCAAGCTTGCACATATTTATTTCTGTTTGTTTCAATACATCATTTTAAAATAATATACATCATAATGTAATTAAACAATCTGCAGTCATTTATAATGGTGACGGAACTCTATTTTATTTAGATCACTTTACAAAATGGACTTCACAGATTTTTAATCTTAAGGGAAAAAAACTGAATACCATTTAAAAATCAGATTATTCTGTGATCTTTGATTTCAGTGTACAGTTACTTTTCAACAGTATAATACTGTTCTATTAATAATAATAGAACTGAAATACACACTTTCATATGAAGCTCTTTTGATTTTTTTTTAAATGGGTTATTTAAAGATTGACACTGATCATTGACTCTTATTAATTTAGGCATATGCATGCCTAACATACCAAAAACATAATCTATAAAGATATGATTGTTTTTATACACAATCATTGAATTAGAGACTTAAAGGGGCATCAAATACAACCCCTGATATACTCCAGGATTCACTGCATGTACAACAATGTAGATTCTGAAATTCTCCAGTGCAGGGGAACAAACTACTTCTTATGGGAATGTATTTATTGATTAACATCTCTTACTGTCAAAAAATTCATTCTAATATCTAATCTATATCCTAATCCTTGAAGTATCATTCCATTCGTTCTTATGTTACCATCTGCAGCAAGTGAGAATAAGTCCGAACCCTTTACAATAGGATTTAGTGCAGCTCATGATGATTGTTTAATTGTTTCTGCCAAGACATAAAGAGTATTGCTTGTCAATAAGTTATATGTTACCCAGAAAGTATAAAGGAAAAAAATCTCATTTCATTACATTTCCAGCAGGTGGTATGGTGACTGCAGCAAAATTTCAAAAATGTTCTTACCAAATTACGGTCTCTTCCCAAAATAATACCATTGTTTGGTTGGGTGAATTTTATCTGATTCGTATTGAAATTTATTTTATAGAATAGCTTGTAGTTTTCATTCTTTTCAGATACTTATAAAAAAGAATTGAAGTTTGTTTTGAAAAAAACATACAAAAGATATCCATTTACACCAAAGAGCAACATTCAAGGATTTTTAAAAAATGCTTTTGTCCCTAAATAACAGAATCTATATTGATTTATAATATTAAACAAAGGGAAAATAAGATTAATGTAAAATAGATTAGTAGATAATTTTCTCACTAGTTTAAAGCAGATAATGGAATTTCATAATGATCTTGCTCAATAATAGTGTGATGAAGGATAAACCAAAGATAAATGATTGTAGATTTTTAATGTATTCAATAATATTTACACAGTGAATTCCACCGAGTTTGGTAGGATACACAATTACATTTACATGTGATGGCAGCTTTAGCATGGCAAGGCAAACTTTAATTTAATGTTTCATTATTCTTCTAGATAGATTCATAAATTATCACCCAATGCATCTTTATGGCTGGGACCTTTTTTGGAACTTATTTGGATCATACCAGAGATAGGAGCAAACAATATCTAGTCACATAATGCCCTGCTTACCTTTTCATGCCCCCCAGCAATAATTTATTAAGATTTGGACTGAACATATTACAAAAGGGATAATTGGTAACCAAGGCATAAAAATTAGCAAACCATGGTGTTGTTTCTCTGTGTCATATAATAATATAATTAATTTCGATTTAGAATAGTGCACAAACCTATTTAGTGAATGGAACAGTTTCAGCTTAAGCTCCAGTGATAATTAATATTAGTATTTGATATCAAACTATATTTTTATCTGACACAAAGAAATGTTATCCGACTATATTTGATTAAACCTATATGCATGTTATTTTGGAATACCTCCAATTATTTGCAACATTTGAGTAATTGTGCAGTTTATTAGTCTCTTAATTATCTCTGCTCCTAATCTAAACCATTTAATCTAAGCATTTCTGAAACATATTTTCCATTTTAAATAATAAATATTTTATTGCATCAGTAAAAACAAAAAGAAACAAAATATTTTATGTGAACATTTACCTATACTAAGTAAGTATGGTTCTTAAATATTGAATTCCCATCTTGGAGAAAACTATCTTGATCCATTTTAGTATAATTTGATGCTTCTCTATAGCAGGGGTCCCCAACCCCCGGTTCACGGATCGGTGCCGGTCCGCGGCTTCATAAGAACCGGGCCGCAGGGCCGGAGAGGAGGAGGAGGGAGCCGGAGAGGAGGAGGAGGGAGCAGTCCCCTGGGCAGAGGATGGCCGAGCATGCCTCCACCAGCTCCTTCCGACGGCCACCGTGGCGCACTTTCCGGGGCTACCCGGAGGGGCCAGCATGTCAGTGAGGAGTGAGCTGCCTCATCCCGAGCGGGCGGGCGGGCGGGCGGACGGAGGACTTGAGCTGCGGCTACCTTAAGCACCATCCGGGCGCACACGCCCACCTCCCTTCCAGTTGCGTGTGGCGCCCGGACGGCCTCGGCGACGCTTAAGGTAGCAGCAGCTCGGGTCCTCCACCCGCCCGCCCGTCTGCTCGCTCGCTCGCTCGTTGCGGGATAACCTCCCCTCTGTTGCTTCGGGGGGGAGGGAGGGAGAGAATGACAGATACACAGAGCGACAGACTTAGAGAGACAGAAATAGAGAGAGAGAGGGAGAGAGGTAATCACACACACACACACACACAGTGACAGAGGTGGGTGGAGGGAGGAGAGCGACAGATACAGAGAGAGAGAGAGAGAGAGAGAGAGAAAGAGAGAAACAGAGAAAGAGAAAGAAAGAAAAATAGAAAAAGATGAATGGAGGGTGGGAGGGAGGGAGTGAAGGAAAGAAGGGGAGGGAGGAGGAAGGGAGGGGTGAAAGAAGGAAGGAAGGAAGGAAGGAAGGAAGGAAGAAAGAAAGAAAGAAAGAGGGATGGAGGGTAGGAGAGAGGGAAGAAAAGAAGGGAGGAAGGGGGAGTGAGGCAATGGAAGGAAGGAAAGGAAAGGAAAGGAAATAATCTATTTTCCTATTTCCTTCCACCTCAAGCTACCTTTTTGGTTAACCAGGTTAAAGATCTATTTTTCTCCCAGTGATCATTTCAAAGGAATCACATCCTCTGAGTCATTTCCTGGATTCAAACCAGCATCCCAAAGAGTCATGGGCTGCCTTTATATATAACGAATGCCCATAAATCCATTTTTACCATCTTCAGAAGACCAAAGACCAGCCAGAAATGGAAGAAAGAAAGAAAGAAAGAAAGAAAGAAAGAAAGAAAGAAAGAAACTTATGACCACAATTGAGCCCAAAATTTTGGTTGCTAAGCATTAAGTGAGTTTCACCACATTTTCCAAGTTGGCCACGCCCACCGGGTCACATGACAACTGAGCCACTCCCATAAAACACCTTTTGGCTCTCAAAAGAAATTTCAGTAGTGGTACTGTTGATATTTGGCTCTATTGACTAATAGGTTTGACCACCACTGCCCTAGAGGGCCAAGTGAGCCGACTCCCCCCCCCCGCGTGCGCTTGCGCTGCCTGTTCCCCCTCCCCTCCTCTTCCTGTAGGCCAGCCGGTCCGCAGAATTTTCTTTAAAATGAAACCTGTCCCTGGTGCAAAAAAGGTTGGGGACCCCTGCTCTATAGAACTCAAATACATATTTTACAGGCATTGTCTTGTAATCCAGCATAATTGAATTCATACTGGTTAAGATTATAATCATCATAACCAGTTGAACCACTCAAGGTATGATTATACTTGAGTTTACCCCTGTTTCTGCTTGATTCAAAAGAATGAAACAATTATTTCTTATAGTAAATATCAAGTAATATAGCAAGTACTTGCATGGGAAAAAGATCTGTGAAATTTTATGAGTTTTCCTGAACATGAACTTCCATTAAAAGTATTCTTGTAAGGTCTCAAATAAATTGGTTCCAGGTCTTAGAGAAGTTGTATTGAATTTCCTTACTTTGTTTCATTGATGTTAGGAAGATATTGCCATTTCATTCACTTTGTTAGTTTATTTTTGCTCTTTGTGTTTACACAAACTGTACATGTTATTCCTATTTCTGTCACTCTTACTCATGTTTATTTAATTTCTATTTATTAGATGAGGGTCAAGGTTGGTCCTTATATATCTCAAAGTTTGAAGGATATTAATTTCTTTCTCTTAATTATTATTCCACATTCATGTTGCATGACTACAAGTGGTGAAAAACATCCTGGGCAGTTATTGCGAAGTTATGCACACTGTACTTCAACATAGTTGTAGATCATATTAGAATTATTTGGTAGATAATTCCAGACCAAAAAGCCTTCGTGGAACCTGAAGCACTCAACATAAATGGCAAGTCTAAATTTTAATTTAGGCTATACCATTTGAAATGTCATCACCATTAAACAAACTTTAAGAGTACGTTCTTATTTTAGTTTCTGGCCACCTGGCTGCTTTTATGGCACACCTACATTAAAGAAAGTAGCTGCATAAAAGCAGGATTTGATCTGTAAGTACTTCACTTCCAGATCAGCTTAATTTAACAGATGGCCAACATACCACCATTACGCTAGGATGGAAAAAGAAAGATCAGCGTTATAGGGTTTCAACCACATTTTACTCAGTTTTGTTCTGCAATTTATTGGTAAATATTTTAAATGGGTAACTTCAGTAATAGTCCTCAGGCTGAAAGCACATCAGTGCATACTAGTGCTTTAAGCAGAGAAATTAATATATGCTCAGGATCTTTCTTTTCTATTTGCAGCTTAAAGGGAGCTGTTTATATCTGATGTATCCCAGAACAAAATGTCATAAATCAGAATGCTTACGATTCTGCTCAATATTTTCCCATAATATTTATTATGGAAATAAAAATGATGGTCAGATTAACTTTGCCAAAGTTTTGTGTTTTCAAACCCTGCAAATTTTATTTTCTTGGGAAAGAAAAACTAGCAAACTACAGTAATCATATAGCATTGAATTTCTCATCATTTAGAAATGTCGATCCCTAACATACACATAATTGAAGCCAGGAGAGTCAATAAACAAGCTATATGTGAAACAGTGTTGTCTATGGTGAGCAAGATGATATTTTGGCAGTTTTCAGGTAACAAGCAAAGGGTATCTTTTAACTCTTCCAGTTCTCTTTATTTTGTAAAAAGCAAATGTTACATTCACATAAAGTAACAATCAGGACAGTACTTAACGCAGAGATGACAATGAAGGAACATAATTTTGTTTGTAACATAGTTTTATTCAGAAAGCTTCAAGATAGGGCTCTCATCAATAGAGGACTATCATCCAATAGAGTAAAGCAGTTGCTAAGGCAGAAGATGTTGGTATCATGACCAGATTGCAAATAATTTATTCTTTAATATGCTATTGTCTTATATTTATTACCAGGAAAAGGCAGATATAGTTTTGGAATTGATTGATAAATGAAAACAATCAGGATAATTTTAAATCTTTGATTTTCTACTTTTGGTTGCTTAAATTTTTTCAGGCTAAATTTCATCTCAGGAGTCACTGATATTTTTGGAGTCCTTGATGTTCTCTAACCCTCCCTTACTTTACCACTATTTTCTTTTGTGCTTTTGTATTTTGCATTATAAACTAATTAAAAAGAATTTTAAAAAAGAATCAGCCAGCAGTTTGTGAAGAAAATATAGGAAATATTTTCAGCCAGAATTCATAATAATGGGATTTACATAACTTTTTAAAAAAATGGTTACTTAAAAACTAAAGTACGCATATGTGTTGTTTTTGCTGTCTGGGAAGAGAAAAATTGGGATTTGTTTATTTGCTTAATATCATTGTTATTTAAAATGGAAAAAATAAATCTACATTCTGCTCACTTTGCTTTCAAGGTACCAGAAATAAGTCATGCCAGCATTTTATTTATTCATATGTAATGTGTTTTTTAATTTTCATTTCAAAGCCAATAGTAATTTATTTCATAAATTTTTGTTCTGCTTTTCTTTACCTAGTCTTTTTTAATTCCTAGAATTCTCAAACACTGCACTGTCTCAGCCACACTATATTCAGGTAGCTACTCATCAATATTTGCAGATTCAGGAAATGTCAATTTCAAGTGAATTGTTAAAACCGGGAGAGGGGGGAGGAAAGAAAACATTTAACCTATCATAGCCAATTACTAGAAAATCTTTCTGAATACTATCTGTTCAGATACTTTCTGAATACTATCTGTCTGAATACTATAATTATCATAATCAGAATGCTGAGATACTGAATTTCCATGTACCATTTGTTTGAATTTACTTTTTTACTTTTTATTTTATTAACTTTTTAAATTGTGTTTAATGGTTAAAATATATGTATGTGATTAATGAGATAATTTTCATCCCCAGCAGCAATAGCTAGGGCTTCTCTGAACATTTTAAGGATGAACAAGAGATGCTAATATTACATGTTTCTTGGGAGCAAAATACAATAATTGAGGAAGGCAGAAAAACTACTTAAATTTTAGAAGCATGTTAGTTGGAGAATTCTGGGGATTGAAGCCCATGCAATTTAAACTTGCCAAGATTGAGAAACATTGCCATAAATCTGCCATCTAGAAAAAAAAATCTATCAGATATTCAAGGTTTTACCCCTCAGCATTCACACTTTATATTATAAAAACAAATTGCCTGTATTTATATTTACAGACAGTTTCCTATGATAAGAAGAGTGAAAGTGAGCTTGAATTAAATTATATTCTATAGGTCAAGTTTTCTATTTGAACTTTTTCATACAGTAATGTACAAAAACAAGTGCTGTCTGGTTCTATTCGCCCCCCCTCAAAACTCTAATCCAGTTATTCCTTGACCAAACAGAAATAACTTTTTAAAGTAAAATATCCAAGCTAATATGAAGACCTTAACTCATAATGGTAGCACCCACCATATAATCAATATGAAGCTCACTAATTTTTGCTTAAATAGCTACATCTGAAAAGTGGTCCCCCCCCCCTATAGACAGAAATGGAACTTACGCTTTTTGTCCTATATTTTGTTCATGAAAAATACCAAATTGTTTTTATTTTACCATTTTCATTTTAAAAAATTCTGATTAAAAACAAAGGTTTTGAAATCATGCGATTTAATCTGCACACTTTCTGTGTATTGATGACAGATATGATAATGCTAGTACTTGAGAAACTAAAAATACGTTTTGAATATAATTGTTAAGAATTATAAAAATAGCTTACCTTTTGGATAATTGCATTTTGGCATTGTAGATTATAGTTTAACAATTAAATAATTTGATTGTTTAATTAAAGTGCTGCAGAAGCACATGAAATCTTCCAGATTTTACATATCATGTTGCTATGGTGATTATCCAAAAATGAACACTCTATTACTTTAAAAAAACTTATAAATTAACTCCTATTTGAATTAAGAAGTAAAATAATTGTTTTATTAATTTCTTCTCTTATGGAGTAGAGATAATTAATGCCAAAAAAGAGGCTCTCAATGCTAATTTTCAAGTTCTATTTCAGGTACTAGAATCTATAGGAAAATAGAAATTTTCACCTATCATTGCAGCTTTTTTTCTATTTTAAGTATAATAATCTTTTATAAAGCTATAATAATTTATATTACCAAAAACAACTGTAGAGACTTCAGCAGATTTTTTAAAATGGTTCAAGTGGCACAAAGTAACCACATAAAGTATTTTATATAAACATTTAAACAGATGTTTAACAGCGCAAGAGTTATATTCTATTGCTTGTTACGCCAAAATATCATATTGTATGATATATAATGCTATCCAGAAATCTTATTATATTTATTATGTCATGATTTTATTTAAGTCTTTAATAGAATCGTGCATATTTTTAGTTTAAGTTAAATTAAGGATATTTTATACTAAAGTTATAAAGAGAAGATGAATTCAAGTAAGTTAAAAATACATCTGTATATAGAAATGAAATATTTTACTTGCTATGTAAAATACTGTTTTTAATAACATACATTGGAGAAATCTGGGTTGAAGATGTATTCTCGTTTATATGGTTCTTTTTAAAAAGAAAAAAGGAAACATTTTCTTAGTAAAAAAAAATGAAAATTACATTGTAATTTGGTTCTTTTAAATGTTGCTATAAACTTCTAACCCTGAAGTGTCATCATACAACCCACAATTCACACCCCATTCAGTTTATACTATTATACTGTAAATAATTGTAAATGTATTTCTTTAATGTGACAAGGAACTTCGCTAAAAACTTGCCAATGAATGGGAAACTCTACCCAAAACAGGTCTTTCTTCCTAGAAAGCATTATGAACTTTCTATAACTTTCTCAGAAAATGTGCAAATATGGTTTTTCCAAATGGATTTCTTTGTCTAGATTTGAATTGTAATCCAATGCTAGTATAGATGTTGCCTCTGCTTTGGGACTCTCAAGGACTTTTGTGTCACAACTCAGTTGGTTCTTTGACCCTAAACAAGGAAGTCTTCTGAAAAACAGCAGCCTTGCAGGGGTAAAGATATCAGACAGTTCCCTTGTATAAATACCTCTTCATTTCAGTAAGCTTGATTAGTAATTTATGTGCATTGTGATACTGCTTTCTCAAGGAAAATTAATAGATAACTATATGGCTCCTTCTAACAACAGTGTCTTTGTATCGAATTATTTTCATGCACTGACAAACGATTCATTTTACTGGGGTTCCCCCCCCCCTCTTAAATTAAAATGTTGTATTTAGAAATAATATATAGTACTTTGGTGGATTATATTAAATAAAATGTTTTTAAAAATCCAAGAGGATTTCATACTGGTTTTCAACAGCGAAAAAATACCTTGCAAATAAACATGTTAAAGTGTCATGTGATTTAAAAAGTGAAATAATCTAAAGCAGGGGTCTCCAACCTTTGCAACTTTAAGTCTGAAGGACTTCAGCTCCCAGACTTCTCCAGCCAGCAAAGCTGGCTGGAGAATTCTGGGAGCTGACGTCCTTCAGACTTAAAGTTGCAAAGGTTGGAGAACCCTGATCTAAAGCATGAAACAGATGTTTCTGAAACACTAAATTGTTAGATTATATGGCTGTAGTATAAATCTCTTCATATAAATTTTTCTGACAAAAGATATGAAAAAGCTTCTTTGACTGAGAATGTTGTTTAAAAAGTGTGGTGTTTAGACAATATTCTAAACACTTAGAAAACTTAGTTCCTTAGAAAATTCTCAGATGTTCATCAATAGAATGAGAATAGTTGTCAATACTCTTGAAAACCAGTTTGTCCCTCAAAACTCTGTTAAATCCAACTCCATGAACTATTGCAGCTCAGTAATTTTGGCGACTGCCCAAATAATTTTTTTTTGTGGCATGATTTTTGTGATAGATTATGGGTCCTTAAAATGTGGGATACATACAAATGTTCATTTTTTTAAATGTCTTCCTCAGAATCCATACCACAAGATGGTGGTAGTACTGAGCCAGTACAATATTAATTATCACTAACTTTAAACGTAATTAATGTACATTGAAATGCTACTACACATGTGAAGAATACTTTTAATACTACTTTCATGTACATTTCCTAATTTGCAGCGGTATTTCTCAGCCGTGGTAGCTTCCAAATATGTGCATTCTTCAATTTGTAGAATTCTTAGCAATGGTTATAAAATTCAGGTAATTGAAATATCAAAGTTGGAAAATACTGCTTTAGGGGTTTTTCACCACAGACCCACTTTAAATACTTTTTTTGGCCATGCACCATGGCCATAGGCCCCCAAGATTGACGCCCTGTGAAGGGCTTCGCAGACGCCCTGTGAAGACATTATGGCTTCCAGGGGTCCATGGACCACAGTTTGAGAACCACTGGTTTAAAGTATTCTGTTTCTAATAGGCAATATATTTGACCAACTCTACATACTTTAATATTTTACAGTGAATTTTAGAAACAAATTATTCAAATATGTGGTAAAGTGTGTAGGACTATTTTTTATGTATGGAATTGCTTGTGCCTAGTGGAGAAAACAACTAACATGGACACAAATTTAGAATTTGGCTAGTTTGTGCTTTGACTAGTTCTGAAAATTTTTAGGGGGAAAAAAGAATTCAAGCAGAAGGCTAAGCAAAACAAATAATAACAATATAATTTGCAAAACATAACAGTGGAATTCTCCATTTTGAATATACAAGATTTGAGCACCATTAATAGAATTATTGTCACCAGTAACTCTGAAGCTTCAATTTTGGGGGCATGTGAGATACAATCAAACTGGAGAGAACTGCCAAAATTTGTTCTAGCATTATCAAAAAAAAATGTTTTGTGCAGGAAGCATAGACAGAAAAGCCCATGATCAGTTGTTACAATACTCCAGGCCCAGGAAGAGATCAGTGTATTACCTCCACAAACGAGCCCTCAGGGGAACCAATGAAACAACAACTTGCGTTTTGAGTATAAGCATGTGTAGAGATGCTGCTGTCATTAAGAACCTCAGGAACATTTCTATCACTGCTTAAGTCAGGTTTGGGCATATGAAAGGTGGACTGGATTCAGTAGCAAGGCTGTACAGGTAGTCATTGATTTCAACTCTTCATTGAGCAACCATTCAAATTTACAACAGTGCAGAAAACAATGACCTACAACCAATATTTGCACTTATGACTATCACAGCATCCCACGGTCATGTGATTGCAATTTGGACAATTGGCAATTAGCATAGATTTACAATGGTATCCAGTGATCACGATCGCCATTTGTGATCTTTACAGATACCTTCCCGGTGTTTGGAGGCCGTACGGATCTGGATGGGTAGTAACAAACTCAAGCTCAACCCGTCCAAGATCGAGTGGCTGTGGTTTCCGGCTCCCCGGTTCAGCCAGATAAGTCCAACACTGGCCATCGGGGCGAACAACTAGCCCCCATGGAGAGGGCGCGCAACTTGGGCGTCCTCCTGGATTTCCGGCTGTCCATGGAGGACCATGTGGCAGCCGTGGCCTGTGGGACATTCTATCAGGTACGCCTGATACGCCAGTTGCGCCCCTTACTGGACCGGGGGGACCTTCGCACAGTCACTCAAGCGCTTGTGACTTCTCGGCTGGATTACTGTAACGCTCTCTACATGGGGCTTCCCTTGAGGTGCACTCCAAAGCTACAGCTAGTCCAGAATGCGGCCGCGCGGGTGATTATGGGTACCCCAAGGCAGGCCCACATAACACCTCTCCTGCGCGAGCTGCACTGGCTGCCTGTGGCCTTTCGAGTGCGCTTCAAGGTGTTGACGACCATCTTCAAATCGCTCCATGGCTCGGGGCCTAGCTATATACGAGACCGCCTTCTGCCCCATACATCCCTTCGTCCGATCCGCTCCCACAGAGAGGGCCTTCTCAGGGTGCCGTCAGCCGGGCAATGCCGGTTGGCCACACCCAGGGGAAGGGCCTTCTCTGTGGCGGGCCCGGCCCTCTGGAACGACCTACCCCCCGACCTGACCTTCGCACCATCTCGGACCTCCGCCTCTTCCGCCAACGCCTGAAGACGTACCTATTCCAACAAGCCGGCCTAGCGTAGCCCCCCCCCCGTTTCTGACTATATTTATAAATTTTAAATTTTTAGGGTTTTAAAGGGGTTTAGCGCGGGGTTTAGGTTAACTTAATATGCTTTTTAGAGTTTGTATTGTTTTGAAATGGTTTTTAATGATGCCTGTGTGCCGCCCTGGGTCCTAACAAGGAGAAGGGCGAGGTATAAATTTGATAAAATAAATAAATAAATAAAACAAGCAAAGTCAGTGGGGGAAACTGGATTTGCTTAATGACCACATGATTTGCTTAACAATCATAAAATCAAGTGAAACTCACTTAACATAGACATTGCTTAGTGATGAAGTTCCAGTCCTAATTGTGGTTCTAAGTTGAAAACTACCTGAATCAGCAAAAATGCAGAGCTGTCAAAGCTCATTCCATTCCTACTTTGTCTGGTAAAGCCAGCAGCTGACTTAGCAAGCAAAGTGGAAGGAACAAAGATCCAGCATCTTTGGATTGCCAAACTCATGACCAAACAAAGAGAAATGAGAAAAGAGGAGGGAGAAAAACGTGGAGTTCATTTTGACAATGTTCCTATTTTTCATACAGAAGTGGATGCAAAATGGATACATTTTTCAAAATTTGCTACAGCTTTGGGTAACCCTAGGACTAGCCATTTATCAAAACATTTCACTACCGTCAACCAACCACCAACTGTATTTATTTATATTAGCAAAGAATTCCTTGCATTACCATTTTATGGGGATATCAGAACACTTGCTAGATTAAGAAACTTGGATCAAGCGATTCATTTGGTCACCTTCAAACCTTGCATTTTCTTACCCTCTGTTTCCGCAAGCTTCCTGGGCTAGTAGGAGAAGGGCTTGGAGACTTCCCGGAACGGGGAGTAGAAAGCTGACTTCCAGGCGTTCCATTAACTAGAGAAATAAAAGAACAGACAAGAAAACATGGTTTTGGATCTAGAACCATTATAATTAAACACCAAACAACATATTGCTCACATTAGTCAATCCTTTCTGCTTTGCCCTTTTGTAGTCTATGT
This sequence comes from Rhabdophis nuchalis, assembly GCA_039707465.1. NCBI lineage: Eukaryota > Metazoa > Chordata > Lepidosauria > Squamata > Natricidae > Rhabdophis > Rhabdophis nuchalis. Next base: position 40,139,948 of record CM077649.1, on the reverse strand, counting down.
ACTGCTAATAAAAATTAAGTAAAGATGCAATTCTGAAGGAATTAATCACTATAATGTGGGTTACTCTGTATTCAGTTGGTATACATTTTACTTAACAAGTGATTGACCAATTTGTATTCAATATGTAGCCACAACGACATTAAAAGTATTGTCTTCAACTCTGGACTTCTTATTTTTAACTTGCTTTTTAAAAAAGCCTTTAACTATTGGTCTTTTCCCCTCCTTTTTAGAGATGACGGATGTGTCAATGTTATCTGCATTCTATTTATTACTACAGATACTAACTTGGAACTGTTGGAAAGATTTCCGTGTGATACATTTGACTTAGGCATTAACCCATCTGGGACTCTTTGATTTATAAGATCACAACCTCAGCCGTTCATACTTGCCTCAAAAAACGAGAGACTTCTAAACTGTTGCTATATTCTTTACAATTTCTTTCTACTTACATAACATTTGCCTTATCATTTAATACAAAACCTTCACAGCTGTGAAAGCTGTAGAATAGAAAACATAGGCAAATAATGCTAACATTACACTGAAAGGATAGGAGAGGGGGGAGGGAGGGAGAGGGAGAGAGAGAGAGGTGCTATAAAATAAAACGTCTTCTCAAACATGCCATGGTTAGGTCACAACTACATATAAATCAGCCATAATAAAGCAGTAACTAACAGACATCTAAATTCTCTATTTTGCACTGATATTTCCAGCCATGATATTAATAAGGCATTGAACTTACCTTCTATGAGTTCTAACATGGAAACAGGCTTATTTTTAACCTGATAAAGCCAAGCAGGAAAATATTTGCCTTTTGTACTACACTCTGGCAGAAACAGGAAGCGTTAAGATTAGTTAAAGGTTGCCAAAGCAGCTCACAGAGAGAGCTGAATAAAATGCCAGATTCATAAGCCAAAGCTTTTTCTGCGTAAGGCTGACGTCTTCCGAGCAGCAGTAGGAGGTGTAGGTGCCGTCTTAGGGGCTACATCAAAAGTGTCAATACTCAACGCCGCAACTTCAGGATGTTGAGCAACTGCAGCATTCACTCTGATCTGCCAAGCCCCCATAGCCTTAGCAATCTTATATGCTGCTGCACACTGAATCATAATGAAGTGCCTTTGGGAACAATATACCAAATTACTCATCTGAAGATCACAACAATAATAATAATTTTTATCATAGCTTAGCTGACTGGTAGCCTCCAAACTGCTATGCCCAGTAGAGAGAGAGAACTAGATTTTAAAACATTGTCAGATGGGAAGAATATTTTTCTTTCCCATCTGCCAACTATGCACAGTAATAAATATTCTGCCCGGTTACCTAGATGATGTGTTCTTTATTCAGCTCAGACATAAAAAGCACTTTGTGGAATGATAATTAACTATTACAATACTGTTATGTTACATTTGTCTTTGGAAGCCTGTTTTTTGCACGTTGGGTTAGGATAGGAAAGTTACAGAGTTAGCACAAAAGTAGGAAACCTGTAACCTTCCAAATGTTGCTTAAAATCATCCCTAGCAGTCCTGACCAAGAGCTCAGAAACATCTGGAGGCCAAAACGATAGTAAACTTTGAATTAGTCCTTGAATTCAATTACTATTACAGCCAAAAGGCTTACCATTAAATTCAGGAAATCTGCTGTTTAAATCATATGAACCTTTGGAGAATTTTTGGTAAATTAATGCCAAAGACATTTGCTTGTGAACCACCAATCATTCATCAATAATATTATCGGTGAGGAGTGCTTAGACATGGATAATTTATAGAGATAACAGGACATTCTAATGGAGGAAGACTGACACCAATGTTGCCAACAACACATTACTGCTAGCATGATTAATTGCTTGCTTCTACATAATTTTTGCTTAGAATTAAGGCTATAGCACAAATTTGCATTTCGTTGAAAGACTTCTATTTGATTGCTGTTTCCTTAAACGCTTATTTAACTTTCAAGCAAAAGCCAGCGCTTTGAGATGGAAAATACATTTTAAATGCTAAAGTCTCTTTCTGATATCTCTAGTTCAAAAAATTAAAATCTTTTCAACTTGTAGCAGAAGGAAAGTTCTATAAGTGTAAACAATAATAAACTAATTCAAATGAAAGTCTGATTCACTTTCTGTTTTCCATTGTTTATTCCATCCATCTGACCCTTACATTTCTTGGAACACACAATGAAAGTTTTGGAAATTATATCTTTTATGCAGTTACATTAGGAAGCCAAGCAAACAGATATCAAATGACTTCTGCAGGTCTTATATATTCAAAAATAGTATATATTGTTTGCATTTTATTTGTGAAGCTAATGTTGCTAATATTGATATTAAGTGTCACCATCACACAAGACCCTGAGAACTTACTGATGAGGTACAAGAAATGCAGGGGAAGGGAAATACTGCATATTGGTGTGCTGTGTTTTTCTACATTATATAAAACTAACTTTTCTAGCACTCAAAGATCAGGGTTTAATTGACTATGCAGACAATGTAGCAGAACTTGAAGTTTTGTCTTTTGTTCTACTTTTGAAAACCCGTTGGGCAATTTTTCTCTTATGCACTGGTATAACAATAATGGTAAAAACAGTTGGAGAAATAATTATAGAAAGGGTAATTTATTACTCTACAAACTTATATTGGTTTGCTAGCATAATGGTCTTGTCTGGATCTTGAAATTTTAGCATTAAAGACTTGGAAGGAAATAATGGATCACACACATTTAGAACTAAAGCTGGAATCTCCATCTCTATCCCTACCTATATAGTCCATGTAGACATTAAAGTATTCATAACCTATGCCTCTTCAAACTCTCTGTGCACTCATTCAGTAAATAAAAGTGCATTGCCTTTCTGGAAGACTTCACAATCCAACTTAACTTCAATTAAAATAAGAAGAATTTTAATTTTTTCCAGGCTTAATAATTACAGTATAACTCATCAATTTATGCTTTTACTGAGGCAACTTTTAACACTGAGAGAGATGGGTGTAAAGATGAACTATGCAAAACAAAGAAATTTCAAACTTACACATAAATTAGTTAGATGGTTAGGATACAAATTAGGAACGTTTCCTGTCAACATGATCTCTTTGAAAAAGGAAAAAGTATTTTCAAAATAAATAATATGCTGACTCTATAAACTGCTTAGAGGCGGGCTGTAAAAGCACTATGAAGCAATATATAAGTGCTTCTAAGTGCTATTGCTACTTTCACAGTATCAGTGTATAATTTTTATTTCAGGATTTTTGTTCAACAGGACAACATTTAAAGCCTTCTTGATAAAGTTTATGATACTTGAGCTAGAGACATTTCTATATTATAAACAGCAATCTTTCTCATATTAGAAATTTATCAACAGACAATTGATAAAACCAATTATTTCTTGTCAACACCATTTGCAAGCTCTGTCAGTCACATGGTATATTCTTCTTTCTCTTTCTGATTATTTTCCACAATACAATTAGTTGAAAATATGTGAGCTCTTAGGTTCTAAGTTTCCTTCTTAGATCTTCAGAGGCTAGGGTGAAATAGTTCTAGGTATTTCTGATATTTGATCTAGAAAATGTGAGATTTTTTTTGTCTTGTTCGATTGGTAAAAATTCATTCTAGCATATTGGCACAGCAGGTCTAATATAAATAAAAAAATACAACAAAACAGGATAGTTTGAGATTAATGTCATTTACTAATGTTGCTGTTAATTGCCGAGTCTTGTATGACCCATTGCAACCCCATGGACAATGTTCCTTCAGGCCTTCCTGTCCCCTATCATCCCCTGGAGTCCATTTAAGCTCACGCCTACTGCTTCAGTGACTCCATCCAGCCACCTCATTCTCTGTCGCCCCCTTCTTCTTTTGTCCTCACTCTTTGTCAGCATTAGGTTCTTCTCCAGTGATTCCTTCCTTCTCATTAGGTGGCCAAAGTATTTGAGTTTCATCTTCAGGATCTGGCCTTCTAAAGAGCAGTCAGGGTTGATCTCCTCTAGGACTGTCCAGTTTGGTTACCTTGCAATCCAAGGGATTGCAGGAGTCTTCTCCAGCATCATAGTTCAAAGGCCTCAATTCTTTGGCACTCAGCCTTTCTTTTATATTGAAAAAGTTTTATTGGTTTTACATTTTTTAACAGGGTAGGGTAATGGTTACAAAGAAATTTTGAGAGCATTCACGTCAGAGTCGTCGGACCTTCCGAGACCTCAAAATACACATTAAAAAAGTTAACATAGAAAACATTTTCCATACCACTACAAGATGAAAGCAAGTACATTTACCTAAATTCTCCCTTCCATGCTGTCAGACATTTACAAAAAGTCCGGATAGAAATATTATGCAAAATTGTTCAAGAAAAATCAAGGCAAAGTTATTTTTTTGATCTAAGTCTCTTGGCTATTGTATCTTCTTTCTCTCCTCCCTGGCCCCCCGCGGGCGGGGCCGTGGCCCCCTCCGTCCCCCCTGGATCTTCCCCCAGGGCAGAGGAATGTTTTTTAAGAAAGGCTTCCGCCTCAGCAACTGTTTTAATCCTCACTCTTCCTCCTTCCCAGAACACCAGCATCCCTTCAGGTGTCATCCACTTGAACCAAATCCCGTGATCAAACAAGGTTTTAGACAAGAAGGAAAATTTCCTTCTTGAATCTCTAATTTTTCTAGGGATCTGCTTCAAGATAGTGACCGTTTCTCGTTGATAAGTTAAAGGTTTCTCTCTCTGCGCTTTCAGGATTTCCTCTCTGGTTGACCTTCTAACAAATTTCACATGTATCTCTCTAGGCACTTCATTTATCCTGGCATATGCTGAGTTAATTCTGTAGGCTAGGTCAATGTCCCCCCTGATCTCATCCTTAGGTTTTTGTAAATAGTCTGCTAAAATTGTGCTCATAAGATCAGGGAGGTATTCACCAGATTCCTCAGAAACATTTTGAAATCTCAAAAAGTATGTCATTCTTTCCATATCCATCCTAGACACATGCCCATTTATTTCCACAACCTCATTAGTAACATTTTTAATTTCCCCCTTAGCCCCCTCCAACCCCCCTTCCAGTTCTTTATTCTTCTGTGTGTTATCCAGCACTTGTCTTCTTGTATCCAACAACTCCTTCTTGAAGTTAATATTTTCAGCCCTCTGGGCCTTTATTTCTGATATCAAAGTTAGCATAGAGGTTTCAAGAGAAGCCATCCTTTGTTCCAAATTTACAAGTGCTGCTTCTTGTGCCATGGTTAAAAGTTAGAGTCACTGCCACCAAGATGGCGTTTTCCGGGTGGGGCTGGTGGGGCAAACCAGGAGCTCAGTTCAGTTCAGGGCTGTGAAGTTGCAAACAATTCAGAAACCAAAAGAGACACAGTTTCCCAGGTCAGCAAATAGTAATAACGAAGGTATTCCAGAGAAGAAGTCACAAATCCATCAAAAGAATTTTTTTTTCAAAAATCCAGAGAGAGTCCTGCTTTCAAAGAGACGCTGGAAATTTTCCTTAGTTGAAATAGTCAGGCAGGGACAAAGAGAAGCCACTTCCACCGCCCATCTCAGAGCCAGAGGGAGAGAGTAGGAAAAAAAAGAATTTTTTTTACTCAGCCAGACCTAGAAACAATGTTGCAAAGAATCGCATTCCACTTTCCCTTGTTAAAGACCGTCTGGAGTAAAAGTTTCCGCTTTCTCTTTGCAGAGAAGCCATTTTAACGTGCCGCTTAAATCCGAGGGTTTTTTTTTTAAAAATAAACACCCCCCTCCCAGTCCGTTCAGCCTGGCTGGCAGCAGAAAAAAAAAGTTTTTTAAAAACTCACTCTCTCCTCGCAGCTGAAGCCTCGGGAGTCCTTCGACTGAGCCGATCAGCCCTCCTCATTGTTGTGAATGGCGCCGTCTTCCTTAGGCGAAGGGAGAACCCCCCGCTAGCATGTTCTCCCTCACCTGAGCCGCGCCGGGAGCCACTTCCTCCACCGCCGTGGGGGGGGCGCCCCCCGACGAGCCAGCCCTACGGGAGACCCTCAAACAAGAGGAGTCTCGCCCCCGTTGGGGGGCAGAAGAAGAAACAAAGCGGCGAGCGAGCGCTAGGCTCGCCCGTCACCGCAGGAGCCGGAACCGGAAGCCGCACTCAGCCTTTCTTATTGTCCAACTTTCACAGCCATCCATTGCAACTGGGAAAACCATAGCCTAGACTATACACACTTTTGTTGGCAAGGTGATGTCTCTGCTTTTTAGTATGCTGTCTAGATTTGCCATAGCTTTCCGCCTCAGGAGCAAGCATCTTTTAATCTCTTGGCTGCAGTCCCCATCTGCTGTGATCTTGGAGCCCCGGAAAATAACCTTCATTTCTTTCCCGTCTATTTGCCAGGAATTGAGAGGGCCAGATCCCATGATCTTAGTTTTCTTAATGTTGAGTTTTAAGCCACCTTTTGCACTCTCCTTCTTCATCCGCATCAAGAGGCTCTTTAGTTCCTCTTCACTTTCTAATAGTGTACTAATAGAAATATACTAATAATATACTCTATAACTTGTAGATCTCAGGATTCAGTGGCAGAGGTCTAGTTCAAAAATTGTTCCAATTTAGACTGAAGATCCTGGTACATGGTTTGGAATACACAACATAAATTCCTAAGCTCAAGGAGGAACTTGTGGCCATGCACTTTACTTTTTGGTTTTATTGCTATTTCAGTAATAAAAATGGGAAAGCAGGGAGAAAGGCATGTGCTTGCGTAGCTAAACTTCTATCATGAAATCCTTCCAGACAAATAAGAATTCCTTTGCTATGCTGTATTAATAATAATAAAATAAAAATAAGTTCACATGAGATGTCTTGGGTGCTGTATCATGGATCAAATCCCATTTACTACTGAAGTCTTCATGACAGTTTATAACACAGGTATCAAACTCCATCACATCACATGATATCTCGTGACACATCACTTTTTTTTTTGCCTTTGCAAACCTGGGGTGGGTGTGGCCTGCACGTTATACATCCAGCCCATGGGCCACCAGTTTGACACCCCTAGTTTATAATTAGAAAGTTGCTCACATTAACACCTTCATCACTCTACCCTACACAGAAAACCAGGTGCAAAATACAGGTAGTTCTTGACTTACAACAGTTCATTTAGAGACTGTTTTTAATTACAGCGGCCCTGAAAAAAAGTGACTTATGACCATTTTTCATACTTATGACCATTGCAGCTTCTCCATGGTCATGTGATTTATATTTGGATACTTGACAACTGGTTCACATTTATGGTGGTTGCAGTGTCCAGGGTCATAGGGTCACCTTTTGTTACCCTCTGGTAAGCATAGTCCATGAAAAAGCTGGTTTCACTTAACAACGGTGTTATTAATTTAACTACTGCAGCAATTCACTTAACAAATGCAATCAAGAAAAGTCATAAAATGGGGCAAAACTCACTTAACAAAGTTCTCACTTAGCAACATAAATGTTGGGCTCAGTTATGGTTGTAAGTTGAGGATTACCTGTTTGTTCTAATGATAAACAAAGTCTCCTGTACCATCTCTGAGACCTCCTAACTGATTCAGAAATAGAGTACACAATATAGCATGAAATTCCTTTTGTTTCCCAAACATCACTTAAAGCACTCAAAGGGGTAAAGGGGTAAAGGATCAGAGGAACGTCCTGTAGCACTTCTCCATAAAAAATGATATACAACCACAAAGTTTCTTCTATTAAAACATCTAGATCTTTAAAATAAGGAAAAAGTAGATATACCTATTTTATCTCCAACCACAAGTTTGCCTTCAAATAATTCAATTACACAAAGAGTTTGCTAAATAAGGATTTTAAAAATCTGAGACAAAGCACATTTTCTTTTCTAAATTTTATTTCAGTTACAATATTTGTACAGTGCATCCACTTCAATTCATTGGGGAGATAAGATGCTTTCGATTATTTGACAATCCAATCCACAGTAGGCAAGAAATACTTATTATTCTCCATTTTGAAAATGAAGTATATTTGAGCCACACTATTAAATATATAGTATATTTAACCAAGTTTAAATAATTATGATAGTCAAATAATTACCTGCTACTTAGTCAAATTTGTTTGCAGTGTGTTACCTGAGCTAGTGGATGCTGGAGATTTGCTGCGTCGGGATGGACCTGGGCTCTTGGTAGTGCTCCGACGTGGTGTTGAAGCAATTTTGGTATAGGAAGTAGATTTCACTACACGACATTCTGAAAGTCAGACAAATAGCATTCCGTTAGTATCCTGAACAGCATTCATAGTTCTGTCTCAACATGCTTTGTAGAAAGTAATCCTTTCTGTCCTTTATAAAAGAGTGGAAATCAAAGCCCAGGACTTCCCCAGCTTCTGTTGTACAATCCAGATGACAATGGTGGCCTAATTACCAAAATTCAAACTTTCTTTAAAGGCATTTGAAAGGGAACAACCCTGTGTCTATAAATGTGTTGAAAGCCACACGTACAAAATGTATATTTGACTAAAACTTGAAGAAATCAAATTTTCCTAAAAAGCTGGTAGAATGTAGTTATAAAGTGCTTATCAAACAGAGGACTGAAGGAAAAAAAATATGTATTTGGGGAAATGGATCCAAGTTGAGTCACTTGAAAAAAAAATCATAAAATATAAATTTTACTTTTGGGCAGGTTATTCAGAGATCCTTTTGTCTGGTTCTTGTAAGATCTCTGGTTCAGGTGGTTTAGATTCCATTTTGAACCATCTAAGAGTAGATTCCACATCTACACCATCTAAGGGCAGTGATAGTTTATTTATTATTTATTTATTATTATTAAGCATATGAGGAGAACATGGCAGAAGAGAAGTAAACACATGTATACAAAGTCGGCTTCTTTGGTAGTGGCCTCATAATTGGATGTTCACTTCAGTTGTCCAGGCAATCGCCTCTGGCATTGCTTCATGCAGATCTTCTAGACCAGGGGTTCCCAACCTTGGCAACTTTACAACTTGTGAACATCAAGTCCCAGAATTTCTCAGCCAGTCCACAACTCGTAAAGTTGCCAAGGTTGGAGACCCTTGTTCTAGACAACCATGTATGTTGTGGACAATCTTGCAATATGTTTTAATAGAGGGCTCTGGCAGTGATTGCTCCTTAATTCCTTGCCTTAGGTAACTAGGCTGGGTAGTTAGGAACACTCTGCTAGTAATACCTATTTGGGTGTATTGTTTTGATTTGTAGCATCAAGATTTAAATAGTCAAATATCACGTTAAACTTGTATGGCATCCAGAGACACAGTTGTGGGTGGCCAAAATAAATCATTTAAATAAATAAGTAAATAAACAAATAATTATATAATTAAAGTGGTCTTAATTGTTAACTTTGGAGGTTATTATCATTTTTCCTTTACTAGGGTCAGATCACTTTCTGGTCCAAATGCAATAGATTACTATTCATTTCCTCCACGAATTCCTCCAAATTCATCCAGATGTGTCTGCCTTTATGAACCCAACTAGTTTCAAGTGGGTAGTTGGAGATTTCTCCAGTAAACTAGTACAGGGCTGTCAAATTCATTGCCTGCAGGCTGGATGCATCACACACTGGCCACACCCACGCCCTGTTTAGCAATAAATCTTGTGATGCTGCCATGACGATGCAAGTCTGACATCCCTGATCTAGTGTGTGAAGTTCTGGTTCATCATTGAGAATAAGTGGCACGTGGAGCTATTGATGAAATTACTTTTAAGCATTCTCTCTTTGCCAGCTGATCATAAGTATCTCCTTTATTTTTGAATAACTTTTCTGGAAGGTGTTTGAGGTACAATACCACCAAATTTGTGTCATTTTAGGTATTTTATTTTTGAATTGTTTTGCGTTTTACTTTTTGTGGCAAGCTGTTATTAAGGAATGTAGACCTGGCCTTGGGAAAAGAATAAGCCAACAATTAATGAGGATTCTCAGAAAAAAATATTTAGTCTGAAGAAGGAGGAAGGAATAACAAAGAAACTCAAAATAACCATTTCTTTATTTTGTTTGTCATAAGATGGAACCGAGAGAAACTCTTAACATGTTATCAAGTTTTTGTTATTCTTAGAATTCCTGCTGTATCAGTTTTACAACCTTGTATATCTCAAAGAGTTGACTTAAGTCTGAAAAGCCCCTCTCTTTTGGAGAGGCATCAGGTCTAGGTTTTCCAGATAGCTGAACAGCAAAGGAGAAAAATGAACAATTGGAAAGAAGGACACACTAACCTGCTTAGCTTTCTTGGCATTGGTGATTAAAAAAATACAATTAAAAAAAAGTATTTATGCCTATCTGTATATTAAATTACTTTTTCCAGCAACAGAAAGACTCATTTTTCAAATGCAGGAATGTGCTAGAGATTAGGAGGCAAATGACTTCAGTTTGTGGCTTGTGAATTTCAGGGAATAGCACAAGCATGTTTGAGGGTACTAATGAAGGTCATAGAGCAGAGCTTATTAACTTGTGGTTAGCATTTATGAGGAAAGGGCTGGGCTGCAGAGGAAAGCTGCTCAGGAAGGTATTCTTTGTAGATATAGGTAATCCTTGAGTTACGACTGGTTATTTTATGTACACACACACACACACACACACACACACACACACACACTGTAAATAGTTGCACCACCACCTTGTATCGCTACATGTTGGACAGGTCAGCTTTATGACCCCTTGGGGTACTCTGCATTCACATGACCATTATTTGTGTTGTTGCTCATTGGTTTCTGGTGTTTTTTGCCAGCTTCTGTCAAAAACCATCCATTCAAACGAATGGGTCTGCTTGATAACTGCAGCATTTGCTTAACAATCGCTACCAAAAAAAAAAAAAAGCCACAATACTACTTCCAGTCTCCATGAGTGTCTCCAATTATAATCATAATGACTTACAACCAGGTTTTTGGTCTTATGGTCATAGGTCGAGGACTATCTGCACTCAAAAAGCCAGAGTATATTTGATGTTAAGGTTATGCCTTGGCTAGACTTGAGAAAAAAACCCAAAAGACATGCCCTCCATTTGCCAGATATTGGTAATCCTAATCGGACCAAGAACATGATGACTCATCTTTGAATGCCCTGCTATCTGCAGAACAAGTTACCCAGGCATTAGTAAAAGATCAACAAATGTGAGTTAATAGTGGGATACACAACTACATGTACAACTACAATGTAAGAAAGAAACTCAAAATAATCCCACCTTGATTTTTTTGTTTGTTTGTTTGTTTGGTATAATAGGAAGTGGAGAAAAACTCTAACAATTTTTCCAGATTCTGTTATTCTATACTACAACAATAAAAAGCATTGCTGGGATTCCTGATGCGCCTGTTTCCTGTCCTGACCTACCAAGAAAATTGGACAGGTGCTGAGTCTGTTTAGACCAGGGCTGTCAAACTCCGGCCCATGGGCCAGATGCATCACATGCTGGCCACGCCCACAAACCCAGTTTAGTGAAGTTCCGATATGCCACGTGACGCTACCATAACAATGTGAGTTTGACACCCCTGATTTAGATCAACGTTTCTCAACTGTGATAACTGTAACTCCCAGAATTCCTCTAGCTAGCATGAAGTTGAAGGGAATTAAAGTGCACATATCTTAAAGTTGTCGAAACTGAGAACTGAAAATTGTATATTTTCTTTTGCAGAATCCAGAAAGGCAGAATGAAAAAAGAAAATCCTAAGAACATTATAGTATCAGTTAAGCCCGTAAAAGCAATTTAAAAGACTAAGTTAAAAGGTATGCTTTTAAGTCTTTCTTAAAAGCAGAGACTAGGAGCCAATCTTCAAGTTAAGAAGAATATATTAGAAATCAAGATTTATGTAGAAGACGTTCAACCAGCTAACAAGAAGGCATGCTGTTTGGAGGAATCACCTGAGGAGAAAATCCTCAAGAAAACGTCCAGAATTTTATGTTAAACAAAGAAATATTGGGTCACAAAACTATAGAAAAACTGAAACATAACATTCAAGAATTCAGAAACCAGGTTATTGTCATTTTTTAAGCCTTAAAAACAAGTTATTGCCTAGGCTAGATATTTATAGCATGTTTTATGTGCTATAAGGAACGTTCTTCTTTATACATTCAGTGGCATATAGCAAAATGAAGCATCTTGCTGCATGCAATATGAGAAGGAAAGAAAAATTAAAACTTGGATCTGAAAAAAGACCTGAAAAAAGAAGTTTCACTCTTTGGATATTTAAAATTGCCAGAATGTCCTCCTTCTGTACTGGCTTTTTTAAAAATATAATGTATGTTCATTTAAGGCCCACTCCTGAAAATTTCTTCTCATCACATTTTGTGCTGACCAAATTTTTCTCCATTGAGCAAAAATGCAAATGGTGTATTTAATCTTTGAAATATCTAAATTGATATTACAATATACAAAAGACTATATTAAAACTGAAAACATTAAAATTAAAAAACATAAAAGTTAATGTTTCACAAGCAAAGTGTAGGACACCTGCCAATAGTCATCCTTTCCCTGCTTGCTAATCTAACAAACTTTATAATCAGAAGCCCAATGTGGACTGTGTTTTGGATACTGAACCTAAATTTAATTGTCTTTTTCTATTTTTCTTTTATATATGCCTAAGGAAGAACTTTCTAAAATTAGAAAGTTTGCATATTATTCTGCCACTTTTTAGCAGGTCCTGGTAAATAACATTGCCCTAATTTTATTTTATTCAAACTGAAAAGTTAAATGTTCCTTTTCTTATTTTTCTTGGCAGCAAATTCAGATATGAGATCATTAATGACATTCTCCTTCCAAGACTCCATTCTACAGAGTGAATAGATAATGATAGTCTTGATTGCAGCACTGGGAAAAGTAATTTATTTTTAATCAATTACAATTTGGAGAAAGTTCTCTGCCCTTCACAATTTGAAATGGAAACATACAAAGGTGAAATGCTATGATAATATTTAGAAAAATGTCAACTAATTTCCAATACTATATTTTAACATTATAGGTAGTTTAACAGCATTCTTCCATTTGCTTACTATATAAGATAAACGTAAAATACTTTAGTTTTAAGGGACGAGAAGTTTGGGTATTTTACAAAGTCACCAGTATCAATTCTCCAATCAATCCATATTTGGAATGATCTGTCCAATCTGATATGAAAGAAGCATAGAAATAAAATGGTGTTTCTTCAGTTCAATTGTAAGCCCTTTATATAATATTATACGTTGAAAGTATAGGATCAGTCCCACATATAAATGTTTCAACTTCAATTTCAACTTTAGCTGGAAGAAATTTAGTTCATCTCCCAGACCCTTTAATAATATTGGAAACTAACTTAATAAGCTGTATACTAGCTAAATATTCAGGTCAAAGAACACCAAGACTCAATAAATTGAGTGCAGGGTGAGAGGGTGACCCAAAATACTGAAATAATGTTTGATCCTTTTATTCTAATTTGTTATCTGACAAATTTGGGGACAGGATAGGGAAGACATCTAATCTTCTACCACACTGGCTCTAGAAAGTATAGAGAAAGTCTTTGGTTGAGAGAAAGAAGAACGGTTATCAATGCAGGTCAGCATTGATCAACATGACAGATCAACATGACTTAAGTCATATAAAGAGAAATTTAAGAAAATGTGTCCGACAAGCACTACCCTAATTCTAAAGAAAATAAGAGAGGGATGAGGGGAAGGATATTCAGTTTTACTATAATAAAACTAATGTTATATCTATGTGGCATCTCTTTCATAGTTTGGTCTATCTTGGAGGGATGACACTGCCTTATCCCTTGTCTTTATTTCCAACATTTTGATGACCTTCTGTAAAACATACACATACATATATATAAAAAGGGAAAAGAAAAGGTTCTCCTCACACATATGTGCTGATCGTTCCCGACTTTAAGGGGTGGTGCTCATCTCCATTTCAAAACCGAAGAGCCAGCGCTGTCTGAAGACGTCTCCGTGGTCATGTGGCTGGCATGACTAAATGCTGAAGGCACACGGAACACTGTTACCTTCCCACCAAAGCTGGTCCCTATTTTTCTACTTGCATTTTTACATACTTTTGAACTTCTAGGTTGGCAGAAGTTGGGACAAGTAACAGGAGCATAGTCCATTACACGGCACTAGGGATTTAAACCACCAAACGGCTGACCTTTCTGATTGACAAGCTCAGCATCTCAGTCACTAAGCCACTGTGTCCCTGTATATGTCTGTGTATGCCCACTGTGTATGTCTTTCCCCCCCACAAAAAATCAGTAACTAAGGTTGAATTTATACATTTTATATTTATATAATAGAGTAATTCTACTCAATACAGGGAAGTACGAAGTAAAATGGTTACTTTATACAAAATATAGTATTTTGATACTATATCTTAGATTAGATACATTTTCTTGGGTCCTTACAGATGGAAAACTGTGTACCTTGCCCTTAATTGTACCATTTATGAATTCTTTTCAATTCACTTTTCAAAGGTTACGTCCTTGGCTTTTCCTGCTATATATACCCCAATGAAGCCTAGTGTGAACTTCAGCTTAAATTAATTTGATATTCTGCAGAAAAGACTTCAGTGAGTTCTTTGTCACTAAGATCATTTATCAAATTATCAAGTCCTGGAATTTATTTCCTCTGAAAATGTACTTGGTTCCTTCTCTCTTGCCAGAGCTCCTTTTTTCACCAGCTCTTATTATTGTTTTTATCTTTGCATATTTTACTTCTGTTTCTTTCTGTCTTTTAACTGTTATTAGCTGCCTTTCTGGAAAGCCAGAGACTGAAGAGATTCTTATAAGGTCAGGTTTAATTTGACTTGGTTGGACCAGCATGGAGACTTTCCATCATCACCTTGCATGAATAACCTTTCCTAGTCAGAAGTTGCCAGTTTTTTGTCCCGGTGCTAAAGCTTCCAAAAAATGGCTCATTTAAGAACCATTCACAATTGTGATGGTTATGAAAAAATAATTTTAGGACTAATTTTTACATTAGTAGTGTGCAGTGGTTAGAATGTAGTACTGCAGACTACTTCTGCTGACTTCTGGTTGCCAGCAGTTTAGAGTTCGATTCTCACCAGCTCAAGGTTGATTCAACCTTCCATCCTTTCAAAGTCAGTAAAATGAGAACCCAGATTGTTGGGAACAATATCCTGACTCTGTAAACATATGTATACAGCTAATCTTGTTGTATTCGAGTCTTTTCCCGTGTAAGATTGAGATTGTATTGGCAACATTTCGGTGAGGTCTCACTCGCCATCTTCCGGCTGGTGTTTTAGGCTTTGTGTTTGTGTGAGTAAAGCGTGGTCGGAGCTGTTGCCTTTCTATAAATCTTGGTGTGGAGTGCTAGCTTTGTTGCTGTAAGTGGGTTGATTGGAGATATATATATCAACCCACTTACAGCAACAAAGCTAGCACTCCACACCAAGACTTATAGAAAGGCAACAGCTCCGACCACGCTTTACTCACACAAACACAAAGCCGAAAACACCAGCCGGAAGATAGATAGATAGATAGATAGATAGATAGATAGATAGATAGATAGATAGATAGATAGATAGATAGATAGATAGATAGATAGATAGATAGATAGATAGATAGATAGATAGATAGATAAAGATAAAGATAAAGATAAAGATGATAAATATAAATATAAATATAAATATAAATATAAATATAAATATAAATATAAATATAAATATAAATATAAATATAAATATAAATATAAATATAAATATAAATATAAATATAAATATAAATATAAATATAAATATAAATATAAATATAAATATAAATATAAATATAAATATAAATATAAATATAAATATAAATATAAATAATATAAATATAAATATAAATATAAATATAAATATTCTGGTCTTGTTGTATTTGGGTGTTTTCCCGTGTAAGAATGAGATTGTCTTTGCAATGTTTCAGCAAGATCTCACTTGCCATCTTCAGGTCTTCAGATCTTGCCAAAACATTGCAAAGACAATTTCATTCTTACACAGGAAAACACCCGAGTACAAGACCTACCTACCTACCTAGAGCTGTGAAAATCTACGAATATATATATATATATGTAGGTTTTGGTTTATTCGGGTCTTTTCCCGTGTAAAATTAAAAGTGTTTTGGCAATGTTTCGACAGGATCACACCCATCATCATCAGGCTGTTGCCTTTGGTTTCTTGCGAGCAAACTGTGATCAAAGTGGCAGTTTTTCCATAAGTAGAGGTGGGGTGGTTGAAATGCTGGCTCTGCTGTTTTAAACAGATTGGTTGGCTGATTTGTCACATCCTGATTGGTAGATGGAGTTGATGTTTGTTGAGGATGATTGGTGATGGTATCCTGTGTTGTTCTGGGTCTGCTGTCTGCTGATGATTGGTGATGGTGTCCTGTGTTGTTCTGGTTCTGCTGTCAGTTTTTGTGGCTGGGACTCGCTTAATGGCCAGAGCTAGTTTCCAGATGTCTGGCAGGCAGGAGGCATCATCACGTTTATTCATGTTGTGGGGGTGTTTCTCTATTTCGATAGCTTCTATAATTATTATCTTGAAGTGGGATAGTAATTTGGTTTTTTCAAAATCAATTTCATGTCCTGTTGCTTTAAGGTGTTGGAAAAGGAAGTTTTTTCTTGTTTTTTGACAGCATTCCTGTGTTCTGCAATGTGTGCATTAATTCTCATATTAGTTTGTCCAATGTATGTGGCTGGGCAGATTCTGCATGGTATTTCATAGACTCCTTGGTTTTTTAGCTGGATCTTGTCTTTGGGGTTTCTTAAGATGTTGACTATTTTTTGGTTAGTGTTGAAGGATGTCTTGATATGGTGTTTGTGGAGAATTTTGCTGATTTTATCTGTGGTGCCTTTGATGTAAGGGAGGAGGGCGATGCCATTGTCTTGTTCTGTGTCTTGGTTCTTGGGGGGTGTCTCTCTTTGGATTAGGTTGGTAATTGTGTTTCTTTGGAATCCATTGGAGATTAATACCTTTGTGTGGGTGTGTAATTCAGTTTTCAGGTGGTCTTTGTCAACTAGGCGTTTGGTTCTGGAGATGAGGGTCTTGGCTACGGAGTTGATCTGTGCAGGGTGGTGATGGGATTGTGCGTTTAAGTAGTAGTTGGTGTGGTTTTTTTTCTGGTAGATGGTGTGTCCTAGGGCGCCATTGGGTTTTTTGTAGATTAGGACGTCCAGAAAGGGAAGTTGGTTGTTATCTTCTATTTCCATAGTGAATTATATTTTGGGGTGTAGGCTGTTGAGATGTGTGAGGAAGTTGTCTAGTTTTTCTTTACCGTGTAGCCAAATTACAAAAGTGTCATCTACATATCTAAGCCAGAGTTTGTGTTTGTGTTCAGATTTATCTAAGGCATTAGTTTCAAAGTGTTCCATGTAAAGGTTTGTGATGACTGGTGAGAGTGGTGATCCCATAGGTGCTCCTTCTATCTGTTTGTATCTTTGTCCATTGTGAATGAAGTATGTGTTGGTTAGACAGTGGTTGGTTATCCAGCTATCCAGAACAAATACAACCCCCCCCAAGTACATCCTGGATCTGACCAACCACTGTCTGACCGAAGCCTGAAGATGGCAAGTGAGATCGTGCCGAAATGTTGCAAAAACAATTCCATACTTACACGGGAAAACACCCGAAGACAGCAATACCAACATATATATAATTGTTTCCACAACACCCTGTTAGGGCCCCAATTAAGGGAGGAAGCATGCTATTTTGTTTCCTGCCTTTTGGCTCATCACCAGAGACCATCTAGACAGAAAGCCATGAATTCCGTTGTGTAAATTTTTTATATGTGTGTTACGTTTTTGAGCTGATCAATAAATAAGTCAGGGAGACTAGGATAGATCTATTTCGAGCTTTTTAGCTCTCATCAGCTAGCCATACCCTTACTGGGATTCGAACCGGGGCTGTATTACATGCCAGACGAAAGCCTTGCCATTAAGCCAGCTCGGTTCTCTTCTTGTCAGCTGAGACAGGAGGATAGTTATATATAATTGTTTCCATAACACCCTGTTAGGGCCCCAATTAAGGGAGGAAGCATACTGTTTCCTTTTCTGCCTTTCGGCTCATCACCAGCAGAGACCATCTAGACAGAAAGCCATGAATTCCGTTGTGTAAATTTTTTATGTGTGTTACGTATTTATTGATCAGCCCAAAAATGTAACACAGCTATGAGTTCTGTTGTGTAATTTTTTTTATATGTATGTTACGTTTTTGCCTAGCATGTAATACAGCCCTGGTTCAAGTCCCAGTAAGGGTATGGCTAGCTGATGAGAGCTAAAAAGCTCGAAATAGATCTATACTAGTCTCCCTGACTTATTTATTGATCAGCTCAAAAACGTAACACACACACGTGTGTGTGTGTGTGTATGTATATGTATATATACACACACACACACACACACACACTATATTGCTAAAAGTATTCGCTCACCTGCCTTTACTCACATATGAACTTACAGTAAGTGACATTCCATTCCTAATCCATAGGATTCAATATGACATCGTTCCACTGCGCACTGTTCTTGAGCTAATCTGAAGGCCACATGAAGTTTGGAGGTCTGCAGCGATTGACTCTGCAGAACGTTGGCGATCTCTTCGCACTATGCGCCTCAGCATCCGCTGACTCCACTCATTTACTTTGTGGCTGAGTTGCTGTCATTCCCAAACGCTTCCACGTTCTTATACTACAGCTGACAGTTGACTGGAATATTTAGGAACAAGGAAATTTCACTACTGGATTTGTAGCACAGATGGCATCCTATCATAGTTCCACACTGAACTGAGAGCGACCCATTCTTTCACAAATGTTTGTACAAACAATCTGCACGCCTAGGTACTTGATTTTATACACCTGTGGCCATGGAAGTGATTGGAACACCTGATTGATTATTTGGATGGGTGAGCAAATACTTTTCGCAATATAGCGTGTGTGTGTGTGTGTATGACAGTACACACACACACACACACACACACACACACACACACATATATATATATATATAAGACCAGCATATATATATGTTGGTGTATTCGGGACTTTTCCCATGTAAGATTAAAAGTATCTTAGAAACGTTTCAACGAGGTCACATTTGTTATCTTCAGATTGGTTCCTTTTGCTTCGTGCTTGTGCGAGCAAACTGTTTGCATGAAGTGTAATATCATAAGTATGCATGTAGTGGAATCCTACAATACAATCCTTTCAACAGTCCAAGAAGGTTCTTCACCAATTTGCACTATTCAGGTGATTCTGAGGATACAGATGAACCCCCAAGAGTTTCAGTGAGTCTCACAGTGCTAATGACCAGATGAGTGCAAGGAATGAGTGCAAGGAATATCAATCTCTCCATTCTACATCAGTTAGTTAGAATGGAGGAAGCTTTGTGAATGATAGGTGAAATGCTTTCAAAGAAAAAAAACAAGAAAGTACAGTTGCCTTTTAAGGGGAAAAAAGCATTTTGGGGTCTACCTGTAAATCAATTTCACATACTCTTTGCCATTACCAATGAATAATGAACAGGTGACTACTTTGTATTACTGATTTTCTAGATATCTAGGCAACTTATCTCTTTAATGACCTGTAAAAATCTTGCTTTGCTTTGTTTTTCCAAACTTCCACTTTTCTCTTGATTATTTCCTTGATTATGGTATTTTTCAACCTTCTTCGGCTTACAAAAACCTAAATTCTTTCTTAAATTGCCTTTTTAAAATTAATTTGGCTTTGACTGTAACTTTAATATGTCCTTATGCCCACATTTAATTAATCTTGTTTATCCTGGAACCAGCTGTCATTTGCTACCTGGCTCTTGACTAGATTTTTCTTCTGTAAAGCTTGTTCAAATCTTTCTTATCAGAGGGAGACAAAGAGTTATTTTAGAGATGCATGCAGTCATATTTATGGAAATAACTACAAATAATAAGTATTTCTTGCACGGAAGTTTAGGATTTATATAAGATGGGCTATTGCAAAATATGCAATATTCTAAATGGTTCTTGTACTGCTGACTACATAAGAAACACAAATGTATGTGAAATAATTGAAAATTATTACCTATTAAAATATGAAATATTTAGTGCAGACAATAGATAGACAACACATGAAGATTAAAATAGGGTTCACCAGTAACACAAAAATAATGGGAACAGTAACATTAGAGATGAAGAGTTTATAATTCCTTAGTATGTGCACACATAGAGTGTCACAGTACTGAAGTTTCCTCTGAATTGTTCTTTTCACAATTAATATTATAACCCTTTTTAAATAAACCATCTAATGTAAATAAATGGAATAAAATCTTGATAGGGAAACTGGATGAAGATTTGATTTCCTCCATCACCACCCGCCTTAGATGATTTTCCAGGAGAACAAAAAACATATTTGTAAACATGGATCAGAACCTGTCACTGAACATCTGCTAAGTTAAAACCTAAACCTAATCCTCAACCATCTCCTGGTTTTTTTCTGTGACAGGGATTAATTTTTGGAATTGCCTCAAGGATATTGAAAACTGATTTCTCAGACATGGAGACAGTTTCTTGGCACTGAAAATATATGAGCTATAAAGATAAACCACCGATTGAAAAATCATTTAATTGTAAGCGTTAGGATCCCATTTCTGCTACTGTTGGGATGTCATCTATAATAGAGCAATATTTTTTTTAGAGTCTGAAGGGCAATAAGAAATAGATTTCTTAGGCAATGCACAACTTGGTTTTCAGTTGCTATGACATATGGAATATTTCCCCCATATTTAAGCATTTTGAAAAGAGGGATTTCAATTAAAATATATTATCATTGAATTTTTATGTTTCTGGACACACTATTGTTGGCTAGTGCCAACAGACATGCTAATTTTATGAATATTAGATTATGGATAGGACTAACAAATGGTTATCTGGATTTGTAACACTTGTTATAGGAATGATTCCAGACTTAAAAATATTTATTTTTTTTCTTCCGTTTAATTGTGCCCAATTCTCAGAGACTGCATGGATAAATCCCTGTAGTTTGCTTGGCAAGAGTTCCAGAACTGGTTTGCCATTGCTTCCTTTCTAGGACTGAGAAAAACTGACTGGCCACACCGTTGGTCCTTCCACACAAGGTGGACTGGAACTTGCCTGTTGCAACTAGTACGCTGCGACGGGGTCAGATGTCCACCTCGGGCATGCGTGCTGTGCACTCATGTGTATGCAACCCCCCTGAGCCCCCCCAGCTGCTTGGCAAGGTCATGCATGCACCATACATGCATGCACCATATGTTTATTCCAACAAGCCGGCCTAGGATAGCCCCCCGTTTCTGACTTTTATACATAAATTATAATTTGGTAGGGTTTTTAATATGGGTTTTAGCACGGGTTAATAATTTAATATATTTTAATGATGTATATTGTATTTATTGTGGTTTTAAATAATGCCTGTGCGCCGCCCTGGGTCCTAACAAGGAGAAGGGTGGGGTATAAATTTGAATAAAAAAATAAATAAATACGCTGTGTGTGCATGCGCAATTGGCCCGTTTCTCTCAAAAGGAAGTAAGGAACACGGGTGGGTGGGAGGACCCACCAAAACACCATTCTGATATGGGGGCTGCTGCTCCCAGCTGCCACTGGTATGCCTATACCCAGTGGTGGGTACCGCCCGGAACCCACCACTGGAACTTGCCCTCTCATGATTTCTAGCCTGATGCCTTAACCACTATACCAAATGAGATCTCTACTGTATAATTGAATTTGATGACTTTCAATCAACAGGACTTGATTTGGCTCACTAATAATAATGGATCCAACCAAGGTTCATCGGTTAAAAAAACCGTTTACGCAAATGTCAAAGATTCTTAGTCACTCAGGTAGAATTGTCTGGAAGTTGAATCATGACAAATGTTCTTATTTCCTTATTGGTTTGAGATGTTTCACTGCCCATCCAAGCAACTTCTTCGGTCTGAATAAGTTGGTTAGGGGAGTCTGAGCAGATGGAGAGGTGTTGCAATGTACCACTCCTAACATTCTTAGGAGTATTTCTTCACCAATTTCAGGGCTGCTTCCCCTAATTATGTGAAAGAAAATTCTAAAGTCATCCAGGTACAATTGTTTGAGACTTGAATCATGCAATTTTGAATTTTTGAAGTTTATATTTATGTTTATATAAATGTTCTACTTATTGAAGCATTATAGGCTAGTAAATTATAATTCTTTTGGGTTTAAGAAAAAAACAGTAATATTTACAATGTATAAAGAGTGCTTGCTTAAAATCACTTCATAAAACCATTGGGTTTGAAAGCATATTCAAGCTAATATCTACAGTTGTTGTAGTGAATATTTTTGTGTGTGTAGATGTCAGAGGAACCTGGAATTCACCCCAAATTTCAATTAATGAGTTCTATATTTTGACCTAGAAAATATTTGAGCTACAGAATCAGTGGGAACTGCTTTGGGTGATCATCTTATCTCCATGACTTCAATTATGACTAATCCTTTCTAAATAAAAGTTTTTGAATCTTTTAAAATATGGAGATTTCTTATTTAAAAGTTGGAGTTCAGAGCAAGTTGAAACTAGAGCCAACATTAAGGTTTAAGAATCATATATATTATACAACTTCAAAAAAAGAAAGAAGAAGAAGCCAAAGTAAATCAACCAGTCGATCACAGTCAGCCAGGATATGTGAAAAGATGTAAATTATTTTTTTGGTCAATTGACAACCATATATAGTAAATAAGGATCTTATGAATTTTCATATACTTTAGGCTTTGAAAGTGCTGATTTTAAAAGATTAGTAATGTTATACTTAAAATACTTAAAATTTAGGCGCCTCCCACAGTTGTCTGAAAAATGGATGGCTATATTAATGTTTTAAATAAATAAATACTGAAAACTAAATTATCCCAGCCTCAAAAGTTTAAAATGACACAGTCCTCTCAAACACTGGTTATGTATTCATTCTTTTTCTTTTTGATCAGACACTTAATTCAAGTATCTTATTAAACAATGACCACAATTTCTCAATTTTTTAGATTTGTATCAAAAAATTGAAGTAAATTTTAACCTTTGAGCACATATAAAATTATGTTGCCACAAAGAGAACATTTTAAATCTGAAAGGGGAGAATGGAAAGCTTTGTAGTAAATGCAAAATGTATGAAATAATAAAATTAGCAATTAATACAATTAATTGCCAATTTTTAGGTGGGATTACATCAAAATTGCTACCCAAATTTAGGATTCATCCTCAAAGAAATTATCTGATTTAAGTAAGTATCTGAATTGATTTTACTAATGAAGGATTATATTCTAATTGTATGGGACTATACCCATGATGGTGAACCTATGGCAGACGCACCAGTTTTTGGTTTCAGGCGGCTTCAGGGAGGCCTGCTAGGCCAAAACGGGCCCTGGGGGCTGTGGTGCGTCCCCACTCCACAGCCTGTTTTTGGTTCCAAGAGGCTTCAGGGAGGTTTCCTGAAAGACATCAAAGGGACATGTGGGGGGTGGGGCAGGGTGAGCACAGGGGATGTGGCACGTGCATTGCAGTGTGGGCACATGCCCATGCACTTTCATCATGCAAGGACAAAAAGGTTAGCCATCACTGTATACTGTACACAGTATTCAGTATACTTAAGGTGACCAGACGTCCCGCTTTTGGCAGGACAATCACACTTTCAAAGAATTAGTCCCGTCTCCCGCGGCCTCTTCAAAATGTCCCGCTTTTTGCCTGGGGCAGCAGCGGGCAGCGGGCAGGCGGTGGGCGCTCTGCACGTGCTCATACAGAGGCATGGGGCATGGGCAGGAAGCAGCGGGCTGGCGGGCAGGCAGAAGGGGAGGGCTGGCGAGGGAGGAGCCAGACAGGCACCAGGCAGCGGAAGAAGAGGAGAGCCAGCCAGAGCCCGCACGGCCCTGAAGTTTCCGCTGCACCGCCATGCGCTGAGAGCGGCCAGCCGGAAGTCCCACCACCGCCGCCTCCTCACCCGGCTCGTCCCGGGCGCCCATGGCGGGATGGGCGAGTGGCGCTGGGGCTTCTGGCTGGCCGCTCTCAGCACATGGCGGCACAGAGGAAACTTCAGGGCCGCGCGGGCTCCGGCTGGCTCTCCTCTTCTTCCGCCGCCTGGTGCCTGTCTGGCTCCTCCCTCACCAGCCCTCCCCTTCCGCCTGCCCACCACTTCCTGCCCGCACTCTGTGCCTCTGTCTGAGCATGTGCAGAGTGCCCGCCCCCTGCCAGGCCCCGCCGCCCCACCAGACGCCTACCTGCAGGTGCCCTGCTCGGGTGGGGGGGGGGAAGGGAGGGAGGGGGTCGGCCTGCATGCACCCCGGCCAGCAAGGGAAGTGTGCAGCGAGGAGCTGGGAAAGCCCCCCCCCTCGTCGATGGTGTCCCGCTTTAGGAAAGTAGAAATCTGGTCACCTTAAGTATACTGTACCAAATACAATTATTTCCAGAGAGTAAAAAAAAGGGTGTATAAACCATGATCTCTGGTCAATAGAAAGATATACCAGATTTATAAAATGGATCAGTTCCAAATAAATGTTCATTTGCTTATAATCGCTTCATAGCTTGTTTTATATGGAGGAAATTCTTTGGTTATTTAAATTACTGGTTTGCAATGTTTATCATTTGATTTATAATAATAATAATAATAATAATAATAATAATAATAATAATAATAATAATAATAATAATAATAATAATAATAATAATAATAATAATAATAATAATAAATTTATTTTATATACCGCATCCTCTCCCCAAGGGCACTCGGAGCGGTGCACAGGGAAAAAATTAAAATACTATAAAATACATACAAAGAATAAATACAGTAAATAAAAACGAATTAAATTAGAATTATCCCTGCGCTAAAATCCCCAAGTTCTAACATTAAAATTCCCTAACACCCTAAAGGTAGAGACTAACCTAGGCCGGTCAAGCAGAAAAGTATGGTTTGAGTTTTTGACGGAAGGAGCGGAGGTCCGTAGTTGTTCTGATGTCAGGGGGAAGGTCGTTCCAGAGGGCTGGGCCCGCCACAGAGAAGGCCCTTCCCCTGGGCGTCGCCCGCTGACAAAGTCTAGTGGACGGCACCCGGAGAAGTCCCTCTCTGTGGGAGCGGATCGGCCGTGAGGATGTGTGTTATAGGTCCCAAACTGAAAACAAATATCTTTGCTTCTTGAAGGGCAGCAGCTTGCAGAACTGTGACAATTTTAGCTGACTCTAATCTGGACCTAAGAAGGTTCAAATTCTTTTGCATAATATGCACATTTGGAATGAGGAGATTAATATAGATAAAATCTACTGCATAATTTGAATCAACATTTTAAGGGTTAAATCAGAAATCTTATGATTTATATTGAAAAAGCAGACCTGAAAAATAGTAATTGATTTAGAGGAAACGAGAATCACTCATCTTGAAAATACCATTGAAAGTTAACTAAACTCTGCAATTGAAATTACAGTGGTACCTCGGTTCACGAACGCCTCTGTTCACGACCAATTCGGATTACGACCAAACATTTCCCAAAAAATGTGCCCCGGTTCACGAACACCGTTTCGGTTCACGAACAGAAAAGTTCGTAAAAATACGCTCCGCTTCACGAACTCCACCTCACTTCACGAACTCTGCCTCGCTTCACGAACTCCGCCCTCGCATCACGAACAGAAAAGTTTGTAAAAATGCTCAGATTCACGAACCCCGCCTCGCTTCATGAACCGGAGCCGCGGACATTTTAAAAACAAGGTCAGAACGGATTAACCGGATTTACATTGAACCCTATGGGAAACTGTGCCTCTGTTCACGACCAATTCTGTTCGCGAACAGAGTCAGTTCAAGAATCACGACCAAAAAACAAGGTCGGAACGGATTAACCGGATTTACATTGAACCCTATGGGAAATTGTGCCTCGCTTCACGACCGATTCGGATCGCAAACAGAGTCAGTTCACGAATTAAGTTCGTGAACCGAGGTACCACTGTACCTATTTAAAGCATCTCCAACTCAGCAATTATTTACAATTCCTGCAAATGACTTAAGATGTTGAGCAAAACCAGCTTTTCTATGTGAGATTCTTTCATGGCAGTTATTCTATTGGCTTAAAATTGAAGTCGCTTGCTGTGTGATCAAACATTTCCATTCAGTTAAAAATCCAGTCCCATTGTTGTCAGATTTATAAAATTTAAAGTGGAAGGCCATGTTCTGCATTTATTAAGGCATTATCTTTCAAATGAAAAACACAGAAGTAATCTGCTTTTCTGAAGGACCTCCACAGAAGGCTCAGAAGTAGCATATTTTTTAGTAAAACTCTGATCACCAATACCTGTACTGTGGGCATTTTAAAAGGTTGTATGAAACAGGCCCAGCCTCTAAATGTGAACACATACATTTTTGATCTACTTTTAATTACTGGTGTGATTTTTAAAAAACATCCAGATGCTGCTGAGATATTTTAGAATCAAAGCAATATCAAGGTTTTTAAAATATACCTGCTTTTTAGAGATAGATATTTGAGTTCAGGGAAATTATTGGAATGTATTTTAAGTTTATCCCATTTAGAACAATATTATTTCCTGTGATTTTAGCTTTCATCTGTGTTTCCTTTTGTACTTATTTAACACACAAACCCCTTTAGTAGTTTTTCTCCATGATTAACTTTTCAAAATTTACGTCAGCCTAGTTTATTTTTATTTTTTTCACCCTAAGAAAAATTGCAAGTAAACGTTTCTTTCTCTTTTCACAGACTTTTAATTCTATAGAATTTATTTTTTTAGTTTTATAGAATATAAAAAGACTTTAATTTACATTCAATAAATTGGGCAATTTAAAATCTGTTGTTGCTTATTCAAAAGCTCATATTCTTCCATAAGAGGTAGAATGGTTTGGTGATGTGTTAGCCAACTATAAATGGGTGGAAATTCAAAATCTGCTACAGATAAGTAGTTTGTACTGACAATTTGTTTACAATTTGTGATGGGACATAAAATTACTAACCCACTAATTTTTCTTTACATCAGTCATTAAGTCTTTTAAGAAGAGGAAAGGAAAGTAATCCCTACTATGTAAAATAATTTTTAAAAATTTGAAAAGCAATGATAATTTGTTTTTAATTTTAATGAAAGAAAGCTTTTGCTGAATAGTTTCAGAAGACATAATTGTTTTAAACAGTTTCTTTGTCTGGATGAGTATACCTGGTGTCAAAGAAATTCTAGTCAAAAACTTTCCAAAACCAGTGAGAAGCATTGCTATGTTATGTAGCTCTATCTAATCAATGAGTAACAAGACAGAAGAGTGCTGCTATTTCAGATATTCATTTTAATTACTTCACACCATAACTATCTCAAAATTTGCTGCAATGCAGGAGAAAATTGACAAAAGAAACAAAGCAATAAAACCGGATGGGCTGCTGTAATACATCTGTTTCCATATGGGAGTCATTCAATACAGCACATAATTAAAAGTAGGGGAAGCCCTCTCCTGCAAATGTTCCAGAAAAATCCCAGCGATAAAGGCTAGCTGAAATAAACATCAATCCTACAAAAAAAATCCGTATTATGAATGCAAATAATTTGATGTATCTTCATTATACTGAGAGTTTTCAAATCCAAAATGCACATACTGTAGTAAATGGATTGCACAGGCAGTGATGCAGGAGGGGAAGAGAAAACCTGCCAAATAAATAGAATTCAAGCCTTCCACTTCAACACCCAACAACCTCTATTGGATGAAAAGTGTAAATTAACCTTCTAATTTCAGAAGGCTGCAATCTTTCAATGATACTACCAGCTTACAATCAATCAGAACAGCTACAGCAGTGAAGAAAATGGAGCAGGTGGTTAAGTTTTTGATTTCCTTTTGTGATGAAAGTCCATGTCTTCATTTTAACGGAAAGCTTCCCCTTTGCCACCCACCCCACCCCTTCTCTGGTCAGAGAAACATAAATATTCGGCCATGTTCCTTAAAAGGCACCAGAACTGGCCTAAGATTAGAACCAGGACTTTGCAAATAAAGATGTCCTGCTCAAATTCCAGAATGTGATGAAAAAGATATTTTGTAGGGGGGAGGGCTTGAATATGAAACTGGGTGAATTTAGGGCTCAGCTTAAAGCAGGGCTGTCAAACTTGCAGCCTACATCATATGCATTATGTGTTAGCCACACCCATGCCCGGTTTAGCAAAGGGGGAAAAGTCACGATACATCATATGACTATGCCATGACGACATGAATTTGACTGGCTTAAAGGGAATCTGTAGCATTAGCAAATCTTCCTTATATTTTTGTACTATGTCATGTTCATGACTATGATGTCATGAATATTGCTGGTATAAGATCCTAAAATGGCATCAAGAGAGAAAATATGAACAAATACTTGGATGAAGAAATTATGGCTCCATTATTACTTGCTTACAATATAGTACAGAAAATAGTTTGAAGAGGCTTTTTTAGGAATTTTTTTTAATTGCTGTTTTTAAAATATTTCTGTTTTTATTTGGAACAGAGGAAGCAAATGGAGACTAAACCACTTAGCAATGCTGCGCCCTGAAATCAGCATGCCTGTGTTTGCAATTTCTCTTCAATTTAATTAGCATTTGCATCTATTTTGGTAAAATTTATTTAGAAAGCATCACAACACCTTGATGAAAAGTTGGAATGGATCAGAAAGGTGCATGAATTTGAATAAAATAAATAATTCCATGGAGCTGCCTTTTCCAGTTGTGAGATTCATGTTGCTATGCAAGTTGACTTAATACAAAAATATACTGGATTCTGATAACTGTAGAGCCAAAATCAGAATGGATTTTTAATCATTTATGCCATATATTAAGTTCAATAACATTATTAAATCAGTTTGGCTTCTTAGCATAATTTTGCACAGCATGGCCAAAAGCATTTTTAAAAATAATCCATTCTGTCCTTGTATTGCCTTTTAATTGACCTTCATCTAAATTGTTCACAGATTTCAACCTTCACCTCCAAGCACTGGTTTGTTAAGGCTGCGATGATAATTAGAACTGTGGCATTCTTAACTGTTAACCCATGTGCCTGCAAGGGGTTGTTCATTTATTTCATTTTTCTCTTAATTAATGTGCTGGCATGTCAAAAATAATTTAAAGTAAATAGAGGCCTGTTTTACATGCAAAGTCAGTTATCTACCCTGAATTCCAAGTTCTCTTGAATTCCACAATAAAAGGAGTAATTTCTACTCACAACTTGAACTGCTGACCTACTGAAAGTTTCCACAACCCTTGGTACTTTTCCCATTAAAAATCAATCTAAAATACAGTTTTCAAGGATCTATAATTATTTTGGCATTTTAAAAATACAAATTGCATGAAATGGGGTATAAAGTGATAATAATAAGAGAATCCTGAGGAAAAGCTGTCTTTTGAAGCCAGTAGTTGGGAAATTCAAAGTTTTATTAATGGGACACTTCGTTGCAATCCCAATATTGAAGCCCTGGTCATCTCATGTCTGAACTAATAGCAATGGCAATAGCACTTAGACTTATACTTCATGGTGCTTTTTCAGTCCTCTCTAAGTAGTTTCCAGAGTCAGCATATTGCCCCCAACAATCTGGGTCCTCATTTTACCCACCTTGGAAGGATGGAAGATTGAGTCAACCTTGAGTCTGGTGAGATTTGAACTGCCAAACTGCAGCTAGCAAGTCAGCTGAAGTAGCCTGCAGTACTGCACTCTAACCACTGCATCACATTGGTTCTAATACACTTTACACAACGCTACCTTGAAGAGCATTCAAAAGCTACAACTGGTGTAGAGTGCAAGGACTTTGGGACCTTTAGAATGACCTATATTGCACTGGTCTTCCATGAGCTGCACTGGCTGCCAGTTTGCTTCCAGGTGGCAAAGATGTTGACTATCAACTTTAAAGCACTACATGGCATGAATCCAAGTTACTTGAAGAACTGTCCTACCCTAATAGAATTGGTCTGCTCTGCATGTGCCGGCAGTGAAGGAAAGCTGAGTCAAGGAATTCTGACTGGTAGAGTCTAGAAGGACAGCCTTTTCTGTCATGGCCCCATCTGACTGGAGTATCTTGAGGTAAGATTGACTTGGGGGCCCAATTGGGGACTATTACACTGGAGGGAGTTGATGGACCATTAGCAGATTCCACCCAGGAGTGGGTTCCGGCTACTGCCGGGTTGCTTGTGTGCGTGCTAAGCGCGCGTATGCGCAGTACAATTCAAATTGTTCTGTGCATGCGCAGAGCCAAAAAACAAGATGACACCTGGTTTGGCACCTGGGTCGCTAGAACCAGCAGTGACCCAGGCCTGCCATGCCCCTGAAACAGTTCTCCAGGTGGTGCCTTATGTGCTAGTTCCAGCAACCCAGGTGCCAAACTACTACCAGTTCAGCTGAACCTGTCTGAACCGGTAGGAACCCACCACTGATCCCACCTTTTCTGTACTTTCTGCTCCTTTCTACCCCATCTTTTAATTGGTAAAATAAAATTTAATACCGGTGAAATAAAATATACTACAGTTTAGGATTTATTTCAAACTGTCAATTCTGATCCGCTGCCTACTGCTGGATTAAATGCAAACTTCCTGACCAATAGCTGCCCAGGGCCTTTGCTTGAAAGCATGGAGCAAAGAAGAACACACTAGATCTTTAGATAATAGATTCAAACTATTTCTGCTGCTAGGAATGCTCTTCTCTAAGTTTCTTCAAGCACCCTTTGTTTGATCAATAGGATACTGATCCCATACTATACTGAAAGTAGTATTTTTTTACTTTAGACAACTGTTCAATAATATGTACTTTGTTATTCCATAACACACCTTTAAAATCAACGGTGTGGTTTATTCAATAAGGTATGATTAAATAATTTATGCTAACACACACAGCTAATACTGTGCCAACAATAACAACAATATGGCAACCACACTATGTCATAAAATTATGGCACAGAATGATAAACACTAATGGGCAAGATGCCATGGGATATTCAAGAAAGCTGTACTGCTTGACATGCTCTATAAAGTGGTTTGTGGTTTTTATTGTTGAATTTGACTTTTTTCTTATTTGGTCCTCTCAGAAATTCAGGCTGCTTTCTGAATATCATGTTTTCCTGATATGCTTCCCAGTTCATGAAATTAAGTGCTTTCCTTATTAGATAATAACTGGGTAGAGAGATATGACTCATCTTGGCAAAAGGTCAGCAGAAAAACAGATCTGACATCTCAAATGCCATTTCAAATTTAAGTTGAATACAACAAAACAAAACAAAGAATCTACTTCATTATAATATGGAATTAGGTTTATAATATGAGGTTTAAATGCAGCCATGCCTTGAAAGCTATCCCCAGAATCATCTCTTATACACCATAAATATTTTTAATTGTTTTATACTATTATACATAGAGAGATATAGCAGACACGGTTCTCTCTGGAAGAAGATGAGGTCATATAAGGTTAACCATCCAAATAACAAAAGTACAAAGGAAATGCCAATTGTCCAAGGGGCCAATAGCATCTTATGTGGCAATCTTTCCAATTCACTTTGTCTTAGGGAAAGCATCAATCTCACAACTACCTGCTTCTAACAAAATGTCAAAATGTGAACTGGGTAAAAATGTAATCCTTGACAATACTTTTGAGGGATTAGAAAGAAAATACCTTCAGGATGACCTTTTCTATAGAATTTCAGTAAAAAATATATTAGTGAAGCAAAGTAAGCACAAAATGCTCTATGTACGAACCCATTAAGGACATTAGTGTATTCCATTTTAGTAAATATATTATTTTTCAATTAAAAGCTGTGTTTGCACAATGAGCAATGCTTTGTCTTGATGTCTTCTTTTGACAAAAGTCTGGTTGCTGCCATCTTTTGGTCAATGATTTGGTACATGATTTTTACAATCACAATTTAAAAATTAGAGTGAGGACACATTTAATTAAGCCAAAGAAGCAAACCAACCACATTATGGAGTAGCATGAGGTATGACTTCAACCATTCTTAAATTAGCCGATATATCTATCTCATGAACTTAATGTATCTAGTCTTTTTTGTTTTTTGCATTCCCTTGCATTGACATATGATCCTTGAGTTGGCTTACTCTAATGTATAACAGCAAAGAATAAGGAGTTATTGCCAGAAGAAAGGCAGAGTTGATAAGCAATACACATTAGAATGTGGACCAGCTGATGTGAAATACCAAGCACAGAACAGTAGACTTGACCTATTCCTTTCTCAAAGCCAGCAGAATGTATTGCTTGGCATATTGAACTAGCTGAGGAGACAGTGTTTCAAGTACATCTTCACACATGAACTCTTAGATGACTGTAGGCCAGTCATTGTCTCTCACCATAGTGTATCTCATGGAGTTACTATTAGGTGGAAAGACTGAAGAAATACATGCTACATACCTTTCAACTGAAATTTTAGATTTGGTTTAATGTCATTTAGTTAGCTGCCATGGGAAGAAGAGCTTTCAGGACAGTAATTTGGAAAGGGAACTCAAGAGTAGCAATCAACAAAATAAGATATGCATCAGCAGATAGAGGCACATTCATCAAGACTGATTAGCAAGCTAGTACAAAAAATCAGCACTACTAGACAGCTGATAAAAATCAGAGCCTACTAGATTTGTCAATTGTCACATCCCTCTTATCTGAAACAATTCACAACTAACCCAGCAAAACAACATCTATTTTTGTATTGGCAAGCAGTACTAGTATATCTGCTATTCTGATTTTTCAAGTGTTTCAATCAAGCATTGTTGAAGACCTTGACGCTATGTCATTTTTGGAAATTCAAATGGTGGGCATAGTAGAACTGAGTTTTTTCAGGTGGGATGGGTCGATCAGGGCAACCTGGTCTACCCAATTATGGGATGGAGCATAATGCTCCTGCTTTCACCTTTCAGCCCCAATCCAGGAGCCTTCGCAGGCAGTTGCTTTAGTGACAAAAAAAACCCAGGGGTGTTCAAACTTGACAGCTTTAAGACTTGTGGACTTCAACTCCCAGAATCCCTCCTCTCGCTCTTCATCTTGATGAGGTGCGGATGGGCAGGGGGAGGGAGCTGGAACCGGTTCTAAACGGCACTGTAGATTTGTGGAACCGCTTCTACAGAGGTTAGAACTGGCAGGAACCCACCCCTAATTCCATGAGTCCATCTCCTCTGAAGGGCATCAGTTTGGGGAAGAGTTGCCAACAGCACTTCCCAATTTATTATTTAAATCACCTTCAGGCTATTCAGAAAGCAGAGCCAAGTTTCATAAGGAAGCACTTTGGGTATATTAGAGTATCTCTCGGGGAAAATAAATCTTGAATTCTCCCAATTCTATATTTCTATCCTAGTCTCCAAGTAACTCCGATTTTTATTCATTTTTATTCATTTTAGTTTAGGTTATTAATCAATTTCAGTATTAATCAGTTTTGAAACAGTTTTCCAATGAGGCTTTTGTAAGTCTTCTCAGCTGCTGTATTGTAGAATAGAATAGAATAGAATAGAATAGAATAGAATAGAATAGAATAGAATAGAATAGAATAGAATAGAATAGAATAGAATAATTTAATTTATAGACCGCTCCTCTCCCCGTAGGGACTCGGAGCGGTGCACAGGGAAAACTAAAACCACAATACAATAAATATACAAATATAATTAAGAACAAATTAAATCTGGGCCTGTGCTAAAATCCCCTTAACATGCTAAAATACCCAATTAAAACAGCTAGACCCTGTAGAGAGAGGCTACCCAAGGCCGGCCAAACGGAAAAAATGAGTTTTTAATTTCAGACGGAAGGAGCGGAAGTCCGTGGTTGTTCTGATGTCGGGGGGAAGGTCGTTCCAGAGGGCTGGGCCCGCCACAGAGAGAGCCCTTCCCCTGGGCGTCGCCCGCTGACAAAGTCTAGTGGACGGCACCCGGAGAAGTCCCTCTCTGTGGGAGCGAATCGGCCGTGAGGATGTATGAGGCAGGATCCGATCCCGCAGATAGCTATTGTAGTTTTGTTTTTTGTTTTTTTCAAAAGATCTTCCACTATTTAAAAAGCAGTTAATGAATATTAAGAAGGATTATATTATCCTCAAATCCCCCCAGGAAAGTTTTGCACTTTCTAAAAGCTAATGAATTATGGATTTTGAATAATTAAAGTTTTCTGTCAAAAAGATACCGTCATTAAAGAAAAAAAATGGATTGTGAATAATTAAAGTTACTGTCAAAAAGATATTGCCATTATAGAAAAATGTGTGGACATCTATGAAGAAAAAGCTGTCGTCATCTGGAGCTTTAGAATATATATTGTAAGACTAAGCAAGAAAGATAGGATATCAATTGTTGTCTAAGTTGACACAAAAACTCATTCAGGCTTAATTTTAATTCATTTAATGATAAGACTTCTATTGTCTTCTTTTCAAACTAAAGAACAGAGACAGATCTGAGACTTCAGATTCGGTGAAGAATAAAATGGAAGTTCAGTAAATGCAATCATAGAATATATCCCCGTCAGTGATTTGTTTGGGCTCTGATTTCTCCAGAGAAATTGGGAAGCTTTTAGTCATAGGCAATAAGATAACAAATATGAATGATTCAGCCTCGAGTCATGGGGCAATCTTAATTCTGTTAGAGCACCTACTTTCCATTGAAAACGTGTACACTCCAATTGCCAACTTCTCTAGAAAGGACTGGAAAAAGGTCTTCATCTGAGACTCTGAAAAAAACATTGTCAGATAATACACTACAAAATTGATTTCACCTGGCTTCACTATGCCATGTAATTAAAGGATTGACAACAAATCTCCAAAACTTTGAATGTAAGATGTGTTGTTGCAAATGTAGATATGGAGTGCATTCAGACTCTGGCTTTATTTTGTTAATTTCGTTATGCTACAGCCTGATTCTACAGTTGTTGAAATTCTTTTTTTTCCTCATTAATCTGCACTATGTACCCTATAATGACAAAGTGAAAACAAAATTTTAGAAATGTCTATAAATTTATTAAATGCATTGTACCTCTTTATTGCATCCACAAAGTAAAATTCAGAAATATCTGAATTGAACTACCGTATTTTTCGGAGTATAAAACGCACCATTTTTCCTCTAAAAAGAGGCTGAAAATCTGAGTGCACCTTATACACTGAATACAGCAAAAAAAATTGCCTCGTGAAGCCCCGCCCCTTCACCAAAATGGCCGTGCATAGCCTTATGGAGGCTTTCAGATAACTCCTGGGGGCTGGGGAGGACAGCCCCCAACAGCACTTCATAAGCCTCCATAAGGCGATGCATGCACTTTTTTTGAGAAAAAAGGCCCGTTTTCACAAAAAATGGCCCATTTTTTTCTTGTTTTTGTCTCCCCCAGGAGCACTCTGCAAGCCTCCCCAAGGCTATACATGCCTTTTAAAAAGGGGGGGGGCTGTTTTCGCAAAAAACAGGCCATTTTGGGGAGGTGTGCAGAGTGCAAAAACTTTTTTTCCTTTCAGAAAGCTGTTTAGTTAGAGTGGTTGATGAGAATTACATTGATCAAGTGCTGTTCCAGCAGAAACGAAGTTTTAGGTGCTACATGTTGTCAGCAATTTCCTTCTCCAGCACATGGATAAATATACCTACCTACCTACTCTCTCTGTCACTACATACCTACTGTATTTCTCTCTCTCTCTCTCCCCTCTATCTACCTATATACCTACCTACCTATTCTCTCTCCCCCTATCTGCTGTATTTCTCTCTATTTGTTTCTCTCTCTCTACCTATCAACCAATCTACTCTCTCTCTCCCTACCTATCTATCTACTGTATTTATATATATATATATCTCTATTTCTCTCTATATCCCTCTACCTATCTATACACTCCCTCTCCCTACCTACCTACTGTATTTCTCACTCTATTTATCTCTCTCTATCCCTTTATCTACCTACCAACCTACCTTCTCTCTCTCTCTCTCTCTCTCTCTCTCCCTATCTACTGTATTTCTCTCTCTCTCTCTCTATCCCTCTACCTACCTACCTATGTACACTCTCTCTCTCCCTACCTACCTACTGTAAGTCTCTCTCCCTCTCCCTTTATCCCTCTATCTACCTACTGTATTTTTCGGAGTATAAGACACACCAGAGTATAAGACGCACCCAGGTTTTGAAGAGGCAATTTTTTTAAAAAGTAGGTAGGTAGATAGAGGGATAGAGAGGGAGAGAAAGAGAGAGAAATACAGTAGGTAGGTAGGGAGAGAGAGAGAGTAGGTAGGTAGATAGGTAGGGGGAGGGGGAGAGAGAGAAATACAGTAGGTAGGTAGGAATAGAGTGTGTAGATAGGTAGGTAGGTAGGTAGAGGGATAGAGAGGGAGAGAAAGAGAGAGAAATACAATAGGTAGGTAGGGAGAGAGAGAGTAGGTAGGTAGGTAGGTAGGTAGGGGGAGAGAGAGAGAAATACAGTAGGTAGGTAGGAAGAGAGAGTGTGTAGATAGGTAGGTAGGTAGGTAGGTAGGTAGGTAGGTAGAGGGATAGAGAGAGAAAAATAGAGAGAGAACTAGAGAGAGAGAAATACAGTAGATAGGTGAGGGGGGAGAGAGAGTAATACAGTAGGTAGGTAGGTAGAGAGAGAGTGTAGATAGGTAGGTAGGTAGAGGGATAGAGAGAGAAAAATAGAGAGAGAAATAGAGAGAAATACAGTAGATTGGTAGGGAGAGAGAGTAGGTAGGTAGGTAGATGTTTCCAGGTGTATTTACCTATGTGCTGGAGAAGGAAATCACTGACCACCTTTGGAACAAATCTTTGTTTCTGCAGGCACAGTACTTGACCAATGTAATTCTCATCAATCACTCTAATTAAACAGCTTTCTGAAAGGGACAAAAAAATCCTTTTTGCACTGTGCAAACCTCCCCCAAACGGCCCGTTTTTCGCAAAAATGGGCCCATTTTTTCATATAAAAGGCATGCTTATGGAGGCTTATAGAGTGTTGCTGGGGGGGCAAAAATGCCCTGTTTTTTGCTCATTTCTGCCCTCCCCAGCCCCCGGGAGCTCTTTGGAAGCCTCCATAAGGGTATGCGCGTGGACATTTTGGTGAAGGGGTGGGGTTTCAGGAGGCAAAAAATGCTGTATTTGATGTATAAGATACACCCAGATTTTCAGCCTCTTTTTAGAGGAAAAAAGGTGCGTCTTATACTCCGAAAAATATGGTACCTACTTTTTTTTAACTTGCCTCTTCAAAACATAAAAGTCTCTAACAATCTCCCAAATCACATAAAAAGGGAGTAAAGTATAACTAAACTTGCAATGTTCTGTTACTATAGTCCCTTGATGGTGAACCTATGGGTGCCATAGTGGCACACAGAACCCTTTCTGCTGGGACACACATTGTCGCCCAGGTCAGATCTCCGTGGCGTTTATTTCATTTATTATTTATTTATTTATTTATTTATTTATTTATTTATTTATTTATTTATTTATTTATTTATTTATTTATTTATTTATTTAAATTTATACCCCGCCCTTCTCCTAAAAAAGGACCCATGAGCTTCTGTTTCCCTGTAAACGCCAAAACAGAAGCTCACGAAACAAAAATATCTTACATCTTGCTGCGCTGATAGTGTTGGGATGCCAGCTGGTCTTCAGGTCTCTGGTGCGCATGCATGCAGATGTGCACATGCACGCCTGTCCGTGCATGTTCACATTCATGCATGTCCCACATATGCTCATATTCATGCACGTCCACACATATGTGCATTCTCTCTCACACACACACCTTTCAGTTTGGGCATGCGGTCACGCAGTTTGGGCACTCAGTGTCTAAAAGGTTCACCATCACTGCTATAGTCCGTCTTAATAAAAGTAGTTTTAAACTTCCATGAGGTTGTTGCTTGTTCTGGTCTACATCAAGGGCTGATTTTGGGGGGTGATGCTTACGATGAGAGAACAACCTAGTCAGGATGTCTGGGCATGCATGGCAGTACATGTCCAGGAGAAGCTCCATCTTGGAAGATGAAAAGCTTCTTGATCCTGGCTAAATTGCTTTGGGTTGTGAACTGAAACAGGGATAGGGCTAAGGCAAGATCTTCTGGTGTGAATGCAAAGGCTAGTAACAAAAAGCTCTGGGAATGGGGCTTAATCCACTGCAAGTAGACTAATGAAGTCTGCCCATATCCAGGCAGAGCTCCGTTGACTCCAACCCCTTCAACTTTGTGGGGGAAGAGGAGGAGAGAAATGAGGAGTGGAAAGGGGAGAAGGGAGAAGGAGAGAGGAAGGGGAAGGGGAAGTAAAGAAGGGAAGGAGGACAGAGGGAAGAAAAGAGGTAGGAAGGGGGAGGAGGAAGAAGAAAGTGATGGATAAGGTATAAATGTGGAGTATGGAGAGCAGAAGAGCCAATAATTTGTTTTTTGGGAGTTGATGGTAAGATGAATTGATGTAAACATTTAATAATCTAATACGATGCTGGCTATGTAATAGCATACGTGTGATTATATGTTATGAAAATGAAAAAAAAAAACCTTTACAGAGAAAAAAATCATATTCCCACTTTGAGATATGCTGGACTAGTCAAAATAGCATGTGATGATAACTCAAGCTAATTGGTTGAAAGCCTGCAAGTCTTTTACTTACAAAATAAAAGCTTCCTTACACTGGAATAACTCCTTACGTTACAGTCCCATCTTAGAGCTGAGTTATATCTGGATACCATCTTTGGCAAAAATAAAACAACATTAGTCAAGGTTCTGGGTTCACTGCTCTTTTCTAAGCAGAATGCATTCTTGGATCAAAGGGTGAAGCTACGTTAAAGCATGACCTTCACGGGCATCCTGGGAAAATTCTTTTGTCGCCTTATAATCATTAAAACAACTAAAAGCTACCCAAGAAGATCCCAATCTTCTTATTCTGTACAAGTCACTCTCCTTGGCATGCCTTTATAATTGAAAGTGGGGGAGGAGGAACCACTTCAGAGCCCCCTACAGTGACTCATGTAATGGCTCATTTGCCAGACCTTGTTACTGCAAGATAATGCACTAATTAATCATGCTGTATTTGGTACAGATTGCAAGTTTGTGACATCTGAGAACTGACTCCCTTGTTAAAATCAGCAATAATGGAGGAGATTTTTCATATGCCCAAGGATGATTTTTGTATCAGGAAGGTGCCTTCCTCTGATGCAGGGTGGTGGACAAACCAGCTGCCAGAGCACAGCCCAAAAAACTATTTAACCAGTGTTCCATAAATCAGAACAGATGGATCTTATTCCTTCTTCCTCTCTGCCTCAGTAATCAAGGTTAGAAACGCCTGATGGTTAAACATGACACTTCTGATGTATTACAGGTTGAAAAAGAATAAGATTTTTCTGGCAACGTGTCAGCTGCCAATCAGAGTATACCAACAAATGTTGGCACTAGGGAAACTAGGCTCAAGATAGCAAATTAAGATGACATGAGACATTCAAATATTTCTGTCTCAGAATAATCAGGTACTATTCATCTTTTTTAATAACCAGTGGGGGGTTGTTCAGTAATTTGGTGTAAAAATTATGCAGGGATGGAATTGAATAATGTTAGCAACTGGTTCTTTGCCTGGTTGCTGGGTGGGCGTGGGCGTGGTGGACGTGGCCTACTCTGCCTCCTATACCATGGCAGCAGGGAGCATTTTCGCCCACCCCAGGCTCTGGAGGCTTTCCTCAAGCCTCCAGGAGGAAGAAAAAGGCCTCCCCCAGGCTAAGGGCTCATTTCCGAACTTCCGGGAGGCCCGTTTTTTGCCCTCCCAGAACCTCCACACGGGCCCTGCACTTACCTGGAGTAATGAACGGGCTGTGTGAAGACTTCTGAGAGGGACAGGGTGGGATGGGCAGGGCCAGCGGGTCCTTGCAACAACCAGTTCAGCAAACCGGATGCAAAATTAACATCTGGTTCACCCAAACTGGTGCAAATCGGCTGAATCCCACCCCTGAAGTTATGCGTATGTTACACAAATGTGACAGTTATGAATCTGCTTCCTAGGCTGCCTTTAATAATATAAACAAATGCACATTTAAGGATGTAATATTGGCAAAGCTTGATCAAACAATATTGTCCAGCATCCTATTTATGCTATAACTGGTATTCCTGTTATGGATTCTACTCACCAGCCAGCATATAATGGCTTATATTGACTCTGTGAATAGAGAAACCACAATAGAGCAGTCATCCTAACTGGCATTATTAAACAGTTTTATTAAATAGTTTTGTCTTCATTTTTAAGCTATCATAAAGAACCTCGTACCTTTTTTGATTTGCTGAAATTTCAAGTCTCTGAACCAAACTCTTCCCCCAAGAAAGTAATTTCAGTAGTTACCTTAATAGGTAGAAATTAAAATCCACATATTTGGATCATGTCCAGGCTAGAAAAGACTGGTTTGTACTTTTGAACCAAAAATCTTGGGATCTGTCCTGTGATTGTCTTTGACACAATGTTTCTGGCTTCACTTAATTAATTTCTATTTGTAAGGACTTTGAAGGTAACATGGCATAACTATGGTACTCTTCATAGGGCTTAATTTAATTCCCCTATACCAAACTATTGTCATTCCAAAAGAAAAGAATATGTGTAGCTCGGGGTTCAACTGTGGAGTTCTTGGCACTCTGAGTTTAGATGTTTGCTTGCAGAATCATGAAAGGGAGATGACTGGCTATATAAATTGAAGCAAAAATAAATGTAATAATCTCTCTCTATATAAGTGTGTGTGTGTGTGTGTGTGTGTGTTCCAGCATAACTCTGGCACACCTCAAGTAATTTCAACTGAGCTTGGTACACAGATGACTTACTCTCTGGAAAAAAAATACTGTGGGGGTAAGATACCCCTAACACCCCTTGGGTGTGTGTGTGTGTTCCAGCATAACTCCCGAATGCCTGGGCTGCTGAAATGAAAAGGAGTGAATTATATCTATAGTGTCAAGTCACAGTACTTTTGACAGTGATAGTGTGCGTTTTGGATTCAAGTTCTGTTAAGATACAGCCTGTTGTGCCTTAAAATGGCTTCTACTGTACAGCATAGTGGAGTTGCCATGGTAATGGCTTCACAGTACTCTACAAGGACGCTCCTTCTAATACAGGATTGGGATAAATACATACCCAGACCACGCCAGATTATCAGCTAGCAAATACACAAATTAACACCAGTGAGTATAGAGTCTGTTGCCTGTTTATACATAGTAGCTTGTTAGAGGAGAAAACATCCCCTTCAGCAGTCAATCCTCACATAAATAGGCATCAACAGTGGGTAAACAATCATGTAGGAAACAATACTCTAATCAAGAACCCACCAAGGAGAAAATCACACCCTCATCATAATAAAGTAATAATAATAAAGTTGCATTTATTGACCGCACCCTCTCCCCACAGGGACTCGGGGCGGTGCACAGGGAAATTAAAAAACGAAAAATATACAAAATACATACAAATTAAAACGAATTAAACTCAATCAATCCTGTGCTAAAATCCCCTTAACTAAAAACATCCAATAAATATAGTATACATTTAAAAACCCATAGACAGAGAGACTACCCTAGGCCGGCCAGGCGGAAAAGATGAGTCTTCAATTTCAGGCGGAAGGAGCGGAGGTCCGTGGTCGTTCTAATATCGGGGGGAAGGTCGTTCCAGAGGGCCGGGCCCGCCACAGAGAGAGCCCTTCCCCTGGGCGTCGCCCGCTGACAGAGTCTAGTGGACGGCACCCGGAGCAGTCCCTCTCTGTGGGAGCGAATCAGCCGTGAGGATGTATGAGGCAGGATCCGATCCCGCAGGTAGCTAGGTCCCGAGCCATGGAGCGCTTTAAAGATGATGATTAATACCTTGAAGCGCACCCGGAAGACGACAGGTAGCCAGTGCAGCTCGCGCAAGAGCGGTGTAACGTGGGTGAACCTGGTGGTTCCCATAATTGCTCGCGCGGCTGCATTCTGAACTAACTGAAGCCTCCGGGTGCACCTCAAGGGGAGCCCCATGTAGAGAGAGTTACAATAGTCCAGTCGAGATGTCACGAGGGCATGAGTGACTGTGCGAAGGGCGTCCCGATCCAATAGGGGGCGCAATTGGCGAACCAGGCGAACCTGGTAAAACGCCCTCCTGGCCACGGCTGTCACTTGCTCTTCCATAGACAGCCGGGTATCCAGGAGGACACCCAAATTGCGCGCCCCATCCACAGGGGCAAGATGTTCGCCCCCTATGGCCAGCGTTGGAGAAAGGTGGTTGAATCGGGCAGCCGGAAACCACAGCCACTCGGTCTTGGTCGGGTTGAGCCTAAGTCCGTTACTTCCCATCCAGATCCGCACGGCTTCCAGGCACTGGCACATCACCGCTACGGCATCGTTGGGGTGGTTTGGGGTAGATATATACAGCTGAGTATCATCAGCGTAGAGATGATACTCTACCCCAAAACCACGGATGATCTCACCCAGCGGCTTCATGTATGCATTAAACAGGAGAGGCGAAAGGACCGACCCCTGAGGCACCCCACATGTGAGGGGTCTCGGGGTCGACCTCTGCTCCCCTGCCAACACAAATTGCGATCGGCCAGAGAGGTAGGAGGAGAACCACCATAGGACGGTGCCTCCCACCCCCAACCTCCCCAGCCGATGCAATAGGATACCATGGTCGATGGTATCGAAAGCCGCCGAGAGATCTAATAGGACCAGGATGGAGGAACAACCCCCATCTCTGGCCCTCCAGAGATCATCAACCAACGCGACCAATGCCGTCTCAGTGCTATGCCCGGGCCGAAAGCCGGACTGGTGCGGGTCTAGATAATCAACTTCCTCCAGGTGACGGGGAAACTGTTGTGCCACCACATTCTCGACAACCTTCGCCAAGAAGGGAAGGTTGGAGACGGGACGATAGTTTGTTAAAAGAGCTGGGTCCAAAGAGGGCTTCTTAAGGAGGGGCCTCACCATAGCCTCTTTTAGGGAAGCAGGCAAGGAACCCTCACTCAAGGATGCGTTGATAACCTCTTGGAGCCAGCCTCGTGTCACCTCCCAGGATGCCAGTACAAGCCAGGAGGGACACGGGTCCAATAAACATGTGGTGGCTCGCAGTCGCCCACGTAACCTGTCCATATCCTCGGAAGCAACGGAGTCAAACTCCTCCCAAACAAGATCAGCCTCGTGGCATCCCACTGGGCCATGAATGGGGGCTAACTCGTTCTGTATCTGAGCGATTTTGTCCTGCAGAAAAGTCACAAATTCCTCTGCTCTACCCTGTAACGGGGCTTCCCGCACCCTCTGCTGAAGGAGGGAACGGGTCACCCTAAACAGGGTGGCAGGGCGGTTTTCTGCGGATGCTATGAGAGTGGCACAATGATGGCGTTTGGCCACTCTCAGCGCCACAATGTAAGTCCGTAAATGGGCTCTTACCTGTGTCCGGTCAGATCCAGATCGAGTAGCCCTCCATCTTCTCTCTAGGCATCTCTTGTGGCGTTTCATCGCCCTCAGCTCCTCGGTAAACCAAGGGGCCGGGGCGGTTCGGCGCCGCAAGAGAGGCCGCAAGGGCGCGACCCGATCCAAGGCTCCCGTGGTCGCAGTATTCCATGCGGCCACGAGATCCTCCATCGGGGCGTGGGTCAGGGGTACAGGAAGTGGCCCAAGCGCCATCTGGAACCCATCTGGGTCCATCAGGCGCCTGGGGCGGAACCAGATAGGTGGTTCTGGTGCCGCCTCCTCGCGGCGGGGGGTAGCGGTCGGAAAGTCGAGCCGGAGAAGTGAGTGATCTGACCATGACAAGGGTGTGATGACTATATCCCCTAAGCCCAGATCACTCTTCCATTGGCCTGAGACAAAGATGAGGTCCGGTGTGTGACCACCCTCGTGGGTGGGGCCTTGAATTAGTTGGCCGTCATGGAAGCCATGAACTCCCGAGCTACCTCGGATGATTCGCCCAACGATGGCAGATTAAAGTCCCCCATGACTATAAGTCTGGGGGTCTCCACTGCCACCGTAGCGATCA
This sequence comes from Rhabdophis nuchalis, assembly GCA_039707465.1. Classification (NCBI taxonomy): domain Eukaryota; kingdom Metazoa; phylum Chordata; class Lepidosauria; order Squamata; family Natricidae; genus Rhabdophis; species Rhabdophis nuchalis. Next base: position 40,096,220 of record CM077649.1, on the reverse strand, counting down.
CCTCCAGGAGCTCGGGCAGGGCTGCTGCTACATAGCGAGGAGCCAGGTATATAACCAGCAAGCCCAACTGCCTCCCCAGGCCCCACTTCACGCAGAGGGACTCACAACCGGTAGTCTGTGGCACAATGGTCTCTCTTGGCTCAAGACCTTCCTTGATAATGACCGCCACCCCTCCACCCCTACCTTGGGCCCGGGGCTGATGAAAAGCGCGGTAGCCTGGTGGGCACATTTCAACGAGGGGAAGTCCTCCCTCGTGGCCCAACCAGGTTTCCGCAATTCCTACCAGGTCCTACCAGGTCATAACAGGTAAAGCAAGCTACTGTATATAAAGAGACAGCAAATCCACTCATTCACTCACTCACACTGATGATATTACCTACTTGGGTAATGAAACATCTCCAAGCAAGCAACCAAGGGCAGAAAGCACCAAGAACTTTACATAAGGAAATAACTGGAAAATTCAAAACATATCATAAAATTACCATCTTATATTATAATGAACAATAATATTTCCTTACCACTTTCATCTAGCAAGAAGTCATCCTGGTAACGGAATTTTTCAGGGCCACATGCAATAAATATGTCATCCTCACCAAAAAAATCCTGAAGGCACACCACCTGCAATATGAAAATCATATAATTATAACAAGACATGCTATACACAAAATGTTACATTAAAATATTTTATTGCATAAGACCTCCAAACTCTTCTCTGTCACCTTTCCCCTTGTTTACATTACAAAAGTCTCAAGCTGAAAGTTTCATCTCTTCATGAAGAAATTGGCAGGATTCCAAGCAATAAAAAAAGATGCTTTAAGGCAGATTGATTTTGCAAAAATGTTTTCAGAGCCAAAGGCAAAGTGCAGCAAAGTGCTAATAATTACCATTTTGTTTCATAAGAAATATGTTTTTAAATTAAAATTTAAAAAATGAGAGTTGCTAAGAATCTGCCAAGTCAATCATCCACTAACTGAAATCAAAGTCTAGTGGGTGGCTATTATCTACCCTTAACTACAAGACCTGTGGGCTCTACCCACAGTTAAATTATAGCAGGAGTCCCCAATGCCCAGTCCATGGATTGGCACAAGTCCGCAGCCTGCTGGCAACTGGTCCGTGCAAACAAGTGAAGCCCGATCTTCAGGATTCAGGCAAAGCACAAAATCATGCACCCCTCTGGCCTACAGAAAACCCTTTCTCCATGGAACCAGTCCTTGGTGCCCCAAAAGTTGGGGGCCATTGTATTATAGCATCCAAGTGATTGAAGGAATACATTTCTTGTATGCAGTGTTTCCTTTTATGCTTGTGAATGAGGTATATGAGTAGAAGGAGATGTGTAAGAGACAGTGTGGGACAGAGGTGGTATTCCATTGGTTTGGACCGGATCGCCTGAACTGGTAGCGGAAATCATGGATGGCTCAACCCACCAACACCTGGCTTTAGGCATCCCATTTAGGCCATTTCTTTCACCAAAAGTGCATGCACGAAAGGATCTGCGCATGCACAGAGGTGGGCACTCACATTTGTGAACTGGTAGGGAAGGTAAGTGTATCCCACCCCTGGTGTGGGACTTCCGAGCTTGGAACTCTTTCAGACAACTTCACATCTTCTTAAGTACATAAACATAAGAAAATAGCCTTGGCAACTTAAAAAGGTGTGGACTTCAAAACCCAGAATTCCCCATCCAGCATTGTTATGATTATTATAACATCATTCACTAGCCTCAACTCATGCAAATGGTGAATGGCAAACAAAGTCAATGTATCTCTAGAAAAAGTGAAAACAACAAAAAGAAACAAAAATTGAAAATACAGGAAACATACAGGAAATGAAAACGTCGTCTCATCACAGTGAGACAAAGAAATGGAACTGTAGAGTTGCTGTGAGGAAAAAAAAGATTAGAAAAATGAGCTAAAAGTAACTGAATGAAATTGAAGAGTGCAAAATTCTTTAGTTGTGAAATAAATGTCAAACGCTCTGGTAAAGGATGGTGAATACCTGACTTGATAATATTACTTGGAATATTAGATGAACTGCAAAGAGAATGTGTGTCAACAATCTCAATGGTGTTTTTTCTTCAAAAGGTAACTGGATTGATTTTTCTTGAGGAAGAAGAAAATGTTTCACTTCTCATTCAAGAAGCTTAATCAGTTCTGATGGGGGGGGAATAGAAGGATAGGTTCTGATAGGATGCGGGGGATGGAAGGATTGTATTTCTTCACAGTCATCTGGTCATTAGCACCCTCTGGAAGCTGTTGAGGACTTTTGGGAGGGGGAGTTATCTATGCCCTCGGGTTCACCTATAATAGGGCGCAATTAGTTGTGGAATCATGGGCTACGTTTTTACAAAAAGAGACGACAATTGGTTTGAAAGACAGATAAAAGAATCCATCTATGTTAGAACTGAACACCTACCCTCAGCAGATGGGGAAGAATAAGACACCACTATCCTGTTTCCCCGAAAATAAGACCTCCCTGGATAATAAGCCCAATCAGGCTTTTAAGTGTGTGCACTAAAATAAGACATCCCAAAAAAAAATAAGACCTCTCCAAAAATATTGCAACACAGCAGCAGCCATGAGGTGACCACTCTCTTCACCTCCTGCAGCTCAAAAATAATAAGACTTCCCCAAAAATAAAGCCAAGTGATTATTTCAGGGGTCAAAAGAAAATAAGACTCTGTCTTATTTCAGGGAAACATGGTATTTCTAGTTGTTTCATCATACAGTCAGCCAGATGTTCAGACTGAATTTGGCATTTTTATCCACCTATCAAATCCTTCCCAAGGACCTGGGTATAGGCAGATGTGGAGGTTTGATGGTGTTAGATATATCGTCACAGAATTAAAGTATTATTTATTCTGGGGGGTTTTGTGTGGTTGTTAAGATTATTCATTAGCCATCTTAACTTTCATCTCAAAGCTGCAATATATACCCTGGACTTAATGAAGCACAGTGGAGCAACACCAACAGATGACATGGCTCCCCATATCAACACAGACTATGGAAACTTCACATTGGACTTCAAGCATCTTCAAGTGTAACTTCAAGTGTGTGCCTCTCCATTCTTTCTCCATACTCTGGGTTCTTGGTTTCCAAATGAGATGCAAAAGTTGCTCTCATCAAAAAAGAGGACTTTGGACCACTGAACAACAGGACTTTGGACCACTGTGTTTCATTAAGACCAGGGTCAACACAACTATCTACCAGGAGATTTTGGAGCACTTCATGTTTCCTTCTGCAGACAAGCTTTATGGGGATGCTGACTTCATTTCATTTCATTTTTCATTTTATTACATTTATATCCCGCCCTTCTCCGCAGAGGACCCAGGGCGGCGCACAGGAGATTTAAAAATATACAAAATGGAAAATAGATAAATAATTTAAAATATATATTAAATAATCTCAATCCTATGCTAAAATCAATTATTAAAAACCCAATTTAAAACTTTTCTAAAACTTCATTTTCCAGCTGCTCACATTGCCAAAAACACCAAAACCTGGTTCAATGACCATGGGATTACTGTGCTTCATTGGCCAGCAAACTCGCCTGACCTGAACACCATAGAGAATCTATGGGGCATTGCCAAGAGAAAGATGAGAGACATGAGACCCAACAATGCAAAAGAGCTGAAGGCTGCTATTGAAGCATCCTGGTCTTCCATAACACCTCAGCAGTGCCACAGCCTGATAGCTTATACTTTTCAGAAGTCCAATATTGTTCTATGCACAATCCTTGTTTTATTGATTGCATGTAATATTCTAATTTTCTGAGATTGTGGATTTGGGGTTTTCATGAGCTGTATGCCATAATCATCACAATTATGACAAATCACGCCTTGAACTATCTTGCTTGCATGTGATGAGTCTTATCTCATATATTAATTTCACCTTTTAAGTTGCATTACTGAAATAAATGAACTTTTTGCACAATATTCTAGTTTTTCGAGTTTCCCCATGCATACTCACAGACTGTCAATTATGTTTTAAAATCTCTGCACATGGAAAGGATACAGACAGGAATCATTAGTCATATTAATATATCTTTGCTATTTATTTGCTGACATAGTGTTCAATTCAGCCCTAATTTTGTTCTGGAAATCATCCTGCAGAAAGACCATAGCATCCGCTGGATGTTTTTCCATATTGAGAATTCATTCCCTGCAGTGTTTGATGTATTTCACCAAAGAAAACCAGATTTTTTTTCCACAAAAGGAATTCATGTGAAACAGCTTAAATCTAAACAATTAAAATATTTTTTTAAAAAAAACTTAAAGCACTTATAATCATAACAATTCTTCTAAAGTTGCACCATATGTCCAGAAAGAGATCGGTTGTATATTATCTCTCAAAATTACCAAGGCAGCTGACTGACTCATTCTCTCAAATTAACTAGATCACATATTTCCTCCCTATTATGTTTGACTCAAAGTCTTTTATTCACACAACCCACTTCATTTAGTCATTACACAAGTGTGTTGCTACAAAAAACTATAAAATATATCTGCCACAGATAAATCGTACCTTCCCTTCTTAATTTATGGTCCAAATCGCAATACAAGGATTTAAGAAAAATCCAGGGAATGTCCATGTAAAAGAAACAACTGCAGGGGGAAAAATGGGGGGGGGGGGGGAAAGGGGGGGGGGAGAGAAGAAATCTCCATGGTGATATTCACATTATTAAGCTGCAAGAGTTTTTTTCAGTTAAGCAAAAGTCTTCCTGTTTTTAAAGATTGGAACAACTGAGATTGTTTTTACAAGGACATCCTCTTGAAAGGAATAAGAGGTTCCATGTTAGCTGAGAAATCATACAGCTACTATAAGGTAAAAGGTAAAGATTCCCCTCGTGCATATGTTCTAGTTGTTCCCGACTCTAGGGGGCGCTGTTCATCTCTATTTCAAAGCTAAAGAGCCAGCATTGTCTGAAGACGTCTCCATGGTCATGTGGCCAGCATGACTAAACACCAAAGGCGCACGGAACGCTGTTACCTTCCCACCAAAGGTGGTTGCTATTTTTCTACTTGCATTTTTACATGCATTCGAACGGTTAGGTTAGCAGAAGCTAACAAGTAACGGGAGCTCATTCCGTTACACAGCGTTAGGGATTCGAACTGTCAAACTTTCTGATTGACAAGTTCTACGTCTTAGCCACTAGGCCACTATGTCCCTTTTACCGCAACTCTAGAAGATATCAGTTAAATCGGACTGGATCTTAGAAATCACATTGATATTGTTGCTTAGTTTATGCAATTACCTCAGCTTAAACTAGATTCATGGCTAAAACAAGCAGAGGCAAAACATGAAACTGCACAGGAAGTTCCATGCTCCATGCACATGCTCTAACAAAGTATCAGGAGAATAGAGGTTCAGAAGATGTGGCTTTTAACTTGCGTTCTACGCTGTATTCATTCCTTGCTTGTAAATAATTTCTCAAGTTAATTTAAAATGAGTGGCAAAATAATATTTCATGTGATTTTTATTCATCTCATTTGATATAGTAAATAACCACTTAGTTGTTTTTGGGAAGGTAATAACAATTATCACTTCATTAAAAAAAAAAGGTTTAAAGTTGCAAACTACCCTGGAAAAGAATAGGGCATGATCCAGAAGAATATGGTAATTCCTCTTCTGGAAATATGGTTATTTCTACTGCTAAAGTTTTCGTCTCCATTTACAGAACATCAGGATAAATCACTTAAACCAAGAATTATTGTACCATAAATATCATTAGTTTATCATATTAAAAAAAACCTGCCTCAAGGAAAGAACAATCTCAGATCCAACAAGGAATCTCTTAGGTATTCGTCTAATATAGTGGCATAGTATGATATATACTATATATAGTATAGTATTATGCATTTCTTCTATAGAACTATAATTTTGTATGCATTGCTATTGACACATGCTATTGTAAAATCTTGTATAAGCATTAATATTCAATCCTGTGTCTTGTTCACCTAAAAGAGACTCTACTTATGTCTGGTTTCCATTAAGTCATCCTACGTAAACAATTTAGTAATCTCTATATGTGCTTTTAACACTTTAAATGTAAAATATCAACTAGGACATCACAAATGTGAGTAGTGGCAACACCTGTTGTGTTGACCAGGGGGAAATCATAGCTTCTAATCCCAAAATACAGTAGTATCTGCATTCAAGAGCCAAGTGCTGCTGTGTGTCCTTTGCTACAGATCCTGCTACCGACATGAAACGAGCCCCCAACTGAACATCACCCAGGCAATAGTGTTGTCACTGGCTAATCCTTCCAACCCTGAGGCACCTCAGCACTTCTGGCAATTGCAATGTGATCCCAAATTTGCATGAGTGTTTGTACTTTGATTGCTTCCCTAGTTACCATATGCTAGAGATCATGGGGTATACAAATAGTTTTTAAAATGTTTGCAAACAGAATTTAAAATATACATCACCATCTTCTTTTCACGACCCCATAATCCACTAAGAATAGAGCTTTGTCTTTACTGGCCAGATGCCCTTTCTGTTGCCAATGCGAAGTTTTGTTCAGTAGATACAGTATATCCTCATGGTGTCCATAGAGAGAAATATCTGCCTCTACCTAGGATCGAACTCACAGCCTCCTGAGAGGTGGCGAGAGCTCCACCTCTAGGCCACTGCACCAAAATTTAAAATATACACATTCAGCCTGAATTACTAAGACTACACAACTTATAGATTTAAGCAAGCATTCCTACTCACTTAAAAATAGTACTGAATTGGAATTGTTAACCTGAAACACAAGGAGAATAATATTAGTTTCACAACAGCAGCTCCTGATCAACCTTATGTGGGGTCAGAACATCTATTGAATGGGCAATTTTCAAGGAATTCCTGGCTTATTGGCCAGTCTAGACTACAAAAAGATTCCAGAAGAAAGCCTCTACCTACCTACCTACCTACCTACCTACCTACCTACCTACCTACTGTATTTCTCCCTCTCCCTCTCTATCCCTACAGCTGCCTACCTACCTACCTATCTGATGGACAGAATATTATATGTCATAAAGGATGACATAATATCTGTGGCCCACTGCTCTATCTGTATCCATCTACCTACCTTTTTTACAATTTTTTACATTTCCGTTGTGTGTACCTGGCACAGGTTTGACATCCACACAATATATATATATATATATGAGATAATTTTTATATATATATATATATATATATATATATATATATATATATATATATATATATATATATATATATATATATATATATATATATATATATATATATATATATATATATATATATATATATATAAATCATGGGTGCCGTATTTGAAATGAACGTTGTGTGAAAATTTGGAAGCGATCGGTGCAGTACTTTCAGAGATTAGCGGTTTTGAACAAACTCTTGTTACATTTTTATTTATATAAATACTGAGCATTAAGGCATTTTGATGTCATTTATCAAAGACTAATAGCAATGTGTGCTATGATTCATGATTGTGGAACATATTGCCTCCTGTAGTTGCAGGTGCTCCATCACTGGACGTTCTCAAGCATGATTAGACAGTCATTTTGTCTGTCTGGGGGTTCTTGCCTGGGCAATGGATTCAAAGAATTCCAGGTCCCTCCCAATCCTACAAATCTATCTTTCTAAGTTGGCTTCAGTTGACCTTTAAGAAAACCTCAGACTTCAATGGTTTCTCTATTGGAAGGCCACTCCACTTAATATTTTTATAATTCTGGTAGATGTTTGTAATTCTAGTAGATGCCAAATCTAGTAAAACCTTCCACTACACATCTGCCATCTGCTTTTAGTGATGTTCCCCAAAGTGTTTGCAATCAGAATGAGATCAATAAAAGTAACAGATTATGGGTTCTGGCCACAAATCTATCTTATGTTCTTTGTACTGTTATTACAGAAACAGCAAATCATTGTTGTAAAACTTTAACAAATAGGTCACCAACACTTCTTCCCAATAGTGAGTCATTTGGTCATGTCCATCACGAAGTTCCTCTGCATTATTAAAAAAAAAACTAAAACCAGGCCTGGTGCTCTAAAGAATGCTCACTTTATTGAAATTTAATAGGCAACCTGGCAATTCATCAACATATGGCTGTGTGGCTGAGATTTCACACACCTAAACAATAAAAATGGAAGGAAGAAAAAAAAACCCACATTGCTAGGAGATGATATTTCAACACAATCTGTTCTAGAATACATTTGTTATAACAGCACAGAGCACTATAGGCTGTGCCCTCCTAATGTTTCTGAATTGGAGACATTAACATTTTCTTCCGTTTCCATGTTTTATCCTCTGCCAGATTTACACTCAATTTTGCTTTTAAGAGCAGAACAAGACTGCCATTTGGTGGCCAGACCCCTAAACTGATTAAAAAACTAAAACTATTCAAATCAATATTTCTCCACAACAAATGTTAATAAATTACTTTCATTCACATAATCACACATAATAAAATTAGAACATTAATGTTCAGTTTACGTGAGGACCATCTGTTTTATCACCTAAAACTGACTAATTTTAAACATGCATTGATCTTATATTTTCAAGAGATTTATGTATATTAGAAGAAAATAGAACTACTCAAAATACAAATACGTCTGCATCTAATCTACAATCTTTAAGACTGTGCTTGCAAACAGTATTCTTAGCTCCTTCAGTTTAAAAACAGAAGTTTAACTGCTATATTACCCATTTTAAGTTATTATTTTTTTCAGGTTCAGTTTACTCCAGAAACACAGAATAGTGAACAATTAATGCTTAAATGTTACATGTCTGAAGCAATTTATTTTCAAGTAAGTTTGCAATTTGTTTGTCATATGGTTTGCAAATGAAGTCTTGCACTGAGAACTTCTTCCAAGATTCGTATTTCTTTAAAGTTATTAAGAGCCTCATATCACTCTTGGCAGTGGTGGGTTCTGGCAGAGACCACTACCGGTTCACTCAGGGGTCCGCCCTGTGCACGTTTGATTTGCCCTGCGCGTGCATGCGCAGTACAACTAAAATTGCTCTGCACATGTGCAGAAGCAAAAATCAAGATGGTGCAGAAGAACCAGTTCGGGTGTATGGCAGGTCTGGGTCGCTGCCAGCTCCAGTGACCCAGGCTGCCAAGCTACTAGCGGTTCAGCCGAACCGATACAAACCGGTAGGAACCCACCACTGACCCATGGTGTTTTTAATTTTACTGCCTAAATTGGACAAGGCTATAATTGCACTATTACTCAATAATGACTTGAAAGTACCCAATAAATATATAAAGAAAATCTATCCTTTAATATGTTACTTTTGGGAAAAGTTTCATCTCAGGTACCAAGGGATATCCATATGTTTGTTAACCTGGTAGCAAAAACATGAAACCAAAGCATTAAAACGGAACTATTTAATCTCTCAATATGCTAGGGTAACATTTTTTTACAAGCAAAACAAGATGTTTCACACATCCCTTATTATTAAAAACTTCAGAAAATGCAAAAGAAGGAGCTCTGTATGATAAGTACAGATTTTGCTGAAACATTAATTTAGAAATTAATGTTTTGCTATGATAGTTATAATTCACTATAACTTCTTCAACACTGTCAAACTATTTACTGAGTCTGCATTACTATTATTATTAACCTCCTCGTTCCCATCAACTATCTCTTCCCACTTATGACTGTATGACTGTAACTTTGTTGCTTGTATCATTAGGGTTTATATTTATTATTTCCTACCCTATGACTATGATTAAGTCTTGTACCTGATTGTTTGTGATTGTTAGGATATTCAGCCTTATATTGGGTTGACAATATATATGAGCCTATGTTCTTAAGGAATTGTGTAGCTTTAAGAACTGACTTATAATCTGGTTGGCTGTAATTATACAGCTCTACTATAAAGCAAGCTCAGAATCACAAGCTCATTCCCTGTTAGATTCCTTGTGATCCTGTATTTTCCTGATTGCCATTGAAGAAGAAGGAGGAGGTTTTGTTTGCATCACTGTAAGATAAACTCTGTTTGATGTAGGACTGTTATCATTGTTTGAGAAGTTAGTCGGAATAAGCATTTTAGTAGCTACAAAGTAAAAAGATATTTATTTATTTTCTTACTATCAGTGTTTTAGAGTTTGTTTGTGATTACAGCAACGTATCTCTTTACTGTCCGGTGAATTACACTATTCCACATTTATTTGCTAACCCTGGTTAAGGGACCAGAGTTGTACACTGGTTCTGAACACAGAGTTGCTAACAGTGATTAATGTATCTTTTATGTACACTGAGAGCATGTAGACCAAGACAAATTCCTTGTGTGTCCAATCATGCTTGGCCAATAGAGAATTCCATTCCATTCCATTCCATTCGATAGCATGGAGAACTCCGCCAACTTGCTTTCTGGTAAATAAATACTTTATTTGTTTTACAGATTTCAGTGTATTTCACCCTTTAAAATTTGTTTCTGCTTCATCATAGCCATAACTGTATTTTCAATACATTATTTCTAATACTTAAGTTCTTCTATTACTATACTATTTGAGTGTATTCTTTTTCTTCTTAGCCATTATTTTTAGCTATTAAAGGATATTCTGTCCTTTGTAATATTCTACTTTTCCACAAGGTGGCACTGCAAACTAAAAAAAACCTCACCAATTATTAGCAGACTATATATGTACTGAAAAGTATAGTCAGTATACATTTCTCAAGTAAATGTCTTATACATAAGAAGTCCTTTCATTAAAATATTTACATATATAAAAATAAAACTAATTCCAAGAATGTTAATAGTTCAATATACTATATTGTTTAGAGAAAAAAGGGGTAGAATATTTCAATAGCACATGTCTTTAAAAGTAATTGATTACTTGTGGTATTAAAGCAATTTAGCAAGCAATGAAGAGGCAAATAGCAACCACAGGCCAGTATAGAAAACAATGACTGCTCTTGTGCTTTTTGTCATATTACTTCAAACCTTTTTACAATACCATTTAATAATGTGATACTCCAACTTTATTTTATCAAACATAAAGAGCTTGCATTTTAGTTAGTACAAAGCACATACTACATTTTTAATATCGGGAGAATAAATAAACACAATCTTATGAAAATTATAGGATTGTAGGCTTATTCACTATAGATTTAGTTTTCTCATTTAATTCGATCTCCCTTCGCTTCTCCTCTCTCAACTGCCATTCTAGCCAGGAATCCCAAAATGATATCATGTTCAACAGTCCTGAAAATTAGAGAGATTTTCAGGAGAAGCAACAATCACCTGTTTTCTCTTGCCTTACCACCAGGATAGACTGTCCATTATGACAGGGCAGGGTCTCCAACCTTTGCAACTTTAAGTCTGAAGGACTTCAGCTCCCAGACTTACAATACAATACAATACAATAGCAGAGTTGGAAGGGACCTTGTAGGTCTTCTAGTCCAACCCCCTGCATGGGCAGGAACCTTATACCATTTCAGACAAATGGCTGTCTAACATCTTTTTAAAGACTTCCAGGGTCTTTTTAAAGACTTCCAGGCTTTGCTGGCTGGAGAATTCTGGGAGCTGAAGTCCTTCAGACTTAAAGTTGCAAAGGTTGGAGACCCCTGCATTATGACAACCAAAAACAGTTCTAAATTTGAACTGTTGAACCAAACTAATCAAATAAGTAATCTCTGCCAGAAACGTATGGAGCTGATATGTTAGCACTTCTTGATACAATTTATTTAAAAGAAGCCTTAGTGAGAATTAAAGAATTCTTTGTTTGAAAGGTCTCATTATCTTTGTCATATGTTTGGGAGTCTTTTGCAAAACAGATTTTAACAGATTATTTACTCATCACATCAGTGGTGGGTTTCAAAATTTTTTAGAACCTCTTCTGTAGGTGTGGCCTGCTTTGTGGGAGTGGCTTGCCGGCCATGTGACCGAGTGGGAGTGACTTGGCAGTCATGTGACTGGGTGGGCGTGGCCAACTTGTAAAATGTGGTGAAACTCACTTAAAAACACTCTTGCTTAGCAACCAAAATTTGGCTCAGAAACTCTGGCATTTGAAGCATGCAAATCTTAAAGCTGAAAGCTAGAAGACCCTTGCACCCCTAACTGTTTAGTAAAAAACAACAACCCAGGGGTGTTCAAACTTGACAGCTTTAAGACTTGTGGACTTCAACTCCCAGAATTCCTCCTCTCGCTCTTCATCTTGATGATGTGCAGACGGGGGGGGGGGGGGGAGCTGGAACAAGTTCTAAATGGCACTATAGATTTGTGGAACCTTTTCCATAGAAGAGGTTAGAACTGGCAGGAACCCACCCCTGCACCACATATATAAATCAAGAAGGGAAAGTGCCAAACATATGTGTGGGACAATAACATCTTTTCTCCAAGAATCCAACCCATATTGTTCTTACCTAGGCTTCCCAAGCAAACTCCTTGTCCCCAAAAAACCCTTTATTAATTTACTATGAATTCTTCTCATTCACATCCAACAAAGTCTTTCAAGGGAGACCTTATCTGGCTTGGAGAGCTGACAGGCCAAAATTGGCAAGGAGTATTGGAGAGTCACAAACTAATTATCTCCTGCAAACTCCATTCCCTTTCGCTCCTCTTTTATTTCCTCTAGAGGGGTTATTCATCATCCATCTGTGGCCTTACTCCCAAGTCAATCCCTGTTCTTTAGCTGTTCCCTTCATCTGACAACTCTACGCATGCACACACTGGGAACAGACTCCAGCTGTTCGTCTGCCTCACTGATGTTTGACTCTGAAGGCAGCTGATAACTGGCATACGACCCTGACCCGTTTCTGCCTCCAACATAGAGTCCTCATCAGAACTGTTAGGATAATCATCCTGATGTTGGGTTGACAATATATATAAGCCAGGATTCTTAAAGAGTATATGTAACTTTAAGGACTATGTGGAATCTCAATCATAAAGGCAGCTGTAAACACAGTTCATTCCCTTTTGCTTTACTTTGCTTCCTGATTGCCACTGAGGAAGAGATGAACCTGAAGACAGAAGAAGTATCATTGTTTTGAATTACTATAAGATAACTGTGGTTTGGTGAAGGACCGTTTATTGTTAGAGGAGTTAGTTTCACTCTTTGGAAGAAGTATTTTAGTTACTACAAAAGTAAAGACTATTTATTTTTTCTACTATCAGTGTTTGATAGTTATTTGTGTGTTTTAAGCAACGTATCTCTTGCTGTCCGGTGTATTGCACTATTCCGCCTTTATTTTCCAAGGGAGGTGTTTTTTACCCCAAACAAGAACCTGCCCCATATTGCATTTCCAAACTCCTCACTGCCTGAATCTGCCAGCTCTGCTGGCCACTGGCAGGCCACAACACATATCCTTGGGCAGTGTAAACATATTATTGAAGCCAGCATCAACTGGATTTATACCAACTACAACATCCAAAGTGGTTCAGGTATGAATTCTGGTCTAATCTGCAAATTTGTAGTTAGTACTGTTTCTATTGGTTTATCTGAATAATTTGTAACATTGTTAAATACAGAAAGCCAGATTCTGCTCTATTAACCTCACTTATTGCTTTCTGGGGTTGATTAGAAGCCCTTGATAGATTGGAATACATGTCCATGAACCAGCTACCAATCCACCTGTCATTAGCAATGTGCAAATCCCATTTTATCATCAGTCATATATAATGTTTATTTAAACATGGCTAAAGTACAAATATATTTTAGCTAGAGGATTCCTCGTATCTATTTTATAAACTTTTTTAAAAGTTAATTTAGCAAAATTGAGTTTGAGAAATGGAGCTTGCCTTTTGTAATCAAATTTCAGACTTGCCTTAAAAGTACATTCTCAGCCTGAAAGTTTTTTCCGATCCTTTCCAGTCAATATCACATTGACAGGGTAATATTTGTCATCTGTCTCACAGATTAATCCATAAAGCGTATTGCCTAAGTCTCTTCTTTTTACAGAGATGGAAGACTCAGTAACTGGTTATTTTCTTGCTAAAACATTAACCCAGAGTATCTTGACAAGTAGTTGTTTCCATGGAGATGGCAAATGAATATTATCCATGTTACAGTGAGCATCTGATTTCATCTTGAACCATTAACCATCAAGCCAAAATTCATTTATTATTCATTTGCAGGAAGGAAATGGGTAAAACCCTGAACACCACAGCAGATTAAAATCTCTTCACATGTGGGGAAAACGAAATTTATTAGATTCAAGTAATCTTTTTTATTTTTTATAAAAAAATCTTACATTTCCCAGGCAAGACTAATACATGTAATATATGCTAAACAATGTCCAAAAAAGTGTTTTAAAGATCACTTTTAATATCAGATCCATTTTAAAAGCCTAAGGAGCTGATATAATATAGAAATATTTTAGCTTCCATTTCTGATTGAATCTCCCTATGAAGTTTCATTATGTTGCTCTTTTGAAATTTGATATTCCAATTTAATATACAAAATATTAGTACTAGTGAAAGTCTGTGTACATTATCAGTGGATTCAAGTTCCTGACTTTTTTTTTTAATGTATGAACAACCCAAATGTCTTTCAGTAATATTACATGTACTCCTTTGCTAAGGGAATATTTCAGACTTACTGCTATCATTTTTCAGTCTAGAAATTGTTTGAGAAAAACATCTCAATCCATGATTATAATATATGTAGGCCACACGAAATGTTACAGTTTTGAATGACAGATTTTCATTTAGGCTCATCTCTAGGGAAGAAATTTTTCACACGTCTGCACATTTACAAGAATATAATAGATTCTCTAAGTTACTACCCATCCAGATGTTTTTAGTGTAACTTCAGTCATTCTGACTGGCAGTTCTGGTAACTGTAGTATAACTGAATGAACATTTAAACCAGGGGTGTGAAACTTCCGGCCCGTGGACTAAATGCATCACAAGCTGGTCACGCCCACTCCCAGTTTAGAGAAGGGGAGGAAAGTTGTGACACGACGCCATGAGTTTGACACCCCTGATTTAAACTAGAGTTTCTTCTAAGAGCTACTATTCCTCAAAAAGCCTTGATGTTACCAAGAAAAATACCAGGAATTCAAAATGTTTTCCAAAAATTCCTTTATAAGAATAAAACATGGATTATTTGGAAGAAATCTGCAATCATTCTTTGGTCCTTGATAGGCCATTCAAATTTCATCACCAACATTCATTAAGCAAGATTATCCGTATGTCTTCTAAAAATTGCTGATTAAAAGCTAATCTATTTTATACATAGTTGGTTTAATGAAATGCAAAGTACACACACACACACACACACACACACACACACACACACGAGTAAGCAGATATTCCTTTGAATGCAGCACTGATTTCCTTTTCAGCTTTGGCTCCTAAGAAGGCAGTGACCACATTTTATTTCTTGAAGATTAGTCTGACCTAACATTTTTGTCACTTTTTAACAAATCTAATGAGTTTAAGCTTAATGGCTTAGTGGTAATCTTGGTGCATGTTGCCAATCATACAGTGAGGCTAAAATGTTTTAAGTAACTGCCTTATATTAGATTTATAACACCTAACTTTATTCGTTTTATAAGCCTAACTACAAACAAATTTTAAAAACAAGAAATATATATGTAACTCACAAACATATATATAAAACCTGAGGTAATGTATTTCACAGCTCAGGAGAGTAGAAAAAAATTATTAACAGTCCTTCACTTACTGATTCGACAGCAGGACAAATTTGTAACAAAACTGGCAAGTCTGTTAAAAAACAAATAAGTAAATAAAGTTTATTAAATTAAAAAAATGAATTATTTCTGAACAATTACTGGTGACAGTACAATTGTTCACCTGTTTGTATGATATTATTTTGGCATTTTCCACCAATTAACCAGTTTTCAATATGTAACAAATGTTTTGTACCTGATTCTGTAGATCACATTCTAGATCACATTCTAAAACAGGGGTGTCGTAATTGCCGTGTCAGGTTGTCATCCCATGACGTTTCATGACTCTCTCCCATTGCTAAAACGGGGAGTGGGCATGGCCAAAACATGACACATCCAGGCCACGAGTTTGACACCCCTGTTCTGTAACATTAGAAATGTTTATTAGAAAATCAGTAGAATTTATTTATTTAAATTTATATCCCGCCCTTCTCCACGAAGGACCCAGAATGTATAGAAAGCTTCATTAATGGGTGATACATTTCAGTTTGGTTTATATATTGAGGAGTCTTTGATGGACAATATGTAGAATAGGCAGAAGATTTACCAAGATAAATCCAAAAATGCTAGGGAATTCTTGGAAGCTTGGCATTCAGACATAGCCATCAATTGAACATAGAAATAAACCATACACATGTAAACAACGTTCAGAAGAAACAATAAAAAGCTAAGAAGGAAACAAACGGCAATAACACTTAGACTGTGTCTTCCAGCATTCTCTGAGTGATTTACAATGTCAGCATATTGCCCCCAAAAATCTATGTCCTCATTTTACCAACCTGGGAAGGATGGAAGGCTAGGTCAACCTTGGGCCTGTCAGGATCAAATTCCAGACTGAATATATCCTCTCCAACAGCCCAGATAAGCAGGGATCAACACAAGGCCAACAATCAAGCAGAAAACCATACCTTAATCAAGGAACTAACAAAGAGAAAACCATTCAGTCACCAAAACAGGCAGTGCAAGCTATTATACATAAAGAGGGGACAAACCACACACTCACTCCCATTACTGAGGTTACCTAGTTGTGTAACAAAATATCTGCAAATAACCAAGTCAAGATCACCAAGGATGCCACAGTTTAACTCTGAACTACATATATACTCTTCTATTGGAACTTAATTCCTTCTTGGGCATTGGTTTTGTTCCAAACCAATCAAAGATTAGACATAAGGACAGTAACTCTTGAAAAAGAGAATGTCAAACCAAATTTAATGTGAGGAATAATGTGGTAAAGAAAGCTCAAGTTTGAAAATGGACTAGGTCAGATCCATAGCTTCAGAAAAAAAGAGGTCAACATATTTCAATTTAATAACATATACATGGTGGCACATACTGACTTGGTCACAAAACAACAAAACAAAACCAGATTAGTTCACGTTGGTACTCAGATAAGAAACCACCGTGCGAAATCATGTGGTTGTAGGATAAAGTTGAGAAAATTTTCTGAAACGAGGCAAATTATTGCTGTATTTTACCAAGAAAATTAATTCTTAGCTTTTTATTTGGAATGGCACAATGTCCTTGAATTTACAGTTTAAAAATAGTATATAAAAGCTTTCTTAAAAGAAGAAGGTTCTGGTGGGAAAGCATATAAAAAGCATCTTGTTTTGCCAGAGTGAACAACTGAAAGCTTTGAGAGGTTCAAAGAGGAAACAGAAGATATGTACCATTACCAATTAATTTTCACTATGGGGAAAAGGGAACATTGCTATTGATGTTTAGAATCTATTTCACAGGAAATGCAATAGAATATTGATGCTGCAAACAGAATGTAAGCAGTGAAGATTTTCATAGATTGCCATTTTCTCCCTCCATCATTAAATGGAAGATCCAACTGCAGTTAAGTGCACAGAGTAGGGGAAAGTCAACCAAGTGTGGCTGATAGCACTCAGCAAAATCCTTGCAGAATACTGTTCACCAAGGGACTTATAACATCAGAATGCCTCCTATCACAATTTTTTGTCAGCTCTTTCACTAATGCAAAACCAGATTGCCAGAATATCACTTTGACAGGTCTTTGAATTTTGTGGGTTTCTGTTATTAGAGCTCATTGAAAGACACTGAGCAACATTTAAAATTAAGAACCCATTCATGAGTGTATTTTGCACTGCAGCCAAAAATAATTAGCCATATTCTGGCAAATGCTGAATACTGGTAATAATAATAATAATAATAATAATAATAATAATAATAATAATAATAATAATAATAATAATAATAATAATAATAATAATAATAATAATAATAATAATAATAATATTTAATTTTGTATACCGCGTCCTCTCCCCAAGGGGACTCGGAGTGGTGCACAGGGAAATTAAAACATATAAAAATATATACAAACAATAAATACAATAAATAAAAGCAGATTAAATTGATCGTCCCTGCGCTAAAAACCCCATTAAAACTAAATTCCCTAAACACCCCAGTGGTAGAGACTAACCAAGGCCGGCCAGACAGAAAAAGTGTGTTTTCAGTTTTCGACGGAAGGAGCGGAGGTCCGTAGTTGTTCTAATGTCGGGGGGAAGGTTGTTCCAGAGGGCTGGGCCCGCCACAGAGAAGGCCCTTCCCCTGGGCGCCGCCCACTGACACAGTCTAGTGGACGGCACCCGGAGAAGTCCCTCTCTGTGGGAGCGGATCGGCCGTGAGGATGTATGGGGCAGGATCCGATCCCGCAGATAGCTAGGTCCCGAGCCATGGAGCGTTTTAAAGATGACAACCAACACCTTGAAGCGCACCCGAAAGACAACAGGCAGCCAGTGCAGCTCGCGCAAGAGCGGTGTTACATGGGCGTACCTTTCGGTCCCCATTATTGCTCGCGCGGCTGCATTCTGGACCAGCTGAAGTCTTCGGGTGCACCTCAAGGGGAGCCCCATGTAGAGAGAGTTACAATAGTCCAGTCGGGATGTCACAAGAGCATGAGTGACTGTGCAAAGGGCATCCCGATCCAACGGGGGGCGCAACTGGCGAACCAGGCGAACCTGGTAAAACGCCCTCCTAGCCACGGCTGTCACTTGATCTTCCATGGACAGCCGGGCATCCAGGAGGACACCCAAATTGCGCGCCCCATCCACTGGGGCAAGATGTTCGCCCCCAATGGCCAGCGATGGAGTCAGCTGGTTGAATCGGGCGGCCGGAAACCACAGCCACTCGGTCTTGGTCGGGTTGAGCCTGAGTCCGTTACTTCCCATCCAGATCCGCACGGCTTCCAGGCACTGGCACATCACCGCTACGGCATCGTTGGGGTGGTTTGGGGTAGATATATACAGCTGAGTGTCATCAGCGTAGAGATGGTACTCTACCCCAAAACCACGGATGATCTCACCCAGCGGCTTCATGTATGTGTTAAACAGGAGAGGCGAGAGGACCGACCCCTGAGGCACCCCACATGTGAGAGGTCTCGAGGTCGACCTCTGCTCTCCTGCCAACACAAATTGCAATCGGCCAGAGAGGTAGGAGGAGAACCACTGTAAAACGGTGCCTCCCACCCCCAACCCCCCCAGCCGATGCAATAGGATACCATGGTCGATGGTATCAAAAGCCGCCGAGAGGTCTAATAGGACCAGGATGGAGGAACAACCCCCATCTCTGGCCCTCCAGAGATCATCGACCAACGCGACCAATGCCGTCTCGGTGCTATGCCCGGGCCGAAAGCCGGACTGGCGCGGGTCTAGATAATCAACTTCCTCCAGGTGACGGGGAAACTGTTGTGCCACCACACTCTCAACAACCTTCGCCAAAAAGGGAAGGTTGGAGACTGGACGATAGTTGTTTAATAGAGCTGGATCCAAAGAGGGCTTCTTAAGGAGGGGCCTCACCATAGCCTCTTTTAGGGAAGCAGGCAAGGAACCCTCACTTAAGGATGCATTGACAACCTCTTGGAGCCAGCCTCGTGTCACCTCCCAGGATGCCAGTACAAGCCAGGAGGGACACGGGTCCAATAAACATGTGGTGGCTCGCAATCGCCCACGTAACCTGTCCATATCCTCGGAAGTAACGGAGTCAAACTCCTCCCAAACAAGATCTGTCTCGTGGCATCCCACTGGGCCATCAATGGGGGCTAGCTCGTTCTGTATCTGAGCGGTTTTCTCCTGCAGCGGTGCTCTCTTGATTGCAAGAAAGGCAAATTTACAGGCTTAACATAATTAAGTTGATAGTGGATAACAACTGATACAACACTAGAATGCCAAGCAGACTTATCGGCATGAGGTTCGATCCATGAAACAAGACAGCCAAAAGAACGTAATTTACCTGCTGTGATGACAGATGAGTGGATTGTGTGAGGATTTAGGATGGGAGAAGAAATTATATCTAGGAATGATGAATCCACAAAGAAATCTTCTCACTGAGCTTTCCAATATTGAAAAAGTAAGTCCTTAGTTTACAAGGACTTAGGCACACAATCAGATTATAAAATGGGATATTTTTGAAGAAAAAAATGAAATCTGCTATATTGGATGTTGCCAAAATAAATACATTTCAGTAATTAAAAGGGCCTGTTTTAATTTAGATTACTGTATTTTTCAGACTATACGCACCGGAGTATAAGACGCAGTAAGATTTGGAGGAGGTAAATTAAAAAAGGTTTTGCACTCAGCAGGCTTCCCAAACCCTCTGCCTGCCTCCTTTTTTGTGAAAAACAAGGCATGCATATGCTTTGGGAGGCTTGTAGAGTGCTCCTGGGGGCTGGGGGAGCAAAAATGAGCAAAAAACAGGGTGTTTTTGCCCTCCCCAGCCTCCAGGAGCATTTTGCAGGCCTCCCAAAGCCTGTGCACGTCCATTTTTGTGAAGGGGAGGGCTTTCAGGACTCCAAAAATGCTGTATTCAAAGTATAAGACGCACCCAGATTTTCACCCTCTTTTTGAGGGGAAAGAGGTGTGTTGTCTTATACTCTGAAAAATACAGTATATGATATACAAGTCAGGGCATGCATTTTATATGAAAAAAGAAAGCAGAAATTATATTGAAATAGGATATTCCTATTATGCCAATAACCAGCAAAAAGTCAGGACTGCATCTATTACATAAGCAGGGGTCCCCAACCCTCGGCCCATGAATCAGCATTGGTCTGCGGCATTCCAGTAACCAAGCTGCGCAAACAAGCGAAGCCCCATCTGCAGGATGCAGGAAGCACACAAAACCACAACCCCCTGGTCCGCAGAAAAACCTCTCTACATGGAATTGGTCCCTGGTGCCCAAAAGGTTGGGAGCCATCAACATAATGCATAAACAAGAAAGACGCTAAAGCTACCCCAGATGGTGTCAAGAGGTGCTAACTGCAACATCAACAATGATGTGCAACTGAAATGAAAAAGTTGGAGAAATGGAGAAATCTGGAATCACTGGAAACATCACTTGCTACAGACAGCACTGCAAAGAAAACTGCTTATTGCCACTTTCTTCTTCAAGCAATATAAATACAGACTATACAAATGGGCATCATTAGATAGATAACATATAATTAAATAGATTATATAATAGGAGAATCCCATAACATTATATTCTTTATTTTTCCTCACTATATATATGACAGGAAGTCACAGCCATGGTGAAACTGACTGGCTCCAGGTTGTCACAGGCGTGAGGCAAGGATGTGTATTTATTTAACCTCCGTGCTGGATATATATTAAGGGAAACTCGTTGAAGATGATGAGCAGCATGGATTTATAACTATAGACAGATACATCAATAATCTGTGCTATGCTGACTCTATAGCCAGAAATGCAGAGCATCTGCAAATTCTACTAATAAAAGGAGCTGTCAGGCACAAAAGACCAAGTCCACATGTGAAGGTCTAATTAAACTGATTTATTGCTAAAAAGCTTATGCATACTAAGTATCTTCTCAAGTATAATAAGCAGTGGCTTGGAGTTATGGAATACAAGGGAGGTTGATTCACTTGTGGCTACATAGGGATTCTAGGCTGATCTCTCTTTTAATTCTACCCCTATGTTCTGCCCTTCATCCTCTACAGGAGCATAGTATAATTGTTAATTCAATGCAATTGTAAACATTCAGGTTATGCTAAGCCTAGCCAGGCTGATTATTTCACAGAAAAGTCTCTAAATCAGAGGTTCCCAAACTTGGCAACTTTAAGACTTGTGGACTTCAACTCCCAGAATTCATAGCTGGCTGGAGAATTCTGGGAGTTGAAGTCCACAAGTCTTAAAGTTGCCAAGTTTGGGAACCTCTGCTCTAAATGATTGTAATTTAGATATCCCTGATTAAAATCCATGCAATATCATTCAGAACTAGATTATGCAAGTGTAATAATAAATTACATTACACGTCGTTTACTTGACATTAGGAATTCCTTGTCACTTGCAGTACATAAATCAATGGTATGTTATAAGCAGAGGTGGGTTCCTACCGGTTTGCACGAGTTCGGTGGAACCGCTAGTGTAAATGGCGACTGGGTCTCTGAACTTTTAGAAACGGCATGCTTGCCACACACCCAAACCAGTTCCCCGGTTGCCGCTACATCTTTTTTTTGACCTTTTAAAATGTTCTGTGCATGCACAGACCTACTTATAGGCACCTGCGCATGAGCGCGGAGCCTGCACGCTGAACCAGCAGTAATGCCGGCAGAAACCCAACCCTAGTTATAAGCATATGAAACAGGGGTGGGCTCCTGCCAGTTCTAGCCTCTTTTATAGAAGAGGTTCCACAAATCTACAGTGCCGTTTAGAACTGGTTCCAGCTCCTTCCCCCCGCCAGCACATCATCACGATGAAGAACGAGAGGAGGAATTCTGGGAGTTGAAGTCCACAAGTCCTCAAGCTGTCAGGTTTGAAAACCCCTGTTGTTGTTTTTTAAAGGGTCTTGTAACTTGACAGCTTTAAGACTTGGGTGCTTCAAATGCCAGAGTTTCTGAGCCAACATTTTGGTTGCTTTAGCAAGAGCGTTGTTAAGTGAGTTTCACCACATTTTACAAGTTGGCCATGCCCACCCAGCCATATGACTGCCAAGCCACTCCCACCCAGTCACATGGCTGACAAGCCACTCCCACAAAGTAGGCCACAACTACAGAAGAGGTTCTAAAAAAATTTGAAACCCACTACTGATATGAAACTATGAAAAAGCTCACAGTGTTAATATACTATCATTTTATTTAGAACTCTCTCTCCTCTGAGACATGGAACTAGCAATCGCACTTGATGGTCACTTCCTACTACTTGCTATCGGGTCATCAGAAGTGCAGAAAAAGAGGATCTGCAGCTTACTGGCTTACAGCAGTGAATTTTCTTAGACTGTCAAGACCAGCATTTATCACTAGTTTATATATAGCAAATTCTACCCCATCCTTCCCACACTGCCTCCTTGTCAGTCTGACAGTGGGAACCAATTGCCTTCACCAATGGCAGGTGTTCTTCCCACTCATTTCTTCCAGAAAAGATTTCTCATCTAGTTTAGGACAAGAGAGGGCTTTATAATAGTTGACAATTATCTTGCTCCAAGATTAATTTTTGTCTGATGAAAACAGGAATAATGTAGTCAAAACACTGTGCAGAATAAAAGTCACTCTCATTTAAATATGAGAGGGTTTTTTAAAATTAAACTAAGAAATATTTTAGACATTAAAAGACATAAAGACAAGCCAGAGTTCTTATGCCTTTTGATGTATGTATTTTATTTTCTTTATGCCAGCTGACTTCTCTACTTGATCACAATCATTAGACAGAGCTTCTAATAAGACAGAAAAATAGATGTACTGCTTTGGTTTGATATGGTTTGGTTTGTGCCACAATCAGACAATCTTGGCAGTCCATAATTAAACATCTAATATAAATTATAGACGTAATAAAGATTATAACCAAATCTCTTCTAAAAATCGACAACATAATTTCATCTTCCAAATGGTGTTCAAAATAATTGAGTTTCTAAAAACTGACAGAAAGAAGATCAGATTGCAGCATATTTTTGGAGAGAGACTATTCCATGGTGCAAAACCAAAGATACCTGTGCCTCAGTAACCCTGACCTGGTAAATATGGGGAGCCTAAAACAATTTTCCAGGAATGTTAGAAGCTGAACTCCACATGCTTTGCATATGCAGCCCACTCGGTACTTCTCAATGCACACATTTATATTTATCTACCCAAAGCACAACATGGAGAGTGGAAATGCACATATAGAGGAGATGAAAACAGAGAAAAAAAGTATGTATATTAACACCTTAATTAGAGCCTGAAGAAAAAGGACAGGCCTCTTACCAAACACATGCAGAATTAGCCTGTGAGAGTAGAAATTTGAACAAAATACACATGTACACATACACAAAATGGAATCTACATGTAGGTGCAATATATGGAAAACACACATATACACACCATATTACAAACAGAAATAAACATCTCTAGATTAGAACAACTACAGACCTTCGCTCCTTCCGACAGCTTTTAAAAACTCATTTCTTCCGTTTGGCTGGCCTAGGGTAATTTTAATTAAGTTATAGTGTTACGGGGTTTTAGGGACAGTTTTTAGATTTTATAGATGTTTTTAGCGCAGGATATGTTTAATTGTGATTTTAAATTTTGTACTCTGTGTCTATTGTTTTTAATTTTCCTGTGCCCCGCCTCGAGTCCCTTTGGGGAGAGAGAGCGGGTTATAAATAAAATTTATTATTATTATTATTATTATTATCTCTGCCTCCTATGGCTATTGCAGGAAAGGGAAAATGGTCTCCCTTTGATGGTGTGCTTATACTAAAACATAAGGGAAAGGGACCCAATTTGGATCAGCATCTTAGGGTAGTAAATTTAAGAGATATTTGTTTATCCCTGTTGGTTCCATTCCAGGCTAGGGTTACGTTGTATGTTGTATGTATCTTACAAGAAAAGATAAAGGTTCCCCTTGCACATATGTGCTAGTCTTTCCTGATTCTAGGGGGCGGTGCTCATCTCTGTTTCAAAGCGGAAGAGCCAGCGCTGTCCGAAGACATCTCCATGGTCATGTGGCCAACATGACTAAATGCTAAAGGCGCACGGGATGCTATTACCTTCTCACCAAAGGTGGTTCCTATTTTTCTACTTGCACTTTTACCTGCTTTCAAACTGCTAGGTTGGCAGAAGCTGAGACAAGTAACGGGAACTCACTCTGTTATACGGCGCTAGAGATTCAAACTGCTGAACTGACTAACCTTTCTGATCAACAAGATCAGCGTCTTAGCCACTGAGCCACCAAGTCCCAGGAATCTTACAAGTATACAGGTTTAAAAGCTCTGACTACAAGAAAATTCCAGGCTTTATCATACTGTTACTTTTATTTGTTCTGCAAAATTAGAAGGTGCTAATGATTCTTGAATCATTGATCAATTCTTGAATTCTTGGATTATATCCACTATAACTACTTATACTAAACAGCCAATGTGGAAATAAGTACTTTTAACCAGCTGTCTCCTTTCCATACTATAAAGGAAACAAGTTAATCAATGCAATCAGCAAGGGTTTTACATTTGCAGAAATTGTTGCGACTCAAAGAACAGCTGGTACAAAAACTATTTAGCAGAAAGGACAGGTGTAAAGAGGAATGTAGACAGCAAAAGGAAATAACTTTGGAAACTGCATAACTGACATCTCAGTGGTAAATCTCAGGAGCCTGCTTCTCATGTCACAATCAGCCATAATATGGTTAATTTGGTTTTGAGTCAGTGCAAATGGTTTTATGGTTTATTGTTAGCCCCTGCAGTGAATCAGAGCAACTTGCAGGGCCCTCTAATTAAAAATGAATTTTCATTATGAAAATAAACTCAGTTGGCATAGCTTGTGTATGCAGCTGTCTCAGGAATATCTGCAGGGTGACTGTAAAAAAAAAAGCAGGGTCACCCATTACACACATGCACACAAATGCATTTTAAAATCATATGTTCAAATGAGCACACAAAGGGGAGGCAATTGTTGCATCAATTACAGTACAGCAACACTACAAATTTGCACTCTCCATCTAAGAAAAGGGGGGCGGGGAGTCACTATATCAATAATTAAGACATTTGTTGACATATTTTTTTTAATTAGACTTCTGGGCTATTGCAGTGTTTATTATTACATAGGAATAAAATGAAATATTCGAAGGACATTGAGTCACAATCTCATTTTTTTTGTATCGGCAGTAAGTAATAAGCTCTTTTGATCAATGAAGGACTATTGAATCTCAGTTATGCTAAAAAAAATCAATTCAATTGTACAGAACGTGAAGGATGTGTGTTTGTGTTTTATTTTTATCGTTATAATGTACACTGAAGATGGCATTTAATTTCATTGTACGAGGTGCAATGAAATAAAGTAAACTAAACTACTAAAACTTTTTGAGGTCAAAACATTGGCACAAATACTATATGGGGCACAAACAGGAATCCTCATAAAGAAAGACTTGATAGAAACCATACAATCCAAATTCCTGAGAGCCATCTTGGCTTTACCCAATGGAATTCCAAATGCCCAGTTAAGAATTGAGGCAGGTATGCCTCAAATTCAGGTAAGAGCCTGGAAGATGATGATCATCCGTTGGCTTAAAATGCAATGCTTTCCAGAGGGGCTCTCCCCACTAGTGTTGATTGACAACTTCCCCTTCCCCTGGAATCAGGCAATTGAGCACAAGCTGGGCACTTATGGGCTCTCACCGGTACTTTTGATGTCCCTGGACTTTGATCAAGCGAAGCAAGTAGTAACTAATAGAATGAAGGACATGGAGTTCCAAGAAGAATTAAATAGATTACCTTTCCATAATAGGAACAGAATCAATCAGGGTGTGTGGGAATCAGCAAGATATTTAAATGACCTCATCTTCCCAAAACAAAGAATAGCTTTCTTCAGAGCCAGATTTAACATTCTACCTTCAGCACTTCTCCAGGGCAGGTATAAGAGAACACCTATAGCAGAACGGGTTTGTATATGTGGTAAAAGAGAAGTGGAAGATATCTTACACGTTCTACTACACTGTGAGCTATACAGAGCTTGCAGGTCTGCATATATTCTCCCCTTATTAGAGAGATTACCAGGGAGGGCAGGCAATTTTTATCTGGACTTCCTCCTCCAGGACACGAACCCGGCTACTACGCATGCAGTGGCAAAATTATGTGCTTCTGCAATGTCCATAAGAAAAAAATTGGTTATAGAAGGATAGTTGTGATCTTGTACCAATCATTTGGACAGATCTCTAACAATTTCTGGACCATGGTTTTTACATACATACTTAGCGTTTTTGCACCTAGGTAAACCAGCAAATGACCTGAACAAAGTGAGAACATGTATGCTACTTTCCACTTATAATGCTGACATTTTTAAAATTATATCTTAAAGTTAGTATTTTTTAACATATGGTTAAATGTAACGTGTATTGCTGGTCTTTGACCGTAATAAAGATTTATTCTATTCTATTCTAAACTAAACTAAAATCAACAGTACAGTTTGGCTGGATCCTTCCTGAGGCTAAACTTCAGGACTCCTCAGCCAAGGAGAAGTATCAATGGGGAAAGACACAATGGGACCCATTGAGATGGATGCCATTTGTCACAACATCTTTTCTTCACACATGTGAAAAAAGATATTTTAGTTACTGCTGGCTGGGCACTTATAAATCTATTTTACATGCATTTCATGCTGCTACCTTTCAATAATAGCTTTCAAAAGAAGTTTCCCCTATGCCAGCACTTAAAACAATGTTAGAATCCTTGCAGTCTGAGTCACCAGCATGCATTCATTGGTGGACTTTTAGCCCCAATCTTAAGATTCTGGGCACAAGAACTAACTACAAGCAAACCTAAGCGTAAGCATAAGGAGAAGGATGGTCACTCAAAAATTTTATCTCAGGCCAACAACTGCTGAAAAAAAGAATACTGCAAACTCAGAGAGTGGCAGTGGCCACAAAAGCTTTCAATAACTTAGGTTGAGGAGTTGCAGTCCTACTCAGAGAAATGCAAACTTATCTTAATTATCTATGCAGTAGTGACAATGAAGCTGCAATATATTAAGTTCTGTGTTAAGACATTTATATATAAGCTACATAATTTGCCAATTAGTGCATATTGGATTCACATTTCTTATAACAAGAAGGAATACCTTCAAACGTCATTCAGTATAAGGATGCATCCTTCCCCTTTCCTCAAGAGCCATAACTGATGGCAACTTCTACTCCACCAGCACTGCAAACAAAGGTCCTAAAAGTATAGTTCTGCTTGCCTTATAAGAAAATGTTTGGTAAACTTTAGCTTTAAAAAAAATGCAAAGTCTTCAGAGACATCATCAAGCATGACATGGAGAATATGTAATAGTATATATGGGAATGACCTTGGGAGATGGGACATGAACCACAGTCAGGGCAATGGTCAAATAAGAGGCAGCTTAGCCCACAGCAAGAATGTGGGCATGGCAAGCATCTCAGGAGGGACCCTTCCTAGCTTCTTGACTTGTGAAGGAAATGGAGAAGAAATATACTTTCAGACTGGCAAGATTCTGTTACAAGTAAAAATAGTTCATCTTGGCATGCTTCTTGTCTGGATTATGCCTAGGACTGACAGAGAGCGAACAGGGAGAAATTTCTATCCCTCTCTCAAAGCACTAGAATCAGGGGTTATATTAGATGGCTCTAATAGGGATTACATTAAATTCATAGAATACAGTTCTAGCAAGGACTATTAATTCTGAATCACACCTTCAAATATCACTTATGGAACTAAAGTTAAAAATCCAAAGGCACCTAGTTGGCTATTTGTAAAAGAAAATGGATGAAGTTGGGCTTTAGTCTACTCCAGAAGAATTACTCTAATGTTCACGTGTTTATTTTTCTGAAGCTTCATACTCTTGAATAATTTATGATATGGCAGAATCCAGGAGTTCCTTTAAACACTGATTTTCAGAGAAGAAAACCTTCTAACTATTCTTGGTGCTTTGAAATTATTTATAGAAAACATCTATTGCCCCAGAAGTGGATGAAGATTAGGTTTAGCACTGCTTGCACTAAAGATAAGATAGATAGATAATAGACAGACATGTTTAGAGGATAATTTTTTTTCTCCTCATTGTTGACATCTGGTAACTACCTGCATACCCCTTGCAGTCCCTGAAGTTTCTTGGCAAGATTTCAGAAGTGGTTTACTCTTTCTCAGAGCTGAGAGAGTGTGATTGATCTAAGGTCATCAACCTGACCTTTTACCTAAGACAGGAATAGGCTCACAGTCTCCTGCTTTTTAATCTGTGTCTTAACCACTACACCTAGCTGGCTCTAACAGGATGAAGACGAACACATATTTCCCCAAGTACATGGATGAGGACAAGTTGTATTTTTGTTTTATAAATAGCTGCTGGAAGCAGACACATTAAATCTGGTTATGTAAAATACAAGAAGGATGAATTTATCTCATACACATACAAAGGGCATTTTCACTGTTAATTCCACTTCCAACATTTTGGCTTTACACACACACACACACACACACACACACACCAGATATTACTGCCTTGTCTTCTTGTTTCTAACCTTGGCAGTTCCAGGTCGCAGATGTATTGATCAAATTTTAAATATTGTATTTAGTTCTTGCCATCACACATGAAAAAGAATTCATACAAACAGGGATAATTCAGAAAAAGGTAATCAGGATGACTCAAGGAACCAGAAACCAAAACTTGGAAGAACTCAAGAGTTCAAAATGTTGCGCTTTGAGAAGAAATGGCTAAGGGAGAATATGATTGTATTCTTCAGTTACTTAATAGTATGCCACATAGATGATCAGTTCTCTCATATTTCACAATGGATTATATGGAGTAATGGATTTAACTTTCAGGAAGGTAAATTCTGAATGAACATTCTGTGAAACTTTCTAACATTGGTTTAACAATGGAATCAACTAACCAGAAAGACAGTTAAGTCCTTTTCACTGGCCATGTTCAAGAAGAGGCTAGACAGCATATTTTGATTTAGATTCTGGCACTGAGCAAGTATTTGGACTTGATAGCCTAATGGACTCTTCAAACTCTACCATTTCATGATTCTAAACCAGGAAATCCCATTGAAATCAATATGCTATTCATTTCATTGCAATTTGGTCTTCAGAATCAACTTCAAAATGTACAGTATTTAATTTAGATACTAAAGAATCTAAATATTTTATATACCTCGAAATAACAACAGCTACAATTATGTATACCTAATAATGTTAGAAGCATCTAACATTCAACCAATTAGTTTTCTATTCTAGGATTGTACAGCTGTCCTTGAGGGAATCCAACCTTCTCTGATATGGCCAGAAAATTTATACCAATCCAATCGCATGGATGTCATTGATCCATGGCATCAACAATGTTAATTGCACCCAACAAATATTTTAGCTCTGACTTGGCACACAAAACTAGCAGATGTTCAAAGGGATGAATTGGTAAAGCAAAGCAGCTACTAATTTTGTATACAGAAATATGCAGCAGTAGATATACAATGGACTTTTTCCAAATTATGATTGGGTAATTAAAAAAAGAAGAGAGAATAGAGTTATACTAGTTAAAGAATTCAATTTAATGCATAAACTGAGTGACCAGAAGTATCATCAAAATAAAAGCAGCATATATTTTGTTGGTTTCTCTTCTTCTTATCCATCATTAGTATTTCCCCTTGTTTATTTTATTCTGCCTTTATCATTTTTATAGGTAACTTAAGGCAGCAGACTAACATAATATTCCTTTTTCCCATTACCCATAACAAAAAAGCATATGAAGTTCATTGGGATGTGAGAGAGTGACTGGCTCAAAGTCACCACCCAGCTTACTTGTCTAAGGCAAAACTAGAACTCATGGTCTCCTGGTTTCTAGGCCACCTTAACCACTACAGCAAACAGGTTCTCTTATTTTTAAAAAAATCATTTGACGTATATTTCTTTGTCAAATCTATTATTTATTCATATGACAGACAGCTTCTGCTAATATCAATGCATCAATGAAGCAATTAAGACACTGCCTAGGCTGAAGTTCCCACTCCACCAGGTGCAATCTAAACAATGTTGGATTTTTCACTATCTTTTAGCCCAACCAATTTCATAGAATTGTTGTAAATGAGGTTGTCACTTTGAGTTTGTAAAGAAAATGAAGTTATCACATTTGAAAGGCAACAAAGTTCATTTCCGTTCTAAAAACCAGTCCTGAAAAGGAGAAAGAATCAGAATGTTCCTGGTTCATATTTCAACTTGTTCAGAAATTCATTAGTTGGTCTTGAATAAATAACTCACTTCCTGTTCCATTTGTCTCATAAGTAGCAGATTTATGATTAGATTAACAAAACCAAACTGAAATTTGATTATAGTTATTGTGATGAGAGAGGTACCAAAATCATCCGTGTGTTTGTGTGTGTGTGTGTGGAGAGAGAGAGAGAGAGAAAGAGAGAGAGAGAGAGAGATTGACAATGTGTAAGATATAGGTAATGTTTTCTAAATCCTTTCCAAAAACTTGAATATACTGCAAAGAATTTTATTTCTCAAGGAGAACATTCTACAGTTTGGAAAGACACAAATTAATGGGTTGCCATTAGTTGTATATTTGCAATTGAGATTGCCCTCATAAAGGCCTCTCCTGCAAATGTTTATAACTGGAAAAGCTTGTAATGAAACAAATAATACCACAGGACTTGGCAAAGCTCTGCACCATTTAAAGCTTTGAAAATTAAGAGTAAGGGTTTAACTTTGCATATAAAAACAATTATCAATTATCAACCAAACACTATGTATCTTTTATATTAGATACTTACTACTGGATTATATAGAAACTTAGTTAATACATGTTCTTTTATGTTTATTTTCTTTCATTTGCCCTTGAGAAGAACTGGATCAACTTCACCTACGCTCAGTTACCTTTTAAAAGAACGTCAGACTAACTCAACAACTTATATGTTTGGCAATCTGTTTTTCAGCCAGTGTCAAAAAAGCTTATGTGGACTCAAGCTTACTGACCTAAGAAGGGGAAACTGTCAATATGCTTGGGGAAATAGGCTTCATGAGATTTGCAGAAAGCGAATTGGCATTGACAGCAATGAATTATTTAAATACTGGTAAAAGCAAGAGCAGCAAGAATTGTTCACTTGTGATCTCACATGGGTTGGGCTGCTATTCAAAATTCTGTCTGACCATTTGAAAATGAAGATTATTCACCCTGACAAAGCAGGAGAAGATTATTTTAAAAATCTCTAAATGCTTCCAGCTAAGCCATTCCAATTGTGAAAAACACAGTTAACATGGACATTACATAGAACTGTTAAGATCAAGGCACACTCTGGAGGACCAGAAAACTCTGCTTGAAGACCGGTCAGGCCTGCAAAACAAAAACCACAAATCCCCACAAACAATCTCCTAAAAAGCATAGAGTAACTGTCCACAATATCACATTGCTTATTCGATAATGATCAGAATGGAAGAGCTGTCAAAAGAAAACCATTTCTCCAACCTCACCACAAAAGTATGCAAAAGAAAACCCTTAATAAGCATGGAATATTTTAGAACAAAGTGCTTAGGACTGACCTAACAATTATTGAAATATTGGGTTACAGCTACATAATACACAAGATACATTTGGAGAAAGAGTGTGAAGCATTTGCCAACTGTTTAGCATGGGTAAAAGAATGAATTTATTCAAAATATATATCAACGGGTACTAGAGATGGTATTCAGCAGGTTCTGATCAGTTCTGGAGAACCAGTAGCAGAAATTTTGAGTAGTTCTGAGAACCTGTAAATACCACCTCTGACTAGCCCCTCCCCTATCTATTCTCTGCTCTCAAGTCACAACTGATCCAGAGGAAATGGGGGATTTTGCAGTTGGCAAATGCTTCCCCTGGAGTGGGGAGGGACTGGATATTTTACAGTATCCTTCCCTGTCATGCCCCCAAGCCATGCACACAGAACTGGTAGTAAAAAAATTTTAATCCACCCACTGATGGGTATCCCTGTGTCTCTCTGAATATATAGTGATGGCCCAGTAACTTTAAGCCCAGAAGTGGGTTCCTGCCAGTTCTAACCTCTTCCATAGAAGAGGTTCCACAAATCTATAGTGCCATTTAAAACCGGTTTCAGCTCCCTCCCCCCGCCCATCCACACATAATCAAGATGAAGAGCGAGAGGAGGAATTCTAGGAGTTGAAGTCCACAAGTCTTAAAGCTGTCAAGTTTGAACACTCCTGGGGGGGGGGGTTTCTAAAGGGTTAGGGGGTGCAAGGGTCTTGTAACTTGACAGCTTTAAGACTTGCATGCTTCAAATGCCAGAGTTTCTGAGCCAACATTTTGGTCGCTAAGCAAGAATGTTGTTAAGTGAGTTTCACCACATTCTACAAGTTGTCTACGCCCACCTAGTTACATGACTGCCAAGCCACTCCCACCCGGTCACATGGCTGGCAAGCCACTCCCACAAAGCAGGCAACACCTACAGAAGAGGTTCTAAAACTTTTTGAAACCCACCACTGTTTAAGACAGTGTTAGTCAACCTGGTCCCTACCACCTACTAGTGGGCGTTCCAGCTTTCATGGTGGACGGTAGGGTTTTGTCCGATACTGAAGCACTTTCCTTTTTTTATTTAATTGACTTCCCTACTTTATAAATCACCATTACTGTCGAACCTGTGGGCAGTTAGAAATTTTTACTACTAACAGAGATACAAAAGTGGGCAGTAGGTATAAAAAGGTTGACTACTCCTGGTTTAAGCCATATGCTTCTTTGATGTCTATCTACAATGATTTCACATAGAACTTCATGTATCTGTCCTTGGATAAATTTTTAGGCAAGGAATGAGTTTTTATTTACCTTTTCAGAAAAGGATTCAAACATATTATCTCATGTTGCTAAATGTTGTACCACCTGGGATATTTATCTGTGCACCATCTATTAAATTACAATATTTTATTTTATCCAAAGTCTCATTTATTTTTGATCATGTTATCCATATTTGTTTTCCATATGATTATACACGTGGATGTAGGTAACAACCCTATCATTGGATCTTGTATTGTGCCTGACCATATGTTGGTGATAAGTAATTTGATTTAACCAATAGACCACAGGCTACTTTTCTATTAGCATTTGCATACTTTAAATTTTATATTTGAGATATATTTAGTAAATGTGCTGCTAAGGTTACAGATTAATTTACTTGCTCTGAGTTTTAATCTAGAGTGTTATTAGTCAGCACAAACTTTGGAGTGAGTTTGAAGAGACATTATCATAGTCAACCATTTTAGATTAGACCATCATTGATCATTATAAGTAAAAAACTGCTCCTTGTAACATTGCTTTTTGCCAGGTATCTTTAATCTGAAATTAATCAAATACATCTGCATTTAGCGTTCCCTCTGATTTATCAGTATATTCAATACTGCTGGTAAATTTTTAGAACTAGTTAAAATGCAAGCCCTGTTTCAATTCAAATCTTTCTGGATCTGCATAATTAAAACCTTCAATTAGGGAACTGTTTACACAGAAGGGAGAAGTTGCTTTTTATAGAACTAAAGCTCTTCCCAATGCAAATAAGCTCATAAAGGTCAGCTATTAATTTTGTGACAACTGCTTGCCATTTCATCATCTGAAAGAATATTTTTGTGAATTAAAACTAATTATAGCAACAGTTGAACTTACCTCATTTTTCATGAAAATGAACTTAGGAAACACCTACATTTTTCTGTCATGTAGTTCGAACTTATATATTGTGAAATCCAGTGTGGCGCTTCATCAATTCATCTAGGGTTGTGGTTTTTTTTTCATAAAACAAAATACATCTGTTTACAGATTAGATATTCTTAATGGCAATTTTGAATGATATTGATTTTCTTCTGTCCATTCACAAAGATCAAAAACCAAAGTAAAGATTTAGATTTAGATTTAGATTTTATTAAATTTATATCCCTCACCTATCTCCAATAGGACCCAGGGCGGCACACAGGCATTTAAAACACAATATACAATACAAAAATATACAAACATCCTAAAACCCTATTAAATTAAATACTCCTGCGCTAAAAATATAGTTTAAAAACCCTCTAATTAAAAATTTGTATAACTAACCCTCAGTCGTTTATCAGGTGGATTTACCCTAAGCCGGCTTGCTGAAACAGGTGCGTTTTTAAATGCTGGCGGAATAGGCAGAGGTCCGAGGTGATACGGAGATCGGGAGGTAAGTCGTTCCAGAGGGTAGGGCCCGCCACAGAGAAGGCCCTTCCCCTGGGCGTCGCCAACCAGCATTGCCCAGCCGACGGCACCCGGAGAAGACCCTCTCTGTGGGAGCGGATCGGACGAAGGGATGTATGGGGCAGGAGACAGTCTCGCATATAACTAGGCCCCGAGCGAAAGATAATGGCTGTGTTGACAATTAAATACAGTGAATAGAAATATTCAGGAATAGGGAAGAATTCATGGAAATATATCTTCTTCTGAGTAATATTGCTTAAATCATTTCCAGAAAACTTCATTTTATTTAGTAAGCATACTGAAATACTCCAATAAAAAATAAATCTATGAAGCCAAATTTGCTTATGAAGTAATAACTGGAGTATTACTTTTGGTTTAAAGTTCTAACTTGCCTTATATCAGTAATTAAACATAACCAAGTATTGCCTATTTGGACTGCCGATAACTCCAGTGCCTCAGGTGAAAGCCTAAGCCTTTTTGTTTAAACCGAAAATGCCAGTGCGCAACACGGAGATGTGAATATTGGTATGCAAAGCATCACTTCTGACACTGGATTATTTTCGTTCATTTGGAAAGGTAAAGTTCATATCAGTAGGAAGAGTAGGTTCTTAGTTAATGACAGTAATTGGGACAAGAATTTCTGATACAAAGTAAAGCACAACATTATATGACCAGATCACTTAGTGCAGGTGTGTCAAACTTGCGCGTCACGTTGTCGTCATGTGATGTATTGTGACTTTTCCCCTTTGCTAAACCAAGGGTAGGCGCATGACATATTTGGCCCATGGGCTGTGAGTTTGACATCCCTGACTTAGTATTATAACTTCTTATAATTTCCAATAGCAATAGAAGCTGGTATATAGTTGCAAGTTCTAGGCAGCTTGCAAGCAATCAGGTGGGCAGGTAAGTGGGTACTGGATGCATGAGGGGTTGGTGCAGGAGTAGGTTCTGGCAAAGATTACTTCCGGTTTGCTCAGGGATGTGCCGCACGTGCACACTTGATGCATGCTGTGCGTGCATGTGCAGTACAACTAAAATTGCTCTGCACATGTGCAGAAGCAAAAAAGAAGATGGCGATGCCTACAGTCCTGCCAGGAGAACCAGTTCAGGGACATGGCAGACCCAGGTCGCCAATCTACTACCAGTTTGGCCAAACCAGTCTGAACCAGTAGGAACCCACCACTGGGCTGGCACAAGCATGACAGGGCATGGGGTGGCCACATGAGTAAGGGTGCATGAGCAGAGGTGAAGTCCTCCCAGTTTAGACCAGTTCACCCGAATCGGTAGGGATGATTGTCATCCCTACTGTTCGCCTGAACTGGTCCAAACTGGGAGGATTGTCATTGGTTTGGTGAACCAGTAGTAAAAAAAATGCTTCCGAGGATGGTGCAGCTCAGCTGTGAGCCATGCAATTGTCGGGAGATTTCCTCCCTGCTTTTCAAAGCATTTTTTTCCTGCCGGTTTGGGCAAATAGGCAGGAAAAAATGCTTTAGAAAATGGGAAAAAAGCTTCCAACGATCATGCGGCTCACACCCAGTAACATGACCCCACCACCACCAAGCCATACCCACAGAACCGGTGGCAAAAATTATTTAGATTTCACCACTGTGCATGTGCTAAGGGTGTTAGCACATGCACAGCATAGTGTAAATGCAGACAATAGTTGGTTCAGAGTGTGCATGGGTGAATGGTGTGCAAGCACAACAAAGTTTGGGTTGGCTGTTGAAGGGTGGGCAAGAAACTAGCAAGGCACAGCATAATGCCTTTTGTATGGAGGGAGCATAGTGGTGTTGATTGCTAGAATTAAAATTATTGGCCTATTTATTACTTAGCTATTACTTAGGATACCTCAGGGTTCCTTATAGTTTGAAAAACTGCTATCTTGTCACTGTGATTTTTATTTGGAAGAATATTATTGACCAATGGCCTAATCTTATTGGAATCATATTCTACAGCTGTACATTTTTAAGCACACAAAGAAATATAAATTCCAAATGAAGTTTCTGGACATAAATGCAAATCAATATTAAAATAAATTTAAGATATCCAGTTTGATCAAAAGGCTGTTGGAATTGAGCCAATGGAACAGAGCCCAGTTTTCTTAATAGTTTTGGATCAGTTATATTTTCTTTTGAAAGAAATACTTCCACAAATTTAAGAGCAAATATAGTTCAGTTGAGAAACAGTTGAGAAAGTTTGTACTGTTTAAATGTACTATGCTACAATTATCAGCTACAGGGCATATAAAGGTGGGGAAATGGGAGTATTTTGTTTTCTGACTTATTTTATAGGTGAAAACAAGGTTTGCTGCTGAGAAAGGGATCTTAATATTATACTAACTGAGTTTAATATATAATGAGACTTTACATTTTTCAAATAATTTTATAGTATATAACATCATTTGAAATTAGTTTTTAAAATAAGGTTCCTTTCAATTTATTAACCCTAGATATAAATTTCTGAAACAAAGTAAGTCATATTATTAGCCAATTACATTAATTCTGCAAAATAGATACATAGTCAAGCACTTTCCCTTTGAAGATATTGCTCCTCAGGCTTTTTATGCATACATTTTACATTGGGCCTCCAATTAAAAGAACCAGACATAACTCTACCCAAACTACTAGCAATGCAGAATCATAAGTATTGCAGATACAGAAACTTTAATGAATTAAGGTAAGACTCTGTGATCAAGATATCACTTTCCATCTGCCTAGACTACAATTAAGAGCAGCAAACTACATTTCTTCTGTGTATTCAAAGAATTCTTTATTAACACAGTACTGCTGATTTGATGCTAAGATGCTTTGATCCATACATCAAATGAACCTCACGGTCTACTAGTACAGCAGTCTATAAAAATGATCTAGCAATTTTGGAGGGGAAAAAAGACTGGGAAATCTTCTGGAAATCTACATATAGGGATAAAATTGTCTATATTATTAGCATTAGTTTTGTAAATATACTGAGATAATATATTTATGCATTTTTGTTAGGCTTCTACATTTCTGAATCCTTCTAAATGAACATTGTTTTTTCATCTGCTTTCTATGCAAAATTTTCAAGTACAGTTTAATATTAAGGCAAATCTTGTTTTTTTATTTATTCACCATTAAGTAATTTTCTAAAATATTAAGAGTTTTAGATAAGATTCCTAGCCTCTTCTCCCATTTTCAGCAGATTTTCCCACAGCTGATATTGTGTAAATTTTATTAGACGAAAATGGTAACTGCTGTAAGCAAGTGCTGAATTAGTGGAATGACATAATACAATAGACCCTTGCATACTTCCTTCTTTGTAATGAAAAAAACGAACAAACAAAAACACCACAGTCCAGTAAGTCACTTAATATTTCAACTCTTTAAAGATTCACAATTCCTAAAACCAAGAATTACAAGTTTTGGAACTTAACAAAGCTCAAACTAGCAGTTATGAAGGGATTTAAAATCGGGATCTAGATTTATAATTTAAATGTTAACTACAATTGGGGAGAGGTGAAGAGACAGATCAAAAAGGATTTAATTTTCTGAACACTTGCCTAAAAATAGATTCTAAGCTAAATTAAAGTGAAACACTTTTTCTTCCTTGCCCTCACCTCAAGATCAATTAACACATGCTTGCTTGATCTACTACAATACTGCAACAAAGTTAGAGGGCAATTTAGAAGAGTTTCCAGCAAATGCCTCATAGAAAACAAACTTATGAGAGTAGGACACTAAGGCAACAAAATATTGTTGTAATCAAGAGTCACTGTGTGCACTTCATTCAAGATGAAGCATACAACTCACCTTCTAAACATCTTTTAATTAAAGGAAGCATGTGTGGGCTTCCAATTCTTATCTGGACTTTCACTACTTTGGAGTTATGTTTCTTACTAGCTGATTTTAGAAGGGGTTCCTTACTCCCAGCCTCACTCAACAAACAAACAAAAATTTGCTTCCATTGGCATTGCTGTGAAGGAGGGAAGGCGGCAGTTCAAAATTCAGAAACTGGAGTTTGGATCTCATGTATATCAAATACATAATAATCTTTTTATTTTAATGTATTTGATACATATAAGATCCAAATTTCACAATATGTAATCAACATGTGTTTTATCCCCTAGCTTATTGTAGGGCCAATTTTAAGAAGCCCAAACAACAAAGATTGCTAGCCAACAGAAGCTTCCTTATCTTCTAGAACATTTTTATTTTCTTTTATTTATCTGAGATGTTGAAAAACTCAAGGCAGCTTTAAATGATTCTTCTTCTTTAGAGTTGGCTTTTTCCTATATCTTGTTCAGAAGTTTGAGGAAGAAAAGATAATCGGCTGAATCAAAGATGGCAGAATGCTCAAGAAGAAGCTGAAGTTTCACTA
The DNA here is from genome assembly GCA_039707465.1 of Rhabdophis nuchalis. Classification (NCBI taxonomy): domain Eukaryota; kingdom Metazoa; phylum Chordata; class Lepidosauria; order Squamata; family Natricidae; genus Rhabdophis; species Rhabdophis nuchalis. The sequence goes on along the minus strand of CM077649.1, from coordinate 40,057,103 downwards.
AATTTTGATATTTATTCCCAATTTCTTTGGTTTGTCATATTCGTCTCCTGAAAGTCTTCATTTCAGTGCTAACTGGACAAGCAAACATAGTCTGAAGCATAACTGTCAAAACCTATTTGCGTTATAAGGACATTGTTGCAAAATATCAATACAGATAATAGAAAATTAAGGCAAATGTATTTGTATACTGAAAGATTTACTCTTCCCCAGAGGCTAGCTTGATGTCAGTATTTCATACCAAGGGGGTCACATTCAAAATAGCTTCTTCAACTTCATTGGAACAGTGTAATGATGTTGCTTATGTTAAGTGTTAAGCATCTACACACCAAGAGAGCGCTATAAAATGTTCTGATCATACAAATATTCCTTATTGATGGAGTCAAACTGCACCTCCCAACTCTAAACCATAGCAAATATTAAAATAGACAAGGCCTAGAAAACACAAAGTAAGATATTTGTGTTAATATATACAATACAATACAATACAATACAATACAATACAATACAATACAATACAATACAATACAATACAATACAATACAATAGCAGAGTTGGAAGGGACCTTGTAGGTCTTCTAGTCCAACCCCCTGCGTGGGCAGGAACCTTATACCATTTCAGACAAATGGCTATCTAACATCTTCTTAAAGACTTCCAGGGTTGGGGCATTCACAACTTCTGGAGGCAAGCTGTTCCAGAGGTTAATTGTTCTAACTGTCAGGAAATTTCTCCTTAGTTCTAAGTTGCTTCTCTCCTTGATTAGTTTCCACCCATTGCTTCTTGTCCTGCCCCCAGGTAGGACAAGAATATGTTTTAGTCTCCAGTCCCCTAATCATCTTGCTCTTCTCTGCACTCTTTCCAGAGTCTCCAAGTCTTTTCTACATCGTGGCGACCAAAACTGTATGCAGTATTCCAAGTGTGGCCTTACCAAGGCACTATACAGTGGCATTAACACTTCACGTGATCTAGATTCTATCCCTCTGTTATATAGACTCCGAGTCAAACTCAGTTTCAGGTGACCAAATAGATCTCTCCATTTTGTTTTGTTGGCCACAATGGATAAGTGTGTTGCCATCACCCCCTTCTAAAATTTACTTTAGATTTACTTTAGATTTCAAATACTAACCAGAGACTGTGGAAATACTGTGTTTCCCTGAAAATAAGACAGGGTCCTAATTTCTTTTGATATCTCCCCCCAAAATAAGACCTTGGTCTTATTTCCGGGGAGGTCTTATTATTTTTGAGGTGCAGGAGATGGCGAGCATGGTCACCTCATGGCTACTACTGTGTTGCAATATTTTCGGGGAGGTCTTATTTTAGTGCATGCACTCAAAAGCCTGGTTGGGCTTATTATCAGGGGAGGTCCTATTTTCAGGGAAACAGGGTAGTTGATATATGCAACGTTGACCCAGTCTTTTCAATAATTTTATATTTTTCCTTACTTTTAAATCTAACCTACCATAACAAAGTCAATTCAGCTGTAATAGATTCTAAATTATAAATGGATTGTGCAATAACAATAACAATCCTATGTACTGGCATCATTATAACTTTATAGTTTTCCCATGCAGAGTTCTAGAAAGTAATATTGATTTAATTATGATGCCTAATTCAATGAACCAAAGCTATATTAGAATTGATTCCTAGTGATCATTATTATATTCCAAAAAAGCATTATATCTGATCTCAGTGTAACCTAGATCTCACTTGAGTAAGTTAAATAATGAATTTAAATCCAGGATTCATGTTTCACAATTGTCAATCTTGTCTCAGGCTGCATGCAACACAATCCCCAGCACACATTACTATTTTATAGAAATCCAGCGAATAGCTCCTTGAAATGTAGCAGATCAGTCAAAGCTCCTCAATGCTTATTTACCAAGAAAATAACAAAAAAATAGGCTTATACCCTGCCAAAAACGTTCTAAACATTTTACATTTTTAATCAGATTTTACTCCTGGCAGCTATTTGCACAAGTCCGTACAATTTTCTCAGCAATATTTTCAGAAATAGTTTGTCATTGCTTCTTCCTATAACTAGAATGTGTGAGTGGCCAAGGTCATGAAGTTGGTTTCCTGCCTAAAGCAGAAAGAGAACTTCTCTGCTCATTGTCTAGCATCTTAACCATTAGACCAAATTGGCTCGCTATTGCCTTTGAGTCAAATTTGACTCTTAGCAACTTCAAGGACAAGTGCATTCAGACTGCTAGGCAACTTTTTCAGAAGTAGTTTGCTGTCGCCTTCTTCATAGAACTGAATGTGTGACAGGCCAGTCACCCAGCAAGCTTCTATACCTAAGGTAGAACCACAATTCCTTTACCACTAGAGCAGGGATGTCAAACTCATGGGCCGCAGGCTGGATGCATCACGTAGCCACGCCCACCCCAAGTTTAGCCAAGGGGGGAGAAGTCCCGATACATCACATGATGACATGACGACATGAGTTTGACACCCCTGCACTAGAACAAACAAGGTATTATTCCATGCTAGAAGCTATAGACCATGATTCAAAAAAACATTCTATATATAATTTTTCACTGAGAAATTAGATGATCTCATACATCCTCCTCGTTCTGCCCTGTTATACCAAATACAGAATTTCAATCCACTGTGGAAACTTTCTATGAAATTAATCAATTTGGTACAGTTTCATTTGGACAATTTTTACACTTGAAATTTCTAGGGGTGTAATTGTTATTTGAATATAGTCTTTTGGATATATTTGTTTAATTGGGGCAGTTGAGTAATATTAAAATCTTCCATTATTTGATAGCGCCAAGAATCAAACCATTGGGTAGCAGGAGCAACCTTGCAATCCTTTGTGTGGCAAAACCTAGTTCCTTAGCAACCACTGAAGACAACTGTGTTACCAAGGAAATCTGTAAGACATTTATCAAATGCAGAAGAAAAAAGCAACAGCAGAGAAAACCACACTTGAAGACCTTCTAACCTCATTTTTTTTGATGCAGTTTAATTATTCTCATCTATTAACAAAAATCATGTTGGGTCAATGAAAGATATTTTTGACTTTCTAAAAGTTTTATTTTATAATAAACATTATCTACTGTTAAATTACACATATATAGACACACATTTTATTTTGTCTCTTCCAGCATCTGAACTCAGTTCAGCTTCAGATGTGAATTAACAAGCTTGACAACTTTAAGATGCATGAATTTCAACTCCCAGAATTCTTTAGCTAGGATAGGGGTCAGCAACCTGCAGCTCTGGAGCTGCATGTGGTTCTTTCATCCCTCTGCTGTGGCTCCCTTTTGCTCAAAACATGCATCATAACCACCAATGTGCGACACATGCTGGCACATGATTTATTGAGCTTTTCAACTCACAGTTAAATTTAAGAAAAGTTTCAGAAGAAAACAGAATATTTAAGGCACGGGAAAGATTTTGTGGCTCCCGGTGTTTTCTTACCTGTGGGAAACGAGTCCAAATGGCTCTTTGAGTGTTTAAGGTTGCTGACCCCTGAGCTAGGAATGGAAGTCCAAGCTTCTTAACATGGACAAACAGTGCCTTAAAAAGACTTTGCCATATTTAATGGAATTTCTGGCTTCTAACAAGCAATATCTTCCTATATTTGAAAGATCCTTTCTGGCGTTTCCAGTTATAAGCTATGAAAATTACCAATACATGGCAATATAGCTATATAGAAAAACATTAACTCTTTTCTACCATGGGAGGCCACCTGGATTTTTGCAACCTAAAGATATTAAAATGTTAAGATGATGTTGTTGTTTTTTAAAAGTAACCTTTCACTAGTGCTTCCTATAACAAAAGAATTCATCTTATGTTAATTTGGCCTGCAGCCATTCTTGTCCTTTTAGACAAGAATATATATACACACACATACTGTATTATGTGCCCAATGGGTCCAAAGGTTCAATGCCTTATTGAAAAATTCTGTCAAGCTTTGCTGAGTTCTGTTGCTGAAAGTGTACAAATAGGGGCTTCAATATTATGCTTTAGGTGTAGCATATGCGTAGCCAGTCAATTGTGAAGCAATCAGTACTTAAATGATATTGCTCAAACCACTAACAAATACACACACACACACATTTTTGTTAGTGTGTGTGTGTATGTAGGTAGGCAGGCAGGTATAGTGTGTACTTTTACTATGTGTCTCATTTATCTCTACCACTGTGAATGAACAGAGCAGGGCATTCCTACTGTTCCAATCTTATATTAAAGAATTCCTTAAACCTGGAAGAACTTTAATAATGCCCTCATTTGGATAACTAAAAATATGCTGGTGCTGCTGAAACAATGGGTGGAACTTAGCTTAACCTTTACACACAGTAAAGGTTGTTTTTTTTAAGGTTAGATAAATTCACTTTGTATTGTGTACTCTCGTATCCTGCTCAGAATCATCTACATTGGAGTGATCTATAATACTGTAGATGTATAGCAGCAACAGCTTTCACTACTGAAGAATAGCTTTTATTACACTACCTGCACTACAAGATATGTCTTAACATCAAAAATAAACACAGTTCAAAGAACTCTTCATCATGGAAACTGGGAATATTTTTGCCTATTTTCCCAGTATCTGAAAATCTGAAAACCTTCTAGAACAGGGGTATCAAACTCACGTTGTCATGGCGTTGTCACGTGATATATCGTGACATTCCCCCCACCCCCTTTCGTTAAACCATTTGACAGTCCTGTTCTAGAATGTGAAGTAAGGCCAGGGGAAGGAGACAGAGACAAATTTGCAGAAAGTCAAGTGTGGATCCCAGCCATTGGATTACCATAAAAAGTTAATCTCCTTTCTTAAATGCAGAACCCTGGATTGTGGACAAGCTATCCAGAACAAGCATAACTAATGTTGAATAATGCATAACTATTGCCTATTGTGTCTTAAAAACCATGGTTTCATTAATGTAAATCAAACTACCTTCACTGTTTTTCACATGTTTATTTGCCTGTAGCCATTTAGTCTAAACTTATCTCAATAAATGTTTTGGTAGGAAAAATAAAGTAATTGTGCCGCTTTTTTAAATGGAAGCATTACAGAGGAAGCCAAGTCACAATAAAATTGGTAAGGCACTCCTAAAACACATTAAAGTTCAAACTTTTCACCAAGTTAGTAAAAGCAGCAGCATCAAGCTGACAGTGTAAAACTGCTCTTTAATTGACTCCATCTCTTAGCAATTTCCATGTCAGATTGCTTTCAACAACCATGTCCAAGCCATGCTGACTCCGAGAATACAAATCTCCAAGGAAGCACAAATCACATACATTTGAATTCTCAAGCTTCAGAGCTGACTAGGCATTTCTAGCAATATTTTAAATGCATTCCTTCTTTCTGGACTCCTCTAGAAGTTTTCCAGCATTTTACCAAGGGGAGAAAAAAAAGAGGATGTTGACATAAGAAATAACTCTGAAAAACAAGGATGTAACAGTTGAAGTGAATGTTAATCCATTTTGTACAGGAAGTTGGATGAAATCATCTGTCTATTGTGCAGGACTTATTCTCCTTCAGTATCTGAAGTTATTGCTCTGGATGCTGAAGTGCTCTTCAACATGAAGTTGCAAACGCAGCAAACTGTCATATCAGATTTACTCACATGTGGACTCACCTAGCAGTTGTCATTTTTTCCTTAGTGATTTATATGATGTTTTCAATATACATCTCTTTCAAATAAAGTTTGGAAATTAAAATGTTGCAAAATGCTTCTTTTCAAATTTTAAAGGGCACAGTGTCTCTTCTGAAGGAGACACGTTGGCTGACATCTCATTTCTAAGCCAATTATAGGAATGATATTTATTTTAACCTATAAAGGGCCTGGAAATTGACAAATGAATCTCTACTTCAAATTCTGTCTTGCAAAGATGGTAGTCTTTAGAAATAGCAATTTTTCTTCACATTCTCAATAGTGTAAAATGCATTCGTAACCTCTCTTACTTAACCACATTTCTGATAACTAAATTGGATTCTTGTTTCAGTGGCTACTTTTTTTAAAAAAAAGTCTTCTGTTCCTCTTCTGTTTGCCAAAATGAGCTAAAATTTAATCAATAGCCTTGCATAAACTAACTTTATGTACTAGGTTTTTTGAGAGAAAATTGAGAAGTTATCTTTTTCTTTAATTCAAACAGAAATTAGAGATTTCTCTAATAACTTCTCACAGATTGCAACAAAATTATAAAGAGTCTGGGCACATCTTGCTCATTTTCAGCAATAGAGCAGGCTATTAGTACTGTTGGAAGTCTAAAATCATCATTACAAGTAAACCGGAAGCAGGGGAACTTTAATCTTTTAAAGATCAGAAAAGGCTCCAAGAACTGTTCTCTTGGCTGCATTCTGCACCAGCTATAGCTTCCAAAAAGTCTTCAAGGATAGCCATAGGTAGATCATGTTGCAATAGTCCAAGCGTGAGATGACCAAGGCTTGACCATGACTGAGTGCAGGGACTCATCATGCAGGAAAGAGTGCAACTGGTACATAACTCAACATTGGACGAAGACTCTCCTAGCCACATTTGCTACTTGTTCTTCAAGTATTCTTCATATTGCTCTTATTCCCCATTTCATTTTTGAAGTGTTAGAATGTCCTTTGTATAAATGCCACTTTTCTTCTACTATGTAGGACACTTCAGCGTCATTCAGTGTTGTTCAGTGTTTTTTGCACGAATTTCTGTTTATTAGGATACCATGAACTATTTAAAATAAATCACTATTTTGAAGTGCATTTTGAAATTCTATGTGATAGTGCAACTTAGATTTGATTATACCAGGGGAAACAAGGAATTTATCCTTATTCACAACTTACATATGAATACTGCTGAATTCAAGAGGATTATCTTCTTTTTAACTACACATATAAAAGTACAATATGTTAAGAGAAAGACTAACAAGATTTCTTTGGCTTTTGGTAGCATTCATAGAACTGTATTTTGGTTGTAGCAACATGGTCTCTGACCATTGCAGTGCAATCATTTACATACCTTTCTCAAAGCTAAGTATAGTCTTAATTGTCATTATTCCCACAGTTAGGAAGAATGTTAGGGCAGCTTTATGAAAGTTTTTGCCCTGTCTTATAATTATAGGGCATGTTTTATTATAGTATACATAATCATGGTCTTAAGTCTTGAGCCAAAACATTTCACTATCAAATTGACTTTACTTGTAAAGGATCCATTCAAATGTTAGCATTATGCCTAGAATGACACATCTCTTCACCAATCCCACATATTCCTATATGACTCGTTATCTATTATGAAACCCAGTTTGGTGTAGTGATTAATGGATCAAGCTAGAAACTGGGAGACAGTGAATTACAGTCCCACCTTGGGCACAAAGTCAGCTAGATGACTTGGGCCAGTCACTTTCTCTCATCCTTGAGAAGGAGGCATTGGCAAACCACTTTTGAAAAATCTTGCCAAGAAAACTTCAAAGAACTGTGGAAACTTATCCAGGCAGCCTCTGAGAATTGGACAAGATTGAATGATAGGAAACAAGTTATCTATTATATATAGCATTGATTATGTGACATTAAGTTAACTCAACTTTTAGTATTGAGTTAACTCTTAGCAGCCGTTGCCACTCTAAATCAGTCCATCCAACTTGCTGCTGGTCATCCATTAATGGTTTGGAAAGAACCACTATGTGCAAGTCAAATGGTATTTGTATGATACATATATACAAACCTGCCCTAATAAGAATGTAGAAAATAGAAAAGAGAGACTTTCCCAATACCATTTACAGCAGACATAATGCAACCTGAAACCAATTATATTAATTCAGCCCATAAACTCTTTTTGTAGCCTTTGGATCTTTCCACCAAAGCTTATTAGGGAATTTTTCTTTCTCTTAAGAGAATAAAAAATAAAATACTGTAAATATATTAAGTTTCATCTATTTTTTAAAAAATCCACTACCTCTAAAACCAAGGTGTTGAGTCCTCTCTCATATTTCCATCTTGGCTACTGCTGCCCTTGGAAGTTATTTCTTAAAGTGTGGCTTTAGATAGAAAACATTGCTTCCGTTTATCCCTTTATCTATTTTTTTTCCAAAAAACATTCATGTTGTTTCATCAGAAGGAAAGATAAATCAGATTTGGGTTCCAGGAGTGACATAGAAATCTTATTACCACCTAAATCAGAATTCTTCTTCACCTAGACCAGGGGTCTGCAAAGTCGGCTCTTTTAAGACTGGTGGACTTCAACTCCCAGAATTCCCCAGCCAGCTATGCTGGCTGGGGGATTCTGGGAATTGAAGTCCACCAGTCTTAAAAGAGCCGACTTTGCAGACTCCTGACCTAGACCAATACAATCTCCTCTTACTAGCCTTATCTCCAGGTCTCTCTTGCCAAATTATTATTTCAACTGTTAATGACGAACAATTTGAATTGTTTGCACTCAAAGTATCTCCTTTAATGTTTCGTCTTTAACCAATACCATTCAAATATTGTTTTGATTTTTAAATGAGCAGTGCTGGAAGAAAAACAAGAATCTTGCACTTAATGTTTCCCTTTTCATGCTTAATATTTGATCAATGAGATATAATTTAGTATGTTTATCTATTTAATAATATTGAAAGTACCCATAGAATACACACACCTTACAATTTCCTTTAATGCTTACCAATTCATAGGAATGCTTCACAAATGAGCTGAAAGCATAGAGATGCAATTCTGTACTTCATGAACAAATGTCTTTTGAAACTGATTTGCACTATTCATTACAAAATCTTTTCTTTGTAACCAACACTGTTCACATCAAGATACACGGACAGGTTGTAGATAACCTCTAGAATGTATTACTTCAAGCACTGTCCATAGTGCTGATTCTGTTTATAATTTAGCATTTATATATTTTATTACCTGGAGTCACATACACTAACTTTCTCAACCTGGTGGCTATTTTTCACTAAAACATGATCTATGATTAGTTAATATATGTATTGGGGATGATGACAGTTAATAGTGCACAATATCTTGCCAGATTGTTTAAACACAACACAAAACTCTTTGTTACAAGCTACCATAAATTATCCAGGACTTAATTCTTGAAAAGATCACTTTTTATGTTATAGGGAATTTATAACCCATCTTTCAATTTAGTGAGAGATCATGTTGAGCCTTTACCACCATCGAAAAGTGCAACAATGAACAAGTGCCTTTCAGCCAAGGTCATCTCACTTATTTGAAGTGAACAGAGAATAAGCTTTTCAGGCCACCAGTGTTGTATAACAGAATGTTATGCTCAATAAGGGACATATTTTGCCAATAACAGTGTTGTTTTTTTAGAATGCTTTATTCATGATTCATGCATGCAGCTGCCCTTTTCCTGTCCTACTGCAGGAAGATAACTCAGCATATAAGGTGGCTTTACATTTCGCTCATAGTCATCTCATTTTTTAAATCCCTTTTTCTCTGCAACACATACTACACCCACAATATATAGAAGAAGGAAAAGGTTTCTGCTGGAATAAAACACATGGACCTTTTTAATGAATGTTTTTACAACCTGTGTAGATTTTGAAATTTGGGAACAGTCATATATTAGACCCAGTCCAACTATCCTAAACTTTTAAAAATGTAATTTATATGCTACAGAGTTCACACCCCACTAGACCTTTACTAGATTAGTGGACCATAGATTTTGTTCTTTTCACATAATCTTGCACTATATGGTTGCTGCCTTACGAGTTTTGTCCTAAAAGACTGTTGGCTCTCTTGACTCTAAAAAAGTATTCACAGTTTAAAAAGCTAAGCTATTTATGGGTATGTTTGCAAAGTAGTTCACATATATAATCTGAAAGAAACCTGATTTGTTATTTCTGGTTGGAAACTTTAGCCATATGTGTCTGTAGATTAATCAATAATGCCATCTCCTCTTTTAATCAAAAACATGACTTACTACTCCATTATTGGCCTTGGGGTCCTTCCAGTCTGTCAGCTTTAGGAAAAATGACTGCTTAACTCAAGTTGAAAAGACAATTAAAACAATTCAGACTGAGTTTGATTTTCCATTTGCTTGGAATATCTTGATATTATTATGCCCTAAAGCCTCAAAGGCAATACTTCCAAGCTGTAGTGCTTAATAGAAAAAACAGATTCTTCATAAACAAAGAATTATGGATGCCAGGGACCAAGATATTACATGGGATTATGATGTATTCTGTTTCTTATCCTATCTATCTCTTTTTAGCTTCACAACCTGTTGAAAGTCCACATTAAGTCTTAGAAGCCAGAATGATTATTTCAAATTTCAAATTCAAATTTCAAGGCTATGGTAAAATTTACTGAAATGGTGTTATCTAATCTACAGATTCTGTTGTCATTGGTAACTAGATTGGTTAGCAATTGATTAGCAATATTAAATTGTTTAACTTTAAAGTTTAGACAAGAGATGGAAACAACAGTAGAAATGGATCTCTTAATGACTTTTGACATTTACAAGTTCTAGAACTGAAATACAAGGTGCTTCATGACCTCAGTGTATTGACATATCTAATCATATTATTTTAACAGAATAATTGAAGATGAAATCAAAGATATAAGAAATGCAAACTGCTTGCATCTTTTTGATGTCCCTAGAACCCAACAAAGAGAAGACAACATGTTTGAGCATGTTTTAAGAGCCATAAAAAATAAAGAATAAGAATAAAATATTTAAAGAAAAATGCTTCTTCCCATTTTTCAGTAGCTCACCTCTCAGTAAGCCATGTGACACCCAGTGCAACTCAAATTAATGTAACTTACATGCCCCTGGCTTATTAACTTACATGTGCAGTAAAAATTCAGAAGACATAAGACCAATTATTAATCAGTCATAACCAAACAGGTACTTCCAAAGCACTGTAGATGTCTCCTCAGGATCTGAATAATATTTATGAATGAAAATCTCAAGAAGAGGAAATGTTTTGGCCTTGTTCAATAGTACTATTGGGTCCCTGAATTTTTAATTTGTCTTGATTTTATATTAACTTGTTCAAGTGGAAAGCTGCCTTACTACTATGCTTGCTAAAATACACCAGAAGTAGTTTTTGGACTTTCTGAACCATGTTTCTATAGTGTTTCAGATATGGAGTTGTGAATGAAACAAGTCTATTTTATGGCCAAACTTTCACAAATCTGTAAAAAACCCTCAGAGGAAAAGAAGGGGACAAAATCTACATAAGTATTGTGTTGCCTGCAGATGAGGCTACAAGACTCATGAAGACAGTTGGGATGAGAATAGAAGAACCAGCCTCAAACTGCTGCTTCCAGATCCCTTTTCTTGGTTAGATATCTTATTTTGAATGTTACTTTGACCTCTTGATTTGGACTGCTGAGGTTCCAGAGCAGTGTTTTTCAAACTTGGTAACTTAAAGATGTGTGGATGGATGGCTAGGAAATTGAAGTTGAAGTCCATAAAATCAGTAAAAAAAATGTGGTTGGGATGCAAATATTTTTAGAACTCTTCAAAATGAAAATAGATTTTGCACCTGTTGCCAGGGACCCAAAGGAATGGACTGTTGTTCTTGAAAAGGTTGTGAATGGTTAATAGAAAACTTCATTTACTGCAATATGATGCAGCAAACAGCATGGAAATATTACACTACAAACTTTATTCTCAGATTTGTATTTAAAAGCAGTTTACTTCTACTACAGGAGTTTTATTCATTGCTTCTCATAAAACAAAAGTATATTTTCTATCAATAACATTTTAAGGTATCTAAAGCCAATCTAGGAAATCTGCAACATGGCATAGCAATTGTTCTGGGGATTGTCTAGATATTGTGCAAGAATCAGAGGTAGAAATTTAACTATATGCAGAAGTGGAACAATTTTTTGGATTTATTATTGATGTCTTCTCTTTAATCATGCACAGTATGAAAACTAGGGAAGGAACCCTACCCTAGTACTTTAAATGCTATGCAAGACATAAAATGATACTGTCTGAGAATATAGAATATCAGTTACTTAATCCAGATAAAAATTATTGCCTTTCTGTATGCATACCAGCTGACCAAACAGTTACTCCTGCTAAGGATAAAACCAGTGCCTAAAGTTTCTGCTTGATAAGTGCCTTTGTTTACTCCCCAGTCATAGCAGTCTCTGTTCAAGACAAAGGGATGTAACATTCTCCCATTCCTTTGCCTGCTAGGATTAAGAGCCTATTATTTCAGCAGGACATAACAAAGAAGTAAGGTAATTATGTCTCATGAGAAATGTTTTGCAGCTCAAGCAGGCATTTTTTTTGAAAGGTTTGGAAAACTAAGCTCTTGATTTGATCTAAATTTATTGGGTGTGTGTGTGATGAAATTGACTGCCCTGTAGCTACAAACCCTGCTTATTTCTCACTGAGTTCAGGTTGAATACAACTTTGCATGAACTTCCTGTCTACACAGTACTTATGGACCACTAGGGACAACAGATGTAGAGTTAGCAAAGAGACTTTGCATTTAAATATCCTCTTTTGACTTTTGCATGTCTGTATACAGCATGTCTCCTCTTGGATAGGGCTTTCATTCTCTCCTTCGCTAGTCATTTCTTCTGTCGCTGACCTTAGCAGTTCAGATTTTCACTTAAGTGGGATTTTTTTCCCTCCACAAATGGAGAAGAGAGCAGAGTAGGCTTTTAGCTTTAGAAAGATTTAAGCAATTCAAGTGTTACTTTCTTGCCTCAAGAAAGCTTTATTTAAAAATGGATGCTTTTCTAAAACTTTTAAAACTTATGTTCCTAATTTTAATGGTTTTATCGACATGGTTCTGTTATGATAATGTTATTTTATTAACATTACCAGGTATTTGGGGGCTAAGAAGCACTAACTTAGCAACCCAAAATCTATGTTCCTATGTAATGTTTTATTTGATAGCGTAAAGAATTATCTTACCTGTTTTCCATCCAGTGTGTAGAGACGCTTAACTACTCCTGAATCAAGTTTGATGGCATCAGTAATATCAGTGAGAACCTGCTCAAATGAATGTGCTGTTTTTTTGTTAAGCAGAATCCGAACTGCTTTGCGTGGCTTCACACCACTCCTGATGATTGTGACCAGTTTAGGTCTAATGAAATCCTTGTTCTCCTTTGAATCTGACGGGCTTCCTTTGGCCGTGGCTAGAGAGGGCACTGAACGGGCAGTTGAGGTGGTCTTAACATTGACGGACCAATTAGGATTTACATTCTTTGTGTACTCCAGCTTCTTAAAAGGCTCTATTGAACCACACACATAGCTCTCTCCTGGAAAAAAAGAGACAAAAGGATGGGTGGGTAGAAAGAATTAAAAATCATTAACTCGGGCATATACAGTTCTTTCTATAATCATTCAAGTCACTTCCTAAAGATTGCCAGTGAAGACATGTTACTATTCCAAAGTCTTCCCTTATCAGATTTGTGGGGAAATGGTCCAGCTTGCACAGTAAACTACACTTTGCCTAATCATGAATAAAACATGGTTGTCATATTCATACAACTCTTAAGCCAAAATTCAATAGTTTGTTGCATTAATTCAGCCATTTTTTAGAAAAGTTGGACATTTTGAAAAAGAAATGCAGAGATTACAATAGTCAAAAGTTATGGAATCTCACTGTTTGTGAGCAGAAGAACCTGAAATGACTTTAGAGATCATATTGTCAGGTGCAAACTAGCAGGTTCATGGCTGAAGAGTTCAATTAGCTGTTTACTGTTCAAGCTTATAACACAGGAATCTTCTCAGACTGACAGGTTGCACTTATGTAAGAGTAGATAAGGTTCAACAGCATTCAAGGGGGATCTGACTTTGCGCTCTTGTGCCCATGCAGGGAATCCAGGCTAATTCCACATTTGACTTCTCCCTCTGGCTCAACCAGAAGTTTCTCTTCCACACATACATACATATACAGCTCCGAAAAAGAAATTCTAACATTTCTAACATTTGTCTGATAGGAGGCAAATTGGAGGCGGATAGATAAAAAGACTGGAGCTGCTGTTATTTCTTTTAATTTCTGTTGTAGAATTGCCTACAATGTTTGACAAAGAAAATTAATCTGCTTAGGAAACACATTCTATAATGGAAAGAAAGTTTTAGCCCCAATGCATTTATAAGAAAACAGAAGTCTAACAGCGCTATTTCTGTAGTAAAATCTTAAGATTCTTTTTAAAGTTCTTTGTTCTGGAAAAATATAGTACATCTTAAGGGCCAAAGACAAAGCACAGTAATGATTTGCAAATGATTAAACGAGGTATGTTCTCTTTAATCTACATTGCCATGTAATATTTTTAGTATCAACCACAAGATCAGTAACCACAAAGTGCTCTTTCCTTTACGCTGTTCCAAACTTCATTAACGTTCAAACACTTTGTTTTGGGGTAAAATGTTTCCTAAATGATGTGGTATTGATACCCTGCAGTGCTCTTCAAAGCAATTAAATTGCATGATAGTGAGCACCTTATTTTATCCCACTAAATGAAACTCTTTGCTATCACTAGATACATTGACAATACAATGGCAAAATTTAGGCTTCTTTACAACACTTATCCAAGTCTCCAAAAGAAAGGATTATTTTTTCATATTTGATTTTATTATTAGTGTTCAATTATTAGAAGCACTTGAAATGTGGATTTACAGATGGCTGTTACGTATAAGCTGGGTTGGCAAAATCACAAATAAGGAGGTGATAAGCCGCCTGGGAAAGCAGAGGGAAATAATCAAAGCCATTAAAAAGCGAAGCTTAGAATATTTTGGACATGTGATGCGACACCCAAAAAAACATGGCATACTTCACTTAATCCTCCAGGGAAAGATTGAAGGCAAATGAAGTCCAGGCAGAAAAACCACTTCATGGCTTCAAACCTTTTTTTTCTGAAAAGTTGGTTTTTTATTCTCTTACATACAATTATAGGCATACATTCACATAGTTATTCTTCTTTACATTTATCATTCTTATATATTTGTTATTCCATTTAAAAGATTATAATATACAGTTTGGGTTGCTTTCTTTACCATCCCATCTGCTTATTTTAACACCACCTTATTTTCCCTATCTTTCTCCCTCCCTCCCCCTTTCTACTTCCTTCCTTCCTCCTCTCCTTTCCCTTCCTTTTTCCCTTATCGCTCCCCCACACCTACTCTCCCTCTTCCCCTTCCTACCCTCCCTCCTTCTCTTTCTTTCCCTTCCACAATCCTCTCCTTACCTCTTTCTTCCTTTCCTCCTTTTCCTCTCGTCCTCTCTTCCTTTTTCCCCCTGTTGTTATAGGTGTCTCTTTTAAATCTCAATTTATGTTTTCTTGGGATGGTATTTCCACAAACCCAAATATAGCTTAGTATCATTTCTTATTCCCTTTCCTTTGCTAATCTATCCTATGTTTTTTCCCTTTCACTCTTGAATATATACTTACATATTTAGTGCTTTCTTTTCTGTTGCCTCCCCCCCTTCCCCCCTCTTTTCCATTTAATAGTGTATCATGACTTCAAAACCTAAGGGACTAGTTTGGACAAAGCTGAGCAGCGCTTTTTCATGTAACTGTTGACAAAAATAGAATTGCCAACATGATCGCCAATGTCCAATGACGGATATTAGACTTAAAGATCTCCGACATTACGTGATGGATCAGCTGGAGAAAGACTCAGGCATTGTTTTTAAAGCAGATATAATTATCCCCTTCCAATTCTCATGTAAACATTAAACAAAAAGAACCTAACAGGATCTTTCACTGGGGGACTGCAGTCTTTAGGAATAGGAAGGATAGTTTATTCTGTTGTGTGTCAGTTATACAATAAAATAGCAGAGTTGGAAGGGACCTTAGACATCTTCTAGTTCAATCCCCTGCCTAGGCAGGAAACCTTATACCATTTCAGACAAACGGCTATCCAACAATGTCTTAAAGATTTCCAGGGTTGGGGCATTCAAAACTTCTGGAGGCAAGCTGTTACATTGATTGATTGTTCTGTCAGGAGTTTCTTCTCTCCTTGATTAGTTTCCACCCATTGCTTCTTGTTCTGCCCTTAGGTGCCTTGGAGAATAGTTTGACTCCTTCTTCTTTGTGGCAACCCCTGAGATATTGGAACACTGCTATCATGTCTCCCCTAGTCCTTCTTTTCATTCAACTAAACATACCCAGTTCCTGCAACTGTTCCTCATACGTTTTAGCCTCCAGTCCCCTAATCATCTTTGTTGCTCTTCTCTGCACTCTTTCTAGAGTCTCCACATCTTTTCTATATTGTGGCGACTAAAACTGAATGCAGTATTCCAAGTGTGGCCTTACCAAGGCATTATAAAGTGGTATTAACACTTCACGTGATCTTGATTCTATCCTCCTGTTTATGTAGCCTAGAACTGTGTTGGCTTTTTTGGCAGCTGCTGCACACTGCTGGCTCATATTTAAATGGTTGTCCACTAGGATTCCAAGAAACATCTCACAGTTACTACTATTGAGGAGGTACCACCTATACTGTACCTGTGTATTTTGTTTTTCTTGCCTAAATGTAGAACCTTACTTTTTTCATCATTGAATTTCATTTTGTTAGATTGTGCCCAATGTTCAAGTTTGTCAAGATCCTTCTGTATCTTAAGCCTATCTTCTGGAGTGTTGGCTATTCCTGCCATCTTGGTGTCATCTGAAAATTTCATGAGTTCCCCATTTATCTCCTCATCCAAATTATACTTATTTACAGTATTGTTCTTCCCTTAATTTAATCCTACTCAAACAGGGGTTACCAGAAATTAACTGTAGGGAGACAGAATTGCAAGCTTTCTTAAAAACATGTTGAGAGGTCACAACTTGCTCTAGATTTTCCTCTTTGGTTCGCCTGCACAAGTTTAAAGGGAACAGTCATGGTACTGCAAAGTTTGAGAAATCCTGGAAAATATAAATTAAAATATAATATCAAAAGTATGAGGCACATTGATTTCTTAGTCAATCCCAACTTGAATGAAGCCATTCATTTTATTTTGGGGTGGGACACATAACCCTAAAGTCCTGTTTCAGAACCCCTGCCTTCATGAAAGCCAAGGGCCAAGCCTTATAGGTCTTTGGAAGTCAACCTCTGAATAGCACCTAGGAGCAAAATGCATGTGTTAGAATTTGCAGCATGTGGGTTTTCACCTCCAATCAAGAAAAAAATCAATGTTCAAGAATTCAATTGAAGATAAACATTGTCAAAAATAAAGATATAGGACATAGATAATTATAAATTAGTTGTCAATAACTATCTTACTTTCTAATAACACTGCTTTCTATTTATTAATAACATATCTACAAAATATTAAAAAATATATACATTGAATATGTTGTAGATTTCATAAAGGCTACAAATATTATACAATTTTAAATGCCAACTGGCAACACCCAGGGGAAGAGCCTTCTCTGTGGCAGGCCCAGCCCTTTGGAACGACCTACCCCCTGAATTACGCACCATCACCGACCTCCGCCTCTTCTGCCAATGTCTAAAGACATACCTTTTCCAACAAGCCGGCCTAGCCTAACCTCCCACGGGGACTTTTAGAAAGTTTTAAATTGGGTATTTTAATAATTGGGGTTTTAGCATAGGATTTGGATAGTTTAATATATATTTTAAATTATGTATTTATTTTTTGTATGTTTTTAAATTTCCTGTGCGCCGCCCTGGGTCCTTTGTGGAGAAGGGCGGGATATAAATATAAATATAAATAAACAATGAGTATAAATCTTAACACTTGAAAATTCACTAAAGGTGAGGGATCTTGGAGCCCTATTAGACAATCACTTACATATAAGCCAGCAGTGTGCTACACCCACCAAAAAAGCCAATGCAATCCTAGAGGGATAGAATCAAGATCTTGTGAAATATTAGTACCACTTTATAAGGCCTTAGTAAGACCACACTTGGAATACTATAGCCATTTCCAGTCAACAGAATATAAAAAAGATGTGGAGACTCTGGAAAGAGTCCAGAGAGAACAACAAAGATGATTAGAGGGTTGGAGCCTAAAACATATGAAGAACAGTTGCAGGAATTGGGTATGTCTACTAAAAAGAAAAACTAGAAGTGACAAGATAGCAGTGTTGCAATATTTAAAGTGCTGACACAAAGAAGAGTTAACTTATTTTCCAAAGCATCAGAAGGCAAGACAAGAAACAATGGATGGAAACTAACTAAGAAGAGAAGCACTCTAGAACTAATGAGAAATGTCCTGACAATAAGAACAAGCAACCAATGGAACAGCTTGCCTTCAAAAGTTGTGGGTGCTCCATCATTGGAAGCTTTTAAGGAGAGACTGGACAGTCATTTGTCTGCAATGGTATAGAGTGTCCTGCTTGGGCACTGGGGTTGGACTAGAAGACCTCCAAGGCCCCTACTAACTCTGATGATGCTTTATGTTCTATGTATATATAGAATAAATAACCCTTGAATAGTTTTTCAATTTAGCAGAATATTCTTTAAATCACAGTACATTTAATTAGTATCTAACATTAACTCTTCATACACTTTTTTGCATATTTAAAAGATTAATATTGAAAAGGTTAACAGAACTTTGGTAGGAAAGATAGACGAGAGAGAGAGAGAGAGACAGACACCTAAAACTCTGTGTTTGAGTAACCAGGGACAAAAGGTAATGTCCTAAAAAGTTGCTGACGAAAAAGGGTATGTTGTGAGAGACACTATTCTGTGAGTAATCTAAATAATTGCTTCCTAAAAATAGGAACAATAAATGGCAGCCAGTATCCAAGGAGCAAACTCACAACACAAATAAGCAGGGAAGGGTAATTGCAGTCTACCAGTGCAGAGCGGGGGGATCAGTGTTTAAACATTTTTAACTCTCAGTAAACAATGTAAATTTAGCTAATCTGAGAAGGATACAAAAAGAAATAAACGGTTGCCTGTTTAAACAGAGGTTAACAGAGTGGATGGATGGATGGGCAGACAAGCAGACAGACAGACAACTATACAAGCGAATATACATAACTAGTTTTCAAGAAGGCAAAAAGAAATCACAATAGTAGTGATTCACTATTATAAAGAACAGAGACAAAGGTATATTAGCCAGATCTACCAGCTCATGCAGATTATTGTCTGACACAAACATGGATTAAGAGTGTAACAAAAGTATTTCCAATTCCTATTAAATCCATTGTTAATTGCCACCTTCTACTAATCTCTGTGGGAACTAATGATATTGCTGACACCAGCTACAACATATATCATTTGAAAGTCTAGTAAGTTCTAGAATTGCATTTTACTGTTTTTTGTAGGAGCATCAGAGAATATGAAAAGTTATTGAAATTGTTTCTACTTGTCCAGTTGAAAGGTAAAGTCATTTCACTATGCAACTTTATTTTTCCTACATTTTTAGTTTGTATTAGTTTATCTCTTTATCTGTAAACTTTTATTAAAATATTATTTAAAAAAATGAGGTTAGTATTTTATGAAAGTAGAACTGAATCTAGCAGGACATCTAGATAAGACCTAGATTCTGATATAGAGTGCAGTACAATTAACTGCAAACATGACTCCTAAACAGCAGCTGATAACTTGATTTATCAAAGTCTCTGAATCATTTTAGATTGCTTCTAATGGGTGCTAGAAAGCCATAGAACTTCTCCATCTAGCACCTATGATTTGCCCTTGCAAAATCTCTACTGTTTTTTTAATCCTTGGCAGAATTTTAAACTGTTTTTGCCCCTACAGATAAAATATTAATGTACAGGGATGCCCACTACTTAGTTTTACTTGTTTTATTAAATTCTCTTTAGCCCTTACACATTCACAATTAAACCTATATTTTGATTTAATTATGGAAACCCAGGCTTTGCTATGAAGTGGGCTTCACAGTGGGCTAATAAATTGCTAAAATATTGGAGACAGATTAATTGCCTCTTAGGATATGAGAAGAAATTAGAGAATTATAACCGAAAATCCTTAAGAAAGGATCATCATTACTTTTTCACCAAACTGGAAGAAAAATCTAAATTCAGTCTTGAAGCTCTAACCTGAATTGGATGAAAAGGTGGAAGGAGTTCTTAATAAGCATGTAAATGGGTACAAAAGTGGGTACAGTAACTAGCTGAGAAAACAAATACAATTTAAAACATCCTTGCTATGCAAAAGAAATGGACTGAAAATAGCTAAATGAAATTTAACGTAATCAGATGTAAAGCTCTTGACTTAAGAAACAAATTAAATAGCCATGGTATAGGAAGATGGTTATCTAGCTTGCTAATAGTTTTTGTGAAAAAGATTTTGGAATACTAAATGCTTAGAACCAGTATTATGAAAAAAGACAAATGAAATATTAGGTTAAATAAAAAGAATACTCTTTCCAAATCCCAGAAATAATACTTCCACTTTATTTTGCTTTTGTCATTCTATGGAATATGTTCAGATATTAACATGAGGACAACTAATGATTAGAATCAAAGTTCCAAGAAAAAAAAAGAATTTGAAACGTTAAACCTTGAAAAGAGAAGCTTTAAATCAATGGTAACTTTATTTACTTGTTCAGGAATGATAACTGACCAATAATATCCAGGGAAGAATAATTTAATGTCCACTGATTAAATATATGAATTTAGATAGAATCTGGTTTACAAGATCTATACAAATCAGAAATAAAGCTATTGCATGAATTTGCTTTGCCATGATATTTTTCACAAAATGAGGTAATTAGCCAGATAAATATAACAGCTTAATGAAACCAACAACTGGGCAAAAAATTGCCATTAAAACCTATGAATCAATACGTCATATATGGTCTTACAGAAAGAAGATTCAGTAAGAATACACATGGCATGGAAATTACTATTTGAATCATGTACAGTGCATATTAATAATTCTAAACTGAAATTTCAGATTTAATGCCCAATGAAGTTGTTATAAATCAGAGAACGTATCACCTTCTAGGAGTTCATGAATTATAGTCTCCATGAATATATACAGGTAGTCCTTGACTTACAAGAGTTCATTTAGTGACTGTTCAAAGTTACAAGGGCACTGAAAAAAGTGACTTATGACCATTTTCCACACTTGCAACCAATGCAGCATCCCCATAGTCAAATGATAAAAATTCAGATATTAGCAAGTGGTTCATATTTATGAGGGTTGCAGTGATCCAGGGTCATGTATGACCTTCTGACAAGCAAGTCAATGGGAAATCCAGATTCACTTAATAACCATGTTACTAACTTAACTGCACTGTTAAGTGATTCACTTAACAGCTGTGGCAAGAAAAGTCCATAAAATGGGGCAAACTCACTTAACAAATGTTTCACTAAGCAACATAAATTTTGGGCTCAATTGTGGTCATAACTTGAGGACTACCTGTATCAGCATGCCTAATAGCAAGGGCTGCTTGAAGCTGAGGTTTAGCCTTATCTGGAGCTAGAGGCATCCACCTCTGTTTTAAAATATAGAACTAGACAAACAAAAATCTTACATCAACTTAGAAATAAATTTAAAACTTTATTCTCAACTGCTTTATGCAAGCAGTTTAGAAATTGCATATGCAATAAGAAAAATCCACAAATAACTTCTGTAAAACTAAAATAGGAGAGGCTTCCTTGTTAAATGTAATTATAGAAACTGCCATACACCCGGGATCTGAATTCATAAGTTAGGTAACTTTATGTTTAAAAAAGAGGAAGGTAACACAGGATGTTAAAAAATAGCTATCATGGAAGAATAAACTATTCACAAAATGAATAGTGGTGGTTTTAGTCATCCACCAGAAGCAAAGTGCTTGTTTCCTGATCCCTCAAATTATTAATTTGTGTGTGTCTCTGTGTGTGTCTGTGTCTGTGTGTGTGTGTCTCTGTGTGTGTATGTGTGTGTGTGTGTGTGTGTGTGTGTGTGTGTGTGTGTGTAAGCAAGAGAGCATTTTTCCATACAAAGCATTCAGCTGCAGCTACACAGCATTTTCATTTTCAAACAGTGTCCATGGGAATGATTTCGAAAAAAATAATGTTGAAAGCCAGAGCTTACTTGTGTGGCTGTTACCCATCTATTTATTCTTTTGAAGAAAGAGAAAGTCAGGTGGGATGGGAAACTGAGCCAGGGTTAGACATGTTCATAAATATCATTTTATGTGGAAAAACTCCTTGCACTATGACTCATTTGCTGCTGTTTCCTCCAATATAGAACAAAACGAGGCCCAAAAGGGTAGAGAAGCTGTATGTGTAATACTCATTACTATACCATCATTTCTCTTATATCTGATATAAACACATAAATGTTCTCATCAATGTGGCTAAAACAATACCCCCCATATAAAGGCAGAAAAGTTCAGCAAGCCAACAAAGTTTTAGGTCTTTTGAACCTTCTCCCATGTGAAGGAATATTAAAAAAAACCAAAATTGAGTATGATGCTCAGTAACCCCAAAAGATTGCTGTTCTGAGGCAAAAGGAGCGATGAAAAGGAGAATCATAAAGGAGATCATGAACAGAAGAACAATTTACACAGGAACATTGCATCCCTTGTTTAAAAACTGACCTTCCACAAGTTGGTCTAAAGTGGTGATCTTCTTTGCTCCATCAATAGTGTAGATGGTTCTCACACCCTGGGGCAAATTGACATTATCAGATAAAGTTCGGGTCAGGTCAGCCAGCAAAGCTTCATAAGATCTAAAGCGATCAGGAGATATGGCATATACAATCCCTTTGAAATATCGGTCCCCGTTGCGATAGAAACGGACTTTTTTGGCTTTCTTCTCAGAGCTGAGGGTTTGTAGGGTGCGGGTTCGATAGAAACTGCAATGGGCACTATGGGTCGGGCTAGGGAGCCCATTCACCCGTGACCCCCGGCTGTACCGCTGTGCTTTGTCACGCTCATCAAAGTGTTCCAGCTCCATATCTCTCCCAAAGGACATTTTTAGAGTTAATCTGGAAAAGGGTGGAAAGAACAAAGGAGAAGCATATCAATACAGCTATAGTGAAATAATTGCTTTATTAACACAGGATATTTCTATAACCACAGAATCTGTCCAATTCTTTCAAGAATGCTAGCTAAGAAAACCAGTGGCTAACATTAACGGTTTTGGTTTTTGGATTATCTTTTTTTCCCCTCCAGATATGAGTTAAAGACAACCATTTTCTTTTAACTTTTTAAATAAGCTATTTTCCTCCATCCATACAACCTAATCTTTTCTCCATTACCTTTTATATTAGCATCTGAGATTATTTAATAATAAAACATAATTGAAGGATACAAATTCCTCATTCTGTTGAGCTAAAGACTTATCCAGCTAATGTCATCTTGTAACATAATCAATGCACAGATTAAATTCCAGTGACTAAGTTTCTTTAAGGTAATTATTTGCTTAGTAAGAATATTATAAAAGATGTCACTTTTTTGGACTTTAAAGTAAATTTTCATAACCGAAAAAGTGAGTCACCTAGAAGTTGGCACAGTCAATCACTGTTGTCAGTTAAGTCTTGTGTAGCAAAACATTAAGACAGAGGTCTTCAAACTTGGCTGGCTGGAGAATTCTGGGAGTTGAAGTCTTAAAGTCCACAAGTCTTAAAGTTGCCAAGTTTGAAGACCTCTGCATTAAGGTTAGCAACAAGCAAGACAGCAAAAAGGTTAGGACCATTTTGAGACTCTCAAAATTTCCCAGTCAGCATAACTATTGCTGTGAACTAAGAACTAAACTCCAAATATCTTTAGGAAACAGAGCTTGGAGAATCCTACCCTATACAATGTGTAGTTTTAAAATGTTACAGTATTAATTCCTATATCACTAATACCCAGAAGTACAATTTAGCTCTAAAAGATATCACCGCCACACACTCAGGTCTCAAAATAATCCACTACACTAGTGTTCCATTCTTTTCTAAGACTTCTTTTTAAATCTGTTCTCTTTCCTATCCTATTACACTCCATTTCTACTACAAAATGATTTTCCTTCTCCATTGAGAAGGCTACACTGCCCAATCTATTATGCATGGATAAATTTAGCATGCCAAGCTTCTGCCACTTGATCAGAATAAACATACCGAATTACAATACTGTTATTTAAATGCTAACTTTCCTGTTAGTATAGTAGTCAGTTACAATGAATGATATCTTTTTCCTATTAAAAACCTAACTGGATAAAAGCAAGGTGCCTAACACTGCCTGTCATCAACTCAATAGAAGCAATCATTTGCTTTCCCTTTACTGTACTTCTATTACATTGGGATTGCATTGAAGCCAAAACATGTCTTACTCAAAAATAAATTCCATGAATGAGACTTACTCATTCCCAGAATAGTATATAAAGGACTAGCTCTATATTAGATTATTGAGGCTTAATATAGATAACCTCTAGGAACATTTTTATTTAGTTGTCTTAGTACAATAGAAGGGATAGGTACATGCATCAATTTGAGTGGCTACTCATTCAAAAGGCATCCAATGGAGAATTAGCAATTTGGGAGTTTTCCTAGAGTCACAGTTCCTGACTGAAGAACTGGTGGAATCTATGGCAGCCCCATGTTTGCCTAGATTCAGTTGCTGGTCTAGTTATAGCGTTCACCAGTACAAAAAAAATTGAGGGTAGCCAAACCTTGTCTATCTTCATCATCCTGAACATGGATTTCTGTAATTCATTTTTGCATGCTGCTAATTTTAAAGACCTATCTGCAGATGCAAAATATCCTTATTGGAAAAGTGTGATATTGTCACAAGATACCACATTTGGAAAAAGTTGAGTTTCTCTCAGACCATCACCCACCCAGAAAAAGCAATTTCTGCTTACCTAACTTGGGTGAACAGACAAAGGGTGTCTATTCAAGAATTGCAAAGGGTATTTTCTGGAGGACATCCCCTCCTACAGAATAACTCATCCAAAGTAAAGACATATTTTTTATATGTTATAGATTTTATCTTTCATGACATTCTGGAGATCTGTACAAAACCGTTCTTTTGGAAGGCCTTTGGTACCTATGGTGAAATTTTAGTCCCTTAGTTTTGACACAATATTTTTATTATTTTGTGATCTCAATCTCTTGCTATATTATCGTATTACCACTTTTATTTGTACTCAGCTTACAATCTTCAGGGTTAAGTGGTATATCACAATTATATACATAAACTTCCTATACAGGGAGCTCTCTTTGTGCTCTTGGTCAATCTCATTTGGTAGCTAGGTTCAAACAGTATATGAGCTATGATTTATTGAATAAAGCATAATTGCTTGTCAAAGCTACGTAAACTATTTTATGACTTAGCACGTTGTCTGCATCAGGACATCATGATCTTATTCTAGCTGAGTGTGTCCCTCCTGATTCCAGACAAGAGCCTTCAATATGCAAGGGTTCAGCCTGGGAAGTTTTTATGCAAAGCGTCACCACTATGACCCTGAACAACAGTGAGAAAATATTGACAAGCAAACATATCCTGCAGCATAGTGTCTATTCTTAGTTCACTGCAGAATGATTAATAGGACAAGACTGCAATTCTAAACATATTTACTAAGAAAGAACAGTTTTATAAGTATACGCATATAATGTCAATGTTACTTTTGGAAGAAATAGAAAAAGCAATAGCACTTAAACTTATACAACATACCCCTCCCTGGCACTCTCTGAATGGTTTACAATGTATTGCCCCCAACAATCTGAGTCCTCATTTTACCAAGCTCAAAAGGATGGAAGGCAGAGTCAACATTGAGCCTGGCAGGATCAAACTCCTGGCTTGGGAAAGTGTTTGCTTGCAATACTACTTTCGACCCCCTGCACCGCCATATCATTCATTTATTTATGTATATCAAATTTTAAAAGGAGCATGGTGGCTTGTGTGGCTAGGATTCTGGGCAGGAGACTAGAAAGTTCATGTTTGAGACCAAGGGCTGCCGTGGAGTGGGATTGTGCTCCTGTCCGCTCTAGCTGCTACCATGAAAGGAGTCCCCAATTGGGCATCTCCCAAGCAACAGTGATGTCACTGGCTAATCCTTTCAACCCGGAAGCACCTCGGTACTCCTGACATGAGTGCTATGTTATCAAATTTAGAGAGTGCCCATCTCACTCACAGAGTGACTCACACCAGGCTTATCTATTTGTATGAATTTTTATATCATGCTTACATGGATTTTTCAAACTCACGTTTTTCTCCTTATTGAATAGAAAAACATTCAAACATGCATGTTATGAAATGTTATAAAATATGCATATTCAGCATGGCAGTGTCATGAAGAAAAAGCTTAGAACTCGGTTCTATTCTATGAATATATTGGCCTTGGGTTCACTACAGCCTATTTCCAAATCAACAGGTAAAAAGGGAGGGTAGTAAATGCAAAAATTGCACCAAAGATCTGTAATATATACATCTAGTTTGAAAGTGATCTATATGTTTTCCTATCTTCCACATGTAGAAATTATAATCCAGTTTTACTTTTAACTTTAGATGAGAACCCAATTTAAACCCAATCACACCTTTTTTTCCCACCTAAACTTGGCATCATGCATTAAAAATATAGCAGAAATATACCATTAGATAAAATCACGATGTAATTTGCTTTAGCTTAGCATTATATGAAGCCAGAAATTGTAATTTATAAAGCATGGCTTATGGCTTAGTGCTGTGTTAAATCAGCCAGTTGTGACTTATTTAAATGGACAAAAGCTACAAAAAGCATAAGTAACTTAATACAATGTGCAAATGATGCCATTTACTTCTCTCGTAATACACATACGCTGGGCATACAAAGATCTGGATGTGCAGAGTTATTTGTCACTGTGTAGATCTATAGTCCACTTCTGAAGAGTGAACCAAGCTATCATTGCACCAAACTGGCTCTCTTGACAATTACTCCTTGAAAATGTATCAGTAGGAACCAAAGTAGGAAAATTCCCTGTTGCCGATTTCCAATATAATGAATATAAAGCGCACTTTTAGCCACCAGGATACTATTCCAGATATTACACTAGGGAATGCCCATCTCTTATTCTCAATGCATTGCCCTAGGAAAACATGCAATTTGGACTTCCTGCTAGACTTGTGGCTAGAACCTTTGACTAGCTTTGGTGTATTTACCAGTTGTCACCATTCTTGGAGCAGAAAGGACTGAAGACACTGGCTCATACCCTTGTCATCTTTCAGACTATGCAATTTGCTTTATTTTGTGATGCTCTTAAATTTTAACCATAACCTTCAATTGGCACAGAATGTATCTACTTACTTGCTGGCCAATGCTAGCTGGTTCAGAAGAATTAACACCTATTCTGCAAGAGCTGCACTGGTTTTATTGGGCTTTCAGGCCTAATTCATTCTGTTGTTCTGGCTGTTACTTATAAGACTGATATTCTTGCCACCTTTGGGATCATTTTCTCCAAGTAGAATCTGTCTACCTTACATTTTCTAGCTAAGAGACAATGCTATAGGTACTTGTCCCTCAAGAGAAGGGTTAGAATTTGTCATTCACAGGGGCAGCCCTTCCCTGTGGAAGTGCTTATTGAGGTAAGGCTAATATATATAGGAAGCAATGGAAGAACATCCTTTTTTGCTGGACTTTGTGGGATAGGGAGTTTGGAGGAGAGCAGCAGATTTTTAAAGATTCTTTAAAAAATATAGGCATCTTTAATATATGACTGTAAAATCATCTATAATCATTTGAGCCCAAATATAACTAATCATAAATATGTGTTATGGGAGTAGAAGAGTTACAAACTAACATGGCAAATGTCCTCCTAGCTTGATGGGACTATTATTCCGTAATTGATGTTACTGACTAGGATTTATGTGGAGATCAATTTAAAAGGATTGCTTAGCTAAGACAGGGAACATATCATAACTCCAATGTTCAATCACCATGCCAACTAAGCTAGTTCATTATTATTTTGAGGGCCAAAATTCTTCATCTGTTTTATCATCTTTTTAAGTCTGATTAAAGGAAGTCATTAATACAATTGCTACCAATAAACCTAAGATTATACCTTAGATATAATATAATTACACTATCTTATATCTTCAAATTCAGTTTGGCTCCCAGAGGTTCCATCCATATAGTTTTCTTGGCAGCATTGTGAGATTAGGGCATTTTTCCAACTTTATAATCTAGATTCAAAACTAAAGACACTAAAACCTTTAAAGAGAAGAGCAAGGCTGGAAAGATAGATCACGCCAATCTATAAACCATGACTTATAAATCATAATGTCTGAGTTCAAGCAAGATGCTATATCATGGTATGTTAATGTACCATGTGAAGTCATCCAAACACCATTTAGAAGTCTTGTCCTTTTACAATTGGCAGTTCATGTTGACTTAATGTGAATGTGCTATTATCTTGAATTAGACAATGAGCTATACATACTAGTACACTGGGATCCTCTATTTTTAGTTTCAAAAGTAAAGCTACCATTTGAAGTCCTATCTAATCAAAGATGATAATGAGATGTAACAATAACTATGACGCAGCAATTATGTTGTGTCTGGAGACTGAAGGGCCAGGTAAAGCCAAAGTCAAACCAGTAGTACTTTCAAATTCCAAGGAGGAGATTATACAGAATACATATAACATTAGAAAGGCATTACAATTATCATTTCAAGCTATAGTGCTGAAAATGTATTCTGCAAAGCAAATAAAACTGAAGATTAATATTTCAGACTAATTACAATTACAGATCTTAAAAGACCATAAAAGTTATAGGGGGGAATCTTCTCTTTAGTATGAATCGTATCATTTGGTAGGAACTCCTAAAATGGAATCGGGATTCCATTCTACCACAGCACACCTATTCATTTCTCAGATTCTTTGCATCACACTAGAAGACAAGCAACAATCCCTAATGTTCTTAAACCAGAGTTAGAACCAAAGACCCAAAAATTGCATTTAAAGCCAACATGGTTTTTAAAAATAAAATAAAATAAATTTTTCGTGTGATTTATCAGTCTTCATACTGATTAAAGGTTACTGAACACACCCTGTAGAGTGTCTGGTACCCACCGTTCGCACTACATACATCTATTACAGACAGATTTCACACCCTGCAAATGTGGGTGGGTGATTTCATAAATCTATCAAATGCAAACCCAAATAAATGACACAGATCAGCCACAAATCATCCACAGACACTGAACAATAGGCAGGCATTAAAAAAACCCACATCTTCAGTTATATAACATCATTTTGGTTTTATTTAAGGCACCCTTTAAAATGTGGCGCAAAGGCTTTAAATATAGACGAGGAAGACACGTGGACCACCTAGATTCAGGGAGAGAGAATACGTTTTCTGGCTAATTAATTGAGAGAAAAATATATATATTTTTGTAATCTCTTTTCTGATAAAAGTGTCATTATTTGCCACCATGTTACCAGATGGGACACGTTTTCCTTCTTTCTGTCTGCCCATTTCTAAAACACGCTGCAGCTATCCATGCCTAGCCTCAGTCTCCTCCCGTCAAAGCTTCAGATAGGTGCAGGCACATTTTTTCAGCTGAATCCCTTCCACGGTATCCATTACCAGACGAAGCAATTTAAAACTGGGAATGTCGATTCTAAAATTCAACCCTTTTGCCTCCCCACAGGAACGACCCACACAATGAAACCTCCCCTCGTTGAAACCACCATCGCTAGCCCTCCATCCCTTTGGTTTAAAACACCCAACCTAAAATGGTGCTAAAATTACACAGCACCACCTCCCCACTGAGGGAGGCAGGGGGGAAAAGAGCCCCCCAAAGCAACATCCCCCCCCCCCAAGCCTCGTTCTTCCAAGACACGCATCCCTAAACAATGGGGACAGGTATGCAAAACCCCCGCGCACGTTTTTCCATACCCAAACCTCTGCCGGGCGTGACGAGCACGGAGCTAAGGTGGAAGGGAACCCAACCCGATTTCGGGCTGCCTTCTGCTAGGGATGGGGCGGGGAACAGCTTTGAAAACTACCGCAAAACGCTTACCTGTGCCTTGAAAATGTCAAGTCGTGGTTCTCCTCGCCACTGCAAGCAGTTGGGACTTGACTGCTGCAAAAGGGGTGGGTACCTCAAAAGACAAAGCCCAGATTCCACGGCCACCAGCAGTCCTGTGCTACCCCGGCTCCTTCGCTTGGCAAGGGAGGCTGCCCAAGAAAGGCTTAACTGGCTTTTTGGCTTTGTTGTGCGACTCCGCCTGTCTCCTTTTTCTCCGCCGGCTCAATTTGCTGCCGAGCCTTTTCCCTACAGCTGCTTCGCCTTTCTTCTCCTGCCGCTGATGGGAGCGATTTGCATTAGCCCGTCCCTCCTGAAATGCGGTTCTTCACACCAGGCTGGGCGAATCTAGCACGCTGCATCTGCCAGAGGGCGGTGCCTGCGCCTCCGCCCTTGTTCTCTCCGCGCGGAATTAGAGACCCCCGAGGAACCGAGAACGCGGCAAACGTTGTCCCCACCCGCTTGCCACCCAATTGGGCCCTCTAACATGGCAAGTGGGTACCTGTTTGTTTGGAAAGGATCCCGTTTAAATAGAACAGGTCTTACTCCTAAGCAAGTGGACATTAAACGGCGACATGCTCTACTCTTCAAGCCTTACTTAAGGAAACGTTTGCCCATGGTTAGTTTAATCATAGTTTATGCGACCCAGGTTTCTAGGTTTGCTGATGATATGGAACCAAGCACCATGGGGCTGGGTTAGAAAACACACTAAGCTGTCACATACTTGAGTGGTTCATGGTTCATTATGCTTGTGCAAAGATACTATGTTTTACTACCATAAATAGTATGGGTCCCTTGTTGTGAGATGGGTGCGGGATATAAATATGAAAATAACAACAACAACAACAACAACAACAACAATAATAACAACAACAACAACAACAACAACAATAATAAAATAGGCCATGGCTCATGCATCCTTCACTTGCTAGTTTCCTTATTACAGAATAGCAGCCTGCATTAAAATACAGAGAATAGTTAGGGAAGAGGGCAACCTATCCAACAAGTGTTGGGATTCCCTGCTTTACTTCATGGTTTGCGTCATCTAGGGAGAGTGAAGAAGGTTAATGATTTTTGAATAGCTCCCAACCTGTTCCAGTAAGATTAAAGAGGAAGAGAAAGACAAGGCTCGGTTGTCAAGCTTGACTCTTAAAGTCTGCATGGCCATATCTATGAGTTTTATTTTTGCAAAAATATGAAAGCGTTCACCATTGTCTTCAAGAACTTTTGGTTCCCCTCCCCCCACTTTATAGACCAGTTTGTAGTCTGGGTCCTAAGTACTTAACAGCCCTACTGGTGTGGCCCTCTGGCTTTTTTCAGGACCAGCACAGATCAACTAGATGGCTAACCTTTCATTGCTGGGGCCAAAAATGTGCCCGTGCACCCATAATGCAATGCATGTGCTCCCCCTGCCCACCACATATGGACGTGCAACACCCCCCAATGCATGTGTGTGTGACCCCACATGCTCCCTCTTCCCCCATGCATGTGTGCACACCTCCCACATGCGCCCTGCCCCCCCCCCCGCGTATGCATGGCAGAGACTCGAAAACCAGCTGGACAACAAGAGGCGCACGCATGTGCAGTGGAGCTGAGCTGGGGTGACGGCTCGCCTGCCTGCAGAGAAGGATCTGTATGCCACCTGTGGCATAGGTTCACCATCATTGAACTAGACGCTGCCATCTAGTGTGCAAAGCAAATAGTATCAAGTCCTGATTGAACATCTTTTTTTACAGTCTATAACAGAGGTTCCCAAACTTGGCAACTTTAAGACTTGTGGACTTCGACTCCCAGAATTCTCCAGCCAGCAGAGCTTTAAGCTCTCTTAATATAAACTGGCTGGAGAATTCTGGGAGTTGAAGTCCACAAGTCTTAAAGTTGCCAAGTTTGGGAACCTCTGGTCTATAAGATAAATAATTTGAATGTAAGGCAGGGATAATGTGGGCCTTAGGATTCCACTGAATCTGCAATTTTTGCTCCAACATGAATTCAGTTCACAAAAAAGAGCTCTTCAATGTATAAAGAAACTTGCTCAAAAATTTGAAAACAAGACAGATAAGGGGTCTAAGCTCCTAAACTCATTTTTCCCAGCATTTATCATATTATCACAACTATGATACCTCATAGTTCTGTTGCATACATTCTACTTATTTTAGAGATAAATTAGACGAGGTCAGGTTCAGTTAGTGACCAGTCCAACAGTTCAGTTAGTGACCAGTCCAAATTACGACTGCAATAAAAAAAAGTGGCATAACTATTTTTTACATTTATCATCATTGAAGCATCCCTGTGATGATATGATCAAAATTCAGGTACTTGGCAATTGGTTCATGCTTATGACAATTGCAGTATCACAGGGTCATGTGATCAGCTTTTGCAGCCTTTTGACAAGCTAAGTCAATCAAACAATCGATCAATCAATCGATCAATCAATCAACCAGAATAGAGGTGGAAGGGACCTTGGAAGTCTTCTAGTCCAGTCCCCTGAAGCAGGAGATCCTATTCCATTTAAGGCAAGTGGCTGTCTCATCTCTTCTTAAAAACCTCCAGTGATGAAGCACCCACAATTTCCGAATGCAAGCTGTTCCACTGGTTAACGGTCCTCGCCGATAGGAAATTTCTCCTTAATTCCTTTTCTGCTTGATTAGTTTCCATCCATTGTTTCTTATCCTGCCCTCTGATGCAGCAAAGGTTGTAAAATGGGGCAATACTCACTTAACAAATGTCTCACTCAACAACATAAATTTTGGGCTAAATTGTGGTCTTAAGTCGAGGCCTTATATTCCTTATTATCCCATCCCGTCTCTAGTTTATTTATTTCCCACCTTCATTGTTTTAACTATTAACTCAAGACTGCAAACGTACCTATTTTTCTCCTCCTCCTTCTCCCACAATAACAAGTTGTGAAGTTAGTTGAGCTGAGAGAGAGTGACTGGCCTAAAGTCAGCCAGCTGCCTTTCATGGCTAAGGCAAGACTTTAAATTAAAATAATAATAATAATAATAATAATTTATAATAATAATTTTTAATTTTATATCCCGCTCTCTCTCCCCAAAGGGACTCGAGGCGGGGCACAGGCACTTAAAAATACAATTAAAACCACAGACAAAATACAAAATTAAAAATGAATTAAATTAATCCTGCGCTAAAAACCCATAAACTAAAATTCCCCCTTTAAATATTTAAAATATAGCATCTTGATCCAAAATCTGGCTGGGTTGAATGTGGTTAGGGAAACCTAATCCCTAACTCCAGAAGCTCATTTTTTAAAATAGTGCTGATTAAATGTTTAAATCATAGAACTTTTATGTGTGAGCTTTTTTTAAAGGGAGCACTGGGACAAGGATTCTATTTTACAGATAGTGGTATCTAGCTTGTCTTTTCTGCTGATGCAATTAAAAAGAATTACCAATTTCTCCCTTATTGCCTTATACCAGTGATGGCTAACCTGTTTGTGGTCGCGTGCTGAAAGCACGCAAATGCACACACAACAGCGGGGGTGAACTCACACCCATAATGCAATGCATGCGGAACACTCCCCTGAAGTCCAGCACCCCTGCACATGCACCTGCGACACCCCTGTGCTACCCTCACGCAGGTGCATGTGATCCCCTCGTCCTCCCTGCGCATGGGCATGCATGCGTGAACACCCTCCTGTGCCCCGTTTTGGGTCTAGTAGACCTCCCTGCAACCTCCTGGGAGCAAAAAAGAGTAGTGGGGGCACATTGTACACCCCCGTTCCCCGTTTTGGACCTAGTAGGCCTCCCTGCAGCCTCATGGGACCTAAAACTGGCCCCGGGGGGAATGTGCCACCCCCTGCTTCCACCACCACTCCCAATGCATGTGCACGTGACCTCCACCGCCCATGCATGCAACCCCCACCCACCCGCATGCATGTGCATCTCCCGCATGCACCTCGCCCCACATGCATGCGAGGCAGAGACCCGCTGGCTGGCGGGAGGGGCGTGCACATGTGCGGTGGAGCTGACCTGCAGTGATGGCTCGCATGCCCACAGAGAGGCCTCTGTGTGCCACCTGTGGCACACATGCCATAGGTTCGCCATCACGGCCGTATACACTCAATCTGCACAACATAAGTCACTTAAAGCCCTGCCAATATTGTATGTATGTACTTTCCTTAGAGTTTGTATCTTGTTTTATTGTATTGTGCCAACCAAGCCTATATGACTACTTCATCATTCAGTGCATTGTTCCACCCCTGACAATAGGTTAATTCAGTATCCATGTTTATGTTCTCTGAATGCAGCCACTGGGGTCTTCCTGCTTTCTTCTATCAAGATGCTCTGCAGTCATTTTAGCCCCTTCTGTGGCTTTCTCTGGTCCTCTATAATAAGGGGAGTATAATGGGAACAAGATTCAGGGATCAGGCTGACACCACAAAGAGAGGGAAAACAAATTGAAACCCAGTTTCAATGAGTTCTGTTCCTCAGGGTCAGAATATTATGGCCCTTTTAATGTTGTTGGGGATGCCCATAATGAAAATTTCAATCCAGGTATAGTTTGTGCTCAGAGCTTAGCTGGAAAAAGAAATCCTTTCTTTTGCATTCTAATCCTGCCTCAGAGTCATTGTGATCAGTTTGAACTCTTGGAGTCTGGGAAGAACTAGAAGAAAAGTGTCTGGAAAGGGAGGATAACAAAAGCAGCAATGTGTGGTTGCATGTAAGCTCCATTCCTTTTGTATTTGCAAAGAGGCAGAACATAGACTAGAAGTCCCCAAACTTGGCAACTTTTTGTGGACTTCAACTCCCAGAGAGTTGAAGTCATTTCAGCAAAACATTCTGTCTTGACAGTCTTTCCCTCAGAAATAATAATTTTTTATAAGATGTTTTACAGATGGCATTGCCACCAGCAAAAATAGTGAAGATGTTTAAAGATAAATCAGCTAAATGTTGGAAATGTCGTCAGACACCTGGCTCATATTATCATATGTGGTAGACGTGTGTAGAAGCTAAAAAATATTGGATAAAAATATCCAAGTGGTTGGAAAATATGATACAACAACATATTGACTTGAAACCTGAAATATTCCTATTGGGGATCTTACCAGAAACTTAATAGTAAAGAAAATGTATATTTGATTATTCATGTAATAACCGCAGCTAGAATTGAATTTGCACAAAAATTGGAAAAGTGAAGAGATTGCTGCAGAGGAGATTATAATAAGGAAACTATTAGAATGTGCGGAAATGAATAGATTAACACTGGCATTAAAGAGAAAGAACAAACTGGTTATTATGCGATATGGAAAACATTTTATCAATGGTTAGAGGATAAATATAAAAATTAGATATAAAATTGGATGAGTAAAATATGGAAAATAGTTAATAGAGTTAACCGAACTAAGAAGAGGATGTAAAGCATTGGTAGGTTGCAGACGGTACCCCCTGGTACGGGCGTAGTGGAGCCTGTGCGGAGCATCAGGTACCGTTCTAGTATGGTGCTCCAGAGGGCCCACCCGCCCACCTGAGCTCTTTACCGTGTTTTAAAGCTGTCGGCACTTCTGCACACGTGCATGGTGTGTATAGCGCCTGCGCGACGCTCTGCCTAGCAGCTGGTGCATCACAAAGGGTTGTGGAAGTGTTGTTTAGTTTAGTTTAGTTTATTCAAATTTATACCCCGCACCTTTTCCAAAAAGGACCCAGGGTGGCGCACAGGACCCAGTTGCAGCTAGAACACGTGTGCGCTGCGCACGTGTGCACACGCACCATGCACGTGCATGTGGGTGACGCCGGATCCGTTCCAACCATATCGGTTGGAACAGGACCTGGAACCCACCACTGATGCAAAGTATCAGATATTTAATGTGTTGGTATTAAGCTAAGAATAGATTAAATAATGAATATAATTGTACATTTTAACTTATTGCACAAATATTTGTAGCCAGATAACACACTGTTTAATGGAAGATGGATTATTTGTACTAAAATCAAATAAAAATTTTGGGGAAAATAACAATTTATTGTGGACCCACATGAGACCCCCCAACCGGAAGTAGAAAGTTGACTGCAATTTCATCTCATGGGACATATTTTTACCTTCTGCACCCCAATGTTTTAAAGAAATCCTCAGGAAATAATTTTTTGACTTCCATTTATATTAATCCTTGTTCAGGGTTTTTAAAATTCCAAATACTTAGAATTGTATAGAATCATTTTTAGAGCTGGCTTTGATGAGTTGTGTTTTATGCTGCTGGTTTGCATTTAATACTGTCACTGTGTGAATATTTCCCTGAAGGGCAGCATCTGTGAAAGAATTTTGAAAGAAAATACTGTGGATTATATATAATAATAATAATAATAATAATAATAATAATAATAATAATAATAATAATAATAATAATAATAATAATAATAATAATAATAATAATAATAATAATAATAATAATAATAATTTTAATTTTAATTTGTTGCCCGCTCCCTCTCCCCATAGGGACTCGGAGCGGTGCACAGGAAAAACTAAAACAATAAATACACAAACACATTAAAAACAAATTAAACATATACCTGTGCTAAAAAATGCCCCATTAAAATACTAAAATTCCCAATTATAAATAACTAAAACCCCATAGAGAGAGACTACCCTAGGCCGGCCAAGCAGAAAAGATGTGTTTTTAATTTTAGACGGAAAGAGCGGGAGACGGGAGGATATATATATATAGAGAGAGAGATATGTGGCTTTCCTAAATTATGCAGGGCACGTTGATTTCATACGTTGGTATAAAGAACTCTTGCTAGAATGGGCATGGAGGAAGGGCTTCCAGGGCCTGGACCACCTTTGTTCTGCCTGTCTGCTCTTTTAACAGCTGCTGAATAAATGAACATTGTTTTATGCAACAGACAGCTATTCTGTATCCAAACTGCAGATCTAAAGCTTTGGGGGTGCTGCTTTTCCCCCTATTTCTGTTGACAGAATTTTGGCATGTCTATTTTCCTTATGGATTGTTGTTTTCTTCTTTTCATTGTAAAAGTTTGAAGAAGAATTGCCACATTACACAGAATGACCGCATAAATCAGGAGAAATATTGGCTTGCCTTTGGATGCTAAATTCTATAAAGCCAGGAATCGAAACAATAAAGGCAGAAGAAGGAAAACAGACATATCTCTGACCAAACAACTGGATAATTTTCAGCAGCTTCTAAGTCCAAGCAAAGGGTTCTCTGTCTTGGAGAAATAAATTCAGCAGGAGCCTTTGTCAGAAAATACATTCCTTGAATGTAAGCAATACGCTGAAAGAGCAATTAGCAGAAGGTCTCATTACAGGCCTATCTTGAATGAGCTTAGCCCAATTAAATGAATGGTAATGGACATTACATTTGTTTCATGGGCTGATCAAAAATACAGGTGGGATAAAATAAGATAATAAAAAAGGGTTTATTAAGAAATAGGATGAGAAAGCTTCACTGCTTCTTAACCTACATCTTGAGGAGAGAAGGAATAGGAAGTTCTAGATCAGAAAGGTTGGCAGTTCAGCAGTTCGAATCCCTAGTGCCATGTAACTGAGTGAGTTCCTGTTACTTGTCCCAGCTTCTGCTAACTTAGCAGTTTGAAAGCATGTAAAAATGCAAGTAGAAAAATAGGGACCACTTTGGTGGGAAGGTAACGGTGTTCCGTGTGCCTTTGCCATTTAGTCATGCCAGACACATGACCATGAAGACATCTTCAGACAGCGCTGGCTCTTCGACTTAGAAACAGAGATGAGCACTGCCCTCTAGAGTCAGGAACAACTAG
Organism: Rhabdophis nuchalis; assembly: GCA_039707465.1. Classification (NCBI taxonomy): domain Eukaryota; kingdom Metazoa; phylum Chordata; class Lepidosauria; order Squamata; family Natricidae; genus Rhabdophis; species Rhabdophis nuchalis. Next base: position 40,019,582 of record CM077649.1, on the reverse strand, counting down.
CATAGATGTGCAAGGGAAACCTTGCCTTTTACCTTAACAGTGACTGGTCCCATCATATATCTCTTACCAAAGATTCATAAGTGCAAGTAGATGTTGCAATCTCCAATATTCAGTCACTCTCCTGTTAAAATATACACATTGGCTATATCTCTTGCTGTAAGTCAAAGCACCACGTATGAACTAAGTCACTTGTGGCTTTCTCGGTAGTCTATGGCTTAACAAAGCATATATTAGCATAATGTATTAATCCACAAATGTGATACCAATTATATACATACTAGACTTTACAGTGTTTCGTATGATTTTACAGTGATGGTCTGCTTATTGGTTTGTTGAATTAAGAATTTCTGTATTTTCAAGTATTTTAGGTAAATAATAAAAGATTCCCACATGAATCTGTTTGTTTATGCCACTTAATTGGAACTGATTTTGGAAATGTAGGTTACATGTGTATTTCAACTTTTTTTTCAATATCTTTATTAAATGTAGAAATTCAACCACTACAGCCTCATAATAAAAGCACAATGAATGCATTTAATCACAACCAAATATGTCAAATAAAGTTGGTGATACTACAACAAAAAGATCTATCTGAAGAGAGATTAACATATTCAACAAACACACTTCTTATGTTGAGTGAAGAAAGTTGGAACAATGTATTCTCATTTAGGATAGAGTTTAGCAATGGCCAATGAAAATCAAAAAGAGTTATTTTGGTTCTTGTTGTATTTTTCATGCTTCTCTAAATACTTTATGAACCAATTTATACTGTGACAAATTTAATTCAAAATTTTAAGAGAGTTTAATATGCTATTTATATAGTTCTCCTGAATCTTTGAAATGCTAAAGAATGATTTTCTTTTGACACTAAGCTTGACTGTCATGACTACAGTATTATATTAGAGTAAGAGTTGAATTCTAAGAAATAATATTCCAGAACATTTGTTTTAACTAAAAGACAAGCTCTTTGTAAGCCATTTAAACTGTCTGACATCTTATTTGCAAACTAAGTTGCAATATTCTTTAGTACATACTTTATTGTTTGAGTTTTTAGAATGAGAGCCATAAAACAGAATACATGTATTTTTAAAATTAACTTCTAAAGCTGTGCTATTTTTAAACTGGGAATTGTTTATAAGTTGATTTTTTAAATTACTTCTTTAAGTAAAATGGTACTTTCTGTGAAATTTTTCAAAGAATATATTCGCCCTGTTATGTTACATTTTCAATACAAAGGTTGGGGACAACCCATTTTAAAAAGAATATTTAGGAATAGTGCAACCCTCTAAACCAAAAGGTTAAAGAGGTGAATAAAATAAGTAACAACGTAAACATCGATTTCTGTATAAACCTGTTATTGTTTTCTTTGACCACAGATCCAGTGGTCCAATATAGTATTAGCAATGTATTGCTCTTAAATGTTTATTTGCAGAAAAGCTACCAGTATAAAGTAAATCCAATTATTTTAGTATAAAAGCTGTTGCTGTTGCTTATTCAAAGTACAATTTCTTCTTAGATTATTTTCTCCTAATAAAATAACAGAAAAGTTTTATAAACATAGTTACATTTGTTTGTTACTTCATTTAAAGTCTGTTACAACCTTTAAAGGGAGAAAAGAACACCAAATTTAACCAAAATATTTTAAATAATATCTAGTATCAAATACATAAAGCTGTTGAAAACTGGTAACTTGCCCCTCGTATAAAAGATCATGAATATATTATTTTTAAAACTCCTTACTCTAGAAGTATAGCAAGTTGTGCTGCACATAGAAACCGAGGGTATCCAGGCTTCTTGGACCGGTAAGCATGTTCTGAAAGCATATGGTTTTGGGGTGGGATATCATCTGTACGCTGATGATACTCAGCTGTACATATCCACCCCAGACCACCCCAACGATGCCGTTGAGGGGATGTCCCAGTGTTTGGAAGCCGTACGGATCTGGATGGGTAGTAACAAACTCAAGCTCAACCCGTCCAAGACTGAGTGGCTGTGGTTTCCGGCACCCTGGTTCAGCCAGATTACTCCAACTCTGGCCATTGGGGGCGAAACACCGGCCCCTGTGGAGAGGGCGCACAATTTGGGTGTCCTCCTGGATTCCCGGCTGTCCATGGAAGACCATGTGGCGGCCGTGGCCAGGGGCGTTTCATCAGGTATGCCTGATGCGCCAATTGCGCCCCTTACTGGACCGGGCTGCCCTTCGCACAGTCACTCAGGCCCTCGTGACATCCCGACTCGACTACTGTAATGCTCTCCACATGGGGCTTCCCTTGAGGTGCACTCGAAAGCTACAGTTAGTGCAGAATGCAGCCGCGGGGGTGATTACGGGAGCCTCTAGATGCTCCCATATAACACCGATCCTGCGCGAGCTGCACTGGCTTCCTGTGGTCTTTCGGGTGCGCTTCAAGGTCTTGACGACCATCTTCAAAGCGCTCCATGGCTCGGGACCTAGTTACATGCGAGACCGTCTCCTGCCCCATACATCCCTTAGACCGATACGCTCCCACAGAGAGAGCCTTCTCAGGGTGCTGTTGGCCAGACAATGCCGACTGGCGACACCCAGGGGAAGGGCCTTCTCTGTGGCGGGCCCTGCCCTGTGGAACGACCTACCCCCTGAACTCCGTACCATTACTGACCTCCGCCTCTTCTGCCAGTGTTTAAAAAGACATCTGTTTCATCAAGCCGGCCTTACATAGCCTCCGCTGTTGACCAGTATAGATAGTTTTAAAATGGGGAATTTTAATTGGTTTTAGTGCAGGATTTGATATTTAATAGGTTTTTAAATTTTTTGTATTTTTGTATTGCTTTGTATGTTATTTTAATTTCCTGTGCGCCGCCCTGGGTCCTTTTGGAGAAGGGCGGGATACAAATCGAATAAAGATAAAGATATGGATGCATTTGCAAAAAGTATTTATTTCTTCAATTTAAAAGTGAATATGGTTATACAGAGGAAGCAGAAGATCTACTTATAACAATAGCACTTAGACATACACCGCTCCATAGTGCTTTTACAGCCCTCTCTAAGTGGTTTACAGAGTCAAAATATTGCCCCCAACCATCTGGGTCCTTATTTTATCCACCTCAGAAGGATGGAAGGCAGGTGAGATTTGAACTGTCAAACTACAGCTAGCAGTCAGCTGAAGTATCCTGCAGTCCTGCACTCTAACCATTGCGCCACCTCGGCTCTTCAAAGCTTATACAGAACATGGCTGCCACCACGGCCTTTATTAAATGTTTACAAACCTATTTTAAGTGGATGGAGAACTTTTGGCCGTCTAGGTGTTGTTGAAGTGCAGCTTATAACAATTGACTGGTGGGAAACTTATTTGCAATTTTTTAAAAAAATGACTAGGCAATAATAAGCGTATTTGAAATAAGCAGCTTAAAATGCTGGTAAATAAATATTGCCCTCTTTGGTAAATAACACAAGACATAAAGGTTAAATGCTTATTAAAATGATTTGCTTGTTACACAAATCATTTGGATTTTATAATTTTATATTTTTTGTATTTTATAATTAAAGTTTATGATTATAGGCTGAATCAAAATAATAAGTTGCAGGAATAACTGAAGGGGACATTTTACACAAAAATGATAGAAAGTTTAAAAAGAGAAGTAAAAAGGATGGGGAAACTATGAGAAAAGAGATTCAGGCAAGATGATCCAGGCCAAAGTTAGGGAAACACTATTGATCAAAGTCTACTGATCAGTGTCAAACCCTTGAATTGAACTATTGGGTGGGGGGGGTGTGTGCAGATTCCCTCACTTCCATCTAGAGAAATAAACATTTACCATTTTATGGCACATTTTAGACTGTTATGGCTTTTCTTTGTATTTACAATTGTAGGTGAGATTTGTGCTTTATATAGTAGCATTGCAGGCTAATGCATTATAATCAGTCAAGTTACCTGGTCCTAAGTACATGGTCTATTAAACCATGGTAAACAAGTGTGGTGACAAAGCATCAACTCCTACCAATTTATGCTGGTAACAGCTCACAACAGACACTAAGTACACCGAGGATACAGAATAAATTTAGCCTTAACAAATGGCAGAAGGCAGCTGACCTTCACTGATTTCTGAAACTAAGGAACTAGAGTCCCAATTAATGCTAGGAATTCCAGGTTTTTGAGAAGCTAATTGGATTTAAGAAGAAAAACATGGTAAAAAAAACATGGAAAATGTTTTTAACTTTTTATATGTTTTCCCTATTTTGTACACTGCTCCGAGTCCACTGGCGTTCAGAGGCCAATAAATTTAAATAAATAAGCAGTTTCCATACAACTGTCCTGAAAACTGCATAAGAACATTTACAAACTATCAAATTCAAGATGTGAGATCTTTCTCATTACTTTCAGGGTTTAATATCATATAGTAGATTACTATAAACTTGAATTAATATTATGACTACAGTGGTCTTAATGAAGTGTTGAGCTTAGAACAAGAAGAGTTGGGTTCAAAGCCCAACTCAAGTATCACATTAATTGGATGATCTGGGCCAGCCATTCAGTCTAATCTATTTCAAAGGACAATTGGGAGGATAAGAGGCAAGCAGAAGAACACCAAGGTCCCTTACGGAAGGAAGGATGAAAGCATAACCAAGGTTATCCTGCAACTATTAACAAGAGAAGAATAATGTTCCAGATAAAAGCTCAGCTGGTCGATTTATTTAGCGGCATGCATTATGTTGAAGCATAAAAGTGAAAAAAAGAATATTCAAGCTCACAAAAGATAGAATATTAACCATTGTTGCGGAGAGAATTGAGGCTTGCAGTGCTTTTACATAAAGTTCTGCAAAATTTTATATTATTGGAATCAATTTAATTAGGGATGTGGGAGATAATGTATTCTTCTAAAATGCCCATAATAGTTAGATGGGAGAGAGGAAACTAACTGCCCTATCCAGTAGCTGGATCCAATTCTGCTATTTAAGGTGTGATTTCATGCATTTAGAAACACTGCTCCTTCGCATATCAGTTTGCCAGTTGGAAGAAATGCTAAATCCCATGTGAGATTTTATACCAATTTTTAAGGCTGATTCATTGAAAAATTACTTCCCACTCTCTGATCTCTGAAAGCAATGGACACTGAAGCCAATAGCCTTCTAAGACACAATGCTAACAATGGACTGTTAGTTTCTCTTTCCCTGCTGCTACGCACATGTGCACATTCATTTATTTTGATCCCATTCTCTTGATGCATACAGAACATCCACTTGAACTTTAAATATCTTTTCTTCTAAACTCAAGCAGGATAAAAGAGGTTCAACAATAAAATGTAACTGCACCATCCAAGCTAATTCAGTGTGAATGACAAGAACATGACATTCAATTCATGTGCTAAAATTACAATGTTTGATTCTAAACCTCAAAGAGCACCCGCTCCAAAACGGCACTCCATCCCCACCCTCATAACAGAATGAAGGGAGGAGCAATAATGTGTGGCTGGCTGGCATTGCAACCAGGATGCAGAAGGCTCCCTTTCTAAAAACTGCAATCTGTGGGTGGGTGGCTTCACCCACGTGAAGAAATTGGGATCAGGAGAGGACTGGTAAATGCATAAAGCTTAATTGAAATTACATGTGGTGCTCCAAGAGCTAAAATAAAAAGCCTGGCAAATGGAATACTACTTAAATATAGTAGCATTCAGTGACTGGGTTCACGTATTGGGCTGTTTTTGCAATGGGTTGTTAAATAATTGATGTTAATTAAACAAGCTTGTTTGGGTTTACCTTAGCATTTTAATGTAAGCCCTGTTAGAGGTTGAAACATCTGTTTCTACATATGAGCATTGCTGACTGCAAGAATTTGTCCTGAGCAATTCTTAATGAAGCAGGTTTTAGAATTATAACAGAAAGAATATTTATTTAAGGAAATGCATTGCAGCGTTGGCAAAACCTAGCATCTGACTATATTCTACCAGAATAATACAGGAGCACGTTCTGCATGCATTTTTGCCTCAGAAGAAAGAAATGGCATCAGATTTGACAAAGAGCAATCAGAATTATGGACAAAGAGGAGACACAAGGTACACATTTAACACATTACTGTTCTCAGCAGTCATGTAATGTTGAACCACCAGTTCAATTACATGTGGATCTTCAACCTCCCTATTCACTGGTTTGTTAACCTCCAACTCCCATCGTGTCTCAAAATGGTTCTGTGTTGATCTCTGGATCAATAAATCCATCTGCCAGGATTTCTTAGGGTGAGTTCTTTTGAACACTTCTAAAAGAGTGGTACTTGGGCCTATCTGCATTTAGATATACTTTTTCCCCCATTTGTATATATCCTTGATTGACCCTAGGCCAGATTATTGGCATGACTCATCTATCTCAAAGCTCATTAAAACGTTATGTAGCCAACTAGCTCTTTGTGCCTTTTAGGCATTTGATTAGGAGCAACTTCAAATACTGTGGTTGCTGCTTGCCTGGATATAGGGAATTCCAAGGCAGACTAACCAAAACTATGAGCAGCAATACTTGCCTTACAGTAATAAGGGAAGTATGCAGTGGAGTAGCCTAAGGCTCTGTTTTAGGCCCAGTACTCTTCAACATCTTCATCAATGATTTGGATGAGGGAATAAATGGGGAACTCATCAAATTTGCAGATGACACTAAGCTGGCAGGAATAGCCAACACTCCAGAAGATAGGCTTAACATACAGAAGGATCTTGACAAACTTGAACATTGGGAACTATTTAACAAAATGAAATTCAATGGCGAAAAGAGTAAGGTTCTACATTTAGGCAAGAAAAACAAAATGCACAGGTACAGTACAGGTGGTACCTTGCTCAATAGTAGTAACTATGAGAGGAATTTTGGTGTCCTACTGGACAACCATTTAAATATGAGCCAGCAGTGTGCAGCAGCTGCCAAAAAAGCCAACACAGTTCTGTGCTACATAAACAGAGGGATAGAATCAAGATCACGAGAATTGTTAATACCACTTTATAATGCCTTGGTAAGGCCACACTTGGAATACAGCATTCAGTTTTGGTCGCCAAGATGGAGAACAGATGTGGAGACTCTGGAAAGAGTGCAGAGAAGAGCAACAAAGATGATTAGGGGACTGGAGACTAAAACATATGAAGAACGGTTACAGGAAGGTATGTCTAGTTTAATGAAAAGAAGGACCAGGGGAGACACGACAGCAGTGTTCCAATATCTCAGGGGTTGCCACAAAGAAGAGTGAGTCAAACTATTCACCAAGGCACCTGAGGGTAGAACAAGAAGCAATGGGTGGAAACTAATCAAGGAGAGAAGCAATAGGTGGAAACTAATCAAGGAGAGAAGCAACTTAGAACTGAGGAGAAATTTCCTGACAGAACAATTAATCAGTGGAACAGCTTGCCTCCAGAAGTTGTGAATGCCCCAACACTGGAAGTCTTTAAGATGTTGGATAGCCATTTGTCTGAAATGGCCTAGGCAGGGGTTTGGACTAGAAGACCTTCAAGGTCCCTTCCAACTCTGCTATTGTATTGTAATGTAATAGAGTTTTGTCAAGTCTGAGAGTACTGCCTTTCCCCTGCCACTACTTTCCAAAGAATTAGAGAGGATATTTTCTGAGACACTTTGCTTAGCCCCATTCCTCCTTTGTACTCAAATTTCATTAATCACAGCTGCTATCTGGGCAGCATCTCTTCCTTCTGCCTCCAAGGTTATTTTCACAGCCTATTCTGTGTTTTCTTTCTTCATCTCTCACAATATGTAATACTATACAATAGTATGCATGGCAGGATCATGAATTTCTTGAAGTATTGTTCAGTGTCACGAATGAAGGCAAATATATGTGTCCCAGAAAAATGTTGCAGGATCCAAACTGGTTTGGTTACCGGAACCAGAGGTTTAGTCTTCTCAGCTTTCGGACTCATGCAGGAAGCTATTAATAAATAAACAATGAATCAGTGGAACAACGTGCCTCCAGTAGTAGTGAATGCACTGGAAGTTTTTAAGGTGTTGGATAACCATTTGTCTGAAGTGGTGTAGGGTTTCCTGCCTAAGCAGGTGGTTGGACTAGAAGACCTCCAAGGTCCCTTCCAACTCTGTTATTCTATATTCGATATGGTATAGGGTGTCCTGCTTGGGCAGAGGGTTGGACTAGATGACCTACAAGGTCCCTTCTAACTCTTGTTATTTTATTCTATCTTCAGGGAACTTCTATTCAGCAATGTCCAACTGTAATAAGCCCTCTGAGTCAAGCCAAACCTTCTATCTGAGGTACTTTGGTTGTGAGACAACTTGCACCTAGGGATGAACAACTACTGGACAATTAGGTCTCTTTGCTGCCACCACCTTTCTTATAAACCAGTTCTCCTCTTCTCACTAGCCCTCTGGGAAACCAGAAGAGGATTGAAGGAAAATCATTGCCGCATCCTGATCTAGATAAATATAGAGTTGACATAATGAGATTGAATTATTCCGTATTGGTAATATATCAGGTATTTTAGAAGCTGTTGAAATATAGTCTCCATACTGAGCTGTCAAAATGTACTTTAACTGGATATACCTACATTTTTGTGTTGATACTAAAGAAACCTGTTTACAGCTGCTGAAAAAATATCATTAAAACTAGTGTAGATTTACTCTTTTGCACCTGTTTCCAGTAAAAACTATTATCACACAATAATTCCAGGGCTTAGCACATAGCTATCCATATCCATGGGTGCCCAAGAAGAAGTTACCTCAAGTTAGCGATCTTTTAGAGAAAGGGCAGGTGGAGTGATAAGAAAGGGTATGAGAGTAAATAGTTAATTGTCTATCTATGCTGTATTGTGGTCAGTAGTTGACATTGTAAGGAGTCTGCACCATTGGATTTGGATGTCTAACAGACATAATTCCTGTGTTTTATAAATTATGGCTTGGGATAATTAGTATCATACCAGATCATAATAATTTATACAAGTCAAGGCTAAAACAAAGGATTGGCAGTGTGTAAGCTTACATCCCTATTATACTTATATAAATTCTCCCTAAAAAATTTTTTAGGGAGCTAGAGCTAGATATAACATTTATATTCACAATTGCTGTTTGCATATAGCAATAGCATTTAGACTTATATACTGCTCCATAGTACTTTACATTTTTGTGTATTTCTATTTCTAAAATGCCTAGTAATAGTCATATTGGCTAGGGAATTCTGAGCTTACATTTATAATTCAGGAGGGCCCCATCATTTGCGATAGCTGTCTTAGAGAATGTGAAATAGTCATTCTCAGTTGAGCAAGTTTGATCATCTAGGAAGTTTACTTCATCCACTGCTTATGATAAATTTATGAAACAGGAGTCCTTCTCTTGCTCTGCCCAGTATTCCGAGTTTCTTGAAATATATACTTTATTTATAAGAAAAATGATATTCTAGCTGTCTTTTTCTAAGGATGTATAAGTAATTTATATGGCGATAAGGAAAACCAAGACAGATTCCTTTAACCTAAATGTCAGTACTGTTAAAAGAAATGACTGAGCACTTCATTAGTCTAAGAGTTTCTTGTATATTATTGGTTGTGATCAGTGGTGGGATTCAAAAATTTTTACTACTGGTTCTGTGGGTGTGGCTTTGTGGGTATGGCCCGGAAAGGATATTGCAAAATCCCCATTCCCTCCCCATCCCACTAACCTGCTTTCCAGCTTTGTTCTCCTGTTCAGAGCAACAAAAGATCATCAGCTGGGAGGCAGCAGGGACGGCTCCAGCCTATTTGCCAGTTCTTCAAACTTCTCAAAATTCCCACTACCGGTTCTCCAGAACCTGTCAGAACTGGCTGAATACCACCTCTGGTTGGGATAGGTTTAGAAAAAGATCCAGGAATGCCTCAGTATGAGGAGCATTACTGATTACAATAAGGTCCATAGCTATTTCAGCAACAATTCCTGGAAAATCTGAATGTAACAGCTTGGGCTGTATAGCTTCCCAATAGACAGTTCTACCAACTTCATAAGAAATGGAAAGGGAAAAATATGCTCTGCACACATTTTCTATCTAGTCATAAAAGAATGTTTACTTCCAGCACAATTCTCTATATGTTTATTCATCCAAGAGCGAACAACCCAGCTAAGCTTTTAGTGCCATGTGTGAGCCATTAAGATAGTCCCCTTCACAAATAAAAAAGCTTATTTTAAAATAAATGAGTTTATAAAATTCAATAAACCGTTAGAGGGATTGTTTTGTTTATGACTTAACATGATAAATAGATTCAGTTACTGCAAATTGTAGAGCATGGTTTATGACTCAGACTGATACATGAATTAAATCAGTGTAATCAATGAGAATTTTGTTCTGTAATATTTTTAATATGTGAGATTTGTAAGTTAAAGAGAGTTAGGAACTATTGCAAAACCTTCCACAAATAATTGTTTTTCATCCATAATTCCATATTGATCAAAATCCTTCTGTTTTGTTCTTGCTTTTCAGAATTCTTTAATTAAGGTCTGGCTACAGTACCAAACAGAAGCATCACAATGGTTGGATTCACACAAGAACTATCCAAACATATACCATATGTTATAAGGCACATAGCACTGGATGATCTAGGGCTTGATTTATTTAGCATGATATCTAAATCAAAATCCTTTGTCTTCCTCATAAAATGCCTGTCATAGAGGTAAGTAAAATGATATAGCTTCTCATTTTGATTCCAAGTAAGAGCCAACTAGATAGAATACTGATTCTGCACACATGGCCAAGGAAATTTTAGAGTTGGTTGGTCACTCACATTCTAGAGTTCTTAACTTGGGCAAGGCACATCTGAGTTCTGGCTTATTTTCAAAGGCAAGAGCAAATAGCCTGAACTCGATGAGCCCTTTTTCAAAACAGGAAGAAATAACCCCACTGCCCCAAAAAAGAGTGGTTTCAAGACAAATATACCATACAGACTGGATATACTGAACTATAAGGATGTATACTTTACTTTCACATAAATAAGGTCTGCATTCAATTCACAGAAGTTGATGAAATTCTTTCATAGTGGCTTCACTGCCTTTTCTATAATAAAATTACTTTTCAAAAGCTTGTGTATCTCAGAATGCCTGTTGTTTCTGCGTCCACTTCAGCCTGTTGAAAGAAGGCAAACTACAGTGTGGAATACAGACTCATAAACATTTTCACAGCTTCTTGCATTTCAACAAGAAATAAGACTAATTGTACACGATAAGCCATAAAGTAGCTTGTTTGCTTTTGGATTAGAATGATGTATTAGATCTGGATGACTTCTTAAAGGCCAGACCCAATACATTTAAAATCCACTAGAACATTGTTCCCATATGTAGAAAGTATATCTTGAGGCTGTGCCATAAGAATTTCTCTTTGAGGGGTCCTTGGTGTTCTTGGAGCTTGGTTGTTTTCTTGCAGATTTTTCATTTCACAAACTAGGTAACATCACCAGTGCTAGTCCTGTATTTGAGTTGAGGAACCTTTAAAATACTATTTTAAAATAACATTTTGTGTTTACTGTAATTGCAAGTGGCAAAATAAACAATAAAAGGAGAAATTATAGAATAAGCAATCAGAGTTTCAGTTTTGGAAGATGCTTCACTCCTGCTGTTTTTTTAATTGGTCCCTTCTTTGGGTCCAGTATTCTTTGGTTTCTTGGAATATTAGACTTTCTCCTAAAATATAAAAAAAGAAGAAAATTCAGAAAACACACTTTCACTTGCCTGTTGCTATAGAAACGTGACATTTTGTGATAATTGTTATACCACTACTAGATAGCAGGGCTGTAGCAAAATGGCCAGCCTCATTTGCAGATGGCAAAAAATATGGAACATTTATTTTTTAAGAAGGGAGACAAGACTAGATTTTTAGCTGATTTTGAAAGAGATACATACCCTTTTACAATAACAGCAACCTCCTCTTAAAGAAATCTTTTAGCTTGGCTGCCTTCAATGATAGCAGAGGCATGTATTCTTCCCCCCTCCCCCAACACATTTTTACCATTTTGTCTAAGACTGGATTGAATCAAACCAATGTTTTATTCAAAATCATACAATAATGCCAGCTGTGCAATACAGGATTTACTTTTGGAGTGAAGCACTTAGGCACTAAACCCGTGCAATAAGGTTTTCCTTCTATCATAACTTAAAATAGGTCACACTAAACTATAATGAAATGATTTGATTTGAGCTTCCTATAATGTGTGAATCCAGACCATTGTGGTTTATAAAGTATATACTTTATAATGCCTTGGTAAGGCCACACTTGGAATACTGCATACAGTTTTGGTCGCCACGATGTAGAAAAGACGTGGAGACTCTGGAAAGAGTGCAGAGAAGAGCAACAAAGATGATTTGGGGACTGGAGGCTAAAACATATGAGGAACGGTTGCAGGAACTGGGTATGTCTAGTTTAATGAAAAGAAGGACCAGGGGAGACATGATAGCAGGGTTCCAATATCTCAGGGGTTGCCACAAAGAAGAGGGAGTCAAACTATTCTCCAAAGCACCTGAGGGCAGAACAAGAAGCAATGGGTGGAAACTAATCAAGGAAAGAAACAACTTAGAACTGAGGAGAAATTTCCTGACAGTTAGAACAATTAATCAGTGGAACAGCTTCTCTCTGGAAGTTGTGAATGTCCCAACCCTGGAAGTCTTTAAGAAGATGTTGGATAGCCATTTGTCTGAAATGGTATAGGGTTTCCTGCCTAGGCAGGGGGTTGGACTAGAAGACCTCCAAGGTCCCTTCCAACTCTGCTATTGTATTGTATTGTATGAATTAGGGCTTAGCACTCAAAAGCAAAACTGTGATGGCTTGTTAAATAATCCTTGGTTATAACAAACAGTGGTTTAGTATGAGGTGAGAATGAAGGCAGTAAAAATAGAATGTTTTTAATTGCTTTCAGGGAGACCATAGAAGGCATGGCTTTTTTTAAAAAAAAAGTCAAGTATTGTCTGGAGAAAATATTCTCCCATATTCTGCACAAAAGCTACCCATATTCTGAACTCTTTCCAAGAAATCTTGCTGCTTATTAGAAAACTATTTGATCCTATCAGCATATTGTATTATTTCCAATTTAGAAGCTTGCCTTTAGATTTGACATTCAAATTGGTTTATAGAGAAAAACAGCCTACCACAGATTTGCAGGAGAAAGTAAGAGTCAAAAAAGTTCAAAATTATGATAATAAAAAATACTGTAGTGGCCACTATCTTGACTTTTTAATCATACCCTACAGCCACCCTTGTTATGATAATATCTGAAACAATTGATTTCTATAGCCTAATGATTTTTTTGCTCATATATACATCTGCTACAAATATTGACATCCAGATAGTTCTTAATAAAGTGCTTTATAGGTCCCTAAATAAAAATAATACATTGATCTGCTGATCCATTAAAGATTTTGTGAAAGGGATGTTTACAAAATAATAATATAATGTAAGCTGTTTGAATTGTGTGTTTGCTATTTTAGTATAAATACACACTAGTACATTTATTTGGAAATGCCCAAAAAACTGACCCAAAAAATCTTAATCTGTGTCTAGCCAGGCTTTTAAATTGTAGCTGATGAGACAACTAGATTTGATTTTCAAAATGGGACACTTAATTCTAGTTCTAAGGATAATCATGAATGCAATAATTATTTGCTTTGAGCAGATCACACAAATTCCATACTCCAAAAGTCTTTACATTCTAGACCCCTCAAATGGGTTGCCTCTTTTCATGATGAATATTTAATAATAGAGAAATAGACTACTTTTTGTGATACCTATATAATTAAAAGACTAAGTCTGACTTTTACAAACCTACATAAAGTAATTAGGAGGTGGAGTAGTGCCATCTTAGAATTATCCACATTATTATATAAAAGGGATTTGTGCCATCTCTATGATGTTAAAGATAAGGTAGGAACTAGTGTCTCTAAAAAGTGGGAAGCAGAAATAGCATTAAAGATGACAATTCATTATGTTTGGTTTTGTTATCAGCTGTTTTAAAGTAAAAATCTAAGCTTGAATTTAGCATCATATCTTTAGACCTATAAAGCCATTTTTTTCTTGCACTACGTTTTAATTAAATTAATAAAATAGTCTTTAATTTTATTTCATTTCTTCATTTTTCAAAGGCATAAGTTATTTGAATGATATTCTGAAGTTTTACTGCATGCGCACAAATAAAATCAGGGCATTAGGATTGAAAAGCAATATGTAAATCAAGTATACACACTATTTTAATCTGGGTTTTTCAAATTATGGATTGTTGAATAAAACAAAACTGAGCTTATTTATTTACTTCAAGTTTATTTTGCATTTTAAACACTTAAGGATGTATGTATGATGTTTTTCCTAACTTTATATCCACAACAATATGACATGATACCTGGGTTAAGAAATTACAACTCATTCCTTCAAACAGGACTTTGAATCTGATCTCCTTTGGTTCATGGTTAACCATAGGTAACTATAACCAAAACAAAACTATTCACTTTCTAGCTTCATGTTCTATGTGAACAGTATTAGGTAATTTACCAAATAGAAAGAGGAAGAATCCAGCTCAAGATCAGAGGATAACTTGGGGATATTGTAGATATGCTACTAGCCCAACATCTTAGCATGAATAAATAGATCCATTAAAGCAGTAATGAAAACTATTTACCTCAGAACTTGGTTCTCCCTCTTCATTTCAACTGCATCCATTTTCTGCTTCTCTAATGGTTTGAGAGATCCTGATATCTGCAAAAGTCAATACATATTAAGCCCTACTCTTCATAAGCTTTCCTCTATATAATAGCACCTCTGTATAATTTGATGTGGAATTACAAGAGTTAAAAAGTATGGTCAACAGTCAAGGAGAAGGAAATCCATAATATCTGGACAGAATGCTTGGTTTGTAAAGGCTGCTCTAAAAACATAGTAAGTATACTTCATTAGTATTTGAACTATGATCCAAAAAATGCATTAAAATATGTAGCTCATTTTATAATTATCGCAGGATATTACTAAGGACTAGCTAAGGACCCCTATCATTAGCCTGGAAGTATAAGATAATGAAGGCCATAGAGCAAGAGGAGATAACAACTTAAGTTGCCAATATAGGTTTGGATTCTACACAAGGGCCCATGCTACATTCATGAAAGACTATTGGGAAGAGTTGGGCTATATCTCATTAAAATAAAGAGAGTGCTTGGCAGGGGCTCACCAAAATGTCAGGAGTAAAGTGCCAAACTAAAACACAGACAAGGGCCAGGTCCAAAAATTAAGAACTCAAAGAGATAAGCACTTAGATGAGGATCAGTTCTGTTTAGGACATTATAACAGACTAGCACTCAAAACCTCAGTAAATTATATACCAATGAACAGAGTTTAGGAAATACTAGAGAACTAGCAATCCTAACGTAAGAAAACAAATTTGATGTCATAGACATTACTGAAACTTGTTGAGATGACACCAATGATTGGCACAAAGTTACAATTTATTCAAAACAAACAGACCCAATAACAGGGAGTCAGTACACTGCACTCTACATAAATAAAAAACATCATTGCACATTCTGGAATCATTTGGAAGGATACTGTTGAAAGATTTGTTTAAGAATTAAGGAGGAATAGCTGCTATAGACCATCTAGGCAAGTTCAGCAATAGAAATGTTTATGTAAACTACGTACTCTAACAGCACCTTCTACTGAAGATAGAGAGCAAAACTATTTCCTTTTATAACAGACTACACAAACATAGAAAGAAAAAGAATGAAAAGGAACCTATTTAGATCTCAATAGCAATCAGCTATTAATCCAGTTTCCAATGTTCAGGCATTGGAATGTTCACAGATTAAACTAAATGCTTTCAGTGATAGTTAAGTGTTTACTGAATGCAGAAGTTAAAAAGAGAAGATGTCCATAGACCAGATACAGCAATTGATTTCTCCTTTTCTTTCTTTTCACTCTGCAATGTATATACATTTATTACAAAATCCAAATGCACTAAGAGCTATCTTTACAAATGGAAATGTTTTTCAGCAAATGCACCTCATTCTATAAGACAAGAGATAATTATACAGAGTGAACCATTTGCCTGCTGGTTTAAATACATGGATTCATGGCTAATTGCAGCCTTCTTCCTAGATTTGTACATGATGAAAAGAATAGCAGTTGTGTAATAGAGGTAAAATACAGTATCTTTATTTTCTTTTAACACTATTTAAAGAACAGTTTCTTTGAGACAATAGAACACAAAGTTTATCTTCTTTATTACACAATAACATACATAGAAATACGCACACAAATGTACAAATGAACATTGTATTACTGAAAGGCTTACTGATTCATGAGGAAAAATATTAGACTATAGATCTATAATTTTGAACAATAAGAAGACATTCCAATTACAAGAAAAACTTAGAAACTGCTATTTAGTTGTTTTCTCATAAAACCGAAAACTTTAAACCTATTTCTGGACTGCTCAAGTTGGCACACTGAACAATTCTAGCTATAGAAAGAGTTTGAAAATATGATTAAAGTACACCCACACATCAGCTTGATATTGAAGGCATCTGGCACAAAACAAAATTGCATGTTGGACTTCAAATATTAATTTCACTTCAGTTGTATTAGTAGAGAGCAGATATTTCCACTAAGAACCAGAAACTTGGGAATATTGGTTGAAAGGATTATCTACTGCTCCTTGTTAATGCAATTTAAAATACTCTATAATCAATATCTACAACCCACACTGAGAGTAATGTGTAGGTGTTGTTGTAAATATGAGATACCGGATCATTGCAAATAAGAATCTCAAACAAGTGAAAGGGAGAAGCATGAAAAATTAAGTTGAGTTGCATAATAGTTTTAACGGGTTTTCTTTTAGAGTAAGGATAAAGGCAAAGGTTCCCCTCATACATGTGTGGTAGTCGTTCCTGACTCCAGGGGGTGCTGCTCATCTCTGTTTCAAAGACAAAGAGCCAGCGCTGTCCGAAGACTTCTCTGTGGTCATGTGGCTGGCATGATTAAACGCTGAAGGTGCACAGAGTACTGTTACCTTCCCATCAAGGTGTTCCCCATTTTTCTACTTGCATTTTTACGTGTTTTTAAACTGCTAGGTTGGCAGAAGCTGGGACAAGTAACAGAAACTCACTCCGTTACGCGGCACTAGGGATTTGAATCACTGAACTGCGGACCTTCTGATTGACAAGCTTAGCATCTTAGCCAATGAGCCACCATGTCCCTCTTCTTTTAGAGTACCCAACTACTAATACAAAATCTTTTCAAAAGATTTTTTAAAATCCTGTGTACTTGTTTCCAGAACTTACCTGCCTTTGAAAAATTTGATACACTGTAAAAGTCAGTTAAGTTGGTAGCATATATTAAGCAGCAACATCAAATGACATCATGGTGTTACAATAATTAGGGTTAACATTATGAATCTGCTCCAGTTCAGAATTATCTATGGGTCACCTATCCCCCAAAATCATTGCCTATCTATCAAGACTTGGAAGAAAGAGCTATTTCCAGAGCCTGCTCTTTAGGAAGTGCCATTTGTAGGGATCTTAGGCTCAAGGTCTTCTGATTTACTGAGCCACCCCTACAGAACAGCATTATCCCTGACATCAGATAGATTCCACTTCTTTTGGCTTTTTCACTAAATCTTTATAGAGTAAGAGAAGCTGTATTTGTCATTCCTCCAGTGGGTAAATCTCTTGCATACAAGTACTTATGCTGATACAGCTTTCATCTTATTAAAGGTCTACAAACTGCTCAGAATTAGTTATGTTTAAAATAGCATATAAATGGAATATAAAGTATGGTGTTAGTCAAGACAAGAAAGTCACCTTGCTCCCTGTATTCATTTTTCCAGAGAAAATTACTGTCAGCTCAGTTCATCACTAGGAACATAGATTAGGACAGACAAAAACAGTACTGATAAACAAGATCCCTGGGAGATAAAGTAATTGATCAATAATGATTTTGTTGAAAGTACATGGGCTTAATGGAACTCAAGTAGTACTCTTTGTACAATTGCCAGTTACCTCATCATTCTGACCTTGCTGAATACATGATATTGTGCTATATCCAATCAATTACAGTCAATTACTAATTTTAGTGCACCTATCATAAGTATATTGTAATTTGCAAAATGAAGAGGTTGCATATACAATCCTTTTTAGGTAGCCTCAGCTGTCTATGGTATTTTTAATAGAGGGTCTGATACCTATTACTGAGGAATTCTATCCTATAAAAATTATCCTATAAAAGCATAATAAATAAATTAAGTAATACAATTAAATAACACATGAATGTGATAGTTATAACTACCTACTGCTTTATTTACAGTCATTGAGGTAATTTTGCCTCTATTCAATTTTCCTTCTATAGCAGTTGTGTACATAGATATTTTTGAAAACTGAACTTGTGCATCTATTGAAATAAGCTATGATTCATAAGAATCGATATAATAATACATTTGTTAATCTTTAGAAAGCCCTAATATATTTTTCTGTTTTCATTTATGTGTACATTTAATAAGAATTGCAAACAATACAAGAAAGTACACACAAACCTGAATATTTTTCAAACTTCTAGCTTTTAACAATTAAAAACTATTGCTCAAAATACTACTATTATATTGCTAATGTTACTGAACAGTCAATTGTGACTGGAATGATATATAAGTCTAGTAAAACCAACCAACAAACAAATAAATTTGATTAACCTTCCCCCCCCCCCCCAAACAAAGCCTCATTCCTTTCAAGATGGTGGTGCGCTTAGGCACAGCGGCTTTGAGCTCCTGGTGTCACAGTAGAGTTAGGCAAAAACTAGTCTATACCCACAGGGAGTTATTAAGTTATTAAAGATTGGATCTTCTAGTCGACTCGATATTACCAGCGACTTCCAGCAGTCTCATAATATACCGAGTGACATAGTAAGACTGCCAGGCTCTCCATGGATCATTGTTTGGCCTAGGAGGCAGCGAAGAGAGCCGAAGCAGAAGCGGGGATGCAGAGCAGGTTTGCTAGTTCAATTACGGAAGCAGCCTCACAGACCAGCTTTACCAAGCATTTCCTACCCAACTCTAGATCCTTTGTCCACAAAACCGATGAACTAGAGCTATGGATGGCAGTGAATAAGCTCATTTGTGACTGCTGTGTGATGGTCATCACAGAGACCTGGCTTCATCCACTTGTACCGAATGCGTCTGTGGAGCTAACTAACCGCACCACACACCGCTTTGACAGGAACAACAACTCTGGTAAAAGCAAAGGTGGAGGACTGTGTATTTACACACATAATAACTGGTGTACTAACACACTGTTCTGCATACGTGGAATTCTCAACTATCATTTGTCGACCATTTTATCTGCTGGAGAGATTTCTGTTATAGTTGTCACTGCTGTTTGTATTCCACCTGATGCAAATGTTAGCACAACGCTCAAACCAATTTCATTGTAATTTTTTATTTTATTACAATCACAATAAAGATTTTTATTATTATTATTAGAACCAGTTAGGAGAATGCAGGTGATGATGACATGTCAGAGCTGACTCTATTTTTTAGTATAAACACTTGGTTTTTTTTAAAATATTAATTAAAATAACATTATCCCAAGCTGATCAATAGCAATTCATAATTCCAGGAATATTTCAAACTGCTAGGTTTAAATATTTTAAGCTTTAAAGGGTTTAAGTCCTTGTCAGTGAAAAGGCTGACATTTCCAATGTGAGGTAAAAATAATAATATTAAATACTCCTTCAGTATTTTAAATTCTGCATGCCAAGAAAGACATTCATGAATACTGAAACTTAGAAAAATGTCCTGTGTGGCCTTTCAAATGTTACTAAGCTTCAATTTGACAATTCCAGCAAAAATGGCCAATGGTGAAAGCTACTAGGAACTGTAGTTCTGGAAACCAATGCTGTTCCCTTTGAGAAATTGTGCAGATGGCTATAGGGGATATAACATTTTAAGTAGAAAAGATATTCTACTAAAACTACAGTAATTTTTTTTGTAATTCTGCTATGCCTATTTGTTATGTTGCTAATTATATTTTTAGAAGAATTTATTTTGTAGCTGAAAAAAATCAAATTATTTTTGCAGAATTTAATTTTTTTCTAGTGTATCTTGCATCCTATTTTTATAAAGGAAGCCCTACTGGTTTTTATAAAATTTTAGATTCAAATGGAGATTATTCTTAAAAATGGAATTATTGTTCTCACTTCAAACCACCCTTCTCTTTTAAAAACATTAAATATATTTACAAATTTTATATATTTTAATAAATTGTGCTAGTCTGAAAAGCTATTATCAGATCCTCCAAACTTTGGGCTAATGTAGCCTAACAATGTCTTCTCATATGATATTTTATGATGACTTTTGCATCTGTGTGTAAAGCAATTTTAGTGCTATTAGGTGGGGAAAGAGTGTAAGTTCCACTAAGGACTTTTGCAAAGCATAGTGGAAAGATGAAGCAAGAAAATAATACTTATAATCCCATTTTTGACGTTTTGAAGATAGGCCCCAAACATTGAATTTGTACATTAAAAGAAAAAAGAAAAGAAAGTTACATCCAAAGTGACTTATGAATGAACGTATATGTAAATACCGTGGATTGTTGATAGGTAAGATAGGTAAATTTATTCTTACTTGTAATCTGAAGCAAAACCAACAAAATTACATTCATGGGCTCATTAAATAGTTTATCTTCCACAACATAGTGCTCTTTTGCAGATGTAATGCTTCCACTAATTTTAATAGACTTGGGAAAGGAAGAACCAGGGGCAGAAAAATAATGAGCAGTGACATTTATGAGTGTACAAGTAATACACTTTAATACAATACACAGTTTAGTTAAGAGTTAAGGATCAGTAGCATCATATAGTCAATGTTTAAGTTTATAAGGCAGAAAGAAAATGGCAAGACTGATTAACATCTCCCTCCAGCGTTCTAGCTGACTCAGCTTTGCAGAATTTTCTGGCCAAGAGGTGAATCAACTTAAAATAGACAAGGAAAGTTCAGAAAGGAAAGAGTAATGATTTGTTTAGGACAAAATATTTTCTTATCATTTTTATCTCTACAGAGATTTTTAAACTTACTTGTGAGATCATTGCTAAGTATGCACGGCGTTCATCATTGGCTTTATGGTAAGCCTAAATTCCAGAAGAAATAAGTGAATAAAACAGAAAATTAGAGAAAAGGCATAGTCCAGGATGCATAGGTATGCACAATGACTGAATTATTGTCATCAATATAACAGGTGACCATGAAGCACCTTAAGATGGATATATTTTAGAAGAACTATGGTAGATACAGACCTTTGCCTCTTGATCCAGTCTAAGTTCATACTCCTTCAGCTGGTTCTGGAGACCTTTCTTCTCCTCTTCCAGTTTTTGAAGAAACTGATTTAAAGAATCCTGACATTAAATATGAAAATAAAATAAAATACGCCATGTTATTAGTTTTACTGCTATTCTGTTACCTAATGAAAAAAGCCATAAGCAATTTAGAATTGATTGCATGCTTTAAACCCAATTATAAGCTATAATTTCAAAGTGTCTTATTTACTTGCCCAAGCAACTGCAGTGACATACAAAAGGATTGGTTTGGGGCTACTTTTAATACACACACACACACACACACACACACACACACACACACACACACACACACACACACAAATCCATTAACCCCTTATTGAAGAAAATACAACTATAGAATATCTTTGTTCCTTGTTCAACAAAAATATCCATGCAAAAACTTGCCTTGGCTTTTTGATTTTTCAAAGTCTCATGAATGGTTCTTTTTTGATCCAAGGGAAAGCATGAAATATTGCAGTTTGAATAAGACACATACTTCAGGAAAAGATAAGATTTCCTAACAGTGCCTGTTATGTGCAATTACAGGAAATTCTGTTTTATTTAAATTATGATTTGACAGCAATTCATGATCTGAAACAAATTTGATCATGATCTGTTCTAATCAAATGTAATTTGGAGATTTACACAACCACACAAAACTCAAATCTGTGAAAAAGCAGTACACAAGCTTGATTATTACCAGTTTGTTTTGTAAACGGTTAAACAGAAGGAACTACCGCCCTTCTGACTGTACTCACTATACACCCATAATGGTGAACCAGTGGCACGCGTGCCCAAAGTGACACACGAAACCATGTTGCCTGACATGCGTGGTCTTGCCTGTTTGTCATCCTGGACACACATGCATGCATGACAATAAGCTGTCCTTCGTGCACGCAGCAGTGTCAAAAACCAGTGTGTGTATGCGCGACAGCCAGCTGACGGGTGTGCATGCCTCCAGAACCCGGACGTTTGGCTTTTTCGGACCATGATCCTTTTGCATGCACGGCAGTGCCAAAAACCAGCTTGCGCATGCACGCCAGCGAGCTCATTGTCGGGTGCACATGAGCACTATAGAACAGACGTTTGGCTTTTCAGGAATGTGGCCCCGATGAGCACACACACACACAAAACTGAAAAGGTTTGCCATCATTGCTACAGAGACTATGATCACCATTTTACCACTATGGTAATAAAAAGTGTATATCTACTCAGAAATAAGTACCACTGAGTTGACTCAGTTTATTTCCAAATAAACATGAGAATAGGCCCTACTGAATACAGGAGGATTTATTTCAAAGTCAGCAGGCATTCGAAATCTCAGCAGAAAGCTTATCCCACAACCCTTCACAATTTCAATGTTACATATGAAATGAACATAGAATATACATTACTTGTGAGTTGTTTATACTTTCTATGAAAGAATTCTGTCTATAGCTGAACCTTCCGTAAGATAGCAAAATGGTTAAAAATCGCAAAGTAAAATTTATAGTGATGTAGACAGAAATGGCATATTACTTAAAAAGATGCTGACATATTGCAATAATTCCCCCAATGATTTAGATGTTAGGAAACTGACACCAGATCCATAGTTTTCAAGAGTTTTCCTACAGTTTACATCAAGATATTAATTTTAATCTTCTAGAATAAGGAAGAAATATACATCATGGAAACATACAAAGCTATTTTTTTTACTTATAATAAACTGAAGTCTCAACCAATTATAAATAAATCTCTTTTGAATAAAATAACATATAATCATTTTACAATATTCCACAGAAACTTCCCAGTCCTTTGCCTCTGTTAACACTCTCCTTCTGGTTCCCATCAGAGGTGAGACAGGTATCAATCAGGGCAGTGTCCTTGTCAACCTTGGCATGTCTACATTCTGAGAAACTGAACATCATTGCAATCCATTTGATACTTTAGCCAAAATGAAATTATTGAAATACAGAGAGTAGAATTCTGTTGCCAAAAATATTTTGTCAACAATCATTAAGCAAATCGTGCCTAAGGTAGGAAAGTTACTATAAGGAGCAAAATATATCAAATTCTGCAGTGAACATTGTTCTGTATTAAGGACAGCCATTGCATCTCATACCTTCCAACATTGCCATGTTTGCTTGGGGTATTATGGAAGCTGATGTCCAATATAAATAGAAGGCATCAAATTGGGGGAAACTGATCCAGCAGTGCAGCAGTACAATGTAGCTCTTCAATAATATAGATTAGCATCTCACTATTTGCAAATTGTTATACAAAGTTGAGGACAAAAAAGAAGGAAAGGGAGGGAATAGGAGGGAAAAGGAGAGAAGATACCATTGTCAACTCTGAAGTGAACTTGGCTGAAGTCATTTTTTGCTGCTTCATAATTGCCACGAACCTGAGAGGGGAAGGGAGGGGGGAGTAGATAGTAGATATACTGGCTAACTGTCAAAAACAAAGTTTTCCAGTGGGAAACAAGGTTATCTTAACAGGCTTCTGTGGAAGGAGGAGTGACTGAGCAGCCTTGCAGCTACTTTCATTGGACAATGTGACTCGTGACATCTGGGAGAGGGGACTTTTGCTCTTTTAATTAGGTGAAAACCACGGGAACTTTTAGGAGTTGGTTTTCACCAGCTGTGCCAATATGATGTACCCAATAAACATGTTCTTTGAGGAATCTACCTGCCTCAGAGTTCTACTTTCAATGGATGCGTTACTTGGAATGCTGACAACTCTTTTAAAATGGGCTGACAACACTAATGCCACTTGAGGGAGGTCTGACCTCTACAATTTTAACAATTTCTTTAAAGAATTAAAAATGGTCAGAAGCACAAGGGATTTTGAAAATATGCACTATACACTATGAATTTCTGATCATTTTACTTATAGCTGTTAAATAAAGTCAAGAGAAACGTAATGGGCCAGAAGCTAAAGGAATGCACTTCAATATTTTAGAGGTTGACAAATTATAGTGCTCTAGTTCACCAATACTCTAAAACAATGCCCAGAATGGTTAGCAAACCCGAATTTTTATTGATTGAGAGACCTGAAAAATGACTGCTAAAGGACTGTTTAATATTCAGAGGACTAACAATTGCAACACTTATTTTCTAAAGAAAACCAGATTTTAAAAAAAGCCCTCACAGATACCAATGCAGGCAGCCATTGTTAGCAAAGACGCGCCATAGAGTACTCAGCTAAACCTGATGCAACCTAGCCTAGGTATAAAAAACAAAAGGAATGAAACAAGGTTTGAGAGAATCTGTTCTTTTAGCAATATGGAGAGAAAGTTAAGAGTTGAAATGAAAATCCAAGCATAACAGGGATCCTCAGTATTTTTATCTGTCTGTCCGTCCGTCCGTCCATCCATCCATCCATTTTAGAAATCATCTATCTCCTTCAGAGGGACTCTAAGCAACAGGTAAATTGCTAAAACATAAAAACTGTATATAAATTCTAAAAAGTGGCACAGATTGTCAAAATTCAACATTAAAATGGGGGAACCTTCAGGGTGCTAACCGGCATGCTCCCCTGTGAGCCTCAAGCAAGACAATAGTGCCATGTTTTAAAGCCTTTCCAAAGGAAAGTTGGGGGAGAATGTTCCAAAGGGCAGGGCAACAGCAGGGGCAACTGCAAAGGAGGGTTTCTTCTTAAACCTGCCCAACGTAATTCTTTAACCATCGGGTCTGCAACATACCTTCTATTTATCGGAGTCACCCTCAGAATTTTGAATGTGTGTTATGACAAGCTCATGAATGACTGCCATGATAGGCCTGGACCAGGGATGTCAAACTTGCAGCCTGTGGGCCGGATGTGTCACTCTGGCCATGCCTACCCCCATTTTAATGAAGGGGGGAAAAGTCACAATGCATCACATGAAAACAGTGTGACGACACGAGTTTGATACCCCTGGCCTAGACAGTCACAAAACACCAGAAAACAAATTGGCAAGATTGCTTTCAACCACCATTTGCAAGTATTCTCTATCATCTTAACAAATAGTTTTATTTTTGGATATGAAGCACATTTTCAACACTGCTGAAATCTGCTTAATAATTTTTCAAAAGTTTTCTTGGCCAATAAAAGAAACCTGATTCTTTTTTTTGGCCTGATTCTCAGGGTGCTTGTTTTCAGATTTGTCTGGGTAATATTTCTGAGCTCAGAGAATTGTTGTGAGAGGCAGCAAATGCTATTGCTGTTTTTGTCAGTTATTAATCTTTCCACTACACTGATGCCCCTCACCCCTTCCTGCCTGCATTTCATCATCTGAAAAGCCCTTAAGATTTACAGGAAGCCAGGAAGACGTAGGGAGAACATTCTCTCACACAAACACACTGTTGGCAACCTTTTATTAAATCAATGTCCAAATATCACCTTCCACCCACAACATTTCATCAAAATTATCTTCTCCTCTGAAAGAACTTTGAAAGCAAATTCCTTTTCACCGAATGAAATGAAAATTGATAGGGAAAAAAACCCGAAAGCAATTTTTTCTACAGGGAACTATTCCAAATAAAGCACAGAACATAGTATATACTTAATTACAAATAATGAGTTTATGTGGAGCCCAGAGACATCCTTGTAAATAAAGATTACATTTCAAGCTGGTGCTTCACTTTGCACATACTGGCTTCCTTTTTAATAATTAAATGAATCTAATAAATAAATAAGGTGGGACAAGGATTCTGGCAGATGATGCTAAGCACATGTTGTCCATGAATATTGCACTGGGACTCAAAATCTGGAGACACAGCACTGTGTCTATCTGTAAAAAATGTGGTGAATGGAATGTTAAATGTGATAGATTATAAGACTGTTTTAATTATTGTGATTTCCTTCCCCAAATACAGACATATCAGAGATGGTGTTAAGGCTTAAAGATAGCAAATAGAACCAGTATTGAGATAATTGTTGTATACACCCTGAGAAGTTTCAATTTCAAGGCTTAGAAGGACAAGAGGGAAAGATGATTTAAGACTTAGAAGTAAAATTGACAGTTTCTAAATTTGATTATTTTATTTATTTACAACCACAGAGCAATCTTACCGCTGGGATGGCTGGCTGGATTTCTGTATTCTTCAGGCAGATTATGCATATATTTTTTCTATTTATTAAACATATTCCTATGCTGCCACAATTCAAACTTTTGGCAGTTGACAGAAAATGTACAAAATAAAGCATATGCCCATTTTTAAAAAAGCACCACATTACAAGAGAATACAAAGAAGGCAACATCAATTCAAATCAGAGGAAGACTGCTTTGATTTCTAAATAAATCTTATTTAGAATAGTTATATGTTTTCTTCCCCATTTTTTAAAAAAGCATCTCATAAATCAGTTATCACAGGAGTCCCAAAGTCGATTTCATTGAGAGCTGCATCAGGGTTGTGTTTGACCTTGGGGGCCAGGGTGGGCATAGCCAGCTCGACATCACTGGTGTTGGGGGTGCCTGTGGTGGCCCAAGCGCTCTGCCAGCGAAAACAGGCTCCCGAGCTGTTTTTGGCTGCGATGGCTTCCTGTAACCCTCTGCTAGCGAAAAGCCTGAGGCCCTCCTGAGCTCCGTGTTCACTGGCAGAGACACTGTGGGCCAATCCTTTGCTGTTTCCAGGGCGTCCCTGTGGGCCAGATTTAAGCACCCTATGGGCCAGATCCGGCCCCCGGGCCTTGAGTTTGATACCCCTGAGTTATCAGCTTATTGAATCTTCTGCAGTTAGTTTCAGTTCCTGAATGCAGGGCTCAGGTTCTGAAACAGGAAGGTTACTTGCCTGATGTGAAGTCTCACAGTTCAGAACTGGGAACTATGCAATTAATAGCGTTAACCACTAAAATATTCTGATCTTAGTTACAGGTTTATGTTTACAACATGACCGAATAGGATTTCATCATTTCATTTCTGCAGTGTAGGCTGCTTAACAAATGTTCAGCAATTCTCTGCTGAATGAAGTTTTTATGAAGCATCAACAGCTGGGCAAGACCAAAGAAACAAGAACTACAGTGATTTCAGTAAGTTGTCTTTAATGCTTGTTTGAGATAAATAAAGAAATCTTGGAAATTCTAACAGGAATTTTTCATTTGCAATGAGTTAATTAAGACAGATTCTCTGAATTTGTTGAAATGCTTCATTCATCCCAGACTTTTCCCACTTTGGCTGAATTGTCTTTACTCTCTTCAATTCCTTTCCTAGCTTTTGCCTAGTCTCTCATAATTTTACTTCTTAAACCGATACAGCACAGGTTCTTAACCTGGTAGATTAAGCTCAATAAATGTCAATGGAGAGTCTTAGTCAATTAGGTCATGCTTGTCCCAAAGATGGGTTTTTTTCAAGAGGCAACTGGATTTTCTGGTTTTCCTTTGAATAAATTTCACCTCATCCAAGAAGCTTCTTGGATGAGAAGCAAAACGTCTTCAAAGAAAAACCAAAAGCCCAGTTGCCCCTTGAAAAAAAAAGCACCTTTGGGACAATTAAGATGGATACATTTCAGGAGATCCACAAACTTGCATTGAGGAAAAAAATATACAACTTTACATTCATTACCTGTTGACATTTAATTTTAGAGTATTCTGGTGTACTCTGATAAAAGCTTGTATTTGCCTTGTAAAGCAAACTATGGAAGCTTTAATACTATTTGCAACAACATATATATGAGCATAATTGGTGTCTATGTATTTACTGTATGCATTTGAATACATTTTTTCTGAGAAGACATCTATAGGTTTTACCAGACTTTCAAAGGGTCCATGGCATAAAAGGTTAAGAAGGCCAGACTATCAACAGGACCCTTTCTTCCATGGTTTCTACTCAGCCTACCAGATCTGGTACAGAAGGAAAAGCTCCAGGTCTCTCTGATAAAACAATGTCATCTTCAGTGGTGAGATACAATTTTTTTTACTACCGGTTCTGTGGGCGTGGTGTGGTGGGCGTGGCAGGTGAAGGATACTGCAAAATCCCCATTTCCACCCCACTCCAGGACAAGGATACTGTAAAATCCCTATTTCCTTCCCACCCCACTAACTTGCTTTCCAGCTCCGTTCTCCTGTGCAGGGCAACAGAAGACCCAGCCGATCAGCTGGGACTTGGGAGGCAGTGAATGGATGGGGGAGGAGCCAGCCAGAGATGGTATTTGCCAGTTCTCCAAACTACTCAAAATTTCTGCTGCCAGTTCGCCCGGACCAATCAGAACTGGCCGAATACCACCTCTGGCTCATTTTGTTTGACCCTGGAATGTAGTTTTCTACGTGTCATGCGGAACAACATCGCCTAGAGATCCAATAGTCTTGACTCTGTTTGCCTTTTGTAAGGCTCTGAAGTCTTGGCAGTTTCTCCAAGCATTTGAACCAGGAATGCCTATTATTGATATGATTTTGTGATTGGAAGGCATCATCAAAATCAGGGCTATTGTTTTTAAATACTAAGTTTTTAATCTTTGTACACCATAAGAGTCACTGCTTTGAGAGGGACAACCTTATAAATTATTTAATAAATGAATAAATAATAAATAACCCTGCCATACAGTAATTATATTCTTAATTCAGTAATTATACCCTTGATAATGCAGTATATTTCACAACTGGCAATATAAGCACCATTTCGTAGTTAATTTCGGTTAATATTGCCCCTAGAATTCAAAATACAATTTAAAGAGTTCCCCATATATGACTGCAAATTTGACTTTCATGTTTGGGGAGGGGGAAAAAGCTACAATAAAATTGTGAAAGCAATTTTATTTCATTGAACATGTGAAATAATATGTAAATGTCAGAGATGGAACAGTCCCTGACTTACATATAAATAGATAAACTTTAGCTTAATGACAGTTTGATACTATTAATATTAAGTCAATATTACTTCTATCATGTCAGCACTTAAGATATTCAAGGTATTAAATATTAGTAATTCTAAATGAAAAGAAAGGAATAGAGATGCTGGAATTTCCCCCCCAAAACAAAAAGAAACATTATTTAAAATTATAATGAGGTTTATTATTCATGTAACAATGAGAATGTTTGTTTACTGTATTTATATGGAATAATATACAGTAGTAATTGAATTGTGGAAGTTTTTGTGTGAATATGAAATACAGGATAGTTAATGAATGTAGCAAGTGTTATATATGATGAATGTAAAGTTTGCTGAGAATACATAATATGCTTAGGGGTGAATAGAGATTAAGATATGGATATGTGATACTCCTATGATTTTTAAATGCAGAGGTTCCTAAACCTTTTGCTGTTAACACCTCCCTTTAGTGTAATTTTAATGTGCACAACTCTCCTAAAAATGAACAAAAATGAATAATGAAAATAATGCAATTAAACTTAGAGAAAGGCATACTTATTAAATAAGATGTTTTTCATGCCTCTACTTGACTCGGCCTGCTCCTCTCCAAAGAAGCTATAATAATAAATAAATAATAATAAATTTAATTTGTTGACCGCTCCCTCTCCCCGAAGGGACTCGGAGCGGTGCACAGGGCAAATAAAACAATAAATATACAAACATAATAAAAACGAATTAAATAATATCCCTGCGCTAAAAATTCCCAGTTAAAAATCTAAAATTATTAACAACCCCATAGAAGGGAGACTACCCTAGGCCGGCCAAGCAGAACAAATATGTTTTTAGTTTTAGACGGAAGGAGCGGAGGTCCGTGGTTGTTCTAATGTCGGGGGGAAGGTCGTTCCAGAGGGTTGGGCCCGCCACAGAGAGAGCCCTTCCCCTGGGCGTCGCCCGCTGACAAAGTAGTCCTCAGCTTCTGACTAATCGCTTAGCAACTGTTTGAAGTGCCAGCTCACTCACCTAGGTGGTATTGAAGACCCAGATTCAAAGTGAATGGCTGCCCTCCCCCTTGCGGTCACATAACCACATTTTGGGCACTTGGCAATTGGACTGCATTCATATTAATTAGCAGCGCCCCACAATCACATTTTACCACAGATTTACAAAACCTAATCTATAGTGAACCAATGGCTCATTTTACAACCATAGTGTGCACTTAACAACCACAGCAGTTGCTTTATGACTCCAGCATTTGCTTCACAGCCATGACAAAAAATACAACTGTCACAAGTTATGACTTTGATGAGCAGTCTCCATAACTAGAAGACTACCTATAACCTCATAGTTTATGGAACCTGGTTTAATGGATATATAAGGAGTGTTTGTAGTGACATAAAAGTGGTTGGGAGGACACATAAATGTGTGTGTACATTTCAAGTGAAGGTTAGACACAGTATTGTTCAATGAGGATTCTGGATAATAAAATAGATGTAACAAAGAGCAATGTGGTTGCGTTTGACAGGAAAATGAAATTAACAATTGAAAAAAGGATGAGCAATCAATCTAAATAGATGAAGATTTATTCCTTGGCAGAACATTTATTAAAGATGGGGAAATGGATGGATAAATGCTAAGGTATGCAAATGCTGATAGAAAAATAATCATAATGCATGTGAGAAAGTAATCAATTTTGAAAAAAATTGAAATAAATATATAGACAAGCATGCTTCTGTGCACTTTGTTTTGGAAATGAGAGGCAGATTTATGAAGAAAAACCACAGAAGTTGATGCAACAAGAAACTGATACTTAAGAAGCATGTTCAGTCAAACAAGGAGCAATATAGTCAAGAGTGTATGGATTTTAAATCAATGTGGCTTAAATGTCAAATTAAGTGCTCAGCACAAAATAAATATTGATTTGTCACACAGAAAGAATAAAATGATTGAACCATACAAAACATAAGAAGAATGAATGGGAAAACCAGGAAGACCATGGTTAGTTAGAATCGACAAGATACTCAAAACCAGGGGTCTCAAACTCGCAGCCCGCATGCCGATTGCAGCCTGCAGGACGGTATCTTGTGGCCCCCACCGTGATATGAAAGTATAATATTAGTGCGGCCCGCAGGGGGAGTGAATCCTTTATGCGGCCCAGCCTTACCCAGACTCTGCCTCCAGCGGCCCCCAGGTAAATAGAGTTTGAGACCCCTGCTCAAAACATTAGAGACGTTTAAAGAACAAGAGGTAATGTATTAAGTGGTGTATGGTCATGATGCAAGCAAGGATTTGCAAAGATAGAAAGGAATGGAGCGTTCTAGTGAATATGGATTTAGCTATATTTCCTTTCTTTAACTCATAGCTACATTCCTCACTATTTAATATTCCTTTTCTGTAATTTGCATAATGTTCCTTATTCCAAAAGGAAACAGCATGCTGGCTATGTACGTATACATGTAAAAAGGAAGTTTCCCTAAATATGAAAGTCAAAAATAGAATAGGCACAGTCCAGCTAATAGAAAAGTATTTCAAATCCCATTACTTTCACCAAGGCCTGTGGGATAGTGGAATGTTTAATGTTGCCCAACTTGATCGTGGCACTTTATATCCAACCTGTCAAGAGAGACAAAAGACTCCTCTAAAGCCTGGTACATATATATTGTAAATACAATCTGCCCCCTGGTGGATTACATAAGCTTTACAAAAAAAAGTAGAATTCTATATTAAGCAGTTTCTTTATTACGTCAATGAAGGTTTATAAACAGCATCCAAAAATTCAGTACCAAGCAAAATGTTAAAATACCCAGGAACAAAATCATGATGGGGAAATGCTGCATCTGTTCAAATCATGTTTGCCTGTGGTTTACGGTCTTAGATGAAGAGTGGGAAAAGGCTGGAAAAAATGCCAAATGCCAAGCCCTTTAGATGCCAGAAAGAGTATTCAATACAATTTGAATAACTGCTTGTATAACAAAATGACTATATTCAATACCTAAGCAGAACACTGCTTACTACTTCAGCCTTGGAGTTTTTGTCACTTATACTTGAAGCAAAGTCTTGTCTGGCATATTGAGGCACATATCTGCTCAGGGAGGATCCAAACACTTTTCCCCAGCACAAATATGACACAAGAGAAAATCCTATTTGTTATATGGTCTCAGAAATGGAGTGCAAAATGAATAACCATCAAAATCCTCTGGCTAATGAGACAAATAAGGTATTCAGGAAAGATAAACTGAAGTTTGCCATCTCATGCCTAAAGTGAAAAATAAGGAAATAATGTATTTTTTCCAATGACTGAAAAATACAGAGCCTCCATACTGTGTAGGGAATGCCAACCTGCAGACTTAATCTAGCCAACAGTAGTATCCAATCAAGACTGCCCAGTTTGCGTAAACCATATTTTTTGGCATATAAGACACACATTCCCACCCACCCCAAAAAAGCGTGGATATGTTGGTACATCTTATACACTGAATACAGCCATTTTTGTCCTCCCAAAGCCATGCTGCCACATCCCGTTTTTGCGAAAAACGGGCCATTTTTCGCAAAGACGGAGGCATTTTTGCACTCTGCAGGCTTCAGCAGGGCTGGGGAAAGACAAAAATGCTGTTTTTGCAAAAAATGGGCCATTTCCACCTGTTTTTTGCAAAAACGGGGGCGTTTTTGCCTTCCCCCAGCCCTGTTGAAGCCTGCAGAGTGCTCCTGGGGGCAGGGAAGGACAAAAACTTTTTTTCTTATTACCTCTTCGAAATCTTGGTGTGTCTTTCAGTCTTATAGTCTGAAAAAAACTACTTTGTCCCTTCTAACAAAACTCTACACCCTATTTCAAAACCCTCCCACCCTCCTCCCATGTAATTTAAAGAATATTGCCGAAGAAGAGAGTCTTTTAATAGACATGTCAAAAGGCAGACTGCCTACAAAGTGGCCAGCACCTGTGCTGCTATTGTCCTGTCCCTTCAAATCCTTACCCTAGCAAGCACAGCAATTGTTGGCTATAAAAGCTGAACAAAGAGGCAGCTGGGAGTGATGGTGTTGGGAAGAGATGGAAGGAGGTATATATGTCTCTAAAGCAAATATAAAGAGATACTGTTCTCTAGCAATAAGACTCATTAGATGTAGTAGCTGGAGGAAGAAGTATTTGTTTTGCCTCACTGTAATAATACAATAATACAATGATACAATAGCAGAGTTGGAAGGGACCTTGTAGGTCTTCTAGTCCAACCACCTGCGTGGGCAGGAACCTTATACCATTTCAGACAAATGGCTATCTAACATCTTTTTAAAGACTTCCAGGGTTGGGGCATTCACAACTTCTGGAGGCAAGCTGTTCCAGAGGTTAATTGTTCTAACTGTCAGGAAATTTCTCCTTAGTTCTAAGTTGCTTCTCTCCTTGATTAGTTTCCACCCATTGCTTCTTGTCCTGCCCCCAGGTGCCTTGGAGAATAGTTTGACTCCCTCTTCTTTGTGGCACCCTCTGAGATATCGGAACACTGCTATCATGTCTCCCCTGGTCCTTCTCTTCATCAAACTAGACATACCCAGCTCCTGCAACCGTTCTTCATATGTTTTAGTCTCCAGTCCCCTAATCATCTTGGTTCCTCTTCTCTGCACTCTTTCCAGAGTCTCCATGTCTTTTCTACATCGTGGCGACCAAAACTGTATGCAGTATTCCAAGTGTGGCCTTACCAAGGCACTATACAGTGGCATTAACACTTCACGTGATCTAGATTCTATCCCTCTGTTTATGCAGCCTAGAACTGTGTTGGCTTTTTTGGCAGCTGCTGCACACTGCTGGCTCATATTTAAATGGTTGTCCACTAGGATTCCAAGATCCCTCTCACAGTTGCTACTATTGAGCAAGGTACCACCTATACTGTACTTATGCATTTTGGTTTTTTTTGCCTAAATGTAGAACCTTACTTTTTTCACAATTGAATTTCATTTTATTAGATAGTGCCCAATGTTCAAGTCTGTCAAGATCCTTCTGTATCTTAAGCCTATCTTCTGGAGTGTTGGCTATTCCTGCCAGCTTGGTGTCGTCTGCAAATTTGATGAGTTCCCCATTTATCTCCTCATCCAAATCATTTATGAAGATGTTGAAGAGTACTGGGCCTAAAACAGAGCCTTGGGGGACTCCACTGCATACTTCCTTCCATGTAGATGCAGTTCCATTGAGGACTACATGTTGACTGCGGTTGGTCAGCCAGTTGCGAATCCATTTGGTGGTGATGCTGTCTAACCCACATTTTTCTACTTTATCTAATAGTAGGTTATGGTCTACTTTATCAAATGCCTTACTGAAGTCCAAGTAAATTATATCGACAGCATTCCTCTGGTCCACTAATTTTGTCACTTTGTCAAAGAATGCAATTAGATTAGTCTGGCATGATCTGCTTTTGACAAACCCATGTTGGCTTTTGGCTATTACTTTGCTTGCTTCTAGGTGTTCACTTATTTGTTGCTTAATTATCTTTTCCAGAATCTTTCCTGGTATTGAGGTCAGGCTGATGGGTCTATAGTTTCCTGGATCTATTTTTTTTCCTTTTTTGAAGATGGGAACCACAACAGCTCTTTTCCAGTCTTCTGGCAGTTCCCCGGTGCTCCGGGATCTCTGAAAGATATAGTTCAGTGGTTCTGAGATCTCGTCTGCCAGTTCCTTCAGAACCCTGGGGTGTAATCCATCCGGTCCTGGTGATTTGAACAGATGAGATGCTCACTTACCAGACAGATGCTCACTTACCATTTTCTTCCCTATTTCAACTTGTGTTCCTAATCTGATTTTTGTGGTGCTGTTTTTGATTGGTTGGACTGTTTTATCTTTTTGTGTAATGACAGATGCAAAAAAAAGAGTTAAATAGTTCTGCTTTCTCCCTGTTGCTTATCATCTTCTTGCCATTTTCTCCCAGCAGTGGACCAATTGTTTCCTTAACTTTTTTTCTTGTTTTTAACATGTTGGAAGAAGCTTTTTTTGTTATTTTTTACTTTTTTGGCAAGCCTTTCTTCATTGCGAGCCTTAGCTTTCCTCACTTCATCTTTACAGGCTCGGGCTATTTGCTGATATTTTGCCTTAGTTATGTCCCCCTCTTTCCACTTTTTATATTTATCCTTTTTGTCTTTCAATTTGTCAGAGAGTTCTTTATGCAGCCATGCTGGTTTCTTTTGGGAACTGTTATTTTTCTTCTTCATTGGTATTGCGCTGGACTGGGCTTTTATAATCTCATTTTTCAAAATTTCCCAAGCTTCTTGAGTTGTTTTCCCCTTGAGGATTCTCATCCATGGAATCCTTCCCAAGCTCTCTCTAAGAGTAGAAGATTCAATAGAAGAGGGAAAGAATGAAGTGGTAAGCAATATTAGCCTCTGAGTGCATGTGTATTGCCTAAGAACATGTGTAATTGTTTTGGTGTTGTTCAGTTTTGAAGCCCACTTACTTGGGTATAAATATAAAAAACATCTGTGAAGTTTACATGGAGATTAGCCACAGTTTAACACTGAAATCTAATTGTCGGTTTATAATCAGTCTAAAAACATTGAATGAATAGGGTATGTACATATGTTTCAATAAGTAGTGTCAATAAGGACTGGGCTAGCCAATTCTATCTAAGGAAATTCTTACACATTTACCTCTAATTTACACAGCAAACTCAGTGAAATAAAATAATTTATGTATTTATGTACAAAGAAAACACACCCTTATATTTGATGGCATTAGTATTATTATCTTAGTCACTCTTCTTGAAATCCAGATCCCATACAAAGGATTTATGAGATCTAGCCTTATAGAAAGCAATAAATTATGATAATATTTATATCATACACTCAACGTCTCCAGCAATTTTTGGTAAAAATGTTTTGAAGATGGTGCTATTGAAATAATGTCCATAAAAACAATGCAATACTTTGTTTATATACCAGTCTTTCTCTATTAAGTCGTTTTATTATTAGCAACATGTTGTAAAAGTTTCCTCTGCTACAAATTTAATTCCTGAAGAATATTTTACACATTTCACGCAATCTTTCTTAATTATAGCAACATTTATAATGCAACAAAGCATGCTTCAATGGATTGCAATATGACTGCTTGATAATTAGTCTCTATAAAATAAAACATATGGGCCATGAAATAACTTTCCCATTAGACCTAGTTCACAACAAGAATGGCCTTGAATTGCCCTTGATACTAGCACAGAGCGGTGCCACCATCCAACCTGAACAGGCAAATCAAATTCTGCACATCTATTATGCCTATCAGTTCTTTTCCATTGACTTGAACCATATTTCCACTCCGTTACACATTTAGAAGAAAACAAGTTGAAAGGATGTCCTTAGAAATAAAAATTTACTTAAGAATCAACAGTCTAAGACACAGAGAAAAAATATTCAAAAAAATGCTGCTTTCTTAAAGTAAACAGCAACCGTGACCTTTTGCAATCTGCTTCCTTATTTATCATCCAAGAATTTTCATTACCATTAAAGAATTGTATGTTGATTCAAGTATGCTTAACCCAATGGTGCCTTAAATGCATTCATTTTTGTTTAAACAAAGAATGTTGACTTTTGCAGGTAAAATATCTGTGGGAATACCCAAAATAGTTTTTATGAGAGCAAGTTGCAACACTGTGAAAGCAAATTACTTGATACTTAATCTGGCCATTTCCAAAATAACAAACAGATAGAAACTGTCTCTGTCCCATAAGAGTCACTTGTACTTTTTTACAAAGAAGGGCAGGAAAAAGCACTTAAGAATTTCAGTATTGTTTGCAGTATAAATACAACTAATATTTGAATTACAACAATGGCTGCAAAACTTTTTCAATGGCTTCTCAATTTTTCTGTAATCAGAAAGTCTTGTGTTTTTGAATGTTCCACTCCACATTGCTGGGAAGGTATCCAGCATATTTGGACATTATGAAAAAACCAAAATGTGGGAGAACCAATTTTTGTAGAAAGTTTATTCTGATGCCATTATTCTACTATAAGTATGAATAATAGTAACAATTAAATAATTTCTTTCTTTTATAAAATTATTCACACAAGAAGCCTGAATAACTTTTAGAACATTTTAAGAGAAAAATTTTGATTTTTTTAAAAAAATGTTTGTGTCCAGGAATTCTGAAACAAGACAAACATAACTCAGGAATATTTAAATGTTCTGAAACCTTTAAAAGTCTCATAAAAGCCTAAATCTATCTAGAAAAGACTTTCAGTTTCTCCAATTAAACAATGAGATATGGGAAAGTTTTTTATTGAAATTTCTACTTATGCATAAAATCTTCTACATATGGAACAGATAGTACCCAGTGGTACATGGCCAGATTGAAACATACATGTTTGTTTCCCCCCAAAATAAGACTGGGTCTTATATTAATTTTTGCTCAAAGAGATGCATTAGGTCTCATTTTCTGGTTAGGTCTTAGGGAAATGTCTTAGGGAAATGTGGTACTAAATGCATCCATCTGGCCGACAATCTTAATTGGGGCTTATTTTGGGGGGTAGGGCTTATAGTACGAGCATCCTGAAAAATCATGCTGGGACTTATTTTCCGGCTAGATCTTATTTTCAGGGAAACAAGGTAGATATACATCTTCCTCAAATACATATATATTGGATAGAAGTATTCTGAGTGAAAGACAGCATGAAAAGCACAAGACCGTGGATGATGCTATGTCATTGTGATTAAACAGAGATAAACAGAAGACATTCTTTGGGAAGATCAGTGGAGATAGCTACAAAGAAAGGTGAAAAGGTAGCTGGGTCAGTCAAGTAGACCATGCTTAAATTCAAATGTGACAGCAAGTAGGTAAGCCATTGGAAGGATTGGTTGGAGCACTGGTGCATAGCCAGGTCCTCTCAGACAAAACCCAGAACAAACAAAACATTCCCTATTTCAGCATGACCAAACTTTGCCCGTCTTGTCAAATAGTTTGACCAGATTTTCAATTTGCTACATATTTATTTTGTGCATGGAACAAAACATATTTTCTGGTTCATGCACTTCTCTATAACAAAACTATTTATCTGCCTTCACTTTTAAAGTACAAAAATATGAATTTATATTCTAAACCTTTCCTCTGCAAGCATTGTTACTGTCTTTCCCTTCATTCTGTTGGTCTATTGAGCATATTGATCACAATAATGACTATACCATAAAAGCAATGAAACAGCTTTGAAAACACACAGTAAATATGGGTCCTTTGGGCCCTTGATGGAGGCTTATTGCGGTATCATAATTACTTCATTCACTTGGCTCTCCTCTGGAATTTTCTAAATCCTTAAAGACCTATATGTTCCTGAGGCCTGGAGTTTGGATGAGCCTACCAATGTGATTTTTAAAATGACTGTTGTATACATCTGGTCACATTGTCCTTAGACACCATTATCTATTTATTCTTTTTGTTTCTTTCTTTTGTTGGTTTTTAATGTTATGATGTTCTAGTATAATAACAGCTGAAGAGATGTAAATTATATAAATAGTAACAAGCTGGGAAAATATAAAGTGATTGATTGGCTGACTGAGTGAATAACAGTGCACATCAAAAATTAAGATGTGTCAGAAAACTGCCAGCCTCAAATCATGATTTGGTGTAAGAAATATTTATGCTTACATATATATTTACTTACTGTATGCATTTGTTCGAAGGAGCGAACAGAAGCCAGTTTGTCTAAAAAGAAGAAAAATAAATAAGCCATTGATAAACAATATGCAAATATTGAAAATCTTTGTCAAAATTATCATGACAAAATAGTAACAACAAGATCCATACCTGTTGGGTTGCCACCAAGATGCTCCATCTTTCCTTGAAGAAATTCAATCTGGCTTTCTAGTTTTTTGTTCAATTCTATTTGGGTTTCATATCTGGTTTTCCATTCACTGTCTTAAACAAAAATAAATTGTTATATTTACTGCTGATTGTTTCAGTAGGTCACAATACTTCCAATATTATAATTATGATTTTTTGCATCTAAGAGAAGAAAAGATAAGCTCAATAAACAATTATTTACCATATTTTTTGGAGTATAAGATGCTCCGGACTTTAATATGCACCTAGCTTTTAGCAAGGAAAACAAGGGGAAAAAATGTGCCTCTGCCTCCCAGCATCCATTTGGTATTCATCTGGCCCATTTGCCACGGCCTATTTGGTATGGCCCGTTTTCCCCGCCCGTTGGCCGCAGCCCATTCACTGCTGTTTGTCACAGCCCGTTTGCCACCACCACTATGGACCGTTTGCCACTGCTGGCGCACATTCTAGAACAGCTGATCGGCACCACACCAACCCCTCCCCCCCGCTGCAATATTCATTGTAGAAAGACACACAGACATTTCCACCCACTTTGGGGGGGGTGTCTTATACTCCGAAAAATGCGATATATGTTAAAATCTGAAAATGCAAAAACATCTTTAAAAAACGGCTAAAGTTCTTGTCTGTAACTTAAAAATTAATGCTAACTAAATCTGTATCACGACAGGAAAGAAAGTAAGACCTGAAGAAGGCCTTCTCCTTCTTTTACTGATAAATGGATAAACTGACTCCCATGATACTGAGATAAACTTTCAAGCATAGCTTTAGCTCACTGATAGAACTCATATTTTGCTAAAAAATCTCAGCTCTATCCTTGTAATACAGGAAAGAAACATTGGTTTCTTTCTTTCAAGGTTAATAATTTGGTATATTTAGCTTAATATTATTAACCTATGTTATATTCCTGTATAAGATAGCTTCCTATCACTTGTATTCTATTTATGGCAGTCGTCTTTATAAAGGCCAAGAAACTTTTTCCTTTGCTCTTTCCTTAACAAAGGTGTCAATATATCCACTTATATGCAGCCATGATCAAAGCCAGTTGTTCTCTAAAGCGGCTACCTGCCTCTCTTAGAGACTCAAAGAACTGTAGAAGGACAAAGAACCATGGAGGGCAAATGCTGTGGATTATATCCAAAAACTGTTATGCCAAGTGACGGGACACCGAAGGTTGATAAACTCAAATTCTGCAAATAGTGAAATAGAGATCAGGCTAATTGTCATGTTCATAGAATAAATAGTAGAATAAATACTCTTCTCCATCTGCCCATTTGATTCCCTTCATGTTGAGACAATATTGGATGAATAGGAATGTCCAATAAGTGGAAAAGGGATATAAATTGGGAGCTGCAATCTGAGATCACATGATTAACTGAGTCCCTGTACTGTAGTGGAAAACGTGGCCTAGAAACAGCTGTGTAGTTTCCAAAGCAGATGGTAGCCTCTTACACAGAATAAAATGAGTCATCTTGGTAAACAGATACACTATCACTAGAATGGTTGTAAAACCATAACACTTCTGGGAGAACAGTAATAAATTCCAGAGAAAATGTGTCCTATGATGCAGCATGAAAAGGAAGCACTAAAGCAGTGATGGCTAACCTTTTCCGGACAGAGTGCCCAAAGTGCCCAAACCCTTAAATGCAATGCACATGCAGCCCCGCATGTGCCCTGCCCCCTGCGCATGCGTGGCAGAGACCAAAGGACCAGCTGGCTGGTGGGAGTGACCTGAACTGGGGACCTGAACTGGGGCGACAGCTCGTGTGCACAGAGAGGACACTGTGTGCCACCTCTGGTATGCGTGCCACAGGTTCGTCATCACAGCACTAGAGCAAACAAGTCATCTTAGCTAGGATAGCTTGGGCCCAATGTCTGGCAGACAAAATCTTTTGGATTGATTTGGAGTTGACTATCTGCTTCTTGGAGGTGGTGTTTTCTGCCTTGAATGAAGTGGTGGTATGCCCGCACCTCAAGAAGTTTTCACTGAACCAGACTGTCTGGGTAATTGTAATTAAGTCTCCAAACTTCGCTTTCCAAGAAAAACTGCTGAGAAAATGATCCAGGCAACATCAGAGGATCCTAGATATAGAGATTATTTAAATCCTTTTCCATCAGGTTTCAGATTGAGGTATCTTACTAAATTGGCACTGGCCATGTTTGTAAATGACTTCTGAAAATACAGGATGGAGGGGAGAGCAACTATCCTAGTTCTACTTGATCTTTTGATAGCTTTTAATACTATTTAACACAGTAGTCTTCTGGAATGCCTGTGGGATTATGTATGAGGGCTAAGGTGCCCCAGTCTTCTCTTCTTTCTCTATGGTCAGATCCAGTTGATATTGGTGGGACAGGGACAGAACCTGATCAGAAGCCCTTCTTGTGTGGAGCAGCTCAAACGCACTGATATCACTTCTGATAAGCATCTGTATGATACTATTTGGTGAGGTCATCCATTGATTTAGGATCTGGTCTCATCAGTATGTTGATGATACCCAGTTATATATCCCAATCGCAGGTAATGCTGTCAAGATCTTGCTCTGGTGGTTGGAGAAATCAGAACTGGATTAGGCCCAATTCTGACAAGATTTAGTAGTTGTGCTCTTTGGACTTCCAAATAATGGGAGCTTGCCTCATCACTCAGCAGCACTTGGGTCTCGAATGTGGGCTGATTGTCAACCCAACATCCTAACTACGTGAGCCACCGTGTACCTTGCTCTAGGCCATGAAGAAATGTAACAGTTGACATTGTACATAAACATATATCAAATCTTTTATTTTTAATTCACAGGCCTGAAAAATCTTATTTCAGCTGAAGTCAAATGTAATCTCTTACCTTCATCATCAGTTCTGTGAAGTCTTTTCTCAAGTTCTGCTACTGTATTCTTCATTTCAAATATGGACCGTTCTAACATTTCTCTGTATTAAAGAAAAAACACGCATGGCAATTACAAATCCCAATGTTATATGAAAATGACATAAATGTTCGTAATATAAATTCTTTACATTATAATAGCTGCAGGATTCTATAATACTTATTAAAGTACCATCAGGTACTCTCTGAAGACTAATTAAAGTCTATAAAATTGTGAGCAGATGTCATGACAAACATATTCTTCTCCCAGCATTTGTTGAATAGAGAGATTCAGTATTAAGCTACTTAAACAGATGGATAATCTGAATTGGTGCTACTATGCAAAACTCTGCAAGTGACCAAAAAGTTCCAGAGCTTCCCCCCTCCCAGAATTGTCCTAATATATTACTCATGTTCTATTATGGTCTTTAAAACACATTTAACAATGAAGTGAGAGGTAACAATATCTCCATGCCTAGCCAGGACTTTTAAGAGCATTTTTAAAAAGCCTTTCAATACTTCTTTTTAATGTTCTGAATCTGATGGGTACCCAAAGCAAAAAAACGGAGAGCCACTCATTTATACATCATTATTCTTGTCTGCTAAGCAGAAGGCTCAAAAAAAAAGTCACAGGAAATTACCTGTCACAACAGTGATAAAGGGACTTACAGGGATGAATCAGCCTCTCCCTCCTCAAGGCTGCAGTGAAGACTTCTAAAATACTGGTATATTCAAATCCGTCCTTGATCTTATCTAATTGTATTCCTTCCTAAGGCTTGCAACAGTTGTGAAAACAAAAACTAGCTCTGTCATTGCAAATATCTTTCCACATGCACTTTCCCTTTGCCAAGATAGGGCCAGCATAGTATAAGACATCTTAAAGCTTTCTTTGCTCCAGTTTGAATTATGTGCATCCTATTAGCATCTGACTAAATAGTATGGGAAAGAAAATTGGTCTAGATCAGAGGCCTCCAACCTTTTGGGCACCAGGGATCAGTTTGGAAAGAGAGGTTTTTCTGTGGATTGGAGGAGTTGTGGTTTCACATGCTGCCTACATCCTACAAATGGGGCTTCGCTTGTTTGCGTGGCCCAGTTTCTGTCATGTAGTGGCCCGGTGCCCGGCACCAGTCCATGGACTGGGGGTTGGGGGGCCCTGGTCTAGATAGATCTCATGATATGGCCCAGGTAGCTGCTACTACTTAGCAGCTAGGGAGAGGAAGAAATTAATATGTCCATACATCACTTACAGCTAAAATCTACAGCGAGCCACAGGTGGTGAATAACTGTATAGCTTTTTATATTTTTTAAAATCCAATAAAACATTAAAACACATTGTAGCTGTAACGCTGAGATTTATTGGAAGAGAAGAGAGCTTCAGCCTTTTCAGCTGTCCCAGATTCCTGTTTGCCAGTTGCGATTACTAGCAGAAGGAAAAGCTTTCCACTGCTGAATTGTAGGCTGATCAGCAGGGCATGAGAAAAAGGGGGAAGATGGCATGCCCCCATCTCCAATCACATGGGCTCCTGCTATTATTTTACCATATGCAGATCTAGTTTTCAAAATTAGATGAAAAGACAGTGACTTATACATGTCATTTTGCCCCCTCTTCAGAAGATCTTATGAAGTAGCCTCATATTATACAGATAGGGTATCTGTATATGATATCCTAACTAGATTGCAGGATAGCTTAAAACTATCCATCTTCCATTTTATTATGTTTCATAAATTTAATATAAATGTATAGCTTAAATACAGTCATTAAGATAGGCCATGGCTGTAAATATATTCAGGTAATGCAGGTAAATACATTCAGAAAGTCCCAGATTCAAACCTTTTTTGCTGTAAATTCAAGAACAGTTCTTAGCCCTACAGGGCTCTGGCAACCGAAATAAAACATGATGCTTTTATCAAGTAGCCTAACTTGCAACTTTTAAATATTCTTGCAACGTATTAGGAATATCGTCACAACTTTTGAACACGTTATTCTGCACGTATAGCTGCAGGTGTAGGAGAACTCTTCCAGAATGGGTAAGTGCACAGGGCGCGGCAATTAAAAAAATGAATACATCTCTTTCCATTGGAATAATGCAGTTTTCTCTGGCGTCCCTTTGGGTTGGCATCAGCCCCCATCCCTCCTTCCACCCACCCACTCCTTTCCGGGTGCTTATGCGTCATCCGCATCAGACATCCGCAGCGCTGCTGCCGTGGCGAGAGGACTCACTTCATTTGCTTCTCTTGAGTCAGCTCTAGCCTGACGCCTTCGAAGTCTAGCTCCGGGCTGGCAGCGCCTCCTTCCCCCATGGCTTCCTACACGCGCGCCGCTGCCCCCGCGCGTCCTCATCGCCTTGGAGAGCAAGGCAAGGGGAGGCGCGGGGAAAGGCGGGGAAGAGCGACAGCGCCGGTCACGTGGCCGGGGGTTTTCGAACACTCCCGTCTCCCGCGACGGCACAATGCTGAGCTTCCCGGCCTTGTGGCGCCGAGGAAAGGGGGATGATATGGGGCGAGGGCGGAATCTCTTCTTTCTCGAGGAAGGGCGGGCGGCCGAGCGAGCGAGGGCGGGTGGGTTTAAGGGTCCTGCGGGGCGCGGGCGGTTCTAGAAGTGTCCATGGCAACTATCTCGACGATACGACCAATTGGCGTCTGTTGCTGAGGTTTTTTAAATTGGGAACCAACCGAAGGGGAAAAGTT
Source organism: Rhabdophis nuchalis (assembly GCA_039707465.1). Lineage (NCBI taxonomy): Eukaryota > Metazoa > Chordata > Lepidosauria > Squamata > Natricidae > Rhabdophis > Rhabdophis nuchalis. The sequence goes on along the minus strand of CM077649.1, from coordinate 39,975,218 downwards.
GCAGGACGGTCTGGAAAACGGACTAAAGCAGGGGCTCTCCAACCTTGTCAACTTTAAGATTCGTGGACTTCAATTCCCAGAATTCCTCAGCCAGCTATGCTGGCTGAGGAATTCTGGGAGTTGAAGTCCACGAATGTTAAAGTTGACAAGGTTGGAAAGGAAATTATATCTGGAGCTGCTACCCACTTCGCTTCAACGTTACTACTAACAGTGCAGAAATGTTTTGCTGGTACCATTTGCAGGGATGTTGCTTGAACTTCTTATAGCCGTGGGCTCCTCTGGGGATCTCCCATTAAAGGAGTCCTTAGGACCGACACTGCTTTGCTTTTTTTTAAAAAAACCAGCCAACCTCACTTAAGTGCTTCTAGTTTATTGGTAGCAACATTCAAGTGTTGGCTATTGAAAACTAACCGGGATTGCCTTGCTTTGTATATGGAGGGCTTCTGACCAGATATCCCACCTCTGTTTGGTGGCATAATTATAAGGAATATAAGGAAATTATAAGGAAATTAATAAAACTATCTCAGAAGGTGACAAGAAAGTTACAAGAATGTGGTCACCAAGACTTCAGATCCATTCATATGTATCTATAGGCACACGATAATAGAAATACTTCTATCAGGAAAGGAAGATATGAGCAGATAATACAGGTCAACAATAGCCATCCTCCTTTATAAGATGTCCATCAGCTAACGAAAATTTAAAAATAAAACCATTAAAAGAAATAAAAAAAAATAAAAACAAGGGGGAAAAGGCAGACTGTCTGGACCGCTAGATCTTTTTCTGCCATCGGTTTTGTTTCTTGAGATGGCCTTCTGAACTAAGACAATTCAGCTATATTACAACAAATTCTTGCCCACCAACCTGATGTAATGAAAAACAAGCCTTGTTTTCTGCAGCTGTTGTCAATGAAGGCATCAAGCAAACATTAGAACAGTTTCATTAGCAATCATTTGGTATGGATAACATCCAGATACCAAATTTCCTTATTTTTATCCAATGCTAAATGTAGAATAATCACTAATCCCTGTTTGGCACAAGATGTTTTTCAAACTGAATACCCAAAGATTATTGCTATTTTGCACTTATACTTCGCACATGTTCATTGCTTTTGGACCATTTTTTTTAACGTGCACGAGCAACATGACAAAGATCATACGGCTTCTCAACTTAACAATCATTGATTAGTCTATACTACATTCTTCATTAAGGAACCACAGTAACCAGTGGTCTTCAAAGTGAGTGACCACTTGCAAACGCAATGCTAATAAATGATTAAAAATACTTTGGATCAATTTGTGCATTTCTAACCAAATTTTACATACTTGACAACCCATTCCAGAGTGATAGTAATGTTGACATAGATGAAAAAGCGAAATTTAACTGAATGAAATGGCAGCCACCGGTGTTCTTTGCAGTGTCTTTTTAGTCATATATTCATTTAGCTATTTTGCTTAATGATCTAACTGGAACTTGGTTACTAAACAAGGAGTGGGTATATTTAAATAAAAACACAAATAGGCAAAATATGCATCTTAAGTTTATTTCTTATTTTAAATTCATAAGTCATTTCAAGTGTTAGCTTCTTAACTAGTGAACGTGCTATCTTTTTGCTATACATTTGTCCACCACTAATCCATATCAAAATCAGAAGTACCGTAGCCTCTAAAAATTGGAAATTCTACATTAATAGCAATTGCTGTTTTCATATTAAAGAGAAGAAAATGCAAATGTCTAAAAGAAAATGAATTTCATTCTCCTACAAGGCAACAAGATATATTCCTGAATACTGACCTCTCAATAAAATATTTTATAATAAATGATTTTACAATAAATATTGAGTACAAAGCTTTTTCTTCCTCCATTAATGGATCCTTACTTTTTTTTAGCATAAATATTTTTTCATAGAATTCAACATCATATTTTGCCAACAAAAAATAGTTAAGAATTTTGCCATCTATTCCAGTTAAAACTAGGATTTCATAAAGCTGGTTTAAACTAAACTAAACTGAATTAATAACATAGTAACAGTATCAATCTTTGGTTTCTCTAGAATTGGAACTGATTTTGATAGCTTATCAAGAATTTGCTAGCTTAATCAGTTGTTTATGAAATACAGTTCAAATATATATGCTATCTAATCAAATCAGGTACAGTTGCAGTAACTGTTGAATAAGATTCAGAGAAAAAATAAAGTGAAATTGTTAAAACAGTACATATCAAACTAAATTCTAATAATCCATTTTACATCTTAAAAAGCAGCCTTGTTTTCTTGTGCAAGTTAAATGCTATTGCAAATTTATTTTCATTTAAATTGGCCTTCTGCAACCTGATGCTCTCTAGATGTTAGCTAGAAATTAATTTCACATATGGAAAGCGCTTGGCTGGAAGAGGCTGCAATACTGGAATTATGGGAAGAGAAATAATTTTTAGAAAAGGTTAATCTTCCAAGTTTGATAAATCAAGTCCAGATGTTTAAGATTATAAAAATACCAAATCTGTTAATTCTTTTCATTTAAATATATATTAAGGCTTTTGGCAATTCAGTTGCATGGATTTAGTGTTCATCCTTTTTCTCTCTCTTTTCTAGAGCTTTATTTTCATCTTTTTCGGTAATCTTATAATCATCCAGGACTGCGTGGCCTGTTTCCTTTGCAGTTTTCTTGACCATAGCTTTGATTCCAATATGGTCGATATTAAAAGCTGTTACACCAACATTGATGGCAGAACTCATAGCATTATTTGTAGCTTGGCCAGCATCATTCCCGTACCTAAGAAGCAAAATGTTAAGACTTAATTTTTGGCTCAGTACAATTAAGGACAGCTGTTTTATACACATCCCTGCATGCTGCACATTGTTAATCATTAACTGAAAAAAGTTACACTTAAGAATATAGGAATTGGCTTTCCAACTGCATTGGTTTGGGGGGAGGGGGATCCCAAGGCAGTTCCTTTGCAGAGCTCCTGAGTGTGGTGGGGCTTTTTGGTGTGCCATTGGGGCTGCTTTTGGCCCTTTTTTTCCACAGCCACATCCAGCCCAGCAGCCAGTCCAGGCATGTCTCATCAACAGCAAGAGGAACTTGAAATGCACCTAGGACAATGGACCACATAGCAACAGGGGTCTTACAGATGTCAAGAGAAACTATGGCTACATGGCTGTAACTTTCTAGGCTGTGCAGTTCTGGGGTTGCTTGCCACCCCACAAAGCATGGTGCACGGCAGCCCAATAGCAGAAATGGAGGAGGGGAGAGAAGCAGGTGGGGGAAATTGGAAACAATCCCTTACCTTACTAAGACTCAGGGCTGGTAGAGCTCAAGCATGGAATGGCTTAATTTTGGGATGGGCATGCACTTAACAAACCATGATTCTGTTAATAATTTCAACCGGAATGACCGGATTGCAGTTAGTAAGTGATTCTGTCATGTGACATTTGCTTTATGACCACAATTGTTTCAGCAATGGAAAGTCCTGTCCCAATTGTAGCTGTAAATTAAGGAATGTAGGTGAGAACAGTTCTATTTTGGATATGGGTTTATCCTTTGTTCTCTTGATTGATTTGAAATATCTATTTGGAAGATAAACATGAGGGATTTTATTTTTTTTCTAACTATGACTATTCCTATGACTTTGTTAAAGATAAATTTAAGATGTAAGCATATTATTTTAATCTTTAACTGTTATGTTTCATGATAAACATAAACATTATATGTAAGGTTTTTCATTTCCTGGTTGATCATGCTGGAACCTATTATCCTGTTTTCCATTGAAATATCATTTAAAATAATGCAAAATTGAAGAATGTGATCATTTCATAGGATTAAATGTATAAATCCAAACCTACCTGTACTGAGAAAATAAGAATGCCTCACATAATTTGCCACACACAGCCTATCAGATATATTTTCCTAGTGAGCTAAATTTAGTAAACTAAATATGTTAATATACCCAAAGAGCAACAATAACCCTTTCCAATTTGATGGCTGTGAAATGATGCAACTTTAAAGCTAGTGGAGTATTATCAACATTGAATTCAAGTGCACATGAAAGACACTAGCATGAGATTCTAGGCGTCCATGGGGCTGTCGGGATGATGCCAACGACACTGAAACATGTTGCAGTGCCAAGCATGTGACTTACATACATGCAATCTCCTTTTGGGGTACAGCATGAAAGTCTACATTCTGTAAGCCTAAAAATACTTTGTCATTTTCATGTCATTGCAGTCATATTGGATGTTTGTGATTAAGCAGAATAAAACAGAGAAATATCTGGACAGCCTGTTCACTAAAGCCAGTGGAAGCACATGACTGATCTTGCCCGATTTAAAAAATGAGGCAAATCACAATAGGCTTGTGTTTGAGTAGGAGGCCATCAGAAAAGCCCTTGGTTGTTAAATTATACGGTGAGGTTCTGCCATCCCAGAAGGCAATGCAACCATTTGCATTGCTAAATTGTTAGTAAGAAATGATAGGAATGCGTCCATCTAGCCATCGGGAATCCAGCCTAACTCTAGGGAGTTGTCTTTTCCCTTTAAAAAAGCTGCACAGCTGGAAGTGAGTGGCAGGCAAGCAAGCAAAACCAAACACACACACCCTGCCCTGTGGAAAAATTGTCTTCTACGAAACTGGTTCCCAGTGCCAAAAAGGTAGACAACTCCAGCTCCATAACATTTTATGTAGAAAGGTTTTACTAAAGGATTTTTGTTTTGGTCCATGTTACATCTGGCATTGCAGAGAAGAAAAATATTTGGGGATTGGGAGATTCTTCAGTAACAAAGACTTTTTTTTACTTATCCCTTATTTCTATATAATTGAGAAAACTATATATTTATATCACAATAATGTACAATTGAGGAACAGACACAAAGCAGCTTTATGCAATTGTTATTCCCTAACACCTCCGTTATTATTTCTGCAGAAGAGGAAAAAAACCTTACTTGTACTTGACTGTCTGAACCGTCTCTGTAGATACATTTTTAGCAATGCATTTTGCAGCAGATTCCAAACCCTGCCATATTGTTGAAAACCCTGCAAAAATAAACCAGAAGATAACTAATATATAAACAATTAGTTTAAAATGCATTGACAGATAGCTATTTAATTTGGTTACCTTGAACTCCACTTGCTGCTACAACTAAAGCACCATCCAAAGTTGATTTTCCATCTTTGTCTTTCTTAAGGGATTCTGGAACCAGTTTGCTTCCGTGTTTCTTCACATGAGGGGCTAACTCTCTGCCAACACAACTTGCCACAGAACAAACACCTTCAACTAAAACAGAAAACACAATTGAACTTGACACTTTTGGTAGATACGTGGTCCCTTCTGTACTCTGTTCAATCAAGCCTTATAAACACATTTTGCCTGACATTTCTTCCAATGATTTTATTCATTAGAAACAGCAACAGAAATGGTAACATTTCATCATTTTTATATGATGTTTTTGTATTGTGTAAGCCACCTTGAGTCACCTTGGGTGAATAGGTGGCAATCTAAATTTTCTAAAATAAATTAAAAAATGAAAATTTCAACAGCTATTCATCACCTTTGATTCATAATGCAACTCAGATAACTTAGGCTTCTGAAAAGGATATCATCTAGCTTAAAAAGGCATTTTTAGTAGAAAATATTAGTTTGATTTTAAACCATTGCAGTTTATCTAGTTTCATTATGTACCGAGATCATATTTGTTCATGTAGTTGATGACAAGACCAAGTAACAGTCAAAATAAACTGAATTATTTGAACTGCTCAGAGCTGCTTATAATATAAGTAACTTCAACTTCTACCAAGATGTGCACCGATTATGAATTATACAAGTTGAAGCTCAATGTATCTAGAGAACACCAGAGAATCTTAGTCAACATAATTTGGACTATAACAAATTGAGGGGAAGTTTCCTTAGATGAAAAAACATAGATTACTAGAAGCTATGCTAAAGTTTAGCACCTGTCAATAGAGCAAATTACTTAAAAATTGATGGTAAGATTTTATTATATAATAGATGGTTACCCCCATCATATTAAAATATGATATTTAATCATGTTTGGTTAAAAATCACAGTTGACCATGCATATATACTTCCATAAGCTATAAAGCAAGTGTACAAAATTGTACCCTGTCAAAGCTCCTTTTGAGCCTATCAAACCCTCCAGACTAGGTAGGAAATGTCTGGCTTATGAATTAAAGGGCAAATTACCAGCAACTCAAGGTTTTTTTCACACTCAAAGAACATCCTACTCAAAATTAGGGACCTGGCCCTACCTACTCCACATAGTATGGATTTCAAAAAAATTGATCACAACATTTATTTGAGGAGAAGAATGAACATGTGCCAAGATATGCCAAGTGATATGTTTGTAAACAAGCATAAAATGGTTTGAGATAATTATTAATGAAACTATAAATGTCTAATTTCTCAGTGAAAGCTCCCATGATAGTCACATGGTAGTTACCTGTGGTCCAATGCTCCCAACTCTTTACTCTTTTCTTAATATTTATCAAAAGGAAAAAAAAATCTGAAACCACAAAACATAAGAAACTATACACCATGCTAAGCAACTAAAGACTTTCCCAAAGAAACTGGATTTCCATGTCTTACCCAAGAACTGACTGACTTTGACTGCTCCTCCTGTAGCTTGCCTTGCCACATGCAGTCCCTTTGCTACAGTTGGGTTGACCTCCAAAGGTTTTTCTTCTGGGTGAATGTGTTCTCTTAATTTAGAGGCTCCTTTATGGATTGCTTTTCCAGTATATTCTGCTCCTTTGACCAGACCCCAGCTCAACCAGGATGCTCCTTCATGAAAACATATCAAACAGTATTTATAAAGTAATATTATCAAGAATTCGCCCTCAAGACAAAATTTTGTTCCTATTAACTCTAATCAAAGCTTTTATTATTCCAATTGCAATACTAGGAGATTTATATAGTCAGAAGACTTCTCTTCCCCCACAAGGTCTCAAGACAAGTCAAGAAATCTCTCTGTTAAATGAAAATAGGCATTGGGTTGTTTCTAAGTTATAGTATGTAATTGGTGAATCAGAGACTCCTAGACGTCTGACAGAGTTGAACATCTAAATGAATAGCTTGGTTTAGATTATCATTTGATTTTTAGTCACTGAATGGTCAGGGAATTATTTTGGTTTATAGGTAGTCCTTGACCTATGACCACAATTGAGCCCAAAATTTTTGTTGATAAGTAAAATATTTGTTAAGTGAACTTTACCACATTTTACGACCTCCTGTGACATAGTTGTTAAGTGAATAACTGCAGTTGTGGAAACTAATCAAGGAGAGAAGCAACTTAGAACTAAGGAGAAATTTCCTGACAGTTAGAACAATTAACCTCTGAAACAGCTTGCCTCCAGAAGTTGTGAATGCCCCAACCCTGGAAGTCTTTAAGAAGATGTTAGATAGCCATTTGTCTGAAATGGTATAAGGTTTCTGCCCACGCAGGGGGTTGGACTAGAAAACCTACAAGGTCTCTTCCAACTCTGTTATTGTATTGTATTGTATTGTATTGTATTGTATTGTATTGTATTGTATTGTATTGTATTGTATTGTATTGTATTATTGTATTGTATTGTTAAGATAGTAACACAGTTAAGTGAATGTGGCTCCCCATTGACTTTGGTTGTTAGAAGGTCACAAAAGATGATCACGTGACTCCAGGGTACTGCAACTGTCATAAATATGAGTCAGTTGCCAAGCATCCAAATTTTGATCATGTGACTATGGGGACATTGCAATAGTCAAAAGTATGAAAAACGGTCATAAATCACTTTTTTCAGTGCTGATGTAACTTTGGTCACTAAATGAAGTATTGTAAGTCAAGGACTACCTGTACTTGTTACTTTTTAAAACAATTTTTATTGCATATCCGAAAACATTTTAAGAATCACATTTTAAAACAAGAACTTACCAGTACAGGTATTTCCATTACCAAGTATTGCAGTTATAAAACACAATGTCACATGACCACATTGCTTAGCAAAATAAGTCCAGAAGACTTTGGCTGGTGTGCAAACAGATGCCCTGGTTGCACCAGTATGAAAGAAGACCATGTCCAGTACAGCAGTGGTAGGTGATATGGCTAAGGTGGGTAAGGGCAGGCTGTGAAAGTAGCTGGAAGCAGTTGGCAGGTGGGTGGCCAAAAGGTTATAAATGCAGGTGGGTCTGAAATTTGTTCATATGACCACAGGGTTGCTGCAACAGCTAAAACTACCAGGACTGATTGTCCCTTACTATAGCACTGTTGTAACTTTGAGTGGTTGCTGAACAAATGGATGTTAAGGGAAGATTACCTATGCTAAACCTCTGCTAACACTAGTATGTTAAATTCAAACCTGACTTTCAACTAACAAAAATTAGCCCAGGTCAATTTTTAGAGAAGGTGTTCATACTACACACTGATTTTCCTTCAGCCAAATATTTAAGCAATTAAAGAAAGCAGTTGTAACCTGTTTTCAAATCCATTAAAATAAGTTTTATTATCAATGATAGTTATTTTCCCCATCTAGATGTCACTCTGGAACTGAAGTGCAAAACTGGAAGCCAACTATTCAGTTTTTAAATATATCTATTGATTTTAAAAAAACATTTGCACTAATGTAACTAATAATGCACACAAATTACGTTTGGCTGCAATTTCTGTTTACAAGATTATAACATGGTTTTTACTAAAAATTGGATTTATTCAACTGTTTATTAGCTATCATGGTTTTAGTCATAAAATTTATTTTGGCATAATAGCAAGAGATAAATTAAGCATCAGAGCAGATTTACTCAAGCTAATACCATATGGATGCAGAGAAATTTTAACTTCCATAAGACCTAGCCATACTTGGAAATTTGCAACATATAGTATCTAAAGACAGGTGTCTTCTTCAAAGTCTGAGTACCTGATAAGATACCATGAGCTATTTTCTCACTCCAGTCAGGTAATTCACGATCTCTCTCCTCAGGCATGGGTTGAATACGTACAGTCTGACCAAGGTTGATCATATCACTTGAAGCTTCAGCAGGCTAATGTGTGAAATTAATATTCACAAAAATAAAAACAACAGAAAACCAAAGAAACAATTATATATTAAATTAGTTGAAAATCATGCCACCCTACAGGGAATTTACTTTGTAACCAAAACATTTTATGATTTTCTCTTCTTAATAATTTAAAGCATTATCCTTTAAACTGTACAAGTTTTATAACCTTCTCACTGATAATATTCTGCTTAAATATTCTTAAAAAAATAATGTTTCTCAGAGTTGCTAGACAGGTACACTACATTCTTGATCACATAATTCTACATTATCATGATTAGGAATTTTACTTAAAATATTTTATATAACGCGCTGATGAAGTCAAAACAAAGTAAAATTCTGGAATTTAAATCCCTATAGATCTGATAATCATTGGGTCAGGGAAAGACATTCTACACAAAGAGATTCCCTCTAGAAATCTTGATTTGGAGGATTATTAAGTTATTTATTACTTCCTATCTATTTTTCCCTGATGGTTCCTACATGATCTAACCTCCTTATTCAATATGTTTAATGAGAAGGATTGTTGGAAGTTCTAGTTCAATAACTTCTGGAGGCTCACCTACTGATACTCTCCAGCTTTCTTTTAATTAATTTCAATTGAGAGCCTTTAAAACAGCATATCTTGTGTTTACTAATTGCTTTACATTTATTTGTACTTAATTAGGTACAATGGAAAGGTTACATAGAAAGTATTCTTTCAGCTTAAAGAAACCCACTATTATTTCATTCAGTGCTCTTATTTGTCCTTAAAAATTGAAATCCTTTGTTCAACTGTTCAAAATTGAAAGATGATATTTTGGGTTTTCCCCATGCCATCCCCAGAGTAAGAATAAGAAGGGTGAATGAACTTCTATGTGTTCTGTTCTCACAAAGCATTCATTGTATTTATTCTGGGTTTTTCTCATACTGGCACAGCCAGGAATAGAACAAATATAACCATGTGATAGTTAGATGGCCCCTTTTGTCAAAGAAGTTACCAGCTGTACATTTTGGATTAAGAACTAGACATCAATAATAAAAATGTCCAGGTAAATTAATGTCAATATTAAGAAGGTGAGATAAAATGTGGAACCATTATCACTGCTATAACCAATTAAGTCTCCAAAGATGCTATATTATTTTGGCATTATTTCTCATCAATATGTCAATATTAATGAGTATATATGCATCACAATGCAAATTCTATATAGAACATTTATCTTGTATATTCTTTAAATAATTGCACATTTACAGAATATGGCTATTTGATAAATGCTGGATTGATATCATTTTCTATGGATCTTTATTAGTTAGTATATATGCTTATTAGTTAGAAATGGCCTTATCAGTGTTTTCTTATGCCTCAAAGGTGTAGCTGAAAAGGTATATTGTTTTTAAAAACATTGTATTAGTTGGTCATTCAGAATTTATAAGATTAGTTGTAGTATTCTTTTTTCTTTCATAAACATTATAGTAACTGAAAAACAATGTAATGTTAAACCTGATAATAGTTTGAAAATTGAGTCATCTGACTAGTATTATTAATGGATAAAATTTACAAGATCATTTTTAAAAATATAAAAGGGGATATTTTCCTTTTTATCAAAAATAATTGCTAATCCATTTTTTGTATGTTTTTAAAAAATTGAAGCTGCTTTTAAATATGAACCATTGCAGGAAAGTGGTTTAAGAAATTCACACAACATGCTAAACTAAAAATAAACATCTATATTTAAATATAACATAATTTGTGAATTAGGCTCCTAATCTACACACTTAGGCAGCGAAGAATGGAAAAGGAAACAGGCGTAAAACTTCACTGATAGGTCTGAGAAGATTACAGTATTGTACACTGTAAAAAAAACAAGGACTGATGACCTCGGGTCACATACCACAATAAACGATACATGATTTATAACTTAGAATTCTCTATGATTTTGGCAATGGACTTATTCAACATATTCCTCAGCATTTGGGAACAAACTGGATTTCCTTATTGATAGGCCCCAATTTGTGCAAGTTGGAAGAAAAATTTCCAACTCCATCTCCTTGCATACAGGTTCCCCACAGGGCAGTGTCTTGAGTCCACTAGTGTTCACCTGTTCATCACAACTGCTGTGTCAAATCTGCTACAAATCATATTGTGAAGTATGCAGATAAAATGGCAGTGGTGGGTCTTATCCGGGATGACAATGGAGATGGGTATAGGAAAGAGGTGAAGGTCCTGGTGGACTGAGGCAATAATGCCGACTGGTGACACCCAGGGGAAGGGCCTTCTCTGTGGCGGGCCCTGCCCTTTGGAACGACCTACCCCCTGAGCTTCGCACCATCTCAGACCTCCGCCTCTTCCACCAGTGTCTAAAGACACATTTCTTTCATCAAGCCGGCCTAGCATAACCTCCGCTGTGACTATTTTAGATAGTTTTAATTTGGGGATTTTAATTTGGTTTTAGCGCAGGATGGATATTTAATAAGTTTCAACCCGATTCAACCAGCTGATTCCATCTCTGGCCATAGGGGGCGAACATCTTGCCCCTATGGATGGGGCGCGCAACTTGGGTGTCCTCCTGGATACCCGGCTGTCCATGGAAGATCAAGTGACAGCCGTGGCCAGGAGGGCGTTTTACCAGGTTCGCCTGGTACGCCAGTTGCGCCCCCTATTGGATCGGGACGCCCTTCGCACAGTCACTCATGCTCTCGTGACATCCCAACTGGACTATTGCAACTCTCTCTACATGGGGCTCCCCTTGAGGTGCACCCGGAGACTTCAGTTGGTCCAGAACGCAGCCGCGCGAGCAATAATGGGAACCCCTAGGTTTACCCACGTTACACCGCTCTTGCGCGAGCTGCACTGGCTACCTGTCGTCTTTCGGGTGCGCTTCAAGGTGTTAGTTATCATCTTCAAAGCGCTCCATGGCTCGGGACCTAGTTATCTGCGGGATCGGATCCTGCCCCATACATCCTCACGGCCGATTCGCTCCCACAGAGAGGGACTTCTCCGGGTGCCGTCCACTAGACTTTGTCAGCGGGCGACGCCCAGGGGAAGGGCTCTCTCTGTGGCGGGCCCTGCCCTCTGGAACGACCTTCCCCCCGACATTAGAACAACCACGGACCTCCGCTCCTTCCGCCTAAAACTAAAAACACATCTTTTTCGCTTGGCCGGCCTAGGGTAGTCTCTTTTAAGGTTAGGGAATATTATAAGGGATTTTAGCGCAGAGTTATTTGTTTAATCTATTTTTATTTAGTTTAGTCATTTATTTATATTTGTATTTTTAATTTTGTACTTTGTTGATTTTAGTTGCTTTTAATTCCCTGTGCCCCGCCTCGAGTCCTTTCGGGGAGAGAGAGCGGGTTAGAAATAAAATTATTATTATTATTATTATTATTATTATTATTATTATTATTATTATTATTATTATTATTATTATTATTATTATTATTACTATTATTTTAAATTTTCTATTTGATTTTTGTATGCATCTTTTAAATTCCTGTGCGCCGCCCTGGGTCCTCTTGGAGAAGGGCGGGGTATAAATCTAATAAAATAAAAAATAAAATAAAAGTAACCTGGTTCTAAATGTTAATAAAACAAAGGAGATCATTGTAGACTTTAGAAAGAGCTTGCATCGTCATTCTCCACTCAGTATGCAACTGCAGAAGTGGTCAATACTATTAAGTACTTGGGGGTGCATATAACTAACAATCTGAACTGGTCTCTCCATACATCATCCTTAGTGAAGTGTGCAAACCAGATCTGCATTTCCTGTGTTAGATGAGGAGAGCACATCCTTCTCCTTTTGTCCTGGCCACTTTTTACAGAGATACAATTGAGAATGTTTTAATAAACTGCATCACTGTTTGGTTTGGTGACAGCAGTGCATGTATACATCTGAGATAGACGGTGTTGTTTCTCTGTGTCATATAATATATGTGGGTATATGCATTATTTGGTATTTATTTATTTATTTTGTCATGTTTATGTACTGTATATTAGCGGTGGAGACGTTTTGAGAGCTGTATGCAACAAAATTTCATTTTAATGTACGCTGATTAATATACAAAGTGGCAATAAACTTATTCTAAGTCTATCAAACTTAAAAATCTTTTTATGTTTGTATATAATATTTTGTCAGTCATCATTAATAGTGCCACCTCTCCGTACGTTTATTACAGTATTTAAAGTTAGATATAGTTTGGAACTACATTCATTGAAAATGTCTCTATTATATTATTTCTAAGAATTTAGGTCCATCTCATTATTTTCAACATAAAACTGTTCTATTCAATTGTTGTCCAGTTCTACTCTGACATCTTTTAGAATGTGTTTTTTTAAACATGGCAAACACACACTGATTGCCAAATCCCCATTCTCCAAATCCCCCCCCCTTTTTTTTTACATATATCTAATATTTATCAGTTCAATAAAATTGGCTCACGAAATAACTTTTTTTGGTGACATATATGTTCTACAATAAATAAATATTGCACATTGCAAAACAAAGGCAATTTGTAAAACTTTGCCACCACCATTAAATCATAGTCCTCAAATTTACCTTAGTTCCAAGATCTGATATCTGTTTTAACATATCCTCAAAAAGCTCTTTGTAAGACCTTTGGCATTCTGATGGAAACCCTACTCCCTCACGGGATCTTGGAGCCTGCAGTACCATATTAAGGACATCAACAGTTTGAAGGCTCAACAAAGAATCCATTCTGCATTCTTTCACAATAACAGCATATAATTCCCTTACAAAATTATCCTTTTTAAATGAGATGCATGCAAGTGAATTCAGACATTAATGAAGATCTCAACTTTTTTAATACTATGAGATCAAGAAAAATTCAGATTTTAGAACCAGAATACCACCCAGCGTGAATAATAAGCAAATAAAAGTTAGAGAAGAAAAAAATAAACTGTAATTAAACCAACTATTGTTTACTATTAAACAATAGATTTCCAAAGGAGAATGTAGTTTCATATTTAAAGATTATCACTTTAATCAATAAGGTATGGCAATAATTATTTGCTTTTATATACATATTAGATGACTATTTCTATTACCATCAGCTAAATTTTCTACTATCCTACCACTTTTTTTCTTTTCTATTTTTTCTTTTCATTTCATGAATGAATTAAATAAATTATATCTTCATAATCTTATAATGAAATATCTGGTTTAAAAGGATGTTCTTTTAAAATATCTGCAACAGATTTTGCTTACTCTTTGCTCTATGATAAACAACTGGTCAACTATTCCCATCGTTTTTGTTGTAAATAGTGTCTTCCTGAATCTACCTGAAGAAGGTTTTTTTGAATGAGGGAACAGGAAAACATAAATAATTTAATTATGCAAAATGCATAATTCTGGTATCTTATTCATAATTAAATCCCATAACCAAAATCAATAAAAGGTCATGATTTTCAAAGGCTGCAACAGATGTTTTAAAATGTCAAATTATAGAATAGAACCAATACTCTCCCACAATAGAGCTGCATTTTCTTAGAAATCACTTTGTCATGTTCATGTCAACTGGGATGCTATAGAACTGAGGAAAGTATACAGAGATGCCTGTCCAACAACACATATGCTGGGTGATATGAGTTGAAATATGCACTATTTAAAGTTTTGTGAACAGCTGCATGAAATATGTGTTTACCTGTATTCTAAGTTCAGTCATCTGCTTCAATAGATCTTCAAATAGCTCTCGGTCAGCGAGCGGAAGTTCTGAAGACAACACTACTCCTACATAGGATCCTGATACCTGTGACATCATATCAGGGAACATATAGACTCCAGAGCGGCATGAGAGAACAGGAGACTGGCCACACATAAGAGGATATAGCCAGTCACAAACCTGGAAGAAAGAATTGAAGATTCAGTATTTAATGAACAAAATACAAAGACATTCATTGTTTAATTTAAAAATATCAATATAATAAACAAATCTAATACTTTCAGGGCTCCTTTTTTTAGAAGGTCTTTGTTGAAGGGGACCAGGTCAGAACTACACATATATAGCTTTCAGTGTATGAAATTGTTCCTAAGAACTTAACCAGTTATAATTGTGCCCTGTGTCCTAGATATTATCCCCAAATATTGACTCCAGCATTTAATTATACACATAACCTTCTGTGCAACTGATATAGTCTTAATATGTACTAGAGAATCTTTAAAAGGCAGAACCTTTCTAGCAGAGGCTTAACAAAAAGCTAGCATTGTATGATAATGTTTTTTGTTATAGCCAGTGAAATATATACACAGGATATGGTCTGGGGTTACAGGGTAGCGGTCTGGTTCATATCAAGTCACATTAAGTAGCCCTTGAGATGACACATATGCTTTAACAGTAGTTCTACAGCACTTCCTCAATACACATGGAAAGCTGACTTCAGCTTTGACTTACAGTTAGCTAAACAGATTTTCATGGCTTCCGAAGGATTGACATTCCTTAGAATGTCTGATGAAGATGGAAGTTTGAAGTAAAACATAGGCTGAAGGGAGATCACAGTTTGTAAAGAATGAGGCAAATTTATCAATGACAATTTAATAGCAAGTCAAGATAAAGATAAACCTCAACATAAGATAAACCTCAACATAAGAACAAGTAATAAATTCAGTTGCATATATGGGTCTCATGAATGCCTATTAGTCTGCACACTAAGTTTGCTTTGGCCTTTACTACTACCTTACTTAAAAGCAAACCTTAGGAAACATGTTTCCATGTGGAACATCCAAAAAGTCTTGGAATGAATATAGGTGGAAAACAATTATTTTCTAAAGCACAAGTAGAATAACCTTGGCCTTCCAAAAACTACTGGCACTTTGTCCAGACTTTCTAATAGCTTGGGAAGGCTATAAACTAAGTACAAAGAGAGCAAGCATTACCTGAAGGAAAGCAGGAGGACGATTGTGGGCGGTTGCAACATCTGTATCCAAAAACTTTACAATGCGAAGATATCCAGGATATGAGGGAGCGCTAACTTGTCCATCAGGGGTGACATAGAATATCTGCACACCATGGGGAATGAGGATTAATTCATCAGCATCTACTCCAAAACTATCAACAGAAGGTGGCTGAGTACATTTTCTATAGTAATCATCTCCAACAGATGAGAATTCCCCAGACTCTGTCCCATAAGACACAGTATAGTGGCCATCAGTGGCCTCTGGAGTATAAGCAGGAGGTGCTTCATTGGGCTTCATTGAAGTTGATGGACTCAGTGCAGCCATTTGCCCTTGGCTTGTAGATCCAATATTTCCATGGCTTGAAAGTGGTTGAGGGGGTGATGTCAATGAACTGGGCACCGGAGGCCTCTCGGGCTTTTCTTTGGATGGAATTGTTGGATATAATTTGGGCATCTCTGTATTGAAGCTAATGGCAGTGGTAATTGCTTGGGAATTTTCATCTAAAAGTCTCAAACGAGCAGTAACGTTTTCTAAAGTTTCTCTCATCTTTTGTTGCATTTGCCTAACCGGCATAGCATGACTCTTGGTGCCTTCAAGATCTTCTGATGGAATACGAACGCCTTTGCTTAAGTGGGTAATCCCCTGCCTATAGTAATTCTTTGCTGCTTCTATTTGACCCAATTCATCTGCATTCAATGCTTTATTAATAAACCAAAAAGCTTTCTTGTACTCATCTTCAATTGCTCTTGCATTTTCATTTTCTTGCATAGCTGAATCCTGACCTGGATCCATTATTGCACACTGAAACAGAATAAATTAAGTGGAGACATTGAACAGAAGATAATACATCAGTGGAAAGTATCTAAATCGAAATGTTAAAGTGAAATCAACTATACACACATATACACAAAGAACGTTTATGTTAGATAACATTTTTAAAGGGTATCAAACAATATTTTTATTAAATAGTTTTCCTAGTCTTCAAGTCTGGAGAATTTGGAGTCCTTCAGATATTGCTCAAATTTAATAATCCAGCCATCAGGAGCAAAAGTGACAGATTCAAGAGCATTACTCAGCAACTTTTGGAGAGCTATAAAGTCTGTATTCCTTATCTACAGCATCATTTATTTAATCAGTGTATAGCAGGGTATGACACTCCCTTAGTCTCAACAGTAACTCTAAGCATCTTGCAAAGCCTATATAATTAGGATTTAAACAGCGAGGCAAGCGCAAAGCATAAATAACAAGGGTTTAAACAATGAGAAGATAAATTAAGCATATAATGGAATTCCATCAGTTAAGAAATTCCAGCTGATGGGGTCCAGAAGGGCCTTCTCTTCCACGTCACCTGTCCTTTGGAATATCTTACCCCTTGAGGTGGGATCAACTCCCACCCTTCTGACCTTCCATAAGGGCCTGAAGACCTCGCTCTGCCAGATGGGACTCGCCACCCTGGGTCCGTTTGGAGAAGGGCGGGGTATAAATTCAATAAATAATAATAAAATAAGAGGGGAGCAACACACTGGGTGTTGTTGATGAATTAAGAGGCAATCCCACTTCTTCCACCCCATCCTGTTCCCTCCTTCACCATCTTTGTTTTGTGACTCCCCAGAGTCGCTTTGAAACAAGATGGGTGACAAAACAATATCTATATAAATAAAAATGTAAAATAGTTTGTACGAATCCAGTAATCTCAAAAACTACTGGACCAATTTACACCAAACTTTCACACAATGTAGCCAAGGACTTCCGATAATAGAATAGCTACTCATTTTGTGCCTAGCACACTTGTATCGTGTGTAAAGTAAACACAAATAAAAGGTACTAACTGAAAAATGTTTTTACTCCCTGTAACTCCGCCCACCAACAGTCATTAACTACTGAGGCCTCTTAGGGCCAAAAAGGCACTGGAGTCAAACTATTCTCCAAAGCACCTGAGGGCAGAACAAGAAGCAATGGGTGGAAACTAATCAAGGAGAGAAGCAACTTAGAACTGAGGAGAAATTTCCTGACAGTTAGAACAATTAACCAGTGGAAGAGAAGTTGTGAATGCCCCAACCCTGGAAGTCTTCAAGAAGATGTTGGATAGCCATTTGTCTGAAATGGTATAGGGCTTCCTGCCTAGGCAGGGACTAGATGACCTCCGAGGTCCCTTCCAACTCTGCTATTGTATTATTGTATTATAGTAGGTAGGTAGATAGGGGAATATATAGATAGGGAGAAATACAGTAGGTAGGTAGGTAGGTAGGTATGTAGATAGAGGGATAGATAGGGAGAAATATGGTAGGTAGGTTGGTAGGTAGGGGGATAGATAGATAGGGAACAGCACAGTAGGTAGGTAGGTAGATAGGGGGATAGATAGAGAGGAATAAATACAGTAGGTTTGTAGGTAGGTAGGTAGGTGTATAGATAGATAGCGAGAAATACAGTAGGTAGGTAGGTAGAGGAATAGAGAGAGAGGGAGAAATACAGTAGGTAGGTAGGTAGAGGGATACAGAGGGGGAAATACAGTAGGTAGGTAGGTAGAGGGATACAGAGGGGGAAATACAGTAGGTAGGTAGGTAGATAGAGGGAGAAAGGAAGAAATACAGTATGTAGGTAGGTAGAGGGATAGAGAGGGAGAAATACAGTAGGTAGGTAGGTTGGGGGTTATATGGTGGTTGTGTGTATGTGTGCAGGTCGGGTGGGTTTCAAAATTTTTGGAACCTATTCTGTGGGTGTGGCCTGTTTTGTGGGAGTGGCTCGGTAGTCATGTGACTGGGGTGGGAGTGTCTTCACAGTCATGTGACCAGGTGGGCGTGGCCAACTTGATGTCACTCATCAGGAGATGTCATGGATTGAGTAAATTGTGGTGAAGCTCACTTAACAAATGCTCTTGTTAGTAACCAAAATTTTGAACTCAATTGTAGTCATAAGTCTAGGACTATCTTTACCTTCCTCTGCATGGCAGCCTTGTCCTAGTAAACTCCTTCTCTTTCTGGCAATTTTCCTCTCTTTTAGAGGGACCAAAATAATCCATACAATATAAGATTTCCTGCTGAAGCAGGGAGTTGGACTAGATGACCTCTGAGTAGCTTTCTAGCTCTAAATTGCTGTGCTGTTTTTCTTTCTTTCTGCTAACAAAGAAACCTGCCTGCAGCTCATTCCTCATTCTTGCCAGATAGAGATAATGAGATAATGACCCCAGAGAAAGTTTGGCTCCATTCACAAACAGGGGATCATTCAAACCCTTTTAGAAAAACAAAGCAAAAATATTGCAAAAACCCCCAAACTTCAAAAACATAAAACCATATCACAAATAACCATATAACCATTTTGTTGTTCCCTGCACCTTTTCCATTTAAATTTATAAGCCTTAAGACTTGTGAACTTCAACTTCCAGAATTCCACAGCCAGGCATGCTCAGTTCCGATTTAAAGCAACAGCATTTGTTTTTCTCCTTTGCAAAAGGAGTTTCTCTTTCTATCTTACCTTTGTCTCCCCTCTCCCCCCCCCTTCCTTCCTCTCTTTATAAAGAGTTAACAAGTCCAAAAGGCACTGGGATTGTTAAGGCTTTATTACAGGGCTGTCCCTCCCTCCCTCCCTCCCCCGTCCCTTCTTCTGCTTCTATCTTTTCTCTGTCTCTCTCCCTCTCCTTCTCTTTAAAGAAGAAACGTTTTGCAACGCTGTGATGTTTGATGTGCCCTTTTCTTCTGTCTCTGCAGCCAGTTCGCTCTTTGCTCTAATTCAGTGCAGTCTGTCTCTCCCCCTCTCTCTCCCTCCCCCTCCCTTTGAGTGGAATGGGAAAGAAGCAAAACACAGAATGTGTGTGTGTGTGTGGGGAGGATCTATCGATCGCTAATAGCCTACCAACAACTGGAATCCCTCGCAGCTTGCTTCCAGCAGCAATTACAATTACTATATAACCCTAGTTCAAAAATACATTTATTAAGAATATGAAATTAGCTTCTAATTAAAGGAAAAGGAAGTGCTCATTAATTGCATCTGAATCAAATTAAAGCAACTATAATCTTCCAACATAGTCAGTTTTAGATATCTCCAAAAATTTAGTCTTAGATATCATCTAAAGATGGTTTATATAATGTGACAGACACAATTAATATAATTATAGAACTCTAGCAATAAAGTATTTTATTTTGTGGAAAAAACATCACCACCTAATAACTTACTTCTCTAAGTGCAGAAAGATTGATCTCATTCATTGAGGAGAGCAATAACATTTAAACTTCTTAAACTATAGATTAAATTTACACAGTTCTGCAGTTCCTTTTACAATTATTTAATGTTTTACATTTTGGCTTTAAAAGAGAATATAATGGTCATCGATATCTCCAAAGGGTAATTTAACCTGAACAACATTTATTCAGAAGGACATCCAGAATCTGCTTATTATCAGGTACAGCCTTATTTCGGGAATCACTAATCTTAGTTATCTCCTTTACAGTCAAGTGAAATCATAGTCACTATCCGTGACTATATCTCATTTGCCCTTCCCTCCTGGACAATTACTGTTATTGAATGTATGAAATCTCAATGCAATTACATAAATGGTTCATAGCTGTTAATTCTTTTTACTGAATAAATCACAATTATGTTCAGATAAACCTGGAAATAGGCAGTATAATTGTGCATACAGCCAAAAATGACTGCTCTTCAGTCTCATATGGCATTATCCATTACATTAGAAGTCACGATTTCTGGCATTCTCAATGTAAAGGTAAAAGTTCCCCCACATATGCATGCTAGTCGTTTCCGGCTCTCTGTGGTCATATGGTCGGCATAACTAAACACCGAAGGTACAAGGAGCACTGTTACCTTCCCACCAAAATGGTCCCATTTTTTCTACTTTTTTTACGTGATTTCCAACTGCTAGGTTGGCAGAAGCTAGGACAAGTAACAGGAGCTCATGCCTTAGCCAGCGCTTAGGGATTCGAACTGAACTGCTGACCTTCTGATTGACAAGCTCAGTGTCTTAGCCACTGCATCCCTGGGGTTCTCTATAGATACTACTAAATGCTTCCAGAGGTCAATATAGCCATGATGTCAAAATAAGCCAATATTTTGCTTATAAATCACAACTGTGGATTAATTCTGATTTAATTTCACATTAATTCTGATTTAAACATTCTGAGCTTAAATCTCTTCTAGGAAACAAGTTATTTCGAAATGTATCATGGTATGACTGGTGCAATGAAAATATTTCCTAGAAATAATAGTTGCGTTTGTTGTGTTTCGGGACAAAAAATGCCTCTTGACTACAGTCTCAATTCAACATTCCGACAACAGCAAACATCAGCAATGCACTTAAGGAAGGAAATATCCTAGTCATGGCATTATGTATAATTTAACTAACTTCAGATTCAAGTTACAAAGTTCTGCCTCTGCTATCAGTATTCTAATCTAGGAGAATATACAAGCAGCAGATGGAATGGCTTGATCTAGAGCAGATATACCATAGTTTACCTGACTAATCCCGGATGGCTATAATTCTATATCCTGTGTGCAGAATTGCCTGTGTTCACACAACATCTGAAACCATTACTTATAAATTGCTGAGCCAAAACCAGATCATGGTGTTATAAGGAAATGTCCTTCTGGGTTTGGCTCCAAGTAGGGAAGAAGACACTGGAGACATGGAGGCTGCTTGGAAAGATGGTTTAATGGTGGACAGGACCACATGGCTGGAGTCCTGAACAGAAAAGGTGCTTACATGCTTCAATGTTGGTGGACAGGAAGAGAAGGGGTGAGCAAGGGGCTTGCAGGGCTTTTTATCAACTGTTTGGCCCCACCTATCTGTTTCTTGTTCCTGTGTAAGAACTGTACTCTGATTGGTTGCCAGGCTCCCATGGGCTGAGTCCAGGTTTGGTAAAGCCAGTCCTACCTTAATCCCATGACTCTGGAGCTGAAGAGGAGAACTCTTTATTATGTAAAGTGGACTAGCCCAGGCCTTAATGGCCCATTGACAGAGGGGTTGGGGGCAGGAGGCTGTAGGAAACAAAACATGTTTCTTCATTTTCACATCTAGGGAAATATAATATTCTGCCTTTTCAATATTTCCTAGGGTATTTCATTTTTCTGGGAGAGAGATGGGTGATAACTTTCCACAATGGTTTAGCAAAAAGACCATAGTAAAACTATGTGACTTAGTCTGGTTGAGCAAATTGTACAAATAGGGTCATTACAATTTGTTTATGTTTCATGATCATTCTGGGTTCATATCACTAGCTTTGCAAAATATTCTATCAGTTTACTGCTGTGTAGGGGCTACAGCTCATTTCTGCGCATACTTAATAGAGCATGTTCTGCTACCCACAATTTATGGAGGCCTGGCACGAGTAAATTCTCCTGGTTCTGATTTATTCTGAGAATTATACAACAGAAAAGCTAGAACAACTCTTTAAGAGATTATTTAGGACCTAAATAAATTTTAGGTCAATCCTCTGGCCACTAGTGAGCAACTAAGATTAAACAATGACTTACCTATGATTAACCCAATTTCAACAAGAGCTAGATCTACAATCTAATATGAGATATAGTATGTCCCGGTATGACCTAAAGTTTTTCACTTGAAGTCTTGAAGGAGCACATACTCCTGAAATCCTAGGACCAATTCACCTAGACATAGAATAGAATAGAATAGAATAGAATAGAATAATTTAATTTATAGACCGCTCCTCTCCCCGTAGGGACTCGGAGCGGTGCACAGGGAAAACTAAAACCACAATACAATAAATATACAAATATAATTAAGAACAAATTAAATCTGGGCCTGTGCTAAAATCCCCTTAACATGCTAAAATACCCAATTAAAACAGCTAGACCCTGTAGAGAGAGGCTACCCAAGGCCGGCCAAACAGAAAAAATGAGTTTTTAATTTCAGACGGAAGGAGCGGAAGTCCGTGGTTGTTCTGATGTCGGGGGGAAGGTCGTTCCAGAGGGCAGGGCCCGCCACAGAGAGAGCCCTTCCCCTGGGCGTCGCCCGCTGACAAAGTCTAGTGGACGGCACCCGGAGAAGTCCCTCTCTGTGGGAGGGAATCGGCCGTGAGGATGTATGAGGCAGGATCCGATCCCGCAGATAGCTAGGTCCCATAAGTGACCCCTGTGCAAAATTCACCTATACCCCTGTTGGAAGTTATCACCCAGTCCTCTCCTAGAAAAATGAAATATCCTAGCAAATATTGAAAAGGCAGAATATTATTCTACTCTGAATGTGATAAGGGAAAAACATGTATTAATTCCTGCAGCTTCCTGCCTACCCCACCTTTTGTCAATGGGCCATTAAGATGCCAAGCCAGTCTATTCACATAACAAAAGACCCCTCCGCATCAGCTCCAGGGTGATGTGGCCTTACTGACCGTATGGCATCTGAGAACTCAGCCTAGAGAGTTGCCCATGCATTGCCCCATGTGAGCCTGGCAACCAACCAGGAGTACATGTCTTACACAGGAACAGGAAACAGATAGGTGGGGGCTGAACAGATTATAAAAAGCCCTGCAAGCCCCTCACTCAGCCCTTTTTTTCTTCTGTCCCTTCTTCTTCAACCAACCAACACCTGGGAGCATGTGAGCACCTTTTTCCCCAGGACCTCAAGCCATGTGGTCCTGTCCACCATTAAACCATCTTTCTAAGCAGCCTCCATGTCTCCAGTGTCTTTTTCCCCACTTGGAGCAGAACCCAGAAGAACATTTCTTCCAACACCCCCTATGCACAATTCACCTAGAAAAAAGTGATCCCTGTGCACAATTCACCTAGACATAAGTACTCCCTGTGCAAAATTCACCTAGTCATAATTGCTTCTTAACCCTGTGGGAACCAGCTTGTAACTGTTATTGGTTTGAACTTAAACACCACTGAACCAATCTGAACACACTCAGAGAATCAAGCTCCAAAGTCGTTATTTGAATGCATCAATTAATTAAAAATAAAATAAAATAAAGCAACACAACCGTCTTTCAACGATGGGAAGGGAGGTTTCAGACTTCAACGCTGTTTTGAATGATTCAATACTCACGACTTGCGTCACCAGCCAAGGAACTAACTCAAAACCTCCCGCAAGTCCAGACCAGAGCAACCCACGAGGAGGTTTTTATTATTTTTGTTAGCGAGGCTCGACCTTTAGATTTACAGCATTCTTCCTGCCAACCCTGCACCGACCGCAGGGCCTCTACGCGCCTGCGGTCCACAGGTCACTTCCAGCACCGCAACAGCGCATCCCGGCTGAGCCGAAAGGACTGGGGAGCGGACGGACGGCAGGACGTCCCGAGTGGCTAATGAAATTTTCACCCGGGCCAACGCTCGTTCTCGCACCTCTCCCGCCGGCCGTCTTCATCCCCCGCCTCCCCCTTTTCACTCACCCGCAACTCCCCCGGGCTCTGCCGCAGAAACACCTGTCCACTCCAAGCCCTCCTCAGAGCCGCTGCTTCAGCTGTTGGAGCCGCGGCCCATGCGGAGTCACGTGAGCGGCTGCCGTCAGCCGCCCGTCACCAGACCGGCCTTTTCTTCGAGTCAGAAGCTTCTGGTTCGCCTCGGTGCCTTTTTGGCCGCCAGGGGGAGCTGCTGTCGCTCCTTCTCCTGAAACTACCCCCCCTCCCCCCATTACCGTAATTCTCGTAAAACCCTAGTGGTCTTTCCGCTTCGTTAGAGTAAAGCTGCGCTTTTCTTTCGGAAAAGAAATGGAGTCGTGGTTTCCTTTCACCTTGGAACGCTGGGGATTGTACTTTTAAGGAAAGTGTCCCATTTGCCCTTTTTAATATATGATCCACTCCAGGGGTTTTGGACGTTAGCTGCCTTTACTGGCTGGCAGACTATGGGAATTGAGATCCAAGTCTATCTTGGGCTAGGTGATGGTTGTGTATGGATCTCCCTTACCTGCTGCTCTTACTGCAACTGAAAGTACTTTTGTTCCTTGTGTCCCGTCCCCCTCCATCACAGTATGGAAAACTCCCGCTGAAGAACAGGAGGCCAGGATGAAACACAAGGCCCTGTGCCCAAAAAGGCTGTACTTTAAAGCATGGTAGGACTGATAAGAGCCAGTTTGGGGTAATGGTTTTAAGGCAGGTGTTTCGTTTGCGAAACAAATGAGGAACAGGCACGGCTGTAACGTAACACGTTTATTTAACCAGCTCAACTTCACAACAAGAACAAAAGAGAACTGCCTGACAGCTATTTATCTGACAGCTGTCAAGCGGCAGAGCCAATCCCCAGGCTGCATTTTGCCGCGCCTGCCACGCTTGGTTCCCGATCTGCCCGGCAGCAGTCGTAAGTCCGAGGACTTGACAGCAGGGGTCTGCAAAGTTGGCTCTTTTAAGACTGGTGGACTTCAACTCCCAGAATTCCCCAGCCAGCTGGCTGGGGAATTCTGGGAATTGAAGTCCACCAGTCTTAAAAGAACCAATTTTGCAGACCCCTGGGTTAAGGCATTAGAGTAAAAATTGGGAGCTGAGTTCTAGTCCTGCCCTAGGCACAAAACCAGCTGATTAACTTGGGCCAGTCACTTTCTCTCATTTGAACAGAAGGAGAAAAAAAGTATGGTGAAAACCTGCAATAGTTTTGTTTTAAGGAAATGAAATTGCTGCCAGCGTATGGCACATTTTAGAAGGAGCACCATCATATTGTATGAGGGAGCCTGATGGGAAATACACTCTGATAGCTCTCCAGTAAGCCAGTTTGATGGCACAGACAGGAAGCAATACTTGTCAGCTCAGAATAAACAGCATTTTAATTTTCTTATAATTCAGCAGAGGGATGCTAGAACAGGGGCATTGTGATATATTAAAGTGTAATTAAACCAAATTTGGGAGAGCTAAACAGAATTTTTAAAGTGTGCTTTGCTCACAAAATTTCTCAAGATTTGAAGTCTAGATTTTAATGAGTTCAAGTTTAATTTCATAACAAAATGCTTGAATTTCCACTTGCCCAGCACTTAAAGCCACAAAAATCCCTCTATAATTTTTTCATACAGAATGTATAAAAATGAGATATGACACAATCTAGAACTGGTGTGTTATGTAATGTTTTAATTATAAATCTGGAGATATCATATGCAATAAATTTTGCTTAGAAACAAAGGTAAATCAATTATTCATATGTTAAGATGCTGACAAGACAAAAAATTCCCAGGGCATTTGTTTTCTAATTTGCGTATCAACTCACTTTACAAATGTAAATATAACAAAGCACAGTATAATACAATGAACATGCAAAAAGAAAATGTTGCGGTGTAGAGGGCAGTCTTGTCAAATAATAAGGAGATTTCTTCTATACAATACTTCACTTTTCAATGAAGAAAGCTTTTGTCAACAAAATAACTAGTTTAATGTGCATATCTGCATTCCAGAGAATCAATTTTCAGATTGTTCCAATTACAATCAGATACAGAATTTCTTACTTGACTTTTAAGATGGGATGTCTCCTTCTGACCTAAGAAAATATAAAAAGGGCCATTTGCACAACACATTTCATAATTTAAACTTTTTGCCATGTGATACAACTCAAGAAAACAAATATTATCTGAGTCAAAATTATGCTACCAAATCTACGAGAATATCCTGAGTAATTGTTATTCTTCAGTAATCTTGAAGTGATTTGGGTTTAGAAGATTCCCAACATAATGGGCTATTCCACAATTGATCTCTGGATTTTTCAGTTTACTATTTTTTTTTTTACCCTTGAAACTCAAAATGGGAGCTAAATGAAAATGAACTTGTAGCAAGCCTTCCTCTAATAATTTATGGAAGACCAAACCCCCATCAGGTTGCATATTTTTAAGCTTCAGGAAACTCAAACAAAAACCAAAATGCATTAGCCTCAAAAGAAACCAAAGTTACCAGCCAAAATGGCTCCTCAGACAGGTCTGCATTTTTCAAATGTCTGTACCACCCAGAGATTTGATAAGTAAGTAGCAGCAGATTGGACTTGATGCATTGTACAAATGGAGACAGGTGACACATGATGGGTTCAATGACATTCTTGGCCCAGATTGCACAATATACATATACGTGGTTTTCAGAAAAGTGGTTTTGAGTAGGCTTGTATGATAGTTTGGTTTCATTTTTTAAAAGATGTTTTGGGATGCATGAGTACATAAATATATCAGTTGTGTGTAATATTTAAAGCATCTGCCGCTTTTCTCTGGATTATCTTTTTACCTGCATGATCCAGAGAAAAGATGCAATTGCTTTAAAGAGTTGCAGACTAGTGCTACATTGAGACTTGTGTGTACTCCAGACCATCTTTTCTACATTATCTCCCAACCACTGAACCGCTGATGAGCAGATAAAGGAGTATTTTAAACATTCCTACAAATCCTTCTTTTAACCTTTTCTCTCTCTCGGTGTGTTATTTTCCCCACAAGCATCTAATTTGAGGAAAAAAAGTGACTGGAATAAAAAGATTAAACCGTATTCATTATTGGATCTGCCCAACAAATAGTATTCATCCTTCTTCCACTAATACAATTCATAATCCTTTTTTTTTAACCATCAAAACCTTCGTTTCTGTAGAAATCATATTTTATTGCGTTATATTGTATGTCACTACTAATTCAAGACAGTTCACTGCCTGAGAAAAAGTTCCCGTGGCATCTGCCCCCCCCTCAGCATCATCTACGGGAGGAGCAAAATCAGCAAGACAGAGGACAGAGGGCTGCTGTGTAAAGTCTACTACTTTTGAACACACGTGTGAAGTGACATGTGCCTAAGAGGGAAGGATTGTACCTTGACTCTCTGTCCATCACCTTGCCAATTCTGACACACATCCATCCTGGATACTGCTATCTACCTCTTTCCTTGATGGGCCAATACTTTCCAAAATCTTGTTTTATTGTTCAGACATGGATTTCTGGTGTGTGTGTGTGTCCACTTCTCTAAAATGAAGGCAATTATTTTGCCCGACTATTTACCAGAAACATTTTACCCTATACCTTTATTTAAAACTAGGTTTCTAAACATATCATATATGTAATAAAAATAATACAGATAAGCATAGCAAATCAAAAGCCTACAGCATTATCATGTATTTTTAGAAAATTAATATTGAAATTTACCACTGGATGGCAGTCTTAACATTGCTCTTGGGTAAGACCAGGGGAGTAAATCCTAGATACTGTATGTTTAGGAAATGCAGTCAGATGTAATTCAAGACACCTCGAGCAGCATGTATTATTTACTACAATATAAAATAGAAGAGATTGTCAACCAAATTGTGTTTCACTTGAAATACATCAGGTAACATAATCGTTGACATCTCCTGTTTGTTTATCGTGCTGCTATTTGTATTTAAAGAAGGGCAAAATATTGCTTCTCACCCTCAAATAATTTGCAAAAACAAGTTGCACACAGCATGCCATATCCTTCATTTCTATCACGTTCCCGATTGTTTCAGGTGCGTCAATTGGGCATTGATGCTCAAATCGTATAATTTGCAACAAATAGAAAGCCTATGGAAATCACAGGTTCCTTGTGATAGAAAACAAATAATAGAGCAAAAAGAGGTAACTTGGAAAACTTGAAAGACATAAAAATAGAGGCTGGCAGGAGACAAGAAAGTCAGACCAGTAACAAAGCTTGAATACAAATCAGAAACACCACTTTTATTATATTATTGTAAGTTTTTTAATATAAGTATAGGACCTAAGGTACAATATAGGGGGTGTGATGGCTCAACAGGTAAAGATGCTGAGTTTGTCAGATGGACAGTCTGGGTTCGAGACCCGAGCACCACGCAACGTGGTGAGCTCCTGTTCCTGCCTTAGCTCTTGCCTACTAGCAGTTCAAAAGCATGAAAATGTGAGTAGATTAATAAGGTAACGGTAAAGGTTCCCCTCACACATATGTGCTAATTGTTCCCGACTCTAGAGGACAGAGCTCATCTCCATTTCAAAGCCGAAGAGCCAGCACTGTCCGAAGACGTCTCCGTGGTCATGTGGCCAGCATGACTAAACGCCAAAGGCACACAGAACACTGTTACCTTTCCGCCAAAGGTAGTTCCTATTTTTCTATTTGCATTTTTTACGTGCCTTTGAACTGCTAGGTTGGCAGAAGCTGGGACAAGTAAAGGGAGCTCACTCTGTTACACACTAGGGATTCGAATTGCCGAACTGCCAACCTTTCTGATTGACAAGCTCAGCATCTTAGCTACTGAGCCAACTTGTCCCTGTAGATCAGTGCTTCTCAATTATTTTCTGTCATGCCCCCCCTAGGAAGAAGAAAACATTTCGCGCCCCCCGCGCGACTGTAAATAGTATCATTTGTCTATAAAATTGTTATAAGTACACCTCTGCATAACACTGTATCCTTATTAACGTATAAGAGAATAAAAAAAGAAAGAAATGTGGATCAATTTACAACAAAGAATAGCTTTATTAACTGTAGCAGAAAAGATTTAAAGTGCATTAAAAATTAAATCCTTAATTAAACTAAACTGCCGAGGTCAAACGCGCTCCCCTTTACGGAGCCTCGCGCCCCCCCTGGGGGGCCCGCCCCACTATTTGAGAAGCACTGCTGTAGATTAATAGATACTACTTAATAGGAAGGTAACAGTAACTCTGGCAAATAAGAGGCCGGCCTGGCTTAGTTTTAATGGGTAAAGTTTTAATTGATTTTAACCTTTTCCAATCCAAAATTTTAGCACAGACCCTAATTTAATTCATTTTAAACTGTTTTGTATTGTATTGTATTGTATTGTATTTGTTTTTTATATTTCAGTTCACGGTTTGCTGGTTTTTAAACAGTCAATACATTTGCTACCACCAGCCTGAAAGATATGCTGCAGAGCATCTTTAAAGCCTCCAGGTCTCACCACCATTACCAGCTCTAGCATTGCTGCCGCTGTAGAACAGCTCATTGGTGGGCCAAATGCAATCTGTGAGGGTTTTTTAAATTAATCACTGTGGCACTTTGCCTGGTGTGCAAGCCTATTTTAACTCCACAGTTCTTTTCTGCATTCTATGTATGCCTTTAAAGGTGATATGGATAGATAGATAGATAGATAGATAGATAGATAGATAGGTAGGTAGGTAGGTAGGCAGGCAGGCAGGCAGGCAGGCAGGCAGGCAGGCAGGCAGGCAGGCAGGCAGGCAGGCAGGCAGGCAGGCAGGCAGGCAGGCAGATGAGAGAGAGAGATGCATAATAAGGTATGTTACATTTACTGTGCATATCTTATCTCTATCTCTGTATCTCTAGCTGTAGATGTAGATATGCATAATAAATGTGACATACCTGTGCATTAATATCTGCAAGATGTAAGCGGTTCCATTCCAAGAGTGGAATGTTCATGTTTATTATATTCCAGCCAGTTCCATGATTTTCTATTTCAGTTGCCATCACCTCCACTTCCTTCCTATCAATTGCTCACATCAGGATTTGTTTGTTTTTTTGTGGGCGGTGAACAAGGTGCATCTTCATTGAGTAATCTGAGGTGCAGCCTCTGCTTCATGGTGTGTTTTTTTTCATAAATTCTTAGAATAAATAAGCTGGAAGGGACGTTGGGGGTCTTCTAGTCCAACAGGAGAACCTATTAGAATATTATTATGTCTCATACATTTTTAAAAAAAACTTATTGGAATGGAGGTGGGATTATGACTGCAAAGCTTTGTCATTTGTATATTTTTCTCACCTTTAACATACTTCTCATCTCTTACACATCAAAATGAAGAGGGGGGGGGGGTAAGAAAACTAGATCATATAAATATTTTCAACCATTTATTTAATAATTTCCCCCCTTAAACTGGTAAACAATATTTTCAGTTATTCCACCATGTATCATTTACAGAGAAAAGTACAGTTAGCTCAAACTGATGAGGTGGTTATTATTATTATTATTATTATTATTATTATTATTATTATTATTATTATTAATAATAATAATTCAAATTTCTAAACCGCCCCCTCTCCTCGAAGGGACTCGGGGCTGTGTACAGGAAGCTTAAGAACATATAAACATTACATAATTACATAATTTAAAACCGAATTAAACGAATAACCCTGTACTAAAAATTTATAGAAAATTTATAGAAACATTAAAACTGAATCCCAATTAAAACCTAATTAAAACAATTTAAGCTACGAGGAACAGAGATTAGGCCAGGCCGGCCTGATGGAACAAATATGTCTTTACTTTTTGGCGGAAGGAGCGGAGGTCTGAAGTTGTTCTAAGATCGGGGGGTAGGTCGTTCCAAAGGGTCGGGCCCATCACAGAGAAGGCCCTTCCCCTGGGCGTCGCCCACTGGCATTGCCTAGTGGACAGCACCCGGAGAAGTCCCTCTCTGAATTTGATCAGTTATAAGGTATGGAATATGCTTTAAGTATATAATTGGGTTAAAAATAATGAATTTATTTATTTAATTTATTTTTCACATTTATAACCCGCACCCATCTCACCACAAAGGGACTCGGGGCGGCGAATTAACCTTTACATTAGCATTAGCATAGTGAGATACTATGTCTGTTGATAATTTCACTGTGATTTTTATATTGCAATGAAGTTATTCCAAACACAATACTTCAAGTGCACCATTTCAACAGTTTATATTTCCCACTAGTCCAATATAAGCTCCCAGTACTTCATTATACCACATCCCATTGTGAGGTTTATTTCCTACTTCTTCTGAGCACAATATATGTAGTAAAACACCCTCCCCCCAAAAAGCACTCTTTTGAGACACAAAAGTGTCATGAAACCAAAGTTGGCTTCATTGTCCTTCTGTCTTGGAAAGAAATGTTTGTGTGAGCTCATAGCTTTGAGCAATTTTTACTTTGGAGGAGGAGAACTGTCCCCCATCGAGCAATGTTCCTGTGGAAATCCTGGGCCAAAGAACCTGGTTGTCCTTGCCAGCTAAGATTTCACTACTGTAGGAAGTTAGAACCCACCCCACTCCTAGAAAATGAAATATTTTAGGAAAAATTAAAAAGTCAAAATATTTCCCCTTAAAAGAGAGAGCCTTTGTCAATGGGCCATTAAGGCCAGAGCCAGAGAAACATGTTATTAGGCAGGAAACACACTCACTCTTAATAGCTCTCCCATCTTTGTCAATGGGCATTAAGGCCTGAGCCAGCCTATTCTACATAACCAAGATCTACCCCCATCTCATTGCCCTTCATTGCACCACCCACCAAAGACCGATCCGCTCCCACAGAGAGGGCCTTCTCAGGGTGCCGTCGGCCGGACAATGCCGACTGGCGACACCCAGGGGAAGAGCCTTCTCTGTGGCGGGCCCTGCCCTTTGGAACGACCTACCCCCTGAACTCCGGACCATCACCGACCTCCGCCTCTTCCGCAAATGTTTAAAGACATATTTTTTCCATCAAGCCGGCCTAGCCTAACCTCCCATGGGGACTTTTAGAAAAGTTTTAAATTGGGTTTTTAATAATTGGTTTTTAGCACAGGATTGGGGATTATTTAATATATATTTTAAATTATTTGTCTATCTTCTATTGTGTATGTTTTTTAAATTTCCTGTGCGCCGCCCTGGGTCCTCTGTGGAGAAGGGCGGGATATAAATGTAATAAAATGAAAAAAAAAATGAAAAATTTCAACCAAACTTAGCACACAACTTACAAAGTTAGCTTAGACACTCCCCAATGCCCCTGGGAGCCTTACAACCAATCAGAATATATTTCTTATACAGGAACAGGAAACAGAGAGGTAGGGTCCCAGAGAGGGCATAAAACTCAGGGACCCCTAGGTTCTCAACCCTTTTTCTGCTCAGGAACTTAGGCCATGTGATTCTACTCAGGAGCTCAAGCCATGTGATCCTGTCCACCATTAAACCATCTTTCCAAGCAGTCTCCATTTTTCCAGTGCCTTTTTCCCCACTTGGAACTAAACCCAGAAGGACATTTCTTCCAACACTAAATAAGAAGTTCCAGTTGTGATTCAGTGTAAGAGGGCCTGCGTTCTACAGAAGCACAATATGAATTTGTTTATGTCTGAATAAAATTAAAAACATTTGTAGTTAAAACTGCAAGCCTTTTGACTCTCTTCTGTAATGAAGATATCATATAGATATGGTGTTGATAGAAGATAAGTTGTTCAGTTATTAACAAACTGAAAACAAAGAAATCACCAGATTCAGGAGAAAATCATATGTGGGTTTAAATACAAAATTTATGATGTTGTAATGAAGATGTGCAATTAAACTCCAAGATCAGCCATTATCAAAGGATTAGAAAATTCCCATTGCAACATCAAGTTTTTAAAGTGAGATCCAGGGAAGAACAAGCAGCTAAGTATAGATCAGTTAGTGCAACATGAATTCTACTTAAATAATTGGAAATATATGTTACTGTTAAAATACACCAAACAAGTGCAAATGACGCCTTTCTGACTCACAGCCAAGATCAGCATTTCATTTCCAAACTATTCAAGCAGAACTAATTAGCACATGCTCATTTCTTGTTTTATATATCATCATTTAATACCTTGGCCATTGATGGCTTTTGGCTGGCAGTATAATGTCCTTTCTTTGAAAAGCTTTGCCTGTCCTTAAATGTTTGAACTGTAATGGTTATGTAACCCTGTGGAAGTGGTCAATGTTATTATTTTATATTTTACACTCATCTACAAAAGATGTTCAAAGTAACTTGCAAAAATCATACATACATACATACATAGATAGATAGATAGATAGATAGATAGATAGATAGATAGATACATACATACATACATACATACATACATACATACATACATACATACATACATACATACATGTTTCTTTTATAACTACATCTGGAACTCGTATTTTTAGGATAATTCAAGATATATACTCTGTGTATGTGTGTGTTCCTAAAATGTGAGTTCCAGGTGTAGTTATAAAAGAAACAGACACTGCTCCAGCCAAGCTGTGTTCTATAGGAGATGAAGGAATAGGAGCATTGATTAACATGCCTGATGTAAAAACAACAAAGATAATTACAGGTGGGAAGCATGTGGATGGGCATATCATGCATGCAATGGCCAAATTGATTAATAGTGTACAAAGGCATATATCTCTTTAACTGTTTTTACACTCCGATGATGTTAGCAGTGGCTAGCGAAAGCTAAGTGAGCAATATATTTTAAAGTTCCAGAGATCACAATGTCTGCTTCCTATCAATCTGTCTGTCTGTCTATGTCTGTCTGTCTGTCTGTCTGTTTATCTATCTATCTAATATTTAATGCAAAATGTTGATAAAACAACAATAAAAGGAAATGATTTAAAAGCAGCTACTCCTTGACCTGTTGCAACTATGGCAAGGTTGTCAATAGATGTGCAAATGTGCAAAAGAGTTTGTAGCCAAAACATTCTAAACTTGGGATATCTCGCTTAATATTTCCATATCATTCCAAAGACACCTGTGAGGAAGTAGATTCGGAGTCGAGAGGTGGTGCATTCCAGAGGATAGCAGGCAATTTATCCCAGATATATGGTAGTTCTCAAGTTATGACTGGTGGCTTAGCGGCCTTTCAAAGCTACAGTGGACCCTGAGAATGTTAAGGTTTTAAACCTGGGCAAGAAAAATTGAATGCACCGGAATAGAATAAATGGTATCTGGCTCAATAGAAGTAACTGTGAGAGGGACCTTGGAGTCCAAGTGGACAATTACTTAAATATGAGCCAGCAGTGCGCTGCAGCTGCCAAAAAAGCCAGTGCAGTCCTAGGCTAAGTCAACACTTGGAATATTATAATAAAATTTGCAGATGACACAACGGTGGTGGGTCCCATAGCTGGAGGGGACGAATCAGCATACAGAGAAGAAGTCCAGAAGGTAGCCGCATGGTGCTCAAGAAACAACTTACATCTAAATACTAGCAAGACAAAGGAGATGGTGCTAGATTTTCGGAAGCACAGAGAAGAACTTGCCCCACTGTATATTGAGGGGGGCTGTGTGGAGAGGGTTTCCTCTTTTAAATTCTTAGGAATGCTTATTAGCCAAGATCTCACCTGGAAAAACAACACGTCTCTGGTGACTGGAAAAGCCCAACAGAGACTTCATTTCCTTAGAGTTCTGCGGAAAAATCAGGTGGAACAACGGCTGATGACCTCTTTCTATCGGTCCATCATAGAAAGTGTCCTCACATATTGTATCACAGTGTGGTATGCTGGTTTAACAGTTGCGGAGAGGAAGGCACTACAGAGAGTGATCAATTCGGCTCAAGAAACCATCGGTTGCCTCTGACATCACTGGATAACATCGCCAGATCTCGCTGCTTTAGCAGAGTAAGGAATATTCTCATAGATGATGGTTGGTATCTCTTTCCACTTCTACCATCAGGCAGAAGATATCAAAGTATAGACAGCTGAACAAACAGGTTTAAAGATAGCTTCTATCCTTGGGCTGTGAGATTTTTAAATTCAACTGCAATCACTCCATGCACATGCTAGTTTTTTCTTTTTTCTCTCTCTTTTTTTTGTTTCTGTTATAATTTTGCACCAGTGAAGTTAAAACCAATTTCATTGTAATTTTAGTACAATGACAATAAAGATTATTATTGTTATTATTGTTATGTTTAATTTGTTTTTAGAATTGTTTGTATTTATTTATTTATTGTTTGTATGTATTTATTTATTGTTTTTATTCTACCTGTGCACCGCCCCGAGTCCCTGTGGGGAGAGGGTGCGGTTTTATAAATATTAAATATTATTATTATTATTAATATTATTAATATTATTATTGTTATTATTATTGTTATTATTGTTGTTGTTGTTATTTACTTTATTCAAAAAACATGAAACTCAGCCAACTGAACATTTAAAAATGCATATTACAAATACTATTGACTGGTGCTAATTGTTGATACAGTTTGCTGCCAGCATCCTAGATATTGTTGTTGTTGTTGTTGTTGTTGTTGTTGTTATTATTATTATTATTATTATTATTTCACCCAGTTTTGGTCACCACAATATAAAAAAGATGTTGAGACTCTAGAAATAGTACAGAGAAGAGCAATATAGAAAATTAAGGGACAGATGGCTAAAATGTATGAAGAATGGTTTCAGGAATTGGATATGTCTATTTAATCAAAAGAAGGAGTAGAGGGTGACATGATAGCAGTGTTCAAATATTTAAGGATTGCAACAAAGAGGAAGGAGTCAAGATATTCTCCAAAGCACCTGAAGACAAGACAAGAAGAAATGGATGGAAACTAATCACAGAAAGAACCAATCTAGAACTAAAGAAAAATTTCCTGACAGAACTATTAATCAATGGAATGACTTGCCTCCCGAACTTGTGAGTGCTCCAACACTGGAGGCTTTTAAGAAGAGACTGGACAGCCATTTTTCTGAAATGTTATAGATTTTCCTCCTTGAGCAGGAGTTGCAATAGAAGACCTCCAAGGTTCCCTCCAACTCTTATTCTGCCATTATTCCGCTTCTTATGACCCAGATTCAATATTCTGACCATGGTGTGGTCGAGCTGCTCGATTTTACAATTGACCTGCTTTACAACCATCACAACTTACAACTAAAATTGTGGTTGTTCAATTATGGTTTTAAGTCAAAGACTCCCTGTCTGACAGGAAGAGGTGAGGAGAGCCGCTTCCACAACAGTTCACAGAGTATATTGAAAATGCAGATAATATCTGTAAGATTTTGTCTGTAAGTGTGAAACAATAAAGAAGTCAGTTTGGAAGCTGTGCGTTTTTTTGATTTTGAGCCTGACAGCAGAAAACAAAAGAGTGCAGAGAAGAACAACAAAGATGATTAGGGGACTGGAGACTAAAACATATGAAGAACGGTTACAGGAACTGGGTGTCTAGTTTAATAAAAAGAAGGGCTAGGGGAGACATGATAGCAGCCTTCCAATATCTCAGGGGTTGCCACAAAGAAGAGGGAGTCAAACTATTCTCCAAAGTACCTGAGGGCAGAACAAGAAGCAATGGGTGGAAACTAATCAAGGAGAGAAGCAACTTAGAACTGAGGAGAAATTTCCTGACAGTTAGAACAATTAATCAGTGGAACAGCTTTCCTCCAGAAGTTGTGAATGCCCCAACACTGCAAGTCTTCAAGAAGATGTTGGATAGCCATTTGTCTGAAACGGTATAGGGTTTCCTGCCTAGGCAGGGGGTTGGACTAGAAGACCTCCAAGGTCCCTTCCAACTCTGCTATTGTGTTGTATTGCAAAACCTTCAAAATATATTCCAAAACTACATAATAATAATAATGTAATAATAATAATAAACTTAATAATAATAATAATGGGAGGTCTAACTTGGAACATTTTTATCGTAACTCATTTTATATACTTCTTGTCAAACAATATGCTAGCAAGGACAAGAAGTATAGAAGAGCCAGAAGCTAAGTTTACATATTTCACTAACCAAGACTTATGGAATAAATTTATAACTTTTTCAGTGATGCTTTGAAGGAGTTAACGTGAGGCAATTCTCTATTTTCTGAAGTTGAGGACATATTTTTTCTATATTATGTCAGACATTAATAATGTCTAAGAGGTCTGTTTTCTTTTGGAGACACACATAAAAGATGGAAGATTAGTCTTCCAATTTAAACTACAGCTTGAAGCATTTGCTATATGCTTAAATGATTGCTGAGAGGTGGTTTATGATTCCCTGGGTTGGGCTAAAGGAACAATTCAAATTCCTAGAATTTATGCCATTTTAGTGGAGAATCAATAGCTCCACTGGCGGTATAAATTATTCTAGACGTTTAGTAAACTGTTAGGCATGCAAAACACAATACACAGAGCATCAAAATAATTTATTCTTTGGAACATCTAGTATAGACAACTATTTTATCAAGAGATTTTGTAGGTTATATAAAATATAAATCATTCTATGTTTCCATCAATGCCAGAGCAGTTAAGATATCAAGGTCAGCTATTTGTGATGGAATACAGTATTTATGTTGACTACATGCCTAGAAACTCAGAAAGAGTTTGAACTGACTTGCAGGGGAGAGGGGGAATCTCTAAATACAATACAATACAATAGCAGAGTTGGAAGGGACCTTGTAGGTCTTCTAGTCCAACCCCCTGCGTGGACAGGAACCTTATACCATTTCAGACAAATGGCTAGCTAACATCTTTTTAAAGACTTCCAGGATTGGGGTATTCACAACTTCTGGAGGCAAGCTGTTCCAGAGGTTAATTGTTCTAACTGTCAGAAAATTTCTCCTTAGTTCTAAGTTGCTTCTCTCCTTGATTAGTTT
This sequence comes from Rhabdophis nuchalis, assembly GCA_039707465.1. Taxonomy (NCBI): domain Eukaryota; kingdom Metazoa; phylum Chordata; class Lepidosauria; order Squamata; family Natricidae; genus Rhabdophis; species Rhabdophis nuchalis. Next base: position 39,937,145 of record CM077649.1, on the reverse strand, counting down.
CCACCCATTGCTTCTTGTCCTGCCCCCAGGTGCCTTGGAGAACAGTTTGACTCCCTCTTCTTTGTGGCACCCTCTGAGATATGGAACACTGCTATCATGTCTCCCCTGGTCCTTCTCATCATCAAACTAGACATACCCAGCTCCTGCAACCGTTCTTCATATGTTTTAGTCTCCAGTTCCCTAATCATCTTGGTTGCTCTTCTCTGCACTCTTTCCAGAGTCTCCACGTCTTTTCCACATCGTGGCGACCAAAACTGTATGCAGTATTCCAAGTGTGGCCTTACCAAGGCACTATACAGTGGCATTAACACTTCACGTGATCTAGATTCTATCCCTCTGTTTATGCAGCCTAGAACTGTGTTGGTTTAGTTTTAGTTTTAGTTTTATTCGATTTATATCCCGCCCTTCTCCAAAAGGACCCAGGGCGGTGCACAGGAATTTAAAATAACATACAAAATAATACAAAAATACAAAAATTTAAAAACTTATTAAATATCAAATCCTGCGCTAAAACCAATTAAAATCCCCAATTAAAACTATCTATACTAGTCACAGCGGAGGTTATGTTAGGCCGGCTTGATGAAAAAGATGTGTTTTTAAACACTGGCGGAAGAGGCGGAGGTCAGTGATGGTACGGAGTTCAGGGGGTAGGTCGTTCCACAGGGCAGGGCCCGCCACAGAGAAGGCCCTTCCCCTGGATGTCGCCAGTCGGCATTGTCCGGCCGACGGCATCCTGAGAAGGCCCTCTCTGTGGGAGCGTATCGGTCTAAGGGATGTATGGGGCAGGAGACGGTCTCGCATATAACTAGGTCCCGAGCCATGGAGCGCTTTGAAGATGGTCGTCAAGACCTTGAAGCGCACCCGAAAGACCACAGGAAGCCAGTGCAGCTCGCGCAGGATCGGTGTTATATGGGAGCATCTAGAGGCTCCCGTAATCACCCGCGCGGCTGCATTCTGCACTAACTGTAGCTTTCGAGTGCACTTCAAGGGAAGCCCCATGTAGAGAGCATTGCAGTAGTCGAGTCGGGATGTCACTAGGGCCTGAGTGACTGTGTGAAGGGCAGCCCGGTCCAGTAAGGGGCGCAATTGGCGCATCAGGCGTACCTGATGAAATGCCCCCCTGGCCACGGCCGCCACATGGTCTTCCATGGACAGCCGGGAATCCAGGAGGACACCCAAATTGCGCGCTCTCTCCACGGGGGCCGGTGATTCGCCCCCAATGGCCAGAGTTGGAGTAATCTGGCTGAACCGGGGTGCCGGAAACCACAGCCACTCAGTCTTGGATGGGTTGAGCTTGAGTTTGTTACTACCCATCCAGATCCGTACAGCTTCTAAACACCGGGACATCACCTCAACGGCATCGTTGGGGTGGTCTGGGGTGGATATGTTGGCTTTTTTGACAACTGCTGCACACTGCTGGCTCATATTTAAATGGTTGTCCACTAGGATTCCAAGATCCCTCTCACAGTTGCTACTATTGAGCAAGGTACCACCTACACTGTACCTGTGCATTTTGTTTTTCTTGCCTAAATGTAGAACCTTACTTTTTTCACAATTGAATTTCATTTTATTAGATAGTGCCCAATGTTCAAGTTTGTCAAGATCCTTCTGTATCTTAAGCCTATCTTCTGGAGTGTTGGCTATTCCTGCCAGTTTGGTGTCGTCTGCAAATTTGATGAGTTCCCCATTTATCCCCTCATCCAAATCATTGATGAAGATGTTGAAGAGTACTGGGCCTAAAACAGAGCCTTGGGGGACTCCACTGCATACTTCCTTCCATGTAGATGAAGTTCCATTGAGGACTACACGTTGAGTGCGGTTGGTCAGCCAGTTGCGAATCCATTTGATGGTGATGCTGTCTAACCCACAGTTTTCTACTTTATCTAATAGTAGGTTATGGTCTACTTTATCAAATGCCTTACTGAAGTCCAAGTAAATTATATCGACAGCATTCCTCTGGTCCACTAATTTTGTCACTTTGTCAAAGAATGCAATTAGATTAGTCTGGCATGATCTGTTTTTGACAAACCCATGATGGCTTTTGGCTATTACTTTGTTTGCTTCTAGGTGTTCACTTATTTGTTGTTTAATTATCTTTTCCAGAATCTTTCCTGGTATTGAGGTCAGGCTGATGGGTCTATAGTTTCCTGGATCTATTTTTTTCCCTTTTTTGAAGATGTGAACCACATCAGCTCTTTTCCAGTCTTCTGGCAGTTCCCCGGTGCTCCAGGATCTCTGAAAGATATAGTTCAGTGGTTCTGAGATCTCGTCTGCCAGTTCCTTCAGAACCCTGGGGTGTAATCCATCTGGTCCTGGTGATTTGAACTCGTCCAGGGCAGACAGATGCTCACTTACCATTTTCTTCCCTATTTCAACTTGTGTTCCTAATCTGATTTTTGTGGTGCTGTTTTTGATTGGTTGGACTGTTTTATCCCTTTGTGTAAAGACAGATGCAAAAAAAGTTCTGCTTTCTCCCTGTTGCTTATCATCTTCTTGCCATTTTCTTCCAGCAGTGGACCAATTGTTTCCTTAACTTTTCTCTTATTTTTAACATGTTGGAAGAAGCTTTTTTTGTTATTTTTTACTTTTTTGGCAAGCCTTTATTCAACGACCTTCCCCCCGACATTAGAACAACCAGGGACCTCCGCTCCTTCCGTCAGAAATTAAAAACATACTTTTTCTGCTTGGCCGGCCTAGGTTAGTCTCTACCTTTTTAGGGTTTAGGGAATATTAGTTTTAATATGGGGATTTTAGTGCAGGGACAATTAAATTTAATTTGTTTTTATTTATTGTATCTATTTTTGTATATTTTTATGTGTTTTAATTTCTCCCTGTACACCGCTCTGAGTCCCCTTGGGGAGAGGACGCGGTATATAAAAATAAAATATTATTATTATTATTATTATTATTATTATTATTATTATTATTATTATTATTATTATTATTATTATTATTATTATTATTATTATTGTGAGCCTTAGCTTTCCTCACTTCATCTTTACAGGCTCGGGCTATTTGCTGATATTTTGCCTTAGTTATGTCTCCCTCTTTCCACTTTTTATATTTATCCTTTTTGTCTTTCAATTTGTCAGAGAGTTCTTTATGCAGCCATGCTGGTTTCTTTTGGGAACTGTTATTTTTCTTCTTCATTGGTATTGCACTGGACTGGGCTTTTATAATCTCATTTTTCAAAATTTCCCAAGCTTCTTGAGTTGTTTTCCCCTTGAGGATTCTCATCCATGGAATCTTTCCCAAGCTCTCTCTAAGTTTATTGAAATTATCTCTCTTAAAGTCTAAGACTCTAGTTTGACTTTGTTCTACTACTTTTGTTTGCATAATGTTGAATTCCAGTATTTCATGATCGCTTGTCCCCAAAGTTCCTGTAGCTTCTATCATTTCCTCTCTGTTAGTGAGAATTAAGTCCAATATTGCTGATCCCCTTGTTCCCTTCTCTACCTTTTGGGAAACAAAGTTGTCTGCTAGGTTTGTTAGGAACCTGTTGGATCTTCCACTTGGTGCAGAGTTTGTTTCCCAATTGATGTCAGGGTAGTTAAAATCTCCCATTACTATTGTAGTGTGCTTCCTACATACCTTAGTTAGCTGGTTAGCAAAAAGTTCATCCACTTCCTCTGCTTGGTTGGGTGGCCTGTAGTATAGACCTAGGACAATATCATTCCCCCCCCCCAACCTTTAATATTGCCCTAAATGACTTGGCTATGGTGTGTAGTTGGTGCTCACAGCTGAAGAACAGATTACAAGAACAGAGGGCCGCCCCATTCAATTGGTCTTGGGAAGGGGCAGGGGCGGCGGGAGACAGGATGTCCATCATGGGTTGGGGGCTCGTGGTCGCTGGTTACGAGCGGTCGCTTGCCCCAACCCCCTGTACTCCGCTCGTGGGCTAGGCGGTCAGGGACTACAGAGCCGGGGTCCCAGGCTGATGTTCTGCAACGCCAGGTCCGTGGTGAATAAATCCCCCCTCATAAATGACCTTGTGTCAGAGGGGGACCCGGACCTGGTGGGAATTACGGAGACCTGGTTGGGCCCCGAGGGGGGTTTACCCCTCGTGGAAATGTGCCCACCAGGCTACCGTGCATTTCATCAGCCCAGGGCCCTCGGCAGGGGTGGGGGGGTGGCGGTTATTGTTAAGGAAAGTCTGGAGCCGAAGGAGACCACTGTGCCTCAGACGACCGGCTGTGAGTCCCTCTTCGTGAAATGGGGCCTAGGGAGGCAGTTGGGCTTGCTAGTTGTATACCTGGCTCCCCGCTATGTAACAGCAGCCCTGCCCGAGCTACTCGAGGTGATCGCCGCGATGGCGGTTGAGACCCCCAGACTTGTAGTCATGGGGGACTTCAACCTGCCGTCGGCGGGCGAAACATCCGAGGTGGCTCGGGAGTTCATGGCTTCCATGACGGCCATGGACCTGACCCAAGTAGTTCAGGGCCCCACTCACGAAGGAGGACACACGCTGGATCTGATTTTTGTCTCTGGACACTGGATTAGTGATCTCGGAACAGGGGATTTAGTCATCTTGCCCTTGTCATGGACAGATCACTCTCTCCTTCGGATAGACTTTCCAACCGTCACACCCCACCGCGGGGAGGTGGAACCAGAGACACCGAGTTGGTTCCGCCCCAGGCGCCTGATGGACCCGGAAAGGTTCCAGAGGGAGCTTGGGCCAATACCTGTGTCCCTGCCCCGTGGCTCGACTGAGGATCTAGTGGCCGCATGGTATAGTGCGGCCACGGGGGCCTTGGACCGAGTTGCGCCCTTGCGGCCTTTCATGCGGCGCCGAGTCACCCAGGCTCCTTGGTTCACCGAGGAGCTTCGGGAGATGAAACGCCGCAAGAGACGCCTAGAGAGTAGGTGGAGATCTTCTCGATCCGAATCTGACCGAACACTAGTGAGAGACCATATTAGGACTTACTTAGTGGCGCTAAGAGTGGCCAAACGTGAGTATTGTGCCACTCTTATCGCGTCCGCGGAAAACCGCCCTGCCGCCCTGTTTGGGGTGACCCGCTCCCTCCTTCATCTGAGGCCGCGGGAAGCCCCTCTGCAGGGTCGAGCAGAGGAATTTGGAGTATTCCTGCAGGACAAAATCACTCAGATTCGGAACGAGTTGCCCTCCACTTGTGGTCCAGTCGAGGCGTCCAGCGCAGGTCTTGAGATTACACCTTGGGAGGAGTTTGACTTTGTTACTACCGAGGATATGGACAGGTTGCGGAGGAACCTTAGAGCCACCACATGTTTATTGGACCCGTGTCCCTCCTGGCTTGTACTGGCATCCTGGGAGGTGACACGAGGCTGGCTCCAGGGCATTGTGAATTCATCTCTGAGTGAGGGGTACTTGCCCACCGTTTTGAAAGAGGCGGTGGTGAGGCCCCTCCTCAAGAAACCATCCCTGGATCCAGCTTTATTAGAGAACTATCGTCCCGTCTCCAACCTTCACTTTTTAGTGAAGGTTGTTGAGAGTGTGGTGGCTCAACAGTTTCCCCGACATCTGGAGGAAGTTGATTATCTAGATCCGCGCCAGTCCGGCTTCCGGCCCGGTCACAGCACCGAAACGGCATTGGTCGCGTTGGTAGATGATCTCTGGAGGGCACGGGATAGAGGTTGTTCCTCTATCCTTGTCCTATTAGACCTCTCAGCGGCTTTTGATACCATCGACCATGGTATCTTATTGCACCGATTGGGGGGGTTGCGGCTGAGAGGCACCGTTCTACGGTGGTTCTCGTCTTACCTCTCTGGTCGGTCGCAATGGGTGTTGGCAGGAGGGCAGAGGTCGTCCCCGAGGCCACTCACATGTGGGGTCCCTCAGGGGTCGGTCCTCTCGCCACTCCTGTTTAACACTTACATGAAGCCGCTGGGCGAGATCATCCGTGGTTTTGGGGTGGAATACCATCTGTACGCTGATGACACTCAGTTGTACATATCCACCCCAAACCACCCCAACGATGCCGTCGAGGTGCTGTCCCGGTGTCTGGAGGCCGTACGGATCTGGATGGGTAGTAACAAACTCAAGCTCAACCCGTCCAAGACCGAGTGGCTGTGGTTTCCGGCACCCCGGTTCAGCCAGATAAGTCCAACACTGGCCATTGGGGGCGAACAACTGGCCCCCGTGGAGAGGGCGCGCAACTTGGGCGTCCTCCTGGATTCGCGGCTGTCCATGGAGGACCATGTGACGGCCGTGGCCAGGGGGGCGTTCTATCAGGTATGCCTGATACGCCAGTTGCGCCCCTTACTGGACCGGGGAGCCCTTCGCACAGTCACTCAAGCGCTTGTGACATCCCGGCTGGATTACTGTAACGCTCTCTACATGGGGCTCCCCTTGAGGTGCACTCGAAAGCTACAGTTAGTACAGAATGCGGCCGCGCGGGTGATTATGGGTGCCTCAAGGCAAACCCATGTAACACCTCTCCTGCGCGAGCTGCACTGGCTGCCTGTGGCCTTTCGAGTGCGCTTCAAGGTGCTGACGACCATCTTTAAATCGCTCCATGGCTCGGGGCCTAGCTATATACGAGACCGTCTCCTGCCCCATACATCCCTTCGTCCGATCCACTCCCACAGAGAGGGTCTTCTCCGGGTGCCGTCAGCGGGGCAATGCCGGCTGGCGACACCCAGGGGAAGGGCCTTCTCTGTGGCAGGCCCGGCCCTCTGGAACGACCTACCCCCCCGACCTTAGCACTATCTTGGACCTCCGCCTCTTCCGCCAACGTCTTAAGACGTATCTATTCCAACAAGCCGGCCTAGGATAGCCCCTACTTCTGACTTTTAAATTTAAAATTAATTTGGTATGGTTTTAAAATGGGTTTTTAGCACGGGTCTAATAATTTAATATATTTTAATCGATTTTGTATTTTGTATTTTGTGGTTTTAATAATGCCTGTGCGCCGCCCTGGGTCCTAACAAGGAGAAGGGCGGGGTATAAATTTAATAAAATAAAAATAAAATAAAAATAAAACATATAGTCCTCAATTTACAACCATTCATTCATGACCATTTGAAGCTACTATGGAGTTGAATGAAAGGACTTATGACCAAAGCCCAAAGTTACAGCCATTGCAGTGTCCCCATGGTGATGTGATCAAAATTTGGGTTGGGTTCTTGGCAGCCCAACCACAATTACAACCACAATGGTTCTTTAATTCACCCACCCCCGATCTCTCCTCATCTATGTTCTGCACTTTGCTGCCATAGCTGACCTTTGCCATCTTCTTTCTCCACTGCTGACAAGATGTGCCCACCCTGTCCCTTTATGCCCAAAAGCCCCTTTTGGACAATGCCAGCAAAAGCAAGTACTTTGTGTGAAGTTGGCAAAAGCAACCCCCTTTGCATCCTGCTGCTGGTCCGAGCACGGGCAGATTCAGGAGTGGGCTTCAAAAATTTCAGCAATGGGTTCTTCGCTCGGTTGCTGGGTTGGCGTGACCTAGTTGGCCTCCTGCACCACAGCACAGGGAGGGTCATTTTTGCCTTCCCCAGGCTCTGGAGGCCTTCTGGGATTCCCATTTGTTTCCCTCCCCAAGCCTCCGTGCAGGCCCTGCACTTACCTCACATCCAAAATGGGCTGTGTGGAGACTCCTGGGATGGGCGTGGTGGGATGTCAGGGGCAGAGCATGTTGGGCAGGGCAGGGCCAGCCAGGGGAGGGATTTGGAGGTTCTCCTAACTGGCCATAACATTAGCTATGGGTTCTCCCAAACCTGAGTGAACCCGCAGCAGCCCAACCCTGGGCAGATGTTCCTCATTTGATGTGGATCTGGGGCTACTACTTGTTTGTTTGCTTGTAAAACCTATTATGAGATTTCCATCCTGTTGCAATGTAATCAGACTGTTAAACGCTTATAAATAAGAGAAAACACTACATGGAGAACAAGAACGACAATACATTACCAAAAACCATAAAACGTATGGGCCCAAACAATCTATGTCAACCTGCCCTACAGAAGAACTCTGTTTCTTTCAAGAGATGAGCTCCTTTGATCTCGTGATAGGCTATTCAAAACAGCCAGTACTGCTTCCCCCAAAATGCCTCTTAGCACCAGTCCCTTGGCCTGTCAGAAATGGGGAACAGTCTATCATCAGGAAGAAGCAAAAGGGGCAAAGCTTACAGCACAACTCTACTTTTGTCATTTGTCCTGCCCCCCCCCCTCCCCCCTCCCCCAGCCCAACCTCCAATGGCTCTGATGGGAAAGTATTAGGAAATCCAGGACCAAAAGTCAGATGAGAAAACTTAAGGTGGTAAGGCGTTTCTTCATTATTGTTAGGATATTTATCCTTATGTTGAGTTGACAATATATATAAGCCAGTATTCTTAAAGAGTATATGTAGCTTTAAGAACTATTCTGATTAGCTGTACTTCTCAGCTCTACCATATAAGGAAGCTCAGAAACTCAGTCCATTCCCTTTTCAATTCCCTTTGATTCCTGTGCTGATGACTGAAGACTGAAGAAGTATTTGTTTTGCATCACTGTAAGATAACTCTGTGTTTGGTGAAGGACTGTTATTGTTTGAGAAGTTAGAATCACTGGTTGGGAGAAGTATTTTAGTTGCTACAAAGTAAAGACGATTCATTTTCTTACTATCAGAGTTTTAGAGTTTGTGCGTGGTTAAAGCAACGTATCTCTTTACTGTCCAGTGTATTACACTATTCCGCATTTATTTTCTAACGGGGGTGTATGTTACCCCTAACACTGGTTACGGGACCAGAGTTGTAACACTGGTTCTGAACCCAGAGTTGCTAACAATTATTGCCCCCAAAATTATACAGATGTGTCTAGGAACTCACAAGGACTCAGACTTCATACAAAGGAGATTTTATCTCTAATGGCGTATTGCGCACTGTCATAGTCTTTATTGTCATTGTACAAAATAAACACAACGAAATTGGTTAATTGTTATCACTGCAGTGAACAGAGCCCAAAAGCCATCTTTATCTCATGGATAATTTGTACACCCAAACCTTTCCTGTTATTTTCTGCTGGTTTGAAATGCAATCTGGACACGTGGCAGAGTAATCAGATGATGTCATTGTTACATCACATGTTAAATATATTAGTAGGGCCAGCGGAGAAAGAGAAAGCTTTTGAGATCAGTTGTATGGTAGTTTTCCATTTGTTCCTCTAGAGCAGGGGTCTCCAACCTTAGCAACTTTAAGCCTGGCGGACTTCAACTCCCATAATTCCCCAGCCAGCTTTGCTTTGCTGGCTGGGGAATTCAGCTTTGCTGGCTGGAGAATTCTGGGAGTTGAAGTCCGCCAGGCTTAAAGTTGCTAAGGTTGGAGACCCCAGCTCTAAAACACAGCTCAGAAAGGATGCCAGAAAAGGAGTAGAACAAATTGAATTTCTGGTTGCTGTTTGCACAGTAATCAGGAAACCTTTTCCTTTTTACCTGATTTATACAAGATGCCAGGTTTATTATTCAAAAGCTTGGTTTAATTTGCAACAAGCAGTTGTTGTTGTTATTGTTGTTGCTGTTGCTCCTTTCCTTTCCTTCTCTTTCTCTTTCTGTTTCTCTTTATTTTTCCCCTTACCCTCCCTTTTTATAGACCTCTACCCTGCTGGAGAAGGGAGTGCCCTGGTTTGTCACACTGCCCTCATCTGTCCAGGAACTTTTGTTTGAGCATCATTCCCATGTAAAGAGAGTGGTAGGTCTTGGCCCAGTCCAGATGGCAACTTACAGTACGTTGCAGCTATTGCTATGACAGCCGGTAGTTTCTTCCTCCTCCTGCAGATCTCTTTTGGCAGCCACAGTTGAAAATCAGACTTAGATTCTTCTGCAGCAATAGATGAAATTTCCTCTCTTGCTTTCACAGCTTTTTCTTTAATGCTGGTGCACCCTAATCATGCAATGCTATTGCTGCTGGCTCCTCTGGCAAAGGTGATATTCAGCAGGTTCTGATCAGTTCTGGAGATAATAATGGAATGGAAATTTTGAGTAATTCGGCGAACTGATAAATACCACTTCTGACTGGTCCTGCCCCAAGCTATTCTCTGCCTCCCGAGTCCCAGCTGATAGGGAAGAAATGGGGATTTTACAGTATCCGTCCCCTGCCGTGCCCACCAAGTCATACCCGCCAAGCAGTGGTGGATTCTGGATCCTGTTCCAACCAGTATGGTTGGAACAGGCCCAGCGTTGTCCACATGGATGCGTGCAGCACGCGCATGCCTCTTACCATCCAGTGATGTCTCCACTAGCCTCTGTCACGCTCCAGCTGCTTGGTGGAGCATCGCGCAGGCACTATATGTGCCATGCATGTGCATGGAAGCGCAGAAGACTTTAAAGACTGGTAAGGAGCGCAGGTGGGCCAGTGGGCCCTCTGGAGCACCATACTGGAGCAGTACCTGGTGCTCCAGGTAGGCTCTGATACGCCCGTACTAGGACGTACCTCCTGCAACCCACCACCGCCGCCAAGTCACACCCACAGAATCGATAGTAAAAAAAATGTGAATCCCACCACTGTCATCTGGTCACAGTTGTCTCTTGGTACCAGGCTAATACATACTATGCATTGTGTGCATTATGCACTATGCCCTAATCACTAAATGGCAGTGGTATAAGGCATTGTGTCTTTGTCTGCATCTTATCGTTGTGCCAGAATTAGCGAGTCCCTTTGGGGAGAGGAAGCGGTATATAAATAAAATTTATTATTATTATTATTATTTATGCCACATTCCCCATGATTTTGCCTTTATCTGGTTTCCAACTCATGAGAGACTCCACTTTAAATTGTCTTTAGTTTTCCCAATGGTAAAGAAACATTTCTTCCATTATTACAGCACTTTGGAATATGACCTCTAGGTACATACATCCTGTACTAGTTTTGCCCTCCAGTTCTTTGAGCAGTTCGGCTGACTTAAAAGGGAAACACGAGAGACAGGAGAGGAATTGAGAGTAAGTACAAATTCTATGTAGACTACTGGTATGTAATCTGCTGGAATAATATGTTGATAGTTTTCTGCCAATGGATGGAAGTCAATAATGGAAGTAGGATACTTGGGCTGCAACAGGACTGCTGAATGGAAGCAAATATTGAGGGTTTCTGTGTCCATTAGATGCCACCTAGTGAAGGTTCGGCAAAAGGCCCATTTATCTATAGCAGTGAAGCTCCGAGTAAGCTATTTCTATTCCTGTTTATGTTGAAGAATGCAATTTCCAAATTGGGGATAAGGAGGGGAACCTGGTGTCTTCTAAATTATTTGACTTTCCTATTATCCCAAGTCAATATAGACCTCTCTGACTATGGGTGTCCTAGTCCAAAGTATCCTCCCTAATCTAACATCGTGATGGTGAACCTATGGCACCCGTGCCACAGGTGGCATATGGAGCCATTTGTTAGGGCATGCGAGACATTGCCTTGTCAGCTCTAGTGCGCATGTGGACGCTGGCCAACTGACTTCAGCCTTCTTTTAAGGCTGTTTTTTGCTCTCCGGAGGCTTGCCTGTACGGACTTTCAGTTTGCACATTGGGGCATTTTTCATGCTCCGGAGGCTTCAAGAAAGCCTCCTAAAGGCTTTGGAGGGAGAAAAGCGGCCCTATTGGCAAACTGGAAGTCCATTTCTGAACTTCCGGTTTGCCCATAGGGCCGTTTTTCATGCTCTGGAAGCTTTAGGTAAGCCTCCGGAGAGCCTCCAGGGGGGAAGGCTGTTTTCGCCCTCCCCAGACTCCTAGAAAGCTCTGGAGCCTGGGGAGAGCGAAAAATGGGTTCATCACATGCAAAAAGTGGGGTGGAGAGTGGGACTCACTCACACATGTGCGGGGGGTCACACACACATGTATGTTGGGGTCACACGCATCGCATTATGGGTGTGGGCATGCCCACACACGGTTCCCCTGCACTCCTCTGCTTTTGGCATGGGATGGGGAAAAGGTTAGCCATCACTAATCTAACACTTCCACGGCACAGGAGATTATGGGAGTAATCACTATGCAATTTCAGCTCCATGGGTAACACAGGGTTTGTTTTAACAATGCTGTATTCAATATTTGTTTGGTGGTTCCTACATTGCCACTCTATGAATCACCACAACAAACCGTTTTATCTGATGATTTCCTTAGTAGCAGCTCTTCCTTAGGTCGTTTAAGGCTAGTCCCTCTGCTCAGAGAACACCAGCAATATCAAGTGTGTTTTCTTTTGGACTGAGAAAATTCTCCTTTAAAACAAGCTTTTCTCTTGAATTTAGTTTTGAAAATTTATATTGAATGTTATGATCTGTTTTCTAAAATAACATTTGGGCAATTAGCATTGTTTTTGCCTGGAAGGCATCAATGATATCAGATCAAATCTTTATTGCCACCTTTGGGCCAAAAGGAATATCAGAATTTGGATTATGACATTTTTCCAGGAAATGATTGTATGCAAATATTTGACTCAGTTCAGAATGAACATTTAAAAAGATTCTTTGGGTAAATAGTGTCTCCTGAACAACTTTTATAACTGTAAACATTGTGAGTCAGTGATAGTCTATTTCCTCCAGGCAGAAGTATGTATGTGTCATTACAAATTAATTTGTTATTATCATAATCTGTTTCCAGCTTTGAATCTTTTATTTAGGATATAGAAGGAGTCACCTTGTTTTATTTTGTTCAACTTCTGGTCCGGGTAGAATTATGCAAGTATTTATTTGCATTATGCATAACGTTTTGTCAAATGAATAACAAAGATTGCTAGCTAAAATAAATTGTAGGTTTTTATTTAAAGCATGTTTGTGTTTACCTTATGCATTCTTATGCCTTTGCAAGTAGTTTTTAACTAAAGGAATTAATCATAATCACACCCAGTAAAGAGATTCCATAGAAATCCCAAAGATGATGGATGGATGCATGGTTACACATTCATGGAAACTTAGAGATTGCCTCTCCTCAAAGGAGTGTAATTAAAACTTAATATTGGAACACAGTGAAAACCAAATGAACCACTAAAGAAAAAATCTGAATTTCAATTTATACTGAATAATAAGGTCTGATTAAAAAATTGCCAGGAATCAGCTCCATCACATTTGTTGCTTCTTCATTCTGATCGCTTGGGTTATATTGGTCAAATGTTACTGCCAGTTCATCATGGAGGAATGCCCCATAGTTTCCACATGTGTGGAATAACATGATCATCAATTATAGGGAGCACTGGCCTTGAAAGTCCCTTTCTAGCCAAAGGATGACTTAGAAATATTTTTATAAATACAAATTTAACACAGAGATGTTTACATTCAGATGACTATACTGTAGAAATGGAATGAAAGACTTCCGAATCAACAGTGGACTGACTTGCCCTTATTTTCTTGGGACAGTTGAAAATCAATGCTGTAGGAATATTATCCTCACGATGTAACTTTTCTCTTAGAAGTTGTTTGCTATGTGACCTGAGGGAATGCACTCTAAATTTACATTTCTCAAATTTGGAACTAAAAATAACTGCTCAGTAATTTGAATCCATATAGCAATAACTGCCAAGGTTAAATTTATAGCGATTTTTTCTATCTTTTGTATTACTATTTGAAGGGTATTTTATTTTATTTTCTATAAAACATAAACTAATCCAGTTTGTGTTAGGAAACTGTACAGGAAAACAGTGATTGACAATTACTTTAAGAATTTTCATTTGCTTTTATATTTATTACGATCATTTATATTTGCAATTCACATTTCAACATGTCAAGACATTAATTTACATGCCGTTTGTTTAGTAGCAACATCAGTTAAAAAAAACCTTCATTGTATTTCTTATATATTTCAGATCTTACAATTATGCAATATTTTGGTAGGCAAAGCACATTAATACCTTGAAGAGTTTTATATTCCATAAGCCAGAAGCAACTTTGTTTGATTATCAATATTGGTACAATAAATAGTGGTGCAATAAATAACAGGAGCAGGAGAAGGCATACATTTGCAAGTGTAATAAAACTCTTTGCAAGTTTAGTTTTGTACAATTATTTAAGGCCCTAAAATGAATGATTATATTTCCATTGAGGTTAGCAATAAAGCAGATAAAAGAGACAAAAGCAATACTTAAGGCTTGAAAGTATCTTTTTCAAAAGCATAAGCGACAATGAGTGGTGCTGCTGTATTGGTTGACCTACCTTCAGATACAGGCAATCTAGTTAAGGCGTGTGCTTGGTGAAACATTCACCCTATTAGGAATGAAAAATGTGTCATTACTATTACATTGGATTGTGAACAAGAGCCAGATGGCTGAAATAAATATAAAGATAACTTGAATCTGCAGTATTGTCCTTTCTGTTACACATTTGTTTTCACTCTCTGTTGATATTCAGGGATGAATTGGGAATCAAATGAGTCAGGGGTATGTAATCTATCCCCCATAGTTTGCCATAGCACTTTATCAACGGTTAACATTAAGCCAAACAAAATGTTGAAACAAAAGCAATTTTCATGCAAATACTTATACTTGAAGAATATTGTGGCTCTTATAGTTCTAAAAGTTAGATTAATTATAAAGTGTATCAATCTGAGGCACTATAGACCAATAATGAGATCTTGTATGAGTTAGAATCCATTAATTGTGAGTTCTAATGAGTGACAATCCTTCCGGACTAGACACAGCCAATAAGAAGGATTTTTCTGTTAAATTAGACTGAACTTCAATGTTTACTTTTTGTAAATGTTTACTGGCTCTATTCAATGTAACAAAAATTTAAGAAGGCATTTCATTCATATTCACACAAGCTCAGTGGTGAGTTTCAAATTTTTTTAGAACCTCTTCTGTAGGTGTGGCCTGCTTTGTAGGAGTGGCTTACTGGCCATGTGACTGGGTGGGAGTGGCTTACTGGCCATGTGACTGGGTGGGAGTTGTTTGCCAGCCATGTGATTGAGTGGGAGTGGCTTGCCAGCCATGTGACTGGGTGGGCATGGCCAACTTGTAAAATGTGGTGAAACTCACTTAACAATGCTCTTGCTTAGCAACCAAAATGTTGGCTCAGAAACTCTGGCATTTGAAGCACACAAGTCTTAAAGCTGTCAAGTTACAAAACCCATGCACCTCTAACCCTTTAGAAAAAAAAACCCAGGAGTGTTCAAACTTGACAGCTTTAAGACTTGTGGACTTCAACTCCCAGAATTCCTCCTCTTGCTCTTCATCTTGATGATGTGTGGACGGGCATGGGAAGGGAGTTGGAACCGGTTCTAAATGGCACTGTAGATTTGTGGAACCTCTTCTATAGAAGAGGTTAGAAATGGCAGGAACCCACCCCTGCACAAGCTGTAGCAGAAGAACCAGAATAACTAGTCTAAGTGATACCTGGCAAAATGATGATGTATGGAGCTATAAAGAAGAATCCAACTGTTTGGCTTAACATTTTACCAAGGACAAATTCTCATGAACAGTGTACATTTTGCATTAGTAAAAACCTAAACATTTTATATTGGTTTGTTATTTAATATAGCTTCTGTTATTTATATAAGTGTGCCTGAGAATAAGGGAGGGAAAGACATATCACAGATTGGAGTGATAGAATTAATTTTGCTATGACATAAAATATTTTAATTAAGGGATTAGACAGAAATGGAATTTCAGTCTCTATTAAACATAATAGCTATATGAAATCAACCAATCAGTTGGGCAAAAAAAGATGTTTTAAGGACAACATTTCTAAGATTGAACAAAGTAAGAAGTTAGGGACACCTCCCCCCCCCCAAGTCAGGCTGCAAGTTATTAGAACTTGTCTTGAAATGTTTGTAGTCAGTGTGGAAGATGGTATTTATAAATAGTCAATTACTCATAAAGTGTTTTATTTCTCAGGTGAATATAATTCATGACCCAGCTTGTAATTTCTAGCTTCTGACACTCCTTAGAGGTGTGTTACATGACACACTAAACTTCAACAGGAGGCTAATGGGATTTTGTGCATGATCATCTTAATTCCATTCCCACTGAATGTGATGTTTAAGCAAGTTCTGAGGCTTATTGAGAAGAGTATTTTAAAAAAATTCATGACTTTGAAATGTTGAGCGATAGTTAGCAAAGAAAAACCTCTTGCTGAAATTAGTAATCTTGAAAATTTAATCTAGCAAACCCTTTGATTTTTGTCCCATTGAATGGCGATTAATGCCAGAAGTGGAAAAATTTGAACAAATACTACATCAGGAAGTACAAATCAGGAAACTACCCTTGGAGGTATATTTTGGTCATAGACGATTTTGTGCTGTGAAACCAAAGAATAGATTTAAGCTTAACTCTAGCAAGACAGAAAGGTCTTTCCCTCCACTTTTTATTGTGTAATTATAAATCTTGACAAATTATATTATTATTGATTATATTATTTCCACGCAATGATATTTATATTATACAGTATAATCACAAATTCTTGACATGTTATTATTTGGATAACTTAGAGAATTGGAAATAAAGGGAAAAGTCTTATTTGGAAAAACTGCAGCTTTAACTCTTCTGATCTTTGCTGACATTGGGGAAAAAAATCTTATAATTCATTACTTTGACTGTTACTGCCTACTTTCAGCCCCGGGTCCCTATGTGGTGAGATGGGTGCGGCTTATAAAATTTAATAATAATAATAATAATAATAATAATAATAATAATAATAATAATAATAATAATAATGATAATGATAATGATAATGATAATGATAATGATAATGATAATGATAATGAATAATCTTATTTTTATTTCTCTAGAATACAGTTCTCTTTTGGTCTTTTTTTTTTACCCAAGTAAACGAAAGTATCTACCATCTTTTCTTGTATCAAACGTGAGTTTGCTAAACCTGCTGGTGGACATATTGTAACTTTTGCTTTCTTAATATTTAGCATGAATTCAAATGTTTCATTTTCATTATGACTCTTATAAGTCTCCTTTACTTCCAGGTCATAAAATGAGATAATCTGTAAATATCAAACAGTTAGTGTTTTGAATTCACCTCTCATCTTTTCCAAATTGTTTTATATGGTATTTTCTGGTATAAACTGAGACAATGTGTATCCTTAGCTTACTTTCTTCCCTATTGTGAGCCATTTTGTTTTCTATTGCTCTTCAATTATCAACACTGTATTTTCAGGCAACTACTTATTTTAAAGATTAGCCCTCCTTCCAATTCACATTGGTTGTATGAATATTCGATAGGGTTTCTCTGCAGCTGCTATTTCCCATTCTTGAAACCACCACGGGCTTGAACAAAATTTTAATTACGAAGAAGAGCCTTGAAGATATCAAGCGATGAGTCCTGAGAGGCAGCCCCTCTCCAAAACAGAGAGGGAAATCAGGGGAGGGGAATAATGAGATGCTTAAGGCTCAGCTGTATTAATTTTATTCTATAACCAACTGATTAGATAGCAAATGTTTACTTCTTGCAGCTTTAAATCTGAAATTCAATCACACTTTAAAATATTTTTTAAAACATTGTCACCTGGGAATAGTTTGCAATGCAAGGAAATTAAACAGCAACATGTTTTCCTGATGGATCCTGTGCTTGTTTAAGAATTCAATGCTGTGAAAGCTTCCGGAGCAATTCAATGTGTTTATTCATTCTATCAATTAAAAGACTATCAGTGCAATCCTAGAAGTTCAGTTAAACAGACTTTTAAGTAAGTATATGCATAATAAGCATATGTACATTATACATACACACACACACACACACACACACACACACACATATGCACACACACACACACATATACATAAACATATGCATACACATATGCATGCATGCATGCATACATATACACACACATACATACATACACATATACCAGTATACAATTTATACGGGTATAAATATACTTATAGTATATTAATAGTATATTTATATATATTATATGCATTTGTACTGATAGATAAATAAATAAAGGGAGACTATGATAGATCTATTTCGAGATATTTAGCTCTCATCAGATAGCCATACCCTTACTGGGATTCGAACTCAGGCTGTTTGCATGTCAGGCAGCAGCCTTAACCATTAGGCCATGAGTTCTACTCCCTTATCAGCTGAGCCAGGGAAATAAGTCAATGTTTATGTCATATTTGGGCATACCAGGTGCTCTGACATAAACATTGACTTATTTCCCTGGCTCAGCTGATAAGGGGCTACATGGGACTCCCCTTGAGGTGCACTCAAGGACTACAGCTAGTCCAGAATGCAGCCGTGCGAGCAATATTGGGTACCTCTAGGTATTCCCACATAACACCGCTCCTGCACGAGCTGCACTGGCTGCCTGTGGCCTTTCGGGTGCGCTTCAAGGTGTTGGTTACCATCTTCAAAGCGCTCCATGGCACGGGACCTAGTTATCTGCGGGATTGTATCCTACCCCACACATCCCTTCGGCCGATTTGCTCCCACAGAAAGGGACTTCTCCAGGTGCCGTCCATTAGGCAATGCCAGTGGGTGACGCCCAGGGGAAGGGCCTTCTCTGTGGCGGGCCCTACCCTCTGGAATGACCTACCCCCCGAACTTAGATCTACCACGGACCTCCGCTCCTTCCGCCAGCAACTAAAGACCTACCTTTTCCAACAGGCCGGCCTGGCCTAACCTACCGTACCTAGCCTTAGTTTTTAGTAGAGAAATTTTTACATTGGTTTTATGGGTTTAGTTTTAATGGGGTATATTTTAGCACAGGGTGTTAATTTAATATAGTTTTAAGTATTTATGTATTTATTTTGTGATGTATTATGTTTTTTAAATTTCCTGTGTACCGCCCCGAGTCCCTTTGGGGAGAGGGGGCGGTTAATACGTCGAATAAATAATAATAAATAATAATAAGGGAGTAGAACTCATGGCCTAATAGTTAAGGCTGCAGCCTGACATGCAAACAGCCTGAGTTTGAATCCCAGTAAGGGTATGGCTATCTGATGAGAGCTAAATAGTTCAAAATAGATCTATCATAGTCTCCCTTTATTTATTTATCTATCAGTACAAATGCACACAAAATGGTTTTCTGCCTGAAAGCCTCCTAGGTTGGAGCTGAAAGGCAAAATGGGTAGCAGTAAGCTCCCTTCCTCCCATATTTGGGCATACCAGGTGCTCTGACATAAACATTGATATATATTATATGTAAATATTTTCGTAGATTTTCACAGGTGTAGGTATATACAGTATATATCAGGATGAGAACCAGTGGTCTAGTGGCATTTACAACTGCCTCACATGTAATACTGCCCTGGTTTGAATCCCAGTAAAGGTATGGCTAGCTGATGAGAGCTAAATAGCTTGAAATAGATCTATACTAGTCTCCCTTGTTTATTTATTTATCAGCACAAACATAAACATATATATATATATATATATATATATATATATATATATATATATATATATATATATATATATATATATATATATATATATATATATATATATATATATATATATATATATATACATTATTTCTGCTTAAATTTCAGGTTGGATTAACTTCAACTGTACATATTAATGATCTACTTTAACAACACTTAGGTTTTAATCTTGTCTTTTCCCAAAGATGCTGCAGATTGAGGATTGCCTTCCACATGTCTGCTGTACCCTGGTGCAGTGAGGGCACCTACATGTACCCTGGTAGCCAACAGTATCCTTGCCTCTGGATCTAGACTTATAGATGTTGCTCAGATTCCTAAAGCTTTTAATTCCTGGGAACTATAATACTCGTGGCATGGACAGTTATTTGGAACAAATCAAGAATTCATGACCACCTATGCCTTGCATATTTTGGACTTATTTGTTTTTGTACCAAGATAGTGAACTGTGATTGGGAAATGCAGAGGTGATTCCTTACCTAGATGGATCATTACCTGGTCACCCTATATATAGCTGGCATCATCTATCCACTGCAGGAACATAGGGCCAGTTTAGATGACTTTCCCATGGTGGGTTTTCTTTCGATTCATTTTATATTATCTGGCAGTTATCATTTTGGCTCCAAGCCTTCTAATCATTCACTTAGATAAAACTGGCATCATGAGAACAATCCAGACTTCTTACCAGAGGTGATATTCAGCCAGTTCTGACAGATTCTGGAGAACTGGTAGCGGACATTTTAAGTCAGGGGTCCCCAACCTTTGCAATTTTAAGTCTGAAGGACTTAAAGCTGGCTGGAGAATTCTGGGAGCTGAAGTCCTTCAGACTTAAAGTTGCAAAGGTTGGGGACCCCTGTTTTAAGTAAGCAGGGCCAGCAAATAGGCTGGCCCTGCTCCTGCTGCCTCCCAGCTAACCTTCTTTTTTTGCCCTGAACAGGAGCACGGAGCTGGAAAGCAGGTTACTGGGGTGGGAATGGGATTTTACAGTATCCTTCCCCTGCCTGCCCACAAAGCCACACCCACAAAGCCACGCCCACAGAACCGATAGTAAAAAAAATTGAATCTCACCACTGCTTCTTACCCATTTAAATTTTGAGAATAAATTGAGATAATTTTTAATTTAACTTCCAAGCATGTTTTAGATCAGGATATTCCACCATGGATGAATGGCTAATTTTCATGTAGTGGAGAAAAACTCTAGTTCTACCTTTTATGCTGCCTTTATTGATTACAGGGCAGCCTTCCATTCAATTCCTCATGAAAGCCCAGAGAAGAAGTTACTCAGAACATCCATTGATCTTCAGTTTCTCAGGTTGATACTTCTTTTTTTATCAAGATACTGCAATACAGATTAGAAACTATTGTAATGGTGCTTTAATGACCCCATCCCTAGCTTTTGAGGTATCAGACAGGGCTGTATTCTTGCTCCTTATTCAGTTTCTATATAAATAAAATATTGTGTCCTTTCTAACCAGACGTTCACCTTCCAACACCTTCCCACCTTCCTATTTCAATTATTTTGTTTATGGATGATATGGCTATTTTATCCATAACACAAGTACCTTTCATAGATTCCTAGTTGCTTTTGTGTAGAGTTGTTCTAGGCAATTTCTCGAAATCAGGTATTCAAAAGCTGTGAGTATAACCTTGAAGAAAAGGAGGTAATGTTGCAGCCAAGACAATGCTCAGATAAGAGAAATCTAGGCCCAAAGCAGGAATGGAATTTGAGAAAGAATCTCTGACTTGAGTGTTATAGTTATTTTTAGAATAAAACTGGGGAGGACAAAGGTGCATTCAGAGTTGCAAGAGACTGTTACTGTAACTCTACAATAAAGGTAGCTTTAGTATTCATGACTTTGATGTTCAAGCCTGATCTATTTTGAAGGGATGACATAAACCAAAGTTGTAGGGTGTTTTTCTAGAATGAAGTTTAAGTCCCCTGTTAAATGGGAAATTAAATCAGTTGATTTAAGTTCTTTAGAGCTAGATGTCAACCTGATTTAAAGACCAGTTGATCAGGTTAAGAACTTCAAGTATCTAAATATCCACTTCAACTCTTCACCCATTGGTATAATCGGTTGAGTGAAGTTTTTATTAGAGCTCAAAAAGCTTCTCACGCAATCTTAAAACATGTCAGTTATCAAGGTAATACCAGTAATTACATTCCTGTAGCAATAAAATTGTACAAAGTAAAAGTGTTGGGTCTATTGCTATATAGTGCACAACCTTGTGTTTATAAGGATGCCCCTACTTTAAAAGCTGTTCAGTCCCAGTTTCTGAAAGCCAAACTACATGTCATTTGCTCAAATTTAAATGCTCTTGGTTCAGGTAGTATTTGGCTACATTTTTTTCTTGGAATCCACCTGTGGTTTTGCTGCCTCAGATTTTAGCTAAAACAAATATTTTGGGGTAGATTAGGGTTAAGATTGAATCAGTCAGCCATCATGCATTGTATCATCCATAATGTCTAGCACTCATAAATCTCATTGGCAGAAATTTCAGTTATTTTTCTAATGAAAATGACTGTAATTACAGTCTCACTTCTGTGAGACCTAACTCTTTTTTTTAAGTCTTTTTAAAAATTATTATTATTTTTCCCATTTCAAAAACATTCATTGATATACATTCTTATAAATACTATTTAATATTTATCTATTCATCATTAATCTCTATACATATTCTTACATATATACTGTATGATACAGTTTGGATCGCTTTCTTGCCACCCCATGTCTCCATCTTATTTTGCAACAGCCTCACTCCTTCTTTCTCAAGCTCCCTTCTCTGCCTTCTTGTTTCCTCCTCTCATTTTCCTCTCTTCTCCCTTTTGCCCCTCTCTTTCCTCTCTCTTTCTCTCCTCTCTTCTTTCTTATCCTCTCTCCTACTCTTAATTCCCCACCCCTGTAAGACCTAACTCTTGTGTTCTGGTCCAGTGTTTGGAAGATAGGTTCTGTGCCTTTCAGACTTGGTAGCAAGTTTTAATTCAGAGGACTGGTTAGTGGAGGGCTAGCTGTCTCTAAACCACACCGATTTCTGGGTTAGTGCAGTACAGTAACTTTATTAATAACTAGTCAAACTACCGTCACAAGTATAGCCAAAAGATAACATTTCAAAGAACATTAGAAAAAAAAAGTCAACTTCAAACACTCTTGTTCAACTAGAACAATTATCACAGTCTCACAACAAACCATATTGGGTTTTCTTATTTGTAGTTTAGTAAATGATACACAGGCAAACAATAGATATAAACTCAAGGTAAACTGCTCCAAACTCGATTGCAGAAAATAGGACTTCAGCAAGAGAGTGGTCAATGCCTGGAATGCTTTACCGCAGGGGTCCCCAACCTTTGCAACTTTAAGTCTGAAGGACTTCAGCTCCCAGACTTCTCCAGCCAGTTTTGCTTTCTGGGAGCTGAAGTCCTTCAGACTTAAAGTTGCAAAGGTTGGGGACCCCTGCTTTACCGGACTCCTTCATTATTTTCTCAAACTCCCATAGTTTCAACCTTAAACTGACTACCTACCATCCCTGTTCTACTGTCCCCATTTATTTGTACTCATTTCATGTGCTCATGTCCATGTTTATACATATACCTGTTATCTAGTACGTTTGACAAAATAAATAAAATAAAAATAAATAAAATAAAAAATAAATACAATTAATTCAGCACACCTAGTTTGAAATTCGTGGTTGTAACTCATTGTGCTGTTAACCTGGGGAGGAACAGCTTCGACTCAACCCATCCAAGACCAAGTGGCTGTGGCTTCCGGCATCACGGTATAGCCAGTTGACGCCAACTCTGGCTATCGGGGGCGAGTCATTGGCCCCCCCACAGAGAGGGCTCGCAACTTGGGTGTCCTCCTGGACTCTCGGCTGTCTTTAGAAGAGCACATGACGGCCGTGGCCAGGGGGGTTTCTATCAGGTCCGCCTGATACGCCAGTTGCGCCCCTTTCTGGATCGTGACGCCTTACGCACAGTCACTCAAGCTCTCGTCATCTCCCGCCTGGACTATTGTAACGCTCTCTACATGGGGCTTCCCTTGAAATGCACCCGGAAGCTCCAGTTAGTTCAGAATGCGGCCGTGCGGGGGACTTTGGGAGCATCTAGATGCTCTTGCGTGAGCTGCACTGGCTGCCTGTGGCTTTCCGGGTGCGCTTCAAGATATTAGTGACCACCTTTAAAACGCTCCATGGCAAGGGACCTAGTTATCTGCAAGACCGCCTCCTGCAGCCAAATACCTCCCACCGACCAGTTCGCTCTCACAGAGAGGGCCTCCTCAGGGTGCCGTTGGCCAATGTCGGCTGGCGACCCCCAGGGGGAGAGCCTTCTCTGTGGCAGCCCATGCCCTCTGGAATGACCTCCCCCCTGAATTATGTACTATCCCAGACCACGTCTCTTCCGTTGGGCCCTGAAAACACACCTATTTCATGCAGTCGGCTTATCATAGCCTTGTTTTAACTGGGTTTTTAGTATTGGCTTTAAATTACCAGACAAATTATTTAATTTTAATATGTATTCTTACTTCTGTTTTTCTGTTTTTACTGTGGCTGTTCACCGCCCTGAGTCCCGAGAGGGAGAAGGACGGTATATAAATTAAATTAAATCAAATAAATAAATAAATAAATAAATAAACCTGGCAAATTACAGCATAATGAGTATGAACCTTTCTGTTGCCTGTTACATCGAGCAGCGATAGTATCGGAGTCTTTATTGACGGACCTCTACGTGTGTGTGTGTGTGTGTGTTAGAGAGAGAGAGAGAATCTGCCCAGCCCAGCCCAGCGCGTCTCTGAAACTCATCACAACAAGAAACAACAAAAGAATGAAATGGGAGGAGGGGAGGAAGTCAACTCTCCGCAGACAGTCCATTGGAAGTTTTATTATTTCGATTTTCCAACCACTTCCATCCGGGCGGTAACGACCCCGCGAGAGGTCGAGAGAGCCAGTCAGGATGAGCAAAGTTTCTCCTCCGGGCAAGAGGCGAGAGATCTCTATGGAGATCCCAGGTTGCCACGGGAGCTGCCCTCCGCATGCAAGCGGCAGAGCGGGCGGGCGGGCGACCGCCGGCTCTAACTGGCCGTTCCCAACAGACGCGGGCGGCTTGAAAGTAATTAGAGCGCACGCCGAAGGGCCGGCGGACAGGGCGGTACGGCGTCGTCGGCCGCTGATTGGCTACCGGCTATATAGGCTGGGACGGGAGGCCGGCGGGGCTGCGTTAAGTCCTTGTCTGGCTCCGTTGGTTTCCCTTGCCTGGACTAAAGGAATCCTAAAGGAACGCCCTTCGCTACAGGTGGAGTGGAGAGGAGCGGGGAGCGGCGGGGGTCTCGCAAGAAGAAATGGGGAACTTGTCGCCAGGTCCTTCGTGGGGTGGGGATGTTGCTGTTCCCGGCAGCGCATCTTTTAGGGAACAGCCGAGGGGCGATGGGGAAGGAAGGTTCAGCACTCGGGGTGAACCGCTCCTTCTCCCATCCTGCCCGCCTTTTCAATTGGCCTGGAGTTGTAGTTGCAACAAATCGAGCCATCCTGAACTCTATTCCCTACCCTTCCCCCCCCCTCTCTCCCGCCCTCGCCCTAAATGTGATGCGGGGCTTGGGGGGGGGGGAGTAATTCTGCTTTTTTATTTATTTATTCTTTACTAAGTGGCTCAGTGGCTAAGGCGCTGAGTTTGTTGTAACCAATGTTGTAAACAAGTACAACGACAATAAAGATTATACTTTACTTTGTCGATCAGGAAGGTCGGCGGTTCGAATCCCTAGAATAGGTCTCCCGCGTGAGCAGGGGGTTAGACTAGATCAGGGGTCTCCAACCTTTGCAACTTTAAGCCTGAAGGACTTCAGATCCCAGAATTCTCCAGCCAGCTTTGCTGGCTGGAGAATTCTGGGAGCTGAAGTCCTTCAGGCTTAAAGTTGCAAAGGTTGGAGACCCCTGGACTAGATGACCTCCAAGGAATCTTCCAACTCTGTTGCTGTTAACTTCCAGAGCTCACCCGTAACAGAAGATCATGTGGGGTTCCCCCCCCCCCCCCAAAAAAAACCTCTTATTCTGGGATACTTAAATAAATGTTATTTATCCCATAGCAAGCTTGCATGTCTCCCAATGTCTTAATTAATTACCGGTAGTAGTAACAGCAATTAAGCAGTAACAGCGACCGACTAACATGCCTTCTAGGTCAGAGGTCTCTATTTAAAGCCTGTGGACTTCAACTCCCAGAATTTCCTAGCCAGCAAAGCTGGGAATTAAAGTCCTCCAGACTTAAAGTTGCCAAGGTTGGAGATCTCTGTTCTAGATAACTAGCATCTGGATTTATGCAGTTTTGTAACCATGATTTGGTAAATAAGCCCTATTGGCTTGGTGGTCTTATTTATACTCAAATCAAAACATTGTAGCTTTGTAATGCATGAATATTGCCTAAGTATCATGGGATTTCGACTTGTTTTCTTGGAAGTGATTGACTGAGACTTGGTTTTATGGATGTAGCTATATTTGCATAGCACACGTACTGTAAGCTAGTCTGCCATATATTAATTTACTGAAGTGTATGAACTTAGCCCATTTAGTCAGGTAATGGATTACCATCTTGCAAACTCATATGATTGTGTTAATTGAATAGATTAGAGATATTGCAAGTACCTTACAGAAGTACAGCTGGTTTTCCCATAAGATCTTCAGCTAAATGCCGTTTCGGCCAATCGAAGTGCATAGCTTTCAAATGACAAAATTATCCTGGGGGAACAGCCTTAATATTATCATTACCGTCTTTCAAAAGCTGGATTTGAGGACAATCATAGATAGGTAGGTATGTTAATGCAGTTCTAATATTTGAAAACCAACGTACAGGCGGAGTGGGCAATTAGGTGAATGTTTGTTGGTATGCAGTTTCTCATTGTGAAGATTGTGCTATGAAAACCCTGTGAAAATGGTACATGCTCAAAGATTTTCACATATACGTGCTAAGTCAAAGAGAGTAGCAAGTTGATTTGAAAACATAATTGTTGCTTTTTTTTGTCCGCCCCCCCCCCCTCCGATCAGCTGCTGATTTGAAGGAAATGTATCATAGCAACAAGGATGATGAGATGGTGCAAGTTGGACTCCGGGGTGTCCTGCCACTTCCAGTTGTACCCCATGACAGTCAGAATTCCCAGCACAGAGTTATTCTTGGAGAGCTGAGAGAAAATGGACAATGTCTAAGATCTTCTTCCCACGTAAGTTATAAAGCATTTTGGATAAACAGGTGTGTAGGTGACTGAGCTGAAGGGAAAAGCTGCTCAGTGTTTCTGTTTTAAGCCTTAGAACTTCCCAAAATACATTCAATTTCAGTTCTCAGATTTGGAAGTCTAACATACATACATACATACATACATACATACATGCATGCATGCATGCATGCATGCATGCATGTCAAGGTAGGAAAGCTTCCCTTAGCTCTGCAGGATCAGCTGAAGCTTTTGAATGCTTTTCAAGGACAAGCTCGACATTGTAGTAGTAATCAGCAGACTAAGGCAGGAGTGACCATGGGCAGTGCCTTCAAATTTATGAAAGGCTACAATTAGCACCCAAGATGTATTTGGGCAAAAGTTATCTTGGACATAGCTCCCACTGCTTTTGAGCAGGAGCTGTGAGTCCAGGAGGATTTCCAGATTACACTCTGGAGGAAAGTAACCCCAATGAGTATTTGTGCTTATGTTGTTACTTTCTACGTATAAGGAAATGGCATTTTCCTTTGTTACATACAGGTTGGGAAAGACAGTTGCTTTACTTCTGGAACTTTAATTCTTCAGTCTTGCTTTGTCAGTAAACCTTTAAAAAATGCATATTGTTATTTTGGGGCATTTATATAAGTAAGAGAGATGATACATTAATTGTGTCTGAATATTGAAGAAACTTTAAACAGCATGAAAGCATAGAAGGAAATTTAAAGAGTTGGATCAAAACACCAGATTTATATGCAAAGCCTATAAATATACAGAAGAACAATACCCATTGATCTGTGTACAAGATATGGGATTTTTCAAATAAATATCCTAGGTAATTCCTGTGGTACTTCATGGCTTTTTGATCTTGATCTCCATGTGTGTGCCTGATTCACTGGCAGTGGTTAAGTCACCTTCATTGAGGGAATTCTCTGTTTAACCTGGAAATAGGTAGTTGTGCATTGCCCTTAAGAAACTATTGTTTGACTTGGTTATTCTAGATAATTACTGGCTGGTTTCCAACCTTGCTTTTCAGGGAAAATATTTGAAAATGGCGATGGGACTGCAGCTATATATCTCCATTCCAGGACAGGAAGATGATGTGATAGAAGTTTTGACCTAGTGTATGAGGGGTGTTAAATAGTGTGTGTGTGGGGGACAAGTTAGTCTTAAATCCTATAAGACAGAGTGGTTGTGGATCTTAAGGTTGACTGATTTCAGAAATAGTCCAGCTTTAGTTCTAGATGGGATTATAGCCCCTCCATTCTCAACTGGCATGTAATTTGAGGGTCTTAGACCTGTGACTCTTGCTAGATCAGCAGGGAAGATCACTCCCCAGAAACCTTTTGTGCAGTTACAACTTATGTACCAACTGCTTGCCATTCCTGGAATCAGGCGCTTTGCTCATGACCATGCAATTCACTATACCTGTTGCTATCCTATTCATGTGGTACGTATATCAAAGTTCCTTTATGTGACACCATTACAACATGGGTGTCACAGTTGATTAGATTTTGGATAAAATTCTGGGAGTCAGCCCTGAGTTGATATATTCTCTGAAGTAGCTGAAGCAGGACAAAAAGCAGTGGGTGGAAGCTTCTTAAAGGGAATTCCTACCTGGAATTAAGGAGAATTTCCTGCCAGAGCAATTAACCTTGTCCCTCCACTCTAGAATTTTGGGTGCCCCATTGCTGGAGTTTTCAAGAAAACATTGTCCATTCATTTGTCTGGGATGGTATAAGGATTCCTGCCTTGGGGAGGATGTTAGACTAGAAGACTTCCAAGGTCCTTTCCATCCCTATGACTCTGTGATTCTACTTTAAAATTGGTTATTGTAAGCCACTCAAACTCTCAGCATAGACTCTCTTTTACTAAATTGTAAGAAGTAAATAAAATGTAACCAAACATATTGTTTGGCCTAGTGATTTCCTTGTGTTCTTATGAAGTTGTAATGTGAGGAATCTTTAATATCTGTCTCTGCTTTATCTAGAAAAAGTATTCAGCATATTCCTGTGAGTTAGCTTCAGAAATGAAATAATGTAATCAGATCCTATATCACAGTGAACCAGATCTAAGATCTAAACTGGCTACTTCTGATCTTGGGCTGATGGAATTTGAGTTATGGATACCATCATAGCCATGCAACATGATCTACAGCCAATGATGATCAGAATGGTGGTCCATCAACATTTAAAGATCAAGATTGATCTGAATAATACTGCTTTTATTTATTTTTTATAAGGAACTATAGTCATTATCTGGAAGTTGAGTCGTCATTGCAACTGGACTTCTTTTCTGTTTGGTTTAAAATGTTTGCTGCTTATCCAACTAGTTTCTTCAGTGTATTCTTTTTCAGGGAATTTCCATGATGAGACCAGTATCTGGATCAGAAAATATTTTTCCTATGGCTGGCAAATATCTAATGCCACCTTCTGTATCGTCCAAGAAAAGTGTTACTGTTTACATAGATAAAGTGGAAGAGAGAAGCAAAAATGATTTTATAGCTGCAGAAGAAGTGGAATATAGTATGTGTGAAACTGAGGCCAGTACAATAAAACCTAACATTCATCTACTATTGAACTTAAGTACAGGTAACAAATCATTAATTTAATAGGGAAAAGATTTTAACTTATTGTGTTATATGTTGCCTCTTATGAAAGCAACGTTTGAATATTAAGGAGCACTTTTTGAACATTTTATGGCCTAGTGTCTCCGATGTTGGTGGATAAGTCCCTGCAAAATGAAGATTGTGAGGGTAACGAACTGGACATGAGTATTGATGAATATGCAGAAGATATTCATAATTATTTAAGAGATGCAGAAGTAAGTAAAAAAAGTAAATCGACTTGCTATAGTTCTGTCTAATATTGCCCTGTAGATAGTGGCTATGTAACACGTATACTGCATGAATTCAATCTTCCCTTTTGACTCTGTCTCTTAAACCTCATCTTGGAGAAGGTTTCCTTATTGTGTAATATTCCTACAGTCTTCCCATTCTATCTGAACAGCTATACATTGGAGCGTCTTATACTCCGAAAAATACGGGTACATAGAGTCTAAGATTCTCTCCAACCTTTGTGTTCTATGACTGGTAGTTATAATAAACTATTTTAGATATAGTTGTTCAGAGAGCCATAATTATTAGCATTTTTGTTTTTTCATTCAATCCAAAAGTCCTTAATATCTACCCCAAACCTGGTAAGGGGAGGTGGAAGAGTAAACTTTCATTTCTGCCCAATGGTTCCATCAGCAAGCATTCTTGGAGTAACTTGGAACATTCAAAGATAACTTTCCTAATAGAATATAGGGGACATTAGGTCACAGGCTGTATACTGAGTGTCACAATTGTTGACATCTTGTAGCACATTAAACCAAAGCCAAGCCAAACATACTGTATTACAGCTTAGTGCATTATGTTTGCTTATTCTAAAGCTAATCCCTTTGTCTGTAGGTAAGATACAGGCCCAGACCATGCTATATGAGGAAGCAGCCTGATATAACCTCAGGGATGCGTGCCATCTTAGTAGACTGGCTAGCAGAAGTTGGTGAAGAATACAAGCTTCAGACAGAGACGTTGTACCTTGCTGTGAACTACTTGGACAGATTCCTTTCTTGCATGTCGGTCCTCAGAGGAAAATTGCAACTTGTAGGAACAGCAGCAATTCTCCTGGCTGCGTAAGTATGTTTCAATAAAAGACAACCTGTGGCAGGTGACTGTTCTTGGCTCGCTTATCAAGGTGATAGAACTGACTAAAAAAATACAACACAGCATTAGTATGCTTCCAGTTTGGCTCCATATTTTTCCCAACCTCCATTTCCAGCTTTTATTATTCTGCACCAAGGCTTAAAACAATCAAGAGTTTTAGAGGGGACATACACAAAGGTGCATGTCTTTGTGGTCATGCATCAGAACATATAGTACCATGATGGCAAACCTATGACACATATGCCCAAAGTGACACATGAAGGCATGTTGCATGGCATGTGATCCCTTGCCTGTTTGTCTCTGGGTTTCTGGTGCACATGCGTGCACAACGATTAGCTGTCCTTCATGCACGTGGCAGTGCCAAAAATTGATGTGCACATGCACGCCAGCCAGCTGATTGTTGGGTGTGCATGTGCCCCAGAGGTTCAGCTTTTCTGGAGCACGATCCCTTTCATGCGTGGCAGTGCCGAAAACAGGCCTGCACATGCACACCAGCCAGCTGACAACCAACAGGCACGCATGCGCTAGAACCCAGAAGTTCGGCTTTTCCGGAGCGCAGCACATTTCCACATGACCTTTTCAGCAGTAGGTGCCAAAAAGGTTCGCCATCACTAATACAGTATGTCCCTCTTATAAACGCATTTTGAACATCTCAGCCTGTCTGGCAAGCTGCGAAGTTGCATCCCCAACACTTCCTGCCCATCCTATGCTAGAGATGAAATCTGTTACTGGATCCTCATTTTGGATCTGCACCCTAACTTGAACTTTACCTTACATAAGCACAAGTTGATGATTTTGACAAGTCCCCAGGGCAGGATTAAAAGAAAAGCTGTTTTGAATGCAGATTGCTTAGCAGGCATAGTTCCTACTTCACTGTATCTTGCATTTCTGCAAATGCCTAGAAGACGGCAGACAAGTCTGTAAGAATTTAATATCAAATTCCCTAGTTTGTCTATATTTATATAATCCCTTAATATTCGATGATGTTAACTGACACATTAATGTATTTGTTATATAGACTACTTAGATATTAATACATTACAGACTCATGCATAAATGTTTATAAGAAAATGTAAAAGTGAGTCATGAATAAAAAAAAACTTTTGAGGGGTAAGAGATAATGAGGTGAACGAGCTGAGTTGAGTGAAAGATTTTAGCTGGTACAAATGATTGGATGACAGTAGTTATAAGTGGATAAAGTACCAAACTAGGAAAGTTTAGCCAATCCTCAGCCTTAGAACTCAGTGGCTAACTTTGGGCTATTCACACACCCATAGCCCAAACTATCTTGTTGGGTTTTTGGTAGGAAAAAATATGTTGGGGGAAACTAATCACATTGAGCTCCTATTTGAAAGGCAGAAATTAAATTAATAAATGAATAAAAGTAAGATCTGCTCTGAAATAAAAATGTAGCTCAGGTACATTTTAAAGATCATGATGCTTACACGGAGTGGTCATCATGGATTAACTGGATGAAAACACATTTGATATGCAATGAATTTTTCTACCCCCTTCCTTTCCCCAGGAAATATGAAGAAATCTATCCCCCAGAAGTAGAAGAATTTGTGTACATAACAGATGACACTTATTCCAAGAAGCAACTGTTGCGAATGGAACACCTGCTTCTTAAAGTGCTTGCTTTTGATTTAACTGTGCCAACCGTCAATCAGTTCCTCCTTCAATATTTACAAAGGCACAGTGTAAGTCTTAAGATGGAGAACTTTGCGAAGGTAAGTTCTTGGCTTTATGGGTTATTCTATGTTTTTTAAGCATTTAAAGGACATCCAGACCAGGAGTCACCAACCTTTTGGCCCTCAGGGACCACTAAATAATTTTAAATCCCGTGGACCACTAGTATGATTTTTTAAAAAAAAGATAAACAGTATTTAGTGCAATTAAAAAATGCTAATAATTTTTCTGCAGACCACCAAAATTTTATCACAGACCACCAGTGGTCCACAGACTACCATTTGGGGACCACTGATCTAGACCACAAAACAAATAGCCACCTATCTTCACTGTGGCATCTGTTTTTAAGATATATATTGACCTGTTATGCTGAAATTGCATTTTTAAATACAAATGTTGTATCTGATTAACAGAATTCACCTTGGCACTTCTAAAACAGGGGAAGTCTCCATTACTGAAAGGAGAGATTTGCAAAAGAGAGATACAGAGCTACACATTTCTATCCAGTCTCAAAGCCTTGGCTGTGAAAATTCTTCCCAAAATTGCTATTGAATTATGAACTCATCATGTTACAGAATATGGAATTACCACAAGGAACATATTACTATGTTGAACTAATTTAATTTAAACTGAAATCAAATAGGATTTATTGGGATTTGAATTCAAACAAATCTAATTAGAGTTTTAACCCTGTCCATTTATTGCATATTATTCCTAAAATGCCATTGGTCTTAGTACAACATATTTCATATTTACGCCTTGGGGTAATTTGAAAGAAGTGGGGCAGAACCAGAATAGTGAGAATTGTCCTCATCTCTCTTCCCGCTGCAGGGATAAGTGGGGGAGAGACAAGAATACCATTTGCAAAAAACAAACAAACCATAAATTCCTTGCAGAAGCCATTGAAGAGCAATATGAAATAAAATGATATCATTTACTAAAATTACAAGGAGTCAAGGATGATATAATCATGCAAACACCGAATTTGGCAAAGTTGAAAGGAAGTACTTCCTTTCCATTGTTTAGAGCAGGGGTAGTCAACCTTTTTATGCCTACCACCCACTTTTGTATCTCTGTTAGTAGTAAAATTTTCTAACCACCCATCGGTTCCACAGTAATGGTGATTTATAAAGTAGGGAAGTCAATTAAATTTAAAAAAAAGGAAAGTGCTTCAGTATCGGACAAAACCCCTACCGCCCACCATGAAAGCTGGAATGCCCACTAGTGGGCGGTAGGGACCAGGTTAACTACCGCTGGTTTAGAAAGCAGATAGATCAGTGTAAATAAGCCGAACAATTAGTAATATTGATATCTTTTGTCTTTCCTAATGTTCCTTCCTTAAAAAAATATTCTGTTCTGTTAGTACATAGCAGAATTGAGTCTCCTTGAAGCAGACCCATTCCTGAAGTATCTGCCCTCACAAATGGCAGCAGCTGCTTATTGTCTAGCGAACTACACTGTGAACCGGCATTTCTGGGTAAATGTTTATTTTAATTTAAAGGGGGTTGAATATTTGTGGGCATTTTTCAAGAATGAACTACAAAGGATAAGGAGGTTTTGTTATGTTTCCTTTAGCAGCGTTTTTAAATTTTAATTTTAGCATCTAGCTTCAAAAATGGCTACTTCAATGAAAAGATCAGTACTATGACAAAACAATTTCCAATGTTTGTTATTTAGGCTATGGCTCTAAAAGGAATGTTTATAGATTTTAGCATGGGCTCAACAGCTGTTTATTTCAGCACCACAGGCTTTGTCCTGGCACCTCGCTCAGTATTTTATCTCAAACCAAGCAGATGTGAATTTGTCATTGCTGGAATGAGGTGAAGTAAACCCTGAGAGTAGCAGTTTGTTCCGAAAACAGTCCTAGCGATAAAACTCTTATGTTGGGTTTCTTCAGTTTTATATCATGAGAATGTTCCCATTATGCAGAGCAAGGACCCTAAAAATCTTCAGAAATTTCCTTCCAGTTAGGCACTTTAAAAATCAAATTATAATGCTTAATGTGATTGAGACAATTATCAAATCTTGAAAGAGTAGTTATATGAATTGTGTTTAATTAATTAATCCAATCAAGATTAGAGGTTAAATTTTTGCTTACTGGAAAAGCCCTGCCAAAACTGACAATATGGTAGGATACGACTGAAGTTTCATAATTATAAATGAGGTAAATAATATGAGCTCTTCAAAACTGAGCAAAGCTTTTTGCCTATATGAGCAGCTTGAATTGATTTCTTTCAGGATCCCTATATAATATTTTGAGGTAAGGCTGCTGAGTTGTATAAAGTCTGTCCTAACTTAATAGCTGATTCAGCGTAAGTTTCTTTCCAGGTCCTTTCTTGTCTCTCTGAATTTATTTGTAGTACTGAAGCTGTAACTCTGTCTTCTCATGAGCAGCCAGAAACTCTTGCTGCCTTCACTGGATACTCACTGAGTGAGATTGTGCCTTGCCTAAGTGACCTGCACAAAGCATGCCTCGATGCGCCTCATCGACAGCAGCAAGCAATAAGGGAAAAATACAAGCTGACTAAGTAAGTTCTTGGGTCAGCAGCTGCATCTTGTCCTTGTAATCACCATGTCAACCCGTAATGCCAAATTTGGAAAGATGAAAGCAATCTAGAACTCAAAAACTGGAGGGGGGGGGGGACACTGGAGATGGCCTTTTCAGCAGTGCACAATGTTGTTGGGCCAAAGTTCCCTTCATCCTTTACCATTACCTTATACTATCCAATATAATATCAATTGGAGTTCTTAGGTTGTATTCAGACTGACAACACTGAGGAGACTGCATATATCTATTCCACACAGTATATGGGTGATAGATTCACAAGTATAGATTTTTATTTTGCTAAACTCACTGTCTTTCTGTTGATAGGAAACCTCTAGTTATTCAAGATAATAAAACTCCCTCATTATATACTTCTTTGAATACACCTTTAGGATACATTACTTACTGATGTTCATATGCCTTGAAATTAATTATAGGAATCTGAAAAATTACTTTCATTTCTTCCTTGAGTATTTTCCAAGTGATATATATTCAAAATGCAGCATCATTTTAGGTAATAGATCAATATCCTAAAGCAATATAATAAGCATCAGTTCCAAAAATTGTAGACAGAATGTAATTTGGGAATGGCAGAATACCCGCAATTTAAAAACATAGATCGTCCAACATTTATTCCTGTGTGGAATTCTGCAATAAAACCATGTGTTTTCCTTGGATTGTGTTTGGGCCTGGAAAAGATGCAGCTGATTTAAAGCAGTTCATACAGGTGCTATGATTCTGTTTGTGGATGGTCTGATGCACATTCCAGAGATGGAAAGTGATGTCAGCTATACAGCCCTGGTTTCTGCGATCAAACCACTGATCTAGAGCAGGGGTCTCCAACCTTTGCAACTTTAAGTCTGAAGGACTTCAGCTCCCAGACTTCTCCAGCCAGCAAAGCTGGCTGGAGAAGTCTGGGAGCTGAAGTCCTTCAGACTTAAAGTTGCAAAGGTTGGGGACCCCTGATCAAAAGCACTGGAACTTAGAGACTGTCATGGTCAACCTGGGATCAGTAATAAGTGGCTTCCTTCTTTACAGATACATGCAAGTATCCCTTCTGGAGCCACCAACTGTTCTACCTCTACATTGAATTGCAGCATGCCCAGAAAAACACAGAAGCTGAAGCACTTGCCTCCTGATCAATAGAGTTGATCTGGCCAATTTGTTATTTTTATAGGGCACTGCAGGTCATGTGTCTAATCTGCTGCTAAAACTATTTTTAGATGATCTTCTGATCTGTAGCTATATTGTATTGCAAGGACTCAGTATTGTAGTTTTTATCATAAACTAAGGACAATTTTAATAAACATCTTTAAAAAATTGGTTATTAGCTTGTGCTTTTGAAAAGTTTTAAACAGGTGTGGTAATGAAATTTGCCAACAAAATGAAAATTGGTACTCTGCTTCCCTGAAAGTAAGACCTCCTCTGAAAATAAGCCCTCCCCAAAAAATATTGCAACACAGCAGCAGCCATGAGATGACCATGCTCACTGCCTCCTGCACCTCAAAAATAAAAAGACCTCCCCAAAAATAAGGCCAAGTGCTTATTTTGGGGGTCAAAAGAAAATAACACCCTGTCTTATTTTCAGGGAAACACGGTACTATGTCTTAGGGAGAAATGGTGGAGAAAGACTTTATTTAATAGTTTAGTTTGACCTATTGATATCTCAAGTTCAAATTCTCCTTTCTTTTTCTCATCTCAAGATAAAGCAATTTAATCTCTATTATAATTAATCTGTATTAGGTGACAGTTCTCTAGCAAAATGGAAGAACCTGACTGCTATCCAGGATGGTCCCCTTCTAGAAATCAAAGCTAGAAATAATATAGGAAGCATTAAAGAAGTGAAATGGTGATAATGGGGAGAATTATTAGTACTTATTACATGCAGGAAGTGAGCTAGAAATTCCTTATCTAGGGAATACTATAAACAGACATTTTATAGGCATGTGTTTCCTTTTGGCTAAAGTAGCGACACCTTTTTTTAAAGTTGCTATTATATTCATGAAAAAAAGTATCTTGAAGCTATTAATCATGTTCATTTGGAAAGGTAAAAATTCCCTTGAATGAAGTTCAACCCTTGGTGATTACATGGACATGTTCATTTAGTTCACTTGATAAAATATGGGAAGCTGTTTGACATTACAACAATAATAATATTGATAACACTAATGAAAATTAGTGTTAAGGAATCAAAATGCTGTATGGAAATAACACCAAGAGCCTGAATGAAAATGACCACTACAGCTACCTGATACCCTTCAAGCTGACAACATCAAGCACACTGAAGTGAAGAAGAAGGTTAGAAAGGAATATAAAACTTGGGGGGAATACTATCAAGGTGGTTAACACCTGGGAAATTTCAGTAATTGTTCCAGAATAGCAATAGAACTTACTTATATGCTGCTTCACGGTGCTTTACAGTTTTCTTTAAGCAGTTTACAGAGTCAGCATATAGCCCCAACAACCTGGGTCCTCATTTTACCAACTTTGGAAGGATGGAGTGCTGAGTCAACCTTGACCCGGTGAGATTTGAACTGCCAAATCACTGGCAGGTGGTAGTCAACAGAAGTAGCCTGCAGTACTGCATTCTAACCACTGTGTCACCATGACTCATATCTCATTGTCCTTATGCAATGGTATATACATATATACATATACATATATATATATCAATGTTTATTTCAGAGCACCTGGTATGTCCAAATATGGGAGGAAGGGAGCTTACTGCTACCCATTTTGCCTTTCAGCTCCAACCTAGGAGCCTTCCAGGCAGAAAACCATTTTGTGTGCATTTGTTCTGATAGATAAATAAATAAAGGGAGACTATGATAGATCTATTTCAAACTATTTAGCTCTCATCAGATAGCCATACCCTTACTGGGATTCAAACTCAGGCTGTTTACATGTCAGGAAGTTGCCTTAACCATTAGGCCATGAGTTCTACTCCCTTATCAGCTAAGCAAGGGAAATAAGTCAATGTTTATGTCAGAGCACCTGGTATGCCCAAATATGGGAGGAAGGGAGCTTACTGCTACCCATTTTGCCTTTCAGCTCCAACCTAGGAGCCTTCCAGGCAGAAAACCATATAGATATATATATGTCAGGAAGCCACAGTGTGGACAGGCAGGCAAAAGTGAGTGTATATTCTCCTCTTATTAATTCAAACTATATGCTGAATATATAATAAAGGACGCTGGATGGGAAGAAGATATGTGATTTTAAAGTAGGAAAAAGAAACATCGATAAGCTGTATTGATGACACAACTTTGGCAGTTAAAATGCAACAGATCTGCAAACTCCAGGAATAAAAGTCAAAGAACACAGTGAAACAGATTAAAATTAAATATAGTGGACAAACTAAATTACAACAAGCACAACAACCAGTCTTAGAACTGAATGCTTGCAATTATTCTTTTCATGTGAATATAAATGAATCCTGTAGGCTAAGAAGTA
Source organism: Rhabdophis nuchalis (assembly GCA_039707465.1). Classification (NCBI taxonomy): domain Eukaryota; kingdom Metazoa; phylum Chordata; class Lepidosauria; order Squamata; family Natricidae; genus Rhabdophis; species Rhabdophis nuchalis. The sequence continues at coordinate 39,899,312 of CM077649.1, read as the reverse complement.
GTAATACTAATGTCACATCATACATAAGGACTGGAGAGAAATAAATAAACTTTCCACTACTGTCTTTAAAAGATTGTTACTGTTTACTAGATTAGCAATATTTCACTGACAAGGGAATAATAAATCATGCTCAAATGTGTGCATGAAACTGATAAAGGATTTTTTTCCAGCCTTTGCTTTGAGAGGAGACATTTTAAAATCTGCAAGCTCGCTCTCCTTCTCACAGTCAGAATTCAGTTGAAAGCCCAGCACAGACTTTGATGGGATAATTTCATGATCTCCAATACCCAGAACACTACTTAGATGGTGCTAATGACATCTAACAGTGATCTTGACAGCATTCCAAGGTGCAGTCTGGGAACAAATGTACAGAACATACACATTCTTCATCTCCTGAGATAATCTCAAGATAAATCACAAGACAAGAAGACCAAGGACACTTTGAAAAGGACAAAACATTCTAATGTTAACTAAGTTACAGGACCTCCAATTTTATTGCAATTGACATGAGAAGTTGTGATTTAAGTAGAAAGCAGCTGTTTCTGCCGTCCAGTCTTGGACTTTAAGATCATAGCTACTGCCAAGATTCTCTTCGTTCAACTGTTCATAAATATGAAGCCTTGGAGGACTCCATCATAAGATGATTCTGACTTTCACAAAGCCTTCAGGTTCATTGAGGCATCAATTAAGGCTCTTCCATTTTTCCATATTCATTTGTCTTACGTATTACAGTCTGGATGAGCAATTCAGTTCTATCAGTTACAACTTCAATCAGTTACACAGAGGTGTAAGGGGTGACAAAATTCAATTCTCTGAGCCTATTATGAACTAAGCAAAATGTTTGAAGTGTCTTAGCTCAGCATTCTTCAATCACTGTATATACAATTATAATATATTGAATCACAATTGGAACATCTTAAACTTCAGAATGTACTTTTGCACATTTTAAGTTGTTTGGTTGTTTCAAGAATTATAAGGCTGGCCACCTCAGCCAGTGTGACTGGACAGCATGCAATATAAACACAAAATGAATAAATAAAAATAAAACCATCTAAAAACAAACTCAACTATCCCTAATTGCTGTGGGAAGAGTCAGGTCTTAAGGGCTACCCTAAAGGCAAGATTTAAGGGCTATATGAAGAAGGGGGAGATTGCACATAACGAAATTTTGTTTTTCTCTTTATTGTCCCTTAGCCTTATGGCTCAATAGTCAAGGATGGACAACTGTTAACATTGGGAATCCATATGTATCCATTTAATGCCCCAACATCTAAGCTATTCTTTTCACTTAAAAGTGAGCTTTAGAAGCTTTCATGGCACTGTGCCTCATTTTCATTATGAGTCCCATGAACGCTTAGATAACATCTAAGAAAGCAAATCATGTCACCTAAAACTCCTACATCTTTTGGGTGTTTTATTTAACTTCTTTAGCACATTTTCCCTGCTAAATAAGACCAGCAACTACATTATGTATGCTTCCGTAATGGCTGCAATCTAAACGGAAATTCCTTGTTTTTCTAGTGTTTGTGTTTGTTTCATAACTACCCAAGGCATTATTCAGTTTTAAAACTTTTTTTTTCTGTATACCAGAGTTTGAATGCATTCATGGAAATTCAGGGCACACAATTCCTTAGTAGTCAACAACGCAATAAGAAGCTGAATTTACATAATGAATCTGGCCAAAAATAACAGGCTGATGTTGGCAGTGAAGATAAAACAACTGCATAAAAAAAAGAGGTGCTTCTTTTGGCATTAATAAAATCTAGGTCAAGCTTAATCAAAATCAACAGTTCACTTTTATGTTTTATGCCTGCATAAGTGCACACATAGAGTATGTTCCTATCACTTGGTGTATTAAGCCATGATTTGCATCCGTAAAACCATAATTGGCTCAATGTATACAACATGAAGAACCAAATTGCAGCTTCACATAAAACAGGCCTGGATGCCTCACTGATGCCAGATCAGATTATTAGCTCATTTTATACTGTGCTGAGCATTTTTAGGTTGGTGACCGTAATCTTTTATAATTTGGCCTCACAAATTTATAAGAAAATGAGATAATAAAAAGCAGTTATGAAGATCATTTATGGTGATAGGCAGCCCAAAGTCCTTTAATCCCTTATCCTTACTTTATGAGTTGAGTTTTCCCAGAGACGTGTATCATTTGCTCTCCAAGCTAATTTGTCTATGAAGGGATAACATCCATCTCTTCCGTTTGTCCTTACCTAACCCTAGATGGTTTTTCTTTTGCCAATGCAGTTCTCTTATCTTTCGTTGGCTATTTGCATTTGGATGTTATTCATGATTCTGATGTGTCCTTGAAATGTTCACATTAGTGAAGAGACAATTTTAATAAATTCATAGATAAAATAAAATGTTAAGCAGTGACATCAGTTTGAAAAAAAATGGAAAGAATCCAGCATGATAAAGCTGACGAAATGGAGGAAGATTGTCATTTTAATTACTACATGCTCTTCATAATGAGAATTATTCTAATGTATAACCATTGATGACCACAACACCATGGCTAATAAAATTTACATGCTCCTCTTGAAGAGATATCAACTTTTTGTCATGTGATAAAGCATAGCTTTTTCTATCAAAGGTCTTCCTTGTCATCTGGAGTTACACACGGTCTCTGTCTTGTTTTCACTGTAATGATTTATGGCATATTTAAATGAAATGCCCACCTAAAGCTTCACATTTCTTATGCCTCCCCCCCCCCCCTTACAAATTTCCTTCATGAAAGACACTTTTTTCCTAATCTGGTAAGATTAAAGAAATAATTGTATTTGCCTTTGTTGTTGGTATCTGATCTCATTTAGTAATGATGCTTTAGTCTAGACGAGTGATGGCGAACCTATGGCACGTGTGCCACAGGTGGCACTCGGAGCCATTTGGCAGGGCACGCGAGGCATTGCCCTGTCAGCTGGCCAGCACACATGCACGCGCTGGCCAGCTGATTCAGCCATTTTTAAAGCCATTTGTTACCCTTCCGGTTTGCTCGTAGGGTCACTTTTAGTCCTCTGGAGTCTTTAGGGAAGCTCCTGAAGACTCCGGAGGGCCCCAGGGGGGGCGGAGAGGGCTTTTTTCACCCTCCCCAGGCTCCTATAAAGCCCCTGGAGCCTGGGGAAGGCAAAAAAAGCATGTAAAAGTGGGGGGGGGGAGTCCCTGTCATGAGTGCATGCGCACTGGGGGCGGTGTGCGTTGCATTATGGGTGTGGCACGCCAGTGCACAACACCCCCCCCCCCCATGGTCCTCCCTTATGGCACGCAAGCCTAAAAAGGTTCACCATCGCTGGTCTAGACACTGATAGGATTATTGGAATTTTTGGGAGAGTTTTATTGTTGTTTACTTTTGGCCAAAAAGATTTTTGTCAGGTTAATGGGAAATGGAGAATTATGTCCACCAATTCAAATAACAAACAGTACTTGGGCTCAGAAAGGAAAGGGCAGGCCAGTTGCCCCAAACTGAGGATTAGAAAGGAAGTGCTGAAACCTTTTGCGCTCAAGTCACATTACAGACTATGCCATGCCTCATTTGCCTCAGAACAAATACATCAGCTAAGAGCTAGAATACTTGGCTTCATCTAAACTTGGATTGTGAATTGGAACTGGTCCATTGCATATTAGGAACTGGGCCGCAGAAATGGCGAGTGAGAGAGTGAGCAAAGCTTCATCTATGCATGCACAGAATCGTAAGTTGCATGCAGAATCATCACTCTTCCCCCGACTGGTCTCTGGAAGGCAATTTTTCTTCCGAAACTGGTCCCTAGTGCCAGAAAGTTGAGGGGGGGGGCACTGATTTAAAAGAAAGGAAAGTCTCATTTAGAGTCTTTCAGCTCACATTACAGTTCTAGCTTCTATCCAAGTTGCAGCACCTCTAATCAACACTTGATTATTATTATTTTAGTATATCTGTTTTTCACTTATCTTTTTTTATTCCAGTTCTCTACTGAACCTCCTATTTCCCTGACTGTCCAAGAACTACACATGTCCCCAGATATACTAGAATTGTCCACATGAGAAATAGGGGAATCAATTATATTAGAACAGGGGTCTGCAAAGTTGGCTCTTTTAAGACTGGTGGACTTCAGCTCCCAGAATTCCCCAGCCAGCCAAGCTGGCTGGGGAATTCTGGGAGTTGAAGTCCACCAGTCTTAAAAGAGCCAACTTTGCAGACCCCTGTATTAGAACAATAAAGCCTCTGTAAAATAGGAGTTTCAAACACTTTTGAACAGCTTGTTCTTTGAGCAATCTACATGATCTTCTCCACTTGAAAAATGCTGGGCTGGATTGTTTTTGCTTTAATTTTTGCACTAAATTGAAGTATTTAGCCAAATAAGTATTGAATCTCTTCCCTCTTTTGAGCTAGGAAAATATATGCTAATCCTATCAAAAAGCAAAGAGACATCTTTATCTGTATTCTCGGAGAAAAGTGAATTTGGAACAAAATGTTATTTTGTAATCTTAAATTTTATTTGAGCACTAAACCTATGACATACTCAGTGCGATCTGAGCTTAGTTGTTTGCTTGCAGATGTTTCATTATCCAACTAGATAACATCAGTGAGAATGAATGGGAGCTGTCTGCCTATGCAATTGTCCTGCCAGTTTTCATGGGAGTATTGTTTTCTTGTGGTTCCTTGATTAATTTAACTACACCAATGAGTTCACTAGAAGTTGGAGTTTGCCTGTGAATATACTTTGGAGGTGATGGAGACACATCTGAGCCTTGTTAACTGGAAGGAGTTTGAGCCAGTTATGCTGAAGAAATTGGACAGGGCCCTTTGGGCTTGGAGCTCGGTAACCTGCATTCATGACTCATGCCCTTTCTGGTTGGTTAAGACATCCAGGGAGGTGGTTTGTGGTTGGGTCCAAGCGATGAAGGAAGCAGTGGTACAAGAGACCATTCTTGGACTCAATAGTATTAGATAACTTTCACCCAGTCTCCAATGTTCCATTTCTAGGAAAATTGTTGAGCGGGTGGTTGGTGCACAGTTATAAAGGATCCTGGATGAAGCAGATCATTGGGATTCCTTTTAGTATGGTTTACACTAAATGGGTTTAATGGCATTGATCACACTTGTTGGCAACCTTTGGAGGACTCGGGATGGAATAGTGTATCTATTTTGGTTCTCTGGGACTTCTCAGCAGCTTTCAATGCCATTGACCACCATATCCTTCTGGACCAGCTTCTGGGATTACAAAGGGGCGGCACTATGCTTCCCCTATTTCCTCATAAATAGTTCCAGTTGGTGTTGGTGGGAGAGAGATCAAGCCCTAGGTTCCTGCAATGCAAAATTTATGCCTTAGGTATTTCACTTCTCTTTTAAAATATCCAAATGAAACTGTTGGGGGCAGTCATCCAACCCTAGCTGGTCTGGTGATATTGTGGCAGTTCTGATTGAGTATCTGAAGGCTGTAAGGATATGGGATGGGGAAGAACCAACTTCTGCTCAACCCTAGCAAGACAGAATGGCTCTGTATTTCTGGCTCCCCAGGTCCAGATTATATTTTATCTTTGACTGAATGGGTAGCACGCTCACAGACAACTCCTGCTCAAGAATCATTGCCAGGAGGGGCTTTGCACAGATTTGTCTGGGGCACCAATTGTTCCCTTTCATGTACTTTGCTCAAAGGCTTTGCTCAAAATCCTGTTTGGATTACTGCAGTGCGCTCTATATGGGACTGCCCTTGAAGACCACCCTGAAGCTACAACTAATCCAGAATGATGGGTATATCAACCCACTGTTGTGTGAGCTGCATTGGGCCTGTTTCTTTCTGCATGCAAGTGAAAGTGTTAAACCTTAAATGGCAGTGGGCCTGGTTATGTGCGAGACCACCTCTCCATAAGGATATCTATATCTATCCTATCAAATCAGATACAGTGGGCATGTTCCTGGTCCCTTCCCTTAAACATTGCCACTTTATGGAAGCTAGGAAACATGCCTCTCCAAGAGGAGTCTCTGACCTAGGCTTCCTACCTTTCTGAAAAACACTGAAGTTTTGGCTTTCCCTCCCAGGATTTTATGAGAGATTGCATCCCTAGTTATCTACGGGATCGCATCCTACCCCATACATCCCTGCGACCGATTCGCTCCCACAGAGAGGGACTTCTCCGGGTGCCGTCTGCTAGGCAATGCCAGCGGGCGACGCCCAGGGGAAGGGCCTTCTCTGTGGCAGGCCCAACCCTCTGGAACGACCTACCCCCCGAACTTAGAACGACCACGGACCTCCGTTCTTTCCGCCAGAAACTCAAGACGTACTTTTTCCAACAGGCCGGCCTGGCCTAACTTTACCTAGCCTTTAGCCTGACATCAAATTGTTTTAATTGGTTTTTAAGGGTAATAGTTTAATTTATTGTAAATTTTAGCACAGGGTTAATAATTTAATTTGATTTTAAATTTTGTATATTGTCATGTTTATATATGCTTTTTTAATTTCCTGTGCACCGTCCCGAGTCCCTTTTTGGGAAAGGGAGCGGTATATAAGTTTAATAAATGAATGAATGAATGAATGAATGAATGAATGAATGAATGAATGAATGAATGAATGGTCAGAACTTTAACTTTGGTGCCATGTTTTTAATATGTATGGTTGTATTATATTTATGAATTGTGTTGTTTTGGTTTGTTGCAAAGTCAGCCAGATATTCAGATTGGATTTGGCATTTTTCCCTTCTATTGAGATCTTCCCAATGACCTGGCATGTTGATAGTATTAAAGACATTGTTCAAGAGGTGCTCCAGTTGTTTTGGAATTGCAAGGCACCTATTACTATTGACACTACCTTTACTTTCTTTTGCCACAGTTGTTCTATTTCTACTGCATGTGTCCTTTGATTTCTTCAATTTTTTATCTTCTCTTCTGTATTATGATTATTATGATTATTATGATTATTATGATTATTATGATTATGATGATTATGATTATTATTATGATTATGATGATTATTATTATTGTTATTATTATTGTTATTATTATTGTTATTATTATTGTTGTTATTATTGTTGTTATTATTGTTGTTATTATTGTTATTATGATTATTAGTCGCTTTTGTTATTGATATTGTTTTATTTGCTCATTAGGAGCTGCCCAGAGTTTGATACAAGATAGGTGGCTATATAAGTGTTTTAAATAAATTAAATAAATAAATGATTCTGATGAGATATCATCTTTTCTACTTTTACTTCTACTTCTGCTTTTCACTTTAAACTTTTTTTTTAAAGTATTGTTTGAAGGAGAGAGAAAAAAACAAATTTGAACAAGGGGACCAATTTGTTGTATTTGCTGGAAATGATGAATTCATTTCTACTCATAAGAAACAGTGAGGAAATGAGGAAGCTTTGACAACGTAAGAGAGCTGAGTCATTTTCAACAACTCATAGCCTTTTGAGGAATATATTTCTTTTCAAGGGAATGTATAAATGTAGTCAAGTCTATGAACAAGAACAATCTAGAGAAACAGCAGTTGGTTTCAATAACATTTTCAGTAACTAATTATCTTCAGAGAGCTAGGTCTGGGAATAGATAGGAATACAATGTCAGTGTTCAAAGGAGATGCTCTCTTTATCTCTATAGCTGTTATTCAGGTCGCACTTCCAGGTCATTTTATTTTGCCTTCTATGTACCAGATGTGACAGACATACAGATATATACCATGTAGAGTGTGAATGGCTCAGTATTATTCAGTTTTCAGGATTTGCAACAAGATTTTTTTTTAGTTAGCGCAGTACAAGAAGTCAATGAGAGTCCCTCTTCACGAACATTTACAAAAATCTAGATAGTAGCTAAAGCATGCTGGTTTATCCTATAATAGATATATGTGATTGTGAGATAATTTTGAATAGGGTATCATATTGCACTAGTGTAATTTGAAACTTGAGATACTTCTGCCATAAATGCTATTACATACTTGTAACTGCATAAAAGTATTGTATTTTTATAGTTGCAAGGTACTAACTTTGGCTGGGAAAGCTTACAGCAAAATTGCTATTCTATAGAATGAGGACTATGTGCTATACAAGGAAGAGAAGAGAAGAGAAAGCCTCTTGCATCAGCTCACCGGGAAAGGTGTAAAGAAGTGTTTCTCAGCCTTGGCAAATTTAAGCTCTCAAGATTGAGAAACATTGGTAAAAAGAAGGCTATTCAGAAACAATGTTATTTATTCTTTCTCTTATGGCATAATGAATATGTCCTGATAGGTGTCTAGATTTATAAAAATAACAATAGCAATATACTGACGTATATTCTGCAAAAGAGGATGAAGGCTATTTTTAACATCAGCGGGTACAGAATAAAGTGTGTTCTGTCCCTACTATTAGTTTGTATGCAACTCGACATGCAGCTAAATCCTTCTATCCTCCAATAAAACATCCTGTGTGTGTAGATCTGAGCGCTTTATTGAAAGAACAGGATATGGTGAAACTGGAGTAAATAGGAACACATACAATGAGAAGCAAATACAAGATAGACAGCATTAAGTTATTGCTGAAAATAACAGTTAATAAATACAAGCAATTTAAATCTCGCCAGCGATGCTCTGTGAGTGGGATGCGGGTTTGTCCTTGGGCAACCATGTGCCACAGATTAAGATGGATGGTTATTTGTGCTTCTGCCTTCACCAAATGCTAAAGGAAAGGGAGTCTGGCTTCCCAGAGTGCACTTCAAAGTGTTAATTATGATGTTTAAAGTGCTCCATGGCTTAGGCCCAGAGTACTTGCGAGACCACCTACTGCCACCGGTAGCCTCCCACTGTCCAGTACAATCCCACAGAGTCGGCCTCCTCAGGGTACCGTCGGCCAGGCAGTGTTGGCTGGTGACCCCCAGGGGGAGAGCCTTCTCTGTTGGAGCACCTCCCCTTTGGAATGAGCTGCCCCCAGACCTTCGCATAATTCCCAACCTCCAGTCCTTCCGGAGGCTGTATGGACGCCTACTAGGCTCAAAACTAGGCATGGGAGGGTAGCACACTCCCAGGTGGCCCATTTTTGGTGCCAGGAGGCTGTATGGATGCCTACTAGGCCCAAAACTAGGCATGGGGGGTAGCACACTCCCATGTGGCCTGTTTTTGGTCCCAGGAGGCTGCATGGTAGGTAGGTAGAGGGATAGAGAGAGGGGGGAAAATACAGTAGGTAGGTAAGTAGGTAGGTAAGTAGGTAGGTAGGTAGGTAGGTAGAGGGATAGAGAGAGGGGGGAAATACAGTAGGTAGGTAGGTAAGTAGGTAGAGGGATAGAGAGATATAGGGAAAATACAGTAGGTAGGTAGGTAGGGAGAGGGATAGAGAGAGGGAGAAATACAGTAGGTAGGTAGGTAGAGGGATAGAGATAGGGAGGAAAAATACAGTAGGTTGGGAGGGAGGGAGGGAGGGGGATAGAGAGAGAGAAGGAGAAAGAAGGAAGGAAGGAAAGAAGGTAGGAAGGTAGGTAGGTAGAGGGATAGAGAGAGGGAGGGAAAAATATGGTAGGAAGGTAGAGGGATAGAGAGGGGGGGAAATACAGTAGGTAGATAGGTAAATAGGTAGAGGGATAGAGAGATATAAGGAAAATACAGTAGGTAGGCAGGTAGGGAGAGGGATAGAGAGAGGGAGAAATACAGTAGGTAGGTAGGTAGAGGCATAGAGATAGGGAGTAAAATACAGTAGGTAGGTAGTAGGTAGAGGGATAGAGAGAGGGGGAGAAAGAAGGAAGGTAGGTAGGTAGGTAGGTAGATAGGTAGGTAGGTAGGTAGGTAGGTAGAGGGATAGAGAGAGGGAGGGAAAATATGGTTGGTTGGTTGGTTGGTTGGTTGGTTGGTTGGTTGGTTGGTTGGTTGGTTGGTTGGTTGGTTGGTTGGTTGGTTGGTAGGTAGGTAGGTAGGTAGGTAGGTAGGTAGGTAGGGGGATAGATAGAGAGGGAGAAATACAGTAGGTAGGTTGGGGGTTATACGGTGGTTGTGTGTACGTGTTTGTGTGTGCAGGTGTACATCTACACACAGATTGGTTGGCCATTTAACCAGACTGGGCTACAGCAACGTGTGGCCGGGTACAGCTAGTTAAAAATAAAGTAGAAGTATCATCAGAGTTTAGGTCTGTTTTATACCTGATTTGTTTTATTTAATTTAAATTTTACGTGTTATTTAACTTTCTATTTAAAGCTAGACTTTAAATTAAAACCTTGCCAAAGGAATAGGTCTGAACCTAATATTTGGATCTAAAGCTAATATTAAAATATAGCATCTCGAAATCCATAATTACCTATGGACCTTCAACACTATGAACATCATTAGATCATTTGGAGCCATTAGGATGCTAAGCTAGTAACATGTACCTTTGAGATGCAATATCTGAACTGAGAGAAAATAGTGACCTTGATTGATTTTCCTCCCCAGAGCAAATAAGGACTTAGTTAATATTTGAAAGGGAGATGTCAGGAATTTATAGGAACGTAGCCTAGACAAGAAAATCAAAATATTATTAGTGGTGAGTTATTTTTATATTGCTGCCAAAAACCACTATATGAGCCTGTCCTTGTCAAGAAGATTTTGAGGAAATCTTTACTTTTTCCAATAGATTTGATGAACCACCTCAAGATATTCCTCTTAAGTTAATTTTGGCTTATACAATGGATGCCACTAATCGTTTATGTTAAGCAAATGTAAGGATGATTGCCAAACATTCTCAAACCTTTCAAGGTTTTTATAGGTTTTTTTTTTAATGAACAGAAACCTATATTATAATTGGAGATTTTTAGTCTTAAGAGCTACGCTGATATTTAAAGAGGGTGCTCCATGTGAGATGAATATCAAGCAGACAGTGAGGTGAATGAAATGTTCAGTAGCATATGTTCTGCAGAGAATTATGAAAAACCAAAATGATTTATGTTGTTCACAGAATTCGCCTTTCCTTGAGACAGTAAACCGCAGTCGGCAAAGCCCTCTCCATGGTGCTTAAATGAAGACTAGATGTTGCAGTAAAATTGTATTTACAAATGAATAAACAAATGATAGTTGTGAATTTCTGCTGCTACAGATATCCACACATAAACATTTCCGTTCAGAAAAGAGACCTGCTATTGTGTGTTATTTAATTAACACTGTTTAATTGATGACAGTCCACATCCTGCAGTTTCCAAATAAGCTGCGACATTCATATTAAGTGGCCTCTACAACAGCTGCAGTATGACTTCACAGCGGAGTCAGTGGACTGAGTAAAGATTGCAATAGGCACAAGGTATCATTAGTCATTACACTGATTGATTGTTAAGATGGATGGGTGTCCCAACTTGCATTAGTCTCAACAGAATAAGAATTTTAATGAGTCTTAATTGCTAATTGCATGGTGTGACTGAGTAGCATGCATACAGTCATAATCAAAGAGCTATATTCAGAATCCTCCCCAAAGAAGAGAGAAATGAGTTATGACAACAGGATTGACAACTAGATCACAAGAAGAGATATAAATTCTGCTTTGTGATTAGTATGTCTTCAGGCAAGGATTTTGTTGTGAATCACCCAGGCTTGTTCTTTGAATATTTAGTGTCTGAGGATAAGGAACTGGACATAGTCTTATTCCCTTTGGAACCATCTCAAAATGTTTCTCATCTTTTCATCAGAGAGAAACATAAAAGAAGGAATTATAAAATAAGTTTGCTATATATGTTCTGATACATCCAAGATGGCGGCGCGCTTAGGCGCAGCGGCTTTGAGCTCCTGGTGTCACAGTCTTTTCCATCAAAACTCGCTCTGAACCTACTGTAAAAGAAAAAAGAAAAAGAGACGTGCATTTTCCTCTTCCACCAACTCCTGGGATGCCAAACAGATTTGAAGAAATGGATAACAGAAGACAGGGTGCAGTTGATCCTTTTCAACGATCCTTTTCAACTGTCATTTGTCAGCCATTTTGTTAACCAATTTCATTGTAATTTTATTACAGTATTATTACAATGACAGTAAAGATTATTATTATTATTATTATTATTATTATTATTATTATTATTAATAATAATAATAGAATCAATAGGAACATTCCACTACTGCAAATATCGAGCAATGAAAATGGGTTCTTCTAGATAGGGAGTTTCTAGCACTGTATAAGCACAGCTCTTTTGCTGGGAAAAAAAAGGAATTTGAAATGGATTTTTCACACAATTAAGGATTTTGCAGACTCCGCCTAAATAGGTCCAGTGGGTTTGCAATAAAACCAGCCATCTTCTATATTAGGAGTTATAGTGAAGGAAGAATGATCATAAAAATGTAGTCATATAGTCATGGAAGCATCACTCCATGGTCAGGGAGATGTAGCAGTAAACCTGAATACTAATAAGTGGCGGAATGGGAACAGGCCAGTGATGGGTTACAACTGATATGCCCCGGTACAGGCGTACCAGTGCCTGCCAGGAGCACCAGGTACCATTCCGGTACAGTGCTCCGGAGGGCCCGCCTACCTGCCTGTGCTCCTTACCTGGTTTTGAACTGTTCAGGTCTTATGCGCATGTGCACCGAGCAGCTGGAGCATCGTGGAGAGGTTGCGGAGTATCGTGGGCGGTAAGCAATGGGATCTGGAACCCACCACTGGAACAGGCCTGCATACTGAAGTAGTTGAAATTTATTAGTGCTACTCTTAACTTCTATCACACAAGTGCATCTGGACAGCAGGGTTGTGGGTAGAAATAAACACTAGGATGCTGGACATTCCATCTACTTGAAGACAGCTGAAAGTGAGCGTAAAGTGCTAAGATATAGACAACAAGGAGAAGAAATTTCTTCCATGGAAAGCAGAGTATCTCCAGCGTATAGCAGTTCATTTTTTCAGACCTAGAGCTGTCATTTTATTTATTTATTTTATTAAATTTATACCCCGCCCTTCTCCTACAAAAGGACCCAGGGCGGCATGTAGGTTTCAAAGGAGGAAAACCATAACCATAACCCTAACCCAATACCTCTGGAGAACAAGTTATTCAACCATCTCTCTTTTTTTATGGTTTATTAAGATTGTTTAATGATTAGCTATGCTAAGCATTAAACATCAATAAAATGCTCCTGAACTTAGATTTCCTTAAAAACAAAATCAAGCAAAACGTACGCTATTATTCCAAGCTTCTATTTTACTCCATAACAGTAGTTAAAAAGCAACAGTAAATGTGCTGATTGGACATTAACTTTTCATAGTGACAGAGGAATAAATATGAACACTGTTAAAATATATTTACAATTAAAGCATGGGAAGAAAAGGATTTGAGAGATCCTTAACTACCTCTCCCCACCCTCCACTCTATTTTCTCTTGCTGTACTGGATAACTATCATTGTGGATCATTAAAATGAGCTGGCTGCTCAAGGGTTTGGCATATTTCTAAATTCAAGTATATGCCAATTATGACCAGTTTCCCTGAAAATAAGACCTTCCCAGATAATAAGCCCAATCGGGCTTTTAAACTCAAGCCCTCCCCAAAATAAGCCCTCCCCAAAATAAGCCTTTCCTTAAATTGTTTGCAATGTCAGTTCAAAATTAACTTATATAAGAATTACTGTGTAATATATTTCTTAAAATAATTGTTATTACAATTTATAAGAGAAATACAGAAAAACATACAAAATATTTTAAAAGTATAGTAACATCCAACAAACTGAGAAACTATATGAGAGAGAGCCAGTTCAGTGTAGTGGCTAAGGTACTCTGTTTCTCTGAAAATAAGACCTCCCCAGATGATAAACCCTATTTTAGCATGCACTAAAATAAGCCCTCCCCTCAAAATAAGCCCTCTCTGAAAATATTGCAATAGCCATGAGATGACCACACTTGCCACCTCCTACACCTCAAAAATAATAAGACCTTCCCGAAAATAAGGCCAAGTACTTATTTCAGGGAGGTCAAAAGAAAATAAGACCCTGTCTTATTTTCGGGGAAACACAGTATTAGTGTAAACTAGTTGGCACCTAATAATTGAATTTTAAAAATCAGAAGCCCATTCAACTTCAAAAATATAAACATGTCTGCAAAAAATATAAGCAATATTATGTTTTCCTTTCTGAAAATAATTTCTGCATTCATGTCACAAGAATCACCCATCTTGTCTTGTCTCATTTGCCAAATTTAGTGTATCACTTTTTCCAAAGCTGACCTTTCCGTTGCTTCATAGGTCAACCACAACTAAAATATAAAAGTTGAAATATGCTATACTTGCAGAAAAAAGAGTTATCACCTGCTCTACCACTTTAGAGTCTTGGAAGAGTGGAAGAAAAATGGATGAATATTTAGCCATTGACATTTTTGAGTTAGTGATGCCTGGTACCATGTTTCCCGTGTCTTATTTTCTTTTGACCCCTGAAATAAGTGCTTGGCCTTATTTTTGGGGAGGTCTTATTGTTTTTGAGGTGCAGGAGGCGGCGAGCATGGTCACTTCATGGCTGTTGCTGTGTTGCAATATTTTCAGGGAGGGTTTATTTTCAGGGGAGGACTTATTTTAGCGCATGCACTCAAAAGCCCAATTGGGCTTATTATCTGGAGAGGTCTTATTTTCAGGGAAACGGGGTACTAGTATCTGAACTAGATTCAAGACCTACAAGGTAGGATAAATGTTTACCTTCAAATCTCAAAGTGCAAAATACAACTAAACTACAACTTTTTCTTTAAAATGTTTATAAGGGAAAACTCAACACCAAAGTGCTCAGAGTATGGTTATTAAGAAGAATGTGTTCTCAAATTGTGGGTTGCAAGCAAACTGGAAAGAGGGTGCAAAATGTTTTAGATTTGCACAAAAGAGCTGTTTCAAGGGATGTTAAAGGACCATTACTTTTTGTACCATCTGTCTGAAAAATCTGTTTCAAAAACTGTAAGTAGATAGCAGAAGCTTTGAAAATGTCCGTATTTTACACCTAAAGAACAGACTGTTCATTTGGTCAGTGTTTTCAACTATAAGGACATATGTTGGACATTTATTTACACAATAAGTATTTCTAAACTGGAATGTATATATACCTGTTATATGATCAATTCTTTTTGAATCACAATGCAACATATATGCATTTTTTCCTTACAAATGTGTCTGTTGATTTAAATAATCATTTATAGTCACTATGAGGGAGATGGATGGTTCGCGGGGAGGCGGAACCAGAGATTCCTAGGTGGTTCCGCCCCAGGCGCCTGATGGACCCCGAAAGGTTCCAGATGGAGCTTGGGCCATTACCTGTAACCCTGACCCACGCCCCGACTGAGGACCTGGTGGTGGCATGGAGTACTGCCGCTGCCGGGGCCCTGGATCGGGTCGCGCCCTTGCGGCCTCTCTTGCGGTGCCGAGTCACCTGGGCTCCTTGGTTTATTGAGGAGCTGAGGGTGATGAAACGCCGCAAGAGATGCCTAGAGAGGAGATGGAGATCCACATGCTCTGAATCCGACCAAACACAGGTGAGAGCCCATTTGAGAACTTATCTTGTGGCGATAAGAGTGGCTAAACGGTCTTACTGTGCCACTCTTATTGCATCCGCAGATAACCGCCCTGCCACCCTGTTTGGGGTGACCCGCTCCCTCCTTCAACAGAGGCTGCGGGAAGCCCCTCTACAGGGCAGAGCAGAGGAATTTGGAGAATATCTGCAGGATAAAATCGCTCAGATTCAAAGCGAGTTGGCCTCCACCGAAAGTAGTCTAGAGGGAAGTTCCGAGGCAGGTCTTGAGATACCATTCTGGGAGGAGTTTGACTCTGTTACTTACGAAAATATGGACAGGTTGCGTAGGCGACTGCGAGCCACCACATGTTTATTGGACCCGTGTCCCTCCTGGCTTGTACTGGCATCCTGGGAGGTTACACGAGGCTGGCTCCAGCAACTTGTGAACGCTTCTCTGAGTGAGGGGTTCTTGCCGGCCTCCCTTAAAGAGGCGATGGTGAGACTCCTCCTCAAGAAGCCTTCCCTGGACCCAGCATTGTTGGTAAATTACCGTCCGGTCTTCAACCTTCACTTTTTAGTGAAGGTTGTAGAGAGTGTGGTGGCACAACAGTTTCCCCGTCACCTGGAGGAGATTGATTATCTGGACCCGCGCCAGTCCGGCTTTCGGCCCAGACACAGCACTGAGACGGCATTGGTCACGTTGGTGGATGATCTCTGGAGGGCCAGAGATGGGGGTTGTTCCTCCATCCTGGTCCTATTAGACCTCTCAGCGGCTTTTGATACCATCGACCATGGTATCCTACTGCATCGACTGGAGGGGTTGGGGGTGAGGGGCACCATTTTACGGTGGTTCTCCTACCTCTCTGGTTGATCGCAATTTGTGTTGGCAGGAGGGCAGAGGTCGGCCTCAAGACCCCTCACATGTGGGGTGCCTCAGGGGTCGGTCCTCTCGCCACTCCTGTTCAACACATATATGAAGCCGCTGGGCGAGATCATCTGTGGTTTCGGGGTAGAGTACCATCTCTACGCTGACGATACGCAGCTGTATATATCTACCCCGAACCACCCCAATGATGCCGTCGGTGTCTGGAAGCCGTGCGGATCTGGATGGGAAGGAACAGACTCAGACTCAACCCGTCCAAGACCGAGTAGCTGTGGCTTCCGGCGTCCCGGTACAATCAGTTCACTCCATCACTGGCCATAGGGGGGGAATATCTAGCCCCTGTGGATGGGGCACGCAATCTGGGCGTCCTCCTGGATACCCGGCTGTCTATGGAAGATCAAGTGACAACCGTGGCCAGGGGGGCGTTTTACCAGGTTCGCCTGGTATGCCAGTTGCGTCCCCTATTGGACCGGAATGCCCTTCGCACGGTCACTCATGCCCTTGTGACATCCCCTCTAGACTACTGTAATGCTCTCTACATGGGGCTTCCCTTGAGGTGCACCCGGAGACTACAGCTAGTCCAGAACGTGGCCGCGCGGGCAATTCTGGGTGCCCCTAGGCATTCCCACGTAACACCACTCCTGCGCGAGCTGCACTGGCTGCCTGTGGTCTTCCGGGTGCGCTTCAAGGTGCTGACTACCATCTTTAAAGCGCTCCATGGCACAGGACCTAGCTATCTGCGAGATCGCATCCTACCCCATACATCCCTCCGACCGATTCGCTCCCACAGAGAGGGACTTCTCCAGGTGCCGTTCACTAGGCAATGCCAGCGGGCGACGCCCAGGGGAAGGGTCTTCTCTGTGGTGGGCCCAGCTCTATGGAACGACCTACTCCCGACCTCAGGACAACCACAGACCTCCGCGCCTTCCGACAAAAGCTCAAGACTTATGTATTCCAACTGGCCAGCCTGGCCTAACCTACCTTCCTGCCTCTCAGTCTGAACATTTAAATTGTTTTAATTGGGTTTTTAAGGGATTTAGTTTTTAGTATTTTGGGTTTTTAGCGCAGGGATAAATTGTTTAATCTGATTTTATATATATTTATGATGTATTTATGTTTATATGTTTTTAATTTCCCTGTGCACCGTTCCGAGTCCCTTTGGGGAGAGGGAGCGGTCTACAAATTAAATTTATTATTATTATTATTCCTAAATATGAGAAATAAATAAATACATTTTAAAATATTGTTTGTTATATGAGAATTAGTACCAAATACAGCATAGAAGTGTGCAATGGCCAGAGTAAAATTTTAATTTGTTTACAATATTACATTAAGCAGGAATAAGGTAATACTCTAATCCTACACCCAGTCATAAATATTTTTGTGCTTTTCATAGACAGGCAGTCACATGGGAGAGTCATTCTACACATCCTATCTCCTGTTAAGGGGAGAAGTAGGAAACGAACCAACCATGCTAAACATTTGCATGGACGTTGTGAAAATTAGAAAGTTCAACATACTGATTTTTGCCTTCTCAGTGTTTTTATTCCAATTCATCTGAAATGTGAAACTGCAAGATGGTGCTATTATCTATCTGTGCTTCCACTGAGAGCTACTTGTGACCAGCCAAGGTGACACAATCGGGACAAAAATAGCAAAGACAGTTGGTGACACAACTTCTCACCAAAGAAAGAGCTGAAAAGGCAAAATCATAAAGAACCCTCTGAAGGTTTAGGTGAAGCCTCCAGAGAAAGGCTCTGCGTCTCTTGCAGTGCTCATACTAGCACTACAGCCCTAGGTTTTTTTGACAGGTTCTTGTGGTGGATACTGGAATTAACCTATCAAAGATCAAGCCTACATCCAGGACATTTCACACAGTCCTGAAAAGTCTTTCTCACTTGGAATCCGTTTGCTATGTCTGGCTCAGCCCTGACAATCAAGAAGCAAAACATGTTTTGTAAACTAAAAAGAAATGCAAAAGCCCTTTAAGACTTTTTAAATTAGCGTGTGATGACTTAGTATAAATTGAAACAGGCAAAATGCTATATCTATTCCTTTTATTCCTGGACTCAACGTAAGTGTCACATGCCCATAGCCAATTTTTTTCAGATAACTGCAAATTGGAGAAATAGATTCTGCTTATGAAAATAGAACATCGGTGCCAAGGGGTTTCTCGGTTCACGCAAGAGGTATTATGCCATAGAAAAATGAGTGGAATCAGTCCAAAACATCATCTGCACCTAAATGTAATTAGCTGGGAATTAAAATGTAATCAAACACAGTTAATGTGGTTATTCTTCAAATATTGATAACTTTCTCTTTGCTTCCTCGAACATTAATTTTCCCCCAAGCAATCTTTGAAATGCTTCTTCCAACAGAGATATAGGGATATATAACTATATAATTAATCTATCACATCACAGCAGTTTTCATGAAATAATCTCAAATTGTATAATTTTTGTATAAACCGTTTTGAAAATTCTGTGTAAAGAAGAGCCTAAAATGTAATTAAATCTCATGCCAAATCAAATAAAATGGAGCTGATGAGATGCCTACATATTCATCCACATCTTTCACAGCGTTTCAATTCTGGCATTTTGCAGATTTTATCAAGTGACAGGTTAGTATGTCTGCAGTGCAGAAATCCATTTTAAAGCTGTTAATCTAGTTAAATTATCTTCAGGTTTGCCACATTCCACATTCAACAAATGTTCTTCTCAAAGTCCTTGCAGGGAATTCTTTTTTTTACAGGCAAAGCCTGCAAAATAATAAATACAAAAGTCTGTAAAGGTGATATTTTGAATAGTAAAAGTGGGGAAAAAAATGTAATATTTAACAATCCTTGTATTTTGATGTTTAGAGTTTAAATTTACATATGTCCATGATTTGGAAATACTATATTGAACTGCTATATTGCATTTGATCAATCACTATACTAGGGCAGGATGGTGACTCGTGTAGTTAGAATGCTGGACTGGCAATCTGCAAGCCCATGTTTGAAACCCAAGTGCTGCTGTGTGGCGTGGTGAGCTCCCATCATTTTCTCTAGCTCCTGCCTTTCTAGCAATTCAAATGTGTCCAAACATAAGCAGATAAATAGGTACTAGTTTGGTGGCACTTTGATAGGACATGAAAGGAACCCTCTCCCCACCACCCAAAAAAAAAACCCCTGGGTATCCGGTGGGCAATGGTGATGTCACTTATTAATTCTTTCAACCTGGAAGTGCTTCAGTACTTCTGATACAAATATGAATACCAATCGCTATACTGCAGAAGGTTTAAATTTATTTCCAAACAGAACCTTTGTATTTCACTTGTCTTATTTCTGCAAAGGTGTAAGTGCAGATAATCATAAAATAGAGCCAGCAAATCTGCTTAACTCTGCATTGCATTAGAAATAAATTAAAATGTGGACTAAAGCAATTGTTTATATGGAGCATTAAGAGGATTAGAATCTTTCAGCTACTTCTAACATTATTTTCTTTAATAGTCAAAAATTTATTTCTTAAAATATACATCAAATATGACACATCACTTATTTATAATGCAATACATTCATACTTCACCTTTAGATCTAAAGAAAAGATTGATTTCAGCCATGCAAACCAAATAAACTGTATAATGAATGTTCCCTCTAGATAATTTGCCTTTAGGAACCTTAGTTTATTCCTTGTAAAGGGAAAATATTTCTGATTCTCTGAGGCAGCTTGAGAAATGAGTTGCAAATGAAGATTATTAAAATAGACTAAGCCCAGTTCTGACTGTAAACTTCAATTTAAACTTCAATGAATGGTTCAGAAATAAATATTTAAAAGACTCTCAAATGTTCCTTGCCACATCATAGCACCGTTTGCAAATTTGGTAGAAATACTGTATGTCGCTAAGCTGGGAACATCATTCTAAAATAAGGTGACCAGATTTTTAAATTGGTAAAGTGAGACACCATTGCTGGGGGGGCAGCGGCCTTTCCCAGCCCTGCAGCCGCTGCAGAGGCCGCCTTGCCCCAGCCCCCGGTCACCATGCACTATTCCCATAGGGGGCGTGGCGTGGCCAGAGGGCGCCGGAGTGGGGCCGGGCAGGCGTGGGCGCTCTGCACGCACTCAGAGGTGGCCTGCGGCCAGGGCAGCGGCATGGGGCACAGGCAAGACGCGGTGGCCGGAGCGGGCTGGCAGGCAGGCGGAAGAGGAGGGCCGGCGAGGGAGGAGCGAGCGAGCAACCAGGCAGGCAGCAGGCCGAAGAGGAGAGCTGTGCGTGGCAGGGCTGCAGCCGGAGCCCGCGCAGCCCTGAACTTTGTGCCGCTGCTGCCACCACCACGATGCGCTGAGAGCGGCCGTCACGGGTGGGCGGCAGTGGGGCTTTAGTACTCTTGATTACAGAACTGAAAACATTTCAGTTTTTTTTCACTATGGCTTGTTTTACATTTCCGTGCTGCACCTTGGAATTTATCTTGGAACTTATCCTGTCTGCACCCTGTCAAATATATTCTCTTAGTTATCTCTTTTCCCACTGTCTCACCACCCCAATGAATGCGCTGATGGAAATAAGTTAATGAAATTTGATGGTATCTTGCAGTCTTTATAAAGAACCTCTGATAGTGAACAGTTATGCTCACAAAGATACACGAAGGAGAGCAGTTTTTATTATTCAAGTCAAGGTTTTACTTCAGATTAGCATAATTAAGGATTGCATTCAGTCAACCAGTTTTGCAGCCATTTTCCTAGGCAAGAGAAAAGACATGGCAATTGTAAATAAGTATGACAGATGGGATGAAAGCAGTGGCATACGATATCCCCAAAGTACCAATATTAGGCTGAATGAAAGCTCTCACAGTGCCAGAGTGGGAGGTGTTTGCTTCAACTGTCACATCTGGATAGAAATCTCAAGGCTGTGACAAATGTTTGCAGAACCTTTTTTTTAAGGTCCTGAGCAAAAACAGCTACTTGGTAATTGGCTTCTTGCTCTGTAAATATATAAAGATACAAGGAAGCTCAGAATGATCTTCGGATAGGAATCAAGTCAAACCTTTGGCAGATTATTGCCATTCTGAAATGTATCCTGTTAGAATATAAACATCGGAGTAAACAACTTTTTAAATGTGATGTAGACGTGAGATAATTGCTACTGCAGAATTTCCAAAGGCTTCTGGAATTGAAACAGGAAAACTTTACCCTAAGAACAGACCAAAGTTGTACTGAAATTCTGAGTTATAGTGATGTCATTTTTGTGTGTGTCAACCTAAATTTAGGGTCGTAGGAGTAGTGGTCAATATCCACACAACATCCATTCATTAGGTTGATTGAGCATCCTTATGTTCCTACTTTTAGCTTATTGTACATCACACTGATCCAAGAAGATACATACTACATACATACATACTACACCTGGAGGAAGTTGATTATCTAGACCCACGCCAGTCCGGCTTCCGGCCCAGTCACAGCACCGAGACGGCATTGGTCGCGTTGGTTGATGATCTCTGGAGGGCACGGGATAGAGGTTGCTCCTCTATCCTGGTCCTATTAGACCTCTCAGCGGCTTTTGATACCATCGACCATGGTATCTTATTGCACCGATTGGGGGGGTTGGGGCTGAGAGGCACCGTTCTACGATGGTTCTCATCCTACCTCTCTGGTCAGTCACAATGGGTGTTGGCAGGAGGGTAGAGGTCATCCCCGAGGCCCCTCACATGTGGGGTCCCTCAGGGGTCGGTCCTCTCGCCACTCCTGTTTAACACCTACACGGGCGAGATCATCCGTGGTTTTGGGGTGGAATACCATCTGTACGCTGATGACACCCAGCTGTACATATCCACCCCAAACCACCCCAACGATGCCGTCGAGGTGCTGTCCCGGTGTCTGGAGGCCGTACCGATCTGGATGGGTAGTAACAAACTCAAACTCAACCCGTCCAAGACCGAGTGGCTGTGGTTTCCGGCACCCCGGTTCAGCCAGATAAGTCCAACACTGGCCATTGGGGGCAAACAACTGGCCCCCGTGGAGAGGGCGCGCAACTTGGGCGTCCTCCTGGATTCCCGGCTGTCCATGGAGGACCATGTGGCGGCCGTGTCCAGGGGGGCGTTCTATCAGGTACGCCTGATACGCCAGTTGCGCCCCTTACTGGACCGGGGGGCCCTTCGCACAGTCACTCAAGCACTTGTGACATCCCGGCTGGATTACTGTAATGCTCTCTACATGGGGCTCCCCTTGAGGTGCACTCGAAGGTTACAGTTAGTACAGAATGCGGCCGCGCGGGTGATTATGGGCGCCTCAAGGCAAGCCCACGTAACACCCCTCCTGCGCGAGCTGCACTGGCTGCCTGTGGCCTTTCGAGTGCGCTTCAAGGTGTTGACGACCATCTTTAAATCGCTCCATGGCTCGGGGCCTAGCTATATACGAGACCGCCTCCTGCCCCATACATCCCTTTGTCCGATCCGCTCCCACAGAGAGGGTCTTCTCCGGGTGCCGTCGGCTGGGCAATGCCAGTTGGCGACACCCAGGGGAAGGGCCTTCTCTGGGGTGGGCCCGGCCCTCTGGAACGACCTATCCCCCGACCTTCGCACTATCTCGGACCTCCGCCTCTTCCGCCAACGTCTTAAGATGCATTTATTCCAACAAGCCGGCCTAGGATAGCCCCCCGTTTCTGACTTTTTAAACATAAATTATAATTTAGTAAGGTTTTAATATGGGTTTTAGCACGGGTTTAATTAATTTAATATATTTTAATTGATGTATATTGTATTTTGTGGTTTTAAATAATGCCTGTGCGCCGCCCTGGGTCCTAACAAGGAGAAGGGCGGGGTATAAATTTGATAAAATAAAAAAATAAAATACTACAATACACTATTGTACATCACACTGATCCAAGAAGATACATATTACTAATTCCTACTAACTGCTTAGGAATTTCAGTTTGTGGCCTTATTCTTTTCTTGGACATTCTGAAATTAGAAGCTCTCAGGTATATCCTTTATAATACTTGCTGGCTTTAATCTATTCCCTAAAGGTAACAAACAATGACTCCTTTTCTAGCAATGGGCAATGCTGAATCACTCCATTAATTAATATTAATGATGTTTCATATCATGGTCTCATTAGAAAAGATTACTTATTCCCTGTGATGCTATTGGTCTTTCTGCCTGTTTAAAGCCAGTTACCCTACTGCAGTAAGAAATTGCCTCTATGGAACAAGTAAAAAAGCCAACACTTATTTTCTACGATGAGATGTAATAGGAGCAGTCTACATGAGATTCAAGACATAAATGTCACTCTGACATAAGAAAAAAAAAATCCAACTGATTCCCTTCACCTGCTTTTCCAAGCAGTTAGCTTAACACTGTAGGAAGTTAGCAGCCAACCCACTCCTAGAAAAATGAAATATTATAGGAAATATTAAAAAGGCAGAATATTATACCTCCCTGGATGAGAAAAGGAGAAACATGCTCTTTGCTAATAGCCCAGAAAGGCTGGACCAGCTTATCTACAACACAAAAGATATGTCCCTCAAGACATGATAGGATTAGCCCTCTACCCATCTAGCAACAGAACTGACCACATGACATCTGGGGAGATTATATCACCCAGCAAGATTCAACCAAGCTTGGGACTCAAGACACTACAAAGTTACCCCTGCATGGCCCCATAGGAGTCTGATAACCAATCAGAATACATTTCTTACACAGGAACAGGAAGCTCCAAGGCAGGATCCAGGAGAGGGTATAAACCCCTCTCTCTCTCCCACCCATGGGCTCTTTTTGCCCAGGTCCTCAAACCATGTGGTCCTGTCCACCATTAAATCATCTTTCCAAGCAGTCTCCATGTTTCCAATGTCTTTCTTCCCACTTGGAATTGAACCCAGATGGACATTTCTTCCAACAACAGTTATAATAAACACATTATCAAGTAATGATTGCCAAATGATTGCTAGATCGCTGCCTATAAAACAACACTGGAACACCTCTAAAGTGAAATGTTTCTTTCTGCTGACATGCCTATGAATTTCCTTCTGACAGTCTGACATTATTAGTGATAAGCTCATCAATATTACACACTATGCTGCTAATTTTTTCACCTTTGATAATTGGAAAAGTTAAAAAAAAAAGAATAATAGAAACCCAATTATAGATTCCGAATAAATGCAAGAAGGAGAAGAGAAACCAAGAAATAAATCTTGGCTTCAGATAAAATGAACATCAGACACTTAGCAAAAAGAAAACAAAATCTTATACCTTGGAGTTATCATCAAAAATAAAATAAAATATTTAAATGACACGAGCAAAGATGGCTGGAGAATTCTGGGAACTGAAGTCCTTCAGACTTAAAGTTGCAAAGGTTGGAGACCCCTGATTTACTTGACTCTTTCAATGACATGGTATTATTTTATTTCTGAAAAAGTGAGTGAGAAAGAGGCCTCCATTAAGTAGTTCCACTCACTACTTTAAAGGCTTTTAGAAATAATGAGAGCCAGGCAAGCTCATTTGGAGGTGACCATTCATTCGACTTTTGGAGCCTTTTGTTATTCCTTTAGCAACCTCACTGAATGGTGGAACATAAGGCAATATATATTTAATGTTGGAAGAACCATTTCTCTGGATCTGAACCCATTTTAACCTTAACTAATTGGCCACTCTCAGCAACAAATATAGAAAAGTTAATGTAGGAATCTCTACATTTTGATTATAACAAAATAATTTTGATCATACCAAGAATACTGGAAATGATAACAGTCTTGAGAATCTAAGCAAGTAGAGTAGGATGTCTCATAGTTGATGACACTGTGACCTTCTATCTCAGGGGTGTTAAACTCATGGCATCACATTGCCATGACATGACATTTCATGATTTGTTTTTCACATTGTGGAGCTGGGGTGGGTGTGGCCTGCATGTGACACATCCGGCCCAGGGACCGCCAGTTTGACACCCCTGCTCTATGTTAATGAATTGTTGTGACACACATGTACCCAATAAAACTTAGTATTTCACTTGGAGAAGAGTAAAGTTGTGATCAAAGTGACAGAGCAGATTTATCTCAGCTACAGAATAATAAAAACTACAGAATGTAATCCTGTTCAAAATGCTGCTGGACACGCTAAGATATGGAGTGTTAGAAACAAGAAAGCCAAGCATGTAATTTGCAAATTCATATTAAAATACATTACATGGAAAATATCAAAAAGGTTGAGAATGTCATTTTGTCAAAAAACCATGGCCTCACATTGCAACTCTGTAATAAAGGATGCAAAATATTTAAAGGCACACTCTGGTCTTAGGAACAGTAAAAGGACTGGAGCAACAAGATGTAAAAATTGTCTGGAGTGGCTAAGTTTGGTCTGTTCCATGATCTGCCTGAGGTAAATGAATGAATTATTAATTTTCTGCAGCTCCAACATGTTTTGAGTTTGAGTGCAAAAAATAAATCTTGTAAACTCAAATTATGCATTGCAAGGTAAAACATTTGCGATGTCACTTCAAAATTAAGTTATATAAGAACTACTGTAGTTAGTAAGAACTACTTACTATATTTCTTAAAATAATTGTTATTGCAATTTATAAGAGAAACATAGAAAAAACATACAAAAATAATTTAAAAGAATAGTAACATCCAACAAACTGAGAAACTATAATAATAAAATGAGAGAGCTAGTTCAGTGTAGTGGTTAAGGTACTCTTTCCCCCCCAAAATAAGACCTCCTCTGATAATAAACCCAATCGGGCGTTTGAGTGCATGTGCTAAAATACCCCCCCCAAACCTTCCTTGAAAATGTTGCAACACAGCAGCAGCCATGAGATGACCATGCTCGCTGCCTCCTGCACCTCAAAAAATAATGAGACCTTATTAATGACTGCTTATTTCGGGGGTCAAAAGTAAATAAGACCCTGTCTTATTTTTGGGAAACAAGGTACCGTACTAGAAACAAGGTACCGTACTAGAAACCATGACAACTATCTTTAAAGCGCTCCATGGCTCGGGGCCTAGTTATATGCGAGACCGCCTCCTGCCCCATACATCCCTTAGACCGATACGCTCCCACAGAGAGGGCCTTCTCAGGGTGCCGTCGGCCGGACAATGCCGACTGGCGACACCCAGGGGAAGAGCCTTCTCTGTGGCAGGCCCAGCCCTTTGGAATGACCTACCCCCTGAATTACGTACCATCACCGACCTCCGCCTCTTCCGCCAATGTCTTAAGACATATTTGTTTCAACAAGCCGGCCTAGCCTAACCTCCCATGGGGACTTTTAGGTAGTTTTAAATTGGGTTTTTAAAATTTGGTTTTAGCGCAGGATAGGTTATTTAATAGTTTTTTAAATTATATTTATTGTATTTTGTATGTTTTTAAATTTTCCTGTGCGCCGCCCTGGGTCCTTCTTGGAGAAGGGCGGGATATAAACTTAAATAAATAAATAAATAAATAAATAAATTTGTGAGTTCCCACCTTAGGCATGAAGCCTATTAGCCAGTACTTTCTCTCAGCACTAAGGAGAAGTCAGTGGCAAACCACTTCCCAAAAAAACTGGTCATGAAAAATGCATGGGTTGTCCAAGCAGTCACAAAGGAGTCAAAACTGACTCAGACACCCCTCCCAGTCAAAATAATCAACAAAATAAATAAATAGCTTTGCTAAAATTAACACCAAATTGTGCAAACAAATGTTTTTGTTCTTGTAAAATAGCATGAAATCTATGCCAAAAGCAAACACATTGTACCTTCTTTTTATTAGTAGAAAAAAATTATCATCTTTAAAAATGGATAACTAACAGATTTATTGAATAAAGTATTTTATATATGAGCATAATAATTTTCTAATTCCTCAATAAAATTTTGTCTGTTCCACACATCTGATGTAACCAATACTCCTCAAAAAACAGATTCCATAATCATGCAATATAATTCAAAATAATATTGACATATTTAGTTTGAAAACATTTATTCAGATATCTGCTTACAAAATTTCCTCAAAAACAACCCCCCAAAACTGGGTATGACTACATCATATAAGTTAGTGTATCCTCACATTTTTTTTACATCACCAACCGAAAAACAACAACCTTATAGTCCATCCTAATGTAGCTTTTGAATCTAATAGATTAAAAGTTTTGATGGAGTAATTTCACCTTAGATTCAAAAGAGCAAATTTATTATTTTAAGGACTTTGATCCATTGATGTTCTTTTTATTTTACAGTATAAGTCATTCATAAGTCAAGTTTAAAGATATTTTACATTTTTTTATATACATTGAAAATTCCAACTGGCTTTTTTTGATATATAATGACACAAATCATTGCCAGGATCTTCACAGATATAAGTAATAATTTGCCAGTAAAAACATAAAGGCTGATATTCAATTAAATTCACATGCCATATAAACATAGATGATAATTTATTTATTAAATTAATATGGCTGCCCAATTCACATATAGATGACTTCGGGCTGTCCAATGACATTTTTAAAAGTCTGGCAAATTAAATGTTCCTTCTTCAAGAGATAATTTCAACTAAATCAATAAAATCCTTAGTGACATGTCATGCCATATTTAAGACCTGCCTCTTAAATCAGGCCACAGTCATCTGTTTTTAATTAAGATAGTTACTCCTTTAGTTGGCAAGGAGCCTCACTAAGCATCTTTGATCTGCTTTCCATACCACCTGCCAAGTCTGAGGGCTTGGAGGCTGTACTTCAACATCTGACTGCTCCAGCTGTTCTAATAATGCTATGTTTGATCAGGTCCTGGTGATTCGTGGCTGGTGTCTTTTGAGGCCGACATTCCAGAAGTTCTGTAGAACAGCTTTTTCAAAGCCTGAGTCCTGGGCCATTACACAAAGGAACCTTTGAGGTGTCTTTATTCTATAAGGGTGTCAAACTGGCAGCCTGTGGGCTGGATGCATCATGTGCAGGCCATGTCCACTCCAGCTCCACAAATGGAAAAACCATCGTGAAATGTCACATGACGGCAATTGATGCGGTGAGTTTGACACTTCATAAAATATTTCAAAATATTTCTTCATTTACCTTTTTAAAGAGAAAGTTGAAATATCTGAGAGAGAGAGAGAGAGAGAAAGAGAGAGAGAGACCTTTTTTGCACTGCAGCCTAATTTGCTTCACTCCCATAGATAAATCAGCAGGAAATGACAATTAAGGCAGCCACTCCTTTGCTTTGATCATAACGATAAGCGGGAATTCTACTGAAATTGTTCTTACTACAATCTCTGATTAATGTATTCCTTTACCCTTCACATTTTTGCCAGAAAAGTAAGTACAGGGGCTTTCATTTTCATGGACAGATTGGATGTAACAATACAAGGAGAGATGGAACATTATCTTAGGTTGCTGATTAATATTATGTTAACAAGATTAAAGGGCTAGTCAAGATATAAACAAGTAAAGCAACTGAAAGAAATCTATTATCTCAGGATGCAAATTGAAAGAGAAGTTGGAAGCATCTTCCTTAAACAGAAACAGAATATCGTAGCCTACAGGTTAACTAAGTAGAAGACACTAAAATTAATTTGTTTGTTTGTCTGTTTATATGTATTAGTCACCCAATTCCAGAGAGATAAAGTATTTTTCTAAATAGACAACCACAAATTAGCCAACTCACATTTTACCCTATCTGTTATCTGTACCCTTCTCATATTGTTAATTTATGATTCAACTTCATGCCATGTAAATCTAGAAAATTGGCCTGAGATAAATTGCAGTTAAATTAACCAGGCACAATCAGGCTGCATTACATGTATAGCTAATGTTTGGGTAGTTGTATAGATAAATACTTCAGGCTGCTGGAAATGCACAAGACAAAAATAATCATATTTGTTTTGTTATTTAGCAGCCACCAGCAATCGTGCGGACAGGAATTGAAATATTCTTTCTCATTTTTCCTAGGAAATATACTAGCAGTAGTGGGTGATGCTAAGAATAAGATCAAGTACTGTTGCTAAACTCCATTAAAGTCAGAATGCAAGTTAATATTGATGTGACAACCTCCCTGTTGCAAAAAAAAATTGGGCAGTTTTCATTGGATCAACAATGCAGGAAGGGAAAATGAGTTTGGTTCATCCTTTCAAACTGAATTTTGCTGAACTAGTATTCCACAAAGCAAAACAAAAATACAGGCGGTATGCAAATATTTCTGCTATGATAGAGAAGAGGCTAGAGTGTTCAGAAGCCTTTAGCTGATGATTGGCTGTGTGTACTCAATATTTTAATAGGGTGTTCAGTCATGCTATTTTTTTTTAAAGCAAGCTGCCTGCACAAAAGCAAATGTCTCCAGCAAATACGCTACACAAACCATACATTTTGCAAAGTGTCTGTGGCCAGCCAAGAGAAACTTATGCAAATAATCCAGCTGGCAAGTTGAAAATCTGTCACAAGTGCTTAATGAAGAAGAAATATAGAAAACTGAGATAATTTGCTCAAAAGTATTTAATCAAATTGTACATTCCAAGTTTGTGTGTCAGTGTATAATGAATTGTGTCTGGGTCTGGAAATGAAGACAGTTTGAAACAATAGAGGAAGATTTTTTTAAAAGATTTATAAACAACGCTTTTGAAATGGATGAAGGATTTTTTTTCTTTTCCAGATTATAGATTGTTAGGCTATATCTCATCTTTCTTCCAGGAGTTTAAGGCAACTCACATAGATATCTGCTCACAATAACACTTTCAAGTGGGTTGGGAGGAGGGAAGTCAAGTGTCCAAAAACCACCTAGTGATCTTCAAGTTTAAGGCAGGATTTGAACATAAGTATTTCCCATCCTGGTCCTCTATTTCATATTAGTTTTTTTTTTTAGCAAGATCATAATCAAGAGTGACAAATATTAGTCAGGTATTCATGTGTGACTGGTTAAATAATATCTTATATTAGGCAGTGTTGAGTTTCAGGGTTTAATAATGACTGTGATCTAGACAAGATTTCCTGATGTTTCACCAGCAACTGTGACTGACATCTTAACATTTTGTCTCTGAAAATGCTAGCCACAACTGCAAGTGAAACATGAGGAATGCTGCTGTCTAACTAAGGGTCACTAAAACTTGAAGTTCCAACACTGCTCAACAGATTCTGACCCTAAAAAACTACAGTAGTGCATTGTATCTTACTGTATATTCTTTTAAATGTTATAAGTAAGACTTGCCTTGTAATGTTGACCAATCATCCGAACACTCCCTTCCATTCTTCCCTTACTGCATCAGATGATTATTTTATCCCTTCAGCCTTTTTGCATAGTATGCAAGGAGCGTTTTTGCTTTATGGATCATTTTTCTACAAAGCTTTTCTCCCATAACGCTTCACTCCATTTGTTCATGAGTAAGAGCATTTTGATCAGAAACTTGGGGAATAGTTCATTCTTAACCTACAGCAGTAATTTTCATTCAGAAATTCTGAACGACTGATCCCTCCGTTCTCCAGCCTGGCTGAGGTTTATTATTTCAAACTTCCTGGGGATGGTTTTGCTTTAAAAAGCATAGATAACTTTAGGGGATATGATTCTGTCAATAATAGTTACCAACCACCATCATCAGGGCACTTTATTCTTAAATGCTAGGAAAGTAAATGATGAACTTCACAAGGCAGCTGCCTCTCCACCTGAAGCAACTGCCTAAGTCCATTATAGTTGGACTCAGTAACATTGAGAGTCAATGTATTTTTTGACAAGTCTTTATCAGATAGATGAGCTTCCTCAGGTGTTTTCTAGATGTGTTGCACTTAACACTGTGCTGAAATTTTCCTTGTAGTTTCTCAGAGCCATTTTTTCCCTAGGAAAGAGGCTTATCTTTTTCTAATTTATGCTCTATAAACTTGATCATTTTGGATTTCTCTTGGCAGCCAAAGTGCTAGTTTTGCTGCTGCTACTTTTTATTACAAGTCTTTTCATTGCTCTGAATGACAAATGTCTTCACTGCCTAACCATCTTGTCCAGAGAAGGGAGCATAGAAGGAGTTAGTTCGTTATGTCTTCCTTTGGGATTCAGTTGAAACAAAATATAGCAGATAGTTTATTGACTGACTATTCTTATGACATATCAATAATATAAAGCAAAAATATAATTGAAACAAGAAAAACCAGGAAGTGAGAAAGACAGAAAGAAAGAAAAAAAATTCCATTGGAGTAACCAATGGAATTAGAAACATTTGGTCCTATTTTTTATGATAGAAATTTTGAAAACAAATTATTTCCATTAAGTTAAATTAAGTTAAATCACTGGAATGACTTGCTTCCAGAGGTTGTGGTTACTCCAACACTGGAGGTTTTTAAGAAAAGATTGGACATTTGTCTGAAATGGTGTAGGTAGGGTTTCCTGCAGAGGTAGGTTGCAAAAAGCTTCTGTGCATGCGCAGAAGTGTCCGGGTGGGTAGGTGTAGCCTCCCACCGCTGCTACTACAGGTTCACCCAATCCGGGCCGAACCAGGAGCATCCTATCTCTGATTTCCTGCCTGAACAGGAGATTGGACTAGAAGACCTCCAAGGTCCCTTCCAACTCTGTTATTCTGTTGAGGACTGATGGAAAAGAATGCTCCTCTGTGGCATTAGTTGAAATATAAGTTCTATTGCCAGACTGTGGGTGATGGGTGTTGCAGTCTAATATTTCTGCAAGAGCTATTCTTAGATAACACTTAATTTTTGGCAAGGTTTCCTATAATCTTTCTTTATGGTGATGTGACTTCAATGCTTATTCTTGTGTTCTAAAAGAAGTAAAACAGGCATTGACTATGAAACTACATTATCCTTTAGAGAAACTTCCAGGAAGATGCTAATGCTCACAGACAATATACTCAAACAGAACATTGAATGGCACAATGAGTGAGCTTGATAGAAGTCTCTCTTGAATGATCAGATGTCAGTGTATTCCAGCACAGAAAGTTCTGGCACTGATCATACTGAAACAGGAAATTAATGTAAGAATTCCATCTTAAGAGTGGGGCCATTCAATATGATGAAGAAATGTAACAATAGCTATGAAAACCAGCAAAGGATGGGAAAAAATAATTACCAGTAACTCTATTTTAAAAAAATATATCAATTGTACAGAGAGGAAAATGTCAGCTCAGACATAATGGTAATTATATTAAAATACATTTCAATAATGGTTTTCAAAACAAGGAGTGTGTTGAGCAAGCTGGAAAACTGGAAATTGTGTGGAAAGGTAAGTATGAAGGGGCAATATAAAGCCAGATAAGGTTATAAAAATTACCTTACTGCATAAAGCTTGTAGCACAAAAAGAATGCCAATTGGACCCAGATAGGTCCCCAATCTTCATTGCTGGTGAATCCAACAGGTTATCTCCTTTTCCCATGGCATGTTTAATTAAGTACCTAGACACCTAGGGTCTTCACTCTGACACAATGTCATGCCTAGGGGTGGGTCCTGTCCGGTGTTATTGCCAGTTTGCTTGTGGGCGCACTTTGCGCGTGCACAATAGAAATTGTTCTGCACATGTGCAGAAGTAAAAGAAAAGATGGCGAGAGTGGCGACTGGGGAACCAGTTTGGGGGCATGGCCAGCCTGGGTCGCTGCTGCTTCTGCAACCCAGGCCAGCATACCACTCCCAGTTCAGCCAAACCAGGTCAAACAGGTAGGAACACACCTCTGGTTATGTCTTACCTTCACCTGTCCTTGAAGACCAGTGCGAGAAACACCTAGAGAGCCAATGCCCCTATGATTCTGTACATAGAGAAACAACTGAGCTTGTGCTCCACAAGTACCTGTATTACAGAGACATTTTTACTACCTTCATGAGTACATAGATACCCAACATGGTGTCTGCCAGGACTCTTTGTTCAACTGGACTCTTGTTTCTACCCCTCTTTGTGACTGTGGTGCTCCTCAACAAAATATCCATCACACTGTGTCCAATCCATCAATAGCTTACATCGGCCCAATGTCTGATTTTTTCAGCATAGACCACCCTGTCCTTGAATGGCTGTGTGGACTGGACATTAACATTTGAACTACTATAAATCTATGTATTTGCCATATGTGAAATTTTTAAAAAATGTATGAATACCAAGGGTGCACAGCGCAATTTTATACTTCCCTGCTGCTTTCAGGCAATAATCATACTACAACATGCAATTTTGCCTGAAATCATCAAAACCGTAGAAAAGCAAAATAAAATTTTAGACATGTGATGCGACACCTGGAAATATACGGCATACTTCACTTAATCCTCCAGGGAAAAATTGAAGGCAAATGAGGTTCAGGCAGAAGAACATCCTGGCTTCAAAATCTAAGAGACTGGTTTGGACAAAACTCAACAGCACTTTTTTGTGCGGCTGTTGATAAAAATAGGTTCGCCAAATGATCGCCAATGTCCAATGACAAATATGGCACAAGCAGAATGATTAAAAACAATTAAGCAATGACCTTTGCCTCAAACCAGCTTTAATGAGTATTTAGTTTGCTAGTTAACACTGTTTATTATAGATTAGCCAGCTATACATTAACTTGTATGTTTTCCTTTTTTAGATTGTGTGTGTGTGTGTGTGCGTGTGTGTGTGCAGATATGTGTATACTTTTAAAATGTTTCCAACCTTGTGTATTTTTTTTTTTAGCTTTTAAAATTACTAATAGTTTGTATTTTATCAAAACCTTTAATAAAGGTTTTGATACGATACTATATAAAAACCAAACTTTAATATCTTTCTAGTAACATTTCGTTTTCGAAACTCTTTCCAAACCTATACCTCAAGTCTGCAAAAAAACCTTTTCTATTAAATAATACAGTAGTCACTAGCCATTCAAAGTCATCACTATTCCAAAAAAAATGGCTAGAAACAAACAAAGCTATGTATTCTATGGCAGCCCCATAGCAATAGGTTTTTACACCATCTGGTCTTTTAAAATCCGGTGAAAGAAATAAAGGCTGTCAAATGTTTGGAGACTTTTTGTAAGAACAAGCTGCCAATGGTCTGGAAGCACAATGCACACACACACAAACACACACACACACACACACACACACACACACACAAAAGCCAATGGTTACTGAACTCTGAAAAACTGACACGGACTAATGAATTTTGCAGTTAAAGGTCTGAAACCATGATGCCACATGTCCCAAGGAATATTTACCTTTTCAAATTGTAAATGAATTTAAGTATTACAAAACATCATGAGCCTTCAAAACAAGCCAAACATGTGAGTTGTATGAGGCATAAAAAGGATTTAGGGCAGTGGTGAAATCTAAAAAATTTTCCTACCAGTTCTGTGGGTGTGGCTTGGTGGGGGGGTAATGTGACTGGGTGGAAGAGGCTATGTAGTCATGTGACTGGGGTGTGTGTCAAAAGACAGAATCTCACTTTAACTATGTCCTGCTGGAGCAGGGACTAGATGACCTCCAGGTCCCTTCCAGTCCTGAATTCCTGTGCTCTTTCAAGGTATCCTCTGAAGCTGCGTATAGTGCCAGGTTTGTGGTCCTCCCTCCCTCTCCTTTCTCTCTCCCTTCCTCTCATCTCTCTCTCTCTCTCTCTCTCTCCCTTCTCTCTGTTTTTTCCTCCCTCCCTCTTTGTCTGTCTGTCTTTCTTTCTTAGCACACACACACACCCCTTATTTCTGGCCTAGCAGGCCTCCGGGGGAAACCTCCTGGGAACAAAAATGGAACCCAAATGCTAATAAAACTAATAACCTTTATTAACTTGGCTGTTACATCAAAAGTTTGCCACCCTTGTTTACTAAATGTTAAGTAAGATAGTCATGAAAAATCCAGCCATTGTAGATCATCACTGTTGTCCAAATTTTAAAACACAGCTTGGTTCCCCAGATTATACTTCTGTCTTTAGGTACTGAAGGATTTCATTCCTTTTAGGTAGCCTTGTGATAAAAGAACTTAATATAATACATAGTAAATATTAATTTTAAAAAATAGAACAGATTTCTAATTTACTGAGCTATGCAAATTGTCAGCAGCCATGGACTGAAAGAGATTAACAATTCGAATTAGATTTGAGTGGAGTTAAATATGCCTGACAATTGCATTTTATGTAAACTTGCTTCTTCCATTAAGAGTGTGTTTAACAAGAAAGGGAAACAACAAATGATGGCAATATAATCAGTGAAAAGCATGCTCACATTGAATCTACTATATTTAATAAGAGAATAATATTAACAATAATATCAGAATAATATTCTGGGCCGCGGTAACTCTCCTGGTTAGGATACTGAGGCAGAAGACCATTGAGCAGTTTAGAGATTGGCGGTTCGAAACCTGAAAGCACAAGCTGTGGGATGGAATGAGCTCATGTCAATTTGTCCCAGCTCCTGCCAACCTAGCAGTCTGAAAATATGGAAATACAAGTAGATAAATAGGTATCAGTATGGTGGGATAGTAACGGGGACATGAAAGGAGCCCCCTCAGGTATTCCCTGGGTAATGGTGATGTCACTGGTTAATTCTTTCAACCTAGAAGCAGCTTGGTAGGTGCTTCCGACATGAATCAGTGTAATAACAATAAGCAAATTTTGATGGTGGTGTTTGAAAACAGGCTAATATGCAGAAAATCTCGCATCTGATCAAAAGTATGTAAAAGCTAGCCTGGAAAATAGCTTCCTTCCATTTTAATTAACTTCTTGTCTACAGTTTTATAGCAGATCCTCTTCTTTTAATGTATTGACATTCATCATTGCAGGGTAGGAGGAAGATTATACTAATTACCAATTAGCCTAACATATAGTTTAGATATTGCATTGACTACAGGGATAAAGAGAAAGGCAAATCACAGAGATACTTAATTTTAATTTAAACTGTTTTTCTTTCCTTAGGACTATGGGAAACACGCATACAAAAAAAATTGTTAATTTTATTATGTATTTGTTAGATTTATTTGTTGCCCATCTCACCTCAAGGATCTTCAACAGAGGTGGCCAATCCATAACCAACACGTAGTTTTCTACTAATTTATTTTATGATCAAAATTTAGCTGGGAAATGGTCATTTTTAATGAATTATCTGGTTCTTTAGATCAAGTAGAAGTGGGAGTCTGCTGGAGGGAAATTGCCTCCATTTTTATCCTTTTCACGAATTGGCCAATTATTTATTTGTTCATTTAAAAGATTTCAAAATGACATGAAATCATGATAGCGACCACATTTCATCTTCTGCTTTTTCTCACTCTCTTTTTTCATCCTTGCATTCCTCCTGAACACAACACTTCCTGTGATATCATCAGCTTTCCTACAATATCATCATCAGCTCTCCAGTTGCTCATGGAAGCTGTTTGTGTTTTCCAGTCTTGGGAAAGTTATAATCCTAAATGGTAGAGATTCTTAAAAGGGAAATGAGGTAGAATTTAATTTACATAAGACGTATTGCTTCGTCTTACCTGTATATGTAAATAAGGTTGCTAAGGTTTTTAAGACACTAGAATATCCTCCAGATATTTTTTAGCTCAGCACTGAATTTTCATACTCTTAGATGTAAACAAAGCTACCATTCCTTCTGTAACTCCAATGGGTTTACAAAGATGCTTCCAAGGTTTATCATCCTAGTACTCCAAATAATTTCTTTAAATCAGCTATTCAAAAAGGGTAATTCAGGAATCACTTTATATCGAAGTGTTGATGCTGGAATGTAGTATTATCAGTAGACTGATGATATCTAGTTGCACTGACCTGAAGCAGTCATGCTGCTGAAGTCTTATGCCAGCATCTGAAGGCAGCTCTAACCCGAATAAGGCACAATAGGTTGAATTTGAACCCAAGCCAGACAGAGATGCTGATTGTTCATTGAGGTTCTCAATCTGTTCCAGCTTTGTCACTCAAGGGGATGGCACTATTTGGAATGGAGCATTTAAGCTGTTGCAGTTTACACATTTATTATCATTATTATTATTAAGTTCAATGATGTATTTATTATGTTTTCCATCTAAATAATTGTGGTGTACCTTGATCAATGTTTTATCTGCTGATAAGAAAAAATTATATAATCTGGACCAATAGAGGCATCAAAGAATTTTATATCTATAAAGATAATTGCTAGAAAATCTAGAGAGCCACATAACTGAGTGGTACACGATTGAGAAAGCAGAGGCTGATAAAGTAAGGAAGGCAATAAAAACAAAATTCATATCCCACTATGAAAATGAAGAGGATGAAGGTTTTTAATAGCATAGAGTAGGAGTGGACAGCAGAAAGTTGACCTGGATTCATAAATGGCACTGTGAGTGATTTGTAATACTATAATTCTAAGCATTAAAAAAAAAAAATACCAGGCTCTAGCTATGAGTTCCTGGTGAAAATATTCTTCTCTTTCTCTAACAAAAAAGATGAAAGCAGACATTTCATGATCCTTGAAATCCACCTATAATGTATCAAGGGAATAAAGGCCATGGTGAAATCTTTTCAAAAATACTATGGGCAATAGAGATAATTAAAATGTAATTATCAGCCTTCCCTAATCTGGCTGGCACCCTTGTTATGTGCTGAACTACATTCCCCAAATTTCCAGCCAGTATAGTCATGATGCTTATTTGAAATTCGTAGAGTTGGCATTCTGTACCCTCTGAACAAGTTGGGAGATGCTGACATTTATTGCTTAAAAATAGAATCTTCATTTACTGTATGTCTCACAGGACTCATTGGACTATTTGAAGAAAGCTAAAATTAATATAAAGATGAAATTTATGCAAATACAGAGGAGGAGACTTGAAAGAATAAAGGATAGCTGTGGAAAGAAGCTGGGATTCATAATAGAACTTATTTTATGTGTACCATGATAAAAACAACATCTTTCTTAACCTGAGAATAAGTTGTACTGAACAAATATATTTATTTCTTATATAATTTTGTTAAGGATTTTAATTACAATAATTAAAATTTATTTAATTAAAATTAATTAGAATTTAATGCAAAGTGGAAATAAAAACAGAAAGAAAAAGGGAAAGGTGCAAAGGAAGAGTAAAAAAAATGAAATAATATAGTAAAGAAACAAAGAACTATATAAAAATGACTTCCAACTTTCATCACGAGTAATAAACAATGTTTGTAACTCTTCACTCCTTCTTCGTTTACAAAAAATGGTATCTTCATCCCATATCCCATCTCTTATTTATAAATAGATTCATCTTTTTAGTCCTAGAATGAGTAGGAAGTTTATTAAGGGATACCAGAAATAATATATCTTATTTTACTCTTGATAAGATAAATCAACTTTATATTCCTTCCTTTTACTTCTAACAGTCTTAATCTTTAGTCCATTTAAATAATGTAGACTTATGAGTTTTTGTTTCTTCTTTATCCCTTCACATAAGATTCTTCAAAACTTTAATAGGCCTCCTTTGTAAATCCAATTAAAAAAAATATACCCAGGTCACTGGCTTGGTTTGTTATTTGTATTTCTGTTTGATTTTTGAAACATCAATTTCTTCTGTATGTCTGTTGAGTCATTCTTTTCAATGTCATTCTTGCAGCCTGACATTTTTAAACTATTTTCAATGCTATCTCTATTTTATCAAATAAGATAAATAATTTTCTTCCAGAACATTTTTGAACACAATTTATTCATGGAAGCAAACAGTTGATATTAATTCGATTTTTAAAATTGTCCTTCTGTATTTTTAATGCCGTAATTTTGCATCCTTTATTAGTTAGTTAACTGTTATTAGTTAATTAACTATTAATTAGACTTGTGTTTAGTTAAAGGGAAAAATCAGACTTTTTTCTTTTAACTAAAATCTTTAGTTCCCTCTAGTGTTCAATTTTTAAAATTATTTACCTTTATTATATCCTGAGAAAAATCCAAAGAAATATATTTTCCACAGGAAAAAGTTTTTATAATTAATTCTAAACTTTAATTATAAATGTATCTGGACCATTAATCTGTTTGCAACTTTTTAAGATCAGTCTTATTTAGCTTTTTCTGTCGATAAAAAAATCTGATTAAATTTTGACTGATGTCTAGAATTGAAGGCACTTTTTTCAGATTGAACAATCCAAAGGTCTCTAATAGCTTAAAAGTAGCTAACAAGCCATTTCTGAATGTGATTTGAAAAAAGGTTTGTGAACTTAGTGTCCTTAAAAGGGTGCTGACTTTGGTGGTAAGCAAGAAGGTTATTCTCATTGTTTCCTGGTGCTCAAAACCCACCAGCAACCACTGCCTTTTCAACATTTCACAAGGAACAACTGTTCAGAGTGCATGTAAGTGATCACCAATCATCTCCTCCAATCACCTCATTTGAATAGCTCATCTACTCACGGTCATTGTTTCATTCCGCTATATCTTTCTTCAGAAGTCACACTGGACCAATATATTTAGATAATCTTCAAAGTTCTTCTTTGCTTAGTGCGCAAAATTTTAATACAAATTGCTATGTACAGAAAGTTCTCATTGACTGACCTTAACTGGGACAGGCAACTCGGTGGCTGTGTGACACAGACTAAATGAAACATCAAATGATCAGATCATACTTACATCAGTCATTAAGCATATCACTGTGCTGAACAACTAAAGCTGCTGGGAGTTTGCAGGGGTTTGGGAGAACCTATAGCTAAGATTCTGTGCAGTTCAGAGAACCCCCAAATCCCACTCCTGGCTGACCACACCCATCTCCTTTCCTTCCAGGAGTCTCCATGCGTCCCGTTTTGGATGCAGGTAAGCACAGAACATGCACAGAGGTTCGGGGTGTGTGAAAAATGGGCCTCCGGAGTCTGGGGAGGCCATTTCTGCCCTCCTAGAGGCTCAAGGAAAGCCTCCGGAGCCCGCAGAGGGCAAAATGCCCTCCCATCATGGTACAGTAAACCAACTAGGCCACGCCCATCATGGCCATGCCCACCCAGCAACCAGGCAGAGAACTCCTTGCTAAAATTTTTGAAGCCCACCTCTGGATATCATATGGCCACTATTTGTAACTTTTTGCTAGTTTCTTCATTGACTTTGTTTCTTGGAAGCCAGCTGTGAAAGTCTTAAACGGTGATCATGTGACTCTGATACTGTGAACTTTGCACATGGTGCAGCAATTGCAAAGTGCCTAAATTGTAACCTTGAACTGCACAAGACTTCAGTAAGCGAAGTCAACCTGTATATTGAATCTCAACTATTCTATAGTTATTGAATAATCAATGAATACATCTTGGATGCTAATGAAATTGGAAAGCATTAAGCTGGAGCTGCTTATATAGAACTAGAAGAAAGTATTAAATAATGCTTAAATAAAGCTTTATAGAAGTCTAACTAAAATACCAGGAAAACATTATCCAAACAATTAATACCTCTTTGGCAGCTTGCCAGAGTTGTTTGTGATATAGGAAGATAACTTTTATACTTCTTCCCACAGCTCACACAAACATAACTTCTGTTATTGTATGTAGGCTTTTTTAGATTTTGAATCTGAATAGATATTCAGTCCTCTTAAATCAGGGGAGAGTGCAATATACTATGTAATCTCAAGAATAGATACAAACTTTATTATTTTTTCATTCTCAGCTGGTAGCACAAATTGCATTATTGGGTGGGTTTGAGAGCAGGCATTAAATCTCATGTAAGAGGCTACATAATCCTACTCTTGCCTTTTCATAGTGCACTCTGTAGAGATCTTAACGTGATTATATATTTCTGTTCTATTTTTTAACCCCAATAATTATATCACTGTAGTATGTGAGACTGTACTATTCCATCTTACAGTAAGAGCAGGATACTTGGTTATCTTTTCTTTTCATAAGGCCAAGTACTTATTAGAAAAGATCAGTGTACCTTAAAAGAACACGAAAGAAGTATCATTTGACTTTTCCTATGAAAGT
The DNA here is from genome assembly GCA_039707465.1 of Rhabdophis nuchalis. Taxonomy (NCBI): domain Eukaryota; kingdom Metazoa; phylum Chordata; class Lepidosauria; order Squamata; family Natricidae; genus Rhabdophis; species Rhabdophis nuchalis. Next base: position 39,858,351 of record CM077649.1, on the reverse strand, counting down.
GTTTGTGTGTGTGTCTAGATGGAGATGTACAAGCACTTACTGACAAAATGTTCCCAAATGATTATTATGTGAAGCCTTTTTCTTTCCTCTTCTGTAACTGGGAAACAGTCATCTAAATAGAAATAATGGAAATCTGGTCGAATATAGCTATTGAAGGATACAATTTGTTCAAAAAGAATAATAGTAACAGAAAGGGATGAATGCTATACCAAAGAAACAACCAGATGGTTTGGGCTGAACATTACCTTTGAAAAACCTTGGTGAACTGGTGAAAAATCCATAAACGGGAGGCTAAGAAATATTCCTATTTTCAAAAGGTGAGGAGAGGGAAAATTCTGTGAACTACAGACAAGTCAGTCTCACACTGACACAATTTAATTTTAAAGCATTTTTTAAAATGCCATTTAATTCATTTAACTCATTATGGACATTTCTAAAACAAATTGTTAAAAGAATATTTTCTTTTTTTGAGTAAATAATTCCCTTAATACGCTTCCGCTTCCGCCCTCCAACGGCGACGGATGGGTCCCTGACTCGTCCGCCGCTTTGTCCTTTTTTCTGCCCCCCGACGGGGGCGAGACGCCCCACCTTGGGGGTCTCCCGTAGGGTTGGCTTGCTGGGGTCGTTCTCTTCCCATGGCGGTGGGAAAGCGACCCTTGTCTTCAGCCTAGGTGAGGAAAGGCTGGCTGCGGGGGGGAGACGCCTGTCTCTGCCTTCGCCAATGGAGATCGGAACTGTTTTTTCATTGTGAAGAGAGCCGGACGTTCGGAGTTGAAAGGCTCTCCCGAGGCTCGGCTGCAAGGTGAAGAGTGAGTGATTTATTTGCTATTTTCTCTCCGATGGTAGCGCTGGACTAAAAAGCTTGGAGGGGGGTGTTTTTTTTGTTAAACCCCCCCTCGGATTTAAAGCGGCGCTTTGAAATGGTTCCTCGTTCCGAGGAACGGTTGTTTTTTCTATGCGGTTTGCCTGGAACTTAGTGAAAGCGAGTGAAAGTGATTTGCGGCTTGCAACAATGTTTCTAAGTTCGATTGGCTTGCTACAATTTTTTTTTCTTTGTTACTCTCTCTGGCTGGCTCCCAGTTTGGGCGGTGGAAGATGGCTTCTCTCTGCTCCTGAATGACTATTGTATTTTTGGAAAATTACCAGCATCTCCTTGTGATTTGGACTTCCTCTTGCTATCAATGAAGATTTTTTTTTTTTTGATTAATTGATTCCTTGTCTGGAGTGCCTTTTTACTATAACTATTGATCTGGAAAAGGGTTTCTCTTCTGGTTTCTGAACTTTTTTACAACCCTGATTTGAAACTTTTACCTCCTGATTTGCCTCAGCTGCCCCACCCAAAAAACGCCATTTTAGTGACACTGACTTTAACACCCAACCATGGCACAAAAATCAGAATTGGCAGGTCTGGAACAAAGATTGTCCTCTCTGGAATCTGTTATACAAACTTTGGTGCTTGAAATTAAGGCTCAGAGAGAAGAAAACAACAACTTTAAGAAGGAACTTTTGGAAACTCGGAAACAAATGCAGGAGAATACACAGAAGACTGAAGATCTGGAAGGGGGGCTAATTGAGGCAAAGGGAGAGCTTAAAAATGTTAACAGCGAGGTGGGGGAACTAACTGGGCATATGTCTAGGATGGACTTCGAAAGGATGTCATATTTTTTAAGATTTCAGAATATTTCTGAAGAATCTGGTGAATGCCTGCCTGAACTCATGAGCACAATTTTAGCAGACTATTTACATAAACCTAAAGATGAGATCAGGGGGGACATTGACCTAGTCTACAGAATAAACTCAGCATATGCCAGGATAAATGAGGTACCCAGAGAGATACACATTAAATTTGTTAGAAGGTCAACCAGGGAGGGAATTTTGAGGGCGCAGAGAGGGGGTCCTTTAATTTACCAACAAAAGGTGGTCGTCATCTTGAAGCAGGTCCCAAAAAAAATCAGAGAGATGAGAAGGAAATTTTCCTTCTTATCCAAAACATTGTTTGATCACGGGATTTGGTTCAAGTGGGCGATGCCCGAAGGGATGCTGGTGTTCTGGGAAGGAGGAAGGGTGAAGATTAAAACAGTTGTTGAGGCGGAAGCCTTTCTTAAAAAACATTCCTCTGTCCTGGGGGAAGATCCAGGGGGGGCAGAGGGGGCCACGGCCCCGCCCACTGGGGGCCAGGCGAGAGAAAAAGAAGATACAATTGCCAAAAGACTTAGATCCAAAAAATGATTTTGCTTGTTTTTCTTTTTTTTTAACTAATTTTCTTTCTTTTATTATTCTTTTGTACCAGGATGTTTGCACATGTCTGCCATCTGAGAATTGGAAATGTACTATGTATTCATCTGCCTTTATCTTGTAGTATTTTTTCGGATAAATTGCTTTACTATTGTTTTATTATGTAGCCCGGGATGGGCCAAAGACTCTGACGCAAAGGTTCTCAAAATGTTTCTGTAACCCTTACCTTACCCTCTAGAAAATTGTTAAAACTCAATAAAACTTTTTCAAAACAAAATAATTCCCTTAATAGAATGTGGGAATGCTGTAGACAAGGGGTGTCAAACTTGATTTCATTGAGGGACACATCAGGGTTGTGTTTGACCTCAGGGGGCTGGGGTAGGCATGTTGCCGTGGCCAGGGGCACCTGTGATGGTCCAAGCACTCTTACTTGTGTCAGGGGCACCTGTGATAGTCCGAGCACTCTGTTAGCAAAAACAGGTTCCCGAACCCCATTTTTGTTGCCACATTCTCCTGCAACCATCTGCCAGTGAAAGCAGAGCTCCGTTTTCCCTGGCAGAAGCACCATGGGCCGGTCCTTCACTGTTTCCAGGGTGGCCCTGTGGGCCAGATCTAAGTACGCCATGGGCTGTATCTGGCTCCTGGGCCTTGAGTTTGACACCCCTTCTGTAGACCCAATTTATCTTGTTTCTGCATAGCAGTAGCAGATTCAATCAGATTATTAAGCAAGGTAAATGTGAACTGAATGGAATGATATTTGCATGGCTGCATGGCTGGTTCAGAAACTGTACTGGAAGAATGTCCATCACTATATCTTCAGTTTGAAAAGAATTATCAAAAGACGTGTCACATGGTTCAGTTCTGGGTCTTGTGCTCTTTGGTATTTTTTTGAAATTTAATGACTTACAGAATTAGAAAGTATACTTAACATGAAATTGGGTAGGGTAACTAAGATTCTAGAAGACATCCACCCATTGTTACCTAAATACGTTTAAAAATAACAAAATAAACCCTCGGAGTAGATTGCAAAGTTCTTCACTTATAAAACAAAAAGCAAGTGCATCAGTGGAATGTTGGAGTGTGATAGTATGTGAAATTGATCTTGGGATATTAAAAAGAAAGGAAGGAAGAAATGCTTTCAATCTTGCAAGATTCTATTTAATGTAATCTTACAATAAAGATAGGGCTGATGCAACTGATTGTGCTTCCTGTGTACTTCAAGAGGCTAACATCAAACTTGCAAGATTCAAAATATTTATCCCCTTCTCTCTTTTTAATCTCCCACATATCATCACAGAGTTTACCTGTGGAATTTGAATCACTGATTTCATTGATTTCATTTGTTTGCTGCCAATCTCACCTCTTAATGACCATGAAAAAATAAGTATTTCTAATAACAGTAAAAGTTACAATTAAAAAGATAAAATAAAAATCCTTATTTCAAATGGAATATGAGACAGAAGTAAGATGCAGGTACCAAAAAGGGAAAAAAAGGAAACATAATTTTAGGTTGCACCAACAGATATATGGTGTAGGAAGCTGCCCCCCACCCCAGAAGAATGAAATATTTTGTGAAATATTTAAAAAGGCAGGACGTAATATTTCCCCTAAAGGAGAAATGGAAAAAAATCTTAAGGGAGGCAGAAACCAGTTTCTGCTCCCAAGCAGAAACTGAGGAGGGCAACTTTTAGAACTGCAGAATGGTAGGATTAGAAAGCATCCCCTTCCCCAAGATCCAATACAGGAGGAAAGCCATTAGCAACCTTAGGAATTGCCCAACACCCTTTCAGAACACAAGCCCCTTCATTGCACAACCCCAGAATAGTTCAAACTTCAAACTCACAGAAACCTTTAAAGATCCATCCACTCATTCAACCATTTGTTCAGTTGCACCAGAACCACAAACCCTAGTGGTTCTGTTCACCAATAAATGGACCTTCTTTTTGATCAGCCTCCATTTTGTTTTCAGTGCCTTTCTCCTGGCCTGGATCTGAAATGCATTTTCAGCATAGGAATAATGAATTCCCTATGCTGGCTGGGGAATTCTGGGAGTTGAAGTCCACAAGTCTTAAAGTTCCCAAGTTTGGACATCCCTGTACTAGTGTATTTAGTCAGAACCTCTACTATACTCTGAGTGATGGCACACAAAACAAATCCATTCATTTTCCTAAGAGGCCCGTAAAGGGGGCGTGCATAAGCACACCACATAAGTACGCCTACGTCCCTGTCCTACTGTCCCCATTTATTTGTATCCATTTCATTCATACTCATGTTTATTCTGATACCTATCATCTTGTAAACAATTGCAAATCAAATAAAAAAATGTAAAAAATATATAAATTATATCTATTTTACATCCTATGCAATATTCACCCACAATGATAAACCAAAGCTTGCTTTATGGTGACTGATTATATACAAAACAAGTTGTATATAACACAATTCAGTTTGCTAAGCAAGGAATCGTGTTCTGAAGATTGACCAAAATCACCAGGGACCATTATCAATGCTTTTTCAAGGGGGACCCTCATTTTTGGAGTTCTCTCCTTAGATAAAATGAGTTACATATAAATTATAATTATAATATACCCAAGGATGTGAAATCACAGCCACCAGTTCTTCAGCTGGTGTTGGCCTTCATTTAATTATTTACATTATTACTATTACTATTCCTAGGTTTCAAATCTTACATTTTCTTGCTAGATTCCCCCCCCCCCCCTCGTTTCTGTTAACTTCAGGTCTAGGATGAAAAAAGTGAGCCTCGCAGTCATTCTCCAGGAATATTCTGAATTCATCAACAATCGCTAGGAGGATTTTCTACAAGTTGGCGGTCGGGGGCAGCACGTCTGAAAACCCGGGTTCAAAACCCCAAGCAGTGCAAAGCCGACCACTAACCAAGCCTCCATAGGTCACATTCGTATGCGGAGCCTAAACGAAACGTGGGATGCAAAGCAATCGGCGCCCCGCAGCTCCGGCTTCGGCTCGCCTTTCCCGAGCTAGTCGAGGCTGGCGCAGGCGGCTGATTGGATGGAAGCGACGGTATCGCTCCACCCAGGGAAAAGGCTCGTCGCTCTGACCCGCCCCGCCCCGCCGGCTTTGGCAGCTTCTGCTCGCGGAGCGTGTTGGTGGCTCTCCGGGAAGCGAGCTCCGTCCTGGACGGCGCCCTGCCTTGAAGGAAGGCGCGAGAGGGTCCCCGCCGTCAGGTCAGTGGGTAGTGGTGGCTTCCCTTCCTTTTCTCCCTTTCCATCCCTTTCCCTGAACAGGCGTTGCGGGGCGGGCTCGGGGAAAGGTCTTCGGAACGAATGACCTCCGACAGCGTCTCCCCCCCTCTCAATCGCCGTCGCTTCCCGGGGTGGCCGAGAAAGGCGGGTGGCAATTCCACAGCATTTCTCCACCCAGCGCGGGACGCAGAGTGAATTCGCCGGTTTCTTCCTTGCAACTTATTCTCAAGTGCAACCGGGATAGGAAATATATCACAGGAGCCGTTGGATGCGATTTAATACTTACTTCGCCAAAATAAAATAATATAAAATGAAAATGCTCCGGAATGTTCAGCCAGACTCGATTCCTAATTCGGGGTGAAGAGAAGTGCAGCTTTTAGATGGGAAATGAATTATTTCGTTTCGTTTTTGTCTCCCTCCTTTTCTTTTCCCCGGGGTTTTATTTTATTTTGTTTTATTTTAATAAAATCAACATAGAGCCTTGGCTGTGCCATATTTAATAGGATTTGAATTGCCTATTGCCCAGCTTTCCACACACCTGCAAAAGCCATCTAAGCGTATTTGATCCAGGTTGTCATTTTGATGTTCCCCGTCTCTCTAGTTCAGGACAGCATCTGGGTCCCAAAAAGCCAAGCTCCAGAGACAGCAACCATACGATTTGCCCTCTGGCTGATGTCTAGAGGGCAAAGAGTTCTGCCAGGGATTTTTGTACCAACTGCAACATGCACAACATGTTAGGGAGCGACGTATGGAAATACAGACGACTCTCCATTGCCATCTGTCTCTCTCACACACATGTACCAGCAATTCCAAAGCATCAGAATTGTTTTCCACAGGATGGCCAATTTCTCACCAAATGAATTATTTGCAGTGGCTAAACAGATTGGGCAGTGTATCTGTTAATATTATAGACATTTCATTTCAAAACTCAGGATGCAGTTTAGAGCTGGTCTGTCTTGGTTTCTCAGGAGCCACTCTACATTAATTAGCATGCCTCTGAAAAAAAAAAAGATGAGTGAAGCGTTTACTTTTAGGAATCTGTTGTTTTCCCTCATGTGTTAAAAGAGGTATGCATCATTTGCAATAGCATCCTATGGTCATCTAGGTGGAAATGTCTCTTCTATTTAAAAAATGTACTGGAATCTTACACTGAAATCCTGCAATCTCATACCTAAGATTTAGCGTCCTTACACTTAGCTGCACCTATTGTAAAACAGATGCGTGTAAAATTAGATTAGAAAAAAACTTCATTTGGTAGCAGCATGAGCTGCCTTATATTTACTGCTGGAGATTTTGTTAGGTGATTCATAAATAAATTCGGTTGTCCTCCACTTGTGAAGGTTGTTTCACACATGAGCATCATCACTGCTACAGCATGATCCTGCAGTTATCCAATGTAGATGTGTGAACTTTTCTTACAGGGAGCCTTATTTCTGATAGTTAAAGAGGTAAAAGCATAAAGATCAATATTAAAATACTGATTTTTCATTTTTATTTTCAATTATGTAATTGGGAGTACGCTAGGATAGTTAGAAAGATATTATTTTGAAATAATATTTTTGAGATCTCAAATCTCATTTAAGTTTCTTAAACATGCTTCATGTATTTAAATAGAGGGGAGACTGTGAACTCTGAAACAGTAGCAGCGGAATGGAACAATTGTTTCATTTCAGTATTTTTACATTGCTCTAATCGCATGTTAAAGTATTATATAAATTATATTACATTATATAAATCAGGTTATTGTTTTGACCACAGGTCATAACATAATGATATTGCTTAAAGTGTAAAAAGGATTTGGATATTTATGCTTTTGGGCCTGATTTTGTCATTCTCTCTAATTATTATCATCATTTTTGACAATGATAGTAGATAAAAAATCTCCCCCAAACTTAAAGTATCAGGTCAAATTTACAACCTTACTAAAAGGTATATGCAAAGCTCTCCTTGCTTTATCCTAAACAATATTTGTTCTTTAAACTCAAATACAAATTAAATTGTAATTGATACATAGGTATAGGTTTCCAGTGACTGTGAATACCTTGTTCTATAATTGTTATAATTATAATGCATAACAGGTTGCAAGATCAGAAATACTTTAGGAAACATTTGAAATTAGCCTGCTGCTGCACTGAAAAAACATACTTTTTAATGCATCAGTATTATGAGTATAGTATTCCTTTGTAGATTTTCAGTTTTTGCATTTTAATTTTCTTAAACTTGTTAAATTAGAATCTTATCAATTTAAGCCAATTATTAGAAAATTCTGGCCTTTACATCACAAATGATTCTATTTCTACATTAAAAAATTATGGGATTTACTTCCCATTGCATTAATATGGTAGCATCTAGCATTATTAAAAAGTTATCATTGTTTTGGCTACTTACTCACTTTTTCTTCTGAATATATTTATATTTATAGCTTCTGAGCCTAATCCAGCTGGCATTTCCAACTTACTTTGGAAGAAAATTGGCAGAAAGGGAGAGAAAAGTAAAAGACCTGCTTTAAAAAAAAAAAGGAATATCATTTAAGATGTTTTCATTGCATTATGCCAGAAGCATTACTCATTCTTGTTTTCTAACAATAAGAAAATGTATGGAACACGGAGCACCGTAGCCTCTGCATTGTGACAGGAAGGATCATGACATTTTCATTCGGTATGGGGAAAATCTTTATATTTCAGTTTTCTAGAAATAACTTCTCAGACTGCTTTTAGTGTATTATGTATACTCAGCAGAATTGCACAGTGGCTAAGCAAAGCTTCCCAGCAATTCTGGCGCAGCTGATTTGCTCTATTGAAACCCCATTTAGGATTGTCCTCATAATAAGATCCTGATAAAGAGCTCTAATTAGTCTAATTAAGCATCTATCCTTTTTCTATAAAGCATTTGTCTGCCATAATTTCTCGAGATTTAAAAGGTCAAAAGGTAAATAGCATGCAATAAAAGCAGTTTACAGTTGTTGGCTGTTATTGTACAAAGTGGCATAGGATAAATGGGCATTAGTAGGAAAACTGCTTTCATACAAGCCAATCCTCTCATCAGTATACATTGTTCTGATTCTAAGCTAACTTGCAAATTAATGTAAACATTTTCAGTTATAGTTACTATGCAAATACCAAAAACATGACAAAAATGCCACACATTTCTCAAAGGAGCTGTCTAATATTTTCATGAAATTTTCCAAAACAGCTAGCAGCAAGATGCTTAAGGGAGTTTGTATAAAGGTAAAGGAGTCACTGCAGATTTTACTCTGCTAGTCGTTGCTGAGTACAGGGGGCTGTATTCATTTCCATTTCAAGGCCATTGAGTCAGCACTCTCCGAAGACATTTGTGCAGTCATGTGGCCAGCATGACATCAGAGCACTGTTACCTTTCCGCCAAAATGTACCTATTTATCTACTCATGTTTGTATGCTTTTGAACTGCTTTGCTGGAGCGAAGACAGGAGCTCCCTCCATCGCATGATGCTTGGGTCTCAAACCTGGGCTGCTGGCTTTCAGGCCAACAAGCCCAGGGTCTTAACCACTGAGCCACCATGCTGCTGTTTGCATAATGACTAAAGGGTAATACTTAGATGCATAGAAATCACAGGAAGCAAAGTTGCTGGTGGACGGCTGGCCCATGAGCATTTCTAGAGGTGGATTCAGAGTATTGGAGCTGGAGCATGGACGCTTCATGGTTGAATGAAAGCTTCATGTAACTCATCATGTTTGTATCGTGTGGAATTAACATGTTGTGAAAAGCCAGCTATTGTGTTTTCTTTCAGGGAAACATAATTAAGAAAATAATGGCTTAGCATGGTATAAAGACTCCGATAAACAGACAACAAAATCTGAATCAATCTTGGTGGCTATAAGTAAGAGAAATTGGGCCAGAGAGCGGGAGTATGGACGGACTTGCAGACTTGAGAGGTAATAGAGATCGATAGGGCCAGTCTGTGAAGCTGCCATGGCCCCTTATTTCAATTTTCACTTGGGACTTTACAGTTATAGTGCATTCAGCATTCCAGATATTTAACTGGTTTGGTGATTAACATATTTATGGTCTCTGTCTTTTGCTATCTGATGATCTAATCCTTTTTACAAGGGAAGGAACCCATTATGAGACTTTGGCCAACAATGGAGTTGACTTGAAATCATTGATCCATCTGTATCATTGAAGATAAAGGTGGTCTCTACACTGTAGAACTAAGAATCTCAGCTTAGGCTAGTAAGCTGGGCACAAAATACTTTTCTTAAGCTATTCATTTTCTGATGCTCATTTAAGTTACTATAATACACTATCCTTTGACATTTTGGTTACATTCCAAGTACAACAGTAAGATTACTTTCTTTCTCTGCAGACCCCAATCATCACGTGATTTAGAAGCTATTTCTGGGTATTTTTACCAAATGAATATGACACTATTGCAGGATAAAAGCTAGTTGTTCTTGTTGTTTTTGTTGTCGTAGTAGTGCCCCAGCTACCGAATATCCTCTTTAAATGCCTGCCTCTTGGCATCAAATGAAGATCAGTTCATTTTCTCAGCTTGTTGAATTGTTTCAGCTTTCAGCTAGTTTTACTGTGTGATTTGTGTCTTTAGACTGCACAGCAGAGGCCAAAGTTCAACTTCTGATGTCTCCAGGCAGCCTGGAGAAATGCATCTCTGAAACCATGCAGAGCTGCTGGCATTGTGTCATTGGAACTGGATTAGATGGAAGAATGGTTTAATTCAATAAAAGAGCTTCCCTGACATTTCATCTTCTTTACTGCCTTCTTAAAACACATGCACTTTTATTTAAATATTCAACTTAATTAAATGTGCATTTTGCGCTTGTTAAATATTTTTCCTTTGTATATATCTTTTCAAATGTTCCATTATTGAATTATTAGTTGCATTAGCTGTCCTTAATATTTTTATAATGCCTTAAATGTCATATAGTAGCACAGAAATCTTCTGGATAAATCCAAAATATCTGCATTTTATACTGCAGGGAGAAAAATTTATAGTCCCTGTTAGGAAGGTGCTAGAATTATTTATGATGCATTTTGTGCCACAGGTGAATATGATATCTGAATGCTTCATCACGTGTCAAATTATATGCAACCACTCCATGCCAGTCCGAACATTCAGAATGACACAGTTTCAATGCTTGCAATAAGACAGAATCATTGAGTTGGAATGCACCATGAAGGCCAATTCCTTACACGTATATTAACTCCCAAATAAAATGCATGTTTGTGTTGCTGGTCCAAAGGGATTTACTTTTCTTCTTTACTACCGATAGTTCTTGATGTGGGGTGTTTGTTAAGAGATTTATGTTAAGTTGTTAAGTGTTGTTGGCTTCTGGTTGCTAAGTGAGCACATGATTTCATGACCTTTTTCGCCACATTTGTTAAGAGACTCACTGTGGCCATTCAGGAGGCATCACGTGACTGTGACTTGCAATCTTTCCTGCCAGCTTCCCTATTGTCAAGGAGAAACACAAATGTTATCATAATCATACTCTCAGATGATTTCAAAATGCCTAACATGCTGAAGTATTATGAGGACTTCATTGTTAGAAATTACAAACACAAATGATTTTATTAAGGATAATGTGGGCATTTTTAAAACAGATGTTGGGTCTCCTGCTTGGCCAGCGGGTTGGACTATATGACCTGCAACTCTGTTAATCTTTTAATACATATTGCTTTAGGATGTGTGGTAAACTTTCCCTAAAAGATTGTGGATTCAGGATTCACCAGGATGAATGCTACTGGGTTATTTTTCTACTGGAATTATACATTCTGTAAATACATAATTCAATGGAATAGGTAAACCCAACACTAAATTCCAAGGCTCATAGAAAACTGTGTCCTGTATTATAACATAAGCTGAATACTTCTATGGTTTGACAAAAACCCATCTTTCCGCATAATATGTGAATATGCCAGATGTGTAACTATAAGGAATCTTATCCAACCTTTGACGAATTGTAGGTATTCTCAGTAATTTTGATTTGGGTTTGTTCACCAACATTATCTAAATGCTTTTCATAGTTTTCTGCTAAAACAGTTCTATACATTTCATTTTAACTAGAGTGAATGAACAGATTTTTATCCCAAAGTATGTTGCTGCATGGTTTTATTTTTGTTTTTCATTTTGTATTCCAGGACCAGCTCATGTAATCATTCAGGCAATTGTTGTCTCAGCTGTGATTGAAAACTGCCATGCTGCTTGCAGTGTTGGAAACAAATATTCAAATGCAGTGTAGCATGTGAAAAGAACTTGATAAAGAGACTTATAGGGCATGAAGAAGAAAAGAAGCAAAAGGGAAGAATTTACATTAGTTTCATATAGTGACAATGATGAACACATTCATTCTTAGTGAATTTCATTGGTTGAAAATAGAAACGATGAAGTGAAAACTGGAAGTGGTTTGGGAAATGATTTGAAGCATCTGAGTAGATTGCGTGTATATTGCGTGCATGAATTGTTGCTTTCTATTATATGAAGTGTGGCTTCCATAATTAAACTTGAAAGTATCATCAGTTCCCAGTTCTAAAATAGAGAGTGTAGTTGAGTTCCATTATCTTTAATTTTTTTGGAATGGTACTCTGCTCTAATAAATGCAATTATCCAGAGAGTTTGATATGAATGATGTATTATGCAGTAGCTCTTGTTACATCAGATATTTTTCTTTATTACATTTGGACCAATTTTAGGGTTAAGTGATTCCAAGACAAAAGGGATAAAAGCGTTATAATGAGGTATTCAAATCCAGCCCCAGAGAATTGTTATCTGATTCTAAATATGTTTACAGCATAAAACATTGTAGCTTACAGAGATTCTACCAGGAAATATGGGCTGATTTATGAGTTGATCTTCTCGACACTCAAATACAGTCATTTCTTATAAGATATTTTGGCAAATTTAAGGTATGTGGAATTCAATTCCCAGAATTCCCCAGCCAGCATAAAGAACCACACATCTTAAAGTTGCCAAGTTGAAAAAAACTAGTTGATGTCCATTGTACCTCTAACTCTCACTCCAGGATCTGCCTTAGATTTTTCAACAGAATTTCCAGTCCTATAAACCTGCCAAGAATCTGTTGCCTTGCTCATATTGAACATCAACATATCATTCTCAGATAACTTGTTTACTGATCAGTCTGCCTGGGAGTATTGAGATTTGCACTCTGCAGTAAAGATATAATGTTTACATTATTGACATTAGTGACATGTATGCTTCAATGCGATGTGAAAAATTACTTCCTATATCTTAATGGATATCCACAATTAAGCAGTTTTGGAGTATGTGCTTCATATGTATCACCAATTTTCCTTCATTGTGAATATTGCTTTTTATTCTCATCACAGTAAAATCAAAAGTTGTCCCTAATTTTCATTAGAGATGCATGAATTTATAGCCTTTGTTTACTGAATACTTGAAAATTGCTAAAAGGATATATATATATATATATATATATATATAGTTCAAAACTCAAGCAGAGACTCACTTCATCTGCCTTGCTAAATTCCCAAAGTTAATTAAAAATTTATAGTAGCTGTTGTGCAAATGCTGCAAATGTCAATCAGGCCACTGGCGCTTCTTACACAGAGAAGCTAAAACCTTTTGTAAAACTGAAATAGTCACTGTTCCTTTCTGAATTTAATAAGTTAGAAAGAAACCAAGGAATTTTATTTCATGTAATTGTTAAACCAGGGACTGTAAGGAGTCATTTAGACTAATGTTCAGTTCTTGGTTGTATGCCAGAACAGATGGCTGGCTAGATTTTTCTTAAATATAACCAATGAAATAGATTCCCATTGGAAAATCTGTTCTGCTATTAACAATTCAAAGATGGCCTATGTAATTTGGGATCTACTAAACATTAGCCAACAACCCAAAGGTGCTTTTTCAGGAGGCAACAGGACTTTCTTTTTTTCTTTTGAAGACAAACAAACAAGAAAAGTCCAGTTGCCTCCTGAAAAAGCACTTTTGGGACAACCATGACTTGGATGACTGAGAATCTCTCCAGAAATTGAATTGGCACATGCTAATCTTAAGAGGAAATGCAACCATTGGGATTGCTAGACTTATCTTATGCACCACAAGATCATATAGCCTGGAGTGTTCCTAAATTCACTACATAATTTGTTTATTTGTTTGCTTTAAAAAAGTTTATTCTGGAGGACCAAAGTTACTTGGTATTAATGCAGATTTGCTCCAAAATGCAATTAAGCAGTTTTTACAGTTAGAAAAAAGAATGAAAAGTATTGGAATATTAGATGTGAGAAATACTAATAGAATTCTCCCGTAGATTCATCAGATTTTAGTCTGATCCTGATTGGAAGGGGATAGAGCAGGACTTGATGGTATAGCAAATTTCTTGCACCAAGAACTTCTTTTCCAGGCAAAGTCCTAAATTGTACTGTATTTCAGTACTCAATTTGTGGACAGGCTTTGCAAATCAGTAAGTAGTTCGTTGTGTTTTCACAGAAACAGAGAGAATCAAACTATGCAGATAGGAATGAGTGAGAGTGAAAATGTAAGAGAATTTATGTTACTGTGCAGAGAAGGTTATCTGAATGAACATCCAATTTATTGCAGTAGTAGAAGAGTGACATGATCCCATCAGAACCTTATTTCAGATTCTCATATCTGGGCCATACCTAACCTTTAAATGCTACTTATCCTCTTTAGATATATTAAATAAAAATTCAGTTTTGCCTGCATTCTTTGAATTTGCTCAATTATGCCTTAATATATAGGTATTCAAATATATGTAATTCAAAGAATTGTTGCATGTAAATGATTCAGTTAGCTTCCTGGGTTATTCCAAAGAGAAAGCTGTCACTTAAAAACAAAATAAGACTTTATTTTTATTGCACTGTCAATTCATTTCATATTTTGTGGATAAGATTTATCAGTGCAACATAAAAAGAAAATAAAGCAGAACATTACCAAGTAGATGTGAAGTAGTATCAACTAGTACAGGGGTCTGCAAAGTTGGCTCTTTTAAGACTGGTGGACTTCAACTCCCAGAATTCCCCAGCCAGCCTTGCTTGATAAGGAGAACTATTTTATTGCATTGTTTCAATTGTTGAGTGGAAAATTGGATAAACAAATAGTAACAGATACAAGGGCAATGGGGTATTCTCCAGCCAATTCAGAATTCCATATGGTAAACCATTGATTCCATATCCCTACTTACTTTCCAAATGCAGTGTTTCCCACGGCTGCTATTTTAGATAGTCAACTACCTTTAAATCTTAGCTCAAACTACTGTTTGCTATTAGGAAGGTTTTTTTTAACATTCAGCTGCAATCTGTAGAATAAATCATTCCCTATATTATACTCTAAAGTCTTCATTTTCTTTTGTGTTTACATTTTTCCAGTATTTGAAAAGAGATCATAAGCCTCTTTCAGTTTTGTTTCTTCATTTTTTTTTATTTTAATCAAATTTATATCCCACCCTTCTCCACGAAGGACCCAGGGCGGCACACAGGAATTTAAAAACATACAAAACAATAAAATACAGAATTTAAAAACATATTAAATTACAATCCTATTACAATTACAATCAGTGTGAAATAGGCCCAGATCTTTCAACCTACATTACATTAAAATCAAATATTGCTTTATTTGAATAATGTTAATGCAGTAATTAAAATAATCCTATTGAATAAACAATAAAAGCAGCAGCCAGAGAAAAAATAAGTTTAAAAGTTGCTAGGCAAATATGCATACTTAAAATAAACATGTATATATAGTAACAGGCCTGGATGAACATGAATCATTTTACCTAGCACCTCACTAGGAACAGCATTTTAGAATGGCAGAGTAATGATGGGGTGCTATGTTACATTTGCTCCCCACCTGTATCCATATCATGTTTAAATGTCTTTTGTATTGCCTCCAGTAAGACTTCTCTATTTTGTATCTTACTATTCTATTCTGTTTTGCACACTTGGCTTAAATAAAGTTATTTGCAGTATATTCTCTCTTTTCCCTGAAAAGCGATACAAGTGGTCCTTTGTTAATGACACAATTGGGACCAGAATTTCTGTTACTAAATTACAAGGACATAAGGCATGATGTCATGTGATTGTGTCCCTTCCTCACAGACTTTTGGCGCTTTTTGCCATTGTTAAGTGAATGCCATGCTGTCATTAAGCAATGATGTAGTTGCCATCATTTCTGCCAGCTTCCCACTGATTTTGCTTGTAGGAAGCTGGCAAAAGAGGTCACAAATGGTGATCCCATGGCCATGGGACACTGCAACCGACATAAGTGTGAGAGTTGGTCATAAATACCACTCACCGTTATAATTTCAAACAGTTGCTAAGTGAGGAACAGTTGTAAATTATCCTATAAGAGCTGCAGATTACAATAGCTATACTTTCCTCAAGTCCCAAAACACAAAACTATTAGGGGTTTTAAGTGAATGTTTTCTTGTCTCTCTGAATGCAATGAAAATTTGGCATATTATTATCACTTCTTGTTAAGCATCACATGGTTTTTAAAAACCAGTACAGGGTACTTAAAGAAACCAAAGAGAAGTGTAATTAAAAACACAATGAAAAGCATTCTGAAAACTCCAACCCAAACCTAACTATAAAAGACCACAAAGAAAGCCACCATTTCATCAACTTTAGCAGCAAGAGACCAGTTACATATGAAACCTTTGCTTAAATTAAAATGTTTATACTTAGAGGATTAAGACACCCTCTACATAAAAGCAAAAAGTTCTATACTGCATTTAGTGCTTATGGATCAGCCATCTATTTCCATGTGGATTATCTCCATGAAAACCACTCTGGGAAGAAAAACAAATGAGTTCTTACTTGGGGTTACACCAAAGCAAAAGACATTCAAAGTTATTTTTTGTGTTTTCTAAGTGATATTAATTTGATAAGATCCTGTTAATCCTGTGGTCAGTGGGTCTGTCCATTTCCTTTAAGTATCTCTCTCAACCAGAGATGATATTTCTATCATTCCAATATGATGATGAGAGTTGTAGAAAAAGATTTGAAGAGCAAAATCATGTTTGGAACAAGAATAAATAATGTAGCTTCCAAATCATAAACCTATGCATTGAATTACTATTTGATTGATCAAAAAGGCAATTCTCAAATATCTCAGAAAATTCAAAGAAATGTGCTAATTGATTTGTTGTTCTATATTTATATTTAACAAAACAAAATTACCAGATCAGAACTAAATAATAGCATTATAGAAATCAATTTACCATGGGTTAATTGTAAGATATACAGCAGTATGCACAGCTCAGATTCTCAATCTTTATCTACTAAATTATTTCCATGGCTGTAAATGTAAAATATGTATTCAAAATATCCATGCCTGTTTTTTTCATTTTAATCTACATGAAATAGAAATCATTTTTATATATAACAATATATCATTTTAAAATAATGTTGAATGAAACTGTCAACAGAAGTTAATATTTAAATGCTGTTGCTTCATTGTCTCCTTTAATTTTTATCTCTCTACAGCACCGACATAACATGCTATAAGGATCTAATCACTACTAAAATGGCTCAAGATGCCACAGGTTTTACAGAAAAATCTTTTTGACTATTAAGTCTTTTCCATTGTGTTACTAAACACACATATTAATACTTTTTTTAAAAAAAAAATGTCAGAACTCAACTCCACATCTGGATTAATAGCAAATATTGAAAATGGAACTTTTTTGGAGCTGTACCCCACCTCTCTCTCAACATCCATGGATTCACCTTCCAATCGCATGTCAAACGTCTATGTTTATGTTTCAATCTTCCTTAGCCTCTTGGCATTCCTTCTTTTGCTGTTAATTATTGCACTTCAGAGATTGAAAAACATCATCTCCTCTAGCTCCTCCTATCCAGAATACACCAGTGATGCTGGGAGTTCCTTTACAAATTTAGAAGTCTGTAGCATTTCTTCCCAGAGATCAGCTTTTTCAAACCTATCATCCTGAGAAGCCAAGGAAGGAAATCTATTGTCCATGGTATAGCATTTCAGTCCAGGTGTTCAACATGGTCGGAAGACTAAGGCATGCAAGATTTGTCAGAGAAGAGATGATATCTGAACTTTTCCGCTTACGGTCACAATTGAGCTATGCCTCTAATAGTGTTGGAATTTTGTAATGTTTTTCCCAGCCCCATCTGAAGTTAATGAAAAGTACATTCTTCCTCAAGTCAATCTGCTCCTTAAGTGATTATAAAGAAACAGCTGCTATTTTCTCAATAACATTAGAAAAACTGTTTGCCTTTGACCTGTTCCAAGATTATTTCCCCCCCCACTTCCCAGCTCCGCTTATGATTCTGAGATCTTTGGTGGTCTCTCATCAAAGTACTATCCAGGTTAAATGCTACTTAGGATTTCAAGATTATCCAAGTTTTAAAGGTGCTACCACCTGCCCTAAAGAAGCTGTTTAAACTGTACATGGGAATATCTGGCTTCCTGCTTTTGTTTACTGATCTCAAAGCTCAAGGATGTTTAATTGTATTCCATAGCAAGACCATTCTGCTACATAAGCAAGACAATTTTCCTGTAAATGTGAAACAAAGAAAGCTATTATAAAATCTAGTTAATAATCATGTTCCTGTAATTTTCCCTACACTGCCTGATATTTATATTTTAGTGGAACAACTATAATTAATGTATGAACTAATCACTTTAGACTTACTGCATTTGTTGGATTTGTAGAATTACATACTTTTCTAGATTATGCATCCCCAATATAATATCCTTTTCAATATGTTCTGTGATGATCACCTCTCACTGATCTCTTGAATTTTCTTTTCAAAAGAGAAAGGGGTGGGGGAGGGGGTGGGGGTAGAAGGAAGGGAAGCTAACCTAATGTGAAACTGGTATTTTACAACAATATCCCAGACAGTGGTCATGCAGAAAGAGATGTTTAAAAAAAGGGAACATGATGGGTATAACCATGTCAATATAAGTAGTCCTTGACTTATGACGAGAATGGGATCATAATTTATTGCTATGCAAGGCAGTTGTTAAGTGAGTAACACTTGATTTTATGGCCTTTCTCTCAATTGTTAATTGAACCACTGCAGTTTTAAGTGAATTATTAAGTGTATCTAGCTTTCCCCACTGACTGCTTTTTGGAAGCTCGCTGAGAAGGGTGCAAATAGTGAACCTAGGATGCTGCAACTGTCAAATGTTGCTAGTTCCCAAGTTCCCAAATTCTGATCATTATGCTACAATAGTTGTGTGAAGATTAGTCATAAGTCATTTTTTTCCAATGCTGTTGCAACTTCAAACAGTTGCTAAATGAATGGCCATAAGTCAAGGACTACCTGTATACTGTGCCAAATACATAATGTATATTTAAAAGGGGCAGGGCTTTGATAACATGATTGTGGCTATTTTAACACCCCCCCCCCCATATAGATGCCTGGCTACAATAAATAAATATATTTGATGTATAATTAAAAAATGCAACTTTCAACAAATTTTGAGTTGAGGCACTTTTATAAAAAAAAATAATAACAGGTAGGCAGGCTGAAACTCATGAATGATTGGGAGCAATTATTATTTATTAAAGATTTTTTGTTGAAAATTCAAACTTCCTTTGTGTTTGTTATATTCGAGGTGCCGTGAAGGATACGCTTTGCTATAGGCCAAGACAAAAGGCTTAATTTGACATCTATGCACTATTACTCCAAGTACAATTTTACCTTCCTAAACGGACTTAAAAGACAAACTGGGATTTGTGTGTGTGTGTTTTTGTGTGTGTTTTCTGAGCCCACTTTCCAAATATGTGCTCTTTCCAGAATTCTCAGCAAAGATGATGCTGACTGGGGAATTATGGGAATTACAGGTCTGGAGGGCACCCAGGTTGGGAATGCTGAACTAGAGAATAAGCATTGGTGTTTCTGGTTGGGTTCAAAATTGGCCAAGTTGTGGAGTGTGTTGTTGCATCACAACACTCCCTTCCCATGACTTAAGTACTTGTAGTCAGTGTTGATGTATATGTCTAAAAGGCCAAGGATTGCATCTTCTTCTTTAATTAAAATTTATATTGGATGCCTATGATTCTAAAGTGAGTGGCAAGGATGGTAAGGAAGTCCTGGAGGAGCAATTGAAAAATCTGGGTATATTTGGTTGGAGAAAATAAGAAAGAAGCCCGAAAGTTCTAAATATCTTTGTGTGAAGGACTATTAAAAAAAAAAGGAAACTCGCTGTTCTTTGTTGCTTCTGCAAACAGAGCAGGAGTTGGATTGCTTCAGTGAGCAGGATGTAACCTGCAGAGAAGCAGACTTTGCTGAACATTCAGAAAAGCTACATAATAAAAAGAGTTATCCAAGAGCAAAGTGCATTTCTTATATTGAGGCATTTAAACATAGATTACAATAATTGGACACCCCCCCTCCCCTAATCAGACTTGACTTAGCCCTGCTGGCCTTTTGCAAGGCATTAAAAATTTGGTTTTGCCATTATTGCCATCAAGCCTGGGGCTCTAATATGATGGGCGAGCCCATGTCGTTATTTGGAGTGTGCAATGTTACAACTGTTCTCTGCTGCTATTTTATGCTATTTATATTTGCTTATGACTTTAATTATTTTTACTGGTTTTTATTCTGTTTTAATTGTTAGCTACCCAGTCATTTTATATGACATGGACAGCCATATAAATTAAAGAAATAACTTGAGAAACTCATTTAGAATCTTGCCATCCGGATGAAAATCCTAATGAAGATGCTTCAAAGATTTAAACATTATTTTTGTATCTTAATTTATACCCTACTTTTAGACACTGCTATAAGCTAATGCTATACAAAAGGCTTTGGGATATTCCATTAGAAATTTATTCATTAAGAATGAATGTATTAATTCCAGTCTCTTAAATATTCCAACTGAAATTTTATGTATTAAAAATAAACAATATGTTAATGAGTTCACTGTTTTTGTTGAATTTCATGAACTGAAAATACTTTCGTGGTCAAAAATGAAACAGCCAGTTTCAGTTGTGAGGAGGAAAATTATAGAGAGAAGTTAAGCAATGAAAAGAACAATACTGGTAACATTTAGAAGTAAGATTGAATTTCCTATAATCGGTTCCCTACTCCTTGTAAGAAAAATTCAAAAGCAGCAGATGTTGCTTAATTTGTTTACAAGGAAACAAAAAACATTTATTGAGGATAATTGTACCTCCTAATGCATTATAAAGCAAAGAAAGAAGACTGAGAAAAGGAGCAAGCATTTAAACCTTCATGGCTCATATACCCTCGCAGAGCTCAAGACCTAAGTATCTTCAAACAATTTTCTCCAAATTGTTCCTGCAGTCAAATCAAAGAATGTTAGCAGGAACTTCAGAAGTCAGTCTTTTTAATCAATGCCCCTTTCTTTGGAGCTTTGTCATCCTGAGATCTGTATGATCCCAGCTCTTACACACATTCTGTGGTTTAAGGTACTTATTTTTAACTGAATTCTGTTTGTCCTTGGTGTAGAAATGGAATCAGTGGTGGGTTCCTACCGGTTCAGACTAGTTCTGCCAAACTGGTAATGGTTTGGCGGCCTGGGTTGCTGGAACTGGCAGCGACCCAGGCCTGCCATGCCCCAAACTGGTTCTCCAGGTGGTGCCATAGGCACCGCCATCTTGTTTTTTGGTTCTGTGCATGTGCAGAACAATTTTCATTGTACTGTGCATGCGCGCGTAGCACGTGACACACACACAAGAGAACCGGCAGTAGTGCCTGCAGGAACCCACCCCTGAGTGGAATGTTAGCTGAGTGAAACATGGAATGTAGACATGGAATGTCTACATTTTTAACCTTGCTATCAGGATGAGATATGTAAGCCTCTGAAATGGAGAATTTGGAAAGGTAAAAAAATGGAGAAAATAAATAAAATAAAATAATTGACCATAAGAAAAGCCTTCCTATTTGCATCTCCCAAAGACCAAGAAGTCCTTTGGTTAATTATCCTTTCACTATTACCTCTATCATGGGTGCCAAAGTTACCACATCACATGACATATCTTGACTTTTTTTCCCTCCGCAGAGCTGGGTAGGCATGACCTGTACATGGTGCATCTGGCCGCCAGGCCGCCAGTTTGACACCCCTGACCTACACTATCTTTCTACTTCTGAATCCAATTTTCACAGGTAGGGACAAAGCAAGTAGGTTAACCTGGTTTAACCAATTTTAATTTAAAATTATAAAATACCTTGAAGGCCAACTACTGCCATTCTCTGCATAAGACAACATGCTGCATCATGACATGCTATTTAGTAACTAACTCCTCAGAGAGCTGTGGATGCAGCTGCACTTGTTTAACTGTCATTTTCACTTTTCATTGGAACAGTTTGAAATTATACTTATACCATTTCACTGTCCCCAATTTGCTCTTTCTCTTGAACTTTTTTCTTCCCCTGAATTTCTAAATGAGGCATCCCCCTCTGGTTTTTCTTTGGATTCCTTGAAATGGAATTTCTTTCTCAAAGTCCAACAAATCTTATCTTTCTCGTTGCCCTTAAACAATCTTTGTCTGGATTAGAGACGAAAAGAGGCAAACAGGCAGTAAGAACAAGAAGAGCAGCAGATCTAATGGTCTGAAAACTATGCCTCCACTTTGAAGAAGGCAGTGCTGGTCCTAATGTCTAGTCTGCCAGTTGGGCTTGAGCCAACCCAAATAATTCTATGTTCTGGCTTACATATTTTGAAACCCTTTCCAGTATATGATGACAATCAAATAAATACATCCTGATTTATATCACACCTTGCACAAGTGTCTTAAGCTTACTAGGTGCTATCATTATTCTATTCCAAACTGTTAGTTCTGTGTTTTGGGAGCTACACCTATTCTAGCAAGGGTTTCTGCGTGTTGGTGTCTTTGAACCAGAGTTGACTCTTGATGAATGCTTAGACTAGCCTCTACAGCTTTCTTAGCAAAATTTTCAGAAGTGATTTACTGCTGTCAAAAACCATCTAATAGAATAGAATTCTTTATTGGCCAAGTTTGATTAGACACACAAGGAATTTGTCTCTGGTGCATAAGCTCTCAGCGTACATACAAGCAACAAGTGATAAATCATGATCATAATCATAAAACACAATCATCATAAATTATAAGAAACATCACTCAGTGTTAGTGATCTAGCTAGTGTTTACTTAAGAATGGAGTAGAATTCCCGGTTTCTAGCCTGGTGTCTATATCAAACTAGCTCTCAGCAGTTCTTTGGAAAGTATGAAGCATGAGTATGAAAAGGAGTCTTTTCATACTCCTACTGCTCTAGGGGTTTGCTCTGCTTCTTTTCTGTGAAACTCTATAATCATGTTTTTTTCAACTGCCACAAGGTTAGTCAGCTCTCCCAAATCCTGTCAGAGGAAGCAACATATGGCAAATGAAATTCTACCAAAATCTGCAGTAGATACAAATGTTTTCATCTCTATTTACAAATGTCATGATTTCCCTCATGCATTGCTTCTCATTTATATTTAGTGAAGCTGAAATAACAATTGCTCTCCTGCAGATCTAAAAAAAATGTCACTAGAGCTATCAAAACTATTATTCTGACCTCTAGATCCTGTAGATCAGGGGTCCCCAACCTTTGCAACTTTAAGTCTGAAGGACTTCAGCTCCCAGAATCCTTTGCAACTTTAAGTCTGAAGGACTTCAGCTCCCAGAATCCTTTGCAACTTTAAGTCTGAAGGACTTCAGCTCCCAGAATCCTTTGCAACTTTAAGTCTGAAGGACTTCAGCTCCCAGAATCCTTTGCAACTTTAAGTCTGAAGGACTTCAGCTCCCAGAATCCTTTGCAACTTTAAGTCTGAAGGACTTCAGCTCCCAGAATCCTTTGCAACTTTAAGTCTGAAGGACTTCAGCTCCCAGAATCTGGGAGCTGAAGTCCTTCAGACTTAAAGTTGCAAAGGTTGGGGACCCCTGCTGTAGATTCTCTCCATGACAATCTGTTCCTAATGAGGTCTTTGAGGTCACCCAGCACCACGGTAATGAATCCACCCCCTTTGCTGCTGCTCAACCACTTCTCTTTCCTTTTATATTATTTGCATTTAATTATTCTTATTCAAGACCTTGTATCAGTGTATTGATAACATTATACCTCAATAATAGATGTACATTATAAAAGAGTCAATAAAGGATCCCTGCGGAAGTTCATTATTTAATATAAGGAACATTAAAAAGACATCTTAATACTGTATGTTTGCTTGAGTTATATAGAGTGTAATACATAGTTATAGTTTATTTGATTTATACTTGATTTATTTGATTTATATACTGCACCCTTTCCCAAAAATACACTGGCTCAGTGGTTAGAGTGCAGTATTGCAAGCTACTTCTGCTGATTGCTGGATGCCTGCAATTTGGCAGTTCAAATCCCCCTGGCTCAAGGTTGACTCAGCCTTCCATCCTTACAAGGTGGGTAAAATGAGGACCCAAATTGTTGGGGGCAATATGCTGACTCTGTAAAGCTCTTAGAGAGGCCTGTGAAGCACTGAAGCGGTATATAAGTCTAAGTGCTATTGCTATATCTCATTCTCCTCCCAGAGCTCAAGGTAGCTTCCCTAGAGAATGCCCTTCATTTTACTTCCACAATATCAATATACTCTCAAACTATCACCAACAACACAGATGAGAGCTTGAGATATACACAAAAGAAATCCCTAGAATGGTGTAAATATTTTGTTGCCTACATAATACAAATGTGCTGCTGCTTCTTCAGTTCATATAAAGATGCTGATTAGATTGGCAGTTGAATCTTACTTAACATAGGCCAAGGGACAATAAATACCACAACACTTCTACTTTGAGAAGCCCAAGAATGCTTGTTCTATCTCTTCAACAACACAGCCCGACATCATGCTGACACTAGTGTCCTCCAGCTCTTTCCATCATAACCACCAGGCAGTGCTGTAGAATTTAGCTATTAACAATAGCTTTTAAAAAAGATGTATTAGGTTTATTCCTTAGCCAATTCTAAGAGTTCATGCATGCATATACATACCCAGAGATCTAAAGTTAATCTTGTTTAGTTTTTAGTAAACCCTACAGGCTTTTTAATTTAATTGAACA
Organism: Rhabdophis nuchalis; assembly: GCA_039707465.1. NCBI lineage: Eukaryota > Metazoa > Chordata > Lepidosauria > Squamata > Natricidae > Rhabdophis > Rhabdophis nuchalis. The sequence goes on along the minus strand of CM077649.1, from coordinate 39,833,862 downwards.
GTATTTGTTTCAGTGGTGAAATTCAATTTTTTTTACTACCAGTTCTGTGGGCGTGGCTTGGTGGCCATGGCAGGGAAGGATACTGCAAAATCTCCATTCCCATCCCACTCCAGGGGAAGGATGCTGAAACATTCCCATTCCTTCCCCATTCTTGGGGGAAGGATATTGCAAAATCTCCATTCCCACCCCACTCGGGCCAGTCAGAGGTGGTATTTGCCGGTTCTCCAAACTACTCAAAATCTCCAGAATTCAGAACCTGCTGAATTTCACCCCTGATTTGATTCCTATAAAATGTTGGCAGCAGTTTGTTCTTCAAACCACTGTCAAAATCCACAATCTGAGCTACAAACATTTTCTACTATTTCAGAACTATAAAATGTCTTTAGCCCAACTTCACCCCATGCTTAACTGGTAATACTTATTTTACTGCATGTAATGCAGTTCTGAGTTAAAGACAAAGTAAAGCGGAAATAAAAGATTGTTTAAACAGAGAGTATGGTGGAATCGTTTAAAAAAAATATTCACATGTACCCACAGCTTTTCATGACTTAAAAAAAAAGAACTACCAGTTTAGACATATTGAAGAGATCTGTGTATCTTTTCCCATATAGCTCTGATGTTAAACTCAACTGGGAACAAGTGCTTTTACTTAAAAATTAATAGTTGCTACTTTCTTTTCTCTGTATTTAGATAGTAACTTGCCTCATGCCTCCTTTAGTGTATCCATTTATCTCTGAATTGCTAGAATAAAAACAAAACCAAAACCTGAGCTTATCCTTTAAGTCTCTATTTATAAACCTGTGTCCAATCTGCACCTAATTTGACTTGATTCATCTGTGACATTAGTGCAGAATCTTTGGATGTTCAATGGCAATGAAACAGACTGCTTTTGATAATGAAATGTTTTATCCAGCAAAGGATTTTGGAAAAAAACAAGTCCCCCGAGGGATAAGTATTTCATTGGCTTAGATGCACTTCCTTGCCTATGAAAGAGAGGCTATCATCTGTGAGTGAGATGAATATTTAAGGAGACAAGTTTAATTTTCCATTTTATTACAAATAACTCAGCAGAATCATATGATATCATACTGGGGTACTTAAAAGAAAAGCTAAGAGTGAATGGTTATGATCTACCATCATAGATCAGCAGTCATTGAAATATTCATAAGAATATCCTCTGTTGGTGGCAGCTGCATTCCAGAACTCCTTTCATATAAGGACATAATCACAAAACAAAACATAATTTTGAGAGTAAACATCCCAGAGCAGAACATAATTGTAACTGGAATTTCTAGCTACAGGTGTGCTGTCTCATATTCTCTTTATGTTTGATTGCTTATGGACTGTAAAGCCAGTCTAGACTTTTAGCAACTCCTTAAGACAGATTTCTCCAGGAGGATCCGCCCCAGTGGTGGGTTGCTGCCAGTCCTGACTGGTACATCTGTACTGGTAGTGGCCTGGAACAGCTGAGAGAGTACCAGTATGGTGGCTTGTTTGGCCCGCCCACCCATCCGTGCTCTATAGCTGTTTTTATGCCAAAAGGCACACTGCGCACGCACGTACCACATGCAGAGCCTGCGCGCACCCCAACAAGCAGCTGGGTGCTTCAGGGGCAGCGGATTGCATATGCATGCACAGCGCACGTCAGGCACGTGCACAGACTGCGATCAGCGTACCAATAGCAACGGTAAGAACAACCCACCACTGATCTGCCTATAATGGACCCATCACCGTTGTGACTAAGTACACTCACCACCCTGCTGGTCATGTTCTTCTATTGCTTTTCCAGCATTATGGTCTTCAGAAAGGAACAGGATCTTAACATAATGTATCCAAAATATGAAAATTTGAGCCATTTGAGAGAATTTTCATTGAGAATTTTGGAGTGATGTAATTCATTTGTTTGTTGTCTTGGCTGTCTATATTCTCAGCAGCTATCTATAACACCATAGTTTAAAAGCATCAATACTGTATCTTCTTTCAAAAACCAAATTATGCTTTCCTGGAGCACCACAGGAAAAAACCATTTTCTGATTGATTCTGATCTTTATAAGCATAGACACATCATGGTACCTCAATATCTTTTCTATGACTTTCATTGCTATCCCATCAAGTGCTAATCTCTGGTGCATTCTCGGTTGTCAGTTCAGGAGAGTCAATCCTAAAAAGCAGAATCTATCTGTCACATTAAGGTCTTCATTGTCAATTCAAAGGATTGTCCCTCTTGTCATCGGATATTTTTTGTAATTTTAAAAAAATCTTAATTTCTTGAGTTTCATTCTTAGAGCTTTTCATGTTTATTTCGTGATACGTCTGGCTGGATTGAGTAGGATTTATTCACAACTTTCTGAATTTCATTTTTTTTTAAAATCACAATGTACATAGCACTATAAAAAGTTGGTTTGTGATTGTGTATCTTTCACAGTTCTAGAAAAGCTATGGCACCCTAAAAATCCTTTGTATGGATTCCTAGGTATGGTGAATAGGCCTATATTAGGAATGTGCATGTGATGTTACCATAGTCAAATTACACACAACACACACACACATACATACTTTCCTCAACTGAAGATAAAATTTGACAATAAAGTAGGCTCTGAAGTAACAATGTCACCAAAAGTTAAATCATTTGCATATGGCTTCATATTAAACTTCTAAAAATGTAGATAACTTGTCTTTAAACAAATGGAAAATATAAACAGAAAAAAGAGAAATTCAGCCAATGAAGTCAGTAGTATGTACTGTTTTCTTACACTAAACAAAATAAGCTAATGTACAAGGTAAAATATTATGAAGCATCTTTTAACCATCTCATATTTTCTAATAAATCCTAAAAATGAGGAAGCACTAAAAATAGTGCTTATCAGTAAAGCACTAGACTAACTGGACAAGTATAATAGTACCAATTTTAATGCATGAATACCCACAAGCTTGTTTTATTTCTTAAAAATGAAAATAATTAACTATCATTATTCAAAGTTTTAGTTTTACCGTTAGCACCAAAGGGAACAGATGGAAGCAGTTTTAATAAAAATTGCTGCTTTGGTGTATAATTATCAACATTTTTTTCACAAATGCTAGTTTTCTGCCTTTTCTCCCCATCTAATTGTACTGAATTATTTTTAATTTTTAAATGAGAGGTGCGCAAGAGGAGATTGTGCCAACCAGTTCATATGAAGCAGCAACAGAGGTGGGTAACATGATGTCAGATTGCAGTTTTCTCTTATTTCTGATTAGACTGTTTTAGCTAACACTTAAGGAAGCGGAAGTGAAAAAGTCTGGACAGCCATATCTATTTAAAGTCTGAATTAAGGCATATTATCAGCGGTGAAATTCAATTTTTTTTACTACTGGTTCTGGAAGCTTGGCTTGATATTCGTGTGAGGGGAAGGACACTGAAAAATCTCCATTCCCTCCTCACTCCTGGGCCAGCCAGAGATGGTATTTGCCAGTTCTCCAAACTACTCAAAATTTCCACTACCGGTTCTCCAGAATCTGTCAGAACTGCCTGAATTTCCCACCTGCATATTATGATTGTTCACATATTACAAAGGATCATTTATATATTTTATATTTTATGAAGAAAACATAATTGGTATTGATTGACAATGACAAATAGATACTTACAATCTGTGCCTTGTGGCCTTTTACCCTGACTACTGTATATATCAAAGCAATGTTCTGTACTGTGTTCTCCATATCATATATGAACACAGAGAATGAATACAGAAAATATTTATTCCTATAGTTTACCACTATTTATTAATATTATCCAAATTCTTCCTATTTTCTCTAGGGCTTTATCTCCAGGGAAAGCATCAAGGAGCTCAGCTTCCCTACACGTGGCTCTTTGTAGGATAAGTTTTGATCATGTGACCATGCAGATGCTGCAATGGCCATAACTTTGGCCACAAGTCAAAAGTCCATTTTTTAAAATACAGTCATAATTTTGAAAAGATGCTGAACAAATGGTCCAGTCAAAGACTATCTATAAAACATGGTAATCTAATTCACATAAGCTCATTAGACATTACCAGAAATAGCAATTTTGATTACATAAACCAATTCTATAATGGTTCCCCTTTTTCATAACAATCTTTAGCCCCCTTAGACAGTTTTCAAACTTTGTTTTATTTTTGTTTGTCTCTTCTCATAAAATTGTTAGCAATTTCACAGGCCACTTTTGTAGATTCAGTATAGAGAAATTATCCACATCCCAGGGGAGACATGATAGCAGTGTTCCGATATCTCAGAGGGTGCCACAAAGAAGAGGGAGTCAAACTTTTCTCCAAGGCACCTGGGGGCAGGACAAGGAGCAATGGGTGGAAACTAATCAAGGAGAGAAGCAACTTAGAACTAAGGAGAAATTTCCTAACAGTAAGAACAATTAACCTCTGGAACAGCTTGCCTCCAGCAGTTGTGAATGCCCCAACCCTGGAAGTCTTTAAAAAGATGTTAGACAGCCATTTGTCTGAAAGGGTATAAGGTTCCTGCCCATGCAGGGGGTTGGACTAGAAGACCTACAAGGTCCCTTCCAACTCTGCTATTGTATTGTATTGTATTGTATTGTATTGTATTGTATTACATGCATTTTGTCAAAGTTTTGTTAAAGTTTAACAAATTTAAAGGTTATCCACATTATTCTTCCTGTTTAGCATTTGCATGGCTTTTTAAATTATTGAAAATCAAGTTTGGCCTTTTTTCTGAAATCACATTAGGGTATATGTGGACTCGGAATGCAGTAAAGAGATATAGAAAATGCTAACTCTTTGCTGCCATGTAGGGTGGGGCATGGAGTTGTGCAGCTCATATAGGGACTATGTTATATTTTCCCAATACACTGGTGACTCTGTTGCAGGGTCAGATTGATTCATATCTGTGAGCCTACTTCATATTTGGTTGCTATTTTTAGCTAAAGGGCCTTCTCTGGGGAAGGGCCTTCTCTGTGGCGGGCCCAGCCCTCTGGAACGACCTTCCCCCCGAAATCAGAACAACTACGGACCTCCGCTCCTTCCGTCAAAAATTGAAAACACACTTTTTCTGCTTGGCCGGCCTAGGTTAGTCTTCCGTCTTTTAATTGGGTTTTAGGGGATTGTAATGTAATTTTTAGTATAGGGGTTTTTAGCGCAGGGATAATCTTGTTTAATTCTTATTTTATCTATTTATGTATTTTGTATTAGTATTTTTAATTTCCCTGTGCATCGCTCCGAGTCCCTTTGGGGAGAGGAGGCGGTCTATAAATAAAAAATATTATTATTATTATATTATTATAAATGCCTAGCCATTTAGCTAGTTAGATGTTTTAATTTCTAAAAATTTCTTGTTTTCTAACTTTTTTTTTGCTTCCTTTAGTTATTTGGCTTCTTCTCTGTTCACAGTAACTGTTCATCCTTTGGATATTTTGATTATAGTCTAAGTATCTATAACAGTTATGTTTTTCTTTGCTTATTGTGACTAGCAAGCAATAAATGTTGATGTCCTGTCCCAGTACATACACATACACACTCACACATGTGCACAGAGGGAGGGAGAGCGGGGTGAGGGGAGTTAAGTATGTTTATTTCACACCCAGGTGCCATCTTTAGACTCAGTTTCGATGACCTCTCTAGAAAAACACTAACCGGATATAACAAAAGAAATGTGTACAAGACAAGCTGCACTGTCTTCCATGACTAAGGCCCAAGGGCAATGGCAGTAAGGTGAACTAAGAACTCCAGATAGGATGACGGCAAGGGGAGTCAATGGACTTCTGGGAGGACAACAGCAAGGTGAATTAGTCAACTCCAAGCAGGATAACAACAACTGCCAATTGCAAGCCCAACAAAAGCTACCACAGTTCCCCATACTCCAGGCATTGGGAAGGCAATTTGACTTTGATGGCTTCAAGGCACAACAAAGGCACCACAACTCCAGCTGATTCAAGGCATGACAAAGGCAACTTTGTCTTCAATAGACAATGAGTCTCAATGAGTTCAAGGCAATATTATGCAACTGGGTCACTTAGTGATCAATCCTTGCTGTCTCTGTTACCAATGTAACCTTAAGGCTGCACAACCTGTTAATCTGGGACCTCAAGTGACCACAACATGTGAAGAGGCAGGAATTCCAGACAAACAGCTGAGAGCTGTGAGCAGCTGGGCATTGCTATGGAGCATGTGCAGGTGCTTCAGGCAGATACTATGGAGTGCTGGTAGGTGTATGGGCAAAAACCACAATGGAACCAGGACTGACTTGCAATCTCCTGCCTTCTCTATTGATTATATTTGTTAGAAACTCGCAGGGAAGGTCATAAATGGCAATTATGTGACTGCAGAATACTGCAGCCATTGAAATTGTAAGCAGTAGTGAAGCCCCCAATTCATTATATGTTTGTGGAGACACTGAGTGGGCCACAACTTTGCAGACAGTTTTAAGTCCCTCTTGTTCAACAGCTTCTTAACTTAAAACTATCACTGAATGAATGCTTGTAATGGTTAAGTTTTTCTGTTTCAGCTCCTCTTTTGAGAATGCTATCCCACTTGAGATTAGAGTGGCACTCATTGTTGGTCTTCCAAAAACTTTTAATACCAGGGAGGTCTTTGGGAAATGAACAGCAACCAGTACACTTACTGCTTTGTGGCTGCTTATGCTCTTATTTGTCTTTTATGTTTTTATTCTATTTCTCTTTGATATCTTGAAAATTACTGGGAGTCATTTGTATTGAATATTGCAGAATAAGCACAATAACTAGTAATAATTTATTAAATATGTGTGACACCTGACTCAATGCCTATTAAATTATTGAATAAATTATAATATTGCTATATTAAATATTGACAAACATCTAGATCTTAGGGGAAATGTATCAATAAATGTTCCCCATACAATTTCTACTTCCAATCAGGGTGGATAAAAATCAATGATTTAAAAAAAATAAATCAGTTTTTTTAATTTAAATTGGATCTTTTTGATTTAAATCGGATTTTTTTATATAAAATGCTTTTTGAAGAAAATATATTACCATCCAAGGGTTATTCCATCTTGAAATAAAGATTAGTTTTTTAATTATGTAGAATAAGGCTGTATATGTTTAATTTTTTGGGTAAATAAATTCCATTAATCCATTCACAATGTCATGCTTTTCCAGAGGTTTTTGTAAGACTATTGGGCAGTTTCTCTGCCTACAAAATATTATCACAGATGCTTGGTTTACTTTTGTAGTTCTCAAAACTGAATTTGACTCAGCAGAGATCACGTGCCTCTTCTTCACAGCAAAAATGTTATAACATGAACAGAGTTGAAAAAAAGACCTTAATCCTAACTTCTACAAACCTATGAATACAGAATCAACCCCTTCAGTGCTAAGTTTCAAGAAATTCAGTGAATAGAATAGAAACAATATTTTTCTGATTGTTTGGAGTGGAATAGATCTGCACAAGAAGAAATTGAAACTAAGTGTGAGAAGAAAGGGGCAAGCAAGACAAGCAGTACTACAAAATGAAAGTCTAAGTTTCTCAATATATATATATTGTTTAGCCAAATTATATTATTATTATATATTCTTAAGTAGGTTTATTCCCTTTACCTTCCACCAACACTGATTTTATAAAAAAACAACCCATATTTCATTATAATTATTTATTCCTTTTTAAAGTTTAATTTCTTTTGTTATTTTATCATTTGTTGCCACACTCCAAATTTAATTAAACCCCTCATTTCTTTGAATACCCCAATTTCGTCCCCAATATTTAGCCACCACTCATCTAGTTGCTCTGCTGGCTGGAGAATTCTGGGAGTTGAAGTCCACAAGCCAGGTTTGGGGACCCTTGCCCCATGCAGTCACGCGGTAGCATCTGACACGCCTCACGCCATCAGTCCAAGTCACCAACGCGACAGCCAGACGCGAGTTTATCCCCCGCGGACTTTTGAGTTTGCACCGCCCCTTTTCCTCCCTCCCTCCGGGTTTCCGGTATAGAGAAGCGGAAGTGACGCAGAGCGCGCTCTTGCGCCTGCGCACTAGCCGGCGAGCTGTCACGGCGCTCGCCTCTTCAGTTTGCCGTTGCTGTGGCAGCCGTGGCCTTTGTGGCCTGGCTGCGGGACGGTTCGGCCAGGACGGAGGCCCCGGGAAACACCAGCGGCAGCTCGGCCGCTTTCTCCTCCTCCTCCTCCCCTTCTCCATCCCCGCCGCAGTCGCTCACCTTGCTGGTGATGCAGCCCTGCGGCGGGGACGGAGAGGCGGTGGGCGCCATGCTGCAGCCTCAGGTGGTGCAGCCCGCGCAGGCTGTCTCCAAGGCGCCGTCCGCCCAAGGCGGCCTCATGCTCTTCTACGAGCTGGGCCCCGCGGGGGACGCCGAAGGGGACAGCGAAGGCGGCGCCGGGGCCACGGGCGCGGACGGGGCGTGCAGTCCTGCTGGCGGCCTGGATGACCTGGACGACGAGGACGAGAGTGGCGCCCAGTCGGGGGGAGGCGGCGGCGGGTGCAAAAACTGCACCTACGAGGGTTGCAACGAGACCACCACCCAGGTGGCCAAGCAGCGCAAGCCGTGGATGTGCAAGAGGCACCGCAACAAGATGTACAAAGATAAGTACAAGCGCAAGAAGAGCGACCAGGCCCTCGGAAGCAGTGGCGGCGGCTGTTCCGGCGGTGGGGGAAACGCCCCCTGCTCGGCTACCGCGGTTGTGGCGGCGGCGGCGGCGGCGGCGGCTGGAGCTGCCCTTTCGGGGAGCGGTGGGCGAATCGAGGTAAGGTGAAGGGGCGGTCACAGCCACGGGCTGAGCGTCTTCTTCCAGTGCTTGGGTTTAAACGAATAAACGGCATAAAAGCAGCCTCACCCTGTTTGGCAGTGGTGAGATTCAGAATTTTTACTACAGATTCTGTGGGCGTGGCATGGCATGGCATGGGAAGGATACCTCAAAATCCCCATTCCCTCCCCACTCCAGGAGAAGGATATTGCAAACCCCTATTTCCTCCCAACAGTGGCGTAGCGTGGGTTGTCAGCACCCGGGGCAAGGCAAGTAATTTGTGCCCCCTAACCCCTGGATTTTAGCACTCGAGTCTCTTCCACTCCATCGCCCGCCGCAGGGCCCCCGCCCGCCGCCGCCCCCTCCTCGGCAGCAGCTGTGGCACCCGGCGGCGAGGCAACCCCTTCGCTCATCCTTCTCGGTGCCTTTCTAGCCCTCCCCCGGGGGAAGCAGCGGCATCGAGGACGGGGAGGGCGCAGCATGCGGAGCGGCGGGGAAGCGAGAAACGGGAAGGGGGGAGAGGAGGGGTGCAGGAAGATCCGACGGCAGCAGGGTAGGGGAGGCAGCCGCAGCCGGCAGGTACCCGAAAGAGCTGGCCTCCCTTCGATCCGGAGAGCAGGACGCCTCTCCCGCCCTGTCAGCTACATCTCCGCGCATTCACAAGACCGCTGCTGAATCAGCTGGAACGCGCGAGCTCTCCCCACCTTCTGCCCGCCGAGCTCTCTTCCTTTTCCCTGCGATTTCCCGCCCCCTCCCGGTTTCCTGGATTCTGGATCCCCCCTCCCCCGCCCGAGAAATAATACTAATAAAAATATGAAAAATCCCCTAAGATCCTTTCCCCAAGGAAGAAGACAGGGCGACGGGGAGAAAACGCCTCCTCTTGCAGCCGCTCTTGCTTCGGGCGACGCTTCTCCGGTCCCCGCGGCGGTGGCCACATTCCCCGGCTGCCGCTGTTCCTGCCTTACTCAATCCCCTTTCCCGAAGCGACGGGGAGCTGCGAGTGCGAGCGCGCCCCCCCAGATGTTGCGCCCGGTGCGGCCCGCACCCCCTGCACCCCCCACGCTACGCCACTGCCTCCCAATCAGCGGGGACTCAGGAGGCAGAGAATAGATGTGGGGCCAGCCAGAGGTAGTATTTATCGGTTCTCTCCGTACTCAAAATTTCCGCTACCGGTTCTCTGGAACTGATCAGAACCTGCTGAACAACACCTCTGGTGTTAGGCCAATTTATTACCCAGTCTGGCTAAACCAGAAAGTGGGTTCCTTCAGTAAATAGAATAAAATTCTTTATTGGCCAAGTGTGAGTGGGCACAGAAGAAATTGGTCTTTGGTACATATGCTCTCAGTGTACATAAAGAAAAACATTCATCAAGAATAATAAGATACAATACTTGGTGATAGCCATAGGTTACTAGTAAGCAATGAAATCATACTAGGGAACAAGTAAAACAATATAAATTTTAAAGATACAAGCATAATCATAAATGGGATGGTACAGGGAAGGAAGAGAAGTATTAGTAATACACTCTTAGTAGATAATATGACTGTTGTAAATTAGAGTGATGGAATTCGGGGGCAAACTGTCCTTGTGTCTTAGTTGTTATGGTGCCCTATAGAGTCATTTTGAGGGTAGACGTTGAAACAATTTGTGTCCAGGATAACTCCATATTTGTAGACATAATTTTTGAAAGGAGTATACAGCAAGGAAAACTTCTTTTAGATATTAATTCCTGTCTTTTCCATGTAACACTGTAGTGACCCGTTCAGAAGTTCCTGGAAGGAATCCTGTATTATAAAACATGTACATATTTTTTTTCTAAATGGTAGCCTGTAAGCTGTTGTTACAATATCATTTACATCTTTACCATCCAACCCCAAACTGGTCCGCTAGGTTTGTTGTTGGTACTGCTTTTCAGGTACATAATGCGATTCTGCTTTGCTTCAACTGGTGCAATAGCCTATGTTAGCTTTCAACAACATAGCTATTATATCCAAATTATTATATCCAAAACTCACATTTCTGACATTCATTTGCCTTAGAACCATGTTTACTGATATGTTACTATTTATTTGTTACATTTATTGCTGCATATTTTGCTGTGTGGCTATTCTGGGCATTTTACAACTATTATTCTGTTGCCTGTGATGAAACATTTAGCACTCATTTGGATAAACAAGGAAATTTGTTTATCCAAATAGATTTCACATGATTAAAGAATAAAAGAAATATATTCCATGAAAGACTCAGAATCCTTTGATATTTTTGAGAACTTTCCAATTGCTTTTAGATTAATATTTAAATGAAGCTGCTGGTTGATTTTTGAGAACTTGGAAAAACTTTTATCCACTTGAAAAGTTATAGGCCAGGAATATCAGTATAAGAATTTTTAAAAACAAATTTCTATCAAGTTTCTTAATGGAATATGTCTAGGTCAGTGCAATTACAGCCTCACTGTTAGAGCAGAAGCTATTTACAAAAATAATTCTATAGGATTCTTAGGTTTAAAATGTTTCTAATTTCTCAGAAATATTTCTGACTTTAAAATTTAAATAGATTTCACATGATTAAAGAATAAAAGAAATATATTCCATGAAAGACTCAGAATCCTTTGATATTTATTTTCACTAGAGATTTAACCATTGGTTTCTAATATTTATTTTAAAAGTCTGAAATTAGGCTACAGCTAAAGCTACACTATGTACCTATTGTTCTGTGTTAAGTACATTATTTTCTTGATAATTTATCATTAGGTTCTATTTTCAAAATATGTTTTACTTTAGAGAGAAATGAAATAGTCAAATAATAAGTGGTTCACTTATAAGTTACCTATAAAGTACTGTAGATGTTTTTCTGATAGAACAAATACAATTTACTTTTCCTCTTTTTTGTGTTTGTGTATATGCTAAGGATTGCACTGAAACTTCCGTTTCTGTATCAAAGCAAAGAACAGGTAATATTGGAGATCGGCCTGCAAAACCTACACTTTTGGAACAGGTGCTAAATCAGAAAAGGCTGGTAAGTACTGTGATTAATTTCTAAAAAGCTGCTTTATGAGATGAATATACTAGTAAAATAGGGTAAACCTGTTCTTGCTACATTTATTTCATAAGAACCTTTAAAACAAGACACACATTTGTGATGTGCTGTCAGTCCAACATTGAGAAACTCTTAGTTTCAAGGTGTTACACTATAACTTTTAGCCTTCTTTGCTACTTACTGTTGGCTAGGCAGGCTATTGCTATAACTTACAGGTTTCCAAATATTGCTGAACTATATATACTCAACTGCTGCCAGTTAATAACCCAACATATCCTGGAAGTGTTCTGTTCAAATTGGAATAGGTGAAGCTTCAAAAGCAAAGAAATAGCAGGACAAGTAACAGTTTCTGAGGTGGTTGTTGGCCATTTACAAAACATGAATGATTCAGTCATCTCTTTCCTAATCAAAATGACTAATTTTTCTGCAGTAGCAATGCATGACTTATGATTATTGTCCATTGTTTTCATAATCCTCTCAGTTGGTCATTCCCTCCCTCCCAAAAGCAAGGAACTGGTGTGAACAGGATAGGTACCAGTGAAAGTCTGTTTTGGGAAGTTTATTCATAATCTGTTTCTGCCTTTCTCTAACTCCTCCCCCTGCATGAAAATGGGGGAAGGTGGAAATTAGAGTGGCAGTAGAGATTATGCTTCTAAAGAGGCCCCTGAGTTTTGTGGGTCTTAAATTACTGTTTCTACCTTGGAAGAGATGGATAGTTAACTCTTGAACTGTAAAGTAGAGAAAAGCTAATACAGATCATAATGTGTACCAGGAGCCCTTAAGTTCATAACTATATGGGATCTACTATATAAAGGCAAGCAATGTAAAATGAGAAAGAAAGCTTCACTAATGGGTAAATATTTTTTATTTAATTGGTCTGTCTCACTGAATACAGTATGTCTAATGTGGCCATGTGATTCTGTATGTACAGTATTCAATGCAGTTCCATGGTTAGAATAGGGGAACTTACATTTTTTGTTTCTATTTAGTCACTTCTGAGAAGTCCTGAAGTTGTACAATTTCTGCAAAAACGACAACAACTGCTAAGTCAACAAACATTGGAACAAAGACAACAGTTTTCAGGAACACCAATGTAACAGCAACAGTTTCATAGCAGAAGTAAACACTATTATAATGGGGTCTACTGAATTTCTGTAACTGTTGTAGTTGGCTTCATTTTCTGTACTGCCCTTTTGCTTTATTCTTTGGTTTAATTTGAAATTGACGTTTTAAATTATTTTTATGAGCTTTGTGCAGCTTCTCCTTTCAATTACAAACTTCCATTGATTCAATTTGGAAGTTACATTGATGATTTTGGGAAAGGCGAACTGATAAACAATAAGCTGCTTTTTATTTTATGCAAACTAACCTTGCATAAAGTTATTATTTTATGACATTCATTGAAGAAAACAATAGTTACTTTCTATGGAAGTTTTAAACAATGAACTTTGAGCCACTCCAGTAACTTCTTGTTCAGGAAGCCACATCTGAGTTTATTTTACTAACTGGGGGACTGTAGCAAGATTTGGCTCACAGTCCCATTACTGTTGTTAGATTTGTCTACCAGGCAATCTAATTGATAATTTTATATTACATTATAAATAATGTGTTCCAGGTTTGTATTAATGTTATGTACATTTTGTACACATGGTTGACTATTTAGTGTATTTCAGTATATTACTGCCAGGATTCATTAAGAGGCATTTATTTAAATTTATTTATATTATTGTTGCATTTTAATGACTTATTTGTACTAAGGAACACTCATAGTTTATATAAGACTATTTTAAAGCATCATTTTGTATATTTGTAATTTTTGAACTCTTTCTGAACATGCAGTTTTTTTAAAAAAAGACTTTTTGTAAAATGTCATTTAAGTTAATTTTTTACATCAGACTTTTTAAGGATTTTGTAACTACAAATTAGGTTGACTCCAGTGTTAAGATCAATAAAATGAATCAATTCAAGGGCTCAGTCATTACATGGTTCCGTTGTAACTATATGTCTGAATCCAAGCCATTGTGTATAATTGATATTGTCTTCTACGTTATCATATCCTCATTACTTAGTATTTCTCAGCAAAGACCTTAGTGGGTGACTTTGGGCCAGTCACTCTCTCTTTCTGCCCAACTCACCTCAGTGTTGCTGTTTTGGGGAAAATAGGAAATGAGTATTGGATACATTCTCTGCCTTATATAAATAATAAATGCAGGATTAAAAAAATAAACTGTGTCAAGAAACATAGATTTAAAGTGTGGATTTTTTATTTCCCAGTTACATTAAATGTTTTAACAAACTATTGGTTAATTTTTTTCAATACTGTTTGAAATAAGAGTTACTATCCAGTTGCTGTTTATATTCAACATTCTGTTTCATTGTCCATTTCTGTAAACATATGATATGACCCATAATGGAGTATATTTTGGTGTAGCAAAACCTACAGTGAATGAGCTTCTCTTACACTACTAGCTCACCACCTTTATTAAGTAAGAAGCCCTAGTCGCAATGCATTTGAGATTACTTAAGAAACAAGACCAAGACATTAGAGGTTGACGTATGATCAGCGTCTGCCCATCACTGCCATTATAACTGTCATAAAATAGGCCAACCTACTTGACCAACATGATTTTACCATTTCCTGGCGAACGCCATAATTGTAAAGTGACCATTGAAGTCAATGAGCAAACCAATGGTTCTCGGAGTAGGTTTTGCTGAAAACAAGGAGTAAATGCTGGTTTTCAGCAAAATCATTGTAAGAGTTGATCATGTGACCATAGGATGGTGTAAATGCCTGACATGGACTCATATGACTATGGGGGTCAGGCAGCTATTGGAACTTTGGAATCTAGTAAGAAGCACTCGGAGAGCTGTCATATCTTTGAAAAGTTGCTAAGTGACCAGTTGTAAGTCAAGGGCTACCTGTAAGCTACAAAAAAGGAGCTTCTAGGAAGCCAATATACAAGAGGAAATTAAAGAGCTGGTTGGTCTCAGATTTTCATGAAATACTCCCATTAACTCAAAAACTTTACTTGAGATAGATGCAAAAAGGGACAAGGTCACACCCTAAAGAGAGCTGCTGAGCAACCGTCAGTAGTTCCATAAGGATAGGGGAATATTGATGTTTCATTGCCCTTCATTAGAGCATGCCAAATATTTACTCCATGTTTTTATCCCATTGGGGAGAGATGGTTCCTCAGATATCCTGGATCCATGCCATTTAGTGTTTTAAAGGTAACAGACAACACCTTGAATTGGATCCAGAAGCAGACTGGTAACCAATGCAGCCCTAAAGGTATACAGCTCTAGAAGCTCCCACCAGTTGCAGCTTTCAAATGCTCTCCATGGGTAGCTCCATGTACAGCATGTTGCAGTAATCCAACTCAAAGTGACCATGTGTATGACCTCAGGATCCAGTTAAGGGCATAACTTCTCTTGTGCTTCATCCGCTTGCTGTTCTCAGCAATACACCGCACATCCTAGGATTGCTGCATTAGAAGAGGTCACATTGGCAATATAATCCAAGTCCTCCCTTTCTAATGCCTATCCATCTAGTCTCCATGAAAAATGCCAAGCTCCTTGTTGATTCCCATTATACCTATCAGTTGCTGTGGACGTACCAATCGTATAGACTCCATCTTCCCACAAAGGACCAGATGATGCCATCGGATTAGAAACAATCATAGAGTGATTTCTGCTTCCAAAGCAATGGGATGATATTAATTTCCTCTACAAGACCATGTTGCAACAACCTCAAGGCAAAAACGTATCTAGATGTCCAAAATCCTTGATGTGGTTTTGCATGACATGGATCCTTGAATATGTGAGGGAAAACCCACCTATTATTCAGATCACTGATTGCTATAATCAAATGCTTGGATGTTTACATAAGCTGGTACTTAGAAATTTTGTGGGAAAAGTATGACATATAATATTCAATACATTCAAAGGTAATGATGATACAAATGCACTTAATTTCCCATATTCTGCTTTTCAAATTTAAATGTATGAATCTTGGTTGAAATCTTTGTTTTCAAATTTTAATGTGCTTTAAGAGTCGGTGGTCTTCCCTACTTTTACATACACATTTTATTTGGACATACCAATACAGTCCTATTCTTTCAACAGGACAACCTATTGATAGAGATAGCTGCTATGTATAGTTCTGTAGAAAATTATCAAGTATTCAGACTTAAATAAATCAGAAAAAGTGTAATGTTAACCGGATTTTTAAGCCTGCAATCCTATATATCATTGCAGTGATCATTCAGTGCTCTGAAGCACATTTTCAAAAAAAAATCCAAGTAGAATTACAATGGTACCTTTCTTATACCTGCAGCAGAAACTGTGGTTTCTTTAATGCTACAATTCTAATGTTATTGGGTTACGGTTTAGATCTATAGGGTCCATGTGCTTTTTAATATTCCTGATCAATTGTTCCCTGGGCAGGGGACAATTTATGCAGCTCTACTGCAACCAATCAGAAAGAAATCACACCAATAAATAAGGCAAGAGGGAGAAAATATCTTTCTTTTCATCTGGTTTTACATAAAAGTAGTCCAATCTCAATCGTTGACAGTATTGATCCTCTACTATATTGGGGCATCAGCTACCTTATTTATAACTCTTTTTATAAGTTTCGATTTCTTTTAACTGTAGTATTGGATTGATTTCCCATACACAACTTCTTTGATATCACCATATGGATCATTCATACTTCCTCCATCAGCAGCTAATGGAAAATAAGCCTGAGAATAAACAGTTTATAAAGAAGCCTCAGAATCGTTAATAAGGTTCAATTTTTAATCAATAAAAACTGATCTCAATTTTTTCCCTATAGATTTCTTAATGAGGAAATAGTTGGCCTGCATATAATAAATAACAGACCATTTGGTGTTCTATGAAGCAGTCTTGAATGTCATACAGCTTCTCAACTACTTTCAAATTATTCTCCAGAAGGTTGTGAATGCATTTTGAATTCTCAACACATATAGCAGTTTTAAGAAACGTTTCCCCCCTAAACTTTGCTGGTGACAAATGGTTTTTCTGCCAAATGATTTAAATTTTCCAGTAGACTATTTCAAAGCATGGCATATTTATGAACACATTTAATAGCTTTAAATTTACAAATTTTAATAGTTGTACAAAAACATTTGGACACAGAAAAATCTAACTAAAGGGGTCATTTTTATGCAGGCAGTCTTAGATGAATTCTGAAAGAAGTAATCATGATTGTTTTTCCAAATACAATTTAGCTGTAAATATTTTTCTATACAGTATGTGTTGTATTTACCCATGTTTCAGGACTGAGAGAGCAGTAGGTTTACAAATTCCTAGGACAGTTCTTTTACATAGGCTGTATTCTAATATTTTAGCGACACCTCCCGCCCTCCCACCCGTTTTATTAGTTCATATTCTACCACTCCAGGCTTATAGGCATAATAATCATATATTAATAAGAATTTAAATTACCTCTGTCCCACATAAGTTGAAAATATCACACTGCAGTAGATGTCACTGAGATTTTTATTTGAAACACCACTGTTTGATATGTTTATAAATGTATTGTTCATGAATGTATAAAGGAACTACTATGAATGCATATCCCAACATATATTATTCACTGATTACTTTATGACTGTGTTCACACAAAATGCTGAGGTAACGTTACCCAGTTTACCTAACCAAATTTCTTGTATTTACATAATTCATTAAACTAAATTGGACAGGTGGGCTACGTTTGCATTATTCACTAGGCTAAATATGACTGGCTCGTTTGTTGTTTAGTATGTGATGTAAAGGCAGCTTATGACAAATACATTTTCCCTTTTTTTCTAAATCAGTTTTATCCCTTCCATACAAAAAAGGCAGCAACTGATCCATTTAAGATGATCAAAAAAATTGCTTCTACCATCATTTGGCCCATACACATCCACCACTATTGTTTTAATTCCATTAATTTCTATTTCCACTACTATAAATCTACCATGATCATCTGCTATAAATAGCTTAGGTTTGAATTGGGGTTTTATATATAAAACAACTCCATTAATCTTTTTTACACCAGCTGATATAAATTCTACTTGTTTATTTATAAATATTTCTTGTCTTGTTTCTTAATATGTGTTTCTTGAAGACAGACTATGTCCAAAATAACTTTCCTCAAATAGTGAAATAATTGTTTACACTTAGATGGAGCATTTGCTTCATTAATATTCCACGTGATAGACTTAATCTCCATCTTTAAGCACCGTAATAGATTCCTATACAACTACCTTGGCCGCATCTTCTCCTTTCTTTCTTCTTCTCTCTGTCTTTTTCTTCAATGCCAACTTTAGGGTCTTGCTTGAATACTTTTTGGGGGTGTGGCTCAATCACTAACTTCTTTTTCATACCTACTTTCCATATGGATCTGGAATTATATCTGATCAAAAAAATCCTTAGCTTTCTCTATGGAATTCAGTCTAAATCTTTGCTCACAGTAGGTAAGCATCACCCTTTCCAATCTATCCCAAAGGAATAAAAATTTTCTCTGCTTCAGGATATCAAAAATCCTGACTGGAATTTACTTCAAAACAATAATATTTATATTTTCCATTTTCAACCTTACTTAAAATGGCAATCCAGAACCTGACCCCTTGTTATTTTTCTTGCAAAGTGAACTAAAACATCCCTTGGTAGCTTTTTCGTAATTTTATTATTGTCTTAATTTAAATTTTTATTCCAGTTGCACCTAAATCTGTAAGCAAAAAGAATTATTTTATATATCTAATAAAACTGATTATAGTTCAGAAATCACAAATTATATTTACCTGTCAGGTTATTGGAGGATCCCACTTTGGCATGCTATGAAGCTATCCCTTGATGCAATTATATTTAATACATTTTAACAATGCAATTGAATAATAAAATTTCTCATAGTACAGAAACTACAGTCTTCAAAAGCATATCTGCTGTCAAATCTTTAATTCTTCAAAAGACATCCTGCAGAAATCCATACATACAAGAAACCTAAATCCCACTCTTATTCTTTCAGGTGTTTTGATTGTACAATCTGATGTCATGAACCTATTTTTTTCTAAATCACATGCTTCATGTTAACAATGTGGGTGAGGTATTTAGCTATCAAAGGATCGGATTGGGACAAGGGAAGGCCAAAGCAAGAATAATTTTAAAAAATTAATTCGGTAATAGTACATTCAAGGGCAAGAAACTTAACCAAACTAATGTTCAGATAAGCAAAATTGTACAGATGTTGTAGTTAGATTTAAATATTTAAACTGCTATCAGATGATTTTTCTCTTCTGGCAAATGTATTTTCAGGTTTGTTATTAAACTTAATCGTATTAAACTTGATCACTTTTGTAGCAACCACTACTTTTTGGCTATTCCAGTGTATATTTTTTATCATTCAATATTATCTACAAAGTAACCGATCAAATAAGTAATATATAAAACGATGCAAAGACTAGCACATATTAACAATATATTAATTACCTTCCACTCAGGTTCATTGTTGATAACAATTGCTGCCATTTATTATGCTTATCAATAATTAAGACGTGGGAGTAAGAAAAAGTAGTATTTTTACTGAAATGCTAAACAGTATTTATTCTGAAAATGATGAATTTGAGGAGTCTTGAGTGAAAGCTTGGCAACATATGAATCTGAAGATAGAGCCATGTTTTGTGTTAAGCAAATTGCAATTACCACTGGTGAACTGTCCACTTTTACTATCTTACCACTTTTACCATAACATATGAGCAATGGGATTCAAAAAATGTTACTACCGGTTCTGTGGGCATGGCTTGGGGGATGTGGCAGGGGGATACTGTAAAATCTCCATTCACACCCAACCCCAGGGGAAGGATACGGTAAAATTTCCATTCTCTCCCAATCAGCTGGGACTCGAGAGGCAAAGAATAGATGGGGGAGGGGCCAGTCAGAAGTGGTATTTATTGGTTCTCTGAAGTACTAAAAATTTCCACTATCAGTACAGAACTGGTCAGAACCTGCTGAATACCACCTCTGGGCAAGTATTAACTTCTTGGAGTTAATATATGGCATACTTTTCATTTCCATTTCAGTTGTAACATGTGTGAAGGACTACAGTGCCCTGCTAATTGCGTAGAAATCATTCTAGATATTACAAAGAACAGAATTAAAAATATTAATCATAGCAGCTTTATATTGCCTCTTCCGACCCTGCCTCATCATCACCGAACAACATATTTTAATAATTCTTGGAATTGGATAATATTTTTTATATTACGAAACAGAGTCTCATTCAGTCTCAGCTTTCTTTTCAAACCAATGATTAGAGATGGTATTTAGAAAAGGTTGCATTTGCAGGCTTATAATTGTTACTCAATTTTGAAAAATGTAACCTTTGTCATTACAAACAATATAGTTTTATGTTAAAATCCACGTCAGGAACAAAACGAAGAACCATAATCACAATATTCTAAGTTCCCAGGAGCACCTGCTTGATGTTATCAATAAACTGACACTCTGAACAGAACTACCACTTGCTCCATTTGAAATCAGCATTATTATTTTCAGAATTTAACTTTGATATATAATTTTTTTTACAAAGTGCAAGCAATACTGGTCTCATTCCATACAAAAAAATAGGCAGCTAGGCATATTTCTATGGTTTCATTACTGGACAGAATACAATGACAAAGTACTGCACTTTTTGCAATCTTATTAACTAATAAAACATGTAATACAGCATGAAAAACAGTAATAGTGTGTTATATATATCTACAATAATATTTACAGCTATATACAGAAATTTAAGGGAAATCCTACAAGCCAAGGCCGGAAGCAGTATTTCTCCCCTAGTGTGTGTGTGGAGATGATTCTTACGAAACAGAGGATATTGGATTATGTGGGGAACCCATTTGTGTCAGCACCTTATCTAGCCACTGCAAAGGTCCATGAAGATGAATCTCAATCCAACATGGAGTACTTGTAACATCCTGGCGATGGTATTCTGCTCCCCAACCCTACAAAAGAGACAAATAAATGACAAAGGATCAAAGAGATGGTTATTTTATCCTTCATTTTATTCAAGACAAGACTGCTGTATCCACAGAAAAATTTCTGCTGCATTTTAACCATTTATCATTTTCTATATAAAGAATGGCTGCATATGTGTCCGCATTTTTTTTTACATCTTTTAGAGACTGTATTTGTTTGTGGGATGATTAAATAAATTGTTACTTTAAAGGATTTTACTCAAACTTTCCTTAAAAAAACAAAAAAAAAACCTTTTGTGGTTGGAAGACATGAGAAATAATGCAATTATGGATATCTAATTTCTTAAAAAAACATGAATTTTAATTCTATTCACACATGAATAAATCAAATCCATATGAGAGAATATCACATATCCTTGGCTATGTGGAAAAATGTGCATGAATACTTGAGATGATTGTTACTGTTGTTTTAAAAGCAAATTACTATCTTATTTTATATTGTCTAGATATTATTTACTAGCTATACCCGGCCATGCGTTGCTGTAGCCCAGTCTAGTTAAATGGCCAACCAATCTGTGTGTAGATCTACATCTGCACACATAAACACATACACACAACCACCATATAACCCCCAACCTACCTACCTACTGTATTTCTTCCTCTCTCCCTCTTCCTATCTACCTACTGTATTTTCCCTCTCTATCCCTCTACCTACCTACCTACCTACTGTATTTCTCCCTTTCTCTATCCCTCTACCTACCTACCTACTGTATTTTTCCGTCTCTCTCTATCCCTCTACCTACCTTCCTACTGTATTTTTCCCTCCCTCTACTGACCTACCTACTGTATTTCTTCCTCTCTCCACCTACCTACCTACTGTATTTCTCCCTCTCTATCCCTCTACCTACCTACCCACTATATTTCCCCCCCCTCTTTATCCCTCTACCTACCTACCTACTGTATTTCACCTCTCTTTATCCCTCTACCTACCTACCTACCTACTGTATTTTCCCCCCTCTTTCTCTTTATCCCAGGGGTCCCCAACCTTTTTTGCACCAGGGACCGGTTTCATTTTAAAGAAAACTCTGCGGACCGGCTGAGTGGCTCAGCAGTCATGTGACTGGGTGGGCGTGGCCAATTTGGAAAATGTGAAACTCACTTAACGGTCTTGGTTAGCAACCAAACTTTTGGGCTCAATTGTGGTCATAAGTTCTCTCTCTCTCTCTCTTTTTCTTTCTTTCCTTCTGTCTGTCTTTCTTTCTCTCTTTCTTTCTCTGTCTCTTTCTTTCCTTCCCTCTTTCTTTCTCTTTCTCTCTCTCTCTCTTTCTCTCTTTCTCTTTCTTTCCCTATTTCTCTTTCTCTCTCTCATTTTTTCTTTCTTTCCCTCTTTCTCTCTCCCTCTCTTTCTTTCTCTCTCTTTCTGTCTCTTTCTTTCTTTCCCTCTCTTTCTCTCTTTCTTTTTTTCTCTCTTTCTTTCCTTTGTCTCTTTCTTTCTCTTTTCCTGTCTGTCTTTCTTTCTCTCTCACTTTCTTTTTCTTTCTTTCCCTTTCTCTCTTTTTTCTTTCTGTCTCTCTCCTTCGTCCGCCCATCTCTGTCACTCTGTGTGTGTGTGTGTGTGTGTGTCTGTCTGTCTGTCTCGCATTCAGGCACTTAATCACTCATTCTGTGTCTCTGTCTATCTTTCTCTCCCTCCCGCTCTCTGTCTGTCTGTCTGTGTGTGTGTGTGTGTGTGTGTGTCACTCTCTCTGATTCCCTCCCTCCCCGTCTCTCTGTGTCTATGCCTCTCTCTGTTGGTCTGTCGTCGTCCCGTCCCGTTCCCCCCCCCCACCGCGGATTCTCCTCAGCCCGGCTCGACTCGTTCACTTGCCTTAGCCTGCCCCACCCGGGCGGCCACCGCTGCGCTTGGTCGCTCGTGCACTCGGTCAGGCTCCTTCCAGGAGCTGAGAAGGCTCCGTGGGGAGGGGGAGGAGGAACCTCCGCAGCCTCTGGAAGAAGACGAGTAGCTGGCATGCCGGTTGGGGAAGCTCTGTGGGGGCAGGGAGGAAGGGAATCCGCGGCCGGTAGGGAGGACTGCTGCGGAGTCCCTTTCTCCCTGCCCCCCCAGTAGTCCCACCGTCGACAAGGGTGGAAGAAGAGGTGCACTTCAAGCGCGCGAACAGCCCCGCCTGCGTTCTCCCGCGCGCTTTGCCCGGGGGGCTGCCTCCTCCTCCCTCCTCCTCCTCTCCGGCCCTGCAGCCCGGCTCCCACCCAGCCATGGACCGGCACCGGTCCGCGGCCCGGGGGTTGGAGACCCCTGCTTTATCCCACTACCTACCTCCTGGGACCAAAAATGGGCCACATGGGAGTGTGCCACCACCTGCATCTTGTTTTGGGCCTAGTATGCCTCCATGCAGCCTCCTGGGACCAAAAATGGGCCACCTGGGAGTGTGCCACCCCCATGCCTAGTTTTGGACCTAGTATGCCTCCATGCAGCCTCCTGGGACCAAAATTGGGCCACATTGGAGTGTGCCACCCCCTATGCCTAGTTTTGGGCTTAGTAGGCCTCCATGCAGCCTCCTGGGACCAAAAATGGGCCACATTGGAGTGTGCCACCCCCTATGCCTAGTTTTTGGCTAGTAGGTGTTCATGCAGCCTCCTTGGCCAAAAATGGGCCACAGGGGAGTGTGCCATGCGTGAGGGAATGTTGGAGGCTTATTCGGTTGCTGAGGAAATGACCGTCGGAAATGTGAGAGGCGTGTGCGTGACACATCAAAAGAAGCAGCTGGGTGGGAGGTGCTTAAGGGGGAAAAATAACTGAGAAGTGCAGTACTTTTACATTTGTGCTGCTTGCACATGGCAGAGGTGTGCCAGCCACACAATCTGTACGTATGATTGTTACTCCCTTTCTTAGCAACATTGTGTGAAAATTTGATGGCGATCGGTGCAGTACTTTCTGAGATTAGCAATTTTGCACAAATTTTAAATTTTTACTTAGATGATAAAATGTTTTAACTTTTATCTTCTATTTGTAAGCGGGAAAATAAAAGATACATTAATAAAAATATATGGACTTGGAACAAATCTCAGCATTAGTATTAGTTCAACAATTCATACTGCATCCTTCCAAAAATATGAACTATGGATCGAACTTTAATATGGAATTACATCCATGAAACTCTTGGTTCATTAAATGGTTTTCCATCTCCCTCTGGTGGAGACTCATTTTAGGTTGATGTCGCAATAGCTCTTTTTCTATACAAAGCCACCTATTACTTCCATTTATAGCACTTTTTGAAGATGTAATATTATCACTGTAAGTCTATATAATATCTCAAATGTTTGAAACTTTGATTATGAGTTCAAAGTGAAGGTTAAATCTAAAGAGTGTCAGTGACATTAATGATAGAGAGACCGATGTAAATTGCCCTTGTGGCATTTTAAGAAGATATGCCAACTTCTTCCAGAAATCAAGTTCAGTGTAAACTTATTCTTCAAGGTTAAAACCATACAAAACCAATATGACTAGTTTGGCTTTTTGTTAATCAAAAGTATTATGACTAATTAATTGGCATCAAAATCAAATTATTAACGTCATTTGATGCCATCCAATTCCAAACAACTCTGTAATGTAAATCTAATTTGAATTGTTTTATAGCCTTGCTTGTTCTGTTCTGATTCTACATGCTTTATAGTGTGGCCTATGCATGCTATTCAAATATTTACTAAAGCCCTTAACTGCTCAAAAAGGATACACGTTTCTATTCTAACCTATCAGCATTAGGAATACAATAAATCATGAAAAGCCTGATAAACGGCTTGCTGTGTGATTCTGACAATAAATAGAACTATAAAGACTCATCCTTTGCTTTATGAATGAAGGAGTGCTTTAATATGTTTCTTTAAAAAGGTGTTGAGCAACCATTTAGTTGAATAGACATGAAAAAACAACAACATAGGAAAGTGGGAGCCATTGAAAGCATAGGAATAGGTATAAAGATCCATCTTCACTGAAGAGGGTAAGCTTGTGTTTACTGACAAGATAGTGGAATGAAAAAGTAACCCTAAAGCAGAAAAGTCCTGTTTCCAGATACCTGTGTATGTGCAAGTAAGTGCACTGTAGTATCATTAGATTTGGCCTCCAGGAAGTTAGGAAAGCTACAAATCTAATATGAGAGAGTTAATATAAAAATGTGACTATCTTTCTCTATCAGAAAATTATGCTGCTGAAACTAATAAGGTAAGTGCAAAGAAATTAGCATTAACTTATGTACAAATCTAGCATTTGGAAGAAATGTAATCAAAGTTTAATTGCATATATTCTTAGGGAGGTCTCTTGCCTTCCCTTTTTGTTTACTAACAAAAAACAGCTTCAGGTTGCAAAGTATAAAATGTTTTATTCATAGGATGCAAATGTATGGTGTTTCCAGAATTTGCAGAGTTCAGGCTAAGTAGGCAGAAATCAATTTGCCTCTGCTAAAGGACATCCTAATTGGATTTTATGCTTATTGTTCTTATTATTGCCTGTATACCGCCCTGAGTCCCGCAAGGGAGAAGGGTGGTCTAAAAATTTAATAAATCTAATCTAATCTAATTGCATTTTGCAGACCAATCCTGAAAAACCAAACCACCACCAACCTTCAGCTACCACAAAAATGCACAACTTTGGGTGATATACATAACATTTTGCTGAGTGCAAGGATCAGAACAAATATAACGAAAATGTAAAATATGTGTGATTAACATTTTCTCTGTTAAAGTACATTTTTGAAAGAATGAAGCAGTTCTCTTTTTGAATTAAATACTGAAATTGAATAAATAGACCAAAAATACTATCAGCTGAAATAACATCAAGGGATGCGTTTGGTTTTTCTTTATAACAACAATGAAATCATCAGCAGTATTTTAACTTTGATTATTTGGGGGAAAAAATCTGTGTTTTAGCAGGCTTCATTCCCAAGAAAGAATGTATAGCAGCCTTTACAAAATATTTTAGCACACCTCCTGTTCTGATAATCCTGTGACCCAAAGATTCTGAGGATTACATACAGTAGTATATGGATTTTTGTTTTGGGGCTTTTCTAATTTTCCACACAATCTGGAAGAAATAATGAGTCATTCGTGTAAGCTCAAAAGAAAATTGTCCTTATTTTTGTACCAAGGGAGTCTAGTTTAGTAAAATACCCAAAGAATTTTGAAATATTTCGTTGGGTCTGTTAGAAGATCCTATATACTCAAACCCTGGTTATGTCATTAGAGAACCATGGTCATAAATGAGGGAGCTATAATAGGCCTCTTGAAAAAGGCTTGGGAAAGGCAAAATTCAAATTTGCCTGATTCTGAATCAAAGGACCTGGTGATAATTGTTAATGAAACCCGAACACAGGTCGGAACAGTAGACCAATGCAAGTAGATTTCCAATTATCTTTTACATGAGTAAATTAGTGATCCTTTTTCATTCCCTCTTGTGAGAATGAATCCTAATTGAAGAGACTACACCTAGGGATAAAACAGTGTCACAAATTACAAATTGATAGTTTTTCACTCCTTACTTGTGTACGATGAAGTATCATAAAAGTAAAAAATTTAGCACAACCCATCCATTAATTCATTCCAGGCTTTATGTCTTTTAAAATGTCCTTGCAACAAAGAGGTGTATTAAACCTTTTAAATTTCATAATGAAAACCAAAGAAAGTTCTTACTTTAACAAAGCTCATCCGGATGGTGCACATCTTGGTTAGCTCATACACCACCTCGAAGCCATGGTTAACTGACTGGGCAAGCAACTGAGCGAAGAGTTGGTTATTGAATATCTTCAAGCTGCATCCACTGGGGATTTTGCAGACAGTGGCTGGGTGGAAACCATGCTGATAGTTACAGTTGCGGCTCTGTACAAAAATGCTGCTGTCGCTCACACACTCTGCATATACCTCTCCTCCAACATAATACAGATGCACACCTTTAAGAGAAAAGAGGTAGCCAAATCTAATCTAAACTTCAACATAGATTAAAGCCAGACTTGTAACTTAAAAAAAAAAAATCATGTCTTATTTTTTTATGCTATGCTAACAGTATAGTATTGTTATGTGATGGATGGAACATATATACATAACCTGGCAGGATGAGCAATCTTAAAATTGAATCCTAAAAAAGGTGTTTTAGCTGAGTTAAAGGTGTTTCTCCTACTTGGCATATTTTTTACACGGAAACCATTTCTATCTATGAAACCCTATTCAAAAATTAGGCTTAATAAAAATTCTGGTTAGTTAAAACTCTTGCTCACTAGACCACTTTTACTCTCTGTCCCCTTCCCCAAGTGTAACTATAACATTTTCCCCCCTCCTCATATACCTCATCCTCTCTTCCATGTACATAAATCTTTTCTTACTTTGCTAGCATTGTGGTGCCCTAAGCCAGGGGTGGGCAAACTCATTAGTCAACAGAGCTAAATATCAACAATACAATGATTAAAATTTCTTTTGAGAGCCAAAATAAAGTGTGGCCTGTTTTGGGGGAGTGGCACGGAAGTCATGTGACCAGGTGGGCGTGGCCAACTTGGAAAATGTGGTGAAACTCACTTAACGATGTTCTTGCTTAGCAACCAAAATTTTGGGCTCAATTGTGGTCATGTCCTCTTTTTCCTTCCATCCATCCATCCATCCATCCATCCATCCATCCTTCTTTCTCTCTCTCCCACTTTCTTATTCTTACTTTTTCTTTTTTTTCTTCTTTCATCTCTCCCACTTTCTTTTTCTTTTTCTCTTTTTTTTCCTGTCTCTCTCTGTGTCTGTCTCTCTGTGGCTCTTTGTCTTTCTTCCTCCCTCCCTCTCTGTCATTCTCTCTGTGTCTCTCTCTGGATCTCTGTCTCTCTCCTCCCACCCCCATCTCTGTCACTCTGTTTGTGTATGTGTGTCTGTCTATCTTTCTCTCATTCTCTGTGTGTCTGTCCTCCCTTCCTCTCTGTCACTGTGCGTGTGTGTGTGTCTGTCTCTCACTCATTCTGTGTCTCTTTCTCCTCCCTTCCTCTGTCACTGTGTGTGTGTGTGTGTCTGTCTTTCTTTCACTCATTCTCTTTGTGTCTCTCCTCCCTTCCCCTCTGTCAGTGTGTGTGCACGTCTGTCTGTCTCTCACTCATTCTGTGTCTCTTTCTCCTCCCTTCCTCTCTGTCACTCTGTGTGTGTGTGTCTGTCTGTCTCTCACTCACTCACTTAATCACTCATTCTCTGTGTCTCTCTCTGTCTCTCCCTCCCTCCCGCTCTCTGTCTCTCTCTCTCTCTCTGCGTCTGTCATTCTCTCTCTGATTCCCTCCCTCCCTCCCTCTCTTCTCTCTGTGCCTGTCTCGTCTTCTGGCTTCAGCCCCACTCCATGGAAAACATAGGCACACATGCGTGCTGCGTAATTACAGCCTGGAGCAGGACCACAGCCGCTGTCCCAACTGGTCTTTCTTTGCTTGGAGGGCTTCGGAGGGGAAGCTTCTGCAGAAGCCTCGGCGAGTGAGAACAACTTCTTGCCGTTACGAAATCTCCGAGGCTGTAATTGTATGGGCTGTGCCCGTGTGCCTATGTTTTCCACGGAGTGGGGTCGAGGTCGGAAGACAAGAAATGTGATGTGGCACAGCATTGGCGGAGGAGCCACACTCAAGGGGCCAAACAGCTGCTTGTGGCTCGCGAGCTGCAGTTTGCCAACCACTGCCCTAAGCAAAAGCACAAAAAGACAGTAAACATTTTGCTGATATTTTTTTTTGCACTACAAAAAAGCTTAGCATCAAGTTGTTAGCCATTCAGAGTGACCTTCCTAAAAAGCTAAATTTTTGTTTGTAGTGGAATCCAAACTTAGACATTAATTAGCTGATAAGTAAGATGCTATGCTACAAAGTAGGCAGTGCAGAAAAGACTGATATCAGGATGAGTAACTGATTAAATTGAATTAAATTACATTAATTGTTAAGTATAGCTAATGTGACAATCATATACCTATATCAGTGGTGGGTTCCTACAGGTTCGGCTGAACGGGTAGTGGTTTGGGGGCTTGGGTCTCTGGAACCAGCAGCAACTCAGGCCTGCCATGCCCTCAAACCAGTTCTTCAGGCAGCACCATCTTATTTTTCAATAGGGAAGTCAGATTCACTTAACAACCGTGTTACTAATTTAACTCAAGGGATTCACTAAACAATTGTGGCAAGCAAGATCATAAAATGGGGCAAAACTCACTTAACAAATGTCTCACTTAACAAAAGAAAGTTTGGGCTCCATTCTGGTTGTAAGTCAAGGACTACCAGTATATACATTTTAGAAAAACAGCTTTGAACTCAATAATTTTCTTAACCTAAATGCTTCCAAGCAGTGTTTCTTATTACTTCAGAAGAAATGTGCTTTTACCTTTTCCTATGTGCCTTCTGGTGTTTTCTATAGTAGAATTCCTATTAACGTTAGATAACAATCCAAGGCAGAATCTGTTCTTATTGTTTGAAGGATCTGTAAAGCCATCTATTAGTATACTTCGAGAAGAGGCCTGAAAGGTCTCTCCAACTCTGTTATTAAGTTCATAGTATGCAACTGAACACCAGTGCTGTGGTTCCTCATAGCAAACAGGGCGGAAGTCTGGAAGAAGATTTCACAGATGAAGAAGATGCAACAAAAATGTAGAAAGAAGCATAACAATAACAATGAAATGGTTACATATCCAAACTTAAAATATGCATACACACACACACACACACACACATATATATTTATATTTATATTGATACAGCAGGTACTGTAGGTACAACAAGAAAGAGATATAAAGACAAACAGCACAATTAAAGTGTTAATTCACTGCGGTATTTCCACACAAAAAAAGGAAGAAAGGAAATGAATTTCATCATAGTAAACATTAGGAAAAGGACTAACAATACATTTTAATGTAAAGCTATTCATATTTAAAAAACATTATTAAACCAATGATGGTGAACCAGTGACACACCACGGTATTTTGGGTGACACACCAGCATTTACCAACACCTAACAACAGTTATTTTCCTGGTCTGAGTTGCCAAAGAACCTGAACAAACATAAATATTTTATTTATTTATTTATTTTATTCATATTTATATCCCGCACCCATCTCCCACAGAGGGACCTGGGACGGCACACAGGAAAATTAAAAACAAATACAAATATACAAAATACTCCTAAAAACTATATTAAACTCCACCCTGCACTAAAACATAATTAAAATTAAAACCCCCAGATTAAAACTTTAAACAACAACTTCATGCCAGGCCAGCTAGATGGAAAAAATGTGTTTTTAAGCGCTGGCAGAACAGGCGGAGGTCCGAGATAACACGGAGTTCGGGAGGTAGGTCGTTCCAGAGGGTTGGGCCCACCACAGAGAAGGCCCTGTACCACTGTACAAGCTGTACCACTCAAACTTTAAAATGTTATCTTATCATCCATATCATCACATTATGTTATCTTCATATTTGTAACTGCAAGTGACATAAAAGAGACACCAACATTCAAAATCGATATGATCATAGCAGTTGCACAGTTCAGTTGTTTTCTAACCATTGAACAGGATAGTTGTTTGCACAGTAAAGCTCATTTTCAAGAAACAATTGCAGAAGACAATTGTGATTAGGCTCCAAAATGAGCACGCTATCAGTGTTTGAGTGACATCAGCATTTGCATGTGTGTGTGTGTGAGAAGTGCGTTTAATTTTAAATGAATATGTACAGAATTGTTTCTTTTCTTTGATGTGTGTGTGTGTATGTGTGTGTGATGCCAGCAGTCAAATTAGGCATTTATGAATTTTTGACATAGAGTTCACCACCACTGGTCTAAACTCTGCATCATCTAAAATCTGTACCATCTACAGTATCATCTACCATGGACCTCACCCCATCCCTAAGAGGTCTGTAGGCGGCATGCATAAGCGTACCAGTGTGCCTACCGCCCCTGTCCTACTGGTCCCATTTATTTGTACTCATTTCTTATGTATATATGTATAACTGCCTATACTTATATGTTTATATGTTATACTCATACTTGTTTTCTCATACATGCTTGACAAACCAAAATATATTAAAAATAAATAAATAAAAAGGCATTACTGAACTTGTTAAGGTAAAGGAAAGAATGAAACTATTGTGGCCTTGCATGTTTATTCTTCAAGGAAAGATGGTAAGTTCAAAAACTCAAGTTTTAAGTTCAAAAAGTAAGGCAAGCAAGGGCAAAATATTATTAAGTTATATAAGATGGTAGTGTGAAAAATGTGGATAGCTTTTCATCCATTCACAACTTTAGAAATGCTGGGTCATATCTTGAAATAAAATGCTGGGATATTCAGGAAGGAATTGCAGATATGTTTCTTTGTACAAGGCATAATTAAACTGTGGAATGTGTTGTTATGAAATGAAACAGCAGTCTGGCACATCGACATCTGGGTAACATTCAAGGGCAGAAAAAGTAGATAAGTTTTAAAAGTGACTAAACAAATTTGTGGAGAAGATAGCTCCATACTGGCTGCAAAACCAATGATGATGATTCTTGACTTGATTCAACAGAGTTCTTTATACCTTTTTCAGGAGGCCTTTAACACTGTCCTTCTCAACTTTGGCAAGCTGGGGATGGGTAGACGTCAACTCCCAGAATTCTCCAGCAAGCCATCCATGCAGGTGGAGAAACACTGCTCTAGCAACTTATTTTATCTGTTTTCATTTTACATATGTATCCTAATTACTGTCAAAACATGGAAACTGCTTAAAAATGTTACCTTACAATGTCTAGTAGGGTACACCAGACAAAAGTAATAAAATTTAAATTTTAATATAGACTTTTCACATTTGCATTTTCAAAATCTATACAGAAGCCAAAACATAGTTATACTACAAAATACTTACAGCATTGTGAATTGTGATATAGTTCAATTAACATGTGTAAAAGAAAAATAGATGGGAGAAATATTTGTGAAAGGTTTTATTGTTCGGAAAAATACATATAAAATTTGTGTATTAGGAGAATGCAAGTGGATACCAAAAAAAGGGCAAAAATAGGGCAGAACAATCATAAGTTGTTCTGAGAAACTATGTAAATAAAATTATTTCCTATCTTTAGTATATTTAACTATGTAAGAAGTTAGTTTATTCGATTTGTATACCGCCCTATCTCCCAAAATGGGTCTCAGGGCGGTGCACAGGAACTATAAAAATAAATATTACATCCATATAAATACAAACAGTTACAATGATTAAAACGAAGATTAAATAAATTTGACCCGAAACTAAAGAGTAAACCTGTTCCAAGCTCTTAGAATAAAATAGATTGAAGGAGGGATAAAAGTTGCATAAATAAACTAAAATAAACTCATGCCTCACTAGTCTTTACTTTCTTAAATTGCTCTTTGCCATCACAACTGCTTCCCCCCCCCCCAACTCAGAGGAAAGTCATTCAAAACTTCAACAATGCCACCAATATTCAAATCAAATCAATAGAAAACTATTCTGGATTGAATCTGTCAAGAGGAAGTATTTGGTTAAGGATCCCTTTGGATGAAGACTGAATAGTTCATCGGCTACCATTCAGATCTGGGCCACGTCCTTCCTGCTATGGGGGAAAAATAAGAGTCTTTACATACTTTCAGGCTCTCCATTAGTAGATTTACCTCCATTGGGCAGTGACAGCACTAATGGACTCTCTATAACTGCATGTACAGGACATCCATTGTGGCTTCGTGATGTTTCTCTGGCATTATAAGGTGGAGGAGGTGTATCAGCTAGGAAAAAGAAAACAATGCTGGGCTTAGTATTTCATGACCTGCCTATATAAATACAAAGAAAAGGTTTCAGAGACTGAAGCATAAATATTTATTACACACATTATATTGGATTAGATCAGATGCTTACCAATGATTTCATTTTATGCACACATAAACCACAGAGTTCAGATTCTCTGTTACAACTTCCAAGAATACTTGGAACTCCATATTAGTGTTTCTGTTGACTATCTGAACAAATTTATTCAATTTATCACATTTTGAAACAGGCGCTCAGGATTGCATAGGTACTATTTTTTCCTAACACACACACAAACACACACACACACACACACACTCTTGTAAAATAAATTGGGCTGAGTAAGTGGCTCAAAGTCAATCAGGGAGTTTCTGTGGCTAAAATAACTATTTCCTTGCTAGTTTAAGACCCTTGACTACTACCGTATGTTGGGTCTCTTTAATAATTTTTACTAGAATTATTTCTTATTACTGTGTTTTCATATCTTTTTCCTATTGTTGCTTTTATAATGTTAATGTGTTGCTACCTCTACACAGTCTTTAGAGCTGGCTGAATTATAAAAACTGTAAAATAAATCAATCAATCGATCAATAAATAAGCTACTCTTCAACTCAAAATCTCAAAGTAATAAAGCTATTATTACCAAAATTGTTTGAACTTGTAAAAGCGAGGTACAAATGAAAGCTGATTTTGTGTGTGTGTGTGTGTGTGTGCAAAACTCTAGAGTGATATGGTGTGCTTGCAGAAGATATTTGCGTAGAAATCAATCCTAGGTAGCGGCAAATATTTTGTTTTTCTCTCAGGGTGCAAAGAGAAAATTGCCAACTCCACATAGGCATCAGGAAGGGCATCCAATCAGTAAACGCTCAGCTCCATTCAGTCAGCTCAACTCTACTCTGAATTAAGGGATAACAGGGTCGTAAAAAGAAAAAAAAATGATTCAAAACTCTGGTTTCTAAAAAGAAGTTTCTGTACATTCAGCATCACTCAACTAGAATTCAAAAATAATATTTTGCATACCTGTGAGCTCATAAGGACTTCCTGGGGCAGAGGAATTTCCTGGGGAGTCTGGGTAGCTCATACTGCTTGGTGACTGCGAGTACATATTGGGGGATGCTGGAAAAGGGGTACAGGGAGGCTGCTGGAAAGAATCAGGGTAAGTTGCATTGTGAGGCATCAGTGGCTCACTGTGAAGAGATGTGTTCCGGAATTTGGCAAGGAGGCTAAGATGTGGGTTGAATTCACTGTGTCTTGGAACCAACACTGGAGGTAACACTACAGCAAAAGAACAAAACAGATGTTTTGAAAATAAAAATTCTTCCAAGTCTTAGGCAGAAGTATCTCATTACCCATCTGTAAAATTTTCAAACTGATATTACAGAGACTAGAATATGATGCTTTAGCTCTAAACTATAGCTTTGCTAAAGTTACAAACCAAGATCTGGCACATTTGTCACATTATACAATATAATCCATTTTAGGTTACTTTCTGACCTGCTTGATCACAAGCATGTGAACAGAAATAGTAATTATTTGGAACCTCAAGTCTAGAGATTTGTGGCACAGCTTTAAGGCTAAAAACTGCAGCAAGTACAAAATTTCATTGCTACGTTAGTTAAAAGATAATAATAATATTTTTATTTATAAACCGCGTCCTCTCCCCAAAGGGACTCGGAGCGGTGCACAGGGAAAAATTAAAAATACCAATATAAAATACATAAATAGATAAATAAAATACGAATTAAACCAAATTATCCCTGCGCTAAAATCACCCTATCTTAAAATACACTAAAATCCCCTAAAAACTCTATTGAAAGACGGAAGACTAACCTAGGCCGGCCAAGCAGAAAAAGTGTGTTTTTAATTTTTGACGGAAGGAGCGGAGGTCTGTAGTTGTTCTGATCTCCGGGGGAAGGTCGTTCCAGAGGGCTGGGCCCGCCACAGAGAAGGCCCTTCCCCTGGGCATCGTCCACTGGCATAGCCTAGTGGACGGCACCCGGAGAAGTCCCTCTCTGTGGGAGCGAATCGGCCGCAGGGATGTATGACCTACTAATATACTGAAGATACTTCATTGGTGCCACACTGCTATGAAGCTAAATTCAAGGTATTTTGGGGTCGCTACCAAGACAATCTGCAGTGACAGATTGTCTTGCTAGCTATCCAAAAATACCTTGAGTCAAATGTTCCGCTCCTGCCTGCTCTAGTGGGATTGCAGCAAAACTGTATACTAGGTTCCTTCCTTTCCCTTTGTATTTTATAAGATACATATTTGACCTGCAGTGATATTATATGTTTAAGATGTTCTTCACAAGGTAAAGAGTTAAAGGAATCTCGAGAGACTTGTCACCTGAAACCAAAAATGACTTGAAATCACACAAAATCTAAGTACTAAACAGTGCTCAGCTAGTACTCTTATCTAATACAGAGTTCTTTCTTAGTGATTTCCAATGAAAATATATGCAACAATGACACATTTCCTGTATAAATAACATTTAGTGTAGTCCTAAGTAAGAAGCTAAAAGAACTTTACAACTTCAGCACCTTGGACAAGAACAAGACATACAGAAAGTTACACGCCAGATACCTATAATTAAAATATTTTTTAAAAAAAGCAAATGAAAAGCAGCAGTTTTGATATTTCACCTATAGTTGAGAGTGTCGTGTTATAATAGCTTTTAAAATGGACAGAAAGTTTTGCTTTGTTTTATAATTGGTATAGAAGTTATTAACAGACCAATTTACATAACTAAACAATCAGATTAAATATGATGGTAGAATTTACTAGGCTAAACTGCATTTGTTGAACAATTTTTTATGTTTGTATCATTAAAAATCATCTGCAATTTTAAAATTCTTTTTAAAACTAAATGTAAATCATCTAAGAGCCAATAATAAATAATTTTATTATTAATATATGCACTTATTACTATTATTGCTACACCATTTTCAGCCATTCCATCCAATAGATGGACAGCTAATATAGCATCAGAATTCTCCTTATGTTTTCTTTTCAGGATCTTGATTTTCCAATGTAATCCTAACTAAATGGTTGCATCTCTTTGACCTACTTTGATCTAACTACTTTTTCCAATCACAGCTTGCATGCAGCTTCCCTTTTTTGAAGATAGAATAATTATGAAATATGCAATCGATGCTGTGCTATCCTTCATTAAACATTTAAACGATTGACTTACCTGGGGTTTCCACTCTTCGATAATGGTAAGGATTAATGCAGACATCTTTCTGCTTTGAGCCAAATGGGAATTCACAGCATTCCAGAGGTTTTAACTCATGGTGAGACTGTAGATCAGGCCAGCGCCAGACTCTGCAGTAAATGACATGCGGCAAACCTTTGCGATGTGATACTTGCAGCCTTCCATCCAAAGAGCGTGGGATTGTCACACACTTACTGGGCTGCCCAGGACAGCTAAGTGCCCTCTCCAGTTCCTCCATGGCACCTTTTTTTTTCTTCAGCTTCTTTACCAAGGAGTCAACAGCTTTTTCTGCCCACTTTTCCTCTTCATCTCCTTGCTTCCAGCCCAATAGCCTCTTTACAGCTGGGCTGGTGAAGGAGAACAGAGAACTTATAGGGGTGCTGGAGTGCATAAGAATCCGAGAATACTGGTATGTCAATTATTCAACTTCTTTTTCTTTAATGAAGAATCTCACTACTTGAAGAGACAAGCCTTCAAAATCAGCCTTTTCTCCACATACTCTGCGGTTTGCTGGATATATTTAATCCCAGGATCTTCAAGTAGAGAACAATTCTATAACAGAAGGGAATTATTGTCATATTTCTGTTTGCCTTTTATTTTTTACAGTTTGTCACTTTAGTTTCTAAGCAATATCACATACTGTTGAAAACCAAGAGTATTATCATAGTTGCTATATAAGATTGCATGTGTCTATTATATAAATTACAATAAATTATAAATGTGCATCTTATCACAAAACATGTTTTAAAAAAAAGGAAATATTTATCAACTTTTGCCTGAGGTATTTCTTACCTGGGATATACTAAATAAAGAAAACTTAGTAGAACTTTCTGTAAATACTATTTTCAAATCTTTGCAGTGGGCGCCATTTTTCACTCCTTAGATAGAAGACTTTGTGGAGGATGCATAATGTTTTCCATAATGCCAGCACAAGGTGACTATCAGCAAAACAAAAATAGGCTATTGGAATCCACTGGAGTGGATGTCTACGTTAAATTGACTGGTGAAATTTAAAAAAAAATCAAAACACAAGGAAAAAAGCAGGAAGAAAGAAATAACTGAGAACATCTACAGTCCAGCCAAATTAAAAGCCCACATGAACATCAGAGTGATATTATGGGATAGTACGTCCTGCAAGTCTGCTGCAAATTGCTCTCTTTCTTACCTTGCCTCGGAAAAAAGATACCCAATGTTGCTATTGCTTCCTTTACATAGCATGTACACTTATTTCTGGATGATCTTGGTAGGTCCCAGAACAGTATGTTCCAAATTCAATAAAATTCTAAAATTCAAAATGGGCCTGCAGATCTCCAAATCTTCTTAATGCTATGTCTTGCCTTGCCTTGCTCCCCTCAGCTGTC
Organism: Rhabdophis nuchalis; assembly: GCA_039707465.1. Lineage (NCBI taxonomy): Eukaryota > Metazoa > Chordata > Lepidosauria > Squamata > Natricidae > Rhabdophis > Rhabdophis nuchalis. The sequence goes on along the minus strand of CM077649.1, from coordinate 39,796,798 downwards.
ATCACTAAAGAAATCCTTCAGCATTTAATTTTTCCTACTCTTGTTCTCTAAAAAAAAACTTCTGCCTAGAACAATTGATATGCTTCTGGACCAAAGCAGCCTTGTTGTTCACATGCAAACCAAACATGCTTGTTTCTAATTGTGCATGAACCACCCAGAGCCAGTTGCTCTATGCAGAGAACAGATCATGTATGAATTAATTTGCACATCCCTACCTTCCTGTCTTTCATCCCAGGTTAAAGGGGATGGAAGGGGAATGAAAAAATGTATATATTTTCAGCTTTGCAAGTATGTTCAACAGGAAGATTTGAAGAGGAAACAAACATAATCTACTGATATACAGAATCTGTAACCTATAACAATAAAAGCATAAATGAGTTCTTGGATAAAAGACACAAATAGCAGAAACAATGAAGGGAAAATTGATTGCAGAATGTGCCATGTATTGATAAAATAAGCTAAAAATTATAGCATCAGTGAAAAAAAAGACAGAAGTTAGTTCTTAGATTTCTTCTTTAAAGGAAGCAACACAATGACTTAACATTTTACTCCAAGCTTCCTGATAAAAGAAAGTAACTTCTTAGATAATCACGTTTCTCTTTGATAGTACTGTCCTGCAGCTTCATCTTTCCACTTCCCATTTTCAACAATTTTTAAAGTCTAGATTTTTTTTTAAAAAAAAATCAGCTCCAGGTATGACATCTGTAAAATTAGTAATACAGGTAGTCCTTGACTTACAACAGTTCATTTAGTGACCGTTCAAAGTTACAACAGTACTGAAAAAAAAGACTTATGGCCATTTTTCACACTTATGACCATTGCAGCATAATTCATAATTCAGATTATGCTGCAATTCAGCCACTTGGCAACTGACTCATATTTATGACAGTTGCATTGACTTGGGGTCATGTGATCACTCTTTTCAACCTTCTGACAAGCAAAGTCAGTGGGGAAGCCAGATTCACTTAACAACTGTGTTATTAACTTAAGAACTTCAGTGATTTGCTTAACAACTGGGGCAAGAAAACTTATAAAATGGGGCAAAACTCAGTTAACAAATGTTTTATTTAGTAACAGAAATGTTGGGCTCAATTATGGTCGTAAGTTGACGACTGTCTGTATTGTTGCAACAGGAGATACAGAAGACAAATGTAATATATAGGCATTAATGCAAGCAACTAAGAAATATACTATGTTGGAATTGAAGATAATTGCACTTCTTAATTTTAAAAAGAAAAGAAATATTTTAAAAGGTTGGATAATATTTAAAATGGATGAATATGGGTCTTCAGCTCTTATTTTTTAGTCAAATCATTAGGAGCTCTCCTTTTATTTCTTTATTTCTTTAATTATATAAGCCTTAAATAACCCCTTTTTATTATTGTTCTGTACATTATGCATTGTTTTGATTGCATCATCATCATCATCATCATCTCCTTAGTGGTGGCCTAGTGGATTTTATCCTGCCCCTTTCTAATCGAAACTATAACCACAATTAAAAACCTCAGAAATGTCAAAATCCATTTCCTGGAGAAGGTTCTCTTATACTAAATGTTAATAGTGTGAAAGTCACCACTATGCATTACTGATTTTGATCTTACCTCTCCAGATACAAATCTATGTTTGGTTCTGAAATATACTGAAGGAGATAGAGTCCCTTTTCCCCCCAGCTTTACAACAGAGTTTTCTACAACCTACAGCTTGGCAACTAGTACAAACTAGAAACAATGAAGAGTTTCAGTTCCAACATATCCTGGAGCTACAAGGTTGGAAAGAGATACCTTAAAAGCCTGTTAAAATAAAATTGCTTCTTTAAGATTATTATGAGCTATTTGAAAGGAAGTTGGCATCCCAGGATAATAAATAAAAAATAAAAATGTAAACATGTGGTGGTACGGCCAGAAAAAAAGATTTGGGTAGCATTTTTTAAGTAACATAATGCAATTTGGTAGTCTATTTTATATCCCTGTGCATTTGCTTTTATATTTTGAAATGCCCAAACCTGCATTTCTTATGTAATATAAAGAGTGAAATATCTATTAAATGTAATGTACAATGCTTTAGAACTGCACAAATTCTGAAGATCATTAAGAGAAGTCACTGGCACTAAAATGAGGTCTTAACTCTATTATAAAAGTGCTCCTTATCATCCAGGATGCAATGTTCAATTACAATGAGCAAACGAAGTATACCATCTACATAAGAGCACCACTGAGAATTAAATTTTGGCAAACAGAAATGAAAAATTAGCAAACTATTGCAAATGAAGAATAGTTTTGCTTCATCATGCCTTGGAAATCAAACACCACCATGATACAGAATATTATTTATTACACAGATAAAAAGAAATTTGATTCATTAATGCACAGAACACGTAGTCAGTTATCTGTATCCAAAACTGTGCACAGATTTATATATCTGATATATCATATATATTAGACACACAGTTGTTAGGTATGCAGGCTAAATTTGCATTTGTAACCACCCTTAAGGAATGCTAGCATTCTGATTAGATAAAGAGCTATTTTGATAAACCATTTTGATAAGCATCTAAAGCACTGCAGTACAGGTTGTATGCCAAATTGTTGCTATTATATACTGGTTCAAGCTTTATGAAGAAACATAGGTTATAACAAACCGTATTAAACATGAAGTCAGTGTGGATGATCTGATGATCAAATAAGGGGAGGTGATAGATTTGAGTTTAAACTAAATTGCCTTAGAAAACTATCAGCAATGTCAAAAAAATAAAAAGTAACAGCCACCAAATTCTATATAACTAAGAAGATTTCCTGCTTGAGCAAGGAGTTGGATTATCATTAGAAAACCTCCAAGGTCCCTTCCAATTCTGTTTTAGAGAGTATTTGCATGAATCAGTCAATCAGGAGGAAACTTGGAGGTCGAGTTTCAGAAGTCTTATACCATCACCTGGTAGTCACTCAGAATGAGCGTTGGTCCTAACCTGATACGCCTATTTTCATGAAGGGAAGTCAGCATCTATGCTAGCAAGACTACTGTGCTCTCATTGGAGGCTGAGTCTGGGCAAAGTCTTTAGTCCCGCCTATGCTGGTTGCACATGCCCAGTTTCAACGAAGACAATCCCAGACTCGCGGCGTCTTGACCACGAAGGTAGGTGTTGTAGCTCATCCGGATCCGAAACAATGAGAGCCCTTAGTACAAGAAACACTGAGAAGCCCAGTAAGATAACAACCAACACATAACCATAACCATAGTACCGAACACAGGTACCTCAACTCAAGATGGATAACTACCCCAGGGCGGGGCAAGATGCTGAGTTCCCTTCATGAAAATAGGCGTATCAGGTAAGGACCAGCGCTCATTTTCCATGTTAGGGAAGTCAGCATCTATGCTGGGACATACCAAAGCGGCAGTGTCCCTGGGCGGGAATCTTTACTGGTCAGGCCTCTCAGCGCGAACTACTGACTGGAGGACTCTCCTGCCAAAGGCTGCATCCGCAGAAGCGAACGAGTCCAATTTATAATGAGTGATGAAGGGCGAAGGGGAGGCCCACGTGGCCGCCTTGCAGATCTCCCGAAGGGAAGCCTGGGCAGCCCAGGCCGCTGAGGTGGCCGCGCTCCTCGTGGAATGAGCAGTTAAGCGTCCCGGAACAGACAAGGAGCGTGCCTGGTAGGCCATGGAGATGCAGGCCCTGAGCCAGCGGCCAATCGTCGCGGACGAAACCTTCCTGCCCTGCGAGGCCGGTTGGAAGGAAACGAATAAGGCTTCGGAGGCCCGGAAGGGCCTGGTGCGTTTCAGATAAATCCTGAGAGCCCTACGTACGTCTAACTTGTGCCATTTGCGTTCCAGAGGGTGATCAGGGTCAGGACAAAAATTGGGGAGGACCAAATCTTGGGAATGGTGAAAACAGGAACAGACTTTAGGGATAAAGGAGGGGTCTAACCTTAACACCACTCTGTCCTGATGAAAAACGCAGAGGTCCGACCTGACCGATAGGGCCTGAAGCTCGGAAATCCTGCGAGCCGACGTAATGGCCACAAGGAAGGCCACCTTGAAAGTCAAGAAACGCAAGGAAACTTCCCTCAAAGGTTCAAACGGGGGTCCCGTAAGGGAGTCCAGAACTAGGGGAAGATCCCAGGAGGGATACCGGTGCACCGCAGGAGGGGTCAAGTTTGAGGCGCCCTTGAAGAACTGCCGCACCGTGGGCATCTGGGACAATGACAGGGATCCACCACACGTGAGGACAGACGAGATGGCCGCCAGCTGTCGTCTGATGGTGTTTAGGGCCAGCCCCTTATGCAGGCCCGCCTGTAGGAAGTTCAGGACCTGTGGGATGGTAGATTGAAGGGGTTGAATGGACTTACCCGAACACCATTGACAGAAGGCTCGCCAGGTGGAGTCATATATACGGTTCGTCGCCGGTCGGTGGGAGGCCTGGATCGTGTGGATGACCTCGGAGGAGTAGTTGTGACGCCTCAAGATGTCCCGCTCAATCACCATGCGGTCAGCTGGAACCACCGCGGGTCCGGATGCTCCAGGGACCCCTGCCGCAGAGATACCCGGTCGCTGGGGATCCTCCACGGCCGCTCCACCGAGAGATTCCTCAGGTCCGCAAACCAAGGCCTGCGGGGCCAATGAGGGGCCAGAAGGATCACCTCCGCTCCCTCCGACACGACCTTCTGTAGGACTCAGGGCAGAAGGGGTAAGGGAGGAAAAGCATAAAGGAGGCCGAGGGGCCAGCTGCACCGCAGAGCGTCCACCCCTCCGACCCCCGCGCAGGGAAGCGAGAAAAGAACCTCGGGAGTTGGGTGTTGGAGGGGGAAGCAAAGAGGTCGATAATCGGCTCCCCAAAGAGAGCCACTATGTCCTGGAAGAGGCTGGGGCATAGCTGCCACTCCGCGTTGTCCAGCACCTCCCGGCTGAGCCAGTCCGCCTGCACATTGGAAACCCCCGAAATATGCTCTGCAGTCAATGTGGAGAGATGACGCTCGGCCCAGAGGCCCAACTGTCTGGCCTCGACCATGAGAGAATGCGACCTGGTGCCCCCCTGCCGATTGACATGGGCCTTGGCTGACATGTTGTCTGTAAGCACCAGGACGTGTCTCCCCCTCAGCAAGTGGAGGAAGTGACGGAGGGCCAGGTGAATCGCCCGGAGCTCCAGCCAATTTATGCTGTGAGCGAGGTCGGCGGGCTCCCATTGGCCTTGTGCCCACAGACCCTGGCAGTGGGCTCCCCAACCGAAGAGACTGGCATCTGAGGTGACTGTCACCAACTCCTGTTCCTGGAAAAGGCGGCCCTTGGTCACCGCTTGGGACAGCCACCACCGAAAGGAACGGGACACCTCTCTGGGAAGGTTCACCCTGGCCAGGGAGCAACTGAGGAGGCAAAAGAAACCATTGGAGATCCCTGGTATGAAGCCTGGCCCAAGGCACTATCCCTATGCAGGAAACCATAGTCCCCAGCAATTGGGAGAGGGACGCCAAGGAAGGCCTGACTTCCCCCCCGACCTGTCGGAGAAGGGCCCGGAGAGATTCCAAACGTTCCTGAGACAGGAACACCCTGCCTCCCACCGTGTCAATCAGGGCCCCCAGGTGAACCAGCCTAGTAGTAGGACGAAAGTGGCTCTTGGGAACATTAATAGAAAAGCCATGGAGTTGCAGGGCGTGAATGGTGGAGGCCAGGTCCTCGCGAGCCCCCTCTGGAGAGGAGGATTGAAGGAGGATATCATCCAGATACGCATTTAAATGGATCGGGACCTCCCTTAGGCTAGCCAACAGGGCCGCCAGAACCTTGGTGAAGACCCTGGGAGCTGAAGATAACCCGAAAGGGAGTGCCCTATATTGATAGTGTTCGCCCAAGTAACAAAACCGCAGGAACTGCCTGTGCTGGGAGGCGATTGGTATGTGGAGGTAAGCTTCCGTGAGGTCGATGGAGGTGAGAAAATCCCCCCGACGGATACCCCACAGAATAGACTGAATGAGTGCATCTTAAAGCGCTTATAACGTATAAACTTGTTTAATTTTTTGAGATCTAAAATTGTCCTCCAACCTCCAGAAGACTTGGGGACCACAAAAATGAGAGAATAAAACCCCGTGCCCTGTTGGTCAATGGGGACCCTCTCGATGGCCCTAATTTCCAGCAAATGCTGAACCGCCTCCTGCATGAGACGGCGCCTCCCCTGGTTGGAGGAGACTGGACAAACCCGAAAACAGGACGGGGAGGGGAGAAAAAATCCAACAATAAACCGCTACGAACCGTGGACCTAACCCAAACATCGGAGGTGGTGCTATCCCACACATCCGCAAAATAGGCCAACCTACCCCCAATGGGGAAACGATCAACTGGGGAATTAACTACGGCGGTAGGAATGTTGTCCCCCGCCACGAAAGGGGCGCTTGGACTGCCTGCCCTTCTGGAACCGGTCAGATTGACCCCTGTTTCTGGGGAAGTAACCACCCTGGGAACGAAACCCCTGGGAGCTATAATCCACCCCCCGAAAGGACGACCGTATAGTCGAGGGCGCGAAAGGACGAATTGGCCTCCTGACCTCAAAATGGCTGCCTGGGGTAGGGCGCCGCCCGGTGGAACCCTTTCTTGGGAGCAGTGGGCAAAACGTTGCGTTTATCCTTGTTTTCCACAAGGAAGGGATCAAGGGAATCCCCGAACAGAGAGCCGCCCTTGAAGGGGGCGGAAGCCAGGCGCCACTTGTGGCGCACATCCGCCTGCCACTGGCGTAGCCACAAAAGACGACGAGAGGCCACGGAGGAAGCCATGGCCCTGGATGCGAATCTGGCCGAGGCCAAGGTGGCATCGGAAGTAAACTGCACGGCCGCCACCAGCTTGGCAATGTCCAGGTGGGCCCTGAAGTCGGAGACTGGAGTGCGCAGCTGTAAATCCTGCAGCCACAGAAGGCAGGGGCGGGTGAAGAAGGAAGCCGAGGTGGCGGCACGGATCGCCCACGCCGCTGCCTGATGACCTCGTTGCAAAGTGAGGTCAGCCTTCTTCTCCTCTGGCTTGAGGACATCCTCTGGGGCTCCAGGCATGTTGGCCGCCGTGTGGAGGGAGACGACCGGGGCATCCACGGTGGGCATCGTCAGGAACTGCGCCATCTCCTCGGCCACGTTGAAGTATCGCCGATCCGTGGATGACGGGCTGGGCCCAGAGGTAGGAGTGGCCCACTGTCGCTGAACCAGATCCACAAAGATCTTGGGCATCGGGATCGTCTCCGAAGGCAAGATGTCGTCATCGAACATGTTCTCCGCTGAGATCAAGGCCGGCCGTGGAGCGGTTGTGGAAGGGGCCGTAGCCGGGCCGAAATTTGAAGCTGATTTAGCCTTGTAGAGCAGGGAGGTGAACAGGGCCGAAGGGAACAAGCCGGAAGATGCTTTCTTCCCCGGAGGCCTGCCCTCATCCTCCGAAAGACCACCTTCTCGGATCTCACCTTCCTCCACGCTGGAAACACTCTCCAGGTCCTCATCTTCCTCCAGGACGTCTGCAGCAGCCGGGCCCGCCGCCGTAGTCGGAATCACCCCCGACGGACCAGGCACCGGTTGGAAGCCCGGTGCCTGATGTTGCAGGCCGGCCGCAAACCCCTGAGACATAGCCGCAGCGATGATGGCCTGAATATTGGCCGCATCCAGAGATGGCTGAGGCATGGGAACAGGGAAGGCAGCCGAGGTCGAAGGGATTGCTTCCAAGCGTTGAATGCTCGGTGGAAGGAGCGCAGACTGAGAAGGAGCCGGCTGATCTGGTCCCCAAATCCCAGAAACATCAATGGGGAAGATGGGATTGATGGTCGCTCCCCCCCCTGTCCCTGGGCCGGGGAAGCCATGAGGGACAAGTGGGCCTGTGATATGCGGGAGAGGGGGGAGGCCTGGGCCTGAGCCCTGACTGCCGCTCTGCTGTGCAGCCTCTCCAGGGTTTTCTCCTTCCTCTTCTCAAAGGTAGAAGGACTTGCTCTGGAAGCCTTTGATTTAACAGACTTCTTCGGAGCTTTACCCTTCTTGGCCGGGGCCTTGCCTTTCCCTTTGGCCTGGGAGGTAGATGGCTGGGGGGACTGCTCTGTTCCCAGCTCCACACAGGCCGAAGAAGGCCCAGCCACTGGCTCTGGAAGGGGAGCAGAGGCCGAGGCAGAAGGCCCTTCCATTGCTTCCAATTCACAGAAGTAGGAATAAAGTTGCAGTAAAAAAACAACCTCTCTCTAGGACCCAGCAGACGCCTGGGACCTCCCACGCAGCAGCAGCCTAGTGCCAGCTGCCCACGCTCTTCGCGCGCCTTGCAGGCCGAAAAGCCTGCCGATTAGGCCCAATCGGCCCGGCGCGACTTCCAGACCCCCTGCGGCCTCTCCGGGTCGCTCCGCGGCCGGGGGGGGGGAAGATGGACGATCCCCAGGCCCCCCGGTACACCGCGGGTCGCCGCTCGACCTTCCGGGAGCGACGGAGCGTTCTCCCGGGCCTACGGACTCTCCAGGGGCCTCCGGTAGCCCCGGGCCTCTCCCCAGGCCCTCACAAATACAAGCGGCAGCCTACGAGCCCAGATCAGGGCTTTGAGGCTTGCCGGTAGAGCGCGCTGCTCCAGGAGCAGTCAAAAGCGCTTTCCCAGTCCCCTGTACCTTTCCACGATCAGAAATCCTTTTCCAAAAAAACAAACGGATCCAGGAGCTGTAGAAAGACGCGTGTGCCTCAGAGATAGGCTGAGTTGAAACTGGGCATGTGCGACCAGCATAGGCGGGACTAAAGACTTTGCCCAGACTCAGCCTCCAATGAGAGCACAGTAGTCTTGCCAGCATAGATGCTGACTTCCCTAACATGGAAAATTAAGTCCTATGTTGTACTGATTTTTGCTGTACTCAGCCAGACTCAATCCCTTGCATGTGAAAACAAGAGCTGGGACAACCATTATAAATCATGATCATATTGAAGACCATGAAAGTAGAAATAGAAGCCCATTCATCTAACCCTACCTAACTTGACACTTAACATAATCTTTTCCACTTCATACAAAATCCCTCTAATTGCTATGTGTCTTTGTTTTTCTTCTTCTTCTCTCTCCAATCATCACTTCTGGAACTGTTGTGATGTTCAATATCTTACAGCCCACAGTGTGATTGTTTTCCTTGTGCTTGTTACTTTTGTTACTTTCCAGAGCTCTTTAAGAGCTTCTGCACATCTCAAGAAATTTTGTTCACTCTGGACACTAGAATTGCAATTTCATTGCCATGGTCAACACAATGCTATTATTTATATAATACCATTATTCTATAACATACATAATCATTTCACCCTTCCCCTCTTCATTAAGAATTGCTAGGTTATTTTCTGATTTGTTGGAAAAGCTAAATTACATCAGGAATGAAGGCATCACAACAGGGGTAGTATTCATTTACCTTCCATACTGGTTTGCAAATGTGAGTGTGCATGCGCCACCTCCATGTATGTGCACAGCCATTCACGCATGTGCTTTTGGCAAAAAAAGGGCCTAAATGGGATGCTGTAGAGCCAGGACGGATGGGCAGAGCCACTGGTGAGTTCGGTTTGGGTGAACCGGTCCGAACCGGTAAAATACCACCTCTGCATCACACTACTAAATAAGACAACACTACTACTACTACTCTTAGTAGTAACAACTACTATTAAGAAGCTGGCTTTTACCGGTCTCAAATTCCCCAAAATGAAATTATACTGGGTCATAACTAGGAAGTTAAAATGTTCTAATCTCTCAAACCATCATCTCTGGAAAAAATCTGCATACACTTTGAAATCTAAGATTTTACTCAACAGATCAACAACTATCGAAGATTTTTGTTTGTTTATTTTTTTGTATTTCTTAACTACCTCCCAACCTCAGAGAGGGTAGTATACAATATAATCCATAAAATTAACATTAGAATCAGATTTACAATTTTAAGGTTTGTGGTTCCTCTCTTTGGAAAGTTTTTTGTTTTGTTTTACAAAACAAACATCTGCATTTTTACATCTGCATTTTTAAAAACTCTCCCTTTGCATGTTTAAAGGAAGTGTTTCACAAACTAACAACAAAACACCCTCAGTTCTTCCTCATAGAGAATCCTATGTTTGTATAGTTACCTCTTGTACATCTTAAATTTTGTGTTTCTTGGCTTTGAGCAAAGAAACTAAAGACTAGTAGAAGGGAACAATGAACTGAACTCTTCAGATGGACAGAATAAAGGGATTCAATGGGACTTCAGTACAAGATGGTTGTAATTAAAAAAAAAACAAATAACCCACCCATGCGATTTTGGGATGCTTTAACAGAATTAATCCCTCCACTTTATTATGCTTTGGTCAGGTCCATCTTTAGTACAATGTCTAGTTCTGGGCACAGAAAAAGAACAAGGGACTAGAAATTAAAATATATTAAGAATTATTGAATGAACCGGGTATGTTTAGACTTAGGAAAATATGACTGTGTAAGGATATGAGACATTCTTCAAGTAACTGAAAAGGACATTACAGCTATTCCGTTAATACAAGAATGCATAATATGCAATAATGAATTCAAATTACAGGAAACCTATTCCAATTAAGTGGTAAGACAATAAAACCCTGCCTATTATTGTAATAAGTTTGATAGTGACAGGTGATGGGCCTCTTTTCACTGGGTGAAATTAAGCAGAAAGTAGACAGCCATTTGTGGAAAGGCTTTAATTTGGATTTCTGCCCTGACTGGACCGGACATCTTCCAATTCAATGATAGCTTTCTGTAATACTTGAATTAGGGTAATTCTAAAAAAATAAAAGAAAAATGTCCAGTTGCCTCCAGAAAAAGTACTTTTGGGACAACAATGACCTGGATGACTAAGAATCGCTACACACTTCTAAAAAAATAAATAATCTACAAGTAGTCATCGACTTAACAATAGTGCATTTAGTGATCATTTGAAGTTACAACAGCACCGAAAATAGTGACTTATGGCTTTTTCATATTTAAAACCATTGCAACATCCCCATGGTCAAAATTCAGGTGCGTGGCAATTGACTCATATTTATGATGGTTGGAGGTTCCCAAGCTCATGTGATTGCCTTTTGCAATCTTCTGACAAGCAAAGTCAATAGGGAGCCAGTTTATTTTAACAAGTATTTCACTAACTTAACAACTGCAGTAATTCCCCTAACAACCGTGGCTGTAAAGGTTTCTACCCAACCTACTAAAGTGGGAAGGTAAACAATGTTAAGCGCAAATTAAGGGGGTTTTTATTTAAATTTTTAATTCGGATTTTAGGGGGTTCCAGGGTGTGGGGGGGGAAATAGTCCTGGGAGGAAATGGCAAATGAGTGGGCCGGCCGGCGGAAGAGGAGTAACGGAGGGAGGGGAAGGGGGGGTCGTTTCCACTGAAGCATTTTCCATCGATCTGGTCTTAGGGAGGGGCAGGGGCGGTGGGAGGCGGAATAGGCGTCATCGGTTGGAAGACCGTGGCCGCTGGACACAGGCGGTCACGCGCTCCAACTCTCCGTCCTCCCATCGCAGACTAGGTGGGCAGGACTCACAGACCCGGGGCCCGAAGCTGATGTTATGCAACGCCAGGTCCGTGGTTCAGAAAGCCCCCCTCATCTGTGACCTTGTGTCAGAGGGGGACCCGGACCTGGTGGGTATAACGGAAACCTGGTTGGGCCATGAAGGGGGTATACCCCTCGTGGACATCTGCCCACCAGGTTACCGCGCCTTCCATCAGCCTAGGGCCCTAGGGAGGGGTGGGGGGGTGGCGATTATCGTAAAGGAAGGTCTTGAGCCGAAGGAGACCACGGTCCCCCAGACAACCGGGTGTGAATCTCTCTGCGTGAGATGGGGCCTAGGGAGGCAGTTGGGCGTGTTAGTTGTATACCTGGCTCCTCGCTATGCAACAACAGCCCTGCCCGAGCTCCTAGAGGTGATAGCCGAGGCGGCGGTTGAGACCCCCAGACTGGTAGTCATGGGGGACTTTAACTTGCCGTCGGCGGGCGAAGCCTCTGGAGCAGCTCGGGAGTTCATGGCCTCCATGACGGCCATGGACCTGACCCAGGTAGTTTTAGGTCCCACTCACGAGGGGGGGAACACACTGGATCTCATCTTTGTCTCGGGACAGTGGAGTCGCGATCTGGGAATAGGGGACTTAGTCATCACTCCCTTGTCATGGACAGATCACGCTCTCCTCCGGCTGGACTTTCCAATCGCTCCACCTCACCGCGGGGAGGCGGAACCGGACACTCCTAGATGGTTCCGCCCCAGGCTTCTAATGGACCCGGAAAGGTTCCAGAGGGAGCTTGGGCCAATTCCTGTGATCCTGCCCCGCGACTTGACTGAGGACCTAGTGGCCGCATGGTTAAGTGCGGCCACGGGGGCCTTGGACCGAGTCGCGCCCTTGCGGCCTCTCTTGCGGCGACGAATCACCCAGGCTCCCTGGTTTACTGAGGAGCTTCGGGGGATGAAACGCCACAAGAGACGCCTAGAGAGCAGATGGAGATCCTCTCGCTCCGAAGCCGACCGAACACTAGTGAGAACCCATATTAGGGCTTACTTAGTGGCGATAAGGGTGGCCAAACGTGAGTATTGTGCCACCCTAATTGCATCCGCAGATAACCGCCCTGCCGCCCTGTTTGGGGTGACCCGCTCCCTCCTTCACCAGAGGCCGCGGGAAGCCCCTCTACAAGGGCGAGCAGAGGAATTTGGGATTTATCTGCAGGAGAAAATCACTCGGATTCGGAATGAGCTACCCTCCATCGACAGTGGTCCTGTGGGACTGTCCGAGACTAGTCTTGAGGTTCCTGCTTGGGAGGAGTTTGACTTTGTTACCACCGAGGATATGGACAGGCTGTCAAGGAAACTTAGAGCGACCACATGTTTATTGGACCCGTGTCCCTCCTGGCTTGTACTGGCATCCTGGGAGACGACACGAGGCTGGCTCCAGGGCATTGTCAACGCATCTTTGAGTGAGGGGTCCTTGCCTGCCGTCTTGAAAGAGGCGGTAGTGAGGCCCCTCCTCAAGAAGCCGTCCCTGGACCCAGCTTTACTAGAGAACTATCGTCCAGTCTCCAACCTTCACTTTCTGGTGAAGGTTGTTGAGAGTGTGGTAGCCCAACAGTTTCCACAACACCTGGAGGAAGTTGATTATCTAGACCCGCGCCAGTCCGGCTTCCGACCCGGTCACAGTACCGAGACGGCATTGGTCGCGTTGGTTGATGATCTCTGGAGGGCGCGGGATAGAGGGTATTCCTCTATCCTAGTCCTATTAGACCTCTCGGCGGCTTTTGATACCATCGACCATGGTATCCTATTGCACCGACTGGGGGGGTTGGGGCTGGAAGGCACCGTTTTGCGGTGGTTCTCATCCTACCTCTCTGGTCGGTCGCAATATGTGTTGACGGGAGGGCAGAGGTCGACCTCGAGACCCCTCTTATGTGGGGTTCCTCAGGGGTCGGTCCTCTCGCCCCTCCTGTTTAACACATATATGAAGCCGCTGGGTGAGATCATCCGTGGTTTTGGGGTGGAGTACCATCTGTACGCTGACGACACCCAGCTGTACATATCCACCCCAGACCACCCCAACGATGCCGCCGAAGTGCTGTCCCGGTGTTTGGAAGCCGTACGGATCTGGATGGGTGGTAACAAACTCAAGCTCAACCCTGCCAAGACTGAGTGGCTGTGGTTTCCGGCACCCCGGTTCAGCCAGATTACTCCAACTCTGGCCATTGGGGGCGAAACACTGGCCCCCGTGGAGAGGGCGCGCAATTTGGGTGTCCTCCTGGATTCCCGGCTGTCCTTGGAGGACCATGTGACGGCCGTGGCCAGGGGGGCGTTTCATCAGGTACGCCTGATGCGCCAATTGCGCCCCTTACTGGACCGGGCTGCCCTTTGCACAGTCACTCAAGCTCTCGTGACGTCCCGTCTCGACTACTGTAATGCTCTCTACATGGGGCTTCCCTTGAGGTGCACTCGAAAGCTACAGCTAGTCCAAAACGCAGCCGCGCGGGTAATTACGGGAGCCACCAGAAGCTCCCATATAACACCAATCCTGCGCGAGCTGCATTGGCTTCCTGTGGTCTTTCGGGTGCGCTTCAAGGTTCTGACGACCATCTTTAAAGCGCTCCATGGCTCGGGGCCTAGTTATATGCGAGACCGTCTCCTGCCCCATACATCCCTTAGACCGATCCGCTCCCACAGAGAGGGCCTTCTCAGGGTGCCGTCGGCCGGACAATGCCGACTGGCGACACCCAGGGGAAGAGCCTTCTCTGTGGCGGGCCCTGCCCTTTGGAACGACCTACCCCCTGAACTCCGGACCATCACCGACCTCCGCCTCTTCCGCAAATGTTTAAAGACATATTTTTTCCATCAAGCCGGCCTAGCCTAACCTCCCATGGGGACTTTTAGAAAAGTTTTAAATTGGGTTTTTAATAATTGGTTTTTAGCACAGGATTGGGGATTATTTAATATATATTTTAAATTATTTGTCTATCTTCTATTGTGTATGTTTTTTAAATTTCCTGTGCGCCGCCCTGGGTCCTCTGTGGAGAAGGGCGGGATATAAATGTAATAAAATGAAAATGAAATGAATGTTGCGCGTCCCATCCCCTAGAGAGATAAATTTGGTGGGACCCAGAAGAAGGGCCTTCTCTGTGGTGGCTCCCTCTCTCTGGAACATTGGTCCCCCAGAGATTAGATTGGCTCCCATTCTAACACTCATCCAGAAAGCACTGAAGACCTGGTTCTGCCAGTGGGCCTGGGGAACCCAGAGCGGGATGAAGCCCATTAAATGGCTTGTAGGATGGGGGTGGATGGGTGGCTATTATTTAATTATTTATTTAATTAAATAATTATATTCCTTTTTTTTAAAATCTGATGTTTTTATTTGTAAGCTGCCTTGCATTGCCAAGGGCGAGTAGGCAGCAATATAAATTTTCATTCATTCATAAATAAATAAATATGGGGCAAAATTCACTGTCTGGCTTAGTAACAGAAACTTTGGGTTAATTGTGGTCATAAGTAGAAGCTTACCAATATCAGTCAAGAACTTCACTTCTCTCTCCAGATCTGTAACTCTGGCCTTCTCATATACCTTTTCAAGCTTCACAATATTTGCATACAGTACTCTTAAAAATAAAGTGTAGTTTCTTCTATCACTTCTTTGTGTTTTTTCATTCTTCATTTACGGTATATAAAAATATGTTCTATACTGCTGACATCTCATTCACAGCAATGACATACTTAAAGAATGGCTTTTTCCAGTATGAATATTAGGAGAAATATAACATAATGTACATAAATCACCCACAGAAAACAGGTCTATATACTGAAGGGATATTAATTTCTACCTTAAATATGTGTATGCAGATTCACCTACGAACATTGCCAATTGATCACAAAAAGCCCATTTTATGAGGTACAGATACATAATGTAACTCATAAAATGGGCTTTTATTTATTTATTTTATTCCATCATAAACCTTATGATTTTCAATTGTTACTTAATACTTGCAAATAAATGTTATTTTGGGCTGCATAAAGCAAGAAACAGGAGAGAGACAACTAAAAGAGACATTACTAAAAAAAACCTTTGTTCTGTTTGGCTCAAAAGGGAACCTCTGCATGCTCTGCATTTTGTCAAATCTTCTGGTATCATAGCATATTGTTATGCATATAAAAATATGCAGAAAATATTCTTAAGAGGAATTGCAAATATCTCAGTACTATGAGGAAAATGTCAATTAGAAAAATGTTTGAACTAATGCTAAATAAGTATTTGTAAGCACAAATATTTTATTCTGAAACATGTATACATTTTTGCCAGGTTTTTGCAAGAGGCATTACTAATTGGTTATCTTCAGTAAACCTTGATGTTTCACAATGGCCATTGACAACTGATTGAGGTAATTCCTTTTGTTATCCAGTAACAAAAATGCAAATCTTTATGCCACTGTGGAAATGAGAAAACTGTTTTTTGCCAACTGAGATATTTAAAAAAAACCAGTCACAAAAGAAGAGAGATAAAGCAGTTGAATGTTTTTAGCTATCAAATGATTGTGAGAGTTCTTCCTCAATACTCTGTCAATATTCATCTCACCTCTGCCAGTCTGCTGATTTTCCTATGTGGAATTCAGTATACATGCCTGCATTTAATTTCTGCTTGCCTATAGCTATCAAACTATAAAGATAATAATGACACACAACAAAATATGTGATGAAACCAAGCAGGAGAGATAAGAATAAGTGTAGAATCAACCATCAATGGCTTTGATGATTTGATGATTAATATGTTGCCAAAGAATACACACAATTGCGGATTTAATAACAGTCTGGATGCTGCATGAAACTTAATATAATTTAAAAAAAATCTTCAGTCCTTTGTTAAGGCCCAGAGAAGGGTTTTTTTTCATTATTGAATACTGTTTTATTTTTTTTACATTTGATTTGCAACTGTGCAATATAGGGTCTTGATACCAGGCTTCTGGATTATGTCATCGGTTTTAGTGTTACTGAAAGTGCCAAAATCAATCTAAAGACTCAAGAGAGAATTGTCTAGACAGAAGTCACATTAAAACCTTATGTACTGCTAGAAGATTTTTTTTTTAAGAGTATTGCACAGTGGCAGTTCTATTTATTCTAAAGGATGACAATTTAGATCATTTCAAAAACTGAAAAGGAATAATGCCTGTGTGGTCACACTGGCAATTCTTCTGTAATTCTATTACATGCACTACAAAGAAATTCAAAACATAACTAAATTACTTATGCCTGCTTTCTAATTCTGAGACAAAGTCCACCCAATATAACAAATGCTTTTTAATCCTGTTACCCACCTTTCTCAATCTGCCCCTAAATACCTCAGAAAGCTTCCATGCAAACAGAATTGGAAAAACATTCCTAGAGCAATTTTACATTGTGCTCAATAGTGTTCCAGATATTGCTCAGATACATAATTATTATCAGTTCCCCTCATTATGCCCAACAGTG
Source organism: Rhabdophis nuchalis (assembly GCA_039707465.1). Classification (NCBI taxonomy): domain Eukaryota; kingdom Metazoa; phylum Chordata; class Lepidosauria; order Squamata; family Natricidae; genus Rhabdophis; species Rhabdophis nuchalis. Next base: position 39,779,876 of record CM077649.1, on the reverse strand, counting down.
AAATATTCTGGAAGTTATAGTTCAGCAACATCTGGAGTGTCACTGTTTGCTTACATCTCCACTAAAGTTGGTGGTCCAACTGAATTTGGTATACATCTTAATATTCTCTTCTTGTTTGCAAAAAAAATATGGACATGTATTTCTATTAATGTAAGACTATGGAATGAGTTCATCTTTGGTCTTTTTAAATACAGGAAGTCCACAATATATAAGCAAGATCCATTCCTAAATTTAAGTCAAATTTGTAGGTAAATTGGAGCAGTTATTTAGCATCAATTACTCAAATGTTTGTGTTAGTATACAGCAGGGGTGTCAAACTCATTTTCATTGAAGGCTGCATCGGGGCTGTGGTTGACCTTGGAGATGTAGTCAACTGGGTATGTGTGGCCAGCTTGACACCACTCCCCAAACTTTGGCATGTTTCCTCTTCGCGCTGGGTAGACCAGGCCAAAGCCATGCTGGCCCAATGTTTCCTCTTCGCATTGGGTAGACTGGGCCAAAGCCACGCTGGCCCAATGTTTCCTCTTCGCATTGGGTAGACTGGGCCAAAGCCCAATGTTTCTTCTTCGCACTGGGTAGACTGGGCCAAAGACCTGCAGGCTGGCTCCTTACATTCTCCAAAACAGTCCTGCAGGCCAGATCCAACTACATTTTGGGCCAGATCCAGCCCAGGGGCCTTGTGTTTGACGCCCCTGTTATACAGTAGAGTATATATACACCTTTCTATGCATAGAATGGTAAAATGGCAGATTATATTCTCCTTTCTTGAGCTCTGTTTCATGAGTGTAACAAAGTATTTTTCGGAGTATAAGACGCACCAGAGACACACCCAGGTTTTGAAGAAGCATTTTTTTTAAAAAAGTAGGTAGGTAGATAGAGGGAGAGAGAGGGAGAGAAAGAGAGAGAAATACAGTAGGTAGGGAGGGAGAGAGAGAGAGTAGGTAGGTAGGTAGGTAGAGGGAGTGAGAGAGAGAGAAATACAGTAGGTAGATAGGTAGGGGGAGAGAGTATGTAGTTAGGTAGGTAGGTAGGTAGGTAGATAATAGGAGAGAGAGAGAGAGAGAAATACAGTAGGTAGGTAAGTAGGGAGAGAAAGAGTGTGTAGATAGATAAGTAGGTAGAGGATAGAGAGAGAAATAGAGAGAGAGAAATACAGTAGATAGGTAGGGGGAGAGAGAGAGAGAAGGTAGATAGGTGTATAGGGAGATAGAGGAGGGAGATAGAGAAATACAGTAGGTAGGTAGGTAGAGTGTGTGTAGATAGGTAGGTAGGTGGAGAGAGAGAGAGAGAGAGAGAGCGAGAGAGAGAGAGGGAGAGAGAGAGAGAGAGAGAGAGAGAGAGAGAGAGAGAAATACAGTAGATAGGTAGAGAGAGTGAGAGAGTAGGTAGGTAGGTAGGTAGGTAGATGTTTCCAGGTGTATTTAACCATGTGCTGGAGAAGGAAATCACTGACCACCTTTGGAATAAATCTTTGTTTCTGCAGGCACAGTACTTGACCAACGTAATTCTCATCAATCGCTCTAACTAAACAGCTTTCCAAAAGGGAAAAAAACTCTTTTTGCACGGTGCAAACCTCCCTCAAACGGCCTGTTTTTTGCGAAAATGGGCCCATTTTTTCAAATAAAAGGCTTGAAGAGCCTTGGGGGGGGGGCTTGCAGAGTGCTCCTGGGGGGGGGGCAAAATGAGGAAAAATGGCCCATTTTTTCCCTTAAAACGGGCAGTTTTTTGGACAAAAAATAGCATGCATAGCCCTATGGGGGGGCTGGGTGCAAAAACACCCTGTTTTTTGCTCATTTCTGCACTCCCCAGCCCCCAGGAGCTCTCTGAAAGCCTCCATAAGGGTATGCACGCTGTCATTTTGGTGAAGGGGTGGGGTTTCAGGAGGTAAAAAATGCTGTATTCGCTGTATAAGACGCACCCAGATTTTCAGCCTATTTTTAGAGAAAAAAAGGTGCGTCTTATACTCCGAAAAAAAAGGTAGTGTGTTTGTTCATTGCTACTAACTGTTGCATTTAACTCCACATTTTAATATAATAGGCTTTACGGCAGTCCATTCAAAAGCACAAGTTCTCGGTAACAGTACCCTGCAATGGGATTTGCATTCTCCAGAGAAATCTACCTGGTCACTTTTCCGTCTGTTATCTCTTTTATGTGCTTCTTAAAAGCCCTTCAGGAAAACTTCAATTAATTCTGAAGTTTAGTCTTTTAATGTTTTGAGACCTAGGAACACAATTAACAAGCAATTAAATATTTGTTGTGTGTTTTGTTGAACATTTAAAATTAATGCTGAATTTAAACACTATACTCCAGTTGAGATAACAGAGAAATGCTAAAAATAAAACTGCCTCAACTGATAGTCCCCAGGAAAACCAAATTTAAGAAATTGAACTTTACAGGATGGTGCCCAGCTCCATGGAACTATTCCCATTCTTTCATTTCATAATTCAGGTTTCTTTGACTTCAGTTCTCGTTTGCATAAGAATTATTTATATATAAAAACTAACAAAAACAGAGTAAAACCAAACAAAATATTAAATATTAGACTTACTTGCCGCACAACTAGTTCCTATTGTAATTGTATTAGATCACTTGTATTTATTAGATGTAATCCTAAAACTAAATAGTTAAAAATTATAAATAATTGTAAAGGACTTATTCTTTTTAGAACACTCATCTAGGAAATAGATTTGCTTGTTCTCAAGAGTGCCACACCAACATTTGTTTTGTTGATAATGGGCTGCCTTTAAAGCAGGGGTCCCCAACACCTGGTCTGTGGACTGGCACTGGCCCTCTGCATGCCAGCAACTGGCTGAAAAAACAAGCAAAGCCCCATCAGTGGGATGCATCCCCTGCCCCTTGTCTGTGGAAAAATCTTTGTCCATGGAACCAGTCTCTAGTGCCCAAAAAGTTGGGGGCCACTTTCAGCAGGTCATTGCTGTAGACCGCGGGTGTTAAATTTGTGGCATCACATTGCCATCATGTACATCTCTACCCCAAACCATCCCAACGATGCCATTGAGGTGATGTCCCGGTGTTTGGAGGCCGTATGGATCTGGATGGGCAGCAACAAACTCAAACTCAACCCGTCCAAGACCGAGTGGCTGTGGTTTCCGGCCTCCTGGTTTAGCCAGTTGACACCATCACTGGCCATGGGGTGCGAAGTACTGGCCCCTGTGGAGAGGGCATGCAATTTAGGAGTCCTCCTGGATTCCTGGCTGTCCCTGGAGGACCAGGTGGCGGCTGTGGCCAGGGGGGCGTTTTACCAGGTTTGCCTGGTCTGCCAATTGCGCCCCTTACTTGACCGGGAGGCCCTTCGCACAGTCACTCAGGCACTTGTGACTTCCCATCTGGACTACTGTAATGCTCTCTACATGGGGCTCCCCTTGAGATGCACTCGGAGGTTGCAGTTGGTCCAGAATGCGGCCGCGCGGGTGATTATGGGTGCCTCACGGCAATCCCACATAACACCACTCCTGCGTGAGCTGCACTGGCTGCCTGTGACCTTCTGGGTGCGTTACAAGGTTTTGATGACCATCTTCAAGGTGCTCCATGGCACGGGGCCTAGTTAGCTACGAGACCGTCTGCTGCCCCATACATCCCTATGACCAATCTGCTCTCACAGAGAGGGTCTGTTCCGGGTTCCGTCAACCGGGCAATGCCGGTTGGCGACGCCCAGGGGAAGAGCCTTCTCTGTGGTGGGCCCAACCCTCTGGAACGACCTACCTCCCGTGTCATCTTGGACCTCCACCTGTTCTGCCAGCGCTTAAAAATGCACTTCTTCCAACAAGCCGGCCTGGCATGATTTTACTTGACACTGTACTGCTTTTTAGTTGACCAAAGTTTTAATTTATGGGTTTTAAATTGGTTTTAGCATAGGGTGGGTTTAATTTAATTTAGTTTTAAGAATGTTTATATTCTTGTATATATGTATATTTATTTTTTATATTCCCTGTGCGCCGCCCCAAGTCCCTTTGTGGTGAGATGGATGCAGGTTACAAATACGAAAAATGAATAAATAAAATAAATAAATGTGTTGTGACATTTTTCCCATTCATGGAGCTGGGGTGGGCATGGCCTGCTTGTGACATATCTGGCCTGCAGGCTGCCAGTTTGACACCCCTGCCATCAGAATACTTACGATATTTGCTAGTAATCATCTTCTTGGAGAATCAAATATATTTAGCCAATGTACCCAAAAAGCTTTTTAGAAGGTAGCTCATGTGAATTCTGGTTTCCCAGGGAACTTTTAAAAATTTAAACAATGGTCTTCCAATATTGTATTACAAACTGCTTTCAAAGCTCCCCTGAGCATCATTATCCTGCCAAGAAGCATAGTGGGGTACCTTCTCCATTTGAAAATGCTGTAAACTAAAAAGCTGCATGATGTTGATTCTTGGTCCTCTTGATTAAGGCTTTTAGTGTTGCTCTGAAATGTTTTACATGTATAAACTTCATTGATTTAAGTAGAAAGTAGGAATAAAATTGTAGGGTGCTTTTAAAAATGTGCATGAAAAAAATAATTCATCAATTCTGACTTATTTGCAATGGACTTATTCTGTGACTTTTTGGACCTTGACAGCTGGTGGAATTTCTGTTATTGTATACTGTTATCATATACTGAAGAAATGTTTTGGCAAAAATGGAACTTCTAAAAAATGCTGTCTTCTCTCTGCAGAATATATAATAAGACTTTTTTCCTCGGTACTGCATTGCATCAGACAGTCTGCATCCCCACCCACTGCTCTATGCTCAATGGCATTATGAGAAAAAGGTACATAGCTTCACACACCAATGTAAACAAGGGGTGAGGTCATTGCCCTATCAAAAACTCTATTTTTTTAGGAGATGGGTTATGAATATTTTAAATACAATTCAATCCTTTAAAAAGTGATTAAATCACAAAATAACTAGAAATAATTTAAGCTTGCTATGAACACAATGTTTTCTTGCATTATAATACCTTTATTTCTACCTAGACCATATATATATATATATTTATACACACACACACATGCCATATTAAGCATTTTGATTGTTCCACCTTTTCTTTTAGAAGAAACATTAACTGAAAAAGAAAGATAAAATTTCAATAGCTTGGTTTCTTTGTGCCTTAAGACCAGTTGAGAATGACATAGAATAGAAAGCAGACTATAAAGACAAAACATGTAGTTGGCATGTAGGAATTTCCACGTTTAATAATCAGCACATCCAAGTAAAAAAAACAACCTGCCAACCATTATAGAAGTATTAAGACTATCAGGGGTCTGCAAAGTTGGCTCTTTTAAGACTGGTGGACTTCAACTCCCAGAATTTCCTAGCCAGCCGTGATGGCTGGGGAATTCTGGGAGTTGAAGTCCACCAGTCTTAAAAGAGCCAACTTTGCAGACCCCTGGACTAGATGGACCAACACTCTGTATCAGATAGACTGCTATTTTCCTATGAAATACAATGAAAGCCACACAAGCTTGTTTGCAGCTGCAAATTTTATATGCCATGCATATATTTTCTCACCAAGATCATGGGGTTTGTAGTTGTGTAACAAAACTGCAAGATACTCAGGAAGAAAAAATGCTTTATACATAATTCATAGTACTGGCAGATTATTTTTTTGCCTGAAGTCAGCTACAGTCCTTTACCTCTTCCAAAAAACCCAAACACACAACTTATCTATTTGAGAAATGAATTTTTTTGGAGTGTTCACTCTTCAGGGCAAACCAGAATAGATTTCCATAGTGGTTCAACCATTATGCTAAGTAATAATGTAATCTGATTTTGGCTTATCAGAAGGTGGGAAGCAATCCACCATGGTTTGTAATGCATGGTTATAGCACTTGGCAATCCAGGCAACAATGGCTTGATTAAAACTATAGTTAAATAAACTATGATTTTGCTTGAAGTTTGATCACAGTCATAAATCTGCATGGGGGGGGGGGGACTATTTAGGTGCCCACAATCTAGGAAACTGCGTGAAGCATACATTTTAATAAATAAATAAATAAATTGTGCCAATGAAGGAAGCTGCCAAAGGAACTGATGTTATTCATTAATACCATACTGGGCTAATTTCCCATCGAATAATATTGAACAGCATAAAATATACTTGGAAAAGGAGATTGATAAAATGGCAGCCTAACTGTTTCAATCCTAATTCTTAATTGCAACTGCTTTCTACAGTTCTACACAATTTTCTAAAGTTGCAAAAGTGATTAGTGATTATTGCAAACATGAAAGAAGTTAAACAACTTTGCTTTACAAAAGGGGTGGGCATCCTAGTGCCTGTGAAAACCAATAGTTGCAGAGCCCTTTCTAGGGTCTTCCCTGACTTTTAAAAATTATTATATATTTTAAGATATTAATATATTATTTTGATTAAAATAATATGAAATGAAGAGTTGGCATGCTGCAAGGCAAACTACCAGTCTTCCGTTTCATCTTTATTTCAGAGAATGACCTTGTTTCCATGTTGACATTCTTTAAATGGTGTATGGTTGCATTTTCTTGCATTCTCAGCCATCATGTTTTATGGTAATCCTGAGACCTCAAGACCATTATATCTGGAGGGAATTATATGAGGAAATCTAAATTGAGACATAAGAATTGTCTTCCTTAAAGCAAAGCTGTGACTCATTTATTTCAGTCTAAAGAAGCCCAACCCATTATTATGGTTGGTTGCACAGTCAGCCCGATGTTTAGACTGGACTTAGCATTTTTGTCTACTTTTTAAGTCCTTCCCAAGGACCTGGGATAGGCATCTGTTGTTCTTTAATAAAATTAAAGATTTTGTCACAGAATGTAAAATGTTCAAAGTAAAACTTCCTTTTGCAACTGCCATAGTAACTTTGTTAATGCCAATAGTGTTCAACTAGTTTCCCCCATGTTTTGGAATTGCATCAAAGGAACCTATTACTATTGGTGCCATCTTTGCTATTTTTGCCACAGTCATTCTACTTCTATTTGCAGGCCTTTGTATTGTGTGATTTTTGCCAGTTTTCTTCTGCTGGCTCCAGGCATTGCAACATCCATTATTCAGATGTTTTGTCTTTATTATTGAGTTTGGGGGTATTATGTGGCAGGTGCTTATTTATTTGAATTGTAAAGTCCCAGAGAACTTTAACTTCTTCATTTTCTATTACTTTGTTTAGTTTGCGATTCCATCAGTTCTTACTTGTAGACAAATGTTATTTCTTGCAGATAATCCAATGTACCATAGTTGCTACAATGTCACGCCTGTATTGGTTGTCAGTCTGTGTGCTCTTCTTGCAGCAGCTAACTAGGTGGTCCACTGGTTCAGCTTCCTTGTACAGGCACCATTTTCTTTCTGCTGCTTTCTTCTCAATTTTGCCTTTGTATGCATTTGTTCTTAAGACTTGTGTAGTCAGAAATAGCTCCTCTGTCTCTTACTTTAACTTTCTTGCTTTTAGAGAGTGAACCATTGCTCTTAAGTTTTAGTCTTGTTATTGTCTGCTTTGCTTATTTTTTTAATATACTGGCCATGTAATGCTTTGCTTTCCCTTACCTATTTTCTGTTTATCATTTAGTCATTTGTGTAGGCCAGTCTGGTCTCTCTGGTATTCAGTAAGCCTTCCTAGCATACTTCAGTGCATCCTCTTCCCTATCTTTCAAACAATTCTTCCAATGCTTTCATAGTCTGTCAACATTGCTGCATTGATGAAGTATATGATTCATTGTCATTATTTTTCTGGTCTTCTTATCAAAAGCTTTTAGTTCTGCTTAGGTCCAGTTCAATATTCCAGCTATGTATTTAATGACTGGAACTGAATAGGTATTAATTGTCTAGAATCAGGGGTCTGCAAAGTTGGCTCTTTTAAGACTGGTGGACTTCAACTCCCAGAGTTCCCCAGTCAGCATAGCTGGCTGGGGAACTCTGGGAGTTGAAGTCCACCAGTCTTAAAAGAGCCAACTTTGCAGACCCCTGGCCTAGATGATATCCTCCACTAAATTTGGACTTTTAAGGTTTTCTTCACTCTCATGACATATTCATTTCTAACTTTCTTTTTCATATCAGTGTACCTGATATTGCTTGAAGGATGCCCAGGTATTTGTAGCAATCTTCTCCATCCAGACTCTTGATATTATTTCCATAAAATATCTTGATTCCTTCAGTTTTTACTATTTTTTCCTGAGTAAAGGTGGCACTTTTGACAATATTGATCAGCAATTCTATTTCAGGTGGCGTTTTTCCATATAGGTTCAGATAGTCCATGTAAAGAAAGTGGGATAGCCTGCCATTTGTTTTTTATATTTGATAGCCATTGCCTGACTTGTTCAATATTAGTGGCAGATGAATTAATGCAATGATAAAGAGTAGTGGAGAAGTGAATATCCTTGAAAGATTGATATTAAACTTTCCCGGTTTAATATGCAGACCAGCAACCATAATCATATTACAGTATGGCATCTTTTAATACTGGTGCCAGCTGATTCTTTGTAAGAAGCTTCAGTGCAAGCAACCTTATTCTTTATTTTTGTGCTATTCTAAATTGTTTATTTCAATTCTTCTGTTTTAGTTAGAGATTTTTCTTCTTTCTGAGGAGAAGGCAGAGGAGATGGTGCCAGGTCCCGATTGGACCATCCCGATTGGACTATTGTAACTCTCTCTACATGGGGCTCCCCTTGAGGTGCACCCGGAGACTTCAGTTGGTCCAGAACGTAGCCGCACGAGCAATTATGGGAACCGTTAGGTCTACCCACGTAACACCGCTCTTGCGCGAGCTGCACTGGCTGCCTGTTGTCTTCCGGGTGCGCTTCAAGGTGTTAGTTATCATCTTTAAAGCGCTCCATGGCTCGGGACCTAGCTATCTGCGGGATCGGATCCTGCCCCATACATCCTCACGGTCGATTCGCTCCCACAGAGAGGGGCTTCTCCGGGTGCCGTCCACTAGACTCTGTCAGCGGGCGACGCCCAGGGGAAGGGCGCTCTCTGTGGCGGGCCCTGCCCTCTGGAACGACTTTCTCCCCGATATTAGGACAACCATGGACCTCCGCTCCTTCCGTCTGAAACTAAAAACACATCTTTTCTGCTTGGCCGGCCTAGGGTAGTCTCTCTGCTATAGGGTCTTTATTTAAATTATTGGGTATTTTAGTGTTTAATGGGATTTTAGCACAGGTATTATATTTAATTCGTTTTTATGCTATGTCTGTATATTTATTGTTTTATTTTGTCCTGTGCACCGCCCCGAGTCCCTGTGGGGAGAGGGAGCGGTTCTACAAATTAAATATAAATTAAAAAAAAAAAAGGTTTAGGAAGCTTCCTTGATTGTTGATTTCTCCTAGTTTGCTTTTACATCTGAATTACTTCTGGAAAGGGTCAGGTTTCTTAGTCTTGGGTATATTTTGCAATTCTTCAATTCTGCTTCTGTGAATATTTTATTTTATATTATAAATTCATGTTGATCTGCTAACCATTATTCTATTATTTCAGATTCTGGATGTTATTATTTCCAGAACTGGTACATTTTTTTTCCAGATATCCTCTTTTCATGGGACTTGATTTGTGTAACAAATCATCTTTTTCCCCAATCTATATATTTGCAAACAGATCAACAACTTTTTTTCCAGTAGTCATGCAGCTGCTGGCCCTGGTTGCTCACTCAATGGTCCTGAGCTCTGTAACCTATTTGTCACCAGATGTCCAGGAATTCTAATACCAAGCATACTCCTTGTTTACCTAGGTGATGACTGATCCTTTATGGGTTTCTGTAAATTACATCTCACCGTTTTGTTTATGGGAGATATACTGTCTGGGTTCTCAGATTGTAATGTCTTATATGATTGGTGTAGCTCTCATCTTTCCCAGAGCACACAAGCCCCAAAATCATGTCAATATCCTTCACTGAGGGGTATCATCATCATCATCATCATCATCATCATCATCATCATCATCATCATCATCATCATCATCATCATCATCATCATCTTGTTGGCTCTTTTCTGCATTCTTTCTAGAGGCTGAAGGTCTTTTTTATTTCTTGGTGACCAAAACTGGATACAATATTACAAGTGTGATTTTACCAAGGCATTATAAAGTGGAACTAAAACTTTATATAATCTTGATTATATCTCTGTCAATGCAGCCTAGGACTATGTTGGCTTCTTTGGCAGCTGCAGCACACTGATGGCTCAAATTCAAGTGATTGTTCACTAGGACTCCCTCTTGCAGTTACTATTATTGAGCCAGATACCACCTATTCTATATCTGTGCATTTGGTTTTTCTTGCCTATATAGAACCTTACTTTTCTAAACATTGAATTTCATTTTATATAAGCCCCATTGTTCAAGTCTGTAGAAATGCTTCTTTATCTTGAGTTTATCTGGAGTGTTGGCTATTCCTGACAGCTTGTGATGAGTTTCCCTTCTATCTCCTTGTCTAAATCATTGATAAAAATATTGAAGAATATGGGCCTAAGACAGAGTCTTGGGGTACCCCACTATTTACTTCCCTCCATTTAGATGTAATTGCATTAAATATTACATGTTGAGTGTGGTTTGTCAGCCAATTATGAATCCATCTGGTGATGATGCCGTTAACCCACATTTATCTATCTTACCAAGTAGTAGGTTGTGGTCTACTTTATCAGAGGCCTTACTTAAGTTCAAGTAAATTATATCCATGACATTTCTCTGGTCCACTAATTTTGCCACATTGTGAATCATTTAATGATTTTTCAATTCCAGCTTTGATTGTATTAGTTTGAATAATTTGGCCTTGTGCCCAGCCTTCAGGGTTTTTTCCATTAATGTTTTAATGTTCCAGTTCTAAATCATTTCAGGGTTTTTATCTTTATCCACTTTCCCCTCAATCATTTTTGTAAAACATGACCATGAAATGTTTTCCTTGCCAGTAATCTGTTTTTGTTTTCATTATATTATTTTGATATACACATTTTGCTTCCTGTACACTCAGTAAGTTCTAATTTTTAATTGCATCAATGCTTGTTCTTGGCTGTCTTTTATATAATAACCAATGCATATTTTTCTTCTTTGACAGTTTGACCTTAAGTAAATGTCTGTTTCCATTTCTGAAGGGAAGGTATAATCTATCAATATCATGGGGATGTAATGCGTAGTGAATAGTCATCGGTTTTCTTTTTTTGGGGCCCAATTATTTATTTATTATTACTATTTCACATTTGTTATAGCACTCTACTCCCAATGGCAGTAAAGGTTTTAAAATTTTTCACAATATTTCCAAGTCATTATGTCTTATAACTCTAGTTTTCCAGTAGAAAGTGACTAGACCAGGGGTGTCAAACTGGCAGTCCATGGGCCGGATGCATCACATGCAGGCCATGCCCACCATAGCTCTGCGAAGGGGGGAAAACGTTACAATACGTCACATGATGGCATGACGCGACGAGTTTGACACTCATGGATTAGACTAAAAGCAAGTTATGATCACACATAGATGAGAGCCACTACCACTGTAATGGTTTATTGAACAAAATAATAATGTTGAACAAAACTGGTTGGTTACATACGGTGAAGTGCCACAACCCCCGCTTGCTAGGTGGTCGGGAAGTACAGAGCCAGGGCTTGAGGCTGATGTTTTGCAATGCCAGGTCCGTGGTCAACAAAGCCCCCCTCGTACATGACCTTGTGTCAGAAGAGGGGCCGGACATGGCAGGAATAGCGGAAACCTGGTTGGGCCACGAGGGTGGACTCCCCCTCGTCGAAATGTGCCCACCAGGCTACCGCGCTTTTCATCAGCCTCGGGCCCTTGGCAGGGGCGGTGGGGTAGCGGTTATTGTAAAGGAAAGTCTTGAGCCGAGAGAGACCACTGTGCCACAGACTACCGGTTGTGAGTCCCTCTGCGTGAAGTGGGGCCTAGGGAGGCAGTTGGGCGTGCTGGTTATATACCTGGCTCCCCGCTATGTAGCAGCAGCCCTGCCCGAGCTCCTGGAGGTGATCGCTACGGTGGCAGTGGAGACCCCCAGACTTTTAGTCATGGGGGACTTTAATCTGCCATCGGTGGGCGAATCATCCGAGGCAGCTCGGGAGTTCATGGCTTCCATGACGGCCATGGACCTGACCCAACTAATTTTAGGCCCCACCCACGAGGGTGGACATACACCGGATCTCATCTTTGTCTCCGGCCAGTGGAAGAGTGATCTGGGTTTAGGGGACATAGTCATCACGCCCTTGTCATGGTCAGACCACTCACTTCTCCGGCTCGACTTTCCAACCGCCACCCCCCTCCGCGGGGAGGCGGAACCCGGGTCTCCAATTTGGTTCCGCCCCAGGCGCCTGATGGACCCGGATGGGTTCCAGACGGCGCTTGGGCCATTTCCTGTACCCCCGACCCGCGCCCCGATCTAGGACCTTGTGGTCGCATGGAATATTGCGGCCACGGGAGCCTTGGATCGGGTCGCGCCCTTGCGGCCTCTCTTGCGGCGGCGAGTCACCACGGCTCCCTGGTTTACCGAGGAGCTGAGGGTGATGAAACGCCGCAAGAGATGCCTAGAGAGAAGATGGAGGTCTACCCGTTCTGAATCTGACCGAACACAGGTAAGAGCCCATTTACGGACTTACATTGTGGCGCTGAGAGTGGCCAAACGTCATCATTGTGCCACCCTCATAGCATCCGCAGAAAACCGCCCTGCCGCCCTGTTTAGGGTGACCCGCTCCCTCCTTCAACAGAGGGTGCGGGAAGCCCCGTTACAGGGTAGAGCAGAGGAATTTGTGATTTTTCTGCAGGACAAAATCGCTCAGATACAGAACGAGTTAGCCCCCATTCATGGCCCAGTGGGATGCCACGAGACAGATCTTGTTTGGGAGGAGTTTGACTCCGTTACTTCGGAGGATATGGACAGGTTACGTGGGCGACTGCGAGCCACCACGTTTATTGGACCCGTGTCCCTCCTGGCTTCTACTGGCATCCTGGGAGGTGACACGAGGCTGGCTCCAAGAGGTTATCAACGCATCCTTGAGTGAGGGTTCCTTGCCTGCCTCCCTAAAAGAGGCTATGGTGAGGCCCCTCCTCAAGAAGCCCTCTTTGGATCCAGCTCTTTTGAACAACTATCGTCCAGTCTCCAACCTTCCCTTCTTGGCGAAGGTTGTTGAGAGTGTGGTGGCACAACAGTTTCCCCGTCACCTGGAGGAAGTTGAGTATCTAGATCCGCGCCAGTCCGGCTTTCAGCCTGGGCATAGCACCGAGACGGCATTGGTCGCGTTGGTTGATGATCTCTGGAGGGCCAGGGATGGGGGTTGTTCCTCCATCCTGGTCCTATTAGACCTCTCGGCGGCTTTCGATACCATCGACCATGGTATCCTATTGCATCGGTTGGGGGGGTTGGGGGTGGGAGGCACCGTTTTACGGTGGTTCTCTTCCTACCTCTCTGGCCGATCGCAATTTGTGTTGGCAGGAGAGCAGAGGTCGACCTCGAGACCCCTCACATGTGGGGTCCCTCAGGGGTCGGTCCTCTCGCCTCTCCTGTTCAACACATATATGAAGCCGCTGGGTGAGATCATCCGTGGTTTTGGGGTAGAGTATCATCTCTACGCTGATGATACGCAGCTGTATATATCTACCCCAAACCACCCCAACGATGTTGTAGCGGTGATGTGCCAGTGCCTGGAAGCCGTACGGATCTGGATGGGAAGTAACGGACTCAGACTCAACCCGACCAAGACCGAGTGGCTGTGGTTTCCGGCTGCCCGATTCAACCAGCTAATTCCATCGCTGGCCATAGGGGGCGAACATCTTGCCCCTGTGGATGGGGCGCGCAACTTGGGTGTCCTCCTAGATGCCCGGCTGTCCATGGAAGATCAAGTGACAGCCGTGGCTAGGAGGGCGTTTTACCAGGTTCGCCAGTTGCGCCCCCTATTGGATCGGGACGCCCTTCGCACAATCACTCATGCTCTCGTGACATCCCGACTGGACTATTGTAACTCTCTCTACATGGGGCTTCCCTTGAGGTGCACCCGGAGACTGCAGATGGTCCAGAACGCAGCCGCGCGGGCAATTCTGGGTACCTCTAGGTTTACCCATGTAACACCTCTCCTGCGCGAGCTGCACTGGCTGCCTGTCGTCTTCCGGGTGCACTTCAAGGTACTAATTATCATCTTTAAAGCGCTCCATGGCTCGGGACCTAGCTACTTGCGGGATCGGATCCTGCCCCATACTTCCTCACGGCCGATTCGCTCCCACAGAGAGGGACTTCTCCGGGTGCCGTCCACTAGACTTTGTCAGCGGGCGACGCCCAGGGGAAGGGCTCTCTCTGTGGCAGGCCCTGCCCTCTGGAATGACCTTCCCCCCGACATTAGAACGACCACGGACCTCCGCTCCTTCCGTCTGAAATTAAAAACATATTTTTTCTGCTTGGCCGGCCTGGGGTAGTCTCTCTCTATGGGGTTTTAGCTGTATAGTGGGAATTTTAGCTTAGATTGGGTATTTTAGCACAGGTACTATTTAATTTGTTTTTAAGATGTCTTTGATTGTATATTTATGGTTTTAGTTTCCCTGTGCACCGCTCCGAGTCCCTACGGGGAGAGGAGCGGTCAAGAAATTAAACTATTATTATTATTATTATTATTATTATATCATGAGCAAGCATAAACCACAGTGGCTAGTTCACACATGTGAAACCGAATAAATCACATCAATCACTTCATTCTATTTGTTATCCCAGTCCCTGAGTTGTTTAAATTCTTGTTGTCAAATATCCATTTTAGCATTAAGGTCTCCTGCTCCCAATTGGGAAATGAAACTTTCTTTACACTTAGATTGATAAGATTTCAACTTTAAAAATGAAAATCCTTTGGAATGCTTTGTTTGTGAGAAACATTGCAAACTGCAATGTCATGTTATTCAAACTAGTATCAGTTTTATGATCATATAATATATTTAATCCCACAAAGAATGGATGTATTGCAGCTGCTTTGAAATGGTTTTTAATTATAATGAAATAGTCTGTGTTGCAGTGGTAATACAGAATGTCATCATGCCAAATGACCAAGACATGAGTTGTATACAAAGTCTTGATTAAATAGGAATGAGATTAGTTAGCATTTAAAATTGCTTTTAGATAACATTCTCTCAATGGTTTTGCAATATTTACATATAGGTACTATTGTCGTTAATTCACTCTGTCATTTGACTTAAACCAATTCCAATTTAAAAGTCAAATATATATAATGTTATATTATTTAAGAATGGCCACAGCAATTTATGAATCTGGATATATTAAATTACAGTTTATTTGAACTATAATCATTTTGCACTTCTCTAAAAACGTATTGTCTAAATCATTGCTCCACTATATCCTTTACTCTAAAACTCTCTTTTGAATCACTGATTTTCATAAGTCTTAGTAACAAAATAGCAAAAATATTTTTCTTATCTGCAGTGCCCTTCCTGGACAACTGCAAACTTGGCTACATTTCAAGAACCTGTATATTATTTCCTATGTCTCTGGGCCATAAGATAATTCATTCATTGAGAAAGAATTACAGGTTTGTAATTTGTTCTCTTAGCTGAGAATGTAATTTGTCTACAGAATGTAAATGTCAACCTGATTATAGACTCATACTTTGCTTCTCTACTCACAAAAGATTTTTTAGTCATAGAACTACTTTAACAGTTCAAGTAATTTTTTTTAAATAAAGACTAATGTTTCAGATAGCAGTAAAGGGAATCAGCATAGAATGCTGAAATGCCCAAATATTTTGCTTCCTTTCATATAAAGAATGTGAGGGGAAAGACCCTGAAACTTTGCAGAGGTTAAGAATTTACCTATTACTAAAGTCTTCCAAAATCAAAGAAATTCTGTGGTTTTATCCAGTCACGAGTGTCAATGACAAACTCCCATAATTTCAGTTTTGGAGAATATAGTTTGCCTTTAACCAAAACTTTGAGGAGTGTTTCTGAATATACACTCAGTCCACTACTGTTTTCACTGTCAATTCAAAGCCCATGGCTCCTTTAAACCAGAATCATGCCTGAGTTTCCCCCACATTTCTTAATTTTCAGCATTTTAAATTTAGGCGAAATGGAGAAACTACTCTGGTGGTTTCTATTAAGAATGAAAAATATATTGTTCTGTTTTTCAGATAGATCCTTATCTCCCTTCTGACCATGCATGACTTTGACTTAGAAACAACTAAGATGTTAAACTTTGGTTCGAATGATGTTATTTATAACAGAAATTGACAAATTCTAAAACTTAGTACTAAAAGTTTTTAACAGCAAACTAAAAAAGGTCTTCTAGCCCTATTAATATTATTATAAAAGAAACCAGCATTTATGGTGATTCAAGGACTCCTGAAGTTTGTTTATAAATATAATTTTTCTCCCTAACGACTTGATTTTATAGACAGGTAACCTCTAGAACAGCCTAAGGAATTATTTTTCCGGCATGAACCTTTCAGCCTTCTGTCTTAATTTAGAAAGCAGAGAAAGAAATCAAAATAGAGGCTGAACAACGCTTGACAGCGGTTAACTAGCCATAAAAAACGTTTCGCGTTGAGCCCCTCCTTCCGATCACAATACTGGCGTCAGTTTGTCTGTTATATCAATCCTTCGCCCCCCCCTTCCCCATTCCGTCCTTTCTGCATGGATGTGGCGCGTTTCTAAGAACACCGAAAGGAGGACAAGCCCTCGCTTATGGGGGGAAATATTTCGAAAACAATGTCGACCATTAAGAATAAGAGCAAGTTAAAAAGATGCCATTGCAGGGTCAACTCCATTCTTCTATTTTTATGAATGAAGAGCCTCGATCGCTTGGAGCCCCCCTTTTCTTTTTCTTTCTTTCTTTTTTTGGGGGATTCCGCCAGCCTCGCCTAACAGCGGGAGGTTCACACAGGTTACTAGTCTAAAGTAAAGGCCATTCTGTGGAAAGGTTTCCTTCCCAAGTAAAACAAGCAGACTTCTCACAGTGTCAGAGGCGACCAGCGTTAAGGGTATTTCCTAAAATAAGCTCTGTGTGTGTGTGTGCGCGCGCGCCCGCCCGCTCACAGACACCTATCTAGCCGACGATCTTGTTTAGGGGGGGGGGGGGGGGAAGGAAAACACCCGGACACGAGAACAGCCAAAAGGAAACTGACGGCTGCCGAAGTCCCCTCCAGAGCCTGGTTCAGGTTTAGAAGGTCTTGTCCGCCGAAGGGCAGGGCTGGGCACCACGTAGCTGCTGGTCGAGGAAATTGACGCCTGCAGTGCAGGCAACGTAAACAGAGAGAGGAGCGGACTGAAGTTGGCGAAAGGGCTACCCCGAGGCAAGCTGCCGCACAGAAAACCAACCAAAACGAGGCAAGCCGGCCGGAGACCAGGAAAAA
Organism: Rhabdophis nuchalis; assembly: GCA_039707465.1. Lineage (NCBI taxonomy): Eukaryota > Metazoa > Chordata > Lepidosauria > Squamata > Natricidae > Rhabdophis > Rhabdophis nuchalis. The sequence goes on along the minus strand of CM077649.1, from coordinate 39,762,586 downwards.
GTCTCGCAGCATTAACTGACATTTTCTTGCCCGGGGGAAATAAATCAGCATATAAATGAGTTCAAACAAAAGCTTGGTACCTGCCCGTAGGTTGAACGCCTCAGCCGCCTGCCCTTCCCGCCGGATACCCAGCCGTCGCCTTCCCGGGACTGCGCCAACTTCTTTGGAGCGAGTGGCTCACACTTCCCCCTCCTCCTAACGTGCGAAGGGACGCGGCTGCAGGAACTCGGCGGCGGCGGCGGCAGAGGCCAGAGCGAGAGCAGCAGCAGCAGCAGCCCGCCCGCCAGCCAGCCAGGGATCGAGCGAGCGAGGCGTCAGTCAGGCGGGAGCCTAGCAGCTTGTATTAGTGCGCCGACCTGGAACTCAGCCAGGAATCCCTTCTGAGTGGCTTGGCGGTCTCACTGACTGACTGACGGAGTCTGGCTGCCTCGGGAGCGCGCGGCCGTGCACCTCTGAAGACCCCTCTGTCCTGGGAGGCGGAGGCGGCAGCAAAGGAAGGGGAATGAGGACGGCGGGAGTTTCTTTGCCTGACCCCAAAGACTAGAGAGGGAGAATGACTTTATTTTGTGACGATAGAGATTGGACTGCTATTTGTCAGAAATGGTGTAGGGTCTCCTGCTTGGGGGGATGGGGGGTGGGGGGTCCGACTAGGTGACCTACAAGGGGTCTTCCAACTCCGTTAATCTGTAAAACCCCAAACCTGCTGCTGTGGCCTAGAGGTGGAGCTGTCGCCTCCCAATCAGGAGGTTGTGACTTCAATCCTAGGTAGAGGCAGATGTAGTCTCCTGCTTGGGCAGGGGGTTGGACTAGATGACCTGCAAGGTCCTTTCCAACTCTGTTAATCTGTAACTAGAGGGGAGAAGGACTTTATGTTGTGACGATAGAGATTGGACTACCATTTGTCAAAAATGCTGCAGGGTCTCCTGCTTGAGGGGGGGTGGGGTTGCACTAGATGACCTACAAGGTCCCTTCCAACTCTGTTAATCTATAAGATTGCCTGTACTGCAAGCTAAACGAGGGCTATGAACGGGTGGATAGGCAGCCAACAAGTAAGACCCATAGGCTTGGATGAAGTTGGGCAACTAGCATTTGTCAAACTCTTTACCTGGAAAACCTTCTAAGGCAGGGGTCTGCAAAGTCGGCTCTTTTAAGACTGGTGGACTTCAACTCCCAGAATTCCCCAGCCAGCCTAGCTAGCCTAGTCCACCAGTCTTAAAAGAGCTGACTTTGCAGACCCCTGTTCTAAGGGAATGTAGGCGCAGTATAGGGCAGACGAGTCGTTTTTCCTGCTCAAGCCAACAATTTTAAGAAAACATCAATCCTTGAGTGGTTCTTTTCCCTTCTGACTCTTGGACTTTCAGGACTCCATTGAATCCCATTTCGACCCCCTCATTTCAAAATGGGGTTCCGAAACTTTTAAAGCAGGCTTTGTTTGTGAGTGTATATTGGAAATTTAGTGTATTGAGACTAATACTTGGATACTGCAAATCAGCCTAAATATCCTTTCTATCAGTCACCCAACTGGAGGAGTGGATAGGTTAAGACGTTTCCTCAAAAATAGCAAATTCAATTTGGAAGGGTGATTTATGAATCAAATGGTGCCTCTTGTTGTATATAGGAATCACTTGGTGTACATAGGAATCATTCCACCAAATAGAAGCATTTCCACAAACACCTGTTTAACATATGCAGTGTGAGAAATCCCCCCCCCCAAGTACTGTAATTGGTTCCACTGTCAAATTGTTGTTACTATGAGGAGTTACAGTACTCAGAATCTGCCTAACTTAAATCCATTATTGTAACTACTGTGCTCTAGATAAAAGGGAATATTTTTTTCTGTTTGGCATTCTATTAGGTATCTGAAAACTGATATTGAATCCTTCAATAATGCCAAATTTAAATGTACCCCTCTCCATATGCACTCTTCATAAAGTTTAATTTCTAATTGCTTGATGTTCCTTGCTGCTTTTTCTAACCCTGTTCCAATGTTTTTAAAATTCTTCCTGAAGTGCAGTGTTCAAAAATAGATACATTACCTGAAGTGGGATCCAACCAAAGCAAAATGAAGTAGTAAAGCCATTTGTTTTATGTCATTTGGAATTATTAGTGTGGCATATCTCCTTTTTTTCATCTCGCTGCTGACTCATCCAATTGCAGTCAACCAGATGACCCAAATGGCCTTCCAGTAAATCCATCTTATATCTGTAAATATGCACTGATCTCTAAATTTCATGCTGCTGTTTTCAGTTAATTACTCTGACCTATAAAGATCATTTGGTATTTCACTTTGCTAGAATATTAGCTATCTTATCCAGTTTTGCCCAATTGATACGAATGCCCTTACCTCTTACCCTAAATCATTAATATATAGTGTAAGTACAGGATCTGGTTGGATTTTGTTAGCACCCCACTTGATATTTCATTCTGGTTTCATACAACATCATTGGTTAGCATTTCTTCAGTGTGATTGTCAAACAGTCGTTATCTAAACTTAATTTTCATGTCATCTTTGTGTTAAAGCTAGCAGGATATGATGATAGATTCTTAGCTGAGTAGCTCAAACTATCGATTTGATTGCTATATTCCAATCATGGGAGTTATTCTATCAGGACCTCCATTATTAGCAGGCCTATTTATTATACATAATAAATCGTATTTACCTTGCTGTATTATGAACTTAAGCTTTTATTATATTCTGAGCTTTACTGCAGACATAGGTAATGATGAAATCTATGAGCCATTAATTCTGTCTGATTTTTATTCCAATATTTTTATATATCCTATAATAGCAAGTTGTTAACTAAGATAATAATTTGAAGAATTTGATTATCAAGTACCATAAGTTGAAGTTTAACGTCCTCCTGACAACTCGCCCTGCTTTGGCCAAACACATTTTTACTAGTACTTGTGAGATAAAATGCTATCACAATAGTACATCGCCTAATTAACTGAGGTCAGGGTCCTACAAAAGAAATATCTCCTGTTAACACCATTTTGAAAGCTAATCGTTTATTTGTAATGCTTTTTCCTGTTCTATCAAAGGATGAATAAGAGAAGAAATATAATAAATACAGAAGGTCTTAGGAATACAATTGTATCTGTTTTTTATAGTGTTATTTATCCAAATCTGCATAGACATATGGTACAAGGTTGGTGAAAATGACAGAATTAGCAGACATAGCAAAATTAATTTGGTTAGCGAAGGATAAATAACTACATTTATTTGTGACTGGAATCCTGTTATGGACTTTTTGCTGAAAAGTGAACATATGATTTATGGGTTTGAAGATTAGAAAGAGCTTACGTTAAGAAAAAAATGATGTAACCTTAGAGAAAGAGGATAAAATATAAATATATCTATCACCGCTGTCAAGAAGATTACAAGCTACTTTAGAATCTTTTTTCCCCTTTTATATTTCTTTTCATGTATTTCCTTTTCATTTGTTACTTTGTTATATTCTTTAATTCACCATTTGTACTATTTTTTAATCTGTTGAACTCCTCAATAAAATTATTTAAAAAAAACATCTAGTGTGCCTTGATAACATTGTCGTACAAATAATGCAAATTATGTAATTCATTTTAGTTGCACTATAATGTAATTGATGTATACTGTAATATGTAATTCATGTCATATCCATATTGATATGATGCATATAATGCCTTTCATGTTCCATGTATACATGGATAGCAAAAAGAAATAATAGTGGATTTGATAACTCTTAAGGGGGAGCAATAGCTCAGAGATTAAAGATGTTGAATTTATCAGCTGGAAACTGACAGCCCAGGTTCAAAACTCGAGTCTGTTCAACAGGGTGACTTATTACTTGACCTAGCTGTTGTCCACCTAGCTGTTTGAAAGCATATGAATGTGAGTAAATTAATAAGTAGCACTTCAGCAGGAAGGTAGCAGCATTCTATGTGCTTCAGTATATAGTCATGCTAGCCACATTACAACAAAAGTGTCTTCGAACAACACTTGACTTCCTTGGCTAAGAAACTGACATGAGTACTACCCCCTAAAATTGGACACAACTGGACAGGGGAAACCTTTACATTGCCCTTTTTGATAAGTCTTAGGTTTAAGTGCTTGAAAATACTTATTTTTCATATTTCTGAACTGCCCGTCTCCTTCAAAGAGAGACTCTGGGTAGTGTATGATATAACATTCTAGGTTTCTTGCTTCTGGCTATTACTCCCATCTATCATAGCTTTATTGTCTGATTCACTTCCTTATGGAGAATTGTTTTCTTTGTTGGTTTCTGTTATGGAGCATTCTTTCTTTGATCTGATAAATCCTACTCTCTCTCATCAGCTGAACCATGGCCACTCTTTGCTCCTCTCCTTTGATTTTGTTTTTCTTCAAGGCTAACCACAATTTACATTTGCTACAAATACACAGTATGCCAAATTGTTTTGGACAAGAACAAAACATACCACAAGCATTTCAGGTCACAACCACAGAATCCTGTCTTTTCATCAGCCTGAAACCGGAACATATAAATTATACAAATATAGAAGCATTATTGAAAGGCACAGCACACACTTAACATATGAACAGTCACATGTTTGATCTTTGGCAAATCAAGATGAAATCATGTTCAGAACACTTGGAGAGGGGCATTGTGGGAATGGAGAATTTAATCATGGCATCTGGATACGTTATATGGGCTATTTTTATAACAATATGCTTAAATCGGATCAATTACAAATCTAGGATTCACATAGGGTGCTAAGCTTCACTGATATTAAACTTGGTTTGTTTTTGTACCAGTTACGTATACAGACCTGATCTGTTTGATTAGTTAGTAGCTCATAGTATGGTACAAATCAGGAAAATGGAAAATTAAGCAAATTGATATTTATATGCAAACAATACAGTTGTACCAAACCACAGCAGCATCTTTGTTAACTCTTGCTCATTTTAATGGGACCTGCATAATTTTTAGGTGGATTGTCTTCAATTAACCATAGTTTCATTCAGACTGCATTGATGAATAGTTGCTTCTCAAAATAGTGATACCATAAGTTTCATACATTCTTTTAAAGTTTAACAATAGTAGATATAAGCCATTTGTGCTGCGGTGTGTTTGTAAATTCTAAATCCGTGAGTCACTTTTGACGTCTTTCAAAATGTGTCTTGTGTATCTTAATGGAAATAAATGTTCTTCTAGAGAGATCTGGTAAATGTCACCATAGTGTGGGGGGAAGGATGTCACAAATATAGCTCTCCCAGGCTTCCCTTGCTTATCTTAACAGAATAAAAGAATAACAGAGTTGGAAGGGACCTTGGAGGTCTTCTAGTAGTCCAACCCCCTGCTCAAGCAGGAAACCCTATACTCATGATGGTGAATCTATGGCACACGGAGCCATCTCTGTGGGCACGTGAGCTGTTGCCCAGGTCAGCTCCACTGTGCATGCATGCACGCCTCCCACTGGCCAGCTGATTTTCGGGTCTCTGCTGGGACATACACATTGATATGCAGGATGGGTGGGGGTTGCACACATGCTTGGGGAGTGCACACACCCCAACCTCCTGTTTTGGTGCTAGCAGGCCTCCCTGAAGCCTCCTGGGACCAAAAATGGGGTGTTGGGGAGTGGGTGGGGGGCGCAAGGATTCAGGCAGGCCTGCTGTCACCAAAATGGGGATTGCACACATGAGGGGGGTGGAGTGAGTGAGGGGGGGGGGGTTGCCAGGAGCCTGGAGAGGAATTGCATTATGGATGTTGGCAATGCACCCAAGGAAAAAAAAGTTTGCTATCACTGCCCTATACCATACCAGACAAGTGGCTTCTTAAAAGTCACCAGAGATGAAGCAACACAACTTCTCAAGGCAAGCTGTTCCAATTATTAATTGTTCTCACTATTAGGAAATTTCTCCTTAGTTCTAGGTTGCTTCTCTCCTTGATTAGTTTCCATCCATTGTTTCATGTCTTGCCTTCTAGTACTGTAGAAAATAGGTTGACTCCCTCTTCTTTGTGGTAGCCCCACAAATATTGGAACACTACTATCATCACCCCTAGTTCTTCTTTTCAGTAGACTAACATACCCAATTCCTGCAACTGTTCTGAACCATGTTAGCCTCCATTCCCCTAATCATATTTGTTTCTCTTTTCTGCAGTCTTTTCAAAGTCTCAACATATTTTTTATAATTTTATAATATAGTGACAAAAACTGGATGCAGTATTCTTAGTATGATCTTACTAATTGAGGTTTTATAAAGTGGTATTAACACTTCATGTGATCTTGAATCTATCCCTCTGTTTATGCAGCCTAGAACTGTGTTGGCTTTTCTGACTGCTACAGTACACTACTAGCTCAAATTTAAGTGATTGTCCACTAGAGCCCCAAAATCCCTCTCACAGTTGCTGCTATTGAACCAGATTTCACCTAATCTCTATCTATTTACATTTGTAACACTTTATTTTTTTCTACATTGAATTACATTTTCTATATTTTGTTAGATAGGGCCCAGTGTTCAACTCTGTTGAGATCCATCTGGATCTTGAAGGTATCTTCTGGGATGATGGTATTCCTGCCAGTTTAGTGTCATCTGCAAATTTGATGAGTTCCCTTTCTATTCCCTCATCTCAATCATTTATGAACATATTGAAGAGTACTGGGCCTAAAATGGAACTTGGGGCACCTCACTGCTTATTTCCCTCCATGTAGATCTATGTAGTTTCTAAGGATTACAGATTGAGAGTGATTTGTCAGCCTGTTACAAATCCATCTGGTGATATTGTCTATGCCATATTTTTTTAGATTATGAGAAAGTAGGTTGTGGTCTACTTTGTCAAATGCCTTATTGAAATCGAAGTACGCTGTCCACTGCATTTCATTGGTCCACTAATTTAGTCACTTTGTCAAAGAATGAAATAAGTTTTGTTTGGCATGATCTGCTTTTGACAAACAGATCTCCTGGCTTCTGGTGTTAACTTTGCTTGCTTCTAGGTGTTCGCAGATCTGTTGCTTGATTATCTTTTCCAGGATCTTCCCAGATATTGATGTCAGGCTGATTGGTCTGTAGTTTCTTGAATCTGGTTCCCCCTCCCCACCTTTTTTTTGAAAATGGGAACCACATCAGCTGTTTTCTAGTTCTCAGTAAAGATATGGTACAATTGTTCTGAAATCACATCTGCCAGCTTCTTCAGAACTCTGGAATGTAATCTATCAGATTCCAGTGATTTGAATTGTCAAGAGCAGTGCTATTTATCTTATTTGCCAATGACATTGTAAAGCTTTTAATGTCCTTGATTCTAACTTAACAAAATCAAAGTGAATGACCAAATCTGACCTAAGGTTCAAAAACAATACCTGCATCAATCTAATGATAATTTACAAACAAGAAAGAATCATTGTCAAGTCTGCAGAAAAATATTACTAGTATATCAATACTTTCACAATCAAATTTGGTGCATTATCAGATAGATAAAGAACTAATAGTGAGATGCTCTGACATATTGAATTAGTAACCATGCAATATACTCCTGTGTGTATTTTAAGAGGGATAAAAAAAACCCGGATACAAGCGTTTCAATCCACAATTCCAAGGGGGGAAAAACTTCCCAGATCAATCCAAAGTAAGTTAATTCTCTCACTTATTTATTTTGCTTAAAGGATTTGGTTTTACTTAAAAAAAAGTTTCTTTAGGCTGAGTATTTTAAAAAAGAAAAAGAAAACTACCTTTCCAGATGGACCCACTTTCTCTTGCAGCTTCCTTCCGGAACCGCCCCGTCTTTGTCAGCCTGGGGGCTGCCTGTTTGCTGCCTAGAAAGAAGCACTCCCCTTGGGTCAAACAGGGACTTTGCGGTGTCCCTGTGACCAGCAAGGCTTTATCTTCCTAGTCCAGTTAGCAGCAAAAGTGCCAACAGAGGTCTCGGATCGCCAAGACCCCACGTTGTATCAACGCGATGCAGACTCCTCCTTTCCCAATGAAATAATAATGGATATAGCTTAATTATATATATATATATGGAATGTTAATGGATATTGTTTAATAAAAAAAGGGGGGGGGTAGAAATAGTGTTATTTGATTTTTAGGTAGAACACGTTCACAAGGTGTAAGGTTATTGGAGGTTTCTTGAAATAGTCAATGAATGCCATTTTGTGGCTATGTTTATGAGTGTGAATTATTAGATGGAAAAGCACATTTAAATAAATGTGGTTAAAGGAGAACTTTGTATGAGGATATTAAGATATACAATGAATTTTTGATTTAAAGTGTGTAACTTAATATGAATAATAATGGTGTAAGAAAGTCTGTATGTGTGTCAAATAAGCAATGCATTATTTTATTTTATTTTATTTTATTTTATTTTAACACCTCTTTTTCTTTAAAAAAAGGTAACTGCTAAAAGCAGAATGCCATCTTAGAAAGGTGCACCTTGAATTGTCTAACCTAAAATGTTATTCTTCTAAAAACATAGAACATTAAAGCTGGCTTAAGATGCTTTGCTGTCCGAAGGAAAGGACAAACTGGGGCTCAGTGCTTTGTAATAACTCATAACAAATGTGTCATAACTTGGCAAATTCATTGCACATAGCATAGTTTATTAATCTATTAACATGCTTTATTTGGTCTTGTTTTAGTAGATTGTATGAAATTTAGTAAATTATGGCACGATGGATTTTTTAATTCAGCTAGCATGGTTAATTCCATAATTTAAGCAAACTATAGCTTAGGTTGTGTGGAGCTGGAGAGAGGGAGGCAGGGAGGGAAGGAGAGAATCTATAACGTTATGTTCAGGACTGCCTCCTACCAAATACCTCCCTCCGACCAGTCCAGCTCCCACAGAGAGGGCCTCCTGTGGCAGCTCCGGCCCTCCGGCCCTGTCGGCTGGCGACCCCTAGGGGGAGGGCCTTCTCTGTGGCAGCTCCGGCCCTCTGGAATGACCTACCTCCTGACCTTCGCACAGCCGTGGACCTGCGCCTTTTCCTATTTCGTGCGGCCGGCCTGGCGTAGTTTTAATTTGCTTTTACTAGGGGTTTTAGAGGGTATTTTAGAACAGGCCTGTGTTTAATTTATTTTTAGTATATTTTTTAGTATAGTTACTGTATCAGATGTTTTATTGTTGTTTTTATTATCGCCTGTTCACCGCCCTGAGTCCCGTAAGGGAGAAAGAGTGGTATATAAATCCGAATAAATGAAATGAAATGAAATATCATCACAACCTGCCCCGAGTATATTGAGCTACTGCATAGTTCTCAGTCCATAGCTATAATCTCTGCATCCTTCCATTTAAGGTTGATGTTTTTCATATCTTTCTGAAATGTTTGGTACCAAGTGTCCTTTGGCTTTCCTCTTTTTCTCAAACCATTTGGTGATATTCCATTAATTACAGTCATTCAATTTCTCACTCATGCGGAACACATTCTTCTTTCTGTTGCAATCTTAGACAGTTTTCGGGAATTACTTCTTTGCAGAATTTTCCCATTTATGACATGGTCTTGATATGAGATACAAAGAATCCTTCTGAGACAAAGTTGTTGGAACATTTGATCTTATGAATAATTTCTTGTTGTAGATTTCCAGGTCTCACTGGGGTAGATGGCAGTCATTACGATAATGGAATTAAATTACTAATGGTATTAAGTTATTAAATTACTCAGGCATAAATGGACAGATTTCTAGTTTTTAGTAAGGAGCAGATGATGAGTTACCACTTGAAATAGTGTCATGTAGAGGAAAATTTACATTTCCTCCCTACCGTTTATTAGTTTAATGAAGGAAATTTTGCTTTAAAAATACTTTAGTGGGTGGAATATAATAATCTTGCACTCATATAGTTACAACATATATAGACTGATCTGTCATTCTTTCACCGTAGAATTATCTGCAACCTTTGTGGCTTCTCAAGTTTGACCAATTCCAATGAATTTTTCATTGTTTTGAGCTTTTTCAATAATGGTGCTACCATCATTGCCAAAAGAGAACTGCTGCCACTGAGAAATTTTGTCTATTCCTAAAATACAGTATTTTATATAGCTTTTTTCCCAACAATTTGTAGATACTTTTTAATGTATTAAGCTCTAATTTTTTACAGTTGGCAAATATGTTGCATATAATAGCAATCTCTAATTATGCATTTCCTTATTAGGGGGAAATTGATTGTATGCAGAATCTCCAATTCTTTATTATAAATTTGACCTTTAAGGAGAAAACCCAGCATTTCAGACACTATAATTTCATATATTTGGGATAGGAGCAGTGAAATCTAAGGTCACTTTGTCCGATTCTTTCATAAAAGGCACCATAATTATTCATTCTCCCCATTCAGGATTATATGAGTATACACCAATATAATAGTTGATTTAATTAAAATAAATACTGAAATAATATCAGAGTACTAAATGAAGACTTATTTGGTTATTACACACACACACAGATCTGCAAGTATTGCTGATGGATTCTTCACCTTAAATTTAATAAACTTTTACTCAAAGTTCTGTTTTGAGAGGAAAGACTACCCCCATAACTACTGAAACAAGTAAATTAAAATGGGAAACTTTGACATCAATCACTGAAGCGGTGTGAGGCTAGTCTCTGAAAATGGCATTGGAGAAATGTCTAAAACACTTTTATTCTAAATATTTAGAATACATGCACTTTAAAGTAAACGTGCCAGTTTATAAAAGTACAGACGAAGGCATGTTATGTGAAAGAAACTGAAAGAAACAAACAACAAACCTTGGAGGTAAGAGTGAAGTAAAATGTATACAGATATATCCACACTGCCACAAAATTAAATTTTTTGTTAGATTAACAATAAGTAAAAAATGAATAAAGCACAATCACAAATATTTTCAATAAGCATTGGATGAAAGCTTCCTTGACTTTTCTGAATATAAGGTTTCAGTCACTTCAGAGGTGGTATTCTGCTGGTTCGCCCTGGTTCGGGCAAACCAGTAGCGGCTGTGGTGGGAGGCTCCACCCACCCACCCAGATGTCATCATGGATGCTCTGAGCATGTGCAGAAGGTTCTATGCATACACAGAAGGTTCTGCGCATGTGCAGAAGTGCTGCGTGCATGGTCCCAGTTTCGAACCAGTAGCAAAGGTAAGACAAAACCATTACTGAGTAGTTTGATTTATCTAACACTGAGATTCACAATATAATTTACTTACATTATTGTCTGACTCATGTTTGCATGGTTGTTGCTATTCTTGGGATTTATATCATTTTTTTCTCTAGCAGCTCAGGGCAATTTACATGGGAATGATCCTTTCATTTATTTTCACAATCCTGTGAAGTGAGCTGGGTTGATTGGCTCAAAAGCATGTACTGAGTTTCTATGCCAAAGGCTGATCTTGGATTTGGGCCTGTCCAGTCCTAGAGTATACACCATCCTAGATTGAATGCCTCATGCTAAGATAGAGGTAAATGTAAAGGTTTCCTTTGCACATATGTGCTTGTTGTTCCTGACTTTATGGGGGTGGTGTTCATCTCTGTTTCAAAGCCGAAGAGCCAGCCCTGTCTGAAGACATCTCCGTGGTCATGTGGCCAGCATGACAAAATGCAGAGGTGACATAAAGTTTTCTTAAATTCCTTAGTCTAATAATCAAACAGTGTTATTCTGAGGCTGTTGCTCCTTGTAGAAATAGTGCACTAAAAGAGCAATAAATACATAGTTTCTGTTGAAAACTCATGGGTCGGTGGCCTATTGGATGTAGCTTAAAAACAGAAAAACAATGCTTATTATGGATAGTTTAGTTAGTCACTTAAGCACTTGGGTCCTCATCTTCTGCTAATCATTGCAATTTGTAATGCTTGAAATATAGGTGCCGCTGTAAAACAAGATAATCAATGTAAATGAGCTAATCAGAACAGTTTTAAAAAGAGAATTATGTTTGCTTTATTTTCAATTAAAGTGAGTCCTCTCAAGCTATTCTCTTTAATGCATCATTTGCAACACTTTCTGATTTAGGCTGTTCATTTAGTCCAAAAGAAGAAACATTTGCCTCTATTTTCCTAGTTTCCTAGAGACTTCTTTGGAAATCAAAAGAGATCAGCCTCACAAAGTGCCAAAAGACTCCAAGCCAGTTAAACTATTTTTCTCAGCCTCTGAACTCCTTGCTTGAATGATTTTTACTAGTTCTTAAAATGAGGTTTTCTAAAGGTTTTAATTCTCTACAACTTGTCACAAAGAAAAGGAGCTGATATTTATAGAGGAATTGAGGGGAGCGCATGAACACACTGTACTAAACTGTAATATAGTTATCATAAGGGCATTATATAGATAATATATGTGCATTAGATGGTAGCAGTGTGATTAATTGCAAACCAGAATTAGTAGCCCTAATACAATATATCTATGCTACTATATATGTCCGAAGAAACACCCCAATTCATAGCCATTGCTGTTCCTTCATTAAAGTTCCACACAGACACAGACACACACAGACACACACACACAGACACACACTATTCAGTAAAGTTGTACAAAGTATTATTTAGAGAATGGTAGAGTACCAAAGATTCTAAGAGACAATTTTTATGTGTTGCTTGAAGTTCTTTCTATTCTTTTAAATTAGTTTAGTCTCTATTTAGTTTATTTTTTTAATGCTGGAAATCACTGACTGAGTTTATATGTGCTGCTAAATCACAATTTGCTGAAGTTCAGCAAGTGATTGGGTTCACACACAACTGGTTGGGTTCACACAAAAATTAAGCAAAAATGTACAAACCAGAATATAGCTGATTAAGATACAAGAACCTAGTCATTATCTATTTCATTTTGACATGATGTCCTTTATAAAACTGCACATTTCTAAGTTTTGGTGAATTAAATCTGTTTAAGAAACAGTACATCTTGCTTTTTTTGGTTAATGCATATAAATGTATGTAAATGGAAAATAACTAATCTTTGATCGGTGGTGATTTAAATATATAATATTTAATTCAGTTCAATTTCATTTTGTGGAAGGGATCTCGTCTAATCAACTTTACCCATTAGCTGAACATTTTGCATAAACATTTGATTATAAATGCTCATGTCCCTCTCTCTACTTTGGAGAATTGCTAAGATAAATAGATTAAAAACAATATTATTAGATTAAACTGATATTAGTTGCAAAATATTACGCTATTAATGACAAAATGACAAAATTATACTTGTAAACTTGCAGCAAAAAAGAAATATTACCTCTATGATAATAGAGGTAAACAGTTTAAATAGCTAGATATTCAGTACATATCTGTAGATCAACGAATATTAAATTTTGCTTACTGGTAATTTTGAAGTTCTGTCTATGAACTTATGCAAATATTATAATTTGATGTGAACTGTTCATTATCTAAATATCTGTTTGTTATTCAGAGGCTGCAATTGTATATCCTAGGAAGCCTTGCTCAATGGCACTTAATGGCGAATTATTCAAGATTGCACTGTTGACCTACATACCTACAGTTATTAAATCACAAGTATGATGCTTAAAATTTAATTAATGGGAAATGCATTTTTGGATCTTTGCAACTATCTTTTTCTTGTATACATTTTATAATATTTGTTAACTATTTTGTGCTTGGAATAAACCAACATTACTAGAACTCTCATTGCTCAATATATCTGCCACAAATTTCCAGATGTTTATATTTAAGTGTTTCAATTAGGAAGAAAAATTAAAGTCTCTAAATAATGCTTTTTTTCTGATCCATGTAGTTCTGTTGACTATCATACTTAGGGCATGTCTTCTCCCAGTTCTACTCTTGCAGATCTCTCTCCAAATTGATATCAAATAGTACTGGAAATCATTGTTCAAATCCATTAGCACCACCTAGTGTTTGATCTATAATAGCATGCAGGTGGTTTGGTAAGATTTAACCAACCCTCTTACCAATTATTTAGCAAGCAAGATCATATTATGATCTCTTTTATTACATTATTCATGATACGAGCATAGCAATAATACTTCTACAAATGTATATGTTGAATATACATCAATATATGCTGCATTGAAGTGATACTATGATTCCTCTTAAAACATTTTCATAAAAGTTATGCTGAGTTAGAACAAAGTCCCCAAATGAATATCCTTGCTACTAAGCACAGACCTGTTAATGTTAGACATTAAACGTCTTTAACTTCTCATCGTTCTATCACCCATCTCATCCCACTTATGACTGCAGGATGCAATTTTGTTGCTTGCATCCTTACAGTTGATATTGATATTGTTTCCTGATTGCTTACTTGTACCCTATGACTATCATTAAATGTTGTACCTTATGATTCTTGACGAATGTATCTTGTCTTTTTATGTACACAGAGAGCATATGCACCAAAGACAAATTCCTTGTGTGTCCAATCACACTTGGCCAATATTCTATTCTATTCTATTCTATTCTATTCTATTCTATTCTATTCTATTCTATTCTATTCTATGGTGCTGGTCTAGAAACCTGCATACTGTGCATTTTAATCCTGCTATAAGCATGAAAACCAGTTAGGTAACTTTAGATCAATCACTCACTTCTCAAGGGTTGTGGAGAAAATAGGAGGAGAAGGGGGAAGGAATATTAGGTATATCCTCCATGTTGAGTTACTTATAAAGTAAAAATGGTGGGATAAAAGTGACAAAATCACCATCAATCAATTGCAAAAGGCAGCTTTACACTGAAGCCTACATCCTGCAATGATAGCTTTAACACCATTAAATATCAACATCCTCCAGATCCTTGGGAATTATTCAATGGGTGGATGAGAATTATCAATCCAATCTAAACATCTGTCTGGCTGTGAGATTAATCAAAATAAAGAGTACATTCAAAGTGATTTCTGCTGTATATCTTGTTACAATCAATAGCAGTACACTATTTCAGACAATTGGCAAGTTACGCATTTTGCATATTGTACAGGTTTTGCATCTTACTTCTAAATATTTGTAGTGGCAGTCAAAGTGTACACTTTGCTTTTATGCAAGAATGCAGTGATTTATGCAAAAGCCAGGGTGGTGTAGTAGTTAGAATGCAATATTGCAGGCTGACTTTGGTGACTTCCAGCAGTTTGATCCTGACCAACTCAACGTTGACTCAGCCTTCCATCCTTCCAAGGTCACTAAAATAAGGACTCAGATTGTTGGAAAATATGCTGACGCTGTAAACTGTTTAGAGGGGACTGTAAAGTACTATGAAGTGGTAAATAAGTGCTCTTACTAATGCTACCAAAAAGAAAATAAAGTATTATTGAGTGCAATCAAAAATACTATCTGAAATTTCTACAATTTTAATAACTTTTTTCATATGTTTGTTTTTTATTGAATAAGAAATGCTATTAACAGTGCTGAGCAGGCTTTGTAATAGATCACAATTTGCTGAATTCAGATTAAAAATTAAAAGTGTTATTCTTTGAATACGATTTGTCTGTACAATCGTGACACGCAACAATTTTATGAATTCTTCTTAATTTGACAGTATCAGCAAAATGCATGGATAAACCACAAGGTGGTAGCAAACTGCTACATGTTGCTTTTTATTTTATTTATTTTTTAAAAGAAAACATACTTTAATTTAATGGCCTTTAAAGGGTGTTTAATTATTTACATATCAAAGTCTTTATCTGGAATTTTGTTGGAATTCTTTCTCCCATGAACATGCTTTATCTGCAGATAGATCAAGTCACTATTTGTTTTTATTCAACAAAAATTGCAAAATCTATACTGAGGCAGAAGCTTTAACAAAGTAAGGGTATTTTAAACTTGTAGGATAAAAGGCAGTACTTACTACAGCTACTTTAAAAAACCTCAACAAACTTAAGAAGATAAGAAGTCTAGGGAACTGAGAAAGGAATATAATACTATATAGGAAGCCTGGAACAGTAAAACTGTTGCAAAAAACCCTAAAACTTACAATTAGTTGAGGTTGATAAACAACGTTATGAATAAAAATTATGTTCTAAGATATATGCAAAATAACTTGAAAAGATCCTCTATACCAGGTTTATTTATTTAGCATATGGTATATCATACATGGACTGTCAACATATATTAATATTTCACTTAGATTAGAAAAACATAATAAAATACAAGCGTGAAGGGATGTGAAACTAATTCACCTCCTTGTTAGTTTCACACAGGATAGCATGACAGTGTGAACTAAATGGACTGCTGTAGAGTTTCCTGGCTCTGAAAATATATGGTAATGAAAATGAAAACTACACCGGTGCTCAATAATGTTAGAAAAATACAAAGATAACAAAGAAAAGATTGGCCTTCTCTAAGGAAACATGTTTGTTCTATCAGGAAACTGTGAAGACTAGTATGAACCAGCTGAAATTAAACATGGTCCGAAAATATCCACTACTTTCATGGTGTTAAATCTCTAGGCCCATGTGAATTTCATCTGGAGACATTGGAAAAAGTAGCCTCTGATCTGGTCTTCTTTTCTAGAAATCCCAGAGAAAAAGATGAAGACCACAGGAAGACAAATGTCACTATTTTCAAAAAGGAGAATCTGAGGCACTGTAAACCACTTAGTTTACAGGTAATGCTCAGGAAGGTCCCAGAGCCAATCATAAACAGATCAGTTCATAACTGCCTACAAAACAGTATATTAGACACTATATCTCAGCATGAATTTGTCATGAACAAGTTTGCTAGGCAAACCTTACTTTTTGATTCATAATTTCTTTAATTTATTGAGGAAATGCTATCAATGTATGAGATCCTGATCTCTGCAAAACATTTGAAAAATGTCCCACAACATTAAGTTGATTAAGAATAAACTGGATTACATGACTGTTTTTATGCAGCTAAACCTCAAATCCTATTCATTAGTAATTTTCATCAAATTGGAATAAGGAATCATACAATCTAGTGTGCCATAAGATTTGGGTTTCCATGACATGAAATTTAACAGGGAAAAATGCAGAGTTTTATTTTTTTTACTTAGGAAACAATTCAAATGAACAATTCAAATAAAATATACTTGGTTTAGTAATTGGCAAGAGGTGGGGTCAAAAAGGGGAGGGAATATTTAAATCACTCTTGCCAATTTGGCATAAGCTCCACTCCTTTTATACACATATGAAATCATACGTATGCATGAAAAGGGCAAAGCTTGCACTGAAGCAACACATAGCTTTTGTCATTAGAAAGTGCTGAATCCCACAAATTTCATTGCAAACAATAGTGATTGATTGCAAACTAATATGAGTCAGCAGTGAAATTTGGCTCCCTAAAGAGGAAATTGCAGCTTTAAGCTTTATTAACAAAAGAATTATCTCTAAATTTAGAGGAAGTAACAGTACACCCCTTTATTTTGTAAAACCTACTTCAAGTAATCTATTCACTTCCTGACACTGCAGTTTTAAAAAAGTTTTGGAGAAACTAGATGATGTACTGTTTACTGTTTATTGGACTTATATGCCATCCTTCTCCAGAAGGAGTCAGGGCGGCTTACAACATAAAAATACATAATACAAAAGTTTTTTTAAAAAGATTAAATAGAGAATCCAATAACAATAAATTAACAATTTACAGTTAAATTTAAAATAAATTAAAATTAACAATTAAAATTAATAATTTATTTTATTCAAGCCGTCCAGCTTGCTAGAAAAGCCAGCTTTTTAGGGCGCGCCGGAAGGACGGGAGATGTGGAAGTATGCGAAGGTCTGGGGGCAGCTCATTCCAAAGGAAAGGCGCTCTAACAGAGAAAGCTCTCCCCCTGGGAGTCACCAGGCAACACTGTCTGGCTGACGGCACCCTGAGGAGTCCAACTCTGTGGGATCGTACTGAACGGTGGGAGGCTACCAGTGGCAGTAGGTGGTCTCGCAAGTTCCCTGGGCCTAAGCCATGGAGCGCTTTAAAGGTCATAAATACCTTGAATCTCACCCGGAAAACAACCAGCAATCAGTGCAGACCACCTAAAAGGGGTGTAACATGGGAGCACCTAGGTACCCCCATGATAATCCGTGCGGCCGCATTCTAACAAACTCACAGAAAGGATAAAAAACAAAATTGCTAATGTTTATGTTCAAAACTAGTGAAGGCAGCATGCCAGGCAGACTTGACACAAAAGGTTAATTAGAATATAAAGGATGACAACATAAATCTGATGGGTAAATGAATGGGGAATGCTCATCTTGACAAGCATTCTTAACCTGAAAGGATACAACACAGATATCCTTTCTCTGTTCTCTGTCATTTCAGAATAATAATGGATATACATTACAGACTAATTCTATTTGAATATAAGAAACCAGAAACTTTCTAATTGAACAGCTTGACAGCAGAAGTGGAGGAAGTACTCCATGGAATACATTCAGAGGATAGAAAACTGTCATATGGGGAATGAATACAAAGAAATTTTGCATCTGCTCCCTGGATTGCAACATTGGGCTTTATATTGTTTTCTGCTTTTAATCTTTATTTTTGTTGCGCTCCACTCAGAGCTGACTGCTGTGGTGCGATATACAAATCTAATAAGTAAATAAATATGATTTGTTCGCTGAATAGCATGTCGAAGACCCTTTCCAACTGTTATTTATTTATTTATATATATTTTTTGTTATGTTATTTATATATTATTTTGTTATGTTATTTTATTATGTTGTTACAGCCCATACGATTTGTGAGCTTTTAAATTCTCCAGAATTCTTAAATCCAGAGCAAGAAACGGAAGAAACAAGTTGGATCAGTCTTTATGGTTCGCGATTGAAAATCCATCTGAGAGGCGGTTTGGGGACTGAGGCAAACCCAAAACAGCAATTTGAGATATGCAACAGCCCCTTACACCGCCCAAGCATTTCATTGCCGAACTCTAAAGACGGTTCCACTCTTAATCGCCGTCAATTTTGACGAGAGCCTCATCAGCCTCGGGTGGCGCTTTCCTATGATTACATCTTACGCCGAGAAGCAACGGGACGGCGGAGGCTTGCGAAACGAGCGGCTCTAAACACAGCATGGAAAGCGAGTGTCCCACGAATGAAGGTCATGACCATTTCTTAATGATAATTAAGCCTCAGGTAGCTTTCATGCCATGCTGAGAAGAACACCTAGGGAGAGAGAGAGAGGACTTTCCGTCGAGACGCGTCGAACAGAAAGCGGTGGGCTGCAGAGTTATCTGTTGCCAGGCCCCGTTTCTAGGTAACCACAGCGGCGGGACCAAGAACCGTGACGCTCTACTTGGAGGGAGGAACCTCTATGGTTGCGAAAAGTGGCCGTTCTGCCTTCCTCTCCGTGGTTGGTGGGGCGTTTGGCTGACAACCCGGGGCTTAGGAGGGGGCGATGGAACGGGAGTCCAGCAACGCGTGAGTACCGAGCTGGCAAGGGAGGAGGAGGAGGAATGCTTGGTTTCGGGTGCTTAACACTTAACTCGGTTTCCTCTCGGACCCGTGTGTACTTCTCAGGAAATATCGTGCTGTAATGGGATGTTAGGAATGTTGCTTGGGAGAGGAATCCTCAGTTAGAACAGAATAGACTACTTTATTTGGCCAAGTGTAATTAGACACGCAAGGAATTTGTCTTCGGTGCAGAAGCTCTCACTGTACATTCAAAACAACAGAATCATCATTACCATACCAATAAGAAGGGTAGTAAATAAGATAAGGATAAATGGCAATACTACAGCCATGCTACATGGATAAATTTACATTGTAGACATTAGATAAAGTGAATTGACTGCAGCTGCAGCTCTTGATCCGCCCCCCCCAACCTGATTCAATTAAAAGGCACGTCGGAATAGTCGTGCATGGGGTCATATGGCAAGGCATGCTTCTCTTCGTGGGAAGGCTACTGAACTCCTGAATATGAGTGCATTGGAATCGGTTTCAGGCACCTCGACCTAAACGAATTCGCTGAGAGAGAGAGAGAGAGATGGGATTTGATCGCAAAACTACTTGTTTTCAGATAAGATGTGTGAGCAGTGCCAGGCGAAACCCATGATATGAAAAGGAAAATACCTCCCCCCCCACTACCACTACATTTCAGCAACTCCTTCTGTGAGCTAATACCAGATAACTAAGTGCCAATTTTTAAATGTCCAATGTTGTCAGATCTTTCGTGTTGTAATGGGCATCACACTGGTTCCCCAAAAAACAAAATGGGGGTTAGGGGTTATCCTTTTAATATTGCACAAAACAAAATCTTCTTTCTCTCTTGTCATAAATAGATATTAATTGTAAGAAAAAAGTTTTAAGTTTTTTGTAAAATAAAATGCAAGTTTCTGGAGTTTTGCAGAAACTTGCAAAACTTTGAAATAGCTCAAAGAAAAAGATGAACCGTGACATGAGGCATTTAGGGACTGAAGTGAGAGATGCTTAAAAAAAAGAAAAGAAAATATCACCCCAGATGACTTCGTTAAATGCTTGATTCTGTTTGGTTTTATTCTTGAGAGTCTGTATAAGAAAAGTGGTTTTTTATAAATACATTGGGGAATACATGCACACACCACACAGACACACACTGGGGAAAATGTGCATGAATCTCTTTGATTTAACCAGGCTGTTCATATATGATTACTGATAATATGCACTTCTATTTTGAATACCTAGTTCAGTAAATGATGAGCAATCACATCGGTTGCAACATTTATAGCTCATTTGATCCTGCTTGACTCTTTCCTTCAATATGACAAATTAATGAATGTGCTCTCTAAAATCATTATTTTAGTTTGCTGCTCCTGTTAATAAGCCAGGATTGGTAAACAATAATTCTGATGTATGGTCCTAATAGGAAAGGGAGCATCATATTAGGACTATGAGAGGATTGCTAGGAATTGTAGTTTGGTAACATTTGGAACAGTACAAATGGTTACATCTACACTTAAAAAATCATTTTTGGTTTATTTAGCTTTTGAAGAGCAACCAGGGTGTATGCTCATGTACAGTTGTATGTGAATGTGGCCTCTGTTATTTAGTTTTTTAATAGTATTGGGTTTGTTATTTCTGAAATTAAGTGTACCTAAACATAATTATGTTAGAATCACAGGATCATAGGAAAAATGTATTTACATTTATAAGCCATGTTGGATATTTTAAGATAGAAAGCTATCTCTTTTTTAGGGGGTAGGGGTTATCTTTAAGTTGGTCTCTATTTCAGGTGAGAGCGTAGGAAATCTATGCAGTTTTCTTGACAACATTTTCAAAAGTGTTTGGTTAACACCTTCTTTCTAGGGCTGAGAGAAAATGGGCCAAAGTTACCCAATTAATGTGGATCAGGGTAGGACGAGAATTAATAGTCTTCTTGTTTCTAGCAATAGCAGTACAACTTAGACTTATATACTGCTTCAAAGTGCTTTCCAGCCCTCTCTAAGTGGTTGACTAAGTCAGCATATTGCTCCCTACAATTTGGGTCTTCATTTTACCCACCTCAGAAGGATGGAAGGCTGAGTCAGCCTGGTGAGATTTGAACTGCCAAATTGCAGGCAGCCTGCAGTCAGCAGAAGGAGCCTGCAGTACTGCATTCTAAGCACTGCACCACAGTGGTTCATATTTTTATCCACTACACCAAACTGGCTCTCAATAGATTAGTTTTTTTTAATATTTGCAAAATTTTATCATCAGTATGTCTCCCCTTTTTCAGTTGTTTTATTATTTCAGTA
Organism: Rhabdophis nuchalis; assembly: GCA_039707465.1. Lineage (NCBI taxonomy): Eukaryota > Metazoa > Chordata > Lepidosauria > Squamata > Natricidae > Rhabdophis > Rhabdophis nuchalis. The sequence goes on along the minus strand of CM077649.1, from coordinate 39,741,051 downwards.
AAAAAAGGTCTAGATAGATGTTTATTAAATACAGTTCCAGTAGGGTTAAACATAATCCCAATAATTGATATTTCAGAAAGTTCATTGTAAAAAAGATACATTTAATAATTGTATTTATAGAGCTATTAGATCTGGATTATAGAAATAACTGTTAAATAATAGCAAAGAAATGCAACCTCCCAATTTTTTCCTGCCAATAAGTGATCATCAAAAAAATTTACCTGTCATTTGCAAGTCCTATCCTTTAAAAAGCAACAGCATTGCAATTTGTAGGACAGATAAGAGAATTGTGTAAAATTATATGTCCTGAAATTTAGAATGCTGTTACTTTTTAAAATTCAGTATACTGATTATTTCTTTTTCTAATTTTCTTTCTGAAATCTAAAAATTATGCTGCTCATCTTTTCTTCCTGTTTATTTTTATTATTGATGATAAATTGCTGGTAATACTAAATAACCTGGAAGTTTATGGCTCTTTTAAATTGAAAAAAAGATGAATAAAAAAAACTCAGAAAATTTAAGGTAAGTAATAGTTTTCACACTAATTAGAGGGAAAGACCATCCATTAAAACCAGAGCTGATTTAAATGCAAATGTATATAATAACCATATATTTTAAATACGGTACTTATTTAAATTTTACTGAGCTGCTCTAGAGCTCTAGAATCAACAGCAAGAATCTGTTGTGGAAGGTTAAGTGAGCGGTGCTTGGGTAACAAGACATACTTACATTTTGATTAGCATTTCTGTCTTGTTGGGTTCATCAACCCCAGAGTAGTATGAAGCCCTTAAGTCTATATTAGAAACTTGATCATAATAAGTGACAACTATATTGGAGCTTGCAAGGGGCCATATGAAATGAAGGGACTTTAGCTGATAAACAATGGGACTTAATTCCTGAAACAGCTTATAATTAGCAATATCAATAGCACTTAGACTTATATACTGCTTCATGATGCTTTTACAGTCCTCTCCCAAGATTGTTGGTTTACCCCAACAATCTTGGTCCTCATTTTACCTACCTTGGAAGGATGGAAGGCTGAGTCAATCTTGAGCCAGTGAGATATGAATTGCTGAATTGCAGCTAGCAATCAGCTGAAGCAGCCTACAGTGCTGCAATCTAACCACTGTGCCTCTTCAACTAATTAGAGTTTTGGTGATCATGCTTAATTGCAAAGATACCTTACAAATTTTATTTTAATGTTGTGTTCATGCAGCATGTAAAATAGAAACATTCACTTCATAGAAATACATGTTTCATCATCTTCACATTTTGTGCTGCGCTTCAACTAATTCTATGGAGTAAAAATGGCTTAATATGTTGGATGTAAAATGGTCCAGTGCAAACTCTTATTTCAAGCCAAATAAAAGTTCGGCTTTATTGCTACTTCAGTTATAGTCATCATCTTCTTTGAAATTGCAAGGCGGATTTTTTTTGAGATGTTTGTGTAAAACATTTTGCTTTTATTCTGTACGTTACATGCCAAGATGTGAGATCTAGTTCTGTCTTAGGCATGGATGACCATTGGGAGCCATTCTCTCTCATAAGGAAAGAGACTATGGCAAACCGCTTAAGAAAAATCCTTGCCAAGTAAACTGCAGGGACTACTCCAGACGGTTACTGACTTAAATGCAATAAATATCATCTATAACATACAAGGCAAGTATGCAAAAATGATGCTCTTAAGAGGTTGAAAGAGAGAACAGCTGGTGTGATTACACATCTTAAGCAGGAGTCCAAATCCTGTGGAAGCGCTTTCTGAGTTCTGGCCAAATTAATTTTCAGTATGTCCAAAAGGAGAAATTAAAAAATATGCATAGTATGACTAAAGGGAAAAATTATGAAATATGTACATACTAAGTCATATTAAATACACAGTTTTAAAAACATATTTAAATTCAACAAAGCAACATTTATTTTTTACTTTTCATTGACGCTTACTTCTAGCCTGCTGTTCTTTTTTGAATGGACTCTTGGTTTGAAAAAGTTGAATTACTGAAGAGGAAGTAATCTTTCAGATAGTAGCAATCTAATCAGGAGATTTGAAATTCTGAATGGCAATATTTACGCACAAATGAAATGAAATAAGACCTCTTTGACTTTTTAATAAGGTCAACAAACCTTATAACAGAAAGAATCCTGGGCTGTATTTTTTAAAATCTGTGTCACAATCTGATCATACTTTCCAAATGGAAACATGCCAGATAAATCTAGGAAGAATTGGAGGATAGGGAAAAGACTGTACAAAACATGAATACAAATAACTATGATTACTTTGACTGCTCAGGTAAATTTCACCCAGATAGAGATATGTACATGTTTTCTAGCTAACTAAAACTTAATTGACTTATTCTACAGCTAGCAACTTGGGATGAAAACCCAGCTCCTGTTTTATTCACTTGCAGCTTTTACCGTTCAATTTCAGGACAGATAATGTGATCGGTTTGAGGCACAGATTGCTCTGTTTTAATATTATATGCTGTTTTGACAGCAGCATTTCTTCTTTAAAAAATTGCACTTTGAATGTTTCTACTATCTTTATTTTTTAAAGATATAGCTGAATTCTTAAAGTATGTTTAATATGCATATTCTGCCATAAAGGATCCTCTCTATCCTCATGGGATCTCTCTGTACTTTGAGCTATTTCTGCTTTATTTTTAGTACAACTGTGATTGCTCCTCTGACATATTTAAATGTGATGAAGCTTGACCCAGCGTGGTTACTTTACCTGTACCTTTCAGACAACTATGCTTAATGGGGCCTGTAATAATGTTCTAACCTGTTAATATTAACAGAACAAGCTTGTTACTTATGAGGTATTATTAATTATGTTGCTGCAGGCACACTTCACATTTAGGAAGAGTTGGGAATGACAACTCACAACTATCATTGAGCCCAAAATTTGCTAAGACAGTCAGTTGTTAAGTGAATATTTTCCCCATTTTACGAACTTTCTTGCCACAGTTGTTAAGTGAATCATTGCAGGTGGTAAGATAGTAACATGATTGTGAAGTGAATCTGATTTCCTCATTGATTTTGCTTCTCAATAGGTCGCAAAAGGTAATCAGGTGATCCTGGGAAACTGGAACCAATCAGAAATACCGTATTTTTGCAGTATAAGAAACACTGCAGTATAAGACGCACCAAGATTTTGAAGAGGCAAATTAAAAAAAAAACGTTTTTTTCGAAAACGGGCCCATTTTTTTTTCAAAAAAAGGGCATGCATAGCCTTTAGAAGGCTTATAGAGTGCTCCTGGGGGAGGGGGAAATTGAACAAAAAATGGCCTGTTTTTCATTCATTTCTGCCTTCCCCAGCCCCCAGGAGCACTCTGGACACCTCCTAAAGGCTATGCACAGCATTTTGGTGAAGGGGCGGGGTTTCAGGAGGCAAAAAAATGCTATATTCAGTGTATAAGATGCACCCAGATTTTTAGCCTCTTTTTTGAGGAAAAAGGTGCGTCTTATGCTCCAAAAAATACGGTACATGCCAGTTGCCAAGCATCCAAACTTTGATCATGTCATCATGGGGATACTAAAATGGTTGTAAGTGTGAAAAAAATCACAAGGCAGTGCTGTCACCCTTGAATTCAAACATGGCATATAAGTCACATTTTTCAGGGCCATTATAATGTTGAACAGTCACTAAACAAATGGTTTGGTGCATTAACTGGTCCGTGAATCGGAGAGACTATTTTGGATGTTCCACATCTAGATGGAAACTTGCCAATTTGGTCCTAAAATGTACATGCATGTCTTCAAATGTGCATAAAATATGCAGAGCTAAAATATGCGTCTTCCACGCAACATTGTTTTGAGATAGGCCAAGTAGAAAAAAGACAATAGTATAACTGGTAATGGTACAGTGAGGACTATGAAAAATAGGGAAAGGAAAGGATTAAGAACAGTGAAGATGTGGGCAGAATGCTGTCATCCTTGAATTCAAATATGGCATATCTAACTAGCCCACCATCCCCTTGCCCTGTGTGAACCAACTGAATATTCCTATCGACCAGTAAGACTTCTCAGAAATATGTCCTAGGATAACCAAAATCATTCACAGTTTCAACCCTCAGAAACCTAAAAAAAGGACCAGACAATCATGAGCACAGACCACAAAGGCCAAACCATGGTTATAGATGGAGCACAATATTTACGAAACCAAAATAAATACTAGAAGACAAAGAAACTTGCATCCCAACAAATACTAACAGAATACAAAAGCTAGAACACCGAATAAGGAGAACTCAGTAAGTGAGTTCAGTAAGAAAAGCCAAGTTACCAAAGAAGAACAGTGGTGGATGAGACATAGCCAACCCATCCTCTCACACTTTTTTTAAATAAAAGAGCTTGGGCACCTCACGAAAGGTTGTCATGAGAAGCAAACACTCCATCAACTCTTCACTACAGTGGCTTCCAATAGTCAGAAATGTGACTATAGATGAGGATGAAATCATGGCCTCATTTGATATCACAGCCCTGTTCACATCCATAGATCTGGAATTAGCCAAAGAATTTATGACTACATTGTTCTACAATATATCTTACTTAACCAAATACATGAAGATTGTAACACCCAGGATTATGGGTCTCATAAACCTCTACCTAACCACATAATTTCAATTTGATGTACAAATGAAAGGTACATCTATGGAATCCTTCTTTTCAGGACTTACAATGGAGGTCATAATGCAGCACCTAGAAGCCATAGCACTTCAAAAATACAACTGAAAATATGGATCAGATATGTGGATGGCATCTTTACCATAATAAAAAAGACCAATTAGAGAACACTCATAGAACCATCAACCGCATTTTCAAAAGAATTCACTTTACCAGAGAAGAAGAAAACAACTTGCTACCCTTCCTAGACATCCTGATCAGCAGAGACCACAATGGCAAACTAGAAACACACACAAACCAAATGCTCCACCACCAAAGCAAAAAACTAACCACCCACAAGAGAAGCTATGTAAGAACTTCATTTAGACAAGCACAAACTCATTGTAGCAACCCTGGAAACAGGAAAAAGAAACAGCAACATTCAAACATAGCCAACAAAATGGATATCCTTGCAACTTTATCAAAAAGTGCCTGCCTACTCAACTTAATAGAGCACAACCCAAAAAAGTGCTAAAAACCCTACTTCCATATATCAAGAACATCTCAGAAACCACCAACCTACTACTACAACTACATAAAAATCTTCAAAACAGCCTAAGCAAACCAAAAGATCCAGAAGCCCCAGGAAAAAACAAACAAATCCAGGAGTCATCTACGTCCTACAGTGACTGCAACAAACACCATGTAAGACAAACAGGCAGAAGACTAGCAGAACTCATCTCTGAAAACCAACTAAGAGCCAGAAGACATGATGGAAACTTTTTAATTTCATAACAAAGGGGTGAAGAAGCAGCCAGGTTGAATGCTAGAAGACTTGAGCAGCTGAACTTTTCTGTCGGTTCTCTGGGTGTAGCTTGGTGGGCTGTCGTGAGTGACGTAAAGTTGGTCACGTCCACTCAGTCACATGATCCCCCCCCAAGCCATGCCCCAAGCCACGCCAACAGAACTGGTAGGGAAAAAAAATGAATTTCACCACTGTCACAACATACGGACAGATTTAACCATAAGTCCAATAGTTTCAATTGGGAAACTGACCATTCTAGACCAAGTCAAGTCCAAAAATGCTAGAGAACTTCTAAAGCCTGGCACTTGGACAAATTAGCCATCAGTAGACACATAGACATAAACAATATCTATAGACTATGCAAAACAGACAATCAACAAGACAAAAGGGGAACAAAAAACACCCAAGCAAGTCTCATTCCTTATTGGCACTGATAATGTTACCTAGTTTGTATAATGAAACGTCTACAAGAAAACAACCTAGCTCAGAGAGCACCAAGGATACCTCATTTTACCCCTGAGCTACAAATATTCTCCTGACTCATATTTGTGACAGTTGAAGTGTCCCAGGGTCATATGATAAACTTTTGTGACCTTCTGACAAACAGAGTCAGTGGGAAAGCCAAATTTACTTAACAAACATGTTACTTACTTAATAACTGCAGTGTTCACTTAGCAACTGTGGCAAGAAGGGTGGTAAAATGGGATAAAATTCACTAAATAAGTGTCTTTTGGATTCAATTGTGGTCATAAGTCGGGCAATACCTGTATTGGAACTCTGAATTGCCTTTGCAACCATAATGTACTTGAAGCTTTTTCCATTTCCCAGTTTCCTTTTTCTGGAATGCAGTTCCACAAAACTTATAGTTTTGGCAAATTGATGTGGGCAAACATAACATCATCACAGCTGCAGAAGTTTTTTAAAAAAATTTATATTTCAAAAAAACAGTCCTCTAGATTCTAGAACTGGCAAATTATTCAGGAACTTTTTGAAAAGCTGAGATAGTTGCCTCCACACTCTTGTGAATTCCATTGTTCCTTAATAGATAGATAGATGTTGGAATTACTAACATTGACTTTCAGCTGGATGAGAGATGATTCAAGTGATTTGACAGAAGTTACTCCTGGATGCGTTTAGTATTGCCCCACATTGTTAAACACGTTTCAAGATTGCCTCTGGCTATGGATCAGAGCTTTGGAAATGGCTTTTTGATATAGTTCAAGCTAGTAGGCATTAGTGACTTTTATATGGAAGATTTTCAAAATTTGGTTTTGGAAAGGGCCTGATATGTCTGTAGAATCTCAGAAATTCCCAGCAGCAAGGGAAGCCTTAACTTATGAAATTGATAATGGCAGGGCTGTGAGGCCCAAATCACTAACTTTAATTTATTGTCATTGTATAATAAATGGCATATTTAATGGCATAGTTTTATAGCTGTAGGTCTCCCTTAAAACCAAGTGATTGAATTAGGAAGTGATTACTTGTCCACATTAGCTCATTGAAGTTTAGATACATTTGTGCATGAAATAATAGGCAAGTCTCAAATTTTGGTATTGTTTAGTAGCATTCCCTTGAAGTCTCCACATAAAGTTCCAATAATAGGTCCAGTGGCAAAGTTCTGCAAAACCTCAAAAATGGGAAAGGCTGTCAGATTCTATCTAGCGAGACATTAGCGCATGTTTCTTTGCTTCTTGCTCTCTCTATTTCTCTTATGCACTTTATTTTTATCTTGTTGTAACAAAATCTGGTCCAGTTCCAAGCCAGGAGAAAGATGTGAAATAAAATGGAGGCAGGCTACAGGAAAGAAGGGATCTGTTTATTTGGTAGCCAGAAACTTTAGTGATAACAGCATGTTGTCAGAATATTCACGAACTGGAATAGGGCATAGCAACAGGTCAGCCAATGAATAGGCATGGCAACTGGGTCAGCCAATGGGGACTATTTGGTGACTGAGAGCCATGCCAGATGGCTCAGAGCCTGGGTGTGGCTTACCTATGTAGCTCTGAGTCTGTGCAAGAGAACTAATCTAGTCTAAGCTCTGAAGTCTGAACTGAAACCAATGTCTCCTCTCCCTGTGTTTTGCCTGTAACTACTACAGTGTTGGAGAATCCAGTATTGGTATTGTATATTTATTCATGTTTTAGTATGTATATAAAGAAGTTAATGAATCCTGCTTAATCCGTTATCTGTGTGTGATTTCTGGATGTGATTTCTGCAACAAACTCTGACACATGTTTTTAGGGTGGCTGATAAAATGGAGTTAAAAGTAGGTGGGCTTTTATACATTATTTGGGGGTTTATGATTGAGATGCCTGTTCCCATGCAAGAATATATCTTTTAATATTTTAATGGCTGTTACCAGATTCCTATGGGGTCATGGAGCGATCATGGCTAGCTCTATAGGCAAAAGGGGGAAATGCAAATGCTAGGTGTTTTGTTTCTCTGAGCTAATCTTGTCAGCTTTGGCTCCCTTGCCAACTCCTTGTGTTGCTTATTTGGAGTTTCTGGCTGCTCTTTGCTTATGAATAGAGTGGTCCAGCTTTCTGAATGGATACAAAATATCTATTCCTAAATCTAGCTTCTTCAGGTTTCTGCTTGAGGTTGTTTTCCTATAGCAGGAACACTGGGACTGCTTTCTGCCTTTAAGAAGTTGTCTCTCCTCTCCTCCTTCAGGGAAAATATTCTATTCTGTCTCTTTTTAATATTAAGAAAAAAGAATATTTTATTCTGGGGAGGAGGGTCTTCCTACAATCTCTTGATAGTGAGGATGGTTTGAGGAGATAAGGATATGAAGGAAATCGAAAGCAGGGGATGCAAAGAGATCTTAACACAAGAAAACAAAACTATTGCTTTCTTTTTTTTATTTAGGGATTCCTGCATTTTTAAACACATTTACTTCTGAATCTGTGATACTCAACAGACAACCCTTCATGGTGTGAGATTTCCTGATTTAAAACTTCCCTGGCCCAGAAAAGTTATTTTAGCTGCTATTAAGGGGGGAAACTTCATAAAAAGAGAAGGGACAGTGAATGGCAAGACCAGGTAAGTCTTTTCCTTCCTCTTGGCTCAAAAAAGACGATAATGGGAACAGTTACAACTTTGATCTGAATTCGAATTGGGACAGGGTGAATGGATGCTTGCTTGAATTTCCTAGGACTCTTATTTTTTCAGCCCCACGCTGGTTTTTTGGCATTTTCAACTGATCTCTCTCTAAACATACCAACTCCCTGTTCATTTTGCTTGTAGTATAAAATAGCCTTTCCTGCTCAAAGATTAAGTATTCAGTCTCCATAATTTCCAGCTGGTGGTTTGTGTTACAGTTGTACTATCACTTGATACGTATTGAATATATTGTGCAGCCTGTACCGCTCCAGTGTTTTTGATAATCAATTGAAACAACTCTCAAATGCCACTACTAATACTAACTATGCTTTCTTCTAGAAGGAGAAATATATTAGTTAGTGATGGCAACACCCCCCCCAACAAAAATCTGGTAACACCTTTTCCCACAAGTAGATTTTTTATATTAATAAAATTTGTTGGAAAAGGTGTTACCAGTTTCCTGATTTTTCAGATGTCCTGTGATATTTTTCAGGAGAAAGAGATTACGTTGGCAGAAGCAGTCAAGATGTTGTTCTGAATATTGAGAAATAAATGGCTACTTCCTAGAATATCTACTCTAAAAAATAATTCTTACAGTTTACCTTGTATTAGCTCATGTCTCCTTAGCTGTCCTGCTTAAAAAAACATTATTTACTGAGTTTTAAATGCTAAAGCATGTCCTGTGTGAATAATAGACCACTAAGTGTCAGTGAAGCAAATGCCAGGTTTCTTTTATCAAGCCAATATAGATCCTTGTTCTTTTCTGTTATATTTCTCAGCGCATGCGTGCGCACACAGACACACATTATGGTCAGAATGCTGAGAAATTTCTTAATTACTTGCATTGCAAAATTGATTTCTCTTAACGCTGATCCAGCAGTCCTCTGCAGCTTTCTCACTCTAAGGCTTATTTAACTTGATTGTGAAATGAACTCATTTCATTTCCCTAAGTTATATTAATGTTATTTATAGTCAAAGATAAACTCTTAGTTACACATTGCACATAATCAGGAAGATAATCACAAAGAAATGAAAGAACAATTAATTGTCAAGAACAATTAAACTAAATTAAATCATCTTTAACATAAATTAATGATTATTTAGATTTTCATTATAGCTGGTATATTCAAAGCTATTGTACTGTTCTTTCACTATTCCACCATGAAATCTGAGGTTCTTATATATTGAACATTGTACATTTTACATTTCCCTGGGAAAAAAGTGTATTCGTTTAATTATCTGTCACAACCTTTGTTTAATTACCTGTCAACCTTCGAGAGATATTTATTATTCAAAATGGATCAGCTTTAAGTAATATTGCCTTGACCATACTGATTCATAATACAGGAAGTGAAGCCCAACAAATGTAAAGGCCAGAATGTTGGGAAAAAACTGGTTTACCCAGTTACTAGAATTTGTGTTACTACATATTCAGCAGCTTTTGACAATTTATGATCGTTTGAAAGATAAACCTGAGCACGCTGTTCATGAATGGAAACCCTGTAAACTCAGCAATTCTGACTTCTTAGACCTTAATAGAAGCTGTGTGTCACTGTAATTAAGTTTTGTGCTTTCCCATATTTTTCGGTTGCACATATGGTAATTCTGAAGCAACTTCCTTTTTTTCTACTTAGCTGCCGTTAAGAAGAGATGCACAGCTGGGTAAAGTTTTCCTATCTATTTGTCATTAAAGTTATAGTATGTGTGCCTCTGACTTTGCGTCTTCTTGATACCTTCTTGTTCCCGAAACTCAGCTGTGAAATTGGAAGATGAAAGTCTTTTACTCTTTGTATGTGGCTTTAATAAGCTCATTTCTGCCCCTTCATTTCTCTGACTATCTTGTTGATACTGGATGGAGCAATACCTGCAAGAATCAATAATTGATACTGAAAAAAGAAGCAAAAGCTGTGTTACCTGATCATCTTGGGATAATGTCCACACAGTTAGCCCACTTTTAATAACCCCAACTTAATGGTGAAATTCAATTTTTTTTACTACCACTTCTGTGGGCCTGGCTTGGTCGGCAGGGCAGGGGAAGGATACTGCAAAATCTCCATTCCCTATCCACTCCTGGGGGAAGTATACTGCAAAATCTCCATTCCCACGCGACTCCAGGGGAAGGATACTGCAAAATCCCCATTCCCTCCCCACTCCTGGGGGAAGGATATTGCAAAATCTCCATTCCCACCCTACTCTGAGGCAAGCCAGAAGTGGTATTTGCTGGTTCTCTGTACTACTCAAAATTTCTGATAGTGGAAATTTTGTCAGAACTTGCTGAATTTCACCCCTGCCCCAACTGGAACCAGAATTTCCATTGCTAAATAGTTATTATTTGAAACCATATGACTGTACCACATAGTGACAACAGTTTTCTAATGCTGGTTGTGGTCGTTAGGCCAGAACCTCACACTTCTCCTACCCTCTACTTGTTGCCTCTACTTCAACTCCCCCACTCACAACACTTTGCAATCTCTTTGCCTTTTTGGCCACCCTGGACATTGCCCTTATCACTCCCTGCTGCCCCTTAGCTAACCTCTGTTATCTTCTTCCACTTGCTGCTGATTAGGTGTGCCCAGCTGGTCCTATATTAGGCAACTGCTGACCACACATGACCTTCCTGAACTACCGTTTGTTCTGCACGGTCATAGCTTTGAGTGGTCCCTGAACAAATGGTCATTAAGTGAGGATTACCTGTATTGCAAATCTATGCCAATGTTTAGATCTTGGAAATCTAGAATGGGTTAATGCAGTTTTATTTTTTAAATATACATTAAAACAGGAATCTGATTCATATGTACTGCATCACATTCTATCAACCAGACCTCATTTTTATATGTAAAAAGCAATGGTACCTGCTGTTTTAAAGCGTAAAAATTGCTTTAAGGAAATACGATGAAAGCATTGAAGCTTTGGTTCACAGTTCTTTTGCTTCAGTTTGGCAGAACATAGTAGTGCGGCTGTGATTATAGAAGTGGCAGTAATTTGAAGAGCTGGCCATAAACCAAGGTGCTTGAAATTAAAAACCGGTGTTTTTGAACAGGAGCCCAGTAAATAATATTTTGAAACTATCTCTGCTTTGTGTATCAGTTTAAAATGAAGATACTGTTTTGTATTGCCCATGAATCTGAATTTTCTGATCATGCAGTTCACAGACCATTTGTAAAATGCAAGGACACTTGAAATTTTTTAATTTGAAATCAGACTCTGGGTATGTGATAACAGGACTAAATGCATAGGGGGGAAATTTCAAGAACTCAGTATTCATTCTCCAGAAGTCCTCTGGGTCTACATATCCTACATAACCATCCACTATGGCAGGATATAGATGCATATCCCGCCATAGTGGATGGTTGGAGAGTCCTTAATTCTGTCGCTTATCTTCAAGAACTTCCTGCCACAGGGAGTGGTAGTTCTCAGTGTATCACAGTATTAGTGTTAGGGTTAGGATAGTTATCAGTATATTACTTGCCTTCGAGGAAACATCTCACCTGGCCTTCTTGCTAATACAGGTGTGACAGAGATATGGGATTTTGGTATGCTAAGGATTTTTTTTTGACACATTAAAAGAAAAAAAAAAGAGAAGTAATTTTATAATGCCACTTCATTATTGATTTTATTTTAAAAAGGAAAGGAGAAGATATAAACCCTTTTTAGATAGTCACATACATTTTACCATTCAGTAGCAAAAGGGAAATAAAATATAGAATGGATCAAATCACAGATTACATCTCCAAAAGTTGGTCCTTCGAAAAATGTAAAAGAAAATATAAAGTTTGCAAACCGCAGGGGTTTGTTTGCTCCTTTTTAGAAGCAATTGGGCCATAAAGTTTCAAGCTGCAAAAACAAGGAGTTTTTAGACAAAACATAGAGCCAATAAATATCAGAGACAAAATTTTAGAATTATGCATATACACATTAAAAAAACAATTAGCTTTATTCAATATTTTGCAGTAAAACTAGAGTCTTCATGCTTTCCCCCTCCATATTCTTGTGAATTGTAGCCTTTTATGAGTGACTCAGGAATGCTATACTACCTATGAACCAATTTTTTTTAGAATTTGCTGTGTTATAGAATAAGAAAGAACATTATTTTCTTATAGTTCAAGTATTTCACCAACCTTTTGCCCTTTGTATATGTGACCTTTAATTCCCTGAATTCTTAGCAATTGTCATACTGGATTATAGGAATTAAAGTCAATATACTTGAGGTGTGTCCGCATTGCAGAAGAGGTTATTACATTTTGCACCCATTTCTGCTCTTAATTTTGTGTGGGCTGACCCCAAAGCTATTTGCACGATAACATATTTTTTTAAAATTTCTGTCTCATTCTGTACAGGTTGTTCAATTTGAAGTTTACCTTCCACTCCTTATTTGGTTAAAAACTTATGAGTTTTAAAGCCAGAAGAAATTTGTCAGAATGCAACATCATACAACATCTTCCTTTCATTTGATTTTCCTGCTTTCCTGCACTGTGGTAGGACTCCATCAAGAAAAGTATCCAAAGAGAAGCTTCTAATCTATGAAGGGCCATGGGCTTTTGGTCTGCCAGCTTTCACCTCTCCTACAAACTCAAGTTATTGATGCTCATTACCCTCTGCGTCTTATTGATAGGCTGGGCTACCTCCACTTACCTGGTAGATATTTTACACGAAACTCCAGCAGCAAAAGGCATGATTGAAAATTTAAGGAAGCCAACCACTATTAAGGAGGAACAAATGGAGAATTCAAAGAGGAAGGCCATGCTTATCGAGAAACTACCCATAGCAATACCCCCCTGTCCTTCTCTGTCTCCTTTTCTGCGTAAGTCAACTCACACTTTATTCTTTCTGGAAAAAAAGTTGGGAAAGTTAAGGCCTTGAGCTAAACCCCCCCCCCCCCCTCCTCAAAGCTTAGCCTTTATGATGAAAATGTTAAACCCCAATGGGAACAGGCTAGTCATCTTCTGTCTCCTGGTAATATGTTACTATGCCTGATAGAAAGTGTCTTAAGCAGAGAACGGATTTTTGGTTTGTTTGTAGGGCCGGTTTTAGCCGTCTGGAGCTTTCAGGGGCCTCCAGGAGACTTCCCTGAAGGCTCTGGAGGACAAAAAACGACACCATGAGCAAACTGGAAGTGACTTCCGAGTTGCTCGTAGGGCCGGTTTTACCCCTCTGCTGCCTTCAGGGGCTTCCAGCAGGTTTCCTGAAGGCTCCGGAGGGCTAAAACCAGCCCTACGAGCAAACCGAAAGTCTATTCCTGAACTTCTGGCTTGCCTTTAGGGCCGTTTTTTTGCGCTCTGGAGGCTTCAGTGAAGCTCCTGAAGCCTCCAGAGGGCAAAAAATAGCCTCAAAAGAAGGCCATAGTCAGGTGGCCAGTGCACGCATGTGCTCTGGCCAGCTAACGGCAAGTCTCATGTGCCCTGACAAATGGCTCTGCATGCCACCTGTGAAACGCATGCCATAGGTTCGCCATCACGGGCCTACCCCATTCTGTCCCCAGCAAAATTGTGGGTAGCTTATCAGCAATGCCAATTGTTTTTTGTGGCATTTACTGTAATGAAGCTGAATTTCAAAAACTGTAAACTGCAAACCTCTTCCTTACCCTTTTTATGATTCTATAACTATAAGAGCTGATCAACAGCGTGACAAACGATCTTTCTTTCACAGGAGGAAACAGAGGTTGGATAGACATTTGTCAGATAGTAATATTGGGTAAAGAATCAGACTAGAACAAGAATGTCAAACTTGATTTCATTGAGGGACGCATCAGGATAGTGTTTGACTTTGGGGCTTGGGTGGACATGGCTATGCTGGGTGTGGACAGTTCGACATCATTCGTGTCGGGGGTGCCTCTGGTGGCCCTTGTGAGCTCTGTTCCCAGTGGCAACAGCCTCTTGCAACCGTCCTGCGCCCACCCCCCCTGAACTCCATTTTCACTGGCAGAGACACTGCAGGCCGGTCCTTTGCTGTTTCCAGGGCAGCCCCACGGGTCACATCTAAGTACCCCGTAGGCCGAATCTGGGCCCTGGGCCTTGAGTTTGACTTCTCTGGACTAGAAGATCTCCAGCCCTTCCCCACCCCTTACAGTCTGTGGTTCTATCATCCCCAGCCACTTCCAAGGGCTCTGAAGTCTTAACTTTAGTGAGAGTTGTGAACATCAGGATTTCCTTTTCCTATAGGAGGCCCCAGCAAACTCATTTTCAGAGCATCTCTCACTCTGGAAGAACTGGAAGAAGAGAATCCTTCGGTAGCCAAAGGGCGCCATAGGCCAAAAAATTGCACAGCTCAGCAACGGGTGGCTATATTGATTCCACACCGCAATCGAGAGAAGCATCTGCTGTACTTGTTGGAGAATCTTCATCCATTCTTGCAGAGACAGCAGCTGGATTATGGCCTTTATGTCATCCACCAGGTGAGTCCATATAGAGTGAGAAAAAGAAAAAGCCTCCCTCAAATCAAGTAACTTCTGGTGACTTCATGGACATGTCCAGGCAGTTTGTTTGGCAACAATATGGAAACAGTTTGCATTCTTTTGTGATGGATTTTTAAAATGTAATTTGATTTTTTATTGTTTGGCTTTCCAGACTAACCTGAGGTTAATTTCTGGTGGTCTCCCATCCAATACTAACTAGGTCTGACCCTGTTTGTTCAACCAAGAACAGAATGCTATTAATGCCCAGAGATATTTTAGTGCCCTGTGCTTATGGTTTTTGACTGTGTAATTTTTTTCAGTTACATATATTGGTTTAGGGAAGTCAAATATTATTTCTGCAGCTCCATTTACAAAACTAACCTCCAGGGTATTACCAGTCCTGAGATGTCTTTGTATGTTTCCGTATTAAATTTATTTTGTCTTTTGCTGCAAGAGCTTAAAGCAGATTGAATACATTAAACAGAGTAGGTGGCAAATTAAGTTTATGCACCATTGGTATAGTATTATTGTTTTCTAAGTTGCAAGTCCTAAATGTATATTGTCTTCATTGTCCGTTTGCATCCTGCTCACGGTTTGGTGTCTGACTTCTTTTGTCACTTCTTGCACTCACTTTTTTTGTTGTTGAAGACTGAGACTTTTTTCTTCTTGAATAAAAGTTCTCAGTCTTTAATTCTATGAAAGCAAAAGCATTACAGCTCAGGAAGCAATAAAACTGTACATTTATTCAGTAATGTATTTATGACCAATTTTATAGTCAAGAGATAAGAGGACTCTTATCTCTTATTAATGCTGCAAATGCTGCAACAATGGTGCCCGCACATGTCTGCCTGACATGTGGCAGAACATTTCATGCCTGTATAGGCCTTACCAGCCACCTGTGGACATATCATGGACAGCCCACAAGTTAGATATGAAGGTCCTCTTTGAACACAGTGGGCGAACATCATTTATGGCCAATGTTTTGCTGTTGAAGGACTCTTATCTTTTATTAATAAAGAGCTGTTAGTTCAGTTTCAAAAATACTAAAGTAAAATCCAGAGTTACAACATCTGACTTCTCACCACTGTATGTGGCTTGCTAAAAACATAACCTTTCCTACCATACAGCAAGAGACAAATAAATTGGGTATCATGACTTACCCGTAAACTTACAAGAATAACTTTTCACATTGAATGGCATAAAACTATAACACAGAAAGAAAGCGTCCACTAAGTTTTGTTTGTTCAGTCATTTTTATTGGAAGAGGAGCCAAATAAAAATGATCAAGCAATGCACCAGTGCACTTGATAGTTCTTGGAATACCAGAACTACTTGGTTTATACCAAACAGACTTCAGCAATCAAGCATTGATGTTCTGGCTTTATCCTCTATGAAGCCATTCAGCTGGAAAATTTGAAGCAAAGGACATGGTTGCCTTAAGAGGTGCTATGAAGCATGATGCCCACTATGTCATTTTGGAGAGGACGTTGGTTCAAAGGAAGACATTTCTTGCTTTTGATCTGCCAGGATCTTACCTCGTAGAAAGATACATCAATTGTTATAACTTTAATGAATGATAAATGAAGAAGACCCTGGAGTTACATAGAAAGACACCCAGTTAGTATGAATAAGAAGCAGGAACATCCCAAGTAAGGTTAGGAATAGCCTTTGCTTGGTAGGTGCTTTTTGTAAGGCAACCTGAAGCTTTCCAGCTAGCGCTACCATCATTCATGGATAGGATGGTAGAATTGTTGCCAAATCAACTCTCTGGGGAAAACTGGCCTAAGGGAGCAATTATGTTCAGGATTGTGTCTGAATCTTTCCTTTGGGGACTGTTCTCCTGTTCCCATCTCTGATTTTGTGGCTAGGGAAAACAACTCCCTGCATTAACATTTGCAAATCCCCCCTTCTCCCCCCGGGATTGCAATATCATCTATGGACCATGATGCTCCATCCAGGGAGATAAAAATGGGAACAGGGTTTCTTTTTTAAAAAAAAGCAAAAGCAGCTGACAACATGGCATTAATATGCCATACTTTGATTTTATAAAATCAATTACCTATGAAAAAAGTTTGACGAGACTTTTCATCTTTCTTCATTTCCTGTTCAGTTGCTACAGCTCTACAGCGGAACTCTGAATTCTCTTCTGAGTTTCTGCATTCATAAGAATGTTTGGGTGCTTGCCAGAGCTGTAGGCATTTAAGTTGAGAATGGAGTTTACCTTAAAAATATACGGTAAAATTCCATTTGAAAATAATAGTTACAGAAAACTAAGAGTAGTGTGACAATATCAGTTCATGTGTTTTTTAAACGTTCACCTACAATTAAATATAAAGAAAAGATAAAGGAAAACTAACAGTCTATTTTGAAAACTTAAATTAGAAGATTGAAGCCGCGGTTCTAAACATTAATGAGTAGTTTCCATTTGAGCATGGTGGAATTAATTTCTGAATAAATATGACCATTCAGGAAAGAGATTTAAAGTTTATTCTTAAACATTAATTTGGAATTGAAATTGTAATATTAGTCATAAATGCATATTTTACAAATATTAAATAATTATGCAATTCTACAATTTCTGTGCTTGATGAGCCTGGGATGAGAATATAGAGCTTAGGTAAAGTATATTTATAGTGTTAGGCAATCTTGGAATAAGAGATGCGGTGGCTCAGTAGCTCAGTGGCTAAGAGGCTGAGCTTGTTAATCAGAAAGGTCGGCAATTCAGTAGTTCGAATCCTTGCACTGCATAACGGAGTGAGCTCCAATTACTTGTCCCAGCTTCTGCCAACCTAGCAGTTCGAAATCATGTAAAAATGCAAGTAATAAAATAGGAAACACCTTTGGTGGGAAGGTAACAGTGTTCTGTGCATCTTCGGCATTTATTCATGTCGGCCACGTGACCATGGAGACGTCTTTGAACAGCGCTGGCTCTTCAGCTTTGAAACGGAGATGAGCACCGCCCCCCTGGAGTCAGGAACAACTAGCACATATGTGTGAGAGGAACCTTTACCTTTACCTTAATCTTGGAATTGATAGTATCATGTAATTATCTGGAGACTTCAATTGAAACATTCAATATGACACAGGATATTAGTTGATAATCGTGGCAAAATATTTCATTGACAAATTAACTGGTCCACCAGTAAAGTCCTGTAAGTGTAGTTCAACCTTGCCACTGTGGGTCCTCTCCATATGTGCTACAATATGGCTACTGCCCTTGGTGGGAATTCTGGGAGAATTGGACAAATCTATGGATATTGGATTAGACAAGCTGTTAAAGTTTATGTATGCAGAGGGAGTCATAAAAATGACAGCAGAGAAATATATGGTTATATTGAAAAATAGCTGGAGAAGTTCTCAGGCTGAGAACTTTCAATATTTAAGAAATGCCTTGACTGCTTTATGTATAATCTTTTCTATCTCATATCCAGCACACACCTGTACAGACCTCTTAGAACCTTAACCTTATTTGACCTGGGCCTGCTTGCCCTTTGGATTTTGGCTGTGAGTAAACATTCTGACCCCTTTGAATTGGGATTGTATCAATCACTACAATCTTATCCAACAGGTTTATAATTTGAATTGGTTATTCATTCAATTTATATGGTCACCGTCTCTTCATGATGATTCTCAGCACCTAACTGTAGTTGAAAACCAAGAAAATAAACACAATAATAAATGCATAACCGGTCGCCAATATAAAACCACAAAACCCCCATTTACGTAGCCATCCCATGGACTATGCTACATGTTCCAACCCTCATGTCTGATTATGTCTTCAAGGCCTCCCAAAAGACCCAGGGCAGCTGGATCTGTGTTGGAAGTTTTAAAGAAGATGTTGGATAGCCATTTGTCTGAAACAGTATAAGGTTCCTGCCTAGGCATGGGGTTGGACTAGAAGTCCTCCAAGGTCCCTTCCAACTCTGCTATTGTAATTGTAATTGACCAATAGGGTGAGGATCAATCTGACTAAATCATTGCTACCTCAGACGGAGGAGATGTTCTGTCAGACTTGAGAGGAAGAGTCAAATAGAAATAGGTCCAGCTGCCCTGGGTCTTGTTAGAGGCAGCCAGGAGAATTAGAGGTCTTGTTGTTTTTTACCAGTGCAGGGTGTGATTGCCTTGACTTTTGACAGACACTGAGAAAGTGCTCGATGTGAATAGAATAAGCTGATGTATATTTATTGTTTGTAGACTGATGTTTATTTATTGTTTGTAGGCTGGCAATGCCAAGTTTAACAGAGCAAAACTTCTAAATGTGGGATACCTGGAGGCACTGAAAGAAGAGAACTGGGATTGTTTTATTTTCCATGATGTGGACTTGGTGCCAGAGAACGACTTCAACATTTACGTATGTGGCAGTCAGCCAAAGCACTTGGTAGTGGGGAGAAATAGCACAGGTTACAGGTAAGAAATAATATGTTACCAGGTGTGCTTTAATATAATTCAGTATATCTATGAGTTATATTTTTGACCCTGGTTTGCTTGGCTTTGAAGTAACAAATCTGGCTGCAGCTAAATTTAGAACCTGTCACTAGTTCTCTGAATTATTAGCATATCAAAGTTAAATCAGTGTTGAAATTAGTGACCTAAAATGAGGATTCTCCAAGTTCATACAAATGTTTAAATGACCCAAACTGTATATTGATTCAATGGATTGCAAGAATTACCTTGAGCAGAGGCGTAGCGTGGGGGGTGCAGGGGGCCCCGGCCGCACCGGGCGCAACATCTGGGGGGGGGCGCGCTCCAGAGACCCGACTCGGAAGCTCTCCTCCGCGGGTCTCGAGTTGGCGGCGGCGGCGCCTGGGCGCTCCTGGGCCGGCGAGAGTCGGGGAGCGAACAGCGGCCAGTAGGGGCCAAACCCTCCCGGGCCATCCCCCGGCTGAGGCCAGCGCCGGTTCCTCGCACCCGCCAGCGCCACCCGAGGGGGCCAGGCGAGACTTAAAGGCGCAGGTCTTTCGAAGCAACGGCCAGCCAGAGGAGCGGCGACCTGGGCCCTGCGGCGGCCCGGGAAGACCCTCTTGCCCCGGCTTTCGGGCCGTCGCCCTCCGTAGAAAGGAGCGTCGGGTGTCCCAGGCCCGCACCACGCAAAGGGCGCCCGCTTCTCCCCAAGGCGAGGCAACGAGTGTCGGACCCGGATGGCCGAGCCCTTTGGGCAGCGGCTGCCCGCCGGATCCTCGCGGGAGGTGCGTGGGCTCGACACCACAAGAAGAGCTGCCTCCCCCGAGTGCTAAAATCCACGGGTTAGGGGGCGCAAATTACTTGCCTTGCCCCAGGTGGTGACAACCCACGCTACGCCACTGACCTTGAGAAAAAATAGGAAGAACTGCAACCTAGATAATGGTTTGATAAGAGATATTCAAAGTTCAAAGTCTTTTGGACTCAGGAATGGTGGTGGAGAAAGTGTCTGTGAAACATAAAGGTGGAGGAGGGGGAAACTGCTTTCAGGCTTCCAAAATTATATCACCATAATCTTACTATAAAGGTAATATTATGGATAGTTTTTTTGGTTTTGTTTTTCTGGTCTGGACTATCTTGAAGTTCTGACAATTTCATTCATTGTTAAAGATCATTATCTAATCTTTGTAATTGTACTCCCATTTTTTTCCCCATTGTGGTTCTTGGCTTTTATTACTAGAGCTTTCAGTTCCTTGCTTTTTTAGCTCCCTGAGTAATATCAGCACCATAACACACTTTGTTGATGTGTCTTCCTCTAATTTTAAAAACGTGTTTTCTTTCAAATTTATTTAATATATTTTCAATGTTTAGATTGAATAAATAAGTAAAGAGTATACAGTCGTCTTTTTCACCATATTATCTCCAGAATGTGACTTCCTAACCTCTGCATAGGTGTCAACATCTTTAACATTAATAGTTCTTTCAAGATTTCAGTCAGAAGCTCCTGATTTTCTGCAGTATATATATCTATGTGCGTAGGCATTTTGGCGAATCCACAAAGTAGGAAAAAGTAACTCCAATTACCTTGTTAGCGGTTAGGTTTTTTTTGTTAATTTGTTTCTATTCAATGTTTCAAAAAGTTCTGCCCATACATGTCCACCCACTGTTTTTCCGAGAGGGACACAATGTAACAAAGTTTAAATAGCTTAGAAATGTTTCAATCTTTTTTGTTGGAAGGAGAACAGAAACAAAAAAAAGATAAAAATATAGTCCTGATTTAAATTTAAAAATGTGCAATAGAGTATCCAAATAATTGTAAGATTGTAAAGGTGCTCCAAGTTTCAAAGTTTTGAGTGAAATAAATTAAAAAGACAAAGAAATTAGAAAAATCAGACACAATCCGATCCCTTTCAGCGCAAACGGAAATGGCTATTTCTTTCATTACAGTTCAATCCACCATTTCAAAGCGTTCTGTAGACCGGAGAAATCTCACAATTCAGCTAAAAATCGCCGCTTATCTTTAGATTCAAAGTTTTAGTGAAAAAAAAGGTTTCTTAGCAGAGTGTTTCAAATGTAGAACAAAATATCTTCCCGATGTTATCCTGTCTTTCAAGCAATTCCTTTCGTTTCAGGAGATTTTGAGATTTTGCTTCGTATCGGGCAGGGATCTTGCGGGATCCCTGCACCCAGCGAAGGCTTATCTCCTATTCACCACCCCTCCAGGGCGGCTTAGATTTCTATGGAATCACGGGGAAGACGAAAGCCAGCCGAGTCCCTGCAGCTTAGGGAGCCCGGTTGTGTCGGCACAGGAGGCTCCGCCTTCTTCAACATTATTCCTTTTGATTGTTTCAAATAGTTAAATATGAATTTTCCAAAAGTGATATAATTTTCGGTGGGCTCATTCTTGGATTCCTGAAAGAGGAAAAAAATATTTATTCCAGATTTCACAATTAGATAGTAAGTGTTGATCACTTTCTAGAAGGTGACAAAAATTGAACAGACCTACTTTCTTTCTCCTGGTTTTATTTGGTAGCATTTACAGCATTTGTTTCTACCTGGGATTCAGGGAGGTTGAACTACAGTGCCAATGTAATTCAGAGGGCATTTTTTTCCGCAAAGGAGGAGCTTCCTGTCTTCTGATCAGTTGCTGCCCCCTACTGCTCTACCCTGGTGTTTGTAATATAACGTATGGCTTAAATTTTTACTTCTCCATTTTCTTTTAAAATAATATGCATTACAGGCAAGGTAATGTCACCCAGTTTTGTTTTCCATTTCTAAAGTGTGAATCAGCTTTGTTATTTGGAAAAATCATGGAGGTGGTAAAATGTGGAACTGAGCCAGGGGTGGTTTCTGGCTGCTGCTACTGCTGGTTTGCTCAGAGACGTGCTGTGTGCACATACTTGATGCGTGCTACGTGTGCATGTGCAGTACTAAAAAAATACTCCTGCGCATAGAACCACTTCGGGGGCGTGGCAGGCTGAGTTACTATCTACTCAGTCGAACCAGTCCGAACTGGTAGTACCCAACCCACACACCCAACTTGTGCTCATGTGGAAAGCTCCATTTGCGCCAATGGAGCTTTGTATATGAGCGCAAGGCCCCACCACTGACACTAGTGGAGCTCCACCTGCACAAGCATGCATGTTTACTCATCACTCATGCAGTCTGGTTTCGAACAGGTTGCAGCCCCGGGGATTGGGGATCTATGCTTTAGAGGAATGTTTTGTTATGGGAAAGAAGCACTCACTATAATCAGAACTAGACCCACTGGGCCTGTATATTACCATAGTGGATTAAGCTAAATTGTTAATATCTGCTGACTTTAAAAGAAAGCCCAACCTGTATCAACTCCTTTATTTTACATTTTGCTCTACTTGCTACTGAAGTAGGTAAAGATACATAATGCTTATACCTTGATTTACATGATTCTCTATTGGACCATCTATTATTCTAAATCAAGGGGTATAATATGAACTTTTTTTCAGGGTAGAGGGAGTCAGAAGTGAATGAATTGAATCAAATAGATAAACCACCCCCTTGATCCTGTGATTTAGTAAACATGAATCTCATACCATATGGAATTAATCAAGGGGCTTCAAAGGGCCCCCTTTCCCAAATTCCCCCCAAAGGGAGCTAATTTAGATGCAGGTGCTTAGTATATGAGTTTAATCCACCAGTTCAGAATAAATGGGTTCATTACAATTCCAAAGGGTAATGAAGAGGCTTGTCATCATTGTCAAAAGCAACGTGCAGTGCTGGTTGATATAGTAAAAGCCCAAAATCTTTGGCATACCTTTCTTGGGAAAGCTTAGGAAAATGTATTGTTGGGTATTACTCCTTTTTTGTGTTTGTTTTAAAACTTCGATTCTGCAAACTTTCTGTTTCTGATAAATATGTAAATGCCATTTTTTAAAAATAACTTTCCTGCCCCTGCATATGTGTTCATAGGTTGCGTTACCAAGGATACTTTGGCGGTGTAACTGCTCTGACAAGGGAGCAATTTATGAAGGTGAATGGATTTTCAAACAACTACTGGGGCTGGGGAGGAGAGGACGATGACCTCCGGATCAGGTACATTTCAGTCAAATGCAAAGTGGGTGGCACAGATTGTGGGTAATGGGAATCTTTCCTGTGGTATGACTCACATTTAGTTAAGGCAAATTAACTTAAGAGAGTCTGGAAACGGAGATCAGGGTTGGCATGCAGGAAGCTTAATCAGAAATATGAAAATGTGTCTTGACTTTTAAAAAAATCTGGAAGTCCACTCCACTAACTAGGATTGGCTGCACTTAATATGAGATGGTTTTCTTAAGACTGCTTGGCATAACCACAAACTTTCTTGTTACTTGTTTTTTTAATCACCCCCCATATTTGGATTATTTCAGGTTTCTTCTTCCATGAAGCAGTATGAAAGTAATGCTGCTGTCTTAGTGCAAGATGGGAATAATTCAGCAACAGATAAACAATAATTGAACCATTCAAAATTGTGCCAATGTATGGGAACCTACGATGCAACTGTAGGTTGATGTCTTAGGCTTGTTCCAGCACCTGTCTGCACATAACTATAATTGCCACTTGCAGAACAATACAATGTATTGTATTGCAATGTATCTGCTTAACAACAACATTGTTAAGAGAGATATCTTCAAACCAACTTAAAAAAACAACACTCTTTAAAGGCTGTCTCTGGTTTTTTTGTGCATGTGCTTCTGATGAGCATGGACTATTCATGGGGAGACAAGAGTCACCTTCAAAACAGTTGTGCAAGGCTTCTGAATCTTTGGTGGTCCAACCAGAAGGATCTCATAGATCTAGATGAAAAAACGAAGGAATATAGAGTTCCAGTAAAATGAATAACAATTATACAATCCTTCTCAGGATCACATCAGAAACATTTGATGTGTTTTTCTGATTTTGTTGGCTCTGCCTGTCAGCAAATGCATTTAGAATTGGTTCATTCAGTTTGTCTTTCTTTCTAAAGGTCAACAGAATTGAGTTTTGCAAGAAGATAAATACTTAGCACTGAGAGGAACAGATAGTGCAGTCCTCATTTTTAAAAGGGAGAATGCTAAAAAGTTATATGTTAGAATACAATATAGAGAATGTTTTTCATTCTCTAAATTGGGGTACCAGCCTCTCCTAATCTGGTGCCTTGCACTGTTTTGAAATTATATCTTGCAAAATTGTCTCATCTACATAATACTTGTCTGGCAAACACAGGGCTAGATAAGGGCATTTCCATCACTTTCCTTTAGTCAATCCATTCCCAGTGAATTTGCAAATGATCAGTATTGCTGAAATTAATCCAAAGTCTTGATCATGTAGCTCAGTGTACATTCAAGTTTGAAACATTCTCCACAGAGAGTTATCCAATCTGTTTGACAGTGTCAGTAACAAGAAGCAAACCATCTCCCTATGGAGATGGTTCTGTTCTCAAACATCTGGTCTCTGATATTTTTTTTTCTTTACAATCAGTGGCAGTCTGCCTTCCGGCATTCTCTCTCCTGTAGCCAGGAATAGGTAAGGACAAGAGCATGAAGTTCATAGAGGTAGTCCTTGACTTAAGACCAGAATTGGGACCAAGATTTTTGTTGCTAAACAAGGTTGTGTTAAGCATATCACAAACATACATGCCATATTTTTTGGAGTATAAGACGCACTGGAGTGTATGACACAGCAAGGTTTTGAAGAGGGGGGAAAAGGTTATTGCACTTTGCAAGCCTCCCACAAATGGCCCGTTTTGTCGCGAAAATGGGCCAGTCCCCCCCCCCCCCTTCCAAAGGCATGAATAGCCTTTAGGGATCTTGCAGAGTGCTCCGGGGGGGGGGGCCCAAAAGGAGCAAACAAACAACCCGTTTTTTGCGAAAACGAGCTTGTTTTTCATTAAAAAAAAAAGAGCATGGATAGTCTTTAGGAAACTTATAGAGTACTCCTGGGGGCTGGGGGTGGTGGTAAAATTGAGCAAAGAATGGGCCATTTTATGACCATTTCTGCCCTTCCCAGCCCCCAGGAGCTCTCTAAAAGGCTCTCTAAAAGGCTCTGCACAGCTATTTTGGTGAAGGGACGAGATTTCAGGAGGCAAAAAATGCTGTATTCATTGTATAAGACGCACCCAGATTTTCACCTTTTTTTGAGGGAAAAAGGTGTGTATTATACGCTGAAAAATACGGTAATTCTCCTCCTCCTCCTCTTCCTCCTCCTGTTTTCCCCATAATGGCAATGTGTGAAGTAAGTCGGGCAGAGAGAAAGTGATTGGCCCAAAGTCACCAAGCCAGTTTTCATGTCTAAAGTGGGATTAGAACTATAAACCATCTCCTCATTTCTAGGCCAGCACTTTAACCACTATACCAAACTGGCTCTCTGTCACTGTAATTAAATAGTTACAAGGGAAGAAAAGAACTATAAAACAGAGGCTATAATCCTCAACTCTTGTAGATGCTACATGATGAATTCTATGGTTAATGATATCAAAACCCATTCAGGTCATCCACAACAGCAATCAATGCAGTAATATACAGTATGATGATATATTCATTTGCTTCTTTCAAGGACCTTTGCAACTGAGGCCCAACAACAGACTTTTCACTGTCCCTTATGGTCATAGTGTAGGCTTCAACGTAGACCTTTGGTTAGGATTGGTTCAATTCCTTGGTTTCTCCCCCCCCCCCCCCATTGCTTTAGGCAGGTAAAGATGGTTGGCAGGTAAATCACATCTAATATGGCAACAAGTCTCAGTCACTTGTGATAAGCTAAGAAAACATAATGCTTGCCCAGATTTCAGGACTTATTGGTCATGTTAGATAAAATGTGCAGGAACAATTTCAGTGATTAATTATTTATATATGAAATCTATGTTGCTTTTCCTCTAGGACCGGAAGGTGGCATACATAGCATTCCTGCCTTCAGTTCTTACAATAGTTTTACAAAGTGAAATGGACTGAGAGGTAGTACTAGGCTTGGCTATCATGGTTAAAAATGGACTTGAACCTGAGTTTCCTATGTTCTAGCCCAGTGCCTATTCCATCACACCACAATGTAATATGAATTATTCTGCTCACTATTGGCAGTATTGCATTTATTACACGATTGCTACTTCTAGGGAAAAACGGTTTCAAAGGCAAATTTTAAAGGGAGAAAAGTAACATGCATGTGAACAATTTTCCCTGCTCTGTTTTCCATTCTTTGCAGGCCTCGTCTTTCATTTTGTTAAGAATAAAAGCTCATCTGGAATCCTGAAAAACAGAAAATCAGCTGCAGAGTGAAGTGCAGGAACAAATTAATAGGCAGTTTTCTCTATTTCACATCCCACTCAAGCTATTTCACTTTAGAAGCAGCAGCAATTGGAGAATTAAGATTAGGAAAGGCAGTTCTGAAATAGATCAAAAACTCATCTAGTTCAGGAATTTATTTCCAAATTGACCAGTAAGTATATAAATAGTTGCATTATCCTACTTACCTATTTTTCGGAGTATAAGACGCACCCAGGTTTTGAAGAAATTAAAAAAAAAGGTTTTTGCCCTCCCCGGCTCCCAGGAGCACTCTGCAGGCATCCCAAACCATTTGCATATTCCATTTTTTGTGAAAAATGGGGCATGCAGAGTTTGGGAGGCCTGCAAAGTGCTCCTGGGGCCAGGGAGGGTAAAAATGCGACATGTGGGAGCTTGACCTTCTTAAAGAGTAAGGCTTTTATCGATCTCAAATCCACTTTTCAGCGAGGAGGGAAAGACATGCCAGGGCTGTTGAATGGCTGCTGCTGTGCTTGGTTGGAAATGACCCATTGGATGAGGAGGGGTGGGGATCCCTTCCATTTGGATTAATGGTTCCTTGTGGCAACACCTGAGCGGCAAAAGAGAAGGATAAAGGAAATGAAGCTACTTTGTCACACACACACACACACACACACACACACACACACACACACACACACACACCAAATCCTCCCGGATCTGTCATGCAGCAAAAAAAGAGATACGGTAGCTGGGCTCAATAGCAGCAGTAGCAATAAGCACTGCATTGACACATCCGGAGAGATTGGGAGGGAGCAAGGGAAGAGAACCAATCACTTCTGCATGAAGACTTTTTTCAGGACCCTAGATCTCCACTTTCTCTCTGGAAAAAAGCTATTGGCATCATTGGGATTTTGGCTAATGGAAAAAGCACAGGATGGAAACTTCGGAATACAGGAGCGCCATATTCCTGGAGCCTGGCAGCTTCTGCATTCCGAGGTTTCCTTTCCATTCAGCGCTTCTGAGAAATCTACCATCTCTGAGGAACCTTTCGTTTGCAGGAGGAGGAGGAAGGCAACTTAAAGCAGCGCCTCCTTAAACCAAAACTCGAGTAACTGGAAAGGAAGGCATGCTTTTCAGGCGGCAGTTTCCAGCAGATTCCAAGCGCGGCTTTCTTTCCCAGGTACTCAGTGTCTTTGGTATACTCTGCCCTCGCCTTCTTCCTTCTGCAAACAAAAGGTGTCTCAGAGATTCAGCGGGCAGCTCAGGGGAGACAATGGCCGCAATTATTTCATTCCCCAGCAATGTGAGCTGCCACGGCCGCCACCCCCTAAGCCAGTGATGGTGAATCTTTTGTGGCTTGCGTGCCAAAAGCGGGGAGAGCTTAAGGGGGGTCGTGTGCAGATGTGCCACACCCATAATGCTATGCTTGCACAACCAGCGCCCCCCCCCATTTTTGGCGTACTTTTTTCACTCTCCCAAGGCTCCGACCTCTGGAGTGTTTAGCAGCCTTCAAAAACAACTCTATGAGCAATCCGGAAGTGACTTCCGGTTTGCTCATAGTGTCATTTTTTTGCACTGCAGAACCTCCAGGAAAGCCGGCCCTACGAGCAAACCAGAAGTACAATCCTGAATTTGTTCGCACTCCGGAGGCTTCCAGGAAGCCTCTGGGGGGTGAAAAATGGCCTCAAAAGAAGGCTGAAGTCAGCTGGCCCATGCATGCTTGCATGCTGGCCAGCTGACAGGGCAACACCTTGCGTGCCCTAACAAATGGTTCCGCATGCCACCTATGGCACGTGTGCCATAGGTTCGCCATCCCGGCCCTAAGCCCTCTTGGGAGTCAAGCTGAGTGGGAGTCCCGAAAGCAAAACCTCTCTCCTTTCCAGTCATCACAATCTCTGCAGCACCAGATTCACCTGCCTCTTTTTCAGATGACCCAAGCAGCTACATTCGGAGTATAAGACACACCCAGATTTTCACCCTTTTTTCTGGAGTAAAAAGGTGTGTCTTATATTCTGAAAAATACGGTATATATCCCGGTGATTGGTACAAAGAACCTGATTAGTAGTTGTGATCAATAGCCTTACCCGCTATCATTTTAATGTTAAAACTTTCTGCTCTAATTGCCATCCCTAGCAATGTATTCCACAAATTACAAATTCTTTATCTACCATCACAAATTTCCCATAATTCAGCTTCATTGAACATTCATTGCACCGAGGAACAAAACTTTGATCTTATCCACCTCTTCATCAGTATGAGTTTGTTGTATATAATTCAGCTGTGCAAATTTGGTATTTGACTCAGAAGACGTACTTTGGAGCACAAATGCATCATCTACAACTCATTAAATAAATAAAGCGGTTGTATATTTCCAAGATCACTTGGCTGCTGTGAACACTCCTCCAAAACAGCATGATTCTGGAAAAAGGCATATTATTTTAATGAATTACAGCTAGATGCAGGGCTTTTATTCCTGTGTATTGTGACACACCAGAGGTGGGTTCCTACTGGTTGGGCCCGGTTCGGCCAAGTAGATAGGAACTCAACCGGACACATGCCCAAACAGGTTCTATGCTCAGGGCCGCCATATTTTCTGTTCTGCACATGCGCAGAACAATCTTCATTGAAAAATTTAATGTTTTTCCTTTTCTAATGTGCGCATGTGCAGACCTTTTTAGGTACAATACGCACATGCACATTTTTTGCACACCAAACCAGTGGTAATGCCAGCAGGAATCCATCCCTGTGTTACACCTCTTCCAAATTAAACATGTAGTATTAGTCTTAACATGCAATTGCAGCTTATACTAAGATTGTCCTTCCCTAAAGCAAAATTTTGTTATTTTCACCCATTAATCCAGAAAAGGGCCATAGGATTTTTCTGCTTTCAACATAGGACTTTTGAAGATGAGGAAGTAGGATTCATGAAAATTGTGCTATTTCCACTTTTCAGTGGCAGTGTATGTAGCAGTCATTCTGTGCTTGCTGTATTCTCATTCATATAGCATTAGTTAGATTTTACTTCTGTAAAATGTACAATTTGAGAAAGAGCCTGTATTCTAGAGATTCTCTTTTCAGGACTGGAATGTTGAGTTCATGTTCATGGTTGCTTTCATGTGTGCTTTTCTACTCATTATTAGCAAGCCAAATGGCTAGGAAGCTCTCCATCATATTCTCTAATCTACCATAATACTTGCGCTTCACAATTTGTCGTTACTCACAAATTGTCACATTTTTCTTTTCAGGGTTGAAATGCAGAAAATGAAGATAATCCGACCTTCCCCCAGTATAGCCAAGTACACTATGATCTTTCATACCAGAGACCAAGGCAATGAGGCAAATAGCCAGAGGTGAGTTAAGAAAACTGTATCTATGAAGCAAATTCCATTGAAGAGTATAATTGGTGATGGGAAAAATTAGGCTGTGGATTGTGTTCCTGATAGATACAGTATGTTTGGGAGACTCTTTGTATATCTGAGAATGGATGGATTGAAAAATTGCTTATTACAAACAAAATTGCTTATTATACAGCCTCAAGAGGTGCATTTTAACATATGACTTAATATGTGACCTGTTTTTTCTTTTTCCCTCCTACCTCCAACATTAAAATCTCTTCAGAATGAATCTCTTGCGTCAGGTGTCTCGAGTATGGAAGACCGATGGGCTAAATTCATGCTCCTATAAACTGCTTTCAAAAGAATACAATCTTTTATATACAAATATTACAGTGGATTTTGGAAGGCAAACTAAGTTTTCATAACCATTTCTTATGGCTAATGAATTTTATTCAAATGGACCAAAAAAAAGTAATGACTTGAGCTACAGCAGTGAAATATTTCATTTTCTGTTGGTGGATATTCAACAAGTTCTTTTACACATGGCAAGTTTTTAAAACTGATAGATTTGTTAGTTACTTCCTTTTGAGCTATAAGACAATGTTGAAATTAAAGACTGTCTTTCGATAAAGTAATCCTTTATAAAGAATTATATTGAACCTTTTTTTCAAAATGAAGAGATATAAGAACAATTCAACTGTTAATTTTTCAATGAAGCAAGACTTTTTTTTCAGTCCAACTTTTTAAAATGTCATTTTTTCAATTGAAGAACTGCTCATCATATTCTAAACGGGGTAGTAATTTTTTTCTTAAACAATGAAAAAATAAAATTTTGAATAAAGTTTAACATCTGCTGATCTTCAGTTTTTATATTTATCTGAATATCTGTCAGTTTAAGAATGTGAAAATTTACTACTAAAAGAAATATTGATTACTCTGTGCTTTTCATTTTTCAAAGAATAACATCAAACATATTTTCATAGAGTACACAAGTAAATAAATTGATATTAAAATGATAGTATACACCTTTGCAAGGTTAGAGTGCAGAATGGTCTTAAAATATAGTGATATTTCTTCAGGTTGGAGGGGAAAGCTGGGAGACAATTAATGCAACTAATGGATATAAAATATTAGTGCTAAACATACAAACGGTCCTATGGTTAAATTCAAAACATATTTTTTTAAAAATGAGCAGAGAAATAAATTTTGTTCTAGCTACTCAGGGTCAAATTATTTTTATATTGTCAAAGTGGCTACTAGCAAACCACATGTTTGAAAGGCAAACAATCCTTATTTTCTCAACTGATTTACAAATGGACAGAGGGAAATAGATTCAACATTGGTGCTTTGAACAAACAGCAATCTTGCTTAAATATTTATAGATTTCCTATTCTGCCTTTCTATAGGATGGCTGCTATGATGATTCAGTGAGCTATATATATGAGATATAATCTATATAAATAAAAATGTAACATAGTTTGTACGAATCCACTAATCTCAAAACTACTGCACTGATTTACACCAAACTTTCACACAATGTTCACAAGGACTTCCGATAATAGAATACCTACTCATTTTGTGCCTAGCACACGTGCGTCATGTGCAAGGTACACAAATGTAAAATGTACCCACTGATCAGGTTTTCACCTCCCTGTAACTCCTCCCACCAACAGTCATTTCCTCAGCCACGTATGGAGGCCTCTTAGGGCCAAAAAGGCACTGGGATAGCAAACTCCCAGGTGGCCCATAGAGGGAGAGAGAGGAAGAAATAAAAAGGACCAGGGGAGACATGATAGCAGCCTTCCAATATCTCAGGGGTTGCCACAAAGAAAAGGGAGTCAAGCTATTCTCCAAGGCACCTGAGGGTAGAACAAGAAGCAATGGGTGGAAACTAATCAAGGAGAGAAGCAACTTAGAACTGAGAAGGAATTTCCCGACAGAACAATTAACCAGTGGAACAGCTTGCCTCCAGAAGTTGTGAATGCCCCAACACTGGAAGTCTTTAAGAAGATGTTGGATAGCCATTTGTCTGAAATGGTATAGGGCTTCCTGCCTAGGCAGGGAGTTGGACCAGATGACCTCCAAGGTCCAACTCTGCTATTGTATTATTGTATTACAGTAGGTAGGTAGATAGGGGAATAGAGAGAGGGAGAAATAGTTTAATAAAAGAGGGACTAGGGGAGACAGGATAGCAGCCTTCCAATATCTCAGGGGTTGCCACAAAGAAGAGGGAGTCAAACTATTATCCAAAGCACCTGAGGGCAGAACAAGAAGCAATGGGTGGAAACTAATCAAGGAGAGAAGCAACTTAGAACTGAGGAGAAATTTTCTGACAGAACAATTAACCAGTGGAACAGCTTGCCTCCAGAAGTTGTGAATGCCCCAACACTGCAAGTCTTCAAGATGATGTTGGATAGCCATTTGTCTGAAATGGTATAGGGCAGTGATGGCTAACCTTTTTTGGCTCGCGTGCCAAAAGCAGGGGGAGTGCAGGGGCGATGTGCACAGGTGTGCCACATCCATGTTATGTGCATGATCCCCTGCATTTGGCATGCTTTCTACGTCCTCCCTAGGCTCCAGAGGCTTTATAGGAGCCTGGGGAGGGTGAAAACAGCCTTCCCCCACCTCCAGAGGGCAAAAAACGGCCTCAAAAGAAGGCCTACATCAGCTGGCCTGGGCACACATACACACTGAAGCTGACAGGGCAATGCCTCGCGTGGCCTAAGAAATGGTTTCGTGTGCCACCTGTGGCACCCGTTCGATAGGTTCGCCATCATGGGTATAGGGTTTCCTGCCTAGGCAGGGAGTTGGACTAGATGACCTCTAAGGTCCCTTCCAACTCTGCTATTCTATTATTGTATTACAGTAGGTAGGTAGGTAGAGGGATAGATAGAGAGGGAGAAATAAGGTAGGTAGGTAGATAGGGTGATAGGGAGAAATACAGTAGGTAGGTAGAGGGAGAAAGGAAGAAATACGGTAGGTAGGTAGGTAGATAGGTAGGTAGGGGGATATATAGGGAGAAATACAGTAGGTAGGTAGGTAGAGGGATAGATAGGGAGAAATACGGTAGGTAGGCAGACAGGTAGGGGGATAGATAGGGAGAAATACAGTAGGTAGGCAGGTAGGTAGATAGGGGGATAGATAGGGAGAAATACAGTAGGTAGGTAGGTAGAGGGAGAAAGCAAGAAATACAGTAGGTAGGTAAGTAGAGGGATAGAGAGGGAGAAATACGGTAGGTAGGTGTATAGATAGCGAGAAATACGGTAAGTAGGTAGGTAGGTAGGTAAGTAGAGGAATAGAGAGAGGGAGAAATACAGTAGGTAGGTAGATAGAGGGAGAAAGGAAGAAATACAGTAGGTAGGTAGGTAGAGTGATAGAGAGGGAGAATTACAGTAGGTAGGTAGGTTGGAGGTTATATGGTGGTTGTGTGTATGTGTGCAGGTGTAGATCTACACACAGATTGGTTGGCCATTTAACCAGACTGGGCCACAGCAACGCGTGGCCAAGTATAACTAGTACAAGATAAATCTCCATATCCATTAATTCCATATTTTTAATATGGTGAATACATAAAAAGCTGCTCTGTCTAATCAGTTTAAATCTACACAAATATATAAAACTTTTTATAATAACATGAGATCCCAATGAAATGTGTTAAAAAAGCACATAATTGGTTCATTCAAATACTTACATGTTTATTAATACTTTTAAATTGTTGTTTATTGAAATTCACTAAGATATTTTTAAAATAACACCCTGAATATAATTAAAAATTAGCTTTCTTAAAATATGGGTATAGAAAACTGAGTTTTCTAATGCAAAACCTTTCAAAAGGAGACCCATAAATGAATTCCAAATTCATATATTTCCTAAAAAATTGGTAACAAGTAACATTAATGTAACTTTAAAAAAAATATTTGCTATGCAGAAGACTTGGGCAAATTAGAAAAGAACAGGATTCAGTAGACATTTTGCAATTGTTTAGACCAATCTGTTGCCGGTACTTGACAATACCTATAGCAGAACTATAGTTTCTAGCTCCTGACAGTTTACTACAGAACAAGATAGTTTAATTTCTTTGTTGCTAATGTCAATGAAGCAAAACCAATCGATCTCAGATATGGTTTCTTTAGGCTCCTACCTAATTTGGTCAATTGCATTCAAAAACAATGTTCTCTTTCCCCTTCTAGCATTCCTGGTGAGTTTAGCTTGTAAAAAGCTCTAGGATTAGAAAGCTTCAGATGATGCCAAAGTCAAGTGTTATTCCTTTTTCTTTGAATTGGAGATGGTAATGCTGGGGTGGCTCCAATATCTACCACAATGTGTGTATAAAGATGCTTTTTCTTCTTTTCTAAGAGTTTGAAGACAAGGGAATTTGTTCCATCATCTTTCCATGTTTGGGAAGTATGCAATTTAGCAGACCTAGGGAAAAGAAGATTCCAGTTTAGATAAGCTAGGAATATTTTGTATATAGAAATGCAAATCAAACAATGTTTCCTTATTAACTTTTTAGAAAGGGGAAAGGAAATTGTTTCTCGTATTAATAAATAAGTATAAGCAAATGGAAATTTTTTTCTAATATATTGTTAAGAAGAACCTTTGTAAGAGGAAAAATTAATATTAAGAATATACTGTATATCAGAGGTTCT
The DNA here is from genome assembly GCA_039707465.1 of Rhabdophis nuchalis. Taxonomy (NCBI): domain Eukaryota; kingdom Metazoa; phylum Chordata; class Lepidosauria; order Squamata; family Natricidae; genus Rhabdophis; species Rhabdophis nuchalis. Next base: position 39,706,543 of record CM077649.1, on the reverse strand, counting down.
TTATGAATGGAACATCCATTATGCAAATATATAGTCAGAGTTTAAGAAGTAATCTAGGTCAATCATATATAGTCATTTGGGATAATTAAAAAAAGTGAATTATAGCCAGAAAACCTGATTTTGGTGAAAAACATTTGCCCTGACTGAGATCTCATTGATGCAACTTGAACTGGGATTGCACTCCATGTTCTAATTTATCATGCAAAACTCCGGACAATGGGAGAGGTGGGAAAAGGAGGAATAGAGCTGGCCTTCTCTGATTCTAACTAACTAGATGTAACAAATGTTTATTTTCAACCCATCTAATTGGTGTTCTGTTGCTTTTGCCTTTAAGAGAATGTTTACTTTTGAATATTGGAAAACATAGATATCTCTCCCTCACTTCCAATAATAAGCAGTTTATCATGTATAAGATGGAGGAGAGTTTCTAGGTAGATGATACAATTACTAACCACACTGCACTTCTGTTTGACAGTTCCAATAAAGCCGCAAGTCACACATCCAGAATATATATTACTGGTACTGTACTTAAATGTATTTGCTCTGGTTGGCTGATATTTAGTTAAACTACTTAGCCCTGCCATTGACTACAAACATTCCCTTTTTTAAAAAAATATCATTTTTTAAAAAGGAGCCTAGGTAGCCTATAGAACTTACATACAAATAAATTATATTATTACTTTAATTAGATTTTAAATTTAATGAAAATGTCAACAATAAGTTAGCAATTATTGAATGTAACATTAAAATTAATCGCCTTAATTAATCACCAAAGGTCCTCTGGAAGAACCATATTTCCACTTTCAGAAAGGCCAACAGTCACTGGCAAGCTATTCAAAGTTATGACAGTACTGAAAAAATAACTTAGCAATGGAGTTGCTGGTGCCAATTGTCACAAAGGAAGGACTACCTGTAGTGATTAGCCTCTTAAACCGTATTGACAAATTTACTGGTAACCAGAGTAGCATTGATATAGTATCTACATTGATCTATTATATCAATGCTGCAGGAACTGCTCCGGATTACTCACAACTAACCATAGCAATTCTGCCACTGCTTTCTGAATCAACTGCATAAGATGGTTCTACTTCAATTTAAATTGATATATGATAGGAATTTGATCTGCAGTGTTATGCATGAACAATACTTCACGTAAGGGAGATAAAATTTTGATTGAATTTGACTGGAAAAGAAAACAAAAACAAATAAATCACCTTTTTAGATTCAGCAAAGGGCTAGCTGTTTGTTCATAACCCATCATTTTGTAACGTCCAACATGAAGAGGAACCTGAATTATTTTCATTCCTGCTATATGGATCCTTTTTGAAATAAAACATGGTAGAAAAATTACTTCCTCAATAAGAAAACATGCAAATGTACAGTTGAAAAGGTTATGGCAGCTACTTTTTAGACAGTAAATAATGCTTCTCTCTTTTCTGGCTAAAATAAATTTATAGCTTTAAATATTCCTTACAGCGCTGACCACTTTTCTTTAAGACTTTTGAGAAGAAGACTAAAGAAGTACTGATGACTTTTTTTTAGTCTTTTGAGAAAGGTTTTTCCCCTCTGCAACTGGTTTCATGTAGATTTATGGAGTGGTTGGGTGATATTGTCTGTATGAGTGTGTGTGGACAATTGAAAGCATGATGTTAATTTTCTCTAAGGAAAATTTTGCAACAGTGACTGCAAAACTAAGACTACTTCTTAAGTGTGGTTGGCAGAGTAGTATGAGAAGTGCAGCACCAGGAAGGAAATACACAGATGAGAATCTTGCTCTTCAGCAAGTCACTTATATTCATATGAGAGAAAGAAAGCTTATTGTATATTATTTTAGAAATACAATGAACAGATCGAATTATGAGTGGTTTTATAGTACAGAATTGAAGTTTGGTTGCAAAATGAGTGAATGATGCAAGAAAAGCATGTATAAATATACATGTGATGCTAACATATAGCTCAACATTGAGCACAAAGTTAGAAACTATGTACAATGACCTTTTGGTCATTTAATGCATTTATGGAAAAATCTATATGGAACATTTACAGTGGTGGAGATGGAAGCATATATATACTTTTATTTACAGATGATGTCATAAGCCAAAAAACCCAAAATTATATGAAGTAAATGTCAGGTTATAGTATGTAAAAAAGAATATGGATATGAAAATTAATGTTTTGAAGGCAAAGATTAATTGAAAATGGAGTTATACATAACGGGTTGAAAAACTACTTGTAACATCCAATTTCTCACATAGTTTGGTAGAATGTTTATTAAAGATGGGAAAAAACGGTCTTACAATGCAAGAGTTTATCACTAATATTTTGACTGAATTCCAGTATGTATGAATTATTCTTTCTGTGACGTTGTACAATTTGTCTGAGCTTGACTCTCCCTGTTTAGATGAAGGGAAAGGGTTTAAAGAACTGCAATTAAAAAATATAGAAGTCCCATGAACAGAACTCAAAATGCAGTTCTTGGAGTAAAAAGCCATCCAATGTATGACAGAAAAAATACTCAGTTATGGTTTTTAGCAGAAAAAAAAGGACATCCTTGCAGACTAATAACATGTTATGTTTTCTTCAAACCGTTCCTTAATATTTGATATGTTTCTGCCTTAAATTAAATATGATTTTTTTAAAAATTATTTTTAAGACTTAGCCTCTAATATAGGCTGTATTTCTAACATTGACTTTGGTACCTATATAGGTGCCACTAAGATTATAGATGGCAGCCCAAAGCTTTATATTATGTATGTGTGGTATTGTAATTGCTATAAGTGCAATCAGTAATTTTGCTAGGTTACCTATATCCTGATATTTGAATTTTGAGATTACTCCATTGTTTTACTCTATATTTTTTATAATAAAATGATATACTAAAATATTTAAGCATGTCTGGCACTGATCATAGTGAAAATATTATTTCTTGGTCATTATTTCTCGCCACCCCGAGTCCCTTTATGGTGAGATGGGTGCGGGTTATAAATGTGGAAGAAGAAAAAAAATAATGCGCTTGCTAAGGGTAGCCATTTTGAGATCTTCTTCAAAAGCTTTTCAGGATATTGTAGTTTTTATTACTTTGAGAAATGGTATAAAGCAATCAAATGAAATAAAATACAGCAAACTTTCAATGGCCTTCTCGTATGTTACTTAATGTATTAACCTACCCATATTTTAATTCTGTTAGATGACAATCTAAATTACACCTTTTGAACTAGCTGAAGGAAAAATAATTTGATATATTGTAAGAAATAGATTAAATACTGAGTGGACGCGTATTAGATCTTCTATAATCTAACAATGAAACTATTACAACTGACAGGTATAATTTGGCAGCAGCTGGTATGCAGCAGGAATGTCAGAATATGCTTGATAGAATTGTGCTAGAATTGCAGTTTCTTCTGAAAGGCATAGACAAATGATAAAATATAGTGAGTTTACTTTCTTGTGAGAAGCACTTTTTGAAATTGTGCTTATCCTAAAATATTAAAATGCATGGGAAAAATGTTTTAATTTCAGGTAGGGGACTGTTTAATCACACACAGCAAAGAAGTTCCAGCATTTGCATGATTTAAAATGGTCCAAGGACTTAAGTATTTATTACAGTAATAAAGTAAAAAAACCAACAACAATAAAGTTAAACATTTCATATATTGGACAGTAGCCAGTCTTAATAATTCCAGATTTATTGATGCTAACAAAATCATCAGATGGGCTCTTAAATTAGACTTAAGAATTTTAGTTAATGGCTTCCATCACTAAGACATGTTATTGTATCAGGACCCTATAGAAGTAAAGCAGCACAGTACCTTTTAATTTAGTGTATGAATTGTGATAAAATCACAAAATTTGGTACTGAGCTAATTTTTAAAAATGTATAATGTACACATTAATAAGCTTACCAATGAAATATCAGCATAGTTTATTGGTTGATTAAAAAACAAAGAGATACCCAAGTTTTGGAATACAAACGAGTGTTTTGGGAAAACAGCAAAAGCTGTTAAAAATATTCTAGTAATTTCCTAGTAAACTAGAATTAATTTTGACACGATTCCAATTGAACAACTATTGTATTTTTCAGAGTATAACACCACACCAGAGTATGAGGCACCAAGGTTTTGAAGAGGCAAATTCCAAAAAAAAAAGTAGGTAGGTAGATAGAGGGATAGAGAGGGAGAGAAAGAAAGAGAAATACAGAAGGCAGATAGAGAGAGTAGGTAGGTAGGTAAAGGGATAGAGAGAGAGAGAAATAGAGAGAAATACAGTAGGTAGGTAGGGAGAGAGTGTGTGTGTAGGTAGGTAGGTAAAGGGGGAGATAGAGAGAAATACAGTATGTAGGAAGAGTGTGTGTGTGTGTGTGTGCGTAGGTAGATAGGTAGGTAGGTAGATGGAGAGAGAGAGAAATGGAAAGAGAGAAATACAGTAGGTCAGTTGGCAAAGAGAGTGTATGTAGATAGGTAGGTAGAGGGATAGAGAGAGAAATAGAAAGAGAAATACAGTAGGTAAGAAGAGAGTGTGTATAGGTAGGTAGGTAGGTAGATAAAGGAATAGAGAGAGAGAATAGAGAGACAGAGAAATACAGTAGATAGGTAGGGAAAGAGAGAGAGTGTGTAGGTAGGTAGGTAGGTAGGTAGAAGGATGGAGAGAGAAATAGAGAGAAATACAGTAGGTAGGGAGTGAGAGATTGTGTGTAGGTAGGTAGGTAGAAGGATAGAGAGAGAGAAATAGAGAGAAATACAGTAGGTAGACAGAGAGAGAGTAGGTAGGTAGGTTGATGTCTCCAGGTGTGTTTATCCATGTCCTAGAGAAGGAAATCACTGACAAACCTTAAGATTTCGTTTCTGCTGGCACAGAAACAGTTAGAGCTTCCAAAAGGAAATAGAAAATGTTTTTGCACTAAGCAAATCTCCCCAAAATGGCCTGTTTCTCCATGAAAACGGGGCCGTTTTTTTTTCCAAATAAAAAGCATGAACAGCCTTGGGGGCCCAGACTCTACCTACCTTGTAGAGTGCTCCTGGGAGGGTGGGTCGAAAATGAGCAAAAAAACGGCCCATTTATCGTGAAAACAGGCCATTTTTGTGTCAAATAAAATGCATGCATAGCCCTATAGAGGCTTATAGAGTGCTGCTGGGGGCTGGGGGGGCACAAAATGGCCCGTTTTAGGCTAATTTCTGCCCTCCCCAGTCCCCAGGAGCTCTCTGGAAGCCTCCATAAGGCTATGCACAGCCAGTTTGGTGAAGGGGGCGGGGTTCCAGGAGGCAACAAATGCTGTATTCTATGTATAAGATGCACCCAGATTTTCAGCCTCTTTTTAGAGGAAAAAAGGTGGGTCTTATACTTTGAAAACTACGTTATTTACTATAGCTGACTGATACAGAATTAGGAACATAGCAATAGCACTTAGACTTATATACCGCTTCACAGTGCTTTACAGCTCTCTCTAAGCGGTTGCAAGAGAACTTGAAATCCAAGATAAGCAAGACAATAATATGTGGTGATATTCAGATCCATTTCAACCTTTAAAATTGATGTTTATATGTTGTAAGTACAAAAATATGATGGCCTTAGCTTCATTTTTCTTCAAACAATTTTAGGAAGAGATATAAAATGGCATTATTTGATTGGAGAATACTTTCTACATATGTAATATTCACTAACAATAGCTGATGAAAAAAGAATGTCTGTTGCTTCTTTAATACCCACAATATGTATCTTGCTTAAAACTAATGCTTGAACATACTTTAACATTTCAGTAAATAAATACCTTTCTGCAATGTCATCATCTTCATCAAGACGCTCCCAGTATGTGTTTGGAAACCCATTTATCTTCATGTAGTGGTCTGGGGTCAAAGCAGTAACACCACCAAAAACAGATGAATATGGCAGGCTGCACAGAAAAATAAATGTAATGCATTGATTTTATAAGTAAAGACACACGGATTCATCAAACAAGCAAATGCATATGAGTACTTTTTCTTTACTCCAGCCCTTTCACACCTATACAATATATTGCATTAATCAGAATTCTATTGTTGATGCTTTTTGTTGTACTAACCTAGGAATGAACATAGGAAAATCAATGTGCTAGGTGACTTTAGGTCAATTATCACTTTAAGGCAGATATATTTTATAAGCTGTTGTAGTTAAGGTAATATAACAGAAGAGACCTAGAACCTAGAGAAAAGGCAGCTTTGCAATAATTAAATTGTGAAAGAATTATTATGGAAACTTCAAGTCTTCAATAAACTTAAATCAAATTCTATATATAATTCTGAAATAAATATAAATCCTTTTAGATATATAGGATTGATGTCTAAATAATTATATTTAGTATTAGTTTAAAACACAACTAGGAAAATATTTCAGCATCTGAATTTACCCATATTGCAAATTATAAAGTAACTATGATTTCTGAAAATCATTGCTTGAGAGAAATAAAGTAAGCTCATACAGTAACTTTTTAAAAATAAGATACTTATGCGCTGCCACACTTAAGTATAATTCCTAAATGTTTAAAATATTATTCAAAAATATATATAAATTCAATCCAAATAAAAACATCTTCTGGACAGAACATGAAAAGGTTCTGGAATTAATTTTTAAAAAGTGAAAGTGCATATAAATCTAAATGTTTATTCATTATAAATCATTCAAATAATGAACTAGTAAATATATTCAATAAACCATATTTGTTAAGATTATTTTATTTCATAAGATATTTACTGTCATATTCTTAGACATTACCGGTAATATAACTTGTCAATAGCAGTGGATAAGTGTTTGGGATAATATTTATCACAGACATAAAGATTATAGTCATTTTCTGGAATAAGATCCATATTATGTAGAAGCAGACATTCCCAATCATTGTCTTTCAGGGCCTCATGGACGCCAACATTAAGGAGCTTTGCTCTGTTAAATGGACCAGTTCCAGCCTGGAAAGAAAACATGCCACTCAATCAAGTAACATAACAACATTCAAACCCGACAGCAATGCCTCTTCATAATATCTGTATTGTATTCATTTTGCAAAAAGCTTCTGATGTGACTGGATGAGTTGTGTTGGTATTGGATGATCAGTTATTGTGAAAATTGGATAACTTGTTAGCCCTATATTTATAAAAAAAATAAAATTAATGGTTTATATGTGATTAACATACAATCTGAATACTGGGAAAAGAGCTACTGAGCCTAAGATAGCAAAAAATAAAAATCAGGAGTAGCAGTTTTTCTGATTAGATTTCAACAAGGTGCATATGCTTAATGAGCTTCAGCACCATTTACTAGAAGCAGTCAGATGCAAGATAAAGGGGCTGAACAATGAGCAGATAAAATAGAATAGGAAGGAAAATACGTAATGCAAGTTTACAAAAACAGCAAAGGACATATAATTTGAAACAGGAGAAAAACCATTCAACACCATTCAACACTCAGACAAGATTCTTAGTATCATCATCATGTGTATGTGTGTATTTACCTATCCCAGTTTTTTGGGGAGGACTTGATAGGTGGATAAAATGCCAAATTTAGTCTAAACATCTAAGTAACTATGTAATGAACTATAATAAAAAGAATGTATTAAGTTTGTATGCTGCCTGACTTTCAATAACTCTGGGTGGCTCCAACAATCAGAATCAGAAATTACAAAAAAACATTAAAAATAAAGCACAATTGAATCCATCACTGAAATCATTGATAAAAAGTCAGGTCTTCATGACTCTTTTAAATAACAGAATAGGATCCATTTGGTTCTCGCATCTCGCATTGCACTGAAGCTATGCATGAAAATTGCATGAGAGTCCATTGTAATATATCTCTAAAATACATGTTTGATTTTCAATTAGATACTCCCCCAAATGCCCTAGAATTAAATAGTAAAACTAACAACTTTCAAATGAGCTTTTCTCTTCAGTATTCTATTCATATTAACAGAAAATATAAGTGGAACATTTTTTTCAAAGGAACGTCAATACAATGATTTGGATAAGGCTGTAATCAATGTTTCTCCCAGACTGACATCGAAACTGCTTGATTTATTGGAATATGAACCATGCATATTTTGAAAAGTGTTCTCACTGTTGAGATTTCATCTTCCTTTATAATGTATAGAGCAGTTTCTATGCACTTTTATGAGGACTTTAAAGCAATCTTCTCCCCATGTACAGCTTCTCAGAATCTATAGACTACTAAAATGCGTGTCTATAACCTTTAACTGAAATGATACACCATAAGCAAAACTGTTTCAACCAAATGAGTACCTTAAATGGGCTACCTTACAGAATGCATCAAAAATCCAGGGACCATGATTCACATAAAATTAAAATTTGGAAAATTTTATAAAATATTATCATAAAAAATATTTTGACATAATACAAAATGTCACAAAATGTTTCCTATGGTCAGTTCCTGAAGTTTGACTGTACTATATATTCAATATAGGTTAATTTCAAGGCAGATGTTTCTTTGAATATCACTCTGAATTTTTAAGAAATTTTCAAGACATGCCCAGCTACCATGGAAGGCTTAAGAAATAAGGTACGAAAATAGCTCTGAAATAATGACCCAAGGGATCATGGATTTGTCCAGTTTCCAAATCATATTGACTCAGAATATGAAGCTGGGGAAGGCTTGTCCAGACATGCTAAGACAGCCTCTTCCGTCGGATGCTTAAAGTGCATTTTTTCCATCTGGCCCGCCTGGCATAGATTAAGGGTTTAATTTTAAAGTTAATATTTTAGTGGTCTTAATTTTTCTTAGCACAGATTTTACTATTTAATTCCATTTTATATTATATGTATGTGTGTTGTGGTTTTTACTTTTTCTGTGCTCCGCCCTGAGTCCTACCACGGAGAATAGGGCGGTATATAAATTTGAATAAAATAAATAAATAAATAAATAAAAAGAACTATATGTAACTATTCCCAGTATAATCAGATACCATCTGTGCTCAACTAGGGACTTGCTTGATAGTTTGCCTTACCTGATAAATCAAGTAGATACAATAGCTAAGCTGTTGACGCTGGAGAAAGGGATGAAGGTAATAGAGAAATTGGTGCAACTTCTTTTCACAGTTCCTGCATGGTACAATTATAGCAGTTTTGTAATTGGCTAGACAATGAGGTGGGCTGTAACAGCCACCCATTTGGACATATGGATTTTTGTGGATAATTGTTCTTTCACTCTGTAGTGTATCAAAGGTGATGGTTAAGAGTCCCACTGCATAAAATATGGATTGACAAAGGAGAAAAAGAAAATTATGAAAAACTTAGAAACTTTGTCCAAATTTCAAAAAGCATGTCTGAAAATGATTTTTATTATTTTTTCTCTAGAAGTATTTCTAAATGTACTCTCATATAAAATACTGGCTGTGTTTGAATATTTCATTAAATAATGTTTTAGCTTTAAAACAAGGAGCCCATATGAACTTCAGATCTCAACTCTCCTATCCTTCAGCATAGCACTTAAAATTTCTTTATGTATAAGTTACTCAAGTAAGACATTTTCAAAGCCCCAATTTGTCATCTTTGCGTCAATTATACAAATTTGTTTATGTTAGAACATTATGCCAAGCATCAGTTATTATAAAATGAAAGGTTTTCTGAAGCCTTTCTTATAGTCATATTAGGAAAAGGTGATAAAGAAGAAGTGAAAACCATTATTATTTTAAACACTAAACCATGTCCCATTGATTTTTTTCTGTATGAAAATCATTAAATCATTAATGATTTAATGGTTTATTAAAAAGTTAATAAACACTTTTCTTGCAAAAATATTTGAAATTTTAGTTCTATCCTATTTAATCTAGGTATAAACATTTTTTCAAGGTAAGTAAAAATCACATAAAGCATATAAATTACAAAGAATACAATTTCCAACTAAACCATTCAGATCAAGTCAGATATTCCATGACTTGTGTTTGGACTGAAAATTCATAATGGCATTGCAATATATAATTTCAGTGCAAAATTAATAGTTTCAAAACAGGAGTAAAATTCAGCAAACAGCAGTTGACCTAGCTGGTACATTTTGATTGCTGATCAAAATGAGTTTTGCAAGTTTTTTGAAATAGAGAGGAGGATATATTGTATTATGGTTCCCTTGTCTTTTTACATTACTTTACCATACTGTTATCTCTGCTTTGTATTTAAACAACATGCCAGACTGTAAATACTATGGACACAACTACTGAAATTAAAAGAAAAATTAATTTCAATAAACTCAGAGAGAGCTTGGGAAGGATTCCATGGATGAGAATCCTCAAGGGGAAAACAACACAAGAAGCTTGGGAAATTTTGAAAAATGAGATTATAAAAGCCCAGTCCAGTGCAATACCAATGAAGAAGAAAAATAACAGTTCCCAAAAGAAACCAGCATGGCTGCATAAAGAACTCTCTGACAAATTGAAAGACAAAAAGGATAAATATAAAAAGTGGAAAAAGGGGGACATAACTAAGGCAAAATATCAGCAAATAGCCCGAGCCTGTAAAGATGAAGTGAGGAAAGCTAAGGCTCGCAATGAAGAAAGGCTTGCCAAAAAAGTAAAAAATAACAAAAAAAGCTTCTTCCAACATGTTAAAAACAAGAAAAAAGTTAAGGAAACAATTGGTCCACTGCTGGGAGAAAATGGCAAGAAGATGATAAGCAACAAGGAGAAAGCAGAACTATTTAACTCTTTTTTTGCATCTGTCTTTACACAAAGGGATAAAACAGTCCAACCAATCAAAAACAGCACCACAAAAATCAGATTAGGAACACAAGTTGAAACAGGGAAGAAAATGGTAAGTGAGCATCTGTCTGCCCTGGACGAGTTCAAATCACCAGGACTGGATGGATTACACCCCAGGGTTCTGAAGGAACTGGCAGATGAGATCTCAGAACCACTGAACTATATCTTTCAGAGACCCTGGAGCACCGGGGAACTGCCAGAAGACTGGAAAAGAGCTGATGTGGTTCCCATCTTCAAAAAAGGAAAAAAAACAGATCCAGGAAACTATAGACCCATCAGCCTGACCTCAATACCAGGAAAGATTCTGGAAAAGAGAATTAAACAACAAATGTGAACACCTAGAAGCAAACAAAGTAATAGCCAAAAGCCAACATGGGTTGGTCAAAAACAGATCATGCCAGACTAATCTAATTGCATTCTTTGACAAAGTGACAAAATCAGTGGACCAGAGGAATGCTGTCGATATAATTTACTTGGACTTCAGTAAGGCATTTCATAAAGTAGACCATAACCTACTATTAGATAAAGTAGAAAATTGTGGGTTAGACAGCACCACCACTAAATGGATTCGCAACTGGCTGACCAACCGCACTCAATGTGTAGTCCTCAATGGAACTGCATCTACATGGAAGGAAGTATGCAGTGGAGTCCCCCAAGGCTCTGTTTTAGGCCCAGTACTCTTTAACATCTTCATCAACGATTTGGATGAGGGGATAAATGGGGAACTCATCAAATTTGCAGACGACACCAAGCTGGCAGGAATAGCCAACACTCCAGAAGATAGGCTTAAGATACAGAAGGATCTAGACAAACTTGAACATTGGGCACTATCTAATAAAATGAAATTCAATTGTGAAAAAAGTAAGGTTCTACATTTAGGCAAGAAAAACAAAATGCACAAGTACAGTATATGTGGTACCTTGCTCAATAGTAGCAACTGTGAGAAGGATCTAGGAATCTTAGTGGATAACCATTTAAATACGAGCCAGCAGTGTGCAGCAGCTGCCAAAAAAGCCAACACAGTTCTAGGCTGCATAAACAGAGGGATAGAATCTAGATCACGTGAAGTGTTAATGCCACTGTAGAGTGCCTTGGTAAGGCCACACTTGGAATACTGCATACAGTTTTGGTCGCCACGATGTAGAAAAGACGTGGAGACTCTGGAAAGAGTGCAGAGAAGAGCAACCAAGATGATTAGGGAACTGGAGACTAAAACATATGAAGAACAGTTGCAGGAGCTGGGTATGTCTAGCTTGATGAAGAGAAGGACCAGGGGAGACATGATAGCAGTGTTCCGATATCTCAGAGGGTGCCACAAAGAAGAGGGAGCCAAACTATTCTCCAAGGCACCTGGGGGCAGGACAAGAAGCAATGGGTGAAAACTAATCAAGGAGAGAACCAACTTAGAACTAAGGAGAAATTTCCTGACAGTTAGAACAATTAACCTCTGGAACAGCTTGCCTCCAGAAGTTATGAATGCCCCAACCCTGGAAATCTTTAAAAAGATGTTAGATAGCCATTTGTCTGAAATGGTATAAGGCTCCTGCCCACGCAGGGGGTTGGACTAGAAGACCTACAAGGTCCCTTCCAACTCTGCTATTGTATTGTATTGTATTAAAAGGTTTACAGAAATATCCATCTAAATCTATTCCTAATGCATTAGTGCAAGTAAAACAATGTATATAATTTGAGTACAAAAATAATTTGTACCACAATAAAGACTTGTACTTACTGTTTTGCCAGAGATGGAAAAAGAAAGCAACTCTGATTATCATTTTAATACATTATGTTATGTTTTAACTTTATTATTGTTTAGGGATATCTGTAAACAGGATGGTGCAGGCATGATTGGAATGAAAATAGTAAAATGAATTTGTTGTCATTTTACAAAACTACCATATTTTTTGGAGTATAAGGTTTTGAAGAGGAAATTAAAAAAAAAAAGGTTTTGCACTCTACAAACCTTCCAAAAATGGCCCATTTTTCACAAAACGGGCATGTTTTTGTCAAAAAAAAGGCCATGGATAGCTTTTAGGAAGCTTATAGAGTGCTGCTGGGGGCTGTGTGATAAATGGGCCGTTTTCCACTCATTTCTGTTCTCTCCAGTCCCCAGCTCTCTGAAAGCCTTCTAAAAGCTAGGCACGGCTATTTTGGTGAACGGGGTGGAGTTTTGGGAGGCAAAAAATGCTGTATTCAATGTATAAAATGCACCCAGATTTTCAGCCTCTTTTTTGAGGGAAAAACACTCCAAAAAATACTTATACTCCAAAAAATACGGTACTCTGTATTATTTTGACCTACCTTGTAGCAAACAGCAACAGCATCTACTAATGCATACAGTAGTAGTAGCACTCATGTTTGCAACAATGAGCAACTTCCAGAAAATGAATAGGGGAAATCCATACCCATTATTGTCTAGTAAGTCTTGGGATCTTGTGTAACATCGTGCACTTCTAATCATCATTGATAGACAAGAGTTGTCACAGAAGAACAAAAATAACCAAGTATAGCTTTCAAATGCTAGTCAAATCATGCTGACACTGATCAGCTTATTAATGGAACAAAAAAAATTTAACCTGTATTGTGCGTATTTCATACATACCAAGTATGTTTGACTGCGGTGTACAAGTCTGCATAGTGGTCTTTTGAGGAGCAGGAGTAAATAAACTAAGATTTATATAGACATCCTCTGATTTTGAATAGTCCAATGACTTATGTATTTCTAAATGACCCTGAAATAAAACTGAACTGCTGCCTCGGTAAAGTATCAAGACGAATATAACTTGAAAGATTACCAAGAGAATCAGAAAGCAAGAATTTTCTGCTCGAGAAAAATTCATTTTCTTTATAAAGAATTTACTTCTTTACTTCTTCAGAACTTTCCAGTGTTAGAACTTTCCAGTGTTTTTACTTTGCAGGTACAGTAGCTAAAGTTTCAGTAAATGACTCTTTGAGGTAACCGAGTATGGAAATTGTCATTTTTTGGTAGTATTCTAGATTCTCAGCATAATTTCTTGCAAGTCACAGGACAAATAGATCAAATACTTTATATTTTAACCATCTTTGGTGAATCAATTCTTCCATTATCCAATCTGCAATTATAAGGGAAAAGCAGTAAAAATTAGCTTATAATATAGAGCTTAAATACAATTAACTCTTCTAATTATATATTGGATTATATATCAATTATATACCAAATTAGTTATACATTATATAGGTATGCACACCTAGTATTGACACATTCCTCAAAAGATTTTTTCTAATATTGTGAAGTGCCCTTTAAAAAGCATTTTTCTTCTCTCCTTTTAATCTACCAACACAATAAAAACCTCCCTTCCTGATTTAAAATCAACTCATTTTCTGAATAGATTGGTTAGGAAATATAGTTGACCAGAGGAATGCTGTCGATATAATTTACTTGGACTTCAGTAAGGCATTTGATAAAGTAGACCATAACCTACTATTAGATAAAGTAGAAAAATGTGGGTTAGACAGCATCACCACCAGATGGATTCGCAACTGGCTGACCAACCGCACTCAACGTGCAGTCCTCAATGGAACTGCATCTACATGGAAGGAAGTATGCAGTGGAGTCCCCCAAGGCTCTGTTTTAGGCCCAGTACTCTTCAACATCTTCATCAATGATTTGGATGAGGGGATAAATGGGGAACTCATCAAATTTGCAGACGACACCAAGCTGGCAGGAGTAGCCAACACTCCAGAAGATAGGCTTAAGATACAGAAAGATCTTGACAAATGTGAACATTGGGCACTAACTAATAAAATGAAATTCAATTGTGAAAAAAGTAAGGTTCTACATTTAGGCAAAAAACCCAAAATGCACAGGTACAGTATAGGTGGTACCTTGCTCAATAGTAGCAACTAGTACAGATTTTATTATTAGTGGAACATTTGTGTTTATGTCTCTTCCTCACAGAAATCCTGTCTTCATAACTTTTTCCAGTTTCAGTTTTATTATTTGTGGGGAACGGGAAATGTGTGAACATTTAATTTTAGGCTGTGCTAAGTGTATAACTAAGAGAAAATAATCTGTAATATCTTAAACTGACAGGCTTGGCTAATGTCAAAGGCACATAGGGTGAGGAAACTGAAGTTCTGAGAGGAAACTATTCCAGCAATTTTTTTTTTATTCGTCAGGGAAAAGCCACCAGGAAAACAAACATTTATGAAGATATTTCTATCAGTGCTGGGGAAGGCCCAAAAAAAAAAAAGTTTTAACAAGACCTCGCCAAGCAAAACAATAAACTTCGTTTCAATTCTCCTGTTGGTCCAAAGCAGTTGTCAATTTAATTCAGAAAGGTCCTTCTCCCAAGAATTTTTGGAGAGAGAGTTTGTGCCTTAACTTTCACAACGGTTGCCGCGGAATTGGGCCTGAGGTTTAAAAAAAAAAAAAAAACTACTTTTTGCGGTGCTGTTTTCGCCTGTCTGGTGAAATACGCAACAATTCCACCACTTTCCCCCACGCCGTCGCCGTTCGAGTTCACCTTCTTCCAATCCGAGAAGTAGCGCCCCGTAAACCCCAACTTCTCCTTTCTCGGCCCCAAAACAGACCCACCTCAGAAGCTGCACCGGCGAAGCGCTTCGAAGTGGGGAAGCGAAATTGCGCTGACAGCTCGCCTTCGAAACCCGCACGAGGCACTTCCTAGAAGCGGCCGCCGTGAAGCCACGGCGGCTTCTTTTTTTTTTTTTAATTGCAGAAATATCTAGGACTACATGTACCAAGATGCAATGCAACACCTAGCCCGCCCCCTGAAGCACGGCATGCTGGGGATCAGAGACTGGAAGAGAGGGCTTTGCATAAGCGCCTTTTGTGGGAGGTTTGCGCTAAGATGTGATACAGATTTTGGCTTTCCTTTAGATTTCTTTTTAAATGACATACACGTGCCCCTTTCGCTCCTTATATAAATAAGTAAAACGAAACAAACCAAGTTATGGCTTACCATACTTAAAGTAAATGTAAAGTCGAAGTGTGCTTTTTAAAAAGTCAATCCCACTGAACTTCATCATCCTCTCAGTCAAATATGCACTCGTTACAGAGTTAGCAGTTTTAAAGTTTATGGGATTGACAGTCCGTCCCGTTCCCGTCCCCCCCCCCCCCATGCCATGATTCTGCTTAACAGCTAATTCCCACAACACTCAATAATTTACTAAGACTGTATTACTATTATTCTCTTCCTTACTAGTAGCTACCTCTCCCCACTTATGACTATAACCATGTTGCTTGTATCTTTCAATTTATATTATTTTTATTTATTTCCTAGTACGATTTGATAGCTTATTAGTAACCTTGACTATCACCAAGTGCTGTATTCTTTTTATTCTTGATGAATGTATTTTATTCTCCTTATGTACACTGAGAGCATCTGCACCAAAGACAAATCCCTTATGTGTCCAATTACACTTGGCCAATAAAGAATTCTATTCTATTCTATTCTATTCTATTCTATTCTATTCTGGATGTGCTGCATCTGCTAGAAAAAGTCTACGTGCCTCAAACAGAAGTATTTCTACACTTTCTACAGCTTTGGTAAGACCACACTTTGAATACTGCATCTAGTTCACCGTGATTAAAAAAAAAAGATGTTGACAAAGAGGGCAGAGAAGAACAACAAAGATTATTAGGATGCTGTAGGCTAAAACATGATGAATAGTTGCAGGAATTGGGTATGTCTAGTCTAATGAAGAGAATTACTAGAAGTGACATGGTTGCAGTCTTCCAATATTTGAAGGGCTGTCACAGAAAAAGCACCGGCAGGCAGGACAAGAAGCAATGGATGGAAACTAATCAGGGAAATATGCAGCTGTATAAATAACAATTATTATGGGGTTATTTAACACTCTTAAGAGGCTTGTGACAGCAGAGGATTGATTTCTCGTTTGAGCCTTTCCTCTTCCACTTGGTTCTCACTGCATTCTACATCAATGCAGTTTTGTTTATTTTTGTTCATGTAAGTCAGTGATCTAAATTGAATCCATAAGTGGGAAAATCTGAAATAACTCTTTCTATTATATTTAACTGGCTTCTTTTTCTGCCTTTAATGAAAAAATGTTGATTTATCTGATGATTGTTTTAAATATTCAATTATAATTGATACATTGTTTATGTGCCATCATGTCATTTTCTACCTGATGGATTTTCTCCATGAACTAATTTCACTAGGGCTGCAAAATTTGGATGACCACTAGATGGCACTAATTTAGAGTGTTCTGTATCCTTTTGTCACCATCTTATGGTAATTTTGATTTTGCACCCTAGAGATACTGCAACCCTAATTGCACTACTGTACGATATTATGATAGCATTGAGTGAGGCATTGTCATTGTCTTCCCTCTTTAAAAAACACTGGTTGGCAGCTGCACTGCTAATATGACTAAATTATCTTTATTTTATGAGTGCTTGTCAAACCCAGAACATTTTTGTCAAAAGAAAAATAGAAACCAAATAAATCCCTATAATTCATTTTTATGCAAAGTACAATTCTAGGTGTTAAATGTTTACACTTAATTTTAATCCACAGCTCTACAAATGTCCTACACTGAAAATCCCATACTCCTCCAACTTTTAGATATTGTTCTATTTCCAGGGTGAACATATTCATTTTTATTTGTGTGTATGTGTGCATCTCTGTACCTGTGTCTCTGTGTGTATTTGGTGCTTTAGTGTTGGCTCCAGGTGAATGAGTGGACGAGTCTCTGCAATTTGCTTGACAAGATTTCAAAAGTGGTTTACATTTGCCATATGCCAATTAAGAAAAGGAGTAGAAGCATAGAACGATCAGGAGAATAGAAATCTTTGAAATGGATCAAATGTGTATAAAATGAGATGTTCCTCTAAACGAATAGGCAAAGATGGGGAAATTGTGAATAATAAATAAAAAAATGAAATTCAAATTGTTGGATCACAACATGATATACAGTAAGGAATATCAACTATTTCAATTAATTATACAAGGAAAGATTCAAGAGGCATGCATCACTGGATGACAATGTATATTATACTTCGGCTGAAATATCTACATGCATAGATTTTTCAGCCAAAATATAATTTTGTTCAGGACATGAATATCAAAAGACAAATTGCATTGGCAGTTGCCAACTTCCACGAAGAAAAGAAGAAGAGTTAACATTAATTGGATTATTTAACAGGAAATTTTTAATCTTTTGCATCCTCCCAGATCCTACTTATAAAAGAATCATTTATTTATTTGATTGATTGGTAAGCTGTCCATTGTAAATTCATAGCACTGTGTGTAAACAAATAATTTTCTATGCATGAATTTCAGTCTTTTTGAATTAAACGTTTTTTTTAAAAAAAAATGTTTTCACTGAAGCATGTAAAGGATATCGTAGCTATTTCGCACATCTACTGTGGGGTTTAGAGGAGAAAGAGGCGGAAAAGCAACAATATTATTACACATTTTATGCAGAGCAAGAAACTATTTTCCTAGCCAAAAATCTGTCTTCCACATTTTTATGCATCTGCTTTAGAAATTAAAGTGATGCATTTTTGTAAAGAAATGGAGCTAAATACGATCTTCAACAGAGCTTGAAATTAAGTTTGTGCAGTACTGTAAATATCTGAGTAAGGTGACAGCTTCTGTCCCCCAAATATAGCCTTCAAATATGTTTTTCCTTTAAATCAAAGTGGAGTTGGGTGAAAGAAGCAATAATAAAAATACCTTACCTATTTAATCAAGTATTTATCAGCTCTGTACACTTAGTTGTCAATGTTAATTGCAAATGGAGACAGAAATGCTGAACTGAAATATACTCTACAACTTCCCAAACTGTTTCTACTTACTCTGCAAAAAAAGAACTCAGTTTTTCTACATTATTTTCAGGGGACTGACTAGTGAATTTTAAAATTTTGTTCTGGAGCTATATTTTTTGAACTTACTTTATACTTGCAAGTAGTAAAGTATGCATCTACTAGCTTTGCTTTCATTACACATCTCTCTCAGGCTTTGCTAGCTGCCCAAACTTCTCAGGCTAAGAAAGACCAGTGGAAGAGTTCACACACCATATCTTTTCCTGGGATTTAATTAAGAAGCCTGGGAAACCACTGGAAACATTATGATACAAACTTTAAACATATCATCATTAGATGCATTGCAACTAAGTAGAAGACCCTCATCTTCCAATATATGAGAATGTGCCTGAAGTTCTCTGTTGAAAGAGATTCTGAAAAAGAATTCTCTTTGATCATATTGAATGAAGGCTGATAGATGGTTTCCATCATGGATTTAGGTCATCAGATCCAAACTCCTGACAGGAATACAAGTATCCATGACAGACGCCTGACTAACCTTATGTTGAACATTTCCAATGAAAGGGAGTCCATCAATCTAGTTCGGCAGTTCAACTCTCACTGGCTCAATGGTTCTTCTGTAGTCATTGATAGAAAGGTTTTTCAAATTACATCTCTCTTTCTATACTTTAAATTATACTATATTCTTCTCCTTGGGAAAATGTAGAGAAAGTCTTGTTTTCTTCTATGTCACATACATTCAGGTTTTTGACATAGCTGATATTTGACATATGATATTCCTCTTCAGTTTTTTCTTCTAGCTAAATATTTCTTATTTCTTCCATCAATTAATTAATTAATTAATTAATTAATTAATTAATTAATTAATTAATGTAATTGAGGTTTTTTTAGTTCTAATCTTCTGATCATTGTCCTTCTTGGAGGCTGTTCCAATATGTCTCAATTCTTCCTAAAATGTGGTACCAAGAACTGAACAAAATAATTTATGATAAGAACACTCTTGCCAGTTAATTGTGTGTTTTACAGATATGTAAGCAATTTTTTTAAAAAAACAATTACTCAAAACCACAGATATATTCAATGAATTGTTTGAGACAAAAAAGCATAGAGTGCACAAACAATACCCAATAATGGATGAGAAACGGTTAGGGTTTCAGATTTTTAAAGCATTTATAATAATAATAATAATAATAATAATAATAATAATAATAATAATAATAATAATAATAATAATAATAATAATAATAATAATAATAATAATAATAATAAATTGGGATTTATTAACCGCACCCTCTCCCCACAGGGACCCAGCATTTATTAGTGCTGGTCCCTGATCCAGCATCTGATGCAGCTAATATTTCACCATTATGCTTCAGCCTGGGGGCTTAGCAATTTTGCCACATATTGAGACCTGAATAACAGCTGTGCATGCAGAAAGAGGCATATGGTGATATTCTCCATCTTCTGCAGTCAGCATTACCTTCTGGTAAAAAGAGCCCTTCCTAAGCAAGCTTCATAGCTACCTGTCACTGACCCCTATTGATCTATTGCAGCTAGCTAAAGGAGCGAGAAACAGAGGAGTAGTACTTACAACCTTAGGTTTTAATGTATAATTCATTATTTAGCCTAAATAAATGTGATTAAATATTGTTTTATATCTTATGCACATGCTTATTGACACATATTGACAGTGGAATAATTATAAAGGTAACATTGATCAATGAGTAAATAAATATACTGACAATGCAATGCAAAAGTATGGAAAATAAGCAGATATGCAATTCAGCTTCACAAGAATGTTAGAAATTCAGGTTGTTCTGCAGTATTTTGTTGCCGATTTCAACTTCTCTGTCTTTTAAATGAATATGTCTACAAGACCTCAGTCTTTACTGAAGTGAAAAAGAATCAGAAAGATGTTGCTTTCTTGTTTTCAAGGGATTTGCTTTTCATCATGAGCTTGTCATACTTTACTGTATATATAAATATTTATAATGCAGTTACATGGCAATATGCTTTTCTTATGTAATTGCTGTCTTTCATCTTGTGAATAATAGTTCCCTAAATGATATTATCACCACTATGGCCTATATACTACTAAAACTGTCACTGTCGTGACCTTTAAATGGATGAAATGGTACATCATAAGGAAGCAATTTTTAACTAAGATATCTCAAATGTTCTAACTTGTAGAATGGATCTAAAATCCAAAATCCAGGACCCTGAAACTTAAAAGAATGAAATTTGAGAAAGTTTTAACTGATTCATGCTACTGCTGGGGTTGGACCAGAGGTGGTATTCTGCTGGTTCTGATCAGTTTGCCCAAACCGGTAGCGGAAATCGTGGATGGCCCTATCCATATGCCCTGGCTCTATAGCATCCCATTTAGGTCCTTTTTTTAGGTGAAGCGCATGTGCGTACGCGGACATGCTCACATTTGCGAACTGGTAGGGAAGGTAAGTCAATACCACCCCTGGGTTGGACTGCTGCAATGGTCATAGGATGAAATAGCAATAGACTTATATACCGCTTTACAGTGCTTTACATCCCTCTCTAAATGGTTTACCAAGTCTGTATATTGCCCCCCAACAATCTGGGTCTTCATTTTACTGACTTTGGAAAGATGGAAGGCTGAGTCAACCCTGAGATGGTGAGACTCGAACTGCTGAATTGTAGACAGTCAGCAGTCAGCAGAAGTAGCCTGCAGTGCTGCATTCTAACCACTGCACCACCAGGACTCTTCAAATCTGCTTCATTTGGATTGTCCACTGTGGCTTGATGAATTGTCCAAACAAAGACCACAATATTGTGAACTATTTGTGCAAGCTGAAATTCTTAACCAAATGAAAATCCAGAGCTGCATATATTGAAATACGTATTCTATGATGCATATTGCAGCAGAAACTTAGCATATTGGGAAAGTGGTAGATGCATTAAGAGATATCAGAAGTTATGCAGGAAAAATACAAGATGTGGCTGGCAATGATTTCTTATCCTATCTGAAGGAGATGATTTTCAGAAATGGAAGAATGTGAAGGACATCAAGCAGGACATACTATTAAAACTTTGATTCCTATAACTTTTAACTAAGCAAAATGATGCAACATAGGACAAACTTTTAAAATCAAGGTACCTCAAACAGGCTACCTTACAGAATGGGACCAAAATCCAGGACCCATGACTGCCATAGAACTGAAATTCGGCAGTTCAAATCTTACTGGCTCAAGGTTGACTCAGCCTTCCATCCTGAGGTGGGTAAAATGAGGACCCAGATTGTTGGGGGCAATATGCTGACTCTGTAAGCTGCTGAGAGAGGGCTGTAAAAGCAGGTTATATATAAGTCTAAGTGCTATTACTATTGTTATAATATCAAATTAAAAAAAATATTTGCAGATATTTGAGTGTACTATAGAATTCAACAGATACATCTCTGAATGTATCTCAACATTTCCAGTGAAGGCAGTATATTAGAAGATCTGTCATTGTTGAAGGTATTGAGAGGGCTGTAAAAGCACTATGAGGTTGTATATAAATCCAAGTGCTATTACTATTGTTATAATATCAAATATCATCAAAAATTATTTGCAGATATTTGAGTGTACTATAGAATTTAACAGATACATCTCTGAATGTATCCCAACATTTCCAGTGATGGCAGTATATTAGAAGATCTCTCATTGTTGAAGATATTGAGGAATCTGATAAAAGAATATCCCTGAAAGAATGAATGAGAGAGAGAGGGAGGGAAGGAGGGAAGGAAGGAAGGATCTACGCTATTCAATTAAACATAAGTAGATACATTTCTTAATATCTTCCAGTAAAAGCATTATATTAGAAGCTCTGCCATTGTAAAAGGCATTGGAAAAAATGTAAGGAAATATTTCTGAAACAGGTCACAGATTATACTAGTTTATCTTTATAAAATGAGTATGTTTCTTACCATCCTTTTGTTCCTTCTCTAAACACCAAATTATTTTTGTTAGATAATATATTTTGGCAATGTGGTATCCAAGCACTGAAAGAGTTTTAATTTAGAGGAAGGATGCGTTCTTGTTTCGAGCAACTTCCTTTGTTGTGGTAGTTGTGATGAATCAAACAAATAATCTCATTGAAATGATTCTCTAAAACAGTCTCCGCTTTTGTGATTATGTGAGAATGAGTTTGCCAGAATGTCTTTCTTATAGCATTTTCTGGCTTCAAAGATTTATTTGAACATCTAGGGTACAAAACTGCTGTCACTGTAACACATTTTTATTTCTGATATTTTGCGAATAAGTTTGGCAGAGAAAGAAATGAATTTGTTATTCATGAAGAGTCTTTGAATCCACAAATATATGCATGATTGGAATTTGATTCTTTCCCCTCTTTTATGAATACACATATTTTCATGAAGCGAAAACAAGAAGATTGCCTAGCCATGTTGCAATATGGCATTTATTTTTTGATATTTGTGTACATTCTTTCTTCAGACAGATCGGGTGGTTTAAAAAAATATTTTATAACACTGGAAAGTTATTTTTATTTCATTGGCATTTTCCCTTACAAGTCTTTCAGCATGGCCATTTCTGGGGAGACAGGATTATAGTGTATGAGGGAGAAAAATAAAGGCAAGCATTTTAGAAGTAAATGCTAATAATTTCTAGCAAACTTTGGTAACAAATTTCTACCTTCTTTGCTACCTGTATTCAAAGGAGCCTATCTTGAACCTGCACGTTTTAACAAACCAGCATAGTTCTGAAAAAATAGAGATACAATCTAAAAGATGCTTTTGAAAAAAGGGAGAAAAAACTGTAAAGAGTCTATTGTTTCTTATTCAGAGCAGAGAATTTATGGGCTAAGTAGGCTGCATCTTCTCCAACCCCAAATCATTTGCTTGTACAAAATCCCAGTTGCCAAATTAAAAGATAAAAACAACTACAAGTCTATGTTATAAAAGTATGACTTTTGACATATACACATGCTGTGTGGCCTACACATCAACCTACAGTTTGTTTAACTTCAACTTAATTAATAAACCACAATTAGTTGCCGTTAGGAGGGGGGAGATTCAAGTCGTTCCGACAGAGGGCATTTCCATCCAAAAGGTCGTGGGGAGAGGCAGGTCCGAGGGGAGACGTGTGTCATCCTCCCGGTTGGGGACACGAGGCCGCTGGCTACAGACGGTCAAGTGCCTCAACCCCTGCAGGCTAGGTGGCCAGGGTGTACAGAGCCAGGGCCTACGGCTGATGTACTGCAACGCCAGGTCCGTGCCAACAAAGCCCCCCTCATTCACGACCTCGTGTCGGAGGGGGAGCCGGACCTGGTGGGAATTGCAGAGACCTGGTTGGGCCACGAGGGTGGACTCCCCCTCGTTGAAATGTGCCCGCCAGGTTACCACGCTTTTCATCAGCCTCGGGCCCTGGGTAGGGGTGGTGGGGTAGCGGTCATTGTAAAGGAAGGTCTTGAGCCGAGAGAGACCATTGTGCCACAGACTACCGGTTGTGAGTCCCTCTGTGTGAAGTGGGGCCTAGGGAGGCAGTTGGGCTTGCTGGTTGTATACCTGGCTCCCCGCTATGTAGCAGCAGCCCTGCCCGAGCTCCTTGAGGTGATCGCTACGGTGGCAGTGGAGACCCCTAGACTTTTAGTCATGGGGGACTTTAATCTGCCATCGTTGGGCGAATCATCCGAGGTAGCTCGGGAGTTCATGGCTTCCATGACGGCCATGGACCTGACCCAACTAATTCAAGGCCCCACTCACGAGGGTGGACATACACCGGATCTTATCTTTGTCTCAGGCCAATGGACGAGTGATCTGGGTATAGGGGACATAGTCATCACACCCTTGTCATGGACAGACCACTCACTTCTCCGGCTCGACTTTCCGACCGCTGCTCCCCTCCGCGGGGAGGCGGGACCTGAATTACCAATCTGGTTCCGCCCCAGGCGCCTGATGGACCCGGATGGGTTCCAAACGGCGCTTGGGCCAGTTCCTGTACCCCTGACCCGCGCCCCGATGGAGGACCTCGTGGCCGCATGGAATAGTGCGACCACGGGAGCCTTGGATCGGGTCGCGCCCTTGCGGCCTCTCTTGCGGCGGCGGAACACCCTGGCTCCTTGGTTTACCGAGGAGCTGGGGGTGATGAAACGCCGCAAGAGATGCCTAGAGAGTAGATGGAGGTCTTCTCGTTCTGAATCTGACCGGACACAGGTAAGAGCCCATTTACGGACTTACATTGTGGCGCTGAGAGTAGCCAAACGTCATCATTGCGCTACTCTCATAGCATCCGCAGAAAACCGCCCTGCCGCCCTGTTTAGGGTGACCCGCTCCCTCCTTCAACAGAGGGTGCGGGAAGCCCCGCTACAGGGTAGAGCAGAGGAATTTGTGATTTTTCTGCAGGAGAAAATCGCTCAGATACAGAACGAGCTAGCCCCCATTCGTGGCCCAGTGGGATGCCACGAGAGAGATCTTGTTTGGGAGGAGTTTGACTCCGTTACTTCCGAGGATATGGACAGGTTACGTGGGCGACTGCGAGCCACCACATGTTTATTGGACCCGTGTCCCTCCTGGCTTGTACTGGCATCCTGGGAGGTGACACGAGGCTGGCTCCAGGAGGTGGTCAACGCTTCCTTGAGTGAGGGTGCCTTGCCTGCTTCCCTAAAAGAAGCGATGGTGAGGCCCCTCCTTAAGAAGCCCTCCTTGGATCCAGCTTCTTTGAACAACTACCGTCCCGTCTCCAACCTTCCCTTTTTGGCGAAGGTTGTTGAGAGTGTGGTGGCACAACAGTTTCCCCGTCACCTGGAGGAAGTAGACTATCTAGATCCGCGCCAGTCCGGCTTCCGGCCCGGGCATAGCACCGAGACGGCATTGGTCGCGTTGGTTGATGATCTCTGGAGGGCCAGAGATGGGGGTTGTTCCTCCATCCTGGTCCTATTAGACCTCTCGGCGGCTTTCGATACCATCGACCATGGTATCCTATTGCATCGGCTGGGGGGGTTGGGGGTGGGAGGCACCGTTTTACGGTGGTTCTCCTCCTACCTCTCTGGCCGATCGCAATTTGTGTTGACAGGGGGGCAGAGATCGACCGCGAGACCCCTCACATGTGGGGTGCCTCAGGGGTCGGTCCTCTCGCCCCTCCTGTTCAACACATACATGAAGCCGCTGGGTGAGATCATCCGTGGTTTTGGGGTAGAATACCATCTGTACGCTGATGACACCCAGCTGTACATTTCTACCCCAAACCACCCCAACGATGCCGTAGCGGTGATGTGCCAGTGCCTGGAAGCTGTACGGATCTGGATGGGAAGTAACGGACTCAAGCTCAACCCGACCAAGACCGAGTGGCTGTGGTTTCCGGCTGCCCGATTCAACCAGCTTACTCCATCGCTGGCCATAGGGGGCGAACATCTTGCCCCTGTGGATGGGGCGCGCAATTTGGGTGTCCTCCTGGATACCCGGCTGTCCATGGAAAATCAGGTGACAGCCGTGGCCAGGAGGGCGTTTTACCAGGTTCGCCTGGTTCGCCAATTGCGCCCCCTATTGGATCGGGACGCCCTTCGCACAGTCACTCATGCTCTCGTGACATCCCGACTGGACTATTGTAACTCTCTCTACATGGGGCTGCCCCTGAGGTGCACCCGGAGGCTTCAGCTAGTCCAGAATGCAGCCGCGCGAGCAATTATGGGGACCGCAAGGTCTACCCATGTAACACCGCTCTTGCGCGAGCTGCACTGGCTGCCTGTCGTCTTCCGGGTGCGCTTCAAGGTGCTAGTCATCATCTTTAAAGCGCTCCATGGCTCGGGACCTAGCTATCTGCAGGATCGGATCCTGCCTCACACGTCCTCACGGCCGATTCGCTCCCACAGAGAGGGGCTTCTCCGGGTGCCGTCCACTAGACTATGTCAGCGGGCGACACCCAGGGGAAGGGCGCTCTCTGTGGCGGGCCCGGCCCTCTGGAACGACCTTCCCCCCGACATTAGGACAACTACGGACCTCCGCTCCTTCCGTCTTAAATTGAAAACTTACTTTTTCCGTCTGGCCGGCCTGGGATAGCCTCCTTGCCTTGGGATTTTATAGAATAGGTTTTAGTTAATTGGGATTTTAGCACAGGGTTTATTTAATTGGCTTTTAAATTTTGTTGTTTATTTATTGTTGTTATATATTGTTTTTATGCTACCTGTGCACCGCCCCGAGTCCCCGTGGGGAGAGGGGGCGGTATAGAAACAATAAAATTATTATTAAATTATTATTATTATTTGCAAAAACACTGTCCCATATATTTGTGTATGTACATATGTGTATCTGTGTGAATATATAGAGACTCCCTCAGTGAACACATTTTCATGCGCATGTGAGTGCATGTGCATGCGTGCGCACACACACACATACAAAACCACATAATTTGACACATATAAATAGAAACAGAGTATTTCCTTTCCTATTATTTTTCTTTGCAAATTCCAATCCCAACACTTTTTCTATCAAGCGCACACAAACAAACATATTTTTGATATAAATCAGCCACTTAACAGCAATAATTCTCAGACTTGGAAAAATATAGCAGGAATTATTTAGTGACAAGGGCAAGGATTACAAATGACATAAGGAAGTAGCATTTTGAAATGGATAACAGTGTGAAGAGAATATCCACTCTTGTAACAAAGAAGCAGGTATCTGAGTTACTAGTTTAAATAATATTAATGAGTTTTAGTTCCAGACAGTGTCCTATCATCAGAATGTTCTGGCAACTATTTCTGAAAAGTAGAATCCCTATTAACCCCTCCTCATTACTGGTTTGTGTTTTACTGCTTCACCTGGCTCTGTGCTTTAACCTGGAGACTCTGGTGTGGTACAAAGTCCACTTCTTAGTTATGTTCAATGTTCAGTTGTGATTTTATATTTTTTCTCCATTTCCTATGGTTTTTATTTGTTTACATTTTTAATCATTATTTATATTGCTATATTCCAGAGACATATATATATATATCTAACTCCACTAAACAATAATAATAATAAATAATAAATAAATATTGTACTTTGATGTAGCTATTCCAAGTAATGTGCCTTTAAAAATGACTGGTGGTGATTTTACAATGCCGATGATGTTAAAGTTGTGATCCAAATGTTTTGGGATTGCACCAGTGATACTATCTTCTTCTGTCACAGTTCTTAATATTATTAGTTTTTGTTTTCCCTAGGCCAGGGGTCCCCAACCTTTGCAACTTTAAGTCTGAAGGACTTCAGCTCCCAGACTTCTCCAGCCAGCTTTGCTGGCTGGGGAATTCTGGGAGTTGAAGTCCACCAGTCTTAAAAGAGCCAACTTTGCAGACCCCTGCCCTAGGCTACCTACTTTTTCCTGTGCAAATGATGATACTTCGTTTCATCATTCTCCAATCACTGAAAATAGAAGAGTTTTACTCTCAATTTCCAATAGATATTTACGGACTAGGATAAAATTCTTAGATGATTGGGAAAATGTTAACTGTTGGATTTTAAAAATAGCACAGCAAGAAGTAGAAAACTTAAAAGAAAAAGGTTGGTTTGGGTTTTGAATTTACCTTTTATTTACAAAGTAAGAAATTATAGTTATATCTTTCTATAGCTATACCTCTGTGTGTGTTTGTGTATGCAATAAAATATAAATTATGATTAAAATTATAGTAAAAAGTCCTATGATTATCGAGTCAGTACATTTCCAGTATTCCAACAAACTATTTGTGATAAGTTGTTCTTGGAACTATTGAAAATGAGAAATACCAACATATTTCCTTTATTGAAGCCAAATGGGGCAAGGGGCTGCAGTAAGAAAAACAGATACGGGACACCAGTTATCTTCATGTGATATTTTCATTCTATATTTATCAATAGCTAACATAAATAAGCATTAAAGTGGCTTGGTAACACTCTTTCTTATTTTGATATTGATAAGTATTGTGGCTTTTTTGTGTTATGTTTTTTCTCTGACAATACAGAGTATTAACAATTCATGAAATTCAAGGATCAGAACAGTGGCTCCATGGCATATCCCAGAGCAGTACTTTTTACACAGTTCAATTCTTCCAAATCACATTTTTCAGGCAATTTTACAAACACCCTTCTAAACAGTTCTTCAGCGGCTGCTGTGGTCACACTTCACATAGGTTAGGATTCCAGTAGCTTTCTGCTCCCTGCACCAATTCCATTTGCTCCCTTGTTGTAATAGAAGTGAAAAAAACTTCTATTACACAGTTATTATTTTTCATTTTGTAGCTAATCATTCAACAGGGACAAAAGAAAGGCAAGACAGGATTGAACTCTGGGAATTTGAGATATTTTAACCAGCCGCAAGTTTGGAAGCTCTGTTTTCAAGTTCTGCTCCTTTTTCTCTGTGGCTCAGTGGAAGATTTCCGTGAATCTTAGCCTTCCTGGCATTTCCACCTGACTGCCTTCACATTGTCCTCCCTCTGCCTTTCTATCTCTTTGTTCTTTAGGCAAACCCCTCCATCCAAAGTAAGGGTATAAGAAAATGAACTATTAGCCCAAATAGTTCGGGATTATTTTATCACTGGTGGATAACTTTCTTCTGATTGGGTATATTTTAGTAAATATATTTGTTTCCATGGAAGATTGGGCACATGGAGGTAAGATAATAATATTGTTAATAGGCTAGGTTGAAATTTTTGGCCTATTCTGGAAGCTTCAATTTGATGCTAAAAGATCCTCTTCTCTTTGGGGGTTTATATCTCATGTTGCTTCATATTGCTTCAGGAAAATCTGACACGTCATTTATCGATTTTTATTAAGTAATAAATAAAGGTATCTTATGCTAAGTAGAAATAAAAAACAAAACACCCCAGAAGATGATAATGGCCAACAAATGCCTTTTTGGCAGTATTTATTTTTTTACTTTACTTCTTTTTCTTAGTATCAACATAAATATGTGCAAGGTGGAATCTAATAGTTAGTCCTCTACTATTTTTTTCTGAGGATTCTACTGGCCACTGAATTCTATTATGAGATAACACTCTTGGTTTCCCTCAAAGTAGTAGATGATAAGAGAATTGAAAGACTTGACAAACTTTCTGTCAACTTTAACTCCCACATAGTCTTTTTTCCCCTTTAAATTATATACTTTTCACATTATTATGCTTCTAATTATTTTTCTAATTTAAGACACCAGTCATTTCCTGACATTATATATATGACATTTCAGCAGTGAGTAGAAAAACTGTAATTCCCTGTTGAGTTTCAAATGAATACAGGGTGGAAGAGAAATAAAAATATTCTCCATAAAAATAGCAGACAATCCAGGTTAATACAAATGAAATACAGTAGGCAGAAAAGATCTATGTTATAAATAAGTCATGAAATAAAGACACGTTCTGACATATCTCAGAATCATACTCAGAATTGGCTCAGTTGCTAGAAAATGTTCTCCTTCAGTTTCTTCAGTTGCAAGAACTTAACACATCACAAAACATCAAAACTATGGTTTTTTTAGGTGAGCATAGCTGACCTTAATTTAAAAAAAAAGTTTTTTTGTGCTTTTACCAGCCATTACATTTTTGGCCCATATATCTCCCCACCCACTTTCCCATTTGAATTCATACTTGCTGATGACCTATCAGCACTTTGTTATCTACAGATATGATTGTTGATTGCTAATAAGTATTTTTGTTTGCAACTGATGCTCACCATTGATGAATATATTTGCAATCAAAAATTAGGGATAGGGATAGTGGCTTTTCCTACTGTTTGTGAATGTTTGCTTTTTAGTATTACTTTTTAAAATTTTTTGCTTTCATCTCATCTATTAAGCAAGGAGTCCATGGCTCAGTATAAGTAAACATTGTCTATTCACTCCAAGCATGGCTTGGTCGGAGTCTGTATCATTCCCCACAGAGTTGAAATTCATCATGCAGCTGCATTGACAGTTTAAGAATATGCTAGATATTTACAAAGCTATAAAGACTAAAGAAATTTTTTTCTAGATTGGACCAAAGGAATACTAATGTGACATTTTCTAGTTGCAAAAGTAAAATTATAACTAGTTCTGTCTGATATATTGCCCACAAAGTGAGAACTAAGTAGTTGAGTGCTTCTTATTGTCTCTATTTCTCATGACAATGATTTATCTACATAGCCACAGGACATGATGTTGAGTTGCTGATGCTGAAGTTCTCAAACTTGCTGTTTCAGTTTATTATTCAGATACAAGAGGAACTAGTTGACGTTGGTTTGGATATGAAAAAAGGGAACTGATGGATATCTCATTCTCCAATAGACATCTTCCTGATCTTCCAAGCAAGAATTGCCCACCCACAATCTTTCAAACAAGAACTCCTAAATCTAAAAGAGGTTTTAAGTAATTCTGAGAGTGGGTCTCTCTTTCTTGCAATAGTGTGGAATATTTCATTGGTAGTAGGCAGGAACTAGTTGATTTTGAATTGCCATTCTTTGGAGTAGATTTGCAAAAGCTGGTGTCTTTGCAATACATATTGCAAAACAAAGCTTCCAATGGATTAGGAAAGATAAATTTTGCCCCTTACACCAACTACGCTTTTCTTAACAGTATCCCAAATGGGATGCTTACAGAAATGCTTCTCTTCTTGAAAAACGTCTTACAACACAGGGATAACAATGAAGAAACAGATCTTCTTAGTTGTGTCGTGAATGACTAGAATATAGAACAAATGACCTTGAATATGACATTGACTTTGTTTCTTTATTCTTATTTCTTTATGATTTTAGAGAACTTAGAAGTTAGTAATGCAAAGCAGATGTGGATGTTATTTTTGATTGTTGCATCAGTACTTTGCTGATCGTAGACAGGTGTGCAAGAAGTTGCTATCTACAAAATAACAAGAAAAAGGGATTTTTTTAAAGGGCATATATAAGCATACATTATATTCTTAGACAGATTCAGCAGAATTTGGAATACAAAGAACTACATAAATTCATGCCACGATTTACACTGGAACAGTATAGCTTTCATCCAAACCACAAACTTTTCTGACATAAAAAAGAGAGCATGTTCAGAGCTGATTTGCAACCACTTTTCTGATGCTATATTAATAATTTGATTTTTATCCCTACTTTCTCCCAAGAAGAATAAAGCTACGCACAGCATTACAACAAAACTGTCAACCAGTATATTGAAATGAGAGACATTGGCCCAATAATCCTGGCTTTCTGATATTCCATCATATAGAAGGGGTTTTAAAATTTCATCCTTTAGCTCAGGGGTTCCCAAACTTGGCAACTTTAAGACTTGTGGACTTCAACTCTTAGAATTCTCCAGCCAGCTACGCTGAATGCAGTTTATAATGGCAACAGAAACAACGCTGAAAAACTTGAGAAAGTGAAATTACATGTTGATCTGGGAGCAGATAATATACGATACTTTCAAACTGTTTCTTTCTAAGCAAGCTTAGTCTCTGTAGCCTACTCCTTTCTCCTTGGTCAAGAACTTTATTCTGGCTTGTTGTAGATCCTTATTTTTTTTCCTGAAGTGCAGAGTCTCCAAATATGAAATATTTTTGCAGCATCAACACTGAGAAAAAAGAATTCACTCAGTGTTGGATAAGGAAATTTCCTTTCTATTTAAGGTGTTTGCATAGGTCAGTTAAGGAGACAGGGAAAAATGTGTGAGAAGTAGGATGGAGATGGAATTAGCCACTTTTGACAATGTATCTTCACAAGATCCACCTTGATCGTGGTAGCATTCTGTCACTTTGGCAGTCTGGTGGAAGATCAAACTGATCTTACAGGGAAGAACTGCTTTGCATTAGAAAATATATTGGGATTTCCTATATGAATATTCTGGTTCAAATGTAGGAAGAGCCTGAGGGAAATTAGTAACTACACGACTCTACCTGGTATGCTTCAGGATTGCTCTCTCCCAACTGTCCATGGACTTACGTTCCTCCATGACCATTTTTGCTTTGGCCTTTTCGAGACAAACATCTCCAGCACCTAAAGTTTTATTTAGTTTTTGCTTTAAGGCTTAGTAATGAATAGGAGTGTCATAGGAGTTGTTGTTCCTATCATTAACCAGTTTTCTTCCCCTTAGGCAAGCAAAAAAACTGAGATTTCCCAGGAAGTATCTATGCAGTGCTTAGTGCTGGGAAAACAGCCTCAAAGGACCGCTGCTAATAATCCAATTTGTTTTATGTGGTATCAGGCAGAAAACCTATTCTACTTTTTTCTCATTTGAGTAATGAGACTCCATTTTTACAAATTCTCTTAATGGTAAGGAGACTTCCTGGAGAAATCAGCATTGCTGTTGGATGGTGTTTTTGCATATTTTTTTCCGCATTTGTTAAGGTATGACGTAATCAAGTGCCAGGAGTGAATGGCCTGTTTTTACTCTATAATCCCCTTTCTAGCAGTCTGTAGTCATGTTGGCTTCAAACCGCTGAAGAAAGATGATAGTACAAGTAAAAACATAATGAAGGAATTCTTCCACTGAGCTTTTTTTAGAAGTGGTGCCAACTCTCATTACTCTGGGGAGTTTTCTTCTTCACAAATGGTACCATGGGAGGGAGAAATCATCCATCCAATTTCTGTGCTCATCAATCTGATAGACAATATTGAACAGTCTTGTGTGTCACTTCTAGTTTAAGAAAAACAGTCAAACTTGAAGCTGTTCAATTTTAAAAATTCCCCTGTTCCACCATTATATTGTAATATTTTTTGAATTAGTTTATCTATACAAGATCCTTGGAATGTTAATTTGGGGGGGGGCAATTAAATGTAAAATCAATGAAATAAAGTTGGATAAGTATTTCAGTCTACATATTACATCACAAATAAGTTCAAGTCACAAAGACATTGAGTTGAATCAGGACCAAATGAGATGTTATATCAAACATATAACTCCTAAAGGTAGTAAAAATATAGCATTCCCTTCTTCATGTGTAAAGTGTAGCATATTGAGAGGTAACGCACAGATTCTCTTACTTTTGCCTACTTAGTCTTCAGGAAAGGATCTAAATTCATAACAAATCTCTTCATGGAAGAGCCAAAGCTCAATAGACCAGGATGTGGTTTCTATGTAGGCAATTCAGGTACATTCTTTTAACATTGCATTTGAAAACAACAGGTAATATGTACACATTCAACCAGAAATTCATTGTTAACTATGCTAATTAGAAAGATAATTCTGGGCTGAATGGTTGAGTAGTTTCATTTGATAAAAGACTATTTGATATATTCCATGTTCGGCATCTAATATGGATTATTTTAGCTGCTTTGGTTCTTTATTCTAAATTCATGCTGAACAGAAGAATGCAGCCCATTTTTATTTTGCGCAGAATTAGAATATTGCATTACCAATACCTACTGTAATTAACTAGAGTTGAAGCCTCAATCCCTGAAATCTTGACAGAGAGCCATCTTAGTTTTTAGAGCTGCCAGCCAATACGTCTCCCTGGATCTTTTAAAGTTATTCCTAAAGCTTGCAATATCTCTTTTTTGTAACATTGAGATTGTGCTGAGTCAGGCTCAGCTTCATAATCAATTACTTCCATCAAGCGATGAGACTGTCCAAGAAGAACAAACCTGGCAATATATAGATTAACCTTTATCAGTTCAATTTTCAAAGACTTAAATACAGGGATTTCCATCACCCTCCACAAATCCTCTTTTAATTATTATTTTTAAAAAGTTAATAAAAATAAATCTCATATCCTGGACAACAAAAGGCCACTTATGTTGTCTTGTTAGAAGTAAGTGGTTTAAAATTCTTGGCTTTAGGCAGGTTTAACTATTAAATGAAACCAAACAATGCCTCTTTTGATTTTAGGGTTCCTAAATTGATTGTTTGTGTTATAAAAAACTACAAGAAAAACTGGGTTGCACATACTTTAAACTCGATTAACCAAGGAATAATCTATGATGGGAAAATATTCTGACTCTACATTAGCTACTTTTAGTACTGTCTTAGATATAAAAGCCAGTTGGATGATTTTGGGCCAATCTCTCTCTGTCTGTCTGTCTGTCTGTCTGTCTGTCTGTCTGTCTGTCTGTCTGTCTGTCTCAGAGACCATGATGCCAGGTTCAGGCAATGAGCTGTCAATTCCTGTTGCAACCAATGGATCAATACAAATGGACTCTGCACTTGCAGGAAAAACATTAGGAAGAAAAAAAAGACATTCAGTGTTTTAATTCAGAGGGCTATTTATAAAATAATTGAAGAAAAGCATATAGCAACAAGCTGTGAACTGTTGAGCAAGATTAATAATGTACTTCAGGGTATTTTGGTACTCTTCAATGCATTTTAATGTATGCTGTAGACAACTTGATGATGGGAAAAACACTAGATCTCCAAATGAGGTCCTCCTGAATGCCTAGCAGGCTCCATGCCCCAAATTATACAATTTTAAAAACATTATATTTTATTAATAGTTATTAAAAATGTGAACGTGCATGAAGTGAAATAAGGCAGGGGCTCATTTTTATTTTCTAGATAGCTCCTGGTTTCCACATAACTCCCTAATTTTTTTTAAGAAGAAAAATGATTGATTATAGCTGCCTGCTTAATCTATTTGTTTATTGCATTTATATCTGCTGCAGTCTGCGGACTCTTGGTAACTCTTAAACAAAGATAAGTTCAAAACTGCTAGAGAATTCCTGGAAGCTTGACATTCAGACAAATCAATAGACTCACAGAAACAATGGGGGATGGGGTGGGAAGGGGAGGAAAATTTTACAGTATGCTTCCCACAGGAGTGGGGAGGGAATGGGGATTTTGCAGTATCCTTTCCTTGCCATGTCCACCAAGCCACACCAACCCATAGAACTGGTAGTAAAAAAATGTGAACCCCACCATCCATACATGTATCAAAGAGCCCATCCTGATGCATATTAAATGAACCCTACATTGAAGATGTTTAAAGAGCTACTTGCACATTCTAGGAAAACCTTGAGTCAGCAAAAATCTTATACTTACAGCAAAAAACAAGCTATCTACACTTCTACCCTTGGGTCTGTGAATCCATGTTTGCCTTCATTAACTAGCGTTGGCCTTTCAGTCCTTGTGTGCCAGACCAAAATCTATAAAAGAAATGTAACATTAAATATTAAAGTTTAGATATTAAAATTATACAACAACATATAATAATGGGTATCAGCAAACCTGTCTAGTGCATAAGTACACATACGTTTATGCATATGAAATCTCTAGATAGGACTCAGAAGAAATTGCAAGTCTTCTTGGAAGGGTATATTTACATAATCACACGCTTACCTGGTTTATTTTTAGACTCATTATAGATACAGCAGTATCCTATAAAACAACAAAATATTTATTCCCACAAATGCTGGGAATAAATTGAACAAGGAGGAGGGGAATGTGTCTACAGTAGATTACATTCAAAATCGATAAGAATGGCTAATTGAGATAGAGGATAAGAGGCACAAATGGAGATAGGGAGAAGCGTGAAAACTGGGCAGATAGCTTCACACTGGTTCCTAACTACGTATGTGTCATTTGGATTTTTGTACCTGTTTTTATATCCATATATTAAGGCAAAGATCGGTTTCAACCAGTTTGGACCAGTTCAGCCAAGTAGGTAGTAACTTGGGCGGACACGTGCCTGAACCAGTTCTATCCTCAATGCCGCCATCTTGATTTTCTGTTCTGCACATGCACAGAACAATCTTCATTGAAAAAATGTAATTCCCCCCCCCCCTTTTTAATGTTGTGTGCATGCACAGACCTTTTTAGGTGCAAATATGCACATACGCATGAGTGAAGCGAGTGAACACACATGCATAATTTTTTGCGCACCGAACCGGTAGTAATGCTGGCAGGAACCCAACTCCGTATTAAGGTCTATGTTTTTGTGTGTGTTTTATGTTTTCATTGCATGTGGACTAACATGCTAAATCTCTTTCTTCATTGACCGATTGCATTGTAATAACTGTTTATATAACACTCTAGCTCCAATGTTTTAAGATATCTAGATCTGAACATTAGGTATGTGCATGTAATTATACTTATATAATTATAATAAATGTAATTATAATGTAATTGACAACATAAGCATGGGAGTAATGGTCCACTGGGTGGAGGAAATTATTGTGAAATTTGCCCCCCAACTTCACTAACCTTTGTGCAGTTGGCAGCTTTAGGCTCCAGTCCATCCATTGTCACCAGATCCTTTAATAAACTAGTTTCTTGGTAACCTCCTTTCACTCCATCCAACTTGAAACTGGCCTGTGGTTTCTCCAAAATCAGTTTTATGCTGATGGCAAAGCCAGCCATGTCGATGGCAAAAGGCCGGTTAGGATCAAACACAGTCTTCCAACCTACAACTTTGCCTGCTGGACTCACTTTGGGGGATTCGTACCGGAGACCACCAACAAAAGCAACTGGCCAGACAGATACCTTCTTTGTGTAGCGCATCTGCTTGTCAGAAAGAAAACAAGAAAACAAGAATACATGAATCCTTCTCATCTTATTATATACTGGGAGTTGGCCAATGTTTTTTATGTGTATCCTTGCAGTAGTTACATATAATCATATGTTTATTATTGTCTTTTTTACTTTTACCTTTTCATGCCAAACTTCTGCCTTACTTTCTATCTTGCCCTTCTGAAGGTCTTTTCTTGAAGAACTTCTGTCTGCATTTTCTACATAGATACAAGATATGTAGGAACAGGCTCGGGTGTGGTTTTAAATATGCCAGGCAAATATCTTCCTTGTTTCCAAACAGTCCTGGCCATATTTCAGAATCATAACTATAATCTCAACCCTCATTCTCTTGCTATAATTACTGGTAGGTTGTACTGACAGTTAATTATCCATGGATCTATTTCATCTTCACTCATCTGATATCACATTGATTGGAATTTCTGGCAATTGTGGTCCAGCACAAATATAGGACACCTGATTTGAAAGGGCTAATTTACATTTAGTGCAATAGCGAGTCAGGGTTTCACTGAGCAACTTTCCCAACCTTAATGTGAAATACCAGAGATTGAAGCAGTGATATTTTATATGCAAAGCATGAGCGTTTCTACTGACCTTCATCACTTCTGGATATACCTCCCTATGACTCTCTAACTTACACCTCCCTTTGTATATCAAAAGAATGAAGGTTAGAGAATGTAATCATTAATCTGCCTAAATCAGTGATGGCTAACCTTCTTCTCCTTGTGTGCCGAAATCGAGCATTTGCATGTGACAGAGTGTGTGCATGTGCCCACAACCATAATGCTATGTGCCCCACCCCTGTGCATGACAACCCCACCCCCGTGGTCCTCCCACCCCCTGCACATGCTTATGACCCCCACGGATGTGCATGACCCCGTGTGGCACGTTTTGGACCTAGCAGGCCTCCCTGAAGCCTCCTGAAACCAAAAATGGGGCACGGGGGGCACACCACACACACCCATTCTCCACCACACCCCTGTGCATGCATGTGCGTCCACACCCTTCCGCCCCACGCATATACGCACATCTCCTGCATGCATGGCAGAGAGCTAAAAATCAGCTGGTGAGAAAGAGGCGTGTGGTGGAGCTGAGGTGGGCAATGGCTCGTGTTCCCACAGAGAGGGCTCCGCATGCCACCTGTGGCATGTGTGCCATAGGTTCACCATCATGGGCCTAAATCATGGGTCAAAAGTGAAGCCCTCAAAATGTTGAATAGCATACCTCTTCAAATAGCTCCAGGCTATAGGTGTTATCATCATCTGCAAAGTATACTACACCTTCAGGTACTGGCATGGTGCTAAAACTTTCCCTAAGCCAGTGCAGTCCAAGGTTCCTCTGGAATGTGCCCCTGGGAGTATAAGATGGAATCCAGGACAAACCTACTTTCAGACTCTTAGGACTCTCAATATTCAGGTGAGTAAAATGAATCCCTGCTTTCTCCAGTAGATTGGACACCAGGTTGGTTCTTCTAGGAGAGTCTTCCACCACTACCCAGTAGAGGTTCTGTACATGAAGGAAAGTATTCGCCAGTCGGGTCAGCTCAGCCTTCTGTACTGGTCGAGTGTAGGTAGGTGTGATCACAAATATGATAGGCAATGTGTCTGACCATGGGGGAGGCCTGGAGTACACATAATTCCGGATTATTTTGGGAGCTGTCCCATTGGCTGGTGGGTGAGTGCATGACGCAAGCACATCCTCCCTCGCTAGAGATGTCCCATTGAAGAGTGACTTGGCTGTGCCATTTTCATCTGTTTCCTCTAAGGCAAAAAGGGAAAAATAATACAGCATAAGCCCTCCATCAAAGCGCTTCTCTAAGTTTATATCATCTGTTTCTGATTTAAAACTGGCATTCTTTTTCCTGATCTTGGACCATCTTTTAAAATATATATATATAAAGGAAAATCTAAAGAGAAAAAAAGAACACCCCCAAAAGTAAAAATAGGATTTGCATCAAATCTAAATATTTATTGTAACAACAATATCCTTAAGAGTTTGCAACTATGAATCATGGAAGCAATATCCAGGAGAGTGCTTAATTTTCTTTCAGTGGGTGCACTGTGAGGTCACACTGACTGTTGTGTAGGGGAGGAAGATATTCCGAACACTGATGAGTTATAACATATTAGTGTTGCCATTATGCAACCCATAAATTCTTTGCCCCCGCCCCCCTGCAGCTGTGGGCGGTCTTGCTACCTTTATAATTGTAATTTAGTTACTTCTTAGGTCCTAAGATTCTTCCTGCTTTCACCTTTGAAAGCAAAACACCCACACTGTGCTCTATGCTGGATGGAATGAGGGGAAGGGAATCTAAGCAAAAGTTAGTCTCTGGTGTTGGCTGTCTATTTTTCTGCTGTAGGAAAATCAGAGATTAAAATATATTTGTATTGCAGCTTGGATTGCAGCCTATACAGTATATTAGTAATGAACTACATGCGGTTCGCTGTTTGTGGATGTGCAAAAGAGCCAGCTGACCTACATGGAACTCAGCCTGTGCAAATGGCTGCGAAACGGAACAGTCATTAAAATAGGGACTTGCTTGTAGAAGGGAAAGTAAATAATAGTCTAGTATCAAAGAACAAAAGAGCCTCTGAGGAAATGAAAACAAGTTGATTAGTATAAACTGCCAATGAATTATCAATGAACATGAGATACACATGATCAAAAAGAAAATATACCTTACCCTAGCTTTATATTACAGATTAATAGTGAATTAAACCTGAGTAGGCAACAATGTCTAGCTGAACTTGACTGATGTTATAAAAGTTAGGTCTAGATAGTACTTAGAACACAGACATGTAGAAAATTCCAAACTATTAGTTAGTCTAGGAACCAGGAAAGTCAGTCAGTCAGTCATTCAGGCAGCCAGCCAGCCTGTCTGCCTGCCTGTAATCCATCCATCCATCCATCCATCCATCCATCCATCCATCCATCCATCCATCCATCCATCCATCCATCCATCCATCCATCCATCCAAGATTAGGTAATTGCAAACTGTTGAAAATGGCACCATCTCTTTGCAACTGACTGTTTAATATAATTTAGGCACTGTTCAATTCCAAATGACTCTGGGCTATTTATAATATGTTCTCATAAAAATCCAATACAAATTCAAACAAGATGGGCCCTGGTGACTGTTTACAGACAACAAAAAGAGTAACATCCAATAAGAGCCTTGTGAGTCTATTTTACCACAAGGGCAAAGGGCAAGAAATAGATGAGAATATATATATATATATCTATGTTGCTTGTCAAGAATCTCTGCTGTTAAGAGATAAGAAATTTTCTTCTCTTTGGTGCTTCAGACTTTATCCCAACTTTCCCTGTTTTCAAGATGTAATTTAGATAAAAGCATGTATTTTTTACTTTCATGTACTTCTTAATAAATCTAGCTTTTTATACAAATACAATGAATGTCTGTTAACATTTACTTATAACTGAGCTCTCTTTACATCCTAGATGAACTTATGGGTATTTTTAAAAAAAATAGTTAGTCTATTGCTTAATTACTCAGTATTCTTTCAATACTCTGGTTGTGTTCAGGAGCATATTTTCTAACAAAAGTTCCTGAATTCATATCTCCAACACAAATTACCTATGTCTTTCACCTGACTCAATGAAGTCTTAGCTTCAGAGAATTGTATAAACACTATTTTTAAAATATCCCAATTTTTATGTAATTGGGTACTTTTTTTGCAAAACATTTGTTATGAAAGAATTTTTTGTAAATCAGGATTTATATACTTACTTCTTACAAGGCTCAGATAGCGGGTGTTTGGATATTGATGCCACAAAGTTAGTAGAAGACCCCATGGCAAAACAATCAGAAGTGTGGTGAGAAGGTTACGTCTCCTCAGCATGCTGCAGAGAACTTCCACTGACTGGGCATTTCCTTACCTTCCAGAGCAAAGTATGGTTTTTAAAAGTGAAATAACTACAAAATATACAAAATGAAACGTTCACTGGATTGGGTCAATAGGTTTGAACACAGGATTTGCAAATATGGCCCCAGTTTTCAAAGCAGTTGATTTTACTTTGATTGGGATCTAACATGCTATTTTTTTCTTTTGAATTAATTAAAACAATAAAAATACAATAATGTAAAAAAAAGAAGACATAAAACATAATCCTAAATTATGTTTAGAATTCTAATGATACTAAAGTGGCATTCAGTTTTTGCATGGTACATATATAAACCAAAATATGGTTGCATTATTTTTGGCTTAGCTTAATATATACACAAGCCATAGCTTGAATAGGCATGTATACTGAGTGTGTAGCTTAAAAGTAATGGAGGAGTAATGAGCAAATAAACTGCCTTATAAGTCTTATGAGCAACAACCATTGCGTCAAATAGTATTTTCAATCCTGTTCCAAGGTCAGGAAGGAAATGGCAGGGAGAAAACATACAAAAGCAATGGAAGGTAGGAAAAACAAGAGAGG
Source organism: Rhabdophis nuchalis (assembly GCA_039707465.1). NCBI lineage: Eukaryota > Metazoa > Chordata > Lepidosauria > Squamata > Natricidae > Rhabdophis > Rhabdophis nuchalis. The sequence goes on along the minus strand of CM077649.1, from coordinate 39,665,196 downwards.
ATGAAAATGTTTAGTTCCTTCCCATCATTTCTTGTTGTATATACATTCATGCTTTTTTTTTTTTTTACCAATCTCTTCTCTCTGCATGTTCACTTTGTTTCATAGTAATAATGCCTTGGATTGAGATATTTGGGGTTGATGGATCAAAACATGTCAAAAGTAATGGTTACTACTCAACTAAAGTAATTTATTCCACATCCCACTCTGAAACATACATTCCCGTTTCCCTCACAAAACCAGTGACTTGATTTGAGCCTGTAGCATAACAGTAGTAACATGTTGTTATCCACCACACCACTGGGGGTTTGTGTGTGTGTGTGAAACAGAGACACAGGACTATAATGGTTCAGGGATTGGCCTGAAGGAACCTCCATTATGCAGTATTTTCTCAATTTTGAAAGCATGGACATGAAGAGAGGGCAAGAGAGGAAAATGATAAAATGAGCATTGTGACATTGTGATGCAAGTGCTGCCCCCTTTGTAAATACACTATGCATTCATGCCCATATGTTTCTGATGAAGCTGTCTGATTTGTGGATACCTCTACAAAAGGCTACACAAGCAAAAAAAACTTGATGTATTGAGGCAGAGGAAGAAGTTTGTCCAATTGGGCAGGTAGTACCAGAAGCGGGTAAAATGCATAGAGATGAAGAGACTAGTAATTATATTCAACCATAATCTATGTGCAAAATATGTGATTCAGAACCCCAAAACCTTCTGCCTTGCAAGGCAAGCACTTCATCTGCATTGCACTGTTGCAAATGACACTCACCAGTAATCCGTTGCACCAGCGGGCATGCCTTGACACCAATTGCTATGAGGAACAGGAAGAGACTGGCAGATCCCTAGTCCCTTGCCTTTGTTAGAATCAGCTGGGATTTGAGGTTCCCTGGGAATTTCTTCAAGTGCTGAGTATGTATATTTAGCAACTTCTTTGCAGCCTGCTTTCCACATTCCTGTCAAGTAGAAGCTGTACCTCTGGAAGAGAGACAGAGTATATAATCTTCTGTATATATTCAACTGCCTTCAAAGGAATAGAACATCTGGCTGTAATCATAGTTCTTATGAGCTACAGAATAGCATTCATTCATGCTTAGAAGAAATACGATATTATGGATATCCTACATAATGTGCAAAACTATGGGTATTTCAGCTGACTACTCTCCATTCCTTCCTGGCAATCTGCTCCATGGACACAAAAGCCTTTGGAACAATAGAGTCTCCATTATCTTAATAAAAGAAAGGAAAATATGTGATACTATGGAGGTTTCTAAATTCTGTAGGGCAGCTAGTTAGTCTTACAACCTGTTGCCTCTTATTTCATTGTGAAGCCTAAACTAACATTCCTCTTGGGTCTCGTTTTACCCACTTACTAATTAATACTTAACATTCTTGATATTATAGACTAAAATAGAAATAAACACACAGAAACTGATTTGCTGGCCCTGATGATAATGCAATTTTATTATTTTAAAATGGAAACACAGAGGTGGGGGAGGACATTAGCTGCACACACAGACCGACAGACACACTAAGCCAGAAAGGGGGAAAAGATTGCAAAAAGACACACAAAAGAGTTAAATCTCATTTAAGAAACCTCATTTCTTAAACACAAAATTAAATCTTGATTACCCAAAGCTATATAGTGAGCACACTTTCCATTATGTCAATTTAATATTCTTCACATATAGAGTATATATTTAAGGTTTTTTTAAAATCAGAAATAACACAGAATTTCCATCAGAAAAAAGTAATCTTTTTAGTTACAGACTTCACATGGTAAACCCAGAGTTTTTCATACCGCTACGAGCACATTCTATTTCACATTTTAAACTCCTTAAATCAAGGCTATAAGACTAAAACGGAGTTTTGGTGCCTTAATGCTGCATGCATTCATTTTGAATTAAACACAATTTCCGTCTGCTAGAATTCCCCATGCTTGTTGGAGACTTCTGGGAGTTGAAGTCCACATTTCTTAAATTTACCAAAATTGAGAAACATTGTGTTAAATTAACTGACAGCACCATGAGATGTCAGTGCAAAACACAAAACAGAACAAAAGTCAATTGATGCCTTTTTCTTAAATTGTTGAGGTTCCAGAAATACCGTATTTTTTTGAGTACAAGACACACCAAGATTTTGAAGTGGCAAATTAAAAAAAAAGTTTTTGCACTCTGCAAACTTCCCAAAAATGGCCAGGTTTTTTGAAAAATGGGCCCATTTTTTTTCTTCAAAAAAAGGCATGAATAGTATTTAGGAGGATTGTAGAGTGCTCCTGGGTGGTGGGGTGGGCAAAAATGGCCTATTTTTCACTCATTTCTGCCCTCCCCAGCCCCCAGGAGCACTCTGGAAGCCTCCTAAAGGCTCTGCACGGTCATTTTGGTGAAGGGGCAGGATTTCGGGAGGCAAAAAATGCTATATTCTGTTTATAAGATGCATCCAGATTTTCAGCCTCTTTTTTGAGGGAAAAAGGTGTGCCTTATACTCCGAAAAACGTAGTAGGGAACCCATCCAACTACAAAGACATCCTTACTTGTTTTACTATTAACAACCAATGATGTGTAAAACCACAAGGATAGTATACTGGCCTTTTGGCATCTATTTTTTGTTGTAGGCATAAGCATGGCTTTGTTGTTCTAATGCAGGGCTAACTCCTGGCCTGCAGGCCGAATGTGTCAAGCGCTGGCTATGCCCACGCCCAGTTTAGTGAAGAGGGAAAAAGTCCTGATACGTCACAAGGCACCACGGTGATGACATGAGTTTGACACCCTGTACTAGTGGCAGGAATGGAAAGAACGCTATTAAAATTGTATTGTGTTGACCTCCTGTATTTTTTGGGAACTGTTCCAGGATGTGGAGTAGCCCAGTCACAGCAATAAGTACAAATTGGCATAGGAGTGAAATTGGCAAGATTTCAGTTTGTTTTCTCTTTTTCTTTGACAGTAGGTACAAAGTGCCAAGTTGCTGCTTGCTTTTGTTTCCATTTCCTAGCAAATATCTTGACATACAACCTTTGGGTTCTGAGTAAGTAATTGACTGCCTCTCCCCACTGAAAGCTGTACAGTGTTAAAATCTGCAGAGTTCAGAGATTTCCCTTGTGCCACAAGTCCCTCTATTTAATATGTGGAAGAAAGAATGCAACTCCTTTGACAGCAAATACAGTCCCCAATCTCAATACAGCCAGGAAATCTGTAAAGACTGTTTGTCATATTTTTAATAGTTAGATTTAAATTTGTTTTTTGTTTGTTTGCTGAGTTTAATTCCCACCTCCCCAAATCAATTGTTATTATCGTCACAGAAGAAAGTTTATCTGCATTTGTAACTTTTTACATTATGTTTTTAGTTTTAATCTTTTTCAGCCAATTTAAATACTTGCCATAATAGGAAAGTTGCTATAACACAAATAGTGGTTTTTTTTTAGGTGGCATGGAAAAATAGTTAATATAATGATATATAATCATAGGAGATGAATAGTCAATAAACAATGTAATTGTGGAATTGAAATGGAGCCAGGCATGGAAGAGATGGCTGGGATTCTAAATGCTAGATGAGGTTTGGAAAGACAGAATAGAAACTTTTCAGCAATTTTTCTCCTTTTTTGATTATTCTCTTTCCTCCCCTTTCCCTCCCCTTAAAAATCCTCCCGAAACAAATAGTTGTTTCATGGCTAAGAACCTTTCATAACATTCACCAACACATGATGGATGCCTTCAATATGTTGTATACAAGCTTCCTGAGCCAATTTCTGATTAAAACATGTCCTTACTTAATTTAAGTCATCGATCCTCCGTTAAATTTTATGCAGACTTTCTATGGCAGAATCAATATGGAAAGGTTTGAATTTCAACCTTAGAACAGAAACCTCATTTTAACCCCAAGCTTCCTGCAAAAAAATGCTTTCAGGTAATATGTATCCATGGGAATAGTGTGTTTACTAATAACAGACATAAAAGAAAGGATTAAAGTTAAGGGGAAAAAAATATTGAAAAGCAAGATCTTTCAAAAATTTGGTTGATGTGAGCATCCAGGTTTAAAGTCCAGAAGAATACAAACTGAATTAAAACTGTGTACTGTATGTTTAAAATGCACAAGATGAAACTGCAGCCTGTGAAAAGCTGCCCCATATGGTTTTATAGGGGTCAGCTTATCACGTTCATCATAAACAGCTAAGCATTGGCGTGAGAGGGAGACAAGTGATAACATAACATGCCATAATAAATATTTGATTTGATGATTTGTTGATCCAAAACTACATATTTGTGTGTGGTAAAAATATGCGATCATTCTCCTCAATGTCATTTTAGCAGGAACTGCAGAATAGTGCCTACTGCACTCCAGTTCACTGAAAGCTCACCTTTTAAAATGTTTAATGTTTCTTAAAGGGTAACTCGGACTTAAAGTGCAAGACAGAATGAGAGAATGAATGCCGTTCATAAAAACGTCATGACCTTTTGTTATGCTCATAAAAAAAATGAGAAATCTGCTAGATGTTTAGTTTTTAAAAATTATTTGGTTATTTATTGCTTTCATTCATTTTTTAGTTTTACCAACATTTAAAAATACCTTTGTCATAGTACTATTTATCAGCAATGAGCATGATGTATATATATTTTTTTCAGAAGGGTAAGTAATAGTAGTCCTAAGTTTTAAACAGGTAGGCCTCAACTTACAAGTTACTTTAGTGATTGTTCTAAGTTACAATGGCACTGAAAAAAGTAATTTATGACTGTTTTTCACACTTATGATCCTTATGACCACTTATTCCCATGGTCATGTGATCAAAATACAAATGTTGGCAACTGACACATATTTATGACAAATGTACTGTCCTGGGATCATGTGATCACCTTTTGTGGCCTTCTGACAAGCAAAGTCAATGGGGAAGCCAGATTCATTTAACAACCATTTACCAAATTTACAACTGAAGTGATTCACTTAACAAATGTGGCAAGAAATGGGGAAAAATTCACTTAACAAATATCTCACTTAGCAATAAATGTTTTGGGTTCAGTTGTGGTTGTAAGTTGAGGACTGTCCATGTATAATTCATTGTGACCTGTTGGACAATTCATCAAGGCCAACTTGCTATTGCCAAGTTACTGTGAGACAACTCGTGGCCACAGAGAGTTGGCAGTGGTGAGATGTCCGGTTTATTAATAGCCACATAAAAGAAAATCTGAAATATTATTTTTTTATAGTCTATGGTCATGAGACATGTTAATTTTTTAATGGACATTGGTATCCATTAAATAGGGAAAGTATCCCCTTCCCTATTACAGTTGCAATATCTTGACTGAGTTAAGGATAATATACAATCCTTCCTTTATTCTTACTCTTTTTTCATACTAATATAAAAATTCATATACTAATATATCTGATTTCATTTTGTGCAATTAAGTCATGTTTTACTTCTAACCACTACAACAACCACATTGATTTTCTCCATGACAATCTATCCCTAACTTAGTCTTTGGTGTCTTGCAGTTATGCACTCATCACTGTAACTGAGTCCATCCATCTTGCTATTGGTTTTCCTTTTCTTCTCTTTCCTGACACCTTTTCCAGCATTAGAGCCTTTTGCAGAGTGCTGGGTCTTTGCATAATGTGCCCAAAGTAGGATAATTCGAGCCTGGTCATTTATGTCTTAGGTAAGAATTCTGGGTTGATTTGTTCAACAACCCACTGATTTGTTTTTATGCCTATCCACAGTATTCTCAGGAGTCTTCTCCAATATAAAGTTAAAAGGCATCAATACTCTACCTACCCTGCTTCTTTAAAGATAAACTTTGACTTTCATAGAATATCACAGAAAATACCATAGCTTGCATGATTCTGATCTTTGTAGGTACAGAAACATCACAACTGAATATCTTTTCCAAGATATTTCTTGACTGCTTGTACCCTTACTGTTGATCGTTGATCCTAAAAGCCATTCACCATCCATCACTTCCGTATCTTCATGTCAATTCTAAGTCTGGTTGTTCTGCCTTGTTGTCATTCATTAGGTCTTCTAATCATATCTGCAAATTAATCCTAAATTCATCCAGAACCTAGTAAATGTGCACTGCATATTGGCCTGGTAGCATTTTCTGTTCTATAGCTTCTTTGCTCAGTTCTGAAAAATAGTGAGGAAATCCATGCAGATTTCATGAATTGCTGCTGGCACGGGAAGATACAAATGGATGGCTAGAAGTCCCTCGTCCATTATTGATGATGTTGACCTCTCTTTAAACAAGGGATGCATAATTCATGCCAACTCTGGTATCTGTGGTATTCTAGAGTCATTCATCCTGCTCCTTGAAATTGGTAGGACCCTGTAGTTGCTTGCCCTTCCCTCAAAGTTTCCTCAGAAACACCAGAATCGTCTATGATGGTAACAAACATTGATTTGAAATGTTCAGCAATACCTGTTTCTACCTTAGAAGAATGTCTTCCTGTTTCAAATACTCAGATAATTAAAAAAGTGATTGTTTTATACATTAAATACTATTAATAATAAATATTTGGTGTGGTGATTAAGGCACCAGGTATTCATGGGAAATCATGAATTCTAATGCAGCTTTAGGCATGAAAACTAGCTGGGTGATCTTGGGTCAGTCACATTCTCTCGGCCTAAGTCATCTCAAAGGTTGTTGTTGTGGGAAGATAGAAGGAGAAAGGAGTATTATGTATGTTTTCCACCTTAAGTTGTTTATAAAAATAATAAAAGCAATTGATGAACAATTGTACAGCTGAATTTAAGATCCCAAAAGTGGGATGGTGGCAGACTAAAGTTCCTGCCTTACTGAAACCCAGCAAAGTCTCAGAGGAGCTGAAATATTAATGACCAGTATCACTCCTATGCATCTCTACGAGGCATTGGAATGTATGAGTCTCAATTGTATTTCAAAAATTTATTGATGAAAAGATTGTAAGGGAGCAAACAGGGAGGTCATGTTGTGGTCAAATCCTAAACCTTACACAATATATTGAGGATGGTTTAGAAAGAAAACCAATTACTGGAGTGGCTTTCATCAACTTAACTGCAGCATGTGACACTGTAAAGCATAGGGTATTGCTACGTAAATTAAATAATATCAGCAGAGATCATAAGCTAAACAGAGTCATTTGCAGCTTCCTCCAGAACTGGAGATTCTATGTGGTACTGAATGGTAAGAACAGTAGATGCAGAAAAACGAACTGCCAAAAGGAAGCATATTATCTCTGACATTATACAAGTTCTATACAAACAATCAACCAGTCCCTGACAACACAAATCTATTCATCCATGTGGATAAGATAGCAGTAGCCGACAAGGATCAACTTTTGATGAGATAGCTGGAAAACCTCAGAATTAGGACAATACACCATCAACCATTTAAAACCCAACCCAAACAAGACCCATGTGCTGGCTTTACACCTCCAAAATCAAGATGCTAGGGAAGAGTTGGATATTAGGTGGCAGGGAAACTGACTACAGTACTGTCCAACACTGAGTAGCTGAAACACTCAACAGGAGGGTCTTTTTAAACAGCATTGCCGGAACACTAAGGCTATCTCGAGGAAAAATATCATCAGGAAATTAATAAACTACACATGGGGAGCTCAGCCATTTATGTTGTCCACATCAGCTTTGACCTTGAGCATCTCTGCAGTAGAGTTTGCTGCCCCAATGTGAGGCACATCTTCACACACACAAAAAGTTGACATTGCCATCAATGAAGCAGTTACATTTAGTAATAGGATGTCTCAAATCTACACCAATTATGAAAATACACTCCCTTCCTGGCATTGCCCCACATAAAATCAGGAGAGATAGCAGCAGATACCGAGGGAACTTAGCAAGAGAATGAACCCAGATAATCCTCTGAATGGACATATGCCCCAAGCCCGCCAACTCAAATGTAGGAAAAGCTTTATTAAAAGATAGAGGAAGGAGACCATTGAGCAAGAAATAACATTAAAGGTGGTTATGGCTAAAGGATCTGGCTTCCCTTATACCACTTGGAGGATCCTGAATAGATTGAGGGTTGGAGTACCTAAATGTAAGACCAATATATTCAAGTGGAGGCTTTTATTGGATAACAACATGCTGTGTGAATGTAGAGAGACATAGAGCCCGGCCCAAGTGCCATTTTTGTATTAGTATAATATTTAAATCAATTGCTTATCTCTGAAAGTTGCTGTTAGAGTCCTTTTAATACTTTGTTTAATACCCGAATTGTGTTTTGTAAAGCTACTGAAGGCGCTATTGAAGAAGAATTGCTTTTTTCTGACAATGCAGTTTCATAAGATTACTGAAGTCATTTTACCTATACTTGGGAAAAACTTTCATTCAGATATGTAAACCTCTTTCGCTTTATACTGAGTGAAGCCATCTCTTGGTTTAATCTTCCTCTGATGATTGGTTATTTTTCAAGTTCTGAGGAGCTGATATTAAAAAGAGAACTCTAAGGATATTTCTTGGAGACATGCATAAGGTCATTGGGAACACATATGGTCTATATGCCATTGAACCATTATCTATATATGTAGTACATTTTGCACCAGGTGACACTTCCAAATCCTTCAAAGAGATCCTAGCATTATACACATTACAATCTAATATGAGTGTGACCATATCATATCAGTTTAACCTGCTAAAATGCACTACTCACCACTGCCATCATTTGTACTTTGACAGATATTTCTAAGTCCAGAAATATCCTGAAGCTTTGAACTTGGTTCTTTAGAAGTGAAATAATACTGTGTTTTCCTGAAAAAGACAAGGTCTTATTTTCTTTTGAAACCCCCCCCCCCCCAAATAAACACTTGGCCTTATTTTCGGGGAGGTCTTATTATTTTGGAGGTGCAGGAGGCAGTGAGCATGGTCACCTCATGGCTGCTGCTATGTTGCAATATTTTTGGGAGGGCTTATTTTTGAGGGAGGGCTTATTTTAGTGCATGCGCTAAATAATTGGATTTATTATCCAGAGAGGTCTTATTTTTGGGGAAACAGGGTATTATCGAGAATCAAACATATACTAGAGGCAATGGCCCTCATAATTATTTCTGTCTTACTTGGATTGAACTTTAGTGTGGCTCACCTCAAAACAACATCCAGATGTTGTTCAGAAGTTCCAAAGTGATTTTCTAATTAGTAGGTCAAAGGAAAAACTATATGTGATTTTCATTCTGATGACACTTTAGCGCAGACTATTAGGAGATTCTACTTCCAATAGTTTGTTTAAAGAATTAGAGAGGAGCTTGTAGCACTACGCAAACGGAAGGAAGCAAAACGGAACAAAAGAAGCATATTTTGCTCAGCCAGGGGGGGGGGAAAAAGATCATTTTAAAATGCTTTATGATGAAATGGTTGATTCAAAAGATCCTTTGATCAATGGTAACAAAGACTGCCATGAAGTTCAGAAAATTTTTTATGGAGATTCTATTTAATCAGTGATGCATTTTTTTCATGAATTTAGCATGTTTCTTTATAAAATTGTTCAGCTAGTGACCATCATCACATAAGTCAAATTCCTTAGTAACATTATGGTATCATTTATATCAGATATTTTTACCACAGAATAACAAGTTAAAATAAGTATTTACATAATTTCTTAGCAATTTCAACGTGGCATCTTGAAATTTTGGGTGGAATAAGCTTGGTTGGCAGATCCAGATGAAGATGACAACAGGCAATTTGTAGTAATAGAACCTTTTAACGAGGATGGCAACATGATACAAAAATTATGTTTATTAATTAATTAATTAATTAATTAATTAATTAATTAATTCAAATTGTGTAAGTTGAAGGTTTAGTTTTGCATTTTAATTGACAACCCAGTTCAACATTTCTGAATAATATTACAGAAACTGTATTCATGCTGGTGCTGAGATCATAATACATAAATTAAATTCAAGTATCTGAATATATCCAAACATTCTGAATTCTTGATTAGACTGGGGATGCCCACATGAACATAGCAATTAATATTTAAGTATTCGTTCTCAGAAAGGCAATAGACCAGAACATACAAATTGACATAAAAATCCACAAAACATTTTTTTTTCTGACAATATCCTGCAATGGGAAGCAATATATATGACACTATAATCAGTTATGCAAGTAGATGTTCCACTGTTAACAAGGTGAATCAAATCCACTACATGAGATTTATTAGAATAGGATCAACATAATTGTGAAAACCTCCAGTGAGTGCCATAGCAAACTAAGCATCCCTGCCAAAATGGGATAATGTTTATGGTGGAGATCAGCAGCTGGATTCCAACACATGGCCAGTAAAATCTCTCAAAAGGAGAGATTGTGAAGTAGCTCATATGCACTTTCCACAATTGCTTCTCATGAGTAGAGCACATAAATCAAGATTTTACATTTGACTTACAAGTTGGGTTGCTAGATGTTGAGGGATACCATCCGAGCTCACAGTCTCTTACTGCTGTTGGTCATTAAGTATATATTACTTTTAGAGTATTGACTCCTACTATTGAGCAGGAGTTTTGCCATAGCTCAATTTTTATTCTGTTGTAATATGATGGTTGGCAGGGATAGTAGCTCTTGAAGCAGCTTTCTGTCTGCTTAAAAGCATACCTGTGACTATTAAGTTAGCATAATGATTTCTGACTATGGGCACATCAGATGTAAGACAATTCTGCATGTCAACACATCTGATCTGTAAGAGCAATACTGCGATAGAGTTCTGCTTTACAGCATGGGGGGGAAAGCTACATATTTTAAGGAAGAGAAAATGGAACTAGGAGGGAAATTGTGATAATTTGCATGGAATTAGGAACAGTGCCAGTGTTTAGTCTTCATTTATCTTCCTCCCCCCCCCCCCCAAGATGGTGGCGTGCTTAGACACTGCGGCTTTGAGCTCCTGGTGTCACAGTAGAGTTAGGCAAAAACTAGTCTATACCCGCAGGGAGTTATTAAAGATTGGATCTTCTAGTCAACTTGATATTACCAGCGACTTCCAGCAGTCTCATAATATACTGAGTGACATAGTAAGACTGCCAGGCTCTCCATGGATCGTTGTTTGGCCTAGGAGGCAGCAAAGAAAACGGAAGCAGAAGCGGGGATGCAGAGCTGGTTTGCTAGTTCGGTTACGGAAGCAGCCTCACAGACCAGCATTATCAAGCATTTTCCTAACCAACTCTAGATCCTTTGTCCACAAAACTGATGAACTAGAGCTATGGATGGCAGCGAATAAGCTCATTCGTGACTGCTGTGTGATGATCATCATAGAGACCTGGCTTCATCCACTTGTACCGGATGCGTCTGTGGAGCTAATTAACCGCACCACACACCGCTTTGACAGAAACAATAACTCTGGTAAAAGCAAAGGTGGAGGACTGTGTATTTACACACATAATAACTGGTGTACTAACAGTAGAGTTGCTTATACACACTGCTCTGCAGACTTGGAATTCTTAACTATCATTTGTCGGCCATTTTATTTACCTAGAGAGATTTCTGTTATAGTTATAACTGCTGTCTATATTCCACCTGATGCAAATGTTAGCACAGCACTCTCTAAGTTACATGATGCCATCAAGAGGCAGCAGCAAACTTACCCTGAGGGCGCTTTTATTGTGGCTGGGGATTTTAATCAAGCCAGTCTAAAGTCTGTTCTCCCTAAGTTTGTACAGTATGTGCAGTGTACAACCCAGAGGTAAGAATACTCTAGACCAGTGGTTGGCAAACTGCGGCTCGCGAGCCAGGAGTGGCTCTTTGGCCCCTCGAGTGCGGCTCTTCCTTCAACTAGCCACGGGCAGACTCCGGGAGCAGCACACCCACCTCCCTCCTCCTGCAGCGAGCAGCCGTGCAGGCGTGCGGGGGGAGGACCCAAGGCTGCACGCCGACCGACCTCCCCGTCCGTGCGGTGGGCAGCCCTAGAAAATGCCCCTCGATGGCTTCTGCAGGTGGCTGTTGCTGCTGCTGCTGCTGCTCCCGAGCCCTGCGACGTGCAGTTCTCGCCATCTGAGGTTGCCTGGCAGGCGCATTGGGCAGGACAAAAGGGGAGGGGTCCCACGGGCTCCCCCTCAAAAGGGGGAGGGCCCCGACAAGCCGAGGCTCCCAACGGAGAGAGCCGAAGTGAAGCTGAAAACCCAGCAGCGGCCAAGGAAAAAGCCGTCCGCAAAAGCTCGCTCGCTCGCCTGGGCCACTCCGGACCTCCGGATCATTGCGGGTGGGCGTGGGAGGGAGGGAAGGGGGAAAGAATGAGGAGAACCCCTCTTTTTTCCTTCCTCCCTCCCTTTCTCTCTCTCTCTCTCTCTCTGCCTTCTTTTGCAACAGTTTTGGCTTGGGGGGGGTGGGAAACAATGAAAAGCAAAACACAAAAAAATCCAAATTGTTGCAAGGAGCACCTTTCCTTCCCGACCCAGCGAGCACGCCAAAGCTATGGGAGAGCGGGGGGAAGAAGGGAGGGAAATAACCTGGGGGTGGGAGGGGGGAGAAGAGGAGGAGGAGGAGGTGGCATGGGGGGGGGAAAGAGGAGGTGGGTGCCAGCTGGCAAAGAGAGAGAGAGAAAGAGAAAGAAGAAGAAAGAGAGGAAAGAAGAGATAAATTGGGGAGGGGGAGGCAGAACGAAGTTTCTCCGCTGACTCAAAGCGCAAATCTTCCCCCCTCGATTCGGATTGGCTCCCTTCCCCGAGTGGGAGGGAATGAGGAGGGGCTAGGAAGGCAGACTTTCCTTCGAACTGTTGCTTTCTGGAAGAGGGGGGGAGGAGGAGTCTGTGTGTGTGTGTGCTGAGAAGGCGGAGGGTGGGTGGGTGTGGGGAGGTTGTGAAGGATTACGAAATTGATGGATCCGCTCCCACTGGCTTGGCCGCCCCCTCCTCTTCTTCCCCACCCAGCCGGGCGGATCCGCTGCCCAGCTTCCTCGCAGCGCTGAATCCTCAAAAGCAGAGCGAGGGGAGGGAGGGAGGGAGGGAGGGGGGAAGCCAGCCCATCCCGGCACTGGGGCTGCTCAAGCCACCCCCACCCCCCTTCACCGCCACCGCAGCCTGGGGTAACGGCATCCCATTCGCGGGCCCGCGGGGCGGGGATGCTGTTTGGGAGGCAGGCCGGAGGAAGAGGAGGAGGAGGAGGAGGGAAGAATGCGGAGAGGAAGTGCGGAGAGAAGAGGAAGGAGGGAGGGGAAGAGAGAGAGAGAGGAGGGGGGAGGAGAAGTGGGAGGAGGAGGAGGAGGAGGAAGAAGTGGAAGGAAAAGTGGAAAGAGGGAAGAATGTGGAGAGAATGCCAAGAGAGGAAGACGAAGGGAGGAGGAGAGGAAGAGGTGGAAGGGAAAAAACGGAGGAGGAAGGAATGCAGACAGAGAGCGCCAAGAAGAAAGAAGAGGAGGGGTGGAGGCAGAGAATGAAGGAGGAGGAAGAGTAAGAAGAAAGAAGGAAAAATGAAGAAAAGGAGAGCCACCAAGAGGAAGAGGAGGAAAAAGTAGGGACAAGGAAGAAGAGGATGATGATGAAGAAGAAAAGCAAGATGAAGGAAGAGTGAAGAAAGGGTGGAGAGAAAGACAAACCACTCAGGGGCTACAAGAACATCGATTTACCTATTTTTATTTTACGGATGTATTTGTGTTCCACCTTAATAACTCCAGGCACTAAAACAGACTTGCAAGCCCTTCCTCTTTTTCCCTCTAACAACCCTGTGAGGTGGGCTGGGAGAGAATTAAATCCCCATGTTCAACAACGTTCCATCGCTAATGTTGAGCAGGGGACTCTGCAATCCTCATACATGCAGACCAGTTGCCCAGCTCCCAAATTTTGATCGGATTCAAAGCGTAAAATCAGTGAGATACCAAATAGGTGAATTTTATGATGCTCTTTTCGAAATATCAGAAATTTCCGAAGATCCACAAATTAAAAGCGAGGCAGAATCTCTTGGAAATGCAATAAAAGACTATAAATTTTTAGTATCACTGGTTTTTTGGTACGATTTACTGTTCCAAGTCAATTATGTAAGCAAGGAACTTCAAAGTAAATCTGTAGATGTATCCATTGCACTTTCTTCATTTGAAAAACTTTTAAAAAGGTTAAGCGACTACAGAAATACTGGATTCGAACAAGTTTTAGTTCAAGCATAAATTCTTGCACAAGATTTGGAAATATCTACAGAATTTTGAAATAAAAGGCTTCGGAAAAGAAAGAAACATTTCAATTATGAAGGCGATGATGAACCTATTGTAGATCCGATAAACGCATACAAGATATCTTTTTTTAATTTTGTTTTAGATAAAGCTACAGAATCACTAAAAGATCGTTTTGAACAATTGAAAAATCATAATGACTTATTTGGGTTTCTGGGAAAATTTCAAAATATGGAAAAAGAAGCACTTCAAAAACATGCAGCTAAATTAGAAATTTCTCTAACAGATTCTAGGTTCACAGAAAATGATGCACCAATAGTGAAGGAAGCTGATATAGATGGAAAAATGTTAGTTGAAGAAATGGAAGCTTTAAAATCTATCCTTCCATCAGAATTTTTTGAAAATCCATTTAAAATGTTCAAATTTTTATCGGAAAATGACAGAGCAATGGCATTTCCAAACTTGTTTATTGCTCTCTGAATATATTTAACAATTCCAGTGAGCGTTGCTTCTGGAGAGAAATCATTTTCCAGGCTAAAACTAATAAAAAACTATCTGAGATCGCCAATGACTCAGGATAGATTAAATAGTTTAGCAATTATGTCGACTGAAAGTGAAGAAGCAAGGAAATTGGATTTTCAAACTATTTTAGAAGAATTTACGGAACAAAAACTTAGAAATATGTAAATTCATATATTCATATTCAATGATCTAAATTTATATTCAATAAAATGTAATTGTTTTTGTATTTTGTGTATTTTTATTTTTTAATGTATGTAGAAGTTTACCTATCTTATGATCCATGATATTTGATTTATATATATATTGAATTTGCATTTTATTTAAATATTTAATATATAGAGGACCCTGCAAAAAAAATCCAATCGGGCCCCGCACTTATTGGATCCGGGCCTGCACACACACACACAAACACACACGCAGAGTGACAGATGGGTGGAGGAAGGAGAGAGAGACAGATACAGAGAGAGAGAGAGAGAGAGAGAGAGAGAGAGAGAGAGAGAGAGAGAGAGAGAGAGAAAGAAAGAGAAATAGAAAGAAAAAGAAAGTGGGAGAGAGAGAGAGAAAGAAAGAAAGAACTTATGACCACAATTGAGCCCAAAATTTTGGTTGCTAAGCAGGACCGTCATTAAATGAATTTCACCACATTTTCCAAGTTGGCCACGCCCACCCAGTCACATGACCGCTGAGCCACTCACATAGAACAGGCCACACCTTTTGGCTCTCAAAAGAAATTTCAGTCGTGGTACTGTTGATATTTGGCTCTCTTGACTAATAAGTTTGCCCACCACTGCTCTAGACCATATGTACTCAAACTTAAGACAGGCATATAGAGTAATCCCCCTCTCCCATCTGGATACGTCTGACCACATCTCTCTGCTGCTATGCCCAAAGTATATTCTCCTCAGGAAAAGGATACGGCCAGTCTTGAAAACTGTCAAAATCTGGCCAGAGGGAGCACTCTATCAGTTACAGGACTGCTTTGAGACTACTGAGTGGAGTATATTTGAACACTTGGAGCTGCAAGAATTCACTGACACTGTATTCTCATACATTAAAACATGTACAGATAATGTAATCGTGAATAAGCGTATCAGAGTTTATAGCAATCGTAAACCCAGGATGTCAGCAGAGGTACAATCACTGCTGAGAGCCCGAAACTACAAAGCAGGAAACAAAGACAAATATAATGAAGCCAGGGCAAACTTGAGAAGAGGCATTAAGGCGGCTAAATAGGAATACAAGCAAAAGGTAGAGAAGTATCTGGAAGATAACAACTCAAGACAGGTGTGGCAGGGACTACAACACCTAACCAACTATAAGGGCAATACAAAAAAAATAGCCAATGCTGATGCCCTGCTAGTAGAGGAGCTAAATAGCTTCTTCGCCCACTTTGAGGTAAAAAGATCAGTCTGTGGCTCTAGCCTAAAGGCCCTCTAACATCCAGCCACTCACCCTGGATGAACATCAAGTGAGAGCTGAGCTGAAGGCTGTAAATCCCAACAAAGCTGCAGGTCCAGACGGGATGTTGGGGAAAGTGGTAAAAACCTGTGCTGACCAATTAGCAGGGGTTCTGACAAGGATTTTTAACCTCTCCCTGAAACAGGCTTGAAAGCAGCCACCATTATCTCAGTTCCAAAGACAGCAGCCATAAAAAGGTTGAATTTATTTATTTATTTATTTATTTTTCATATTTATAACCCGCACCCATCTCACCACAAAGGGACTCGGGGCGGTGAACAGAGAATTAAATCAATTAAACATAAATACAGAAACATTAAGGGCCTGTGCTAAAACCATTTTAAATCCCCATTTAAAACTGGTGGTGTTGGAGGTTACGCAAGGCCGGCTAGTTGGAAGAGGTGTGTCTTCAGACATTTGCGGAAGAGGCGGAGGTCAGAAATGGTACGGAGTTCAGGGGGCAGGTCGTTCCAAAGGGCTGGTCCCGCCACAGAGAAGGCCCTCCCCCTGGGCGCCGCCAGTCGGCATTGCCCGACCGACGGCACCCTGAGGAGGCCCTCCCTATGGGAGCGTATCGGTCCAAGGGATGTATGGGGCAGGAGGCGGTCTTGCATATAACTAGGCCCCGAGCCATGGAGCGCTTTAAAGATGGTCGTTAGGACCTTGAAGCGCACCCGAAAGACCACAGGAAGCCAGTGGAGCTCGCGCAGGACAGGTGTTATATGGGAGTGTTTGGGCGCTCCCGTAATTATCCGCGCGGCCGCATTCTGGACTAACTGTAGTCTTCGGGTGCACTTCAAGGGAAGCCCCATGTAGAGAGCATTGCAATAGTCAAGTCGAGACGTGACGAGTGCTTGAGTGACTGTGCGTAAGGCTGTGCGTAAGGTCCAGTAAGGGGCGCAATTGGCGCATCAGGCGTACCTGATGGAATGCCCCCCTGGCCACGGCTGCCACATGGTCCTCCATAGACAGCCGGGAGTCCAGGAGGACACCCAAATTGCGCGCCCTCTCCACGGGGGCCGGTGTTTCGCCCCCAATGGCCAGAGTTGGAATAATCTGGCTGAAACGGGGTGCCGGAAGCCACAGCCACTCAGTCTTGGACGGGTTGAGCCTGAGTTTGTTACTACCCATCCAGATCCGTACGGCCTCCAAACACCGGGACATAACCTCGACGGCATCATTGGGGTGGTCTGGGGTGGATATGTACAACTGAGTATCATCAGCGTACAGATGATATCCCACCCCGAAACCACGGATGATCTCACCCAGCGGCTTCATATATGTGTTAAACAATAGGGGCGAGAGGACCGACCCCTGAGGCACCCCACATATGAGGGGTCTCGAAGTCGACATCTGCCCCCCTGCCAACACATATTGTGACCGACCAGAGAGGTAGGACGTGAACCACCGCAAAACGGTGCCTCCCAGCCCCAACCCCTCTAGTCGGCGCAATAGGATACCATGGTCGATGGTATCAAAAGCCGCTGAGAGGTCTAATAGGACTAGGATAGAGGAAAATCTATCCTAGTCCTAGTCCTAGTCCAATCCATTGCCCGGCCGACGGCACCCTGAGAAGGCCCTCTCTGTGGGAGCGGATCGGACAAAGGGATGTATTTATTGCTTTTTAACTTTTTAATTCGGATTTTTAAGGGGTTCCAGGGAGGAGGGGGGGGACAGTCAGGCGGGGGGGGGGGCGACAAACTACAGGGCCGGCCGGCAGAAGTAGAGAAACGGAGGAGGGGGGGTCGTTTCCACTGAGATATTTTCCATCAATTCGGTTTTGGGGAGGGGCAGGGGCGGTGGGAGATGGGATGGGCATTACCTGTTGGAGGACCGTGGCCGCTGGCTACGGGCGGTCAAGCCGCTCCAACCCCCCATGCTCACATCGCAGACTAGGAGGGCAGGGACCACAGGACCGGGGCTCTAGGCTGATGTTGTGCAACGCCAGGTCCGTAGTACAAAAAGCCCCCCTCATCCATGACCTTGTGTCAGAGGGGGACCCGGACCTGGTGGGTATAATGGAAACCTGGTTGGGCCACGAGGGAGGACTACCCCTCGTAGAAATGTGCCCACCAGGCTACCGAGCCTTCCATCAGCCTAGGGCCCTAGGGAGGTGTGGGGGGGTGGTGGCAACGTGTTAGTTGTATGCCTGGCTCCTCGCTATGCAACAACAGCCCTGCCCGAGCTCCTAGAGGTGATAGCCGAGGCGGCGGTTGAGACCCCCAGACTTCTGGTCATGGGGGACTTCAACCTGCCATCAGTAGGTGAAACCTCTGGTGTAGCTCGGGAGTTCATGGCTTCCATGACAGCCATGGACCTGACCCAGGTAGTTTTAGGCCCTACCCACGAGATTGGACACACCCTGGACTTAATCTTCATCTCGGGACAGTGGAGTAGTGATCTGGGAATAGGGGATTTAGACATTACACCCCTGTCATGGACAGATCACGCTCTCCTTCGGCTAGACTTTCCAATCGCCGCACCTCACTGCAGGGAGGCGGAGCCTGATATTCCTATATGGTTCCGCCCCAGGCTCCTGATGGACCCGGTAAGGTTCCAGAGGGAGCTTGGGCCAATTCCTGTGGACTTGCCCCGCGACTTGACTGAGGACCTAGTGGCCGCATGGTTAAGTGCGGCCATGGGAGCCTTGGACCGAGTCGCGCCCTTGTGGCCTCTCTTGCGGCGATGAACCACCCAGGCTCCTATCACTACAGGCCTCAAGCTTGAGTTTCTGTCTCGTTCCCCGAATTTCTTTCGCTCTTTTCCCTCCTCTAAGAATCCGGAGAGGTTGGCGTTTGTCCGCTTGGCCATCCGACATCTTCTGGATATCCACGCTATTGAGCCGGTACCCCCCGGGGAGGAGGGCCTGGGGTTCTACTCCAGCTTATTCATTACCCCGAAGGTTTCTGGAGGGGGCGCTCTGTTTTGCACCTAAAACGTTTGAACAACTATATTGTATATCGCCGCTTTAAGAGGGCGTCCCTAGGTCCATTTTGCATGGAGTTAGGAAAGGAGATTTACGGTCTCCATTGATCTCACAGAGGCATACCTGCTTATCCCAGTCTGTGTTTCCCACCACAGGTTCCTGCGATTCTCCCACCAAGGGCAGCATTTCCAGCACAGAGCCCTGCCCCTTTGGGTTGGCATCTGCGCCTCGGATATTTACCAAGGTGCTGGCTGCGGTCGCAGACTACCTGCGATCCGTTCCCATCCGGTTACAGCTTTCCTTGATGATGTTCTGCTCCAGGCTCATTCCTTGATCAGGCTATTTGGGATCTCAAATTCACAATTGAGATTCTCCAGAAATTGGGGTTTCAGTCAATTTTCCCAAGAGTCATCTCACTCCGTCTACTAGGATCCTCCAGTGGGGCGATCATTGACTCGGTAGAAGCCATGGTGTTCCTGTCTAAGAACAGGAAAGAGAGGCTTCAGCAGCTGGCAAGCTCTGTCAGGTCCAACCAGGTATCCCCCATTGTAACTTTGTCCCGCCTTCTGGAGTCTAGGATTTCCTGCGTGGGTATAGTTCCTTGAGCTCATTTCCATTCCAGGGAATTACAGTGGGCGTTAATCCCTTACCAGAGGAAAATGATTCATAACTCCCATTGCCAGTCCCTGTGTTCCCTCAGGTCCATCTTTCCCTCCATTGGTGGCTGTCCCCGGCGATTGGGAAGGGGTCCTCCTTCTGGGTGCCTGTCGGAGTCACCATCTCCACAGAGGCCAGTTTTTTGGTTGGGGCACTGTGATGAGTTTGCAGATGGCGCAGGGCCACTGGACTACCTCGGACTTGCAACACAATATAAGCTTTCTCGAACTAAAGGATGCGTGCCTGGCCTTACGTCCCTTTCACAGATACTTGTTACATGCTCATGTGTTGCTTCTCACAGACAATATCGCCACGTAGGGCGCATGTCAACAAGCAGGGAGGTACTCACTCCAGAGCTCTTTGGACAGAAGCACACAGACTGCTGAGCTGGGCGGAGACTCATCTGCACTCGATCGAGGCGGATCACATCTCCGGCCTCTCGAATCACCAGGCAGACTGGCTGAGCCGCAGCACGGTGGATTATGGGGAGTGGCAATTCGGTCCGTCGTGGTTTCGGCGGATTTGCCTCAGATTCGGGACTCCAGTGATAGACCTGGTCGCGACGCTGAGGAATGCGCAGCTCTGGAGGTTCATCACCCGTTACCAGACTTGGGGAGCTGAGAGCAACGATGCGCTCCGCTGCGAGTGGCCGGCCGGTCTTCTTTATGCCTTCCCTCCCCTTTCCCTTCTCCAGGGCACGGTCAGAAAGCTGGTAGCAGTAGGAGCCGTGATGGTGCTCGTAGCCCCGGACTGGCCCAGGCGCCCTTGGTATGCGGATCTGCGGCAGCTGTCAGTGTCCCCTCCGTGGAGGCTTCCGGACAAGGAGGTCAGGCTGTTCCAGGGGGTTCCCCAACACCAGGAACCCAGGTGGTTGAAACTAACCGCCCGGCACTTGAGCGGCACACTTGGAGTGTAGGGAACATTTCTGACAGAGTTGTGCGCACCTTGGAGGCGGCTAGGCACCCCTCTACCAATAGGATTTACAACTCTACTTGAAATGCCTTCACCAGAGGGTGTAGGGAGTTTCGATTGTGCCTCAGGCTGCCTCGGTTTCCCAAGTCTTAGACTTCTTACAAGATGGCCTAGACAAGCGATTAGCTTACAACCCCTTACGTCGACAATCAGCGACGTTAGCCACTATAATTCCGGGTGAAGGTCGCACGCTCCTTGCTCATCTCCTTTTGTTAGGAGGTTCATTATGGGGGTGGCTTATCTGCCCCCCCCGTGTTCATAGGTTTCCCATATGGGATCAGTCCCTGGTCCTGCAGGCCTTGGCAGGGGCTCCCTTTGAGCCCATCAGGTCTGGGTCCAGTTTCATTCTGGCCACAGTTTCCTCCAGGCTGAATTTAGGGTTCGGGGAGTGACCTCTTCCCAGGCTTTGTCAATGAGGTTAATGCAATGGACAACATTGAAATGTTTCTCCCAGAACTCTTTCAAAGTCAAGGACGTCTGTTCAATGACATTAAAACACCTAGTGAAGAGCACCTTTGTGTACAGCTTCTTGAAGTTGCAGATGACTTGCTGCTGCATGGGTTGCAGAAGTGGTGTTGTGTTGTGAGGAGGAACTTTACCTTGATGAAGTCATACTCAGCATCCATATCATCCAGCAAGACTGGAGGGTGTGCTGGGGCATTGTCCATCAGAAGAAGGCACCTTTCAGGCAGCTGGTTATCAGAAAGATACTTTCTGACGGTGGGTGCGAACACCTCGTGCAGCCATTCCATAAACAATTGCCTTGCCGCCCAAGCTTTGGCATTGGATCTCCACATGACGGGCAGTCTGCCCTTGTTCATATTTTGTTGCCTAAATGCATGAGGGGTCTGCGAATGGTACACCAGTAGTGGTTTAATTTTCAGATCGGCGCTTGCGTTGGCACACAGCAAAAGGGTCAATCTGTCCTTCATGGGCTTGTGCCCTGGTAGTGCCTTTTCCTCCTGCGTGATATAGGTTCTGTTCGGCATTTTTTCCAGAAGAGCCCTGTTTCATCACAGTTGAACACTTGTTGAGCGACGTATCCTTCTGTCTTCATGAATTCTGCAAATTCTAACTTGTAGGCTTCTGCTGCGGCCTTGTCAGAACTGGAAGCCTCACCATGTCTAATCACACTGTGGATGCCACTTCTCCTGCGGAATTTTTCAAACCACCCCCTACTGGCTTTAAATTCGTCACTTGTTGCACTTGTAGAGGGGCTTCTTTGCACTAAATCACTGTGCAATCTCCTGGCTTTCTCACAGATTATAGCTTCACTAATGCTATCACCTGCCAGCTGTTTCTCATTCAACCACACCAACAAAAGTTTTTCCACCTCTTCTAGCACTTGCGTCCTCTGCTTGGTTAACATTGTTACTCCTTTTGCAACATCAGCTCCTTTGATGGCGGCTTTGTTTTTCAAAATAGTCGAGATTGTTGACTTTGCCATCTTGTACTCCGAGGCCAGATCAGTCACATGAATACCACGGTCATGCTTTTCTACGATTTTCTTCTTCAGCTCAATGGTTATTTTCTTCACAACCTTGCTGTCACCTTTACTACTGCTCTGCACTTTCTTTTTGCCACCATGCTTGCGCTGCATATTCTTGTCACCTGCATTTTTACTTTGCACATTGTCACTTGCATTTCCACTTGCCACATTATCACTTGCATTTCCAGTTTGCACATTGTCACCTGCATTGCTGTTCTTGTCACCTTCATTGCTGCTCCGCACTTTCTTCTTTCCACCATACTTCTTGGGAGCCATATTGGGAGTCCAGTACAGTAAGCACTCAAACGGCTGAACTGTACAATACAGTAAGTACAGTATTGTACAGAAGTACTGTACTGTAAAGTATTGTACAGTACAGTACAGTACTGTATGTGCTGAAATTACTCACAGTGTACTTTTTTCTGTGTCTCCTTCTCTCCACGATCTTCCTACAGGAAGTCACAACCATGTGACAGCCAGGAAATAGCATTAAAATGGCCGCGGCTCCTGTTTGTGAACCGAAGCGGAGTTCGTGAACCGGAGCATATTTTGAACTTTTCTGTTCGTGAACCGAGTTGTTCGTGAACAGAAGCTTTCGTGAACCGAAGTACCACTGTACAGGGTAGCCATAGACCTACGACCACAATTGAACCCAAAAATTCTGTTGCTAAGTGAGACATTGGCTAAGTGAATTTTGTTGCAATCTCTTCACTTCAAAGGGGCCCAAACAAGACACGCTGATTTCAAAACTGGATTGCATCCTTTTAATGACATTATTTCTGCCCTGTTAAAAGTGCCACTTAATTCTCTCTGATTTCAGGGAAACCCACATTCAAAAAACAGGTGACTTTTTTTCTGGACATGGGGGGGCAGGGGGAGGAGACGAAGTTACCTTTCTGCTCTCTTCCACAACTGAATTTTTTTCTGGGCATGGGGGGGAGGAGACCAAGGTAGCTTTTTTTCAGTTTGTTTTTTAAATAAATATTTAAAAAATCTGGGTACTTTTAAAAACAAAAATTCACCAAAATCTCACCTGTTAAGCTAGTGAGATGTGAGGTATATAAATTTACTAGACAAACCCAGTTATGGACAGGCAGAACAAATTGGAAATAATGATGGATTACATTTGGTGATTCTCACACAAGTCATTCCTCTTTACCCTTTCAAGAATATTTATTTAAAAAAAAAACTGGGAAAAAAGCTACCTCCATGGCTCGGGATCTAGCTATCTGCGGGATCGGATCCTGCCCCATACATCCTCCCGGCCGATTCGCTCCCACAGAGAGGGACTTCTCCGGGTGCCGTCCACTAGACTTTGTCAGCGGGCGATGCCCAGGGGAAGGGCTCTCTCTGTGGCGGGCCCAGCCCTCTGGAACGACCGTCCCCCCGACATTAGAACAACCACGGACCTCCGCTCCTTCCGTCAGAAATTAAAAACATACTTTTTCTGCTTGGCCGGCCTAGGTTAGTCTCTACCTTTTTAGGGTTTAGGGAATATTAGTTTTAATATGGGGATTTTAGTGCAGGGACAATTAAATTTAATTTGTTTTTATTTATTGTATCTATTTTTGTATATTTTTATGTGTTTTAATTTTTCCCTGTACACCGCTCCGAGTCCCCTTGGGGAGAGGACGCGGTATATAAAAATAAAATATTATTATTATTATTATTATTATTATTATTATTATTATTATTATTATTATTATTATTATTATTATTATTATTATTATTATTACCTTCGTCTCCTCCCCCCGCCCTCCCCCCATGGCCAGAAAAAAGTCAGTTGTGGAGGAGAGCAGAAAGCTAACTTCGTTTCTCCCGCCCCCCCCCTGCCCCCAGGCACAGGAAAAACCTCCCTTTGAGAGGGCTTGAGAGCAAGGTAACTTCTTCCCCCCGCCCCCCAGGCACAGGAAAAAAACTCCGTTTGAGGGGGCTTGAGAGCAAGATAACTTCTCCCCCCCGCCCCCCAGGCACAGAAAAAAAACTCCGTTTGAGGGGGCTTGAGAGCAAGGTAACTTCTCCCCCCCTGCCCCCACCCCCACCCCTCCCTTAGTAGCAGCTTACTTACCTAGTCGGCGTCAGCAGGCAGCAATATAATGAAATAAATCCAAGCATGAAAAGAGTTAAATAGGTTTACAGGTGGGCAGGGTGATTGGTGAACCAGCCAATCACTCAGTAGTGGGCAGGGCAAGCATGTGATGGGCGGGGGCGGGGAGTGAGCAATGGAAAGGATTCCGGATGGCAGGGGAGAGCGAGTGAAATTGTTCTTATTTAAATGGCTCTCCAGAATTCCTCTGCCGCCCACGCCTTGCCTCTCACCGCCCCCCTGCCAGCTCCTTGCCTCTCACCGCCCCTGGGGGGCGTTAACGCCCACTTTGGGAACCACTGATTTAGACAGAAGAGTATCTAAGAGTATAGTCTGCAATTATGGAATTTTTCTAAGTAGATTGAGTTTAATGTTGGTTATGAGTGCAGTAAAATGGCACATAATTTATTTATTTAAAATTTGTATCCCACCCTTCTCCACAGAGGACCCAGGGCGGCGCACAGGAAATTTAAAAGACATACAAAATACAATAAATATAATTTAAAAGACTATGAAAGTAAAAGATGAGTGAAAATAAATGAGTACTTTCACAATGGTTCAGTACTGAACAGAAGTAAAAGAAAGATGTTTGGTGTCCCCCTGGCATTCAATGAATGATTGAATAAACATATTAAGTATACATATGGGGATGATATAAACATGCTGCTTGGGATACACGTAGTTTTGTACTCTGCAGTTGGGCTCTGAAAAATTAAAAATATGATACACTGTAAATCCTTCTCCTTTTTTTCCCCTAAACAAAAATATGGAAATAGTACTGTTGGCTAAGAGTAAAAAGCTTACATCAAGCCATTACAGATGAGAAGAGTGTGTACATCCTGGTCCTATTAAACCAGTCAGTGGTTTTTGATATCCTCAACTATGGTATCTTCCTGGACTGTCTGCAAATGTTGGGTTTAGAGACTATTTTCCTGAGGTTCCATTTTAGTTTAGTGGATAGGCCCAGTCATTGGGCATCAATGCTTGAGTCCTTAATTGCTCCAGTATGGGCTACTACGTGATTCTGTTCCTTTCCTATGCTATCTACTATATATTTGAAGCAGCTGGGTGAGACCATCATTTGGTGATTTGAGGTATGATATCAGCAGTATGCTGGCAATATCCAGCTATTTATAGATACCTCATACTGAACCAGGATCACTGTAAATATGCTTAAGTAGTATCTGGGGGCTGTTAAGATCCATTGGGATTTTGCAGCATAAACTTTGTCCTCTTGGTACATGCATTGCAACATTGCTCATACATCTAAAAAGAGGCATAGCTTGCATCACAACATCACCATCCTCATTTTGGCATTCTGATTAAGATAGTGGATGTCACGGATACCTTAAAAAAAAACTTATAGCAATACCACTTAGACTTATACAACATTTTGTAGTGCTTTACAACCATCTCTAAGTGGTTTGCAGAGTCAGCATATTGCCACCAACAATATGCTGGATCTCATTTTACCAACTTTGGAAGGATGGAAGGTTGAGTCAACCTTGAGCCCATCCGGCTTATGATATAATATACTTTAAAAAATATCTCTAGATTAAACAATTAAAGGTCTATCAAAGGGACGTGGAAGGCACACCTGGATAACATTTTTCAAGTAGCCACTAGGTCCGCAAACGCAATTAAACATTTCTTTTACACAGGTGGCGGCCAGTTAGTACCCGCTGCCCTAAAACTTTTAGAGGTCAAAACATTGGCACAAATACTATATGGGGCACAAACAGGAATCCCCATAAAGAAAGACTTGATAGAAACCATACAATCCAAATTCCTGAGAGCCATCTTGGCTGCACCCAATGGAACTCCAAATGCCCAGTTAAGAATTGAGGCAGGTATGCCTCAAATTCAGGTAAGAGCCTGGAAGATGATGATCATCCATTGGCTTAAAATGCAATTCTTTCCAGAGGGGCTCTCCCCACTAGTGTTGATTGACAACTTCCCCTCCCCCTGGAATCAGGCAATTGAGCACAAGCTGGGCACTTATGGGCTCTCACCGGTACTTTTAATATCCCTTGATTTTGATCAAGCGAAGGACATGAAGGACATGGAGTTCCAAGAAGAACTAAATAGATTACCTTTCCATAATAGGAACAGAATCAAACAGGGTGTGTGGGAATCAGCAAGATATTTAAATGACCTCATCTTCCCAAAACAAAGAATAGCTTTCTTCAGAGCCAGATTTAACATTCTACCTTCAGCACTTCTCCAGGGCAGGTATAAGAGAACACCTATTTACTTTACTTTACTTTATTTTCAATTTATATACCGCCCTTTTCACCAAAAGGGACTCAGGGCGGTGCACAGAAAGATAAAACCCCACAATATACAAAATTTAAAAAACAATTAAATAATATGACTGTGCTAAAATTGAATAAATAGTTAAAACCATAAATACCTAATTAAAATAATCCCTAACCTATGTCAGGCCGGCAAGACGAAAGAAATGAGCTTTTACCATCCGATGGAAGAGTCGTAGGTCCGTGATGATACGGATATCGGGGGGGAGGTCGTTCCAGAGTGTCGGACCCACCACAGAGAAGGCTCTTCCCCTGGGGGTCGCCAGTCGGCATTGACCGGCTGATGGCACCCTGAGAAGGCCAACTCTGTGAGAGCGGACAGGTCGAAGGGAGGAATGTGGTAGGAGGCGGTCTCTCAAGTAACCAGGACCCGAGCCATGGAGCACTTTGAAGATGGTAACTACGACCTTGAAGCGCACCCAGAAGACCACAGGCAGCCAGTGCAGCTCGCGCAGGAGAGGTGTTACGTGGGAGTAACGAGAGACTCCCAGAATCCCCCGCGCGGCTGCATTCTGCACTAGCTGGAGCCTCCGGGTGCACCTCAAGGGGAGCCCCATGTAGAGGGCGTTGCAGTAGTCTAGGCGGGAAATAACCTATAGCAGAACGGGTTTGTATATGTGGTAAAAGAGAAGTGGAAGATATCTCACACGTTCTACTACACTGTGAGCTATACAAAGCTTGCAGGTCTGCATATATTCTCCCCTTATTAGAGAGATTACCAGGGAGGGCAGGCAATTTTTATCTGGACTTCCTCCTCCAGGACACGAACCCGGCTACTACGCATGCAGTTGCAAAATTCTGTGCTTCCGCAATGTCCATAAGAAAAAAATTGGTTATAGAAGGATAGTTGTGATCTTGTACCAATCATTTGGACATATCTCTAACAATTTCTGGACCATGGTTTTTACATACATACTTAACGCTTTTGCACTTAGGTAAACCAGCAAATGACCTGAACAAAATGAGAACATGTATGCTACTTTCCACTTATAATGCTGACATTTTTAAAATTATATCTTAAAGTTAGTACTTTTTAATATATGGTTAAATGTAACGTGTATTGCTGGTCTTTGACCGTAATAAAGATTTATTCTATTCTAGTCTATCAAAGGATCTTTCCCTCTCCCTCCCCCCCCTCTGTCTCACACACACTCCTAGCTTGATTCCCTTGAGAAAATGAGATCCAAAACATAAGAACCACCACTGAGAAGGGTCTTTTCTTTATTTTATCAAGGTAAAGGCAAAAGTAAAGGTTCCTCTCACACATATGTGCTAGTCATTCCTGATTCTATGGGGAGGCGCTCATCTCTGTTTCAAAGCCAAAGAACCAGTCTGAAGATGTCTCTGTGGTCATGTGGCCAGCATGACTAAATGCCGAAGGCGCATGGAATGCTGTTACCTTCCCACCAAAGGTGGTCCCTATATTTCTACTTGCATTTTTACGTCCTTTCTAACTGCTAGGTTGGCAGAAGCTGGAAGAAGCTCACGCCGTTACGCAGCACTAGAGATTCGAACTGCCGAACTGCCGACCTTTCTGATCGACAAGCTCAGCATCTTAGCCACTGAGCCACTATTTTTTTTAAAAAAATAATAATTTAAATTTAAATTAAGTTTTGATATCTTATCAAAACATCCCCTAAATGTTAGAGAAATCATAAAGTAGGAGTTTCCCCAAAGGTCTAGTCACTTCAACTCAATCGGAAGATTCTGCTTTCAATTTCCTGGTTCCAAGACTGATGGGCTTTTCATAAATCAACATGAGCACTGAATTCTGCTCAGAAACAAAAAGCTGGAGGAGGAAGAGAATGAGAAGGGAGGGAGGAAGAGATGTTAATGTGGCAGAAAACGTAGGGTACAATATAACAAAGCATCACAAAAGGGAAGAATAAAGAGGAAACCAACGCAGAGAACAAGAAAATGGATAAAAGATTTGGCTGCAAATAAGCAGCTCCTCTTAGAACAAATTTCCTCCCCCCTTTTAATTTCATGAGCTTGCCTTAAAATTGCAAGAATGTAACAGCACAACACCAGCTCTCTGATTTATTAATTCTATCCTACCCTAGAAATCTTCCAAACAAAAGCATTACTGTTTTCTCCAGAGGGAACACATGAAGGGACTTATTCATGTTGAAGGTGGGGAGAGAATCACCAGATACCAGAACAGCCATCCCAGACTCCTCCTTGTTCCTAATTACCTTCCTGCGGATTGTTCAACAAGGCGGGGTGGGGGGAAGGAAGAATGAGGGAACAGAACTATGGGGTGTCATGTTATAACAAAAGAAAGGAAAATGAGATCAACTATAGATGAGGAAACCAAACCAAAATACACAGGAAGGATATGGGTTTTTTAACCTTCTCTTAATCTTGTGCTCACCCAAATCCAAACCTTAATAATAATAAAAAATAGCATTGTGCCTCCTTTGCTTTTCCTTCAGGTTTTTCTGAGGCCATTTGCACCTTTTTATAATGTGGAGCAATGCATCCAGAGGTGGGTTGCTCCCGGTTTGGCCTGGATTGGATGAATCGATAGTAGCGGCAGTGGGAGGGTACGCCCACCCGTCCAGAAGCTTCTGCGCACACAAATGTTCACAGGACTGTGCCTGAACCAGTAGTAAAACAATTAGCAACTCATCACTGAAACAATTTCCTTGTTTATAGCCCATGGTGCAATTAATACTTCCCCTCCCACTATGATGCAGAGTGCAGTTCCAACCTTGCTCAACAATTAGGATCACTCATTGCATTAAACTTTAATATGTTTTGATTATTTAGTGTCATATATAAGGTCCACGAATGTGGTTCATTGTTATATGTAAACTGGACCATTATGTCAGAATCAAGAAATCGGAGTTTATCAATGTGAATATAGCTTATAACTGAATTAATATGACACATGAAACACAAAGTAGGTCAACATTGTAATCTATGAGGCTCAGAGCAAACTTATGTTTATTGATAGTATGCCATCTGAATGTAAAAAATGGGTTGGGTAAACCATGCTTCAATTAAACATAGATAAGCTTGTGCATTATATTGTGCTTATAAATCAATGTCAGGAGAGATTGCTTTCCTTGCTTCTAATATTTTTCAAACAGAAACACCAAAGAATTACTATGTGTTACTAGACAGCCTATGATTCTATCTATCTATGATTCTATGTGGCTTGGAAGATGTGAAGTCCTTACATGATTTTGTAACTATTTTTTTCCATCTACAAACAAAAACAATTCAAAAATGGGAAGCTACCTTATTCCTTTCTTCCTTCCTTTTTACATTCATTCCCATGTGATTCTTTTTTACAGGAAAAAAATATAGTTTCTACCATTTCGTATAGAAATGGAGAAAAAGAGTTGGGACTATGAATATGATCTCACCCAGAGGTGAAATGCTAACAGTTTGGGCCAGTTTGCCCAAACTGGTAGTAAAAAAATGCTAAAACGTTTTTTTAAAAATCAGGACAATCAGCTGTTGGACAATAAGGTGTGCACCGCAATCAAGGGGACTTTTTGTTTTACTTTTTTAAACATTTCTTTTTACCACCAATCAGCTGTGCAACAATCAGCTGTGCCTGATTGTATGTGAGGTTCCTGCTTGATGCAGGGGCCATTTTGTGTGAAGTCCAGCTGCTTTTAGAATAGAATAGAATAGAATAGAATAAAATACTTTATTGGCCAAGTGTGATTGGACACACAAGGAATTTGTCTTTGGTGCATATACTCTCAGTGTACATAAAAAGACAATATACATTCATCAAGAATCATAAGGTACAACACTTAATGATAGCCATAGGATACAAATAAGTAGTCAGGAAACAATCAAGATCAATATACATAAGGATACAAGCAGCAAAGTAATGACTCCTGCAGTCATAAGTGGGAGGAGATGGGTGATAGGAATGATGAGAACACTAATAGTAATAGTAATGCAGCCTTAAGTGAATAGTTGACAGGGGTGAAGGAATTATTTGTTTAGCAGAATGATAGTGTTTAGGAAACAAACTGTTCTTGTGTCTAGTTGTCTTGGTGTGCAGTGCTCTATAATGTCATTTTATTTTGCTTGTTGCAGGGACCATTTTGTGTGAAGTCCAGCTGCTTCTACATTGTGTGAGAGTCAATTGTATAGCCGTACCCACCTGGTGCTGGTCACATGATCATCAAGCCGCACCTGCCCAGTCATATGACCACCAAGCCATGCCCACCCAGTCACATGATCACCAAGCCACGACCAGTAAGCCACACCCACAGAACCGATAGGGAAAATTTTTGAATTTCACCACTCATCTCACCTCATCTGCCATTTGAGTACAACAGCTTCCGAAATGTCCCTCTTTTTTTTCTAGAGAGAAAAAAGTAAATCTTGCTTTTCTTGTATCCAAATTATATTATACTAACATGTTTTACAAAAGACTGCCTCTGAAGTTCTCAGCAATAACAATAAAGTAGTAATCAAAGTGTGACTGCAGAAAACAGACTAATTCTAAAGTAACTTCAGTATTTCCCATGTAGTTAGGAGGCTCCAGTCAGAGTAACATTTAAAAGCTATTATCAGATTGTGTTTGTGATATCTAAAAGTACATTTCTTTCATATGTGCCTATATGAGTCTTCATCCTTTTTTGAGCAGACAATAAAGATGATGATGATGATGATGATGATGATTATTATTATTATTATTAAACATTTTGAGAAACGTTCTAATAGAACTCTGAGACTTGGACTGTAAAGGTGCTGATGAGCACCAGATTATGGTAGGAAAGACTCAAAAATCAAGATTGCTGCAATGCAGTGGTCATCTAGAGCAGTGATGGCAAACCTTTTTCACCTCAGGTGCCAAAAGCACACACGCACGTGCTATTGCGCATGGCCACCGCCATAATTTAATGTCCTCCCCCTGCATTTTTCACCTCTGGAGGGGGGGAAAACGGCCGAAAATCAAGCCGAAAATCAGCTGGCAAGCCTGCGCATGCTCGCTGGAGCTGACAGGGCAACGCCTCACGCGCCCTCAGAAAAGGCTCCGCGTACCACCTGTGACATGCATGCCATAGTTTTGCCATCACGGATCTAGAGATTTCATCCAGATCTGAGAGCCCTGTTTATAATCGGCATCCTCCTCTAATCCTTTTGCAACTCCCAAACTCATCCACCATAAAGTCTTAAAAATCTGTGAGAAAAAAGCCATTCTTTCTCTTGAGTGCCAGAAAACAGAAGGAATTTCCTAGCTAATTGAGTTTTGGCTTGAAGCAGCCAGCAATTGTGAAGTCTCATCCTAGGAATATTGCCAGTCTCAAGAAGTAATTCGGACAGCTTCCAAGAGACTTGGGGAAAAGCATCCTAAAAAGCCATCGAGGTCAAACTCTTTTCTATCTTGTGCTCTGGGAATAAATGAGAAAAAGCATCTTAAGCAAGACAAGGATGTTCTTAAACAGAATAGAAAGAAGTCTCTAAATTAAGCAAATTCTCAAACATCTGAAGCAGAACAAGTTGAAAATCAATATTGTTGCACACACTGTGCACTTATTCAAGGGACTCTCTCATAACGTATTAAATGACTTCATCTCCCTGTCCTTTCTAGTTAGTAGCCTCAGGGCTGGTTGACTTTTTTAAGCAGCAGGTGCGCTGTTGTTAATCATATTAGCCAGGGTTTTACAGCTGCCAAGCCCCTTTTAATTAATATGAAAAAGGCTATCATACAAGAATACAACAGTCAAAAACCTCAGAGAAAAAGAAATAAAGGAATGAAATGATAAGGGCAAATATGGCTAAACAAATCAGGAGTTACATAGGGCATGGATAAGAAACTTCATGAGTACATGTATTCATCTATTCTGGTTTGAATCTATCAAATGCAGTGACTGTAACTAAGTAGAAGAAAAACCCAAGTTCAATACTTGGTATGTCCATGCAGGAGTTGGAAAGAATCTTTCCTGAAACCCCAGAGAACCACTATTCATTAAGGCCACAATTGGAATGCTGAGAGCACCTTATAAGGACCTATGTAAGATAATTATAGTGGTAGACATAGTAAGTAGTTCTTCATTTGATAATTACTGGGATGCAGTTATGTCCCACTATTGTCCTAGCATTTCAGAATTAGGCTATCAGATCTAGGCTGCAAAAATATATTTGGCCAATGGATGGGATTAAATTTAGACTCTTCTGTAATCTCTGATAACCCTATGGTGGCTTTCTGCAATCCAGATCTGATAGTCCTAGTGTTTTATCCCGAATGTGACTTGCCATAATGTAGCAACTGAGTTTTGCTTAAACCAAAGGGTCATGGTTTTTGAGACATTAATCTGGTTCTTGTGTGTCATGTGATTTCATGCCCACTCCCACAAAATACTCAATGTATCTATGAATTTTAAAATGTTGATTGCAAAATGTTGATAGAAACATTATTCTTTCCAGTGACGCACTCTACCGCTGCCATAATATGAATGAGTGATTTGGAAGGTAAATTGTATAACTTCAAACAAGAAATGTGAAATGTTGCACTTGCTGTTTAACCATTGTAGAATGAGCCATGGTGATATATGAGCCTTCATATAAAGTAATATTCTTTCATTCCAAAATTGTTCATCTGGTCGATGCAGATTAACACCCACATGGATTATTATCCATACAATAACACTTGAGTAGAGGGGAATAGGGTTATAGCATAAGCATAACAAAAAAAAGCCCATTATTTCCCTGGTGTATATAATTCTGGTTTATGGATATGGTCGCTTATCTAAAGATTATGAACAAAGCTTCATTTCCTTCCTCCCTAAGAGTTAATGGGGGAAAAAACCATCTGCTTCTGCGTTAATTCAACAGAATTGACAATCAGAGTGCTGGGCCCCTAGGGTAAAGACCTTATGTTTTTGTTATGTTACTCTGTATAATGCCATGTATATTGTTGATAGTAGTGTCTCACATGGGACCCTATAGTAATAATGATAATCTTTGTACACATTTAACAAATATTCACCACTAGGGTGTATTACGGCTCACTGTTAAGTCATTTTCTGCAGTGGTACTGAAATGCATCCATGTGATTGTTACAGTGCCTAACAAAATGGGTTTTGCTTTGCTTTGTTTTTTACTTTCTGTAATTGGTCTCTTTAAGCTGAATAGCCAGCTCATGCAGCAAATGTTATAGATGTGATTTTTTTTATTTATTTCCAATTTAATGTATCATTGCACATGGAATCAGAATGCCCGTGAAAAGACCTGAACGTATTTTTAAAAAAAGCAATACAAAAGATATTGCTGGTCTTTGTATTCTAGTGTGGTTCATGAAATAATGTCTCCAGGGAGTTTTGCAGGTAGTTTTTTTTTTAAAAAAAATCAGCCCTGGCAATGCAAATTACATCCTCAGCAGGCAAATCCACTCTATCCAAGAATTGTGCTTTAGGAAATCTGTGTCTTTTAGCGATGACTGCATACAGCTTTCATCAATATGTTCGGTATCTATGCAGAAATGATAAGTGGCCACACAAATTGGCTAAATTTGTATTACTTTCACAATCAGCATTTTCTATTTCCATTCAGTATCATCAGATTTCCTACCCTGAATAATTTTTAATTTCACGATGCATATTTTTCAGATAATATTAAGTGAAACTTACAAATTTATGTGACAAATAATCAACCACTTTCAGTTCTGCCAGGAATCTTTCCATGCAGTCTTTTTCTGGGTAATCATTTAAATCAATACTTGCTTATCATTGACAAAAGCTGGAATATTGTAAATTACTATATTGGACCAATCCAGCAATCTCAGTCTATTTCCTCTTTAGTGGCTGCACCCATGTATACTTAGCATTCGTGTCATATACCTGAATCTTTTTACGTTTTATAAATGCAATTGATTTCACTGAAACTGTGGGTTCGGCAAAATAAGTAAATGAATATGGAGTTCTATAAGAAGTTACAATTTGTAAGAACTAGTAGCTAGAAAAAACCTGAGTGTGATAAACTAGAAAAGGGGAAAGATACAGCAAAGTTTTCACATTCCCAATTGTTCTAAGCTGACTGGGCCAATTTTTGTTTGTTCCACTGATGAAATAACAGAAATGGGAGCTGTTGTAACATGATAGCTGAATAAACCTGTATTTCTTTGTCTGTATTTCAGGGGTCCAGAACCTTTTCATAAAAGTGGGTTTTATTACACTACACATGACAATAGCAGAAAAAAAATAAAAATGATGAACACTTTAAAAATATTATTAAAATATTAATATTATCAATATGAGTTGAAATTAACAATATTAAAAATAATATAAGCATATGAGTGTACATATACAAAAACATAAATGGAACAATGAGTTCTTCTAGTTCTGTTTTAGGCATGGAACCTAGCTTATTTTAAGGGTAGTCTCTCTTCTATAGGGTTTTAAATATATTAATTTATGGGGAATCTTAGTATTTTAATGGGGAATTTTTAGCACAGGAATATCGTTTAATCTGTTTTTAAATATGTTTGTATATTTATTGTTTTTATCCTCCCTGTGCACCGCTCCGAGTCCCTATGGGGAGAGGGAGCGGTCTACAAATTAAAATTTATTATTATTATTTATTATTATTTTAGTCAAAGGAAGAAGGTACTAACATACCACTTCAAAAATGTTGTCTAGAAAACTGTATGGACTAGTTCATATAGTTGCTAAGAATTAAGATGAGTCAAACGCACAAATATAATAACAAAGAGTCCAAATCATATCAAAGCATAGAATATCTTGTGAAATTTATTTGTTTAGATTTTGGTTAGTTGAATGCTATCTAGTAGTGTCTTGGGTCCCAAAGCCTCCATGGATGAGATGCTGTATTGTTCATTCCCATGTCTTTCAATTTATTCTTAACTTGCAGATATTGCATTGAGAATAAAGTGAGTGGTTGGATCTACACTGCTCTAGGTATTTGAGGAAACAACATCATCAACAACAAAAAATGCAATTATCCCCTTCTCTCAGGCAAGATCATTGCTAAAAGCAGTATGGGGAATAGGGTAAATATGACAAAGCTATTTCAATCCGAAGTGTCAAAATTGTGTGGTCTATACTTGACTTGGGATCAAATTCTTCTTGAGCACCTGGAACACTACCCATTCCCATACCACCTTCTTTTTCATTTTGCTTTCCAGATGTGTTAGGTAAGATCTAACCAACTAACCATGCAACATCTTCTTGGTTAAATCTTCAGATTTTTCTGTGAACATAAAAAAAAACTGGGGTTATAAGAATTGAAATATAAAATATCTGGAAGGCACCTGCTGGTGGACATTTCTGTATTCTGAATCACTATCCCATTGGTAGCTGCCAAAAAGGGATTGTTGTATCACTATAATTTAGTGTGATTTAACAATCATCCTATTTAATGTTCTAATAAAGTATTACTTATTATTCACACAACATTCATGTTTAATTTGTAACTGGATGTTGTTCTTCCTTTCTTTCAATTCTCCTTACACACAATGCAAACGGTGCATTATTTAAAGTTCTGTCACTTTTTTTTCATAATGATATGAAGGAGTACATGGTTGGAAATGTCCATTCATGATGAAAACAATTGTTTTATTGCATTCAATCCATACATATGACTAGCTGATAACCCAGCGCTGTCCAAGTATTTATTTATCCTAATCCTATATTAGACAGGAAAAGCCCTGATTTCAGCGACAATGAAATTAGTTGCAAATGTTTTCCCTATGCCCCCAGAAGTGTCAAGAAAAGTGATACCACCTTAATTTCTAATGTTGGATTTTCCCCCTTACCAGAGGGAGCCTCCTTGTAGAGTACTATGGAGCCATTACCAAGGCAACTCCATTGCGCTGCACAATAGAAGCCATTTTACGGCAGTACAGTAGAAGCCATTTTAAGGCACAACAGGGTGTATCTTAGCAGAACACACATTCCAAGGGGTGTTAAGGGTGTCTTACCCCCACAGTATTTGTTTCCAGAAGGTAAGTAATCTGTGTACGAAGTTTGGTAGAAATTTGCTCTAGGCATTCCGGAGTTATGCTGAAACATACATGCACACACACATAGCCATATATATAGATTGATAAGAGAGGTTGGCATCTAAAGTAAGTTCCCAAATGCACTGGATATGTAAATAGTCACAGAAACATAATAATACTTAAAGGTCTACAGTGAGCTTATTTTTATTTAATATAAAATCAGTCTTGGGAGGTTTAGAGAAATATTAGGACCGGAAAGCTGGAAGGTGGTATTTGAATTTTTCTTCCCCACCCTATGGCTACAGTCCTGATAAAAACATTGGCATAAACCAGCAAAAGAAGGGCAGGCATGGGAGCAGAAATCAGCAGATACGTAACCTCTATATTTAAGAAAATATTATTCTCACCTCTAAAATATGTATTTTTGAACATATAAACAAATTACATTATTCTTACCATTACATTTGGACCAGCTCCTTGTACCTATCTGTACCATTGGGAATCAGCTATATATCTATTCTTGAAGTTGGATGGGTGATTGATTGATTATTTGCTCTGATATTCATGCATCTCCAATCTGAGTGCCTTATTGAAGAAACATGACAGAATAAAATAAAGATAGTAAAAAAAATGACAAAAGGTTATGTATAAACAACTGACAACTACTTAAGCATAATTAACTTACTTCCTTGATATTTATATAATGGCTTATTCAATGCAATTAAGCTGTAATGTGATGCAAAATAAGAGTTCTTGAATTATTTTTGAGCTAAAAAAAAAAGGATTCCTGGCACGGATGGGATGGAGGGCAGCAATAAGCCAGTATTTTGAGTGAAACATTCCTTCAAAGCTGCTTCATGAAATAATTCATCTTCCTGCTTCTAACTAGCAGAGCAAAGCTGTTTCTACTGCTGGACAGAATGCAAAAGCACCCTGTAGAAATGCGCATGGGGGAGTCAAATCCTGTCATTCCTGCACTTAATGAGGCAAACAGTGTCACCTCAATGGTGTGGAGCACCTTGGACAGATGAAATAAAGCTGCCACCCAATAAAGGATAATAAGCAGGCAATGTTCCACCCACAAGGAGCTATTAGTGGCATTCTAACCCTCCTGATCCTACAGTGGTGTTACTGAAGGAGAAGTAGGAAAAGGAAGAATATGAGGGAGATAAGGACATTGTTAGGGGCTAGGAAATAACACACTTTCAACCTGATAACAATGAATCTTAAAGAAAAATGCTTTTCCTTGCATCAATGTCACTGTGCAAGTACTATAACATTTACACTGGACATATTCATCTGTGTCAGAGCAATGCTAGCTAGATATGATATGAACTATTTTACTGTTTCTCAAAACCCAACCTCCACACTTGCTTGCTTTAAGGAAAAGATGGGAGAAATTCCATCAGCAACCTATTTCTTTCTTAGATTCTAAAATATTTTTGTAGATTTATTAAGTTTGCTCTGCACCCAGTATTACAGACAGCAGTTTCCCAGTTTAAACAGGACTGATGTTGCTGACAGCAAAGTTAAGAAGCAATGAGTAACCTAACACAGAGAATTCTATGGGCGCTGATAGAAAGCTATTGATGGAAATTCCATTGCTAATTTAGGAATAGAGGAGTCACTGCAGCAGGAATTAAAATTAATATTGCTTACATAATGCGGCATGGTGACAGCCATAACAAGGTCAAACCCAGCTCACCAATGAGATTTACATTCAATTAATCTTATAAGTGTCTCTCACAGCGGTGAGAGTCCCACTTCAGTGGGATGTGTTCCCTGAAGATTTGTACTTAGTATGGAAGTTCAATAAATAAGTTGAACTATTCTAAAGTTCACAGGCAGTTTAGAGTATGGTTGAGGATCAGGATTAGAATTTAGAGAGCTTGAGTCTCATCTGATCCCTTTCTCAATGTTATGGAAATTGATCTTGGAAAGATAGTCTTGGAGGTCTTCACGAAAGCAGAAGACACTGTAACACTGCAGTGGAAATCAACTTCCAAGTTTGGATGTTTCTTGTTTGATCCTAGAAAGGGAATTCCAACATAGTCAGCATTATCCCAGGAGCTATAGAATTTGCTTTTTCAGATTTTAGGCCAGTCATTATCTGTTTGGAAAGTTAGAAAGTCACCGTATATCATGTCACAGAATACTAATGAGAAAACATTAATTTAATTACAATATTTGTTTTCCAGTGTGCTGATTATTTTTGTTTTATTTCAATATATCCTCTGAGCAACTCTATCTGATTTCAATTTGGTTGTAGCAGGCCTATGAGTCACAGGGTCAGCAGCCTAATATAGATACCCAGCAATTTTATGTCTTTTGTTAATCATTCAAATAGTCTGAATCTTCACACATATTCAATCTGGAATGATATGAAAAGTGAATATGCTTTGAAAAAACCCTAAAAATAAAGCCCTTCCCTAGTGGGCCATAAGAATGCATTTTCAGAAAAGTTTGAAAGCAGTAGAAGAATAAGTACATCATCATGTAGCCCAACAGTTTCCGCGACACCTGGAGGAAGTTGATTATCTAGACCCGCGCCAGTCCGGCTTCCGACCCGGTCACAGTACCGAGACGGCATTGGTCGCGTTGGTTGATGATCTCTGGAGGGCGCGGGATAGAGGTTATTCCTCTATCCTAGTCCTGTTAGACCTCTCAGCGGCTTTTGATACCATCGACCATGGTATCCTATTGCACCGACTGGGGGGGTTGGGGCTGGGAGGCACCGTTCTGCGGTGGTTCTCATCCTACCTCTCTGGTCGGTCGCAATATGTGTTGACGGGAGGGCAGAGGTCGACCTCCTTTTCAACACATATATGAAGCCGCTGGGTAAGATCATCCGTGGTTTTGGGGTGGAGTACCATCTGTACGCTGATGACACTCAGTTGTACATATCCACCCCAGACCACCCCAACGATGCCGTCGAAGTGCTGTCCCGGTGTTTGGAGGCCGTACGGATCTGGATGGGTGGTAACAAACTCAGGCTCAACCCTGCCAAGACTGAGTGGCTGTGGTTTCCGGCACCCCGGTTCAGCCAGATTACTCCAACTCTGGCCATTGGGGGCGAAACATTGGCCCCCGTGGAGAGGGCGCGCAATTTGGGTGTCCTCCTGGATTCCCGGCTGTCCTTGGAGGACCATGTGGCAGCCGTGGCCAGGGGGGCGTTTCATCAGGTACGCCTGATGCGCCAATTGCGCCCCTTACTGGACCGGGCTGCCCTTCGCACAGTCACTCAAGCTCTTGTGACGTCCCGTCTCGACTACTGTAATGCTCTCTACATGGGGCTTCCCTTGAGGTGCACTCGAAAGCTACAGCTAGTCCAAAACGCAGCCGCGCGGGTAATTACGGGAGCTACCAGAAGCTCCCATATAACACCAATCCTGCGCGAGCTGCATTGGCTTCCTGTGGTCTTTCGGGTGCGCTTCAAGGTCTTGACGACCATCTTTAAAGCGCTCCATGGCTCGGGGCCTAGTTATATGCGAGACCGTCTCGTGCCCCATACATCCCTTAGACCCAAACGCTCCCACAGAGAGGGCCTTCTCAGGGTGCCGTCGGCCGGACAATGCCGACTGGCGACACCCAGGGGAAGAGCCTTCTCTGTGGCGGGCCCTGCCCTTTGGAACGACCTACCCCCTGAACTCCGGACCATCACTGACCTCCGCCTCTTCCGCCAATGTCTAAAGACATACTTTTTTCATCAAGCCGGCCTAGCCTAACCTCCCATGGGGACTTTAGAAAAGTTTTAAATTGGGTTTTAATTAATAATTGGTTTTAGCACAGGTTTGGGATCTAATATATATTTTAAATTATTTATGTTCTATTTTTGTATGTTTTTTTAAATCTCCTGTGCGCCGCCCTGGGTCCTTTGCGGAGAAGGGCGGGATATAAATGTAATAAAATAAAATAAAAATAAAATCATGGTACATTCCCAACAAGCAGCAAAATGCTACAAAAGTTTTTGCACTATTTCAATTGACATTTTTGGTTGTGTCTTTTAACACCAGCTTGACAAGTGGAAATTAAAAAGTGAAGTTTCACATAAAGTGTAGTTAAAGATTATTACCTATTAACTTGGGTGGCAAAGCTCCTGCTAAAGTTAAGACTACAACAATGGTTGGTTTAAAACCTTTAAGCAGAAGATCCTTTGTGGATTACTTGAGTAATATTCTTCCTCATATAATGGGGAAGATGAAGGGATAAATTGTTCTTGAGGGATGTGGAGAAGATAAGATAATGGAGCTTGTATTTCATACTAGCTAGAGGTAGTATACAAATACTAAAAAGAAATAAGTAAAAATTCATCATTTTAAAGGCCAAGCTTAAAAAAACAAAGGAATGGGGGAAAAAAACAAATGGGGTAAGTGCCTTGAAACAGAAGGATGCAGGAAAACAAAGAAGATATTTCTTTGCTTACAGTAATACCATATATTACCATAATCATAGTTTAAAAAGTGTTATCTGCTATCCCCATAGCAAAACAAAGCTGGAGCTAAGATTGCTATTTTTCAACAACTCCATTTAGTATTTTAGTGATGGTAAAAATCTGCTCTTCCCATGCAATAAAAATTGTTCATTGAGGCAATGTCACCTGGGTAAATGAGTGATAAATAAACAGTGTCTCTACTCTTTCCTTTTGGCAAAAATGCAAAGCACCTTGAAAGGACATGGCATGTTTCTAAATGGAAAAAAAATCCATTTGTGAACAGCTACATGGGCAAATAAAATTGGTCTCTAGAATCTCAACAAAGGTGAAAGTGTGGAGGGAAATACATTTGCTTCCATGTTGAGCCAAACATATATATATATCTTTATATTAAAAATGAAATCCATTCTGACTACTAAGAAATCCTTCTTTTTCATAAAATTCACTGGATAATTGCAGTTTTTATATCACTATTGGGCAGAAATCCCTCAGAAATCTCTCGTAGGATATAAGGAAAACTAAAGGATATTAGATAAAATCACAATTGTGTTCTTGTAAATTCTTATTTCCTGTAATGGCACCTGAAGAAGATATATTCTTAATTGACCAAGCTCATTCAATATTTTAAGAACATCAGTAAGATATGCAGTTTAGAGGCTTCTCTAGTGAAGCTTCATTTCCCATGAAGATAATTAGTAAACATGCTGATGTTCAAAAGTGGGGAAGTTACAATGGCAAATAAAAGACAGGCAGACAGACAGACAAGTAAATGCATGCTTTAGATACCTGGGTCCTAATAAGGAGAAGGGCGGGTATAAATTTAATAAAATAATAAAATAATAAAATAAATAAATCAGGACCCAGAAGGAAAACCTTTCCCGCCATCATGGTATTCACTCTTTGCTTCATTTTTCCCTTGAAATTAAAATGGCCTATCCCTATTGCAAGGCCTTAGAAACTTGGCTTTGCTTTGGCCATTGATTAGAGAGCCCATCTTCTGGTTGTATGGATGAAGGATTCGATCATGCCTGGTTGCTATTTTTATTTTTGCTTTGCATGTTTGTATTTTGTATTTTCATTTTGTTTTATTATAAGAGTTGTGCAAAGGTGAGATGGATCTCTATATAAACCAATTCATAAATACATTTAAGCTCTTACCTCACCCCAAGACAAGTGAAACCAGATCCTAAGCAATTTGTCACTGTTGACATGATGCCATTATAGTTGCTGCTCTTTGCCCTAATTAAAAAAAAAGTCTAAGATAGATTTTTTTTTAATGAGGACTCTATTCTTTTCCTCATCCCTTCAGCAATATTTAAAATGGCAAAAATCCAGCCAGTTATATTTTTTTCAGAACAACCAAATATTCAGTATGTTTATTAGGTACACATGAATGACAT
Organism: Rhabdophis nuchalis; assembly: GCA_039707465.1. NCBI lineage: Eukaryota > Metazoa > Chordata > Lepidosauria > Squamata > Natricidae > Rhabdophis > Rhabdophis nuchalis. The sequence goes on along the minus strand of CM077649.1, from coordinate 39,622,936 downwards.
ATCGAGGGATCCTTGCATTTATACGCTTTTGTGAGAGGAAATATTTTTCCTCAAAATCTCTGAAGCCTGATGTTTTAATATTAAATGTTGGGCCAAAGAAAGAAGAAATGATCACATTTCCATATATACGCTATTAATCACAATATATACGCTATTAATCACAATCAATCAAATATGTTTCTAGAAGATGATTCGGGATTCAAAAGCTTTCAGGGTTTAGATAGAAAATCTGGATCTTCTTGGTTACTGACAAAACACCAGAGAATCTGAACTTCAGAATAAGCTGAGAATAATGTGACATTTTTGGTAACAGATGGACAATGATAAATACAGTACTGAAAAATAATCTAGTAGAATTTAGAGCAATGGTGGGTTCCTACCGGTTTGGACTGGTTCGGCCGAACTGGTAGTGGTATGGCAGCCTGGGTTGCTGGAACTGGAAGGGATCTAGGCCTGCCACGCCCCGGAACTGATTCCCTGGTCTCTTTTGCCATTGTTGGCATGTTTCTCTTGCATGCGCAGAACAGTTTTCAGTCAACTGCACATGGGCAGCATGCATGCGTGTGAGCAAAGCAAGCACTGCGCAAGCAAAACGCCCTCTCAGTGAACCAGTAGTAAACAGGTTAGGAACCTACCAATGATTTCGAGTAAATCAATGTTTCAAAATGAGGGAAGATAATTTTTCAATATTTAAAATTCTTTTTCCTGTCTACCCCTTTTTGTTTTTTGTTTTTTATTGAAATTTTTATAATGTTTTACAATATTTCACCCAGTGCTGTACAAAACAAAAGGAAGAGTTGGTTTCAAGTATCATCTATTATCTTTAGGATCTCCAAAATCCACGTTCTCTCGGTACAGGCGTCGAGACGTCCAAAGTTCCAAGTGCATAGTCCACAAATGGCTTCCAAGTCTTCCAAAAGATATCGTTTTTATAAACCCCCTCTCTAAATTTAATATCACACGTCATTTTATCATTTAAGGCTAATTTCCACATTTCACAGTACCATTCTTCTATTTTAATATTTACCTCTATTTTCCAATATCTTGCTATTACAATTCTACCCATTATAATCATAATTCTAATCAATTCTTTCTCATGTTTTGTTAACTCTGGTTCATTAATTATCAATAACAATATAGTTTCTGGTCTCAATATTATTATTCTTTTCATCATTTCACACATCGTTCTTTCTAATTGCTGCCAAAACTTTTTAATTTTCACACATTTATACCACATATGTTCATAAGTTCCCAATTCCGTATTACATCTCCAACATTTATCACTCATTTTTTTATCTATCAGTGATAATCTTAATGGGGTCCAATACCATTTCCAAACAACCTTAAAATTATGTTCTTTAATCCTTATAGATAAAGTCCTCATAATCCGACTCTTCCAATTCTCGTTCCAATCCAAATCCAATATTTTAATCTTAAGGTCTTCCTCCCAATTCCTTTTCATTACCATTTGTGGGTTTCCATCAAAGTTTATAATCTTGTATATCTTACTAACGAGTCCTTTTAACCCAGTTTCATCCTTAATAATTTGAGATACTAAACTTTCAAATTTAGTTTTACTTCTATCTATGTTACATATTCCCCTTACTTTCATAGTCCATTTTTCTACCTGTATTTTTTCAAACCAATTTAACTCCAATTTTTGAATTACTTTTTTCTTCCTACTTTCAGTTCCTAGAGCTCTTAACCAATCTACTATATTTCCTATATTTTCATCCTCAATTACTTTATTCCGACTTATATTAGTTTTAATCGGCCAACTTTCAGTTGTCTTTCCCAAAAACGCTATATCCGGAATCAGTTTTTTAACAAATTTATTCCAAGTTTTACTCAGCCCCTTTAACCAATAACTATTAATTACCTTTTTTGTTTTTGCTCTATCTAAAAACCATATAGACCCAAATCTCTTAATATCTTTTAACTCCAGATCTCCCCAATGACCATCTCCACCTTTAAGTATTTTTATCACAGTTCTAATATTATACGCCCGGTCTACCCCTTTTTGTATATACAACTTACAACAGTTTATTTACAGACTGTTCAATGTTACAACAGCACTGAAAAAAAAGACTTGTATAACCATTTTTCACACTGATGACCATTTCTGATTCTTATTTATGACAGTTGCAGTGTCCTGGAGTCATGTGATCACTTTTTACAACCTTCTGATGGGCAAAGTCGATAGGGAAGCCAGATTTAATTAACAACCATATTACTAACATACTAACTGCAGTGATTCACTTAACAATTTAACAACAGTGGCAAGAAAGCTTGTAAAATGGGATAAAATTCACTTAAATTTTTGCTTAGCAACAGAAATTTTGGACTCAATTGTAGTTGCAACTCATGTTATGGCAAAATTTTTATTTTTGAAATAGTTACTCTCAAAGCAAATTTAATTGGATTTGCACAGCAAGGATTGCTTAAAACTGATTAATTACTAGGTACCAGTTTGCTGTCTTTGGCTTAGCTTGCTTTAATTCAATATCAACAGCAGAGGTGGTGTTCAGCAAGTTGTGGTCAGTTCTGGAGAATCAGTAGCAGAAATTCTGAGTAGTTTTGAGAACCAGTAAATACCACCTCTGACTGGCTCCGGCCCATCTATTTTATGCCTCCCGAGTTCTAGGGGATTGGGAGGAAATGGGTATTTTGCAGTAAGCTTCCCCTGGAGTGGAGTGGGAATGGAGATTTTACAGTATTCTTCCCCTGCCATGCCCATCAAGCCATGCCCATCAAGCCATGCCATGCCCACCAAGCTACACCCACAAAACTGGTAGTAAAAATGTTTGAATCCCAACACTGATTCAACAGACTTTAAATACACAATTCTGATTATTAATTGTTGTAAGGTTTCTTTCCCCCGTTGCTGCTAGTTATTTATTTAGTGTAAAGTTGAGCACACACTAATAAATGCAATGTGGCATTGCCTTTTTCTGCAAGACATGGATGATGATTATATTTGCTGTCCTGTTTCCAGCTTTCAGATTGCATACAGTATTTAAGTGGAATAACCAATAAATAATGCATACAGATATATATTTATTAGGGATGAACACAGGGCACTTAATCTCTTTAAGGAGTATGATACAGACATGAAGAAACATGACTCAGTCTGGAATGGGCTGTTCTACCAAGATCTGGATGATTAAAAAACTGAACTCAATTCTCCCGTAATATGGGTAATTATTTTTTACTGAGCAGCCATTTTTGTTTTATATTAATTATATGAAACTTGTAAGCAAGCTGAAGTTATAAATAATAATCAACCATGCCTAATTTCCCTGTAGCACAAGAACCACATAAAGCCTTCCACATACCTACCTCTATTAGTGACATGGATATTCTGGTACCTGAACCTGGTACCTGTTATTTATATAACAGCAGGGAAGCAGGATATGGTCAATAGCCATTTTGTGGATGAAGGCACTTCTCCCGGCTATGTTGGTACCTGCTTTTGTTCTCAAGACCTCCTGTCAATGTGTGACAGAGAGGCTTAGACTCCAGACATTAAATTACAGCATGTATAACAATTCCTCTGGAGCTGAATTAGCATTTTCTCAGGGGCTGCTTGATACAGAGAACATCACCAAGCAGATTATGGACATCTGAGATATGATATATATTTACAATGGGTCCATCAAAAGAATCAATGTATGTGAAATAATGATGCTACCAGGCTGAATGAATGGTGAGTTGTCCAATTTCAGCTAAATAGCATATGCAAGTGGTAATCTGTATTAAACTTGAAAATCATCATCTGATGGAATAGTGGCCATGAATCCAGGACAGCTTTCTATTGCAAATATTTTCAATAATTGTGGAGGAAGGCTGAGAGGGAAAAGGTGCTACACTTTCCAAGAATTTTTCAAAATCCTTCCGTTTTATGGACAAATAAATTGGGTATATGATTTTCTGAATTTTTCTAGAGAAAGATAAGTTTTTTCAACAACTTGGCCAGGCAGAATCTTCCTTAAGAATAACAATGTCCCAAGGGTTGGAATTCCCTCTTGATACCTTACTTTCCAAATTAATTGAAGGCCAGGAAGCCAGGAGGATTGAAGACAACCAGAAAAAGTCTTGAGCTTCAAACACATGGTGTTTATCTTCTGGGAAAGAAAAGTCTCTTTCATCAAATGGAAGAAGAACCAGTAAAAGAAAATAGTGGAGAAATGTCAATGCCCAGCAATTGTGTATTATATTTGGCCATGTTTGTGTGGGCATGAAAGGGAGGGGTGACTGCTTATGCTATCTCTGCTGTGCCTTACTGATTCCACACACCCCGCCCCGCCTCTTTTGCTAGCAATACAGACCATCATAGCCTCTGTGAATGCATCACCAAACTGCTACTGCTGTACTGTCCTGTTTCCCCCCTCCTGCTTGGGGGCTTTTTGCAATGAGAGCTGCTATAGCACTGCCACTTCAAAATGACCCCAGACCATGCTGCTTCTTGCTTTCTACCTCTCTGCAGACACTCTGGAAATACTGCCTGGAACTGGGAATGGTCCACTTTCATTAGTCAGCTAGTTTCTGCAGAAGCCTAGTCTCCCCTTTCATGCATGCTGTGGCTTCTTGTCTCTCTCCCCACAGACTTTTTCAGGGTTTGTGCAGTTTTCAAGAAGAATCCCATTCTTCTGCCATTAAATCTACCTCATTAGTATCAGCCTCTTGAAACTCAGATGGTACTGAAAGAAGAAGCTGCCTTCTTCTTTCCCTAGAAGTTCTGAAATTGACACTACCAATTATTATATACCAGTTATATATATTAATATACCAATTACTTCTGTTATTACACCAAATATGCTGCCGTACGATTACTATCCTGCCATGGCTTGCCTCCTTATCTTCTCTGGCTTAATTAAAGACTTTTTAGTACTACTAATATAATTACATTTAAGGGGGATAAAAGAAGATTGAATTTAATTCTAAATTCAATGCTTTATTTATTTACATTTATTGGCCGCCTAACCCAAATAGACTCTGGGTGGCAAAGAGTGGGGGGAGAGAGTGGAAAATATGTTTGACAGATTAGGAGATTGTTTGCTTTGTACCATGATGGTAAAATTATTAAGTATGGATTTATGATGCCATGGCCCAGTGGTGGGTTCCGGATGCCATTGAAACTGGTATGGTGCAACAAGGCTGGGTGCCCACGTGGATGTGCACAGCATGTGCACAACACAGACATACGTACCTTATGCCCGCAATGCTCCAGCTGCTCAGCAGAGCGCTGCGCAGGTGCCGTATGCTCTGTGTGCATGCACAAATGCCTCGATCAGCTCAAATAACGGTAAGGAGAGCAGGCAGGCAGGTGGGCCCTCCAGAGCACCATATCAGAATGGTACCTGGTGCTCCCAGCAGACACTGGTACACCTGTTCCAGGGCGTACCAGTCGTATCCCACCACTGCCATGGCAATACTAATGCAATGTAGATTTTCTACCACAACATACTTATTTATAGGTAGAATACCCCACTGAGAGAGGCCAAAGCTTAGTCAGAGTTTTGGAGGTTCAAGACTTAGTCAAATTCCTGTGCTAACTCAGGAGTTATTCTTGACCCATAATGTAACACTAATGATAGATACAGAAGTAAAGTCATATTACAATTAATGATTGAATTCCACAATACTTCCAATCCCCAACTATATTACAGGATTACATTTTTGACTAATTCAAGAATCAATATAAGACAATATTGATTCATAGGGAAGCTTGATATTTATTTTTAAACCAACTGATCTGAGCCAGGCTTTTTGACTAATAAATAGGTCAGAACGCAGGCATCTTTTGGAATTTTCCTCTATTGGAACTTTGCAAAATTTTCATGGTACCATAATTATATAAAATAATTGAGAGAAAAATACAAAACTTCATGAAAAATGAATATTTTCTCTAAAAATGAAGGATTAATGACGACATTGGAAAGGCCAAATATGAATTAACTCATATGAAACTGAGGATGACTAGTGAGTTTCTGGAATCAGATGCAGCTGTCCATTCTTACATAAAACTCTGAAAGGGAACACAGATTTTGCACATTAAGATCTTCTCCAATCTGGTGTCTTCCAAATATGTTGAAATTACAGTTACAAACATTTCCTAGTGCAATCGGCCTCAACAGTTCAACCTTCAAAAAGGAAGACCATAAATTACAGTATAAAATCATGGCAGTTTCCATATCCAAGGTGATTCAGTGTGTGCTAGGGCTCCAGGTGTTCCTTTTAAAAATGATTGGTAGATGTTCTGTACCTGTTCTATCATCTCAGAAATCTTCATGACAAGGCACACAATTGGAAGACAGACAGAGGTGTTTCATCATAGTAAGATAATCAAAGCCATATTGGCCAAAGCCTTACAAGATGAAGAAAGAAGTCCCAAACTCAAAAATATATATATACTGATGGTAGGATAAATTAAATGGTATGGCTACCATGATATGAAATATAGTTGGTTAACTAATTACAATGTAAGATAAGAAACTAGCCGGCATTGTTCATGATTGAAGTAAGAAAGTGGGGTTAGGTAGAAAGACATTAAAAAGAAAGGCTTTGGGGATGAAATAAAATCCACTACTTAATTAGATGAGCCCACTTTCTGGAAGATTCGACACTGTAGCATCATGTACTTCAAGATGAGATTCTATTAGACTTCTTCTCAACCAGTAAAATAATGGGCAAGGGAAGAGGATCATGACTGCAAGGACATGACTGTACAAAATTCCTGGAGACAAAAATGACATTCATGGTTCTTGGAGGGGGAGCCAATCCAAACTTAAAGGATAAATTTTCTCTCTTAAACTCCCATTATTCCAAATAAGCGAATTTGATCTCTGTGAAAGTGAAGCTAGGGGCCATAGATACCATACCAGAGGTGGTATTTAGTGGGTTCTATCTAGTTCGGGTGAACCGGTAGCGGCGGCTGTAATGCGTGAGCAGTGCGCATGCACAGAAGGCGTTGCACATGTGCAGATGAGGTGAGTGTGAGTTAAGTGAGCATGCTCACATTTACAAACCGTTAGGTAAATCCCACCTCTGGCCCTCACAGGCTATACCTTTTAAATTCCCCATCCAGATGTGACATATATGCTGTGTGTGTATACATGGTAACCTACTGTCCACCAACCCGTTCTTGAGATGTGTAAGCTTTAACAAAATAATAGGTTGTTCCTATTGAAGTGAAATTATTCATTGTATATGAGAGAGGTGGAGTGGTTTCTGTGACAACTTTGTTTTATTGGGAGCTGCCAGAATAAGTTAGAAGATACGCAGCTGTATTAATGAGGATTGTGGGCCGAACCTTCTTCAGTCTGATTTGGAGCACTTGGGAAGGCTTACAGAGTCAGGGAGCAGGAACAGTAAAACAAATAAGTAAATGATAAACATATTAAGCTTGGTAAACTCTTCATGAAATTGTTTTGCCTATTATTAATAAACAAACCTGACTCCCCCCCCCCTCAAACAAACCGAACTCCAAACTGAAACATTGTGGCAGCGAGAATCAGGTAGCCAAATGTTGGTGATATGACCTGAGTGTAATCTGGGGGCTATCAAATACTCTACAAATTGTGAGTTGCCAAACAATTTTATTACATATAGGTATAATTGCCAAAAAGTACAGATTTTGATTCCTATAACTAAAGAGAAGAAAACTTATTGTTCTACTTGCTGTTTAGAAATAGAAGAATTCTCCCTTCATTTCAGTTAGCAGTTAAGTCTCTTCAAATAATGAATTAAACAAATCTCTCAAATTCCAAATGGTGGAATTTAAAATAATTTCTCACTAGAACACTTCACTGTTTTTTTTCATTCAAGACACATCAGGAATGCTTTCAGATAGCACTGAAAGCTAAACCCAGTGCTTTAATATTCAAAGTACTTCACACATTAAAGTTGTTTCTATAAACTTCTTTCCTCTACATTTATTGTAATTTTGCTAGTGTTTTTCTTTTTTCTACTTTGCTTGTGCTTTTATATCACTTCAAGACTTATCAAAGGAATACTGCATGACGGACATCCACTAAAAAAATTCATTATGTAGGAAAAGCAACTAGAATCAATATTACTTTCATGTTTTCTGATCAGAGGTCTGCAAGCAAGAAAAAGCAACATGAAAATCAACGTAAGGCCAAATTAGAAGTAATGCTAAAAACATATTTGCACTTAATGGCCTTGGGTGTTTTCTCCCAAATGCAGCATACAGTATGTTAATTATGAGACTGTACCAAATTAGCAGGGAGAGGAAGACTCTGTTGCAGCCTTGATAAAAAGGCCCTCTTCTGAAGCTGCTATTTGCAATGGGAGAAAACTTTCTGCACTTGTACCAAAAAAAGCATCTTCCTGCCAATGAAAATTGCAGCTTTTTCATCAGGACTAGAACAAGCAGAGAAAACTCCCTTTCAGCATCTGCTTCAAGCTTTTACAGTTTTTTTAATTGGGCATGAAACTTTGAAAAGGACAAACTTGAGATGTAACTTTCCCCAAAATGGGGAAAGTATGAAATGGCACTGATTATGCATTCTGGCTGAAGACTGAACCCATGCAATAAAGAAAGCACCTACTTTGCGGATAGCTGCTTACCAGCTGAAGGTTATTCAATATTCCATCACTACCCCACTTGAACCTGCTGCATTTCTATTTGCATTCAATTCACCTCCACTCCACTTTTGCCAGGCGCTGAAATTCTGATTTAGGGGAAGCATTTGCAGTTTGTTTTGGAAACCTCTATAAATATGTAAGTGTGCAAACATGTACACCTTTATGCACAGAAACATTCAAGATTATCTTGACATCTCCTGTTGCTCTAAGGATGATACATATATACTATAACAAACCTTGGTTAATATGCTCAGACAGCTTCAGCCAATCTCTCTCATCTGACTTATTCATACTTTGTATATACTATATTTTAATTTGCGCAACATTCAAACATATGAAAACTGGTTGTTTAAAGTAAAAATGACCCTTTTAATTCCCACTACAAAGAGGTCTTGCAGAGTAAGAGCAGAAGCTAATGGAGATGTGGATGATCCCCAAAATTATGTCTGACGCTTTGTAAGAGATTTCTAATGCTCTTTTGAAGGGTACATTGCTGACATTTTTTTGCTGGAGCATGCTAGAGATTTAATCTGCTGATTTAGTCACAGTATATCTCACCTTTTTGTAATTCCCTGAAAGAAAACTCAATAAACTAATTTTCCTATAAAAATGCCACAAATTGCAGAATTGCAGCATATGATTTCAGATTATCTTGATTGGAATCAGATTGTCTTTTTTATATGGATAGTTTTTGCCTACATTTCACCTGAGTGATGGTGACTTCTCTGATACTTTGTTCTAGGCACTTTTATTGCAAGCATGACTGGAGGAAATGATACATTGCTAAAGCCATTTTAGATTCTAGAAGCAGATGAGAAACAGATGGAAGGACCCTGAAATTCCCTTTGCTTCCTACTCATTTTCCCTGTGACAAGGATTTTTCAAAAGGAGCTGGAATTGCATATTGTCACTATTCATGTCAGGCAGGATGCAAATTATCTGGATTAAAATAATTACCATGCGATGAAGCTATATTGAAACGAGACTGGATTTTTCTTAACACTGGGACATTCTCCTAGAAGTTGAACCTGCCAAACTTCAAAGAAATATTCAAAACATTGGGGCTTCTGTCCAAATAAAACTGGAGAGGGAAAGATTACTCAACATTTATTAGATGTTACCATGCCAGGGCTGCAGAGGAATTCAAAATGACCATTGTCCAAAGCAGCTCTTATGTTTTTTTCTGAGTCTTCTGTGTCAAATCTATAATGAACTTTCAATTCCATTGGTACCGTAATGCTTTGCTTACCAAGAAGGTTTGCATCAGAAACCGCTCAGTTCTGTGAATGCTTCAGAGCAAATCTAAGAGGGTTTTGGGTTTTTTTTGCAAACCAAAGTACAACTCATGCTAGTCCAGAATCATCCTAATGATGACAATAGATTTTTGAACAGCCCAGTAGGACTTTGCACAGAACTCTCCTTTTGGGGGAATTAAATACCCATTTCACTTGCTTGATATTTCCCCGATTTTTCATTTCTGATAGAGCTGCTTGAGAATAGCAAGGGAAATGAAATTCTTATCTTTATCTAATTTATCCAACAGCCAAAAAAACTAAAGGAGAAGGATGTTTCCTACATAAAATCAGCCATAACAAAGACAAAGGGATTGAGGAGACCAAGAATATATCCTTCTACTTAATATTTAACTAGCACCTCATCACATCGGGCTGCTTCCAAACTTGAGCTAGATCTATCTTGCCATCTTATAATTAGTCATTTTACTGCATCTTGAAAAATTGTTCTCCCCCTACTCGCTACAGCTGCTAGTTGTAATCTCTTTTGTTCAGTCAAACAAAAGGAGGTTAGCTTGAAAATTAGAAAAGGGAGTCCTTTTGAATTTCTCTACTCCTGCTTTGCTCTTTCTCCCACAGGCAAGTGGGATCAGCAAAGTGTACCATCACATCCCACATACGCATTTCCTCATTAATTAAGCCCAGGTGATTTTGCCCCCAAGATGATGGATGGGTTAACGGAATGGTTTAGTCTCCAGTATTCTTTCACTGGAGTAGTAGAGACACATAATGGGGCGGAAAATACAGGGGAGGCAGGGAAAAGAATTGTAATGGGTTGTTGTTGTTTTTTCAAAAAATTGCTGGAAAGAGATAAATAATTCATACTTGAGGATGGAGGGGGGGGGAAGGGAGCCTGAGACTTGGTTATTTCTATTTACTAATAACCAAATCTATTTTGCGCTTGCTGTTTAAAGAGTTGATCGTGTCCAGCCATCTGTCCCATCTTGAACAAAAAAAAACAAAAACCACCCCAGGAAAAGTACCCAGTGTTCGTTAATCAGTTTTAAATATTGTGAGGCGAGGGAGAGAGCGAGAGCGAGCCACAAGCCCATTTGTCCCCCCAATGTACCATCAGTGGTAGAAGATTCAAGCTGCATGTCCTTACCTGAGGAAAATCAATGCGTCGCTTTGCTTTTGAAGCCAGTCTTGAAGATCTCCGAGAACCTCCGGGCAAGTGCCGGCGGAAGATCAGCCAGCGTATCAAAGCAAGCGGCGTCTCCCGCAGACGAAGGCTTCTCGGCTACAGGTTCGCGAGTGCGACTGCTGCACGTGCCCGCGGCGGCAGCAGCAGCAGCAGCCACTTTCCAGCGATTCGGCTCTTGGACGGTGTTCTCTCTCTCTCTCCCTCTCTCTCTCTCTCTCCGACTGGAGCGAAGCCGGTGCGAGGCGCTTGCTTACATGCAGCGCCGCGGAACGCAGCTCAAGCTGGAGGCTGGCGGCGGAGGGAGGCGAAGAGGCGTCTTTTAAGGCCCCCCTGCCCTCGGAAAAGCGCAAAGCTTTCGGCGGAGGACGTCGCAACTCGGCGAGCCACCTTAAGATGGGAAAAAGCGGGCTAAAAAGCGAGGAAGGCAACTTGAGCAAAAGAAGAAGAAGAAAAAAAAAAAGGGGGGGGGGGGAAACGGGCGCGCGACGACGAATTCAGCAGCAGCGGTAACAGCAACGGACCAACTTGACAGGCGCCTTTTTTTGGTGCAGACCATTAGTGAAGCGCAAGTCTCTTCACTCTTTCACCCTCCCCCCTCTTGACCCCCTCCCTCCCTCCCCGGCGCCTTTTATTCTCGACGGGCGCCAAACCAATAACTCCTCCACGATTTCAGTCCACGGACCGCCTCCCCTCCCCCTTGGGTTTTGGGGGTTCGCTCGAGCATGAACCCGAGAGACCACATTGAGAGGCTATGGAAGAAGCAGCCGGCGAATGCCTAGAGTCTATTTATTTATTTCTTTATTGGTTGGTTGGCTCAATTTACTTGCCGCCATCTCGCCGTGGGGTGTGTGTGTGTGTGTTCTCTGGGCGGCGGTTCCTAACTTGGTGACTTCTCCAGATGTGTTGGACGGCTGGAGTCACAGTGAAGGCCACACCTAAAGGCCACTAGCTTGGCTGGATGGAAATGGTGAGAGCTGCCGTCCAACATTTGGAGAGAATTTTAAAAATCAATATGAGCTTTGGTGGGAGAAACTGAATCTCAGATAGTTAGCAAACCAGAAACTCTTAGTACTATGAAAAGCTCTTGAGCTCATCCAAGGAGCTTCAGCTCTGAGCTTCTTGGATGAGAAATAAAACGTCTTCAAAGAAAAAAACAAAAAGTCCAGTTGCCTCTTGAACAAGCACCTTTGGGGCAGCCATGTCCTGGATGACTGAGAATCTCCATAGACATTTCAATTAGTATTACATCTAAATCTGCAGTAAGCTTTCTTTTACCGGTAGCCCTCAGTTGTGGCCATTCATTCAGCAACCATTCAAAGTTATAAACGTATCCAGCGACAGGGGTTTATGAGTGGGTCCTTGGTAATGTCAGAAATTGTGATCATGTGACTGTAGCTCGCTGCGGAAGAGTGGAAAGGTTATACAAGAAGGGCAGAATGGAGATGCTAGAAGGGAAAGAGGGAGGGAGAGGGGAGTTTGGAAGAAATTAGAAGGAAGCCAAGTGGATTGGGTGGGGAGATAAAGCTACATAATGTGATCAGTGCATATATTGCTCAGTTACAAACCACAAACATTCCAAGGAAGCATCGATAAGGGATGCCTGTTAATGAATTTCAGCAACATCTGCCTACCTGGTTGTATAATACAGCAGCAGTCCTAATGAGGGCTTCTATTACATCTATTAATGAATTGGGTTAATCAGACCGAAAGCGTATTACTGGATTTACATCAAACAATGTGTGGCAATGCGTGTGAACAAGTGTTTCTTTCCAGCAAGGGAAATGTCTTTTGCAAGATAGTGTCTGCCCCCTGAGACTTGTGAGATTACAAATCCTGAACGTTAAAAGTAGCATTTCCTTCCTATCTCTGCCTCTTACAAACACAAACTGCAAACTTCCCTTTGTAACCATGACACCTGAAGCTCCCTTTTGTGAGTTTTCAAGCATAATACAAAACTAAATCTTTGCTTTCTTTCATGTTTTATTACTGTCTTAATACGGTCATTAATCTTACAGAATAAAGGCATTTTAAGATGGAACAATTTGTAAATCCATAATCATATAGGATTTGAGCTGATTCCTGGTGTTGATCACAGCTAGGTTTTCTGCATTACGGGAAATTCTTGGTTAATATTGTTGGACACAGGGAAAACTAGCAGTTCTGATATGAACAGAGTACATTACACAGGAGGGAATGCCTTTCTAGTTAAAGAAGTATTAAGTGTGCTTGATTAAAGCTGAATACATTTACATATGAATAAATAATTCTCCGTTGAAAGAAGAGGAACTTGGCACCATGATATTTAAGTATTATTCTGAAACCAGGATTCTGAATAGCATAATTGCTCAGTTGCAGAAAGGTGGTTTGCCCACACGCCCTGCATCATTCCATTTGACGATGTTCTTAAGCTGCCTTTTATGCCGCTCTGTTGATTTCCAAGTGACAGGATTGTTCCCTTGGAATGGTAAATATACTTTTTAAAAAAGGAACTAGAGTAGAAAAAATTTAATGCCTCACTTATGCTTTCTTTTAATCAACCAAAGCATTGATCTAAACTATTTGTTAACAGTGCAATCTAGAAAAATAAGGCTTCTCTTGTTTTACTCATCATTTTTACTTTATCCACAAGAGACGACTCAAAAGTGTTCTAACAAAGAAATCATAGTCAATGTCAAGTTTGTTTTCCATTCTTCTTTTTTATTAGCTCTTGATCTGCTCCTTTAGGGAACTGAGCTGAGACGAGGGTGAAACTTATGGACCTCAATCAGTTCCAAAACACCTTCTTTGGTATCCATCCTTATTTCATCTAACCATTCAACATAAAAGAGATGCCACATAGCAAAAGATCAGCTTCTGGCGTTTTCTTTTTTCCTCTCAAAAGTGCCTTGAGCAGTGTAGATCCTTTTAGACAATAAAAATAGCTCATGCGACTGAAGTCGTCTTGTTCAAAAAAGAAAAATGTGGGAGGCTTCAAAATACATTATCAAAATTTCAAATATGCCCACTGGCTCAAAAAAGTTAAGGCCCCTGCAACAGAGGTCCGGAGGATGTGTAAAAACACGCCAAGAATGCACTAGGAAACAACAAACAAACAAAAAATAGCAAGGTGCTATTTCAAATAGTCTGAATACAAATTTTATTTATTAATTGACTTTTCTACACATTCCACCAATAAAAAATCAGGCAAACCATATTGTAACTCTAGTGAACTCTGCCAACATATTGCAGGGCTCAGGTTAGTTTTTGATACATTTAATTCAATTACTTGATTACTTTAAATTTTTGAACAATTACATTTTCTCGACTGAGCACAGCCTAATACTTTCTGGTACTGGTCTTTTAAAAGTAAACTCTCCCTCAAGCTGAATAGAGCACCTGCTGATTTCATGTTTTCCTAGAAACAATACAGATCAGGAGTGGATTCCGCCTGCTGCTACTGCTGGTTTGCTCGGGTTTGCCCCGCACGCATGCGCAATCCTTTAAAAATGCTTCTGCGCATGTGCAGAAGCCAAAAACAAGAGAGAACTGGTTCAGGGGTGTGGCAGGCTTGGGTTGCTGTTGGTTCCAAGTTACTACCTATTCGGCTGAACCAGTCTGAAACTGTAGGAACCCACCTCTGAAACAGATGCTTTCCCCCCTTTCAATCTAGCCTCTACTGATACTATTTTTGGATGTTCTAACTTGGTCCAACCCGATTTCGAATTATTAGATTAATCAAGGTTATCTAGGTGCTTCAATTTGGGCAATTCCTTTAAAAGCTACAGCTTTATCGACTAGCATTTCCTTGGATTTTTTTTAATGCAGTTAAGAGGGGCTGTTGGTGATCTTTCTTGAAGTAAGATGCCTGGTTTTTCTTCACTGACTTCTTTTGGATTGATTGGGAAAATCACGTAGAGAGAATAGTTCTCCACAAAATGAGAGGGGCACATTTTCCTGACACCCTCAGCCATTGTATTTTAGTCCCAGCTGTGTGGTATAATGAGAGGCAGTGTCTCGTCTCTAACCTCTAGCCGTACTTTGCTGGCTTCTAGCAGAGCAGTATAACTAACACTGCAATATACACTTGCCAGATTCAGTTGCCCTAGGGAGAAAAGCCTTACTGAGTATATATATATATATATATATGACGTAGACATCAATTGCCAGAAAGTCTCAAAGCAGCCAGACAGTGGTATTCTAATGCTTCCAATATATCAGCGCTGCTCTCTGAGGGCCATCTGCTCCTGCTGTCTTTAGCCAAGCAAAGCGAAGGCTGGGGATAGTGTGTGAGTCTGTGATCTATTGCTCCCATCCCATCCCATTAAGGTGTTAGATCATATGAGATAACTTTTCAAAAGCAGCTGCATTTGGGTTGACCATTGTAAAACAGAAAAGAACTGCATTTGAGTTATACCTGCTAGATTTTCTTTCCTTGAACGAAGACTGATATTGTAACAATCTTTCACAAAGAACTAGCTGCTTTCGCAATATCAATATCTTCAAGGTGAACATTTGAAACCTTGCTTCAAAACTTGTTGGTTTTTCTCCTTCACTCTCATCTTTCCCCATCAACTTATGAAACGGTGCCTTTGGAAATACAAACACGATGTTTAGATTCTCCTCTTCAAGACATCCAGTAAATCACAGCTAAGAAAAGATTTTCAGACTATTTTGCGATGACGGTAGGAATAGCCAAAGCTCTTGTGAGTCGGGACAGAGTTATAAATGAGTTGAACTGTGAATCAAAAATGAGCGTAGATTCTGGACTAATTGATTCCTTCCCTGAGTGCCTTCTCTGTTAAAGTTTTTGATTGTGAAAAGTGTTTCTCTGCTGGGTCTTGAATTCTTTTACAACTTTCACCTGAACTGTTTTGCTCCTGATTTGCCTCAACGGCCCCACCCCAAAAACGCCATCTTAGTGACACTGACTTTAACAGCTTACCATGGCATCAAAATCAGAATTGGCAGGATTAGAACAAAGAATGTCATCTTTGGAATCGGTGTTACAGGTTTTGGTGCAGGAAATTAAAGCTTTGAGAGCTGATAATAAAAGTTTTAAGGAGGACCTTCTGGAAACACGGAAGCAAGTGTTGGAGAATTCACAGAAGACTTAGGAGCTGGAAGGGGGGCTGGCTGGGGCAAAGGGAGAACTTAGATGGTAGATGATCTCTGGAGGGTTGGTAGATGATCTCTGGAGGGCCAGAGATGGGGGATGTTCCTCCATCCTGGTCCTATTAGACCTCTCAGCGGCTTTCGATACCATCGACCATGGTATCCTATTGCATCGGCTGGGGGGGTTGGGGGTGGGAGGCACCGTTTTACGGTGGTTCTCCTCCTACCTCTCTGGCCGATCGCAATTTGTGTTGGCAGGGGAGCAGAGGTCGACCCCGAGACCCCTCACATGCGGGGTGCCTCAGGGGTCGGTCCTCTCGCCTCTCCTGTTCAACACATACATGAAGCCGCTGGGTGAGATCATCCGTGGTTTTGGGGTGGAGTACCATCTGTACGCTGATGATACACAGCTGTACATTTCCACCCCAAACCACCCCAACGATGCCGTAGCGGTGATGTGCCAGTGCCTGGAAGCCGTACGGATCTGGATGGGAAGGAACGGACTCAGACTCAACCCGACCAAGACCGAGTGGCTGTGGTTTCCGGCTGCCCGATTCAACCAGCTCACTCCATCGCTGGCCATAGGGGGCGAACATCTTGCCCCTGTGGATGGGGCGCGCAATTTGGGTGTCCTCCTGGATACCCGGCTGTCCATGGAAGATCAAGTGACAGCCGTGGCCAGGAGGGCGTTTTACCAGGTTCGCCTGGTTCGCCAATTGCGCCCCCTATTGGATCGGGACGCCCTTCGCACAGTCACTCATGCTCTCGTGACATCCCGACTGGACTATTGCAACTCTCTCTACATGGGGCTCCCCTTGAGGTGCACCCGGAGGCTTCAGCTAGTCCAGAATGCAGCCGCGCGAGCAATTATGGGGACCACTAGGTCGACCCACATAACACCGCTCTTGCGCGAGCTGCACTGGCTACCTGTTGTCTTCCGGGTGCGCTTCAAGGTGTTAGTTATCATCTTCAAAGCGCTCCATGGCTCGGGACCTAGCTATCTGCAGGATCGGATCCTGCCCCATACATCCTCACGGCCGATCCGCTCCCACAGAGAGGGACTTCTCCGGGTGCCGTCCACTAGACTCTGTCAGCGGGCGACTCCCAGGGGAAGGGCTCTCTCTGTGGCGGGCCCGGCCCTCTGGAACGACCTTCCCCCCGATATCAGGATGACTACTGACCTCCGCTCCTTCCGTCTCAAGCTAAAAACACACTTCTTCTGTCTGGCCGGCCTAGGATAGTCTCTCTGTCTTTGGGGTTTTTAATGGGGTAGCATATTTTTAGTGAATTTTTAGCACAGGGTTGGTTTAATTGTTTTTTAGAAATGTATGTATTTATTGACTGTTTTTATTCTGCCTGTGCACCGCCCCGGGTCCCTGTGGGGAGAGGGTGCGGTTTAAAAATAAAATTATTATTATTATTAAAAATGTCAACATTGAAATTGCAGATTTGTCTGGTCATATGTCTAGGATGGATTTTGAAAGGATGTCATATTTTTTAAGATTTCAGAATGTTTCTGAAGAATCTGGTGAATACCTTCCTGATCTCATGAGTACAATTTTAGCAGAATATTTACAGAAACCTAAAGATGAGATCAGGGGGGATATTGACCTAGTCTACAGAATAAATTCAGCATATGCCAGGATAAATGAAGTACCCAGAGAGATACATATTAAATTTGTTAGAAGGTCAACCAGAGAGGGAATTTTGAAGGCGCAGAGAGGGGGGCCGTTAATTTACCAACAAAAGGAAGTCACCATCTTGAAGCAGATCCCAAAAAAGATTAGGGAGGTGAGAAGGAGGTATTCCTTCTTATCCAGAAAATTGTTTGACCACGGGATCTGGTTCAAGTGGGTGATGCCGGAAGGGATGTTGGTATTCTGGGATGAAGGAAGAGTGAGGATTAAAACAGTTGCTGAGGCGGAAGCCTTTCTTAAAAAACATTCCTCTATCCTGGGGGAAGATCCAGGGGGGACGGAGGGGGCCACGGCCCCACCCGCTGGGGGCCAGGGAGGCGAAAAAGAAGATACAATTGCCAAGAGACTTAGATCGAAAAAATAACTTTGCTTTTCTTTTATTATTATTAATATTGCTTAACCTTATGTCTGGATGTTTGTACATGACTGCTAGCATAGAATGGAGAATTTAGGAATTTTGTACTTATTTTCACCTTGTAGTACTTTTGGAAAAATGTTTTTTTTAATGTTTTATTATGAAGCCCTAGAAGGGCCAATGATCCTGACGCGAAAGTTCTTAATATGTTTCTGTATCCCTTACCCTACCCTTTTCGAAAATTGTAAAAACCAATAAAACTTTTTCAATATAAAAAATGAGCGTAGAAATTTTCTGCCCAACTTTTTTCAAGCTACTCTGTGAACCTTAAAAAACAGAAGCAGCTGTGAGATTTTATTAACGCAATAGCATCTTTATTCCAATCTTGCTGAAGAATCTTGAAACAAAGAGGTCATATTTACTAAACTAATACCTTGCAGAAAGTTTTAAAATTAGACCCAAGACCATGGGTTTCTTGTCCCCACTTTGAACATTTATATTCAAAAATAATTTTTTTTGCACCTGAAGATATAGCTAATGCCAATTTTCCAATCATTTCAACAGCAATTCAGATTTCTACAAGTGGAAAAAATAATGATATTAAGAATTACCCCAATACTGACTAATTACTATCAAGTATTCTAAAGCTCTTTTCTAAGCAACTTCCACACACCCTGCCCCAATAATGTATATCATCACTTTACAGACTATATTAATGGATGAATAATTTTTAATGGTTTTTATAGTTTTAGTTGGACTAGATTATGGCTTTTAAATGGTTGATTGTGCTTAAATATAGATTTAAATTTATGTATTTATTTATTTTCTTACTATAAACAACTCAATGCAAACATACCTAATATTCCTTCCTCCTCCTATTTTCCCTACAACAGAGCTACGAGATGAATTGGGCTGAGAGTGACTGACCCAAAGTCACCCAGCTGGCTTTCATATACTGTATATATCTTTTTTAAACAAAACACAGAAGATTAACTTAATACTTAGGTGAGATAGCCAGTATGAAATATGATAATAACTCTCAGTATTTTTTGCAGATTTTAAAAGTCTGCAGTGTTGCCAAACATCAGACTAAAATTGAATTTGTAAAAGTATGATAAAGGCTGGGGAATAAGCATACTATAAATGAACAAAGAAAGAAAGCCCAAGATTTTGAAAAATCGCTGGCACTGCTTCCGAAGCAGATCAATCACCACTCCTAGTACAAGGTAGCTTTTTATGTCCCTATAATTCTGCTGGAATTGATACAACTTTCTGTGACCTTTCATTTTAAAAGTTCCACTCAAAAGTCAGATGTTGTAGGTTAGACGTCCAGTAGCACACAGCTTGCTGCACTTAATCCAGAAACAATAAATTGCAACAGGTAACTCCAGCTGGTCTATTTAGGTAAACCTAATTAGTATATAAACCATGAAAGTACAGTAGAGGTAGTCCTCAATTTACAACAGTTCATTAAGTGACCATTCAAAATTACAACGGCGCTAAAAAAAGTGACCTATGTTTTTCACACACACAACGGTTGCAGCATCTCTATGGTCACATGATCAAAATTCAAATGCTTGGCAACTGGTCCCTGCAGTGTCCTGGGATTATGTGATAAGCTTTTGTGCTCTCCTGCAATCAAAGTCAATGGAGAAGCCAGATTAACTTAACAACCATGTTAATAACTTAACAATCACAATAATTCACTTATTAACAGTGGCAAGAAAAGTTGTAAAATGGGGCAAAATTGCTTAACAAATATTTAATTTAGTAACATAAATTTTCTGCTCAAATTGAGGATTACGTGTATTTTTTGCCCGTAAATTGAGGATTACGTGTATTACTATACCGTAAATTTTCTGCCCGTAAATTGAGGATTACGTGTATTACTATACTGTAAAATCATTGCTACAGTCAAGATTTGGAAATAATAAAAGGTGCACTGAGAAACGAATACCATTTTCTGTATGGATTTTGCAATTCGTCCCCAGCAAAAGGGGTAGTGGTAGAAAAAAGAAAACCAGGGAGGATCAAATTGTTAATCTCATATTTTGTGCTTGATCAGATGCTGTGGGAACATAAAACTGAGTCCATTAGTGTGTTTATTTTTGTATTAAGAATTTCCCATTGACTTTAGCTTGTACTGGCATCCTGGGAGGTGACACGAGGCTGGCTCCAAGAGGTTATCAACGCATCCTTGAGTGAGGGTTCCTTGCCTGCCTCCCTAAAAGAGGCCATGGTGAGGCCCCTCCTCAAGAAGCCCTCTTTGGATCCAGCTCTTTTGAACAACTATCGTCCAGTCTCCAACCTTCCCTTTCTGGCAAAGGTTGTTGAGAGTGTGGTGGCACAACAGTTTCCCCGTCACCTGGAGGAAGTTGAGTATCTAGATCCGCGCCAGTCCGGCTTTCGGCCCGGGCATAGCACTGAGACGGCATTGGTCGCGTTGGTCGATGATCTCTGGAGGGCCAGGGATGGGGGTTGTTCCTCCATCCTGGTCCTATTAGACCTCTCGGCGGCTTTCGATACCATCGACCATGGTATCCTATTGCATCGGTTGGGGGGGTTGGGGGTGGGAGGCACCGTTTTACGGTGGTTCTCCTCCTACCTCTCTGGCCGATCGCAATTTGTGTTGGCAGGAGAGCAGAGGTCGACCTTGAGACCCCTCACATGTGGGGTCCCTCAGGGGTCGGTCCTCTCGCCTCTCCTGTTCAACACATATATGAAGCCGCTGGGTGAGATCATCCGTGGTTTTGGGGTAGAGTATCATCTCTACGCTGATGATATGCAGCTGTATATATCTACCCCAAACCACCCCAACGATGCCGTAGCGGTGATGTGCCAGTGCCTGGAAGCCGTACGGATCTGGATGGGAAGTAACGGACTCAGACTCAACCCAAACAAGACCGAGTGGCTGTGGTTTCCGGCTGCCCGATTCAACCAGCTAACTCCATCGCTGGCCATAGGGGGCGAACATCTTGCCCCTGTGGATGGGGCGCGCAACTTGGGTGTCGTCCTAGATGCCCGGCTGTCCATGGAAGATCAAGTGACAGCCGTGGCTAGGAGGGCGTTTTACCAGGTTCGCCTGGTTCGCCAGTTGCGCCCCCTATTGGATCGGGACGCCCTTCGCACAGTCACTCATGCTCTCGTGACATCCCGACTGGACTATTGTAACTCTCTCTACATGGGGCTTCCCTTGAGGTGCACCCGGAGACTGCAGATGGTCCAGAATGCAGCCGTGCGGGCAATACTGGGTACCTCTAGGTTTACCCATGTAACACCTCTCCTGCGCGAGCTGCACTGGCTGCCTGTCGTCTTCCGGGTGCGCTTCAAGGTACTAATTATCATCTTTAAAGCGCTCCATGGCTCGGGACCTAGCTACTTGCGGGATCGGATCCTGCCCCATACTTCCTCACGGCCGATTCGCTCCCACAGAGAGGGACTTCTCCGGGTGCTGTCCACTAGACTTTGTCAGCGGGCGACGCCCAGGGGAAGGGCTCTCTCTGTGGCGGGCCCTGCCCTCTGGAATGACCTTCCCCCCGACATTAGAACGACCACGGACCTCCGCTCCTTCCGTCTGAAATTAAAAACATATTTTTTCTGCTTGGCCGGCCTGGGGTAGTCTCTCTCTATGGGGTTTTAGTTGTATAGTGGGAATTTTAGCTTAGATTGGGTATTTTAGCACAGGTACTATTTAATTTGTTTTTAAGATGTTTTTGATTGTATATTTATGGTTTTAGTTTCCCTGTGCACCGCTCCGAGTCCCTACGGGGAGAGGAGCGGTCAAGAAATTAAACTATTATTATTATTTATTATTATTAGCGAACATTTCAAATAAGTAATTTTCCCATTGACTTTAGCGAACATTTCAAATGAGTAATTTTGCTTGACAAGTAGGTGAATACACTATACTGCCATATCTGGTAGACAATTAACTTACTTCTAATTTTTCAGTTTTATTTGTTTAACGATCCTTAAAAAAAGTATTTTGAACTCAGATACACATATAAACAATCATGTTAGCATAAGTATTAACCAGTTTATCTGTTTTACATTTGCAACTATATGTATGAAGTTTTCGATCACTGTGTGCTATCTGCTCTAAGATTTACCGGTGAAACATAGACAGTAACTTCACAATCAATAGAAAAGCTACAAGTAGCTCAAAGAGGCATGGAAAGATACATGCTCAGCATTACAAGACAAGATAGAAAGACCTGCACATGGCTTAGAGAACAAACAAAAGTATAAAATAGCATCAAGAGAGTAAAAGAATTGAAATGGAAATGGACTGATCACATAGCAGGAAGAACTGATGGCAGGTGGACCAAGACAATCAGAATGGAAGCAGTGGTGGGTTTCAAAATTTTTTAGAACCTCTTCTGTAGGTGTGGCCTGCTTTGTGGGAGTGGCTTGCCGGCCATGTGACTGGCTGGGAGTG
Source organism: Rhabdophis nuchalis (assembly GCA_039707465.1). NCBI lineage: Eukaryota > Metazoa > Chordata > Lepidosauria > Squamata > Natricidae > Rhabdophis > Rhabdophis nuchalis. The sequence continues at coordinate 39,600,309 of CM077649.1, read as the reverse complement.
GTTTGCCAGTCATGTGACCGAGTGGAAGTGGCTTGGCAGTCATGTGACTGGATGTGCATGACCTACTTGTAAAATGTGGTGAAACTCACTTAACAACGCTCTTGCTTAACAATCAAAATGTTGGCTCAGAAACGCTGACATTTGAAACATGCAAGTCTTAAAGATGTCAAATTACAAGACCTTTGCACCCCTAACCTTTTAGAAAAAAAACCCAGGGGTGTTCAAACTTGACAACTTTAAGACTTGTGGACTTCAACTCCCAGAATTCCTCCTCTTGCTCTTCATCTTCATTGGGTGGGGGAAGGAGCTAGAATCGGTTCTAAATGGCACTGTAGATTTGTGGAACCTCTTCTATAGAAGATGTTAGAACTGGCAGGAACCTACCCCTGAATGGATCCCTCTTGATAAAAACTGTCCATGAAAGAGACCTAAAACAAGATGGATCGAGACATCAGCAAGTATTGCAGTCCCAACTGACAAAAGAAAGCTCAGGGCCATATTGATTGGAAATATGCCGAAGTGGCCTTCATCCTGCAGTGGATAGACAATGGCTAAGGTGATGATATGATAATTATAATTGTTATTGCAAGCCTTTTTAAAGTTTATTTTGGTCTTCTTGAGAGCTGTGAAGTGAAGTAAACAGCAAAACAGATGGCAGTAAGGTATCATTCTTACCATTTTTAAGAGGTTAACCACAGCAAAAATGTGAATAAATCTGGTCCAAGGTTACTTAATCAATATCAGAACTATGGATAAAAGCCAGGGATCCCATTGCAGATCACCTATTCTAAAAGACTAGAGACATTATTTCTGTGTTGATTAAGCTGCATGGCTTTTGATCTCCCAAATCTGCCTTGTTGCAAAGGGCATGCACTGCTGTGCTCAGCAAGGCAGCTGGGCATCTGTAACCTAAAAAGAAATTCGGAATGTCAGTTCTGCAAGCTAAATGCTGGACTAAATGCTGGAAAAGACCTGTATGCTTAAAAAAAAATCAAGCTATTTTTGCTACAGATTGGGAGACAGTATAGAAAAGCGAAAGAGAGAGAATGATCAGGGAGAAATTGTTTTTGTGTCACATCTATTTTTAAATGTTTGGGCGGTATTCTACTACAACAATGATTGTAAGAAAGGACTTCAAATAATTGAAATCGGGGTGGGTTCCGGCAGGCACTACTGCCAGTTTGCTTGTGTGCACGCTGCGTCACTTGATGCACGCTGCGGATGCATGCACAATCCAATAAAAATTGTTCTGTGCATGCTCAGGAGCAAAAAACAAGATGGTGGTGCCTATGGCGTCATCCAGAGAACCAGTTCAGGAGTGTGGCAGGCCTAGTTCTCTGCCAGTTCCAGCATCCCAGGTCACCAAACTATTACCAGTTCAACCAAACCGGGCAGAATCAGGGGAACCCACTACTGATTGAGATACTTTGCTTATGCACTAGCCCTTTCTTGCACTTGGAAGCTAGGGTTCTCTTACTGGGAAGTATAGGTAAGTATCAAGAATCACATTTATCTATCTATCTATCTACTAATATTAATATAATGTCCCAATCCAAAGATGCTGACCAGTACAAATAACAATCCCTCTCCACAACCACATTCAGCATCAAAGCACAAACCAGATGTCACCCACAATTCCTCATTATGGGCCAAATGTCTGCTGAAAAAGAATAATTAGAGCAGTTTTTCCTCAATCTTGGCAACTTTAAGATGTGTGAACTTCAACTCCCAGAATTCCTCAGCCAGCCATGGGGTGTTTTGAGAGAATGGGTCTGTTTTCTGGTTCATACCTTCATTTTTTGTTTTTTTAATGGTGGTGGGATCTTCAGCAGATCCCCTTGATGTCTGGATCAGATGAGCACAAAAGCTTAGTAAGCAGGAATGTGGAGGTATTAGAGCAGTGTTTCTCAACCTTGGCCCACCTGAAGATGCGTAGACTTCAACTCCCAGAATCCCCCAGCCAGCAGAGCTGGCTGGGGAATTCTGCAAGTTGAAGTCCACGCATCTTCAGGTGGGCCAAGGTTGAGAAACACTGTATTAGAGACTTACATACAAAACTAGTTTTTGGTTTGCATTGTCAGCATCCTCCCAATATTCTCAATAGTTTACAGAGCAGCAAAACAAATGCCAAGAAAATAAATCTCCTTCTGGCTACACAGCAAGATAAGGATGCATATGAAACTTTAACCAGCTGGAATTCTGATTCAACTTACTTTACATTTTCATACAGAAACTCTGTTGATCCATCTATTAAGGCCCCTATTAGCAGTCTTCCCATATTTCAATGCTATCCCATAATCTGTAGGATAGGTTCAGAAAACCATTTAAAAATACCTAGTTATTTTATTTGACCATACAGTATATTGTATTTTATTGTTTTTAAAATATTTTTTCAAGATTTACTACAATTTTCTTAGATATAGTAGCAGCAGAAATGCCATTCTGGGTTCTGTTCTGACTGATTTCATAAAGATGTTGATTTGGGGGGCAGGGTGGGGGGAGCTGAATTGATTAATGCTCGTGTGTCTTCAGTGTATTGAAAACCGCAGATGTTTCTGCTGAATTACTTATTCCAACCCTGTAAATACTGTGGTAATTTCTTTTCCCACTGATGGGGATAGTTATCTCATCTCATCTCCTGGGATCAAGTCAGCTACTAATTTTTCTTTGCCCCCGTTCCAGCCACTGTCATTCCGTACATCTAAAGTTTGTCTCTTTCTATATGCATTTCTTAGAAATTTTCTTTCCCCTTTGTCCAAGTCAACTGTAATAGTGATATACAATTATGGTAACGGCTATGGAGAAAAACTCCCAGTTGTCAAATTTCTAATATGTTATCATTTCACCTTCACAAGGCTGTTTAAACGCACCAGAAGACTGTCAGCTAGGAAGCCTAGAAGATTATAGTGGTTTTGTTACTATTCTCCCATAATTGATCTTTCCCTATATAGTTTCCCATCACACAAACTTCTCACCTCTCACCATCCAATCAGGGACAAACATGCATACTAAAGAATATAAATGGTAGGTAATGGAATGCTAGCAATTCAGAATAAAAGTGCATTTTTAAACATTCAATGGCCAATAGTAAAAAGTTGATAATATTTCTTTACATTCCAGCTGTACAAAAAAAGAAAGAACATGGATTGGTTCCTAGAATTGTCTGCATGTTCTCAATATTTTGAGGCTGATGAAAATGAAATAAAGGATTGTTTCAAATTGCATTTTATGGAAAAGTTGGTAGCAAAGAAATACTGCCATGAAAAGCCCTGAATCTCAGTATGACTTTTAACGCTTGTGCTTTATGATGGGATACATTACCTATAATTTCTACCTTAGTTTATTGCAATTTTATATTCTAGATTTATTATAAAATATAGAAAAATATTTATGAATGTACTTAATGAAATCAATACAATTGCAAATAGATGTTATTGGATGAAACAAATTTAAGACTGAAATTTAAGACTGAAAACATTAAAAACAAACCCACAAAATGAGGGGGAACCAAGACAGCTTCTGTCTAGATGGTCTCTGGTGATGAGCTGAAAGGCAGAAAAGGAAAGCAGTATGCTTCCTACCTTAATTGGAGCTTAATAGGGTGTTGTGGCACAACCATATACTTTTCCTCCTGTCTCAGCTGATCAGGAAGAGAACCTGGTGGCTTTGTGGCTAAGGCTTCTGCCTAACATGTAATACAGCCCCGGTTCAAATCCCAGTAAGGGTATGGCTAGCTGATGAGAGCTAAAAAGCTCAAAATAAATCTATCCTAGTCTCCCTGATTTATTTATTGATCAGCTCAAAAACCTTACACACATATATTAAAAAAAGTACACAACGGAACGCATAGCTTTCTGTCTAGATGGTCTCTGGTGATGAGCCGAAAGGCAGAAAAGGAAAACAATATGCTTCCTCCCTTAATTGGGGCTTAACAGGGTGTTGTGACATAACCATACACACACACACACACACACACACACACACTCATACACATATACACAATGTGTGTGTGTGTGTGTCTCTCTCTCTCTATATATATATATCTGCTTTTCATGAACATTTTTGCACTGCAGATGCTGAAGTGTCCTTTCACTCTCTGTGGAATATGCCATACCCTTTGTATCAATCAGAAGGGGAGGTGAGGACGAAAAGAGTTTGAACAGAGGAGACTTGTCATGCAGCTACTCTGAGATTTGAGAAAGTAACCTCTTTTCTGTAGCCTCTTTCTACTCAATGAATTTCATCAAAATGGATTGAAACAAGACTGCCTTTTGTTGATGGCAATGAATAGACTGACGAAAGGTCAGTCATAAATGCAATAGTTGAAGTTATATTACATAGTATAATTGGGTACTGAAGAACCTTTACATTAATCAATACAGAAATATAGATGTATGTACATATACACCGATGTAGATATTTACACATACAGGCCAGGGGCAGGTTCTTGTACTGGTTGGTACCGGTTCGCTTCGTGCACGCTTTGTTGCTCGCGCATGCGCAGTTGACTGTAAATTGTTCTGCAGAAACATGCTGACAACAGTAGAAGAGACCGGGGAACTGGTTTGTGGGCATGGCCAGCCTGGGTTGCTGTTGATTCTGTGACAGGCCAAATCACTACTACCGGTTCGGTCAAACTGGGCTGAACTGGGAGCTACCCAACTCTGCTACAGGCACAGTAAGCCTAAATCCTTTTTTTCCATTCTGACCTTACTATCAGTAAATAGCACCCTACTACCACAGTGGGTACATAGAAAGCATTTTTTCTCAAAGATTCCATTTTAAATCAAGGTATTCTGAGATGGCAATTTATTTATTTATCTGCCAAATTTATATGGCTGCCCATTTCATATGAAGTTACTGTGGTAAAACATACTACAAAATCAATTAAAACAGTTCTTTTTCTATGCTAAGCAAGTAAACATAGATACATATTCTTCAATCATCTATAGTGCACCCTTTTTCAGGATTTTTTCATTTGAAAGTTATGCTCTGATTCTGTTTTCATGATAGATTCGCCTACTCTTAATCATAGTTTCACTAATTTGTGGTGGAGTTGGTTGGATACAGCATTTGCCTACAGGGTGATTTGTTCTCTTAGTTTTTATTTTTCAATTCAAAAATGTCATTTATAATTGATAAGCTGAAACGAAGCAGGATAAAGTACTGTGCTAAAAACAAAACTCCAAAATGATTCAACCATTTAAGTAAGTTCAAAATGTCATTGTTTCCCCAATATACTATCCCTGCAACTGTCCTACTGGTGACCTCTCTTTAGGGCACCAAATAGGCCATAAAACAAGGGCAGCTGAATCTCAGCTTCTGTTTTCAGTGGACATCTTCAGTTAGCGAGGGTGTTTCTCTGCAAAAATGGTTGCCATTGTCCAAGGTCAGGATCTCTTAGAGAAGGGAAGACATAATTTGCTGACTCCACACACAATCTTATTTGCGGATATTTACAAACCTCATTATTCGCACAGGAGAAGGAAAGGGGCAGCTGTATTTGAAAGCTGCTTCTCCACATTTTGAAGCCTGGAATGGAATATTCAGCTCCACATGTTTCTGCTGCACAAGGCTAATGAAACAATAGCAATATTACCGTAGAGTAGCGGATCAATGAGGAAGACCTAATGACTCCTTCCATTCATAGTGATGGTAACCAACAAAATATAAATTATTCAGCTTTGCACTTAAGTCTTCAGCACTTAAACTATTGGATTGGATGATGAAATCAACCAGGATAGAAAATCACCTTAAAAAAACCCCTTCATATACTGGCTTACTCTGAGAAATTTCACAATTCAGTTTCACAATTGCTCACACTTAGCTTTCTAGAAATGCTGACTCCTCCCCAGAGGTCAGTGGTGGGTTCCTACCGGTTCAGACCGGTTCGGGGGTTTGGCGTTCTGGGTCACTGGAAATGGCAGCGACCCAGGCCTTCCATGCCCCCAAACTGGTTGTCAGGGTGGTGCTGAGGCAGGATGGGTAAAGGCTATAAAATGTAGGAATAAATTTGAAATGGAATGGAATCGTGGAATGATACTATGCAAAATTTGTGTTATAATTTACAAATTTGCTAAAATGTTGCAATTTGCTTCTTGCTAATGGAAAGAGGAACTTGCTTAATGATCTATATTCTTGCAATTGAAAACATTGCAAGTATATGTGTGGACCAAAAGTCACAGATGGTGTAAGACAGGGATGTCCAAACTTGGGAACTTTAAGACTTGTGGACTTCAACTCCCAGAATTCCCCAGCCAGATATGCTGGCTGGGGAATTCTGGGAGTTGAAGTCCACAAGTCTTAAAGTTCCCAAGTTTGGACATCCCTGGTGTAAGATAAGACCACATATAGAAATATATCAAATTCAACAGTTATTGAACTTCTCCTTTCTGTATTTTTTCTGTTTTCCCATTTTTCACTGATCAGAAGGCTAATGCAGCATAATGCCAACGCGTAGCTGAGTTTATGAAACATAAAAGTGACCCTCTGAGCATAACCAGAAGGCTCAGAATTTGACATATGAATGCTCTGAGTCTGTGTGCACATTAAACATGTTTTCTCCAACCCTTCGTGGTCTTGTTTCCTGTATTGATAGCGAAATCTCCCACTACAGCAGGCACCGTCACCTTGTTTTTCAGTTCTGTGCATGCGCAGAACAATTTGTATTGCTTTGCGCCTGGGTGCCCAGCATGAAAATCATGCACATGTGGTGCATCCACAAGCAAACCAGCAGTAGTGACTGCCAAAACCCACCCCTACCAGAGGTCTACCAGTAGACATTCCAGTTGACCAATAAAAGAATGCAGAAATAGATTTCCAACCAGTCCCATATCCCTTATGCCAACCTCATATTTAATATAAATTCTGTTCATTTCCTTGTGATTTTTTTAAAAGTGGCCGATTGCTATGTGGAAGAGTTGCAAACCTGACTGACCCCTTTGCTCAGTGCAAAAGACCAGAGCATTACAGTGTTAGGGTGTTTTTCACCACTGGAAACACTCAGAAACCGAAGAAAAACTGAAATGAAACTGTAAAAGATTATGCTGAGGCTGAGAGACGAGGGATACTTTAGGCACAAATAATCAGCGAAGGGGAAAGGTTGTTGTTGGCTCATCAAAGAAAGTCTGTTAGCTTGTCATGCATACAATCTAGGAAAGAAAAATTCAAATGCTTCAAAAAAACCCCCAATCACAATTAACTTAGTTATGTGGGAGGGCTGGAGGGTTCCTATCTCAATTTTTAAGATTTGAGACCCCCACTCTCAATTCCTGGCAACGGCACCCATTTTAAAAAGTCAGTTGAAGTTTGTTTGTGTTCTGCATTTAAGGGGTTTGACACCCCCACCCACCCCTTTCCAATCCCTACAAGCATCAATTATTCTGCATGCAAAAGTGCAGGGGCTGTTTTTGTCCTGAGCCAGATGTGCCAGAAGTTAATTGTTTTAACTGGCAAAACCAGGTGTGGTTCCAATTCTGATGGGTACAAAGTTCTGTAAAAATACAATTAGAACATTTAAGTCAACAGCAAAACAGTACAAAATAACTGTCAGATTTTAGCCTGTTTCTCATTATGTGTCCATTGGGTAGCTAATCCATCTGAATAAATAAATAGATATAAAGCGTGTTTTCTTGAAAATCTGGACCTTGTGGCTTGAGTAACATATGTTGTTTCATATTTAATTGCCATAAGTTGCTTTGTCTTTTGCTTTATCTATTCATTAATTTCTTAATGGAAAGGACACTCCTGTGCTTTGTTCACTCTAAGGCTGGTTGTCTCCTCTTATCATTACTTTGGTCTTCTTTATATTTAATTTTAGTTCCATTTTTTCATAGCAGTCCTTGATTTTATTAGATAATTTTATTATCCTTTGTATTTTCAGCTAACAAAGAGTGTCATCAGCAGATTATTGATGTTTCTTCCTCCAGTTTTAAAATCATGCTCATCTTCTAATCCAGCCTCTCTTAAAATATATTCATCATATTTATTGAATAAAAAAGGGAAGTCTCATTACTTTGCTAACCTGGAACCAGTCTATTTTTATCCTGTTCTGTCTGTATTGTACCTTCTTGACCTACAGTTTCTCTTAAAGACAATGAGATATTCTGGGATCTAGATTTTTCTAAGCACATTTTGCAACTTTACATGTTCAATACAAGTGAAGACTGTTCTGTAATCAACACAGCACACAGTGACTTATTTTTTATATCATTTGTCTTAATTGACCCACACCAGTGGTGGGTTGCAGGCAGTACGTCCCGGTACAGGTGTACTGGAGCCTGCGTGTTCCAGTACGGTGCTTTGGAGGGCCCACCTGCCTGCCTGAGCTCCTTACCTGTCTTTTAAGGCTTTTGCATTTCCATGCACATACATGGCACGTACAGCACCTGCGCAACGCTCCATTGAGCAGCTGGAGCGTTGTGGACACTCGCGGAGGCAGTACGATGCATGCTGAGAGAGTTCCAACCATACCGGTTGGAACGGGATCTGGAACCCACCACTAACCCACACCTCATTTTCGCGATAATATAGTCAATTTGATTTCTAGTAGTAACTAGAAATCTGGTGCTGTCTATGTACAGAAGCATTGTTTGGTTGTGGAAGACAGCTAGCTATGAAGAAATCATTGGGGTGACAGAAATTGCTAAATCAATCTCTTACTTCATATCAGTTTCCTTATCCCACAATTCAACTTTATGTTCATCCTTAATTCTGGTATTTCTGATAACGATACTTCAGTCTCCAATCATAAGCAGTTTCCTTACTTATTCTGTCAATTTCAAATTGAACTTGATCATAAAATGCATCAATTTCCTTTTGCATCAGTGATTGAAGCAAAAACCAATCCCTCATTGCAGCACTTTTTAGCCACAATCTAAATAAAGTGAAAATAAAAATAAATTAAAAAGACCAAAAACAGGTCTCCTTCTTGAGCAAGGGATTGGACTAGAACATTGCAAGATCCCTTCCAGCTCTTTTATTCTGCTATTCTGTTAAAATGCCTAATTTCATAGTGAAATGACTAAAAAAAAAAAATTCCAACTTCAATACAGTCTTAAGACCATTTGATCATGGTGGGAATTTCATGACATATTCTTAAACTAATGCAGGACAGGAAAAAAAATATGTTGTTTTGATAAATTATGAACATTACAAGGAATATAGCAGCATATTCCCATCTATATGTAGTCTGGCAGACTTCATTTCTTTCTCCTTCTATTATTTTTTAAATTGGGCAAAATGGTATTGTCATATGTCCAACTAACAAACCCAACAAAAACAGGCACTTTCAGTCACTCTAAAATCCCAAATGCAAAACTTTATTGAGTACATCATTTCGGCCCTGAAGAAAGCAAAACAAACTTAAATTTTCTCATGGAAGGTTGCATAATTAAGAAACAGGTTTCACCCTTTCTTCTATACAATAGGTCACCTTGTCCAGTGAGGAAGCATTCTTTTGTTTTGATAACAGTCCAGGTCTTGGCTGCCACCTGCAGAAGTGTCCTTGGTCTCACGATTGAAGTCTAGAGCCTCTGCATTCCATCTCACCCTTCTGGAGGTGGTATTCAGCAGGTTCTGACCAGTTCTGGAGAACTGGTAGCAGAAATTTTGAGTTTGGAGAACCGGTAAATACCGCCTCTGACTGGCCCTGCCCTCATCTATTTTCTGCCTGCTGAGTCCCAGCTGATCAGGACAGAATGGGGATTTTTCGGTAACCTTCCCCTGCCACACTCCCCACGCCACACCATGCCACACCACATCCACCAAGCCACGCCACGCCAACCACGCCACGTCCATAGAACCTGTAGTAAAATTTTTTGAATCCCACTATTGTACCCTTGCCTCCTCCCAGTTCTTTGATAAGTTGAAAAACAATAATAGTCACAAGAAGCTTAAGCCTTTTTCAATCTTGACAGGTATTTATACTTTGGCTGGAGATAATTTTAACTTTTAGATAACTTAAATTTCTAAAGATAGAAAAATGTTTATCAGTTTTAGCTATGATTTCTAACACATTATTATCAATAAACATAAGGTTGTCTGAATTTTACATATAAAGCTTCTCATCTGTTTGTTGATAATTGAATTATATTACTATATGTTCTTCTGACCCAGAGGCATTATGGCTCAATATTAAGGTTGTGCAATGTTATGTTCTAGAGTAGGGGTGTCAAACTCGATTTCATTGAGGGTGGCATCAGGGTTGTGTTTGACCTTGAGAAGGGAGAATCGAGTGGGAGTGGACAGGGTGGCCATGGTCAGCTTGACATCACTCATGTCAGGGGAGTCTGTAGTGGCCTGAGCACTCTGCTAGTGAAAACGGGCTCCCAAGCTCTCCTGCGATCCTCTGCCAGTGAAAACGGAGCTTGATCCTCTTGAGCTCTGTTTTGGCTGGCAGAGGCATGGTGGGCTGGTCCTTTGCGGGTTCCAGGGCAGCCCTGCAAGCCAGATCTAAGCACCCTGTGGGCCAGATCTGGCCCCCAGGCTTTGAGTTTGACACTCCTATTCTAGGCCACAGGTATCAAACTTGCCACATTACGTTGCTATCAAGAGATGTATTGCAATGGTTTTTTCCCCTTTGCGGAGCTGGGGTGGGCAGGATCTGCATGTGACGCATCTGGCCCGCGACCACCAGTTTGACACCCCTGCTCTAGATTCAATTTGGAAGTTTCCCTACCTCAAGGAGTGCAAAAAACAGCATTTATCTTTCCAGCATCTATCTTTGTGAATTCCATTTCATTCCAGGAATGGCAGACAGATCCTTATTTGCATTATTTTACACTTAGAGACTTCCTCACATTCCACTGGAACCAGTTCTTTGGAATCATGGCACAGCCCTATTTCATATTAGTGGGAAGGATGTAATTGTTGCAGGTGATCTGTCTTACGGAGTTGTGGGAAAAGCATTCAGAGTAGCAAAATGTTTCCCACAAGGGTGAGTCAAGGTGGGGCCAAGCTGCCCGAACCAGAAATCTGCCTTGTAAATAACTGTTTCTGCCCATGTGCCATTCATGTGCAGAATCTTCCATCGGAGCAATGTGAATCAGTGTAGTCACCCACTTCACTGAATAAAAGTAGCCATTGTTTCATTTCACAGAGGCCCTTTGAAAGAGTGCTTCCTTTGGATAATTAATGAAGCAATCCATCCCCCCCCTCTGGCCTTCAAAGAGCTGCACAGCCTGTATTTTGAATCGTCTGGAGTTCAGTCACTGACATGTGGCAGTATTTTTGGGGGAGGAGTGGGGGGGATATGTGGCTCCAGGTTTATTATGTTATTTCTCTTACTAGATGTTTATGTGTTGTTCTGGCAATCAAATACGAAGATACCTAATAAGGATATGCACAGACCTAGACAAAAATTAATTCCCAAACTTCTTCCAGAGATTGAATACAGGAATATTTTTGGTAGTACTTGATTTGATTTGATTCAGATCCAGGTTGGCCACCATGTCTCTGTGTGCCAAGTTTTGAATATTTGTCTGTGGATTCTACTGAGGAATCAACGTGGTAATTTAAAAAATTAGGCAGAAGTGGATGAAACCTGCAGGCATGGTTTCTTCTTCTGATTAGATGAACTAATCACTTAAAAAAAAAAAGAAATGCAAAGATTTTGTACAAGGAAGCCTTCAAGCTGATGATGGAGAAAAGAAGATCTTGCTAAAATCTGCCTTGGACACAAGACGAGCTTTGCCCTGCATCTGCATCTGCAGTGGTCGCATCTAATTTGGAATTAGAAATATAGGCCACTTATGGCAATGCGGATCTAACCACAGATGTAGCTAATCCCTCCATCCTGCTCTTCCAGTTAACAAAATACTTTTGCTGGGGTTCACAATCACCCTGGATGCCAGCTACTTCCTGAACTCTTCCTAGAGTTCTGTCTTGAAGTCTTTCAGATAATCATTTGCAAACAGGAAATGTTGCTGCAGAAATGGCATCGTTTCATCAAACAATGCGGCTGGAGGAGGTGATGCCAGGTTCATCCCTATGTCCCAAGTCATGGGAGGGGGATGGGGGTGGTCTCCAGTGCATCCTCAGCCATGGAAGATTTTAGACTAGTCATTGCTTTTCAGGCTCTGACTGGTGCAATGGGCTAGAGGTGGAGCTCTTGCCTCACAATCAGGACGCTGTGAGTTTGATCCTAGGTAGAGACAGATATTTCTCTCTCTGGGCATGATGAGAATATTTCTACCGAATATAACTCCGCATTGGCGACAATTCTTGAGCTAACATCTTGGCTTTTTTCTTAATAGATCTTATTACTCAGAGTCAGACAGACTAGTTCCTTGACTGTTTGTTCTAATTCTGATTGCCGCTAGCAGGTTTTGACATCTATACATCCTTTTTATTTCTTGGAAGGAAGATGGCATATAAATCAAAATCATAACAACATAGTACTACTTGTCTGAAAGCTGCCAGTCCTAAAACTATAACTGCTCCCCTACACATTCCAAAAATGCATCTGTATTAAAGTTGATTGGAAATTCTGAAAGCAGTGTGTTAGTTTGTTTCTACTTACATAAACACCCAGTTTGGTTTGGCACTGGAGTTATGCCGTGTTTCCCCAAAAATAAGGCAGAGTGTTATTTTCTTTTGATTCCTGAAATAAGCACTTGGCCTTATTTTCAGGGACGTCTTATTATTTTTGAGGTGCAGGAGGCAGCAAGCATGGTCACCTCATGGCTGCTGCTGTGTTGCAATATTTTCAGGGAGGGCTTATTTTCAGGAAAGGGCCTATTTTAGCACATGCACTCAAAAGCCCAATTGGGCTGATTATCTGGGGAGGTCTTATTTTCAAGCCAAACATGCTATCTAAAAAACCACAAATTCTCAAGGAGTTGAATCGGATGGAGCTATTCCTACAATTTCAACAGATGCCACAACATGTAGTTTGGGAATTCTGGGAGTATTTTAAATGCAAAGTTGAGACTGAAAGCTTGCCACCAGGAATGGAATTAAATTTCACACTATGGTATAAAAGAAACTTCACCAGATATGGAAAAGACTAAACAGATCAATACCTTTACAAACAATTCTTCAGACTTGTCTGCTCTAATTTGGTAGAGTTATTGACCTGGGTAATTTTGATAACAAAGCTTGGGCACACTGACTTGCTATCACTTTAGCATTTATAAAAGTGTGAATAGCTCCAACTTTCTAGACAGCTGCAGAGGTCACAGCTGGCCTGAGCTTTTACAGAGTCATTAGAGTTGGGCAAATTTGGCAGTTTATTGGTACAGCTAAGTCATCCAACTGAAGGTGGTGTGCTTTACAGCAGTTCACCAACAAGATCGATAGTAATGGTGAAAGAAGCATTTGTTTTTCATTTTATTAAAGGCAGCTTCTTTTTGGTAATTTAAACTCATTTTTGGCTAAGATTAGGGAAAGGATGTGCTTCTTTAAGTTGCCAAAGCAAGCTTTACATGCATATCATGATTAAGTGCCCTTACCCATCCAGTGAAGCTGCGATGAGAGTACTTGGCATTTCCTCAGGCTACAGAACATGTAAGATGACTACAAGCTGTGAACAATCTCCTGTTTTGCTTCAAACAAAAATCTAAAATGGTTTTAAAATAAATCTCCATTTCCAGATTTTGCAATTAGCCATCAAACTGGTTTGTCTGAAAAGATGTTGTATTTGACATGCCAAGTTAGCAGTTCAATATTTAAACAAAGATGACTGGGCTGAAAGACAGGAGAGTTATGAACTGGAAGACTGTAAAGTACATACCAGAAGATAATTTGTAACAGAAAAGCAAAGATTTAATCTGAATGAGAGTTTACTGGGGGGGAAAACCAGTTCTGATGATAAAAAATGCTCCCGAGCCTCATTTTTGAGTAGCATTCTTAAGATTTTGGGCAAAGTTATAAGCTGGACCTGTTCTCCATTTTATTGTTCTGCCATAGGACTATTGTCTGGTTTGAAAAAAAAATGGAGAGTTAGTCTTTTCTCTCCCTTGCATTTCTGGGTTGCCTGCTTTGTATTTATAGCCAAACATAGCAGTATGCATACATTTTTTTCTCTTTCAATTAATTGCGTCTGATTCTCAGAGATTGGTTGGATAAGTCCCTGCAGTTTCTTGGCAAGGTTCGTGGTTTGCCATTTTATTAGACTAAGAGAGAGTAACTGGCCCAAGGTCATCCAGCTGTCTTTGTGCTGAAGATGGGGCTAGAATCCAGGTCTGCTTGTTTCTAGCCTGATGATTTAGCCACTATACAAAGCTAGCTTTATATGTAAATAGGCATAAGAGACCTAGATTCCGTTCCCTCAGATATTCTATCAGTTATTCTATGTACTTTGGAGACCAAACCAACTTAGACAAACATTTTCTGCAAGTTGGTTATAAATTCTATCCAGCAGCCTTGACTTCCATGATCCCTGGAATTATTTTATTTTATTTGCCACTCTTAACAAACTCTGGGTGGTTCCCAATAAAAATTTAAAACAACACAAAAATGATATTAAAACTGTTAAAAAGCCATATTATTTTAACTATATTTGTTGTATGAAGGGAGAACAGGACCAGTTCTACTAGCTCTGTTATTTATACTCTGTGCCCTGGTAGCATAATCCCTAAGAACTATAAGGGGGTTCAAAGTGAAACTTTGAGTGGAAATGGTTAACACTCCATACAGTTCCTTCAGACAGTCCCTAGTCCCCTCGTGATTGGATTATTGCTGGATGGAGCACTTTAGAAGATGAACCAGAAACTACAGCCAATTCAAAATGAAGCGGCATGAGAAGTAACAGATGCCTTTTGGAGCACCCATGTATTACTGTTGTTACATGAACTGTAGTGGTTGCCATTTGCCTTTTGAATATAATTCAAGGTGGTGCTGATTACCTATAAAGTCCTGTATGATATAGGGCAGTGATGGCAAACCTTTTCGGAGTTAGGTGCCGAAAAGAGAGCACATGCACGCTCGTCTGGGATGCAACCCAGAAGAGGAGCTGCCCAGAGGGCATGTGCACACTGGAAAATGAACTTCTGGTTTCCAGCACGCTAGTCTCCTGATTACTGGCATGCATATGTGCACAACAATCAGCTGGCCGGCACGCATGCTCATGCTGGAAAATGGAAGACCAGCTCTTGCAGTTTCTGGCACTGCCACACGCAAGAAAGGTAGCTGATTGTCGCATGTGCAGAAACCCGTATGAGGAACAGGCAGCACCACACATGCCAGGTGACATGGCTCCATGTGCCACTTAAGGCAAACGTGCCATAGGTTCGCCATCATGGATATAGGGCCTATCTCCCATTGTTCTAATAATGATAACAATACTTCTGGTTTTAGAAATTATATAATGCTGTTGAGCTTTTGCCACTTTGTGATGTGTTGACAAGACAGATATATATGACTAGGGTGCAAAGGGACCAGAATTCAAAGCTGTCAATTTGGCACTCGTTTTCTTAACATGAATAATTGCAGAACTATGACTTCATGCGGAAAATGTGAATTTACCAGTTGCTTTTTTATTCTACTATCTAGAACTGAGTTGTCGGCATTTTTACTCTTGGATGGGCTGACCAGAGAATGATTACTGTGTCTGCTCTTTAGAGTTATCTTTGTTGCTTCTTCAGCTGCTCCTTTTGTATCAGGAAGTTAGTTTTTCAGATTTCAAGCCCTTGTGTTACTTTGGTCACAATTAGCACCCAAATATTCTGACCACTATGTGCTGGTTTTGTTTTTTCCCCTCCTAGTTATGCCAGAAAAACAAGAGCCAATTACTTTGCTTTTTGTGGGCATGTCTTGTGAGGTACCATGTTTCCCTGAAAATAAGACAGGGTCTTATTTTCTTTTGACCCCTGAAATAAGCACTTGGCCTTATTTTCAGAGAGGTCTTATTTTTTTTGAGGTGCAGAAGGCGGTGAGCTTGGTTGCCTTATGGCTGCTGTGTTGCAATATTTTCGGGGAGGGCTCATTTTAGCGCATGCGCTCAAAAACCTGATTGGGCTTATTATCCTGGGAGATCTTATTTTTGGGAAAACAGGATAGAAACAAAAAAGACAAATTGTTTTACAGTTCTGGTCACTTGGACTAGAAGGGGAAGCTTGGAACTCTTATCAATTTCATTCAGTTAAAAGAAAAAGAGAGGAGGGAAAAAACCAGCCAGCATATAATTGGTTTATCTAACCTGCAGGGGGTGGGTAAGAGCTAGACTTTTATGGCAGGTATTTATTTATTTATTTATTTATTTAATTAGATTTCTAGACCGCCCCCTCTCCCCGAAGGGACTCGGGGCGGTGTACAGGTAAAATTAAAATTATCAAAATCATAACAATACATATAAACTAAAATCGAATTAAATAGTCCTCTGTACAAATTTATAAAAATTAAAACTTAAGCCATAAAACCCAGAGAACAGGGACAGAGAACAGGGACTGGGGAAATGCCTGCTAGATGACACACTAACCAGTTGGAACAGAGGCAGAATAAAGCAGAGCAGATGGACAAGACTACTCTGCATTTACTAAAGGAGTGAGGAGAAAAACACTGCTTTTGATGTGCAGCTGGTAAATTCATTCCTATCTTTCTAATGTATTAGATGGCAAGTAGAAAGTGCAGATTAGCCCTTTCTCTAAGATAACATGGTTAACGTTCCTTCTGTCTAACTTCCCAGGTGTACACGCATTGAACATGTATTCATTTGCTGTTTCTTCTGCAGTAAACTAAGTTTTGCCTATGCCTATAATGAATTTCCTCTAAATTAATCTGCTTCCTGTTATAAAACCTGCATCACTAATTATTGCTGAGATTAAATTCCTGTTCTCAACAGTGAACACACAAAAGTCTTCCAACTTTAACAGTATGTTCCTTGACTAAAAGCTTGGAGATCTATAGTTATCATGAAGGCGAATGAAAGAAACAAAGATGGACGAGAAATCTGAGCTCCTTGGAGGATAAATAGCACAAATACTTAATATAAGAAGTGCACAATTTTGGGATGCAGTAAGTTCAGTAGATTTTTCAATATTAATATCTTACAATAGATCATTGTAAGAATTACTATGTAATTTTAATGGACCAGTAACTGAATTTGCTTGTTGTTCACAACCATTCTTTCTTTTGCATTATATTGTTCCTTTTGTTAGACTTTCAAATTATGGGGAAGGAAAGATTGTTCCAATTATAGGCAATAATCACTAGGACCCTTTTCATTCAAAGGGTACAAATGCTTAGAATTAAGTGAGTGAATGAAAAAGTGTTTTATTACCAACAATAATAGCAAAGTATAGAGAAGAACAGTAGAATGTATAATTTTAAGAACAGCCTCTCTCTTCTGGAATCTGACATATATGCATGCACTAATATCCAGATGCTACCTTTATGCTGTTTAAAAACCCCTGTACTTTTCCAAAGTTTCATTTATATGAATTGGTTTCATGTTCCCACTCAGTGAGGTTGTGCAGTAAATGAACTAAATGCATCAACTAATATTGCCTTCTGGGGAGACAGTCTGTTGTAGAAGTTGGCAGCACTTTTTACATTCTGTCACTTTGGCTAAGGAATAAGCCAGTAGCTAAAATATGAGCAGACTCTCTATTTTGGACAACTCGCATCAAGTTTAAGAAGGATAAAATACTTCTTTTGGTTTCAGTCAAAGTACAGGTAGCTTTTCTCTGTCAGGAGTATCTAGCTAGTATACTAAATGTTTTACTCTATTCTGATTTTGGAGTCTACCTGTCAATAGCTCAGCGTCTCTTACCTTTTCATACATTTTTTTCAATCCAGGTACAGTTTTAAACTGTAAGACACAATAATGTTTTTAACACAAAGATTACTTCATTTTGTGTGTGTGTGTATGTGTGTGTGTGTGTGTGTAGTCCCAGACAAGTATTTGTAGTATGCTTGTTTTGTGTGAGACTGAGCTGCCCAAAATGACATCATGTAAATTTTGTATAAAACTGCCACATAAAGACAGAATGAATTTCTGTAGATTTTCTTTAGAGTTTTTATTTAAATAAAGAGACTCTTTTATTAACCAAAATAAAACCCAAGAACAGAGAGAGACCACAGATTTATCGTAGCCCATCATATCCTCCAAAGCTATCTATGCTTTAGTCTGTGAAAACTTATGGTACAATAAATGTCAGCCTTTAAGATGCCAAAAGATGCATTTCTGTGACTGCAAATCAAGGGTAGACATTTCTGTCTGAACTAAGGTGGTTTGAAAATATATAGATGATCTTAAGCTATGCAAAGAACACAGACATTTAATTTAGATGAAGGGGAATATTTATTGTATCTTTCTCTCTGTATGTGTCTCAATGGGAAGAAGCAAACGTTTTTCAGAAAATATGCTGATCTATTCTATTGTGAATGAATATTTTATTGTCATTGACACACAGTGTCAATAAGGCAGACTACAAAGGATTGGAAAATGAAAACAATTCTCTTCAGTAGTAGATATTTCAAAGGAATTTTTCAAAACTAAATGCTGTGGTATTCTGCTGTAATCATTCAGCCTTAACAATTTCCAAAAGGTTTCAAAGCTTCACAACAGAAGAATGATCAAATTAAGCTTTGGCTACTTAGTAATTCAAGTTGTAATTGTGGTGGAAAGTATTATTAAAGAAAACATGATTGATTACTCAGAAAAACAAGAAGAACCAATGTGGCTTCTGCAAAGGTGAAGCCTGAAGCTATGTATCAATGCATATTATTTACTTGAACAGTCCCAGAGATCCTAAGCAAAAATGCTGACACGAGAAAAGGAAAGTGATCCATCCTCTCGTGCATTCTTAATTGGTCGAAGAGCAGTAGGGACATAATAGAAATAAATGGTTAATTCCTGAAGGGAAAAGATGTTACATAGATCCCAATCGAATCTGTTAGGATATATGATTTTTATTTATTTTTTAATTTAAAATGTTAAAAACCTAGGTGTGAATAGAGATGTAGGCAATTTTTACTTCTTTACTGTATTTACAGGGTTAAGTAAAATATCTAAAGGAATTACTACTACTGAGATCTTCCAGAGGAGGTTCTAGGCAACTTATCCCACTTTTTAATAGCATTTATCTTTTATCATCACCATATCTGAATATCCTAACCTTATTTTTAATTTTCCAAGACATTGAGCCTTAACATGCTTGCTTTCAATAGATAACACAACCTCCTTCCTTGCACATGGTAAACTGTTAGGTATCTATTGTCCCCATATCATATCTTCCCTCTTCTCTTTCGCAGACTAAATGCCTACTGATTTTTTAACTGTTCTTCATAGGAGACACCCCTTATCATCACAACATTTCAAAGTATTTATTTTAAAGTCATTAGGATGGTACAGATCATGATGGAATTTTACCTTCCATGATCTGGATTCTAGTCTTCTGTTAATGAAGACCAAGACCACATTGGTTTTTTTAGTTGCTGTCTAAGCAGTGCTCTGCTGGATTAGATCCCTGGCCCATCTAGCCCAGCACTCTTTTCTCACAATGATCAACCAACTGCACAAGGAAACCGGAGACAATCACACTAACAGCTATTGATCCACCTGAGTTCCATGAATTGACCCAACTCTTCTTTTTAAAGCCAGCCAAGATGGTAAACAGCATACCTCTTCTCGTAACCTCACACTACCGGCTTATGTTCAGCCAATGGTCTCTACTCCAATGTCTTTTTCACACTGAGCTGCTGAGACAGGTTCCCCATTCTTTTAATTTTGTCCATTTGATTTTTTTTTATATTGAGATGCAAGACCTTTTAGTTCTCAAAGATGATGGATTTGGTCCAAACTTAAAGGCTCTTGAGGTAATTTTGAATTGTGATCATGTCCTGTGAAATATTAATCTGCCTAGTGTGATGTTCTGCAAACTATATTTAGTTTAAAAAAAATATTTGCTACAATTGGTAGCTTTGCTTGCTCATGATATAGTATAACGATTCCTATTAGAAAAAAAATACATTTTCAGTACTTCATATCACCAAGCTAAATACAAAGTTGTATATGATACACTATACCAGTTCCAGTGGTGTCTCCTTTGGAACAGATAGAGAAGTACTTTAAAATGTCTTTCATAATTATTTTTCAATCAAAATCAAGTCTATTTTCTTTCATCTTTTTTTTACCTAGAATGAGCAATGGATGAAAAAAGTTAGGAGGACTCCATTTTCTTTTGCACCATAATACTTTAAGGTTTAAGTCACAAAATGTGACAAATTCACTAATTGTTGAAACTGAGTTTCCATGTGAAAAATGTATTCACTTTCAAGAGTAAACTATTTTGCAAACATGTAATCGTCCTTAAACCCTGCAAATTAAAAAAAATAAAGCAGATTTTTATTCAAGATTCCTGGCAGATTTCACCTCTAACTAGAGATGTAACCTTCAACAGTCTACCAAGAATTGGTCAAAGTATATTTCTTTGAAAAATTATACTTTACTGAATTTTCCCCTTTGTTCTTTTCATCTGCTGGCAATCATAACATGAATTTGATCACACCCACTGAAACCCATACCCGTACCAGCTATTTTGCATTCTTCTTGGTCCAAACATCTCTTCCAGAAAATAATATTCTCAGTTTTTTTCTAAAGGTGTTCAAACTCTTCTTCCACTGTGAAGTAAATTCTTCACAGAACAACACTAAGATCTTTAAAAATCATTTTCTTTTTAAAATGCAGTTACATGCATACCACATACCTACCCACATACCAACCTATCATAAAATATTTTTTTTTGTAGGAAAACAATAAAATTCAGAGTGCAGAATGTCTCTTAATAATAACTATTTCATTCTATCCTTGACTACAATTTTTACAATTATCTTTACCCCCCTATGGACATGTAAATAATACCTTTTATCCTGACCTTTCCCCCCCCTTCAGTCATTGTTTCCTGCAGTTTTCATCTTTCCACTAATCATCATTTTTATACTTTTTATACTTCCTATTATTAATGTAAATCTATACAATCCTCAGAAAAGAAAAATAGAACTATTATCTTATCTCATGCATGCATGCTAGAAGTTCCACAGTTCAACCATCTGGGATCATCCTTGTATCCTTCACTAATTTCATCATAAACAATTACAATCAGTTTTACATTCATTTCCTTGCAGTGATGAGGCTTATGGTTAAGCAATGTATTTGAAACAGACCTTTTTAAGCAGATACTTGTGAATCATTATTCTAATTCATTCCTTGTTCTCTATATTGCCTGGCTCCCCTCCCCCACAGTCTCATATCTTTTCTCCATCTGTTCAGTCACCCAATAGAATAATCCTTTCTTCTGAATCATTCATCCAAATTCCCCCAAAACTAATTTCTCATTATTTTATTATTACCATCCACAACAGCACAACATAAACCAGCCTATGGACTCCTACTTTTATATGCTTCCATAACAAATAAGTTGATACAAATTTGTACTTCTGAAATGAATGCTGGATCTTCCATCTATATACCGCTAAAACTCTCCTGTTTGTCCATTTGCAATTTACTCTGGGCAAAATGGTAGGCAACAATTTATGAATCAACTGATCTAAATGGGTTAACTTAAAGAATGCATCCACAATCTGGAACTATTACTCCCATGGAATTGAAATTTTGCAAAGTTGTGGCTAATGTTCCCCTGCCAGTTTCCCACAAGGATGGAGACAGAGATGGGCTTCACATAATTTAACAACTAGTTCACCTAATGCAGAACCGAAAATGTGAGCATATGTGTGCACATACGCTTTGCTCACATGCCTTCCATGCCTTTGCACAGCTTCAAACACACGGCAATTTCATGCACGTGGCTTCCAGCATACTTTCTTGGACAGCTGCAGTGAGTAGAGTGGGTGAACATGGAAATCAGCTGGTCTGCATGGGCGGGGTGTGAGAGCCAGATAGAGAGAGAGAGAGAGAGAGATAGGATGGGATGGGATAGCCCCAGGGCAGGTGGGTGGGCCTCTGCTGGTGGTCGGAACTGCCAGTTCACCCAAACCAGTCTGAACAAGCAGCAGCCCACCTCTGGATGGGGATGCTGGAAGGAAGGAAGAAGTCACTCCTGCTTCCATTGCTTGTTGGCTCATCTATGGTCACTCTATTTCTCAGTTTAAGTAAGGAAATAAATCTGAAATGATCACTCAAAGATTCACGAATTGTCTAGTTCATAATTAAATTCATATCATCTCTTCCTTTTATAGAGTATATGCATCAACTCTAATCCTCAGATTGCCTTCATTCAAATCTAGCATATCTTCCCCATTTTTCATAGATTACAGATACAGATCTGTTGTTCTTTCATTTCATTATTATTTCTTTATCATTAATTTCTCTTATATTTCAAGTCACAACCCTCTATTTGCCAAGATGATCCCCAGGTGGTCCAATATATTTTGATTTTGCACTACCTCTAATGCTTTGTTATAGTTTCTTTGAACTTCTTTTACATGGTGCTATCACTGTGTAGTAATACAGAGAAATTTAGACAGACATCCCACCTTAATTGCACCCATCTTGATGGACAACTCTGATTTATTTTATCATGTTTGGATCAATGTGTGATGATTCCAACTAAAGCCATAGAACGAACTTATTCTATGAAAGTTAGGATTTCTAATATAGATCTGCTTGCATCCCACTTGTTACATGCAATACTTTACATGCAGTCAATTGACATACTTGGTGGGTAGAAAGGGGCTTGATCAAACAAAAGTAAATAGGAAGGAAGGAGGGAAGGAAGAACAGAGCATGTCATGATGCTATTAAGCTACACAATTCCATCTTTCTTTATGCATACATGAAAACTTTGGCTCTTTTTCCATTTTTTTTCACATCAAACGGCCAGCTGGCAGCTGGATATGTTGGAAGACTGGGCATTACCAGACTTATGATAGCTTGGGCTTAATCAGGATCCTGTTTCAACTAAAGCCATAGAACCAACTTCTTTGCTCTAAATATAAACTGCCTTTGGTTTGAACCTATCTGTCACTTTCCACCTTTTATCATATTCTAGCATTTTAAGAAAGCAAACCCAGAAAAAGTTATGAAAGCAGGTAAAGGCATTGTTTGATTTGTTGCGGTTTATGTGCTATTTTAAGTATTCATATACTGAATGTTGCTTTTAGGGTATGATTATGTACTTTGCATCTACTTGTGAACAAGATACATGCATATGTGTGTGTGTGTGTGTGTGTGTGTATTCGTAGAATTTCACAGGTATAGGTATGTAGGTCTTGGTTTATTAGGGTCTTTTCCCATGTATAATTAAATGTATCTTGGCAAGAATAATTATGGAAGCTATCGAAATAGAGAAACACCTCCACAACATGAATAAACGTGATGATATCTCCTGCCTACCAGACATGTGGAAACTAGCCCTAGCCATTAAACGAGTCCCAGCCACAAAAATTGACAGCAGACCCAGAACAACACAGGATACCATCACCAATCACCCTCAACAAACATCAACTCCATCTACCAATCAAGATGTGACAAAACAGTCAACCAATCCATTTAAAGCAGCAAAGCCAACATTCCACACACCCCCACCTATATGTATAGAAAAACGACCGGTCCAATCACAGTTTGCTCCCACAAGCAAGAAGCCAAAGGCACCAGCCTGAAGATGACGAGTGTGACCTCGTCGAAATGTTGCGAAGATACTTTTAATCGTACATGGGAAAAGACCTGAATAAACTAGTCTCCCTGACTTATTTATTGATCAGCTCAAAAATGTAACACACACACACACACACGTGTATGTGTGTGTGTGTGTGTGTGTGTGTGTGTTACAACACCCTGGTAAGCCCCAATTAAGGGAGGAAGCATACTGCTTTCCTTTCCTTTTCTGTCTTTTGGCTCATCACCAGAGACCATGCAGACAGAAAGCTATTTGTTTCGTTGTCTTTTGTTTCCATGTGTGTTAGGTTTTGAGCTGATAAATAAACAAACAAGCGAGACTAGAATAGATCTATTTCGAGCTATTTAGCTTTCATCAGCTAGCCATACCCTTACTGGGATTTGAACCAGGGAAGTATTATATTATATGGCCCGGCCCTCTGGAACGACCTTCCCCCCGATATTAGGACGACCACGGACCTCCGCTCCTTCCGTCTTAAATTAAAAACTTACTTTTTCCGTCTGGCCGGCTTGGGATAGTCCCCCTGTCTAGGGTTTTTACTGGGTAAATTTTAGTTTAGTTAGTTAAATGGGATTTTAGCACAGGCTGTGTTTAATTTGCTTTTAAATTGTTTGTATATTTTATTGATGTTTGTATGTTTTTTTTACTGTTTTATTCTACCTGTGCACCGCCCCGAGTCCCCATGGGGAGAGGGCGCGGTTTATAAGTATTAAATGATTTGATTTGATTTTGATTTTGATATATGTGAGGCAGTTGTAATTGCCACTAGACCACTGGTTCTTATTCTGATCAGCTGAGATGGCTAGCTGATGAGAGCTAAATAGCTTGAAATAGATCTATCCTAGTCTTCCTTGTTTATTTATTTATCAGCTCAAAACCTAACACACATGGAAACAAAAGACAAAGAAACAAATAGCTTTCTTTCTGCATGGTCTCTGGTGATGAGCTGAAAGACAGAAAAGGAAAGCAGTATGCTTCCTCCCTTAATTGGGGCTTACCAAGGTGTTGTAACACAAGTATATACTTATTCCCCTGTCTCAGCTGATCAGGATAAGAACCAGTGGTCTAGTGGCAATTACAACTGCCTCACATGTAATACTTCCCTGGTTCCAATCCCAGTAAGAGTATGGCTAGCTGATGGAAAGTTTATTTCTAAACTGCTAATCTTACTGATAACCATTTAACAGCTACATGGTAGACTAACTGCTTAAATAACAACTGTTACCAGCACCAGATGCATTTCTCATTCATTTGTGCAGGGCAGAAATAAGATTGAGTTTGCATGCAAGGATCTCAGTGAGGTCAAGCTGCAAATAAACAAGGGAATAGTGAGGCCAGCTGCAATGTTGTATTTTTAATAGAGAATTGTTTTCACTGTTCCCTTATTGCTTTCATGCTTCTGATGCCATGTAATACATAAGATAGCCAATATTAATACAAGATATTCGCACTTCCTCAGAGACTTACAAGCCATTCTTGAAGTATACTCCTGGTTGCTATAAAACAGCTTGAAGCTACAATTCTATTATTTTCAAGTAAATTATTGCTTTTTGTCTTACCAGAATACAGTATTAAAAAAGGAGAGAGAAAATAGCAATACTGATCAACACACCGAACATGAAAAATACATGGCAAAGGAATGGGAAAGACCAGGAATAGTGGTAGATGCAGGACATTGAAGATACTATAACAAGGTTTTATGGCCTGGTTAATAAAAATAGAAGCTAAAATTATGGATTGATTTAGGTTTAGGTTTATTGGTTTTAGATCCGTTCTATTGAATAAATTACAATTATCTGATTTTTGTAACATGCTAAGTCATAGGTCATGGCTTAAAAATGATCATAGCTATAATATTTAGTGTAATGTACATGTATGCAACTTCTGAACTTCCAAACAGTGATATACATTAATAAAATTAAAATTTGCTAAAGTTAATAAATTAGTTACTACTTAATAAAGTCAATAGTTAACAAAAATAAAATACAAGGGCAAAAAGTTATTCTACTGTGTTATATTGACAAAAAGTTATTTTATTGTGAGATAATATGCATCATTTTCCTATAAATTTGTTATCCAAAAACTTTAGCCAAATAAAATAATTTAAGTAATATATATATATAACTCTCCAAATTTTATTATTGCATCCATACATTCCTAAATTATGTTCAGAACCTGATAGTTCTCCATTGGTATGTTAATATATGTTTAATATATTTCTTGTTATTAACATAACAAAATCATTCTTATGCTAATGGTTTTAAAAAGAAATCCGAAAAAAGTCATGTTCTTATTTTGTTTTAGGATGATTACGGCACCGAATTTTCAGTTTAGATAGGACATTTCCACCCTGCCACTTTTCTTCTTTTTCAAGCCCTTTGAAACAGATTGAAAACAATCATGATATTCTTCCCTTCTGCCCACTCAAAATGCTGAGAATAGCAGAAAAATCAGTGATCTGCCTCAAGCAGCTATAGGAAGTAAAAATCTCATTCCCAATCCATAAGGGAGGTACAGACTCCAGTAACTGCACACATGCTGAAGAAGATGAGAAACTGACAAAGCATTTACCAGTTTTAGCCGAAGCTGGTTTTACTTACTTGAAAGGGATTCCAGTTTAGAATCTGAAGTTGAAACTAAATTCTCTGAATCTTAGAAGCCCATAATGGCACTTAGCAATAGCATTTAGACTTATATACAGCTTCACAGTGCTTTACAACCCCCTCTAAGCGGTTTACAGAGTCAGCATATGGGTCCTTGTTATACTGACCTTGGAAGGATGGAAGGTTGTGTCAACCTTGAACCTGGTGAGTTTTGATCTGCCAACCTGCTGGCAGCCAGTGATCAGCAGAAGTTGCCTGCAGTACTGCACTTTAATATCTGCCCCTGAGGCTCTGTGATTCCATAAGGAAATGGAATCACAGAATCTCAAAACAACAAAGCCGTAATAAAAACTCTGATGTTGTGGGAACATAGAACTGAGAAGAGATTTTCAAACCGGTAAAGAATCTCATATGAAACTTTCCATAATGCAGCATCCATTATCTTATTTTTTGGATCATGACACTTTTTACATTCATATTGAGTTGAGCCATTGGAAGGGAATGTCACTGAAGGCCAATCATATTTTAGAGACTACTATAGCCAGTGAAAAAATAGTGGTGGAGGTAGAACTCTGATTATTGAAGCTTTAAAAATCATTCCACCAGACGTGGGGAAAAAAACCCCCATAAAGAAATGTCTATGGTAATTTTATTTTAAACACTCAGACATATTGAAAGATTTATTCTTCATTTCAGTACTGAAGCTTTGTTTTCCAAGTGACCTTTAAAATAATTCTATTCAGATTGCAACTCAAGAAGATAGAAAAAGACTTGAATGCTCGCTGTGCCTGTTCCTCCGCATTCTCACTTATTAGTATTAGATGAATTCCCTTTCTTTTCTTTTTTTTACACAGAAACTATGTAGTTTCTTAACAAGTAGTTTCCAACGTTTTTGAGCCAATATTAAATGTTGACAATTACAGTGCAGATGCTGTCACAAAATGGCTGAAAGAAAGAAGGTGAGGGGAAGGATATGCCTTCTCAAAATGCCAAGGTGGACACAATCAGTCTTAGAATATCATAATTGTACCATAATCAAGCAGGGGGAGGTGCAGAATAAATTTTAAAAAGTCAAAATGGTGGCCATGATGGATCACACTTTGTGAAACTCCAATTATTTAGACCAGGGGTTCCCAAACTTGGCAACTTTAAGACTTGTGGACTTCAACTCCCAGAATTCTCCAGCCAGCTATACTGGCTGGAGAATTCTGGGAGTTGAAGTCCACAAGTCTTAAAGTTGCCAAGTTTGGGAACCCCTGATTTAGACAATGGGTGAGGGAATCATTTGGTACTCTTGCCCCATACGCAAGACTACCAAGTATTCTTTGCATCCATTGTCCAAATTATTAAATATAATTTTGAAAATTCACGATTAAAAAGATTTTTGGGAGAAACATTAGGAAGTGTTGGTTGCCTCACATCTATCTATATAAAGCACTGAGGATTAATAATCTATATAGAGCTGAATTACTCCGTGATATTTTACGCCCACTGAAGGCCACCAGAACAGTTAAGAAACGTAGCTGGCACAGGATGTCCCTCCAATAAAATCCTTTACCTGCTTAAGATATCCTGCAATAACTGAATTTAGTATATAATTAGTGTGAAAAAACGCCAGATAATTAAAATGACCTATTCACTGAAAAAAAAATGAGGGGGAAAAATAATAAATTTTAATCAAGCAACCAACCCAGTGAGAGAAACTGAAAAGTAAAACAAATGCATAAAGAAAGCAGGTAGAATAAAAGGAAGCACACCACTGATTCATTAAACTAAGGCACAGCCACAGCAAACACTCTTTAGGGAAATGTTAAGGCACAAAGTTTGATTTATACTCAATAGCGAAATTTTAACTCCCCTTGGCTTTTTACCCCCTCAGAATTTTGAGATCAGGGTAAATGAAACCCAGCAGAATCTATTCATTCTTACTTCAATGCCTAGGATTTTTCCCCTTAAGCAGATAAAAGCAGTGCCAAACAATGATGCTCTTGTCAGGAAAATAATTTGACCATAATTACTTCCTACATCACAAATTATGCACAGGAACTGTTGCTGAGATTGTATTTGTATTTAATAAACAAACAAACAAATTCTCCCAAAAGTACTTTTTAAAGAAGCAACTGACTTTCTTGGTTTTCTTTGAAGACATTGTGCTTCTCATCCAAGGAGCTTCTTCTGCTCTGACTGGATAGTGAAGAATCCTTTCATTTCCCACCATCTAGTCAGAGCTGAAGATGCTTCTTGGATGATAAACAGAGGTGGCATTCAGCAGGTTCTGACCAGTTCTGGAGAACTGGAAGTGGAAATGTTGAGTAGTTCAGATAACCGGTAAATACCACCTCTGACTGGCCCCACCCCCATCTATTCTCTGCCTCCTGAGTCCTAGCTAATCGGGAGGGATTGGGGATTTTGCAGTATCCTTCCCCTGCCACATCCACCAAGCCACACCCACCAAGCCATGCCATGCCCACCAAGCCACACCCACAGAACCGGTAGTAAAAAGTTTTGAATCCCACCACTGATTGGAAGTGACAGTTAGAACAATTAACAGATGGAGCAACTTGCCTCCAAAAGTTGTGAATTGTCCAATACTGAAGGTTTTCAAGAAGAGATTGCACAACCATTTATCTTGAAATGGTATAGGGTTTACTGCCTGAGCAGGGGTTGGACTAGAAGACTTCCAAGGTGCTTTCCAACTCTGTTATTCTATTCTATTCTATTCTATTCTATTCTATTCTATTCTCTGTTCTGTTCTGTTCTGTTCTCTACTCTACTCTACTCTACTCTACTCTACTCTACTCTACTCTACTCTGTCTACCTGTAGCTGCAAAACCAATCATCAATTAAACAACAAATGCTCTCCTGGCAAAAAAAACCTAACAGTCTACCAAAGTATTTTTTTTTAATGAAACTAATGATTTGTTTCAGAAAAGAAAGTTTTAGTCAGCCTGAGAAGGGACATTGCAAAGACCTTGAGATTTAGTTGCTATAGAGGGCAGCATCTGCTTTAGAAGGAGGTGCTTACTGAACAGTATAAGTTACATAAGAAAATGTCTTAGAACTGTTGTACATGTGTAGGGGAACCACATTACACACTCTCTTTCTGGATTCTCATTCTCATGTTTTCCTTCAGCTTGCTATAAAAGAGCCTTAGTATTTAGGAGCCATAGATGATAATTTCCAACCTTTAATTTATATAGAGTTTCCCAAGTTGTGCCTGGTTTAAACAAATAACAAGTTCTTAAATTGAGTATACTGCCAAGAAGCACTTGAATAAATCAAACTTGTCTTTTAATTCTGGGAAAAAATGAAAGTAATTTCCTCAGGGCTGAGTTGATCCTAAATAACACACAAATAGCTGGGATTTAGAGCTGGATGTGAGTAGCAGTAATTATGAAAAGAAAATCTTGCAGTAAAGAAATGTATTTAGTACCTTCGATATTTGTTGAAAATAATGTGTTGGAATAAATGTGGCAAGGCTTCTCAAAACATAATTTAATCTTGGATTTATGTTCACCTCAATCAAATTTAATGAAGCCCAAATATTCATAGAAATTCAAGATCATCTCTCTAGATCATCTTGCATATGGATCAAAACAAGATATACTTAACTGTATTAACTGAGAAGGAGAAGTTATATCTGAGATATAACATAAAAATAAAGCAGTCAAACATAATCTAAAACCTCAAACCTTATACTCTACTAAATTATTATTGTGATTTTGTGATATCAAGTTTTGTTGATACCCATTTTTAAAGCAACCAGACAAGATCAAAGTTAGTAATGAGATAAAATTAGGAATATAAATTTCTGTTCTATTTACAAAATATTGTCAGTACATAATGAAATGTTCCGCTTAGCTCCCCATATGTAATTCCATCAATACTTTCATAAATGTGTAATCATATAGACAAGGAGTTCTAAAGCCCGATTAAAAAGAAAAGAAGAAATAGAATATCCTTGACATATACCTCATCATAAATTTAACCAGAGAGAAAGCGCACCATTAATAATCACACATGATTTAGGAGTTGAATAAATTATATCAATGCAAAATGTAAAACTCAGGCAAAATCCCAAAATAAATCAAGACCCACTTCACAAACTGTCAAGAGATCGTATCAAATACTGTCTTCGCTTCCAAAGAAATTATAGTGACTAGGTCTTATTAATTTTGAGTTAAAGCATGAGCATCAATTAAAATGCTGTTATTGTATGAATCTAGCTTGCAATGAAATTGAATGAGTATGCTGATAAATCTATAGGCCAAGGTGGCTTTTAAAATCTTAGTATCCACATTTATCCAGGAATTAGGTCAGATGGTAGCATCATTGCCTGATTGGGGGATAACTGAAATCTGGATTCATTAAAACTAGAAGACAAAAATTTATTCTAAAAAGCTTGACTCAAATTAAAAAGTAAGCAAAGCCTCAATATTCTTTTTATACCAATCAGTTTGTAAATATCCCCCAATTTCATAGATTTAATTGTAACGACTGCCAACAGTTCAGCAGTTTGAGTCTAACTGGCTCAAAGTTGGCTCATCCTTCCATCCTTCCAAGGCTAGTAAAATGAGGACCCAGATTGTTGGGGGCAAGAGGTTGACTCTGTAAAACTGTCTAGAGAGGACTACAAAGCACTGTGAAGCGATATATAAATCTTAATGCTATTGCTATTGGTCCAAAAATGGATAAGATACAAAGAAGATACAAATTATTTAACTTTTCTCTTTTGTAATGTAAGCTTGTCCAATTGTTGTTTGTTTTCTTATGAAGTGTGTGCAATATATGACTTCAAAAAATGCTTCTCCCTTCCCTTTATTGTTACATTTGGTAATATTGTTGGTGGGTGTATTCTTTAATTCTGCTGTGTACTTTTGTACTTTTAAATAGCTTGATAATAAAATCATTAAAAAAAATGCAGCTACCTCTCTGGGACAGATGAAGCTATTCTAATACAACTCATCTCTGTGGATGAAGTAACTAAATTGTAAGCACCAGGGAAATCAGGAGATCCAGGCAGTGTATACTGTGTATAAGGATTTATTGTAAGCTTAAGATCTCTACAAGAATCTGACCTACTAATGATCAAAGGAAATTAGAGGGATTTAAGAATAGAAAAGAATTCAAAGTGGAACGGACTTAAATCTCTTGTGGATGCATGATGACCCCTCCTTTGGGCTCAGCCTTGTTATCTCCTACACATATCCTGCTTGAATGTTGCTAATGGAGGGAAATGGGTAGAGGAAATGGAATCTATCATAGAACATTCTTTATAATGTTCTCTAGCTACATTTAATGTATTATTTTTGTAAATGAATAGCAATCTGTAGAGACTGCAATCAACAGTGGAAGCACAGCCGGAAGGATGGCCATATTTATTTCCTTGTTGGCTAGTTTTTCCCCAAAGCTCTTCCTCTTATTTTGCCTTTCTCCTTTTCAACAATAGATAGATTGAGGGACAAGTCTGTGAAATCTTTGATTAATTGCCTCCTTCCCACTCACCCTTCTTTTCTCCTGATTACACCATCTAATGGCTACTTTTCAAAAAGATTTAAGAAAAAGATTGGAGGAAATTACATAGAGTGCTGCAAATCCTGCAGTTTGGTTCTATGACAACTTCCAGTCACAGTGAATAATAATGGGGCAGTCATTCATTGCACCCCAAACATATAACACAATGCTATATGTTTAGTTTGCAAATTAAGTTCTGTAAACTGGAGGTTTCTCAAATTCAGTTCCATATTAATTTTTCCTTAAAAAGTAAATATGAAAAAGGTAGATCATGGTTTGGAAAAGGTATCAGTTAGTGACCTATCTTTCTAGAACAGGGGTGTCAAACTCATGGCCCGTGGGCTGGATGCGTCATGCACTGGCCACACCCATGTGGTGTTTAGCGATGGGGAAAAAGTTGTGATACGTCATGTGACGACACCATGAGAATGCACTAGAAAGAGTGAAAAGAGCAGCCTCTCCATGGCATAGTTGATGAAAATGGTGGCTATATGGAAAGGCCACTGTATCTGGATAGACCCAAGGACAGTTTGTCTTTCAAAAACTACTGTGACTAATTATTGTGTTATTTTGACATTTTAAAGATAATGCAGGCAAGAAATCTATATAAATAAAAATGTAACTATGAGTTTGTTCAAAACAGTTAATCTCAAAAAGTACTGCACTAA
The DNA here is from genome assembly GCA_039707465.1 of Rhabdophis nuchalis. Classification (NCBI taxonomy): domain Eukaryota; kingdom Metazoa; phylum Chordata; class Lepidosauria; order Squamata; family Natricidae; genus Rhabdophis; species Rhabdophis nuchalis. The sequence continues at coordinate 39,567,948 of CM077649.1, read as the reverse complement.
TCGCTTCCAAATTTTCACACAACGTTCCTTACAAATACAGCACCAATGATACATAAATTGTGTGGATATGGCACCTGTGCCAGGTGCATGCCACACAAATGTAAAAGTCCGGCTCTTCTGACTCGCTCACCTACCCGGCCCTCCCCATCCCACCTGGACGCTTTTTAGCTCACGTCACTTCCTCACGTCACAAGTGGTGGAGCGGTCTATGAAGGGCTCTCTCTGTGGCGGGCCCAGCCCTCTGGAATGACCTTCCCCCCGATATTAGAACGACCACGGACCTCCGCTCCTTCCGCTTGAAATTGAAGACTCATCTTTTCCGCCTGGCCGGCCTAGGGTAGTCTCTCTCTCTATGGGCTTTTAAATGTATAGCAATATTTAGTGGGGATTTTTAGTTAATGGGATTTTAGCACAGGAATTAATTTAATCTGTTTTAATTTTGCTATGTATTTTGTATATTTATTGTTTTTATTCTCCCTGTGCACCGCCCCGAGTCCCTGTGGGGAGAGGGAGCGGTCAATAAATTTAGCTATTATTATTATTATTATTATATCTGTGACGGTCGCCTCCTCAGCAGCCTCTCTCTCCTCTGCCACCACTGCCGCTGTCACCACCCGCGCCGCCAACTGCCCTTTGCCAAGGCCTGCTGCCAAGTCAGCAGCCTCTCTCTCCTCCACCGCCGCTGCCGCCACCCATGCCGCCAACTTTCCCTGCCTAGGCCACTGCCACTGCTCTCTCCTCCACCATCGCCCGTGCTGCCAACTCCCCCCACACCAAGGCTGCTGCCAAGTCAGCGGCCTCTCTCTCCTTCGCCACAGCTGCTGCCACTGCTACCCGCACCGTCAACTCCCCCTGCCAAGGCCGCTGCCAAGTCAGAGGCCTCTCTCTCCTCTCTCTCTAGTAGGTAGGTAGGTAGAGGAATAGAGAGGGAGAGGGAGAAATACAGTAGGTAGATAGGTTGATAGGTAGAAGGATAGAGAGAAAGAGGGAGAAATACTGTACAGTAGGTAGGTAGGTAGGTAGGTAGATAGGTAGGTGGATAGAGAGGGAGAGGGAGAAATACAGTAGGTAGGTAGGTAGTTAAGTAGGCAGAGGGATAGAGAAGGAGAGGGAAAATTACAGTAGGTAGGTAGAGGGATAGAGATAGAGGGGGATAAATACAGTAGGTAGGTAGGTAGGGGGATAGAGAGGGAGAGGGAGAAATACGGTAGGTAGGTAGTTAGGTATAGGGATAGAGAGGGAGAGGGAGAAATACAGTAGGTAGATAGGTAGGTAGAGGGATAGAGGGAGAAATACAGTAGGTAGGTAGGTTTAACCAGACTGGGCCACAGCAACGTGTGGGCGGGATAGCTAGTATTTAATATAAAAGGTTGAAAAGGGAGAAAAGTTAAGGATGAGGGAGGAAAGCAAAGACAGTTAGACGGTTAATTTTTGGGGATGGTTTAAGGATTTCTGTCCTGGGGAGGATGTTGGTTAGGAAGACCTCTAAGATTCCTTTCAGCCCTATGATTATAGAAAAAGTTCAATATCAGAATGTAGCAATGCTTAACATTTTTAAAAAAATGATCATAATGATACGAGGATATACCTGGATCACTTTACTTGGAATGTTTTGATTGCATACATACATTTGATTGCTACATAAGCCTAAGTATCCTTAGCCCCCTTGTGTACTTATTTTTACCTGGCTATTTCTCTCTTTTTTCAATGGTGGTGCTACAAAGTTCTATGTCAAATCTGGCAGCATCACTGTAAGAATCATGGAGAACTACTGGCTCTCCTAAAAGCTTGGTGGCTGTAGTGTGAATAATAGGAATGAAATCCAGTTTTTGAGTTTTTCAGGAGAGAATTCTTAGTGGAAGGAAAAAGGAGCTCTTCGTTGGGCATAACTCTTCCCTTTCCTACATTACTGAATTGAAATACTGTTGAAATACTTCTATATAATATGTAGAAAGAACTTCATTTTCTTGTCAACCCTTTACACTGTTATTCTGGCTCTTCAAGAGAAGTTGTTAGGATATTCAGCCTTATATTGGGTTGACAATATATATGAGCCTATGTTCTTAAGGAGTTATGTAGCTTTAAGAAATAATTTGATTGGATGTAATTATACAGCGCTACTATAAAGGAAGCTCAGGAACGCAACTCATTCCCTGTTTGATCCTTGTTCGATTCCTTGTGACCCTTTGTTACCTGATTGTCTTTTGAGAAGCTGAACTGTGAAGGAGGAGTATTGTTTTGCATCACTGTGAGATAATTGTGTTTGGTGTTGGACTGTTGTTATCATTGTTTGAGAAGTTAGTCAGAAGAAGCATTTTAGTTGCTACAAAGTAAAGACTATTTATTTTCTTACTATCACTGTTTTAGAGTTTGTTTGTGGTTACAGCAACATATCTCTTTACTGTCCGGTGAATTACACTATTCCGCATTCATTAGCTAACACTGGTAAAGGAACCAGAGTTCTGACACTGGTTCTGAACCCAGGGTTGCTAACAGAGGTCTTCAAGAGAGATGGGATTTTGAAATTCAGTGATCGTCTACATCAAAGTAATTCAAGGGTCACATATACTGCAAAGGTACTTAAAACCTGAGGGAGTTACCTTTACCACAGGGTCTAGCCTTGAAATAGCATATATTAGCACTTGATAGAGATATTTGTGGAAACCTCATTTGTGGAGTTCTCCAATTTCCTGATTTTCTTCCTTTAAAAAAAATCACTTTTAAGTTGCAATGTAGGAACCTTACTGCTGTGGTTTTGTGAAGCTATCAGTTCTTCTTTTCTACAAAGCTTCCACAGACTTACAGAGGAACTTTGGAGTGAAAACAACCTGTTTTTTCTAGTCAGCTTCATTGCTCTAATGAAGGCAATTTCCTTCTAACAATAGCTTGCTGCTTAATATCTCTTCTGTTAAATGTCAATTGGGGTAATCATACATACCGTATTTTTTGAACTATAAGACACACCTAGATTTAGAGGAGGAAAACAAGAAAAAATAGTTTTTGGCCTCCATGCATCCTGTTTTCGCCCTCGCCCCTGTTTTTGGCCTCCTGAACCCTTCGCACATGGCATTTTCGCCCAAAACAGGACATGCGAAAAACTGCGAAGTGCTTCTGGGGACAGGGGAGAGTGAAAACATCATATATGGAGAGTTCCGGAGGCCAAGAATGGGCCCATTTTTGGCAAAAATGGGAAGTGGGAAGCACTGCAGAGTGGTTCTGGGGGCCAGGGAGGGTGAAAACACGATCTGTGGAGGGTTTGGGAGGCCCAAAACAGCCCCGTATTCAATCTATAAGACACCCTAAAATTTTCACCCACTTTTAGGGGGCGGGAGTGCATCTAATACTCCAAAAAATACGGTACATGTACCCATCATAAATTGGCAGTATGGATAGTGATAAGATGATTCACCTGTCCACAAAGTACGATAGGTACCCCACATTATGCTAACTCATAATGTGGTTTCAGCTTAAGGTGATGTGTGAACCCATCATTTATGGTTTGCAACACTATGGGAATAGCATTAACCCAGTATTATTTGCTTAATAAATCATAAATGAAGCAAATCAAGGTTTAAAACAATTGTCAACCCAATATTAAGCATGTCTAAATAGGCTGAGTAAGCAGGAGCAACTACACAGTGACGGTGAATGTTTTTTGGCTCGCATGCCAAAAGCAAGGGGAGAGGAAGTGCAGGGGGGGGGTCATGCGCAGGCGTACCACACCCATAATGCTTTGTGCACAACCCTAGTTGTGCACAAAGAGGGACTTTGTGCACAACCCTAGTTGTGCACAAAGAGGGACTTCCCACAGAGAGGGACTTCTCCGGGTGCCGTCCACTAGACTTTGTCAGCGGGCGACGCCCAGGGGAAGGGCCTTCTCTGTGGCGGGCCCAGCCCTCTGGAACGACCTTCCCCCCGATATCAGGACAACCACGGACCTCCGCTCCTTCCACTTAAAATTAAAGACACACTTTTTTCGCCTGGCCGGCCTTGGGTAGTCTCTTTTTAGGTAAGGGGTTTTAGGGGTAATTTTTAGTTTAGTTTATGGGTTTTAGCGCAGGATCAATTTAATCCATTTTTAATTTTGTATTTTGTATTTTGTCTGTGGTCTTATTTGTATTTTTAATTGCCTGTGCCCCGCCTCGAGTCCCCTTGGGGAGAGAGAGCGGGATATAAAATTAAATTATTATTATTATTATTATTATTATTAGTATGTATGCACACACGCCGGCGCTCCTCCCCACATTTTTGATGTGCTTTTTTTGCCCTCCCCAGGCTCCAGAGGCTTTAGAGGAACCTGGGGAGGGAGCCTTCAGGGGCCTTCAGGATGGCCTCAAAAGGCCAAAATCAGCTTGCTAGCCAACTGACAGGGCAAAGCTTCATGTGCCCTGACAAATGGCTCCGCGTGCCACCTGTGACACGCATGCCATAGGTTCGCCATCACGAACATAGAGGATATATTAGTCAGGAATGTTAAAAACAGACTATTGAAGGACTATCATAAAAAATATGAATATAATGTCCAAAGTGCTTTTTTGGCATGTTCTTAATTTCTTGTCCGGAAGGAAAGGCAGGCTGTGCAACCTGGATTCAGGTAGAATATAACAACTGAATATAACACCCTTCTGAGGGTTGCTATACATATTCTAATTTTTGTAATGTGATGATAATTTGTTTTAATTTGCTTAGGATTGTTTGCCACATAGAGTCACTTTAATAAAGTGGGCAGCCATACAAACAGAATAAACAAACAGATGATAGGTAGACAGATATTCTCTCTTTCCCTCTCTCTTTCTCTCTCCCTCTCTCCCCCTCCCTCTCTCCTCTCTCTCTTCCATACCGAAATATTACCATGGAAGAGTCTTAATGAGCAATCCATATTGTGCTAGAAACTAGTGATCAGAAGTATGTACTAAACCTCAAGCCATTTTTAAAAACCAAATCAATGTGCTGAGATATCAAATGTGTCAAAATTGTGTGTGTGTGTGTGTGTGTGTGTGTGAGAGAGAAAGAGAGAGAGAGAGTGTCCACCATATCTACCCAGTAAACATCCAGACAACCACTAGATGGAAGCAAATTGTTCACTGAGGGCTTACCTTTATCGGAAATAATATAGGGTTTCTTGCCTGAAAAGGGGGCTGGACTAGAAAACCTCCAAGGTCCCTTCCAACTCTATTATTCTATTAAGCGTATACTTATTATCTGTAGCATTCATATCATTACAAATCAGAAGCTGCTCTGAATTGAACTGGAGTCAGTGGATCAAACAGAGCTTAAGGCCATTTTACAAATTTGAATGAGGGCAGTCTTCACTGGGTTAAATTGCTCAAGACATTAACTCTCAGCTTCATTTACCTCCCAAGGTTGTTGTAAGTTAAAGTGTGTGCATGTCTGTGCACCTGTGTGTGTGAGAAAGAGAAAAGTGAACGAAAAAGAAGCACTTACATACAAACTGCTTCCATATGTAATGCTAGCAAGCCATGGACCGCACATCAGCAGAAGGTTGCGTTAAAGTAGACTACTTGAAATTTAAAAGCATTAACATTATTTTTATTTGCTTGTGTTGGAATCATTACTGTTATCCCAGGGGTGTTATGTCAACACCAGCATCTCGTACTGCGTAGAATATACTTGGTCACTTCTTTTGTTGAGGCAAGCACTTAAAAACAATATATCAAAGGAAATGGCACATCAGCTTTTTTTCTGCATTTTTATACCTTGCCTGCTCATTAGGGCTCTGTGAGAGCCCATCTCCATCTCAATGGCATTAATTGCAGCCAGTTTGTCAGAAGCACCAGAGGCAAATAGTTTCGAAGCAGTGTGGTGGAAGAGGAACACATTACTAATTAATCTGGGGGCTCCTGGAGTGATGTTGAAATTGGTTGCTCTTTTTGGAATTATGCCTCCATGTGTTTCCGAGGAAAAGGAGGCTTTTACATAGTTCTTAATCCCTTAGGGACAGAGCAGGCTGTAATATGCTTAGTTGATAATATATTGGCTAAAATCACAACAGAAAGAAAAAAAACCTATCAAGATCTTGGACAAAAAGGTCAATTGGGAATAAAATAAAAAGCTCATGCAGATTCAGTTCATTTCCAATGTTTTTCATGCATGAAGTTTCACTGTTCCTTTGAGAGAGACTTCTGATAGAATTGAACACTCAAACCATGTTTTAAATTGAAGAAGGCAGCCTTCTGGGGTGGGGGTTATCAATTATCAATTAAATGATAATTGAAAATATGCCTCCCCCAGCTCTGTAAAAGATTGAGGTGCGCCTGCTTGGAGCATATTGTCTGTTGTTATTGTTCTAGTGTATGTTCCCCTGTTACCATTAATTGCTTTGGTTAGCTTTTATGTCCCATCCATGTATGTTAAAAATCTGAATGCTGCCCAGAATGATTGCTAAGTTGTGCAGACTTTCAAATCCAAATGATTACTAAATTGTAAATAATTCAGATTTGATAGCCTGGCATAGCTGCTTTCCTAAAATGACTGTCTTAGGGTGAACTTACTTGTTCCATGATTGGATGCCCAATAAAACCCATTCCCTAAATTGGTAAGCCAAGTCCCTCATATTTCATGATCCCAAGGAATGCCCTGCCACCCCAATGGACTTAACCCAATCCATAAATAAGTGGATAATTTAATACATTCATTATAGTTAATTAACATTTAATTTAACAAATGCAATAGTATTTATAAAATATCAATTACATTATTATCACTATGGTTGGTTGCATAGACAGCCAGATGTTTAGACTTGATTCAGCATTTGAATCCACCTGTTGAGTCATTCCCAAGGAATGGGAATAGGCAAATGTTTGATGGTGTTAAAGTTGCAGGATGTAAGCTGTTCCAAGCAAAGCTGCCTTTTCCAGTTGACTGATGGTGATTTTTTCAATGCCAATGGTGTTCAAATAGTGCTCCAGATATTTTGGAAATACACCCAAGGCACCTATCACTATTGGTACTATTTTTGCTCTACTTGTTCAATTTCTTTTTTACAGGTTTTTATATTTTGTTACTTTCTCCATTCCTTTCTCTTCCACTCTGCTGTACTGCCACATCCACTATCCAAACTTCATCTTTCTTATCATCAATTGTTAAGTCTGGGGCGTTATGTGACAGGTGCTTGTCTATTTGAATTTTAAAGTCCCAAAGCACTTTAGTTTTTTCATTTTCTATTAATTTGTCTATTTTATGGTCCCAGCAGTTCTTCCTGGTAGGCAAATGTTAAAAATTAGTATAATTATTATAATACATTATTATTATTTATAAGTCCAGTTGGGCAGGGATCCTGATAGGATACTAAGGAAAGTAAATTGGTGCCTAGAAACAAAGAAGTATGTAACAGTTCAAATGAATGGAATTCAAACACATACATATGCAATGGCGAATACTCGTGTTCTTGATTTAAGATGGTATCCACATGTGAAGCTAGCAAACCATGGATAGTTCTATCTTTGTTTTTAAAAATAAAACATGCTTAAGTGACTTACATATGGTAAAAGCAAAGCAACCATCACAATTGGAATTCAGATAGAGCAGGACAATTGAAAATGATCGCTGTTTTCTTCTACAGAATAATTTTTAGGAGCAGCATATGTCAAAAATAAAAGAAATGAGCTGTTTGCCTTGCATAGATCCAAGTCACCTATGTTTTGGTAAAGGAAATTGGACTCTACTGTGTACATGTACAGTTATCCTTGAAATGGGCTTTATTTATTTATTTATTTATTTATTTATTTATTTATTTATTCATTCATTCATTCATTCATTCATTCATTCATTCATTCATTCATTCATTCATTTATTTATTTATTTATTTATTTATTTATTTATTTATTTATTTATTTATGTGATATCTAGAGCTGTTCATTTTAGCAAATGACTCTGGACGGTTCACAATTCGGGGTCCTCTTGGAGAAGGGCGGGGTATAAATCTAATAAAATAAATAAATAATAAAATAAATAACAATTCATGCAAATTCCAAACTATTTTTGCAACTAAAACCCACCATTTAATGCATTTGACACCCAACGCATTTCAAATTTTAAAAAAGTCTTTAGAATGTACAATTTATTTAATTGCCATTTACTTAAGATTTAATATTCCTTTTCATGAGGAAGGTAGAAATTTTCAAAATGAATTCTGTCTCTCAATTGTATATGTAAAAAAAAAACTAGAAAAAAGAGGCCGGGTCTGATGAAAAATCAAGGACTGGAATTTTCATGTTTAGTCTTTCTACAGGTAGCTCTCGATTTACAACAATCGATTTAGTGACCGTTCAAAGTTACGCCGGCACTGAAAAAAGTGCCATGACCATTTTTCACCTGGCAGTTGCAGCATCCCCATGATCAAGTGATCAAAATTCAGATGCTTGGCAACAGACTCATATTTATGATGGTTGCAGTGTCCCGGGTCATGGGATCACCTTTTGCAATCTTCTAACAAGCGAAGTCAATGGGGAAAACCAGATTCACTTAACAACCATGTTACTAATTTAACAAGTGTGCAGTTATTCATTTAACAACTGAGACAATAAAGGTTGTAATACAGGGAAAAACATGACTTAACAAATCTCTTGCTTAGCAACAAAATGCAACAGGAATTTTGGGCTCAGTTGAGGTTGTAAGTTGAGAACTATCTGTATGCATCCTTGGTTTTAGAAAAGATTAACTATATTTTCTAATAATTGCGTTGTAAAACAAGTAGAAAGAAAAGGGAAAGGAAAAAGGGAAAGGAAGAAAGTCTCTTTATATGATCAGGCATGGGGCAGAAAGTCTGAAATTAGACAAACTGTGCTGAGCATAAATTGCCAGAATGACTAAGAAGATAAAATACCAAAGAGGGTTGTCACATAGTACGTAGAAGAATGTGTATTCAACTTCGGTGGTACAGAATGCTTTCATATGTCACTAGGCATTTTCCTGTTTTTTTAAATCTTTTTTTTGCACATCATAATGAGGATTTTGTGATTTGTGGCAAAATATTCTATAATTAAAGTGATTAGTTTTTCAATGAGGATGAAAAATAACAAAGATAAATCACTTTGTTCACAGCGGTTGCATAAAAACACATATAAAGCCTAGAACACAATATAATATTACAAACAGATGGCCCTATAAAAAGCTAGAATGAAGCCAATTTTTCAAATACTTTAACTTCGATAATATTGGAGATAAAGGCAATAAATTCTCCTTCTCCTTCTCATCTTCCTCCTCGGGGTTGCTGTCACTATTTTGCACATTATTTTGCTGACCAGTCAGATTCACCATAGACTTGACTTTTCCTGGTTGAATTGTATGCAAGTGCCCAGATAGCATTTTTGCCCAATAAGGAGTCCTTTTGACTATTGATTATATGGATGCATTGGTACATAGCATGTTGCCCTGCCACAATTTCTTCCCCTATCGAGATCAGGAGGAAGCATAGTTGTCGCAATCTCAAATGTGATCAAAGCCATATTGCAGGAGGAACTATTTACCATGTTCTTTCTCAAGGGTCCTTCTCTGTGTTAGATAGCCAACTTCATGACTTCCGTCTTTTTCTTTTTTTAGTCATGGTTACTAATGCTGTGATAGGAAACAGCCACGAAGCACTTCAAAGGAAGTGAATTATTTTGATCCTTTTCTGTCAGGGTTCAGATGTGGATAGAAAGTTTATTCATCACACTGGTTGATAAATTTGACTGCCATTTAAATGGAAGGCACACATTCTCTTCTGATTTTGTTAGAACTCTCCGTGACCTTCAATGCCATCAACCAAGGCATCACTTATAAGGTTGAGAATTGGAGGTTGTGTGCTTCCTGCCAAGCTGCCTTCCATTGAGGATCTGTCTATTGCATGAGTCAAAAAGAGGGCCATGAAAATATTTACAGACCCCTCCTGGACATCCTGGACATAAATTGTTTCACTCCTACCCTCAAAACGACTCTATAGAGCACAGCACACTAAGGCAACTAGATACAAGAACAGTTTTTTCCTGAACTCCATCACTCTGCTAAACAAATAATTCCCTTACCACTTTCAAACCATTCATTAAGGCTGCATTACTATTACTATTAGTCTGCTCATCGTTCCGATCACCCATCTCCTTCCACTTATGACTTCAGGACTGTACCGTTGTTGGTTGTATCCTTACAATTGATATTGATATTGATTGTTTCCTGATTGCTTATTTGTACCCTTTGACTATCATTAAGTGTTGTACCTTATGATTCTCGATGAATGTATCTTGTCTTTTTACGTACACTGAGAGCATATGCACCAAAGACAAATTCCTTGTATATCCAATCATAGCCAATAAAGAATTCTATTCTATTCCTTGGCAGATGATTCATGTCAGTGATTGTAGTATAGGAAATATCAGCTTACTGACGTCTTACATACAGAAGGCCATATGGCTAAGCATCTCCTTCCCACTTTTAACATCTACATGAAGGCACTGGAAGAGTCATCCATCAGTTTAGTGTGCCATATCATCAAAATGCTGATTATATGCAATTTATTTTGCCAATCCAGGGTATTCTGGCAATGCAGTTGAAGTACTTTTTTCATATCTAAGTCTGAAAGGAAGAGAGAAACCATTACAAACACTACTTGTAGTTCCTTACTACTAGAAAATTAAGGGAGTAGGATATTTCTATCTTGACTAAAACTTGTTTCTCTTAATTTCTACCCACACTTGAGTCAGGCCCCCTGGAGCTATAGAGAATGATAGATACGATCAAATAAGCAAGAAGTCCAATTAATACAACCATTTTAAAGCAGCAATCTGATCATGCTTACCTTTACAGATTAAAAGTAACAATTCCTGGAATAGAAACCAAAGCTGACTCATAATGACCTTTATAAGTCATTTTATTACCTCAAAGTGAAAATTGGATATACTGTGATAAATAAGGATCTTAAAAAATGTCAACAGTCCATGCAGCAGGAAACTACCATCCATCCGTCCACCCATTCATCCATCCAATTTGTGGCACTACTACGGCATTACATTCTGTACTAGTTGCACTTTCTCAAAACTCTCCTGTTTTTAATATGTTGACACAGACTTGATAAAAGCCTATCTGCCTGCCTATCCTTCCTTCCTTCCTTCCTTCCTTCCTTCCTTCCTTCCTTCCTGCCTGCCTGCCTGCCTGCCTGCCTGCCTGCCTGCCTGCCTGCCTGCCTGCCTGCCTGCCTGCCTGCCTGCCTGCCTGCCTATCTATCTATCTATCTATCTATCTATCTATCTATCTATCTATCTATCTATCTATCTATCTATCTATCTATCTATCTATCTATCTATCTATCTAATATTTCAAAACTAACAAATATAGATGCCCTTTAAAATGAAAAGATTCCAAGTAAGCCACACAAGGTGTTGAGAAGTAAACAATAAATACTAAGCAAGGTGTTTTGGATATTTGGGAATAGCTTCTGTAAACATCCATAATTCTGTTTTTATAGTAGCAGCAAAACACATCATCTAACATGTGCCCCTGGGCAACTACTGGAGATTTTCTGTGCTGACTCCAGAAGTTTTCTGCTGCTAGAAAAACTTGAAATTGAAGTTTTTGACATAATGGGGCTTTCAATTTAATTGTCTTGGCACATGCCAGATTAGATAAGGCAGTGCCACCATGCCATCTACAGTATGTATGTGTGTATATGTGTGCAGGTACACATTTCTTTGACATGTATTTTTCTAGTTAACAATCATCTCTCTCTCTCTCTCTCTCTCTCTCTCTCTCTCTCTCTCTCTCTCTCTCTCTCTCTCTCTCTCTCTCTCTCACACACACACACACACACAATTCTCTGTAAGGGTAAGAGATATGCTTCATAACTTGAAAACTGATTCAGAAAAAGCACAGCATGTTTCTGCTGTTCATTAAAATAGTCTTTATATGAACCTGGAAAAAGATGCAACTACTTTAATGAGTATTCAAGTTAATGGTGCTCTTTTTTTCCACATCTAAAACACTACATGAGAACCATATTTAATAAAAACAACCCAATTTCATAAAACACAGAGTGAAGTTCATAACTAAAATTAAGCAGAACAAACTGTGTTTAATAAATAACAGAAGCTTCCAAACTCTTGAAAACTAACAAGGAATCCTGAAACAGGAGCAAAGGTATAGCTACTTTAAAGGGTTGCAAGCAAATTCTACACTTGTACTTTGATGAGTTCGGAAACTGTTTTCTTTTGCAATTAATTGTAGAAAAAGTTGTGTTGCACTTTACAAGTTACTACAGAAGTACTGTTTACCATACTGTTCATTAATTCAAATTCAAAGATATGCAATCTTATTAGGCCAATCTTATTTGGCTTTATGAGATGCAAGCTGTGAGTACAATCCAAAAAGTGGCTAGAATGTAGAGAAAACTCTAATTATGATTTAAGCATTATTTTAATTAAAACAGCAATTATTCTGAAGGTTTCTTATATTTCTTTATATAGTATAGTTCAGTGACAATTCTTGAATATGATGGGGAAGACATGGCTTTGGGACTATGGTTTCTGCTCCACTAATTTAAGGAACAGTCAAGATATTAGTGGAGTTCCCTGTCTCTTCTGTTTGGGTGATTGCCTGTTAAGCATGACAGCTGATGAGGGAAGTTTGTATATTCACAAGTTCTTGCAGTCAAGATAATAGTGCATGATTCATACATATACATGAATTATGTATGAAAGCTACTCTGAAAGCTGTTATACTCACTTGTATACATCACTTGGTGCTGGTAAAATATGGTTTTTTATGGCTTCCTTCCTCCATTCTGGTAATATCTCAGTGCTGAGAATTGTTGTGTTATGTTTGATTTGTGATAGTTGATGCACATGTAAGTTCTCAAATGATACACATGTATTTATGAATCAGCTCTAGATGTTGGTTTACCCAAACTGCATTAATTAGAGTCCACTATAATTATTTTTAGTTTTAATAATCATACATATGCTTATATATGAAAAAAGATAATTATGCTTACACAAATTAATACATAATACATGGCTTTAACTTTCCATATGAATAAGGATGTTCTGAGAACATCAAAATATATCAATGATACATTTATATCAAGATCTGTCAATAAATCTTATGATTTCTCCATCATGTTTAGAATATTCAGGTCCTGATTTTTCTTCTAGTGTCTATATATTTTTTCAAATGTTTATAATAGTTTTAAACATTTAACAATTTTCCATACATGTAGTACCTAGTATTACTTATTTCAATTCAGTCCTGGTTGCTGGTTATGATATCCTTGCACAATTAATAATATTAGTTTGCACAATTTTTGGTGATTGAGTATATATATCATTTTTTTTATTAAAATGACCATTATAGCCATCATTTTGTTAGTTATTCTTGTTTCCCATCCTTTCAGTTTTCTGTGGCTTTTTAGTCCTAGTTGTTGAAAGAAATTGCCATAAGGTAAGCACGCCAAAACTTTCCTAATATAGCTTTATAAAAGAATTGTACTCTTATCTTCCATGATATAATGCATCCATGATGTAATACATCAATTATTTGATATCTTAGAACAATCTACTCTAAATAGCATAGCAATAGCATAGGCTTAAATAGTGCTTTCTAGCCTCTCTGGGCATTTTACAATGTAAGTATTATTTGTATATTGCCTTCAACAATCTGGGTTCTCATTTTACTGACCTTGGAAGGATGGAAGGAAGACTCAATCTTGAATTTCATCAGGATCAAACTCCAGGCTGTGGGCAGAGTTTGTCTGTAATGCTGACTTTTGATCACTATGGTCAAGTAAGTATTCCATAAATACTTTTTAATCCCTATGAAATGGATAGTCTTAATGTCAACCGTAATTTTGTACTGTACTTCACTTTACATATTCAGTACAAATTTTGCACATTTACCTAGAAGTTAGTGCAAATCAGGGTAATAAGGCTTACTTTGAGTAGACATACATATGTTTGCATTGTAAATATAGCGTCTCCCAAGTAGAATTCTCCCTGCAGTTTTGCATTTTTCATAAATGTGCTAGTTAAAATCCACCCACTAGGGTTTAAAACTATTTATTGTGACACATTAGGAAGTTTCATTAGCTGATCTGGGAAAAAACATTTTAACCACATTAATTTTGCCCCAAATGGTATTTTTTAAGTTAAGCCCACAATACAGTAGTGTGCTCCCAAATGTTTTTAAATCAGGAAAGTTATTTTTGTATAATTCACCAGTATGTTTATAATAATAATAATAATAATAACTTTGCATTTATTAACCGCTCCCTCTCCCCACAGGGACCCGGGGCGGTGCACAGGAGAAACTAAAAACAATATAAACAATCAATACAAAATATACAGTTTAAAACACCATTAAACTATGTTATCCCGTGCTAAAAAATTAAAACCCATTAAAATACATTTAAAAATCTATAGACAGAGAGACTATCCAAGGCCGGCCAGTCGAAAGAAATGGGTCTTTAGTTTCATACGGAAGGAGCGGAGGTCCGTGGTCGTTCTAATATCGGGGGGAAGGTCGTTCCAGAGGGCCGGGCCCGCCACAGAGAGAGCCCTTCCCCTGGGCGTCGCCCGCTGACAAAGTCTAGTGGACGGCACCCGGAGAAGTCCCTCTCTGTGGGAGCGAATCGGTCGTGAGGATGTATGGGGCAGGATCCGATCCCGCAGATAGCTAGGTCCCGAGCCATGGAGCGCCTTAAAGATGATAGTTAGCACCTTGAAGCGCACCCGGAAGACGACAGGCAGCCAGTGCAGCTCGCGCAGGAGTGGTGTAACGTGGGTGAACCTGGTGGTCCCCATAATTGCCCGCGCGGCTGCATTCTGAACTAACTGAAGCCTCCGGGTGCACCTCAAGGGAAGCCCCATGTAGAGAGAGTTACAATAGTCCAGTCGGGATGTCACGAGGGCATGAGTGACTGTGCGAAGGGCGTCCCGATCCAATAGGGGGCGCAATTGGCGAACCAGGCGAACCTGGTAAAACGCCCTCCTGGCCACGGCTGTCACTTGCTCTTCCATAGACAGCCGGGTATCCAGGAGGACACCCAAATTGCGCGCCCCATCCACAGGGGCAAGATGTTCGCCCCCTATGGCCAGCGTTGGAGAAAGCTGGTTGAATCGGGCAGCCGGAAACCACAGCCACTCGGTCTTGGTCGGGTTGAGCCTGAGTCCGTTACTTCCCATCCAGATCCGCACGGCTTCCAGGCACTGGCACATCACCGCTACGGCATCGTTGGGGTGGTTTGGGGTAGATATGTACAGCTGGGTGTCATCAGCGTACAGGTGGTAATCTACCCCAAAACCACGGATGATCTCACCCAGTGGCTTCATATATGCGTTAAACAGGAGAGGCGAGAGGACCGACCCCTGAGGCACCCCGCATGTGAGGGGTCTCGGGGTCGACCTCTGCTCTCCTGCCCGCACAAATTGCGATCGGCCAGAGAGGTAGGAGGAGAACCACCGTAAAACGGTGCCTCCCACCCCCAACCCCCCCAGCCGATGCAATAGGATACCATGGTCGATGGTATCGAAAGCCGCCGAGAGGTCTAATAGGACCAGGATGGAGGAACATCCCCCATCTCTGGCCCTCCAGAGATCATCTACCAACGCGACCAATGCCGTCTCGGTGCTATGCCCGGGCCGAAAGCCGGACTGGCGCGGATCTAGATACTCAATTTCCTCCAGGTGACGGGGAAACTGTTGTGCCACCACACTCTCAACAACCTTCGCCAAAAAGGGAAGGTTGGAGACTGGACGATAGTTGTTTAAAAGAGCTGGGTCCAAAGAGGGCTTCTTGAGGAGGGGCCTCACCATGGCCTCTTTTAGGGAAGCAGGCAAGGAACCCTCACTCAAGGATGCGTTGACAACCTCTTGGAGCCAGCCTCGTGTCACCTCCCAGGATGCCAGTACAAGCCAGGAGGGGCACGGGTCCAATAAACATGTGGTGGCTCGCAGTCGCCCACGTAACCTGTCCATATCTTCGGAAGTAACGGAGTCAAACTCCTCCCAAACAAGATCTCTCTCGTGGCATCCCACTGGGCCATGAATGGGGGCTAGCTCACTCTGTATCTGAGCGGTTTTCTCCTGCAGAAAAGTCACAAATTCCTCTGCTCTACCCTGTAGTGGGGCTTCCCGCTCCCTCTGTTGGAGGAGGGAGCGGGTCACCCTAAACAGGGCGGCAGGGCGGTTTTCTGCGGATGCTATGAGAGTGGCACAATGATGACGTTTGGCCACTCTCAGCGCCACAATGTAAGTCCGTAAATGGGCTCTTACCTGTGTCCGGTCAGATTCAGAACGGCTAGACCTCCATCTTCCCTCTAGGCATCTCTTGCGGCGTTTCATCACCCGCAGCTCCTCAGTAAACCAAGGAGCCAGGGTGGTTCGCCGCCGCAAGAGAGGCCGCAAGGGCGCGACCCGATCCAAGGCTCCCACGGCCGCAATGTTCCATGCGGCCGTGAGGTCCTCGATCGGGGCGCGGGTCAGGGAAACAGGAAATGGCCCAAGCGCTGTCTGGAACCCATCCGGGTCCATCAGGCGCCTGGGGCGGTACCAGATTGGTGACTCTGGTTCCGCCTCCCCGCGGAGGGGAGCAGCGGTCGGAAAGTCGAGCCGGAGAAGTGAGTGGTCTGACCATGACAAGGGCGTGATGACTATGTCCCCTATACCCAGATCACTCTTCCATTGGTCTGAGACAAAGATGAGATCCGGCGTATGTCCACCCTCGTGAGTGGGGCCCTGAATTACTTGGGTCAGGTCCATGGCCGTCATGGAAGCCATGAACTCCCGAGCTGCCACGGATGATTCGCCCACCGATGGCAGATTAAAGTCCCCCATGACTAAAAGTCTGGGGGTCTCAACTGCCACCGTAGCGATCACCTCCAGCAGCTCGGGCAGGGCTGCTGCTACATAGCGGGGAGCCAGGTATACAACCAGCAAGCCCAACTGCCTCCCTAGGCCCCACTTCACAGAGAGGGACTCACAGCCGGTAGTCTGAGGCACAATGGTCTCTCTCGGCTCAAGGCCTTCCTTGATAATGACCGCTACCCCACCTCCCCTGCCTAGGGCCCGCGGCTGATGAAATGCGCGGTAGCCTGGTGGGCACATTTCAACGAGGGGAAGACCTCCCTCGTGGCCCAACCAGGTTTCCGCAATTCCTACCAGGTCCGGCTCCCCCTCTGACACAAGGTCACTAATGAGGGGGGCTTTGTTGACAACGGACCTGGCGTTGCAAAACATCAGCCGCAGACCCTGGCTCTGTATTCCCTGGCCACCTAGCCTGCGGGGGTTGTGGCACCCGACCGTTTTTAACCAACGGCTACGTGCCACCAACCGGGAGGATGAAGATTGTCTCCCCTCGGTCCTGCCCCTCCCCACGACCCTCTGAATTGGTATGCCCTCCTGTGGAACGACTCGGGAATCCCCCCTCCTTTCGGCACCTTCCGCTTCCCTCCGTCGACTGCTATCCTGGCCCTTGCTATTGATTGTTACTTCCGTCTCCATCTGTCTATACCCACCCCCCTCCCTCGAACCCCCTAAAAAAGATAATTTAAACAATTTCCTAACTAAAAAACCCCTAAGGCCGCGCTTCGCCCACCTCTCCGGATTAATGAATCCCTCCTCGAGGCGGGCCCTCGTTAACGAGGAGGGCCAAACCTGCGAGAGCGGGGACTCTCGCAGAAGCATAAGGTCTGCCACAGATAGTTTGCTTAACTATCCTTTAACTTTCTAATTATATGCTAATAGGTGATATGTAATTACATAGGCATGTGTTCAACTTAATTATTTCTCACAACGTATGAGGGAGACTGGCTTTTAAAATGGTAACTGTTGAGTTATGGGCCATGAGAAAGAATAGCCTGAACATGTGATGAGGAATCAGGCTGAGTATAAAACAGGAATAGATAACTCTTATTCTACGCATCTTCAAAAGTCAAACTTTGTATTTCTAGTGGCATGTATGGGTTGAAGTAAAAAAACATTGAATTGTTTGCTTTTTAATGCATTTACAAGAATCATTAATGCTGGAAATAGTCTAACAATTCATTTTGCCACCAGTTTACACAGTGCAATCTAGAAAAACCCCTTGTGCTATAAAAGGATTTCTTTTCTCTTTCATATATTGAAATCATGATTATACAAGGTCTGACCAAAATTTGCCAACCAGCTGCTGTTTCTGCAATTTTGTACATGTACAATTTTGTACATTGTACATTGAATAATCAAATCTGTAAAAAAAGCACCATACTTAAAACCTGTGTAACTCTGATGCTTAGGAAAAAAAGAGGTGGGGGAGAGAATGCCACTAAATTTCATCTTAGGATAAACATGCAAATTTGTCTTGATCTGATGATTATTTTCCCTGTAGACTAGGTTTTTTAAAAAAATGAACCTTTACTCAAATTGTAAATTTGACCCACCATGTGGCCTGTTAAACAGAGCAGATGTATCATAGTTTGCTAATCCTAATTCATACTAAGCAATCCCAGCCCATTCTTTCCCAATGGAAGGTTTAGAATAAATCTCTCAAAGTGTCTGGGAACCTTTTTCCATCATAAGACCACAACCCATGTTTTTTAACATGGGTTTTAGCACGGGTTAATCTAATTTAATATATTTTAAATTGATATTTATTGTATTTTTGTGGTTTTAATAATGCCTGTGCGCCGCCCTGGGTCCTAACAAGGAGAAGGGCGGGGTATAAATTTAATAAAATAAAATAAATAAACAAGGCATCTTCTTTCTTTCAATATTATAACCCATACTGGAAACCTGTAGGCAAAACAAAGGCAGTTCTCAGCATCCATCCATCCATCCATCCATCCATCCATCCATCCATCCATCCATCCATCCATCTATCACATTTCTAAACTGACAATCTCTCTCAAGGAGGGACTCTTGCTGCTGTCTGTATTCTTATTTGTTATTAACCCTAAACCACAGACCTGAGGTCATAGTGACCGCAAATGTTTTCCAAAATATTTGGAGGACCCCTATTTTTAGAAATGGATTGTTCTGGTTTTGAATAGAATTTATAAAATTTGTTAATTTGATCTATAAATGAAAACTGTAACGATGCACAGTACATTTAACAATATATTCCATCTATTATTTTCATAGATTAAGAAAATTGTACGAGCGGTCATTATGACTTCATATCTGTAATAGCATAGCCGAAATAGTACATCTGTGGTTAAGGGTTAATCTGTTTTTTAATGGAATAGTCAAGTTGGCTAAACAGTTAAAAACTCATTGAAAATCTCATAAAATCAGTAATAAATATTGTTAATCCCAGAGGAAAAGAAAAAGGAGTGGCTGAAAATGAAAGTCTACTGATTTTCTGAGAGGAAGGTATGGAGGCTGAGCACAGGAAGGAATGGAGGCAGAGAGAGAGAGAGAGAGAGAGAGAGAGAGAGAGAGAGAGAGAGAGAGAGAGAGAGAGAGAGAGAGAGAGAGAGAGAGAGAGAGAGAGAGAGAGAGAGATCTGACCGTCCAATTCACTGGATCCAATGGAATGAGGAAATTCTAAGTCCCTTCCGTGAAACAATGTCATCTCATGGGACCCAAGAAATCATTCTCTAATGTAGTATCCACCTAATGGAATAAAATCCCCCTGAGATCTGGATAGCCCTGATCCTATATGCCTTCTGGAAAACTTTGAAGACCAGGCTTGTTTTTGATTCTAAAGATGAATCAAAAACAAGCCTGGTCTTCAAAGCTGGCTCAGGAATTCTGGGTAGTGAAGTCCATGAGTCATAAAAGAGCCACAGTTCGCCACCCCTGACTAAATAGTTCTGAATACAGCAGCTCCTTACTATTAAGGAGTCAAAGGATTTGAACTATTTATGTGGATGTCAGAGATATAAGAACCGTTCTGCATCTACTTAGTCTTTCTCCTTTTGAAGCATAAATTATCAGGCTTCACATCTTTCTCTGCACATATGGTCTCCTGACAAAGCATAGGCTTCAGGGCACTTTATTAGAGCAAATGTTCAGAAAGAAGAAAATGTTCCTGACACAGGGAAATTTTAGAAATCAGGAAATAATCATGCTAAGCTACTGCTGTCATCTGCTGTGATGATGATCCTAGTGAAGTGGGCTCTATTAATATTCCTCTCTCTGGGTTTCTCATTGCCTAACAAAAGCTCTGATTATTGATTCTTGTAGACCTTGTAAAGAACAATTAGATATCTCAGTTTAAGCTGTTACTATTGCTTTGGGATCACTTCCTTGGTGCCTCATTTTGCTCATAGCTTTCATTGCAATATAAGAGATAATTTTAATCATGGAACACTCACGGAAGATATGTTCTTCATAGGAGTCAATACTAATAGGTAGCGCCCCTCCCAAATATCTGTACAATTACTTACTATTCTTATGGAAATCCTCTTAAAAAGTGCTATCAAAATCTAACATTGGTATAGTCTTTGGAACCTCAGCATTCACAGTTCATTCTAATTCCAAACCATAGAAGGTTTTGCTGCACTATCTTTAGAATATTCAGATTCATTAGAAATAACTGTGGGCAAAGCCATTGCAAATGAAGGAGGTAGAACAGGTGGCCGTCTAGCACTTAAATGTAACAATTAATTCATACTGCAACTAGTAATTTATGGAAAGCCATCTGTGGATCCTTAAATGGTCACTGTGCATCTGTAGGGACCAAAGAAATGAGAGAACAGAATGCTTCTCTTTCACAAAATAGCTCATGTTCCTTTGGATGGTGGGTGGAAAGTAGTGCTAATTGCCTCATCAGGATGTGGAAATATTTTGTGTACCTGAAGTTAAAGAAGCTGGCCTTGGCCCAGCAAGTTTAGGAAGGAAACATCTGGGAATCATATATTATATGTTATAAGCACCTACGAGAGGGCCAGGAAATAAAAATTAAGCATGTAATGTAGACTTGATATTCTGAAATTGGGGAGAAAGAACAGAAAGCGGGCAATAGACTGAAGCAGTCTGGACAAAAAATAGACAAAAATAAACATTTTGTCATAATCTGATTAAAGTACTAGGGAAATTTAATAGACTTTTCTTCAGCAAAGGATGAAACTCAAGAGAAACATGTGAACATTTTGTTGTGGTTCTGCCGGGAAGAAAGATTCAGCAAAGAGTGACATTTTGCAAAAACATCTTTGTATCTGGGCATAGCATCTCTCAGACTTCACTTATCTCATATTATTGAATTATTGTAAAGATAAAAAGGGTAGAAAAGATCCATTGATATAATAGGAACTCCTTGGAAATAAAGCAGGATTATACAAAAATAGAAAATTCCTTTTTGGAAACATTAAGCTTCAATCTTAAACCCATTTAAACAGGAATCCTTGTTAACTATACTGAACAGGGAGCTGTATCTCAGCAAATACCGTATGTGTAAAATTGTACTCTTCGGCAACCAGAAATCCTATCTAACAAACAAAATCCTTATGTAGATTAACTAAAAAGGAACCAAAAATTAGCATTTGGGGAAAATTGTTTCTGTATTTTGTCCATTCATCTCACACATCTAATAGAGCTATATATTAACCACAGAAATTATCCAAATATCCAAATATAATTTCCATAAGTCCATTCAAATTCTGAGAAGCGATTTGCTTGAGCCCTTTGATCCATTTTTATCAAGCATTCATGTGAAGTTTCTTTTGATTTTGCATTAATGTTTGGGGAACATCTGGTTCTGGCAGATTCACGCACAAAAAGGGCCTTTGTCTACCATTCAGTTAAATTCTAGGCAGCCCTTCTAAATTAATTTTAATTATCACATGGCAATATCATGCCATTAAGCATTTTACCTTAGCTGAAGGACTTTTCTTAAAAGCCTTCAAAAAGCCAAAAGATTTATTATAGCAATGTTCAGTGTTGCTGTCAAGATCTATAATCATGTTTTTTTTTCAAAAAATGCATTGTAAAATTATTTCTGACTTTTTCAGAGCATATATTGGTATAATGAGGTTGCTGTTTTTGATGTGGTACATACTCTGACTATTACTTTACCTGTTAAAAGGCAACACATTTTAAATCCCAAACTACTTTGCCCATAAAGCAAGGTTAGCAACCTAGAGTTTCAGAACTCTTTGGAAGTTCATTCTGATCACAGTTGCTGAATATGTCACTATTGTGAAGATGAAAACACAGAAAAAAATATTCTAAGCCTTAAAAGAAAAACAACGAAAACTCTAAATATTCCATTCCAAATACAAGGAGCACACCTTACTGTTGTGGCCCAGCAGGGACTGGCTGAGCTGCTGATGGACTCCGATAGTGAGGCACAATCTGAGTCTGCCCTGGATGCTGAGGAAGACCCTGGGGGGTGTTCGGACTCAGAGCAGGGACCAGAGAGGTGGTTGGCCACCAGGAGGCACCTGAGTCATGGAGCAGTGGGGAAGACCAGAGTCAGTTTGTCCCTGACACTAAAGTGAGGAGAGCTGAGAAGTGGAAGCAGCAACTCCGTAGGAAGGCTCACAGAAGGTGATTAAGCACCAGGTGGTTGTTGATTAGCCCCTCCCAAGAGAGCTTATACAGTAGGTGAGGCGATGGGAGGGGACATTTGCAGGAAACAACCGTTTGGAAAGGAGCCATGAATGTCTGTCTGTGAATTCAGCTCGTGCCTGTTCTGTGAAGGAGTTTTCAAGGTTTGTGTGAAAGGTTGCTGCAGAGTTAAGCTTGTGACGTGAATGTTCTGGGGTCTCAACCAAAAGACTGGTTAACTTGCCTTATTAACAGTGGTCAACAGCCAAGCCTGTGTTGTTGTCTATTTGAAGGCCTCAGACAGAACACCTTACCAATTATGCTTCTATGTATTTTTAAGGCTTTTCAACATATATCCCTATCTACTGATCACTGTGACCTCATTTTGATACCATACATGGAAATAATTGCGTGAAATTCACATGGTAAAGATTCAGGAATGTGGACAACATGGCTCTATCTTCTTAAGTAATCCTATAGCTGATGTGGCGGAAAAAATCACTTCCTATTTTGAAGTTTGAGATGTCATTTATTACTCTTATTGACTTTTTGTTTACAGATTAACAGAGTTGGGCCATATAGATCATCTAGTCCAACCCACCTGCTCAAGCAGGAGACCCTACACCATTTCTGATAAATGGCAGTCAAGTGATGAAGCCCCCACAACTTCATCTAGGTTAAATCTCTCCTTGGTCAGTTTTCATCCATTATTCCTTGCTGGACTTCAGGTGCTTTGGAAAATAGCTCAGCTCCTTCTTCTTTATGTTTTGAAGATCACAATAGTATCAGTTTCTTCTTCCATCAGTCAATTTAAAAAGAGAGAGAGAGTGAAAGTGTAGAGGGATTTACCACAGATTTTTAAAAGGAGAAAATGACCAATTTGGAATACAGATATTCTAACAGATCATTTAAAATTTAAAATTTGGGGGACTCAAGTCTAGCTAAAAGTTTAAGGTTCTAACATTCAAAAAATGCCTAGTTTATGGATTTAAAGTTCTATTGTTCAATTAGCTTATTTATAATGCTGTTCTGTAGCTTTTTCCGCCATCTTGCTGCCCTGGCATCATGGTGCGCATGAATGTTCTGGCAGATGCTCTTAAAAGCATCAACAATGCAGAGAAACGTGGAAAGCGTCAAGTTCTCATCAGGCCGTGCTCCAAAGTAATTGTCCGGTTCTTAACCGTGATGATGAAACACGGCTACATAGGCGAATTTGAGATCATTGATGACCACAGAGCTGGGAAAATTGTTGTGAATCTCACAGGCAGGCTTAACAAGTGCGGTGTGATCAGTCCCAGATTCGATGTCCAGCTGAAAGACTTGGAAAAGTGGCAGAACAACTTGCTGCCTTCACGTCAGTTCGGGTTCATTGTCCTGACCACGTCAGCTGGTATCATGGATCACGAGGAAGCGAGGCGAAAGCACACAGGAGGGAAAATCCTGGGTTTCTTTTTCTAAAGTTGTAAAAAAAAAAAAAAGAGGCAGACAAATTAATAAATGGTTCAAAAGGAAAAAAATAATAATGCTGTTCTGTAGACAAATTAAGAGTTATCAAAGATCCTCTTTCTTATTCTTTGGATTTCAGCACTTTAATAATTAATACATAAAAAAAAACTGGGATCACATTGCCATAATTTTGAGGTGACCACAAGATTTAGTGCTTCACCATTCATATAGAACAGTGGTAGTCAACCTGGTCCCTACCTCCCACTAGTGGGCGTTCCAGCTTTCATGATGGGTGGTAGGGGTTTTGTCCGATACTGAAGCACTTTCCTTTTTTTAATTTAATTGACTTCCCTATTTTATAAATCACCATTACTGTGGAACTGATGAGCGGTTAGAAAATTTTACTACTAACAGAGATGCAAAAGTGGCCGGTAGGTATAAAAAGGTTGACTATCCCTGATATATATATAATAAGTCTGAGATGACCTGGGATAAGCATATAGAGACTGTGTGGGCCATGAAATTCTGAATCTGACAAAAATCCCTACCTTAAATTTGACGCTGCTCCGAGAGCCTCCAATGCCAGCCTAGTTACTACGCTGTAGGAGCTTGAATAGACTTACATTGGGTGCAGGAGTGGGTTCCTACTAGTTTAACAACTGGTTCGCTGTGTGCATGTGCACAGTTTACAGAATACTTACATTTCGGATTACTTCTTGGGAAGGAAAGCAGTTGAGGTGCAGCAATCCACTCTGCTGTGACTCAGCTGAGAAGATAAAGGTAGGTAAAGCACAGGAGCAGATGTGCTTGTTGGAGTGAACCGGTTTTCTCCCAGCTGATCTTCAGAGCTACAAGTTCATCGAATTGGTAGAATCCCACC
Organism: Rhabdophis nuchalis; assembly: GCA_039707465.1. NCBI lineage: Eukaryota > Metazoa > Chordata > Lepidosauria > Squamata > Natricidae > Rhabdophis > Rhabdophis nuchalis. The sequence continues at coordinate 39,543,174 of CM077649.1, read as the reverse complement.
CCTGATTGGGTGCCATTATCAGTGATAATCATAAGTAATTCCATACAGTGTTGGCCAGATTGCCCTGTCAAATTTCTAGACAACTACTGTCAGTCTGTGTGGCGCAGGATAGACAACTTGGTTTACATTTCAAATCCTATCCAGCTCAGCATAGCATTGTGGCAGTGGTAAACTGTGTCATCAGGAGAGCATTGTCTATTTTTAGTTAGAGAGTGTAAATATTAACCGAGACTAGTGGTTAGCATTAGCACTTGGCAGTTCCATTGACTGAAGACCAACTACACAGCCTGTGAATTTTGAACCAAGACTTTGGTGTATTGCTGTGAATCTTCAGCTGGTTGAGGCCACTCACTGCTATTACTATGTGTCATTCCTTTGCTGAAAGTTTGATCCTTTCCCTCTCCCAAATCAAGAACATCTTGATATGTCCTAAAATAAATCAATGTTCCAAAGGTGCTTTTCAAGAGGCAAACTGGACTTTAAAATAAATCAATCTTTCATTCATTATTTTGGCTTTTGATACAACATAATTCCCCTACAGTGTATTTCTTCTTCTTAGTTCCTTATCATATGGTGCCTTCTTGAATGTATAGGATATAAAACTACTTTCAGGTTTGCTCTTAAATTTGATACTCTTGACTATGATTTTTAATTATTCCAATAGATTTCTAAAATGATAATTGTTTAATTAATTAAATTTAAATTAATTAAATTTAATCAATTAAGACTTTTACAGCTGCCCATCTTATGCACCATAACCCTGGGCAGCTTACAAACAGTAATATTGTAAAAACAGTAAAACACATAAAACTAAAACAAAACTTCCTGACAACCACACATCAATAAACAATGTACTGAGTTCCATCATCACTTTATCCAACACTTATGAAAACAGCCAAGTCTTCACAAATTTTGGGAAGGCCAGGAGGGTAGAATATTCTTCCTCCAGAACGTAGAGGAAGAATATTCCAATGGGCAGGAGCAGCTACTGAGAAGACATACTGCCTAGGTCCCATTTGATGGTGATGTTTAAAGGAAGAGACTCAGAGTATACCTGACCTGGTGGAGCAGCCAGGTACCATCAGGGAAGATGGCTCTACAAATTATCTGGTCCAATGATATTCAGGGTTTTAAAGATGATAATCAGCAGCTTAAATTGCAGCTGAAAAGAAAATGGAAACCAGTACAACTCACTTACCAGTAGTGTCACATTGTCTAACTGTGAAGTGTCCAATATTGCACAATGCTGCATTCTCCGTTACTTCCGAGGATATGGACAGGTTACGTGGGCGACTGCGAGCCACCACATGTTTATTGGACCCGTGTCCCTCCTGGCTTGTACTGGCATCCTGGGAGGTGACACGAGGCTGGCTCCAAGAGGTTATCAACGCATCCTTGAGTGAGGATTCCTTGCCTGCCTCCCTAAAAGAGGCCATGGTGAGGCCCCTCCTCAAGAAGCCCTCTTTGGATCCAGCTTTATTAACCAACTATCGTCCAGTCTCCAACCTTCCCTTTCTGGCGAAGGTTGTTGAGAGTGTGGTGGCACAACAGTTTCCCCGTCACCTGGAGGAAGTTGAGTATCTAGATCGGCGCCAGTCCGGCTTTCGGCCCGGGCATAGCACCGAGACGGCATTGGTCGCGTTGGTTGATGATCTCTGGAGGGCCAGGGATGGGGGTTGTTCCTCCATCCTGGTCCTATTAGACCTCTCGGCGGCTTTCGATACCATCGACCATGGTATCCTATTGCATCGGTTGGGGGGGTTGGGGCTGGGAGGCACCGTTTTACGGTGGTTCTCCTCCTACCTCTCTGGCCGATCGCAATTTGTGTTGACAGGAGAGCAGAGGTCGACCTCGAGACCCCTCACATGTGGGGTGCCTCAGGGGTCGGTCCTCTCGCCTTTCCTGTTCAACACATATATGAAGCCGCTGGGTGAGATCATCCGTGGTTTTGGGGTAGAGTACCATCTCTACGCTGATGATACTCAGCTGTATATATCTACCCCAAACCACCCCAACGATGCCGTAGCGGTGATGTGCCAGTGCCTGGAAGCCGTACGGATCTGGATGGAAAGTAACGGACTCAGGCTCAACCCGACCAAGACCGAGTGGCTGTGGTTTCCGGCTGCCCGATTCAACCAGCTAATTCCATCGCTGGCCATAGGGGGCGAACATCTTGTTCCTGTGGATGGGGCGCGCAACTTGGGTGTCCTCCTAGATGCCCGGCTGTCCATGGAAGATCAAGTGACAGCCGTGGCTAGGAGGGCGTTTTACCAGGTTCGCCTGGTTCGCCAGTTGCGCCCCCTATTGGATCGGGACGCCCTTCGCACAGTCACTCATGCTCTCATGACATCCCGACTGGACTATTGTAACTCTCTCTACATGGGGCTCCCCTTGAGGTGCACCCGGAGACTGCAGATGGTCCAGAACGCAGCCGCGCGGGCAATCCTGGGTACCTCTAGGTTTACCCACGTAACACCTCTCCTGCGCGAGCTGCACTGGCTGCCTGTCGTCTTCCGGGTGCGCTTCAAGGTATTAATCATCATCTTTAAAGCGCTCCATGGCTCGGGACCTAGCTATTTGCGGGATCGGATCCTGCCTCATACATCCTCACGGCCGATCCGCTCCCACAGAGAGGGACTTCTCCGGGTGCCGTCCACTAGACTTTGTCAGCGGGCGACGCCCAGGGGAAGGGCTCTCTCTGTGGCGGGCCCAGCCCTCTGGAATGACCTTCCCCCCGACATTAGAACGACCACGAACCTCCGCTCCTTCCGTCTAAAATTAAAAACATATCTTTTCTGCTTGGCCGGCCTAGGGTAGTCTCTCTCTATGGGGTTTTAGTTGTTTAGTGGGAATTTTAGTCTAAAATGGGTATTTTAGCACAGGTACGGTTTAATTTGTTTTTAAGATGTTGTATATTTATTGTATATTTTGGTTTTTTAGTTTCCCTGTGCACCGCTCCGAGTCCCTACGGGGAGAGGGAGCGGTCAAGAAATTAAATTATTATTATTATTATTATTATTATTATTATTATTATTATTATTATTATTATTATTATTATTATTATTATTATTATTATTATTATTATTATTATTATTATTATTATTATTATTATTCTGGACCAGTTGCAATTTTCAGATCATCTTTAGGAATACTCCCATCAGTGGTGGGTTTCTGCAGGCTCGCACCTACTCGCGAGAGCCGGTTGGTGAAATTTAGAGAACCGGTGAGAGGGGGTTCCACCGGCGTATCTGGAAGTAAATCTGGCCCACCGCTGCCAGTGACCCAACGGGAAGGAAGGAAGGAAGGAAGGAAAGAAAGAAAGAAAGAAAGAAAGAAAGTATTTATCATCACAATTGAGTCCAAAATTTTGGTTGCTAAGCAAGAGCGTTGTTAAATGAGTTTCACCACATTTTAAAAGGTGGCCACTCCCACCCTGTCACTGACTGCCAAGCCACGCCCACAAAATAGGCCACACCTACAGAGTAGGTTCTAAAAAAATTTGAAACCCACCACTGACTCCCATGTAGATTTTGTTGCAATATTCTCCACATGTTGCTCAACAAAGAAAAAAATGTTTATTGTGCCTGTGTTCTCTTTTAAAGAGCCATATTATCTCATATTGGTCTTATAGCACCTAACATTTATGTATAAATCTTTGTATATTTTTTGCACTTTAAAATTTTATTCTTGTGTTCCATGTGTGCCTTTAATCATTCAAAACTTTCATTCATTTTACTGGTCCTCCTTGAAATCTGTAAGTATAATGTCTTCTTCTGATTGTATTGATCTTTTAAGCAACGGAAGTATCTGCAAAACAATTTTAAGGAATGGCTTGAATTCTCTTAACTGGATTTTTTTAAAAAAAAAATCTGTTTTGCATCTTTTCATATGTTAGTTAAATATTCAACAAAATTGTGTTCATGAAAGATCACACACACACACACACTGAACTTTTACTATTTTTTGGTGATTTACTCTCATATTTCTGGACCGAGATGCCCTCCGCACTGTCACTCAGGCATTCGTGACGTCTCGCTTAGACTATTGCAACGCTCTCTACATGGGGCTCCCCTTGAGGTGCACCCGGAGGCTCCAGTTGGTTCAGAATGCGGCCGCGCGGGGGATTCTGGGAGCTTCTCGTTACTCCCACGTAACACCTCTCCTGCGCGAGCTGCACTGGCTACCGGTGGCCTTCCGGGTGTGCTTCAAGGTGCTTGTCACCATCTTCAAATCGCTCCATGGCTCGGGGCCTAGCTATCTGCGGGACCGTCTTTTGCCACATACCTCCCTGCGTCCGATACGCTCCCACAGAGTGGGCCTACTGAGGGTACCAACCGCCGGTCAATGCCGGCTAGCGGTGCCCAGGGGTAGGGCCTTCTCTGTGGCAGGGCCGGCCCTCTGGAACGACCTACTCCCTGAACTTCGCACTATCACGGACCTTCCCCTCTTTCGCCGCTCACTTAAAACATATTTTTTTCAGCAAGCTGGTCTTGCGTAACAGTTTTGACTCTCATAATATAACATCTGCCAAATACGTATATGGATATTAGATTTTAGGGACTTTTAGCATAGGTGGGTTGTATTTTAAGGTTCTTAAATTTTAGTACAGGTTAATTTAATTCGTTTTTAACTTTGTATATATTGTATGTTTTATATGGTTTTTTAAAAATTTTTCCTGTACACTGCCCCGAGTCCCTTTGGGGAGAGGGGGCGGTTTATAAATCTAATAATTAAATTAAATTAAATTAAAAATTAAAAATTAAAATTAATTCAATAAAAGAATAATAAATACAACATAAAATCATGATACCATATAATCATTCATAACCATTAAGCATCAATGTCGTGAGAAACTTGAACCTCCTGGGACATTGTTCTATAAATTGGGAGCCACCATAGAAAAGTAGAAAAGCTGTTACTCATTTCACCTTACCTTACTATCTCCATCAGAGGTGAATGTGCTAGATGGGAAGGTCTAGAGGTGGGTTCCTGCTGGTTCAGACTGGTTTGGTTGAAGTGGTAGTAATTTGGCAGCCTGGGTTGCTGGAACCTGCAGCGACCCAGGCCTGTCACGCCCAAAAACTGGTTCTAAAAGGGCACCACATTGATTTCAGTTCTGCGCATATACAGAAATGTGCATATACAGAAAAGGTTTTTGTGCGCTGAACCCGCAGTAATGCTGGCACCAACCCACTCCTAGGAAGGTCCATCAGGTGTGAATTGCACTGTGAATTTTTCTTAGAAGCATCCTGAAAGCCATTGTAATGGTGTTTTATGGCTATAGTAGATCTCGCCTACTAGCATCTATACCACTGCATTTTGCAACAATTACAATTTCTGAGTGGTCTCAAAGGCAATCTCATGTAAATAGAACAGTAGTAGTTCATAGAGAGCATACGACACTATCACCTGGTGTCCTATTCGCAGGAGAAAAGCCAATAAAGGTTGATCTGTCCTCCAACTTTTCAGCATTAAACTTTGAGCTGCTTTTTTTTATACAAGTAAGTCTGGCATCAATTAAGGTTCATAGGTTAAGGTATCTTTCCCATATGCCAAGTACCAAATACATCAAATCCTCAGTAGCTTTACAAAATGTACTCAGTAAATAAATAAATGTAGAAAGTGTTCCTGTAATTTTGACCACATACTGTAAAATGGCTGCTATGAATGAATACGTCCATTCACAAAATGACGAATAGAACATACTTTCACAAGAAAGTATACCAATGTGATTGCCCCAAGTATATACTTTGCATCTTTCCCATTATTCTATTATCATATTTACTTTGATCTTATTTTCAGAGTAGGTATGTATATACGTAATATACAGGTAAGCTATATGAAGAATTGGGTTGCAAAGAAGCGGATGGGGTGCGCAACTTGGGTGTCCTCCTGGATGCCCAGCTGTCCATGGAAGATCAAGTGACAGCCGTGGCCAGGAGGGCGTTTTACCAGGTTCGTCTGGTTCGCCAGTTGCGCCCCCTATTGGATCGGGACGCCCTCCACACAGTCACTCATGCTCTCGTGACATCCCGACTGGACTATTGTAACTCTCTCTACCTGGGGCTCCCCTTGAGGTGCACTCGGAGACTTCAGCTAGTCCAGAATGCAGCCGCGCGAGCAATTATGGGAACCTCAAGGTTTACTCATGTAACACCACTCTTGCGCGAGCTGCACTGGCTGCCTGTCGTCTTCCGGGTGCGCTTCAAGGTTCTAGTTATCATCTTTAAAGCGCTCCATGGCTCGGGACCTAGCTATTTGCGGGATCGGATCCTGCCTCATACATCCACACGGCCTATTCGCTCACACAGAGAGGGACTTCTCCGGGTGCCGTCCACTAGACTTTGTCAGCGGGCGACGCCCAGGGGAAGGGCTCTCTCTGTGGCGGGCCCAGCCCTCTGGAACGACCTTCCCCCCCGACATTAGAACAACCACGGACCTCCGCTCCTTCCGTCTAAAACTAAAAACATATCTGTTCTGCTTGGCCGGCCTAGGGTAGTCTCCCTTGTATGGGGTTGTTAATAATTTTAGATGGGAATTTTAGTAATTTTTAACTGGGAATTTTTAGCGCAGGGATATTATTTAATCTGTTTTTATTATGTGTGTATATTTATTGTTTTATTTGCCCTGTGCACCGCTCCGAGTCCCTTCGGGGAGAGGGAGCGGTCAACAAATTAAATTTATTATTATTATTTATTATTATTATTAATAACCCACCGGATTTATTTTCTGAGAATATCTTTAAGTACCATATATTTATACATATCATATACCATATACTTGGAAACAAAAAGTAAAGTGAAAACATAAAAATGGTGCTGAATGGGGATGTTTTGCCTTATTTAGCAACCAAAAGGAGGACTAACAATCTGGTCATTATGTAGGTTTTTTTTCTTTTATTGGACACTATCTGTACCACTCCCTTACATTTTCCTGTTTCATTCTCTCTGTAAGGAAAGGCATCAGGCATTAATTCTTTGCGTTTTGGCTTTTTCAAAAATGGTTCTCCTGTTATGGTTCAGGGAAGAATCCTGTCCCTGAGAATTTTTATGAGTTTCCCTTTCTAAGGAGAAATTTAGAGAATTCTAAATTGTTCACCAAATTTATCTGCCCAAATTTTGAACTTCTCTCTCACACAGAGCTCATTGGTTCGCACTGAAATTCCTGCCTTCCTCATTTTGGTCTTTGAAATGTAATTGTAGAGCAAGCAGGTTTTTGTGCAAATTATGCTATTATGTCCTGTCAGCGATTCATAGTTAAAAATCCTGGCTTAATTCTATATAATATGTGAATGCATATTGTAATTGTATACAATATGTGAATTCTGGCTTAATTTTATACAATATGTGAATGTTTTATGAAAGGAACTCTTCTGAAATATGAAATATATTCTGCCAATACAACAAGAGACACTAACCAGCAAATTGCCCAAATGATGGCACAAAACAGATATTCTCTCTCACACAGAGATCATTAGTTAGTACTGAAATTCCTGCCTTCTTCATTTTGGTCTTTTTGATCACAGGCCTCATTATTCCCAACGGCCCTTGGATATAGATCAAAGGGATGCTAAAGCTGCTTTCAAGCTGACAGACAGAGCTGGAACTGGAGAATCCACTAGATTCATTAGAAAGAATGATAAGGTTCCCGCAGAGAGAAAATGTCATTTTAAAAAACACATCAAGACATTACAATGTTTATGTCCTGAACATTTTGCACTTGGGAGCTCTGCATTTTGGCTATGGAGGCAGAAAATGTCTACTATAGCTACTCTATTTTGATAGAAAACCCTAAATAATCAGCAGCACACCTTGCCTGTAAATTTTCAACAACATCCATCAAGGTGTCAGTAAGTTAGAACATTGCTCCTAATTATTTTCTTTCCTTCCTCTGCTCTTAGCTCTGGATTTGTGAAGACTGAACTACTGGGTACTTTTTCTCCAGTGCTCCATATGCTTCCATTGCTGGATTCTCAACTCCAGTACTTCATAACTGGCTGTAAATCTTTCACGTTGGAATGAAGAGATTCCTGGTAGGCTGGAGGACAGGTTGCCCCAGCGTCTGGTATCTTGAAATAAAAATTCAAGCTGCCTAAGTTATGTTTATGGTGAGATACTGCTCCCATGTAAGAGAAGTATAAAAATAAGTTTATAAGTATAAAAATGGATGTGAGCACAAGAAATGGGTATGAATAAATGAGGACAGTATGACAGGAATGGTAGACACGCTGATGCGCTTATGCAGGCTCCCTTACGGACTTCTTTGGAATGGGGTGAGGTCCACACTAGACAGTTAAGGTAGCCTCTGGAAGCTGTTGCTATTTAGTGGTCCTGGAAAGCTTCACAGGAAAGGAGGTGCCCCATCAACAGTTAACAGCCAATGATATGCAGGCTTCATAAAGTCATAAGAAGCATTACTCTTAGAGCTTTCTTAGTCAATCATTTGTCATTAAAACATTGGGTGACCTCTTATACCAGGTCAGACTGCCGGCCAAGACACAAACAGTCTTGGATGGCAGCAGCTCTGAAGTTGGAAGCGAAAGTCTGTCAGTTCTCTTGTCAGCCAGTCCTTTCATTTGGAGTCATTGGGAATTATACATGGCTCTCTCTACTTATGCTAGCATTTTCCCATTGTTTCAATAAAGGTCATTTTAATGGAGCAATGCTGCAATACTCCTAACTCTAGACTCCATGGTGTATTAGTATGACAAGCCCATTGCAGATGGTAATCTTAGGCTTTCTTATGCCCTACCAAAATTGGCTGTAAAGATCTAGATGGCTACTAGATGGCACAAGAGAGTTAGAGTTTTCTGTTTTAATGTCTTGCCATCTAGTATTTGGTAGGCTTTCTAATCTTGTATCTTCATCTGGAAACAAGGTGGAAAAAAATCTCATTGTTGTCACAAAGACTGATAAAGACATCTTTCCCCCAGTATCATGAACTGAGTTGTTTGCTGCAGGAATGTATAAATGTATTTATTTATTTATTTAAAAATAAATGTTGGTTTTACAGATTACCTTGCTATTTCATATTGCTTTTCTTTCACATTTCAAAGTTTCATATGGTAACATGCTGGTTAGAAATGTGTAACCACAGTTTCTCATGCTGGCTATAGCAGCAATTGTCCCAGACATTCTGGAATGTCTGTCCTCCAATGCCCAGAGTTAAAATGAATCAACTAGTAAACTCTCTCAATGTACTTTGTATATTTATATTGGATCAGAAAGTTTGTTAAGAGAGCAAAGAAAGTGTCACTGTTTTTGTTTCAACTGCTTCACTTTCTGTAGTGGAAGATTCTAGAGAACGTCTCACCCTCTGGTAACTAGAAGTCATTGTTCTATTTTCTTTGCCAATAAATGGTAAGAAATAAAAGGGGAAGATATTTGGATATGTTTAGATACAGACACAGATTACCAGAATTGGAAGGGATCTTGTAGGTCATCTAGTCCAATTCCCTGCCTAAGCAGATCCTACACAATGTTTGACAGATGGCAGTCCAGGCTCTTCTTGAAAGCTTCCACTGATGAAGTTCCCATAACTTCTGAAGGCAAGCTGTTCCATCGGTTGATTGCTTTCACTGTCAGAAAATTTCTTCTTGTTTCCAGGTTGAATCTCTCCTTGTTCAGTTTCCATCCATTATTCCTTGCCTGGACTTCAGCTGCCTTGGAAAGTAGCTTTACCCCCCTCCTCTCTGTGGCAGCCCCTCAAATTTTGGAACAGTGCTATCATGTCTCCCCTGGTCCTTCTCTTCACTAGACTAGCCATGGCCAATTCCTGTGACCATTCATCATATGTTTTAGCCTCCGGTTCCCTAATCATCTTGGTTGCTCTTCTCTGCACCCTAATCAGCACGCTTGCAAATGGATGGGCAGTAATTCATTTCTGCCCATCCATTAATGGTGGAGAATAAATGACTTCAATATTATAGACATCAGATACAGATATTATTTAATTTCTCATCTTGCAGTTCTATGGGCAAGAACACAGTTCTTATTATTGTAGCCAGATTGTTAAATTTAGTTTTCGTCTACTTCTGCTCATTTATGTAGGAGCTGATAGGTGAAAAATTTGAAGCTTCATAAGAGATAGCAATTCAAGCCAAAAGAACAGTATATTGTGTTTGTGTATTTTTTTTTACACTTGTATGGGTACAAGCATATTTACAAACATGCAAATTAACACATATGATTAAAATGCAGTTAATCTGAAAATCTGAATTCAGATCTTCTTACTATACCTAGCTATGTCATTATAATCTAAAATATTTTCAATATCTCGTTCAAGTTGCAACATTCCTTATTTGTTGTGATAGTAATAGTTTGTAAGTAGTGAAGGAGCTCTATATTTTTAATTATACTGTTTTGGGACTTTTGGACATAATTCTTAAATGTATGATAATGATGGCAAACCATTTTGAGGACGCAAGAGGCAGAAAAACAATATTTGAACAAATGATAAAACATGCAGCTTGTTATTTCTGCAAAATCTCAGCTTCATGCAGGTGCCTTCCGGTAGCTAAGTCAATAGTTAAACAAACAAAAAAACAGTCTTAAGAAAATGTTTTGCATTTACAGAAAATGTACCATGCTGTGTTTGCAAGGGCCCAAATTAACCAATCACAATCACTATTTGTCTTAGCAAATTGTGCAGAGGTAGTCTAGGTATGGTTAGTTTATGTTCAATGTGTGGTCCATACAAACATAGTTTAACCATGCATTGATTATGTTTTATGAATATATACCCATGACTTTAACTAGTTACTTGTTTCCTGCAACTTGACTTCTACTGAAGTTAGGCAGATAGATGATTGATAGATAGATAGATAGATAGATAGATAGATAGATAGATAGAGAGAGAGAGAGAGAGAGAGAGAGAGAGAGAGAGAGAGACAGACAGACAGACAGACAGACAGACAGACAGACAGACAGACATTTTTTGCATGATGAAAACATGACAAAGAGAGTAAACATATATATACACAATCCATGTAATTATATACAAAACCTTTATGGGCTACAGTAGCGGCCTTATAACTGGATATCCAATTCAGCTATCCAGGCGATCGTCTCTGCTGTTGTTTCATGCAGATTTTCTAAGCAACCCAAGAATGCATGTCACAGGCAGTCTTGCACAATATTTTAATACTTTGCATATCAGTACCACAGTTCCCTGAGTCTGTACATCCCTTAAACTGCATGCGCTGCCTGGATGGTTCTAAATGGGTGACAGCAAGCAGATGCAGCTGTACTGCCATCCTGGTCCTCACAACCATGACAAATAGAAGAGTAAAAAACCAGACATATATGATGACAACAACAGCAATAGTACTTAGACTTACATACCGCTTCATAGTGCTTTCCAGCCCTCTCTAAATGGTTTATAGAGTCAGCATATTTTCCCCAACAATCTGGGCCTTCATTTTACTGATGTTGGAAGGATAATCCTAGCGTGTGCAGCCAGGCTCAGCATATCTGAGTCCAAATAGTGGTTTGAACATGGAGCTGCTGACAGACTGCTATACTGAGCATGCCAATGTAGTGTTTTCAGTGGAATGTTACAGTATTATACAAAAAGAGCTGACGGTTTTGTGTTGGGTTGCAAACAGTTTATAGATGTGGAATATTCAGTGATTTCTGCCTATGAGGGTCGGTGGGGACAAGGAGGGTCAGAATGACACAGACAGAATTGCGAAGTTATGGTGCAAGCCCTTCTCCTTTTCTATATGCATTGTGACATTGCACACACAATTGCAAAGAGGGGAGCTTGTGGTTTATTGTTGCAATGCTGCTTTCTTCAGAAGGGGTGATACCTGCAGATGTCACTGTGTGTGTTAGGATTGCAACTTCCTAATTTCCTACTAGTTGGGCTAACAAGACTGTAGGCCATCAATTTGGCAAAGGGCGCTCTATAGAAGGTTGTCATTCAGCATTATATGTGCTTCATTGAATATTTCTGACTCAAGTGTGTGACTAGCATTAAATGGTTTACTATTTTAAAATGCCATGGAGGGGGTGTGTGGGCTGCTTGAAAATTTTAAACCTGACAGAATCGAACAAATTCTAGTTCCTTTATATCAGGGGTCCCCAACCTTTGCAACTTTAAGTCTGAAGGACTTCAGCTCCCAGTCTTCTCCAGCCAGCAAAGCTGGCTGGAGAATTCTGGGAGCTGAAGTCCTTCAGACTTAAAGTTGCAAAGGTTGGGGACCCCTGCTTTATATTATTCCTCCTGCCCCTCCAGCTGAAGGGGGGGAAAGAATTATGTTACCTTGTTTCTCAAAAAATTCTATAAATTGACAATAAATTTTGCCTAAGGTTAAAGATCTTGGGATTGATTTAAGACTTCAGTTCATCATGGGGATTGTTTATTGCCACAATCTACAGCAGGGACGGCGGGGATGGGGGGGAGAAGACTAATGGAAGCTGCATTGACTGTTTCAAGGAGTCCTGGTAAGGAAATCTTTTAGCACTGCTACATCCTATGCAATTTCTTAATCTTGAAAATAATGCTTGAGCTGAGAACAGTTGCTGTATGCATTAATCATAATATAAATCAATCTCCATTCAATTGCATACTTAATTTGGCATAGTCAGTTATTATCTTTTTGTAACCTAGTGACCTTTCTGGGAATTCTTTTCTCCTTCCCTTTTTTCCTTTCTTTTAAACAATAACCCTCTCAGCTGTTACTACATCGGCAGCTGTGCTGGACTGAAACTTTGGAATATTTTGCATTCCAAAGGTCACCCAATGGAAAGCAGCTTAGGATCCCTAAAGCTATCAGGATGACCAGGGCGTGATTATTGGGGCCATAGCAGGAAGGTCCCCAAACACACATCCATCAGAGGATTCCTCCGCTTAAGAAATATGGCCCTTCTTTGCTTGCTCCTCCTCACTTTTCTCCATGGAGGTATTCTGGACAAACACAAATGCCAGAAATAGCTGTAGACACCTACACACGCTTAAAAAGTTTAAACAATATCAGCATTTTATTTCTGAGTGGCATGCAGAGCTGCATTCCAAAAATCAGTTAGGACAAGGAAGTAGATCTGAGCAAGAGCAATGCCTTCAATTTGATTTCTTTCGCCTTTAAATTAAATCAAATTAATTAATGGCAGGAAAGGTAATTAATCTCCATCTATTTAATTGTTCTAACCTTGCCACTATGGTAACAAAGCTTGGAAGAACTCTATGGGCCACAACTGAAGGTCACAAGGATACGTGCCTTGTGCCGAATGTTAAGTGTAAATAGAAGGACACGATGGCAGGGGAAAGGATGGAAAAAAAGATTATGGAGGAAAGAGAAAACTAAATAGAGTAGTCTTGAGAAAGTAGCATAATGTTTAGAAATCTGGCGAATTGGAGAACATCGGAATGGGGTTTTTTTCCTTCCCAGTTCCAAATTAATTAAACACACTTTAAACCACGGGTCTCCAACCTTTGCAACTTTAAGTCTGAAGGACTTCAGCTCCCAGAATTCTCCAGCCAGCTTTAGACTTAAAGTTGCAAAGGTTGGAGACCCCCGCTTTAAACAACTGAATATTCCTCGTCTAATCATTTGCAGAGACAAATAAACATCTGCCCTAGATGTCTGCCATTTCTAAAACTAAATATATCCAATTGTGCTAAAATTGAACTGTGATTGAAAAAAAGTTGGCCAACCATACGTGCAGCAGCCTCCACTGTAATTATGGAGCCTGTTGTTGAGCTGTAATTACAAAGCAACCCAGAACAATGTTTCTCCACTTTAGCAGCTTTAAGATACCCAGACTTCAACTCTCAAAAACATAACTGATGGGGAATTCTGGAAGTTAAACTACAAATATTAAAGTTGCTAAGGTGCAGAAACATTGCCCTAAAGGAAATACATTTCAGGTAATCTTCAACTTACAACAGTTTATTTAGTGACTGTTTGAAGTTACAACAGCACTGAAAAAAAGTGATGGATGACTGTTTTTCACACTTACAACTATTTTGACATGCATTGTCGGATCAAAATTCAAATGCTTGGCAAATGATGAGCAAAATCAATAGGGAAACCAGATTCACTTAACAACCGTGTTACCAACTTCACAAAGGCAGTGATTCACTTAACAACTGCAGCAAGAAAGGTTGTAACATAGGTCAAAACTCATTAAGCAAATTTCCCACTTAGCAACAGAAATTTTGGTCTCAATTTGTGGTCGTAAATTGAGCACCCACCTGTGTTCAGATTCTTTCCAGTCAAGATGTAGAACTGCACATGAGATGGAGATGGCTTTAGTTATTTTTGTAGATAAGCTGTGTTGAGACCTGGAGGAGGCTTAGCTTCGTACTAGTTTTGCTCTATGTCCAATGTGCTCCATCATCAGTGGTGGAGAGATTAGCTAAGAGTATCTCCTTGTGGAGAGTTGCAGGATTTTGCCCTTTCTGCCCTGTTTCTTAGTGTCTATATAGATCTACAGGGAGAGGTCAGTTTATGCAAGATATTTTTGGTACACTGATGATACCCAATCGCATATCACATGCAGTATGAAATATTTTGCCCAAAAGAGTTTTTAAACTGGAGACCAGGATACATTACATTGAAACACATATGGCTTTATTGACCAAGCTAAAGGCAAAGAGAGACCCAAAGAATTACAGTCTCACTTTATAGACTTATGTAAATTACAATAAGCTTATGATTAGATATTGCAGCCAGTTGTTTCATTGAATAAATATATCATGTGCTTAGGAGGGTCAGTGAAACTATTAGGATATAAGTGTGAGGTAATAGGATTAGGGGCAGAATGGCAAAGACAATCTGAGAAAGACGCAGTATTCCATGAAACATAGTTTGTTTCTAGGGACTAACTTCCTTTTGTTTTCCTAGCACTCTGCAGACCCCCAGTATGTTTTTTTCCTAGCTTATTAGCATTCCTTGGCCTTCTAAATGTTTTATGGCTAAACCAATAGTATAGTTTTCCCAGGAAAGTGTTTTTGTAATGAGATACCTGTCCAACTTGACACCACATATAACTAAGCCAGTTCTTTGTGTTCCCTGAGAAGGTAACACTGAGTTAGAGGCTGATTGGGCCTCCCCCAATCTCCTATACCCTACTTAGTTGTATATTTTGATCCAGTGCCTGAATGAGGAAGTACTAGGATGGGGCGAAACAAATTGAAATTGAACTCAAACAAGACTAACTTGCTGTTTGTTCTTCTCTACACTACATCTACTTTACTACATCCCTGATGGATGGGCACTGCCTCTGAAAAAAAAGATCAGCAACTTGGGCAATCCTCCTGGAGGCCTATCTACTGTTAGGTAGGAAGGTGACTACTATAGCTAGGAAACTGTTCGTCAAATTTCAATTGGTCTGACAAATGTGGCTTTATCTAAAGCACCTAATTGTATTGCTGGAAGTAAGCCTACTATATAATGCATGGAGAGAAGAAATTGGGTAAGGTTCATGCATGCACATACTCATCCAGCTTCTACTGTATTAGGTATGCCTTTATTTAATTCAACTTCATTTATGTATAGTATTGAATCTTATTTTTCTCATAGAGTATTCCAGCAGAAATGATCAAATGTACGAAGTCTCAAGTCAATTAAATAACTGCCTGAGTGTTAACATTAAACAAATAAGTTGTTTATATTACATATTGAATCTCCCACCTTTATAAATTATTTCTGAGAGATGGGCATCCATATAAATGATCAAAATAAATGCAAATAAATCTTCAGGTGCCCATTCAATCTTGCAGGTTGAACATTAAAACGAGCACTGTTTAAAATGAAGACGTATAGTCGTTTATCATCTTGCATGAATCATCTTCCAAATGTTGCTCTTCAGTGAAAGATTACAGTACCACATTCAGCTGAGATTATTTTGGGTAATATCCATATTGCTATACTAAAACATTACATGTTCAAGGCATAGCAAAGGATAGCAAGGACATCTGCCACCACAATGGTTTGGAGTAAGAATTGGGAAGATGCCCATTAATATCTATTATAATTTGTTTCACTGTTTAGAATGGAACCAAAAGTCAAAAAGACAAGAGCAGAGAATGACATTTAGGAAGAGATATTTTCCCCAAGCATGCAGGAGAAATTCAACAGTTTCATCCAATTATTTTTCAATTCTTCTTTCATTAACATCTAATAGGCATTCATTTTAAAACTTATCTTTGCATGGTTCACTAAAGAAGATCTGGCCTCAAGTTTTACATACTAAAAAGCTGAATTACCAGTCCTATTAAAATTATGGAAATTGGCTTTCAAATTATACATAAAGGATCCTATCTTTAAAGGCTTTTCTATGTCTTTTGAATTCTCCTGATAAAATTAGGACTTCATTTCGAGAATTAAAATGAGCAGTGGCATTAGAGGAACCTGCTGCCTTTTGCTGTGGGCAAATTCGTCAGTGTGAAATGATAGTATTTGTACAGAGGATAGGAATAATAACAACATAAAGCCATTGTATAAAACCTCCTTGCGCCCCACTGCAAAAACCAATACAGCATTGATCACAAATTATCCCACTGTTTTACAAATGGATTCTCATTGCCTCCTCCTGGTGCTTCCACTCCTATATATATGATATAAAGACCCGAATATAACAATACAACAACAAGACTATATATATATATATCTACATGCCCTATTTTATTGGTAGAATATTCAACCTTCAGAATATTCAACCTTCAGAATATTCAACCTTCTGATCTTTTCCTCCATGACAATGTTACAGGATTGTTTCTCTCTGTTTTGAGCAGGGAGAATTATATGACCAAATGCATTTCTGAAATGGATAGGATAACTAAGGATGTGCGTTCAGCTCATATACTTTTTGAGAAACTAAAACATTGTGATAGGTTGTGAGGTTTTGTGTGGAGCTACTCCTTATTCACGTGATCTGAAACTCTTGAATGCAGTTCAAAGTTAGACAAACTTCTTCAAGGAAGGAACGGACCCCACATTTTTGTGGTTCATTGAACTTTTCTTAGACTATGAGGACTGTACTTCTAACTTGCATGCTTGTTGGTGTTAAAATATTTCTGACTTCTGACTTATTCCTGGGCTTTAGAATTAAAGTACATGCTTTCTGCAACTTATTGTTTTAGGTTTATGGCTTATTATTTAGAATTAAAGTACATGCTTTCTGCAACTTATTGTTTTAGGTTTATGGCTCAGTGTGTTCTATGAACCCAGGCAGTTAAACCAGTAAATTAGTAAATTAGTCCAGCTAATCATGGCTAGCATGTTGTCAGAGAGGATCACTAGAGTTAGAAGGACACTTGACTGAAGGAATAGGGTTAACAAAAATTAGAATAATAATTGTTTTTCCAACAATATATTTTTGTTGGCCTGTGTCATGATACCTACAAATTACTCTCTATTAATTGGTGTATCTATAAAGTATACAGTGTTAATATAGTAACAACCAACCTGGATCCTTTATTGAGGCAATTCAATAAATATATGGTTATTTTATTCCGACTCTTGTTTACTTGGCCTGCATGTATTTTTTTTTTAGTTGTAAGCCTGACATTTGACTTTGTACAGACAGCTGCATTTATTTCCCTACAGAACAGGAAGAGTGTAGGAAGAACAGTATGAGTAAACAAATAGCAGCAACAGTGCATTAAATATGGCTAAAAGAGTAGTATGAATGGATAGAGATATCAGTTTCAACATTGTTTGATTTATTTATTTATTTAATCTTGAATTAAGTTTAATTTATTCTCATATTAATTTATAGAAAAGTATGATAAAACATATATTTGTGTGTATTTCTCTACATACGTATATATCCAAATATATATGCATTTTTCTATGCACTTTTCCCTTTAAAATATGTATGTAAAAAGGCTTACAGATATTGTCTTATTAAAATATCTCTGTGTACAATCTACTCCCTTATGCATGTATGTTAGCACACAGTTTTTAAGTTCTAAAGTTCACATAAAAATGTGCATTTTGATGAATACGTTAATTCCAGTTGTTGAACTGATTTGGGGAATGCAAATGGTTCAGTTTGCATAAAAATGCAAACTGAATGAATATCTCTATAACCTTATGTAGTGGCTGTTGGAAGTTTTGAAAATACTGCTTGCATCTATATTCCAAATGTTTCCAAAATAAGAAGAGCTTATTAAAGAGAAGAGGAAGAAAATATGTTTCTAAAGCAGATCATGATTACTTCCATATTAATGTTCAAATGATTTATAATGTAAATAATGCTATGTTTCAGTCCTTTCTTTAAAGCCAGTACTTCCTAGATACTCTGAATTAGAGTTCCCATAACCCTTCACTATCCACATGGAAAAATAATTCTCATATGCAGAATTCCAGTTGTGAATACTAGAGAAATTTAGATCAAAAACAATATATGCTAGTAAAGACCTGTCCAATGGTACAGGTATACCTGTTCATTATTCCAATGATAATAACCTGTTGAGTTATTCTGTTATTGGTACTGTAAAGTAGAGGGCAAACAAGAAAAGAAATAAGTTTTGGAATTGATGTTTATGATTCTGAAGGTTTCCTGAACATTGAAAAACAAGCAATTACCATGAATAGAGAAATTAATTCTTTATTCATTTGCGATATCTCTGTACCCTGAGAAATTTCACCTTCAATTTCCCTGGTTATCCAAGTCTAATTTCAGCTTTCATTACTATACGTATCAACAAGAAAAGCATTGACCGGAGCAATCAGCTGGACCTTCAGTACGCTGAAGTCAAACCAATCATATTTTGGACTTTAGCGTAGTGGTAAATCACAAAGCAAAAACATACATAACAAAGTCATCGTGCAAATGCCATGATTTATATATTTGTGTCACATTTTATGATACAACTATGTTCCATTTTCATGTTGACATCATCACATCACCACACTGCCATACAGGGCCTAAGATTTTGGCATCCTGATGATTTACTATGTAGACCGCTGAATCTGGTCCTTTGTTTCTGTCATAGTGAACTAAATGAATGGTAGCTTATTTGAAAACCACAATTAAACGAATGATGACTGTATTTATGTATTCTATTTCTATACTGTCCATTTCAGTCAATGATTCTGGGCGGCTTACAAATAAAAAAATACATTGCAATTAAAAATACTAAAATCATTGCAAAACTGTAAAAACACTAAAAACATCCAGATTAAATATACATGGAAGCAAGATACTTGGCCAGTTAGCAATACAGCCACTTTGTCAGATGTGTAAATAAGGTCACTAAAATTTATAAGAGGGAAAAATGAGATCTGGTAGTGAGCAGAAAAAAGAAATGAAATATTGTTTGAGACACTGGGATTACACTGATAAGAAGAGCCAGGGATGTTGAAAGGACTGATAAATTCCTTTATATATTTATATTTATATATTATATTTATATTTATATTTAATTATTGGGTATTTTAGCTTTAAATGGGATTTTTAGCAAAGGTATTAGATTTAATTCGTTTTTAGTTATGTTTGTATATTTTGTATATGTGTATATTTATTGTTTTTATTCTCCCTGTGCACCGCCCCGAGTCCCTGTGGGGAGAGGGAGCGGTTTACAAATTAAAGTTATTCTTATTATTATTATTAGTTATTAAATTATTTAATATATGTGAGCAAGTGAATAAAATATCCTAGAAAGCATTTCTCAATCCCATTATGTATAATTTGTATACATACATATATTGTTATAATAACCCACTTCTCTAGATAATGGAAAACTGCAGACGTCACTGAATTTTGCAAAATACGTTTATTTCAAAACATGCAATATGAAGATGCTAGAGGTCTTTGTTTAAACAATCCTCTTTGCAGCATTAATTTATGATTCAAGAGGCTACAGAGATTATTTTTCTACAATAATAGAAATTCTACAATTCTACAATAATGTAGAAATTATTCCTACCACAAAGAGAGTTTCCACCATCAGGGTTTAGGATGGCAATCAATATTTTAAGTTTATAAATCTATTGTTGTTGTTCTCTTCTTATCCATTCCAATCATAGGCTTTCCTTGAGATGGTTCAAAGTTTTATTTAAAGTTGTTACGTCAAACTGGAGATAATTTGTGATGTCAGGGGGTTTCAAATAACAACAATCCTGTTTTGAGGTAAGACCACATCAGGAATTAACTTCTGGAATGACCAGATCAGCATTGCTTGAAGGGAAAAAGGTAGGGTTTGCACATAATTAATTAAAATGCTTAAAAGAGTGAGATTCCTTATAAGTCAAGCTTGACTCCTGGTGATTTCGTAAACATCTGCATGGAATTATGATGGCGGATATACAGAAGTGATTTGCCATTTCTTCTTCAGGAATGTTGTAGTCATCTTTGCACTTTAGCCTAAAACTCTGGTATTTTCTCATAGTTCCTGACTTAAACATTAGTCAGAACTGACCTTGCTTAGTTTTGAGAGCAATGCCGTTCTATATCTTGCCGTCTTTACCAAATTCTATGTGAGATAGCAATCTATTACCTTTTTTACTTGCTTTGTCTTATTCTGCAGTCAGAAGGTAAGGGCAATCCAGATGACTCAATGTCATCATCTATCTCTCTGTGTTGCTCTTAAAAAATCATACCTCTGGCCCTAATCCTGAATGATTTGAAGGAATCGAGTGCATCCTGAAGATATTAAGATAACTTAAATAAAGATTTCATAACCTGAACTTTATGAATAGCAAATAATGTATCACACATTTATGAATACAGCACATGAATTATAAATGTTCTTGTTTAAAAACTGTCATTTAAAATTTAACTAGTACCAATTATAATATATTTATAAGAGAAAAAAATGGCAAAAATCTTGTATAATGTAACCTCTCCTTGATAATAAACTAAAAAAGCTGCTTTATCGCATATTCATATCCAAGTTCCTGTTTCCCCCAAAACATTCTGAAGGCAGAATTATTGCCAATTTTATAATGTTGAAAAGAGGCAGAGTTCACCATCATCCTATCAGTGCTTTCCTCCAGCTGACCACTAAAAGACTCTCTCAATTCCCAATGACTGTGGGTGGTTACAAATAAAAAAAATGTTTAAAACAACCAACCAATCAACCAAGAAAACAATCGACAAAAATGAAGAGTGAAGATGGCAACATGACAAAACAAATGGTGGTGGATGAAAAGAAACAAACCCTCATAATGCAGAGAAGGGCAGGAGGCTTCACTGTTTCTTGGGTGAAAAGCCAGTTTTCAAGGCCCTTAGAAATATCAGAAGGGTGGAATTGTACGGATCTTGGGGAGAATTTCATTCCAAAAGACAGATGTTGTTACACTTGTTACAGCTAGACACGAACTATAATTGAAGTGCTAAAATGAAGTATAATTTGAAATAAACTGTATCTTGCTTGTTTAGTAATTGACTGCCAAATCAGAGTAGTTCCGCTGACTTGTTGAACAAATTAGCATCTCCTTTAAATCTTACTTCCTAGTTTGTATGAGATGAGAAACCAGAAATTTGTTACTGTGCAGGAAAATTAAATTCTGATTTATTTCTTGCACAGAAGGAGGGGGCGGGGAAAACACATAATCCCAGTATAAGATTATTTATGATTAATCACAGAGTATCATTATCTCAAACTTAAAGCTGTGCCAAAATCTGCCTTGCAAATTTCTTCCCCAGCAAAACAGGTTTCGGTTATTTCAAAGTGCCCAAGCATTTATTTATTTTAACCTTCTCTTGATGCTGTTACTACTGAGAGGTTGTTGTTGTATTCATTTTTGTTGTATTGTTATACTTGTTTTCAGCATTCTAAACCTTCCCTGGGATGCAATGTATTTATCCTGAGAAATTTCTTTGAATTAAATGGAATTGTTGGAGACAGGAAAGCTTCAGAGCAGAGCAGCAGAAAGATGTTTGAACAATATTCTGCTGAAAGACAGGAATTTCACACAACTTCCACATCTTTGTAGCTAAATAAATGCAAGCATTTAATCCACCACCCATGTGATTTCCCCCCCCTAAATGGGCTTCCTGTTTGAAAGAAATGTACAAATCAAATTTGTTTTCAATATACTGAAAAAAAAACCATGCTAAATTTCTATTTACAGAATTATTCAAGCTATTAAACATCTATATAGTTCAGAAACTCTCCAGTTTTCCAGCCAGAGATTAATACAGGAAAATGTCAACGTACTGAGGATTTAATAGCTGCCAGCTGATGAAAAGTTATAAGCTGTAGTCAGTAAGATGATGCAATGTAAGGCAAGACTGATGAAATGAGGCGGATTCATTGCGGCTATAGTATAATCCTTTTAAGACTGTGATGGGAGTTCCACACAACTCTATATATACCGTATTAGCCGGCGTATAAGACGACTGGGTGTATAAGACGACCCCCCATCATTTCCACTCAAAATATAGAGTTTGTTATATACTCGCCGTATAAGACTACTCCCTCTTCCGCACACCTTTCACACACAATGTTTCTGTGGCTCTTTGTCTCCTTCCCTCCCTCCCTCCCTGTCCCTCTCTGTTTCTCCCTCCCTCCTTCCCCTCTGTCTCCCCTCTGCGCTCTGTGGTGACGGCGAGGCCTTCCGCGGGGGCAGGGGCTGTCCCCTTCACGTTCCTCGTCTCCCCGGATGCCGTCCAGAGCTGCGCGGAGCTGCCGCGCGGAGACTTGCCGCTTTTCCACGCATGCCTATCTTTTGCACGTCAACCAGTCGGGGCATCTGAGGTCCATACTCAACTGGAGGGTGCCGCGTTGGGGAAGCGCCCCTCCCAGCCCCGGGGCTGCCCCCTCCCTTCTTTCCCTCGCCTCCTTCCGAGCCAAGGATATTTATTCTCCATGGTGCCGCCGTTCCCTTCTCAGCATGGCCCGAGCGCCTGTTCCTTACTGCGATGGTCTCAGTAGGCCAACACGCTTCTCAAGAGGAGAAGGGAAGAAGAGGTTGGAGATCAATATGCCTACTGCCGACCGGTCCCCTGGCGACACTCGGGGGGAGGGAGGGGGTTGGCCTGAAAAGGCAGGCAAACCCTCAACCTGTGTAGCTTTGTGGGAGACCGATGGCATGTCAGCACGCACTGCGACCAGCCGGAGAGCTTGTCTTGCAGCCTTACTCCCAGCCCTCATCTCCTCCTTGCCTTTCTCCGGGTTCCCAGGGGAGAAAAGTCCCAGTTGCCAAAACCCAACCCTCATCCTCTTCCACGCCAAGAGAAGGCCGTCTTTCGCCCAGGCTTTTAATGTGCGCTAATTTATGTGCCTTGATTCAACCTCCCCTGCTGATGCCAGTCGAAAGCCGGGAGGGAGGCGACCCCCTTCCATGGCGTGGAAAAGCGGCAAGTCTCCGCTTGCGCCGCGCGGAGCCGCCGCGCGAGCCTTGCCACTTTTCCACGGCGTGGAAGGGGGTCGCCTCCCTCCCGGCTTTTGACTGGCCGCGTCCAGGCGGGCAGCGGGCAAGAAGAGCCGCGGGCAAGAGCCGTGAGCGGGCGAGCCGGGTGGCGCGCTGGGAGCTGCTGAGACCATCGCAGTAAGGAACAGGTGCTCGGGCCATGCGGAGAAGGGAACGGCGGCACCATGGAGAATAAATATCCTTGGCTCGGAAGGAGGCGAGGGAAAGAAGGGAGGGGGCAGCCCCGGGGCTGGGGGGGGGCGCTTCCCCAACGCGGCGCCTTCCGCGTTGGGGAATTAGTGACCTTGTGTCAGAGGGGGAGCCGGACCTGGTAGGAATTGCGGAGACCTGGTTGGGCCCCGAGGGAGGTCATCCCCTCGTTGAAATGTGCCCACCAGGCTACCGCGCATTTCATCAGCCGCGGGCCCTAGGCAGGGGTGGCGGGGTAGCGGTCATTATTAAGGAAGGCCTGGAGCCGAGAGAGTCCATTGTGCCTCAGACCTCCGGCTGTGAGTCCCTCTGCATGAAGTGGGGCCTAGGGAGGCAGTTGGGCTTGCTGGTTGTATACCTGGCTCCCCGCTATGTAGCAGCAGCCCTGCCCGAGCTCCTCGAGGTGATCGCTACGGTGGCAGTGGAGACCCCCAGACTTATAGTCATGGGGGACTTTAATCTGCCATCGTTGGGCGAATCATCCGTGGTAGCTCGGGAGTTCATGGCTTCCATGACGGCCATGGACCTGACCCAAGTAATTCAAGGCCCCACCCATGAGGGTGGACATACGCCGGACCTCATCTTTGTCTCGGGCCAATGGAAGAGTGATCTGGGTACAGGGGATATAGTCATCACACCCTTGTCATGGTCAGACCACTCACTTCTCCGACTCGACTTTCCGACCGCTGCTCCCCTCCGCGGGGAGGCGGAACCAGAGTTACCAATCTGGTACCGCCCCAGGCGCTTGATGGACCCGGACGGGTTCCAGACAGCGCTTGGGCCATTTCCTGTATCCCTGACCCGCGCCCCGATGGAGGACCTCACGGCCGCATGGAATAATGCGGCCGTGGGAGCCTTAGATCGGGTCGCGCCCTTGCGGCCTCTCTCGCGGCGGCGAACCACCCTGGCTCCTTGGTTTACTGAGGGGCTGCGGGTGATGAAACGCCGCAAGAGATGCCTAGAGAGAAGGTGGAGGGCTAGCCGCTCTGAATCTGACCGGACACAGGTAAGAGCCCATTTACGGACTTACATTGTGGCGCTGAGGGTGGCCAAACGTCACCATTGTGCTACCCTCATAGCATCCGCAGAAAACCGCCCTGCCGCCCTGTTTAGGGTGACCCGTTCTCTCCTTCATCAGAGGGAGCGGGAAGCCCCGCTACAGGGTAGAGCAGAGGAATTTGTGATTTTTCTGCAGGAGAAAACCGCCCAGATACAGAGTGAGCTAGCCCCCATTCATGGCCCAGTGGGATGCCACGAGAGAGATCTTGTTTGGGAGGAGTTTGACCCCGTTACTTCCGAGGATATGGACAGGCTACGTGGGCGACTGCGAGCCACCACATGTTCATTGGACCCGTGCCCCTCCTGGCTTGTACTGGCATCCTGGGAGGTGACACGAGGCTGGCTCCAAGAGGTTATCAACGCATCCTTGAGTGAGGGTTCCTTGCCTGCCTCCCTAAAAGAGGCTATGGTGAGGCCCCTCCTCAAGAAGCCCTCTTTGGACCCAGCTCTTTTGAACAACTACCGTCCAGTCTCCAACCTTCCCTTCTTGGCGAAGGTTGTTGAGAGTGTGGTGGCACAACAGTTTCCCCGTCACCTGGAGGAAGTTGACTATCTAGATCCGCGCCAGTCCGGCTTTCGGCCCGGGCATAGCACCGAGACGGCATTGGTCGCGTTGGTAGATGATCTCTGGAGGGCCAGAGATGGGGGATGTTCCTCCATCCTGGTCCTATTAGACCTCTCGGCGGCTTTCGATACCATCGACCATGGTATCCTATTGCATCGGCTGGGGGGGTTGGGGGTGGGAGGCACCGTTTTGCGGTGGTTCTCCTCCTACCTCTCTGGCCGATCGCAATTTGTGCGGGCAGGAGAGCAGAGGTCGACCCCGAGACCCCTCACATGTGGGGTGCCTCAGGGGTCGGTCCTCTCGCCTCTCCTGTTTAATGCATACATGAAGCCGCTGGGTGAGATCATCCGTGGTTTTGGGGTAGAGTACCATCTGTACGCTGATGACACCCAGCTGTACATATCTACCCCAGACCACCCCAACGATGCCGTAGCGGTGATGTGCCAGTGCCTGGAAGCCGTGCGGATCTGGATGGGAAGTAACGGACTTAGGCTCAACCCGACCAAGACCGAGTGGCTGTGGTTTCCGGCTGCCCGATTCAACCAGCTTTCTCCAACGCTGGCCATAGGGGGCGAATATCTTGCCCCTGTGGATGGGGCGCGCAATTTGGGTGTCCTCCTGGATACCCGGCTGTCTATGGAAGAGCAAGTGACAGCCGTGGCCAGGAGGGCGTTTTACCAGGTTCGCCTGGTTCGCCAATTGCGCCCCCTATTGGATCGGGACGCCCTTCGCACAGTCACCCATGCCCTCGTGACATCCCGACTGGACTATTGCAACTCTCTCTACATGGGGCTCCCCTTGAGGTGCACCCGGAGGCTTCAGTTAGTTCAGAATGCGGCCGCGCGAGCAATTATGGGCACCTCCAGGTTTGCCCATGTAACACCGCTCCTGCGCGAGCTGCACTGGCTACCTGTCGTCTTCCGGGTGCGCTTCAAGGTGTTAGTTATCATCTTCAAAGCGCTCCATGGCTCGGGACCTAGCTATCTGCGAGATCGGATCCTGCCCCACACATCCTCACGACCGATTCGCTCCCACAGAGAGGGGCTTCTCCGGGTGCCGTCCACTAGACTTTGTCAGCGGGCGACGCCCAGGGGAAGGGCGCTCTCTGTGGCGGGCCCGGCCCTCTGGAACGACCTTCCCCCTGATATTAGAACGACCACCGACCTCCGCTCCTTCCGGGTAAAATTGAAGACCCATCTCTTTCGACTGGCCGGCCTTGAATAGTTCTCTCTGTCTTTTAATTACAAATTTTAATGGGTTTTAATTATATATTTTTAGCATAGGTAGATTTATTTAATTTTATTTTAAGTAATGTTTGTATTTTGTATATTGTTTTTAATTATGCCTGTGCACCGCCCCGGGTCCCTGTGGGGAGAGGGTGCGGTTAATAAATCTTAATTTGATTTGATTAATTTTTAATTTGATTCCAGTTGAGTATGGACCTCAGATGCCCCGACTGGTTGACGTGCAAAAGATAGGCATGCGTGGAAAAGCGGCAAGTCTCCGCACGGCTCTAGACGGCATCCAGGGAGACGAGGAACGTGAAGGGGACCTCGCGAATGACCCGGCGTATAAGACGACCCCCCCCCACTTGGAGGCATGTTTTTTGGGGCCAAAAGGTCATCTTATATGCCGGCTAATACGGTAGGTGGTTATTAGAGGGCATTTCTCTCTCTCATCATGTATTCAGTTCTATCCTTGTGCCTGTAGTGAATGGTAAGAGAATTTATCTCCATGTGCATGTCTGATATATTTTGTGTATAAACCACTGTTAATTGTATTAAGGCTCTGTGTGCAGTGTTTTTGCTCCTGGGTTTATCTCATAATACTAGTCACGCTGCCAAAACTGTGACAGAAAACCTTAAAAGCAAATACCTATTTCAGTCATTAGATACCAAGCACCAGATACTGATTTTGCATTGGGAGGATCAAACCATTAAAATAAAAAGAGCGTTGGTACTTACCTGATACGCCTCTTCTAATAAGGGTGGAGATAGCATCCATGTATGGGCGAAATCAGGGAGACCGAGTTGTCCGGCACAGGCCTTGTTCAAGCCCCTCCTGGCCAAGGCAAAGGCCACATCTTCTTTCGCATTTATAAAAAGTACCAGCAGCCAGAAGTCAGGAGGACAGGAGAAGACTTCTGGCTGCTTGTACTTTTATAAATGCGAAAGAAGATGTGGCATTTGCCTTGGCCAGGAACAAGGCCTTGAACAAGGCCTGTGCCGGACAACTCAGTCTCCCTGATTTCGCCCATACATGGATGCTATCTCCACCCTTATTGAGAATAGGGAGATTCTACTCTATATTTATCTCTGTGTCTACTCCAAAACCCTGTATTAAGCTCTATTCACATACACTACATCCTGAATGTTCAGAAACCAGAAATTTGTACCTAACTGTGTCTGGAATGTGAAAAAAAAAACCTTTTCACAATTCTGGAATTATATCTGGATAACCAAAAGACTTCAAAAACGGGTATCAAATTTGCACCTCATGAATACAAACAGTAATCCCTTGCCACTCTATACAATCAGAAACAAGAATCTATAAAGTTGAGGAATGAATATTTAATTCCAAAACAGGCACAGCGTATTGTATTTAGTTTTTATGTTTTGTGTAAATAGTGTCAATGAAAGTTGCAAGATTTGAGGCCAGGATGCAATTTGTAATTTGTTTATGATAAATATTTATACCATCTTCCTAATTACTCAATTTTATTTCCAATAATTAATATCAAAGATGTAATAATTTTTAAGATTCACAAAAGTTATGACAGAGTCAATATGACTTTCAGTAACATTATATCATTTGGCAAATTAAAAGATGTCAATTGTATTAGTGTGCTGTTCAAATCAGAATAAATTTCCCGTCTAAATTCATATGGCAAGGGGGAAAAAAGAGAGAAGATTAGATTCAAATGACTACAAGATGCTAAAGAAAGAGGAGGTTTAGGTTTACTAGATTTGAAACTGTACTTCAATGCCTGCTGTTTGGGTAAAAGAATGGCTGAGTCTCCAAAATAAGAGATGGCTCAAACTAGAGGGCAGTTAACTAAGATTTGGGCGGCATGCCTACTTGTGTTATGATAGGATTAAAATGAACATTGACTTTGGGAATCATTTTGTTAAGTGTGACTTAGGGCTTGTCAAATGTTTCAACTTTCAATTTCCAAACATTAGGAGTGCTCAAAAGTTGTGACAGGCCTTGGGGATTGTAAAGATATTTTGGCTATTTTAATATAATTTAGATTATATAGCTTGGTAAGTAACTACATAAATATCATAACTTTTTAACATTTTGTTAGTTTCATGCCATACCAAGGGTCTAGAATAAAACAACAACAACAACAAGGTTCTCAATGAAGCTACCTCTTTGGCTGAAAGATTGTTTTAGAAAAGAAATGATAGGTGAGGCCAGACTGTTGGACTTATGGTCAAATAATGCTCTTTAACTGAGGTGAACCTACTCCTAAGACCAAGGAAGAGTTAGACTCAGAAGTCTGCATCTGTCATTGATTTACACTTAAAATTGAAAGAAAGATTTAAACTAGACAAAAAGTGTTATAGGTTTGATTATGTAAAAAATGAATTTGAAATGGTGCTGTGCAATAAGGATGGATATGTTATTGCAAAGGTTTATAAACTGCTATCGAAATTGTATTTGGAGAAGTAATAGTGAAGCAAATAATTTGGGGTACAAATGCAATGCTTGAAAAACGGGAAGACTTGTGGGTTTAAAATACACATTGAGCTATTACTTAATTTTATTTTTTTTAATAAAATGATGTATCAATGGTATTTAACAACTGACAAATTGTCAAAGATGTATACAGGTGCTTCAAATGTTTGTTGGAAATGTAAATATGGAAAAGAAACTTTTTATCATTTTGTTGGATTTGCGACAGAACAAAGAAATACTAGGACCAGATTCATGTTTTAATATAGAAAATTATCAAAATTAATATAAAAATCAAACCATATACTTTTGTGTTAGGCTTAATGGACAAAGAACTTGGAAAAAAATGTGTGTGGGACCTCCGTGCATGTGCACCACCCCTGTGCATTGTGTGCATGATCCCCCCATGTGTGTGTGTGACCTCACCCCTCCACACATGCACCCTTCCCCCCACCCATTTTTGGGTTCCAGATTGGTGCAGGTGGCTTTCCATGCCCAAAAGGGGACACGGCAGAGGGCTCATGCAGCACCCCATGCCCCATTTTGGCTTCCAGGTTGGTGCAGGAGACCTGTTTTGGGTATGGAAGGCCTCCTGCACCAACCTGAGCACAGGGGCACAGGTGCACCACGCAAGACAATGTGAGCGCCCCACCTGCACATGCACCCATTCCCCCACGCATGCATGGCAGAGACCCAAAGACCAGCTGGCCAGTGGGAGACGCATGTGCATGCGTGGTGGATCTGGGCTGGGGTGACAGCTGATGTGCCCGTAGAGAGGGCTCAGCGTGCCATAGGTTCACCATCACAGTACTAGCCATTTCTATAATGATAAACTTGCATATATGTATGCAAAAATAAAAGAGGCTATAATGTTATTATTATTCTACTGTGCTGAAGAGTCAGAAATTAGTGCTTTTCTTTATTTCTTCCTTTAGTCTACATTCCTCTCTTCCCTATTTCCCCTTCCCCATTTCCTCACTATTTTCATTTGTATTTTATACTTTGATAACTTTAATAAAATTATATTTCTAAATTATATTTTACAGTTCCTTTGCATTTAGAAAGGGCATCTGGATGGGAAGTAACGGACTTAGGCTCAACCCGACCAAGACCGAGTGGCTGTGGTTTCCGGCTGCCCGATTCAACCAGCTCTCTCCAACGCTGGCCATAGGGGGCGAACATCTTGCCCCTGTGGATGGGGCGCGCAACTTGGGTGTCCTCCTGGATACCCGGCTGTCCATGGAAGATCAAGTGACAGCCGTGGCCAGGAGGGCGTTTTACCAGGTTCGCCTGGTACGCCAGTTGCGCCCCCTATTGGATCGGGACGCCCTTCGCACAGTCACTCATGCTCTCGTGACATCCCGACTGGATTATTGCAACTCTCTCTACATGGGGCTCCCCTTGAGGTGTACCCGGAGGCTTCAGTTGGTCCAGAATGCAGCCGCGCGAGCAATTATGGGCACCTCTAGGTTTGCCCATGTAACACCGCTGTTGCGCGAGCTGCACTGGCTACCTGTCGTCTTCCGGGTGCGCTTCAAGGTGTTAGTTACCATCTTCAAAGCGCTCCATGGCTCGGGACCTAGCTACCTGCGGGATCGGATCCTGCCCCATACATCCTCACGGCCGATTCGCTCCCACAGAGAGGGACTTCTCCGGGTGCCGTCCACTAGACTTTGTCAGCGGGCGACGCCCAGGGGAAGGGCCTTCTCTGTGGCGGGCCCAGCCCTCTGGAATGACCTTCCCCCCGATATCAGGACAACCACGGACCTCCGCTCCTTCCGCTTAAAATTAAAGACGCACTTTTTTCGTCTGGCCGGCCTTGGGTAGTCTCTTTTTAGGTCAGGGTTTTTTAGGGGTAATTTTTAGTTTAGTTATGGGTTTTAGCGCAGGATTTATTTAATTTATTTTTAACTTTGTATTTTGTATTTGTTTGTGGTCTATTTGTATTTTTAATTGCCTGTGCCCCGCCTCGAGTCCCCTTGGGGAGAGAGAGCGGGATAGAAATTAAATTATTATTATTTATTATTATTATTATCCTCCCTGAACATTTATCATAGATTTGTTAGACCAAGAAAAATTGAAATAAGCCATTATTTCTAGATGTGTTTCTGGTTGTGACCAAGTGTGCTTAAAAGTGAGCCCTTTTGCACAATTTCAAAGCTTTATAAATAGTCCTTGAATTGTATCATAATTGGGACTGGAACGTGTTACTAAGCAATGGGTTTGTTAGATGAATTGTACCTGATTTTATGACCTTTTTTGCCCTGGTTATTAAGTGAATCACACGGATATTAAGCAAATTTCCATTGATAATGCTTGTCAGAAGCACCCTAGGAAGGTCACAACTGGTGATCAGTTGACTTCAGGATGTTGCAATCATAATATTCTGGTTGCCACATGCCCAAATTTTGATTACGTGACTGTGAGGATAGTGGAAAAAATTTGGGTGAGGATGAGGACCAGTCATAAGTCATCGTTTCAGCACCATCACCACAGTTGCTAAATGAATGGCTGTAAGTTAGAGGCTGCCTATAATTTATTTATTTATTTAATTAGATTTCTAGACCACCCCCTCTCCCCGAATGGGGAGGAAGGGATGTAAAGGAGAATAGGTCATCCTATTTCCAAATACATGACCAGCACAGAACCAAGCTATGCTAGGATATCACTTTCTAAAAATTGCTGCTCAGGGTGATAATTCAATAAATGCCAATCCCAATATATTGAAGGACTACCAAGTCACGGAAGGCTGTTGTAAGGTGTGTACCAACAGATATAACCTCATGCACATCACATTGTGGTCTGGAAAAGCAACCTGCCTCTGTTAGACCTTTCTGAACTATTTCAGATTCTTCACTTACAATGGCTTTGTCCATAGTATTAACTGAGCTCTATTTATGGATTCCTCACAGGTTTTTTTTTCCTGAACCAACCAACCAACCAACAATCCTGTTGCATTGTTTGCATTGCTCATATTCTGTGTGGCATAAACTGTGTGGGGTTCATGCCACTAGATGTCAACCTCTGCCCCACTTTCCCATCATGCCTCTAGGAACGTATTTAAAAGATGCCTTCGAGTTTCTGTTGTTACATTTTCCAATGAGGGAATGGATTTTATGTGTGTTTGTTTCCTTCAGCAGAAAACATTTCACAACAAGGCATGGCTAAGTGGCTTTAATTAAGGTTGCTAATGCCACTTTTGTGAAGTTGGCGCAGGTTTCCTCTTCTCTGCTTTTTCTGCAGGTGTCTATTCTACATGGGCTGAGGTGAGATCTCTTTTGTTTGGCAACAAGGGGGAGAAAGAAGAGATAGTAGCTCAGAACATTTCCTTGTTGCTAAGGTGTATAAAGCCCTGAGTTCTTTCTGTTAGGTGTACATGGGAAACAAAGCCTTTTAGTATTCTAGAAAAAAGGATTTGACACAATTCAAGTTTCTGTGGAATCAGGAAAATATCTTCTGAGAAGTGAAAAAGCAGAACTGGGTCAATAGTACAAATTGATAACATCCATTTTATGTTCCAAAGAAAATACTTCAACATAGAGATTTCATATCAGTTTTGATCCTAGAAGGTGCATTCAAATTCTTACAGTCTAACGTCAATATTGGGGGTTTTTTCTCATGCTTTTCCCCAAAGAAACTGCTTAAATATTGCTTAAATACTGTAACATTATTGCAGATATTCATTTAAGTAAAAAATAGAGAGAGAGAGATGTTTCTCCTTGTGCTACATTATAAAAATGGATTGCAAGTTATCTATGAAAAATGTATGGACATCATAGAAGGAAGGAAGATTTGCAAAGATAGATATAGCGATATATAGTGATTGTTATTGAAGTCAACTCGATGTAGCTATGTTTAATTTTCTATTCTTACCTTGCAGTTTATTATTGCTTATTCTCTTTCTGAATTTGCATAATGTTGTTTGTCGAGAAAGATAAGAGTATGATGGTTATGAATATGTAATGGCGCTACCATAAAATGGCTGCTATAGAGGGGCCTATTCACTGGAATATTTAAATGAATAACTTCTTCCATATTAATTATATATATTTAGGGGTACTATACCTGTGCTGTAAACATCACTAGAAGGAGGCAGAGTAAGGGTGAACCAGATTTTTGTATCTCAAATACTGCCATTTCTGGCTATAAGGCTGTTGAAAAACTCCTAGTGCTAATACAACTTGCAGAAGTGAATGCTAAAATGCTTACATATTTTATAGACACTAACCAACAGAGTTATACACAAGGGTCTATTCATTAGAAAATAGCCAGCTAAAATTAATTGAAGGCCAGCTAAAACAGGAAATGGTCAACATTTAGTATTAGTATTCCCACGCAAAAGCAGACAGAAATGTCTCATGAAGAATTTCAAATAAAAAGCACAAGGAAAGTCATACACCAATTCCCTTGAAATATTCCAAATAAGCAGTCAATGTTGCTGAATCAACAAATTAAGTCAACGTATTTCTGTTTAGAAAGCAGAAAGGAGGGAAGAGGCAAAGGCTGTAATTCAGCTATCTAGCAAAAATTCTAACAGAAACCTATGTGCCTTATATAACCATACATAAAGCATACACTGGTAGTTATTATCATGCTGCTGTGTGGTACAAAGGATTTATTGGCAAGACACTGCAGTTAACAAACTATTTAGTTTGCAGTAGCCCAAGAAAAGTAATTCTAGCAGCCTATTCCAATATAAATAACGCCAACAACAATATATAGTCACAGAGCTGCAATATACTGTATGTGGATGTGTGAATAAACAATGATGTTACCACACACACACACTCACACACGTGTGTGTGCATGCACACACACACACACACACACACACGCACACACACTACTGGATTAACATATATTTATTAATTAATTGGTCTGAACCATGACAATCAACATGTATTTATTCATGTACTATTCATGTAACCCAGGGGTGTCAAATTCACATTGTCACATAGTGATCATGTGACATATCTGGACTTTCCCCCCTTCACTAAACTGTGGTGGGCATGGCCAGCACATGACTTATCCAGCCCATGGCCGTGAATTTGACACCCCTGATGTAGCCAATGGCCTCAAAACAATTTATTTATCTATCAATTTGTCTGCTATCTCAATCATAAGAAATAACTCTGGCAGATTTAGATTTAAATTTAAGGACTTATGCAGGAAAAAGGAATAAAAGCCCAGATAAAGTAGCAATAAAAACATTTTTAAAAGGCAATCTTTTAAAGTGAAAGCAAGAGAACAAGCACATAAATGTCTACAGGAAGAAATATGTTTCAGTTTTGCCTCTAGATCTACTGCAGGGGTGTCCAAACTTGGGAACTTTAAGACTTGTGGACTTCAACTCCCAGAATTCCCCAGCCAGCATAGCAAATACACATGGAAACCTATGTCCACCCAAACCAATGTTAGCAACAATAGATAAAGCAGTAATATTTGATTTTAAATGAAGGTGTTGTTGAGATGTTCCCAAATTCTGGAACAGGGACAAGGACTTATCAAATAAATGTATCAAAATGTTTTTTTTAATGGGGAGGGAGAGTCTATGGTTCATTCAGCATTCCTGATATTTTTTTCAATCAGTTTTTTGAGTAAGCACCTTATGCAAATATAGAAGATAACTTGCCTCTTACACAATCTTTCATACTATATTCTACAATACAATCAAGAGTAGCAATAAGAGACTTCCAGAATTGAAGTCTTTAGAAAAAGCATGTACAATTGTAATACTCAGTCTGAAGATGGCAGGACATTAATATAAGTTATTTTTATGCCTTTTTTTTTAAAGAGTGTTTCTTTAAATTTGGCTTTAAATGTTTGCTTTTTTTACTCAGGCGTTATGACTGTTTTGAAGCCAATGTTCTTGTGCTCTGCCCAATGGCTCTACCAAGGACAGTTTTAAACACTTATAGATTGGTGGCATTCTGCCAGGAAGAACTGAAGAGTCAATCTGGCAAAGCTCAACACTGCTTGTCCATAACTGCTGGGCATTGAAAGGCAGCTCTTAGAAATGCTGAACTCAAGGAAACGCCTTTTCCCTACCATTTCTATCGTACAAAATATTCTGGATTTGAATATATTCTTTTAAGAGAGACTTTCTGGCTCTTTTGATGTCCCCCAGCCCCCTGAGTTGTCTAGCACAGATGAAAGAGGGGCTGAGTAATCATAACCCATTTATTCCATTTAATCTCTTTTTATCATTGACTTATATTATTACACTCAGGCCTGCCTTCCAGTTTTTCCAAAAATATCATTTCCTTACAAAATAAATCTCTCATTTTCTATTTAATTTACAGGATGTTTTAGAATTTATATCACTTTTTTTCCTCATGGGGTTTTTTTTTGAGCTTACGGTGAAATGTGGAAATTGCTGCTTGTATTGTTTTACAGTTTCCCATCTTTCAATCACTCTGCAATTTCCCCAGCTGTCCATGCTTCCTGATCTGCAAAAGATCCACAAGTGTTTTAGTCAAGCTAATTAGATTTCAGATTTTAAATGGAATAGCTTTCAGGTGTGACTTTCCTTTAGCAGTAACAATGATTTTGGCTCCACATAAACTGCATGCAACATTTAACACACTCCTCTTCAATCTGGTAGTGTTAGAATACAGCTCCCATAATTCCTGATAAGTTATCAGAGAAATATAATAGGATCTGAAATCCAGCACCATTAGAAGGACAGGTATAGCAAGGATAAAATCAAAGATACATTTTTAAATCGAAATTACATTTCAATCCTATTTCCTAATAATTGAGGGTTATAAATGGTTGTCAAAAATCTAAACACTGATGGGTTTGCCCTCAAGAAAACTGGCTCCTTGCCAAGCAATTCTTTTATGTTTCATTGTTTGGTAGGAAACAAACAAGGGGAACAGCGATGGGTGCGCTCATTTGAGGGTCTTAAAATAGACTGGCAGCTTTAAGGAGCCAAGCTTCTTGACTGTCACTTCCTCCAGAGAATTTTTTTAAAAAATCCACCTTATTTTTTAAAAGGAAGCCAAGAACAGATATTTGTCTCCAACCATTTTGTAGCAAATGGCTGCAAAGTCCTCCTGGCTCTCCATACAGATGAACCCTGGATCACAACAAGGCATGAATTGGTTGGGTAGGTTGAAGGAAACAGTTATGTGACTCAAACCTCATTCTAAAATAGGATCTCTTTGTGATTCCTTTTCTCTGGGTTGAAGTTTGACAAAGGAACAAATTAAGTAGCTGAATGATACCTTTCACTGGATAAAAAATGGATGCTTTAATTTGCAGCTGTGTAATTGACTCCTAATTTATTTATTAAATTTATACTTGACCCGTCTCATTATCAAGCGACTCTGGGTGCTTAAAATTTTGTTTCTGCTACACTGCCAAGAAACCAGGTCATGTGTATTCAATGTTAGTAGTACTTAACAATTTAATACTACTCATTAAAGGAGTCCCTGTGGATTTTACTCTGCTAGTGGTTGCTGAGTATAGGGTGTGGGCTTACCTCTGTTTTAAGGCCATTGACCCAGCATTGTCTGAAGACCTTTCTGCAGTCATGTGGCCAGCAAATCATCACAGAGCATTGTTACCTTTCCACAGACATGGTACCTATTTATCTATTCACATTTGAATGCTTCCGAACTGTTCGGTTGGCAGAAGCTGGTTGAATACGGGAGCTCACCCCATCGCATGGCACTTGCGTCTCAAATCTGGGCTGCTGGCTTTCCAGCCAACAAGCCCAGCGTCTTAACTGTTGAGCCACTGCACTTCCAAATATTACTGAATATTTAGATTAAATTAATGCATTGTATTGTCCCTGCTTGATAATTGCCCAAACTTTGTCATGAAAACTGCGATGAAACAATTTTTGGGGTCAGATTTGGTCTTGGTTTTTTTTGTTCCATTATCAGAGATTATCAGAGATCATTTTTGGAGAGCAGAAATGGATGGCTTTGCTTTGTATTGTCCCTTTGCTGCATGGTTTGTCTGCTCCATTAGCTGAGTCCTATCTGTTCCAGAGCACTTTAGTTTGCTACAGGCTAACTTCAGCAGTTCGTTAAGTAATTTACAGAGGAAGGACTATTTCTTCAAATCAGTCAATACTTATCATGCACTCTAACAGGTTCTATACCTACTTTTATCGTAGTGGTTACGAACTTGTATAGCAAAAAGAAGTTGCTAGTCCAGAACCTAGGGGGAAAAATGTTTATTGTTTGAGTTTTAAATTCCTATACAATTTTTTCCTGGGGTGCATAGATTCCTTTTTGATAAATTCTTCTGTTACCTGATGGAGAAGACTTTCAGTTCTGAAGGGAAGAAGTTTCTTGGATGAGAAGTGAAACTTTTTCAAGGAAAGAAACCAAGACACTCCAGTTGACTTTTGAAAAGCACCTTTGGGGTGTGGATGTTTGAGACTCTCCATAGGCAGATGAGGTTTAATCAGAAACATGTCATGCCTGTGTTATAGATACAAAAACGGCTGTACTTACTCACTGGGAATTGGGTGGGAGATACAATATATGTCCCCTTTTTGCTAGCAAATGGTATCACATCAATCTGGCTTGTTCATAATGTAATCTGAGTTTTCATGGCTTTTGAAATATCATTTTTATTTTGTTTTCCAGTGAGTTTCAACTAAATTGCATGTTATTTTGTTCGAAAATTGGAAGCTCATTCTAAACAGTTTCCCTGTATTCTCATTCTGAACAGAGTTCAGCTCTTTTGCAATGAGACTCAATAGCAGTGGGAAATTGGATAAAGAAGGTGGGGAGGGAAATGATGTATAGGAAGAAAAGAAAGTTGGGAAAGGTTGAAAGAGGGCAGGTCACATGCATGTATCAGGTCTAACAGTAATTTATGTCTGACAGGAAAGCAATCCTAGCAAAAGAACTATATTTAGGCGAGCTCTTGGCTTTCCTGTTGTTCAAATCTTTCTCCGCTCCATTTTCCTCTTTGCATCAGAAGCTGGAATGGAAACATATCTAGAAATATAAAATATATTAAAAAGTCATAGGCGGATCTAAATTTCACTCAGACAAATAATGTTACAGGGAAAATTTCTTAGTTTCTTTCTTAGCAGGAGATTGACATAAACCAATGTTAATTTTTTTTAGAGCAGAGAAGATCAACAGTCCCACTTCTTTAAATGGCTTCATTCTGGAAGCTAGCATCTGAAACAAAAGATACACAGGATTTTGTGTGTGTGTGTGTGTTTGTGTTTGTGTGTGTCTGTCTGCAATACCTTTTCAGCTACAGGTAATCCTCAATTTACAACCACAATTGAGCCCACAATTTCTGTTGCTAAGTGAGACAGTCGTTAAGTGAACTTTGCCCCATTATAAGACATTTCTTGCCATGTTAAATGAATCACTGCAGTTGTTAAGTTAATAATATAGTTTAAGTGAATCTGGCTTTCCCATTGACTTTGATTCTCAGAAGATCACAAGAAGTGATCCCATGATCCAAGAATATAGCAACTATCATAAATATGAGTCAGCTGCCAAGCTTCTGAATTTCAATCACGTTACTGTGAGGATACTACAATGGGTATAAGTGTGAAGAATGGTCATGTCACTTTTTTGTTCAGTGCCATTGTAACTTCAAACAGTCACTAAATGAATTGTTGTAAGTTGAGGACTACCTGTAGTTGACTGCCAGGATAGCAGTAGCACTTAGACTTATATATTGCTTCATAGTGCTTCACAGCCCTCTCTATGGGCTTACAGAGTCAGCATGTTCCCATCAGCAATCTGGGTCTTGATTTTACTGACCTTGGAAGGATAGAAGGATGAGTCAACCTTAAGCCGGTGAGTCAATTGGCAATTGGCAATGGCAGTCAAGAGAATTAGAGTGCCAGTAAGTAGTGACTGATTTGAAGAACTAGTGCTACCTCTGTAAATTAATTAAATGAGCTGCTGATGGTAGCCTATAGCAACTGAAGTGCTCTAGCATGGATAAGAGGTGATAAAATAGACAAACCATGCAGCAAACGAACAATACAAGGCAAAGCCATTCATTTCTGCTCTCCAGAAAAGACTGTCAACTATCTCTGACAAGAAACAAGACCAATTTTTTTCATGTTTCTATCACATGTTAATCCATTTATTAAACAATTAAGCATTTGATAAGAACAGGACCTTTTTACCCTCCTCAAATGGGAAGATGGCCATCAGTTGAGATTTAGGGCTGGACAAATTCTGAAGAGACCAGGTTATCAATGGTTGCTAGATGGATGGCAGTTCTGAAATTCTGAATCCCACTGTATTATGTATGTATGTATGTGTATGTATATGTATATGTATATGTATATGTATATGTATATGTATATGTATATGTATATGTATATGTATATGCATATGCATATGCATATGTATATGTGTTTTCGTAGATTTTCACGGGTATAGGTATGTAGGTTCTGGTTTATTCGGATCTTTTCCCGTGTAAAATTAAAGGTGTTTTTGCAACGTTTCGATGGGATCACACCCATCATCATCAGGCTAGTGCCTTTGTTTTCTTGTGAGTGAGCTGTGATCGAAGTGGCAGGTTTTCTATAAGTGGAGGTGGGAGGGGTTGGAATGTTGGCTCTGCTGCTTTGAACGGATTGGTTGGCTGATTTGTCACATCCTGATTGGTAGATGAGGTTGATGTTTGTTGAGAGTGATTGATGATGGTGTCAGTGTTTGTGGCTGGGACTCGTTTAGTGGCCAGAGCTGGTTTCCAGATGTCTGGCAGGCGGGAGGCATCATCACGTCTATTTATGTTGTGGGGATGTTTCTCTATTTCAATAGCTTCCATAATTATTCTCTTGTTGGAGTGTTCAGTTTTGGAGAGTAATTTGGTTTTTTAAAAATCCAAATTTCATGTCCTGTTGCTTTGAAGTGCTGGAAAAGGGAGGAAGTATTTTCTTGTCTTTTAACAGAATTCCTATGTTCTGCAATACGTGCACTAATTCTCCTATTAGTTTGTCCAATGTATGTGGCCGGGCAGACTTTGCATTATATTTCATAGACTCCCTGGTTTTCTAGCTGGATTTTGTCTTTGGGGTTCCTTAACATGTTGGCTATTTTTTGGTTAGTGTCGAAAGATGTCTTGATATTGTGTTTGTGGAGAATTTTGCTGATTTTATCTGTGGTGCCTTTAATATAAGGGAGGAGGGTGATGCCACTGTCTTGTTCTGTGTTTTGGATCTTGGGGGGTGTCTGCCTTCGGATTAGGTTGGTAATTGTGTTTCTTTGGAATCCATTGGAGATTAATACCTTTGTGAGGGTGTGTAATTCATGTGTGTATATGTATATGTATATATATATATATATAATATTTCCTAGAATCCATTTTTTAAAAATCAGTTGAGTATTGAGCCATTGGCTGCAAGAGAAATTGACCAGCCAGCTTGTCATCTGAGACTGACATCATTTGCTGAGAAAGAGTGACTGGCCCATGTCACCCAACTGGTTTACATGCCTAAGGTAGAACTCATAGTTTCCTGGTTTCTAGCCTGGTGCTTTAACCACTAGACCAAACTGGTTCTCCTCAAGGTATAATATTTACTATCCACAAATTCTGCAATTCCAGTTTAAATTTCAGTTGATAATATTCTGGCTCATTCTAACTATTGCAAAATCCAGAATGACATATAGGTAAAGGTAAAGGTTCCCCTCGTACATATGTGCTAGTCATTCCCGACTCTAGGAGGCGGTGCTTATCTCTGTTTCAAAGCCTGAAGAGCCAGCGCTGTCCGAAGACGTCTCTGTGGTCATGTGGCCGGCATGACTAAATGCAGAAGGCGCATAGAACTCTGTTACCTTCCTACCAAAGGTGGTTCCTATTTTTCTACTTGCATTTTTACATGCTTTCGAACTGCCAAACTTTCAAATGATTGGCAGAAGCTGGGACAAATAATGGGAGCTCACTCTGTTATGCGGTGCTAGGGATTCGAACTGCCATACTGCCAAACTTTCTGATTGATAAGCTCAGTGTTTTAGCCACTGAGTCATCACATCACCACTATGGACATAGTTTCAGGCAAAGCTTTAGCAACCACCCAGCTTCTGACCACTATTCTGTTCTCAATATATATCCATTCTCTTTACCTGACTAATGACTAAATGTTACCTCCTTTTCAGGGTTTTAACAAAAGACTCACCCAGTACTTTTATAACATCCCTCTATATTTCAATGTTCAGAATGGTGGCATTTCTCATCCCTTTTGCATGGTCGATGCTAGGAGCATCTCATCTAAACTCTTCTAAATAAAAGTATGCTGTGTTATATTGAAATACTGGGAGAGGTTTTAGATTCTGCACTAATGAGAACAAGCCAGAAGTAATCTTTCTCCATTATTATTATTGCTATTCCTCCACATAAGAAATGTCATATTCCTCGACAACAAAAACATATTCTGTTGCAATTGTAGACCAGACCATAATCAACTGATGGACATGTCTTAGGTGGATGAGGCTCCATGTAATATTTGGAGAAAAAGGATTTAGGACTGCAGGTGGCAAATAAAGATGCAAAATGGAAGTGGCCTTATTGCATACTTTAACATGACCTTAATTTTTTGTTTGGCAAACCTAGACAGCATATTAAAAACAGAGGTGGTATTTAGCAGCTTCCGAACAGTTCTGGAGAACTGTGGAAATTTTGAGTAGTTCAGAGAACTAGTAAATGCCACCTCTGACTGACCTCATCCCCATCTGTTCTTTGCCTCCTGAGTCCCAGCTGATCGGGAGGAAATGGGGAGTTTGCAGTAACCCTGGAGTGGGGTGGGAATGGAGATTTTACAGTATCCTTCCCCTGCCACGCCCATCAAGCCATGCCCACAGAACCAGTTGTAAAATCTTTTGAATCCCACCACTGATTACCTTGCTGACAAAAGTTGCTGTAGTCAAAGATATGGTTTTCCCAGTATTCATGGCCATGAGAGTTAGACTATAAGCAGTGGTGGATTCCGGTTCGGCCAAATGGGTTTGGCAGCCTGGGTCACGGGAACTGGCAGTGACCCAGGCCTGCCAAGCCCCTGAATTAGTGCCGTTGGTGCCACCATCTTGTTTTTCAGTTCTGTGCATGGGCAGAACAATTGTAATGGCACTGTGCATGCACATGAAATGCACATCAAGTGCGCGTGCAAAGTATGTGTACAAAGCACGCACACAAGCAAACTGGCAGTAGTGCCAGCCAGAATCCAC
Source organism: Rhabdophis nuchalis (assembly GCA_039707465.1). Taxonomy (NCBI): domain Eukaryota; kingdom Metazoa; phylum Chordata; class Lepidosauria; order Squamata; family Natricidae; genus Rhabdophis; species Rhabdophis nuchalis. The sequence continues at coordinate 39,501,182 of CM077649.1, read as the reverse complement.
CCCTGACCGTAAGGAAGGATGAGCACTAAAGAATTGATGGTTTCAAATTGTAGTGTTGGAGAAGACACTTGAGAGTCCCTTGGACTGTAAGGAGATCAAATCAGTCAATTGTAAAGGAAATCAATCCTGGCTGTGTTTTGGAAGGACAGATGCTGAATAAAGGTGGGTTGCTTCCGGTTCAGCCCAGTTTGGCCGAACTGGTAGTGGCAGTGGCACTCCGCCCGCCCACCCAGATGCTTCTGCGCATGTGCAGAAGCATTGCACACGAGTGCACGTGGAAGCATGAGCAAAATTGTAGTAAACCAGCTAGCAACTCACCACTGATACTGAAGCTGAAACTCAAATATTTTGCTCACAAATGGGAAGAGAAGGCTCATTGGAACAGACCCTGATAGGAAGGATGGAAGGCAACATGAGAAGGAGACAGCAGAGGATTAGATGGTTAGATCAGGAGATAATGGAGGACAGAGAGGCCTAGTGTGCTATGGTGCATGGGGTCATGAAGTGTTGAACATGACTTAGCAACTGAACAACAACAATTTTTTATTTTTGCTTGTTGTGAAGGAATTATATTTTTAGGGCTGGTGCCTTAATATAGGGGGAAACAGTCCATTTCTTTTTCATAATTTATACACAAGAGCCTCAAGCATCCAGGAAAAAAGGATTCACTGGCATAGTTTTCCCACTTCTAATTTAAAATCATGTATAAGACCATTTTTGGCTAGAGTCAAAGATACATTTCTCACCAGATAACATTCTGGATTTGCTGCAATATTTCTTACATTGTCTAGAGGTGTGTGTGTGTGTGTATGTGTGTGTGTGTCTCCAGTTATATTTTTCAAAAAGCAAGGGAGAAAAAAGAAAACGAAGATAAAGATCTATTTCTTAGAGGTCCTTTGTTGGACATGTTAAGCATGTGGCTATTTTAAAGATGTCTTCATCTGAAACACTATTACTCTAGCCTTCCCATTAAAAATCATACATACATCTGATAATATGTCACAAGATCTAACAAAAACCATACCCCACTCTTAAGACATTCAAAATAAATACAAGACTCTGTTCTATAAATAACTTTAGAATAGACTTACTCAGCAAAGATGTCCCAGTGAAAGAACTGCTTAAAAATCCAAAGTTTATTTTTTCTTCTGAACAAAATAGGATCCCATATGTTGTTTTGATTGTAACTTCCATAACTTCCAAATCTACGCTAACGTTCAGGGAATGTTAAAGTTATATTCTAGAAAACTTGGGGGGCACCAGTTGTCTGCCTCTCCTAACACATATTTAATTTACAAAAAAGTTATAATTGTTACATTAGATGGTTATTGGATCAAAATCACGTAGTGCTTGTATAAGTTACACTTTGTTTTTAAAGAGGGTTGAGAGTCTTTATTAAAACACTTTGAATACGTGCTTTGTTTTTTGTCCCACAGGTGCCTTTTCAAGAGGCAACTGGACTTTCTGGTTTTTCTTGGAAGGCATTTTGCTTCTCATCCAAGAAGCTTCTTCAGTTCTAAAGAACATACTTTGTGTTGTTGTTTTTTGTACTTTATAGGCTGCCTTGTTTATTTTTAAAAAAATCAACAAAAAAAGCAAATACTTTTCCTTCTATTTCAAGAACTCTAAAGTGAAAGAAATCATAATCACCCAATCTGTTTAAATCACTTTGTATCATTCAATGAAGCCATGACAGAAATAGCACAAATTGGAGTTTCAAGGTGCTTCAATTTAAGAACAGTAGGATGTACAACTATTTCTTTTCAGAAATTGCTGGATACCTTATTGATTAGTTGTGGAATGCTGCCACTAGGAGTGGCAGGTTATGATCTAATTTTAAGGTTGAAATGTAGGATTCTATACCTTCGAATTGGTTTGAGGAAACGCGATGTGTTTGTTTTGTAGGTCTTAGGCTGAGAGACCTTACAGTTTCCTCCACTTTGCTTTCTTCATTACTTGCTTGCTCAATCGCTCTCCTCCCTCCCCCATCACTCCGATTATAGAAAACAGAGGAACACTCAGTCCAATATGAGGAAACACACACACACACACACACACACACACACACACACAGAGAGAGAGAGAGAGAGGGGGGGAATCAATCAAAAAGAGTCGAGCACTTATTGAAACCAGTTCTATTCCATCCTCCTCCCCTTGCCCCTCCCTGACTCTTTTTCAGAGTTGACCATTTGTGGAACAGGAAGCGTCAGAGCACAAAGCTGCTGTGGGCCCCTGCTCTGTGGATTGATTTCCTTTCAGACTGTCCCGTTATCTTGTAGCTGGCAGGACATTCTTCTCCCTCCCTTCTTTGCTGAAAACTACTCTTTCTGCTCCCCGCCTTCTTACTTTTCTTAAACACATATTCATGCACACACACACACACACACACACACACACACACACACAAACTTACTTCACTGGCCATACTGCCAAAAAAGTCCATCCTCCGCCCTCCCCTGCTAACTTCCTTTCAGCATTTCCTGAACTGGATAATCCCAGAATTTGTAAAAGCAGAGGAAAGGGGAGAGAGTGAGAGAGACTGCATTAAGGACAGAGCCCAATTCCTTGTTCTCCTAATACTGTCCGATAACCCTAAAACAGAGTAAGGAGTTTAAAATGTAGAGTCTACATAGATTTGTAGCTCTTCATCAGTTTTGCATTTCTCTCCCCCTCCCCCTCCCCTTTTGTTTTTTACACGTTGATTGGGGAAAATGGATTTGGAGTGTCTGGTTTTTTTTCTATGAAAGACCCAGCTTGATTTAATTTGAAGGCCAGCTTCATTTGATTTGTTGGGATGCATCAGCAAGGAAGAACATCAGCCAAAATCTGATCTCTGTTGCTAGTTTTGCTGGAGACTCTGGTTTCTTAACTCCCTCATAGAGAACCATCCTGAACTTGGGCTACAAACTATATGCTGCTTCCTGCTGGAGATCGCTGTATGTATTGACCGTCCCCTTCTACAACAGCCTTAGTTGTAACAGCTTAACATCTGGTGGAGATTAATGTTGAGGCATCCGGCTGAAAGTTCTGGGCTTTCAATGTTGCTGACCAGAAACGGGAGACAAACATCACAAATCTGAGGAGAAGAGGGGAGAACTTTTTAACTTATTTGGTGTAACAAGGGGGGGTGGGGGGAAAGAAGGAGGGGGTAAATCCTCTTTTTTGGGAACTAACTCATGAAGAACAAGGCAGGAAAGCTGAAACTCAAGAGGAAAGGAGCCACGAACGTCTTTGGCTGCGAGCTGAGTGAATATCTGGAGAGTTCTGGACAAGATGGTAATCAAATATGGTTTCTTTCTTTTTAAATTTTTTCTAATGATGGGTCTGCTGTGGTTCTGTAGGGTTGGGAGACTTAGTGGTCAATATGGACAAAATATGGAATTTGTTTCTTTCATGTGCAAAAGATTTTTTTAACCTGTTGCCTGGTTCTATCAGTGATCAACCAGCAGGGTACTTAGTTCTTGTAAATTTATCGCTATATGCCGGGCAGGAAGGAGAAAAATTATCCCTAAGACTTGTATATGCACCAAATTGGAAATGGCTTCTGTGGTGCTCTAAGTTCCTTTCAAGCTATGTGTGTGTGTTTGTTTGTGTGTGTGTGTGTGTATACATACACATGCATGCATACATACATACGCATATTATTGGGAGGGGTGTGGAAAAAATGGTTGGACAAATGTGGGAGAAGCAGCTGGTATTTCCTGTGCATTTTATTAGACACTTTTGTCTTTTGCTTATGATTAATGTTCTCAGATGAACATATGATGTGTCAGACTGTAGGAAGTTGAAGTCCTAATCTGTTTTTAAAGTCGTCAAAGGAAGAGAAGATTTCATCCCCCAAATGGGCTAGATGACGAGACACAGTGCTGCTGATATTTTCGGAAACTACATATATGATGACAAATGTTTAAGGAGGTCTCTGCACCTTTGTGCCATTTGCGCGATCCTAAAATGTTGTTTCTTTAATACAAAATGATCTATTAGTAACATAATTTGCTTGATATCCAGTAATAATGGGTGATAGTTCTTACTGTATCTGTAGAACAAACGCTCCATAAAGGAAGTGCGTTTAGGGTATTTGAAATAAAGGATATGAGATTGCTGCACAGTGCCATGAGTTAACAAACTGCATTGCTTTGCTCTTGGGTGCTCTCTCAGATACATTTTCTTGCCTCTAGTAATTGCACAAGGAGTGTCATCTCAAGTTGGTCCTCTTACAAAGCTGAATGTATTTTGCAGAAGGGCATGCCATCTATGGACAAGTATGGCTATGTAAATTACACAGTAACCTTGTCACCCCTGCAGTACAGCTTTTCTCATTTGATGTTCATTAAGAACTGGGAAGAATAGTAAAGAAGAAACTGCAAAAAGAGACTCAGTTATTTCAGGTCAGGGCACTGCAACTTTTGACCCACCAAATCAAAATAGGCACAGTCAGTCAATTGTGTTAAATGATACTTAAACTTAACTCTCCATGATGTTTTTATTGAAATGCTTAATCCATATCTCACAATTGGAAACTTGAGCTAGCGAGGCAAAGTTTTTCAACTGGGCGCTCAGATTTTAGAAGCTTTTTTGACATGGAATATAACAAATGTTCTGTTAAATAACTTTTCAGTCAATTGTTGGTTTGGTTTGAATCCTTGTTCCCTTGCTATTGTAAGAAGGAAAGTTGGCCAATGGTAGATTATTGTATGAACTTTCTCCTGGGAAAGGATTAGGAAAAAATCCCATCTGGACATTGAAAGGCCACCATAATGAATGTCAAACAGAAAACAACTTCCTATTGGAGACGGGGGGGGGGGGGCGGGGGATCAGATTATAAGGATAGTCAATCAAACCCAGTCAATTATTGGAATGAAATATTCAAATTGATTTTGAGATATTTCATTTAATAAGTTGCCTTTGAATCACTTCAAAAACAACTGAGGGCAATTTGAGACATGATAACTGACTTCAAATGTTGCAACTTTTCTAACATATAGGAACAAAGCTGAGGTTTGGTCTTAAATAGTGGTACTCTAAAATTGGTATAAATATCTGACCAGTGAGTTTCATTATTTCTAAAAAAATTGCCTAGTAGAAGATTGCTGCACTCCTATCCTAATGGCAAGTATTTTGATGTGTCACCATTACAGCCTATGACATAAAATCTTGCTGAATTCTTTATCAGTTGGGCCAAACCTTAAAAACTAAGCAAGGTTCTTACCTGTTAATACTGGAATGGAATATATGGGCTATAATTTAATTAAAAAACAGCTGAGTTTAACTTGAGGAAGACTTGAATTCATTTGAACTGAATCTTGTTGCATTCAAGATGGATCTGGGCTAATTCCTAAACATCTACAGTACTTCCTTATGTTTTAGTGAATATATTTTCTACCTAGTTTTCTGTTTTTATTATTTACTTGAAATGTTATTTGCAATAGTTGCCATGATTGGGACCATATGGCCTTAATCAGTGGTCCCCAACCTTTCTGGCTTCACGCACAGGTAGCGGTGGCAGCAAGTGGCAGCGAGTGGAGGTGGCGGGAGGTTTTGTGTGCGCAACCTTATCCGGCACATACACAAATGGAGCTTTGCATCCTGCCTCATCACTCAAGCAGCCCAGTACTCAATGGGCCAGTAGCAGTCCAAAGACCAGGGGTTGGAGACCACTGGCCTTAATAACAAGAAAATCATGAATTTTATTCTGCATAACATTTCGTTCCTCTCTTTTTTCCAATTCCAAATAGTCACCATAGAGTTTACTAAGCTTCTAATGGGACATTAAATGGCTCATTATTAAGGTGCATTTGGCTTCGTATATCACAATCTGTGCTGCTTTGCTCTTGTTTTGTTACCATTAAGGTCATGCACACACGCACACAGAAACCAATCCTTTATTTATTGTGAAGACAGATATAAGGAGCCCTTGTATTTATTTCCTGAGTGGGCCCTTTCCCACCAGTGATTTGTTTCTTTGCTGGATGATTCATTCTAGCAGCACAGGTCAAGTGATGGGATTAAAATGAGTGAAATGTTGTTTGTTGTTTATTGAATAGCATGTCCTATTGGTTACCACCATGGGATCCTCTAATACAAATCTATATTGTTACGGGAACAATTAGAAGGATGAGGGGTCAAATGGTATAGGTTCAATCTTAAAAAATAATAGCAGAAGAGATTTGGGAGTTTTGATCCTTTTGTTCTGTGACAGCTCAATGAACTGGAATGATATTAACACCAAATTTATCCCTAGGTAGCTGTGTTGGCCAACATACATTCAAATGTCACAGTTATGAATCTTGCAGCTGTCCAAAACTCTTGATTGGAATCTTTGAGCTGAATTTGTTTTTTGTTCAGATGGAAAAATCAGCCGTTGGAAGAGGACTCTTATTCAAATATTTTCTAAAAATTAGAATCATGCAATAATATTGAAATAAACTATTTTCTACCTCTGTGTGAATGACTTGATCTGTGAAGCAGAGAGACTGAACACCATAATAATTGGTAAAAAAAAGATTTAGGATTCCTTTAAGATCTAGCCTCTTTAGTGAGAATTCAGCCATAATATATGGGATAAGACCTTTTGCTTGATTAAACATTCAGATATGGGACTATGTAAGTGATGTACTTTTCATTTCCCTGCCACTGTAATTTGTATTAATCAAGAAAATAGATATTTAGATCACTCTGGATCGTAAGTTGCCAAACCATTTATAGATGCTATAACCTTCATTAAAACAATTAAAACTAGTCAGGAATTTTATCAGGCAAGAAATTATAGAAACCAGGAGATTGAGGAAGAAGCAATAAAGTTTTATCGATGTTGACTAATCCTAATAACATTTTTCACATATATTTTCCCTCATGAACCAATATGATTTTAATTGGATTTTTATATTAATTGTGTTCAGATTTATTCTGTCTGAACAGTTGAAATAAAATTTTATTTGTCATCATCCAAAATCCTAGTTGTTACATTTCTAATGTTTTACACTATCAATAGGCAGCTCCCCAGCTGAAAGCATAGTCTGCTTTAAAGGGAAAGTCTAGATGTAGTCACAGGAAGTGGTTTGGCAATTCAGTGAAGCTTTCTGCCCCTCTGGGTCAGTTCTTAACAGTTACCTTTGGCTTATGCAAGAGGGAAAGGAGGGTATTCATTGTTCTCCTAAAATGCTTATTTTCTGCTTTTCTCTCAGCCTAATCTTTTGTTTGATTGCTGCAGAAGAACAAGAATATTTTTTTCATAGGGCGCCTTGAAAAACAAAGGTGAAACTGCTGTGGCCAACAGTTTGGAGAAAAATAAAATGCAGGGACATTTCTTATGATCCAGTAGTTGGCAGATGAAAGAGACACAGCGTCAGCAGTGGTGGGTCGCCAATTTTTTTACTACCAGTTCGGGCACACGACGCTTCTGCGCATGTCCGGGCGGGTGGGTGGAGTCTCCTGCTGCCACTACTAATGGTTCCCCTGATCTGGGCCAAACCAGAAGCAACCCACTTCTGAATGATAGGCTTGTTGAGACACTTGGAATAGTTCAAAGAAATATACTTAGATGAATCATAATTTAATTGATTGATTAGGTTATTGAAAGCTACTAGCAATCCCTGACTCATGATAAAACATATCTGCCTTTTTATTGCCATTTAGGCCTTTCATGACTATAGTATGTTTCTCCTTTAGAGGAAGTTAAATCAGAGACAGGTAGCTTGATGTTCATCAGATATTTTGAACTTTTTATTCCATTTAATAAAAAGCTGCAGTTTATTTTATTTATTTAGTGTATGGCAGCTAAGAGGTCATTCAATCATTGATATACAACACTAATGAAAAACATGATACATACAAGCACAAATATAAGTTTAAGTAGAGCACAGCCAATACACATACATGTGTGTGTGTACGTGTGTGTGTGCAGTACAATAGATGAGGTAAAATATTTAATTAAGATAAAACCATAATAAAATCATGATAATATGGAGCCATAGAATTGCAATGGGACAGATGGTATAATTCAATATCTAAGAAAGCTAAAAAGGGATGTGGTGACTCAGTGGCTAAGACATAATGAAGAGCCACATAACTGAGCAAGCTCCCATTACTTGTCCCAGCTTCTGCCAACCTAGCAGTTCAAAAGAATAGAATAGAATAGAATATTTATTTCTATAACCGCGTCCTCTCCCCGAGGGGACTCGGAGCGGTGCACAGGGAGAAATTAAAACAACATAAAATATATACATAAATAAATACAATAAAAACAAATTAAATCTAACTATCCCTGCACTAAAATCCCCATTTTAAAATTAACATTTCCTAATCCCTGAGGTAGAGACTAACCTAGGCCGGCCAAATAATAATAATAATAAATAATAATAGTTTAATTTCTTGACCGCTCCTCTCCCCATAGGGACTCGGAGCGGTGCACAGGGAAACTAAAAACCATAAATATACAATCAAGAACATCTTAAAAACAAATTAAATAGTACCTGTGCTAAAATACCCAATCTAAACTAAAATTCCCACTATACACTAAAACCCCATAGAGAGAGACTATCCCAGACCGGCCAAGCAGAAAAAATATGTTTTTAATTTCAGACGGAAGGAGCGGAGGTCCGTGGTCGTTCTAATGTCGGGGGGAAGGTCATTCCAGAGGGCAGGGCCCGCCACAGAGAGAGCCCTTCCCCTGGGCGTCGCCCGCTGACAAAGTCTAGTGGACGGCACCCGGAGAAGTCCCTCTCTGTGGGAGCGAATCGGCCGTGAGGAAGTATGGGGCAGGATCCGATCCCGCAAATAGCTAGGTCCCGAGCCATGGAGCGCTTTAAAGATGATAATTAGTACCTTGAAGCGCACCCAGAAGACGACAGGCAGCCAGTGCAGCTCGCGCAGGAGAGGTGTTACATGGGTAAACCTAGAGGTACCCAGGATTGCCCGCGCGGCTGCGTTCTGGACCATCTGCAGTCTCCGGGTGCACCTCAAGGGAAGCCCCATGTAGAGAGAGTTACAATAGTCCAGTCGAGATGTCACGAGAGCATGAGTGACTGTGCGAAGGGCGTCCCGATCCAATAGGGGGCGCAACTGGCGAACCAGGCGAACCTGGTAAAACGCCCTCCTAGCCACGGCTGTCACTTGATCTTCCATGGACAGCCGGGCATCTAGGAGGACACCCAAGTTGCGCGCCCCATCCACAGGGGCAAGATGTTCGCCCCCTATGGCCAGCGATGGAGTTAGCTGGTTGAATCGGGCAGCCGGAAACCACAGCCACTCGGTCTTGGTCGGGTTGAGTCTGAGTCCGTTACTTCCCATCCAGATCCGTACGGCTTCCAGGCACTGGCACATCACCGCTACGGCATCGTTGGGGTGGTTTGGGGTAGATATATACAGCTGCGTATCATCAGCGTAGAGATGATACTCTACCCCAAAACCACGGATGATCTCGCCCAGCGGCTTCATGTATGTGTTGAACAGGAGAGGCGAGAGGACCGACCCCTGAGGAACCCCACATGTGAGGGGTCTCGAGGTCGACCTCTGCTCTCCTGCCAACACAAATTGCGATCGGCCAGAGAGGTAGGAGGAGAACCACCGTAAAACGGTGCCTCCCACCCCCAACCCCCCCAACCGATGCAATAGGATACCATGGTCGATGGTATCGAAAGCCGCTGAGAGGTCTAATAGGACCAGGATGGAGGAACAACCCCCATCCTTGGCCCTCCAGAGATCATCGACCAACGCGACCAATGCCGTCTCGGTGCTATGCCCGGGCCGAAAGCCGGACTGGCGCGGATCTAGATACTCAACTTCCTCCAGGTGACGGGGAAACTGTTGTGCCACCACACTCTCAACAACCTTCGCCAAAAAGGGAAGGTTGGAGACTGGACGATAGTTGTTCAAAAGAGCTGGATCCAAAGAGGGCTTCTTGAGGAGGGGCCTCACCATAGCCTCTTTTAGGGAGGCAGGCAAGGAACCCTCACTCAAGGATGCGTTGATAACCTCTTGGAGCCAGCCTCGTGTCACCTCCCAGGATGCCAGTACAAGCCAGGAGGGACAGGGGTCCAATAAACATGTGGTGGCTCGCAGTCGCCCACGTAACCTGTCCATATCCTCGGAAGTAACGGAGTCAAACTCCTCCCAAACAAGATCTGTCTCGTGGCATCTCACTGGGCCATCAATGGAGGGTAGCCCGTTCTGTATCTGAGCGATTTTCTCCTGCAGAAAAATCACAAATTCCTCTGCTCTACCCTGTAGCGGGGCTTCCCGCACCCTCTGTTGAAGGAGGGAGCGGGTCACCCTAAACAGGGCGGCAGGGCGGTTTTCTGCGGATGCTATGAGGGTGGCACAATGATGACGTTTGGCCACTCTCAGCGCCACAATGTAAGTCCGTAAATGGGCTCTTACCTGTGTTCGGTCAGATTCAGAACGGGTATTCCTCCATCTTCTCTCTAGGCATCTCTTGCGGCGTTTCATCACCCTCAGCTCCTCGGTAAACCAGGGAGCCGTGGTGACTCGCGGCCGCAAGAGAGGCCGCAAGGGCGCGACCCGATCCAAGGCTCCCGCGGTCGCAATATTCCATGCGACCACAAGGTCCTCGATCGGGGCGCGGGTCGGGGGTACAGGAAAAGGCCCAAGCGCCGTCTGGAACCCATCCGGGTCCATCAGGCGCCTGGGGCGGAACCAAATTGGAGACCCGGGTTCCGCCTCCCCGCAGAGGGGGGTGGCGGTTGGAAAGTCGAGCCGGAGAAGTGAGTGGTCTGACCATGACAAGGGCGTGATGACTATGTCCCCTAAACCCAGATCACTCTTCCACTGGCCAGAGACAAAGATAAGATCCGGTGTGTGTCCACCCTCGTGGGTGGGGCCTAAAATTAGTTGGGTCAGGTCCATGGCCGTCATGGAAGCCATGAACTCCCGAGCTACCCCGGATGATTCGCCCACCGATGGCAGATTAAAGTCCCCCATGACTAAAAGTCTGGGGGTCTCCACTGCCACCGTAGCGATCACCTCAAGGAGCTCGGGCAGGGCTGCTGCTACATAGCGGGGAGCCAGGTATATAACCAGCACGCCCAACTGCCTCCTTAGGCCCCACTTCACGCAGAGGGACTCACAACCGGTAGTCTGTGGCACAGTGGTCTCTCTCGGCTCAAGACTTTCCTTTACAATAACCGCTACCCCACCGCCCCTGCCAAGGGCCCGAGGCTGATGAAAAGCACGGTAGCCTGGTGGGCACATTTCGACGAGGGGGAGTCCACCCTCGTGGCCCAACCAGGTTTCCGCTATTCCTGCCAGGTCCGGCCCCTCCTCTGACACAAGGTCATGTACGAGGGGGGCTTTGTTGACCACGGACCTGGCATTGCAAAACATCAGCCTCAAGCCCTGGCTCTGTACTTCCCGACCACCTAGCAAGCGGGGGTTGTGGCACTTCACCGTATATAACCAACGGTTCTGTGCCCTCAACCGGGAGGATAGAGATTGTCTCCCCAAGCAGAAAAAGTGAGTTTTTAATTTCTGACGGAAGGAGCGGAGGTCCGTAGTTGTTCTAATGTCAGGGGGAAGGTCGTTCCAGAGGGCTGGGCCCGCCACAGAGAAGGCCCTTCCCCTGGGCGTCGCCCGCTGACAAAGTCTAGTGGACGGCACCCGGAGAAGTCCCTCTCTGTGGGAGCAAATCGGCCGGGAGGATGTATGGGGCAGAATCCGATCCCGCAGATAGCTAGGTCCCGAGCCATGGAGCGCTTTAAAGATGAGAACTAGCACCTTGAAGCGCACCTGAAAGACGACAGGTAGCCAGTGCAGCTCGCGCAAGAGCGGTGTTACATGGGTATACCTTGCGGTACCCATTATTGCTCGCGCGGCTGCATTCTGCACCAGCTGAAGTCTTCGGGTGCACCTCAAGGGGAGCCCCATGTAGAGAGAGTTACAATAGTCCAGTCGGGATGTCACGAGAGCATGAGTGACTGTGCGAAGGGCGTCCCGATCCAATAGGGGGCGCAACTGGCGAACCAGGCGGACCTGGTAAAACGCTCTCCTGGCCACGGCTGTCACTTGGTCTTCCATGGACAGCCAGGCATCCAGGAGGACACCCAAGTTGCGCGCCCCATCCACTGGGGCAAGATGTTCGCCCCCAATGGCCAGCGATGGAATCAACTGGTTGAATCGGGCAGCCGGAAACCACAGCCACTCGGTCTTGGTCGGGTTGAGCCTGAGTCCGTTTCCTCCCATCCAGATCCGTACGGCTTCCAGGCACTGGCACATCACCGCTACGGCATCGTTGGGGTGGTTTGGGGTAGATATATACAGCTGAGTATCATCAGCGTAGAGATGATACTCTACCCCAAAACCACGGATGATCTCATTTAAAAAATGCAAGTAGCAAAATAGGAACCACTTTGGTGGGAAGGTAACAGTGTTCCCTTTGCCTTTGGTATTTAGTCATGCCGGCCACATGACCATGGAGACAGCCCTGGCTTTTCGGCTTTGAAATGGAGATGAGCACCGCCCCCTAGAGTCAGGAACAACTATCACACATTACCTTTATCTTAAGGAAGCTAACCAGCTACCGGTAACTGCTTCTGGTATGGCTGTGATGAGATCATCCCAAATACCTTGAACTTTCCTGAGGACAGATTCTCAAACTGCGGCGTGGTCAGGATCATGGAAATTGTAATGTGAAATAACTGGATTCCATCAGATTGCATCTTAGATCTGGATGATAATTCAATTCACTTTTTGCATTTTTCTTATCTATCCTGACTATTTTCTCTGCGAAAATTTGCTTTCAAGGGACCACAGTGCTGGACATTATTTATATAAAACCTCTGGCCCCTACACTCTCAATGCTGCTGAAATGTCTTTTTTTTTTTTTGCTTGCTTACTTGCTTCCTAGCATATTAATATCATGGAAACTGCTGGTTTTCCACTAGTGCCTGTTTATACAAAAACCAGAAATCAAAAGACTCCTTGTAGTGAAGAAACTAGAATGTCACAAGACGTTGCAAAAAAAAAAAAGTTGATTTCTTGCCAGGCTTAGTAATCATAGAGTGTATTTAATTCATAATTCATAATGACAAGTAGACTTCTCTACTATGTAAATTCTATTATCACAGAGCCATCAAATTATTTTTTAAAAAAAATCTTAATGGCAGTAATTGCAACACCAACAAGTGGAAAATAAGAAAAAAGAGAGACTCGACAAAAGTTATGAGCACTTCCAGTGGGCCACACCAAGAAACTTGAAGAATATACTGCCTTGCATTGTACTTAGATTTTGTGTGTTTGTGTGTCCTATAAAATTAACTCATATCTGGAAGAAGCTTCTCGGGGGGGGGGGGGAATTCTCGTTGAATTCATGCATTATATTTTATGTACTTTTTTATAATTATACCAGTGACAGGTATGGATTTTGGTGATACAAATCAAACAAATGAAGAAGCAATGAATGAGAGAGGTAGTGTGAAAGAAGTGAAAAGAATGGGGCAAATTCTAGAAAATCTAAAACACCTTAGAAATGGATGTATTTTTCTCCACCTTTTTCTCTTTGCTTGATGCTATGCCCTGCTTGTGTCTATCCACAGGATCAACACATCCTGGCAACATCCATTTCTGCTATATCCTCATAACATTACTTTTATCCCCAGCTCATGAGTGAAAATCAGTTGTATAGTAAAACCTCAATTTAATGGACCAAGAAATACTTCCATTGACTATACACTGAATATGAAATTATGTTGTTCCAATTTATTTCACTTGCAGAATTACATTATTGTACAGATTATGTACATTGATGTAAATGAAATAAATTAATACCAAAAAAATAATAATTAACACTTTCCTTCTCTTTAAGTGCCTCCCATGGACTATGTCCAGTACCTGCTATTTCAAGGAATGTCTGAACTTTTTCTTTTGTTTCCTCTGCTGCATGCAAAAACTTCTAAGTAGCGGTTCCTAAACTCTAACTTCTTTTTCAATTGAGAATAGAAATAATGGGGCAGAAAAGTAATTGGGAATAAGGATAATAAAATGTATGAATTTGTTTTGACTTTGGGTGAAGATGCTGCAGCTCATTATTGGAGAAAGACTCATAGGATGTGGTTTTCATGGTGATGCTGTATTGACAAAAGTCGATGCAATAATCTGTAGAGCGTCCTTAAATCTTTGGCTAAAGCTTAACTTCTTTCCTCAAGGCCCCACTCCATTAATCCTCCAAGACAAAGCTGTCAAGTCCAACTTTGCCAAACTAGGCTTCTTCTCAGCTTTAATACTCAAGATGGAATATGATCCAGGAAGACAAACCTTGTGACAAAGGGTGGAGGACACTGAGAGGCAGGCGGACTTAGGGAAAGTTCTGCTGTTTCTGGCTCCAGGTGCCATTAGATGTGTCGTTGCTCCTGGCAGCTTTCTTAGTCAGTTGGAGTCGGCAAACCACCAGAAAGCATTTGCACTCGCACGGTGCCATGCGCTTCCATCGGCCGTCCTGTATGGCAAGTATAAAAGGACACAGTCTTTCCACATTCATGGAAAGACTGTGTCCCTGTGGCTCAGGAGAGGTGGAGACTGTCAGAGTCACATGCTCCTTAGATGTTCCTTTTATACGTAGATTAGGGAAAAAAACATATTCTGCCAATAACTGCTAGGTTGTTCCGATACTATCTATCTCCAGTGGCTGCTTAAGGATGAACAATCCATAACTACAGCGCAGGTGGCCAGATTCTGCACAGCAGCATTGGGGATCCGTCGCAAAGCCGTGTCTTCCCCACCATAGCGATGTTATACAACAATTGTGACAAACCCTTTCCACTGCTTAGTCACTTCCCTTTTAGTGTTGAACCTACAACGGGCCACACAGTTTAGGGCAGTGATGGTGAACCTTTTTTGGTTTGCGTGCCAAAAGCGGGGGGAGCACGGGGGAGTCGTGTGTGGACGTGCCACACCCATAATGCTATGTGCGCGACCTCCTGCTTTTGGGGTTTTATTCACCCTCCCCAGGTTCCAGAGGCTTTCTAGGAGCCTGGGGAGGGTGAAAACAGCCTCCCACTCACTTCCATAGGCTTCAGGAGCTTCCCTGAAGCTTCCAGAGGGCAAAAAACGGCCTCAAAAGAAGGCCTAAATCAGCTGGCCAGCACACACAAGCGTGCTGGAGCTGACAGGGCAACGCCTCGTGTGCCCTAAGAAATGGATCCGCGTGCCACCTGTGGCACCCATGCCATAGGTTCGCCATCACTGGTTTAGGGATTGCAACTATCGTATATGTATAGCCAGACCATGTATAATTGACAATGGATTTTATTATAGATTTTAGGTGTAATTTATTATTTTATACTAGAAGTTTTAAGTGTATATATGGACTGCTTTTATTTGTTATGACCGCTGGTCTAAGACTGTAATAATAAATTGTTGTTGTTAATGCTGTATGTTTAAGAGTATCTTGAGTTTGTATTTGAAGAGTAGTTATGGGTGTTTTATAATAAAGTCTTTTCTGCTCCTGGTGAGCTGAACGTGAATATGTTGAAGGTGCAGCTTACTAATCACAGGTCTGTTCTTCACATTCCTGCTTTAGTATGCCAAGAAAGATACTGTGTGTCTCAAAGTACATCTCAGCTATCCATGAATCTCAATCACAAAGAAGAAAAAAACCCTCTCATTCTTTGTAGCTATTAGCAGAAGTGTCAAGAGGCGATGAATTAATTCTTTCCTTTTTCTCATAATGTTTGAAGCCAGCTAAATTCCTGTACTGAGGAGCTTCCTGAGGATTTTTTAGTTTTTTTTGTATGGTATCTAAAATTGGGTAAGTCATGATGAAAACCTCACAAGAGGAAATTTTTCAGACTAATTGCAACTCTAGTGGTTGCACATATACTATATTTTGCAACCTTGAGACATATAAACTACTTCTTTGTTCTGTGGTTTTATTTTTGTTTTACTTTGTTTATCCCTGGTGTATGCAGGGTAGAGTGTTTTATTATGAAATACACATTGGAAAACTCGTATTTTCCCCCCTCTATTCACAATTTCTTAAGCAAAAGAAATTGCTTTTATGGCAACCTTCCTTAATTGCATCCCCTTCAAATATATTTGTCAGAATTTTCCCATAATTTCCAACAATGACATTAAATATAGTAGCCTTCAGGTAATCCACATTCAGCTATCACTCATTCATTGAAATTACAATTGCTGAATGAGGACAGTTATGACCTTCCTTGTAGTTATGCTACAGCATCTCAACAATCCCTTGATTGTGTCAAGCTTGGCAACTGGCTCACAAATACAAAGGTTGCAGCACCTGGCAGCCATGTGATTACCATTTGCAACCTTCCTGGCTTCTGTCAGTGGAGAAGCTGCAGGAGATCACAAATGGCAATCATGTGTGATCACGGGATACTCTTTTCTTTTTTATTTCTATTTTTGTTAATGGGTTGTTGCATTTAATTTTAAGTGTATTTTTGCCTTTTGTTTGTATATTCTATATTTACTAAATTTAAGTTAAAAATTTGAATGATAGGATGGTGTTTGATCAGTGGTGGGATTCAATTTTTTTTACCACCAGTTCTGTGGGCGTGGCTTGGTGGGTGCGTTGGGGGAAGGATACTGTAAAATCTCCATTCCCTCTCCAATCCAGGGGAAAGTTACTGCAAAATCCCAATTTCCTCCTGATCAGCTGGGACTCTGGAGGCAGAGAATAGATGGGAGCGAGGCCCATCAGAGATGGTATTTACCAGTTCTCCCAACTACTCAAAATTTCCACACCAGTTCTCCAGAACTGGTCAGAACATGCTGAATACCACCTCTGTGTTTGATGTATCTCCTCCCTGTTTATATCCGTTCAGAAGTCTCGCAATATTCTTCTTGAAGTTGTAATCACATGTAGATTTACTTATGAATATGTTCCCATTCTGTAGTTCTGAGATTCCACAGAGAATTCATATTGAGGTAAGTTTAAACTAATATAATGAAATGGTCTGTGTGTCTGTAAAAAATAAGAGCAAAGTTACAAATGAAAATGGAGCATTGGACAGAGCTTAGAGTTGCCAAAAGAGATCCAGAATATTTGATGGATCACAAGTGAGATACAAGGCAACAAGATTACACATTCTTCTAATATAGAGTCAAGCTTTTATTTTATTAATTTCCATCAGTCATCACTCTCATTGTGCTCAGCTATATGAAATTTTCAGAAAGTTCTGAAATTTGTATTGTGATTTTTCAAGACACATTTGTTTATATAACATTTAAAATAGCCCATTCTTTTTTAAAAAGTAAGAGATTCAGGATTGCAAAAAAGTAAATACACTAGGAATATGGTTGTAATCTATTTTAACCTATCATTGTCTGCAACCAATGAGTATTCATGGACACCAAACTTTTATCCTACGATGTTCTACAGCTGTCTTGCTATTATGGAAAGAAAAATTAATATCTCAGAGGGTTCTAGCTTTGGTCTCCAGGTGGGGCTGGAAGTTGCTTCCTGTAGGTGGAGCAGCAGGGAGTGAAATAGAGCAAAGTCTGACTTGGCAGCTACTTGTGTCTCATGACTTCCTGTGTGAGCATATAATGAAAGTGGTCAAGCTGCCTTTTTTAGAGATGCAGTAACAATAACAGATTGTACTGCCACTCTAGGATCTTGTCCAGATATCCAACAGTTTTTTTCCCCTTGAACTTCCTTTAGGAAAACACAAAATTAGGCATCAAGCACACAAAAGAGAAGAAATAGGAGAACGAAACTAGGCTTTCATGTTGTTTGCTGCATGGCTTGTATTTTTTTTCTTTGTTCTGTGATACTTTCACTTATACTTTCTTTGGATTCTGCTGGTCTGAAAAGAAGCTCTTTTTGAGCCAAACCCCAAATCTGCTGTCCAGATGTAAATTCAGTTCTCTGCATTATTTTTACTCTCCTTTTCTCCCCACTTCTATTGGCATACACTTTTACAACACTGTCATGTGTTCTTCTCTGGATATGTATGAATGAAGGAGAATACATTTCCCCTTAATTGTCATACAGCTTTGGCTTGAGAAAATTTAAAGACCCTCATAAATAAATTTAGTGGTTAGCTTGCTAGAATGGTGCAGCTAGTTCTCTATCAATGATCAGAAAGTTTCTATTTCAGAAAACTCAAGGACATCCTGGCTGATTGATTGTCCGAGAAGCCCTCAACATTTCGGTTTTGAGAGAATTGAGAGCTTTAAGAAAAAGTTGTTGGGATAGCCCATTCAAGTGACTCCCAGAAGAGACACAATGAGTTACAAAGCATCAATATCTGTGCTCATCTTCATCCAGATGCTCCTTAATACTCTATTTATCTTTGTCCCCTCTCTATGTAGGAGGGCACATTTCCAAAACATTGGGCTATGGTCACCCATGCTTTTTCTTTAATCAGAAAGCTTATGTGGTATTTCAGGGCTTATAAGTTTATTCATTAAATAAAATAATGCTGGAGGCTGATTCTTAGTTTTGCAGCTGGTTTTATGTTATTAATGGAATAGGGATTTAAAAAAAATATCAAATATTGAGTGGAGTAGAGAGACTGGAGGGCATCAAAAACGTATCTGTGGGAGTACTGATTTGTGGAAGAAAAGCCCCAGAATAAATTGAGCATCCAATCAACCTCTTATGCTTTAACCACTTTACATTCTAGAGCCAACTACTTGAGCTAGCACCAGAGTACAGCTGGGGAAAAGCAAAATGCTTCTCACAACCAATCTTGGCCTCTACTTATGTTCTTATTTCTATATCAATCTGTCACCCATTGAAATGGGACTATGATAATTCATCTGGAGCTCTAAGAATGTCCAGAGCTGAATAATCTCAACTTCTAGGGTGGTTATATATCTCCTTCCGCATACATAGTAGAATTGAGTATATAATATGGGCTGAAGACACAAGAATAGTTACCATATAGTATTGTGGTGGGATTGCAGTGAGTCATGTGGTTAGAACACTGAGTCAGAAGACCACTGACAGCTTGGAAATCTGAGAGGGAGCTGTGCGATGGAAAGAGTTCTTGTCAATTTGTTCCAGCCCCTGTCAACTTAGCAGTTCAAAAGCATGCAAATGCAAGTAGATAAATAGGTATCATTTTGGTGGGAAAATAACAGAGACATGAAAGGATCCCCTACCGGCATCCCCTGCGCAACGTTGATGTCACTGGCAAATTCTTTCAAACTGGAAGTGCCTTGGTAAGTGCTTCTGTCACAAATGTGGTAGTATAGTATTAAGGACCTCAGAAATAAAGTACCTTAACTGCACAGCGAATGCTATTATGCAATTCTGAGATCCCAAAGCAATCATGTGTTTTGGGGGGGGGGTATAATCAGTTAACTGTCATGTTAATTTTAGAATAGGATTTTAAAATTGTTTTATGATGTTATTTGGGTATATGTGTATTTCTAAGGGACCTACAGCCATTAATGTGGGATATCAACCAACCAACCAGCCAGCCAGCCAACCAACCAACCAATCACATCCATTGCTGAGTATTGTGTGAGAGGGTCTATATGCCTGTTGTATTCTGGTTGGGAAAAACTAATTCAAGCTTCTGTGAAGTTGTTTTTTTAAATGTAAAAGTGAATAAATTTTCTACACATTTTGCATTCTGCTGGATGTGCAAGTTGCACTCTTTCCATGCCTCTGCTCAGTCAGTTTTGCTGCTGGGTTGGTTGATCTCATGCTCCCTTCCTTGCTGACTGGTAATGTGAAATGCTGCGTAACAAGCAAAGTGCATAGACAAGTCAGTTCTTATTTACAGCACATAGCAAAAGTCAAAGAGCTGCTTCTACTGAAATTAGTATATGCTGTAGGCGTACTTGCAGTGGATGTTGGCACAAAATATCTCTGAAGATTCATCTGTGTGGATTTTTAATAGACCAAAATCATGCAGTTAAGGATTTGAAGGCTCTAGAGGCCTTTTGGAGCTCAGAGCATGATTGAATTTGAGGGTGGGCTGTCTACGGTTCATTTTCACAATTAAATATATCTCAATAAAGACTTTCTGAGTGTGGTATAGGAGCGTGATGGCGAACCCATGGCATGCACACAGAGCCATCTCTGTGGGCACACCAACCATTGCCCCGGCTCAGCTCCACCGTGCATGTGCATACAGCTCCCACCAACCAGCTGGTCTTTGGGTCTCTACCGTGCATGTGCATGGAGTAGGGTGCATGCATTGCATTTTGGGGGTGCTCACAATGTATTTGGGGGGCTTGTGCAGCACCCCTGCACCCTGTTTTGGCTTCCAGGTTGGTGCAAGAGGCCTTCCAGGCCCAAAATGGGCCACAGGGGTGCCGGTCAAGGCCCCCAATGTGTGGGGAGATGGGGGGATGCATGTGCATTGCATTATGGGTGCCGGCATGTGGGCACACTGTCATGTGCACATATGCTTGCTTTCGGCACATGACAAAAAAGTAAGCCATTACTGGTATTGGATATGATCATGGGTGTATCGTATATATAGTTTGATATTTGAATAGCAATAGCTTGTTTGCTAATCTGAAAGTAAGATGTCTTATCAAGTGTGAAATCTGATACCCTTTATTTATCAAATTTATAACACCAACCCAATTCCATAACAATTTAGGGCAGCATGCATTAAAAATGGTAGGTAATAATGGAATAGAGGATGATGCTATTACAAATAATGACTAGGGGATCAAACTACCATGTAAAGTCTTATAAGCAGTTTGCCACTCACCCTAATCTAAGGTCTGGGGGGGAAAGCCAAGATTTTGAAGACTTTTAAAACACAGCCGGGTTTGGGGGCTATGCAGATCTGGGGAAGATGCTATACTACATCATGGTTCTTCTCCATGATCACTGACTGAGGGGTAAGAATGAAGGAGACAGATGTTTCCAGTGCATGCCTCTTTATTCTTCTTATCTGACCATCAATAGTTAATGAGATCTGATTTCTATCATAATGGATTCTGAAGCTATAAAAGTAGAGAGGCTTTTCAGTTATACCATATTTCAACTTTCAACATCCTTTGGATATTTAGAGCATATTTTGATAATATTATTTCTGCTCATTTCAAAATATACAGTTTGAAATTCAAAACTTCTACCTCCTCCAAGAATCACTGCTACCTTTTTTAAAAACAGCAGCAACAACTTAATGGGCTGATATTGTTCCCAAATCACAGCTTTGCTTAACAAATCCATAGGTTCTAATTAGACATGTCAAATGGTTTACATTAAAAAAAAATCTGTTCCAAAATGAAAACTGAAGGCAAAAGAAAACCTGGAAGATTATCCAGCTCAACTTCCATCTTGAAAACTCTAGGACTAGATCACGGGTGGTATTCTACCAGTTCGGACTGGTTCCCCCAAACTAGTAGCGGAAATCACAGGCGGCCCTGCCCACCCACCCTGGCTCTACAGCATCTCATTTAGGCCATTTTTTTCACCAAAAGTGCATGCGTGGAAGGCTGTGTGCATGCACGGAGGTGGCGTGTGCCAGAGAAGTGAGTGCGCTCACACGTGTGCTCACATTCACACATTCAAACCAGTAGGGAAGGTAAATGAACTGGATTAGAATTATACAGTATGCTATGCCATGGTTTCTTTAACTGTGGTTTCTTGACTAATTTTTAATTGGTGGGAAAACATGGTGCATTCAGTTATAAATCATGGGTTATAAAGTACAGGGATTGAGTTTACACAATATGCTTAATGAAAACTGAATAAACTACCTTGAGATTTAATGTGATGTGTGAGCACAGCCTGTTATTCTGATGCTCTGATATCGGCCTTTCATTCTTTTCCATAGAAATATTGCTTGTCCCCTGAGAAAGCAGCACCAGAATGCAATCAGACAGATGGCTCCTGGTGTTACTAATTAAAGGCACTTTTTCACAACAGACTGTTTTGTAGAAGAATATAGGAAAAAGAAGCAGGGGGAGGGAAGTAGGAAAAAGAATATGGAAAGTAAGAAAGAAGTAAAAGGTAAAAGAGTCCCTAGGAGGTTTATTCCATTAGTCATAGTTGTCTTTAGAAAGTGGTGCTCATCTCTGTTTCTTTGAGCCAGCATTGTCCAAAGATGTTTCCACTATCATCTGGGCAGCATGACATCACACTGCAGCGCAAAGCATACAGCAAAACCCAGAATGCTGTAATCTTCCCCCGAAATGGTACCTATTTATATACTTGGATTTATATGCTTGCAAACTGTTAGGTTGGCAGGAGTTGAGGCAAGTGATAGGAGCTCATTCTGTCATATGGTGGTAGGACTTGAACCACCAGAGTACATACAGTACCTTCTCTCCAGTGTCTCTTAAGGCACTGAGCTACCGCACCTCAAGAAAGAAGGAAAATAGAAAAAAATAGGAATAGAAGTAGGAAAGAAGATGTAAAAAGAAGATGTAAATATAGGCAAACTTTTAGGCTCACTCTAGACCAGTGATGGCTAACCTTTTTTGGCTCATGTGCCAAAAGCAGGGGGAGCGGAGGGGGGTTGTGCATGGAGGTGCCATACCCATAATGCTATGTGCACGACCCCCTGCTTTTGGCATGCTTTTTTCACCCTACCCAGGCTCCAGAGGCTTTCTAGGAGCCTGGGGAGGGTGAAAACAGCCTCTCCTCCCCACCTCCAGAGGCTTCAGGAGCTTCCCTGAAGCCTCCAGAGGGTGAAAAATGGCCTCAAAAGAAAGCCTAAATCAGCGGGCCAGCCTCACGTGCCCTAAGAAATGGTTCCGCGCGCCACCTAGCAAGAAACTCCTACCCCCAAAAAACCCCAATCCTGACCTATAGCCTTATTCCAGCATGATGATAAATATAGAGTTGTAGTACAACATCAGAAAATCGCATATTTTCTATGCCCTTATTTTATATGATCTCTCTCCACTAGTTTCCATCCCTAATTTGGAAAGTACAAAATGTATTTACAAACAACCTCTTCAAAAGCTTAAGCAAATGTTTTATATATACATGGATGAATCTGAAAATGAGCTAATCAAAACAAAAAATAGAATGACAAGTTTTACTTTAGGGAAAAAAATCTGCTTAACTTGTAAATTGCAAGGCAAAGAAGCAAAACAAAATCTGTTCAGACTATTTAGTGAAAACAGGGAAAATATATTTTGAATTTGTAAATCTAAAATTCATAAATAACTTATTCAAAATAGAAATTTAAGTATTTCCAAAGATTTTGTTCTTTCTTAGGCACTCACTGGAGATGTATAAATACCCATAGAGTCTTCAAGTAACCAAGCAAGGAACAGACTGTTCATTAAACCACAACCAGAGTTTGATGTGCCACAATTTACTAAGTGTGCAAATTCAGATAGTCCTCAATTTACAATCACAATTGAGGCCAAACTTTCTGTTGCTAAGCGAGACAGTTATTAAGTGAGTTTTACCCTATTTTACAACCTTTCTTGTTACAGTTCCCTTGTTTTCAGCCAGCCTGTATTTGCATTTAAATGTTTGACCTGCAGAATGGTGTCAGTTTTTTTACAAATTCAGTAAGGTAGTGGTGGTGAGACTTCACTCTAAACTGGGATTGTGGCAGCCCAAAACTCTCCCACCCTACAATCCGCACAAATTAGCATTTGTGGGAGTGGCAAGAACTGTCCTTGTCAGTAATGGGGAGCTTTTCATAAATCATGGTACCATTAGAAAAGCAGAAGAATTCCCTTCTGAGCGGATTCTGGCAAGGAAAAGAATCCCTCTTCCCCCTCTCATCTCCCCTTCTTAGAACTAGTGACTTCTTATGAGATGGAGCAGAGCTGTTTCAAAAACAACAATAACAACAACAATCTGATTCCCCTGTCAGTCAGAAGCATGTAAGAACACTGATATTATTGGGAGGAGAAGCCATCTGTTCGCTGTTGTACTTTCGCTGTTCTTTTTTGTTTTGTTGTTGTGAGATTCTGTTTTCATTATTTCGGCAATCTGCTTTTTGTTTCCTGGGAGTTGTGTTTTAGTCGCTGCAACTGAACATTTGTGCTGCTGTCGCAGTTCTCTGCATTGTGTCCCCATTTCCTCTTCCAGAAGTAGCTGCGTTCTGTTGCGTTGTATATCCTGTTTTGCATTTTCCTCAGCAATCCTTGGGTGAAGGGTTTCAACTCCCTTGCTTCTTCCCAGGCTGCTAAACAAGTATCGAAGCTGTTGGCTGTGGTGCACACTCTCCAGACCTGCTTTTTGCAAGGATGGTTCTTGTTTCTCCCACTCTAGTCCAAAAGACATTCATTTCTTTCCAACAGCTTCTTGCAGCAGCTAATGTTGAGGAGAGGTGGGGCTCCTAAGGCAGATCTTTTTTCAGTCATCAAAGGCCCAGGCATCCTGGACGATGAGCAAAAGGCACAAGGAGTGAAAATAAAAAATAATAGGATACTTTCGGACCAGATGCTATGTTCTCAGTCTGAGGTTAAAAACCATTTGTGGTTTTACTCAGAAGTTTCTGACAAATTGTGTATATTGTACTGTACCAAGAGACCACAGCTGCAGTAAAAAATATAGCTGTGTTTTGATTGTATGATGCATATATTTTCATTCTTAAAGTTGATTAATTGACAAGTTCACCTGGCCATCCCATATGAGAGAGAGACAGAGGCAGAGATAGAGACACAGAGAGAGACACAGAGAGAGACAGATAGATAGATAGACACACACACACAGACACACAGGGAGAGAGAGAGAGAGAGAGAGAGAGAGAGAGAGAGAGAGAGAGAGAGAGAGAGAGAGAGAGAGAGAGAGACAGATAGAGACAGAGATACACACACACACAGAATGAGACAGACAGACAGACAGAGAAACAGATGGAGAGAGAGAGAGAGAGAGATACAAACCAAGTACCTTGCAGCCTCTTAATAACTAACCAATTTATTATGGTATCAAAGGTGTGTGTGTGTGTGTGTGTATGCATGCATGCATGCATGCATGCATGTATGTATGTATGTATGTATGTATAATTTGTTTTGAATACCAGAGCTGAATTAATGTCACAATTCTTAACATACACATCTATCACTCTTGGTATCCTCATGCTATTTTTATTTTAGTAAAATCACTTAAAGCAGAAGGTGGAGTAACTTATTTCCTGTGGCTCTTATTAACTAGGGCAGGATATTACTCTTAAGCTGTACCAGTGCTTCTCAAACTTGCCAACTTTAAGATGTATGGTCTTTAGTTTCCAGAATTTCTCAGCCAGCATGGCTGGCTAGGGATTTTTGGGGGCTGAAGTCCAGACTGGGTTGTACCAATAGTTTTTCAACTGCCTTCTTCATGCTCTTGATTAGGTTAAAGGACTAAGGCAGAGATTAGCTATATTTCACTGGATGAGATCTGCAAGTTGTGCAGGGAATTGTTGCAAAATGGTGAAGCTGTGTTACATCACTGTGTCCAGCATTTCTGGAGATTTTTTCCCAAGGGTTTCAGTTTGTTTTTTAAATATAGTTGTTGAAATATAGCTGTGTTGATAATTCTGGAAGTTACAATTCCAATTTACGCGAGGAGAGATGTATCCATAGGATGTGGTTCAAAAAAATGCATTTTTTTGGTAATTTATTAGATTTATATGTGCTCTTACTGTTTCTATTTTTTTAATGTGCTTTATATATGGGACACACATAAAAAAAAACCTGAACATCTATGGTAATTTCATGGATACCAGCCTGACTCTAAAAGTTGTTTGTTTGATTTCAGCTATTAAAGTGTGAAAAGTTATCACCCATCCCTCTTCCAGAAAAATGAAATATCCTAGGAAATATTGAAAAGACAGAATATTATATTCCCCCTGGTTGTGAAAAAGGGAAAAACATGTTTAAAAGACATGTTTTAAAGACAGAATAGCTCCCTGCAACTTCCTGCCCCCACCCCCTTTGTCAATGAGCCATTAAAGCCTGAGCTAGTCCACTTTACATAATAAAGGTAATATCAGCTTTTCACAGAAACTCACCACATGGCATCTGAGAACTCAACCAAAATTGGGATTCAAAACACAGCCTAGAAAGTTGCCCCTGCATGGCCCCAGGAGAGTCTGGCAATCAATCAGAATACATTTCTTACACATGAACAGGAAACAGAGGTGGGGCTGAACATGTTATAAAAAGTCTAGCAAGCCCCTTTCTCAGCCCTTCTCTTCTCCACCAACATTGAAGCATGGGATCACCTTTCCTGTTCAGGACTCAAGCCATGTGGTCCTGTCCACCATTAAACCATCTTTCCAAGCAGCCTCCATGTTTCCAGTGTCTTTCCCCACTTGGAGCTGAACCCAGAAGGGTTATTTCTATTAATAATAGTTTATAAAAACTATACTAAGCCCATGGCTTAGTATATTATACTAAATCAATAATTTGTGGTTTATTTATTAAACCACGGTTATCAAATTCTTATATGCTATCCAGCATGATAAACCTTGTCATAAGCCAGAATTGTTAACTAACATTTATCTAGCCTTTCCAATTAATGTGAACAATATAAACAATATTCATACATAAACAGTATTCACTTGTACTATTTTGTACAAATTTACACAAAAATATCCTCTTCTCTAGAGTGAGTGCACTCTATTTCTCATAATAATTTTTACTGTTCCTTTTTCAAGCTCTATGTATATATTTTGTCCTTCCCCTAGAAATTAATAATCTGTCTCCACTGTTAATGCAAAAGAGATGGAAATAAGTTGCATTTGCATTCATTAAAATAGAGGAGCTATTAGTTTTCAGATTTAGTTGAATAAAAGCTCTCTCTAACAAACTCATCATTAAATGCATCAGATATTCCAGAATGTTAAACCAGTCTTATGGGAATTGCATTGGAGAAGCTTTTTCTGGACAATTAGAATTCAACGTGCTATTAAATGCAAAAAATTCTAGCCTATAAATTTGGTTTGAAAATTAATCAAAAAGGAAAATAGATGTAACAATCTGTAATTGCCTGAATTCTTTTTCTTCCCTGTTCTCATTTTTTTCTTTCTCTTTTTTCCCCTATGTCAGGGCGTCATGAATTTGATCTAATTGCTGTTAGCTGTGGAGTAAAATACAGACACAATAATCTATAACTTTGATACTAAAGCCAACTTTAGGCTTTGGAGTGGAAACATTTATATGAAGCAAGAAGAGGAGAGGGTTACAATAACCTATTCCTATTTTCTTCTGTTCTGGGTAGATAAACCACACCTACTACACCATGTTCATTTTGGTCTTTTACTTGACAATAATGCCGATTGTGAGTTTGTGTATTAAGTAGTATCACAAAATACTTGTTTGAAAGAGATGGTCTTAAATTCCAGAGCAATCTTAAATACGGTAAGTGAGTCATTAATAGAACCAGCATGTAAGTGTAGTGTAGGAGACAGATAATTGGGCTTACATGTAGGCTTCAAGTTGTCTATCCACAATTTAGATCAACAATGCAGATCCTGTAATTGTAAGGGCCTATTTCAATCAATTTAGACCCGTTTGTTATTTTAAGAGAGAGGAAGGAAGGAAGGAAGGAAGGAAGGAAGGAAGGAAGGAAGGAAGGAAGGAAGGGTCAAAGAAATGATTAGATTTTCTATCCAGTTATAATTCTGCCTTCATCCACTATCTGTTTCTATCTTCAACAACCCTGAAGACGACAGATTTCCTAATGACAAGTGACATCTAACTGAAAAATTTGACATGTACATTCTATATGGCTTTGTCCTCACTTGTCCTTCTACTCAGCATGTTCATGACCGGGCAACCCCAGTTTTCAATCTAGACTCCACAATGTTCTCATCTTGCACAAACCTATAAGTGAAATGCTTTTAAATCAACTTTAGATGCACTGCCAGAGAAGTAACTTTCCTTCTCTTCCACTATTGCACTGAAACTACAGGGTGAATATAAAATGCTGGATTTGGAGAATGTTTGGAGGTGTGGCATATTCTTCTGGTCACTCGCAAGCTAGCCTAAAGCACAGCCATTCCTCTCAGAGTTTATGCTCACTCTATCAACACTTAAGTTTTTAAAATTACTTTCATGGTCACCTCCCCCTTTCCTTCCACCAACATTTTTTCTAAGCTTCCAACAAAGAGAAAAGGAGAATTAGTGCTTATTTGGGGAAGAAGTAAGGCCACATTTGCATGATTCAGGTTTATAAGAGTATTCTGAAATGATCAGATCTCCAATTTTTTTTAATTGGGGGAAAAATAGGAGTGTTTTTCACTATTCTACTGAAACAGTATTTTGAAATGTACCATATTTTTCGGAATATAAGACACACCTTTTCCCATCAAAAAAGAGGGTGAAAATCTGGGTGAATCTTATACACTGGATATAGCATTTTTGGCCTCCCCAAATCCTGCCCCCTTCACCAAAATGACCATGCAGAACCTTTAGGAGGCTTCCAGAATGCTCCTGGGAGCTCAGGAGGGAAAAAATGAGTGAAAACCGGGCTGTTTTTTGCTTGTTTTTGTCCCCCCCCCAGCCCCCAGGAGCATTCTATAAGCCTCCTAAAGGTTATGCATGCCCTGTTATTGACAGAAAACGGGCCATTTTCATGAGAAACGGGCCATTTTTTGCTTGTTTTTCCCTCCCACCAGCTACCCTGGACCTCAGGAGCACTCTACAAACCTCCTAAAGGCTATTCATGCCCTTTTTTGGACAAAAAAACAGGCTCGTTTTTGCAAAAAAATGGGCCTTTTTGGGGAGGTCTGCAGAATGCAAACACTTTTTGTTTTAAATTTGCCTCTTCAAAATCTTGGTGCATCTTATATTCCAGTGCGTCTTATACTTCAACAAATACAGTATATTCACCTTAAGGTGTAGAAGCCTATTATTAGCCTTGCAGTGGGCAGAAAAAAAGAGAGGGGATGGGTTAAAATAAATATTTGTTGCTTATTCGTCTGTTTCCCTGCATCTGCCAGTATCAATGACTTAAAAAATTTAAACACCCAGTGCCTAGTCTGCTTCAGTTATTATCTTCTATAGCAGGGATGTCCAAACTTGGGAACTTTAAGACTTGTGGACTTCAACTCCCAGAATTCCCCAGCCAGCTATGCTGGCTGGGGAATTCTAGGAGTTGAAGTCCACAAGTCTTAAAGTTCCCAAGTTTGGACATCCCTGTTCTATAGGATCTAGGTACATTTATGGTAGGGCTTGTGAGAGATCCTGAGGGGAAGTCTGAAGGATAGCCTAGAATGGAAGTCTGATGTTGTTGTTTTTTCTTTTGCCTGTGATATGTTGAAAAGGAAAAACAGCAAAGGAAAAGGAGAAAAACAATCATCTTCCATTAGAAGAGAATATCTGTGGCAGGAAACCCAACACTGATGAGGTTACCTAGTTGGTAATGAAATATCTGCAAGCAAACAACCAAGCTCACAAAGCATCAAGGACTTCACCACAATCCCCTTGGCTATAATGAATAACATGCTTACAGCACCATTTGTTAGTGACTTGGGAAACACGGAATAAAAGCAGGGCAGGGGGATTGTTAACTGGGATGGCTATGCTGTTCTGCTGCCATTGCCAACCCAAAGATGGATAGATAGCACTTCAAATCAGAAATACATTCTTATGTTGTCTGAGCAGTTTTAAATTTTGAAACAGTGGCTTGGCTTGCAGTTGTTGTAAAGGTACATTTAAAATGCTTAGTAGTATACAGGAGTTCTTATAGCGATCCATTTGAAATGGAATGCATGGGTTGTCAACTTAAAACTATCTTGATAGCTTTGTAACCACTGGTGGCGCAGTGATTAGAATGCAGTGTTGCAGGCTAATTCAACTGGCTGCCAGGAGTTTGATCTTTACTGGCTCAAGGTTGACTCAGCCTTCCCTCCTTCCAAGGTCAGTAAAATGAGGACTCAGATTGTTGGGAGTAATAAGCTATCTCTGTAAACTACTTAGACAGTGCTGAAAAGCACTATGAAGTGGTGTGTGTGTATATCTAAGACGATTCCACTATCTTCCTTTTCTTTTTGCTATTAGCTCATTCAGAACGAATGAACCCTTTGAAAGAGTTTGTATAAATGCTTCAAATCCAATGGACTGCAGGCTTCATTAATTCGGTGCTGCCTAAGCACCGATGGTGATATTTAAATTATCCACTTTGGCTTTTTAAAGCAAGCATGGAAGTCCTGCTTCTTCAATAAAGACTGACTGACTTTCATGTGCCACTCAGGATATTAAAAAAACAGTAAAGGAAGGACATTCATGGCATCAGGAGCCTCTGATGACCAAGATTGCTCAGTGACCTCATGTTTTAAATCAATTCTCAATTTTTCTTGTGTTAGCAGCTGTTTATCAAGAGACAGCTTCAAAGACTGGTTTAATTTGTAATGCTTTGCAAACTTGCTCTTTCTAATGTAGGTGATCACATAAGCTTGCATATGTACAAGTTTATGTGCAGTGCCTTCTAATTCCAATTAATACTTGATGTAGTTTCTCTGCTATAATGCGATCTTGCGCATTGTGCCTTGATGTGCTTAGAGGCTCCTTTGGCAAAGCTTTGTTATATTCATCCTTCTCTGCAGCAATGAAAGGCGGGTGGTGGAGGAGAAACATATACAATACTGGTGGATTCTTAACTGCCTGCTGATAATTTTGGAATTCTGCCCTTGCAGTTCCGCAGAATTCACTTCCATTCATCTTCAGCTGCTTCTCCCTACCATACTTATGCCTGCCCCCCTTTGCAAATCCTCCTTTTTTCCTTGTCCACATTTAAGGCTGACCGCCTACAATATATCTATCTTTGGAAATAACATTATCCAATATCCAATATATATTCTCTCTCTCTTCCCCCCCTCTCCCTGCCTCTTTCTTTCTCCTTCCCCCTCTCTCTCCTTTCTCTCCCTCTCTCCCCCTCCTTCTTTCTTTTCCTTCTCCTCCCTCCCTCATTCTCCCTCCCTCTCCCCCTCTCTCTCCCTCCTTTCCTCCTCCTCCCTCCTTCTCCCTCCCTCATTCCCTCTCTTTCTCTCTCCCCCCTACCTCCTTCCCCCTTTCTCCTTCTCTCTCCCTCTCCCTCCCTCCTTTCCCCCCTATCTTTCTCTCCCTCTCTTCCCCTCTCTCCCTCTCTCCTTCCCTCCCTCCCTCTCTCCCTCTCTCTTTCTCGCCATCCCTCCTCCTCCCTCCCTCCATCTCTTTCCCTCCCTCCTTCTCTCTTTCTCTCTGTCCCTCCCCCTCCCTCCCTCCGTCCTTCTCCCTCTCTGCCCCTCTCTCTTTTCTGAATCAATTTATCTACTTTCTTCAGGTAAAACACTTGTGTTAAAAATGCAGGCAAAAATTACTTCTTAGTCCCTGGGTTAGTCTCCACTCTCCCAGTTATAGCTCTTGTATTAATACTAATACAAGTATTTATGTAGTAGTCCTGCACCTTATTCTGGAAGAAGATTGTAGATTAAGGTTGACATTAAACCATAAAATGTTACAATGTGAAAGGGTCAAGGTTTCTTCACAAGAACATTTATTATGCATAACTGCTGATCATGTATTTAGGCTAGAGCTATCAAAAAAGAAGAGCTCAAAAGACATTTAGAAAGAAATGTGGAACGCAGTGCTTCCGAGAAACTTCCCAGGGATTTTAAAAGGAACAATAAAACAAAACTTTAATAAGAACGGAATACTCTGTTGAGAACCCAATGCTGGTAAAGAAAATTTCCCCAAAGCATACAACTTTTTTTTAAAGTTAAATTTTATTCTCAAAGATGCAAACCAGGAAGCAATTATAGAATTGTATAGTTTAGAAAAAGGAGGAGATAATTTAGAAAAGGGAGAAAAGACAGAAGAAAAAGAATGTCAGTAAGACAGGCAAACAAACACCTTTTAGGAGTATTCATAAGATAATAAAATTCTTAAACCTGATTCAGAAGGCTTGTTCTAGGACAGGGGTCTGCAAAGTTGGCTCTTTGAAGACCGGTGGACTTCAACTCCCAGAATTCTGGGAGTTGAAGTCCACCGGTCTTCAAAGAGCCAACTTTGCAGACCCCTGTTCTAGGAAATCTAGATCATCCAGAACAGTGGTCCCCAACCTTTCTGGCTCGATGGACCAGTGGAGACACGGGGGAGGGCAGATGGTTTCATGTGTGCATGCCATTTTCACAAATGCAGCTTTGCATGCGTTCATGGGCACTCGCCCACTCACCTACCATTTTTGTGGCCTGGCACTGGGGACCCTGATATAGAAGTATGTAGCAATCGGGAATTAGTTTCACCTGTGAATTTTGCAAAGTAAAACATAAAATTGAAAGAATCATGCATTTCAAAGGGAATTAAAACTGGTGGATATGCCATTTTCATAGCAGGTGGCTTCTAAGTATACTGGTCTATAACATCTAGAACTTGTTTTCTGCTCTAATTGGTAATAGGAGACATTTTAATTCCAATTTAGATGAGATAGCTGTAGATATATATGGATGGATGGATGGATGGATATGGTTTTATTATATTTTTGTTGACATTTTGTGAATCTATAAATATCCAAAACAACTTAGACAGCAGGCTGAAAAAGAAGAGTAGTTGAA
This sequence comes from Rhabdophis nuchalis, assembly GCA_039707465.1. Lineage (NCBI taxonomy): Eukaryota > Metazoa > Chordata > Lepidosauria > Squamata > Natricidae > Rhabdophis > Rhabdophis nuchalis. The sequence continues at coordinate 39,468,801 of CM077649.1, read as the reverse complement.
TATTTAGTATCTCCAAGTAGATACTGGGAAGCAAATATTAAAATTTGATTGCAATGAAAGCTGAAGCTTCTGAGTAATATATAACAACTTACTTACATAGTTCATCTGCCAAGAGTTGATAGAAGATTGTTTTCTATATTTTATTTTAAGTCATAATTTACATCTTCTGGCTGTCAGATGTGTCACTGGTGCTTAAAATAGCAGTCAACATTAGAAATTAAAACATTAGAAACTACTCCCTTTTTCTTTTAAGGATTTGCCTGGTTTGTAATTAGCACTGTCAGGTCTAATATTACTTTGCAGTAACTAATTGCTTAACTACCATAACTGGTCCCCAAATTATATTTTGAAGGAAAGTATGTCTCTAACAATAGCTGGAACAATTGGCCGAAGGAACTGCAGTATCATCTTTTAAGCCAGGGGTCTCCAACCTGTTGCATACTGACAGTTCTTTAAACTCCCCGGCAGCAGCCAGTCACGTCTGATTGGCTAAGACGCGGCTGGCTGAAGCCGGGAGCGGGAGACGCGCTGATTGGTTCCCTGCCTGACAGCTTGAGTATAAAAAGCTGTCAGGCTGGGGAAGCGCGTTCTTGTTGCTGTACTTAGTTGTCTTCCTGTACTACGTTAATAAAAACCTGTTGCTTGAATCTGACCAGCCTGGACTCTCAACACTGGCGACGAAGGACTGGGGGCTCGGTCCAGATTCGTTTCTCCACTTTGCTCCGCAGCTTTTCTCCCTACGGGAAGGAAAAGGACTTTTGTCAGATCTTTTTTTTTCTCCTCCCGACTGCTTCACAGCGTAACCGCGCCTCGTCAGCATGGCCACACTCCCGCTTTTCGCACCCTACGATGCCAGCACCAAATCATGGGTGTCGTTCCTGGCCCAATTCGAGTGCTTCATGATCGCCAGCGACTTCAGGGAGCTCTCGACTGCCAGGAAGCTGAGCTATTTCTTGGGCTGTGGTGGCTCTGCCCTGTTCGCCGTGGCGCGGAACATTGCAGCGCCGGCGGCCGTTTACGACATGCCCTGGGACACCCTGCTGTCCCGCCTGAAGGCCCATTTCGCCCCGGCGCCCTCCAAGATTTCGCGCCGCTACGCCTTCCGTCAGTGCTGCCAACTACCCTCCCAGTCAATCGCCGATTTCCTGAAGGCCTTGCGGGTCTCCGCCATGCTCTGCGAGTTCCCCGCGCCTTTTCTTGACGAATCCCTTGTGGAACAATTCGTCTGCAGCATGAAAGACATTAAACTCCGGCGGCGCTTGCTAGCGCGATCCGAGATCACCCTTGAACAGGCGGTCGAAGAAGCCAGGGCGGCAGAGCTGTCTGAAGCCTCAGCCGCAGAAATGTGCCGGGGACAAGCCTCGCAGCCACTCCCATCCCCACGGGCCTGCCTCGTCGATGAACTGTCCCCTCTCGACCCCCTGGATGATTTCGAGGCCTACGACCAGGTGGCGCACCTTCAGGCCACTAACCTAGGACGCCCAAGAAACCCGCCATCCCGCCAATCGGCCACGGCTTGCCTCGGGTGCGGCGGCTCCCACCTCAGGGCCGACTGCCCCTTTAAGGCCACGGTCTGCCGCAGATGCAACCGCAAGGGCCACATCGCCTGCGTCTGCCGGGCCGCACTGCCGGCCCAGCCTGCACCACCGGCGCCTCACTCAGTGATGTCTCCGCCCGCCCCAGTCCCAGCTTATGGCCAACGCCGCCCAGCCCGCCGGCCGCAACCCGAAGCCGACTGCTTCACGATGACAGAGCTCCTGGACACCACCCCTCTGCCACCGGACGACCGTAGGCATATCTCCACCACCCTACTCCTCAAAGGCCGCCCAATAGCCATGGAGGTTGACTCGGGATCTTCCCGGTCCCTCATCTCCTGGCCGCAGCTCGCCCGCCTCTGCCCCCACTTACGGGCAGAAAAAATAATAATAATACTGGAAGCTGGCAAGAAAATGTGTAAAGTTAGAACTGGGTTCTGTAGGATGTTATCCTATTGCTAGTATTGGGGGGGGGGAAATGTTACTTTTTTAACGTAAAATAAGAGGGGCATCAAATTGATCTTCACTTAGACACCAACATTTCTTGAGTGAGACTTGATAGTAGGAGTGATATTTTTAGTATGCCGTGAGCTGCTGCTGCTGCTTTCTGACAATTTTGTCTGCCAAAATTGTTAATGTGCACATGTTGATAGAAGAGAAGAATAAATACTAATGGGAATTTGGACATTGGTACATCCAGTGGATATCCTGGAAAAAGGATGGATTATTAATTGACTTTCTAGAAGGATACAACCTCACTAGTGAAAGAGAAGCTTCCCAAGGAAGTCAGCTCCCTCTTTGACAGTAGTAATTAGGAAGAGAAGGAAGCATCTAATGTGCAGGCAAGAAGGTGGCAAATCCTAATTAAGTCTCAATTTTACCCTACGGAAAAAGCTGTCTGTCGCTCACTCTGTCAAAAAGAGTGAAAAAAACAGTGCATGGGAGATTAACCAAATCTCCCAAATCATCTGCAAGATGGAAGCCTCCTAAGTGTGAGGTTATGAAGCTGAAAGCTGTAATAAAGCTGTACTTTTAGAATAAGCCAAGCCACACCCGTTGTTTCTTGGAATGGAGAGCTCTGAGGAAAAGCAGGAAATAAGACATTGATGATTCAGAGTTGTTTTCTTTAGTTGCTGCAACGGAGACCTTTTGGATACAAGGCCTTTTAATTAAAGCAGAAAAGGATGTGCATATTTTTTTCAAGAGTATTTAAAAAAAAAATAACTATCTAGTTTGGCTTAAAAAATACCATGGCATTTTAAGATAAGTGCACATAACAATTAGCAGCAAGATGATTAGTCCAAATATATATCTGTGTTCTTTAACTTCCCGTTCTGATTTTGAAAAACTATCATATCTGCAATATCTAGAAGTTAAGAAAGGAAGGTAATGAGATAAATTGGAAGTGACAATGCCGTTCTGCTTAATTGCAAACTTCCATGTAAGTCTCAACTGATCTGATCAGACCTTTAGATGGGGAATTCAGTCCTTATGTTCACAATTAGTTGGGTAGGTCACAGAGATAGCATAGCAGAGAAAGAGAAACAAGGATTTATGCCAGAAATGAGAAGGTGGAGAAAGTATGGCCCTGTCCATCTTCGGCTCTGGCTATATCCAGTTCTCAGCTGAAGAAATATTTCTTTCCCCTGGATTAAATGAATAAAAAGAAAAAGAATCACATGGAAAACCCAAAGATTTGTTTAAAAGTAGTTCAGAATGAAATCAACCTGTAACTATTATGGCTTGATTTAAACAATACAAGACTATTGTGTAGGAAACCCTCAATTTACAACTTATCATTTAATTGATGGCCACCGAAGGGATGATTTGTGGGCCGTAAAGCACTTCTGGCTGTTGTAAAATATTGCGCTGACCCTTATGGTCACTTACCACATTTCAGGTATTTGTCAACTGGCTCACATTTATGACCAGTTGCAGCATCCTACTTTTTTGCTAATTTCTAGCATTTTTTCCAGTTTTGGCAGAAACTGCCCATTCAGGAAAATGGATTCAGACTTAAAACTACATGATTCACTTATTCACCCTATGAATCAGAGTTGCAACTGTCTCATTTGCTTAACAACTAGCATAAAAATGGTTCTAAGTCAGGTTTGATCATGTGGGTATCTTGATTTACAATTATCATGACTTACAACCAAAATTCCCATCCCAATTGTGGTCATTAAACAAGGACTAAATGTTCTCTCCTTTCTTCTCCATCTTCTGGTTCCAATACTTATTGAAACCATTATTTGCTGTTCCATCCAAAGTGTTAAAACTAACATTTGCACCTACGGTTCAAACCTGAGCTGAAAACTATAGTCTGAAGTTCATTTGTAATCCTACTTTGGAATGCAAAATACAAAGCATCATTTGTTAGCTATTTATTACATTAGAACAATATATTCATTTTAGGTGAATATTAAATAAATCCCTGCACAGTGCACATCAATTTAACTTGGAAGCAATTTTTTTTTTAGGTTAGACTACTTATTCATCTACACCATACTGTCTACTCCAACAGGGAACAATTTAGAAAATAGTTGCAGTCTTTCCTATCACCTCCTGTGTTTAAATATGTCACTTCAGCATTTAAAAATGGTTCTTTGACCCAGTATCATGTGGCACAATTGTCTTTCAACTTAATCCCTAAATTAATTATTTAATTTATATTGAACAAGTCATAGGGGATTTGAACTTGGGTGCCTAATGTTTATGTCCTATATTACTCACTGCAATTGCTTGGATTAGTGAGCCCAAATATATATACTGGTGGATGTTTCACACCTACAAGATTCAGAGTTGTAATTTGTGTTCTGGGTATATCTTGCTCTTGTTGAAAATCTTTTCAATATACAATGGCTTGATTTAACACTTAAACCTAGTTGAATCTGTTGCCACATATTCTAAACTCATTGTTTAGCATTTGGATCAGAAACCTTTGTGGCTCCAAGGCTCTTCAGAAAGAGACAGAAACAATGAGAAATGGGACTTTTACTTGAGGAATGGTTATAAAAGAATAAATCATGAAATGATAATGGTCACAAATAATGGAACTCCTTCCACTTTTCTGTTTTTTTCTTCAGGCAGCAGTTACATACAAACAATAGTTGCCTAAGTATAGCAAAAATATTGTGTTGTCTTACCAATGCAGATTTGTATGATTTTTGAGGTTTTTTTACTAGCAACTCAAACCCTGTAGCAGGGAAACAAAACATGTCATAGTGGCATTCCTTTGCCCGTACCAGCAAGGACTCCAATTTTCTATATAATCTCTTTCATTATTAACTGGAAACAGATCAGACCTATATATAAATAAAGAGCAAACATCTCTCCCTTCTAGTACTGAAGATGTTATCTTGTTGGGTAATGGAATGTCTGCAAGAAAACAGCCAAGCTTAGAAATCACCAAGCTACAAATATTATCTTCTATGAGAAGAGACCTTCTCTGACCTGCTTCTTTCTGTAGTTGTTTGCACTATGATTAATTCATTTATACTTCAGGAACATAGAGGCCTAGACAGCTTCAATTCAGTCAGTGAGTAATGCCCATTTATTCTAAGTTTAGGAAACAAGAAACAAACTGCTGGCATGTGGACCTTGTCTCCCAGCTAAATAGCTTGTTGAAGTCAGCTTTCTTCAACACTGGGGATAGGAGGTGACAAATTTTAGTCTAGTCGGATTATCAGCAGCAGATGTGCCAGGTATTTTGGGAGCAACTTCCCTAACTCTAAAATCACATCTACCTGAAGGACTAAGCTTTATTTATGCAATTTATTTTTCCAGCCTTTTAAATGCCATCACATTATTTTGAATTCCCTTCACTTTTTTTTGCTCTAGGTTGATATTTATAAAGCTATAATTACATGTATTTTTGTGCATTTAGAATGTACACAAATCAGTATTCACTCTTGCTATATCCAGGCTAGCTAATAGCTGTATCCTTTGAGTATCGCCATGAATGAATGTCTCTTCCATTATATACCTCCATACACACAAGAAAATAAAACAACTTGTTAATGTTTCCCTTCCTCTCCTCCTGCTAGTAGTCCATGTATTTATCTACATTTTATTTGTACATGCAGTTTGAAAAAAACTACCAACTAATCAAAAACTGTCGTGAGTGGCCGCTCTAGGAGGATTAATAACAAAGGTGAACTGTGGCCGGTTCAGACCGGTTTGAGTGAACCAGTAGTTCCGACCACTGGCTGAGGCCTGCCCACCCACTCCTACACTATCCCATTGCTATATCTCACTCTCTGGCTCACTCGCCCCACCCTCGCAGCCCAGCTGATTTCCGTGCCTAGCCCGCTCTTCTCATCGCGGCTGCCTGAGAAGCATGAAATATTCATGTTTTGAAGCAAATGCACATGCTCACATCTTCAGTTCAGTAGGCGAAGTGGTTCTTAACATGTGAAGCCCACCTCTGTTTAATAGCAAAGGAGATTAAATGTAAAACTGTAAACAAATGCTCCAAAGCCATGCTAATGTATCAATAACCCTGCCCAAAGAAGCAAATGGCATTAAATATAGCAGCTGTATGTCTCCCCATAACCAGGAGAAACATCTGGTGGACAGAGCAGCTAAGGGCATTACAGGGTGGAGAGGAACTGTCTCCAGCATTAATCATCTGAAACACAAATCATAGTTATTGAAATGAACATTTTAATTCTAAGTATAATTTTCTCTGAATTAAGCGACATGGAATTGATTCAGTAATTTCAACCTTATTTTAATTTCGTTTATGATTCACGCAAAGGTATTACATATATGAAAAGTGAAGGTAGCTAATTGGCAAGGGCTAGAGTGCGGCATGAAAAATGTAGTTCTCTTTCCTCTCTCCCCCCAGAAAAAATAAAATGAAATGAAATAAAATAAAATAAAATAACAACAACAACAACAATAAGTGGGGTAAGCCAAGTGTGGATAATCTAAGAAGGATAATTACCATGCTGGCTGTGGCTGATGGGAATTAAAGCTCAAAACTGGAAGATACTAAGTTGTCTATGTTTCACAGCTATGTTCAGAATTCTGCCCTGGTTTGTTGTTTGTCAGAAGAAAGTGTGGAAAATGTATTTCTGATTAAAGCAGGGGTCTCCAACCTTTGCAACTTTAAGTCTGAAGGACTTCAGCTCCCAGAATTCTCCAGCCAGTAAAGTTGCAAAGGTTGGAGACCCCTGGATTAAAGTGTATATATGTATTGCTGCTGAAGCAAGAATATAACTGATATTAACTATCATACTGCACTTTCCCATATTTTTCTACTGGATTTAATTGTGAGGACCACCTAGGAGTGCTATTTTAAAAAGTATATATTTATTTAAAAATATAAAAATAAATGAAACCTCACAAAATTCACAAGTTCTCAGTTCTCAGTCCACTGATTGAATTGTTCATGAGGGGATCCACATTCCTAGAACAGAATTAACTATGTGGAAGCATTGTTGTCATTTTACAGAAAAAGACTTTTGTCGTAAATATTTTTGGGTGGCTATTTTGAAAATGGATTTTCATGACCATAAAAGGAACAACATTTTTAAAAATCATTTTAAATTTACTAAAAAAGGGAGGACCTCTTAAAATTAACATGTGCAACCTGATGTAATTATGATTTGCTTGGCTTTTGATGCCACAAGCTTTCTTATTGTATTCATTGAAAAAGAATAATATCACTAACTTTCTCAAAACTCTTAACAAACACCCCCCCCCCCTTAAAAAAAAAGCTTTGAAGAAATATTTGGGTAGGCTTTGGATAGTAAGAATTTCTTGTAAGTAAAAATAAAGATAGTTGTTTTGGGCTATGTGGGAGAAAGCACTACCAAACCATTGTGGGTAGGCAATATAACTCCCTTTTGTGGCATTATAATCATATTGGCAAATAGAGGGGGGAAATGTTTTTTTCTACGCTATGCATGGCTTACTCCACTCATTATTGTTATTTTTTTTTCTGTTTGGTTTTTTTTAATGAAATGTCTTAAATATTGGCTGTTCATTTCTCTGGTGTTTAATGCCATTCTGGTTCCATGAGTTTACTCTATCTTCCTTCCAATTTAAAATGAAGAGTTTTAAAAATTAATTTTAGGCTTGGTTGTTCCAGCTTTCATTTTCTTCCATATATACAACAAGTATTTTCCCTCTCTATTTTATCAATAATTTGCATAAATGTTAACTGTAGAAAGATAGGATTCAACAGCACTGTTTCAGATGAGCAATTGTTGATAATCAATCATATAAATGTCTAGATTCATTTTGTATTACTGAGGTAAATTTAAACTGTGGTGAAAATACACATGTGAAATGATCTCTTAATAGCTTGGAAATCAAAATATGGTAGATTTATCAGGTGTTGGTGGTAATTTGAAACCTTCATATCCAGGAAAAAATTAAATGTGTAACAATTGTTTTAAAGGATCTTAATACAATATAATACAATACAATAGCAGAGTTGGAAGGGACCTTGTAGGTCTTCTAGTCCAACCCCCTGCATAGGCAGGAACCTTATACCATTTCAGACAAATGGCTATCTAACATCTTCTTAAAGACTTCCAGGGTTGGGGCATTCACAACTTCTGGAGGCAAGCTGTTCCAGAGGTTAATTGTTCTAACTGTCAGGAAATTTCTCCTTAGTTCTAAGCTGCTTCTCTCCTTGATTAGTTTCCATCCATTGCTTCTTGTCCTGCCCCCAGGTGCCTTTTGGAGAATAGTTTGGCTCCCTCTTCTTTGTGGCACCCTAGGAGATATCGGAACACTGCTATCATGTCTCCCCTGGTCCTTCTTATTTTCTTTGTGCTTCATTTATTTATTTATCCGTTAGCTACAGTACTCCTTCTTTGTGTGAATCTAAAAGATGAATGACAGTTTAGGTTTAATAAAAAATATTGAGTTTGTAATTTAATATACCATTGTTTCAACATAGAGAGGCTTTGTTTTTAAGCTATGTGCTTTGTAGAACTGCTGTGCATTGAATGGCCTTATAAATCTAAATTATAAATAAATAAATACTTGGCAAAAAAAAGACATTGCCCATTAAAATTAAACGAAATCAACTTCATAAAGTTAAGATTCATAGTTTTTCTGACAAGTATCAGTATCTGACTATAACGCCAGTTATTGTCAAACAAACTATTTAAAAATCACAGCATTAAAAGCCATGAGGTGAAAAGCAGGAATATCCATCCAAATGCCTGAGCCCCTATTTCGTCAGAGCAGTTATACTTTTTCCAGTTGTCTATGTCAGCGGCCCCCAACCTTTAGGACACCAGGCACCAGTTCTATGAGAGAGGATTTTCTGTGGACCGAAGGGGGTGTGATTTTACATGCTGCCTACATGCCGTGTTTGCGTGGTCCATTTTCTGGCATGCTGTAGACCAGTTCTGGTCCACAGATCAGGAGTTGTGGAACCTTGGTCTATCTATGTGATGCTGGATCACTTGCTGTCCCTGAATGGCAATGGGATATCCGTCGTGTATCCTGAAAGCACAGCATTGAGTTGTATTTGTTTGAAATCTTATGGATCATTTTACATTCTCAAGACTGAGCATGGCATTTGTCTTAAGTTGCCATTGAAAAGACCTTTTTCAGGAGGCAACTGAAGTTTCTTGTTTTTTCTTTTGAAGATGTTTCACTTCTCATCCAAGAAGCTTCTTCAGCTCTGACAAGATAATGGGGAATGGGAGGATTTATATTCCGTGCAGGCAGATGGTCATTTGCATCCCTTTAGTGGGTCATTGAAGCACTTGGAAGTGTTTCGTCAGGGTCACCGGAGTAGTGCGCCTGGATCCTGTAGTTTACAGTTTTTCCTCTGGAAATCCATTCCTGCTCCCACACTGTTCAAAGGGTGTTCATCCCAAATTGTATGGCTAAAAGTCAGTAGAGATTCTCAGTCATCCAGGTCATGGTTGTCCCAAAGGTGCTTTTTCAGGGGGCAACTGGACTTTCTTATTTCTTGTCAATAACATGATTGAAAATCTCTACAGACATTGAAAAGAACAACTCTGTTTCTTTGTAGTGTGATGCAATTTAGTTATGGATTTCCTCAGATCATCTGCATATTGCCACTCATATGGACAAAGATATGGCACTGGAAATTGTATTTTCATGTTTTAAAATTATGCTTATCCAGGGGATCCTGGAGACTATTTTGAAAAGAGCAATCATGAACAATCCTGTGATGTGTGTGACAAAAGGCTTCTGAATATATGGTATCTTAGCAAAGTGTGGGACTACAAGTCTTATTAGCCCCGGGTAGTATTTCTGATTGTCAAAGAAAATGGGATTTGTATTCTAAAATAGTTGGTGGGCACTAGATTGGGGGAAATTGGCTCATTCAAATATCATCTTCAGGTTTAGAGTTCAGTAGATTAAAACCAATATTGTCATTCTATGTTGCTTATCATCATTAAATTCTTAGGAGATAAAATATGGACTCCTTTTTAGCCTTTCATCAGACAGTGGTTGCTCTAAATCCTGACAGGAACATGGCACATTTTAATTAGTAGGGCTGTCTGACCCTTCACAGCATCAACACATAACCTCACAGAGAAAAAGGCTCTAAATTGCTTCAGCGAAGTAACAGAAGGGATTATAGCAATTGGATTAATACTTTAGCATGTTTGTGGAGAGACAACACTTTTGCTGGACAGATCTTACTTATATCCCTTTTACTGCAATAGGAAAGGGCATGATTTGGTGACTCATTTAGAAGGGCCTGAGCTGTTGAGTCATCCAGAACAGTGTCTCATTTTTTCTTGGAAATTCTTCCTTTTAAACACTGGGTGAAGTTAATTTATTAGTGGTAAAAGCAATTAGAGGTGGAGGAGGAGGTGAAACAACAATTGAGTAATTGCTAGGGGAAAAAGTAGGGAAAAATAGTTGGTTGGACAAAAGACTAGAAAAAATAATCATGTAAGAAACTGGGCTCAAAAGCAAATGTGCTATATAGCTGAGAGGTGTGGAGGGGAAACCTGTTTTTGGTTTGAAGTGAGAATGAGATATTTCATATTTCCAAAGCAAATAGGATGAAAATAGAATGATTTCTTAGGAATAGAGCAGAGAGATGGTATTCAGCTGGTTCTCTCCGGTTCAGGCCAGTAGCAGTGGCGGCTGCAGGAGGCTCCACCCATCTGCCCATCCGTACTTCACATGCACAGAAGGCTGTGCACCAGAGGTGGGTTGCTACTGGTTTGCACTGGTTCGGGTGAACCAATAGTGGAATGTCGTCCTGGGTTGCAGAACCGGCAACGACCCAGGCTGGCCATGCCTCCGAATCTATATTTGATTTTAATGATCTTTTATCAAGGGACCATATTAGGAGTAAATCATTAAATGAGGCAAAGGTAAACCATATTAATAAATCATGGATTGCTTAAACATGATTTCTCTAGTGAATTATTTTTCTATGCATAAGTGAAATTCAAGACATTATGGAGCATTGGGTTGTGTGAGCCTGCTCTTGATCCTGCTTTTTTTGTGAGTGTTGAATACAATAGCAATAGCACTTAGACTTATATACCATATACCATGACGGTTTTTTAGGGATCGTTAGTTTTAATGTGGGGATTTTAGTGCAGGGACAATTAATTTAATTTGTTTTTATCTGTATTTATTCTGTATGTATATTTGATAGCGTTTTAATTTTCCCCTGTGCACCGCTCCGAGTCCCCCTGGGGAGAGGACGCGGTATATAAAATAAATTATTATTATTATTATTATTATTATTATTATTATTATTATTATTATTATTATTATTATTATTATTATTATTATTATTATTATTATTATTATTATTATACCGCTTTACAGCCCTCTCTAAGCAGTTTACAGAGCCAGCATATTGTCGCCAACAATCTGGGTCCTCAATTTACCCACCACGGAAGGATGGAAGGTTGAGTCAACCTTGAGCCTGGTGGAATTTGAACCAACAAATTGTAGACAGCCAGCATTTAGCAGAAGTAGTCTGCAGTTCTGCATTCCGACCACTCCAGCACCAGAAGTGGTTGCTCCCGGTCTGGCCCGGATCGGGCGAACTGGTAGTAGCAGCTGCGGAAGGCTCTGCCCACCCATCCGGATGCTTCTGTGCATGCAGGAGCATGCAGGAGTGTGCCCAAACCAGTAGTAAAAAAAACTGGCAACATACCACTGCTCTATACAATAGTATATGTATGAAGGATACAATAGGAATGACCATTGAAAAACATTGTTGTACTAAAAATGCCAAATCCTTCATTAACAAGCAAAATGTTCTTGAGCTGGTTAAGTCTAGAGAATGATAGAGCTTTGTTATCCATACCTAAAAGTGATATGTAATCAACAGAGACATCTGCACATAGAATGATATCTGCAGCAAGACTTTGCATACACAGGTATACAAGCAATGAACTTGGATCCTGTGTTTTCTCATTTATTGGTCAATATTGTCCAGTGGTGTTTTCAAGATTTTCCTCCTGCAGGTATCAGCACTGAATGCATAAGGAGTGAAAGAGAATGACTCTTTCAGTGCTGGTATTGTTTGAATCCTAGCATGGAGCAGGATTCATAATATCTATTAGGTTTAAATGCTTAATATATAAAAATGGCAAATCTTTACATACTTTTGAACAACTTATGTGAATTTTATTGATCTCTGAAATAGTTTCTAAGCTTAAATCAGAATATCTAGAGATGGGGACAAGATACAGATTAAAAAAAAAACCAAAACAGACTTTAAAAACCATCCACTTATGGGATTCTATTCAAATGCCTTTCCAAGTGATTTTTTTTTTCAACAACCTACCCATATCCCAGGTATTTAAATAATGCTAGACCTTAATAAAGGATGGGAAACAAGATATCTGAAATGGGGCCATCAAGGTTCAGATATTAGATCACATAATGGATGCTTCTTTTTATATTATGGAGGAAGCATCCAGTTTTCTTGCATTTTGTTGGCAATGTAATGGCTAAAATAATAGAGATATCCATTTTATTCTCTGCCTCCTGTTTGTCTGTCTATCTATCAAATTTATTTGCCATCTCCCTATTCATATGACTCTTTTTGTTTGTTTGTTTCTGGCTTTTCTGCCTGCCATAGTGTTTCTGACTATGGTTAATTTGTCTCATAATACAAAGTAATAGTGTTTTCCAATAGTATTTTACAAATAGTAACAGCATTTAGACTTAGATACCACTTCATAGTGCTTTACAGCCTCTCTAAGTGGTTTGCAGAGTCAGCATATTGCCCCCAACAATCTGGGTTCTCATTTTTCTGACCTCAGAAGGATGGAAGGCTGAGTCAAGGCAGCTAGCAGTCAGCTCAACCGCACTCGACGTGTAGTCCTCAATGGAACTGCATCTACATGGGAGGAAGTATGCAGTGGAGTACCCCAAGGCTCTGTTTTAGGTGCAGTACTCTTCAACATTTTCATAAATAATTTGGATGAGGGAATAAATGGGAACTGATAAAATTTGCAGATAACACCAAGCTGGCAGGAATAGCCAACACTCCAGAAGCTAGACTTAAGATACAGAAGGATCTTGACAAACGTGAACATTGGGCACTATCTAATAAAATGAAATTCCATGGTGAAAAGAGTAAGGTTCTACATTTAGGCAACAAAAATGAAATACACAGGTACAGTATAGGTTGTTCAATAGTAGTAACTGTGAAACGGATCTTGGAGTTCTAGTGGACAACCATTTAAATATGAGCCTGCAGTGTGCAGCAGCTGCCAAAAAAGCCAACACAGTTCTAGGCTGCATAAATAGAGGGATAGAATCACAATCACGTGAAGTTACTACCACTTTATAATGCCTTGGTAATGCCACACTTGGAATACGGCATCCAGTTTTGGTCGTCACGATGTAGAAAAGATATGGAGACTCTAGAAAGAGTGCAGAGAAGAGCAACCAAGATGATTAGGGGACTGGAGACTAAAACGTATGAAGAACGGTTACAGGAACTGGGTATGTCTAGTTTAATAAAAAGAAGGACTAGGGGAGACATGATAGCAGTGTTCCAATACCTCAGGGGCTGCCACAAAGAAGAGGAAGTCAAACTATTCTCCAAGGCACCTGAGGGTAGAACAAGAAGCAATGGGTGGAAACTAATCAAGGAGAGAAGCAACTTAGAACTCAGGAGAAATTTCCTGACAGTTAGAAAAATTAATCAGTGGAACAACTTGCCTCCAGAAGTTGTAAATGCCCCAAAACTGGAACTCTTTAAGAAGATGTTGGATAGCAATTTGTCTGAAATGGTATAGGGCTTCCTTCTTGGGCAGGGGGTTGGACTAGAAGACCTCAAAGGTCCCTTCCAACTCTGCTATTGTAATATTGAAGTAGCCTGCAGTACTGCACTCTAAGCACTGCGCCACCTCAGCTCTGAAATATTTCTTTCAGCAGTTGGAAAGAAATCATATTATTATTATTATTTTAATGATTTTAAAATTTTCTGTTCTAACATTACTTTTTATCAAGCAGTGACTATACATAACATATTTGACTTTATTTATTCTTTTCATCAGTTGAAAAGAAATTTTGAAATATTTTTAAACTTATTTTTTTAAAAGGGACATTTGAAACTACCTCCGGAACCAAAAGTTTGCTTGTATTTCTAGCAATTATCAGTACAGATGAAAATGCAGGTGAAAAGAAGGCATTACAGAATAATGTATATATTATAAAAGTATTATGTTAATCTATGAATCAGGAAGGTGTCTATTCAAATCTTACTCAACCATTAACTTGCCAGCTCATCTATTCCTCAGTAGTTCCAAACTCTTGCCTAATTTGCAATTTGCAGTATTGGGTATAATAATACTAATCTGTCATGGCAGATTGTATGTGAAATAATGCATGTTAGCACTTTGAACAGAGGAAACACACAAGAGAGAACCTCAAAGAGACACTGAAGGCTTTATTGAGTTTAAGTCAGCAACTTTCCTGATTAGCATCAGCCACAATGCAGAAGACTTTTTTCTTAATTAGGGTCCTCGTAAGTGTTAAAAATCTTATGAAATAATACCTACAAAAATGTTGTATTTTAATTATGAACTGCACATTTGCAAAAAAAAAACCCCACACAATTTTAACTATAAAAACTAACATTTTTCATATCTGAGGTTTTATCATTAGCAAGTCTATGAAGGTGTTTATCATTTGATGTCTCAATTTTTCTTCTGCTAAAAAGTGTTTTGTTTTCCAATTTTTTTCTTCAGAATTTTTTGTTTTGCTTTTCTTTTGGGGGCACTTTTACTTTGTAAAGTCAAGGTAATTAATTAAGTTATGATTAAGGTATCTGTCAAACATTATTTGGAAAACGTGCTTTGGAATTTGTCAAACTGCAGGACTTCTCTGATATTCATGAAGACAGATGACCTTTCTCAAACTTTCTGTAAGGCTTGAAAAATATTGTTTCTGTTTTAAGGAGTTGACTCATTCAAGTTAATGCAAGTTTTAAAACTACCACCTCTTTTTATCCAACAAGTATGCAAAGCTGAACAAAAGCCTTCATTTGACCCAGTTTTGAAGAAAACAGAACTCTAATCAAGTTGATGCCCCTCCCCAGCCCCCCATGTCCTTCTCTCACAGTTTCTCCACACATCTTTCCGTGGCTCTGATCCCCTCTACCATGCTGGAGGCAGTTCTTTGTCCTGAGCTGAGACAAGGGGATCACTTATGATGTGCTCCTTAACTGAAGCATAAGCATCAGAAGAGCTCTTAGAGAGACTGTTATTCAATGTAGACCAGAGCACTTATTGTATCCCTTGCTAATTTTGTACCTAAGTTTATGAAATCCAAAATTTCAATAAAAATTATTCAAATAGCAAAATAAATATTTTCTTTCTATCCAGTTGAATGCTGATGGTTACAAATGTATTCAACTGTTAAGCAAATCACTGGCCTCATGCATTTTTCATCTGATGCTTACATCTTTTCCTCTTTTGCACTTTGGACATTTTAAAGCACTGCTCATTCATTATGAGTATGCCTTCATTTTCTTTCACACTGACCCTGATTGAAATTTCCTATTGGATATTCTCTTTTGGTCACCCTTATATGGCCATTGTGGCAAGGCCACTGTATGCAGCAGTTTCAGACCACACCTGCTAATCATGCAACAACATTATCTTACGACTATCAGCCTTACTGGAACTTGGGTTCTTGGAACTCTTGTATCCATAACACACCTTCTCCACCTGCCTACTAATGTTCCTTGACATTAGACCAAAGAAAAAGTTTTGTACAGTTGAAAGACACAATACAACAAATCCTAGTTGTGCTTGAATACTATCTTTACTTTTCAGTTAGAGTATTTGAGAAGAAATGCTGTGTGTATTTTGCATAGATGAAATACAAGGGGTAGATTAAGTACTATTCCATGAAGCTGTTGAGCGTATGTTGGTATTTGTCAAACAATTTTCTTAAAGGAGCTACAAAAAATTATTGCCTGCCTGCCTGCCTGCCTGCCTGCCTGCCTGCCTGCCTGCCTATCCATCCATCCATCCATCCATCCATCCATCCATCCATCCATCCATCCATCCATCCATCCATCCATCCATCCATCCATCTATCTATCTATCTATCTATCTATCTATCTATCTTCCCTCTCTCTTCTCTCTATTTTGTAACTGAGATTTCTTCCTTGGTCCTGTACATAAACTGTGGATTGTACCATAGATGTACAATAAATTGTAATTGCTAAATGGTTAAATAAATGCAAATCAGCAGATAGTGACATGTCCATCCATATGGAAATCTGCAAGGGGTCAGGTGAAGAGATGAAATGAGTATCATCATGTTGAGATGCAAACTATGTTCTTTCTACTTTCAAGTGACTTTGAACACATAGAGGGGGTGGTGAAAGAGCTTGCATCATGATATCACAATATGATTATTGGCTTGGGGGTAACTGTGGTTAGGAATGGATGCCTATGGAGATAGTCCTGTTTGTTATTCAGACATGCCTGATGGCAGCTTACATTTTTGTTATATTAAAAACAGCAGGAGGCTCCAACATTTCATTTCGAAACAAAAAAAAACTTTAATAGATATATTATGTTGACTTTTCTCACATAATTTATACTAACACATTCAGAGATTAATCATGCATATGTCATAATGCATTACGGAATCCATTTCATTACACTGTAATGCTGGATTCTTGGTGTATTGATGCATAACAAAATGTTTGCATTTCTTTTCCTTAGTGATTCCAGTAATTATTTCTCTGTGGATTTGCTTTTGCAAAAAGAGACGGAGAGGGAGGAAGTGTGTGTGTGTGGAGAGAGAGAGAGAGAGAGAGAGAGAGAGAGAGAGAGAGAGAGAGAGAGAGAGAGAGAGAGAGAGAGAGAGAGAGAGAGAGAGAGAGAGAGAGAGAGAGGGAGAGAGAGAGAGAGGGAGAGAGAGAGAGAGGGAGAGATTCTTGATCCAATTAGGCTAGGTGACCTTGAGCTGGTCACTTTTCTTCAGTCCTAGGAAGGAAACAGTGGCAGACCACCTCTGAAAGCCTTGGTAAGAAAACTGCAGGGGCTGAGAACCATACATGCAATAGAGAAAGTTCTAAGTTAGATATTGTATATCCTGCAGATGGCATCAGTTATGGAAGTTTCTTAGCCACAAATTTTTCAACAGGCAGAACAGAAAACTAAGTTTCTCAAAAAAAAAAAAAAATCCCAACTCATGTTACTCATCATGAGTAACTGATAAATCACTGGCTGAATAATCAATCAATAGGCACCAGGGCTTCAGTGTGAGCGCATGGAATTTCTCCAGTCATCTTTACTTAGGCATATGGAATTCTGAAGGAAAAGACATCAGTCTTTTGCTCTCTAATTGTAAATTAATAAATTTACAATTTATTTATTATTGTAAATTATTGTAACATAACTGGAATCTTAGGGTAAAGTCCAACAATATGCACTCCCATCTCTTTTATTATATGAATGTCAAGAGGGAATATCTTAATCGCAGCATATAATTTAGCTATGCTGGCTGGGGAATTCTGGGAGTTGAAGTCCACAAGTCTTAAAGTTCCCAAGTTTGGACACCCCTGCTTTAGGCATATGGAATTCTGAAGGAAAAGACATCAGTCTTTTGCTCTCTAATTGTAAATTAATAAATTTACAATTTATTTATTATTGTAAATTATTGTAACATAACTGGAATCTTAGGGTAAAGTCCAACAATATGCACTCCCATCTCTTTTATTATATGAATGTCAAGAGGGAATATCTTAATCGCAGCATATAATTTAAGTTTATAGGCAATGAAATCAAGATCCCTATTTGTATAGATCAAGTACTATAAATAAGAATTTTTATGATGTGATATTTAGTACCTTATAAATGACAGTATGTATAATCACAGCCATATGATCATAAACCTAATTGTTTTCATAGTAATATAAAGTTCCTGAAATAACTATTTTCAATAATTCCTCTTTCTCCCCAAGGTTGCCCATTTACCATTACCTAAGGAAAGAAAACTTCATTATGAAGTATAGACATTCATGAGAGAGAGAGAGAGAGAGATCATCAAGAATGCACAATGTGCTATCATACCTTTCAGTAAGGAATTTGGTTCATTCATTCATTCAATTTATCGCCACTTCCATCCATAGGAAAAGGGAATATATACTAACTAACTAGTCCACTCTGCAAGGTTGAAGCAAGATATTGAACATATTGTGAGTAGTTGTAACAGCTGAGACTGTTAGCAGTGCCCTGCAATTTTCTTTTTCTCATTAGTTCTATTAAATAAATAATAGATATTGACTCCAGAAAAGTTTTCAAAACTGATTTCTACCAGGGTCAGATCTATAAAATTTTAGATGGGGTGGAACTATTAAATAAGAGTGCCATCATAATTTTAAAAGGATTTTTTATCTTTCATCGATATTTTAAAATAATGGATGTTAACAATTATAATTGTAATGGTAGTTATTAATTTTACATGAATTTTGGGTGAGAAAAATCCTTATTTAAATTTCCCTAAAAGCTGAAAACACATTTTTTCTTAAGTGCTATTTTCAGGAATATATTCTAGATAGACAAAAGAGACATGCAAAATGTAAAACTTTACAAGTCTTAAATGTCACCCATTAAACATGTAATAGATGTTTTCAGGAGTTTTTATTAGCTGTTGTGTTCTCTCAGCCAACATAGTAATTTGAAATAATTAATGATACATTCTTGTGTCACCAACAGTAATGATATATCTATAAAATTTAGGATTCCCCAAACTATTGTATTGTCTTCTGAGATCCCAGAAGCTGTTCCTTGCTTCATTTCTCTGCCAGTTAATTATGTTTAGTAGGCAATTCTTGCACACCAATAGCTATAAACATCATCTACAGAATAGGATTAGAAAGCGTCAGTGAAATGGATAATTGATAACGATGTAAGAAAATTAGTTCATTTGTTTTGCTTTCTCTACTTCCTAATTCTGTGTTTCAGGGACATCAATGTGAATTCTATCTAGTTCACATCACCTCAGGATAGATAATAATGAAAGATAAGAGAAACACATGAGATGTATGTGTGACTTCTCCCCCCTCCCACACTATATTATGCAAACCTGCAAATCTGAACCCACTTCAACTCTGTGTTCTGAAGGCAGGATATTCCTTGGTAAATAATGCATCTAAGACATGTTTACTTATTCCATATACATAATAAAGTGCAAAATAATGCTTCTAACCATTTACATTTTCATGATTCTGTAAAGTTGACCCGTCGTAAATTTGACAATAGCATCATTGTGTTTAATATGCAAATGTTCCCAATTTATAATGTTGGCATGTAGTATAGTTAAATATCATTTGTTACAGTTAAATGCCTTTTTTTCTTAGAAATTCTTTTCAGGATTGGCCAAACAATAATTTATATGTGTGATTATAATTAATCCTCTCCCTCCCCTTCCTTGTTCATACTTAAATGTAAATGTACCAGAATATGGTAGATTAGGCGCTTAAAACATCAATGAATGTTCAAAGGTTCACAAACATTATGATTTTGTTTTGATAAAATACTGAGTGGTTGCTATTACTGTGTGATTATGAAACCAACCAATTCATCTTACTTTAAATGACTTACTTTAGAGAACTACCTCAGTGTTGTTTCACACTTTATTGTATGTAATTATTAATTGACATTTAAATATAAAAGATTGTATTCATGAGTAGAAGGTCAATTGAATTTCTAAGTGGCAGTTCTGAAATGGCTACAGGGTAAGAGTCAGGTAAAGATTTTTTGGTGCTCTGCTTTACATGATCTTGACATTAAGACCACGGTATTGTAAACACATAGAAGGTGGCTTTTCAATCTAATGGTTAAATACAATGCCACATTCAATAGAAGGTTTGTCGATCAATAGATGTTCAATGAAATTGCAAAACTATTTTCCTTGTAACCCCACATTGAACACTTTAAAAAAAAGGACATGCTCACTGAAAAAGTAGAGATGGAGAGAGATTACACACACTTAATAATCTAAATTTGAAGACACCCCTTTTGACTTAATTTGATAAATGAGTGGATCTCAGCTTTCTTATGATGGAAATATGAGTCTTGATATAATACAGTATGCAAGCAATGTTTGCCATTCTGTGACGTGATCTTCTAGACACATAAACTGTATTTGGGGAGTGATAAACTCAGTGTTAGATGAACATATAAGAAATTTTCATATACACAGATTATTCAGCAATTCAAACATGCCTTCAAATTGGTAGTGACTTACACAGAAACTCAGCTATTACTGTCAATAAACTGTGGTTTGCATGTTATGTATATTCAATCAACTCTGGCTTATCAAATGAACTATGATTAAAACAAATATTTAGATTAGCATAATATGTGATACTTTTATAATTACAAACATTTATAATGTATTACCACATTTCAGAAACATTGACATTAGACCAGGTATGTTAGTTTATGGTTGCAACCACAACTTCACAGATTGTATTGTTTTGGTGTAATTAGCATACAAATGTTTCCCTAACATGCTCCTTTAGAAATTAATCTTTGTTCTCTTGCTGCTGCTTATTCTCTGTAGTCATTTTTTATATTTACTTTGATTTGTTTCTGCTTTCATAAGTTTTAGAGCTATGTCCTTCTTCATAAACAGCCTGGTATCCTGTTTTGCATTTTCCCATGTAACTGCAGCTAAAAGATTTGAGGATTTTTCCATTAATAATCCCCACACCCTTTTCCTGGCTAGTACACTGTTTAAGAAGAATTGAGGAAATTTATTCAAGAATAGAAAACAGTAACAACTAAGGAGAAAAATAGAAAGAAAATGCCAATAGAAAGAAAATGTGACTTTGTCATTGCTAACTGATTTATTTTTATAAAATATTTAAAATGTCCATCTTAACAGGAAATACAAAATATACTGTATGCTTGCTTTCTATTCAACTTTCAGAAACCTGATCTTTGCATCATCTAGGTCAGGGGTGTCAACATGTTGTTGTCACGTGATGTATCACAACTTTTCCCCCTTCTCAAAAATGGGAGGGGAGGCAGCGCATGATGCATCTGAACCGCGAATTTGAAACCCCTGATCCAACTCCTCTGATGTGCAATTTAAAAAAGCAAAGCTATTCAAATTTATCAGGATGTAATAGAAATGGACATCTTTATTTTATAAAGATGCATTTTATGCATCAATGGTGGCCTTCTCCAGTATCTCAGTTTTGAAAGAGCCCTTAATCTAGTTTCTCAATGATTATAAACTATGTGGTATGGTGAAGTAGCTTCAAAGATATTAGGATATATACACACCAGTTTCAAATCATGAGCTAGTAAATTCTTTATGATCCCAGTTTGTTTGGCAACAAGTGTAATTGTTATTTACTAAATGAGAAACTGTGTTTGCATATTGACTCTCAACTTGTTTTTCTATTCAGGTAAATTTGTGACCATACAAACAGCTAATTTGAACTTGGCTTTTGTATCTTGAACCTGGCTTGTTTTTTGTCTACCTTTATATAGAGATGCTATGAAAACATTTACACTGGAATTTAAAAAAATGTTTAAAATAATTCTTGACTTGGTACCTACATTACCAATAATCAATTTTACATCTCAAATTCACCAGTGGAAACTAAAAAAGTCAGGACTCATTATTTATGACTGAAAAAATCTGCCTGGAAATCTGAGTTAAACAGAAGAGAAAAATTGTTTCATTATTGTTGCATGTGACCTTTAGACTGGATTTATAGCTTGCACTAAACATGGTTTGTTTTAATCATTGTTTATTGAATCAATTACACTTGGATGGATTTACACATCTCATTGATTTAACTTATAAACCATGAGTTACTAACCAAATGGTGGAATTTGCACTCCTAATGGAATCTGTACAAGCCATAATGGTGAAAGGAACATAATATTGTCTCCTTGCTCCCTTTTTGACTACAAAAAATAATAGAAAACTGAAAAATGATTTCTGTGTGTGATCAAGCTAGTTAGGGAGGTGTCTTGAAGTGTCTAAAAATGGCAAGTTGACCATCCCTGACCTATAATACTTTTTAAAAATAATAATAATAATTTATTAAATTTGTTGACCGCTCCCTCTCCCCGAAGGGACTCGGAGCGGTGCACAGGGCTAATAAAACAATAAATACATACATATAGTTAAAAACAAATTAAATATTTCCCTGCGCTAAAAATTCCAATTAAAAAACTAAAATCCCCATCTAAAATTTCTGGCAACCCCATCGAAAAGAGACTATCCTAGGCCGGTCAAGCAGAACAGATATGTTTTTAGTTTTAGACGGAAGGAGCGGAGGTCCGTGGTAGTTCTAATGTCGGGGGGAAGGTCGTTCCAGAGGGCTGGGCCCGCCACAGAGAGAGCCCTTCCCCTGGGCGTCGCCCGCTGACAAAGTCTAGTGGACAGCACCCGGAGAAGTCCCTCTCTGTGGGAGCGAATCGGCCGTGTGGATGTGTGCGGCAGGATCCGATCCTGCAAATAGCTAGGTCCCGAGCCATGGAGCGCTTTAAAGATGATAACTAGAACCTTGAAGTGCACCCGGAAGACGACAGGCAGCCAGTGCAGCTCGCGCAAGAGTGGTGTTACGTGGGTACACCTTGCGGTTCCCATAATTGCTCGCACGGCTGCATTCTGGACTAGCTGAAGTCTCCGAGTGCACCTCAAGGGGAGCCCCATGTAGAGACTAATAAAATAAAAATATGTTTAATTCATGGCACAAAAATGTCTGTGTTAAGGTTGCTTCTAAATACATGATCTTTGGATAAAAATGCCATAAATCAATCAGTGGGTCACTATTCTTTTTCTTGCAGCTTTAAAAAAAAATTATTCATAGAATCATAGGAAAGATCTTCTAGTCTACACCTCTTCTCAAGAGAGGAGTCTTATATCATCCCAGCCAAATATTGCCCAATCTACTTTTGAAAACTTCTAGTGAGGGAACACCCACCACCATATAGACTTAATGTTCTCAATGTCAAAAACTTTCTCCTTACTTCTAGGTTGTATCTCCCTTTGATAAGTTTCTACCCATTACTTCTTATCCTGCCCTTTGGAATTCTAGAGAATAAGTCAATCCTCTCTTTGTGACAGCCCTCAAGTACTGGATTCAGTTATCATGTGCTCTCCCCCCCTCCCCAATTCTTCTGTTCAATAGGCTGGACATACATAGGTCCATCAAGCATTCATTATACCATTTAACCTCCAGATCTTTTATCATCTTTGTTGCTCTTCTCTGCACCTTTCCTGAGTCTCAACCTCTTTTTTGTATCATGGTGACCGGTACTGGATGCAGTATTCCAAGTATGGCCTCATCAGTGCAGTGTAAAGTGGTATTATCACTTCTCATTGTCTTGACACTATCCCTCTGTTGATGCAGTCTAAGGATGCATTGGCTTTTTAGAAACTGCAACACATTACTGGCTCATATGTAAATGGCAATCCACTAGGACAGGGGTCTGCAAAGTTGGCTCTTTTAAGACTGGTGGACTTCAACTCCCAGAATTGCTGGGAGGGGAATTCTGGCTGGGGAATTCTATGCTGGCTGGGGAATTCTGGGAATTGAAGTCCACCAGTCTTAAAAGAGCCAACTTTGCAGACCCCTGCACTAGGACCTCTAGATCCCTCTCACAGTTAATTTTGTTGAGCCAAGTATCACATATTCTATACCTATGCATTTGGTTTTTACTGACTAAATGCAGGACCTCACTTTTCTCACCACTGAACTGCATCCTGTTGGATAGGGATCCATATTCAAGCCTGTCAATATTTTCTGTATCTTGAGCTTATCTTCCAAAGTATTAACCATTTTCCCCAGCTTGGTGCCATCTGCAAATCTGATCACTTCTGCTTCTATCCAGCGGTGGGATTGAAAAATGTTAGCAACCAGTTCTCTGCCCGGTTGTTGGGTGGGCGTGGACATGATGGGTATGGCCTACTTGGCCTCTTGCACCATGGCAGGGGGACATTTTTGCCCTCCCCAGGCTCTGGAAGCTTAACTCGAGACTCTGGGAGGGCGAAAACAGCCTTCCCTGGGCTCCTGAGGCCCTCCGGAGGGTGGAAACAGGCCCATGTTTGGACTTTCAGTACTTCCGGGAGGCCAATTTTTTTCTCCTCCCAGAGGCTCCAAGTGGGCCCTGTACTTACCTGGCATGATGAACAGGCCGCGTAGAGACTCCTGGGAGGGAAGGAGTGGGGTAGGCGGGGCCAGCCAGACCTTGCAACTGCGGCTTCAGTGAACTGGATGTAAAATTAACATCCAGTTCACCCGAACTGGTGCGAACTGGTTGAATCCCACCTCTGCTTCTATCCCCTTATCTAGCTCATTTATGAAGATGTTGAAGAGTAGTGGGCCCAAGACAGAAACTTGAGATTCCCTGTTGTATACTTACCTCCCTGTAGACAGAATTCCATTAAGGACTACCTGCTGAGTATGATTTGTGAAATATTGTGAATAAATCTCTTGCATTTATTTTGTTCGCATTTATTTATTTATTTGATTCATTCTTCCTTTAATGTTTGATCAACTTAAGGCAGTGTATATACCTAATCTCCTCCGTCCTTCCCCCCCCCCCCATCACGGCAGCCCTATGAGATGGGTTGACTGACCTAAAAATCACCCAGCTGAATTTTATAGCAGAATTTTCTAGGTGGGTTATTTGTATCATTCAAGAATACAAAAGTTACATCTGAAAGTTGTCAAGTTATTCAAATGTATTTTTCCTTTGTTTTTCCCGAGTGAGTATGGAAAGAAACACCAAGAGGACATTCTATACATGCATCCACAGCAATATTATAATAGAATGCTTTCTTACTTTCTGCTGGCTCTGAAATATCTTTCAAGAGACCTGCAGGTTAAGTCAATGTTCCCTTTCTCTTAGATTTGTTGACATAAGTGGATCTCAGGGGCCCTTGAGGGAGTAACTATTGCCTATGCTTTAGCTATGCTGAGTGGAATAAACTTTGTTTACTCTAGGTAGTACCAGGTTAAGATGAAGAGAAAGTAAGTGAAGCATTTTAAGCCGTATAGAAGTTTACTTTATTTGAAAATTTAAAATCTAAGAGATTTATTTTATTTTTCCTTTTTTCTTTCTTTCTTTCTTTCTTTCTTTCTTTCTTTCTTTCTTTCTTTCTTTCTTTCTTTCTTTCTTTCCCTTTCTCATGCATAAACAGCTATCTAAATATATCTATATTAATATTAATATGAAAAGCTAAAAGTATTTGCACACTATATAATTTATTAAACTACAATTGGTTGAATCCATGCAAAACATGAAATTATATACCATTGTATTACAACGCATAATAATGGAGTTTAAAGACATGCTACTTCAGATAACATATCGTACAAGTTTACATGATGTGTGAACTAGGCCTTTCAGTTTTGTTTGCAATGCTCTTACTCATCCTGCATTACGTGAAAGAATAAGGCTTGGTATGGACATTGAAGTTCAGAACATTGGAATATGTATGATGCCCATTTGTAGTTGGAACAGGAATTTGAAAGAGGAAGGGAGAAAGGGAGAAAGATAATGAAAGAATGACAGAGAAAGGAAGGGGAAGAGGGAATGTAGGAAACAAGGATGAGGAAAGAAAGAAAGAACAGTGAAATGAGGGAGGGAAGAAAGGGAAGGAAGGAAGGAAGGAAGGAAGGAAGGAAGGAAGGAAGGAAGGAAATTTCCAATGCTCTCTGTCATCCTCCCACAAGAATACTCAATGGGAAAGCTAGCAGGAAGTTGGAAATCTTTCCACTGCTCTTTTTTGCCTATTTGTAATAATTTTGTTTCTCTGTTTAGGCAAATAAATATTTCTGAAATGATGAGAAAATGGAGTATGGTTTGTTAACCCTGCCATGGTCTCTTATATTACATTCTTTATCATTATGTTTTTGTCTATATGCACATTGTGCAGTATCTTTATTTCAGGCTCATATTTTCCAGCAGTCATGCCTTTATATGCTTTCCCCACTTATTCATAGCATCTTTCAGTTTATCTTTGCAACCATCCTTTTTCATACTGCTTAATAGCGTAATCCTATACCTTTATGGCACATTATAAGATAATTCTTTTCATACTGTTCTGAAGAATGTATACATCTTTTTTCCTTTTCTTCTATGGGAGATAAATTTGATATATTTTCATGCTCATAATTTCTCCACTTTCAGTTACTCCACTTCCAACCGAATGTCTTTCACTTCTGCCATATTTTTCTTTTCTTCCATATTCATTTTTCTTTCAAGATTTACTCTTGTCAACAACAAAACCTTATCTCCCCACACTCAGAACTTCTGATCATTCTTGTGCCCTCTATATCAGGGATCTCCAACCTTTGCAACTTTAAGTCTGAAGTCCTTCAGACTTAAAGTTGCAAAGGTTGGAGACCCCTGCTCTATATTATTCTCTCAATCTTTCCCCATAAAAAATCCAAATCATGCTTTCAAGTCTATATTTATTCATTTGCTGGGTGTATGTATGAACAGACTTATGCTTTAAACAAAAATATCCAAATTGGTTCTTAGGCCAAGCAGATATATACCAGTCCCGATTCCCATTCATTCTTGAGTCTTCAAATGGTCCAATTACTTCCTTGTGCTTCTTTGTCTTGTTCATATGCATTCATATCATCCATGTTGTCCAGAAGTATCATTTTTTCTTCTGTATTATTTTCAGAATGCTGAAGTTCTTTTCTCAAAAATTCCTTTTAGTTCTTTCATTATAACCAATCACTGGGGTGTAACATGCAACTATACCCCACCTATGGATTCCTACTTTCAGAAGCTAGGAAGCTACTTTCAGCAAGCTAGGTAGCACTAATTGATACTTTTTAACATAAGTTGAACCCTTATTGTTTATAATTAAATCTATATTTCATAAAAATGCTTCAGTCTTTGACCATAAATCCAGTAGAATAAGTAAAACCTGATGCATAATAAAACATTCAACAGAGCAAGGCTATCTCTGCAGATAATCATTCTGTCCCAAGATAGTGACCTTCTCATGACATATGTTTGGATAAGTAGCACACACATATTTTTACTTCCCTGCATGTATTTATTATCTTTACTCGGCAAGATCAGGGTATTTTCAATCAGATCTGTGGGTCTTCCAGCTGGCAAAGTTGAATTAACTGAGAGGCAAGAACAAAATTAGATGTTGTGGTGTCAAGCATTGCTGATAATCCCTGAAAGTAATAGTCATAGATTTTCCATTCCTTTGTGCCTAATTGGGCACAATAAAATAAAATATGGGATATGATCATGTTGTTCCAATCTGCCTGCTGCATGCCATTTGAGTGTCTCCATTTATCTGTGAGAATATGTGTGTATATCTTTTGTCTGAAAGAAAAATGTGAATTTTTGGACTATTAAATCTTGGGTTTGGGATAAAAATATGTTTTAAAACTCATTCTGTTTCCATTTAGCATAATTACTGAGTTAGAAATGTTGGTGCAATTTAAATGATAGCCAACTTTATATTAGAATCACTTTTACCTCCCCATCTATTTAAAAAAGTAAAGGAAACACAGCGCATTGGACACAATACTGAAAATAACAAAGGAAATTCTTGTGGTTTTATCAAACAGTTGTGGCTTTTCAGCCTTAGAAATTCACAGAATCATTTCTAATTCAGTTAGTGTAAAGAGTGATGTATTATTCAACATCTCGATTGTCTATTCCAATTTAGTCTGAACTGAACTGTATGATTGATTTGGTTGTCCACTTTGGTTAAGAAAATGAGAAGTAGTCCTATCATAAGTAATTGCATACTTTCAATTCCCTCAGTCTGAGACAGGCATTAGTCATTTGGACCATGCTTAGACTTACCTGCTTGAGATCCCTGTGTTATACCAATTGTTTTCAAGTATTCCTTTATGCTGATTACATTTAGATATATGCTGCCTGGAGCATTATTTGATCTATATACTACTAAAACTCTCAACTTTTAAAAATATATTTTGTCACCTTTAGTTGGGCAAAATGCTGCACCATGTGGCAAAACTTTCTCAATGAGTGTACCTCAAATGAGCTAATTTACAGAATGCCGGGACTCATTACTTCTGAGGGAATGAAATATAAGACATTTTTTCCTGCTTCAGTGTTAATGCACTGCTGCTGTTCAGCATCATGGGGAGTACAGGGGTGGGCTGCTGCGGGTTTGCATGGATTTGGGTGATTCTTTAGCTGAGGACCTGCCCAGTTTGGTGAACCCGCAAATCCTGCCCCGCCCCGCCGCTCTCACCCCATCCAAATGGCCCTTTTGGAATGCCAGGTAAGTATAGGGTTTGCACAGAGACTGTGGGAGGGGAAAAAATGGGCCTCCCGGAAGTTCCAAAAGGCTGAAAAAAAAGGCTGGAAAAGGGCCTCCAGCAGTGGTGGGTTTCTGCAGGCTCGCATCTACTCGCAAGAGTCGGGTGGTGAAATTTAGAGAACCGGTGAGAGGGGGTTCCACCGATGGACCCAGAAGTAAGTCTGGCCTGCCGCTGCCAGTAACCCAATGGGAAGGAAAGGAAAGGAAAGGAAGGCAGAAAGTAAGAAAGTAAGAAAGGAAAGAAAGGAAGGAAGGAAAGAAAGAGAGAGAGAGAGAGAGAGAGAGAGAGAGAGAGAGAGAGAGAGAGAGAGAGAGAGAGAATTCATCATCACAATTGAGCGTTGTTAAATGAGTTTCACCACATTTTACAAGTTGGCCACTCCCACCCTGTCACATGACTGCCAAACCACACCCACAAAATAGGCCACACCTAGAGAGTAGGTTCTAAAAAAATTTGAAACCCACCACTGGCCTCCAGAGCTCGGAGGAGGCTGTTTTCGTCCTCCCGAAGGCTTGAGGAAAGACTCTGGTGCCCAGGGAGGACAAAAATTTCCCCCCTGCAATGGTGCAGAGGGCCAAATAGGCCGTGCCCACCAAGGCCACACCCACTCAGCAACCGGGCAGAGAACCCATTGCTAACATTTTTGAAGTCTACCCCTGGTAGTGTAATGTGGTGTAGTGTAGCGTAGTGTAGTGAAGTGAAGGAAGGAAGACTATTGTACTTAGTCTTTTTTAATCCAGTGATTTAAACATAGATACAGATTTGGCCTTACAATTTCTGTTAATCACTTTCTGTATTAAAATCTTCATCAATGGCATATTCATACAGTTATATCTAACTATTGAAATCAAAATCTAGCTGGAAATGGTTGAGTTACAGAAGAACCAATGCAGATGGCTTATCAGAAACAATACATGCTCTATGTTCTAAGGCAGGGATGTCCAAACTTGGGAACTTTAAGACTTGTGGACTTCAACTCCCAGAATTCCCCAGCCAGCATAGCTGACTGGGGAATTCTGGGAGTTGAAGTCCACAAGTCTTAAAGTTCCCAAGTTTGGACATCCCTGTTCTAACGGATATGTTGAAAGGTCTATAATTCCAGGCACTTTTATAACTTCCAACAAGACTTGACCAGTCCAAGGAGACCAGTCCCAATTGGCATTTATCTTATGCTCCTGGAAACCCTATAATATCACTATAATGCTCCTGGAATATCATTATTTCATCCATATAAAAATCATATTTTGTTTGGGCCATTGACCCATCACTCTCATTGTTGTGAGAATCATATATTGTGCCTTCTTCAAAGATGTCATTTTTCAAACAGCATGTAGCTAAGCTTTCCAGAATAAAGCTTTCTGTTTCTATGGTCTAAGTCAGGGGTCTGCCAAGTTGGCTCTTTGAAGACTGGTGGACTTCAACTCCCAAAATTCCCCAGCCAGCAATGCTGGCTGGGGAATTCTGGGAGTTGAAGTCCACCAGTCTTCAAAGAGCCAACTTGGCAGACCCCCGGTCTAAGTGAGCATCGCTTCTTCCACTGATATCCAGGCATTGTATAATGAATGGCACAGCGGATTAGCAACAATATTTTTGCATTAACAAATACATGATAAATCTATGCTAACAGAAGAGTACTCCTTTCTGACTGAAAATCATTGCTAAAGTTAAAGAATGCCTATGTATTTTGAGGCTTTGCAACATGAATAAGAACATTAACTGCAAATCAAACATTAATGCATGCTAATATTTACATTGCTTTTCAGCAACTGTCCATTCTTGGTAAAATCGCAGAATGATAGTCAAGCCAACCCTCTTAAACTTCCCTTTTACAAATTAAAACATATACATCTAGTAACATGCTAAAAAGGGACACGGTGGCTCAGTGGCTAAGATGCTGAGCTTGTAGATCAGAAAGGTCAGCAGTTTGGTGGTTCGAATCCCTAGCACTGCATAACGGAGTGAGCTCCCGTCACTTGTCCCAGCTTCTGCCAACCTAGCAGTTCGAAAGCATGTAAAAATGCAAGTAGAAAAATAGGAACCACCTTTGGTGAGAAGATAACAGCGTTCAATGCACCTTTGGCATTTAGTCATACCGGCCACATGACCACAGAGGCATCTTTGGACACAGCTGGCTCTTCGGCTTTGAAATGGAGATGAGCACCACCTCCTAAAGTCAGGAACAACTAGCACATATGTGCAAAGTGAACCTTTACCTTTACCTTTTAACATGCTAAAATAGTATTTGAATTAAGGTAATTATTCTAAAGAGAACTGAGTTCTTAATAGATGTATTATCTTTATTCTCCCTCTAGTTAGAAGAAACCTGATTCAGAGTGAAGCGTGTTATGTGCAAGGAAAAACAAAGCAAATGTATGCTGCCATGCCCATTGCCATCATCATCATTATCACAATAATCATTTGTCTTATTTTGCTGCTGCCTCTGCTTCTGTTTACCATCCATGCAGGCAAATGGTTTTCATGGAAAAGGTTAGATATGCTAAAAGGAAGTTCCATTGCTTTAAAAGGAAGTAAGGCCTGACATCAACAGGAAGTTCTGTACTGTTCAGCTACTGTGACTCTCAAGAGGAAAACCCTGTGAAACAATTTGGCCGGTGATTTAAAGTTAATATGCAGGAAGGGAATATGTGCTGGTGTGTGTAGAAGAGAGGAAATGATAAATGCTACCTGGTATGACATGGACCAGAGATAGTGGAGCAAATAAAAAAAGTACTTTGTTTTTCCTTAAGCTCCATTTGAGCCTCTGATTTACCAAATGGAAAACAAAACAGAGAACAAATCAGAGAGTAAAAAAGTGTATTGGAGGTGGGAGCACTAGAGATTGCAGCTGGAGAGAGCTGAATTTATGGGGCAATATATCAGACACATGGCATTTTACTATTAGAAGTCAAAGAAAATGCTCAGATTTTACTATTTATAATAATAATAAATAATAATAAATTTTATTTGTTACCCGCTCTCTCTCCCCAGAG